>JALAZF010000120.1:11545000-14354082 GCA_022829125.1 Lathyrus tuberosus | reverse complement strand
GGGTATAATTGTTATTATTATTTTTTGGGGACTAGTATTAACCTTTTAGAATTTTGGGTTGAATAAATTTTTTATTTTGATTAGATATTATATTTTTATTGGTTAAAAGGATTATTATTATTATTAATCATTAAAGTTAAACAATGCATTAAGTATTTAAATTATATTATTATTAGTGGTATTTTATGTCGAATAATTGTGACAACCCATTTGGTAGAAGAGCATGTTTATGAGGTAGAAGTGTGAGAGGTTTTGAGTTCAAATCTCATCTTTGCATTTTTTTTAAAATATCTTTTTTCATTAAAATCATAATTTTATGCATAAGATAGCCAAAAAAAATCATAATAATAATGAAAATATGAATAATGTAAGTTTTTATTTAACTCTTTTTAACAAGTTAATTTTATGGAACTTTTTTATTTGATATTTCTACTTTTTTTTGCAAGAATTAAAAGCAATCATTTTTTTTAATTTTAAATTGGGTTAATGGTCTTAATCATAATTTTTTTTTTTCCTTTTTTTACTAACCTTGTTATTAGTAATAAAATAGGGTCTCAATTTTACACTTTTTGATCATCCACAATTTACAAATCCTACCTTGAAGGACAACAATAACAAAACCATAAAAAGTCTCCATCATCTATCTTTGCAAGAAAAGCACGAGTAAGGCCAAAAAACAGGCAAAGGGAGAAGAATTACGAAGCAAAAATCATGAAAAAGAAGGAGCTAAAAAGGAAAATCTTCACTCTTTGCTCACAGAGGGAAATTTTTGCCCCTCGTAGGTTAGTTCCTCCTTTACTGCCTCAGTTATCGATTTGTTTGATATTTTGTTTGATGTCTGATACTTATTTAGGGAATCAGTTTTTTTTTTTGTGAATTATGTTGATGTGGTGCATGATTTCTCTCTCTCTCTCTCTCTCTCTCTCTCTCTCTCTCCTCTCTCTCTCTCTCTCCTCTCTCTCTCTCTCTCCTCTCTCTCTCTCTCTCTCTCTCTCTCTCTCTCTCTCTCTCTCTCTCTCTCTCTCTCTCTCTCTCTCTCTCTCTCTCTCTCTCTCTCTCTCTCTCTCTCTCTCTCTCTCCTCTCTCTCTCTCTCTCTCTTATTTAAATTAAATTAGATTACCTAATAGTAATTATGTTATTGATAATATAAGATAAAATAGATATTTTTTATTTTAACAACAAAACAAATCATAACCTTTCTTCTTATTTAAATTCAAATTATAGAAAATAAGCAAAAACTTTTCTTATATTCGCATTAAAACAAATAAATACTATAAAATAAATAAAACAAATATTAAAAAATAAAAAAAATATATGTATATTCCATTATCTTCACTTTGAAGATGGAACAAGAAGGGGGCGCCCCTTTTATTTATTTTTTTAAATTTTTTGTACATTAATTTTTTATCATTATTATTATTAATAGTTTATGGTTTATCTAGGGTTTTTATTTCTATGGGCTTTTATTGTTTTGACTTTTTCTCTTTGACTACTAACTTCACATGATCACATCCCTAAACTCTAATTTATTTATTATTATAATAATTTTAATTATGTAGTTAATTTAATTCATCTTTTTAATTTAACCATGAGTGTATTCAAATTAATTTTACAATGTCAATCAATGACGACGATGCATCCCGCCAAGTTACCCTGTAAATTTTAAAATACTTGTATGATATGGCAAAATAATATATTTTCATTGAATTACAGTGTAAAATATTTTTACACTGTCAGTGCACCACTATTAAACCCTAAAAATATTTATCTTGACTTAATCTTAATTAGCAAGATACCAAAGTACAAAAACACTTTTTTTCCTTTCTTTCAAAATATATAAAAAAAAATTATTTCAATTCGTTTAAATATAAAAATATCAAAAATAACAACAACAAGAAAAAACAAAGAAATAAATAGAAGATCTTAATTTTCTTTATAATGAAGTGTGATTAATTAATTTAATTGTCATTAGATCTTATTAAAATGCTTTAGATTATTATTAACATAAAAATAAATATTAACATAAAAAATAAATACAAATTTGTCTACACTCCCTTTTTAATTCAATTTATTTTATCTAACTTTCTTTCATTTAGTTTAGTTAATAATTTAATTCTAAATTTAATTTAATCTAGTTTATAAATAAATAAAATAAAATATTCAAAAAATAATAATTAGCTATGTATATATGACTTTATTTTCTAAATCAAATAAGAATTATATTTTTGCAAATCCAATTGGTTGGCTGGTGTCACGCCCTATCAATCAATAAATCAATTCAAACACACTCAAATACAATTTCTCTGCCCTAGTGCACCGAAACCTTTTTTTGATTCAAATGAACTTATCTCTACCCCAATGTGTTGAGAACTTTTCCAAAACTAAAATCAACAAACACACAATCATTTTCTAGACGAACTACGGTACTCTGATCCTTCATTAAACTTGAGGGTACGTAGGTATAAAGTTGTAACACTCTAGCGAATACAATAATAAAACATTTTTTTTTTGTTCTACTTCCTGAATAAATCTTTTTTGTATCAAAAGAATAATATTTTCTTATAAATAAATCAAATAAAGCATGAAGCAGATAAATAAATATTTAAGTAAACATCCCTTAGGGTAAACATAGTAACCATAGAATTAGAGAATGATCCCATTTAATACAATGGAGGTGAGGGGTGCCTAACACCTTCCCCTTGCTTAACGACTCCTGAATCCTAGCGTTTCACCCTTAACTTTAGGTTTTATCATTGTTTCCCTGTTCCTTAGGAACAAATAAAGGATG
Organism: Lathyrus tuberosus; assembly: GCA_022829125.1. Taxonomy (NCBI): domain Eukaryota; kingdom Viridiplantae; phylum Streptophyta; class Magnoliopsida; order Fabales; family Fabaceae; genus Lathyrus; species Lathyrus tuberosus. The sequence continues at coordinate 14,351,293 of JALAZF010000120.1, read as the reverse complement.
ATTGTGACTCTGTAATTTTCCAGTTGCGACAACAATCTTCTGTGTGATTATCATGGAGCCGGGGATATGCACACCATGCACTTTCATCTTTCCCTATCACAGTGTGGACTCCTCTTGGGCGCCCCATGATGGGGAGCAATTTGAGGTGATTAAATTCCCACAAAATATCTTCACGTTTGGTATTCAAAGGCGTATACTCAGCCTCTTTATCATATGGTTGTCGAGATGGTCTCATTGTTGTCTGGTCCCTAGGTTCGAGCTTAGGATACTCCTTCCTATGCCTGGCCACATCTTCTTTAGCTCGCATTTTCTCCTTGGCATCCCGAGGTCTATTTTCCGTGTTACTCTCCTCCCCCTTTGATATAACATTCTGCCCTGGTAATAACCTCATCCATTCCAGATGTTGGTTTTTGTGCTAGGGATTCATTAAAACTGTCCGGCTTTGAGGCCATGTTGAAATGCCCCACAAATATCTCCTAATTTGGATGAAACACCTTAATAGTTTCTTCGTTGAACCTCGCCAAGATATTCTCTGAGAGATTTTGAGTACCCTTGTCGAACGTTGGATAAACTGGTAGTTGACATTTTTCTAAGTTTGCTTTGGTGAAAAGTGTTGTACCATTATTTAGCTAGATCTTGGTAGCTAACGATCGAGAATCTGGGTAAGCTTATATACCATCATAGAGCCCCTTCCTTAAAGGTACCTGTCATTAGTTTACATTTAAGGGAGTTGAAATCACATATTATTTCCATCTGATTGTTGATCGCAATAATGTGTTCCCGTGGGTCAGTTTTACCATCAAAAGATACCAGTGATGGTGGTTTGAAGTTCTCTAAAACCTGATCATACCAGATCGCCTCAGACAATAGTTAGGAATCCAGGATCGCTTCCTCGACATCCCCATCTTGTTAACTCTGTGTTTGCAAAACGTGGACGATATCTTGCAATGTTTCATTTTGTTGACGGAGGGCCTTTACCACTGTGAATAATTGAGTTAACTCTGGTGGCGGAGGCAGATCTTTTTGTCTGGGAGAGGATCCAAACATCGTGCAACTGGGTTATTAGTGATTTTGATAATGATGATTTTTTTGTGTCCTGAGAAAATTTATCATGCCCCACGGTGGGCGCCAAATGTTCTTTCTAAAAACACTAAAAGATTGACCTCCCCGAGATTAATCAGGGATAGCCTTAAATGATTGGTTGAATGTCTGCTGTTGTGTTTCTCTGATCATTTCTTCCCCCATTTTCTTAGGGATAAAGTATCATTTTATACTCCCGCGTCCATCAATGGCCCTTCAATGAGTGCTTTTTCGTGTCCCTCATTAAGGCAACTCCAAATAACGTTTGCCGCCTCTCATAATCAACAGATAACGTCTTTTCTCTCAGCTTCTGTAACTCTCTACCATCTTGGAAACGTTTCATAATCGTCTATTTGCGATTGTTCTTATGTTTTTTTTTCACTGATCATATGGTCGGAGTCGACTTGTTTCTATTGTCCGAGTTCTGCTACAAAACTGACGTATTTATACTGTCGGAATATGAACCCTAACTAAATTCCGACTTGTGTATGGTTACGATTTCCCAATCTACTTGCCTCTTCATACTCGATTTTCTATAAGCTCGGTCTCAGGAAATTCTAGGTTGTACACATTTGTGTCTTCAAGTTAAAGAGAGAATTCTAAACTTGTTCTAAATGATCCAATACAAAATCAATATTGGTCGCCTAACATACTAGATCTAATATTTTCCAGAAGCGACGAGTAACCTAACGCATATTGGTTGGAGAAGAGAACACTACATGTCTATATATATAAACTCTTCCAAAAGATACTACATGACAGAAACAAATACTTCTACTTTTCAGATCCGTGTAAAAAAGTATCTTGAAGACCGCCTCAAAGTATAGGAAGAAGCAACTCATTATCACTTTTTATTTGCAAAAGTACAAGAAAAAATCTATCTTTGTTTCCATTGTTATGTGTTTAAGAAAAAAGACGACGGTAAATATAAAGTATTTTTAAGTTTTATTGACTTTATTATTTTGTATTTTTTTATATTTTATTATTTTTAAAAATAAATTTATGTTATATATATATATATATAACCTGTATATTAGAATGATATGTGTGACACTAACCACGTCATGCTAATTGTGCCAACCGATAAAAAAAGACACATCATTGCTTTTTGACAAAAAAATAAAATAGGAGGATTAAAAATATTTAAAAATAAAATAAGGGGAATAAGAGACCAGTTTTGTGAATAGACTAAAATTGAAAGTTCAAAAGTGTAATTTAACTAAAAATAATGAGCAAAACAAAAAATTACAACAACAACGTAAATAAATGAAAGGTTAATAAGAAAATGATATATTTTTCCTCTTTCTCCCTCTCTCTGTTCCGCCTCAATAAATACATGCTATAATAATTATAATACACATCATCTAAAAATTATTTTTAACACTACATAAAAAATCAATAGATTTACAATAAAAAAATATTTAAAACAAATTAAAATGCGACACCTTTCTCTTTTTAATAGTAAATACATAGACAATGACATTTAGAGAAAAAAAAGGAGAAAAAACTTTGATTAAATAGAAAAAGTAAAAAAATATGATTAAAAAATAATACTTTTTTATTAAATAAAAATAAAAAGGAAAAATGTATACCCGTAAAGATATTTAATATACGTATAACTGTCAAAATAGACTATCCGACTCTAAACGGGCTGACCCTAATGAGCTCGGATTTTTTAGGTCTGGGTTAAAAAAACTCATTTCTAATATGGGCTCGAAAATTACTACCCGAGTCCGGCCTTAGATGGGCTTTGGGCTACCCGGCCCTAAACTGGCTTTTTTTATATAAAAAAATTAAAATAAAAATGCCATAATATTTATTATAAATAAAATAAAAAAAATATTTTTTAAATACTTCTTTATCTTTTATAAATACTATAATGTGTTTTTAAATACAATACATGTCTAAATTGTATAAAATAATATTCAAATATTTAATATAAGAGAAACTAATAGAAAACGAGAAAAAAATGTTGATTATATAAATGTATAATATTTAAAAGAGAGATATTGAATATAATAGAAATAAAATTTAGTGAGGAGAAAAAAAATGAATGTGTTATTTTGGAGTAAGACAATATAAGTATTAATATAATTTTTTAAAATTTATAGCAATATGGGTCTAATGGGCTACCCACGGCCCATATGAGCTAGTCCTAATGGGTAACGGATTTTGAGGATTTCTTATCTCGCCCCTTGGGCTTCTTAGGCACCACGTGCGCTTCCAAAAATACCCTCTGTTTTCGAAGATGTATCTCCGGACGCACCTTTTTTCATCTTTTTTTTTAATTAATTCCGTAGATGCATCTACGGAATATTTTCATATGCGTATTTACGGAAGAAAATCAGAATCAGAATCCCAGAAAATCAACATTGCAACGATAAAATCAACATTCATAAAACGAAATCGGCGTTACATTGATGATTTCAACAAAAAATTAAATACTACATTTCAATTGTCCGGTGGACGCTTGCACATCTCTAAGATGTCATCGACCGTTCTTCGGACTGTCGCCTCCAACTTGAGCGGAATTTTCTCTTCGAAACCGAAATATGTTCCCCACATCGCCCTAACATCGTCTTGATTCTTGAGCTCAAACTTGCTGTAAACAACATTCCCTTCGTTGTCAACTGAAGGTAAACGATACTTAAGCTTCACAACCTTTCGTTTGTCATTGTAAGGTAGGCGATATTGAACCTCGTCTATGATATCGTCGAGGGGTGAGATCCATGAACTTGAACGTCCTTCCGGGTGTTTTGCCGTCGGAAAAGGAGACACTTGCGACATACCAACAGATCTTGATTTCAAACAATTGAGACATTTTTGTATTTATGTGAAAGATAACAAATGAAACCCCAAATTTATAGAAAACCTAGGTGAATATGGACCAACCATTTTCTGTCAAACTTTTTTCCAGAGCTATATCAACGGAACGACCTAATAATTATTGGTTCCGGAGGCGTATCTCCGGAACTTTCCCTGAAACAGCAAAATTAAAAACCTTTCATAGATACATATCCGAAACTTTTCCTGCTACATTTTTAAACCATAACTCAATATAGAAGCACATCATAATAGACAAATAAAAGCCATAAGTGCATAAATAAGGCATAAGAATAAAAAGTGACTATTTTGCACTTTAAAAATTTACAATTAGTCGTCCGATTATACAAGAATTCAAAATGACTCAAAACAAGTGTCGCTGGCTAAATCTATTCGTGATACCCCTTTGGACTTGTCCGCATTCGATTCCTTTTCAATGTTGTTCAATCTTTCAAATTCGTGCATCCTTTCAACAAAATGATCCGGCCACATCTCGACATTTGCGGTTGAATGAGTCGCCCATTCTGGTGATGTAGGTGGTATGGGGCATCCCAATTTCAAGTAAACTTGTACAAAATGTCTTGATTTTGCAAGTCATCCAATACACATGATGCGATCATTTGGATTTTAAGGTGGTGCATGCTATCACGATCATCAAACTCTTGCTTGTTATTAAAGTCAATGCCGACATCTACCGACTTTACGACAACCCCTTGAACATTCAGAAAAACACCGTTTATAGAAACTAATTCTTTTGAGATATTATCGGGACGTACCATATCTATTTGTAAACAATAACAAAAATAAACAAAAATTACAAATCTGTTGTAAAAAAACAGGTGACAGACACGTTCCGGAGATGTACTTCCGGAAGTGTTCATCTTCAACACGTTCCGGAGGTACACCTCCGGAAGCAACGTTACTTTTTTTTCTCCAAAAGTTTGATGATTAATGTGAGCAATGTAGTGGATAAAGTGCAATTCTTTACCTGAAATTCGATCTTCTCTTGCTCCATTTGATTTGTTGCACGAAAAGGTTAGAGTTTTAGAGTGAAAATGATATTGATAATGTAGGTTTTTTTAGGTTGGTGAAGGTGAGTGTGGAAGAAGAAAACACAACAATGGGGGAGTGATCATGCAGGTTTAAAACATAGCAGAAACTTGCGGAGCTGTATCTACGGAACATTCTGGCGCCTTAGACGTTCCGGAGGTGCATCTACGGAAATTTTCTTGAACTGAATTATTTTGAAGTTTTTCTCAGTGTTTACCAGTTTAAAATTATTCTGTAGATGTAGCTTCGGAAAAAGCTAAATTTTGGTAAAAAAAATGGTGCGTCCAGATATGTATCTCTAGAAGCAGAGGACATAAAAGGAAATTCGCTAGGTGCCTAAGAGTATCAAGGGGTGGATTGAAAAATTCTCCGAATTTTTTGGGGTTGGACTAAAAAAGCCCTAAAAAATTTGGGCTCTAATTTTAAGGTTCAAACCCTATGATTTTTCGGGTCTAGTAGGCCAGCCCATATAAACTAGCCCATTTTAACAGCTTTAGAAATAGGAGTGCATGTTCAAACCTGCGACATTTTATTTATTCACTTTAAAATTTTTTATAAATTTTTGTTTAGTAAACTACTTAACCAAAAGATAAAGGAGAAATGTATCTTCAATAATCTTGCTAAAAAACAAAAAAAGTATTTTGAGATAAAAAAAATTAAAATATGCAGCAGCATATCTTAGTAATATTAATTCAATGTGTCTTATCAATTTTTTATAATTTAAATTGATTTTTCTTTTTTACACAACTAAATGACTACTTCATCAATTATTTTTGACGATTTTTTTAATCCTTCATAACCTTTAAACAAAATTAAACGCGCAATAAAAACAATTTTATAAAGAATAATATAGAAATAAAAATAAGTCAAACCAAAAATTCGTATTTTTTTAAAAATAAATATAGATGAGATTTTCTAAATAGTTAGAGATGACAAAAGAAAAAATAAATGCTTTAGTATTTATTTTTTTCAAAATATGATAAAATATATTATTAATAAATAAATAAATAAATAAATAAATAACTCATTTTATTATATTTACATTGGAAAAATGGATTTTAATTATTTAGTGAAAAAAGTTCGTATTTTTTTGGTTAAATAGTAAAAAGCAATAGTTTTACTAAATAATTAAAAAAATACTTATATATATATATATATATATATATATATATATATATATATATATATATATATATATATATATATATATATATATATAGTTAGTTAGTTAGTTAGTTAGTTAGTTAGTTAGTTAAATATGTAATTCATTGTTTTAGAAAGATTAGATTTGATTTAGAAAGATCAAATTTGATTTAGAAAGATTAGATTAGATATTTTTGGGCTTTTATAGTTTGGGTTTTAGCTTGAGATACAAGTTAACCTAAATCTATAAATAGGGAGGAACCCTTAGCATTGTAATCATCAAGTTTGATAATCACGGTTTTGCAGTTGCAAATTGATAATAAAATTCCACAGTTGTGGGCAGAGAGTTACTTTGCAGTTCAAACTCATCTTCTTTAAACGTGTTCTTGTTTTTGTTCATTGGCATTACATAACAATCTTGAGATCAAGATTGAGAAGAATTCACCATAGATCGTGGTTGAATTCCAACATATGGTATCTAGAGCTCCGGTTTTGATTCAAGGGAAGAACAACTGTGATGTCGATGAATTACCCGAACGGTTACTTTCCAGCAAATCTTCCAATTCTCAAGAAAGATAATTATGAGAATTGGTGCAAGCAGATTAAGGTGGTTTTCTGTTACCAAGATCTTTGGGATCTTGTGAAAGAGAGATTATCACCGTTTGCAGAAACTGCGACAGATCAGGAGAAAACATCATATAAAGAATTGAAGAAGAAAGATTATAAAGCTCTCTTTATAATCCATCAATGTGTTGATCTAGATAACTTTGAAAAGTTAGTGATGTAGAATCAGCAAAAGAAGCTTGAGAGATTCTTGAAAATCGTTTGGAGGTGCAGAGAAGGTGAAAGAGGTGAGGTTACAAACTCACAAAAGGACTTATGAATTGCTTCAGATGGAAGACAATGAAAGCATAACAGATTTCTTCACTAGGATTACAAAACTAGTTAATCAAGTCAAGGTATATGGAGAAGTGTTGATATCAAGATCAGTTGTTGTAAAGATCTTGAGGTCATTGGCTCCAAAGTTCAACCACGTGGTAGTAGCCATAGAAGAGTGGATAGACTTGTCAGTATTGACGAAGGAAGAGTTTCAAGGAACACTTGAGTCTCATGAACAAAGGATGACTGAAAGAGCTGTAGGAAAGTCAAAGAGTGAAATGGCTTTGCAGGCGCAGTCAGAAAAAGAAAGGAAAGGCAAAGGAAGTTGGAATGCCAACAAAGGTAGAGGAGGCTACACCAATTCAACTGGTCGAAATCAGCATGAAGAAAACTGGTTGAATCAGAGAAAACCCTGGAACCAAGGCAACCAAAGAGGTGGTGTTGTAGGTAGAGGAAGAGGAGGTGGTCGAAAGCCTGACAAAAGTCACATTCGGTGTTTCAATTGTCAGAATTATGGTCACTATTTTAGTGATTGTCTAGAAAAGAAGAAAAATCAAGAAACTGATGCAAAGCTAGCAAAACGTGAAGAATAAGAGATGTTGCTGATGGTCGCAACAAGAGACGAAGAGAGATTCCAGGACCAGTGGTACTTGGACTCAGGATGCTTATCACACATGACTGGAGGGAAAGATTGGTTTGTCAACATGAAGTCCTCATTGAAGAACAGGGTAAAGTTTGCAAACGACAGTACTCTACAAGCTGAAGGTGTTGGTGATGTCCAGATCGTGAGGAAGGATGGCAAGAAATCAATAATTTCCAATGTGTTATACATACCAGGCATGAAAAGTAACCTGCTCAGTATAGGACAACTTTTGGAAAAGAACTACAAGGTAGTTGTCGAATACAAGATGATGAGAGTTCTCGATGCATGTGGTAGGTTGATCTTGAAGGCTTCAATGTCCAAGAATATGACCTTCAAGATAGAACTCAATGTGATGGAGCACAAGTTCCTAGCAACTGCAGCCAGCAGATATGAATGGTTATGGCATTTTCGACTAGACCATCTCAACTTCAATGACATCAGAGAGATAAAGAGAAGAAATATGGCTTCAGGATTACCTTAAATCAACATTCCAAGTGAAGTCTGTGAGGAGTGTGTTCAGTTGAAACAACACAAGAATAATTTCAGCAAGGATGCAGGAAGGAAGTCGAAGGCAATTCTGGAGGTCATATACTCTGATGTATGTGGTCCAATCCAGGTGGATTTGATTGCAGACAACAGATACTTTGTCACGTTCATAGATGATTACTGTCGAAAGTCGTGGACTTACCTCATCAAGAAGAAAAGTGATGTGATCGAGGTATTTGTCAGATTTAAATCTATGGTCGAAAGACAGAGCGGTAGAAAGCAGAAAATTCTTAGAACTGATGGTGGTAGAGAGTATGTGTCGAAAGAGTTCGATGCATTATCTAAAAAAGAAGGGATTGTGCATGAGGTGGTGTCACCCTACACTCCACAGCAAAAAGGAATTGCAGAAAGAAAGAACAGAACCATCAGGAACATGGTGAGAAGTATGTTGAATGGAAATCATCTACCCAAATAATTATGGGGAGAAGCGGTTTCGATAACAACATACATATTAAACAGATGTTTGACGAAGAAGCTTGAAGGAATCACACCAGAAGAATGTTGGTATAGTGTCAAGCCTAGCCTCAGTCACTTGAAGGTGTTTAGATCTATAGCACATAGACATGTGCCAGATCAGTCGAGAAGGAAGCTTGATGACAAGTCGAATCAGATGATCTTGATAGGATATCATTCGACAAGAGGTTACAAGCTGTCCGACCCAGTGAATAAGCAGGTAGTGATCAACAGGGAGGTGATCATAGATGAGCTTAAAGAATGGGATTGGACTGAGAATGTCAAGAAGGATTCAGTGAGAATCTCTTGTGAAGAACCAGCCACTGAAGTCGAAAGAGAAGTTTGAAAAGAACAAGTCAGAGATGAAGCCTGCCTAAACAGACCACAACGAACAAGACATGTTCCTGCAAGGTTGCAAGAATGTGTGATTACATCAGATATTGTGGTTGATGAAGAGGGTGAGTTGGTACATTATGTTTTCTACGCAGATGTCGAACCAGTCAATGCAGCTGAGGCATTGAAAGATTCGAAGTGTGTGAAAGCAATGAATGAGGAGTTAGACTCCATCAAAGTCAACAACACCAGGTCACTTGTCAAATTGCCTTAAGGCAGGAAGGCAATTGATGTGAAGTGGATTTACAAGGTGAATGTGAATCCTAAAGGAGAAGTAACTCGACACAAGACGAGACTTGTGGCAAAAGAATTTCTTCAGAAGGAAGGAATCGTCTTCGGCGAAGTGTTTTCACCTGTTGCTAGGATCGAAACAATCAGGTTGGTTGTTGGTCTAACAAATATGAAGAAATGGCACACATATCAGATGTACGTGAAATGTGCATTCCTTAATGGCCCCTTAGACGAAGAAGTTTATGTCGCACAACCAGCTGGGTATGTGAAACGAGGCAAAGAAAGAAAGGTGTATAGGCTGCATAAAGCCCTGTATGGACTTAAGCAAGCTCCAAGAGCTTGGAATAAGAAAATCAACAACTTTCTAAGGGAGAAACAATTCGTGAAGTGCACGACTGTGCATGGAGTGTATGTAAAAAGAAGCAGTAGTGAATTGCTTATACTATGCCCTTATGTCGATGACCTGTTGATAATGAGAAGTTGCAAGAAGGAGATTGAAGATTTCAAACATGACCAAAGTGAGGAGTTTGAAATGTCAGACTTGGGAAATCTCTTATATTTCCTTGGAATTGAATTCTACAAGAGTAGTAGAGGTTTGATGATGTACCAAAGAAGATATATAGGCGAAATACTCAAGAGATTTGAGATGTAAGATTGTAACCCAACTTCAACTCCATCTGAGACCAGATTGCAACTGTCGAAGGATTCAGATGAAGATGATGTCGATCCAACACAATATAGAAGACTTATTGGGTCACTTCGATACCTTTGTCATACAAGGCCTGACTTAGCATACAATATGGATAAAGTAAGTAGATTCATGCAGAAGCGAAAGGTATCACACCTAGCAGCGACGAAGAGGATACAGAGGTATCTGAAAGGAACTCTTGACTACAACATTTTGTTTTCTGCAGCTGACGAAGGAAAATAATGCAAGTCAGTGGGATAAACTGACTCAAGTTAGTGTAATGATGCTGAAGATAGAAAATCCACAGCTGGCTATGTGTTTATGTTAGGTGGTGCAGCATTTGCTTGAAGTTCGAGAAAGGAGCCAGTAGTGGCATTGTCATCATGCGAAGCAGAATATATAGCTGCTTCTCTTTGTGCATGTCAAGCAACCTGGATGGTGAACCTGGTCGAGGAGAACATAGCGAAGAGTCATAGAGCAATTACCATGAAGATCGACAACATGTCAGTTATCAACTTAGTGAAGAATCCAATAGCACACAGTCGAAGCAAGCACATCGAAATGAGGTTCCATTATCTTCGAGAACAGGTAGCAGAAGGGAAGATGAACTTGAAACACTGCAGAACTGAGAATTATATTCCAGACATCATGACAAAGAGAGTGCCAGTCGAAGTGTTCAAGAAGCTAAGGTCTATGATGAATATAGATAGTTTAGACACAATGAATTAGGTGGTGTGTTAAATATGTAATTCATCATTTTAGAAAGATTAGATTTGATTTAGAAAGATTAGATTTTATTTAGAAAGATCAGATTTTATTTAGAAAGATTAGATTATACATTTTTGGGCTTTTATAGTTTGGGCTTTAGCTTGAGATGCAAGTTAACCTAAATCTATAAATAAGGAGGAACCCTTATCATTGTAATCATCAAGTTTGATAATCACGGTTTTACAGTTGCAAAGTGATAATAAAATTCCACAGTTGTGGGCAGAGAGTTACTATGCAATTCAAACTCATCTTCTTTAAACGTGTTCTTGTTTTTGTTCATTGTCATTACATAACAATCTTGAGATCAAGATTAAGAAGAATTCACCATAGATCGTGGTTGAATTCCAACACACATATATATATATATATATATATATATATATTAGGGTTAATACACATTTTAGACCCTGCCATATGGGGCGAATTCGAAAAAGGACCCTTAAAAAAAACACAGATTCCATCCTTGCCTTTTTAAGATTCTCTTATTTTGGTCCTTAAATGAATCTGGTCAACTTAAATGCTGAGGTGGACATTACATCTTGGCATTTTTATTATTTCATGGTATACGTGTAAAATACATGTGGCAAACATATGTTTTTCGTGAATTGCTTTCATTCTTCTTCTTCCTTTCCCAAATTATGTTTGCAGCTAGGGTTTAAGATCTCCCTCAAATTTTGAAATCAGCTTGTATCTTCACCAATACAAGAAAATGAGTGGAAGCGCGAGTTCATGCTACACGACGAGTGTGAGAAAACCACCGGGTCGTGACCACGAGCTTCCCATTTGAATCCATGTTTCAAAGTCAAGCTCAAACCCAGGAAGAAGATATTGGAAGTGTAAATTTTGGGGGGTATACAAGAAAGGGTTTCTTAATGGTTGCAGAACTTTTATTGGTGTGGATGGGTGTCGCTTGAAGACAAAGCATGGTGGTCAATTACTTATTATTGTGGCTAGGGATCCTAATGATCAGTACTTTCCTTTAGCATTTGGTGTTGTGGAAACAAAGACAAAGGAAAGTTGGAGGTGGTTCTTACAACTACTTATGAAAGACATTGGGCAACACAGGAGATATGTATTCATATCAGACCAATAAAAGGTATAAATACTGTTTGTAGTTCCATGTTCTTAGTAGTTCTATGTTCTTAGTAGTTCCATGTTATTAGTAGTTCCATGTTCTCAGTAGTTCCATGTTATTAGTAGTTTAATGTTCTTTGTAGTTCCATGTTCTTATCATACCAACAATTTGTATTTCACAATTTCAGGGTCTTTGGTTATTGCTTTTGTGTTTTTAAGTTTGCTTGATTCTTGTTTGCGGACAAACAAGTTTAAGTTAGAGAGAGTTTGATAATTTCAAATTGTAGCTATTTTTGTATATAATTTTTGTTGCACTTATCGATACTTTTTGGTTAATATTGTTCGAATAAACACCATTTTGTTTATAAATACGTTTACTTTACTTTTTAGTGTATATATTGCGTATCATGTAAATATCATTGAGTTTAATTGATTTTCTCTCATTTTTGTAGGTATTCAAGCAAGGATATCTTGCCATATTCATTTAGAGCATTGAATAAGCTTTCCAACACTTTCGACCGTGCGTAAATCAAAGTTACGGTTCAGAAGTTGTGGTCAAAATAAGGGCTCGTTTGCTGTCAAGTTCGCTTTGCGAGCTTGCCAGCGAATGTTCGCTTTGCGAGCTTGCCAGCGAATGTTCGCTTTCCGAATGGCTGGCGAGGTCCCAGCGAAAGCTCCTAGAATTGGACAGCGGAGAAAAGGACCAAAGTTTGCTTTGCGAAATGTGCAGCGAGCATTCGCTTTGCGAATAAATCGTTCGCACTGCGAACTTCTGGAATTTTGCAGAGGCGGTTTAGCATTTCAAAGGCACTTAAGTGCCATTTTTTGAGGCTCGCTTTGCGAGGAAAACGTTCGCTTAGCAAATGTGACAGATTTTGTAATACTATAAGTTAATTTTCAGTAATTTTTTAGGGGGGGTTTTTGGGGATTTTTGCTCCCAACTTCATCAAACTTCATTTTTCAGTAGATTAGCTTAGAAAGCAACATGGAAGTTTGCATACGGATAATCCGGGGCGGATTGATCGTCGATCGGCATTGACAAATCGTGAGATGTTTGGTTTATTTCTCTTCTTCTTTGTGTTTTTCTTCTATGTTGGGTTGTTGTATATGTATTTACTTTGAACACATGTATATTTGTCGCCCATGGCTTTGTATGAAATTTGCTTTACAAATCTCTATTGGTGATTGTCCTTGATTTTTGCTTTATGCACGGGGTTTGGGTTGTGTTAGAGATAAACTTCACAAACTTTGATTAGGGATGATTATCTGTTAGTTTATGGATGCTAGAGATAGATTTAGAGCTAACAATCTTCAATAAGTGTCGTAGCTTGATGCCTCCGTATCTTTAGTCGAGTGCGAGAGTGTCGCGATGGTAACACGGTTGTTCTCTCAGCTCAGTGTGTCAGAGATGAACACAGTTGTGAGCGATGGTGGGTGATATTGAGGAGTATTGTAGGTTGAGTATAACTAGTCGGTAAGTTTAAGTTTGTGAGGAGTCGATTATGTGCATGCCGGATAAGTTCGTCTCTCTGATTAATGAATTCTTTTTATGTTAATGTTTATTTTTCTGCATTTACTTTAAACCTATTTTAATCCAAACTCATAAACGCGAGAGGTTGTCGAACGACATTCTTTCCCTCGAACCGATCTCTGTGGACACGACATAAATCCCGGAGGGAATTCTTTCAAAAATAAATATTTTTGCTTGCCGCTTTACCGCTTCAACAACACTTATATGCAAATTTCAAAAAAAAAATTGGTGGAAGGAGTGCAATTAGAGATCTCATGATGAGAGCTGCAAAAGCAACCTACTATTAAGCTTGGGAGAAGAAGATGTCTGAGCTGAGGCAGTTGGATAAGAAGGCATGGGAATGGCTTATGGGTGTCCCAACAAAATTATGGTGTAAACATGCATTTAATTTCTATCCAAAGTGTGATGTTCTGATGAATAACATTAGTGAGTCTTTCAATAGCACCATATTGCAAGCTAGAGATAAGTCAATTTTCACTATGTGTGAATGGATTAGGAATTATCTTATGAATAGGATAACAGTCAACTTCACTAAGTTAGACAAGTGGAAACATAAGATAATGCATATGCCTAGGAAAAGGTTAGACAACGAGGTCCTGATGAGTGGCCAGTGGGTTCCTGTCATACCCCAAATTTTGACCACTAAGATTTCCCATCATTGTGCAAATCATCAACATAATATGGATGTACCTTTGTACCTCATTAGTCTCCCCAAAGGTGGGTAAACATTCACTACAAACAGGATTTAGGGTTTCAAGCCCTCGCAGAGCTCTTAGACAAAGGATCAATCAAGGAATGACATGATCTTCAACTTGTCTAGCCTCTCAAATATCCGCAATGGATCAAGAGGACTCCCACTTCAAGGATTAAGCACAAGGCTGCTCCCTTCTAGGTGGATCAAGCTTCAGGATCGCCAGTGTCACCAAATTAGGGTTTGGTCGACTAGGGTCTCCAGTTGGAAATTTTCCTCTGGGCATGAGCCAATGCTTCAAAGCATAACCTAAAATGCTCCATGAAACATCATAAACCCCATCATCAAGTCAATTTAGCCTCAGGGGATGCATACATCAAAAATCAGGAATTAGGGTTTCTTGACCTAATTCACCCCTAAGTTGACTTTTGGGACAAATCATGAGCCAAGACCTCAAGACATGATTTGAGGGTCTCTAACATACCACGTTGATCCATTTGCAACAATGGATTAACCCAAGAAGCTTGAGCAACAAGTTTCAATTTCATCTGAACCACAGTTGAGGTTTTGCGGGAAAAGTCAACTGTAACTTTGACTTTTGACCAGGACATGCTCCCAAGCCGTGGGACACGATTAAATACACCCTATAACACCCATGGAACATGTTCATCAATTTTGATTTAGGTCAAGGACATGATTTCCTGAAGAATCACACAGTTTGGAATTCATCTGATAAAAAGTCAACTGTGCACAAAAGTCAAACTTTGACTTTTTGAGATTTTTTCATAAAAATGGTTTTTTAACCCTAAAATGATGTTAATGTGTGATTGGAATCATCATTCATCAAGAAAAATCAAAGAAAGTGGGATAACTTGTAAAAGGGGTAACCATAAAAACTTATAAATTTTTCTAAGTTATGAAAAAAAGTGGCAAGGGTACCAACTTTGGAGGATCATAACTCCTAAACCACAAAGCCATTTTTCTCCATCCAAATCTTGATTTGTAGCCCTCATTACCCTCTACAAAAACTTCAACTAGACCTAAGTCCAATTCATTAAGGATTTTGAGTTATGCTTGGATCAAAATGGCTAAAAAGTTAAAATTGACATTTTTCAGCACAATGTCCCAACTTCAAGGCTGTTTTTCTCCATGATCCAAGTTGAACCAGGTCTAATGTTAAACATAAAAGTTGAAGTACGTCATCTAAGCTTTCCGAAAAGTCCTAGAACGTCCATGTAGCATACTCGAGCAAGGAGTTATGGATCTTACAAAATGGCTTGCTGAAGCTGAATTTTTCAAGGCAGATTTGCACATTTTTTGTGCCACACGAATTTTCAAGCCTTGTCATCAGTTTGGACACATCTAAGGATCAAATCCAAGTGGGATGATCTGATCCATGAACCTCCCAAGTCCAAGGAACAAAGAAAAGCATGCCAAAGCCTAGAAATCCCTAAAAGAGGGACAAAACTCCAATTTTGGTTTGGAGCATTTAATGGATGCTTAGAGGTGGCATGAACTGAGCCATTCTCATCTGAAATTAGTCAAGACTTATCCAACAACTAGGGAACCAAAGCTCTGAGCCCTAACCTCTAGTCAATGGCTAGAGGAGACTTGCATTTCCATTGGCCAACATGGAACAAACACCTGCTGCAGTTGCCATTCACTGTGGATCCCAAAACAAACTTGCTCTACTATAAATAGAGCTCATTTGTGCTCAGTTTGAGTACACCAAAGCCATCAAACAGATGCTTTCCTCAAATTCTCTCTTTCACTCCAAAATGCCTTCATTAGTAAAGAAATTCTGAGTTTTTGAGCTAGAGAGCAATTCCACTCAAACTAATCACACACACACCTCATATATATCATATGTAAGCTGTGAAAACCATCAAAAGTGACCTATAACACCAACATCACAAAGTCACCTCTCAAAACCTCAAAATGGCACTTTTTTGCATTTTTCAAGCCATGTCTTGATTCAGTCACTTTCCAAACCAGATAAAACCGCAAACACACTCTAAATATCATCCTTGAACTATCCCAAATGGTGCCACACATCTGGAACACCATTTGAGAGAGTTGTCATTTTGGCCATTTTTGACCATTTCGCGAGAAAGTGCACAAACTTGCTCCAGAGATTTCCAGCCGATTCCAACCATCCTAAAAGCTTCTAAGAGGTCATTTGAGGTTGTCCAAAGCATCAAATCATTTCTGGAACAAAGCACTTGGAAGGTTGCCCAAAATCTCCAAAAAAGAGGTAAAATCCACAACTTGAATTCTTTGAATCATGCTTTCCTTTGTTGTCCACATACATGCATCATATTGAACAATTCTTGAGGCAAAAATGTAGTCCTTAATGTGTATGTTGTGATCCTCCCACTATTTGCATTTTGACACTTAAAACATGTACAGTTCTGATTTTTTGTGATTGGTGTGTTCTATACATTAAGTTTTAGTTTGTATGAGTAACACCATTGGATTCCTTGCGAAAAATTGGTCAAGATAGGCTCTTGCGGATCTTGATTCGGTTAAAAATCGAGAGAGTTACGCGCGTTAGAAATTTTACGCGAAACGGTGTTTTTACAACGCAGCAGCTCTGTTTTTTTATCGCTGCGTTTTGTGCGTTGAGTTTTGGCGTGCTTGTGCGATACCATTGGATTCCTTGCGAAAAATCGGTCAGGATAGGCTTTTGCGGATCTTGATTCGGTTAAAAATCGAGAGAGTTACGCGAGTTGGAAATTTTACGCGAAACGATGTTTTTAACAACGCAGCAGCTCTGGTTTTTTTTATTGTTACGTTTTGTACGTTGAGTTTCGGCGTGCGTGAGCGATACCATTGGATTCCTTGCGAAAAATCGGTCAGGATAGGCTTTTGCGGATCTTGATTCGGTTAAAAATCGAGAGAGTTACGCGTGTTTGAAATTCAACGCGGAACGATGTTTTTAATCGATAGCAGTTTTTGTTTTTTAATTTCTGCATTTTATACGTCGATTTTACGCGTGTGTGAGTAATACCATCGGATTCCTTGCGAAAAATCGGTCAGGTAGGTACTTCCGGATTTTGATTCCGATAAAAATCGAGAGAGTTACGCGTGTTGGAAATTCGGCGCGGAACGATATTTTCAAAACGATAGCAGTTTTTTCTGCATTTTGTGCGTCGATTTTCCGTGCGCGTGAGTAATACCATCGGATTCCTTGCGAAAAATCGGTCAGGTAGGTACTTCCGAATTTTGATTCCGATAAAAATTGAGAGAGTTATGAGTGTTTGAAATTTGATAAAAACGTGTTGAAAATTAAAGTTTCGGTACTCGTTTTTACCCCAAAAAAATGTCGGAGATGATATTTTGATATCTTTCCTCTATTTCTTACTTTTTATTTTCAAAACTCAACCAATTTTTTTCACATAGCAAAAAATCATCATTTTCCAATTCGTACCCCATAATATTTTAATCCAAAAAAATCACAAAAAAAAGTATTATTTTTAATATATTTAAAAATAGTGTTTTAAATTGTTTTAAATGCTTTTAAAATGATTTCTTTTTTTTTTTCTTGATTTTTAAATCCTAAATGATTTTAAATATTTATGTTGATAAAATATTTTTTTTCATAAACTTTAATCATTATTTAATGATTTTATTTGATATTTTTATCATTTTTTACTTAATTTTTCTTGAAAAAATGCCTAAAAAATGAAATTGGGGTTTTCTTTGATTTTCACCATAACAAATCTTTTTTAAAATTATTGGGCCTCTAATAGAGTGTAAGACCCAATCCTTTTTTGACCAAATCATTTTTGGGCCTCATTCATTGTATAAGCCCCGATACCGTCAAAAACAAACGGCGCGATCGTCGCTTTTTTAAGAAATAACATTGGGCCTCTCCTCGAGCTATAAGACCCATTCAAAACTTTTGGGCCTCTATTAGAGTGTAAGACCCAATCCCCTTTTAACCAAAACAATTCCGGGCCTCACTTATTGTATAAGTCCCTCTGCGTTAAAAGAAAACATCGGCGCGATCGCCATTTTCAAACGAAAATCAACTGAGCTTCTCTTTGAGCTGTAAGTCCCATTTCTTTTCATTTTTTAACACTTGGGCCTCTATCAGAGTGTAAGACCCAGCCTTTTTTTAACGAAACCATTTTGGGTCTCAACTATTGTATAAGTCCCGATACGTTAAAAATCTCGGCGCGATTGCCATTTTCAAACTGAAAATATTTTGGGCCTCTCCCTGAGTTGTAAGCCCCATCTTTTGTACAAAAATACACTTTGGACCTCTAATAGAGTGTAAGACCCAACCCCTCTTTTTTATATTTTCTTATTATTTTTTAATAATTTGGAAAATTAATAACTCCTTCAATTTTGATTATTTTTTATTGGTTCTTTTTCTGAAAAATCACAAAAATAGTAAAATATTTTATTCTACAAAAAAATCAAATTTATATTATTTATTTAATATAGTTGGTATTTTTGTGAATAAATTCATTTTTAATTGTTTTTTAAGCATTTTAAAAGTGAATATTCATCTTGAAAAAAAAGACTATGGGCCTCCCCTCGTGTTGTAAGCCCCATTTCTTTTCTTTAAACTCTTTGTGCCTCTAATAGAGTGTAAGACCCAATCCCTTTGTAAATACCAAAATTTTGGGCCTCAGTCACTTGTATAAGTCCCACGGTGTTTACAAAACCTCGGCGCGATCGTCGCCCTTTTTAAAATTAACCATTGGGCCTACCCTCGAGTAGTAAGACCCATTTCTTTTCTTAAAACTCACTTGGGCCTCTAATAGAGTGTAAGACCCATCCCTTTGTACAGAAAACCTTTCTTGGGCCTCATTCACTTGTATAAGTCCCTATGTACAAATTCAACAGTGCGCTCACTGATAAAACCCTGGGCCTCTCCTTGAGCTGTAAGCCCCAAATCTTTCTTTTTCAAAGCACTTTCTCCTTTGATTTTAAATATACTATTGTTTTCAATCTTTCTTTTTTGAACAACTAACCAAACACATTGGAAGCTCTACAACCGAGTAAGTGTTTACCCGCTTTCATTTACCGCTTTCATATGTATATAACTGTATTGTGGGGCTGTTTCACTGTAAGTCTCCTTTCACAAACTCATATATATATATATAACTGTATTGTGGGGCTGTTTCGCTGTAAGTCTTCTTTCATAAACTCATATCAACTATGTAATAATAGTATAGATATTTAGAGTTTCCCCGGCAACTACGTCTAGAACTAGGTGACGCCGTTTCGTTTATTCATAGAAATAGACAACTAGATCTCCAATAGGATCACCAGATACAGTCTTCTCTTCGGCTGTCCTCATTAGGAATTGTCAAGGAACTCTACTCCCAAAGATGAATGTCTTCTCCGTGAATGGCATCTTTGAGTTTCTTCCAAATTCTCGAACTTTCCTGACTTGATCTATTCCTTGTGAATAGCTTGCCTTGAATTTCTCGGGGTTTGGGGACCCACGGGCTTCCTAAAAGCATCGGCCTCCTCTTGGGCATCGTACAAGGACCCACAGGCTTCCTAAAAGCAACCCCGCCTCCTCTTGGGCTTCTTACAAGGACCCTACGGCTTCTTAGAAGTATTCACAGCCTCCTCTTAGGCTTCGTATAATGATCTCTTCCTCCGGGAATGATAGCCTCCTCTTGGGATTAGTACAAGGACCCGTCGGCTTCTTAAAAGTTTCCAGCCTCCTCTTGGGCTTCGTACAAATTGTCCCGACGACCTCCTAGAGGTATAGGAACAAAACCTAGTCATCCTCATAGAACAGTCCTTTCATAGAGTCTACTACTGTTTCTCAAAGCATAGTACCAAAGATAAAAACTCTAGACACGGACAATCTAACTTCCTTGAGTCTCAAAGACATTCTCAAGTGACCCCTTCGTTAAATAGGAAGGAAACCCGCAGACTCGGACAGTCTCAATCCCCTTTGGATTTCCCGTTTCCTCAAAGAGAAGGAAATATCCCTGATCCTCAAATCAAATCTCTGAGTACAGTGTTGCTCATATAAGAACTGATTTTCTCTTTAAAATCAGTATGTTGGACCTGTCACTTAACTGAAACAGTTACCATAGCCTCCTCTTGGGCTTTGTTCAATGATTCTTCCCAGCGAAGCAAACGTTTAGCCTCCATCTTGGGCTTCGTACGAGATACCAAAATTCTCCCCAGCGGAGTCAAACAACGTTTAGCCTCTCTCTCGGGCTTTGTACGAGACACATAAGAGACTCCCTCGTTGAGTCAATCACCCATTTCGCCTCCATCTCGGGCTTCGTACGAGATACAAAGACTCTCTTGTTGAGTCAAACTTTTAGCCTCCATCTCGGGCTTTGTACGAGATACAAAGACTCTCTTATTGAGTCAAACCTTGTAGCCTCCATCTTGGGCTTCGTACGAGATACAGAGACTCTCTTGTTGAGTCAAACTTTTAGCCTCCATCTCGGGCTTTGTACGAGATACAAAGACTCTCTTGTTGAGTCAAACTTTTAGCCTCCATCTCGGGCTTCGTACGAGATACGAAAAACACTCTCTTGTTGAGTATAAAAGATTCTCCTGTTGAGTCAACCCTTTTAGCCTCTCTCTCGGGCTTCGTACGAGACACATAAAAACTCCCTCTTGTTGGGCCAATAGCCTCCTCTTAGGCTTTGTATAAGAAAACCACTGGTTGATCCGATCAACCTTTTAGCATCAAAGCTGTGCCTCGTTCACAGTACATAAACATCAACAACTCTTTCCCCTTCATCTAATCGCTGTAAGCGGCAAGCCTCTGGATCATCTACATCCATGCCACTGTCCCTCTTTTAGCATGATAAATTCCTAAGGAAAGATAACATTGCTCTACACTGAGTTAAAGTCTTCTCCTTCAGGTTAAAATCCCCTTTAAAGGAAATTATGGCATTGCCAGGATCCGCGTATCCCGGTTAAAGTAATTCTCCTTTATAACCAGTCACCCAACAGTTGTGACAGACAAACCCTTCTTTAGAGATGACAAATTCTCTCTAAAGTCGAGGCCTTTCAGCTTCATATCTTGGGCTTTGAACAAGATACAAATAGACTTTTCAGCTTCACATCTTGGGCTTTGAACAAGATACAGACTACCCTTTAGCTTCACGTCTTGGGCTTTGAACAAGACACCAAAAACACCCATTTCCTCCCATAGAATAGGAGGAACTACGAACGCTCTGATTTCCCTGTTTCGGTAAACGGGAATACGTAGGCATAAGATCGAAAGAAAAGATCTTAGCGAGCACAATCAACAAAAAACCAAAATCCCATACTCTTACATACCCATCAAAAAGCATCCGTCCTGACATCCTAATCCTTGTTCCCCGCCAGAAACCTTCTGCCCAGGTAAAAAGAAAGAAACCGTACTGGCGAAAATACAAATAACCAGTACAAAGGCCCCCCACATTGATAGCATTCGAAACCTAACAGACCGCTGTTTAAACTCAGTATACAAGCAGGGTTTATTGGAGACATCTATTTCCCTTCCTTATTCAGCTCACAATAGGATAAAAAATGAATCGACCTGTAGTCAAAGCTCAACCGCAGAGAGCGACCAGCGCTTAAGAACCGCGTCCAAAATCGCTCGCTACAGAAAAATGGCGCCCACCGTGGGGCCCTTCTTTCTTTCTTTCTGTTTTCCTTGTGTAGAAACTACAGAGTGGTAACTCAGCCGGGGAGCCATTTCTGTCAGGAACTTAGGATTCTTAGCTTTATAAGTCTAGGATGTTTAGGACAAATATATATACTGCTTTTCCTAATTGCTATACGTGTTTATTTTTCTGCTAATGGGAATGCGGGTGATGCCGTATGTGGAAAGAATGAGTATACACTTAAGATAAGTGATGGCGACGGGGTCGACCATCAACCTCAGTGGAGGCTGACCAACGCAACCCATTCACTCTTCTAGCCAATGGGCTGGTTGTTAAGTCTGAGAAGCTGAGGAGCCAAACCCTTTCGTAGTGCGGAAACTATCGGAAATAGTTGTTACGCGATACTACCCTCATTTGAGGCTGCTGATCTATTCTCGGTGAATGGCACTTACTCTAAGATTGCTCTACAACTCGCTGGCGATCCGCTTGTTGTTTTGCTTTCCTGGGAGGAGCTGATGATAATGAGTACAGGTACAAAAATTACCCTAGTATAAACCTTTGGGGATGGGTAGAGCCTTGACTTCATGACAACGACCCTTTGACCCCATGTTTTTTCTATGTTTTTGTGTGCTGCATTCATGCATTCATTTAATAAAACATTAAAACATTCAAAAAACTTCTCTTCTAGTCTCTCTGTTTTTCAAATTAAACTAAGACTGTGATTGCAAATATCAGAGAAGAGGATTATGCTAATGGATTTCGGTAGAAGGAGAACTCATACGTATACCTTCAAGGTTCCAAAACTAGAGGATTTGAGAAGGTTAGCAAGGATGATCACTAACCCTGAGGCTTTTAGAGCCAAACACGGAGATCTTCTACCGCTGTTAAGAGTCCATGTGATTGAGGGAATAATGGATGTGCTCATTCAGTTTTACGATCTAGTTTATCACTGTTTCACATTCCCGGATTACCAGCTAGCACCAACGCTGGAGGAGTATTCTCATCTGATCGGTCTACACATTACAGATCGAGCTCCATTTTCTGGACTACAAGAAATTCCAAAGAATCAGACTATTGCAAGAGCAATTCATTTGGACGAGTCTGAGGTCAGGACTCACATGACCGCCAAGGGTGGCATCCAAGGTTTGCCAGCCCAGTTCTTGACGAAGAAGGCCCTGTATTTTGCCAGTATACATGACTGCTTTTGAAAGCATCTTTGTCTTGCTCACCTACGGGTTATTTTTGTTTCCCAACATCAATAACTTCGTCGATATCAACGCCATTAAGGTTTTTCTCATTGGAAACCCTGTGCCGACTTTGCTCGCAGATGCGTATCATTCTGTACACTTGGGAAATTTGTACAGTGGAGGGGAGATCACATGCTGTGTACCTCTGCTTTATAAATGGTTTATCTCTCACTTGCCCAAGTCTGTTGCTTTTTGGGATTGTAAGAATGCCTTACGTTGGTCTCAAAAAATCATGTCTCTCACCAACTCTGATATAGATTGGTGTAATAGGATTTATGAGGGAATCAGGATCATTGACCGTTGTGGAAACTTCCCCAACGTACCCCTCATAGGAACTAAAAGAGGAATCAACTACCATCCGGTATTGGTTCTTCATCAATTTGGATACCCGATGAGACACATCCCACTGGGTGTTCATCTGGAAGGTCTTTTCTTCAAGGAAGGAGAAAACGACAGAGCACTAAAGATGGAAATAGTGCACGCTTGGAAACATGTTCATAAGAAAGGATGAGAGTCTCTGGGAAAACCAAACTGTGTCTCGGTGGAGCCTTATCTCCACTGGGTACAAACTAGAGCTCTCAAGCTAAAGATGCCTTATCCTCGTTACGAAATTCTTCCGCCGAGGGAATCTGTCATGTACTTCATGACGGAAACTGAAAAGCTTCAGGTTACTCTCAACAAAGTTCAACGGGAAAGAAGATCTTGGAAGAACAAGTACCGCACCCTCGACGTAGAGTGCATCAAAATACAACAATTACTAAAAGAGAAAGATGCTCTGATTGAAATTTTGGAGCAACATGCTGTAGAGAATCAAGATGACCAAAGGAATTTGCTCACTCCTTTCACTTGGCAAAGGAATGACAACCCGACAACGGCCCAAGAGCCCCGGTCAAAGAAAAGGAAGATACAAGAATCAGCACCCGATTTCTCTTCAGAGAGGACTCGGGACCCATTAGTTTAGGTTTCTGTTTCTGCACTTTGTAATCTACTGTATTTCCATTTCTGTAATCCTTTGAAATTCAATAAAAAAGGGGTTTCCCCACTGTTTGATATTTGCAATCTAATTGTCGAAGTTTATTTTGATTAAACCAAAAAATAATTAATATAATCATTGCATTCATCATTCTCACATCGCGTATTCTTCTTCCCTACGAATCTCACGTTTGTGTCTCGATTCTAGAGTCAAACTGTCTCATTCGTATAATACTCGGGCCAATCGTCAAATAAAGATGGATGATCTTGAGGAAGAAAACAGAGAGTTGAAAGAAGAAATTGACGCTCTAAGAGAGGATATGAGAAAGCTTCGTAACGACATGCAAGCCATGGCAGAAGCTCAGCTACAAAGAACTGTGATCTCAGAGATCACCTCAATGCCCATAGTGGAGAAGTATGATCCTAGGTATCAGATACCGAAAGATCGTCCTTGGGGCATGCCTGTTAACTATATCCTGGAAGGATATGTTCCGCCGATCACTGAAGATCAGGGAATCGCAACAGAAGCCGCTGGGCCTGAAGGTTACAAACTTCGGGAAAGCAAAGATGCCAGGGGCATACTGAAGACTCCTGAAGGTTACAAACTTCGGGAAACGCCAAGACTCGCTGCCGTAGTCACGGTACCACCCCCTGTGGAGCACACTGTCCCGGAAGGACAGATTCCACCGATACCTTCTGGTAAAAAGGAAACTATGTTTGACAGAATGGAGGAATTCCAGGAACAGTTCTTGGAAATGCAGAAAGAGCTGCAAGCCATTCGCGGTCAGGATTTATTCGGAAAGGACGCCGCAGACCTCTACTTGGTCCCCAATGTGAAAGTCCCGCACAAATTCCAAGTGCCCGACTTTGAAAAATACAAGGGTAACTCTTGCCCTCAGAGCCATCTGGTGATGTACGCTCGGCGGATGTCAGCTCAGATAGAGAATCAGGACCTACTGATTCACTACTTTCAAGATAGTTTAACCGGTGCCGCATTAAAATGGTACATGGGTTTAAACCGTGCCACGATCAGCACTTTCAGAGATCTTGGTACTGCCTTCGTCCAACAATACAAATACAATTTGGACATGGCACCCGACAGAGATCAACTCAGATCGATGTCACAAAAGGAAAAGGAAACCTTTAAGGAGTATGCTCAAAGGTGGCGTGAAATTGCCGCTCAAATTTGTCCACCTCTTGAGGAAAAAGAGATGACAAAGATCTTCTTAAAGACCTTAAGCTCATTTTACTATGACCGAATGATTACCAGTGCGCCCAGTGATTTCACCGAGATGGTCGGCATGGGTGTACGTCTTGAGGAAGCTGTCCGAGAAGGACGTTTGGTAAAAGACACTGGATCGACGAGCGGTACTAAAAAATACGGTAGTGCTCTCCCTAAGAAAAAAGAGCAAGATATTGGGAATATCTCTCTCGAAAAGCAAAGGCGACGTTATCAGCCGGTAGCAGCTGTGACTCCTGCTACCAGCCATGCGCCTATTCCTACGTATCAACCTCAGGTTGCGCAGAGCCAACCTAATTAGCAAAGGACACAACAGCCTCTTCAGCAGGCTCGTCCTCCATACAATAACAACCGTACAACACGACCATCAGGGTTTGATCCTATACCCATGTTGTACGCAGAATTATTTCCGTTACTACTGGCTAAGGGGAACATCCAGACTAAGTCTCCTCTTACAGTACCGGAAAATCCGCCTTTTTGGTTTAAGGTGGATCAGACATGCCCTTATCATCAAGGAAGATCAGGGCATAACATAGAGACTTGCCTCAATTTCAAGTCTGACGTGCAAAAGCTTGTTAGGAGCGGGCTCTTATCTTTCAAAGATACGAATCCCAACGTTCTCAAGAACCCGCTGCCTTAACATGAGAAAGCTGCGGTCAATCTGATTGAGAAAGAGACTAACAATGTCTATCAAATTCATGATGTACTCTTGTTAAAGACCAATCTGGTCAAGATGCATTGTAGACAGAGTGGATATGGCCATGTGCCACCTCATAATTATCACCAGTGTGATATCTGCTCTAAAGACAACCAAGGATGTTCGGTAGTGCAATCAGCTCTACAGGAACAGATGGATCTCAGATGGATCCAAGAGCACCGAGTTCGTGGAGTTAACATGGTTTACACGAATTCTAACGTCATTCAGAACCACGGCATCCGTGCAATGAATGTCAACTTGGTGGCGATGCACTCAAGGCAAAGCCAGTATCATAATCTGCCACGGCACGATTACAGTTCCTGTCTGATTTGCTCGGTAAACAAATAGGGATGCTCTTTCATACAAGAGGCCCTCCAGCGTCAGATGGATCTTGGATGGATCCAAGACTACCATGATAGGAACCCTTATCAGATCAATATGGTTCAGATCTTCGATATTCGCGTGATGAATACCAACCTGGTAGAGTTACATGCTGAGCAGGTCCGACTCGGATTCTTAATATCACATGACTATCAAAACTGTAAATCAGGTTGCGAAAACGATCGAGGTTGTACCCTTGTTCAGGAGGCACTTCAGCACTTGTTAAATCATTGGTGGATGCCAATCTACATGGACGAAGATACTTAGCAAATTAGTATCAGTAACAGGAATCCTACTCGTCGTCAAAGTCAGGATGTCCGATCAGTGGAAGCTAACCTAGTGAGGTTACATTGTATTCAAAGTGGGCGTGGCCAGGTGCCACCACACAATTATGACCGTTGTAGCGTCTGTTCGGAAAGTAACCAAGGGTGTTACATGGTGAGAGCAGCTCTTCAGGGTCAGGTGGACCGTGGAGAAATTCGTCCATATCCGGGTTCTGGACCCATCAACTGGACGCCGAATTACCTTGCCGATCAAGCTGAGGATATTGTCACCATCTCTGGTCGTCACCAGACCAGGGATGTTTTTGCCATCATCCCTCTATTTGATGAATCTAAAGTTCCCAACCAGGAACAGATCGAGATTACTTACGATGGTCAGAAAAATCAGAAGGCTCCTGTAGTCATCTATCTACCAGGACCGCTACCGTATGAATCAGCTAAGGCAATCCCTTATAAATACGGTGCAACAATAATTGAAAATGGAAAGGAAATTCCATTACCCTCCGTTGTGAACATTGCAGACATCAGTCGTGTAACACGGAGTGGTAGAATCTTCAACCGAGGGGTTAGGGAAGTTAACAAAGAAAAGGAACTTCAGACAGAAGCTCTCGATCCACCAGTCGGTCAATCTAGTAATCCCGACATTTCGAAAAATGATGAGATGTTGAAGCTCATCCAAAGGAGTGAATACAACATTGTTGATCAACTGTTACAAACTCCTTCAAAGATCTCAGTATTATCACTGTTACTCAGTTCAGAAGCACACAGGGAGGCTCTACAGAAAGTCTTGGAACAAGCCTTTGTGGAACAGGATGTAACAATCAGACAGTTCGATAGCATTGTCTCTAACATCACTTCCTGCAATAATTTGGGATATAGTGATGAGGAATTACCTGAAGAGGGTCGCCTTCATAACATGGCGCTCAATATCACAGTTAACTGCCAGGACGATGCTTTAGCCAGCGTACTGGTAGACACAGGGTCAGCCCTGAATGTTATGCCGAAGTCCACCTTGATGCAATTATCATTCAAGGGCCCTCCGATGAGAGTCAGTGAGGTCGTCGTCAAAGCATTTGACGGATCC
Source organism: Lathyrus tuberosus (assembly GCA_022829125.1). Lineage (NCBI taxonomy): Eukaryota > Viridiplantae > Streptophyta > Magnoliopsida > Fabales > Fabaceae > Lathyrus > Lathyrus tuberosus. The sequence goes on along the minus strand of JALAZF010000120.1, from coordinate 14,323,809 downwards.
AGAAAAACGGTTATCGGCGAAGTTGATCTTCCCATAACTATTGGTCCTCACACTTTCCAAGTCACTTTCCAGGTCATGGACATCCGGGCAACATACAGTTGTTTATTAGGAAGACCTTGGATACATCAGGCTGGAGCGGTTACTTCAACCCTCCACCAAAAGCTAAAGTTCGTCAAGAACGGCCAACTTGTCACGGTTTGTGGGGAACAAGCCTTTCTTGTGAGTAACCTATCATCATCTACTTGTGTGGAACCCGAGGAGGTTATTGGAACTCAGTTCCAAGCGCTATCGGTGAGCAAGGACGATCATTTCAAAGGAGGAACCTCGATTTCCTCATACAACGATGCTATCAAAGCGGTCGAGAGTACCGATACGACAGGATGGGGACAACTTGTCATTCCCATTGACAATAAAACAAAGAAGGGTCTTGGTTTTTCTGCAACCTGTACCCATACAGCTGCCAACGATGAAAGTCTTCATCCCCTTCAAAACTTCTTCCACAGTGGAGGTTTTCTTCACCCAGTGTCTCAAGCTGTACATGCTATTAATGAGGAAGATCCCTCTGACACAGATGAAGAATGGAAGTCCTACCTTAACAAGGACGGTTATATGTCTCAGGAAGAGGTGCCTATGCCTTTTTGCTTTCCTACAGAAAGTCCGAGATTTATACCAAGATCAGATGTCGAAATGATCTACAGAGATTGTGATCCGGAAGGATGCTGTGCTCCGCCAAATTCATTAGAGGAGGACACTCTGATGAAAGACAACTTTGACCACAATTACTATGGCCGATGGATGGCCTGCCAATGTGGCAGCCTTACCCAGGAGACTTGGGGCAAGAAAGTCAGCCGAACAATGAAACTCAGCTGAGCGTCATTGAACAGAATACCCGTATCCCCACCATGTCATGGGATCAACACTCAGGTCATTCAGAAACTACTCAACATGAAGATGAATTCGCAACGTTTGCAGGACTAGAATTCATCAACTATGCTTTTCCTGAGGTCAACGTCATCGAGAGGGATGACTCCTCCAGTTCCAAAAAAGTGTGGGACACCTTGGGACAATCGAGTGGAAAATACGACTATAGTACACCGCTCCCGAAAGCCCTCGTATCAGGCTCGAAGGTATCCAGCCAACTGGATGAGGAGATACAACTGAGAGCACAAATGCTATGCAAAATACAACAGAGGAATCCTCCTACGACAACTCTGCTTGGGAGACAGATTCCAATGATCCTGCTCCACCAGAAATCAGCGTCATTTCTGAAGACAAATCAAGGAAGGTGCCAGACTTTGTGATTCACCGAGGAGTTCGCCGCCAATGGGTTGCTGTCGATGTCCCGAAGGCCGTTCACCAGTCAAAGTAATTGCCATCTTTAACCTTTCACCCTGCCCAGGTGAAACGGATGTTTTGATAGGGCTCGCTTTCTATAAATTTCCCTCTTCGCTTCACCCAAAGCGACAGAGTTTTGTTTTATAGGGCTGTAGTTTCAAGATTCGACTTGTTCATTAATAAAATAACGTCGTTCTGTAATTTCCGCATTAATTGCTGTTTTCTCTTTTTGCTTTTTCAGAAAATGGTAATCCTAAAAAAACAATTCAAAAATAAAAACAAGCAGTAAAACAGATACACTGCACACACTTGCATTTTCTCTATCTCTTTTAAACACGAATCATCACGTCATGCAGATTGCTTGTTTTAAACCCAGTTGAAACATACGATCCGATGCCTTCTCCCAACTTTGAGTTCCCGGTATTCGAGGCTGAAGAAGAAAATGACAACGAAATTCCAGAAGAGATCTCCCGACTACTCAGACAAGAGGAAAGGTCCATTGAACCTCACAAAGAACCGTTGGAAACAGTAAACTTGGGTTCGAAAGAAGAGAGAAAAGAAATCAGGATTGGGGCACTGCTCAGTCCAACTGCCAGAGAGGGTTTGATAAAGCTTCTCAAAGAATTCCCCGATGTATTCGCTTGGTCCTATCAGGATATGCCAGGGTTGGATACCAGCATCGTGGAACATCACTTACCGCTAAGATCGGAATGTCCGCCAGTAAAGCAAAGGTTGAGACGCACTCACCCGGACATGGCCATTAAAATCAAAGAGGAGGTACAGAAACAGATTGACGTGGGTTTCCTTGCTACATCTGAATATCCTCAATGGTTAGCTAACATCGTACCCGTTCCCAAAAAGGACGGAAGGGTCAGAATGTGTGTTGATTACAGAGATCTGAACAAGGCAAGTCCAAAGGACGACTTTCCTTTACCACACATTGACATGCTGGTAGACAGTACAACAAAGTTCAAAGTTTTCTCCTTCATGGATGGATTCTCGGGCTATAATCAGATCAAAATGGCGCCGAAAGACATGGAGAAAACTTCATTCATTACCCCATGGGGCACCTTTTGTTACAAGGTAATGCCGTTCGGTTTGAAGAATGCCGGGGCAACCTATCAAAGGGCCATGACTACTCTGTTTCATGACATGATACACAAGGAAATCGAAGTGTATGTCGATGATATGATTGCAAAATCAAAAATAGAGAGTGAGCACGTTGAACATCTGTCAAAATTGTTCGAACGTCTAAGAAAATTCAAGCTCCGCTTGAATCCCAACAAGTGCACCTTCGGTGTCCGTTCAGGGAAACTACTAGGGTTCATCGTCAGCCAGAAAGGAATTGAGGTTGATCCTGACAAGGTCAAGGCCATTCAAGAAATGCCTTCTCCGAAAACTGAAAAACAAGTCAGAGGATTCCTGGGACGTTTGAACTACATCTCCAGATTCATATTCCTCATGACCGCGACATGCGCGCCGATCTTCAAGTTACTCAAAAAGAACCAGGATTGCGTTTGGTCAGAAGATTGCCAAACTGCCTTCGACAGTATCAAGGAATACCTGTTGAATCCTCTGATTCTATCACCTCTAGTGGAAGGAAGACCATTGATCATTTACCTCACAGTCCTAGAGGACTCAATGGGATGTGTACTTGGCCAACAAGATGAAACTAAAAGGAAAGAGTCTGCCATCTACTATCTAAGCAAGAAATTCACCGACTGCGAAACTCGGTACACGATGCTTGAGAAAACTTGCTGTGCTTTGGCTTGGGCAGCCAAACGTCTTCGCCAATACATGATTCGTCATACTACTTGGTTGGTCTCCAAAATGGATCCAATCAAGTACGTTTTTGAAAAACCTGCTCTCACGGGAAGAATTGCCCGTTGGCAGATGCTGTTATCAGAATATGACATAGAGTACCACGCTCAAAAAGCCGTTAAAGGAAGTATTTTAGCCGGTCATTTGGCTCATCAACCGATTGACAATCAAGAATCAATCGGGTTTGACTTCCCAGACGAAGATGTCATGTATCTAAAAATGAAAGATTGCGATGAACCGCTACCCAGTGAAGGGCCAGAACCAGGTTCCCAGTGGGGACTTATCTTTGACGGAGCAGTCAATCATTACGGAAACGGAATTGGGGCTACCCCTTTCTCTCTAGTGTATGGCATGGAAGCAGTGCTCCCCATAGAAGTAGAGATCTCATCAATCCGGGTATTGATGGAAGCGAAGCTCACCGAAGCTGAATGGTGTCAAAGCCGACACGATGAACTGAATCTGATCGAAGAAAAGAGAATAACGGCACTATGCCACGGTCAGTTGTATCAACATAGAATGAAAAGGGCGTTCGACAAAAAGGTCTGACCTCGTGTTTTTAGAAAATGAGACCTCGTGCTCAAGAAGATACAATCATTTCTCACTGACTCTCGGGGCAAATGGACCCCAAATTATGATGGCCCCTATGTGGTCACGAAAGCTTTCTCAGGCGGCGCCTTGAGACTTGCAACCATGGACGGAGAGGAATTTTCCTACCCCACGAATGTTGATGTAGTCAAGAAATACTTCGCCTAAACTAAAAAAAAAAAATAAAAAAAACGTCTCGGTGGATTGAAAACCCGAAAGGGCGGTCTAGGCAAAAGTTAGAGACATGAAAAAAATCATCCCGGTGGATTGGAAACATCATAGTACAATCCAGGCAAAAATTAGGGATAATGGCAAGTAATTATGTTCAACAGAGGCAAGTCCCTCAGTAGCAGTTACAGCATCCATCGGAGGAAAACTCCAGTTAAGGTCATCTTCGACAGAAGCTCAGGATGTCCCGAATTCAAAGTTGGTAGAAGGATAGTGGTCGTTATGTTTCAACGTAGCCCTTTTCCCTGTAAATTACCATTTTCAAACTTTGTAAATACTCTTTGGAATCACGCGTTTGGCTGATTTCCATCTTATCAATAAAATTTGAGCCCTTGTGCTTTTGTTTGTAATTCTTATTTGTTTTAGCTTTACAGAACGACGTTGTTAACATGATTAACGATTCTTGAAATAAAACAAAAATGAATTTACTTGTTAAAACTTTTTCTGCTTTTTAATAAAGATGGCAATTTCTTTTGACTGTTGAACATCGAAAGAACATCAATCGCGTCTCCAAAGGTGTTCGAACCTCAAAGTGCAGAATCAAAGTACTCCTTCTAAACCAGTACGCCTGAATGAAGGATCAATAATGTCAGAGACCATGTTCCATCTGACATCTTTGGCCGAGTTCTCATCTCCTATGCCCGACCAGCGTCGCCCCCAACAGGGACCGTTTCTCCTAAGCAAGGCAGAATTGCTATCTTGAACCAGCGATATTTCTACACGCCTCACGGTGGCCGAGTATCCAATCGTGTTCATCCCTTAGTCTGTATGTTGCATCAGTTTTGTTCGCATATACATATATACATCATGCATTATTGATTTGCATTCACATTTATATTGCATCACTATCACTCTAGTCGTTCTTATCCCCTAGTGATAAGTCCTCTCAATCGAGTTGTCAGACCTTTCCTCGTTAGGAAGTGAATCATCTAAGCAATCTCTCTCCCGTTTATCTCTGGATTAGAGACGGTCCTTGACCACTTTGATAACTTGAACCTCTGAGAAACAAGAAAACTTTCAACAAATGTCGCTCTTCGCCATCGAAGACGATATCCTTGCTTTCCCGGATTAAGGAAAATCCCCAGGGAAAACCTCTTAATCAGAGATTCGGCGGTACGGCAGTTTTTCTCCGAAAAAACCACTGATGAAAAGGTCATCGGCACCTCAAAATTGGATTCCATCATATGGCATTTCTCCGGAAAGATCCCGAGAAAAGTATGATGTAAGCCCCCAAACGAAAACAGTCTCTCAAGAGATTCGCTTTCCCTAGTAGAATTGACAAATGGAGTCTCCAAAACCGAGAAGTTTGTGTACCTTTACAATTCAGACGAATGGGTTCCCCAGCAAGTCTGACATCGAAACTTTTTCCACTCAAATGGAATCTCCCCAGGAAAATTTGGCGAGAAGTTTGAGGAAAACCGCTACGCATAGCGTCCCTTGTCAATAAAGTTTATTGACAAAAGAAACTAAGACCAGTTCCTTGGTAGAAAACCAGGATCAAGGGGAAGTTTTTCCGAAAGTTAGACCAGGTCCTTGGTAGAAAACCAGGATCGAGGGGAAGTTTTTCCGAAACTTAGACCAGTTCCTTGGTAGGAAACCAGGATCGAGGGGAAGTTTATTTCAGCAACTAAGACCAGGTCCTTGGTAGGAAACCAGGATCGAGGGGAAGTTTACTTTAGAAACCGAGACCAGTTCCTTGGTAGGAAACCAGGATCGAGGGGAAGTTTATATCAGAAACCGAGACTAGATCCTTGGTAGGAAACCAGGATCGAGGGGAATTTTACAAAAGAAACTAAGACCAGTTCCTTGGTAGGAAACCAGGATCGAGGGGAAGTTTATTTCAAGAGAAACTGAGACCAGCTCCTTGGCGGAAGACCAGGATCGAGGGGAAGTTTACCTTTTCTAAGCATCTTCGCTTAGCTAAAGAAGATGAATGCGTAAGCTACCATTCATAACCACCATCAAAATTTCGGGTATTCCGATATTTAATCCTCTTGCACCCCGAATGCCCGAACACCTTCGTCATTCACACCTTCGGGTCCAAGAAGATTAAATAGGGGCATCTGTCATACCCCAAATTTTGACCACTAAGATTTCCCATCATTGTGCAAATCATCAGCACAATATGGATGTACCTTTGTACCTCATTAGTCTCCCCAAAGGTGGGTAAGCATTCACTACAAACAAGATTTAGGGTTTCAAGCCCTCGCAGAGCTCTTAGACAAAGGATCAATCAAGGAATGACATGATCTTCAACTTTTCTAGCCTCTCAAATATCCGCAATGGATCAAGAGGACTCCCACTTCAAGGATTAAGCACAAGGCTGCTCCCTTCTAGGTGGATCAAGCTTCAGGATCGCCAGTGTCACCAAATTAGGGTTTGGTCGACTAGGGCCTCCAGTTGGAAATTTTCCTCTGGGCATGAGCCAATGCTTCAAAGCATAACCTAAAATGCTCCATGAAACATCATAAACCCCATCATCAAGTCAATTTAGCCTCAGGGGATGCATACATCAAAAATCAGGAATTAGGGTTTCTTGACCTAATTCACCCCTAAGTTGACTTTTGGGACAAATCATGAGCCAAGACCTCAAGACATGATTTGAGGGTCTCCAACATACCACATTGATCCATTTGCAACAATGGATTGACCTAAGAAGCTTGAGCAACAAGTTTCAATTTCATCTGAACCACAGTTGGGGTTTTGCGGGAAAAGTCAACTGTAACTTTGACTTTTGACCAGGACATGCTCCCAAGCCGCGGGACACGATTAAATACACCCTATAACACCCATGGAACATGTACATCAATTTTGATTTAGGTCAAGGACATGATTTCCTGAAGAATCGCATAGTTTGGAATTCATCTGATAAAAAGTCAACTGTGCACAAAAGTCAAACTTTGACTTTTTGAGATTTTTTCATAAAAATGGTTTTTTAACCCTAAAATGATGTTAATGTGTGATTGGAATCATCATTCATCAAGAAAAATCAAAGAAAGTGGGATAACTTGTAAAAGGGGTAACCATAAAAACTTAGAAATTTTTCTAAGTTATGAAAAAAAGTGGCAAGGGTACCAACTTTGGAGGATCATAACTCCTAAACCACAAAGTCATTTTTCTCCATCCAAAGCTTGATTTGTAGCCCTCATTACCCTCTACAAAAACTTCAACTAGACCTAAGTCCAATTCATTAAGGATTTTGAGTTATTCTTGGATCAAAATGGCTAAAAAGTTAAAATTGACATTTTTCAGCACAATGTCCCAACTTCAAGGCTGTTTTTCTCCATGATCCAAGTTGAACCAGGTCTAATGTTAAACATCAAAGTTGAAGTACATCATCTAAGCTTTCCGAAAAGTCCTAGAACGTCCATGTAGCATACTCGAGCAAGGAGTTATGGATCTTACAAAATGGCTTGCTGAAGCTGAATTTTTCAAGGCAGATTTGCACATTTTTTGTGTCACACGAATTTTCAAGCCTTGTCATCAGTTTGGACACATCTAAGGATCAAATCCAAGTGGGATGATCTGATCCATGAACCTCTCAAGTCCAAGGAACAAAGAAAAGCATGCCAAAGCCTAGAAATCCCTAAAAGAGGGACAAAACTCCAATTTTGGTTTGGAGCATTTAATGGATGCTTAGAGGTGGCATGGACTGAGCCATTCTCATATGAAATTAGTCAAGACTTATCCAACAACTAGGGAACCAAAGCTCTGAGCCCTAACCTCTAGTCAATGGCTATAGGAGACTTGCATTTCCATTGTCCAACATGGAACAAACACCTGCTGCAGTTGCCATTCACTGTGGATCCCAAAACAAACTTGCTCTACTATAAATAGAGCTCATTTGTGTTCAGTTTGAGTACACCAAAGCCATCAAACGGATGCTTTCCTCAAATTCTCTCTTTCACTCCAAAATGCCTTCATTAGTAAGGAAATTCTGAGTTTTTGAGCTAGAGAGCAATTCCACTCAAACTAATCACACACACACCTCATATATATCATATGTAAGCTGTTCAAACCATCAAAAGTGACCTATAACACCAACATCACAAAGTCACATCTCAAAACCTCAAAATGGCACTTTTTTGCATTTTTCAAGCCATGTCTTGATTCAGTCACTTTCCAAACCAGATAAAACCGCAAACACACTCTAAATATCATCTTTGAACTATCCCAAATGGTGCTACACATCTGGAACACCATTTGAGAGAGTTGGCATTTTGGCCGTTTTTTACCATTTCGCGAGAAAGTGCACAAACTTACTCCAGAGGTTTCTAGCCGATTCCAACCATCCTAAAAGCTTCTAAGAGGTCATTTGAGGTTGTCCAAAGCATCAAATCATTTCTGGAACAAAGCACTTGGAAGGTTGCCCAAAATCTCCAAAAAAGAGGTAAAATTCACAACTTGAATTCTTTGAATCATGCTTTCTTTTGTTGTCCACATACATGCATCATATTGAACAATTCTTGAGGCAAAAATGTAGTCCTTAATGTGTATGTTGTGATCCTCCCACTATTTGCATTTTGACATGTTTGTTTTGTAGAATTTTGGTTATTTTAAAACATGTACAGTTCTGATTTTTTGTGATTGGTGTGTTCTATACATTAAGTTTTAGTTTGCATGAGTAACACCATTGGATTCCTTGTGAAAAATCGATCAAGATAGGCTCTTGAGGATCTTGATTCGGTTAAAAATTGAGAGAGTTACGCGTGTTGGAAATTTTACGCGAAACGGTGTTTTTACAACGCAGCAGCTCTTGTTTTTTTATCGCTGTGTTTTGTGCGTTGAGTTTCGGCGTGCGTGTGCGATACCATTGAATTCCTTGCGAAAAATCGGTCAGTATAGGCTTTTTCGGATCTTGATTCGGTTAAAAATCGAGAGAGTTACGCGAGTTGGAAATTTTACGCGAAACGATGTTTTTAACAACGCAGCAGCTCTGGTTTTTTTATCGTTGCGTTTTGTACGTTGAGTTTCAGCGTGCGTGAGCGATACCATTGGATTCCTTGCGAAAAATCGGTCAGGATAGGCTTTTGCGGATCTTGATTCGGTTAAAAATCGAGAGAGTTACGCGTGTTTGAAATTCAACGCGGAACGATGTTTTTAATCGATAGCAGTTTTTGTTTTTTAATTTTTGCGTTTTATACGTCGATTTTCTGCGTGCGTGAGTAATACCATCGGATTCCTTGCGAAAAATCGGTCAGATAGGTACTTCCGTATTTTGATTCCGATAAAAATCGAGAGAGTTACGCGTGTTGGAAATTCGGCGCGGAACGATATTTTCAAAACGATAGCAGTTTTTTCTGCATTTTGTGCATCGATTTTCCGTGCGCGTGAGTAATACCATCAGATTCCTTGCGAAAAATTGGTCAGGTAGGTACTTCCGGATTTTGATTCCGATAAAAATTGAGAGAGTTATGAGTGTTTGAAATTTGATAAAAACGTGTTGAAAATTAAAGTTTCGGTACTTGTTTTTACCCCAAAAAAATGTCGGAGATGATATTTTGATATCTTTCCTCTATTTCTTACTTTTTATTTTCAACACTCAACCAATTTTTTTCACATAGCAAAAAATCATCATTTTCCAATTCGTACCCCATAATATTTTAATCCAAAAAAATCACAAAAAAAAATATTATTTTTAATATATTTAAAAATAGTGTTTTAAATTGTTTTAAATGCTTTTAAAATGATTTCTTTTTTTTTTTCTTGATTTTTAAATCCAAAATGATTTTAAATATTTATGTTGATAAAATATTTTTTTTCATAAACTTTAATCATTATTTAATGATTTTATTTGATATTTTTATCATTTTTTACTTAATTTTTCTTGAAAAAATGCCTAAAAAATGAAATTGGGGTTTTCTTTGATTTTCACCCTAACAAATCTTTTTTAAAATTATTGGGCCTCTAATAGAGTGTAAAACCCAATCCTTTTTTGACCAAATTATTTTTGGGTCTCATTCATTGTATAAGCCCCGATACTGTCAAAAACAAACGGCGCGATCGTCGCCTTTTTAAGAAATAACCTTGGGCCTCTTCTCGAGCTATAAGACCCATTCAAAACTTTTGGGCCTCTATTAGAGTGTAAGACTCAATCCCCTTTTAACCAAAACAATTTTGGGCCTCACTTATTGTATAAGTCCCTCTGCGTTAAAAGAAAACATCGGCGCGATCGCCATTTTCAAACGAAAATCAACTGGGCTTCTCTTTGAGCTGTAAGTCCCATTTCTTTTCATTTTTTAACACTTAGGCCTCTATCAGAGTGTAAGACCCAACCTTTTTTTAACGAAACCATTTTGGGCCTCAGCTATTGTATAAGTCCCGATACGTTAAAAATCTCGGCGCGATTGCCATTTTCAAACTGAAAATATTTTGGGCCTCTCCCTGAGTTGTAAGCCCCATCTTTTGTACAAAAATACACTTTGGACCTCTAATAGAGTGTAAGACCCAACCCTTCTTTTTTATATTTTCTTATTATTTTTTAATAATTTGGAAAATTAATAACTCCTTCAATTTTGATTATTTTTTATTGGTTCTTTTTCTGAAAAATCACAAAAATAGTAAAATATTGTATTCTACAAAAAAATAAATTTATATTATTTATTTAATATAGTTGGTATTTTTGTGAATAAATTCATTTTTAATTGTTTTTTAAGCATTTTAAAAGTGAATATTCATCTTGAAAATAAAGACTATGGGCCTCCCCTCGTGTTGTAAGCCCCATTTCTTTTCTTTAAACTCTTTGGGTCTCTAATAGAGTGTAAGACCCAATCCCTTTGTAAATACCAAAATTTTGGGCCTCAGTCACTTGTATAAGTCCCACGGTGTTTACAAAACCTCGGCGCGATCGTCGCCCTTTTTAAAATTAACCATTGGGCCTACCCTCGAGTAGTAAGACCCATTTCTTTTCTTAAAACTCACTTGGGCCTCTAGTAGAGTGTAAGACCCATCCCTTTGTACAGAAAACCTTTCTTGGGTCTCAGTCACTTGTATAAGTCCCTATGTACAAATTTAACAGTGCGCTCACTGATAAAACCCTGGGCCTCTCCTTGAGCTGTAAGCCCCAAATCTTTCTTTTTCAAAGCACTTTCTACTTTGATTTTAAATATACTGTTGTTTTCAATCTTTCTTTGTTGAACAACTAACCAAACAGCATGGAAGCTCTACAACCGAGTAAGTGTTTACCCGCTTTCATTTACCGCTTTCATATGTATATAACTGTATTGTGGGGCTGTTTCACTGTAAGTCTCCTTTCACAAACTCATATATATATATAACTGTATTGTGGGGCTGTTTCGCTGTAAGTCTTCTTTCATAAACTCATATCAACTATGTAATAATAGTATAGATATTTAGAGTTTCCCCGGCAACTACGTCTAGAACTAGGTGACGCCGTTTCGTTTATTCATAGAAATAGACAACTAGATCCCCAATAGGATCACCAGATACAGTCTTCTCTTCGGCTGTCCTCATTAGGAATTGTCAAGGAACTCTACTCCCAAAGATGAATGTCTTCTCCGTGAATGGTATCTTTGAGTTTCTTCCAAATTCTCAAACTTTCCTGACTTGATCTATTCCTTGTGAATAGCTTGCCTTGAATTTCTCGGGGTTTGGGGACCCACGAGCTTCCTAAAAGCATCGGCCTCCTCTTGGGCATCGTACAAGGACCCACAGGCTTCCTAAAAGCAACCCCGCCTCCTCTTGGGCTTCGTACAAGGACCCAACGGCTTCTTAGAAGTATTCACAGCCTCCTCTTAGGCTTCGTATAATGATCTCTTCCTCCGGGAATAATAGCCTCCTCTTGGGCTTAGTACAAGGACCCGTCGGCTTCTTAAAAGTTTCCAGCCTCCTCTTGGGCTTCGTACAAATTATCCCGACGACCTCCTAGAGGTATAGGAACAGAACCTAGTCATCCTCATAGAACAGTCCTTTCATAGAGTCTACTACTGTTTCTCAAAGCATAGTACCAAAGATAAAAAATCTAGACACGGACAGTCTAACTTCCTTGAGTCTCAAAGACATTCTCAAGTGACCCCTTCGTTAAATAGGAAGGAAACCCGCAGACTCGGACAGTCTCAATCCCCTTTGGATTTCCCATTTCCTCAAAGAGAAGGAAATATCCCTGATCCTCAAATCAAATCCCTGAGTACAGTGTTGCTCATATAAGAACTGATTTTCTCTTTAAAATCAGTATGTTGGACCTGTCACTTAACTGAAACAGTTACCATAGCCTCCTCTTGGGCTTTGTTCAATGATTCTTCCCAGCGAAGCAAACGTTTAGCCTCCATCTCGGGCTTCGTACGAGATACCAAAATTCTCCCCAGCGGAGTCAAACAACATTTAGCCTCTCTCTCGGGCTTTGTACGAGACACATAAGAGACTCCCTCGTTGAGTCAATCACCCCTTTCGCCTCCATCTCGGGCTTCGTACGAGATACAAAGACTCTCTTGTTGAGTCAAACTTTTAGCCTCCATCTCGGGCTTTGTACGAGATACAAAGACTCTCTTGTTGAGTCAAACCTTGTAGCCTCCATCTCGGGCATCGTACGAGATACAGAGACTCTCTTGTTGAGTCAAACTTTTAGCCTCCATCTCGGGCTTTGTACGAGATACAAAGACTCTCTTATTGAGTCAAACTTTTAGCCTCCATCTCGGGCTTCGTACGAGATACGAAAATTACTCTCTTGTTGAGTATAAAAGATTCTCCTGTTGAGTCAACCCTTTTAGCCTCTCTCTCGGGCTTCGTACGAGACACATAAAAACTCCCTCTTGTTGGGCCAATAGCCTTCTCTTAGGCTTTGTATAAGAAAACCACTGGTTGATCCGATCAACCTTTTAGCATCAAAGTTGTGCCTCGTTCACAGTACATAAACATCAACAACTCCTTCCCCTTCATCTAATCGCTGTAAGCGGCAAGCCTCTGGATCATCTACATCCATGCCACTGTCCCTCTTTTAGCATGATAAATTCCTAAGGAAAGATAGCATTGCTCTACACTGAGTTAAAGTCTTCTCCTTCAAGTTAAAATCCCCTTTAAAGGAAATTATGGCATTGCCAGGATCCGCGTATCCCGGTTAAAGTAATTCTCCTTTATAACCAGTCACCCAACAGTTGTGACAGACAAACCCTTCTTTAGAGATGACAAATTCTCTCTAAAGTCGAGGCCTTTCAGCTTCATATCTTGGGCTTTGAACAAGATACAAATAGACTTTTCAGCTTCACATCTTGGGCTTTGAACAAGATACAAACTACCCTTTAGCTTCACGTCTTAGGCTTTGAACAAGACACCAAAAACACCCATTTCCTCCCATAGAATAGGAGGAACTACGAACGCTCTGATTTCCCTGTTTCGGTAAACGGGAATACGTAGGCATAAGATCGAAAGAAAAGATCTTAGCGAGCACAATCAACAAAAAACCAAAATCCCATACTCTCACATACCCATCAAAAAGCATCCGTCCTGACATCCTAATCCTTGTTCCCCGCCAGAAACCTTCTGCCCAGGTAAAAAGAAAGAAACCGTACTGGCGAAAATACAAATAACCAGTACAAAGGCCCCCCCACATTGATAGCATTCGAAACCTAACAGACCGCTGTTTAAACTCAGTATGCAAGCAGGGTTAATTGGAGACATCTATTTCCCTTCCTTATTCAGCTCACAATAGGATAAAAAATGAATCGACCTGTAGTCAAAGCTCAACCGCAGAGAGCGACCAGCGCTTAAGAACCGCGTCCAAAATCGCTCGCTACAGTTCCTACATGGAGCATTGGGATGATATGGTAGGTAAACCATACATTTGATGGTCATCAATTCATTGTTGATCTTAGTAAAAAAACATGTCCATGTTGTTTTTGAGAACTTGTGGGCATCCCATGTATACATGCAATTGCTGCTATGAGTTATCAGAAAATGGATCCAGAACATTATGTGGATGACTGCTATAGTAGGGAAACATATAGAAAGTGTTATTCATACAATGTGAGTCCTACTAATGGCATGGATATGTGGCCCAATGTAGATGCTGAGGAAATGCTTCCACCATCATTTAAGAAAGGTCCAGGTAGACCTAGGAAGCTTAGGTTTAGGGAGGTTGATGAATCTGGTTCTAGAATGAGAAGGCCAAATGTTATTTACAGGTGCACCAAGTATGACAAGATTGGTCACAACTCAAGAAAATGTCAGAGCACAGAACAAAACCCTGATGCATTGAAGAGAAAGGTTTATGTTAAATGTCTTTTGGGTCAATATTTGTCTTTATGCTTGTCTATATGAATACTGTTTCTAATGTTAGCTTGTCATGTTTATCTCAGAGAAAAGCACCTAGAAAAAGTGGAAATATGAAGAAGCCTGCAGTGGATGAGCCACAAGTTCATGATCCTGCTGATGGTGAGCAACAAGTAAATTAGCCTACAATGGATGAGCCATAATCTGATGTACCTGCAATGGATGAGGCACAATCTGATGCACCTGTAATGGATGAGCCTACAGTGGGTGAACCAGCATTGAATGAGCCTACAGTGGGTGAATCAGCATTGAATGAGCAACCGATTGACTATTTTCATGGTGAATTTGATGCATCCATAGAAACAATATTGGCCTTAATTAAGGCAGAGCTGCAGTCCTCTCAGGTTGTAAATCCAACCCCTAACTCTACTGAACCAACTGCTGCTTCTAAGAAGTCTCCCAAAAAGAAACAAAAGGTCTCCAAACAGAAGAAGTCCATGACAGGAAAAACGAAGGCTTCCATTTAATGTTTGTAGTTTGTATCTAGTTTTGATCCTTGTAATGCACATAATGTGCTTAGGATGATGTTTGTACTGCACATAAAGTGCTTAGGATAATGTTTGTAATGCACATAAAGTGCTTATGATGATGTTTGTAATGCACTTGTTGCACCTTATGTTGACTGGTATTGCAAGTGTTTTTGGGAACCTACTAAATGTTGACTGTTATTGAGACCTATTAAAAAATGTTGTTTGACTGCTATCATCAAACTTGTATTGAAACTGAATGTTTAATTGAGCTATTATCATCTACTTGATTGAGCTGGTTTTAGACTGCATGTTTAATTGTTATTTGGAACTCAAGCTGCTCTTAGAATGCATACTGATATTTTCTTAATAAACTGCATATTCACCTGGTTTTAGAGTGTTATATTCAAACTGTTGTAAGAGTTCACATGTAGCATTTGGTACTGAACTGGTTTTACAGGATTTGGTATTGATGCAGGATGCACTTTTATTGTGCATATTGGAATGATATTTGAGAACTTTTAGTTTGCTTATAGAACTGAACTGATATTCAAACTTGTAATAGTACCTACTGAACTGATATTACAACATTTGGTAATGATATTGGAGCACTTTTATTGTGCATATTGAATTGATATTTGGTACTAATATTAAACCACTTTTTGTGTACTTACTGAACTGGTTTTAGTGTGCATATTATAGCTAGCATTAAAGTGCATTTTAAACTCATATTGAAAACTCATTTCATTTAACGTTCAGAAATAACAAAGGATGTCATTTCTATCATTACAAGGGAATCAAACATTCCAATCATTACATTCTACATTTCACACAACAATACAGCAAAAAATAACCAAGATACAATAAGAACAAAGGTAAGTGTCTGAATGGTCTTCTGATCTTTTGCAGCCTTCATCTTTAGTTTCTTGATTTTCTTGTTCTGCTTCATATCCACTGTCAAGTTTAGACATCTAGGGCAACCTCCATCGAATCTAGGTTCAGCATTCTTTCCTTGATACAGTTCATCATCCCAATGAAATAGATGACAATCATCACCATTCTGAAAAAAAAAAGAGACGACATGAAACAAGCATCAAAATTCTGGAAAAATAAGAGACGAGATGAACAAAAGAAGAGAACAAATTTTTACATACCCCCCAAAATTTACACTTCCAATATCTTCTTCCTGGGTTTGAGCTTGACTTTGAAACATGGATTCTCATGGGAAGCTCGTGGTCACAAACCGGTGGTTTTCTCACACTCGCCGTGTAGCATGAACTCGCGCTTCCACTCATTTTCTTGTATTGGTGAAGATACGAGCTGATTTCAAAATTAGGGGGAGATCTTAAACCCTAGCTGCAAACATAATTTGGGAAAGGAAGAAGAAGAATGAAAGCAATTCACGAAAAACATATGTTTGCCACATGTATTTTACACGTATACCATGAAATAATAAAAATGCCAAGCTGTAATGTCCACCTCAGCATTTAAGTTGACCAGATTCATTTAAGGACCAAAATAAGAGAATCATAAAAAGGCAGGGATGTAATCTATGTTTTTTTTTACAGGGTCCTTTTTCAAATTCGCCCCATATGGCAGGGTCTAAAATGTGTATTAACCCTATATATATTAAATAGTTTGTAACAAAATTTAGGAGATTTTTAAATAATCATAAAAAATGATCAAATTATCTTAGTTTTGATGTAATTTTCACTACCACAAAAAAATATATTTAACTTCAAACGCGAAAGGGATTTAAACTCAGTTACTGAGGCGATTTATTGAAGGGAATTATGAAAACTTATCACATTACCCATCAGTTTTAAAATAACTGAGAGGTAAAATGTTCTTCACATGAGTTTGATTCCCAAATTTTGCATTTTCATTATTTTTAGAACTGGATGGCGCGTCCCATATTTCCTCTCGGCTATTTGGGAAATCGAGATAATAGAGGACAATTATTACCTCAGTTTGTAATAATAACCGAGGGGAAAACATTGTTATATACTTTTTTTTCTCTATATTTTGGTTTGAACCTGTATTACAAAACCATAATTTGGCCATTTCTGAAACAAAAACATTGTACCTTTTGCTCATTTCTCAAACAAGCACAATGTATAAAAAATATTCACTGTTTACACCATTTGCAGAGCCAAAATGGCACATGAGCACCTTATAATTTTTCAATAAATTAAAACTAAAATAAATAATTAACCAACAAAAGAAATAACCAAAATGTAAAGTCTTTTCGGCCATCAAAAAGTTTTCTTCAGTGATTTGTCACTGATCATTAAGCACCTATAATTTGAAGCACATTTGAAACCAATTAAGATCATCAATAACAACAATATTAAATCTTTAGAAAAAATAATATAAAAATATAAATGAGTAAATATATATTACTAAGTGATATAAAACATTTACTTACCAGTTTTCCCATACTTTCTTTTGATTATCATAACGAATATCATGCACATCACCATCGAAATCATTTTCTTCAGATGAGAGATGTACATGTGTTGTGAAAAAGGGGTATCAAAATTTAAATCTTGATTTTCATCACTATCAAGAATATATTTTCCTTGTTGAATTGACCATATTGTGTTAGAAGAATATAATAAACATGTTTTGCTTCGGATGCCATGATGAATGGTTCGTCCATCTAAGCCACATTTTGAAGATCGGCCCGTGTGAATCCTAATTTATCATTTTTTGCATCAGTGTTAGTGTCAATCCACTTGCACTTAAATAAACCCCAAAATACACTCTAAATGCCATTACAAGATTTTTATCTTTTGAACTAGAGAAATACATGAATTCAACTTCAACCATAACCTCACTATTTTGCTCAGTACTACGATCATTCTTTGATTTTACATTGAACGAATATTCACTAATGTCGTATGCACTCTAAGTTATTACATTAAACTTAGGCATATGTGACATCCATTTAATTATCTTTGATGCACTACTCTATTTAGAAACCCTTTAATTAAACCAAGTTATGAAAGTTTTGTTATGCTCTGTCAACAAAAATTTTTCACTCATCCGGGGGAATTTTTCCTTGATAATACTTTTGTGAACAATCAAGTTAGGTTGAACTTCACCAGCGTTATTCAATATATACAAATGTTATTGAAGAACTATATCTCGGTCAAATGCCATGACATTCAAACCTTGAATACCTATGCCATCATATCTTCCATCATGACGAAACTCAGAAATTCCTATAAAGTTTTCTTCTGATAAATAGTTTGTACAAAACTCAATAGCTTCTTCTGTAACGTACTATTTAACGATCGAAGTTTTCGGACGGTGATGATTCTTTATATACCCTTTAAAAATTTTCATGTATCGCTCTATCGAATACATCTATCGTAAATAAACTAGACCACAAATTATATTCTCCCTTACTAGATGAACGATTAAGTAAACAGTTATGTCAAAAAAATGATGGAGGGAAAAACATCTCTAACTTACACAAGATAATTGCAGCCTCATGTTCTAACTCATCTAAATTTATAGGTTCAATGACTCTACTACAAATAGCATTGGAGAATAAGCACAATCTAGTTATAGTTACCCTTACATTTTTCGGTAGAATGTCACAGGTAGCCACTAGAAGAAGTTGTTGCATCAAGACATGATAATCATGAGATTTTAAGCCAACTAATTTGAGATCATTCATTGGCACAAGTTTCTTCACATTTGATGAGTACCTTTAGGGAACTCTGATACCCTGCAAACAATCGCAAATTCTTTTCTTTTTTAGACAGAGTGTGATATGCTGGGGGATAATATGTTCTATTTCCTATATCTTTTGGGGCCAACTCTTGTCGTATATCCATCACCATCATATCTTCACGGGATTTCTTAGTATCTTTTCTCTTGCCTTTAATATTTATAAGTGTTTCAATCAAAGTATCACATACATTTTTCTTCACATGCATCACATCAAGACAATGTCTTACATCAAGGCAAGATCAATATGGAAGAACAAAGAACACCGACCTCTTTTTCCAAATATTTTTCTCCATGGGCCTTTTTTCATTTCTTTCCAAAGACAACATTAATGTGTTGTTGTCTTTTATAAACTTCCTTCCCGTTTAAGGGCTTTGGAGCGATACCAAACTCTTGTTTTCCATTAAAAGTCTTCTACAATCTACAATATGGATGATTAGGTCTTAAAAATTTTCGATGCCCAAGGTAAACAGTCTTTTTTTCCTATTTTTTTAATTGGTGGAAGCATATATAATTTTCACATATTGGACATGCTTTATGTTCCTTGACGTTGTACCTAGATAAATTACCATATGCATAAAAGTAATTGATTGTGCAAAACAACATGGCACGCAAATTAAAGTTATCACCTTTATAGGAATCATTAACATTAACACCTTCCTCCCTCAAAATTCTTAAATCTTCAATCCATGGTGTTAAATCAACATCTATGTCATTCCCTGGTTGTTTTGGACCCAAAATCATCGTTGATAACCATATATTTGCGCTTCATGCACAACCAAGGAGATAAGTTATAAATTATGAGAAGAACAGACCATGAAGTATGGTTAGTACTCAAATTACCAAACGAGCTCATCCATTGGAGGTTCCTTGGCTCATGGGCAAAATCTGGAAACACCGAATCAATTTTCTTCCATTGTAATGAATCAGCTACATGACACATTTTTCTATCACATAATCTTTCATTTGCATGCCATCTAGTATTCTTTGCGTCATTTACATTAGAAAATAGTCTCTTGAACCTTTGAATTATCGGTAGGTACCACATCACCTTGGAAAGAGCACCCTTTCTAGTTATATTATCATCTTCAATACAATTATCCTTCTTCTTGTAGTGTGACTCCCCACACCTCTGGCACTCCTTTAAGTTTTCACACTCTTTCCTATATAATATGCAATCATTACGACATGAATGTATTTTGACATAGTCCAAACCCATTGGACATAATATCTTCTTGACCTCATAACTACTGTTCGACAATGTGTTACCTTCTGGAAGCATTTCTTGCAACAATTCAAGCAATTCAGTGAAACTTTTATCCTTCCACCCACCTTTTTCCTTAAGATTAAATAGTCTTAACACATCTGACAATCTTGTAAATTTTTTGCATCCCTGATATAACAACTCTTCAAGATCTCTTTGCAAAGTATATTTCACACGAGCTTTCTTAAAAGCATATACTCAAATACCACGAATCATATATTCTAGATTATCATTCATAAATTAATCATCTTTAACTCTATGTGACATAAGTCTTTTTTTGTCACTTCACCATGTCATACCCATTTCGTGTAATTTTGAATAAATTTGTTCCGGGCTGGCCCAATGGCTAGGCATGGCCCAATCCACTTCTGCACCCAGAACGATCCAATAGCTTAAGCCTTTCCAGTTAAGGGCAAGGGAAAGCACTTTTCCTTCTGCCCCTCGGCCGAGGAAAGCTGGCCAGCTGACCCCCAAGATCAGCTGCCCTTCGTCACATCTCTACCCGTCACGCACGATTCAACCATCCAGGAACGACCATGACGCTCTTGCCCGCAACCACGCCCTTGCTCGTAGCAACGACTAGTTCCGAGCATCTCTGCTCGTCTCAACGACTAGTTTCTGGCAATTACCTATTTTTGGGGAGCGAATATCTCACTCCTAAAATAGGGACCCATGGCCAAGCGCTAGGGGCATTATAAATACCCTCTCCTTTGAGAAGGCCAGGTATTCAAAAATCATCCTAAGACATACTTACTTTGTACTTGCCTTCTCTTCTCCCGATTCTTACTTTAACATCGGAGTGCCTTGCAAGTACACCCCCTTCTCCTTGGAATCCAACATCGAAGACGAAGTCTCTGGCCCACTTCAGATTCTGATCAACCGGAAAGATCAATTTCATTACAACCTAAATGATTAAATATAACATCACTTGAATATTTTTGTGTATTTCGGAAAATTTTACAAGGACACCAAAAAATCTCATTTATTGAATCACTTCATTCTCATACTCGTTACCTAATCTATTAGCTTTCATCGAACTACGATCCATAATCATATACAGCTTCTGAAAGTAAAATAAAAACGAACATTCCAAAATAAATCATCAACAACTAAAAATATCATATAAACAATACTATATTATACTCTAAGTCTCAAAAACCATGACAATAAAAATAAGAACAAGAACAACAACAATGACAAAAACAACTACTACTACAAATACATCAACAACAACATGGAAATAGTTTTACATACCGGCAACCATGATGAAAGAGTCAAACAAAAATGTTGGTTTGAAGTTCGAGCTTCCTTTCTCCTTGGAGAAGATGGTGTTTTAGTTCGTTAGGTGAAGCGAATGATGTTTCTTTTCCTAGGGCGTAAAAAGTGAATGAAACTTAACATTCTGTTGAGTGGGTAAAATATTATTTAGAATTTACATCTCGATTTTCAGAAAAACCGAGAGAACATAATTGAGATGAAAACTTCGTTCAATTTAATTAAATAAAATATTAATCAATATTTAATGTCGATTTTCTAAATAATCGAGGGGTAAGATGATTCATAAAATAAAAACAAAATTTTGATTTTAAATAAAGTATAAATTTGCAGTAGCTAAGAATCGAAGCTCAAACCCTAAACTACATATTCTGTCGTTTTTCTGCAAAACCGTGAGACAAAATTAAACTTTAAAAAAAATGACGCGTTTCAAGTCATTTGTCCTTAGATTTCATTCACAGTAAAAGTTTTATCATAAAATATATTATTTATAATATAACTAGTAGGAAACTCGTGCGTCCGCACGGGCTCTGGTGTGAACTGCGGATACGTCACCAGTTAGGTTATGAAATATAAAAAGAAAAACCAAAAATAAAAAAATGTAGTTCTAAATTCAAAAAGAATTAAAATTATTCACCCAATAAATGATTTTTTTTCCCGTATATAAATATTATTTTTGTTTTGACACTATTTATAAATATATTTGAATCAATGGTAAAGTTGTTCCTATTTATAAAAATATTTAAATCAAAATATTGTTTTTGTTTTAACATTATTTATAAATATGTTTGAATCGAAAGTAAAGTTTTTCCCGTTTATAAAAATAGTTTTTAAGAATAATATTAAATTTAAGTGGAAATAGTAATAAATGTAGAAGATGAAATGTAAACCAAAATATCAAAAATAATATGATTTCAAAATAAGACAATAATTTTATTTTATAAGAGAGAATACAATTTTAAAATATCAACTCAATATTTTTTAATAGATTCCCTAAATTATTTTCACATATTTAAAAAAAATGGTCGATAAAATTCTATTGTTCAATATTTGGATAAGTAGTAAAGTTGATCTGGTTTATAACAACAGTGTTTTTTCCTATATATAAAATGTTTTAATCAACAATATATTTTTTCCCGTATATAAATATTATTTTTGTTTTGATATTATTTTATAAAAATATTTGAATCAATAGTAAAGTTGTTCCCGTATATAAAAATATTTGAATCAACAATGTATTTTTTTCCCGTATATAATAATTAGTATTTTTTTAAATCATTTATAAAATTAATTGAATCAATAGTAAAGTTGTTCTAGTTTATAACAATAACAGATTATTCGTATAAATAGTAAAACAAATTCCGTATATAAACATTATTTTTGTCTTGACTACATTTATAATTTTTTCTTCAAAATAACCGACAATATTTATGTATACAAAAATTAAAAAAAATTGAAGTTTGAAATAATGTTAATATCAATAAGACTATATTTTATTAAAAAAAAAGTGTTGTGCAACCAATCAGTGGCGGAGTCAAAAAAATTTTGAAGCCTGGGCAAAAATTTAAAGACCGCAAAAATTTGTATGAAATATGACGGTTTTAAAATTGCGTTTAATAAAACCGCCATTATTTATATTAAAATATGACAGTTTTATAAACTGACGTAGTGTTAATAGAAAAATGGCAGTTTTGACCGCCTTTATTTTGACACTTCAGTTCCTTTACAATAAATTTTGTTTTTATTGTTTTTTTAAATCGAATATTTTCTTTTAGAATTGTAGAAATTGATCTATAGAATTGTATAGAGTCCTAATATATTTTTTATATATTTGAGGATAAAATTTATTCTTTTCTACTTCTTTTTTACAACACTGTACATGTTTTTATTTTAATTTTCATATTTGCTACATTTATGTTAATTTTTATTTCTTCTAAGTATTCATTTTTTATTTTTGGTTAATTTAGTCATAAATTGCAACTGTAATCTTTATTTCAATTCTTGCACTTTTTGTAATGTAGTTGAATCTAAATATTATAATATCAAAAAAATTGATGTAATGTATACTTAATTGCAAAAAATATAATTTTTTTACATAATTTATAATTTTTTGGTTTAAACCTGTATTTTTATGCATAAAAATATAAAATTTTTGGTTTAAACCATAATTTATAACATTATACATGTATTTTTTTTTCATAATTTATAATTTACAATTTAATTTTTGGTTTAAATTTGTATTTTTCTGCATTTTCATTAATTTTAGCGGTTTAAACCGCCATAATAGCACTTTTATAATTTAATTTTTTGTTTAAATTTGTATTTTTCTGCATTTTCATTAATTATGGCGGTTTAAACAGCCGACACTTTTATAATTTAATTTTTGGTTTATATTTGTATTTTTATGCATTTTCATTAATTGTGGCAGTTTAAACTGCCGTAATATTACTTTCATAATTTAATTTTTGGTTGAAATTTGTATTTTTCTGCATTTTCGTTAATTGTGGCGGTTTAGACCGCCGTAATAGCACTTTTTAACCGCCGCAATTTTCAAAATTATGGTGTAAAGAAAGAATTTTTTTTGGCTAGAGCCTGGGCACATGCCCAGGCTGGCCGGACCTTAAAACCGCCCATACAACCAATAGATATGAATACCTATCCAAAAACAATATTTATTAACATAAACATCAAATTTAATCATATTTACGATGTCTAGAATGCGACCACTGTTTTGTCTTTTTCCTTTTGAAGTTTTGTTCAAAGGGTAATAAAAAATCATGGTTACTTGTATCACAAGAGACCACACAAACGGGGCCTTGAGCAGAACTGTCTTCCATTAGCTTTGACAATTGCCATGATTCCAACAGTTATTCCAGCACAGATTACAGAAGACACATACTGTTGTGTGTTTCGACCCGCTATATTATAACAACATATTTTCAAATTTAAATAAAAAGAAAATAAAAGGCAAAGTAAGCTTCAAAAAAAATTTATTTAGATGGAAGAAACACAGTTAAATACCTTGCTGAAGAGTGAAGGAAGTTGTTGTGAAACTACCAATTATCAAAGGTGATGCCACAAGGAGGTACTGCAAAGTTACATTTTTCTATGAAGCATGTCAATAGCATATTAAAATGGTTCCATAAGCTAAAATCAATTTTACAAAACCGATTCAATCAAAATTAATTTTCGCTACTGTAGAAACAAACACATCCTCAATTTTATACAAAACTAAGTTTACAAACTCAATCAGTTTTAGATCTCAACAATGACAAGATACGTTCATTTTCTTTTTCGACCATTAGAAGTTTTAGGATTCAGGTGGGAGAAAATGGAGATATTAGGATAGGATGTTACTTACAGATAAAGGTTCAAAGCTATTTCGTTGAAAAGGAGAAGGAATGTTTCTGCTGACAGTATAGTGACCGCTTATCAAATCCAGAGCATCCTTCAGAAGACATCAAACTTATTACCATTTTTCTATTAACTTTCATATATTTGTTGACTGCAAGTCTGCAAAATAATTAACACAAATGAACTTGCCTGCCGAATTCCATCGTGGAAATTATTCAAGTAATAGCGCGAAACTGCACTAATCCCATCTTTTGTTAATCCAACTAGTGTTTTCTTTCCATGTCTGCATCATAAATCCAAAATTTATCAGTATTACATTAGGAAACAGGAAAACACGAGATTCATTCATTTCCAGAAATTTTCATACCTAACTAAGTCCCCTTTAAGAGCATTAGTCCCAGCATACTCCAGGCTTATGTCATCACTTTGCTCTGCCCATACTAAATAAAATTATTTAGTTCAAATAAGCAGGGTTTATAGTTCATAGAGAAGAATAATAGAAATTATCAAGAAACTTCATACATATTCTGAATTTTCCATTTTCCTCGCCGAACATTGAAATGCACTCGGAGCAAGTAAGCACTCCAATTCTCTGCAATTGAAGATTTAATGCCTTATGGGCCATATAACATTGCAATCACCTATACTTCTCCATCTGTCATCAGGAAGACCAAGGGAACTTTGTGTGAGATAAGAAGCATCTTTCCAAGAATAAGGGGACTTTTTCACCTTGTATGTCCAAAACCAACAGAAAGACCACAGCAGCAGCTGAATGGATGACAAAATTAATGAAAAATAGTAACACATTATCATGTTCACTTCATAGCACTCACAATATGGAAACACAGAGAGACACGGGTTACTATAAGATCCATTGAAGACACCTGCCAATGTAGAGCTTTTTATAATCATGTTTTTTAAGATAATGGTTATTCACAATATGAGTAATATTTTTGTTGTATCATCCACAATGAACAATCACTTTCTCCTTCACTCTTTCGTTAAAATCGTCCAGAAAAGCATGTTCGGTCGTCTCGAAACCGACAGGAGGTTTAAGAATTACCCAAAAAGGAAGACCTGTTAACTCAAGTCCTAACAGAAATTCATGAAATTGATATTCAGCTAATTTCCATTCACTTCCAATTGCACAATAAACTATTGAACCGTCCTTGAATCCACCAAGCCAAGAACCCCATATTTCATCTAAAACTGTTATTGGTGGTTTAGATGTAACAGGTCCTAAAAGAAAAACAGGTTTACCGAACTCTTGTTCAAGGTAATCAATATAAGGCCCTTCAATTTCTATACTCCCTTTGAACCCAATTGCATCAGTTAATGCAATCTATGACAGAAGAAGTTGAACTTACCTCATTCCATAACTTTCCTAATGCCAGCCCTAGAACATATATCGTCAAAATCATCTGGTGAATAACATTGACACAGTGATATCAGATGACAATAAACTTAGATATTAGCCTAGCAACAAAAAAAACACGAAATGGGGCTGCCAGAAATTGCCGACTTCTCGCAATTTCAAATACCGGGATCAACCCGTCCTCTGCTGCTCTCAAGCTTCACATAAACCTTAGAGATCCTGACCGGGCCTTTCAATCCTCAAACCCTGAAACGTGTAACACCCCATTTTAATTTATTTAATCATCGTGTGTTATTTCTGTTATTTGGCCTTGTTTAGGGCGTGTGTAGTTGAGCTTGTAAGCGTAGAGTCCGTAGCGGAACGGGGAATTAGGGATGTCGGAATTATAATAAAGTACTAATGAATAATGTGGGGACATATTTAGTAATAGTAGAAAAAGGAGTATTGTTATTTCTATGTCCAATATTATTATTAGTATTATTATTATTATTATTATTATTATTATGGTTATTATTCTTACTATTAATATTGTTATTATTAACTAAAATTAGATTTTTTTTTTAGTAATAATAGTGTTAGTGTTAGTAAAATAAGAAAAAGAGGAGGATTAGGAGAAATTAGAACATAATCACATTTCCACCAAGAGAGAAAGTTGGAGAGGAAGAAGCTAAGCATGGCATCATCAATTTTCATTAGAATTTAATCGAGAATTCGAGGTAAGGGGGAGAATGGATTGCAATATAGGTGTTGATAACATTAGAGGGTAGTGAGGATTCTTTCTCCTCATAGGAATTGTATGTATAATTATGTTGTTGTGGATTTGTTGTTGAATGATTGAAATTGTGATGGAAAGTGTGTAAATTGATCCATTATGTCATAATATGTGTAAAACACTATGTTGCTGCTGCTATATGATTCTGGTATTGCAGATTTGGGTGCTAAAATTGAGCAGAAATTGGACTGGCATGAAAACAGAAAATTCTGGGTATTCGCTGCCCATACGCGTATTGGGTAGGGCAATACGCGTATGGCAAGGACGAAATGTGGGCGTTACACGTATGGAACCCATTTGACACGGACCTCTGCTAAAATGCATAATGGTACGCGTAGGGGGAAAGGAATTACGCGTAGGGGAGGTGGTATTACGCGTAATGGGATTAAAATATAATCAAATTGGAATTTTTGAGAGAAATCAGTCTCTGCCCGTACGCGTAACCCTCAGGGCAATACGCGTATGGCTGGCGGAAGAAACTGGGCATTACGCGTATGGCTGAGGGCAATACGCGTATGACCAGCGAGAGTGCAGAATTTTTCCGTTTCGCGATTTCTTTCCTAATTTCGCGTCTGATGCGGTTCCTTTTTGGTCTGAGAGGTTAGGATAGGTGTCAGAACTTGTTGAATTTAGGAATGATAGTAAAATGATTTAAAATGGAATTTGGATGGATTAATTAGGTAATTAACTAATTAAGGCCATGTGAGGTATTTTCCTTAATTGTGTGTATTATGATGATTTGAATTGACAGTTGTGGTAATACTAGTGTGTATTACGGTGAGTATGTATCTCACGTGTGATCAAGGGGATCGTGAAGAGGTATAGTTGTTATTATACCTATGTTTTTGTGCATCATTTGTGTCGTGCATTTCACGATGTGTCTGGTGGAGACAGCTAGGTGTGAATCCATGATGGGTGCCTAGTATTGTCCGGACTCCAATGTGGAGTTGTATGGAGACAAATCATTGCTCAGTCGGAGTGTATGTGATTTGTCCGGACTCCAATGCGGAGTTGTATAGAGATAAATCATTGCTCAGTGGGAGTGTATGTGATTTATCCGAATTCTTTTATGAATCGGGTTCAATTGAATGAACCATGTTGTGTGGTACCACTTGCATTGCATTGTGTCATTGAGTCACATTGCATTATTATGTCTTTGTTGGATTATAATCAGAAAGTGACAAGCGTGTCGTGAATGTGTGCATATTATGTGTGATTTCTTGATTACTACTCTTTAACATGTATTTTACACCGTTAATTATTGAATGTAGTTCTCACCCCTTTGTTGTTTCTTGTCTGTGCTTCTTGGGAAGTACAGATAATCCAGGTACTTGAGTAGTGCATGGAGTACGTGTTGTCTGATCGAGTCTTAGGGGTCGCTCTGATACGTAACACGGGATAATGGGAATTTCATCTTTTGTTGTATATATTGTTTATTGTGTTATGTATCACTACTCACTTTAAAACATGGTGAACCACGAGTTTATGTGGACCATGATTTTGTTGGCCAATGGCCTTGTTATTTTGGGGTTCGATATTTCATTCCGCTGTTTTAACTTATTTTTGAGCAACAAGAAGTGAATGAAGTAAATAGAGAAATTCAGGTTATGTTATTATGGTGTGACATCCCACTATTTAGGGGAACTCTGATTATATTTGTAATATTTGTATATTTTTGTTAAATTGGGAAAGTGGGGTGTTACAAAACAGCAACAACAACCACCGTGTCATTCCTGTTTTTCATCAAACACATGGAGGGCAAGATCAAACATGCATTAAATCGGTAAACTGAAACACGAAAGTTATAGTCAGCTAAGATAGTTCACTGTGGTGTACGCTGCAATCGATGTTCGAACACAAACTCATGTGATATTCAACACCATTCAAGTGATTTGAAATAACAGTAGCAACGCGTAACAGATCGAACACACCTGTAGCAAAATAACAAACAACTTCCATCAGCTTGTTGGTTATGTTACAAAAGAAATGTTAATCAGTACCTCAAATTCAACAACATCTACCTTGAGCCATTGGTTATATTTTAACGACGAAACTGCTGAGGCGGTTGCCGAAGCTTCTGTTCAGACATTCTTTGTGAATCCTGATATTGCAGAACATAAGATTGGAATAACAACAGAAAAAAGCATGAGATTAAGATTGGAATAACAACAGAAAAAAGCATGAGATAAATATTGGAATAACAACAGGAAAAAAAACATGAGATACAAAACTGAGTGAGATATGATTATACTATGCTAATGATCCAAAGTGAAGAGAAAATTCCCAAATTCCCCAAAACATGTTTCATGACGAATAAAAACTGAAAACGTGAAAGAAAAAATTAAATTCAGATTAAAATAAAGCGATTTGAGTTGGAACAAACCTCGAATGCCGTGGATGAACATCTGAAAATCCTTTGCTTGAAAATCCTTTCGGGTCGAGCCACCACAAGGATTCGTCAAAGATATGCAAGATACACAAGATACATATAGTTTTCAACATTAAAGATACACAAAATAACAATTATTTCCTCATATAGTAGAACGCACAACCTTTACCATCTATACCACCTGTCAATAGTAGAGCAACAACAACGAAAATGAAAACACGAAGAAGAAAAGAAAGTAGAACAACAACAACAACAGCAACGCGTAAAAATTCGAACACACCTGAAGCAAAACAACAAATAACTTCCATCAGCTCGTTGGTTATGTTACAAAAGAAATGTTAATCAGTACCTCAAATTCAACAACATCTACCTTGAGCCATTGGTTATGTTTTGACAACGAAACTGCTGAGGCGGTTGCCGAAGCTTCTGTTCAGACATTCTTTGTGAATCCTGATATTGCAGAACATAAGATTGGAATAACAAAAGAAAAAAAACATGAGATTAAGATTGGAATAACAACAGAAAAAAAAGCATGAGATAAATATTGGAATAACAACAGGAAAAAAAGCATGAGATACAAAACTGAGTGAGATATGATTATACTATGCTAATAATCCAAAGTGAAGAGAAAATTCCCAAATTCCCCAAAACCTGTTTCATGACGAATAAAAACTGAAAACTTGAAAGAAAAGATTAAATTCAGATTAAAATAAAGCGATTTGAGTTGGGACAAACCTCGAATGCCGTGGATGAACATCTGAAAATCCTTTGCCTGAAAATCCTTTCGGGTCGAGCCACCACAAGGATTCGTCAAAGATATGCAAGATACACAAGATACATATAGTTTTCAACATTAAAGATACATAAAATAACAATTATTCCCTCATATAGTAGAACACACAACCTTTACCATCTATACCACCTGTCAATAGTAGAACAACAACAACGAAAATGAAAACACGAAGAAGAAAAAAAAGTAGAACAACAACAACAGCAACACGTAACAGATCGAACACACCTGTAGCAAAACAACAAACAACTTCCATCAGCTATTTGGTTATGTTACAAAAGAATTTTTAATCAGTACCTCAAATTCAACAACATCTACCTTGAGCCATTGGTTATGTTTTGACGACGAAACTGCTGAGGCGGTTGCCAAAGCTTCTGTTCAGACATTCTTTGTGAATCCTGATATTGCAGAACATAAGATTGGAATAACAACAAAAAAAAGCATGAGATTAAGATTGGAATAACAACAGAAAAAAAGCGTGAGATAAATATTGGAATAACAACAGGAAAAAAAAGCATGAGATACAAAACTGAGTGAGATATGATTATACTATGCTAATGATCCAAAGTGAAGAGAAAATTCCCAAATTTCCCAAAACCTGTTTCATGACGAATAAAAATCGAAAACGTGAAAGAAAAAATTAAATTCAGATTAAAATAAAGCGATTTGAGTTGGGACAAACCTCGAATGTCGTGGATGAACATCTGAAAATCCTTTGCCTGAAAATCCTTTCGGGTCGAGCCACCACAAGGATACGTCAAAGATATGCAAGATACACAAGATACATATAGTTTTCAACATTAAAGATACACAAAATAGCAATTATTCCCTCATATAGTAGAACACAAAACCTTTACCATCTATACCACCTGTCAATAGTAGAACAACAACAATGAAAACACGAAGAAGAAAAGAAAGTATAACAACAACATCAGTAGCAGTAGGAACCAATTTAGTATCCATTTCAAAACGACAGGATGAACTATTTGAGAAAGCATGCTTGTGCCATAATAAACAAAATAAAAGATAAAACACAGATCTGAGGAAATTACCCGTCACGGTGCCATTTTTGCGTATTGTCTCGGATTACATCCTCCAAAATAAATGAAAAGAAAGAGAAAGAGAGAGAAGAGAGAAACAAAATGAAGACAAAGAGAAGAAGTAAGAGAGGGGAGAGAGAGAGAGAAAGAGAAAGAGGAAAGGACGAGGAGAGAGAGATCATAAATTCTTTCAAATCATGAAATTCAAATTAAAGTAGCTTTGGAAAAATCTTTGAAACAATAATATTAAATCTATCAATAGTAGCATTGGAAAAAGATGAGAAGAAAAGTTGGAGACGAAGCTACTTGGTCAAATAAAGGTGGGCTCCTATGAATGACAAGTGTTCCAGAAGGTAGCAAAGTAATTTTTAGTGGTATCAAAGTTTCTTATATGGTAGATTTTTTCAATTACTTAACAAATTTTATATATTTTATTATTACAACTTTTTTATATAACTTTTAATGTCATTATTTTAAGCGAAAAAAGAATATGCACTGACAGTGTAAATTTTTTTTATACTGTCAATCAATCACGGACGTCTATCCCGTCAAATCACATGTTTAATTTTAAAATATTGATATAACATGGCAAAATGTTATAATTCTATTGGATGATGCTGTAAAACTAGTTTACAGTGACGGTACACTAGCTTTTTAATCTCTTATTTTAAATATGTTTCCATATAAATTGATCTAATTCTCACCTTTTACAATTCTTAAATAAAAGAATTAAAGACAAAAAAAAAAAAACATGAGTTCTTATACTCCCCCCGTCTCATAAAAAGTGTCTCATTTGCACATTTTCTTTGTCTTAAAATAATTGTCCATTTACATTATCAATGTTGTAATTATTATTATTTTTCCACTATTATATCCCTATTCATTAAATTTCACTTTATTCAACTATTTTATCAACTACATTTAATAGGGGTATTTTAGTAAATGATATTAATTTTTTCACTACAACCAACACATCTAATCATTTTCTTAAGAACCGCGCATTACTCAAATAAGACACTTTTTATGAAACGGAGGGAGTAACTTAATTAATGTGAGTTAGTTGACTACCTAACCGGCGGCGGTAATCGCAATTAACACAGGTAGAATGGCTTTACTTTCTCTCACACACTTTACCCTTTCAAGACCTGCATAGTACATCACATCAGAGCACAGTTAGTTATCTATCTTCTTCTAGAGTGGTTCAGAATTGGAACTTCATTTCTGTTACAGCTGAAACTGAAAAAAAAAGTTTGTTACTATGCCAGGCCCTGGTCCTCACCTCATCTATGCGATGGGCTCGGGCTTGGGTCTAACCGCCGTGTCTAACGGCAGATTTAGCCCACACCACACACTCACCTACACCATCAACGCCTTCTTTGGACCTGATATTTGCTCCTTCTCCGAGTGGCTCGGCTCTCTTCTTGGCGGTCCAGCTGATACCGTAGCTTCTGCCGTAGCCGATCTCATCCACCATCCATTCTATTACATCCTTATCTTAGGAATTCCACTCTGTTTTCTTTACTCTAAGATTTCATCTTTTCTTCTTCATTCACACCTTCTTGATTCTTCTCTCTCCAAGGTGATTTCCTCAAGTTTTCTTTCTTCATAATCTTATAATTTATTATTAATTATAATAATCAATTATTTGATATTATATATTGCAGGTGCCACTTACAAAGATGCAGTGTTTTTTCTTGATTTCCGCTGGCTCTTTTACTCATTTCTTTCTTGATCATCTCTTTGAGGTATTATTCATTGTTTGTTTCCAACCGATTTGTGTTTGTTTCTAGGAATTAGCTGATTTATCATCCAATTAGGGAAATCTGCCTAAAATAGTAGCTATAGTGTTTTGAGGTATTTATGGATGCATGCATATATTGTTTAATGTCTATTATGTCAAATTGTTTCCACATTTGTTATTCTCTTAAATTCCATGTCTTGATGAGAGTCACCTTCCAATTTTAATATTGCTAACCTTCTTAAATGTGTATAACATGTAAGTAAAAATGGTAACATAGGGGTTGTGATTTGACTTTATTGAAGCATTAATGCCAAATTAATTTGACTGAAACAGTAGAATTTTGAAAAATATGTTAAATCTTGTTTAAATATATGAACAGAGATGTATTACAGAATATGTTGAATGCTGTAGTCATGTTGTTATAACCCTTAAACTAAAAACTAAACTTATCATTCTCAAAAACTTATAGGAGAATGGGAAAACAACCGTGTACACATGGATTTTGAGCACTGGCTGGTGGCATAGTAGAGCACCAGTTAACCCGGATGCAGTTGTTGTTGTGAGCTTCTTATGTGTTTGCTTAATTGGTGGTTTCTTCTATCTAAACAGGTGTTTGTTATTGCAACTTTCCATGTTAAATATCAACTTGTATGGTAGAAATAACATGGTTTTTACACGTTTTTCTTTCTCCTTCATTGCCTTGCAGAGCAAGTTCCTCAAACTCAATAAAGAAAAAATCATATCACTCAATGCTACTTATGGTATCCATAGCTTCTTTATACTGCTTATGGTGTATGATTCAGATATACTGGATCAGTCCGCGCCGTTCAGCGGTTGGAGAAGAAGCTGATCTTGGTGTTCTAGTGTTCTTAGCTATATATTTCTTTCTACCTTATGGTTTGTGTATAATGTCCATGTACCCAAAAGATCTTGATTCTAATCAAATTCCACTTTAACCATACCCTTACCCCCGTGTTGCACCCCAAATTTTACCCTCATTTCTTGCTAGTTGATGTTTTATTTATTTTACTCTATATTTATTTCAATATTTTCATTTGTTTTTATTTTAATTTGATTTCAATATGGCTTATTTTATTTATATTTAATTTGTCCTATCTTTATTAAGTCAATTTAATCTCAATTTAATCTCAATTTAATTATATTGTTCAAATTATTAGTTTAATTAAATTAGATCAATTGATAATTTGATTTATTGTTTTAATTATTTAATTAGAATATTGATTAATTGTTATTTATATTATTAATCCTTTTATTAATCCATTTAAGAAGAAAAGAAAAAGAAAGTTATTCATTGCCACTTATCACCTTTTGATGGGTCCTCCGTGTAACTCATGTTGTTTGTGATTGGAGGATTTTGTTGTGCCAAATCAACCAATAAGGACCAAGTTTCCTTGTTTGACTTTTCAACTCTTGACATGGGCCAATGAGGGAACGACATATGGCACTGGAGAAATAACCAAAAACAACTTATTCTCCTTTGTCGTGTTTTCGCGAATTCAGAATGAAGAGGAAGATTCAAACAAAAGCTTATCAAATCCATTCAAATCACTTCCACAATTCAATCCCTTGGCGCGTATGATTTGATTTGAATTCTCCCAAAGCAATTCCATCTTGAGCTCTCAACGGTTTGGTTCGTAAAAGCGATTCTGAAGAGTTACCAATTTAAGCATTACAACCTGCCACCGTCTGCAAATCTCTTCACATTTACCTCATTCAATACCTGCGCGTATGACATCGAATAAGGAGCTTTTGAAACAATTCGTGAGTTGGTGAATTGGCCCTGCACCTCTGAACTTTTGCGCAGCAAGAGGAGCGTATCTGTCTCCAAGGAATTGACCAAGCTTGAATTTCAAAAGAGCCGTTACGAACCCTAGCTCTGACCTTGCACACCAGCTGTTTGATGTTTGGACACATTCAACCCAGACCCACTAGCCAAGCCTATATAAAGGGGCTTGATTCTACACTTCACCAATTATTATTATCATCATCAACACCTATCAATAACACTCATACACACAAAAATTCTTGAGAGGATCTCTGAGAGTGAAGCTGCAGCAAGGAAAGGAGAGGAATAACCACTTTTGCATAGCTTTAGAGTTTAAGGAAAGCAGTGGAATTGTTCCACGATAAGGTAAGCTCATTAGTCTTTTATGTTTGAAGTATATCATGTTCATTCATAAGTAACTGTGATATGCATACTTGTTTGTTTACCAATTATGTGCCATGAGGCGTGTTTAAATGATTATCCTTTATATTGTATGCTGGAGAGTTGAGAAATTGTTGAGTTCAAAACCCTCCTCTGTTCCTGGAATAGGTTTTAGGCTAAATGTTGTTGACTGTTAAAGTTATATCTTAAGCTCAATGTGGTTTTGTGTGCAACACAGTTTGAATCCGTGCTCTGTATTTGTTGATGTACCAAAATGCTTTAAGTCATAATGACAAGAATTTGCTCATATTTTCCTTTGACATATTTGGCTTATATGATGAGATATTGTATATTTTACTATTGCTCATAGTTGAAGTTGCTTGCTGATGATGCTTATTTCCATGCTATGATATCCTGTCAGAGTAGTTGCCATGTTCCATAAGATTCTAGTTTAGGGTACCCTTGTCTTTGCTGTTAAGTTTTTACATATTGATCGTAATATGTGAAGCATGTGTGTATCTCATGTTGAGCTTTACCAAAATTGGACTATTATAGAGGCCTTGTCAATCTGCTTGTTATGCCAAGGATGTTTAAATCATTTGTACTGCATTTGAGCTTTTGTTGATACTTTCATAAGGTCTTTGAATCAGTTCTTACTAATGATCACACTATTCTGTTTACACATCTCCATTGAAATGTTGCCTCCTCTTTTGCATGTTAGATAGCATACTAACTTGCCCTGATATGTTTTTTTAAGCTGATCATTGTACTCTAGGATTAATGAGTTTCTAAGATTCATGCTTGTTACTACTATGATAACATGTTCCAACGTTGAGATTTATTTTACTTTGTATTAAACATATGTACAATTCATTGTTAATAACATGAAATCTTGAACTATTGCTTCAAAGTGGATCCACTGACAAAATATTTTAGCTCTGTTGTAACCATTTATTCTAGTTGAATTTTACTTGAACTGCCACTGTTACATATATTTATGTGTGCAATGTTTTTTTCTCTGCTTGGTTCAAGTGTGAATTGCTTATCCTGGTAGTATATCACTTATGACCATATGCCTTTTATCCTATGACTGTTTTGTTAATACCATGCGCGCACCATAGTATGTATGTCTGCCATATCTACCTGACAAATATATGTTCTGCTCATTATGACAACTGGACTGTTTGTATGCTATGCTTGAGGACCCTTAGACTTGTGCTTTGTAACAGAAGCTCTATAATACATATGCCTGCTTTTACTTGTTTGTGTGACTATCATGCCTATCATTGTGCCACAAATGCCATATCTTTACTTGTTTTCCCTTGAAAAGCTGGTCTGCATTGATTCCTGCTCTTGTGAACTTGCTGAACCAGTATTCTACTCTTTTGGTAGCTTAAGTTTTAGATTGGTCATGAGATTTGAATTATCAAACTTTGTTTTGAACCATGACATTCGCAATCCACTTGGTTTATGCTATAACCCACATGTTCTTCCTGTTACTTCTGATAATGTTTATGACTTTTGGAATATATGGTCTTTGATATAGGTTTAAGATTGTTTTTTTTTATGATTATGTGCATACTTAATCTTCTTGAAACACCCTCCTTTCACTACCGATTCATGATTTGTGAGCTTAGAATTAGGGCATGCTAATGACATAATCATATTCTATGTTCTTTCCTGACCAATTTCAGTTTTACCTCATCTAATTTGACTAAGATTTGTGTAAGTTATGTGTCTGTGAACATTGGCTGGGCATGAGAGTTTGATTAGAGGTTTGAGCAGGTAGGCTGGGCATGGCGCGCATGTTTGGCTTGTTGGGAATTTATAAAACTTGTTTACATTATATATTTATTGAATCATATATCAAACGGATGAAACAGCCGTCCCAACGGTATCACACTTGCCTTGCCTCTACCATTTCGCCTGAAGGACTGGGGTTCGATTCCCCGCCCAGTCCTTTTATTTTATTTTCTGATCTTCACTGTTTTTCTCATATATATATATATATATATATATATATATATTATCACTATCCATAATGTTTCAAGTGCGCGCGTTGGCCGGGTGGCGTTAATTTTGGACTGCAAGCGAAAGAACCCGAGTTCAATCCCTATGAATGTCATTTCCTTTCTTTTAATCACTTGTTGGCCTTAATTCATTTTCAAACTTATATCTCTATTTTCAAAACACTCTAACTTATGCATTTTTAATCCTTTTTCTCCCATTCTTTTGCCATGTTTTTCTAATTAAACCTACTTTCCACCTTTGAAGAAAGAAATGACAAAAATATTATTTTTAAGACCTTTATGCATGTATGTTTTATTTCTCAAAATTTACATGTCATTGATTTATCTTTGACTTTTTATTTCATTATTTGTTTTGAAGCATAATGCAAATCTTATGCTTAACTTTACTTCACCTTACCTTTATTTATTTAAGCATAATGCTAATCTTATGCTTATTTTCATTATCTTCATTTATCTTATATGTGAAGCATAAAACTATTATTATGCTTGTATTGTTTGTAACACTTACACTTTATTATTTCACCTTCACTCACTTTTTGTCACTCAAGCATAAAGCCATTATTATGCTTGTATTACTTTTATATCAATGCTTTACCTTGTATCATTACTTATCCTTATCATGCTTTATCTTGTAACTGTTTTATTTCGTCTCCACATCCAAAGAAAGGTTGTATAGTTGACTCGTAAGTCATTGGTTTTGCTCTAAGAGTTATTTAACTCTTAGTGGTGTTCATCACATGAACCACCACTCTCTTTACTAACTAAACACAACATAGGTCCATCTCAACTAGACCTCGAGAGTTTTAGACTCTATTAATCCCTTCCTTAATTATTGGCCATAGTCAATAATTCAGTAGACCAAGAACTACACATACTCTGATTCTATTCTCGAGGATACGTAGGCGTAAAGTGCGATGCTTTATCGAGTATACTTAGATACTAACCCCTAGGGTTTCAAACCTTTAGCATAGAACCTTTAGCAAACATAAGATAACATTAAACAAGAGGTTCCTGTAGAGTACTACAGATACTTAGGGTGCTAATACCTTCTCTTAGTATAACCAACCCCCGAACCTTAGATTTTTCCATTTAGGTTTTTCTAACGATCTTGAACCTTTCCTTTGGATAAATCAAAGTCGGTTGTAAAAGAAATATGATGCAAGTTAATTACTAGCTTGTTATCCGATTTTCACCGCAACACCCCGACATATATGTTTTTTGCCAAAGCAATCTAGTTACAAACTTACATGGTTTTATAACTCAACGAGGCGTATGTGATGGTAATACAATTTTTTTTTAGAATTGAACCCGAATTTTTCCATACATGTATATTAAATATAGCATGCTATCTATATTTTGATACAAAGTGATTGAATGTTGAAGTTTGACATTTGATTTGTATCATAATTTACTCCTAAGCTGTTTGAATAAAGCATATTGTAAGTATCATACTAACTGTGTCCTGTTGAATATAAAATTGTGCTACTATGCCTGACCGTGAATAACATTAACAAATACGTAGAATGGGTGAATTCTAGTGAATTCTAGTTGTTTTAAGTTGCAACTGGTTGAGAATATCAAATATGGAATAACAAAATAAGAGTGTTGAGCTGGAAATTAGGAATTAACATGTCATTCTAATTGTATTTATTAGCTTTTCTAAAATAGGTTAGTAAAATTAGAAATTGATGTGTTTATTAATTCTAATGATTAGCTGAAATTGATATAGGCTTAGTTCTGAAGTTCTGAAATCCTCAAGACACTACATGTGATGTTAATTATTGAGTCATGTTAATTGTTAATACTCTAAGGACATAAATAAATAAATAATTCACAAATATAAAGTTTGTGTTGAAAAATAAAAACAATGAAATGATTAATTTTAAATTTTTAACAAAGTCAATAAACAGTTTTTAAAATAAATTTTGACTTAAATGAACTTTTATTCTCCTATTTTAATTTTGTTTTTAATTTTTTAATCTCTTTTAAAAAAATCGACCTTTTATCCCTCTATTTCATATTTTTTTAGATTATTTTAAGGTAAATTTTTTGCTATCCATAAATCTAAGTTGGATATGTGTATCTTTAGTGCAAATTGGGATAAAATTTAAATTTATTTTAAAATAAAAAAATAAAAAAATAATGTGGCATTGAATTATGATGTTTGATGGGTTAAAAATACGTAGTTCACTTTTATAATCCTCCAAATTTGTATAGTACATTTCAACTTGTGAGGTGGACCTGGCAGCAATGTATACGTGTGCATGACACTCAATTTTCTAAATCATTTAAAAATAATTAAAATATATATTTAATTTTATTATTTATTATATTTAATTTTTAACATTTTTTATATTGTTATTTTTAAATATTTATAGTTCTAATTTTAAAGAAGTTATGAAAGTAATTGTCTATAACCTATATTTATGTGCATGGAGGGATCAAACCCTTGATAATACTTTTTAGCATCAACTAGACACAGACATTACACGGGTATTTTAAAATATCATATATAACATTTATATTGGTATGAAATAAATAGTTGAATGAAAATAAAAGTTTTAAATATCATAAAAGAAATATAGTTTTATATAAATCATGTTCTTTTCGATTGTCCGGTGGCCGGTTTAGTCTAGCGGGAGATGACTAATTGGTTGGGATTTCCTTTCCGCAAGGGGGACGGTGCTTTGGGTAGTTTTATGGATTGGACGGTTTGATCTAAATCTAAAGGTGTTAAACCGGGTAGAGAAGGTTGCATTTGGCTTGCGGTGTGTTGGAACCTTTGGTGCCTTCGGAACGGAATTATTTTTAGGAATTATTCTTGGAATGTGGCGGATACTGTGCGAACGATTAAGTTCACAATTTGGAGATGGTCCTTTATAGGTGAAATTACCCAACCCAATTGTAATATGTACGATTTCGATAAAGACCCTTTGTTTTTCTTGTCTTAGGTTTCAATTGGTTGGTAATCTCTCTTTTGTCGAGTTTCATCTCGATTCTTTTGTAATCTGGTTGAGTACCCATTGTACTCGTTTTAATATATCTCTTGATTACAAAAAAAAAAACTCTGAACATTCTATAACACTTCTTTGTAAATCACATTTTCAATTACGTTTGAATATTTACCTTCATCGTCAGTTATTAATATCTTTAAGCCTATCCTTGAGGTAACTTTAGATAGTGCAACATATAGTTGTCTGTGAGAGAAAATTGATTGGGTCAGATACACTCCAACAAGTTTAAACGACTGACCTTGACTCTTGTTGATAGTCATAAAGAATGAAACAATCAATGAAAATTGTCGACGCTGAAATTTGAAAAGAAGTCTTTTATTTGAAGGAGTCAGTAATAACCTTGGAATAAAAATTTTCTCACCAATATGGCTATCAGATATAATTTTTTCTTCAAGCACATACCTTCCCATTTTTTTAATTATCAACCGGGTCCAATTGCACAATCCTAAAGACGGGTCTATATTTCTCAATAGCATGACCAGGACTCTAACTTTCAATCTTAATTTGTGATTTAGAAGTCCAGAAGAAATAATGGTATTTAGAAATTCAGGAGTGTGCACATCATTTGACATGTCAATATCTAATCTGACATTACATGGAGAGTTATAACTCAAATAAGTTTTTTCTTCTCCAGGTATTAGATCCAACATGTAGATATTTATGGTATCCACAATTGCATTCTTAGGAGTCAATATACCTCTATTCTGAAGAAAAAAATGACGGATCACTCATGTTATGCATTAGATCTGGATACGTGCTTTGAACAATAGCTGAAAGTAGATCACCAAAGCTAGTAATCAACAAATTAATCTTGTGGTATCTGGACTGTGTTATCTTCATCATTAGCGTCTCCGATACTTCCATCACCAAATTCCAAAATTCACTCTGAAAAACTCTTTCTCTCTTCAACGTTTAAATTTATACTTCTGGCTAGAAGTCTCGTGTTAGTGGTAAATGTAAGCACTTCACAAAAACTCCATAGAAGAGAATAATTTATAGTAGAATGAACAACTTCTTGTCTTGTTCCTTTAATTTGTATAGTACATTTCAACTTGTGAGGTGGACCTGACAGCAGTGTATACGTGTGCATGACACTCCATTTTCCAAATCATTTAAAAATAATTAAAATATATATTTAATTTTATTATTTATTATATTTAATTTTTAAAATTTTTTATATTTTTATTTTTTAATATTTATAGTTCTAATTTTAAATAAGTTATGAAATTAATTGTCTATAACCTATATTTATGTGCATGAAGGGATCAAACCCTTGATAATACTTTTTAGCATCAACTAGACACAGACATCACACGGGTATTTTAAAATATCATATATAACATTTATATTAGTATGAAATAATTAGTTGAATGAAAATAAAAAAGTTTTAAATATCATAAAAGAAATATAGTTTTATATAAATAATCTACTAACTAACTCTGAACATTCTATAACACTTCTTTGTAAATCACATTTTCAGTTACGTTTGAATATTTACCTTCATCGTCAGTTATTAATATCTTTAAGCCTATCCTTGAGGTAACTCTAGATAGTGCAACATATAGTTGTCTGTGAGAGAAAATTGATTGGGTCAGATACACTCCAACAAGTTTAAACGACTGACCTTAACTCTTGTTGATAGTCATAACTAATGAAAGAATCAATGAAAATTGTCGACGCTGAAATTTGAAAAGAAGTCTTTTATTTGAAGGAGTCAGTAATAACCTTGGAATAAAAATTTTCTCACCAATATTGCTACCAGATATAATTTTTTCTTCAAGCACATACCTTCCCATTTTTTTAATTATCAACCGGGTCCAATTGCACAATCCTAAAGAC
Organism: Lathyrus tuberosus; assembly: GCA_022829125.1. NCBI lineage: Eukaryota > Viridiplantae > Streptophyta > Magnoliopsida > Fabales > Fabaceae > Lathyrus > Lathyrus tuberosus. Next base: position 14,282,298 of record JALAZF010000120.1, on the reverse strand, counting down.
GGGTCTATATTTCTCAATAGCATGACCAGGACTCTAACTTTCAATATTAATTTGTGATTTAGAAGTCCAGAAGAAATAATGGTGTTTAGAAATTCAGGAGTGTGCACATCATTTGACATGTCAACATCTAATCTAACATTACATGGAGAGTTATAACTCAAATAAGTTTTTTCTTCTCCAGGTATTAGATCCAACATGTAGATATTTATGGTATCCACAATTGCATTCTTAGGAGTCAATATACCTCTATTCTGAAGAAAAAAAATGACGGATCACTCATGTTATGCATTAGATCTGGATACGTGCTTTGAACAATAGCTAAAAGTAGATCACCAAAGCTAGTAATCAACAAATGTTGTGGTATCTGAACTGTGTTATCTTCATCATTAGCGTCTCTGATACTTCCATCACCAAATTCCAAAATTCACTCTGAAAACTCTTTCTCTCTTCAACGTTTAAATTTATACTTCTGGCTAGAAGTCTCATGTTAGTGGTAAATGTAAGCACTTCACAAAAACTCCATAGAGGAGAATAATTTATAGTAGAATGAACAACTTCTTGTCTTGTTCCTTTAATTTGTATAGTACATTTCAACTTGTGAGGTGGACCTGACAGCAGTGTATACGTGTGCATGACACTCCATTTTCCAAATCATTTAAAAATAATTAAAATATATATTTAATTTTATTGGCTAAAATACAGTTTTGGTCCCCCTGTTTTTCAAAATTCACGGTTTTGATCCCCCCATTTTATTTTTTAACATTTTTGGTTTTGTTATTTTTTAATATTTATAGTTCTAATTTTAAAGAAGTTATGAAATTAATTGTCTATAACCTATATTTATGTGCATGGAGGGATCAAACCCTTGATAATACTTTTTAGCATCAACTAGACACAGACATGACACGGATATTTTAAAATATCATATATAACATTTATATTAGTATGAAATAAATAGTTGAATGAAAATAAAAAAGTTTTAAATATCCTAAAAGAAATATAGTTTTATATAAATAATCTACTAACTAACTCTGAACATTCTGTACACTTCTTTGTAAATCACATTTTCAGTTACGTTTGAATCTTTATCTTCATCGTCAGTTATTAATATCTTTACGCCTATCTTTGAGGTAACTCTAGATAGTGCAACATATAGTTGTTTGTGAGAGAAAATTGATTGGGTCAAATACACTCCAACAAGTTTAAACGACTGGCCTTGACTCTTGTTGATAGTCATAACGAATGAAATAATCAATGAAAATTGTCGACGCTGAAATTTAAAAAGAAGTCTTTTATTTGAAGGAGTCAGTAATAACCTTGGAATAAAAATTTTCTCACCAATATTGCTACCAGATATAATTTTTTCTTCAAGCACATACCTTCCCATTTTTTAAATTATCAACCAAGTCCAATTGCTCAATCCTAAAGACAGGTCTATATTTCTCAATAGCATGACCAGGACTCCAACTTTCAATCTTAATTTGTGATTTGGATGTCCAGAAGAAATAATGGTGTTTAGAAATTCAGGAGTGTGCACATCATTTGACATGTCAACATCTAATCTAACATTACATGGAGAGTTATAACTCAAATAAGTTTTTTCTTCTCCAGGTATTAGATCCAACATGTAGATATTTATGGTATCCACAATTGCATTCTTAGGAGTCAATATAGCTCTATTCTGAAGAAAAAAAATGATGGATCACTCATGTTATGCATTAGATCTGGATACGTGCTTTGAACAATAGCTGAAAGTAGATCACCAAAGTTAGTAATCAATAAATCTTGTGGTATCTGGACTGTGTTATCTTCTTTCTTAGCGTCTCCGATACTTCCATCACCAAATTCCAAAATTCACTCTGAAAAACTCTTTCTCTCTTCAACGTTTAAATTTATACCTCCGGCTATAAGTCTCATGTTAGTGGTCAATGTAAGCACTTCACAAAAACTCCATAGAGGAGAATAATTTATAGTAGAATGAACAACTTCTTGTCTTGTTCCTTTAGGTATAACGTGAAGAAATTGACGAAAATCTCCACTCAACACAACTACCTTTCCACCAAATGGAATATTTTTTACTCTCCGCATATCCTTCAAAGTACGATCAATAGCTTCAAAACAATGTTTGTGCATCATAGGTGCTTCATCCAATATGACTAGCTTTGCACGGCATATTAAATCAATTAAAAGGTCTTTTAGAGTTATTTCACACGTTGAATATTCATAAACATTTAATGGGATTCTGAACCTCGAGTGTGCGGTTCTTCCACCAGGAATTAGCAATGCAGCTATTGTAACGCCCCATTTTAATTTATTTAACTGTCGCGTATTATTTTAATTATTTGGCATTGTGGAGGGCGTGCAATTGAGAGCGTAGGATGTAGTGTCCTTAGGGGAACCGGTAAAACAGATATGTCGGAATAATAATAAAGTAATGATGTAAATGTGGGGGCATTTTTGGTAATAGTAGTATGGGATATATTATTATTATTATGTCAAATATTATTAACATTGCTATTATTATTGTGGGTATTATTATTATTATTATTATTATCAAATATTATTAATATTAAATAAAATCAGGATTTAATTAATAATATGGTTAGTGGGAGGAAAATAAGGAAAAGTGGACCTTAATCAGGATTAGGGACAATTTTGGTCATAATCACATTTTCACAAAGAGAGGGTTAGAGAAGGAAGAACAAGAGAAAGAACTAGGGCTTTTGCATCATCAATTTTTGCAGGATTTTTGATCAAGAATTCGAGGTAAGGGGGGAGAATGGGTTCATAATGGGTGATAATTGCATGAGAGGGTAGTGAGGGGTTCTTTCCCTTGTCGGAATTTGTATGCATGAATTTTGTCTTTGTGAATCTGTTGTTGTATGACTGAAATTGTGATGAAAATTGTATGAATCGATTTATTCTGTCATGATCTGTGTAAATACATTATGTTGTCGCTGCTATATGAACGTTGGTATTGCAGATCTGGGTTTGTTGCAGGTTTGAGAGAACGATTGTAGATCTGTAGGTGATGATTTTGCTAGAATAATGAAATAGGATATCAAGATGAAATTACAGGTCTTAAAATCAATGTAGAAACCAATTTAGAGCAGATCTGGGTGCTAGAAGTGAGACCGAAGTGAGACTAAAGTGAGCAGATTCAGACTAGTATAAAAACTGGAAAATTCTGAGTATTCACTGCCCATACGCGTAATAAGCAAGTCATTACGCGTATGGCACGGCGTTACGTGGGCCTTACACGTATGAAACCCAATTTGACATGGCCCTCTGCTGAAATGCGTAGGGGAGCAAGGCATTACGCGTAATGAAGGGGTATTACGCGTAATGGTACTGAACATGGAAATTTTAGGGGAATCACGTCTCTGCTCATACGCGTAACCATTTGGGCAATACGCATTGGCAAGCTGCAGGGTGGGCGATAGCTTGGGTACGCGTAGCTGGGAGGCGAGCGAGCTAGGAATTACGCGTAAGGCACAAGGCAATACACGTATGACCAGCGAGAGTGCAGAATTTCACTGTTTCACGATTTCTTTCCCGATTTCGCGTCTGATGCAATTCCTTTTAGTCTGAGAGGTTGGGATGGGTGTCAGAACTTGATGAACCTAGGAATGATAGTGGAAATAATTAAAAATTGAATTTAGGTGGACTAATTAGACAATTAGCTAATGTAGGCCACATGAGGTATTTTCCTTGATTTTGTGTGTTATGCTGAATTGATTCGATATGTGTGGTAATACTATTGTGTATTACGGTGAGTATGTATCTCACGTGTGATCAGGAGGATCGTGAAGATGTATAATTGTTATTATACATGTGGTTTGTGCATAATATGTGTCATGCATTTCATGATGTGTCTGGTGGAGACAACTAGGTGGGAATCCATTATGGGTGCCTAGTATTGTCCGGACTCCAATGTGGAATCGTGATGGAGATAAATCATTGCTCAGTGGGAGTGTATGTGATTTATACGAATTCTATTAGGAATCGGGTTCGATTGAATGAACCATGGTGTATTGGTACCACATGCATTGTGTCATGTCATTGAGTCGCATTGCATTATTATGTGTTTGGTGAATCATAAATGAAAGTGACAAGTATGTCGTGATTGTGTATTGTTTATGTGTGAATGTGTGATTACTACTCCTTAACATGTATTATACACAGTTAATTATTGAATGTAGTTCTCACCCCTTTGTTGTTTCTTGTGTTTGTGCTTCTTGGGAAGTACAGATAATCCAGGTACTTGAGTAGTGCATGGAGTACGTGTTGCCTGATCGAGTCCTAGGAGTCGCTCTGATATGTAACACGGGGATTGGGCATTTTCTTTATTTGTTATTATTTTATTTGATTTTGTTACGTATCACTATTCTTTTGAAAATGTTGTGGACCACGAGTTTATGTGGAGTATTATTATGTAGGCATTGGTGCCGTGACTTTTGAATAAAAATCTATTTCCGCTGTTTAATTTATTTATGAGAAAAGAAGTAATGAAGTAATTGAGACTTCATGTTATGTTTGAATGATGTAACATCCTACTTGTAAGGAAACTCTGATTATTTTCGTATTATTTATATATTTTTCTAAAATGGGAAAGTGGGGTGTTACAGCTATCCCACTTGATGCTATTGTTAGGACAATCTCACCTTTCGACCTCAATGCTGTAGACATTGCTTTCCAAGTGTAAGTCTTGTCAGTTCCTCCATAACCATAAACAAAAAAAAGAACCAACCTATTTTCTTCGACTTTTGTCATGATCCTATCATATATTCCCTTATGTTCAGTTGTCATTGTTGATATCAATTTACGATGCTCCTCATCTAAAGATTTTTTATCATAGTTTAATTCATCGTAAATCAATCTATTTTGTCTCTCTGGTAACAATGCCATGTCCGACTGAGGCATGTCTGGATAATTTTCTAAGCTCCCATTATTGCTTTGCACCAAAATTTCAATTTTAGCCAAAGCATAACTCTTCAATTGATCTGGAGTCAAGACCAAATCTACAAAATCTAGAAAAACATATAATTAGAATTTATAATTAAGACAAAATAATTAAAGAGAAAAAATTGTATAAACTACCTTCAAAACACAAAAGTTGTCTTTGTCTGTGTAGAATATCGTCACTAAAATGCTCCCATGTGTTATTTCAAACAAAATTTGGTTGACACGATTGATTAGAAAGCAACAAAGTTGCAAATAGCCTGCGTAAAAAGCTGTCGGTACCCCAATGGCTTGCCTTCATAATTGCATCGTCTAGCAAGCCCAATACAAAACATGCATCTTTGAAAGTGTTGTATTTCACATTATTAACTGTTTTGATATCATCATAAGATGTAGGAATTTTCACATAATTCAATAAAGTCCTCAAATAGAACATTTGACCGGACCCAGGTGCCATAAAATGCAGTCTCCAATTGAAAAACCCCTTTGACGTGGAGCCTATCGATGCTCGCTTTCTTTCTATACAAACTTTGTTGGAACTCGTTGTATGTAAGGTTCTATGCTTTGACATATTTTTTGTTAGCATCCATCCATGCCAAAAATTTGGTGCTCCCAATATATGGTTTATTTATAACCTGTTCAATTGAAACATCATCAGAAAAAACCACAAACTGCTCATCCTCAAGGTGAAAATTCAACATTTCAACTGATGGTTCTCTGTAATTAATATCAAACACAAATATCCTCCAAGCAACTTCACATGCATATAAATATCTATAGTCATAGTACATCTTTATTTCATCAAAAATCTGAAAATTATCGCTATCATTAGCACCCTAGTAAAATCCAACAATAACACGATCACGCCCTTTGTTGACATTTTTAAAAAGATACTTTATAGACCGCGATTGATTGCACCACTCCACATTAATATGAGCATTATACTTCAACAACAAATGTTTATTACATGGAACCACATATCTATTATCAACAAATGATTCTCATTTTTTAATGAACATACCATTGTCTCTTCTTCTATATACAGGATAACCTTTTGAATCAATAGTTATGCCATCAACAAACTTTTTTGGAAAGTGATTGGTACACCTATCCTTTTACATGCACGAGGATTTTTTTATTTATTTTGAGCACCACATTGATCATGTATCATAAGTGAAGATACAATCTTAAACAACCCAATATCTATATCTTTATCTGGAATCTCAGTGGATATTATTTTGTCTATATCATAATGGTGGACAAGCCTATAACTTGGTTGCAAGAAATCTAATATGTGAGCATGCGAAAGTCCATGCTTTTGAAAGTCAATAGTATAGATCACTACAAAATAAATATAAACAAATAATTAATCAAAAAATAATATCAATGATTAGTATGATATATATATATATATATATATATATATATATATATATATATATATATATATATATATATATATATATATATATATATATATATTGTAAAATTTATATATTCTTTTAAACATTTGCACCTGATTTAACATTGCCAAAAATATATTCTTTCTTAATATCTTTTACCAAATGGTCAAGTTTAATTTTGAATAATCGACTTACTAAATTGGGTCGATCCTCTGGCCTAAGTCGACATGTCTTCAAAAAAACAACCAATTCAGGCTATTTATGGTTGCATGTGAAGGTGATAAACAAATCAGGATATCTAACCCAAGAACAAATGACCATAACATCTTGATAGTTTTGTATCATATGTCTTGCTCCACCAACAAAACTTGACCGTAAAATGATTCTTTTTCTTGACATTGTTGCATCAGTTTCTCCTCTGAGAATGGCCTCAGTTAACCCTTTGTACATGTCGGCTCTTAAATCTTTCTAATGATCTCTTATATATTTCAAGCGAGCAGACTCTATTGTACTAAAAGAATCCACCAAAAATTGTTGAAACAACCTTCTAGAAAACACTATTGTTAAGCTATAGTATCTCTTTGTTGAATCCTATAAGAAACCCACTCCAACTGTGTAATAAATTGTCTCTTCCTTGTAGATTTTCTTGGATTGTCTTTGAAAGAAATGTCTATTCTATATCCTTCTCCTCTAGGAAATAGCAGTGGATACTGTAATGGCTAATAAGCAGACTCAAAGAAAGAGATACGTTGTAGGAGACCAGACTGAGTCTCAACAATTACATCTCTTTCAAAATTTGCAGCATCAAAATCACCAACAACTAAAGTTGCAACCTCTGAAGCAGTTTGAAGGTTGTATCTCCTACCATCACGACCTCTCTTACCCAAAATCCTCAACTTAAGTGTAGGAGTTTCTTGCGAATCAAGTGTATCACGAATTGTTTTGTATGTGTGAACATAGGGATTGTCACAACTATTGAGAGATTCTCTTATATCCATCACAATTAAGGATTTGAACGACAAATCATCATCTTCCATCCTGCCAAAAATTTTAAAAAATTAAAATGAATGTAGATGGTATAAATAATAAATTAATATAATGTTAGAAAATTACCCAACAGCTGCCATCCTATTTGATATTTCATTATCAGTGTTGTATATATATATAGTTGAGCAAATTTAGGCTTCTTTCTTGGCAAGGGCAACAAACTTCCAATTTGATGATAATTTTTACCATTCATGACAAACATTGGAGGTGCATATTCATCGTTTAAATACGTATTAATCTTTCCACCCATTGATGTAAAAGCAAACATGTTGTTGAAACATCTAATATTTTCCAAAAAGAACATACTCTTTCTATCATGTTTGTGATAAAAATCTACAATGGTTCTAGGAGGCGTGTGTATGGAGTAATTTCAATATTACCTTGATTGCAACATAGTGAAAATTTTGGATTTGTTGCATTATATTGCTTTTGAGAGCGCTCTTCATACCATATCATTGCACAACAATATCCACATATCCAATTTGGTTGGCCAATATTTAAATATTCTGAAAACCCCCTGACTACATAGATAATATTATTAGGTATTTAAAGAAGTCAAATTGAATATTCACAACAAATTTATAAATAATAATAATAATACACGAGTTAGAAGTATCCTCTAGTTCTCTATTAAAGCCGTTACGATTTTCCAATATCAGCACACTCCCTAATGTATAGACAATTACACATTATTTAAAACATTAAAAAAATGAATTTTTTATAAAATATATATGTGTGCACAATTAATAAGTCAAAATATGTACATGCTATATAAGAAACATAAATAGAAAAATTAAAATATAACGAATTATAAGGTATACTTGAATTAGAAGGAACATCAGATTGTTCAGCATTAGTTGTACATATTACAATGTTGACATTATTGTCACCCTCCAAGTTAGTTGTACATATTGCATTGTTGTCATTATTGTCACCCTCCAAGTTAGTATCAATATCTGCAAGAGTTCAAAATATCAACCATAGTGGGATTGAAAATAAATAACCATCTAATTTAGTTGAAGAAAATTTGGTGTCCTATTAGTTATGTGAGATATGAAATTATAGCACGTAATGGACATATGTCGTATACGATGGCAGGACACCGGAATGTTGAATGCAATGTCAAGACATCGTGACAACAAAAATAATAATGAACAATTTAAACAAAATTGTAGGAAGTAAATAACATAAATAAATTGGTAACCCAGTTCGGTGCAACGTCACCTACATATGGGGGCATCCAAGCCAGGAAGGAAATCCACTATAATAGTATTAGTTTAAAGTTCTAAACAACCTTAGGTTTTATAAACTTCGCACCTAATCACTACCCGTGCTATTTGTATCTAAGACTCTCTTAGATATGAGACCCCTCTCACTTCCTATCGGAACAAACAGTTCATGATAACAAGATAACAATCAAAGAAGGAGGCACACTCCAATAAAATGAATTCACTCTTGCTTAAAAGCTTATGAGTGATTCACAATTACAACTCAACTAAAATAGTCCAGCCCTAGTATCAAGGTGATACAAGAGTGGCTCACAAACAAAAATGAACAAACAAAACCCTAACAATCACTCTCACATGCGCAACTCTCTCTCTCTCTCTCTCTCTCTCTCTCTCTCTCTCTCTGCATGTGTGTGTGTGTGTGTGTATGTTTAAAGTCTTATTATTAATAGCCTTTGAAAAGCATGGGCTTGATGAGAAAATCAAGCTAAATTAAATAGCATATCCATAATAATTTGGAGGAGAATATATTATTAAATGCAGATCCAAAATATTCTAGAAGAGAACATATTTTTTCCTTAAATACAGATCCAACTATAGTTGTTGCACAATCTTCTACAGAATCAAATCAAATCAAATCTTTCCTTAAATGTTTTAACAACCATTCTTAGGAAATATTGCACAGCTGGAACCGAACTTTAAGCTTCTAAAAACTCACGCTTCTTGAACTGTAATATACTGGAATCATATCTTCAAAGAATCATTAGAGATCTCACGCTTAAAAACAAATCTTCCAAGAATGTGAAACAAGAGATACTTCAGTATTGCACTAACATGTCACGCCATCTTGTATAACATCTCTCTAGAATACTTGTTTTAATAAAATGCAGCCAACCATAAAGCAAACAACATAACAATCACCCCCTTTGGAGAATTTTGGCTAAAACAACATTTGCAAAACATATAATGTAACAACCAATAGACTCAAGAGAATTTAAAAAAAAAATGCACAATAAACAAACTTGGAACTTCTCCAAGATACATCAGAGGCAAATGCAATAGAACAAATAAAACTATCCTCCCAAAGAGTGTCACATCAGAGAGAAATAAACTCCCACAACACAAATTTTCTTCAAAGAAAAATACATTCTCTCAAACAAGATGTCAAGACATCAGGTATGACATCAAGCATATAATCATCTCCAATCTAGCATCGCACAGTCATGCTAGCATAAAAACATCATGCTCCCCCTAAATACCAGACCAGGAGCAAAAACTATTACTCCCTCTCAGGTAGTACTTCCCCTTTAAGGGCAGATCAAGCATAAATAAAATCTACCAAACTACTCCCCGTTTTTAGCCATAATTTTTGAAATTCTGGCACAGATATCAGATGTCTTACACAGATGTTGAGACACTGATATCCAACACAATGAACAAGATAACAATAATAATAACAGTGCAGAAAGTAAAGAACACAAAGATATATTTACCCAGTTCGGATCAACAATCCTACTCTGGGGGCTACTAAGCCAGAGACAAAACCAATATACGATAGTATCAATTCATAGATCATACAATAACCAAACCCTGTTATAATCTGCTCACTTAATCACTACCCTTCCTATGACTTCTACCTAAGACTCACTTAGGTATGAGGCCCTCCTCAAATCCCTCTACAACCACAACCCGTGATTGGTTCCTTTCAATACAAATAACAAATCGAAAGTCACACTTTCAAAACACACAATTCTCAATACTTCAAAGCTTATGAGAATTGACACACAAGAAACTCAATGCTTAAAAGCTTATGAGTAACTGACAGAACTTACAACACAAAAACCAGTCCTTATACTGTTATCAGAATGATACCAGTTAGGCTCACAAATAACACTAAAAAACCCTAACAAAAACACACGTAAGTTCCACACCTAAACTAGGTTTACACCAGTCAATATATAGCATTAAATCTGGACTGGATTGGGCTTCAAAAACGCAGCAAAGAGACTGCTCACAAATCTGCAAAATAAACTCCAACAAAATAGGTCTTCAATCTAAAGTTTCCTAATATGTCTCCATAATTAGAAAGTGCTGAAAATCCGAAAACCACACAAAAACACAATCCAAAAATACGTTGGATGCCACATAGGATAACCAAATATTCACAGAATATTCAGTAACAATTAACAGCAACATAATCTTCTTTTAAACTGAATTCAGACGCGTTGTCCTATGAGCCAGTATGGGACATCTTCATTCGACATGTTGAATGCAACAAATTAGAACATCTTGTTTCAACATCTTGCTGCTAGAATAGTTTTAGCAAAATAAATGCCAACCACAAAATCAGCGAAATAACAATCTCCCCCTTTGGCTTATTTTGGCTAAAACTACACACCAAACAACTCTTGCAAAGAAAACACAAGCAAAAAAAATCCATATCAGAGACAGCAGCGAAATATCAACACACAACATAGCAGCAGCAAAAAAATCCAGCATAGCAGCAAAAAAACTCCCCCTCAACTGCAGCAACACAACATTCCACATTCTCCCCTCAGCTGCAGCACCAGCACAAGCACAACACACACAAGCACACTACTCCCTCTTTTTAGCCAGAAATATGACAAAGGCAAGTAGAACAGTTATTAATATTTGAGAAATGGTTAAGTCATAGACCAGAATAAACAGCATCAGAGAGTAGATGCACACCACATCACATGACCAAGTGTCATGCACAAACGTCTGCATCTTCCCCTTCATACCCTCATGCACACACTGCACTACCAGAACCTCCTTTAATTTTTTCAATATGGCAGCCAGAAGGAACATTAATTGCTATAGTTCATCATGAATGCAAACCCCAAGTCTGCTCCTCAGGTTTTCAAACTGAACTGCATCCAGAGCCTTGGTAAATATGTCAGCAAGCTGATTTTCTGTGTTCACATGCTCAAGAGTTATGACTTTGTCCTCCACAAGTTCTCTGATGAAGTGATGCCTGATATCAATGTGCTTAGTCCTGCTATGTTGAATAGGATTTTTTGAAATATTAATGGCCCTTAGGTTGTCACAAAATAATGGCATGACATCTTGTGTGACATTATACTCAGATAGCATTTGCTTCATCCACACCAGTTGAGCACAACTACTTCCAGCTGCTATGTACTCAGCTTCAGCAGTAGAAAGAGAAACAGAATTTTGCTTCTTACTAAACCATGAAATAAGATTATTTCCCAAAAAGAAACATCCTCCAGAGGTACTCTTCCTATCATCAGCACTTCCAGCCCAATCAGCATCACATTATCCTACTAAAATGGGACTTGAGTCATGGGAGTACAACAACCCATAATCATATGTACCACTCACATACTTAAGAATTCTCTTAACTTGATTGATGTGACTGACCTTGGGTTCTGCTTGGTATCTTGCACACACGCCAACAACAAAGGTTATGTCTGACCTACTTGCTGTAAGATACAGCAGACTTCCAATCATGCTTCTGTATAAACTTTGTTCAACATTCACTCCCTTTTCATCTTTGGATAACTTCAAGTGAGTAGGAGCAGGAGTTCTCTTATGTTTGGCATTATCCAGTCCAAACTTCTTCACAATATTCCTCGCATATTTGCTCTGACAAATAAAAATGGAATCTTCCATCTGCTTGACTTGTAATCCAAGGAAGTAAGTCAATTCACCTACCAAGCTCATCTCAAATTCAGACTGCATTTGGTTGACAAAATGTTGGACCATTTCATCCGACATCCCACCAAACACAATATCATCTACATAAATCTGAGCAATCATTAGTTTCCCATCCTTCTCCTTGACAAAAAGTGTTTTATCAATACCACCCTTCCTGTATCCATGGTTGACTAAGAACTCAATCAGCCTTTCGTACCAAGCTCATGGAGCTTGTTTCAACCCATACAAAGCCTTCTTTAGCTTGAAAACATGATCAGGAAAATTTGGATCCACAAACCCTTTAGGCTGCTCAACATAAACTTCCTCATTAAGATAGCCATTCAGAAAGGCACTCTTGACATCCATTTGAAACAATCTAAATTTCAACAAACATGCCACTCCTAGCAGCAATCTGATGGATTCCAATCGAGCCACATGAGCAAATGTTTCATCGAAGTCTACTTCTTTAATCTGTGTGTATCCTTGAGCAACTAATCTGGCTTTGTTCCTGGTAACAACTCCTTGTTCATCAAACTTATTCTTATAAGCCCATTTTGTTCCAATCACATTTGTTCCTGCTGGTCGTGGTACCAGTTCCCAGACTTCATTCCTCTTGAATTAACAGAGTTCATCTTGCATAGCACTTATCCAGAACTCATCCGTCAATGCCTCTTTAACATTATTTGGTTCAAGCTTTGAAACAAAACATGCATTTGACATAGCCTCCCTCGTTCTGGTTCTTACACCTTCATTCAGATTTCCAATAATCAACTCCTTAGGGTGATCCTTCTGAATCCTTACAGAGGGTCCCTTGTTAGCATCCTCTACCTCTTCATTCTCAGGTCTGGTGTCGGTATCTTGAACATTATCTTCTACGGACTCAATGTCTTGTGAGATTTCATTGTTCATGGGAAAGCATGCTCCAACATCATCTGGGACATCTTCGTCTTTGCCAGAGTCATCAACCACCACATTTATGGATTCCATCATCACCTTAGTTCTGGAATTAAATACCCTATATGCTTTACTGTTTGTAGAGTATCCCAAAAATATTCCTTCCTCACTCTTAGGATCCATCTTTCGCCTCTGCTCACGATCCGCCAAGATATAGCACTTACTCCCAAACACATGGAAATACTTCACATTTGGCTTTCTACCTTTCCATAGCTCATAAAGAGTAACAGAAGTACTTGATCTGATAGTCACCCTATTGTGTATATAGCAAGCGGTATTCATGGCTTCAGCCCAAAAATGATATGGAAGCTTTTTGGCATGAATCATGACCCTTGCACACTCTTGTATGGTCCTATTCTTGCGTTCCACTACACCATTTTGCTGAGGAGTGATCGGTGATGAGAATTCATGGGTAATTCCTTCAGATAAACAAAACTCTTCAAACCTGCTATTTTCGAATTCTTTCCCATGGTCACTTGTGATTCGAACAACACCATAATCCTTTTCCCGTTGAATCCTTTGACACAACTCTTTGAAGGCTGCAAATACTTCAGACTTTTCTCTATAAAGCTTATCCAGGTGAATCTGGAGTAATCATCAACAACAACATAGGCATACTTCTTCCCACCAAGACTTTTAACCTGCATAGGTCCCATTAAGTCCATGTGAAGCAGTTCCAGAACTCTAGAAGTTGTGGTAAGATGTTGAAGCCTTTTGTGTGACACCCTTGTTTGCTTCCCAACTTGACATTCACCATATATTTTATCCTCATCAATCTTCAGCTTGGGAATACCTCTAACAACTTCACTTGACATAACTTTCTTCATCCTTTTCAAATGTAAGTGACCCAATTTCTGATGCCACAGTTTGGTTTCATCTTCCTTTGACATCAAACAGGTAGACAAACTTTCTGATTCTTGAGGATTCCACAGATAGCAGTTATCCTTAGACCTGGTTCCCTTCATAACAACTTCATCTTTCTTATTTGTTATTAGACATTCAGATTTTGTGAAATTTACTTTGAGTCCTAGGTCACACAGTTGGCTTATACTGATCAAATTTGCGGTCAGCCCTTTGACAAATAGAACACGATCTAGATTTGGTTGTCCTGTGTAGTCCAGCTTTCCAACACCTTTTATTTCACCTTTTGATCCATCCCCAAAAGTGACATAATTGGTGGAGTGAGGCTTGATATCTGACAAGAATTTCTTCACACCAGTCATGTGTCTTGAACAACCATTGTCAAAGTACCAATCTTCCCTTGCAGATTCTCTGAGAGAGGTATGTGCTATGAGACCGGACATCATATTTCTAGGAGTCCATATTCTCTTTACTTTAGCCCAACTCTGTCCTTTATTTTGTTGATGAGCAGTTTTGGGATAGCCGTGCAACTTGTAGCAAAAGGACTTTAAGTGACCAATCTTTCCACAGTAATGGCATCTCCATGGTTTATACTTTGAACTACATACCTTTTTCTGATGCTTCATCTGATGTTGAAACATGTGATTTGACATCCCCTCTTCTTGCTTTATTTTTTGAGGAATAAACTTTAATGCAGGCTTCTTGTAGTTCTCTGCTTAATTGTTAAAACCAAGACCTTGCACATTTCCAGCATCTTTCCCAGTCTGAAGAATCTCATCCAGCTGTGTGGTGCCATTGTTCAGCATTCTTATAGATTTGGTCATATTGTCAAGTTTTGACTTTTGCCATACAACCTCCTCTTTAAGATCAGTAATGATTGATAGATGTTCTTCCTTCTCAGCTTCTAGTTGAGCTATCAGAACCTTCTATTCTAATATTATCTGGCACCTCTCTTCATTCTTGATACACAACTCTGAGAACCCGGTGAAGACTTCTTACGTAGTGAGTTCTCCAATATAAGATTCTTTATCAGAATCAGACTCACAACTCGTTTCTCCATCAGCCTTACATATCCCGGTCAAGGCTGTCACCAATTTTGCTGATTCTTCTTCAAGATCACTCTCAGACTCTCCTTCTGACCAGGACACAAATAAGCCCTTCTTTTTCCTTTTGAGATACGTGGGACACTCAGTCTTTATGTGCCCAAATCCCTCACATTCAAAACACTGAACTCTCTTCCCTTGATTGGAGTCTTCTTCAGTTCTGGACCTTCTGCCTCCATCCTGGTTTTTACTGATGTCGAGTGACTTGTTCTGAGCATTTGCTCTCGACTTCCAGTCAATCCTTTTCAACACTTTGTTAAATTGTTTTCTAAGCAATACCAGATCTTTAGACACCCCTTCATCTCTGACCAGGTCACCTTCATCTTCTGAGTCACCAGCATTTGACACAAAAGCTATGCTCTTCTTCTTTTCAGACTTTTCACTGATCCCTAATTCAAATGTTTGAAGAGATCCCACAAGTTCATCCACTTTCATCTTGTCTATATCCTGAGCTTCCTCTATAGTAGTCACTTTCATGTCAAATCTCTTAGGTAGAGATCTGAGGATTTTTCTGACCAGTTTGCTGTCAGACATCTTTTCACCTAGGGCACTTGAAGCATTAGCTATCTCAATAATGTTCATGTGAAAGTCATGAATGCTCTCATCTTCCTTCATCTTCAAATTTTCAAACTTGGTAGTGAGAATATGAAGTTTTGACATCTTCACCTTTGAAGTCCCTTCATGAGCAACCTTCAAGACCTGCCAAGCCTCTTTTGCAATGGTCCAGTGTTCAATCAACCTGAAGATATTTTTGTTAACACCATTAAACAATGCATTAATGGCTTTGGAATTTCCCAAGGACCCTTTGTAATCTGCATCATCCCAGTCTTCCTCTTCCTTCACCGCATCAGTAGATTTACCTTCTCCATCTCTAACCTTTGGGGGTTCCCATCCTTTTATAACAGCTTTCCATGCTTGATCATCCATGGATTTGATGAATGTTATCATCCTCAGTTTCCAATAGTCATAGTTGGAACCATCAAGCAGAGGTGGTTTGTTCAAAAATCCTCCACCCTTGTCCACTGTACTAGAAAGTACCTTCCCTGAATCTCACCCAGAACCGAACACGGGTGCAAGCTCTTGATGCCAATTGAAAATCTAGCACAGATATCAGATGTCATACACAGATGTTGAGACACTGATATCCAACACAATGAATAAGATAGCAATAATAATAACAGTGCAGAAAGTAAAGAACACAGAGATATGTTTACCCAGTTCGGATCAACAATCCTACTCTGGGGGCTACCAAGCCAGGTACGAAACCAATATACGATAGTATCAATTCATAGATCATACAATAACCAAACCCTGTTATAATCTACTCACTTAATCACTACCCTTCCTATGACTTCTACCTAAGACTCACTTAGGTATGAGGCCCTCCTCAAATCCCTCTACAACCACAACCCGTGATTGGTTCCTTTCAACACAAATAACAAACCGAAAGTCACACTTTCAAAACACACAATTCTCAATACTTCAAAGCTTATGAGAATTGACACACAAGAAACTCAATGTTTAAAAGCTTATGAGTAACTGACAGAACTTACAACACAAAAACCAGTCCTTATACTGTTATCAGAATGATACCAGTTAGGCTCACAAATAACACTCGAAAACCCTAACAAAAACACACGTAAGTTCCACACCTAAACTAGGTTTACACCAGTCAATATATAGCATTAAATCTGGAGTGGATTGGGCTTCAAAAACGCAGTAAAGAGACTGCTCACAAATCTGCAAAATAAACTCCAACAAAATAGGTCTTCAATCTAAAGTTTCCTAATATGTCTCCATAATTAGAAAGTGCTGAAAATACGAAAACCACACAAAAACACAATCCAAAAATACGTTGGATGCCACATAGGATAACCAAATATTCACAGAATATTCAGTTACAATTAACAGCAACAAAATCTTCTTTTAAACTGAATTCAGACGCGATGTCCTATGAGCCAGTATGGGACATCTTCATTCGACATGTTGAATGCAGCAAATTAGAACATCTTGTTTCAACATCTTGCTGCTAGAATAGTTTTAGCAAAATAAATGCCAAACACAAAATCAGCGAAATAACAATTTTGACAACACAACCATACATTCACCAGAAGAAAAAAAAAACCTCTATAGTATATATAGAAGCAATAAAAAATAGGGCACAACAAATGTCAACACTGTTATCTATTTCCTCATCTTTATCACCACCTTACCAGATGTCACAACAATGTCTGGGACATGTGTCCCTGCAAACCACCTATAGTGCAAAGAAAGAGGAGATTCCATCTTACATGGAACATCAGAGCTGACCAAAATACCAGGGTGCTAACTGGGAATAACACCATTATCAGTCACTTCCACCTCAACTTGCTCCTACCCATAAACATGTTGATAGTTTCAGCAGAAAACTCCACACATTTACCTCTGTCATAAAACTTCATGTACTCCTTGCTCATCTTACTGTCACAATCCTTAGAAATGTGTACAATGAATTTCTTCACCAGCATCTCATAACAGTCACCTAAACCAACAACACTCTTCATCAAACCAGCATCCTTAATAAGATTTACCACCTAATAGAGGGAAGAGAAAGTATCTGTTGCACACCTCGACACCTGTAATTGCTATAACTCCTCAAACATGAAAATTCTCAATTCACCCCTTAACTTTTCAAATTGATTTGCACCTAAATATTTAGTAAATATGTTTGTCAGTTACTTCTTAGTGGCCACATGCTCAAGAGTAACAATTTTGTCTTCAACAAGATCCCTAATAAAATGATGACGAATATCAATATGCTTTGTCCTGCTGTGTATAATGGGATTCTTGGAAATGTTGATTGCACTCATATTGTCATAATATATTGTCATGACATCCTGTTTGATATTATATTCCTTTAGCATTTGTTTCATCCAAAATAAGTAAGAGCAACTGCTTCCTGCAGCAATATACTCAGCCTCAACTGTAGACAAGGACACACCATTTTGCTTCTTGTTGAACCAAGAGATAATATTTTTCCCCAATCTTTTAGCAATACCAGGAGCTCATCATCAGAATCTAGACCATCTACATTGATAATGTCAGTATACTGATCCTTCTTCACACAAGCACTCTCTTCTTTATTTTCTTTGTCAGACAAATCTTTCTCCTCTTTATCAGACATACTATTATCATCATAATCATCTCTTTTACCACCAACAGAATTATCTTCAACCATATTCTCTAGAGATTTTTAGGAGACTCACTATGAACAAACTCATTGTCAGACTCTCCATGAGAGTTTTCTTGTGTGGTTTCAACAAGGTGATCAAGTTGGGCCAAGGATGTTGCGACATCGGGCACAACACCAGACTCAGGGTCAGCAACAAAGATCTTATAGAGAGACATATGAACACTTGTATCAATAGTGTCATTAAAAACAAAATTTAAACTAGATTGACTTAGGGTTTCTTCCACTTTAGGGTTATCTAGACTCACAGTTTCAGAGGTAACAACATTTGAAACAACAACATTCAAAGCAGAAGTATCAACACCCACAAAGATATACCTCTTTCCACCAAGACTTTCAACTTGCATCGGCCCCATTAAGTCCATATGAAGAAGTTCTAAAACTTTGGAAGTAGTATGATGTTGCAACTTCGGGCGTGACATCTTGGTTTGCTTCCCAATTTGACACTCACCACAAACTTTACCCTCCTCAATTTTGAGCTTTGATAAACCTCTAACATCTTCTTCAAACATAATCTTCTTCATACCTTTGAGATTCAGATGTCCAAGCTTCTGGTGCCACAACTTAACTTCATCTTCCTTGGTCATTAAACATATGGAAGAATAAGTAGTTTCTTGAAGTACCCATAAATAATAGTTGTCCTTAGACCTAACTCCTCTCATCAGAACATCATTAGTCTCATTAGTAACTAAATACTTCTTGACCCCTGTCATATGTCTAGAACACCCATTGTTAAAGTACCAGTCTTCTCCAGGTGAAGCTCTAAAATAAGTATGGGCTATAAGACTAGTATTAATAACCTTAGGTTTCCACTCTTTTCTAGTTTTAATCATCACATGATTAGTCCTAGGTTGTGTTGGATGTTTTGGATAACCATACAATCTGTAACAAAAAGGCTTTATGTGACCATATTTACCATAATAATGACATTTCCAAGGCTGGAACTTGGATTTAGTCCGAGTTTTCTAAAGTCTGGCAGGATGTTGTAACATTTGGTCAGACATCGTGAGCTCATGCTTCCCTTCAGCAGGTATAAATTTTGTCACGGGGGTTTTTCTTTGATTACTTAGAGATTAGTAATTAAAACCTATACCAATAAAATTTTTACCTCCTTTCCCAACTTGAAAAATTTCGTCTAACACATCAGACCCATTGTTCAACATTCTCATGGATTTGGTCATGTTTTCAAGTTTAGAAGTCAATAGGGTTATCTCACCGTGAAGATTAGAGATGGTAGATAAAAGTTTCTCTTTTTCTTCTTGCAGTTGAGCTATGATCCTCTTTTGCTTTTCTCCTATCTTATAAGCCTCTTCACTTCTGGCACAAAGCTCTCTATAGGAAACAACCAATTCTTCATAAGAGACATCCTCATCACAAGAATCTTCATTAGATTCAGATTTATCAGTGAAGACTGTAACATGCTTAGTAGTTTCATCATTAGGTTCACTTTTAGAATCATCATCAGACATGCCCTTTTTTTGTTTCTTGAGGTACGTGGGACATTCTGATGTAATGTGACCAAAACCCTCACATCCATGACACTGAATACCTTTTCCTTGATTGGGCATCTCCTCTGTTCTTTCTTTTCTCTGAAAATCACTGTTCTTACTGATGTCAAATGACATGTTCTTGACATCTGGTATTGGCTTCCTATCCATACTCTTCAGCACCTTATTGAATTGCTTCCCAAGAAGCACAATAGCATTAGAAATTCCTTCATCATTCTCCATGTCACGTTGAACCTCTTCATCATTAGTGTAGGAGATAAAAGCTATGCTCTTGTTCTTCTTTTCAAATCTTTCATTGATAGCCAATTCAAAAGTTTGAAGTGACCCAACAAGTTTCTCCACTTTCATGTTGCTGATGTCTTGGGCTTCTTCAATCGTTGTGACCTTCATGTCAAACTTCTTAGGCAGTGAATTGAGAATCTTTCTAACCAACTTCTCCTCTGACATCTTCTCTCCCAAGGCACTAGATGTATTGGCAATATTAAGAATATTCATGTGAAAATCATGAATGGACTCGTCATTTTTCATCCTGAGATTCTCAAATTTTGTAGCGAGAAGTTGAAGTCTTGACATCTTTACTTTTGATGTGCCTTTATGAGTGGTTCTCAGGATTTCCCATGCATCTTTGGCCATGGTACATGTATTTATCAACCTGAAAATAGTTTTGTCAACCCCATTTAACAAGGCATTCAAAGCTTTGGAGTTTCCAAGAGTAAGTTCATCATCTTCCTTAGACCAGTCCCCTTGTGGCTTCAATTCAGTCTTCCCATCTTTGTCCTCCACCATAGGATATTCCCAACCTTTGATAACTGCTTTCCAGATTTTACTATCCATAAATTTTAGAAAATCCACCATACGCACCTTCCAGTAATCATAGTTGGTGTCATCCAAAATAGGTGGTCTATTGACAAATCCTCGTTCTTTGTCCATAGTACCAGAAAATATCTTCCCTGGAGCTCACCCAAAAACAGAACAGGGTGCCTGCTCTGACGCTAATTGAAATTATGGAACATAGTGGACAAATGTTGTATACGATGTAAAGACACCAGAATTTCAAATACAATGTTAAGACGCCATGACAGCAGAAATAACAATGAACAATTTAAACAAAATTGCAAGACGTAAATAAAACAGATCTATTGTTAACCCATTTTGGTGCAACGACACCTACATCTGGGGGAATTCAAGCCAGGAAGGAAATCCACTATAATAGTATTAGTTTAAAGTTCCAAACAACCTCAGATTTTACAAACTTCGCACTTAATCACTACTCGTGCTATTTGTATCTAAGACTCTCTTAGATATGAGACCCCTCTCACTTCCTCTCAGAACAAACAGTTCATGATAACAAGATAACAATCAAAGAAGGACACACAATCCAATAAACAAAATTCACTCTTGCATAAAAGCTTGTGAGTGATTCATAATTACAACTCAACTAAAATAGTTCAGCCCTAGTATCAAGGTGATACAAGAGTGGCTCACAAACAACAATTGACAAACAAAACCCTAACAATCACTCTCACATGCACAACTCTCTCTCTCTCTCTCTCTCTCTCTCTCTCTCTCTCTCTCTCTCTCTCTCTCTCTCTCTCTCTCTCTCTCTCTCTCTCTAGGTTTAGAGTCTTCTTATTAATAACCTTCAAAAAGCATGGGATTGATGAGCAAATCGAGCTTAATTAAATAGCACATCCATAATAATTTGGAAGAGAATATATTATTAAATACAGATCCAAAATATTCTGGAAGAGAACATACTTTTTCCTTAAATACAGATCCAACTACAACCTCTGGACACTCTTCTGCAGAATCAAATCAAATCTAATATTTCCTTAAATGTTTTGACAACAATTCTTAGGAAATATTGTGTAGCTAGAACCGAACTCTGAGCTTCTAAAATCACACGTTTCTTAAAGTGTAATATACTGGAATCATATCTTCAAAGAATCTTCAGAGATCTCACGCTTAAAAACAAATCTTCCAAGAATGTGAAACAATATATGCTTCAGTATTGCACCAACATGCCACGACATCTTGTACAACATCTTGCTAGAATACTTGTTTTAACAAAATGCAACCAACCATAAAGAAAACAACCTAACAAGATATATTGTGTTAGATAGGATAAAAATCCAATGGTTTTTTAGTGGATGGCCTGATTTTTTATGGAATCAATTTTGGTGTCATTGGAATTAGTTTATATGAAGTCATTAGATCATGAACTTGAATATTCATAACATTTTAATGATTGTGTTACTGTTTGAGGAAAAACCAAATAAAAACAGCTCAACAATAATCAACTCCAATATTACCTTGGAAGAAAATGTGAAATGGTTTGATAGAAGGCAAATCCCAAATATACGATGATAGTTGTAGATTTATCGAACGATAAAGAAGTGTACCATTATGTAGTGTATATTTTCCCGGGGTCAATGAATTTGGAGTTAGTACAATTCTTTTTCTAAAGGGATGTAATTCATAAGATGAAGAACCAACCGCAAATTAGTAAAAACACTAATTAAAAACATATTAAAATAAGGGAACAGACTTCAATCCAATCTCTTGAAAAAACACTAATTAAAAAGGATGCTTCATGAATTAATACCTTTAGTAATTATGAGTAAGACTATTAGAATCCAATTTTGCTTATACAAATTAACCAAATAAATTTGCTAAGGATAGTTTCTGATATTGTTCAGTTTATTAGAATGCAATTTTTCTTAGACAAATAGATTTGAATCTTATATTAGGCATAAGGTGTTTGTTAATAGGACACTTGTCAACTATTGTATTTAAGGGCATGTGATTACACTATGATTTCCATTCAAATAAGCACATCATAAGAGGACCCGCCAATTCTTTAACATAGTAAAGCAAAAAGAAAAAAAAGGTGGCAAGTTCAGAAAAACTATAGGAAAGTGACTCTAACAGATGCAACAGAAACAAAAGAGGATAAATTTAGAAGAAATAACTTGAGTACACATGTTTGTAAATACAACTTCAATAAACACGATCAATCAATTTTTTCAATCTTAACACATGGAATTTTTTGGCCTTTAATAACAGATGATACAGCACCATCAATATCATCAATATCAATCGATTCAACACTATCAGCAGACCACTTTCCCAATGTTTTGCTTGTAGGTGTATTCCCAGAATCCATAGCAACAAAACGTTCTTTACTTGAATCACCTCCTTCAATAGCCTTCTACATATATAATTTAAAAACCATAAGAATGATATTGTACACAAATTAACATTAAAAAAACATAAAATAAGTTATATACCATGACATTATTATCAACAACTTGACTCTCTAATTGAACACAATTATCTTCAACATTCTCATTTCCCAATTGTTATACAAATTATAATAATAAGGATTTGTAGGATTATTAACAATAAATAAATAAAATAAATACAAATTATATTCATACATTGATTCCATGAAGCGTAATAAATTGGTTAATAATCCCTTCATCGTGAGTCACTTTTTAACCGTATAACCGCGCTAGTTGCGAAACAAATTGACATCACTCACTTTTACCTTAAATAACATTAGTTTGTCAACAAATGCATCAAACTCAAGTTGATAGACCAAATCCTGTGAAAAAGCATCCAAATCAATCATATTTTAATATGTAACTTAGTAATATAAGTGAATATACTTTGGAATGATGATTGCAAAAAATGTAATAATCTGATTCATATTAGCAAGAAGATCTTATACACTTCTACCCAAAAATTGATTACCGACCCTATAAAAAAGAATGAAAGTGGTTGGTCCGGTATTATCGATGACTTGTACACGAATCTTGTACGTGAAAAATTATTTCATATTAGAAGAAATACATAGATAATAAACTATATAGTGAATTTTTTATGTAAGAACCAAATGACTTGACTAGGAATAGTTGTCCTTAATGTTCTGCACTTTTCACAAAAAATGACTCTATTTATAGTGGTAAACTTTGTTGCACACTTAGTGCATGCCTGACAATACCATCTGAGATGTGTCTTAAGTTCACAAGTTCTTGCCAATATAGAGCCAACACATTTCTTATCCAAACACAAAATATGTGAATCAATTTTTTTGGTTTAAGCATATTAATTAAAAAAATTAACATGTTACTGTATGTGGGTATTTTTCGACGCCATTAAATGATTTGCGATTTTTAGTATTTTTGACAGACTATTGTTATTCGCAGCTGGAAGTATAAATTGAAGAAGATATTTGAAATATAAGACTTCGACATTTCGACACAGCTAGAAAAGTGTGTTGTTTCGACATGAAGTTTGAAATTTGAATGTAAAAGGGCGTTACCTTTGACAGATTACGCGTGGAGCAAATCTGATGGAGAAAAGACATGCAAGAAGCCATGTGTCGTATTTTTAGGAAGCAATTGTTATTAGCAGTTATTTTATTTGTATATAAATAGGATAGTTGTGATAGGAATCAGTGTGTTCCAAACTTTGTACAAATTACCACAATTATTCAAAGTAACCGTGTGAGAGAAACGAGTGTTTTGGAAAATGTACGTATGGAAAACACCAGTTTACATTTATTCACTTTAATAAAATTCCAAGTTTTTCTTCATTTCTTTACATTCAAGTCATTTCCTTTACTTAGACAATTTACTTTATTTCTCGTTTAAACCTATTTTCAATTATCTTTTTGCCATATTATCCCTTTGTTCTTCTAGTCGAAAACCATTAAAAGAAACCTTAGCAAATACAAAACGAATACCTTCATATTCAAATCAAAGACACTTTTGAAAGCACTTTGTCCTAGGATTTGTGTGGTTGGTCCTGTTAGTAAACTAATTTTCATAAATTAGGAAACCAGAGATTGTTCGTCAAATTTACCAGCGAACAAATTGGCACGCCCAGTGGGACCTAGTGCATTTGTTTAGTTTGTCTTCTGTTCTTATAGCAAATTCTTAGAAGAAAAAGTTTTAATTTCGTTGTATGATTCTAAGGAGTGGCAAGTTAGCCGTGAACAACGAAGAAAGACCAAAAAGAACAAGAATAAGAAGAATGGCGAATCAAAATGCGCCTAATAATCAAAATGTTAACAATCCAGCGCCTATTCCTTCGACAGGAGAACATACGGCGTCAGTTTCTGTATCAGAGTCGATACCATCATCAACGGGGTCGACCCCAGCGTTTTCGGCATCCCAAAACGCGCCTAGTGTTTCTACAGTTGGACCCCAAATGCCTCATATGACCCCTCCTCCTTTAGGGGGTGTTCATAGGCCATTTGCAACGAATTTTTCAATGCCTCCACATAATAGAGAACAACCTTATGGAATGCCAACAACTGTGATGGCAAGTTTGCACAATGCGTCATCATTATACTCTAATCCTTTGGTTAATGTTACTTCGCCCCTACAAGGATCAGGGTCTGGTGCGAACCACATAGGCAGAATGGGTCAGCCTGTGTCAACGGGATACCAAACTTATATGCTTGTAATCACTAACAATTCTGCATAAATAATTAGGCAACAAATGGACGAAAGTAACCATGGTATGGTGCAGATGCTAACGCAACAAATGGGGGATGTGTTTAATCCTTTAATACGAAACACCACCCAAACGAACCAGTTATTAGCAGCGTAAATGATGCGCATTGCTGACTTCTTTGGTGTTCCTCAAACCCAACCAAGGGAACAAATAGTTCAGAAACCCAGAGTAGTTGTCGAAGAGGAAACCACAATAAACCAGAGGCCAGCGAATGTTCCTCAAGTAAACCCTAAAAACCAAGAGGTAGTGGTCGAACAGCCTCATGTCGAAATGTCTGTCCAACAAGAGCCTAGAAGGGTGTTAGTCCATAGAGACCAAAATGCTGATGATGTTGTGCAATAATTGCGTTATAACAATATGCCAGCAGAAAACAATTTAGCGGCCATGGTCAAAAGGATTATGGCCAGAAATGGCGTGAATGTGGGGATGCAAAGGCCCAGTTATACATCCCCATTGTCTGAGTATATTTTGCAACAAGAATTACCCCCAAGATGGAAAGTCCCAAAGTTTACCAAATTCTCAGGGGATACTAGCGAATCCACTGTCGAACATGTAGCCTGTTATTTGATCGAAGCAGGGGAAATTGCACACAATGAAAATTTAAAAATGAAATATTTTCCAAGTTCTTTAACAAAAAATGCTTTTACTTGGTTTACGTCTTTGCCTGCAAATTAGATCCATACGTGGGTCCAGTTAGAAAGGCTGTTCCATGAACAATTTTACTCTAGACAAACGAAAATAAGTTTGAAGGAGTTGGCCAGTGTTAAAAGAAAATTCTCTGAGCCAATTGACGATTATTTAAATAGGTTTAGATTACTTAAGGCGAGATGTTTCACGCAAGTGCCTGAGCATGAATTAGTCGAAATGGCAGCGGGTGGTCTTGACTATTCAATTAGAAAGAAATTAGACACTCAATATCTGAGGGATATGGCACAATTGGCGGATAGGGTGAGACAGGTCGAACATTTAAAAGCCGAAAAAGCTAGAGTAACTAAAAATAAGAAAGAAAGAGTGGCTTATGTGGGGGTATGTCAAGAAGATGATGATGACGAGAGTGAATCATTTAGTTTCGACGAACAAGAAGTTGACTTAGCAGAATTGAAACAGGGTCCGCCATACTCCTGTAAAGTATTGGCTCCGTCGAATGGAAAAATCCCAGTCGAACCTGAAAAGAATGATAAGTTTCCTAAAAGGACTTATACATTCGACGTCACTAAGTGTGACGAAATATTTGACCTGTTGGTTAAAGATGGCCAAATGATAGTGCCACCTGGTACTAAAGTGCCTCCTATAGAACAACAGAAAAAGAGAGGTTTTTGTAAGTACCATAATTTTTTAGGTCATAAAACATCTCAATGTTTCCTTTTCAGGGATCTGGTGCAAAATGCCATTCGTGACGGAAGATTGAAGTTCGGCGACAAGTCGAAGCCACAAATGAAGATTGATTCAAATCCGATGCAGATGGTCGAAGCCCACTACGTTGAACCATCCACAGTGAACATGGTGGAGGTCGAAGAGGGTTCCGACTGCAGCTTTGAAATGATAGAAGCCACTGAAGGTTTCAACACAAATGTGAACATGGTAGAGATCGCTGAGATCCCTACAGATGAAAGTGATGTGGAGGAAATATCTGAAGACTTCATCAATAAACCAGTGATGATCAAGGTTACTGAATACCTTGGTGAATGAAGCTTGGAGAATTGCATCAACAAGGAGGCTACTGAAAGTCTCAACAACGTGAACAAGGATGAAACCACTGAGGGCTTCAACAATGCAAAGAATGGCAAAACTACTGAACGTTCCGTCGAGAAAGAGAAGGAGGCCACTGAGGGTCTCAACATTATAAAGAATGACGAAGCTACTGAAGGTTTTGTCGAAAACAAGAATAAGGCTACTGAAGGCCTTAATGGAGACAACATGGAGTTTGGCGTTACTTTCGACCAAGCCAATACTGAGGTTGGCGAAGGTATCTCTAAGGTTAACGCAAAGACTACTGATGGTCCTGCGAAGCCAACTGTTTATGGGATTCTACAGAGGATCCCAGAGAGAAATATGTTGGTTTCTGTTGTCAACATGACATTAAGAAACCATCTCCAAAAGGAGATAAAAAAGAGGGCCAGGGAGATTTCGACCTGGAAAAGAAGAAGCATGAAATTGAGGAGGGGCTCACTCTGAAGGTGAACAAGTTAAGTATTGGAGATGGGCAAACAACCAATGTTAATATGGTGGAGGTATCCCAGAAAGCTCCAATACAGACTGACGAAGAGCGCCATAGAGAGGAATATCAAAAAGTGGTGTATCCTAAAGAGGAAGAGAATCTGATTGAGTTCCTTCAAAGGTGTCAGAAGAAAAAATCTGAGGTTATGCTGTGCCCCCGCTGTAGCGCTGTGTTCGACAAGAAGGCAGCAGATAATCTGGAGGGAATGGAAAAAGCAAAAAGGAAAGGAAACTAGGGGCAGTTCCACCTGCTAGAACGGAGAGGTTCGACCCAAGGCGAAATGATCAAAATCAGCAAAAGTTTGGAGGAAGACACCCAAATACCTTCAAACCCACCAACAAAGCTCCTAGTGATAAGTGGGTTCAACCAATCAGGGAGGCCCAAGGACAAAGAAAGTGGAAAAATTTTGAAGTTCAGAGGGGTTCTTCAATGGCTGGCAACAAAGAAGGCGAAAGGCCAAAACCAAGGCCTTATCCCTCAGAAAATTATAAAGGCAAGAATCCCATGTCGAAGTCCCAATGGAGGCGATTCCAAAGACAAAAAAGGACGGAAAAGGAAGCTTCTGAGAAAGGGGTTGCTGAGAAAGTTGCTGTCGAAAGAAGCAAACCAGAGTCAAGTAGCAATGTCCAAGTGGTGAATCGAAAAGAGGAATCTTACAGCAACAATTCCTGCAATGCAATTGAACCATTACCATTTAAAGAAAAAGGGGGAGAGGATGACGAAATGACTGACGACTTCAAGTCTGAGTCCGACGCGTCTCTCGACATCATATGCAACGTGGTCTCTGTCCTTCCAAAAGAATACGACCAAGTCATGGAGGTCGAAGAAGAGGAGGATGTTATGGAGAATGAAGTTATAGGGCATAGACCAGTATGTTACTATATTATGAACAACGGCTGTGTCGAGGAACAAAATGCCTTTTTCGAAAGGCCAGATGACTCCATGCGTGGCCACCTCAAGCCTCTATTCATAAAGGGGAAAGTGGAGAACATGGGAGTGAACAAAATCCTGGTTGATGGAGGGGATGCAGTTAACTTGATGCCCCATTATATGTTGAAGAGGATAGGGAAAGATGAGTCTGATGCAAAACCCCACAACATGGTATTATCAAACTATGAAGGCAAAGTGGGAACCACTTTGGGTGTTATCCAAGTGGATTTAACTGTTGGGACTATAACTAGACCAAAGATGTTCATGGTCATAGCCTCAAAGGATAATTATAATTTACTTCTGGGTAGAGAATGGATCCATGGCGTGGGTGATGTCCCCTCGTCGATGCATCAGCGTATAGCTATTTGGCGAGCTGATGGAATTGTCGAAAACATAGAGGCGGATCAAAGCTATTTCATGGCTGAGGTAAACCATGTGGATCGATGCAGATTCGACAAATATTTGGCCCATATAGCTCCATGCAGTCCAACAACTTTCACCTGAAGGCAACTGATAATGCTTTCTGTTCGCTGTATCTCCACCCCACATATGGTTTCCAGTGGGATATGGAAGTGGTCGATGAGGCAAACTATGTCTTTGGGACTGCACATATAGAGCCAACGGGCTGGGGAAGTGAGTTTGGTGACGATGAGTGAGTCATCAGTGCTCGAAAAGATTACAACTTATATAGCCGAAAATAAACTCAAGGCGGCTCTTGAAGCCGAAGTAAAATACATGGCTGTCAAAGCCAATAGAAATGATTTCAACAAACAATGTCCTTAGAGGGACGTTGAAGAGGATCTGTTCAACGCAGAAGTTGGCGAATGGCAACATCAAAAGCTTGATGCCATTTATGATGACGAACCCTTGGGGTTTGAAAAGGATCCAGCTGCAACAGACATGAAGATGGTGGCGCAGGATCCATTGGAAGAAGTCGATTTAGGACTGGGGGTAGAAAAAAGGCCAACCTACATAAGTGCCAAGATGGACCCTCAGTTAAAAGTCGAAATAGTCCAACTGCTAAAAGAATTTAAAGACTGTTTCGCGTGGGACTACGACGAAATGCCTGGGCTGGACAGGAGTTTGGTCGAATTGAAGTTGCCTATAATAGCAGGAAAGAAACCTGTAAAGCAAACTCCTAGATGCTTCGCACCAGAGATTTTGTCGAAGATCAAAGAGGAGGTCGAAAGACTTCTGAAATGTAAATTCATCCGCACAACGAGGTATGTCGAATGGATTAAAAATATTGTTCCTGTAATAAATAAAAATGGCAAATTAAGGGTATGCATTGACTTTCGAGATTTGAATTCAGCTACCCCTAAGGACGAATATCCTATGCCAGTGGCAGAAATGCTTATAGATTCTGCTGCAGGCCATGAGTATCTGAGTATGTTAGATAGATACTCTGGCTATAATTAAATTTTTATTGCTGAAGAAGATGTCCCTAAGACAGCATTTCGTTGTCCTGGAGCCATAGGCACCTACGAATGGGTGGTAATGCCCTTTGGTTTAAAAAATGCTGGGGCAACTTATCAGCGAGCCATGAATTCGATTTTTCATGATTTTATTGAAACTTTCATGCAAATCTATATAGATGACATTGTAATTAAGTCTGTTTCAGGCGAAAATCATGTAGACCATCTTCGACAGTCCTTTGAAAGGATGAGGAAGTTTGGTTTAAAAATAAACCCTCTCAAATGTGCTTTTGGTGTGCAGGCGGGAGATTTCCTTGGCTTTGTGGTCCACAAGAAGGGGATCGAAATCAATGAAAATAAAGCCAAAGCAATAATGGAGGCGCAAACACCATCGACAAAGAAGGAGTTACAGTCTCTGCTTGGGAAGATCAACTTTCTCAGAAGGTTCATCTCCAACCTTAGTGGAAAAACGCAAGCCTTCTCTCCTCTACTTCGACTGTAGAAGGAAGATTTTGCATGAGGGCAGGATCAACAAGCTGCGTTCGACAAAATCAAGGAATACTTGACCCATCCCCCAATCTTAATGTCTCCTTGTAGAAGTAAAAGTATGAGGTTGTATATAGCGGCATCAGATAGGACATTAGGAAGTATATTATGTCAAGAGGATGAAAATGGTGTCAAAAAAGCCATCTACTACCCCAGTAGACTCTTAAATGATGTCGAAACTAGGTATAGTGTAATAGAAAAGCTATGTCTGTGTGTTTACTTTTCATGTATGAAGTTAAAACACTATATAAAGCCAGTCGATGTATATATTTCTTCTTATTTTGACGTAATAAAGCATATGTTATCAAAATCAATTTTACATAGTCGAATTGGGAAATGGGCTTTGGCGTTGACTGAATATTCCTTAATATATTTGCCTTTGAAGGCTGTTAAGGGACAAGTGGTGGCTGACTTTATAGCTGACCACGCCATAAAATGAAGATTATGTTGAATATGTCGAAATAGAGCCATGGAAACTATACTTCGACGGTTTCAGTCATAAGAATGGAACTGGTGTTGGGATATTGATTATTTCTCCTAATAGAATTCCAACAAAATTCAAGTACAAAGTCGAAGGATTATGTTCGAACAATGAAGCAGAATATGAAGCTTTGATAACTGGACTTGAAATTTTTTTGGAATTGGGGGCAACTAGAGTCGAAATAATGGGAGACTCTGAGTTGGTAATAAAGCAAGTGACCAAGGAGTACAAGTGTGTTAAAGAAAATTTAATTATGTACTTCGTAATAGCTAACAGGCTCTTAAAGAAATTTGACAATGTAACCATCAGACATATTCCTCGAATGGAAAATCAAGTGGCGAACGATTTGGCACAACTCGCATCTGGTTATAAAGTGTCGAAAGAAAAATTGGAAAAGGCCATTGAAGTAAGAGGAAGAGTTGTATCAACTAAGTTGTCCCCATCAGATTTGGAGACAATAAAGTTATGGTATAGCGACGAAGAGAGTTTTGAGATATTTAATATAGATGATTCAAGGGTTGAAGATTGGAGAAACCCCATTAAGGATTATTTACAAGACCCAAATCAGAAAGTCGAAAGAAAAGTTAAGTACAGCGCGTTAAGTTATGTACTTTTTGGAAATGAGTTGTTTAAAAAGACTTCAGAGGGAGTTTTGTTAAAATGTTTGGGCGAAGATGAAGCTTTTATAGCTTTGTCGAATGTGCACAGTGGAGCATGTGGTGCGCATCAAGCATGCCATAAAATGAAATGGTTGTTATTTCGACAAGGAATGTATTGGCCAATAATGTTGAAGGACTGTGTCGAATTCGCAAAAGGTTGCCAGGAAAGTCAGGTACATGCAGGAATACCACACGTTCCTGCAAGTGAGTTACATTCTATTGTGAAGCCTTGGCCATTTAGGGGTTGGGCTTTAGATTTAATTGGAGAAATTCGACCAGCATCTTCGAAAGGCCAAAGGTACATTTTGGTTGGGGTAGATTATTTCACAAAATGGATAGAAGCCATACCTTTGGTAAATGTTGATCAAGAAGCAGTCATAGAATTCATTCGAAAGCATATCATCTATAGATATGGGATACCTGAGACAATAACAACAGATCAATGATCTGTGTTTACTGGGAAGAATATGCAAACATTTGCAAAGGAAACAAGATTTAAGCTTCTCACTTCGACACCTTATTACGCTCAAGCAAATGGGCAAGTCGAAGCAGCAAATAAGGTTGTAATAAGTTTGATTAAAAAGCACGTGGGGACAAAGCCTAAGAATTGGCATAAGACGTTGGATCAAATTTCGTGGGCTTGTCGAACGTCCCCTAAAGAAGCAACAAATACCACTCCATTTAGATTGACATATGGACATGATGCAGTTTTACCAGTTGAGGTTTATTTACAGTCGATTCAAATTCAGAGGCATCATGAAATTCCATCAGATACATATTGGAGTATGATGATGGACGAGTTAGTTGATTTGGATGAACAGAGATTAAATGCGCTGGATTTATTGAAAAGACAAAAAGAAAGAGTCGAAAAGTTTTACAATAAGAAAGTGAAATATAAGACTTTCCTAATTGGTGATTTAGTTTGGAAAGTAATTCTTCCCATGGATCGAAAAGACAGGTTAATGGGAAAATGGTCCCCTAAGTGGGAAGGACTTTTTCAGATTCTAAGAGTTTTTACAAATGGCGCGTATGAAATTGAGGAGTTAGAGAAAGATAAAAGAATATTTAAAATAAATGGGAAGTATTTAAAGAAATACAAGCCTATACTTCAGGAAATTAAAATAACAATGGAATAAGTTTGCATAAACAATAAAGTGGTGAAATTCGCCAAACAAATGGCATATATGTCATTACAAATAAAATCGGCCTTAGAAGGCTAAATTACAACGTCAATTTAGTAAAAGTTTTCTTCAGTTGGTCAAACTTGTTCTTCTGGATTTGAAGTCGACACTCACTAAGGGCTTTGTTTGTCGAAAGTTCTTCAATCTGTTGACTTAGTTTTTGGGCTCTGTCAGCATGATGCAAACCCACTGTCAACTCTTGGTCAATTTCGTTTTGTTTGGGTTGCTGTAGTGCTTCTTTGCGTTTCTTCTCTCGGGAGATTTTCTTTTGAAGTGCAGCTATCTTTTTCTCCCATTTTTGGATTTTATTATCACACGCAGCAGTCTCTTTTTTGTGTTGTTCAGAAAGTTGTTCTAATTCAGAGACTTTGTTGGTAGATACAGCAACAACATCCCATTCGGCAAGTTGAGTCTCAGATTTATTTGGGATTTTATGTGAATGATCTCTGAGGCGATTGAAGTCTGCTATTGTCAGGTCAATTATGGTGGTCAGGTCCACCACAATGTTGCTTACTTCAGCAGGGGCTTCCAAAACATTAACTTGCTTCAGGATCTTTTTCAAGTCGAAGTGGGCGGCTGAATCATTTTCCAAAGTTTTGAACAAGTCCACATCCATATTTTTTCCTTAATTTCAGCCATTATAGCGTCTATGGGCTTGACGCCAGAAACTGTCCCAGAGGTAGTCGAACTGCTGTAAGAAGAGTCATAGAAGGTGTGACGAGCGTTCAGCATGGCCCTTAGATATTCTAATGGTTTTTGCACTTTCATGTTCTCAAGTTCTTCACGAGAGAAGTTGGTCGAACCAGTCCCCAACGAACTGGTTTTTGTTTGGTCAAGATGTTGTTGGGTGCTCTGTTCTGGTTCTGGTTCGGCACTTTGCTTCTTCGTCTCGTCATTTTCTTCTTCTTCATTATCTTTTTCTTCTTCGTCTGTTTCTTTTTCGACCTCAGTTTCAGTTTCAGCATCGTCTTCCTTGTTTTCTTCATTTGGTTTTGGATGAGGGGGAGAATTGTCGTCAGAAGGGTTATCCATGGACATGGTTTCAAATGCTGCTTCTGTTTGTCGTTCCATGGTATCATCCTTAGAACTTGTTTCTTCCTGAATTTTGTTTGGATGAAGATTTTCATGATGGGGAGTCTTCTGGGTTTGTTCGACCTCTGTTGCTGACTCCTTGGTCGAATCCTTTGGGGATGTGTTTGTTGCCCTGGTGGGCTTGTAGGTTGGATCGCTGCTAGTTTTGGGGAGCACTTGTACCATGGGGTTTCCATGAATGTTGACTTGAGTCTGTAAAATGAATTAAAATTAGATAGAAAAAGAAATATACAAGATATAAAATCCAGTAGTTGAAAGTTGAAACATACCCGAGGGATAGCAGTATTGAGGCTAGAGTTTCCACTTTCTGCAGGTTTTGGTTGAGATTCCAAAATTGGGCTGCTGGGAGGAGTTTTCTTTGAGGTTCTGGCAGTGAAGGATCTTTGGGAAGGAGTTGTTGTAGTCTTTTTTCTTTTCAAAGGTTGATTGTGTTCTGGGGATTCGTCACCAGATTCTTCCCTCGGGACTTTTGTTTCTTGTGTTTTTCTTTTTGGCGTTGGAGGAGGCTTTCGACTTACCTGGACATAACAATAGAACTTTATTAGTTTTTGGAAAAATGGAGGAAAGGTTAATACAGAAGGAGGAGGTTGTACTTTCGCCACAGGTTTTTTGGTGGTTGTGTTTTGAGGATCTTCTTCCATCCTTGCTGATGCACCTTCGACAACTGCTTTCTTGGCAGGAATTCTCAAAGCTAAGAAAAGGAGAGAAAAGTTAGATATAAATGTAAGAAAAGATACGTGGAAAGTAAATTTAGAATGTGAAAAAACCTTCCCATTTAACACCTTTAAGAATGGGAGTTTCCACGCGAACGTGTTTTATGCCAATATGAAGGTGACCTTTGAAATTGTCCAATGTGTACTTAGTCGGAACCACTCGCTCAACACGTTTTTTATAATGTTATCGAAGCAGTTTCATTGAATCCCCACAAATGAACCAATCTGGAAATGGAGGGCTTAATGCCACACCAAATTCAGCAGAAGGTAAAGGGGGAAACTTAGGGGGATAAAGATTGAAAGCCACTTCATAACGTTGTTCTGGTCGAACGTATGAAGGCAATTTTAAACTATCTAGTTTTTCTGTAAATTTTTGTTTTAAAGTGACGGCTGCTTTGCTTATGGTTCGACTAAGTTCATCAGGTCTATAGATAGTTTCAAAGTATTTTTGAAATGCTTGCACTTCTTTGATGTGTCTTGAAATACCTTTTTTAGTCTTGTCCTGCACAAGGGCAAAAGCTTTGGTTAGCTGAATATTAAAGGAAGGTACGTCGAAGAATTTGTTGGTGTAGTAATCTTTCCATCATTCGTCAAACTCTTGGGTACATAGAAAAGATGGTCGAAAGACCACTGGTTGGATTTCAACCGAGTCAGAATACTTGGCTGACAATGCTGCACTTTTTTCTTCATTATGGAAGGTGTTGTAAAAAATGAGGGAGCCTTTTCGTGGAAAAAGTGGCTTTGGTTTTAGTTGTATCAATCCAAATTGTCGAGAGACAAGATTTGGTGGGTAAACTACCAAAGTAATCTTCGACTTGCCAGGGTTAAGTTTAGAAGTTAAAAGCCTGGGTGTTAGGAAAGACTCCCAAACATTTGGGAAATCGTCTTCATCTTTTTTCATTTCTACGGGTAACTGTCTAGTGAACCATTCTGGACCAATCGTCCTGTTGGCGAAAGGGGCCATGCTGGGACTGAAGTTGTGACGTTTGGCAAACATCATAACGTAACTGGTAAAAGCTTGTCGAAGGCTGATTCCTTCGTCAGTAGGTGTCAGTTGTACCAGCCTGGGCCATTTGACATCTCTGTCTTTCACTTTATCTTCATTTACGAAGTTCTTGATAGGGAGAAAAGCTTCGAAGGTGGCATTGAGCCACAATTGGAGGAGCCAAAATGGCCCAGAAAGGAGAAGATTGCCTTTGTTTTTTACGGTCTTAAGAAAAGTGACACTTTCGCTCAAAGACTCATAAAGATTCGCTAAAATCATTTCGCTTAAACATAATTTACTTCCTACATGGAGTTGGTTAGCTATGGTAATATAACGCTTGGCTACCTGAAGAGATCTGGAGCAAAAGACATATCTTGATAACCATAGGGCTAAGAAGGCTATGTGCTCTTGGTCGGAGACTTCTTCAGATTGCTTGTCATGATAGTTAGCAATGTATGCAGTGAAGGTAGCTTTATTGGTGTCGAATCCTATGGAATCGTCACAAAGGATGTTAGGATTGTAATCTGTTCCTAAAGGACTAAGACCAGTAATAGCAGCCACGTCGAAAAGAGTGGGAGTGATCATTCCACAGGGAAGGTGAAAAGTGTTATAGGTGTTATCCCAAAAATAAAGGGAGGCTAAGAGCATGTTGGGGCAGTAACCTGGGCCAGATTTCGACAACTGGATTAAGTCGAAAATTCCTAATTCTTTCCAGAATTGTGCTTTAACCTTTTCAACTTTAGCTAACCAAGCTAGATAATCAGAAGGGTCTTTCGTCAAAGGGCAAGACCTAAAGATTCTAGCGTGATTCAAATAAGTTAGGTTAAGATCTTCATTAGCGGTCGAATCTTGATTTGTGTTATCAGGGGTTTCTTCTACAGGTTTTGTTTCAGCGGGTTTAGGCTTTGCACCAGCAACTATGGGTTTGTAATGGTGGTAGGTAGGAAAAAATTCTTTCATTCTTACTGGATCTGCGTTTGGGTTTGGTAATGGACCTAGCATTGCGTGACATGAACCAGAAATAAGAATAGGGATGAGTACCTGGGAGAGATAAATGCTTTGTTTCTCTTTCTCATTTGGGGGCTCAGGAACATATTGTTGGTTGCCTACAATTTTTGGTCCAACTATTCTGTGTGCATGTGGTAAAGATTTGGAGCCTTTAGAGTTCTTGCTTGTAGAAGGAACTGTGGGAGTAGCCATTGTTGAAGAAAGAGTTGCAGAGAAAAATGAAGAAATGGAAGAAATCTTTTGAAAAAGAAGGAATTCTAAAAGATTAAAAGAAAAGAGTTTTGATGTATTTATAGGTGATAAAAAACTGAAACGTTTAAGTTTTGGAGGATTTTGATTGTGGCCCACATGGAAGTTTTTTATGGAAGAAGTGGGGCGGTGGCAGTTGAATTACCTAGGACGTGCTAGGGTTTAGGCAATGATGTTGTTGGTTGTCAGAAACGTGGGCTGAATTGATGTTTTGATAAAGTGTAAGGATGATTTTAGGGTCAGAATTGTCAAATCATGGAAACAGTTGACTTGCTGAGTCATTAAGGCGTCGAATAAATGTTGGCAACAAATGCTTTTTCTCTTGGATTGATCGAAAAATCATTTATTGGGGGGCAATTTGTATGTGGGTATTTTTCGACGCCATGAAATGATTTGAGATTTTTAGTATTTTCGACAGACTATTGTTATTCGCAACTGGAAGTATAAATTGAAGAAGATATTTGAAATATAAGACTTCGACATTTCGACACAGCTGGAAAAGTGTGTTGTTTCGACATGAAGTTTGAAATTTGAATGTAAAAGGGCGTTACCTTTGACAGATTACGCGTGGAGCAAATCTGATGGAGAAAAGACATGCAAGAAGCCATGTGTCGTATTTTTAGGAAGTAACTGTTATTAGCAGTTATTTTATTTGTATATAAATAGGATAGTTGTGATAGGAATCAGTGTGTTCCAAACTTT
The DNA here is from genome assembly GCA_022829125.1 of Lathyrus tuberosus. Lineage (NCBI taxonomy): Eukaryota > Viridiplantae > Streptophyta > Magnoliopsida > Fabales > Fabaceae > Lathyrus > Lathyrus tuberosus. The sequence continues at coordinate 14,244,622 of JALAZF010000120.1, read as the reverse complement.
GTACAAATTACCACAATTACTCAAAGTAACCGTGTGAGAGAAACGAGTGTTCTGGAAAATGTATGTATGGAAAACACCAGTTTACATTTATGTACTTTAATAAAATTCCAAGTTTTTCTTCATTTCTTTACATTCAAGTCATTTCCTTTACTTAGACAATTTACTTTATTTCTCGTTTAAACCTATTTTCAATTATCTTTTCGCCATATTATCCCTTTGTTCTTCTAGTCGAAAACCATTAAAAGAAACCTTAGCAAATACAAAACGAATACCTTCATATTCAAATCAAAGACACTTTCGAAAGCACTTTGTCCTAGGATTTGTGTGGTTGGTCCTGTTAGTAAACTAATTTTCATAAATTAGGAAACCAGAGATTGTTCGTCAAATTTACCAGCGAACAGTTACCTATTTCCAAAGTGAACTGATTTGTTTAACATTATTACACTCGAAGGCCTACCTCTGACAATTATTGAAGTAGAAAAATGGTCTAGAGGGAGTGAATAGACTTTTATTAAAAAATTCAACCACTTTTTTAAAAAGTAAATATCAAAGATTTTTCAAAAGTGTGCACGAAAGGTTTGTAGCGAAAATATGAAAATTATACTTTTCGGAACTTGATCACGTTAACACTAAATCACTCTACAAATACCAAGGATGGTTTTCGTGATGATACAAAAAGGTATATGATTGATTTAATTGTATATTTCACAAGATATGATTATACAATGATTCAATTGCAATGAATTTTAACCTCAGTTGTTTTATCAAATTTTAATCACCAATGCAGCTAGATTAGGCACAAAATCTAACAAAACCAAATCTTATGCAATAAATTGCTATCAATTGAATAAATGATAAACTACACTGTTATTAAAATACCTAAGCATACAAATCCTACAAAAATTAAATGCAAGAGTGCATGAGAGAGATGACCCCAAGATTTAAAGTGATTCATGGTTCATCATCATTTTGCCCACATGCACTCTTCAATGGTTTCCCATTGGAACCTGCATTGTTCCTATTTATTTGACAAATATTAGAAAGAGTTCAAACAATCACCAATCCACAATAATGTTTAGAATTATAAAATCTTCTATCAGGATATTGACTTGTATACAACGTAATTCCAAACTCTTATGCGTAATATTTACTCGATTGGCGCTTCTTGAATCTTCCAATATCACCAATCTGCTCCAAGCTTTCGTGTGTAGCAATTAATATATTGATCCTATCGATTCCTTGAGCGATGAATTGTCCGGAGATTTGAGAATAACTTTGCCTTATCTGTAGCCTTCCACACAGTCACTACTAAGGCAATCTGAAGAGAAGAACCTCATTCTTTTCACTAGAATTTGTCAACACCAATGACAACAACCTCAACCTTGCAAGCTACCTGAAAATCTCAACCAAATATTCAAGAATGATTATTTTCAAGAGCGTGCATCCTTCAATCAATTACAAATCTTTCATTATCAAGATCTAGAATCAATTTGAAGTTGAAGATGTAAGAATTCTGCTGCGAGAACTTTGAAATTTCAAAAACAGAAGGTATCGATTTTTCACAGAATCACACAAAAATGATTATGAATATGTTGACTTGTTACTTAAAAAATGAAGACACAAAGGTTTTATATGTGTTTGAGGTTAAGCACAAAATATGGTTGAAATGTTAGTTATATTCGACTCAAGAGCATTTTAAAAGAAAAATAGAGTTTTTACCCATTTTTCAGTTGATTTGAATAAATATCAAAGTCTAATTCGAATGAAAGACCCCGTGATTCGAATCATGTGTTAATTCTGATTTGAATCAATCAAGTTGAGCCAACTAAAAAATGTGAAAAAATTGTTTGATTCGAATCAGGTGTAAAGTTTGATTTGAATCAATTCTAGTAGAGGTGACCCAGAGTTGGCTGATTCGAAACATCTGTAAAATTTGATTCAAATCAAATTGTTTGAAATTTCTAGTTTGCCTCTGTCCAAATTGATTCGAATCAGAATATGTGCTTGATTCGAATCAAGCACCCAAAATCTCAAATTTTCATAATTTTCAAAAGATTTTGAGATTTTTCTTTCCACCTAACTTGAATCAATAACATATATGGCTTTTATTCCACTGACTTATGCAATTGACTGAAAGCATTATGATCAAGTTCGAAACTAACTAATGGTTTATGCATGCTAAAATTGAATCATTTAACAACTTAATCCAGAGAGTTGCAATCATGAAGGAGACTAAATAATCAAAAGTAAATCAAAATAAAAGCAATAGGACAAACAAAAAAATAACTGTATTGGGATGCTCCATCTGAATGTATTAAGGACATACAACTACATTTATTTCTTCTATTAGATTCCACACCCATTTTCATTTCTTTCATTTTGTATTAATCTTGAACTATATAGTAGAAGAATATCTAACAAATCTTCAAGAAGCCTTGCCATCTATGGATGCAAACTTACGACAATAAATTATTAACAGTGAGATAGATACTCTAAAATCTAACAGGACCAGACACTTAATAGACTTGCCTCCTAGTTCCAAACCAATCGGTTGTAAACGAGTTTTGAAAAAGAAATTAAAACTTGACGGAACAATTGATAAGTGCAAGACTTGCCTTGTAGCTAAAGATTTTAAGAAAATAAAAAATATAGATTTCTTCGATACTTTTTCCCCAGTCACTAGAATTACATCCATTAGGATAATGATTTCAATTGTTGTTATTTATAATTTAATACTACACCAAATGGATGTTAAAACTACTTTTTATAAACAGTGACTTAGAAGAAGAAATCTATATGGACCAACCAGAAGGGTTTGCGATTCATGGGCAAGAAAAGAAGGTCTGTAAGTTAGAAAAGTATATGTATGGTCTAAAACAAACTACAAATAAATGGCATGAAAATTTTGATAACTTAATGATATCCAATGGGTACAAAGTGAATGAAAGTGACAAATGCGTTTATTACAAATTTGAAAATGGAATTTGCATTATCATATGTTTCTATATAAACAACTTACTCATATTTGGATCAAACCTTCATGTCGTTAATGATGTGAAATCATTATTGTCTAACAACTATGATATGAAAGACCCCAGAGAAGCCAATGTGATTCTCATAATCAAGATCACTAGATTCGAGATAGAAATTTCTTTAGATCGATTATAGTATATGGAGAAGATCTTAAAGAAATATAATTACTTTGACTGTAAACCTACTTGTACAACATACGATCCTAGTGTAAAACTATTTAAGAACACTGTTGGTGGTGTTAGATAAAATGAGTACGCCATTGATCGTACTATACTCGTATTTCATATGTCATAGTATTGTTGTGCAAATTTACAAGTAGATTGAGTAATGAGCATCGTCATGTCATTCAGAGAGTGTCATGATACCTTAAAAGGACTATGAATCTTGGTATACATTACCATAAATTTCATGTAGTACTTAGAGATACATCGATGCATATTGGAATGCGTTATCAGATGATTCCAAATAAGTAGCGGCTATATATTTCGTATAGCTGGAGGAGCTGTATCGTAGAATTCAAAGAAACATACTATCTTAGCTAAGTCCATGATGGAGTCTGAAATGATAGCATTAGCAACTGCTAGTGAAGAAGCAAGTTGAGTAAGATACTTGCTATATGAGATTTCTTTGTGGTAAAAACAAATGCCAATTGTGTCCATCCATTGAGATAGTACTAAGACTATTGCAAAAATTGAGAACCGTTATTATAATGGTAAGAGACGTCAAATAAGGTGAAAGAACAATAATGTTAGAGATTGTATTTCTAAAAGATCTGTTTGGGACTGATCATGTACGCACTGATGAAAACTTAGCAGATCTTTTGACGAAATGATTAGTTAGAGAGAAAGTCCATAATACATCCAAAAAGATGCGACTAATGCTTAGAGATAAATGAGTTTCGTACGATGGTAACCCGACCTAAAAGATTGGAGATCCAAAGCATTAGGTTTAATGGGTAACACTTGAATTTACTATTGAATCATTTTTTTTAAATTCAAGTGGGAGATTGTTGAAAATCAAAAGGATTATTGGGGATCTGGAAGGAATAGTTGGCTTTAAGTTGGTAAGAAATAAACACAAGTATAAGCTAGTTATGTAGAGGTGAATTTGAAGAATTTCATTAAAAATTCTCACATTGGAGGGATGCCACACTTTAGTAGTGCTTATATATAGTAGGTTGACCTCTTGGGGTGTTCTCCAAGGGGTATGCAATTTTGTGATAGGGTAAGGACGCACCACCATGAACGATCGATCACACACGCGCGTCCAACATTGTCTGTCTGACCAGACCGGGCTTGGGTTTGGATTTGGGTGCTCTATTTGGTACTCGAAATGGTGAAAATTATTTAATATTAATTGATTTAATTATCAGTGTGATGTCTCCTAACGACAATCCTAATTGTTGACTAATTTATCTTGCCTTCTAAGATTCCACGATTGCCTTGCTAACCAAGTTTTGTAACAGCTAGTTATGAGTCAGATCCACTCCTTCCCCCACCACTTTTTCTCCTATTTGGGTTGGAGTTTTACCTATAAATAAAGACTTTCCCACCTCATTTTCTTCGCTCCAAATTTCTGCATTTCAAAATCTTTCTCCTCTCTCGTCTCCACTTCACTTATATAATTTTTTTTCTTTATTTTGATTGACTGCCTTGCACCAAATACGACTGGTTTTCACCAAATACACGATTGGTGATTATCTAAATACTACAAATGATATTTAAACCATCATCGACTGATCTTTGTGTCATCAGAGGGCACCGATTATCTATCGTGCAAATAGTAATCATTCATTATAAAACTGAGCTATTTTATCATGGAAGTTTCGTTGTTGATCGTCTGTCTTGCACAATTTTAGACAGTGACACAAAACGTTTTAAAGAGAGTGACATATTTCGCAACTTGACTCAGTAATTTCTTCGGTAACAATTTTCTAAAATCGTGAAATATCAATTTGAGACGATGTCTGAACTCAATTACTTATCATTGTCGAAATCAAGGCGGGAACAAAAATTTAAGAATCAAGTTTGAATTTAAAGAATCTTAAAAAGGGTCCCAGCCACAGCTACATGCCATACACAACAAAATCTCTTGCATCAGAGTGAAATAGCTTTCCACAGAATTACAATACATCTTTCCAAACAAAATGGGCCTACAATTTTGTTGTATTTTCTCCCCACTTTCCTTCTGCATACGGAAAGACAAACTTGCACTAGAAGAAATTTCTTTCATCATATTTTATCCCCATATCAGTGTAAATATTTCAATATCAACCCTTCAAATTCCACATTAATGGATAGAGTGGTCCTATCCATTAACATAATAATGACTCAGCCCTTTCATTAGTGTTTTCCTAGTTGGCATAATTTCACATCATAATCATAACAATAAGCGATAAGATTAATGACCACAACATTTTCCATTTTCCATTTTTGAGAGACTCTTTCTTTTTTATCATCAGAATTCAGAATCACCTCAAAGAGAGCAAATACGTGCTCTGATTATGGCTGCTCGCTCTCTTTCCCGTTTAATCTCTCGCTCTCTATCTTCTTCTGGAGCTGCTGCTTCTCTGCTTCGCTCACCACTACCACTAGGTGTTCACTTCAACTCACAAATTCTCTTTTGACTTTTCACATTCTCTTCCTTGTTTGTGTAACTACTTGTGTAGATTTGATCTTTGTGTTTTGTTTCATACTAGGACGAAAATCTGAAGGGTGGAGAAACACAAACGGATTTAGCACCGCTGCAGCTGTTGAGGAATTGATTACTCCACAAGTTTCAATAAATTATACACAGCTTCTCATAAATGGCAAATTTGTAGATGCTGTATCAGGTTTGTATATCGCTTGTTGCTTATTATAGTCTGGACTATACAATTTAGCAAAATCATGGTTTGTTTGTTTGTTTGTTTGTTTTGTCTTAATCCATCTGTTGTGAAAACCAGCTTAGGTTAGTTTGAGTGATAAGATTAAGGGCTAAGCATGTTTTTAAATTTCGGTTGCGGGTGTTGCGATGTGCATTGCGGCCGTTGCGGTGTGAATTTTAACTGGGAGGTGTTTGAATTATACGGTTAAAAAACACTTGATGTTAAGATTTTTCAATGCATGGAAAGTTAATTGAGTTTTTGGGTTCTGTTATTTTGAGTTTTGATGAAAATATTTGAAGAAACATGGGCAAAGTTGTATGATGTGGTTTCTAATGACGGTCAGACGCATGATTTTAATTCACACTGAATTTTTGTCCGATGCGGCTGCGAAGACTATTGCATCAGCAATATTGTAGCCACAATTACGGTTGCGGACTGTAAATTTAAACCATGGGGCTAAGGTCCTCTAAGCAAATGGTCAGGGGCTCGAATACTGAATACTGACTCGGGTGGGTGAAAAAAATTGGGTTGGGAAAGCCATGTATAGAAGTGAGAACAAGTTAGACTCTTCCCTTATACATGAAGTTTCTGTTGATTTCAGGGAAAACATTTCCAACTTATGACCCGCGCACAGGAGAGGTGATTGCTCAGGTAGCTGAAGGTGATGCTGAAGATATCAATCGTGCAGTAGCAGCAGCTCGTGAGGCCTTTGATAATGGACCTTGGCCTAAAATGACTGCTTATGTAAGCATTTCCCGAGTGTCCCTTTCTTGCATGACCTTCTATTAGTTTTAAATTTATAATGATGATGATTTTTGATGATTCCTTCAGGAAAGAAGTCGTATATTGTTGCGCTTTGCTGATTTGGTTGAGAAACATAATGATGAGATTGCAGCTCTGGAGACATGGAACAATGGAAAGCTTTATAATCAGTCTGCCAAGACTGAAGTACCTATGTTTGTTCGCTATTTTCGCTATTATGCTGGTACTATCAGTAACAACAATTACATTTTCTTTATGTCAATAATCCTTTTTAAATTGTTCTAATGAATATGTTGTTAATTCCGCGGTTCTTACAGGGTGGGCTGATAAAATTCATGGGATGACAGTCCCAGCTGATGGAAATTATCATGTCCAGACATTGCATGAACCAATTGGTGTAGCAGGACAAATTATACCTTGGAATTTTCCTCTACTTATGTTCGCTTGGAAAGTTGGACCAGCACTAGCATGTGGTAATACCATTGTCCTGAAGACTTCTGAGCAAACACCGCTAACGGCTCTCATCGTGGCGAAACTACTTCATGAGGTCAGCTCATAACTAATAAGCTAGAAGCTTAAAAAAGAAATACAGAATGCTTTGATGTGTGATGCCAATTGTGAAACAATTATTCTAGCCTTTAGTTTTTTACCTCATAAGTTAAACTCAATTTGTGTAATTTGCTATTTTTCTTATTAAGATTTTTATGACTATTTCGGTTGAACTTGTATTTCCGACGTTAAGTTGTAATGTTCACACTTTTGGACAGGCTGGTCTTCCCCCAGGTGTTTTGAATATAGTTTCTGGCTATGGTCCAACTGCTGGTGCATCTCTTGCAAGTCATATGGATGTGGACAAGGTATTTTTATGTCTATATCCGTTAGATTATCGCTTACACATTGATATTAGTAAATTTCATCCATTTATATCAATATATTGTTACTAATTCATTTTCTTTCCTTCTAATTTTGCAGTTAGCATTCACTGGATCGACGGATACTGGAAAGACTGTACTTCAACTGGCTGCAAGAAGCAATCTTAAGCCAGTGACATTGGAACTTGGAGGAAAATCACCTTTCATTGTTTGTGAGGATGCTGATGTTGACAAGGCTGTTGAAATTGCACACTTTGCTCTATTTTTTAATCAGGTTTGTGCAATCAATTCCACTACTTTCTTAAACACAAATTTGCAAATGCGGAATAGAAGCTTATGCCTTATGCTGGATGCTTTCCAGGGGCAATGTTGTTGTGCTGGATCCCGCACCTTCGTACATGAGCGTATCTATGACGAGTTCTTGGAGAAAGCCAAGGAGCGGGCTTTGAGACGTGTTGTTGGTGATCCGTTTAAGACTGGTGTAGAACAAGGTCCTCAGGTATTTTCCTTTTCAACATTCCTTGTGTCATTGTTCTTTTTCATTTCTAGTGTTGATTATCCTTTTCATGGTAGAAGTTGATGTTTGACATAGCAGCATATTCTAGACCATACAGTGATTTAACAAAATAACACTATTCCACGGTACTTGCAAAAATTGCAGATTGATTCGAAACAATTTGAGAAAGTACTTAGGTACATAAAGTCTGGAATTGATAGCAATGCTACTCTTGAATGTGGAGGTGGGAGATTGGGTTCAAAAGGCTTCTTTGTCCAACCAACAGTGTTCTCAAATGTTCAGGTATTTATTGATTCTTTGCCGCAAGTGATTTTCCGGAATGCACGGTGAGACTTTTTTTGTATTGAACCGTTTTCTTACATATGTTTATCGCTGTTACTTAGGATGATATGCTGATAGCAAAAGATGAAATATTTGGGCCAGTTCAGTCCATCTTGAAGTTCAAGTGAGTGAAATTGGAATCCCATTTGCTTGTTTTCTCTGCTAAAATTCAATAAGAATGCAATTCTAGTGGGGCAATGAGGAATGTTTCTTATAATTCTTGTATATATTAATATAGGGACATTGATGAAGTGATACGACGGGCAAACGCGACGCGTTATGGTTTAGCAGCAGGTGTTTTCACGAACAATTTGAGCACAGCCAACACCTTGACGCGGGCACTTAGAGTTGGAACAGTGTGGATTAACTGCTTTGATGTTTTTGATGCTGCAATTCCTTTTGGTGGCTACAAGATGAGCGGGAATGGTAGGGAGAAAGGAATCTATAGTCTTAATAACTATCTGCAGGTAAAAGCTGTGGTGTCTCCCCTGAAGAATCCTGCTTGGTTGTAGATTTTGTATTTGTTCAGTTTGTTAATTGTGCAAAACAATAATCTGAACACAGCTTGTATGTGATTTCATGAGTCACTTTGGCTTATAAAGTGATCTCGAGCTTGAATCCATGTTTTAGAAGACAATGAGCTTACTTCATCATGAATACTAGGTTTGGACTTGTTAGTTCTTAGTACTAAGCAACGACAAGTGACTTTTGCTTTTGCTTATTTTTCCATGTCATCCTCCTCGATCTCTAGATATTGGACACAACTGACACTAATATGTACTCACATTTACTACTGTCGTATCATTGTCGGACACTGATACAAGATACACCTTTAAATTAGAGGTCTAAGTGATACAAAGTTTATTATTATTAGACCTAGACAAGTCAGAACCCATAGCACGGTCACCGGGCTTTAAAAGGTACCCCAAATGAGTTCTAATAGAAAAGTCCTTTCCAAAGTTTGGAACACGGACAAGTTGAGTATCTGGTAAAACATATTTTTTCCAGCCATAGTAACCTCAGATGGACCAACTTTGGATGATGAAACAACCTTCAAATTCAAACACTATATATTCCACTAACTCTCTGCTAGTAATTAGAGACATGTCCTCCAATCCTGATCAACATTCAAGAGCATCCCATGTTCATCATATTCATTTGATTTTTTTAAGTGAACCGTATTTAATTTTTTATATTACATTACCTTTTCAAAAATTTTAAATAGAGTTAATGAAGTTTTTGGTCCTCCTAAATATCTCATATTTCACTTTTAGTTCCTTCAAAAATTTCCTTCAAAGAATAATCCTCATAAAATTTTTAATTTTAACTTTTGGTCCCTCCTGCCAAAATTGTCGATAAAACCGTCGCCATTTCCGTCGCTAAATAAAAAACCGTCGCTAAAACTGGCTAAAACCGTCGCTAATTCTGTCTCTAAGTTGTAAAAACCGTCGTTAATTGGCAGGAAGAACCAAAAGTTAAAATTAAAAATTTTATGAGAACCAATTCTTTAAAGAGAATTTTTGAAGTGTCTAAAAGTGAAATTGAAATATTTATGAGACCAAAAATTCATTAACTCTTTTAAATAATTCTAATTACAATTTTCAAATATTCATATAACCCATCAAACACTATAAAATAAGTTCCACCAAATTTCACAATATATCCTATATTTATATTTATATAAAATATAAATAATTAATATGAAATATGTGGCACTTAAGTGCAATTTAATAGTGTTTCTTATTTCAGAACGAATGCAAATTGAGAGACACTAGTATTTGTATAAATATCCATCTTTTCTAACACATTTACATTAATTACAGTGTAGAAACATTTCAACTACACGGTTTAGTTTGGATTGGTTTTGGCCTAATCCGTTACCTAACCCGTTCAAATTTTAATGGGTTGGATTCATCGGCAAACATGTATTTTATTGTCAAAACCAATCCAAACCGATCCGTTCAATTATGAGTTTGGTTGGGTTGGTTCGCGGGTTGTGTTTTAAATTAAAAATATATTTTTTTATGATTATTTTTGTCGATTTAAAAAAAGTAACAAAATTCAATACAATCATACTCATTTATAATACTCAAATTCAATTAAACACATCATATAATATCTAATAAAATTCATCAATACAACATAACATTTGAGAATAGTATAAAATTTAATAAAACACGTTATTTACATAAAATAAATATGTTGGAAATGATAAGAAAGAAAATAATAAAGCTTAAATGCATTTTTGGTCTTTCTAAATTAATTTTTTTAATCTTTTAGTTTCCAATTAAAGAAAACTAACTTTTTAGTCCCTCTATTGAATATTTTTTTGGATTTTTTTTGGCCCCCTTCAAGTTTTGTAAAGGTGGCAGTGATGTGGCAACGCCATTTGGCGCCACCTCACACATTTTTGTCATGTCACATTAAAAAAATAAATTAATCTTAAAATATTTTTTAATATAATTAATAAATTAAATATTATTTATTAATTAATTGTTATGTGCACATCCTAAAATTTTTAGAAACCAATGGGTTTATGGCCCATATACTTGCAGCATATTTTTTAATTGATTGTCCATTTATTTTTTTATAAACATTGAATTTGTTTCTATACAAAGCGATCAATTAGAAACAAATTTAATGTTTATAAAACAAATACATACACGGACTATCAATTAGAAAACATGTTGCAAGATTTTAAGATTAATCTATAATAAAAGAAATGTTGTTGTTCTGGAAATCACAAAAATAACATTTTCTCTAATGATGCTAACTCACCATTTTTGGGGTAATTTGTGTCTAATTGCAACTAAATCCAACCGGATTATGATATGATTGCAATCCAACTATACTAATAGCACTACATATATCATTATTTTTCCATATAGTTGATGAAGAGTGGCTAACTAAACCACTTTTCTGCTTTTCGTGTGACTACAATTTGAGTTTTGGGCACAGATATCAAACCTGCATTTGTTCAGAAATCACATGGTTCCAAAATGCCTTTTCCAAGGCAGCAAAAGATTGATAATAGCGCTTGAGATATGATCTACATCTCACTACCATTTGTTCATAAAATACTGTAATGGTTTGAAACAACTCAAAAAATCCCTTCTTCCACCAACAAAACCTCTGATAAATATTTCAGCTTCACCGGAAGTGTTGAAGATTTGAAGTATTATCTTCATCTCACCTTTATTTTTTTCTTTAGCACAAAACTGGTTTGAAGCAACTCATCAAAATTCTGCCTGCGACAAAATTCCCCGAGCTCAAAAAAACACTCAACCACAAATATTGCTTTAACTTTCCTCTTTCCTCTTTTCTCCTTCTTCATCTGACTCCTCTTTTTTCCATATACTTCAAATATTACTGTTTTCCGTTTCGATTTTTTGAACCGTTGTTGTTTTTCTACATAAATGGATTTCAGAAACAGGAGAAGATTAAGTATTCAAGTAGGCAGAGCAAACAATTGGAAGAGCTCATGAAGATAGATCTATGGCGGCGACAACGCGTTTCTGGCGGTGAGCGTGGTGGTGGTTGGAACCTAAATGATTGTTGTGTTTTACCGAAATGATTCTTGCTTCTATAATGTCTCCTTCATAACTGAACGCAATTTTTTTATAAATATTTTAGGAAGAAGATCGACAAAAGAAACAGATCCAAAAATGAGGATGGTAAGCTCCTTCAACCTCAAGGTAACTTTCATTTTGCTATAAGGAATTATGGCAAGATATGCATGTCAAGTGTTTGTGAAAATGTTCTTGCTATGTGGTTAGTTAAATTATGTGCTATAAGGGATTAAATTGTAGATTGATGTACATTGATGACATTAAGGGTCCGTTTGTGCATAGTAACAGGTATTAGATCTATTCATTTGGTTATGCTGATATATAGTTGTACAATAACCAATTAAATGCGTAATTTATAAATTACTCCCTTTATTGAGAGATGTCTTACATAACTAAAGACTATGGGAGGGGATTTCTATGAAATTTATTTGAATTTGAACACCAACAAAAAATTTGATGAGATATCATATAAGATGATGAGTTATGTATTTAATCCTCATTTTATTCACACAAATGGGAATCCCTTGATTAATTGAAATATGAAATAAAAATAAAAAATAAAAGCAAGAAATCATTATTTGTATTCAAATGATATTTTAAAATTATGTATGTTCTGGCAGAGTATATGAATGGGGGAGGTTTGTATGATTACTTGCACAAAAATCGTAATGTCTTGGAGCTGTCTCAATTGCTCAAGTTTTCAATTGATGCCTGCAAGGGAATGAAGTATTTGCATGGAAATAACATAATTCACAGGGATCTGAAGACAACCAATTTGCTGATGGATACTCACAATGTATGAATCAGAAAGTTTTAAATTTTCTTATTATGACTTCGTTTATTTTATTTTCAAAGAAATATTGGTTGCATGTTTGTTATTTTATGAAATTCTATATCATTTAAGTTGTTTTTTTTCTTCGTTTTTTTATTAGGTTGTTAAAGTGGCAGATTTTGGAGTTGCTTGGTTCCTTATTCAAGGGGAAGTGATGACTGTAGAGACTAGAACTTATAGATGGGTGGCACCAGAGGTTTGTTATTTGAAATTAAAATTTGTAATGCCTTTTCATGTTTTAATATCATGTTGAAATAATGGGTAATGAAAACCAAGGGTTCTGGTCCATAATAATAACAAAGCTTAAATGCATTTTTCGTCTTCATATTTTGATAAAAATTAACGTTCTGCTTGCCATTTTTAAAATTGGGTTTTTGGTACCATTTTTTTACAATCTTTTGAATTTGTTTGGTCCTCCACCATTTTTTATAATGTGGCTTCATCATTTATGATGTTGCACAAGTCTTATTGAGCTCCTCAGTTGAAGTTTCTTCGAGAGATGAAGATCAGGGCCGGAGTGTTGGAGGAGCTCAGTGGAGCAGGAAGAGTTGTGCCACACCACTGGAGCGGAGTGTTGAAACATTTTTTCATTTTTTTGCAGGTCATATCCTTTTTTATGTATAGTATAGTAATTAATATTATTAAGAAAGTTAGTTGTTCTGGAAAACACTATTTTACCACTTCTTACATTGGTGTCATTTGTTCATTTTGGGATTATTTGGTGTCCAATATTTTCTTTATCTAACTAAATCTCCATAGCTATTCATGTCTTTATATTTTAACTACTTCGATTTGTGCAATGTGGACTAAGTTGTTCAATTTGTCTCTAAATATTGATTTTTTTTCAATCAAACTAATTGAAAAATACAAATCGAACTATGTATCTATCTTTTTTTCTATTAACTTTTTCGTACATGCATTAAATGGTTGTATTAGACCTATCAAATCAGACTCAAATATCAAAACATACATTTCCAGATTTTGTTTTTTCCATTATACATTGGAAACCACAACCATTACCTTTTTTTCTCTCATTATCCCATTACTCTGTGCAATATTCTTTTCCTTTGTGTGCGTTTCCCCATCATTTCTCTTCATTCCATTGTTGTTGTGCTTATCAACACAATAGTTACAAAGCAGCTCATCCAAGTTACGGATGCATGAAACATGAAATGTCTAAGATCTAAACCAAGATTCTATGTACCGCGTTAATGTTAAGAAGGTGTGACATTTCTAATTAAATGGTATCCTACACCAATATAAGTGATTATACTTAATTTGTTTATTTTGTATAAATATTATTATTTTGATTTATCAATGCATTGTCTGATACACATGTCTGTACGATTGAGATGACAGAAGAATTATTATTTTCGTTAGATCCTAATTTACCAATTTGTCTTCATTTTTTGCACTAATTGAACTAAATTTAAAATTTGAAACGGCAAAAGATTATTAAGTGAACATTTTCACGAGATTCATTGTTTGAGATAGCAGACAAACAAGAAAGCCAATAAATTACATTCCAGCGGAAGTAATAAATTTATTATTTGAATTTGGAACCTACTGATAAATATAATGAGATGTAATTATTTGTTTTTTTAGTACGATTTACTTTGAACATCAAACTTGATACTTATACATTAACAACTTCTCTTTTTTTCAACACAAAATACACACTTAAAAACTACAATACTTATGTTTTTTTTTTATCTTCAACTTTTATAATATTGCTATAGAAAAATACAATTATTTTTATAAATGAAAATAAATTTCGAATATTTTTATAAATAAAAAAAAAGTCTATTGTTGATACATTTACTTTTATAAACAGGAATAAATTATAAATATTTTTATAAACGGAAAAAAGTCTATCATTAATACAATTATTTTTTTAAATGGGAATAAGTTACAAATATTTTTATAAGCGAGAAAAGTCTATTGTTGATACAATTATTTTTATAAACGGGAATAACTTACAAATATTTTTATAAACGGGAAATCATAAGTTTTCAATTAAAATAAATTTAAAATATAAGTAAAAATATCTGTCATTAAACAAAATAATATTTACTTACAGGAAAAAATACATTGTTGAATTAAATATTTGTATAAAGATTCAAATATATAAGTAATGTCAAAACAAAAACAATATTTATATACGGAAAATAATACACTGCTGATTACATTATTTATATATACAGGAAAAATTATCATTGTTATAAATAAGAACAATTTTAATTGTTTCAAATATTAAATAATATAAATTTTTCGATCATATTTTCAAATATGTTAAAAGATTAATGGAAAAAATACTGATGTTATAAACGAGTATACTTATTTTACAAATATTTTTATATATGAAGAAAATTATATGCTCTGATTTATTATCTCTTTTAAAAACAATAATATATTTTGCTTGAACAATTTAATTTTTTTATTTAATTTTTATTATATTTTAGAAAAAATGCGCGTAACTTATCAGTACTCGTGCGAACGTACGAATATCCCACTAGTTTATTTTTTTTATGTGACATGACAAAAATGTGTGAGGTGGTGCCAAGTGGCATTGCCACCTCTACAAATCTTGAAGGGGGCCAAAAAAATATCCAAAAATATTCAATAGAGGGACTAAAAAGCTGATTTTTTTTAAATAGGGACTAAAAGATTAAAAAAAATCAATTTAAGGAGAATAAAAATGCATTTAAGCCAAATAAGAAACAACATTTAATTTTAGAATTACGTAAATTCATTGGTCTACTAGTATTATTAGTGGAGAATATTTTTATTTTAGAAAAATTCAGGTTATTAGTAAGATATTAATTTTATATTTTTATTTAAAATAATAAAAAAAAAAATACTAAAGCAACATCAACGGGTTGGATCAACAGGTTCGCAGGTTGCAAAATTAAAACCTAATATCTAAACCAAAACTTTACATATTATTATGGGTTGGATTAGATATACTCGTAAATAAATAAATTCATATATTTTATGAGTTGATTTAGTTTGGATCAACAGATTTGTAAGTCAATTCGTTTTGACGCCGATAATTTTGTTCTAAGAAACATTGGATCAAAAGAAAAATGTCTGATTAATATTTTTTAATATTTATAAAGTTATTACAATTTTTAAAAACGTTTTTTAATGTATTATAATATTAAATTTTTATACAATGCCTATAATATAAAGTTATCAACAATCTTATCACAAATAACTATATTAAACACATACATATATATATATATATATATATATATATATATATATATATATATATATATATATATATATATATATATATATATATATATATATATATATATATATGAGTTATGCTAATGCACACCTATGTAGGTGTGCATTAGCAACATACACCTTAGTGTATTTTTGTGTGGGACCTACATTAGAAAGATGAAGAAAAAAAAAATAGAAAGAAAATGGATGTAATGTATTTTTGTGTGAGACTCACCAATTTTAGATGTATGTTAACATTTCCCTATATATAAATATCTTTCAAAATCTAGACAAAAACGTTTCAAAAGGACAATATTGAGAAGTAGGGTTTCATTTTGAATTAATTGGTTTAATGTTTTGAAATGGTTGTCACTATAAAATCTAATTTGAAGTACAACTTCATCCTCTAAATTGTAATATTCTACAATATCATTCCAACCACTTATTATAAGTGGATGATTTCGATCTTTGTTATATATTATATCATGATGTAGTACTCTTTGATTGTTTACTATTATCTAACTTTTTTTTTTTTTTTGAGTTCTTTATAAAATAGATTAACACACACTAGATCGATTTCAACATATGACTGACAAGAAAACAAGAAGTTCAAAAAGTTAAAATGTTGAAATATTAAAAACTTTGAAAATGAAAAATAAAATAGTGTATTATGTTGTAAAGCACTTGGGAAGAAATTGTAACAATCGAAAAAGTGTCTATAAGAGTTAAATTGGGAAGAAATTGTAACAATCGAAAAAGTGTCTATAAGAGTTAAATGAAGAAGTCTTGTTGGCTCCATGATTAATAATAAAAGTTGAGTATATGATGTTTGGGTATTTGTTCAATGTGGTATTGAGGTAGTGTGAATTTAGATAAGTTGTTGTTGGAAAAACAATTTTAAAAAAGTTATTGGGGTTGATTGAAAATATACATGTTGATATTCTTTATGGTGGAGTATGATTGTTGGTGAAGACAATGAAAGCTTATGTATTATTTTCAATCAAGGTGGAGATTTTGGGACCAGTTTGTTGTGAATTGATGTCGTCAAGAACAAATTAGAATATGAGAAAAAGATTTGAGTTTTGAACAAACACAAGAAACCCTATTAGAATTTATAAAAGGGAGAGAAGAAGGAAGAAGAAGAATAAGAATTGGTTAAATCTGTTTTTCTATTGACTTTCTCAAAAAGGGTTCAAAGATTACAAGTGAATACCAATAATTAACCTCTCTCAACAACCTGAGAGAACTAGTCTATTTATAGACTATTAAGCTAACTTAGGCTACAAGCTAACTTAACAATTGGGCTTAGAAGCAAGACCCAATTCGACATACTAACTTAAATAACAAGTAAATATATTTCGACATTATGCTCGAACAGACTTCGACTATAGTATACACAACTCCTGTCGAACCATGTAACTACCCTTGTCGACACTAGAGTTCGATCCAAATACCACAAATCTCCGCCTTGGAACGAACTCTACACAAACAAGGGAACAAACTAGCTTTCATCATCCGTGGATTTCGTCCATCCAGTCTTGTCTCAACTCCTCATAACTTCCTTATAGTCTATAGGCTCTTTGTTTAGAACCTCACTTGCAGAGAGTAAGGCATAAGCTATAAGATCTGCATAACCAAGTCTCTGAGGTGGCTTGATGACTCTTCTCAGCCTGTCTCTTGCTAGCAGGTAGTCATTATCAGTCTCCTCATCTTCATCAGCAACTTGAGATTCTTCTTTGACTTCATCTAGGTTATGCAATTCAGCATCACTATGCTCCACCTCAACAGAAATCTCTTCATGTTCCATCTCTTCTTCAAAGATCTTAGAACTTCGACCAATGTCATCAATTTTCTTGAAAGCCATCTCAGCTTCATTGAAAACTACATCTTGACTTGTGATACACCTCCTGTGACCTGACTCTAGGAACCACAACCTATAAGCTTTGACTCATTCTGGGTATCCAAGAAACATACATCTTAGAGCTCTAGGTTCGACCTTGTCTTGCCTAATATGAGCATAGGCTAAACAACCAAATATTCTAAGTCTATTGAGACTAAGTGGATGTCCCGACCAAATTTATTCAGGTGTCTTCATTCTCAAAGTTGACGAGGGACACATATTTATCAAGTATGCTGCAGTCACAACATCTTCTGCCCAAAACACATTCTTTAATCTCGCACTTACCAACATGCACCTCACCCTTTCTAGAATGGTTCGATTAAACCTTTCAGCCAAACCATTTTGTTGGGGAGTCCTGCAGTAGTTCAGTGTCTTGCAATATCATATGCAGCACAATAGTTGTCGAAAGCCTTATTGCAAAATTCAAGACCATTGTTGGTCCTCAACCTCTTAACCTTCTTGCCAGTTTGGTTTTCGACCAGAGTCTTCCAACTTTTGAAATTTTCAGAGGTTTCATCCTTAGTCTTCTGGATGAATACCCATAAATTTCTGGAGTAATCATCAACTATGTATAGGAAATACTTTGCACCTGTGTGTGAATGATTCCTTGCAGGTTCCCAAAGAAAAGCATGAATGTAATCAAGGGATCCATGTGTTCTTTGTTTACCTTTGTTAAAATTCATTCTACAAGATTTACCAAATACACAAGGTTCACAAAACTCTAGTTTTTTGACCTTATCACGACCCAGCAGATTTTGTTTCGTCAATTCGACCAGGCCTCTTTCACTGACATGGCCAAGTCTCTTGTTCCATAGCTCAGTCTTCGACATAGGTTTCGTGGATGCCACATCTACTGAACCACTTACAACCTCAGCCTCAAGGGTATACAAGCCTTGTTTCTTCACGCCTCTCAAGACTTCCTTCGACCCCTTCATTACCCTTAGGATGCTTTGCTCTTCTTTGAAAACATATAATTTCTTGTCGAATTCACCAAGAGAAATCAAATTCCTCTTAAGGTCAGGTACATACCTAACATCAGTCAATAGTCTTATTGACTCATCATGGAGCTTGAATCTCACAGATCAAATACCTGTAATTTTGCAAGCTTTGTTGTTTCCCACCAGCACTGATCCACCATCTTGATCACACAATTCTTCAAACACGTCTTTGTTTGGAGTCATGTGCCAAGTACACCCTAAATCCATAATCTACTCCTTGCTAGAGTCACTGCTTAAAACCACCAGGACATCAGATAATTCATAACCATCTTGCACAATGGTTGCATTACCATTATCCTTTCCACCAGGATTGTTCAGTCGATCAGGGCATACTTTTCTTGTATGACCCTCCTTCTTACAATGATAACACTTAATAGTATGAGTATTACCACCTTAAGAATTTTGTAGAACTTTACCATTCTTCTTCTCAAACATACCATCTTTCTTCAAGAATTTCCCCTTAACGAACAAACCTTCACCAACAGAAGATGGCTTGTGCTCCTTTCATTTGTTAAAATCCTTACAATACAAGGCAAATTGAACATCTTCAAAGGTCAACGACTCTCTTCCATAAAAGAAAGTTTATTTGAAGTGAGCATGAGACTTAGGTAAAGAGCACAACAACAATAATTCTTAATCTTCATCATCAGTCTTGAGCTCAATATTTTCAAGATCAAGAATTAACTTGTTGAACATATTCAGCTGCTCAGCCAAGGCTTTGTCTTCACTCATCTTGAATGAATACAAAGCTTGCTTCAGATAGAGACGATTAACTAACAATTTCTTCATGTACAAACCTTCAAGTTTCACCCACACACGCGCTGCAGTTTTCTCCTTTGAAACCTGCTAGAGAACCTTATCACCAAGGCTCAATACAATGACACTGTGAGCTTTTTCGACCATCGTTGTCTTCTCCTTCTCCGATAGTGCAGCGTCTATCTTCTCCGATCCTTTCAATGCTTCTAACAAACTCTATTGAACTAGAAGGGCTTACATCTTCAAGCGCCACAAACCGAAATCATTCACACCAGTGAATTTCTTAATCTCATACTTTGTTGACGACATTTTCTTCTCCATGCTCACCGCACCAGTTTGTTGTGAATTGATGTCGTCAAGAACAAACCAGAATATGAGAAAAAAATTTAAGTTTCTTGAACAAACACAAGAAACCTTATTAGGTTTTACAAAAGGGAGAGAAGAAGGAAGAAGAAGAATAAGAGTTGGTTAAATATGTTTTTCTATTCACTTTCTCAATAAGGGTTCAAAGATTACAAGTGAATAACAACAATTAACATCTCTTAACATCCTGAGAGAACTAGTCTATTTATAGACTACGCTAACTTAGGCTACAAGATAACTTAACAATTGGGCTTAGAAGCAATATCCAATTCGACATACTAACTTAAATTACAAGTTAATATATTTCAATATTATGCTCGAACAAACTTCGACTACAATATATACTACTCTTGTCGACACTAGAGTTCGATCCAAATACCACAAAAGTGAATTTTCCTTGAGAGAGATTCACGTGTGTATAGTATGTGATAAGTGCATGAATCAAAAGCAAATTGATAAACTGACATGTAAGGCATTAGGTACAATTAATTTGGAAAGTCAGTATCTTGTTATGGCATTCGCTACAGTATGTGTAAGGCATTTGTAAATGATGTATGCTACCTATAATTGATAAGATATGGAATATAATTGCACAGTCGTCACGTGTGTACAGTTTATTAATAATGATAAAGTTTATGAAAAACAAATGGATACTGCCAAGCCTTGGTAAGGTTCAGTACAGATAGCAAGAAGTGATTATTCTATCTGTCTCATTTGTTATTTTTTTATGTTTTCAAATAAATATCTCATTTTTTTAAAAACCGCGCAGATTTCAAATAAGACACTTATTTTGAGACGGAGGAAGTATATTCCAAAGTTACATAGTGATAATTGTTGCATATGGGTAAAATTTTTTTTTTTTTTGAAAAAGCAAATGAATTTTAAAGTGGCATAAGATATGCCAAATGGATACAACAAGTTTAGCTGCAAAACACAGACTGCAGCAAAATAGTATCAACTGATACAATCATGTAAATCACCTAAACAACCAATACCACAACTGATACAAACCAGCCAGAACTAAAGAATTGATAAAACCTTCATATTACTTGACTTCAAAAAACCCCTAAACCAGAAAACACAGTGCCCAATCCTAAACAAAACCTGCTAAAACAATTATGCAGAAAACAGACTGAGTAGGGAGAATCCAACTTCTGCAGAGGGCTGAGATTTGCAGCAGCTTTTGAGGCTTCCCGCCAGAGAACAACCGAGCCCTTCCTCACAATATCCACCAACCCCAGCCGAAATAAAGACGACTACACCACAACCGGCCATCCACACTGCCTACTAAAAGCACACGCCGAAAGTACATTCCACCACTAAAAGCCAGCTTCTGGTACACAAAACTGCTCCCAAATAACAAGCAAATAAGGCAGCCCAAACTATCAGCTTTACACCTTCTGCTACTACGCGATTTGATCAATCCACCAACAACCACCTCAAGAGACCTGGTCCATGACTTCTTTGCAGACTGTTACTCCAGTAAAATCCTAGGATTTAAATGCCATTGCATCAAGTTATAACTTTGAAACTTGTGTTTGTCTCTCAGCCAATTCCATGTGGTCCTTTTGACGTTTTCAAAAATCTGATCCGGGGATTCGATTTTGTTCTTGAAAATTATATTGTTTCTTGCCTTCCATATGCTCCAAATACACGCAAACCAGACTACCTTAATCTTATTAGTTAGCTTTCTGCCACCTCCTAGAATATTTCCGAACTGCTTTAGGTGTTCCCAGCTGTCCCTAGGAAGAGCAGTAGAAACGCCGATCCAATTGATAAGCCTTGTCCAAGTACCTGCAAAATTGGGACACTCAAAGAATAGATGGTTAACCGATTCTTCCTCACCGCAACCGCTCGCACAGAATTTGCTCTCTTGTTCCAAAATACCCCTTCTGACTAAATTATTTTTAGTTGGTAGCTTGTTATGGAAGAGCCTCCATATTAGGCATGACACCTTGAGAGGAACCAATTTCTGCCACACTGTTATCCAGTCCGCAATGGTTTCCTGCCTATTTAAGGTCATCAATGATTTGTATGACTCCCTAACAGAATATTCCCCCATGTTTACCCTTTCCCCTATCTCTAATTTACATATATCTTGCCACCACGCTGAACTGTACTTATCAGCTGTTCTAGAGAGACCCTCGCTACTGTCGTACCTTTCCCTTAGGGCCTTATACCAAAGACCATAATTTTCCTTGGATATTTTCCAAGCCCATTTTCCTATTAAAGACTTATTGAAAACACCTAAATTCTTTATTCCTAGGCCTCCTGCTTCTAAAGGTGAGCAGATGGATTCCCATTTGATCCAATTGACTTTTCTTCCGTTTTCGGTCCCTCCCCAAAAAAAATTTATGAAAATGGATTCAATTTTAGAAATGATACCTGAAGGAGCTTTGAAGAATGAAAAGAAATAAACCGGAATTGCCGACAAAATAGCTTTTAAGACTACCACTTTACCACCAATTGACAGATTCTTGCATTTCCAATCGGTTAATCTGGCTTTCACTAACTCCACAATCGGTTTCCACGTCGTCAATAATCTGGGATTTGCTCCAATCGGGATTCCTAGATACACGAACGGAACCTCTCCCACCTTGCATTTTAGGACTCTGGCAGCATCCTTGAGCCAGCAATTGCAAATGTTCACGCCTATTAAACTGCTTTTCTGGTAATTAACTGTCAGACCCGATATCATTTCGAACAATTTCAGGCACGCTTTGATGCACCTGATGTTTCCCCACGATTTCTCTCTAAGGATTATTGTATCATCTGCATATTGTAGGTGTGAGAATCTTTCCTTACCATTTTCAAATTTGTATCCCTTGAATCTGCCTGTCTCCACTGCTCTTCTCATTAGAAGGTTAAAACCTTCAGCTACTAGTAAGAATAAGAAAGAAGATAGCGGGTCACCTTGTTTCAGACCTCTACCGATACTAAACTCTTCAGTGGGACTCCCATTTACTAGCACCGATACCCTTGACGTCTCTAAACATTCTAATATCCACCTTCGCCATTTTATGTGAAATCTCATTCTCTCCATCACTAATTCAAAAAAATTCCACTCCACCGAGTCATAAGCTTTTTTGAAGTCAACCTTAAACAGAATCGCTTCTTTTTTCCTACGTTTTATGAGTCATTCATTTATACAAAGATAAGTGAAAGTTATCGGTTAATGGTTTCCCTATTCAATTGACAACATTGGAAAATGCTGATATTAATGGTGATTTATTTGGAAGAGATAAAGTCATATTTTACACTTAAGAAACACATGCGTTTTATTTGGAAGAGATAAAGTCATATTTTACCAATGTTAGATAACGTGTAACTTCTTCTGTAACTACAGTTCCACGTGAAGGAATCAAGACCATTCATTACTACATTAGGGCTATTTTGTAAATTGGATATTAAAAATGACATGCCCAATATGTAAATGGTTTTGACTATAAAAGTGAACATGGTATTTACCACTTCAGTAAATTGAAGAATAAGACAAATGAATAGCCATATCTCCGTCTCTTCTTCTACCAGGTACTATGTTATTATTTTTATTTCAAATATTTTGTCTTTTCATTAGTCATATGCGGTCCTAAGTTGTCATTTTACTGCTTTCAATTTAGTTATGTATTTTACATACATGCGTAGCTTTTATGTTTGTTATTTAATTGTATTAATTTTTTATTTGTAGTTCATCAGATGTGGTCATTGAAGAGATCATGCAGAAGATCGATTTTATACATCGACAGATTGAACTCCCTCAAGCACATGTGGAACCGGTTGGTCACAACAACAACCCTTTTCTAGAGCAGGCACAACCACAACTCAGATACCAACAAAAAATGGAAGAAATGTGCCGGTAATTAACTTATCCAAAACTAAATGAATGAAGTTTTGAAGAATGTGTTTTCATTAAAAAAAGTTATTATATTTTTTGCAGCTTTTCCCGCAGGAAGTTTTTGTTGAGAATCAAGTGTGAGGAAGAAGTCTCACATTGATTAGAAAGGGGAAGATTGAACACTATATAAGTGGGACTCTCACACACCAATTACCTTAAAGTTTTAGGTGAGTATGTGGTGTGTCTCTCACAAAGGTGTGTCCCAAATAAGAAATGTTCCATCGTTGTCCCCCCTCGATTGTTAATGCTAACAATGGTATCAAAGTCTGGTTCGAGAAAGGGACCGGCTTACTTGTATCGAAACACTTCCCGCAGGTGTGGGTAGAAGGTGTTCCGTTGAGTTCAACGGTGATACAAGTGTATGTGGAAGCTATGTGGAAGAGAGAGCTTCCACATGAGTGGGAGCATTGTGTATAAACTCACACTTGAGGGGGAGTATTGAGAATCAAGTGTGAGAAAGAAGTCCCACATTGATTAGAAAGGGGAAGATTGAACACTATATAAGTGGGACTCCCACACACCAATTACCTTAAGGTTTTAGGTGAGTATGTGGTGTGTCTCTCACAAATGTGTGTTCCAAATAAGAAATGCTCTCTCTCGTTGTCCCCTCGATTGTTAATGCTAACAGTTTTTTGGCGAGGCCTTTACATGAATCAAGATGAAGTCATTGTGGTTGATGAGGTAACAAGGAAAATGTACGAATGTATGGTTCACTGGTATATGGTATGAAAAGTATATTGGTCAAGGATGGTATGAGTTTGCAAAGGAAAAGGGGTTGAGGATCGGGGATGGGCTAGAATTTACTCAGCTTGATCCTTTCGAGCTTCTCAATGTTAGTTTGCGTAATCGTTGAAGATGAAGAAGAATATTCATGGTTGGTTTGAATTTGTTTGAGGAATGAGATATTATTGGAGCTTTGAGGATGTTGTTATTATGAAATTTTGTTTTGAAGTTGGTTGGTTTATTTTATAGCTATGTTTAGTAATTTGTTGTTTTGTTATGTGTTTGATCTAAGTACTTTTGAAATACTCCATCTTGTGAGTTTTATGTAAAATTTTGAAGTATGTTTGGCGATATGTCTAGTTTTATATTTTTCTTACTAATATGTGAATGAACTTAATTTTGTTTTGATATATATATATATATATATATATATATATATATATATATATATATATATATATATATATATATATATATATATATAGATGTAACCCCAACTCACACAGAAGTATATATTGAATAAGGACTCAGTGGTGTGTTTTGAACAAAATGTTAATACTTTTATAATTGTAAATAGGTGTTATACCAGTGTTTTAAAAACTGGACCGATCATCAAACTGGTGAGGGTACTGGGTCACTGGTTTATTAGTCGAACCACTGGGTCATTGGTCGAACCGCCTGACAAAACCGGATTAAATCGGATAACTCGGTTGAATAGACCGGTCTATATAACAAAACTATATAGATATAAAACTGGTCGAACCAGATGATCCAGTCTCTACAAAATATAACTAACAATTAAATTTATTTAAAATATCATATCATATGTTCACAAGTTCATTATCTAAATTCAAATTTAAAACAAAGGTATCACACATAACAAAATAATACAAAATTATAAAGTCTAATGGCGAACAAAGTCTAATTGCAACATAATCTAATTAAATAGTTTATAACAAAACAACTCTAATGTGCACCAATTCAAAGGAGGAAAAATTGTTTCAATGTTGGGATCTCTTTCTTCAATATTAAAATCATCTGCAGTAAAATCAACCGCATCCGCAATAACTTCTCCGTCAATGATATCATTAGTTTGTTTTATTTTTTATTTTTATTTTTTATTTCATTTATTTTATTTTTTGTTTTAATTTTTTTAATTAAAATAATCAAAAAGACGTCGTTTTAATTTTAAAAAAAATACAATTAAACCGCCGGTTTAGGAAAACCGTCGATTTTTCCGATTTTTCTGGTTTACACCGGTTTTTACTGGTTCACACCAGTTCAATGACATGAGCGATCTAACAACTGAACCAGACCGGTTACCTGACCGGTTCCCGGTTCGACCGGCCGGTCCGGTCCGATTTTTAAAACACTGTGTTATACAGAACCAAAATTCATGAAATAACATCTTAAAGATGAACTAGTAAGATATCTGTACTCCTGCACGCATAAATTTATTTGATATGGTATAAAATATATTTAAATGTACATTTAAATTTGAAATGAATTATTTAATTGTAAAATGAATAATGATCATATAAATTTAATTGTAAATGATCATATAAATTTAATTGTATTAAATAAACCTACCAAAAGAAGAAAAAAAAAGTGATTCACGAGATGGAGAAGGAATAAAAAAGAGAAAACAAATAATTTCTTTTCTTTTAAGATTTAAGAAAATGGTTTTTTTATTTTAAAAAAATGGCTTTAACATCTTAAAAGTTATGACATATTATACGGTAAATGATTTTTAAAGCAATTTATGTGTTCATCATTTGCTTATGCCTCTTTGATAAATATTAGTTTTTTTTATCTAAGTAGTTTATAAATAAATTTTTTTAATGATTGATTAATAAAAACAAATTTTTTATTTATAATTTAATTTAAAAAATATTAAAAAATATTTTTTTAACATATCTTTTACTTGCAATTTTGTATTCAAAGTTTTAAAAATACATAAATATTTTTTAGCAATATTCTATAATGAATATTTAAAATAAAAATGTAATTTTTTGTTGAGTCATTTTTCTTGGAGAGGATACATACCTGATATAAAGCTATAATTATAGGTGTGTTTATATATTTTTATTTGATGCATTTATAAATAACGTGCTTTAATTTAATTATAATAAATAAAGAAGTTTAACCATTTGAAGGATCATGAAAGTATACGCGACTGTGAATTTATGTTTAAAATATAAATGACCCTATTATTGCAAACATGATGACACCACGGAAGGGACAGAAGAAACTACGGAAATGTATTTTTCTGGAAACCTTTCCTTTGGAGGAAGGACTCCTAAAAATAAGGGGTTTTTGCTAGACTGAGCTCCACCATAAGACATAACATCTGCATGTAACATCCATTTTGGATGTTATAGGAAAGCACAAAACAGATACAAAAGCAAGTGAGAATAAGATGGTAGCTCAAGTGCCCACTTCCTATTCTTTTTATGATAAACTTCCCCATTGCCAAGATACTCATAAATCTTCAGGAAGACAATAAAATCATTATCAGATAAATGAAGTCCTGCTGCAAAGAATCTGATGAACGTTACGTCACGACTAATATGAACAAATTTCTATAATTCAGTGTCTACCGCTCTGATCCTTTGCACAGTGTAATTGAGGGTATTGCACAAGGCAACAATTATAATTGGCAATAAAGAGCATGCAAAGAAAAGACACGGTGAAGACAACAAACTTTCAAAAATATGACATAGTCATAGGATGAATCTTAAATGCAGCCAGCTTTACTGTTTCCCTTAAAAGTTGCCTAACCAAAACAACAACAGAGTTGTTCCTTTGCCAACTTCATCAATTAGCTAATGAGAAAAACATATATAATCACATTTATAAACTTAAGAAGAAAATAAATTCATATTCCATTATATCAAAACAAAAATAGGCACATTAAAAATCAAAATCAATTTCATGAATGGAAAATGCACATTAACTCTTTTTTTTTTTAACTATTTAAACAAATGAAATTGAGAGAAAAGTTAAGATTAACAAATAAAAAACTTGAGAATAAAATTCAGAATAGTTGTTGTTATCTATATTTATGACTTTTAATAGTTTATATAAGTACAAAAGAGAAACAAAGAAAATAAATCTTAACCAAAAGAGAATAATGAATAAATAAAAACAATATATTGGATTTCTATTAACAATAAAACTCAAATAGTTTTAACAAATACAGGAAACTCAAATATGTACTTTATGTTAGTTATATGGTAAATATTTTCTATTATTGTCCTAGTTAACAAATTATTTGCTTAGAAAAAATGCATAACATTAACTTGATTTGCTTATTACTTAGTCTCAATTAAAATTCCATTTTCTACTAAAAATATGGCTTATGTATGGTATGATTTATGCTGATTTATCTAGAATGACAACCTGCTATTTTTTTCAACAGCTACCATGCCAATTACATTTAAAAAAATGGATAAGCTAACACGTAAATTTGTCAATACCACATAATTACCACATAATTGCAAGGAAAATGAATTGCTCCAAGTTCTCCAAAATTTGAGTGAATGTGAATTCAGCAATCTAATTAAGTCATTGAGGTAAATGAATTGCATTATGTGGATTTTACAGTGCCACATGCAGAATCAGGATTGTCAATGATAGTTCCAGTGAAGTGTGGAGAATTAGAATGGATGTTTATGAAGCCATTTACATGGGAATTGTGGCTGGTTACAGGTGCAATCTTGATTTGCACAATGTTAGTTGTTTGGTATGGAGAGAGAGAACCCAACCCAAAGTTTCTTGGAAACTGGAAGCTCTAGCTCAACACAACTTTTTGGTTTAATTTCTCCTCTATGTTCTTTGTTCTTGGTAAGTATCAGTCTGAAAAAATAGATAAACGTATTAAAGAAAGAACCTAATTTAAAACAATGAATTAATTAACTCAAGTAATGTCTTAGTTTTCACCTTGTAGTGAAAAAATGCACAACAACTTAACTCAAGTGATGGTCTCGTGGCTTTTTCTTGTATTAATTCTCACCTCATGCTACACAGCTAGTCTTTCTTCAACGCTCACAGTTAAGCAGTTACGACCAAAAGAAGTACATATAACAATATATGACATATGAATCATGGAATCATAGACCTCAACATAATTGTCATATCAGACACTGTAAAAACCCATCTTAGACTCTTAGGATAAACAATAAAGGATGATAAAGGTAATTAGCAATAGTTAAGGTAGTTAGTTAATTAGAGGAGAGCCATTTCTTTAAGTATTGAAAAATAGTAGATTCATTCATATTCATATCATTGAACAAAATTTCATTCCAAATATAGTTGTTTATTACACTGAGACCCAATACAATACATAATACCTATTGTAATCATCATGAACTCATGTTCACAAAATGCAACAGTTCCATTATAAATGATATTGACTCCACATTTTATTAGAATCAACTGATAGGCTTAATCATTCATTTGTTTCATTCCTACAGATGAAATCGAAAGATCATGTCAACATTGGTCTATATATATATAGTTGTATTTAATACAAATATTGGCTTCTAATATCAAAGCTACAAACATTAGCTTCTAATATCAACCAATTGACATACAATCAAGTCCATGTGATCAAAAAATTTATAATAGTAATGATTGTTAATGACAATCATGAGAGCCATCAAAGAACCAAAAATTTAATATACTGATGTAGTAGACCAAATAGGTGATTCTTAGTAGTCCAAGCAAAATCTCAATGGAAATTATGATTTTTCCAAGTAATATGTCTATACACATAAACATTTCTACCCTAATAATCATCAACAACTCTATTTGAAGAGACATAAAACATAATCACAGCAAAGTCATTCCACGCACAAAAACTCCCTGGGCCATATGTTTATGTCAAACCATAGAGATGAGAAACGCTAAAACCAATCTCTTCCATCTTGGAAAGGATATGGATGATACTGAAACACAAATAAAATCTGAATGTTAAGTTTTCCAGAATAGTTTTTGTTATAAAGGACCAAACTTTCAGATTTCCAACACAAATAAGCAATGACCCATAAATGGTTTTATTGTAAAGAACCAAACTTCGATGTGGTTTGAATAGAAGCATGAAAGATAGAGTGCAAATCGAACAGAAGAAATAACCTTGTAATGTGTGAGAGTTAAGCTATGCAACACTTTGTCACCTGAAATGGTTGAGGGACAGATCAGGTCGCTAGAAAGAAGTTGAGACACTCGCAAATGGGTCGGACCGAAATGTTACTGATAGATAATGGGGGCGTTGGTGTAGGGTTTCAAGGAAGAGATGGCTTCAGATTTATAGATAAGGGAGAAAGGGGGCGACTGTTTAGGGTTTTAGGGGGGAGAGAGATGAGAGAAAACGGGAGAGAGAGAGGGAGAATTATGGAAAATGAAGAAAGAGAGAGAGCAAGGTGCAAATTTACATTGGTGTTTGTTAACGAATGATTGACTGACACTTGGCATGGAGATAAAGGTTTGTTTGAATTAAATGTTAAACATTAGTCAACTATCTATCCATTAAAAGAACATACTTGCAAACTACCAATAATACCCTTTACTTTAAATTTTTTAACACTTGCAAAAAGTTAAAATAGTAAAAACATAATCTCTCAATTACTTCACCTTACTTCAACCAAATGCTACCCAGTGTCAAGTTCTTATTTGATACTTTTTCAACTTTCACTTTTTTCTCCACTTCTCACTCTTTCATTCACAATTTCTCTTTCCTACACTCTTTCACTTTCATTTTTTTTATTTTTTCTCTCCATTTTCTCTTTCCCTTTTTATTTTTCTAAGCATAAATATGTAGCGCGATTTTCGTGAACCGCCATTGGTTGCCACATGTGAACTTTTATATTTATCTTATAAAGCTTTAAAGGAAGGGGAAAAAATCTAAATAAACCCTGCAAGAATGCAAATGTTAAAAGAAACAAAATGTAAATAAAGGGATCTGGAATCGGGGGTTGATTATACTAAGGGAAGTTATTAACACCCTAAGCATCCCTAGTACTCTACGGGAACCTCTTGTCTATATCTATGGTTATTACTATTATTATTTGCTATTATTTGGGGAAGTTTATTGCTTTTAGGAGATGAAGAGAATGAGAAATGTTTTTGTTGTTTTTGTAATATATATATATATATATATATATACATATATGGAAAAAGGAATTTTGAAGAAAATGGAAAAGAGGATGAAAAAGAAAAAGAGTAATCGCCAAGGGTTGAGACCTTGTGCCTGCGTATTCTCCAAAGAGAAATCAGAGCATTCGTAGTTCAGAAATACGGGAAAAGCTTGAAGGAAATTTGTAGTTCGGAGACTACGAGTTGTCGGGTTTTTAAGAACCAAGACAACAAAAGGGAAAAGCTTGAAAGCAAAGCTTGTGAGGATTGATTGAAAAAGTGAAGAGATTAAAGGTTGTAAAGGGAGAATCCTATTATTTGTGATACTTTTAAGAAATATGAGGGTCCTTATATGAAGCCCAAGAGGAGGCTATGGATATGATGCTTGTATGAAGCCCAAGAGGAGGCTGGAGATATGAATATCTGGGAAAACGTCGGATGTAAAGAGAAGTTGAAGAGATGAATATCCGGGAAAACGTCAGATGTAAGGAGAGATGAAAAAAAGAAAAGGTTGCTCGCTAAGATTTTACAATCTTATGCCTACGTATTCTAAACGGGATCTTGAGAAATCAGAGCGGTCGTAGTTCACCCCTAAGGGGCGCGAACTACAGAAAGGAAAGTTTTGATTGCACGGTGGCGAGAGAAAAAGTATGATAAGAGGGGAAATCTAACTTAATGTTGTCATGCAAGATGAACATCCTAATGTCTACCTTACTTCAAACTTAATCAAAAATTAAGTTGAACTAAGAGATCCTAAGGGAACATGCATACGTGGCAAAGCATCACGAAATAAATGAAATATACACGACAAAGCATCGTGAAATCAGAGATATACATACATGGAAAAACATCATGTAACTGAAAATATACACGGAAGAACATCGTGTCTTAAATAAACATCCACGAAAAAACATCGTGGTAATTGAAAACATACACGGAAGAACATCGTGTGATAAAAAACATACACGGAAAAACATCGTCTGATAAAAAGCATACAGGGAAAAACATCGTGAAATCATGGAAAAACGTCATGGTAAAAATGAATACATGGAAGAACATCATGCGATAAAATATACACGAAAGAACATCGTGAAACGAATGATCAGATAACAAATAATCATAAGCATGGTATCACAAAGACCAAATTTCAACAGGAGAAAATAACAAGTTGAAATAAATAGAAATGGTAAGATATATTCATGGAGAAAATAACATTTATTATCATCACGAAATTAAAATAACTTAAAAATTATTAACATATTATTTAGTTATTTAGAATTTTTAGTACACTTAATTAAACTAAGATTAAAACAAATCATTTAAAATAAGAGCTAAAAAAATTGAATTAAAAAGAAATATAAAAAGATTAAATGGGCCAGATAGCAATTTAGGGGTGGTATTTAGCAAAGAGTAATGGGCCAAAAATCCAAAATTAACCCAAAGCCTAAACTAAAAAAATCTTATTTATAACTTAAACAAAATGGAATAAATAAATAATAATAATAATGATAAGAAAAGGAAAAGGTTGAGACAAAAACCTGGAAGAAATCACACGATTCCTTTTGAAGAAAACGTTCTGCAATATTCTCTTGGCTTTCTCCCAATTTCGTAGGTGATGATGCTTCCTCCGTCGATCGTCCGATGCGATGTTTCTGTCGGTTTCATGTGAGTTCTATTTGAAACAATTTTGTTGTGATTTCTGTTAAATTGTTGTTGTAAATTATTTTGTTGAGATTGTTGTGTTGAGATTTTTGCACACTACGCCAAAATTCGCTTTTGGCAGCACTATAAAGACAACGCTTTTATAACAAAGCGCTGCTATAAGTTTTGAAAAAAATTCGCTAAAAAAAAAAGCGCTGCTAAAGGCTACCTTTAGAAAGCGCTTTCTAAAAGCGCTGCTAATGGCCGTACATAGACCCCACCTTAGAAAGCACTTTTATAAAAGCGTTGCTAAAGGTATAACCTTAGAAAGCGCTTTTAAAAAGCGCCGCTAAAGGGTAACCTTAGAAAACGCTTTTAAAAAGCGCTGCTAAAGTCCTTAAATTTGCCCCAAATTTGACAGCGCTTTCTGAAAGCGCTGATATAGGCCAATGAAAAGAAAGCGCTTTCTAAGGAAAAAGCGCTGCTATAGGCTAATATAAGAAAGCGCTTTCAAAAAGCGCTGCCTTAGGTCATTTATTAATTAAAAAATAAAAAAGCCATAATCATTTGTTTCTAATCATTTTCACGTCTTCTCCCTTCTTTCTCTCTGGCGATTTCTCCACTGTTCTGTTTCCGACCGCCGTTGTGTTCTTCGACCGCCGTTCTGTTCTCCAACTGCCATCGTTCTCTGACCGCCACTGTGCTGTTCTCTCTCGTGTCTCATTTCATTTTTCATTTTTTGTTCTCCGACCAACACAAGAGGAAAACGAAGTAGAAGAAGATGTACGTTTTTCATTTTTGATTTCTGAATGTGCTTTTGTTGTTGTTGAATGCTGCTTCTATTGCTTCTGTTGTTGTTGTTGAATGTTACTCTGCTGTGAAAATTCTGAATAATTATGAATGTTGCTTTTGCTGAATGTTACTTCTGTTGTTGTTGAATAGTTGTTGAATGTTGCTTCTGCTGCAAAATTGAATGTTGCTCATATGCTATTTTGATAGGTAACTTGTGTTTGACTAATTCCTTAGCCAAATTGGACATTTCATGATAGCACAATGCAAAACAATCTTTCTAAATTTCAATCATTCCGTTAAATTGATTCACTTAATGTGATATAGAAGAAACAAGTGTTTTGATGTCAAAATTAGAGCTAAGTTTGGAAGCTTTTAAAAGAGTGGACGGTTTAATTTATGATGGTGAATGGATTGAAATCCTACACCACAAACATTACGTAAGATATCTTATTAGGAAGATAACATAACACCAAGTAAAAATTAATACTTAGATTTGTATATCTCAAAGCATATGTATGCAAAGTGAATGTTGAAGAAAAAAGTAAAACTCTATCTATTGAGTGTGAATTGTGTTAAAAGTCGTCAATTATAGCTAGTTTTGTATGCATGTGATGATAGCTAGTGGCATTTAAGGATACTTCAAGTTTTGTATGCAAAGTGCTTTTTATATATTTTATGATGTCAAAATTATAGCATATTTGATATCTATAATTAATCATTGTTACAATTTGAATTTGTATACTGTTTTTTTCTCTTTAATTACATTCAATTTACAATGTTTTACACTTATCACCATAATATATGTATAATATAGATCTAATATATGTAGTGTTACACATATATGGATATCATAAGATTATGTTTGTTGTATGTGTTTAATTGGTGAAAGAGTGTCATCATGTATTTGTCATTTAATTTTTATTTTTGTCTTTACTATAGGTCAAATGGCTAGTAACCAGGAAGACTCACACGATACAAATGATACAAATGATTCAGCTCATAATGTAGAAAGAGAAATTACACCAGGAATAACTATTATGAAGTCAATCATTCGTGCAAGAGATAAAGGAATCAAATATGATGTACATTGGAGTGTTGAAGACCAACTAATTGAGCCTAACGGTGCAATGTTGACAAGTTACATAGGTTCACTTGTTCGTCAGCACATTCCAATCACCTGTGATAACTGGAGAAATCCAGCGTTGCAAGCCGGTAAAGAAAAAATATGGACTGAGATACAGGTACGTACCATATATGATTGATGTTATTAGATTTTTGTTGACGATTATGTCTTTAAATTACTTATACTAACACACTCTATGTGTATGTTTTTTCGTAGAGGTCTTTTAACATTGATGAAAGCCGAAAAAAGTATTGTCTTCAATTGGCCGAAAAAAGACTCAGAGGGTTTCGAACTTTTTAATCAACCATTTTTCTAAAGGATGAGTAAGGAAAGTTTGTTGAAGCAGAACTTCCAATGAAGTATGCGGACTTGATTACACCTGAAGAATGGGATACATTTGTAGCCAAACGAAAAACCAAAAAATTCCATGTAATGTTAATTTGTCATGTCTATTAATTGTATTGTATACTTGTTGCATTAGATTTTTATGATATGACTTAAACTTGTTTATCCAAGAAGTGAGTGACATAAATCGGCAAAGAGCATCAAAACCCGCATATCCATACAAAAAAGGGTGTTTGGGATATGCACGCTTACAGCAAAATATGGTCAGTATATATAAATGCTATGATCTTATTAATTGTCTCAATGTGTTATAATTGATGATCTTATTATTTGTCTCAATGTGTAGTTAGAATAGAGTAAAAGTGAAGAAACATCTCTTCCGGGACATGTTTTGTGGAAGGCTGCTCGTGTGGGCAAGGATGGAGTTATTATGGAAGATGTTCAACATGTTTTTGACGAATGTGTAAGTATAACATTATGTCTTTAATTAAATCAAAATTTTACTAACATATAATTAATTTTTAATCCCCACTAATGATTGTTGATATGTAAATGAATTTCAGGAGACTCTATCTCAATCCTTAACTACAGGTGAGGACGAGGATTACAGGAGCATACTTAGTAGAGTACTAAATGTTCCTAAGTATTCCGGCTGTGTGAGGGGTAAGGGATTTGGTGTGACTCCATCATCCTTATATAAGCATCCAAAGAAAAAAAATCCTAGCAATCAACAAGTGATGCAATCGTTGGAGGAATTAAAAGCGCAAGTCCGTGAATTGCAAAAGGACAAAGAAAGATATATGGCGGAAAGGCGCGGTTCAGAGTTGAAAGATACTAGTGACAAAGCTAGTATCAATTGTCAAAAGAAATTTCCAGAGGTAATTATATATGTTATTATGAAATTAAATTAGCACATTTATTTTAATTGACATATATACACATTAACAGTAATATATTTATTATTGGTTTAGGGCATTTCATCTTGTCAGCTATATTTATCGTCACCGACTTTATCGCATAGTTGGCAAGGGAAAAGTGCATAACACTTTGGGAGATTTACTTCACCATAAACCGCTCCCTGATGGATATCTGAAAGTATCGGTTGATATTGCATTAGAGTTGGATGCGATGCTACCGATACCTGACGTTGTTTCAGAGACAACATTGCTGCGAGATGCAATAGGATCGTTTGTTGCATGGCCGTCAGACCTCATTTTCATAAATGAGGAGGTATGTTGAAAACCATTATGAATGTTTTAGTATTCAAATGTCAATTCTGAACCATTATGAAAAACATTTTGAACCATTACGTACATTTTTTTACATGGTAATGTTAGACTCATACAAAACCTGCATCTAAGGATAAAGGGATGTTGCGGCACAATGAGTCTGTTGCATCACAAAAAGAGGTACATTTAAAGTGTTAATTCTGTGATCCGAATTCAAAAGCTTCATGATTTTATACTTTACCTAACTTATATGATTTTTAGGTTCCTGCTCAAGAGTCACAATAAGTCAGCAAGAAAATTAGTAACGTATCCAACAAAAAAAGGATCTTCCAAGGACCGGATCAAAAAGAGCTTCTATACCTCGATTTAGGATGTGTCTTGAAACACTTGTGGGAACATCATATTTGATGAATGGTGTTATTCGTCAAATAGATATGGAGGAAGGTATTTTTGGTTTTTCTAATTTTGAAACACTTGCAAAAGAGGACATGGATAAGATTTTTCAGCATCTTGAATTAGGCATCGGTGTTATGCATTCATACATCTGGTACGCCGATCAATCTATTATTTAATTAGTTGAACAATTTATTTACACATTTCAATGAAAATAGTCTAATGTTTATTATGTTTTTATTTAAGGTTCTTGTATGACAAATTTATGCGCGGGAATCAATTGTCAAACTGATTCTATTTCGTGTCTTGCGCCCGTGTCAATGCACCGTTAATTGTTCAGGATCCATATTCAGTAAGAGATCACTTAGTCGAGAGATTTATGGCCAGCAGTACATAAAGTTTGTATCTTTTAGCGTATAATACTGGCAACGGGTTAGATTTTCATTCTAATTTCATTCTAATCTTTGTATATTTTGCGTAGAAAATTTCCATCTAAACTTTTGTTTTATTTTACAGTGGTCACTGGTTGTTGGTTGCTATTAATCCTACAAGAGAAGTTGTGTATTATCTGAATTCATTAGATGGTGATTGGACAACATATCTGGATATGAAGAATATAGTTGATACGTAAGTGAGATTGTTCTAAATATTTGTGTGTATTTGTATATTTAAATATTTCGGTGAGATTGTTCTAAATATATGTTTTTATTTTGTTAGAGCAGTACAAGTATTCCGATCACAAAGAGAAGCTCGAGTATCACGGTCTAAAGCAAACAACATTACTTGGATCAGAGTGGAGGTATATTAATTTTCACAATTTTGCTTATAATAGTGATGGTACTTGATAAAACAAGACAACTATATATTCTTATTTGTTTTTCTGTGTAGTGTGCTCGTCAGCGTAATAGTATAGATTGCAGTTATTATGTTTTGAGGTTTATGAGAGAAATCCTTCATTTGGATCAAATAGAGATTCCAATCATGGTATGGATTTATAACTTAGGATTTATTTTAATATTTATCAAATATTTCATATAATTTATTACTTTTAACTAAATCATGCATATTATGTAGTACTTTGATGAATACAAGTGTGCTCATTACTCGAAAGATAAATTGGAAGAAATCAAGGAGGAATTGTGTGAATACTTTATTGAGAAAAGAATCATATAAGGTATGGAAGTTGTTGTGTAGTTATGGAATATTGTATAGTTTTGGAAGTTGTTGTATATTAGGAATCTTTAGAAGTTAAAGGATTTCTAAGTGGACAAATTGTTATTAGAGTTATGGATTGGTGTATATATGATGCATGTTTGTGTTGATTTATATCAAATGGTTTATGTGTTAAATTATAATGGTGTATATATTTTGGATTATAATGGTATATAATGTCTATGTTTAAATAAAGGCTTGTTTGTTGAAATAAAGGCTCAATGGTTGAAATATAAGGCCTATGTGTTGAAATAAAGGCTTGTTGAATGTCATATAATGCCTATTTGTTTGAAACAAAGGGTTGAATTATATAGGTTTATGGTATTATTTCCAAAAATATGTTTTCTAAAAAAGAAAGAATAGGCAGCGCTTTTAAATAAAAAACGCTTCCTAAATTCTGATTTTTAAAAAAGTGCTTTTAAAAAGCACAATTTAAGTGAAGAAAAGAAAGCGCTTTTTAGAAAAAGCGCTGCCTATAGTACACAATAGAAAGCGCTTTCCATTAAAAGCGCTGCCTTAAAGTGAAATAAAAAATACATTACACAGGGCTTTAAAAAGCGCTGTCTAAAGATGCCAATAGAAAGCATAAAAGGTCTGAAAAAGCGCTGCTAAAGGCCCACTTTAGAAAACGCTTTTCCAGGAAAAAGCGCTTTTCAAGGTAAAGTGCTGCCTAAAGTATACATAAGGCAGCGCTTTTGCATAAAAAAAGCACTGTCTTTACCTACAGCAGCGCCACCTTAGGCAGCGCTTTTAAGCGCTGTTAAATGCCAAAAAAACGTTGTCTTTTCCCTTCCTTGGCATAGTGGTAGCATGGTGTAAGTGATGGAATTTTATGTGGTGAAAGTGTGTAAAAGAAAATATGAGAAAAACATGAACATAAATTATGTAGAAAAAATAACTATATGAGAGGGAGATGAGAAAACAAATGTGAGTAATTGTTTTGGTGTGTGTGATTGTGAGAAACATGTATCTATTTATA
This sequence comes from Lathyrus tuberosus, assembly GCA_022829125.1. Classification (NCBI taxonomy): domain Eukaryota; kingdom Viridiplantae; phylum Streptophyta; class Magnoliopsida; order Fabales; family Fabaceae; genus Lathyrus; species Lathyrus tuberosus. Next base: position 14,206,129 of record JALAZF010000120.1, on the reverse strand, counting down.
GGAAAAACCAAGCTTAGAAGTGAAGCTTTGAGGCAAAGAAATTCAAAGATAATGATGATTTTTATGTAAGAATTGATGATGAGATTTGAAAAAATTGTAATTTCTATCCAAAGAAACAATGATGAAGTTAGAATATTGAAAAATTGAATGAATATTGAATATTAATGTTTGAATGTTGAAAGTGATGGTTATATTTGAAAAAAATGGTTAAAGATGAATGATGAAGTTTGAATATTAGTTCGAAAAAATGATGAATTTAGTGATGATTAATTTTGAAAATTGAATAATATATTTTGAAGATTGAATCATAATGTTTGAATATTGAAAAACTTGGATAAAAATGATAAAGAAATGGTGTAGTCATGGAAGGAGGATTTATAAATAAATTTGTTTGAGAAATGATGAAATGAAGAAAAATTTGTTTAGCATCTTTGAACAAATGATGATAATTTAGAGTTAGTGAAAATGAAGTGAGTTGTGCGGGTGATATGAAGAAAAATATGAAAAAAAAATACTAAGTGTGTTTGGTAGTATCTAGTAGCAGGAAAAGAAAATTGATAAAAACAAGAAAGTGGGGCGTGTCATTTATGTGAGAGAGACTAGTAGGGTTAAATTGAAAAATTACTACATTATCATAATAATACTTACATAATAAAAATAAATAAATCACATAATAATAATAAAAAAAAACTAACAAAAATAAAGTTTATTAAAAACCTGATTAATAAAAAATAAAATTAATAAAAAATTGAAACCGAACCGGTAAAAAACAATAAAACTGTTCGGTATCGAAGTGTCCGAAAAAATGAAATGAACATATCAAAATGATCAGTAAAAAATATAGGTATTGAAAAAATACAGCATTTTGTCAAATTTTGAAATTGATTTTACCCAGTAAAAAGACTCAGACGGGTCAGAAAAGCAACTGAAAAATAGCTGAAAAAATAAAATAAGCACACCAGATTAAAGTACGCGAAAAATAGATTAAGAATTGACATTTGCAAATTCGATTTAAAAAACTGCCCGTACACCGGATTTTTGCACAGTTGACTTTTAATTTGACCAAAACTCTCGAAAATTTAACACGGTCATTCTGACTGATAATTCAAACAATATTCATGATAAAATATATGATATGATATACGGATGATGCAAAATGAAAATGCAGTCAGATGGCCGAAAATAATTAAAATGAGGGGGTCAAAATTTAGGGTATGACAGATGCCCCTATTTAATCTTCTTAGACCTAAAGGTATGAATAACAAAGGCTTTCAGAGATTCAAGGTAGAAGATGATTAAATATCAGAGTACCTAGAATATTGACCGTGAATACAGATGAATGATATGTAATGAATGACAAATTTTGAACATTGTGGGGAATGATACCACAGAGCAACAGGACAAATTTTTTTTACTGGGGATACAAGATATTGTGTAAATCTGTCTAGGTGAGAAAAAGTATCCAACAATACATGGAAAGAGAGGGTTAAATCTTGGAACAGAGATATAAACATCTGAGAGAGCATCAGATGTAACAGAAGTATCATACTCTGGAAAACACATCGGAAACATCTAGAAAAACATTAGATGTAGAATGAGACCAGACCTGAGGATATGTCAGAGACCTCCAAGAAAGAAGTTGACTTTACTGTGGAATACACGGGAACATCCAGAAAAAATATTGGATGGGATGGAAACCAATTCGGTGATTTTTGAGAAGACATCCTGAAAAGCATTGGACTGAGTTGTTGACCAAACTCGAAGATATATTAATGACATCCAGAAAAGCGTTGAATGTATTAAAATAACTTTGAAGGTATATCTGAAACATTTAGAAAAGCGTTGAATGTACGAGAACAAATTCTGGAAGACTGTCAGAATGATGGACATATTCGGAAAAGCATCAGATAAGCACATCAGAAAAAAAGGTACATCTGGAAAAGCATCAGATGAGAAAAGTCATATCCGGGATAGCATTAGATAGACATGAACAGAGTTCTGGAAAATCAATCAGAACAAATGAGACATATCCGGAAGAACATCGAATAGAGTTTTGGAAAAACTTCAAAGCAAAGAGACATGTCTGGAAGAGCATCAGATAGACACAAAGAGAGTTCTGGAAAAGCATCAGAACATAATAGACATATCTGGAAGAACATCGGAAAGAGTTTTGGAAAAACGTCAAAACAAAGAGACATATCCGAAAGAACATCGGAATGGTTTTGGAAAAACTTCAAAACAAAGAGACATATCCGGAAGAACGTCGGATAGACACAAAAGAGAGTTCTGGAAAAGCATCCGAACAAACAGGCATATCCGGAAGAACATCGGAAAGAATTTTGGATGAACTTCAAAACAAAGAGACATATCCGGAAGAACATCGGAATGGTTTTGGAAAAACCTCAAAACAAAGAGACATATTCGGAAGAACGTCGGATAGACACAAAAGAGAGTTCTGGAAAAGCATCAGAACAAACAGACATATCCAGAAGAACATCGAAAAGAGTTTTAGAAGAACTTCAAAACAAAGAGACATATCCAGAAGAACATCGGAAGAACACAAATGAGAGTTCTGGAAAGCATCAGAACAAACAGACATATCCGGAAGAATAATTGAATAGACACAATTAAATCTAGTGGAACGTCAGATAAGACATAAAAGTATATGTTTGGTAGGTGCCAAGTAAGTTGGACTTTGGTAGTAAGGTAAGATGTTGATAGCAACACGACCTTTGGTGAATACAAATAAGGATTAAAACACTCTTGAATGCATAGCATATGAATTTGTTTATGATGTATGATTAAATGTATGTAATGCAAATGAGGATTAAAACACTCTTGTTATGCATGATGTATGAAAATGCTGACAACAAGTTTAGACTCTTTGAGGAGTGAAAATCAACAAGTTTATACTCTTTTAGGGAGTGAAAAATCAACAAGTTTAAACTCTTTTGGGGAGTGAAAATCAACAAGTTTATACTCTTTTGGGGAGTGAAAGTCAACAAGTTTATACTCTTTTGGGGAGTGAAAATCAACAAGTTTATACTCTTTTGGGGAGTGACAACCAAGACTGGAAGACTGATTCCTCAACACGGAGATCATTGCCACTTTGCTTAGGTACTTGAAGATGATGTTTGTTGAACACCTCTTTGCCATGCTAGTAAACTGTATCGTTGATAATCCTTTGAGGAAGGCTGGAGAGCTGCTTGGGGATTTCTTTAGGTAAATTGCCCCAGCCTTACTGATTATTGTAGATGAACTGATGGTGCTTCAGCTTGAATGAAAATGACTGTATCTTGTATACTTGGAAGGCCTGCCCCCAGTAATGAGTCTTGAAAAATCTTCTGAATAAACCAATTCTGAGAAGGACTTGCACTGAGCAACAAATCTTAAACTGATTCTCGACAGGATCTAGAAAGAACTTGCCCCTGATAGGATCACTGACCAAGTTTCTAAACTATTTTGAAAAATTCCTTGAGAGGAAAGATAATTTGCAATCAAAAGTGTTTATTTAAACATGGCAATTTAAATGTAAAGTTCATGCAAAAATTAAAAAAAAAAAAATCATGGTTTAGAAAATGCAAAGTAATATGAATCACAGTTTAAAAACACGGTGGTTTAAAACATTTAGAATGAAAAGTAAAACAGAGGTATGATACCAAAACAAATGATTTGCAAAAAATGATTTTGGAGCTAGTTTACGCAACCTTGCTGTAGTATAGTTTCAAAATAACCTTGCTTCAATTAGGTCTTTTGAGGGTTATAACGTGGCTTAGTTCACGGTTTATTAAAAAAAGGATAAAGGCTCAAAGTTTATTTGTTCCCACCCCAACTTCGTGATGTTCTCCGGTCCTATGCTCAGTTAAACTCAGATTATGCATTCAGGTTCCAAAAGGTTTGGAATTGTACTGATGATAGTGATGACGATGGTCCAGAAGTCTTGAGATGCCAGCTACTGCTTCTTTACAACATTTATTTGTTTTTTTCCTTGTGGACCTTTTGAGGATCGAGGATTTAAGGACCTCTTTTCTTTGTTATCCCTAACTTTTGCCTGAACTATTTCTTTTGAAACTTATAGTCAGCGGGATGCCCTAGTTTTTGCCTAAGTCTCCTTTGACTTAGCAGACTTTTTCTTTTGATCTTTCTTCTTGGAGAGAAAGTGACTGCCTGTTTTAATGATTACGGCGGACCATCATTGGCTTTTGATTTGAAAGGCATATTCGACACTTGCATGTTGTATGTATGAACTTCCCATCTTTCTTAGCTCTTGCCTTGAAAGGGACTCGGCTCATTCTTTGAGTAAAGACTTATTAATGATCCTTTGCACAACATTCGTTCACTTGATTTGCGACCATCCTTTGAAAAGCATCTTCGGCACCTGCTTGTTGTATGTAAACTTTTTGTCGAAAGGTGTCTTGCATGAAAACTTTTTGTAATTGAATGCACAACCTAAGTTAAACTGGGAACTACCCTGCCCCTGGTTAAAATTGCGGGTTTTTTGTAAAAAAAGAAACTCCTACTTCAAGGCTCAAAGGGGTTAACGAGGGATTATCTTCCTTATATCTCCAGTGTTTGGGAATTGAAAAAATGTCTTACATCATCAGCAAAATCTATTCGAAAGCATACCAACAATAATTATGGGTATTACGTTTTCATCATCCTCCCACAAATATTTGCATAATAAAAAATTAGAATAAGAAGTGTATATTTTTTTTTGTTTTTGTTTTTGAAAGAGAAAGCATAAAGATGTAAATAAACAAATTATTTGAATCAAAATATTGTACATGCTCATTTTATTAAAATTGACATTTAAATATAAACGAGTTTGAAAGCAAATAAATATGATACAAACAAGGAAAATTCAAAATAGAAAGAAACAAGGCCAGTGACTAATCAAACACAAGGATAAGTTGTCCTGTCTTTAGGAAGTAACTGAGCTGAAGTTGATTGACGCTTCATTTCCTATGTTCTGGCAGAGGATTGCGCTGGACATTAAGACTGATATCATGAAAGCTGATGAGCTTGTCTTTGCTTAAATCCCGTACTCTAGCCTTTAGTGCGTAGCAATTTTCCAAATCATGGCCTGCAGCTCCTTCATGGAATGCGCAATGAAGGTCAGATATGAATCCAGGTGGAAGTGGATTTGGAGGAGGAGGTAGAGCCTTAGTGGTAATCCATCCTTTTTGAACCATGATCGGATACAATTCATTGTATGTCACAGGAATATGATCAAATTGAGTCCTATTGCGGTTCTGGTACTGTCCCATAGCTGGGCGTTGAAAAGCTTGAGCTGGTTGAGCACCAAATACAGGAGTAACAACAACAATATGAGCTCGATTAGAATGCTGAGATCTGTAATGAGGTTTCATGTCCTCGGTTAAGATAGAATTGGTCTGATCTTCCCTCTTCTTTTGGAAGTTCCCATAGGGTTTCTTTGCAACGTTGAAAGATTCAGCAGCTTTAGATACCTTCCCATTCTTGATGCCTTATTCGAGTCTTTGGCCAATGGTGGCCAAGTCTGTGAAGCCTGATGAGACACTGCCAATCATGTTTTTCCAAAAGAATGAAGACAAAGTGTCTAAGAACATTCTAGTAACTTCTTTTTCTACCAGAGGAGGTTCGACTTGAGAAGCTAACTCTCTCCACCGTTGAGAATACTCTTTGAAAAATTCTTTCTCCTTATGAGTCATGTTCTGGAGTTGACGACGGTCTGGAGTCATGTCCATGTTGTACTTGTACTGATTCATAAAAGCATTGGCAAGATCTTGAAAGCAATGAATGTTGCTTTGTTCAAGGTTCATGTACCATTTGAGTGAAGCTCCACTTAAGCTGTCTTGAAAGCAGTGGATGAGCAACTTCTGGTTGTTGGTATAGGCATCCATCTTCCGGAAGTACATAACCAAGTGGGCCTTTTGGCATGAGTCACCTTTGTACTTTATAAACTCAAAAGTCTTGAATTTGGCAGGCATAACAAAGTTAGACACAAGACACATGTTGTTTGCATCTATATTGACGAAGTCGTTTCCTTCCACGGCTCTGAGTCTCTTCTCCAAAGTCTGATATTGTTCATTGACATCTTCAAGTTCAACATCCACATTATCCTCACTTTGAGCACTGACGTTGTAATCAAAGTTAGGATTCTCATTGGGAATTCTGGAAGTATGTACCACAGGTCTGGATTCTGAGAAGATAGGAGCTCGGTGTCCTGATCTTGAAGCATGACTAATCATAGCGGCAGTGACCTATGGTGAAGAGAATTTGTGAGGCAAACCAAATTCAGGCCATGTTGATGGTGGCATATAGACAGGCTAAGGCTCAACAACAGCACTTGCAATTTCTTGAATGACAGTCCTCTGAGGTGGCTCCCCTCTAGTAATTAGGACCTGGAGCATCTCCGTTAAATTAGTCATGCTTGACTTTAGATCGTCAATTTCCATTCTGATCTCTAGGTTGTACACTTCTTGTTCTGACATTTTGTGTCTGACATTAGCTCTAATCCCGTATCAGTGATGAGGAATCAGTTTGACGACTTACAAATAACTGAAAGATAAATAGTTGGAATGAATTGCTGGACGACCCGATTATATGTATGAATTATGCAAGGAATGAAAATGATATGCAATGTTTATGCAACATAGGATACAATTCACATGCAATAGGATCAAATATTTGAAGTATTTGAAAAAGTTTAAAGAATGCATGGATGTATGAACACAAGCAAAATTTACAAACATATGGGGTTCAAAGGTTTGACGTCACGAGCATGGAGTCATGGGTCTACCCATCCCAAAGGTATGTACTAGGGGTTTATTTTGTACATGTAGAACAAGTTCTAACAAGGTTCCCAAAATCACTGATCCCTCTTTAGGATATTACCAGCACACCGACTGACTCATGAGAGCTGTAATATCCTTAAGATGAATCTCAATTGAGTGTAGTATCGCGTATCAATTATTCCCGATAGTCACCGCACTACTTCCTAAAAAGGATAAATGGTTAAAGGGTTTATTCTAATCCTCAGTTTCACGGGTTCTCAGTGGAAAAAGTAATGTATTCACGACACAAGCTCGATCAACATTAGTAATTCCAAAAGGGTACCTCCACTAATTTGGCGGGTTTTCAAGTTAGGTTGTTCAGATTCACTCCCTATAAACCTCCTTGATTATACCACCTCCTATCTTAATTGTATGTTCTCAAGTCCACTGAGGACTTTTCCTCACCACATGTGGATTAATCACATTCCCAAGAAAAATATAGCAAAATAAAATAGTAGGTAAATAAAATCAACAAAAAATAGAAAGCAAATAATAATCACAAATATATACAAGATATGTCTAACCCTTTTATATTTATCCTATGAAGCTTTAAAGGAAGGGGAAAATTTTTAAATAAACCCTGCAAGAATGCAAATGTTAAAAGAAACAAAATGCAAATAAAGAGAACTAGAATCGGGGGTTGATTATACGAAGCTATTAACACCCTAAGCATCTGTAGTACTCTACGGGAACCTCTTGTCTATATCTATGGTTATTACTATTATTATTTGCTATTATTTGGGAAAGTTTATTGCTTTTAGGAGATGAAGAGAGTGAGATATGTTTTTGTTGTTTTTGTAATATATATATATATATATGGAAAAAGGAATTTTGAAGAAAATGGAAAAGTGGATGAAAAAGAAAAAAGAGTACTCGCCAAGGGTTGAGACCTTGTGCCTACGTATTCTCCAAAGAGAAATCAGAGCAGTCGTAGTTCAGAAATACGGGAAAAGCTTAAAGGAAATTTGTTGTTCGGGGACTACGAGTTGTCGGGTTTTTAAGAACCAAGACAACGAAAGGGAAAAGCTTGTGAGGATTGATTGAAAAAGTGAAGAGATTAAAGGTTGTAAAGGGAGGATCCTATTATTTATGATGCTTTTAAGAAGTCTAAGGGTCCTTGTATGAAGCCCAAGAGGAGGCTATGGATATGATGCTTGTATGAAGCCCAAGAGGAGGTTGAAGATATGAATATCCGGGAACACGTCGGATGTAAAGAGAAGTTGAAGAGATGAATATACGGGAAAACGTCGGATGGAAGGAGAGATGAAAAAAAGAAAAGGTTGCTCTCTAAGATTTTACAATCTTATGCCTACGTATTCTCAATGGGATCTTGAGAAATCAGAGCGGTCGTAGTTCACCCCTAAGGGGCGCGGACTACAGAAAGGAAAGTTTTGATCGCACGGTGGCGAGAGAAAAGGTTTGATAAGAGGGGAAATCTAACCTAATGTTTCATGCAAGATGAACATCTTAATGTCTACCTTACTTCAAACTTAATCAAAAATTAAGTTTAACTAAGAGATCCTAAGGGAACATGCATACATGGCAAAGCATCACAGAATAAATGAAATATACACGACAAAGCATCGTGAAATCAGAGATATACATACATGGAAAAACATCATGTAACTGAAAATATACACGGAAGAACATCGTGTCTTAAATAAACATCCAAGAAAAAACATCGTGGTAATTGAAAACATACATGGAAGAACATCGTGTGATAAAAAACATACACGGAAAAACATCGTGTGATAAAAAGCATACACGGAAAAACATCGTGAAATCATGGAAAAACATCATGGTAAAAATGAATACATGGAAGAACATCATGCGATAAAATATACATAGACGAACATCGTGGAACGAATGATCAGATAACAAATAATCATGAGCATGGTATCACAAAGACCATATTTCAACGGGAGAAAATAACAAGTTGAAATAAATAGAAATGGTAAGATATATTCATGGAGAAAATAACATTTATTATCATCACAAAATTAAAATAGCTTTAAAATTATTAACATATTTCTTAGTTATTTAGAATTTTTAGTACACTTAATTAAACTAAGATTAAAACAAATAATTTAAAATAAGAACTAAAAAAATTGAATAAAAAAAATAGAAAAAAACTAAATGGTCCAGATAGTAATTTAGGGGTGGTATTTAGCAAAGAGTAATGGGCCAAAAATCCAAAATTAACCCAAAGCCTAAACTAAAAAAATCTGATTTATAACTTAAACAAAATAGAATAAATAAATAATAATGATAATGATAAGAAAAGGAAAAGGTTGGGACAAAAAATCTGGAAGAAATCACACGATCCCTTTTGAAGAAAATGTTCTGCAATATTTTCTTGGCTTTCTCCTAATTTTGTCGGCGATGATGCTCCCTCCGCCGATCGTCCGGCGCTGTGTTTTCGTCGGTTTCAGGTGAGTTCTATTTGAAACAATTTTGTTGTGATTTCTGCTAAATTGTTGTTGTAAATTGTTTTGTTGAGATTGTTGTGTTGAGATTTTTGTAGGATGGTGTAAGTGATGGAATTTTATGTGGTGAAAGTGTGTAAAAGAAAAAATGAGAAAAACATGAACATAAATTATGTTGAAAAAATAACTATATGAGAGGGAGATGAGAAGACAAATGTGAGTAGTTGTTTTGGTGTGTGTAATTGTGAGAAATATGTATCTATTTATAGGAAAAACTAAGCTTAGAAGTGAAGCTTTGTGGCAAAGAAATTCAAAGATGGTGATGATTTTTATGTAAGAATATTGGATGACGAGATTTGAAAAAATTGTAATTTCTATCCAAAAAAACAATGATGAAGTTAGAATGTTGAAAAATTGAATGCATATTGAATATTAATGTTTGAATGTTGAAAGTGATGATGATATTTGAAAAAAATGGTTAAAGATGAATGATGAAGTTTGAATATTAGTTCTAAAAAATGATGAATTTAGTGATGATTAATTTTGAAAATTGAATAATATATTTTGAAGATTGAATCATAATGTTTGAATATTGAAAAACTTGGATAAAAATGATAAAGAAATGGTGTAGTGATAAGTGCAAATTGTAGCTATTTTTGTATATAAGTTTTGTTGCACTTATCGATACTTGTTGTTAATATCGTTCGAATAAACTCCACTTTGTTTGTAAATACGTTTACTTTATGTTATAATGTATATATTGCGTATCGTGTAAATATCATTGAATTTAATTGATTTTCTCTCATTTTTGTAGGTATTCAAGCAAAGATATTTTGCCTTTGTTGTATAGAGCATTAAATAAGATTTCCAACTCTTTCGACCGTGCGTCAATCCGAGTTACGGTTCAAAAGTTATGGTCAAAACAAGGGCTGGTGTGCTGTCAAGTTCGTTTTACGAACTTCCCAGCGAATAATCCCAGACTAGAGGCAGTAGAAAAAGGGACCAAAGTTCGCATTGCAAACTTTCCAGCGAATATTCGCTTTGCGAATAAAAGTTCACATTGCAAACTTTTGCAGAATCGCAAAGGCGGTTTAACTGTTCCTGAGGCATCAGGTGCTAAATTTTGATGTTCGCTTTGCGAACTTGACAGATTTTTAAATGATATTTAAGTCATTTCATTCATTTTTTAGGTTATGATTTTGGGGATTTTTGCTCCCAACTCCATCAAACTCATTTTTCAGTAGGATTAGCTTAGAAAACAACATTGAAGCTTGCATACGGATGATCCGGGGTGGATTTCTCATAGATCGGCGTTGACAAACCGCGAGATGTTTGGTTTATTTATTTTCTTCTTTGTGTATTTCTTCTTTGTTGGGTTGTTGTATGTGTATTTACTTTGAGCTCATGTATATTTGTCGCTCATGGCGTTATATTTAATATGTTTTACAAATCTTTATCGGTGATTGTCCTTGATTTTTGCTTTATGCTTGGGGCTTGGGTTGTGTTAGAGATAAACATCGCATACCTTGATTAGGGATGATTATCTGTTAGTTTATGGATGCTAGAGATAGATTTAGAGCTAACAATCTTTATGGGTGTCGAAGCTTAATGCCTCTGTATCTTGAGTCGGGTGCGAGAGTGTCGACGAGGGTAACACGGTTGTTCTCTCAGCTCAGTGTGTCAGAGATGGACACTGTTGTGAGCGATGCTGGATGATATTGAGGAGTATTGTAAGTTGAGTATAGCTGGTCGGTAAGTTTAAGTTTGTGAGGAGTCGATTATATGCATGCCGGATAAGTTTCTTCTCTCTGAAGAATGAATTCTTTTTGTGTTAGTGTTTACTTTTCTGCATTTACTTTAAACCCATTTTAACCTAAACTCATTAACATTTAAATTGTCGAACAACGGTTTAATAACACCAATCTCTGTGGACACGACATAAATCCCGGAGGGAATTCTTCCGAAAATAATATTTTTGCTTGCCGCTTTACCGCTCCAACATGTAGTCATGGCAGGAGGATTTAGAAATAAATTTGTTTGAGAAATAATGATGAAATAAAGAAAAATTTGTTTAGCATCTTTGAACAAATGATGATAATTTGGAGTTAGTGAAAATAAAGTGAATTGTGTGGGTGATATGAAGAAAAATATGAAGAAAAAAAAATACTAAGTGTGTTTAGTAGTATCAAGTAGCAAGAAAAGAAAATTGAAAAAAAAAACAAGAAAGTGGGGATGGCATTTATGTGAGAGAGACTAGTAGTGTTAAATTGAAAAATTACTACATTATCATAATAATACAATTACATAATAAAAATAAAGAAATTACATAATAATAATAATAAAAAAACTAACAAAAATAAAGTTTATTAAAAACCTGATTAATAAAAAATAAAATTAATATAAATTGAAACCGAAATTGGTAAAAACGATAAAACTGTCCAGTATCGAAGTGTCTGAAAAAATGAAATGAACATACCAAAATGATAAGTAAAAAATATATGTATTGAAAAAATACAGTGTTTTGTCAAATTTTGAAATTGATTTTACCCGGTAAAAAGGCTCAGACGGGTCAGAAAAGCGACCGAAAAATAACTGAAAAAATAAAATAAGCACACCAGGTTAAAGTATGCGGAAAATAGATTACGAATTGACATATGCAAATTCAATTTAAAAAACTGCCCGTACATCGGATTTTTGCACAGGTGACTTTTAGTTTGACCAAAATGCTCGAAAATTTAACCCGTTCATTTTGACTGATAATTCAAACAATATTCATGATAAAATATATGATATGATATGCAGATGATGCAAAGTGAAAATGCAGTCAGAAGACTAGAAATAACTAAATTAGTGGGTCAAAATTTAGGGTATGACAAAATGAATAAATAAATTTAATCTTTTTAATTGAATGAAGAGGAACACATAAAAATTGATACAACCGAAAACATAATTTTTTATGATTATTAAAAAATTATTCATAATTATTAAACAAATTATTTTCAAATGTCAAAATTTTTATTTTTCTCATGGGTCACTGTCAGCAAAATACCTATTTTATTTTACTTAATAATTGTATTTATTTTAGACACATAATACTTATTTTAAAATGTCAAAATTTCTATTTTTTTCATGGGTCACTATCTGCAAAATACCTATTGTATTTTAGGAAATTTTACCCCATACCCCTACATTTATCCCCATACCCCTACTCATTAATTTTTTTGACGAAAATACCCTCATATAAATAGTATTTCTTTCAAAATTTTCATTTTTCTTTCTCATTTTGTCTTGTTACAAACGGTAAAAATCGCTCAAAATTTGGCTTCCGGAGAACACACTGAGACTACTTCCGGATCACAAAAAATACACTTCCGAAGAACACACGTGGGCTACATCCGGAGAACAAAAAATTAACAACCGGATAACTCAAGTAAGTTAGTTCCGGTTCTATATTTTTCGTTGACACATACCGGATAACTGGCCACCGTGTTATCCGGTTTATGTAGTTCCTTCATCGGATAACTTGATGCTCGGTTATCCGGTTTGTGTATTTTCTTCATCGGATAACTTGATGCTCAGTTATCCGGTTTGTTAATTTCTTCACCGGAAAACTAGATGCTGAGTTTTCCGGTTTTGTTTCGAATTTTAATTTTTAATTTTTTTCAGTGGCTCGCCGTTTTAGAGGACGCGACGGATTTATCTATCGACGGTATGCCGATGGATCGGTAGTTTGCGCACTTGATATTCCAGCCGAAGATCGGATAGCTGATCCTCCACCTGTACCAGCAGCAGCTCACATTCCACCGCTTCCACCATTTCCGGGAGGACCGACTGATACATCACTTTTGGTGAGGTATCAGAACCATGTGGCTCGTTATTTGTGGGATGGCCAAGTAAGTAAATCTATGACCTTTCTATGTTGAATAAAATGTAATTTTAATTATTTATGTATTATGACATATTCTACGATTTATTTTTCAGGAGAGAGTTCCGAAGAAGGAGCTGAAGGTTGCTGCACATGGCAGCAAACTGATTGGATGGACTCCATCACATCTCCCACGTGCGATTGAGGGATGGGTATCTAATTCTGGTTTATCCTCTCTGCAGAATACCAGTTTATCGAGGATAGATCAGAACCTGTTATCTGCATTTGTGGAGAGGTGGCATCCCGAGACATCGTCATTCCATATGTCGTTTGGCGAGATGACGATTACATTGGACGATGTTTCTTGCCTCCTTCATATACCTATTAGAGGGGAGTTATGTGACCCTGCACAAAGGTTTACTGACTCGGATGCTATTACCCAGGATATTAGTCTAATGGGTGCTACACTGGAGGAAGCAGCTGAGGAAATTCGTGCAAACAGGGGTCCTTACTATAGGCTTGATTGGTTGAAGAAGTTATATTCTAAACCTAATCCAGAAAATGTCTGGGTGGGTGCTGCTAATGAAGGGTCTTCTGAGAAAAGCAAAGAGAGAAAATGGCAATTAATGCGGAGATTACAGAACGACGTTATTTTATTTATGAACAAGTCGATTCTTGAAACTACAGCCCTATAAAACAAAACTATGTCGCTTTGGGCGAAGCGAAGAGGGATATTTACAAAAAACGAGCCCTATCAAAACATCTGTTTCGCCTGGGCAGGGTGAAAGGTTAAAGACGGCAATTACTTTGACTTATGAACAATCTTCGGAACATCGACTGCAACCCATTGGCGGAGAACTCCTTGGTGAATCACAAAGTCTGGCACTTTCCTTGATTTGTCTTCAGAAATAACGTTGATTTCTGGTGGAGCAGGATCGTTGGAATCTGTCTCCCAGGCAGAGTTGTCGTAGGAGGATTCCTCTGTTGTATTTTGCATAGTATTTGTGCTCTTAGGCAAATCTCCCCATCCAGTTGGTTGGATCTCTTCGAGCCTGATACGAGAGCTTTCGGGAGCGGTGTACTTGAACATGATGTCAAATTTTCCACTTGGTTGTCCTAAGGTGTCCCACACTTCTTTGGATCTAGAGGAGTCATCTCTTTCGATGACGTTGACCTCGGGAAAAGTATAGTTGATGAACTCTAGTCTGGCGAACTTTGCGAATTCCTCGTAGTACTGGATAGGTTCTGAATACCCTGAGTGTTGATCCCATGACATGGTGGGGACGCATGTATTTTTTCAATGATGCTTAGCTGATTTTCATTGTTTAGCTGATTTTCTTGCCCCGAGTCTCCTGGATACGGATGCGAGATTGGCAGGCCATCCATCGGGCCATAATAGTCGTGGTCAAAGTTGTCTTTCATCAGAGTATCTTCCTCTAATGAGTTTGGTGGAGCACGGCATTCTTCCGGATCACAATCTCCATATATCATTTCGACGTCTGACCTGGGTATAAATATCGGACTCTGTGCGGGATAGCAAAATGGCGTAGGCACCTCTTCCTGAGACATATAACCGTCCTCGTTGAGATAGGACTTCCATTCCTCATCCGTATCGGAGGGATCCTCCTCGTTGATAGTATGGATTGTTTGAGGCACTGGGTGAAGGAAACCTCCACTGTGGAAGAAGTCCTGAATGGGATGAAGACTTTCATCGTTAGCAGCTGTCTGGGTGCTGTCTTTCACATAATCCAGAAAATGTCCATATTCTAAACATGCATGCTCAAGCAATTTCGACTTTTGATGGTATTCCACCTCATCACTAGCTTTTACAAGTTCATACCAAAGCTCCTCTATCGATTTTCGCATGTCATTCACAACATACTCCTTGCACTTCGCTTTCACATTCTTGTTTATGTGAAATCGGCACAGCAAATTAACTGTCATAGGAAATACTGTTTCAATTGCTTTCATCAAAGCAAGATCTCTATCAGTTAAAATTACTTGTGGCCATAATCCTTGTTTAGTAAATAACTGTTTCAATTTATCTAGTACCCAGCATAAAGTCTCTGTTTGCTCAGATTCCATATAGGCAAATGCAACAGAAAATGTTAACTCAGTTGATGTCACACCAACTATTTCAAACAAAGGTTGCCTATACTTATTGGTTTTGTAAGTTCTATCCATAATCAACACAATAGGAAACAGATTCAACAACTTCACAGAGTCTGGATGGGCCCAGAAGATATCTCTCACAACTTCTGACTCATCTTTTTTCCTACTCCAATAAACATAATCAGATTCCTCTATCAATTTAAACAACTGTTGCATTTCTGTTCTAGGGCCCCTGATGTTTTTTTTAATCTTACTCTTATGTTTATATATTTGGGTGATTCGAGTCACACTCTCCGGATCTCGTTCTTTCAATGACAACAATATGTGTCTTGGAGGAACATGACGTTTTGACAAATCAGCTATATGTTGTTGGTCATCATCATTGAGTCGACTTACAAACGCAACCTTCAAATCTATCAGGTAAACCATGGTTGTGAACTCCACATTTTACATCAAATTTTCCAACCAGAACCATCTTTTGAAGGTGTTGATCCTACTTTGAAAGGACAACTACATCTTTTCCATCTCTATCACAGCCAAATATAACCTTGTCACTTCTTCCTCTCTTGCCAGTATTGGTGTCCGAATGGGTTATAATAACAGTGACTCTATTCCTCAGTCCAACCTCCTTAATCCACCTAGTCGCCTCTTCTCTTGTAGGAAATTTTTCTGTAGTCAAGAATATTTTTGTTGTATCTACAGCTGTCTGGTCTTTGTCACATATCATCAAAGGAATGTCCATGTCTCCTAAACAAACTTAAATAAAAAAAAATTAAAAAAAAATGAACCGGATAATTGTGGACCAAGTTATCCGGTTAAATAGTAACCAAAATCGGATAACTTGACAACAAGAAATCCAGTGAAGAAAAATATACAAACCGGATATCTTGGAGACAAGTTATCCGGTTAACAAACATTGCCTCTAAAATACAAACCGGATAACTTATGGTTGTGTTATCCGGTTCACTATATACAGTAACCGGATTTCTTGTAGTCAAGTTCTCCGGTTTAAAAAAAACCATTCCGGAAATCCTTGCCCTAGGTTCTCCGGTTCTCGTCGAATAATGACAAAAATTACTTTTGGACTTGTATAACTGTACGGTAAAAAGTAAAAAATATATAAATAAAAAATAAAAGGATAAAATTGGAATTTTTAAAAATTTGTAGGGGTATGGGGTAAAATTTTCTGTATTTTAACTAACGATTGTCTTTATTTGAGATACAGAATTCTTATTTTTAAATATCAAAATTTTCTATTTTTCTCACGGGCCACTATCAGCAAAATACTTATTTCATTTTAATTAACAATTGTCTTTATTTGAGACATAAAATTCTTATTTCGAATGTCAAAATTTCTATTTTTCTCACAGGCCACTATCAACAAAATAAATATTTTATTTTAATTAACAATTATCTTTATTTGAGACACAAAATTCTTAATTTCAAATGTCAAAATTTCTATTTTTTTCACGGACCACTATCAGCAAAATACCTATTTTTTTAATTAACAATTGTCTTTATTTGAGGCACAAAATTCTTATTTTCAAAAGTCAAAATTAAATTTATATTATTATTCATTTTATAATTAAATAACTCATTTCAAATTTACATGTATATTTAATTAAAATCTATATCGTATCAAATAAATTTACCCGCGCAGACGCACGAGTATCTTGCTAGTTGATTACAAAATTGTCCATGTGGTAGTATAAGTTTGAAATAATTGAAGGACAAATGAGGCAATGCATGCAATCTACTTTTGATGGATTGATAGTAGATGAGTAATATGTAGAACCTGAAAAAGTGAAAAGTGTTGAAAATACTTTTCACATAATAAATTATAAAGTGCATAATGAACTTCAAAAAAGGACATAAAATTTTCCTTCAAAAGTTTTTTCCACTTAGTAGTCTTTGTGGTTATCATTATATTTTATGTAAAATGAAATAAAAATTAATACGATGACTTAGGAACAATCTAAAAAATCTATATGAATATTAGCTTACATGTACCTTTTCAAAGATCTCTTTAAATAGAACATTAGTTGTTATTGTATTTTGATGAGACTGTTCATCGTGAATCATAACTTTTAATCCTTGTTTATTCTTTACCCTTGACGCTGCAACTTATAGGTTCTCATGATAGAACATGGAACGGGGCATATAGAGGCCAACAAAATCCACAGATTGACCTTGTGACTTATTAATGTTCATTACGTAAGAAACTATAATCAGAAACTGCCTTCTTGAAAGTTTAAAGGGTCAAGGTGACTGTGAAGGTGAGGTGGTGACTCGAGGAATGTAAATGACATTTATGCCATGTTTTCCCGACATTATTTTTCTTCCAATACATGATCAACAAGTTTGGTGACTATTAATCTCATATTGTTACACAACCCTTTAGATTGGTCTAAGTTTCTCATAAGCATGAATGAAGTTCCAACTTTCAATTTGATGATGTGATTTGGTAAGCCAGATGTCCTAAGTGAATTAAGAAATTATGATGTTATGACTTCATAGGTTGATGGATCATTTACATCAGATTTATCGACTGAATTTGAACTCATATAAACTTTTTTGTCTTCAGCCTTTTTTCATCCTTCCCGAGCCTCAATTAGAAAGACCTCTAACTCCTTCATTGTCTTACGAGATGAATCCAATGCCTGGTTTGCTTTAGAAAGAGCTGACTTGGTCTTGGATAGGGTCATTCGAGCAGTGGTCAGAGTTTCATCCTTCATCTTCATCTCGGCACGAGCGAATGAACCTTATCATCCAACAAGTCGGGGTACCCGGAAGTTTATACATCAACCTCTATTTCTGATAACAAGTCATACACCTTTTGGAATTGCTATAGGTACCTGTTTCTCTTTTAATGGTAAGAGCACTAAATTGTTCTTGAAGCATTTTTTTTCCTTTTGGAGATGGTGGGGCATGAAAACATCTTCATTTTCGATGGCACCAAAGGCCAAAACGATTAACGCCCGATGAGTTAGGTATGCCAGTTTGCCAACTCCTCATGAAGAAAAACCTTGAACTTTCATGAAAACATGTGTAATCCTCCTCAAAAATATAAGATCGAAACTTTCTAGTCGTCTACGAACTAGGATAAGTCATAAGTGAAACTGATAATGCAGTTATGGTCGGCGATGAACATACACCAGGACCAGACCTTCCTAAGTTTTGCTTGAGAATCCAAAGTCAAACAACCAAGTCTTCCTTTATGAGGCACCCCATCAACAAATTTGGTGACATGACTTCCACTGGTTATGAATGATAATAAGCGTAAAGCATTTTTCACCATGACTCATTATGGAGAACCCAAAGCTTCCACTTGGGTCGGGACGGGAAGGTTAAACTCAACTAGATCTACATGGGGATATCGTACAAGGAATTCCTCTAGTGGCCACCGTGGAAGCAACAACCGTAGATATGGGCAACCCTAAATGTTCTCTTCATCTAGAGCATCGTGTAGTAAAATTTCATCTTATCTACAAAATAGGGATTAATAAAGATAAGACGATTATAATCATCTAAGAAATGTCAAAGAAAACATAAATTCTCTTGCATTATAAATCAGCTAAGACGATTATAAATTCTCTTGAAAATGAACAACGAATGGAAAACGATGAACCGATGAAAAAAGATGAACCTTTGAACAACTGATGAAAAAATGATGAACGATGATTGTTAGGGTTGATATGGTGTTTCGTTTCTCAGTACTGAACGTTAGGGCTGAAATGGTGTTTTGTATCATATTGTTTCTCAACGAAGAATGGCTAGTGAAGAGACAAGCTAGTTAGGTGTAATAAACATGAATGAATGATACCACCACGACCAACAACCGGAACCGTGGTGATATATTACTTGCTTAATTAAATTTCATAAAGAAGCGTCGGTATATTAAAATTTAAAATATTTAAAACAAAATAAAAAATATGTCACAACGGTTCAGCTACGCAACCTATGGTATCACATTTATTTAAAAATTAAAAATAAATAAAAATAAAAAGGCGCGAATAAATGTTAAAAAAATAAAACATTTGAAGCGTCAGTAAATTACAATTAAAAATTGATCGTACCTGGATCAGACAGTTAGTAGTGGCCAACGGCGTTTGGAACGGCAGCTCCGGTGATGGTGAGAGGCGGCCGGGGGGGTGTACCTGCAAGGTACTCCGACGCTCAAGTGAGAGAGTGTACAGAATAACAGCAAATACAGAAAGTGTAGAGTGGCAAGAAGAATGTGTCTAACCTGACCCTCTCAAGTGAGAGGGTATTTATAGAGAGCCCCCAGTGCGGGGCCAACGGTTACCTGCAGTGGGCTGGATCAACTAGGCCCACTCCAAGCAACTGCTAGGGCTTACGTGTAGTAGTGAAGACCAGCACGTGGTCTTCGCCCTAGAGTAACTGCTCCTAGATTTTCGGAAGTAGGGCAGACCGAATCCTTCGGACGTGGGAGGTTACTTGGAACGTGTCCACGTGGTATGGACCGTTGGGCACTCCTCGCGGGGAGGAGCCTTCTGTGTCGAGGAGAGATGAAGCTCGTAGAATGGACATGGCCTCGCGGAGAGGAGTCGTGTCCGTCGGGGAGTGATGTGTAGCATTCTCGCGGGGAGAAGCTAATCTGTCGGGGAGGCACATCTCAGCAGGGTGTGATGTCCACCTTTCCTATTGTCCCAAGTGCCCGACACTGCCTAAGTGCCCGGCGAAACTGTGGCTTGCACGTGGCAGTCGCGTGTCTTGCAGAAAGACCTTATTGGGCCTCCCCAGGCTGTATGGGTTGGGCCTGCTCGACTGTTGGATAGCCTCGGCCCAGTCCAGAACAGGAGCCCCCCAAGTCATTGCTCTGAGATGTCAGAGTAATGACTTAAGGGTTATTGGCATGTCGGGGATACGCCAAGAGAGGAACCGAGAAGGCCATTATCGTGCTCGACGTTCCTACGGTCGCACATAAGTCGGGCATCGGACAGCTGTGTCTGGTCGTAATGCCGGGGAGATGAGGGGTTTCAGATTCGAAACGTTGAGGAAAATTGAAAGGACACGTGTGGGAGGATGAAAGGCTGCATGTGTGCCACGTGTCGTCTGTCATCATTATCTAGGGAGGCTAGGGCGGCTTGCTAGGGTAGCGCACTCAAGTTCCCTATGTCCCTCGAGTTCCGTGAAAACCACTATAAAAACTCCTCCCCTCGTTCATTTTCCCACTTTTTTCGTTTCTCTCTCCTTCTCTCTCTATCTTCTACAGCAGTCGTTCGCCGCCGTCAACTGCCAGAACTCCGTACCGGAAACCTAAATCATCGCCTATAAGGTATTTGTTCAAAAACTGACCTTTTTCTTGCGTTTCCTCTTGATTTTAACTAGCGTATAGCACTTCCTTGGTGAACTGATGAAGTTCCCATGAGAAATGAAAGGGTTCCTGGCAAATACGGCGGGAATATTTTGTTGTTGAGAGAGGAAGTGTTAAGAACTTCTCTCGCTTTTGTTGAATGTCTCGGGGACAAGGGATGAATATCTCGGGGACGCGATGAATGTCCCGGGGTCCCCAATGGTCACTCTTTTCGTTAGCGTTATGGGAAAAAGGGGGCAGAATTTTCCGGGGAGGCGATGAGTTCCCCGGTGACCATGTTGATCCTCGGCCGGCTATGTCGGGGAAACGAGAAAGCCTTGCCCCTTCCTCGCTCGTTCGCTTGAACAGCGGTGGAGGGGTGAATTTGATATGACCCATCGAATTCACCGTTTCCTTCTACTATTCAGGTAAATGGACGGTTTGGCTGCGAAGGTGGCCGTAGGATCCTTTGAAGAAGACGACCACCCAGAATCTCCCATGGCTCATGAAATTCTGGTACAGATGTGTGATGTCTTGTGCAATGTCACAACATCGCAATCTGCTGAACAAGGCAATAATAGAAACAGTAAATGAACACTATCAATTGTTCACCCAGTTCGGTTCAACCAACCTACATCTGGGGGCATACCAAGCCAGGAAGGAAGTCCACTATTAGTAGTATCAAATTACAGACTCAACACACCAGTTGACAATCTACCTAATTCAATCACTACCCAATGACCCTTCTACCTAAGTCCTCCCTAGGTAAGAGACTCCATCTCACTTCCAATCATCTCGATGATGTCTAGCAGTCAACTACACCGTCACTGCATCAACAGCTTGACTCCTTAAACTTTTCTATTACATAGACTTTGGAAGACACACTTCCATGACACCCCTTTGGAGTTGCTTCAAAGCTTCCTCCAAGAACAATACATCTCTTACCTACAGGCTTCGAGATAAACACGATGACCATCCCACAAACCGGGTGGTTCATCAACCAACACAGCCCTTATAATCTACATGATGGCTGGCTTACCAAAACTAGGTTACAATGCTTCTATTTATAACCTATTTCCCAACTGGATTTGGGCCTTCAAATTATATCAAATCTTCTGTTCCAAATCTCCAACAGATTCTGCTATTAATTGGATCTTCAATCAAATCTTCAATTTAAATCTTCAATAATTAACTCTAAATATTCTCCATATCTTTATGCATTAAATTCAGCTCCACATAATATTTCCAGGATATTATGTATCTTTTAAATCTTCTCTTTAAATCAGCTGCAAGATCTTCTCCACACAAATAGGAACAATCTTCATGTCTATTTGCACAAAAATAGTAACAAACTATTCTCCACAAGATATGCAGAATTAATTGTATCAGAATAAATCTTCTCCAATAAATTCGCATCCACTCTAACTAACAGATCTCCTCAAATCAAACTAATGCGTGCAGCCCTAAAAACATCACAACCTGATGTTTTAAGTTTCTGGTATAGTGATGTCAAGACATCGCATGTGACATCACTCTTCAGCACTTTAACTCTTCAACACCTTAACATTCTGCAATACAAAAACCACAACAGATGGTTTTCTGATGTTCTGTCAACTGATGTTATGACATCGGGTTTGACATCAGCACAAAACTGCAACCCTTAAACACTTAACATAACCAGAATGTTAACTAAACATAACAAGGCTGTTAAAAACTCATGTTGAAACATCAACCATGACATCAACATTGTTTTACCAAAATTCTAGCCAACTCCAAGAATTAACAATCTCCCCCTTTGGCTAATTTTGGCTAAAACAATTTCAGCCTACATCAGACCAACTTGGACCAACTTGCAGCAGAAACGAAGACTTTCACATCAGCATAGGGCAAACTCCCCCTCAAACCAAGAACCAGCTCACAGCTGTTCAAACACTCTCCCCCTCAACTGCTGCACCATATCAAAAAAAACTTCACAACCACACCTTGGCAACCACTAGGCTAACTCTCCCCCTTTTTAGCCATAATTGGACAAACTCTGAACATAGCAGCAAGCACACAAAAATTCCAAAGGCAAACTCTGAATCTTCCAACCAATATACTCAGAACAAAACCCAGACTCACTAGCTGAACAAACATTGGGGTAAATGTATACTGCTGATTCAATCCATTGACATCTTGTCTGACAACTTTTTCAACAAAAGATCAACTCCCCCTATCTAGGAAACTCCAGACATAGTCTTCATTCATCCAGACAGGAATGCTTCACACAATCATTCACAAGTTCTAATGCCTTCCACTGAACTCTAAGTAAACTCCTCTTTCAAAAAAAAACACCAAGACAAGTGTGACATCTCCCAGATACAAACAAAGTTGTCCTTGAGACTCCTCCTTAGAAGCATGTGTACATATGATTCAAACAATTTGCTTCACATGGCTAGAACACCAATATGTCATCCAGCAGCCTAATGTCATAACATGTTATCTGACATTATATCCTCATAAGATCCAACCAATCTTCCCAATCTTGATCAACATGCAATCTCCACAATATATGTACCTTTGCAGCAAAATCCATAAACTAGTACTCCCCCTGTCATGGATAACCAATGCTCTATATGAAGCTGAACATTTGAGCACACTTGCTGAGCACATGCATTTTGGTACCATTGTCCCTTTCTCCAAAGGTGGTCGTTCCCTATCATACTTTTCATCTTCAGACGTTCAATCAAAACCTGATCTACTTCAGTCTTCTCTACATTCTCCATCTAAGGCAGACCTTCTACTTCATCATTCTCCCGTATGATTAGGTAGACTCCCCTTAGGCATAATGTAGGCACCAATCTTCTAAACCAGGGCATAATTATCCTTCACCAAGGATATTCAACCAAATAATGTCCCAACATAAGTTAGAACATCTGCCACACACCAAAACATCATCACCATGATTCTTGATATGCTCCACCAACTGGACTTACTATAGCACAGTAATCCACAGAACTAGAGAATAACCTCTCATCCACCTTCAAGAAGAATAATCTCCTTGAGTCTTCAACTCATCACCCTTCTGCCCAAGAGTAACTTGTTCCAAGACAAACCTCAATAATAACCAGCTGCCACACTCTGATTATCTTGATTCTTCGAATCCACTTCTAAGATCAACCAAATGCCACAGTTTGATCACCTCATTCACGAATCCTCATATGAAAACAGCCAAATGCCACATTTTGATCTTTTTCACGTTTGTCAGGACTCTCACAAAGATATCTTGATCCACCAAGGAACCTTGATCTTCAAGTCACATGTTCCACTTGCTCAAAAGCAAACCCACTTAGACTCCCTAAGCCATGGTCATGTAACATCTTCTCCTTCCTACAGCTCCCGCAAACTGCCATGAGAACAATCTTTTTGAAGCATCCTATTATTCATTCCTGTAGATCACCCTATCACTAACTGATGTGCCACATCACCAGCTGAGACTCCTGATGTTGAGCTAGATGTCATAACATTATGTCATCCAACTGTTGAATTCAGCTCAACCTTCTGCCACTCAGAAGAACCTCCTCCCTTTGCAGAAACAGATTTCCATGCTCTCATAGGCTTGATTCAATAATCAAGTTTGAGTAGACAACCTCCATCCTGCTTAGAAACTCCAAAGACTTCAAACCTACCACATCTGAATCTTCAGAAAATAAGTAGTCTAAGACTACCCCATAGCAATACTAAAGAAAGTCACTTCCCTTAGTAGAGCCGACAGTAGAAAGCCAGAGATAACTGCCACTTATCCTCGACCTTCACAACCAGAGCCAACACCATGCTCCAAACCACTTAGATCATAAACAAACTGATCCAAGCTGTAACCATCAAGATTATGCTATCTTCATGGTCTTCCATCTTCATCTTATCAACTTTCAAGATTAGACCAACAAAACTGAAGTAACTTGCATAACACACTCTTCCAGATAACTGCCAAGCTCCCAACAAGATCTTTACAAACAGCCAGCAGATGATGCTCACTCCTTCATTCACACACTTCTGATACAGTCGGCTGATAAGGCTACCTCAGGTTGTCATCTTCAAATACCAAGCTTCTCCATCATGGCCACACAAAAATATCCGGACTGTAGATTTGCATAATCCTCTAGACAAATACTAAGTCTCTCGTCAAAGTATTTACCCTCATGCACAACATCACTAATAGACAGATACTAAGTCTCTCGTCAAAGTATCTACTATTAAACAGAAAAAGATTACCTTCTCACACAAGGCATTCTTTTCTGCACACTTCTGGCACTAGCTGATCCCTCTTTTATAAATTTACACCATTGATGACTCCTGAAACTCCACCATGAGCACAACTAACTGATCAACCTTCACACAAGTAAGAGCCTGCATCCTCTACATCTCAAGAATCTTCTTCTCAACCTTCTGATGTTCAGACCTTCTGTCTGTCTTTGAGATGTTGAATGCCATCCTTCTGCACCTGAAGAGGAGATTCCCTCTAACACGTTTCTGAAAACGACCAATGACTGGTCATCTAAAATGTTTCTCCCAACATTTCAACCTCCAAGGATGCCCTTTAATCCTTGCCAAAAAATGTTCCATTATGTGAGGACACCACATAACTGAACTCCAGCTTTAGAGGAACCTTCTCATGCAGATACCAGGGAACCATAATCCTTTAAAAAAACACCAACATCTCCTTGCACAAATCTGAAATGCTCATCCTATGGTTGGTACACACATATAACTCCTTTCAAACAGAATCTGCTCCATGGCCATAAACAAGATTGCAAACAACTGGCTGCTTTGATCAGAAGGAATGTCCTTGACATTTGAGCTTGACCTCCACAAAAACAAACAACCTTTGAACACCTACTCACTTGGATCCGAAATACACTAATCCAATGAGTGACATTATATTGATCATCTCTTGACCAACATACATATCTAAGACATGTTTCTTGAAGGAAACTTCTTAGACACACAACCGAAATGCCTCCTCTTCCAAGCCAGGAGTAGGTTCCAAACAGATGTGATCAATACACATTTGTTTAGCCCCCAAGCATCTGTTATGCCATACCTTTATCCAACAAGATTCTGCACAATCTGCTGGTTTTATGTTCCAACATCTGGTAGGACATAAGTTCTCTTCACAAGAAACACACCAAAAGATCCTTTAACACAGCCCAGAGATTGACCTTGTAAAGTTGGAGGCAAGAATAAATTGCTTCTTTCTTCAGACCTCTTTTCAACAAGCTCATATAAGAGTTCCTTTAGGAGTGGACTTGGGATGAACCACAAGTATCTTTAGCAACTCTAACAAGCTAGTTAAAGATATCCTCAAGTATCACCACACCATGTGATACATCTTCAGAGGAGAACAGAATGTTGCAGCCTTAACACAAAACCACCAGGAGTTTTCCATCAGATATATATATATATGCAGCGGAACACACACCAGAAAACTCCTCTACAACCTTCAGGCACTGCTCCATAATCCTTGCACATCATCACAATAAGCCAAGTGTCAACACAATCATAACAACAGTTCTTATGAAAAATCCATCCTTCATAACAAGGGATCATCCAAACCACTATCTTCCTTGCTCATGAACCAGAAAGTATCTTCCCTAGATCTCATCCAGAAACAGACAGGATGCCTGCTCTGATACCAATTGAAATTCTGGTACAGATGTGTGATGTCTTGTGCAATGTCACAACATCGCAATCTGCTGAACAAGGCAATAATAGAAACAGTAAATGAACACTATCAATTGTTCACCCAGTTCGGTTCAACCAACCTACATCTGGGGGCATACCAAGCCAGGAAGGAAGTCCACTATTAGTAGTATCAAATTACAGACTCAACACACTAGTTGACAATCTACCTAATTCAATCACTACCCAATGACCCTTCTACCTAAGTCCTCCCTAGGTAAGAGACTCCATCTCACTTCCAATCATCTCGATGATGTCTAGCAGTCAACTACACCGTCACTGCATCAACAGCTTGACTCCTTAAAATTTTCTATTACATAGACTTTGGAAGACACACTTCCATGACACCCCTTTGGAGTTGCTTCAAAGCTTCCTCCAAGAACAATACATCTCTTACCTACAGGCTTCGAGATAAACACGATGACCATCCCACAAACCGGGTGGTTCATCAACCAACACAGCCCTTATAATCTACATGATGGCTGGCTTACCAAAACTAGGTTACAATGCTTCTATTTATAACCTATTTCCCAACTGGATTTGGGCCTTCAAATCATATCAAATCTTCTGTTCCAAATCTCCAACAGATTCTGCTATTAATTGGATCTTCAATCAAATCTTCAATTTAAATCTTCAATAATTAACTCTAAATATTCTCCATATCTTTATGCATTAAATT
The DNA here is from genome assembly GCA_022829125.1 of Lathyrus tuberosus. Classification (NCBI taxonomy): domain Eukaryota; kingdom Viridiplantae; phylum Streptophyta; class Magnoliopsida; order Fabales; family Fabaceae; genus Lathyrus; species Lathyrus tuberosus. Next base: position 14,179,197 of record JALAZF010000120.1, on the reverse strand, counting down.
CAGCTCCACATAATATTTCCAGGATATTATGTATCTTTTAAATCTTCTCTTTAAATCAGCTGCAAGATCTTCTCCACACATATAGGAACAATCTTCATGTCTATTTGCACAAAAATAGTAACAAACTATTCTCCACAAGATATGCAGAATTAATTGTATCAGAATAAATCTTCTCCAATAAATTCGCATCCAATCTAACTAACAGATCTCCTCAAATCAAACTAATGCGTGCAGCCCTAAAAACATCACAACCTGATGTTTTAAGTTTCTGGTATAGTGATGTCAAGACATCGCATGTGACATCACTCTTCAGCACTTTAACTCTTCAACACCTTAACATTCTGCAATACAAAAACCACAACAGATGGTTTTTTGATGTTCTGTCAACTGATGTTATGACATCGGGTTTGACATCAGCACAAAACTGCAACCCTTAAACACTTAACATAACCAGAATGTTAACTAAACATAACAAGGCTGTTAAAAACTCATGTTGAAACATCAACCATGACATCAACATTGTTTTACCAAAATTCTAGCCAACTCCAAGAATTAACAGCTCATATGGCTTTTGCCCAAGAGCGCCTGCTCGAGGAGTGGGTCTGCAATGAAGCCCTAGAGATGTCGTTCATCTTTGTCTACAGAGACGTGGAAGACGCGTTCTGTACAGTCGAGGATCGGCTAATTGGGTCTGATAAATCATGGAAGGTTTTCCGCCCTGAAGAGCATCACCGAATATGCTCGCCTTACCGAGGAATGCGTATCCCGTTATACGAGTTCATGTTCGACGAAGCAGGGTGGAGGCTGCCCTTCACGGATTTCCAAGAGGGGGTCTTCGCCTGGTTGAAGCTGACACCCTCGCAGATTCACCCAAACTCGCTGGCCTTTATCCAGGCTTTTGAGCTTGTTTGTAAACACCTGAAAATCGTATCGACAGTGTCCCTCTTCTTTCGAATATTCCATCTTCAAAGGTCGTCGGCCGGTGGACGACACGGCTGGGTGTCCTTTAAGCAAAGCAAAGCTCTGTTCCACACGTATTTGGATTTTATCCGGGATTTCAAGTACCGTTACTATTTTGTGAAGCCGGTCACCCTTGGGGCTATCAACTCGCTGTACCGGAGAGTTACCCGTAAAGTAGACGGACGCTCCGAGGAGCTTCTGGAGCCGAAGTTCCCCCTGTACTGGACAGAGGAACACTTCAAAAAAGGGGTGGATAAATACAAGGTGAAACACAACCAGTTGGACGTCGACGACCGGGCAGCTTATGATAAGATCGTCGCGTTCGTTGAAAGCTTCAATGAAGCTCGGTACGAAACACTGGATGGCGAGCCTATAACGGGAGCAGACAGACAGGTGATAAAGCAATGTCGCTTGATCAATACCCGTGTTCTGCTCGAGACCTTCTCCGATGAAGAAGCAGATGAGCTGTTAGGTGGTGAAAACATCCTCGACCTAAGCCTTCCTCGCGTCTGTATACCTTACCTTACTAATGTTTTCTTTCTTTTTGCAGGGAAAAGGGCCGGAGCTGAGGAGAGGCTCAAGAAGTTGAAGGCGAAGAGGGCTCGGGAAGAACAGGCTCGGGGAGAGTCATCTCATTCGAAGGGTCAAGGTGTTGCTCCTTCTGGGGCTATGCCCGAGGGTGTTTCCTCTGCTGCGATGCCTGAAGGTTCCAGCCAATCTCAGCCTGCTTTAACTGCGTCAGGGATTTCAGGTAGGCGCACACCTCCTGCCGGGAGCCAGTCCTCGGGTAATCAAGGGATGCCGAAACGGCTACGGGTTTCGAATGCGGAGTTTGTCGACCTGACCCACGAAGAAAGTCCCTCACCCCCTTCAAGCTTCGAACTCCTACCATGCCATCTCAAGCCCCGCTTCTTCTCTGAAGTCATCTATCCTCGCGTCCCTCCCTCTAAAATCCAAGCTGTGCTGGGGACCGCTGCAGAAGCGAGGAGGAGAACGATCTTTGAGGACATGTCTGCCGTTATGCGGCTCTGTTCGACTGCTATTGTCCTGAACGATGAAACCCGCCCCGCTGCTGAACTTTCTCGAGTGCAAGAAAGGCTCGAGACCTTGGAGGCTGAGCTGCTAGACCTGCGCAAAGAGTTGAAGGAATGCAGGGACCTGAATAAAGAACAGAGCGAGCAGCAGCAGCGGGCGGAGACAAAGCTAAAGGAAGCTGAGGAAGCGTAGAAAGGTCATCTTTCCCGGATCACCGAGCTGGAGGCAGAGGAGAAGTGGCTCAAGGAGAGGGTTGCAGAGCTGGAGGACGCTGTTCGGCCAGCTGAAGGCGAAACTGAAGAGGATAAGCTCCTAACTTCTCAGGCAGCTCTGGTGGCCAAACTCAGGAGAGTCAAGCAGGATCTCTGGCTAGCCGAGGATGATAGTCTTGAAGCCGCGGGCATAGGGTTCCGAAATGCAGTGGCGCAGCTTCGGATCCTAAATCCCGGCCTTATGACCGACGGGGCTGATGCTAACTGCGAGGTGGTCGATGGCCGGATAGTGCTGCCCGAGCAAGAAGGAAATGCCAACGAAGGAGGTGGGCCAGACGCTGCTGAGACTGCTGCTGCGTAGGAGTATAGTTTACTTGGCCTGCGTGCCATCTTGTTGTTTTTGCCCGGCTTGTGGGCTTATTGATGTAATATTCGTACAATGGACTTTGCCCGATTCTAATACTTCGCTTTGCCTCTTTATTTATTTTGCTTGTGTGTGATACTTTATACATTACTTATTTTTGCCTAAGTAGTTGAGATCGCTGGCGCCTTGGGAGTTTACTCGACTCTGACGATCCTCGACTGTGAAGAGAGCTAGTCGAGTGGTCGGGGGTTGTACTCCGACCTTCAACGAGGCTAAGAAGTCGGTCGAGGTCTTAGCTTCGTGGCGTGAACTTCCCATCGCGAGCTGGGTGTTTTGCCTATTTGGTACGTCAACGACGGAGCTCGGTTGAGGTCTCCTCGTCGGGCCAAAAAGTTTCACGCACACACTTCGTGGTTTTTGGCCGTCGTGTGTTATATAGAGGTGTCGCGCATGTACCGTTGCACGCCCCCGTGGTCGCGACGTCGTACTGTCCCGAGCAGTGTCTAACTGTAATATTGTTTGAGCTTCTCAGCATTCCATGGTCGAACAAGTTGTTCACCGTGGAGGTTTTCGAGGTAATATGCACCCGTCCCCGTCTTTGCGACGACGCGGTATGGGCCCTCCCAGTTCGCGACCAGCTTTCCTTCGCGTGAATCTTTCTGATTTCTCCGTAGGACAAGACTGCCAACTTGGAAGTCTCGTTTGATAACTTTGTCATTATAACGTAAAGTTATTTTTTGTTTTAAAGAGGCTTCTTGGAGGGCAGCGCCGGTCCTTATCTCTTCGACCAGGTCGAGCTCCTCTCGCAGGGCTTCGTTGTTTGTTTCTTCGTCGAGGGGAGCTTCTGTCCTCCTCGAGGGTTCCCTGATCTCCACGGGGATAACTGCCTCGGTTCCATACGTTAGGCGAAATGGGGTCTCCCCGGTCGTGGAGTGTCGGGTTGTTCGATACGCCCATAGGACGCTGTGCAACTCCTCGACCCACCGTTGTTTGGCCTCGCCGAGTCGTCGCTTCAGTCCCCGGAGTATCACTCTGTTCGCTGCTTCGGCCTGCCCGTTGGTTTGAGGGTGTTCGACCGACGTGAAGTGCTGTTTTGTGCCCAGTTTGGCGACGAAGTCTTGAAAGTTCCTGTCGGTGAACTGTGTTCCGTTGTCGGTGACAATGGCTTGGGGCACACCGAATCGAGCGAGGATGTTTCTCTTGTAGAAACGGAGTATGTTGAAGGCAGTGATTTTGGCCAGCTCCTCTGCCTCAATCCACTTCGTGAAGTAATCTACCCCGACGATGAGGTACTTGTTTTGGTACGACCCTATGACGAAAGGTCCGAGGATATCCATTCCCCACCATGCAAACGGCCACGGGGATGACAATGACTTAAGCTTGTTTGGGGGAGCGAGGTGCATGTCCCCGTGTCTTTGACAGCGGTCACATTTCTTGACGTGTTCCTTTGCATCATGTTGCATAGTGGGCCAATAATACCCCGTTCGGAGTGCTTTTCGGGCTAGGGACCTTCCGCCGAGGTGCTGGGCATTGATCCCTTCGTGGATTTCTTGGAGGATCCCTGAAACTTTGCTTTCTTCGACACACCGGAGTAAGGGAATGGAGAATCCTCGACGGTATAGCTTACCTTCGACGACGGTGTACGCACATGCCCGCCTCTTGACTATCCCCGCTTCTTTAGGATCGTCGGGCAGTTTGCCCGTAATCAAGTATTCGTAAACTGGGGTCATCCAACAGTTTGCGTCCCCGATGGCGTTGACCTCTGTGGTCGGTGTGGGTTTGTTTATGCTCGGCTGGGACAGTATCTCCTGGATAACTGATTTGTTCCCTCCTTTCTTCTTAGTGCTTGCAAGCTTGGAGAGCACGTCTGCTCGAGTGTTGTGCTCGCGCGGGATGTGAGCCACCTCCGCGGAGACAAATTTCTTCAACTTTTCTTGCACCAAGGTTAGGTACTCGATGAGACTATCGTTTTTGGCCTGAAATTCTCCCCGAACTTGTGATGCCACGAGCTGGGAGTCTGTAAAGATTTTGACTTCTTTTGCGCCAAGGTCTTCCGCAAGTCGAAGTCCCGCGAGGAAGGCCTCGTATTCGGCTTGGTTATTCGATGTCTTGAAAGACAGTTCGAGGGAGACCTCTATCAGGATGCCCTGCTCGTTTTCGAGGATAATGCCCGCCCCACTACCTTTTGCACTGGAGGCTCCATCGACGTAAACCGTCCATTTCTGGGAGCCATTGGTTGAGGATTCAGGGACGGTCATTTCCTCTACGAAGTCGGCTAGTACCTGAGCTTTCAAGGCTTTTCTTCCTTCGTATCGAAGGTCGAACTCGGATAGCTCGAGAGACCACCGGTGCATTCTCCCCGCCATATCTGGCCGACTGAGGAGCTGTCTGATAGGCTGCTCCGTCCTTACCACGATGGTGTGGGCCAGGAAGTAATGACGTAATCTTCTGGCTACAGACACGAGTGCCAAGGCGACCTTTTCAATCTGTTGGTATCTGAGCTCGGGGCCCTGAAGAGCTTTGCTCGTGAAATAAATCGGTTTCTGTCCGTCGGGGGTCTCCCGTATGAGGACAGCACTCACCGCTTCGCCGGTGACATCCAGGTACAAGAAAAGTGTTTCCCCGTTCTCTGGTCGGGACAAGACCGGGGGTTGTGACAAGACTTATTTTAGATGGAGGAGGGCTTGTTCGCATTCTTCACTCCATTCAAAAGTCGCCTTCTATCGGAGAAGCTTGAAAAAAGGGAGTGCGTACTGAGCAGATTTGGCGACAAAACAGGAGAGAGCAGTCAGCATTCCGTTAAGTGACTGGATCGACTTCTTCGAGTTCGGGGTAGGGATTTTGGAGAATGCCCTACATTTGTCAAGGTTCGCCTCGATTCCCCTCTCCGTGAGGTAGAAGCCGAGGAACTTTCCTGCGCGAACACCGAAGGTGCATTTGTCGGGGTTGAACCTCATGCGACATTTCCTCGTCGTGTCGAACACTTTCTTGAGATGAGCAGCATGGTCGACTTCTTCTGCAGATTTGACAATCATGTCGTCCATATAGACCTCGAGCACGTCGCCGATATCTGCCCGGAAGACTTTGTTCATCATCCGTTGGTAGGTGGCGCCAGCATTTTTCAAGCCGAAGGGCATTACGTTATAGTAGTAATTGCCCGACTCGGTCATGAAGGCGGTATGCTGCTTGTCGGCCTCGTCCATGGGGATTTGGTTGTACCCCGAGTAGGCATCCATGAAGGATAGTAATTTGAATCCTGTAGAATTATCGACCAGCTGGTCGATGTTAGGTAAGGGATAAGAGTCTTTCGGGCATGCCCGGTTAAGATCCGTGTAGTCAACGCACATCCTCCATTTTCCATTATTTTTCTTAACGAGTACAACATTTGAAAGCCAAGTCGTGTACTTGGCCTCGGAAATAAAGTTTGCCTCTAGGAGGTCTTTTACAGCTTTTTCAGCAGCCTCCATTTTTTCCGGAGACTGCCTACGCCTACGTTGAGCTACAGCCCTAGCATCCGGATCTATAGTCAGCTGATGACAAGCTACTTCAGGGTCAAGTCCGGGAATCTCTGCAGCACTCCAGGCGAACAAATCTGCATTTTCTCGGAGGAATGCCTTCAGTTGCCTCTTCGCCAGGTCGGGGAGTCCATAGCCAATCTTCACGCTTCGATCTGGGCTGTCGCCGAGAGGAACCAGCTCGAAATCTCCATCTGGGATGAGGCGCGTTGGGTGGAGAGGCTGCCCATTGATTTCAACTGGGAGGTCCTCGCCTGCAGCTTCTTCCTGCTCCATGGGAAACCTGCTGTCAAGGTCGACCGCGCTGACCGGCGGGAGTGGAACCTGCACGACGTCTGGAGATGCCCCAGCTTGAGTCTTGGGTTTGACGCTGCCGACGACACTCAGACCCTTGATTGCTGCGTCGAAACATCTTCTGGCTGCCTTGATGTCCCCATGGAGAGTGACCACACGTCCACGCTTCGTGTGGTACTTCATCTTTAGGTGGACCGTTGATGGGACGGCCGTCAGTTCTGCCAACGTGGTCCTCCCCATGATGCAGTTGTAGAGGGACGGGCAGTCCACCACCAAGAAACGCGTCTTCACCTGTCGGGCAGTTTCCTCAATCCCGAAGGTGACCATCAACTCCACGAAGCCCCATGGTCTGGTGGTCGCGCCATTGAAGCCTTGTAGGTCTGACCCTACGTACGGGGACAAGTGTCTCTTGGTCAGCTGGAGGGTCTCGAAGAGGTGGACGTACATGATATCCACCGAGCTCCCCTGGTCAACCAAAATTCTGTGGACATCAAAATTGGCCATCTGTGCTCGGATCAGGAGGGGGATGTTGGCGTTAGGTGCCCCACCGGGAAGTTCCTCGAGGTAGAAGGTAATCGGAGTTGATCTTCCATGAACCCTCTCGAGAGTAGGGGCTCAAGGAGTTGTTGCTTTCAGTTCGTCGAATTTCCTCTTTATTGATCTTACGGTCAAACGGTCAGGGGCTCCGCCAGATATGACCAGGGCTTGGGGGAAAGACTCCCAGGTACTGCGGGAACTTATCGGCTTTTCTACTGGGAAGCTCTTCCACATGTTTCGGATAGCTTCAGAGTTGTCGAGCTCTCCCGAAAAGCCAAAGTCTTCAGGTCGCGTGATGCTCAACATGACTTGCAGCGATCCATTGTTGGGAGAAGGAGTTGACTCCTCGACATTCTGGGCCTCCTGGCCGCTGGGGCGGGGGGCCTCTTGCTGCTTGGCCTACTTCTTCAGGTACCCTTCTTTAATCAGTGTCTCGATTGCGTCCTTAAGGTGGACGCAATCTTCAATAACGTGCCCGTGACTGCGATGGAACCGACAGTACTTGGACTTGTCAGCATTTGGTTTGGGAGCCGTCGGTTTCGGGAAGCGGATTCCCCCTTTGACGAACTCTAAATTGGCACAGTCGCTATAAATGCGCGTGCGGGACGCGTTTAGCGGTGTGTAGTCTTTGAAAAGGCCAGACGGTCCCGTGATTCGTGGGGCTCTTTGGTCCGGGCTTCTTTTTTTCTTTCCCCACCTCGCCTAGGTGGAGGGGAGTCTTCTCTTCTCCTGTCTCCACCCCGCCTGGGTGGAGGGGAGTCTTCTTCCTTGTTGCCGCTGGGGCCTTCTCTGTGCCTCAAATCGAGGGCAATTTGTGCAGCTTCAGCTTCCTTGAACTCAATATGCGACTGAGCCCTCTCGAGGAGGCCTTCAAAGCTGCGGGGACGGTGTAGTCCGACGGATTCTGCAAACTTGGATCCTAGTCGCAAACCCTTGATGATGAGATACATTTTGATGTGATCGGTCACGTGGATTTCGACCACTTCTTTGTTGAACCTCTCGATGTAGCTCCGGAGAGGTTCATCCTTCCCCTGAAAGATGGCTTCCAGGGAGGCTATCGTCTTCGGATGTCGACGAGAAGCCGTAAAATGTTTTCTGAAGCGCTCCCTCAGGACCTTCCACGATGAGATTGATTCAGATGCTAGGTTTTTGTACCAAGCCATGGCCCCTTTCCGAAGAGTCGTAGGGAATAGTCGACATTTGATAGCGCCGGAGACATTCCTGAAATCGAGCAGAGCTTCAAAACTCTCGACATGGTCATCAGGATCAGATGTCCCGTCATATGTCCCCAAGGATGGGGGCCTCTCCAGGCCCTTAGGAATAGGGGCGTCCATGATGTGCCTGGCCAGAGGGGTCCGGTAATCGTCATCCTCGCTGGCTCCCGGAGACACAGAGGGGGAGTATTGTCTATGAACATAGTGACGTCTCGGGGAGTGGTCCTTTGGGCGGCCTCTGGGGTTCTCGGCGTCCGGCCTGCTCCTTTTATTTTTCGAGGAGCGAACTGGTCCCTTCGGTGGCGGGGAGCGGTGGAGTTTCTGAGGATGTTCCGGCTAAGTAAGCTCCAAGCGTGGTCTGCGACCCTTGTGAAGTGGGGAGGGGCTGCGAGATGCCTCTGGGGACTGCGAATGTCTTGGAAATGGCGGTGGTCGGTGCCTTCGCGGGGAAGTCCGACCACGACCTTTCTCCAGCGCCTCGATCCAGATGTTCTGGTTGAAGATCATCTGGTTGGTCTAATTGACCAAAGCAAACAGGGCAGCAGTGCTCGGGTCCGCATTTGGCGGCGGGTCCACGGGCTGGAAAATGGGCTGGAGGATTGTTTCATGTCCGTCTTGGTGAGCTGTCTCGTACTCCACTTCCTCGGAAAATGGTGAGGCGGTGAGTCCGTCTCTGATGTCGTTCTCCAAGACAGGTTGGGCAGCGTTGTTGTCGATGCGGTTGCCATTGCTGAGCTGCGCGATAGCGTTGTCTAGAGCTTGATTCGCCGACGGGTTGGCCATGATGGTTGTTGAATGGAGAAAGCTTTAGTTTATTAAGCAGAAAAACGGGGAAGCTTATAAATCCCACAAACGGCGCCACTGATCGTACCAGGATCAGACAGTTAGTAGTGGTCAACGGCGTCTGGAACGGCAGCTCCGGTGATGGTGAGAGACAGCCGGGGGGGGGGGGGGGGGGGGGTGTACCTGCAAGGTACTCCGACGCTCAAGTGAGAGAGTGTACAGAATAACAGCAAATACAGAAAGTGTAGAGTGGCAAGAAGAATGTGTCTAACCTGACCCTCTCAAGTGAGAGGGTATTTATAGAGAGCCCCCAGCGCGGGGCCAACGGTTACCTGCAGTGGGCTGGATCAACTAGGCCCACTCCAAGCAACTGCTAGGGCTTATGTGTAGTAGTGAAGACCAGCACGTGGTCTTCGCCCTAGAGTAACTGTTCCTAGAATTACGGAAGTAGGGCAGACCGAATCCTTCGGACGTGGGAGGTTACTTGGAACGTGTCCACGTGGTATGGACCGTTGGGCACTCCTCGCGGGGAGGAGCCTTCTGTGTCGAGGAGAGATGAAGCCCGTAGAATGGACATGGCCTCGCGGGGAGGAGTCGTGTCCGTCGGGGAGTGATGTGTAGCATTCTCGCGGGGAAAAGCTAATCTGTCGGGGAGGCACATCTCAGCAGGGTGTGATGTCCTCCTTTCCTATTGTCCCAAGTGCCCGACACTGCGTAAGTTCCTGGCGAAACTGTGGCTTGCACGTGGCAGTCGCGTGTCTTGCAGAAGGACCTTATTGGGCCTCCCAGGCTGTATGGGTTGGGCCTGCTCGACTGTTGGATAGCCTCGGCCCAGTCCAGAACAAAAATATTTAAAACAAGTCATAACGGTTGAGTTACTCAACCGTGGTGGTATCAAATTTATTTTGAAATTAAAAATAAATAAAAATACAACGACGCGACTAGATGTTAAAGAAATAAAATATTTGAGGGTGTTGAGATTCGAACCTATGAAAGAGTGATTATATAATCACGGTTGTATCTTTCATCCGTGGTTATATTATATCAAAACTTTAATAAGTAAATAAATGAAAATGTTCGCGCGTTAAGTAAAAGATGTCATCACGGTCCTTCGTGGTACCGTGATAACCATGACGTTGTTATATATACATTTTGTAGCACTGATAGTTTCGGTCCAAATATATGTGAGGAAGAAAATTCAGAAACATTGACTGCAAAACCTTGAGACTTATGAACCAAGCTTCCAAATGGTGCAACATTAGCAACATGTGAAGGTTTAGCCATGGAGATCCAAGGAGGAAAAGGAAGTTACAGTTCTTAGGATTGGTGATAATTGTAACTAAAAGTTAATTCTAACAGAATTGAAAGTAGTGAGAGAGTGAGAGGAATGGATCAAACGAGGTGAATGATATCATGATAAAATTCTAAATTTAAACTCCAGTGTACTATGCATTAATGAGTTAACTTCTTACAAAGTTATTGCCCTAGTATTTATAAGAGTTGTGGTATCTTAACACCCATTTATGACACCAATATTTACACCGTATGCAATGTTCACTGTTGATCGTACCTAGATCAGACAATTTCTAGTGGCCAACGACGTCGTCTGGGCTTCAGCTCCGGTGAGGTTGAAAGACGGCGGAGGGGATGTACCTGCAAGGTACTCCGACGCTCAAGTAAGATAACTGTCAGAGATAGCAAGTACAGAAGTGAGAGTAGAAGTGAACATAACCTGACCCTCTCAAGTGAGAGGGTATTTATAGAGAGCCCCTAGTGCGGAGCCAGCGGTTACTTGCATTGGGCCGGATTGCAAGGCCTAATCCAAGCAACTGCCAGGGCTTACGTGGCGTAGTGAAGACCAGCACGTGGTCTTCGCCCTGGTGTAACGGTTCCTAAATCTCCGGAAGTAGGGCAGACCGATTCCTTCGGGAGTGGGAAGTTACAAGAGAACGTGTCCTCGCGGGGAGGAGAACGCAAAGGTCGAGGAGAGACGTGTCCCCGCGGGGAGGAGCAAAGGAGTGCCGATGAGGAACGTACTCGGGGAGGCAAACGCCATGCCCGGCGCTCCGTGTCCTGCGTGTGCCCGACGCCATGGAGGAGGCGCGAGTGCCCGACACTGGTCGGTCCAAAAGGCCCTTGTTGGGCCATCCCAGGATGTGTGGGTTGGGCCTGCTCGACTGAGTAGCAGTCCCCGGCCCAGTTCAGAACAACTGTATTTATACAATGAACAGGGTTTTTTTAAATAAAAAAAATTATTTTAAAAAAATATTTTTTTAAAATTTCTTTTATAACATAAATATAAGGTTGTGTCATTAACCAATTTACCATCGCGTTAACTACAAAAATGTATGTTATTAACCACTTATTTTACTTATAGTTCATTAACCAACTTCAATACTTTATTAGCCAATAAAATATATAATATTAACCAAGTTTTGACATTAAACTATGAAATATAATAATGAGTATTTGCACTATATTAACCAACTTTATTTTACTACTTAAATATTTTATTTTTAATTTTAAAACTCATTAACCAAATTATATGAACTGTATTAACCAATCTTATACTAACATTATCTAAAGTTGATTTACTACGAAAAACTTATATTTTTGATGTCAAGCAATAATCAAATATGAACTATATCAACCAATTTATTATACCGAATTAATAAAATTTATTTTTCCAATTCAATTTATTTGTTAATGTTAAAACATATATTAATCAAATTATATATTGTATTAACCAAATTTTTACATACTATTAACCAAAATTATTTTTTAAAAAATAATAATAAAAAAATGTCAAATTTTTTACTGTTTATCGTATTTATAAACAACAACATGTTGTATAATGTCAAAAGGAGTGTTAAAATATCATTTCTCTAATTATAATAGGGTTAATACATCTTCTGCCTCCTGCTATATAGGCGAAATCCCAAAAACAACCCTGTAATTGGTCAAAACTTGGTCAAAACAAACATGTAGGCGAAATTGAACATTGATCCAAGATCTGTAATAGGGTTAATACTAACCAAGTTTTGAAACATTGATCCAAGATCACAATTCATTTTTTAACATGTTTGATAATTTTCAATAATTTTTAATCAAAAATTAATTCCATTTTTAATCAAACTAGGCTCCCGGCCAGCGTGGTATCAGAGTCTGCTCAAGAAGAGGGGGTAAATATGGTGTGAACATGAGAACGAGAGTGAGTAAGAGAGAAACCCAGTTTATCATGGAAACATCTGAAACTACAAACACTCAACCTATTGTAACTACCTCATCCCTCTCACTTCCCAAACTCTGTAAAAAGACTCTCTCAAATAAAATAGAAAACCTTATAGAATATTCCTATGTCCCGGAAGATGCTCAGATCACTGAGACCGTTCCTCCACTTCTGAATCCTTACAATATATTCAGAAGAAATAGTTCCCTCACGAGATCCATCAGAACCCTCATATCTACAAATAGACCCAACACCGTCAAATAATACATCCAGACGTCAAGACTGGATCAGTGTAGCCTCCAGGCTACCAACCAAGAACAATATGTAGATCTGGAGATCTCCCAAGATCTCATCAACGGGTGGAAACGTGAAGGTTACACAACTCTCCACTTTGGAGCTGTCAGACCGATCCTTTCACTTCATGGAAGGAAGAACCAACCAGTCTTTGCTAAGATAGCTTTGCTAGACTCTAGCTATCTCAATTATGAGAACGCCGTAATAGGAATTGTGCTAACCTCACTTCATGTCGGAAGTGTTGTCCTTACGGTGTATCCCAACTACAACGTCAGCCTCAGTGACAGTACCTTGTCTACCAGATTAAAAGTTCAGATTCAGATCACTGGATCCGACTAAGTCCCTGAAGCTATGGTGGCTACTCTTCACCACCAGATCATCTACCGTATGCAGAACCATGCCATAGATCTTCCCACTACAGGATGTTCTTCCGATTCCTTGCTAGTTATGATCAGCAGAGAAGAAGTACCCTCAATCGTTCAGATCCCCAGGAAGATTGATAGAAAAGAGTTAACTCATCTCATTCCTCTAGAATGGATGACTAACTATGAAAGACTCCATACGGATAGAAGACCAATCCAGTCCCAGGAGGTTTCTTTCAGAAGATACCCAGACAAGATAGTTAAGACTATCTTCAAGAAACTTGAGGAAGAACCCAGCTCGTCTTCCCAGATCTTTCAAACAATGATGATCAGACCAACTCTTGAAGAAACCTGGTACCCTATTCATGTCATTACATCAAATGCTAAACCCATCTATACGGACAAGATAAAAGGACACTTCATATGGGATTTTGATCCCTTAAGATGCGACCCTGATTGCGACTGCTGGATGTATGATGATGATATCGACAGAGATATCATTCGCCCAAAGCCTAAGAAGAAAGGAGCATGCAAACCACAGCCTCCTCCTCAAAGAAGATCAGACCCTGAAGATGGCCCTTGGATTGGAATCCATGAAAAGAAGAAGCCGATGTCTATATATGAGGAAGGACTTGCAATCTTAAGAAAGGAAGGACTTCTGCCTCCTGATGATCCCACTATAGTATCATGGTCTCCCAAAGACCATTGCAGACCAGCAGAACCTCCTCAACAAACACAACCAATCCCTTGCTTTATGTATACAACCACTACACCAGAATATGGCCATCATTTTCCTTCTCTAGAAAGGAAAATAGATCCTATCACCAATAGGACATCAAAGCCGTTCATCAATCCCTCTGAAGTTCAATCCCTCTGAAAATAGATCCTATCACCAACATGGCCACAATAGTATTCAGGCCATTCTCTCAGATCATGAAGTTGTATTCCTTGTCAAATGTTCCTACGGGATATGAAGAAATAAAGTCAAAGCTTCTCAAGCTCTATGCAGATAGCCACGAGAAGTTCCTTCATCCAGAACCCTTATGGAAGAATAAGGACTTCTTTGTCCAGCTTCCATTTAAGCTTAACGAAGATATCAGTTCAACAAAGGCTACTCATCCTGGAATGAGTCCTTCTGATTATGCCTTGGCAAGAGAAGAATGCAACCAGCTGCTCAAACAAGGGTTGGTAGAACCCACAAAATCTGAGTGGGCTTGCCAAGCCTTCTATGTTGAAAAAAGATCTGAAAAGGTTAGAGGAAAGAAAAGACTTGTGATCGATTACAAGCCTCTGAACCATTTCCTTCAAGATGACAAGTTCCCTATTCCAAAGACCTCATCTCTGAAGTTGTTCATCAAAGATGCCCAGATCTATTCAAAGTTTGACTTGAAGTCAGGTTTTTGGCAATTGGGTGTTGGCCCAAAGGATCGACCAAAAACGGCCTTTTGCATACCTAATGCCTAGTACCAATGGACTGTTTTACCTTTTGGGCTTAAGGTTGCCCTATCACTGTTCCAAAAGGCTATGACAAAGATATTTGAGCCCATTCTCCACAGTACTCTCATCTACATTGATGATGTGTTACTTTTTTCCAAAGACGAGAAGGCTCACCAACAGTTATTGGGCCAGTTTCAAAAGATAGCCCAACAACATGGAATAATGCTTTTTGAGAAAAAGAGCCAATTGGGCCGGACTGAGATCGATTTCTTAGGAATGCATTTCTCTAATAGAAACTATCGTCCTCAACCTCACATTGCTCAAGTGTTGTTAAACTTCCCAGATGAGAATCTCACAGTCAAACAAATTCAGCAGTTTCTTGGTATAATCAATTATATCAGAGACTTTATTCCCAGACTAGCCAGATACACCAGTGCTTTGTCTCTATTACTGAAAAAGAAACCACCACCATGGGGAGAAGAACAAACCAAAGCTATAAAAGCTTTGAAGGAGATAGCTCAATCTCTTCCTGCTCTCAAAATCCATGGAGAAGGGAAACGAGTCCTCCAGACTGATGCAAGTGACCACTGCTGGGGAGCAGTTCTGATTGAAGAGATAGGTGGCAAGAAATACTATTGTGGCCACACCAGTGGTCAATTCAAAGATGCAGAGAAGCATTACCACACCACTTACAAGGAAGCACTTGCAGTAAAGATGGGAATTCAGAAGTTTGATTTCCACCTCAGAGGTTACCATTTTGAAGTCCAGATGGACAACTCATCTTTCCCTAAGATCCTGGAATTCAAGAACAAAATGCCTCCAGATCCTCAGACGTTAAGACTTAAAGATTGGTTTTCCAGATATGATTTCTCAGTAAAACACATCCAAGGAACCCACAACGTCATTCCAGACTTATTATCCAGACCCATGAAACCCATCCATGTCTTAACCTCAAGGCATACCATCCCATTAATCTTAATGGTCCGTCCTATTCCAACCAATGCCTCGGTCACCATGAACTTTCCTCCAAGAGTCAACCACTCTTTCTCAGTATCTAAACTCAAGGAATATGCCAGGAATAATCTCTTTTACTTTCTGTTCAGAATCATTAGAAAGAAGCCTCTTCCTGACCATAGCCCTTTTTTCCCAGATACTCCTTTCCATTTACCATTTTTGATAAATCCCGCTTTTAGATTTACAAAAAATCAATTATGGTATCTTTGGTGTGCTACTAGCTTATACGCTATGCCAGTCCTTATTCCTACTGTTGCGATGTATGAACATCTGATGAACCCTAGAAAGCACAGATCTTTAATCTGGACTGCCCTAGAATGGTTCTCTCCATTAAACTGGTGGAGAGAAAATCTCAGCCTAGCCGTTAACGATATTTAAGAATGGTGCCCAACTGTAGAAGCTCGAAGTAACTGCAAAACAGTGTACATCCTTCATCATCCTTATCAGACTGATCCTAGAACCCAGCTTCTAGTCTACAAGAGTTACATTAATGCTTGGGAAACCATTGATGATTATCCCATAAGCCTGGAAGGATTAAAAGCTTTAATGGATTATGTTAATTTGATTAATCTTTATAATCCTGTTAAGAGTCCAGATAATACAACTTGTATTATTCATGGAAACCTTCCTCCGCAATTGTAAGATGTGAAATTACCAGAAGATCCTGATCCCCACTATTGGAAACCTCCATGGACAACATGGTCAGCGTATGAAGTTGGAGAAAGCTCAGGAGTCAACAATGAAGCATCCCAAATGAACATTGAAGAATAATTTGCAGAAATGAGTTTTCAAGAATTTGTTCAGAAGGATGATCAAAGAATCAACGACTAAGATATGACTGAAGACAGCAAGAAGGATGAGTCATCACTCTATCCTCCAATCATAGACAATCTTAATGATGACACTCTTGAGGACTTAGCACTATACTCAGCCCACATTGATCCATATTACTATGCACAAAATCTGTATGAAGATATGATGCGGGACAGTTGGGAAGTTGGTTTCATGGTATGTGAAGGCTCCCGGCCAGCGTGGTATCAGAGCCTGCTCAAGAAGAGGGGGTAAATATGGTGTGAACATGAGAACGAGAGTGAGTAAGAGAGAAACCCAGTTTATCATGGAAACATCTGAAACAACAAACACTCAACCTATTGTAACTACCTCATCCCTCTCGCTTCCCAAACTCTGTAAAAAGACTCTCTCAAATAAAATAGAAAACCTTATAGAATATTCCTATGTCCCGGAAGATGCTCAGATCGTTGAGACCGTTCCTCCACTTCTGAATCCTTACAATATATTCAGAAGAAATAGTTCCCTCACGAGATCCATCAGAACCCTCATATCTACAAATAGACCCAACACCGTCAAAGAATATATCCAGACGTCAAGACTGGATCAGTGTAGCCTCCAGGCTACCAACCAAGAACAATATGTAGATCTGGAGATCTCCCAAGATCTCATCAACGGATGGAAACGTGAAGGTTACACAACTCTCCACTTTGGAACTGTCAGACTGATCCTTTCACTTCATGGAAGGAAGAACCAACCAGTTTTTGCTAAGATAGCTTTGCTAGATTCTAGCTATCTCAATTATGAGAACGCCGTTATAGGAACTGTGCTAACCTCACTTCATGCCGGAAGTGTTGTCCTTACGGTGTATCCCAACTACAACGTCAGCCTCAGTGACAGTACCTTGTCTACCAGATTAAAAGTTCAGATTCAGATCACTGGATCCGACCAAGTCCCTGAAGCTATGGTGGCTACTCTTCACCACCAGATCATCTACCGTCTGCAGAACCATGCCATAGATCTTCCCACTGCAGGATGTTCTTCCGATTCCTTGCTAGTTATGACCGGCAGAGAAGAAGTACCCTCAATAATTCAGATCCCCAAGAAGATTGACAGAAAAGAGTTAACTCATCTCATTCCTCTAGAATGGATGACTAACTATGAAAGACTCCATACGGATAGAAGACCAATCCAGTCCCAGGAGGTTTCTTTCAGAAGATACCCAGACAAGATGGTTAAGACTATCTTCAAGAGACCTGAGGAAGAACCCAGCTCGTGTTCCCAGATCTTTCAAACAATGATGATCAGACCAGCTCTTGAAGAAACCTGGTGCCCTATTCATACCGTTACATCAGATGCTAAACCCATCTATATGGACAAGATAAAAGGACACTTCATATGGGATGTTGATCCATCTAGATGCGACCCTGATTGCGACTGCTGGATGCAATACGATGATATCGACAGAGATATCATTCACCCAAAGCCTAAGAAGAAAGGAGCATGCAAACCACAACCTCCTCCTCAAAGAAGATCAGACCCTGAAGATGGCCCTTGGATTGGAATCCATGAAAAGAAGAAGTTGTTGTCTATCTATGAGGAAGGACTTGCAATCTTAAGAAAGGAAGGACTTCTGCCTCCTGATGATCCCACTTTAGTATCATGGTCTCCCAAAGACCATTGCAAACCAGCAGAACCTCCTCAACAAACGCAACCAATCCCTTGCTTTATGTATACAGCCACTACACCAGAATATGGCCAGCATTTTCCTCCTCTAGAAAGGAAAATAGATCCTATCACCAATAGCACATCAAAGCCGTTCATCAATCCCTCTGAAGTTCAAGCTGATGGGAGAATGAAGCCTTTGACCCAGGCCGAAGAAGTTCTCAACTGGAAATCCGAGAACATGGTGGCACAAAACGAGATGCTCCAGAATCTTGACAAAAGGATGGACAAGATTACTAGAGAAATAGATGAGTATCTTAAGGGATTTTCCACGAAGTTAAGACGAATCTACAAATCTCTCAAAGCTCAGGTGGCCTCCTTAGATCATGAACTCAGCCATATCCATGGCGCAGAAGTCTTCAGTTATGACTTCACCCAAAAGGAGAGAGAAATGAACAATCTGCAAGCTCAGATTTGAGAGATAGAAGAATATGTTAGGAGAACTCATAAGCAAGAGGAAAAGCCTGCCCAGGAATCATTCCATGGCCTTCACGCTTATCCTTCTTATTACTCAAGACCATCCAGACCCTCAGAACCGGATCTATCTGGCTTCCTAACTACTTCTCCAGCCAGGCCTGCACAGCCTGACTTATCTGGCTTCCTAACCACTCCACCGAAGAAATACTGGTCAGCCGAAGCTAGAAAGCTAAGGTTTACCAAGCCCCAAAAAGCCTCAACTTCGAGATCCAAAAGACATACTACTCGAATGAACACTTCATCATCGGACTCTCAGGATGCCTAAAACACCTCTTACTGCATTCCCCAGGAATGAAGAGGATCCTGACAAAACCTATGAAGCCTTGGCCATTACAACAAAGCATGAGTCTTCTCATGAATCTTCTCCAGACAACCAGTCCGTTGTTGACACTTTAACCTCACAAGAAGAAGATCAATTGGCCACAGAACCTTCTACACCCAGAAATAATAATTGGTTTAGAGACGATGAAGGCAAGCTATATCCAAGCACAGACTCTGATGAGACACAGCAGACGTTGTCCCTAGAAAATGAATCTCTAGGAACTGAACCAGAAAAGGATCTTATTCCGAAGCTCTTCATGGCTAACATAAAGGAGGAAGATACCTTCTTTGAAGAATCCTCTCAGGATACTCCAGAAGCTGAAAAGAACAAATCCACAGGTGGACCTTGGTTCACCATTGACGATATACCACCCAGTAAATGGAGAAAAAGGATCCTAGACTTTGGTGCTTGGCTCGACACGCAATTAATGAAAACCACTGCTGATCCCTACAAAGTAATCGAAGAATTCTGTTGCCGCATGACGGGAACAATGAAAGAGTGGTACATTAATCTTGGAACTGTCAAACAGGATAAGTTACACCGTTTGCACACTTCATCCAATCTCCTCGGCGTTATACATCAAGTATTCATTGGAGATGTTGACATTCACAATAAGAAGTACAGACAAGAGTTCTTTGAGATGAAATGTTGTTCTCTCAAAACCAAGGACATAGATAAGCATTATCATAGGATGCTTCAGAGATTCTACGCTCTAAATGGTTTTAATGATACCAGCCTCAAGAACACTTACGTAGCATCTTTGCCTAAGGAGATTCAACCTGAACTCCACAAAATGATAGCTGCATCACAGAAAGATATTCCCTCCATGAGTCTTGGACAAATCCATAAGATGACTCTAGAAGCCCTAGATAAACTATGCAGACTTCATCAACAATTCTCAGAAGTCCTTAGTCAAAAGTCCAAGTATAACAAGGCTTGTAAGAAGTCTTATCTGGAGATCAAATGCAAAGACAAGAAGTGTAGCTGTCCCACCAGAAAGAAACATCATAAACAGAAGTACAAACCCTCCAAGGATTACAAAAGAAGGAAGAAAAAAGGGGTCAAGTTCTTCAAGAAGAAACCCTTTCGTGGAAAGGAAAAATCCCAAAGATGTTTCATCTGCGGACAAAAGGGACATTACTCCAAAGAATGTCCTAACAATAAGCACAAGGCTGCTAAACTGGTCAACTCCCTTCATCCTATCGAAGGAGACCTATAATCAGTCTACTCTTAACAAAGCTCAGCTGACGAAGAAACAATCTTCGCCCTTCAAGATTACTCATCTGAAGGAACCTCCCTCTCTGATTCAGGAGGTGAAGATTTTGTCCCGGTTTACTCTTACAAGGAAATAGGAAGCTCTCTTCCTACTCCTCCTCTACCTTGTATGGAAATCCATGTCCTAGCCGCAAAATTCTCACGACCCAGGAAAGTCATGGCGTACATGGACACCGGAGCACAAATTACAATGATGAATCCCGACATCTTGCCAACTGAATTCTGGAAAGATCACAAAGCTTACTTTATGGCGGCAGATGGAGAGACCTTCACAACGAACTTGATGACAAAGAACAAAATAGGGATCAAGTTCTTCCCAGATTGCATTATCTGGACGCAGGTTATAGGAACAAAACTTCCAGCCAAAGACATTGTCATTGGAATGGATGTTTATGTGGCAGCTAAGAAACTCCAAATCCTTGCCACTGGAATCAAATATAAGAGAGAATTCAGGCCATTCTCTCATATCATGAAGTTGTATTTGTGAGGGATATCCTTCTAGCTATCTTGTTTTAATGATGTCAACAAACACATTAGATTGTAATTTGAGCGGTATCACTTCACGTGTCGGGCATATAGCGTCTTATCGTTATTGGTCATGTGTCTAGATGCATAGGATATTGTTCTCTCCAAAAATAAAGGTCCATTATTGTTTTAGTAGTGTCTAGCATGTATGTGTGACCTTGGTCTGGTGAAAATATTAAAAAAAATGAAATTTCCTAAAAAATTTGCCTTCATGCGCTGACCCCTGAAACCATACGCTAACCCCAGAATTTGTGCGCTGACCTCCAAAAGCCACGGGTAAGCGCACAAACCTGAGAACTCAAAAATGTCATTTTATGCGTCGACGCATAGACTCTGAAGGTCGATGCATGACCTTGATTTTTGCATTTTTTCACTTAATTTCTTTTCTGTTGTTTTTCTGTTATTTTTTGTTGGTCATATTTTTTCATATAAATAGTTTTGGTCTTCATTTTTACACACAACAAGAAATGTGAAAAATATATGTCAGTTCTCTCTTCATCTTCATCTTCTTCATTGTGTAAGCAAACAATCACACATAATCATCTTTGTTTGTGTCACCCATTGATCGAAGTGATAACGTTCAGAATTTAGGAAGTGTTATCTTCATCTTCTGGGTTGAGAGTTTGGCAGGTGTTTCTTGAATCAAACCAGTTGGGTTTGTCCTCCAAGAATCGAAGAGATTTTGGGGGTTTTTGTACAAACTGTTCATTCTACAAGAATTCGGCTGGGCGAAGGTAACCGGAAGTTGGCGCAACTGTTTCGGTTTAGTAGCTGTAATCAGAGGATTGTAGAAGAAGGTTTGGGTTCGAATTCTTGGAAGATTTCAATTGATCGAGTGAAGGTAACTGAAGAACGGCGTTTTCTTTCGGTTTAGTAGCGTGGGACGGTAATTGAATCATCCATATTCGGAGCACTTGATTCATCTTGAATCAAGGGAAGAGAAAATTCATCATCAACGATCGAAGACGTTCGGGGTTTGAATGTTCATAGTTTTCTCTTGTAATAAACAATTTGCAACAACTATATATATATATATATATATATATATATATATATATATATATATATATATATATATATATATATATATATATCTCAATTCCTTTTGCGGAGTTGGGGGCAGACGTACCCAAAGCGAGGACGATTGGGGAACTGCCTAATCAAATCTCGTTTGTTCTCTCTTTCCCTTAACTCTTTTACATTTCAGTATTGTTCGAATTTGTGACGTAGCAAACTATTGAAATTTCTGTCGTAGAATAATTGTACGCTGATAAACTGTTTTGTTAAATCGATACAATTCATTGAATTGTGTTTTGGAGCAGCTGCACATTATTCTCCATAGAAATTCTGCACATAGTGTGTTTACGCACACTAGGTGTTTGATAATTTGTGTCCAAGCAAAATTCGAACACATAGCTTTAAATTTCTTATCAATTAACCTCATTGGATCGGTCTAAACATCAAGCAAGTGATAATTTGTTGTCTGCGTTGTTTAAGTGTAATATTTGGAACTGAATTTTTCTCTGTCGCACTCATCCGTGATATATTCGTGCATATCCGATCCTTTCGGTAGAAGGTTTGTTGTAGACGTTCTATCCAGTGGTAGCTTCCGTTAAACAAATTTTAAAACAGAATTTTTGTAGACTATTTGCGTGTAAAACTCAAGGGATCTAGTCAACCCCCCTTCTAGATCTATAGCCATCGTCTAACAAGTGGTATCACGAGCTCCGGTTTATTCTGGTGCTTCGGTAAAACTTCTTGGATCATGGCGAACGAACCTAAAGGGGCTTATAATAGAGCTCCAGTTTTTACAGGTGAAAACTACAACTACTGGAAGGATTGTATGCGCGTCCATATTAACTCCATAGATCAGAAGGTTTGGAACGTTATTTTAAATGGTCCCATGGCAATTACTATGACTAACGTGGAAGGCGTTGTCGTTCCTAAACCCGAAGCTCAATGGATTGAGGAAGACGAGAAAAAGTACAGTTATGATTGGAAGGCTCGTAATATGATCATTTCCTCCTTGGGAGTTGATGAGTATTATTGAGTCTCCCATTGTGAAACAGCCAAAGCTATGTGGGATGCCTTACAAGTAGCCCACGAAGGCACTAATGATGTTAAGATGGCTCGTATTAATACACTAACACAAGAGTTTGATTTGTTTTACATGAAGCAAGGGGAAATCATTGCGGATATGCAAAAACGATTCACTCACATTATCAACAAATTGCATGTTCTTGGTAAACCAATTCCAAATGAGGTTTCTACTAACAAAATTCTGAGGTGTCTTAACAGGGAATGGCAACCGAAGGTTATCGCTATCAAGGAGGCCAATGATCTTGCTACACTAGACCTCACAACACTCTTTGGTAAACTCAATGAGCATGAGCAAGTGCTCATTAGCTTGGATAAACATGAAAAGAGTATAAAGAAAGAGAAGGCAAAAGATACGGAGAAGAAGTCGATAGCTCTTAAGGCTTCTTGTTCAAAGTCCACACATCAAGAGCTAAGTGATGATGAAGCCAAAAATGACAAAGATGAAGAATCTGGTGATGATATGAGCTTATTTGTGAAGAGATACAATAGATATATTCGTAAGAACGATATTCAGCACTCGGACAGAAATCTTGTCAAGTTTAGGAAGCAATCTAGAAGTGAAGGAAATAAAAATGGCAAGGTAAAAGAGACGTGCTACAACTGTGGAAAATCCGGGCACTACAAGCCGGATTGTCCATCCCTAAAGAAAGACAAAGATAAGGATAATGACAAGAGTCGCTCAAACAAAAAGTCCAACAAGTCTCGAGGAGCATACAACGCTTGGGAAAGCGATAGTGAGTCGGAGAAAGATGATTCCTCAACTGGCGAAAGTGAATCCGTCAACCTTTGTCTTATGGCACGTCACAACAAAGCAAAAGAGGTACAGAGTCTTGAGACCACCGAAGGAAGATGGGTTCTAGATAGTGGCTGCTCAAGACATATGATCGGAGACATATCTCTTTTCATCGACTTTGTGGCGAAGAAAAAGGGGTTTGTCACCTATGGAGATAACAACAAGGGACATATTCTTGGCAAAGGTAGTATAGGTAACCCCTCATCTACTACTATCTCTGATGTACTTCTGGTGGAAAGCCTTAGACACAACCTTTTAAGCATTAGTCAACTATGTGACAAAAATTATAACGTCTCTTTTTCAAAGGATTGTTGCGTAGTTGAAGATTGCGACAAAAAGAATGTGTTTAAGGGCTTGAGGATGAATAACGTCTATATGCTAGACTTAAACGAGGTATCATTGGATGGAGACAAGTGTTTAGTCACTATGAATGAAGATTCATGGTTGTGGCATAGATGCTTGGCTCATATCAACTTTGATTTGCTTAACAAAATTGTCTCTAAAGACCTAGTCATCGGTTTGCCCAAAATTAAATTCACAAAGGATCATCTTTGTGATGCGTGCCAAATGGGGAAGAAAACAAGGATCTCTTTTAAATCTAAAAACATTGTTTCAACTATGAGACCCCTTGAGCTCCTCCGTATGGACCTCTTTGGACCATCTAGGGTTAAAAGCCTAGGTGGTAACTATTATGGGTTTGTTATAGTCGATGATTTTTCTAGGTTTTGCTGGACAATTTTCTTAGCAAATAAGAGTGATACCTTTTCGGCCTTTGAACGATTTGCTAAGTTATCTCAGAACAAGTTAAACACAAATATTGGGTCAATCAGAAGTGACCATGGGGGTGAGTTTGAAAATCATTTATTTGAAGCATTTTGTGATTCCAACGGAATTGATCATAATTTTTCCGCACCACGTACCCCTCAACAAAATGGGGTAGTGTAACGTAAAAATAGAGTTTTGGAAGAACTTGGAAGGACTATGATCAATGATAGTGGATTACCAAAATACTTTTAGGCCGATGCCATAAGTACGGCTTGTTATGTTTTGAATAGGGTGCTCATCCGGCCTATTCTAAACAAGACACCGCATGAGCTTTTAAAAGGGCGTAAGCCAAACATCTCTCACCTTCATGTATTTGGTTGCAAATGCTTTGTGTTAAACAATGGGAAAGAGACTCTCGGCAAATTTGATGCCAAGGCTGATGAGGGTATTTTTCTTGGATACTCTCAGTCAAGTAAAGCATATAGAATTTATAATAAGAGGTTACGTGTAGTTGAAGAGTCAGTTCATGTTACTTTTGACGAGTCTTATCCGAGAAATGTCGGAGAAGGTAGTTCTTTTCATGGTGCAGGTGTACCTACTGAAGACATACTCAAGGACACTGATAAGGGAATTGATCAGCCTGAAGCAGTGCGTATTGAGGAGGAAAAGGATCACCAACCAGTGAAAAGTGAGGATGATCATCATGCTAATAAAGATGAACTTCCTCCAGCTTGGAAGTCTTCAAAAGACCATCCAATTGACAACATTCTCGGTGACATCTCTAAGGGAGTAACTACTCGCTCTAAACTTAGTAACTTTTGTTATTACTCTGCTTTTGTCTCCCAAGTTGAACCTAAAAACTCTAAGGAGGCGTTACTCGATGAGCATTGGTATCTATCAATGCAAGATGAACTAAATCAATTCTGGAGAAATGAGGTTTGGGACCTTGTCCCCCCTCCGCGAGATCATCGAGTAATAGGCACCCGATGGGTGTTTAGGAATAAACTTGATGAAAATGGAGTAATAACGCGTAACAAAGCTAGGCTTGTAGCGCAAGGCTATAACCAAGAGGAAACTTATGCGCCGGTTGCCCGACTCGAGGCCATACGCCTTCTACTTACCTATGCTTGCACAAAGAACTTTAAGCTATTCCAAATGGATGTCAAAAGTGCATTCCTTAACGGATATATAAATGAAGAGGTTTATGTAGCCCAACCTCCAGGTTTTGAATCACCCGAATATCCTGATCATGTTTATAAACTTAAGCGAGCTTTGTACGGACTTAAACAGGTCCCTAGGGCTTGGTATGAACGTCTAAGCAAATTTCTACTTGATCAAGGGTATTCAAGAGGAAAGGTTGACACAACCCTCTTTATTAAACGTCAAGGAAAACACTTAATTTTGGTACAAATTTATGTTGACGATATTATATTTGGGTCTACTAACATGACCTTGGTCAAGGAGTTTTCTAGTTTGATGCAGGGGGAGTTTGAAATGAGCATGATGGGGGAGCTCAACTATTTCCTCGGATTGCAAATCAAACAACTTGAAGAGGGCACATTCGTGAGTCAAACGAAATATTGTCTTGAGTTACTAAAACGTTTTGATATGCTGAACTGCAAAGCAATAGATACTCCTATGCCTACAAGTGCTAATCTCGATCGTGACGAAAAGGGTAAGGATGTTGAGGTAAAGAAGTACCGAGGTATGATAGGGTCTCTTCTTTATCTTACCGCATCACGTCTCAAAATAATGTTTAGTGTATGCATGTGTGCGAGGTATCAGGCACATCCCAAGGAATCCCACTTGAAGGCAGTTAAGCGCATACTTCGATACCTCTCTGGTACTCCAAAGTATGGGCTGTGGTATTCCAAAGGTAGTGTTTGTTCCTTATTTGGCTACTCCGACTCCGACTTTGCCGGGTGCAAGTTGGATAGGAAAAGTACTAGTGGCACGTGTCACTTTTTCGCAAATTCCTTGGTGAGTTGGCACAGCAAGAAACAGGTTTCCATTGCTTTGTCAACAGCCGAGGCGGAATACGTTGCCGCCGGTAGTTGTTGTGCTCAAGTCTTATGGCTTAAACAACAATTACTTGATTTCAACTTAAAACTTGAACGTATTCCAATTTTGTGCGATAACACTAGGACGATTAATCTAACTAAGAACCCTGTACTACATTCACGCACCAAGCATATCGAAATACGCCATCATTTTCTTAGGGATCATGTAGAGAAAGGTGATGTTACTTTTGAGCATGTTGACACTAAGAATCAACTTGCTGATATTTTCACAAAACCATTAGCTACAGAGCCTTTCTTTCACATCCGTAGGGAACTTGGCATTCTCGATATCTCGGATCGTGCATAACATCTTTTAGAATTATGATCTTCACATATATATATATATATATATATATATATATATATATATATATGCTTGTTCATGTCTTTAACTAACAATGCAAAGAGAAATTCATCCATATGTGAGGGATCTCACCGTCATGATGTTCAAGGTAATATCGTTCCAACTTATAGAGGTTTATCAACATTTTGTACCATGTTACTTACTCTAATCTTGATGTTTATTTCATTTTGTGCACTTATCATTCATGTGAATGTTTGGTTCTGTGTGTATATGTATATTTATCTGGTTGGAACAAGAATTTTTGCAAAATTTTCATTTTTACAGGTCCATGCGTCGACGCATAATTTCATGCGCTGACCTATTAAACATTCGAAAAGCGCATAACCACGTGTTTAGTTTCTTTTTCATTTTTCAAGAATCATGCGCCGACGCACAGATTCACAGGTCGACGCATAAGTGAAGCGTTCAGACTTCTTCGCTACTGGGTTGCGTGCGCCGACCTAGTGATGTTTACTTTCCCTATATTTTTTCTCATTGTACATTAATCTATGATTATTGCATGTCATCTCATTAGTCTTTGTGGTCAATCTCTCCCTATTCTTCTCCTTTAAACCTCATCAATCTCAATTAATCTCCACTAAACCCTCATCAAAACCCTAATAAAAAAAAGGGGGAAGGGAACACCAAGAGAAAATTCTCTATATATCTGCTGCAAGGTCTTCAAAGTGTTTCGCACATCTTCTCTTCTATCTCTGCAAAAATCAAGTGTGATAATCTTTCTTCAACTCTTCTTCAACAATGGCTTCCAGAAGAAATGCTGGTACAAGAGGAGCAAGAGGATCCACTTCACAACCAACACCAACCAGAGGATCACCCTCACACCGGGTAACTTTTGAATCTTTAATTTCTGAAAGGCTAGCCACTCCTTTTGCGGAATTATTCTCTAACCGGGCTGTTATAAGACAACATGGATTTTATCCTTTGATGGGTCCAGATTTTCACATTCCTGAAATTTCTGAACTCGTAAACTTTCAAAATCTAAATGAATTTGTCGAATGTGATGACAAGTATAGTGAAGATTTGACTCGGTTGTTCTATTGTGGGATGAAAGGAAAATTTCGTGGGGCTGAATTTAAATTCTCTATAAATAATGCAGAATTTCAGGTGACAAACGATGTATGGTCTACATTGTTTGTTTTGAACACTGATGAAAATCTCCCAAAGGTTACTGATAAGACCTTTGTTCAGGGCTATGAATTCAAAACTGCTCTGAATTCAATGTTGAGGGAACCATATCCAGCTGAGTTTGTGGCAAGTGAAACATTTCCTAAGAGTGTCACTACCGGTCATTTAAAATTTGAAGAACGTATTCTTCAGTGGATTGTTGCTCGCATCTTGAGGCCTAAGAAAGGAGGCTACTCAAGAGTTGAATAAGCAGAGGTGCATCTTATCTATATCCTGAAGAAAAAGATCAAAATTAACTGGCCGTATTACTTTGCTTATAGGATGTTCACCACTCGTAGCTCCAACAAATTTCTAGCACTTGGTTATGCATTTGCTGTGGAAAATTGTTTGAATCACTTTGACATTCCTATTCCACAGATTTGTCATATTCATATTACTGCTGAACAACAGTTTCTGGCCAGAACCTTGTCCATGATGGGTTACCATTGGCAGCCACGTGAGCGAAGGTTCATCCATCGACAAAGAGCTACTCATCCTGAACATAATGAACCTGCTCATCTTGAAGCAAGTGAGGATGAAGGCAGTCAAGGTAATGCAAATCAAGTTGGTAATGATGAAAATGTGGTGATGCAGGAAGATGTTGTTATGCAAGACAATGTGATTATGGAAAAAGAAGACAATGAGGCATGGATGGGCTATCAACCGAAAGAAACCTCTGACAATCAAGGCTGGGGTCAGTGGCAACAAAACTGCTGGACTAACCTTGGTGCTGCGTATGTTCCTCCATCCTATGATGCAGACTATGAATGGCAGCATCCAGAAAATTCTGCTCCTCCAACTCCACCATTTCAGCATGATCAACAATCATCTGATGAAATTCTAGCAAGGCTGACTGAGTTGTCTCTGCAACATCAAGAATTCCAAGCGCAACAGGAAACTCGATACCTGACTCAGCAGGAACAGCTCACAAACTTGTCTAACAAAATATCGTCTCATGCCACCAACTTCAACAATTTCGCCAATGCAACTATGAATAGGTTCAATCAAATGGATGCCAATCTGACTCAGCAAAATCTAAACTTGGCAAACAACCTTGGTAACCTCAATAACACCTTGATTGAGCTCAACCTTCAACTTGAGGAATTTTCACCACCAAGTCAACACCATAGGGGACGAGGTTATTCGTTTAGGGGGAGGAGACCATAAACCTTAGGGCATTATGTTTAGTTGTGCATGAATTTGTGTTTTGTGGTTTGATCTTGTTTGTTATTTTGACATGTGCTGCTGTTATGTTTCAACTTTTATGGAATGAATGTTTTGCTTTTATGCGATTGTTCCGTATTTAATCATTACTTGTTTACATTAACGGTATCATATGTGGATGCTGGTAAATGTTTTGTTGTTGCAAATATATGATGATCCACTACATATTTTAGTATGCTATTTTGACCACTGTCTTCTCGTCTTTTTGATGTTGTCAAAGGGGGAGAAGAATACAAGCTACAGAAACGTTTAACCGGATGTCAAAGACAGGGGGAGCATTGATCATCTCAAATTACATCTCTCGTGACAATCAAGAAAGTGTTGCCATCATAAAAAAGGGGGAGTATGTGAGGTATATCCTTCTAGCTATCTTGTTTTAATGATGTCAACAAACACATTAGAGTGTAATTTGAGCGGTATCACTTCACGTGTCGGGCATATAGCGTCTTATCGTTATTGGTCATGTGTCTAGATGCATAGGATCTTGTTCTCTCCAAAAATAAAGGTCCACTATTGTTTTAGTAGTGTCTAGCATGTATGTTTGACCTTGGTCTGGTGAAAATATTCAAAAAATGAAATTTCCTGAAAAATTTGCCTTCATGCGCTGACCCCTGAAACCATGCGCTAACCCCAGAATTTGTGCGCTGACCTCCAAAAGCCACGGGTAAGCGCACAAACCTGAGAACTCAAAAATGTCATTTTATGCGTCGACACATAGACTCTGGAGGTCGACGCATGACCTTGATTTTTGCATTTTTTCACTTAATTTCTTTTCTGTTGTTTTTCTGTTATTTTTTGTTGGTCATATTTTTTCATATAAATAGTTTTGGTCTTCATTTTTACACACAACAAGAAACGTGAAAAATACATGTCAGCTCTCTCTTCATCTTCATCTTCTTCATTGTGTAAGCAAACAATCACACATAATCATCTTTGTTTGTGTCACCCATTGATCGAAGTGATAACGTTCAAAATTTAGGAAGTGTGATCTTCATCTTCTGGGTTGAGAGTTTGGCAGGTGTTTCTTGAATCAAACCAGTTGGGTTTGTCCTCCAAGAATCGAAGAGATTTTGGGGGTTTTTGTACAAACTGTTCATTCTACAGGAATTCGGCTGGGCGAAGGTAACCGGAAGTTGGCGCAACTGTTTCGGTTTAGTAGCTATAATCAGAGGATTATAGAAGAAGGTTTGAGTTCGAATTCTTGGAAGATTTCAATTGACCGAGTGAAGGTAACTGAAGAACGGCGTTTTCTTTCGGTTTAGTAGCGTGGGACGATAATTGAATCATCCATATTCGGAGCACTTGATTCATCTTGAATCAAGGGAAGAGAAAATTCTGCATCAACGATCGAAGACGTTCGGGGTTTGAATGTTCATAGTTTTCTCTTGTAATAAACAATTTGCAACAACTATATATATATATATATATATATATATATATATATATATATCTCAATTCCTTTTGCGGAGTTGGGGGCAGACGTACCCAAAGCGAGGACGATTGGGGAACTGCCTAATCAAATCTCGTTTGTTCTCTCTTTCCCTTAACTCTTTTACATTTCAGTATTGTTCAAATTTGTGACGTATCAAACTATTGAAATTTCTGTCGTAGAATAATTGTACGCTGATAAACTGTTTTGTTAAATCGATACAATTCATTGAATTGTGTTTTGGAGCAGCTGCACATTATTCTCCAAAGAAATTCTGCACATAGTGTGTTTACACACACTAGGTGTTTGATAATTTGTGTCCGAGCAAAATTCGAACACATAGCTTTAAATTTCTTATCAATTAACCTCATTGGATCGGTATAAACATCAAACAAGTGATAATTTGTTGTCTGCGTTGTTTAAGTGTAATATTCGGAACTGAATTTTTCTCTGTCGCACTCATCCGTGATATATTCGTGCATATCCGATCCTTTCCATAGAAGGTTCGTTGTAGATGTTCTATCCAGTGGTAGCTTCCGTTAAACAAATTTTAAAACAGAATTTTTGTAGACTATTTGCGTGTAAAACTCAAGGAATCTATTCAACCCCCCCCCCTTCTAGATTCATAGCCACCATCTAACAGTATTCCTTGTCAAATGTTCCTACGGGATGTGAAGAAATAAAGTCAAAGCTTCTCAAGCTCTGTGCAGATAGCCACGAGAAGTTCCTTCATCCGGAACCCTTATGGAAGAATAAGGACTTCTTTGTCCAGCTTCCATTCAAGCTTAACGAAGATATCAATCCAACAAAGGCTACTCATCCTGGAATGAGTCCTTCTGATTATGCCTTGGCAAGAGAAGAATTCAACCAGCTGCTCAAACAAGGGCTGATAGAACCCACAAAATCTGAGTGGGCTTGCCAAGCTTTCTATGTTGAAAAAAGATCTGAAAAGGTTAGAGGAAAGAAAAGACTTGTGATCGATTACAAGCCTCTAAACCATTTCCTTCAAGATGACAAGTTCCCTATTCCAAAGACCTCATCTCTGAACGTGTTCATCAAAGATGCCCAGATCTATTCAAAGTTTGACTTAAGTCAGGTTTTTGGCAATTGGGTGTTGACCCAAAGGATCGACCAAAAATGACCTTTTGCATACCTAATGCCCAGTACCAATGGACTGTTTTACCTTTTGGGCTTAAGGTTGCCCCATCACTGTTCCAAAAGGCTATGAAAAAAATATTTGAGCCCATTCTCCACAGTGATCTCATCTACATTGATGATGTGTTACTTTTTTCCAAAGACGAGAAGGCTCACCAACAGTTATTGGGCCAGTTTCATAAGATAGCCCAACAACATGGAATAATGCTTTCTGAGAAAAAGAGCCAATTGGGCCAGACTGAGATCGATTTCTTAGGAATGTATTTCTCTAATGGAAACTATCGTCCTCAACCTCACATTGCTCAAGAGTTGTTAAACTTCCCAGATGAGAATCTCACAGTCAAACAAATTCAGCAGTTTCTTGGTATAATCAATTATATCAGAGACTTTATTCCCAGACTAGCCAGATACACCAGTGCTTTGTCTCTATTGCTGAAAAAGAAACCACCACCATGGGGAGAAGAACAAACCAAAGCTGTAAAAGCTTTGAAGGAGATGGCTCAATCTCCTCCTGCTCTCAAAATCCCTGGAGAAAGGAAACGAGTCCTCCAGACTGATGCAAGTGACCACTACTGGGGAGCAGTTCTGATTGAAGAGATAGGTGGCAAGAAATACTATTGTGGCCATGCCAGTGGTCAATTCAAAGATGCAGAGAAGCATTACCACACCACCTACAAGGAAGCACTTGCAGTAAAGATGGGAATTCAGAAGTTTGATTTCCACCTCAGAGGTTACCATTTTGAAGTCCAGATGGACAACTCATCTTTCCCTAAGATCCTGGAATTCAAGAACAAAATGCCTCCAGATCCTCAGACGTTAAGACTTAAAGATTGGTTTTCCAGATATGATTTCTCAGTAAAACACATCAAAGGAACCCAGAACGTCATTCCAGACTTATCATCCAGACCCATGAAACCCATCCATGTCATAACCTCAAGGCATACCATCCCATTAATCTTAATGGTCCGTCCTATTCCAACCAATGCCTCGGTCACCATGAACTTTTCTCCAAGAGTCAACCACTCCTTCTTAGTATCTAAACTCAAGGAATATGATAGGAATAATCTCTTTTACTTTTTGTTCAGAATCACTAGAAAGAAGCCTCTTCCTAACCATAGCCCTTTTTTCCCAGATACTCCTTTCCATTTACCATTTTTTATAAATCCTGCTTTCAGATTTACAAAAAATCAATTATGGTATCTTTGGTGTGCTACTAGCTTATACGCTATGCCAGTCCTTATTCCTACTGTTGCGATGTATGAACATCTGATGAACCCTAGAAAGCACAGATCTTTAATCTGGACTGCCCTAGAATGGTTCTCTCCATTAAACTGGTGGAGAGAAAATCTCAGCCTAGCCATTAACGATCTTAAAGAATGGTGCCCAACTATAGAAGCTCGAAGTAACTGCAAAACAGTGTACATCCTCCATCGTCCTTATCAGACTGATCCTAGAACCCAGCTTCTAGTCTGCAAGAGTTACATTAATGCTTGGGAAACCATTGATGATTATCCCACAAGCCTGGAAGGATTAAAAGCTTTA
This sequence comes from Lathyrus tuberosus, assembly GCA_022829125.1. Classification (NCBI taxonomy): domain Eukaryota; kingdom Viridiplantae; phylum Streptophyta; class Magnoliopsida; order Fabales; family Fabaceae; genus Lathyrus; species Lathyrus tuberosus. The sequence continues at coordinate 14,146,238 of JALAZF010000120.1, read as the reverse complement.
ATGGATTATGTTAATTTGATTAATCTTTATAATCCTGTTAAGAGTCCAGATAATACAACTTGTATTAGTCATGGAAACCTTCCTCCGCAATGGCAAGATGTGAAATTACCAGAAGATCATGATACTCACTGTTGGAAACCTCCATGGACAACATGGTCAACGTATGAAGTTGGAGAAAGCTCAGGAGTCAACAATGAAGCATCCCAAATGAACATTGAAGAACAATTTGCAGAAATGAGTTTTCAAGAATTTGTTCAGAAGGATGATCAAAGAATCAACGACCAAGATATGACTGAAGACAGCAAGAAGGATGAGTCATCACTCTATCCTCCAATCATAGACAATCTTGATGATGACGCTCTTGAGGACTTAGCACTATACTCAGCCCACATTGATCCAAATTACTATGCACAAAATCTGTATGAAGATATGATGCGGGACAGTGTTGGTTGCAGAATAGGGCAAGCAGCAAAAATATTTATTTTCGGAAGATTTCCCTCCGGGATTTATATCGTGTCCACAGAGATTGGTTTGAGGGAAAGAATGTTGTTCGACAATCTCTCGCATTAATGAGTTTGGATTAAAATAGTTTCAAACAAGAGAACATAAAAGTAAATATTAAAACAAAAAGAACTTCATTCTTCAACAAGAAAAACTCGTCCGGCAATGCATACAAATCACTCCTCACAAACTTAAACTTACCGACCAGTTATACTCCACCTACAATACTCATCAATATCACCCAGCATCGCTCACAACACAGGTTATGTCTAACGCAAAGTTGAGAAAACAACCGTGTTACTCTCTTCGTCACTCTCGCGAGCGAAGCCTCGAAGCACGGAAGGCATTAAGCTTCGACGCCTATTAAAGATTGTTAGCTCCTAAATCTATCTCTAGAGTCCAGCAACCAACAGACAATCCTCCCTAATCGACGTTCGTGAAGGTTATGTCTAACGCGACACAAACCCCGCGCATAAAGCAAAAATTAGAGACAATTACCAATAAAGATTTGTAAAGCAAGTTTTATACAACGCCATGGGCGACAAATATACATGAGTTCATAGCAAATACATATACACAACCCAACCATAAAGACAAACACAAAGAAGAAGAGAAATGAACCAAAAATCTCGCGCATTGTCAGAGACGGTCGACGATCAATCCACCCCGGTTCATCCGTATGCATGCTCCATAGTTGTTTTCTAACCTCTCCAATGAAAAATGAAGTTTGATGGAAGTGGGATCAAGAAACCCCAAAACCATAACATAAAAAGTAACTAAAATGAATTATATACAAGTTGAAATCTGACACGTTCGCTAGGCGAACGTTTTACTCGCTAGGCGAGCCTCAAAAAATGGCACTTTGAGTGCCTCTGATTGCTAAACCGCCTCTGTTTTCCTTCGTGGGTTCGCTTCGCGAACGTTTTATTCGCCTAGCGAATGCTCGCTAGGACGTTCGCGAGGCGAACAATGGTCTTTTTCTCCTTTGAAACTTTCTGCCACCATTCGCTGGGACCTTCGCCAGCCTTCGCTAGGCGAACCTTCGCCATCACACTCGCTAGGCGAACATGACAGAAAAACAGCCCCTTATTTGACCACAACTTCTGCACCGTAGCTCCGATTTACGCACGGTCGGAAGCGCAGGAAAGCTTATTCAATGCTCTTCAAGAATATGGCAAGATAGCCTTTATTAGTTACCTACAAAAAATGAGATAAAAATCAATTAAACTAAGTAATATTTACACGTTACGCAATATATACACTAAAACGTAAATTAAAGGTATTTATAAACAAAGTGGGGTTTATTTGAATGATATAGACAAAAAGTATCGATAAGTGCAACAAAACTTATATACAAAAATAGGTACATTTTGCACTTATCAGACAGCTGGGAAGACGAGTCACACTACGTGACAAACAACCCCTCAAAAGGAGATTACTCTGATCCAAACATGTCACCATCGCACGAGCCAATTATCAAACACTAATGTGACACATGGGTCCAGAATCTTATCACAATCTGTGATAAGTCAAAAGTTTATCCTGCCACTAGTTTGTAACGTGTCTTTGTTTGCTGAGTGCTTGCTTGCTTACTACGCTTCTCCTTCCTATATAAGGGAAGCTCTTGTATCATATTTTCACAAGTTGAAATACAATAAAATGTGTGTTTTCAGTCTAAACATGTTCTAAACATTTCTCTTCTCTCTGAAAGCTTAAATTCTTATGTTCTATCCATAGTTGCCCCATAGAGATGAAAGTATGCTCTACACTTGCCTCTTTGAGGATCTTGTGTAACAGAAATCCTCTGATCAATGATCCTTGCTACGGTTTTTCCTACTATGATATGATATCTCTGATGATGTATCCTAGGCTGAACCTAGAACCTAGTAAGTCCACAAGGATTGACAGAGATGGTTCGAAAGTTCCTGCTCGACGGGTACTAGTTAGGGGGATGGTTTCATGGTATGTGAAGGCTCCCGGCCAGCGTGGTATCAGAGCCTACTCAAGAAGATGGGGTAAATATGGTGTGAACATGAGAACGAGAGTGAGTAAGAGAGAAACCCAGGATGGAATTGTAAGCTGCCCAATTCTTTGCGTCAGCAGCCTCTTGAGCTTGATTGGTAAGAAATTCTAAGTGAAAACCTTTGACCCCACTTTTGCTAGCCACATTTCTTTAAAAAATGTTAGCAACAACACTATTATGATTCTTCACATAAGCAAAGGTATTTATTTTTTTACTTGCTCTTAATCTTTTATTTAGTCTTTTTATATGTCTAAAGTTGTTTATATTTTGTAGGTATTCGTGCTTTAGGTGCATACCGGGTGCTTACATACATTTCTTTAAAATTGAAGAGTTGTAATAATTAATAATGAAGAATTCATATGTTTTATGAAATGTTATTCAATAAAATATATTAATAAATATTGACATTTTAAGAAAGGTTAGTGAAGGGTTTTGCCTCCTGAGTAGATTTGGTCAGCAAAATTGATTATGTGGCGCTGCTTTGTTGATTTTGTTTTATTTTTTTATTATTACGTGGAAATGCCACGTGAACTTTTCTATTAGTGTTATAATTAGAAAATATGTTAAACACAAAAATTTGATAGAGGTGGAAATTGAACTCACCCCCTTTCTTTCAAAGCTTAAGCGCCTACCATTAGGCTGGAGGATTCATCTTGTAATTCAATTGCCTTTAAACATACATATTATACATTTGCATATTTGTTTTCATTTTGATCAATTATTATTAGAATATATTGTAACTATATTATATATACTATAACTATTATTAGAATATAGTTAAATAACGTATTGTAAACATTATACTATATTATACTGTAACTATATATATATATATATATATATATATATATATATATATATATATATATATATATATATATATATATATATATATATATATATATATATATATTATATTATATATTATACTGTAACTATATATATTATTAGAATATAGTTAAATATAGTTATTAACGTATCTAAATTTTAAATATTTACTGTAACTAAATTTAATTGATTATTTTACTGTAGCTAAATTCTAAATATTTACTAAATATTAATATTAAAACACATTTACTAAATTATTATTTATATTTTAATAATTATTAATTACAGTAAATAATAACTAAATAATTACTATTACTAAATTTATTAAAATATTAATTAAATTTACAGTAAATAATAACTAAATAATTACTATTACTAAATTAATTACTGTAATATTTATGTTAGTATATTTAATATTTAGTAAATTATTAAAAATATTTAGTAAATTATTAAATAACTAAAAAACTAATATTAGTTATTACAAAATATTAATATTTAGTATTTAGTATTTAGTAAATTATTAAAAATATTTAGTATTTAGCTATTACTTAAAAATTTAAGTATATTTAATATTTAGTAAATTATTAAAAATATTTAGTAAATTATTAAATAACTAAAAAACTAATATTAGTTATTACAAAATATTAATTTAGAATAATTATAAACCAAAAAACATTACAGTTATTATAAACTAAAAAATATTGTCACGTTCCATTTTTTACTATAAATTATTTTGTCACTTTCAACTTTATTAAAAAATATAATTAATCATTTGCAAGCGAGCTCAATTAGTAAAAATTCAATATTGTTAGTATTAACGTTTTTCAAAAGTTATATAATATATATATATATATATATATATATTTAAGTAGAATATAATAACAAAGCAAAACAGCTAGTCTAGTGGTGGTGATCCATGCAATTGAATGGAAAGTCCCGAGCAACACGTGACATTTAAAAAAAATTAAAAAGCCAACGTGGATAATCCACGTAATAATAAAATAAATAAAAAAAATAAAAAAACCAACAAAACAGCGTCAAATTATCAATTTTGCTGACCAAATCTATTCAGTGAGCAAAACGAGAGAATCTACAAATGGCATGGATGAAATCTGTGTTTTTTTACAGGAGTGTTTTTGAAATTTAGTCCAAATAACAAGGGGGTAAAAGGTGTATTAACCCTTTATAATAATCTATGCATAGCTTATGCCACCATGCATCTCTCGTATGTAGATATGCATGGTCTGTATCATCATCCTTATACGCATGGTGCAACACTATATATTTCAAACTACTCTTCTATTACATAACATCTAAATTAATAAAAATTAAATTTAAAAAATATTCACCAATATGATACTCTATAAATAAAGCTTATTCATTTAAATGAAGTAATATAAAAAAAAATATAACATCTAAATAATTGGATAATATAAACATATTTAATCAATACTATTTTTTGTCAAATAATCAATTTATCATTTAAAGATCAATAAATAAGATTGTGTATATTCGAAACCACACCTCTACATGTCACTATACAATTATACTTTATATGATATATTCAATTATACTTTACATCACTGGAGAGTGATTGTTAGTAAAAAAAATATGAGTTGATAAAACAACAAGTGAATAATAGATAGACACGTTGATCAGAGAACGATCAAAATGAGTTCTCTTATGTCCATATTACATCCTCTGCTTATTCTTTTTAAATTAAAAAAAAAAACTGTCATGTGATGTTACATCTTCTACGCGTTGGCTGTTACGTAGCTTCTAAGATTGAAACGATGACACGTAATTCGAAAAAACAAATACTAGTACAATGTATTATGTATCAATTTAAAATTTCATTATATCTACTTCTTGAATTTAATAATTTGACTAAAGTAAACTGCCAACTTATATAGCATTTTCAATAATATTGTATTTCTAACAAGTTTGTTTGATTTTTCTGCAACATTAAGCCATTGGGACTCTGACCGCTCACGTCAAACTCCTCAGCAGACCACCACCAGCCCAAAACACATGAACCTGAGATACAAGTCTGTCAGGAAATTCAAAATAACAACAGCTTGTGCTCCCTTATCTGTTTTGAAAACTAATTTTTGTGGGTCCATGATGTTGAAGCACACCCTTGATTTCAAGCCCCACTCTGAAGTCTTATGATCCATACTATTTATTTTAATACGCATCCAATTCCAAGATCACAGTTTCACCTCTTCAACTATTTTTTCTAAACCAAATTTCTTATTGCTGAAATTCTTGTCATTTCTTGTTTTTCATATAGTCTAAACATGTGTAAACCACACCATGATGGCGTGTTTTGAGAATGCTCTTGTCCAGTTCAAGAACTAGATATAAATGATGAAGTGATGGAATAGAGCTCAAATCAATTTTTTAGTACACTCTAATGCTCAAGTAAGTGAATGAGAAAAAAAATAGTTTTAGAGTGAAATGGATTGAAAATCTGAAATGACGCGAACTCATCTTTATATATTATGGGCGATTAAAACTACCCGCGTCTGGCTCAACGTCTTGTGTGAGTTTACATTTGATTATATTCAACACTGAAAGATGTGATGAAGGGCATGATCGTGTGTCCTCCTTGGCAAAGGAACCACATGCTTCGCGCGCTTTCTTCTTTAACTCTCGTTATTAGACCTTCTTCGTAGACCTTATAGGAAGTCCATAAAAGTTGCCCTAAACCATTGTTCACATGTCATAGAATGAGGGTTTTTTTTGTGTTCGTCTTCGATCTGACCTCGGATAGAAGGAAATAGAAGAACTTTGACGAGACATTGATGTCATTGAGAAAACATGCATTAAATGTCTCCCTTGTGATTAGCAACGCTTCACAATCACATCTCAACATGTCTCCCTGTGTTTGAAGGTAATGATTTCTTCTAGTACTAGGGCATTTGAGTGTCTCAAATAATTCGCACTGAGATCTCGACCGTTGGTGGTGTGGATCACGCGGTTGTTATCATGTTCCCTTTTTTGTCATTTGTGAATCTTTAAGAGCTCTTTTTCCGCGTCTACAATCTCCTTGTCATCGCCAATCTCCTGCCACCAACCATTATTTTTGACGCACTTGCACCACCTCTTCCTACGGAGTTGTTATCTCGGATTTTTGACACAAATTTCAATGGCAGAGATGAGATAAAGATCATGCAATGATGGTTATGTTGAAAAGTCGAAATGGTGGGTTATGACCATGTAGTTTTCAACAGATTCAAATTTGTCGAAGTTTAGTGATAATTCTGGTCGATATTGCAATGAGCAAGAGACCATAAGGGTTGTTGGTTTTAGGACTTAGTGAAATGCAGAGTGGCTAAGATGTTTACTTTATGCAATCAAAAGAAGTGTAATTGGATAAGAACAGACAGTTATTCAAGGACACGTGGAAGTCAGTCGAAGTTGAAGGCTGAATGAAGACGAAGACATGGCATATTGTGCTTAGTCGGCCGTTATAGATGGTTATTTTAAGACTAGTATATAAGTAGGAGTTCGCTTATGTTTTAGGGGTATGCATTTGTACACAATTCTGTAAAATTCAAAATATTTGTGTGTGTGTGTGTGTGTGTATGTGTGTGTGCGTGCGTGTGTGAGAAAAGAATTAAGAATGTACATATATGTGTTCCACATTTACAAATTAAAGCATTCATTTTAGTCATTTACTTCAGTTATTTTCTTCAAGTTTACTTTGCACTTCGATTTTACACTTAATTTCAGTCATTATTTCCAAATTGCATTGTATTTCGACTTTTTTGTCAAACTTTTTTAAAACTCATGATTCACACAAATGTTTTGGGATCTTTTCGAGTTTAATCCCTTAAGTAAAATAAAACTTGTTTTTTTTTACCAAATTTCACAGTAAACAAATTGGCATGCCTGATGGGCCCCTTTTTGTGTGAATTTATACTTTTTGCTTTTGAAAATTATTTAGTAAATTTCTTCGTTTAAGAAACCTCTCAAAGTGTGAGTGTACATGAGATTTAGGAGTGGTAAGATAACCAAAAAAGAAGTTAGACAACCAACAATGAAATACGCTAGGAGAATGGTGATTCCCAGAAACAACAATAATGGAGAACAACCATCTAATAGCATGAGGTCAGGAATGGTCACTGCAAGTTCGACTGAACCAGTCACCTCTATTGCTAACTCAAAGACCATACCATCAACGAAGGTTATGCCATTGACTGTAGAAGAAGGGACAGTTTTCTCCCCTTCAATAACTCAGAGTCACCCAGTCATTCACAGATCGACTATGGCAACGAATTTTAAACCTTTTTCCACAAGTTTCACAATGCTTATACCTAGGCGTGAACAATTGTATGGTATATCAACATCAATGATGGAAAACTTACATATTAACCCTTCGACATTTGCTGAAAATGTTGCAAATGCATATTTGCCACTATTGGCATAAGGATCCGCCATAGGTAACCCTGGTCGAACCATAGAACTCCAACTAGGGATGGGATTCGATTCCCAAGCAATGCCAACATTCACTACGAATTCTGTGATGACAATGATACAACTAATGGACGAAATTAACCATGATATGGTAAATATTTTTACTCAACAAATGGGTACCATATTTAACCCATTTATTCAAAATAGGAATCAGAGTTACCAACAGTTGGCAACTCAAATGAATCAAATTGCTGACATCTTTGGCGCGCCTCCGGCGTAAGTTCGACCCATAGTACAACCTCAAGTGGCCAGGCCAATTGAAAACAAAGGGATAGTCCTTGAGGAAAAGACAGTGAATCAAGGGCAACAATTTGTGCCCCACGTAGTCGAACAAGAAAGACCCAGAAATGAGAGTGTCCCCTAGTTTTAGTAGTTAATCAAAACCGGGACGCTGACCAAGTGGTCCATCAAGTCCGACAAGATAAAATAATGGGGGATAAAAATCTTGCAACCATGCTCGAAAGAATAATGGCACGGAATGGTGTGAATAGAGGCCTACGAAGGTCAAATTATATGTCTCCCTTGTCGGAATATGTGTTACATAATGAACTTCCAAGGGGATGGAAAGTTCCTAAGTTCACCAAATTTGCTGGTGATACTAATGAGTCCACAGTCAAACATATCGCTCAATATTTGACTGAAAAGGGGGACATAACGAATAATGAGAACTTGAGGATGAGATACTTTCCTAGTTCTCTTATAAAGAACGCTTTTACATGGTTTACAACCCTCCCTGCGCATTCTATAAATGACTGGACTTATCTGGAAAGGTTGTTCCGTGAGCAATTTTATATGGGGCAATCTATGATTAGTCTTAAAGAATGGTCTACTGTGAAGCGAAAGTTTGTTGAGTCAATCGACGACTACCTTAACAGGTTTCGACTTTTGAAAACAAGGTGTTTTACTCAAGTTTCTGAACACGAGCTCATCGAAATGGCCGTTGGGGGTTTGAATTATTCTATTAGGAAGAAATTAGATACAAAATACCTAAGGGATATGGCCCAACTAACAGATAGAGTTTGATAAGTCGAACGGTTTAAAGTTGAAAAAGCCAGAGTGATCAAAGATAAGAAGGAACAAGTGGCTTACGTAGATATGGAAGATAATGACTTGATATTAGATTTCGAATATAACCATGTCGAAGAAAACAAGGTCGACATGGCCGAATTAAAGCCAGGACCCCCATATGTGTGTAAACTTCTTAGGCCGGCGAATGGGAAGAATCCTTATGAACCTGAAAAGAGTGATGAGTTCCCTAAGAAAACCTGTACCTTCGATGTAACCAAATACAATGATATTTTCGACTTGTTAGTTGCAAATGGCCAAATATTAGTGCCACCAGGCACACAAGTACCACCATTAGAACAAAAAAAGAAAATAGGGTTTTGTAAATATCAAAATTTTCTAGGGCATAAAACTCACAATGTTTTCTTTTCAGAGATCTTGTTCATAATGCTTTGAACGATGAAAGACTGAAATTTGCCAAGGGCAAAGCTCCCATGAAGATAGATTCTGATCCGCTGCAAGTCAAGGAGGTTGTTTATATGGAGCCTATAGAAACCAACATGGTAGATATCACCGAGGATTTTAACATGGATGCTGAGGATCAAGCTCTCGAAGGCAGTGAGAACCACATAGAGGCTATGTACCCAAAGGCTGGATAAGGTTTGCTTGATTTCCTTCACCGGTGCAAAGCTGAGGATTCAGAAGTGATGTTGTGCCTAAGGTACATCGTTGTGTTCGACAAGAGAGATGCAAAGAAGGTGGACAATGTTTAGTAGGTGAAGAGAAGCGAAAATTAGAAGAGGAACAAGCCTCGGTTTTATTTCGAAAAGAGGGGGTCTTTTAGAAAATGGAGCAGTTTCCTACTCACTAGAAGGGCAAGCCTATCACTTACGTGCCAACATCCAATGCTCCCTAAGGAAGATGGATGAGGCCTTCTGGCAAGGAACAATTTGGAAATCAGAAGTGGAGAAATTTTGAAATGGGTCGAGTCTCTTCGTTGACCTATCGAGAAAATTTGTAGGTATCGGAGAGGCGCTCATACGGCCCCAATAACTATAAAGGGAATAACCCAATGTCGAGAACTCAGTGGAGAAGATTTCAAAGGAAAAAGAAAGCTGAGAGAGAGAGAGAGGGAGAGAGAGAGAGAAGTTGATGAATCAAGTAATAACAAACCATACCAGAGTCGAGTGGATGACCAGATCAAGAAACCAATTGGGACACAATTATTTTCCCCTGCACCAGTCAACTCGAAGGGGAAGGCAAAAATGAAGGCACATACTAAGGAAGATGGGTTGGTAATTGATAATTTCGACTCAGGATCAGAGAGCGATTTTGATGTGATATGCAATGTGGTGTCGTTACTCCCAAGGGAGTACGATTGTGTAACGAGGTGTCTGAACCAGCGGAACGTGAGGAGGAGAAAATGACAAGGCATAAACTTGTGTGCGATTTTGTAATGGACAATGACTACATTGAAGAGCATAATTCATTTTTTAATAGACCACATGAAGGAATGAAGAGTCACCTGAAGCCTCTTTTCATAAGAGTTAAGGTAAAAAATACTACTCTCAATAAGATTTTGATAGATGGAGGGGTTGTTGTTAACCTGATGCCTCATTTCAGGATGAGAAAAATAGGAAAGAACGATACTGGTTTAAGGCTACATAATATGGTACTCTCAAATTATGAAGGGAAAACAGACAGACGATACTTATTGCGTCGAAGGCAAGCTATAATCTACTCCTTGGTAAGGAATGGACTCATGTTGTAGGAGCGATAACTCCGTCCCTTTATCAAAGGATAGAAATTTGGAGAGCAAATGGAATTGTAGAAAATGTGGAAGTTGATCAAGGATATTTCATGGCGGAAGTAAATCATGTAGACAAAAGGAACTTTGACAATAATCTAGCTAATATAGCACCTTGCACTCCAAAAGGGTTTGCTTACATGCCTCTATAAGAGGAGTTTCATTCTCTCAGGCTATACCTCACCCATGGATTCTTGTGGGATAGAGAAATCATGGGAGATAGAAGTTATGACACCATTCGGTCAACTGGCTAGGGCGACGAGTTCGACGACGATGTCTGAATTCGACGCGTTAAAGCGAATTTTGGCTTACGTAGCCTAGAACAAATTAAAAGCGGCCTTAGAGGCCAAAATACCACATATGGCTATCGAAGCCAATGAACTAGAAGTGTTTGACATGGCTCAGAGGGTAAGCATTGATACAGAATCACTCGAAAACCTAGATCCTGCAAGCATAAGAAATGATGGCATAAAAGGCCAGAGTCTCGATTGCATTTATGATGATGAGCCTTTGGGCTTCGAAAATGATCCTGTTGCATCAGGGACAAAGATGCAGCCTCAGGATCCGTTAGAAGAAATTGACTTGGGCAAAGGAGCTAACACAAGGCCGACATATATAAGTGCCAACCTCAACTCGAGTCTAAGGTTAGAGGTAATTAATTTACTTCGAGAATTCAAAGATTGTTTTGCTTGGTATTATAATAAAATGCTAGGTTTAAGCAGGGATTTGGTAGAGTTAAAATTGCCAATAAAGCCTGGGAAGAAGTCGGTCAAGCAGACACCTGGACGGTTTGCACCAGAGGTGATGTTCAAAATAAAAGAGGATATTGAAAGACTCCTAAAAAGCAAGTTCATAAGGACGTCAAGGTATTTCGAATGGCTTGTAAATGTTGTTCTAGTGATTAAGAAAAGCATAATATTGAGGGTTTGCATCGACTTCAGAGATCTGAATGCAGAAACCCCAAAGGATGAATACCCAATGCTTGTTGCCAAGATGTTGGTCGACTCAGTAGCATGTTTCGAATATCTCAGTCTGCTTGATGTTTATTCTAATTATAACCAAATTTTTATTGCAGAAGAAGATCTGTCAAAGACGACATTTCAATGTACATGAGCCTTTGGCACTTATGAATGGGTGGTCATGTCATTTGGCTTAAAAAATACTAGAGCAACTTACTGGAGGGTGATGAATTCAATTTTTCATGATTATATCGAAACGTTTATGCAAATATATATATATATATATATATATATATATATATTGATGATATAGTCATTAAGTCTATGTTGGGAAATGGTCATCTCGACCACCTTCGACAATCATTGAAAGAATGATAAAGTACGGACTAAAGATGAATCCTCTTAAGTGTGCTTTTTGTATGCGGGCTGGAGATTTCCCTGATTTTGTTGTCCACAAGAAAGGCGTTGAGATTAACTAGAATAAGACTAAGGCTATCATGGAAACTCAACCTCCTTCGACTAAGAAAGAACTCCAATCTTTATTAGGGAAGATAAGCTTTCTGAGGAGGTTTATTTCAAACCATAGTGGCAAGATTTGAGCGTTTTTGTCGTTACTTCGCCTAAAAAAGGAAGAATTCAGATGGTAGCTAGAGCATCAAAGGGTCTTCGACGAAATAAAGGATTGTTTGATGAGTCCTTCAATTTTGTCCCCTCCTATTAGAAATAAGTGCACGAGGTTGTATATTTCTTCCTCTGACTCGACTATAGGAAGCATGGTAGCACAAGAGGATGATAAGGGTGTCGAAAGGGCCATTTATTACCTTAGTCGAGTCTTGAACGATGCAGAAACTAGGTATAGTATTATAGAAAAGATGTGTCTTTGCTTGTATTTCTCATGTATGAAATTAAAACACTATATAAATCCAGTTGATGTGTATGTGTCTTCGCATTTTGACATTATTAAGCACATATTATCTAAACCAATTTTACATATTCGAATTGGAAAATGGGCTTTAACCTTGACGGAATACTCCCTAACATATGTGCTTTTGAAGGCCATGAAGGGGAAAGTGGTCGCCGACTTCATCGTGGATCATTCGATAGTCGAGGCACCTCAAATTCATTTGGAGCCATAACCTTGGAAGTGATACTTCGACGACTCCAACCATAAAAATGGAACTGGCATAGGAATTTTAATAATTTCCCCTGATAAAATCCGATGAAGTTCAAATATAGGATTGACGACTCTTGCTCAAATAATGAGGCCGAGTATGAGGCTTTAATAGTTGGTATCGAAATCTTGTTAGACTTTGGGGGGGGGGGGGGGGAAGAGTCGAAGTAATAGGAGACTCTGAGGTAGTTGTTAAGCAAATAGCAAAGGAGTATAAATGTATTAAGGAAAACTTAATCATGCACTTTGCTATAGTCAATCGACTAATTAAGTATTTTGATTTTGTGGACATTCAACATGTCCCTGGAATTGAAAACCAAGAGACAAATGAATTGACCAAAATTGCCTTAGGGTACAAAGTGTCAAAAGAAAAGCCGGAAGAGTTGATTGAAGTTTGAGGAAGAGTAAAATAGACAAGGTTGTATCCTTCAATTCTATTAGTAACGAAGTTAGGGTCAGAAAATCCTGAGAACTTTGAGGTCTTTGCCATTGAAGATTTAACTGATACTGACTGGCGAAGACCCATAGTTGATTACTTAGAGAATCCAACTGGATCAACTGATTGAAAGGTTAAGTACAGATCTCTAAGTTACTTTATCATAGGGAAAAAATTGTTTAAGAAGACTCCTAAAGATATTTTGCTCAAATGCCTTGATGTAGTGAGCCATATCTAGCAGTATCAAATTTCCATTATGAAGCATGTGGTGCCCATAAAGTCGGACACAAAATGAGTTGGTTATTGTTTCGACAAGGATTTTATTGGCCTACCATGTTAAAGGATTTTATCAAGTTTGCCAAGGGTTGTTAAGAGTGTCAAGTGCATGTAGGCATTCAACACGTCCCTACATGTGAATTACATGCAATTGTGAAACCTTGGCCATTCAGAGGTTGGGCATTGGATTTGATTGGATAAATTCGACTAGCATCATCTAAAAGTCAGAAGTATACTTTGGTTGGGATTGACTGTTTTACTAAATGGATAGAGGAAATTCCCTTAGTCAATGCTGACCAAGAAGCAATAATAGAGTTTATTCAAAAACACATTATTTACAGATTTGGGATTCCTGAGAGCATTACGACTTACCAAGGATTGGAATTCACTGGTTGAAAGATGCAGGAATTTGCCTTCGAAATGGGGATTAAGTTATTAATGTATACGCTTTATTACGCATAAGCTAATGGCCAGGTCGAGGCGACTAATAAGGTCGTTATTAGGTTGATTAAGAAGCATGTGGGGAAGAAGCCAAAGAATTGGCATAAAACCCTATACCATATCTTATGGGCATGTTGAACGTCTCCCAAAGAGGCGATGAATACTACTCCCTTTCGATTGACCTATGGACATGAGGTTGTTTTACCTATCAAAATTTATTTGTTGTCAACTCGAATTCAAAGACAAAACGAGATTCCATCTAACCATTATTGGAATATGATGTTGGATGAGATGGTCGATTTGGATGAAGAAAGGTTAGCATCATTTGATGTCTTGATAAGGCAAAAAGAGCGAGTAGCAAAGGCTTATAACAAAAAGGTTAAGGTAAAGACATTTTCCTATGGATCAAAGAGATAGAGTTTTGGGTAAATGGTCCACAAATTGGGAAGGCCCATTTCGAATCATTCAAACGATTTTTAATAATGCATGAAATCAAAGAGTTAACATCTAATCGTCGAATCCTGAGAGTAAATGGTAAATACTTGAAAAGGTATAAACATATGCTACAGGAAATTCGAATTGTAACAGAATAGTGTGCATAAAAAAAGCGAAAGCGCCAAAATGGTATTAATAGAGGTGCCAAAATGGAAATGTCATTACAAAACATTGAAAATAAGGAAATCAAAGTACAAGTTAAACGTGAAATTTAGATTTGAAATCCTCAAGCTTGGCCTTCGAAAAGTTTAGCCTTGTAGTCAGTTGTTCATGGGCCTCTTCTAGAGAGTTGATTTCAAGTCCTAGGTTGAGAGCAGCTTCAGCATGTTTGACACCTTTGTTTGCAAAGTAGATAATATTTTGCAAAAAGAACTAGAGGTGAAGGCATGGGCAGTTGAAGAACTAGGATCATTAAACCAAGTTCTTACTATCAAAGAACAAAATACGAATAAGGTGTTGAAGAACTCTTGTCTAGCATTGAACGTGAACTTGTACTTCTAATATAACTTAATTTGTCATATTATAATGTTCTAGTGCAGATTGAAAGGTTATATGTTTAGTAAGCATTGGCGAAATAAGCATTCCACATAATTTATAACAAACTCAGGTCTATATATCACAACGATTGTTTAGCACAAGTGTGCTTAAATATGTTGCACTAAAGGATATCACAACGGTTGTTTAAAGTAACCGTTATAGTAGGTAGCACGCTACATAGGTACAATCACTGTCGCAAGTCCGTGGTGGGAAACATCATACATACAATCATACCCTACCTCACAACGGTTGGACCGGCGTGGTGGTATCCCTTTTCCAACCGTTGTGATAAGTGTTTTCCTTAGTAGTGCAAAAAGCTTTTTCATCTCTAGATGCAGATTTATGGTAAGAAGCTATTAACAATGAGATAGATTCTCTAGAATCTAACAGGACTTGAAACTTAGTAGACTCGCCTTCTGGTTGCAAACCAATCGGTTGTAAATGGATTTAGAAAAAGAAACTAAAACCTGATGGAACTGTTGATAAATACATGGCTCTCCTTGTAGCCATAGGTTTTAGGCAAAGAGAAAATATAGATTTCTTCAACACTTTTTCTCCAATCACTAGAATTACATCCATTAGGGTACTAATTTCAATTGCTGCTATTTATAACTTAATAGTACACCAAATGGATGTAAAGATAATTTTTTTTAAAAGGTGACTTAGAAGAAGAAATCTATATGGACCAACCTGAAGGATTTGTGATTCATGGATAAGAAAATAAGGTCTGTAAGTTAGATAAGTCTTTGTATGGTCTAAAATTAGCTCCAAAGCAATGACGTGAAAAGTTTGGCAACTTAATGATATTGAATGGGTACAAAGTGAATGAAAGTGAAAAATGTGTTTATTATAAATCTAGGAATCACATTTGCATTATCATTATGTAGAAGATCTACTCATATTTGGATCTAACATTCAGGCCGTAAATGATGTAAAATCATTGTTGTGCAACAACTTTGATATGAAAGGCCTCGGAGAACATAGTGTGATTCTTTGTATCAAGATCACGATATCCGAGCAAGGAATTTCTTTGGATCAATCACATTTAGTGGAAAGGATCTTAAAGAAATATAATTACTTTGAGTGTAAACCTGCAAGCACACCATACGATCCAAGCGTGAAACTATTTAAGAACACTGGTGAAAGTGTCAGACAAAAAGAATATGCGAGCATCATTGGCAATCTTAGATATGCCACTGATTGTACTATACTCGACATTGCATATGTTGTAGGATTGTTGTGCAGGTTTACTAGTAGACCGAATAACGAGCATTGGCAAGCTATTGAGCGAGTCATGCATTATCTTAAAAAGAACGTGAATCTCGGTTTGCATTATCAAATATTTTCTGTTGTATTTGAAGGATACAGTGATGCAGATTAGAATACCTTATCAGATGATTCCAAAACAACTAGTGCATGTATATTTAATATAGCTAGAGGAGTTGTATCTTGGAAATCAAAGAAACGGACTATCCTAACTCAGTCCATTATGGAGTCTGAGATGATAGCATTAACGATTCCTAGTGAAGAAGCAAGTTGGTTAAGATGTTTACTAGCTGACATCCCTTTGTGGGAAAAATAAATTCCAGCTGTGTTGATCCATTACGATAGTACCGAGACTATTGCAAAAATTGAGAACTGTTAGTATAATGGTAAGTGACGTCAAACACAACACTGTTAGAGATTGTATCTTTAAAAAAGGTTGTAAGAGTGGATCATGTACACACTGATGAAAATTTAGCAGATCCTTTGATGAAAGGATTTGCTAGAGAAAACGTCCAGAATACATCAAAGAGGATGAGACTAATGCCTCTAGAGAAATGAGTTTCTCATGATGGTAACCCGATCTAAATGACTGAAGATCCCAAGAAATAGGTTCAATGGGTAATAATAAGTTGTGAGAAAATATGAGATGATCATGTGAGTATAAATAAGTAAAGGATGAATCCTAAAGCAATAAGAGGATGAGATAATATAAACTCTTAATGATATCTATAGTCTATGTGAGGGATTACCTAGGCTACATGAGTACTCTTCATATATTCACCTATGTGATTGTGGAACTTAGATCGGTTCATATGGAATTTCGAGGCAGAATTTCTAAAGCGTTCACTAAACCGGGATACACGTGTGTCGTAACCCGAAATTTGACCTCCTTTTTTCTTTTTGCATAAGAATATGCATTCGCATCGCCGGCATACGCATTCGCACTTTTCCCTATGTGTTTCTTGTTGCAGGATATCCAGGTTTTCCAAAGCCCAATTAATCGCATCCTCACGAAGTCATCACATCATCAACACAAACACAAAACAGGGGTTTCCATGGTTATTCATCAAAGCAAGAGGTTGAAAATCGGAACCGTGGCCACATCACCATTTTTCAGACAAAACTGGGCATTTTTGGCTTGGTTAATCGATTAACCATTTGCAGTGCAAATGTGTTAATCGATTAACACGTGCAAAATTAGCAGATTTTGCTTCTTTTTCAAGACAGCAACTTTCCCTCCCCATTTTGAGATTCTACATTGTTCTAAGAAGTGTGTGGAATATTCTAGACATCTCTAGATATTTCAAGGCTATTCAAGACATTTCAAGTGCATTTATTCCAATGCATCACTCTAAGTTAAGTGCACCATGTTCCTTGAGTTCCAAGCATGTCAACCTTTGGATGTTGGAGATCACATTGGGATTGTTATCGAGTTGATCCTAACTAACCGAGTTAATCGTTTGACTCGGCGAGTCAAGTGTAACTAACTCCTAGCCTAATTCCAAACCACCCAAAGCTAAGTCCAAACCAAATTCCAAACCTCTCACACTCCAAACCAAAACTCTATATAAACAAAGCTTCACTCATTTTTCAAGGATCCCAATCACTTTCAACCATTTCACACAATTTCACACAATTTCACACTTTCTTCACTCTCTATTCACTCACATTCTCTCTGAATTTTTCTGCTACTTCTTCATCTTCATCTCAATTCTCTTCCAAAACCTCACTAAAGCTCTTAATTCACCATTGAAGAAAAGCTACTTTCACCTTGAAAGTGCTTTTTCTTGAGCTTAACCTTCATCATCATTCCATTCTACTGGATTTTGTGGAGCTTCAGTAGCTTTTGGATTCATCTCAAGTGATTACTTCAAGCTTCTTCGGTGATAATTCTCATTTCGGATTTTTCATCGCAATTTGCTCAGTTTCGATACGTTTCGGCTATAATTGAAGATTTCCTCTGGTTTTCTTTGATTATCTTCATCAAGATAACTATACAACAATCACTAAGCCAAATCTCCGGCTTGTAGGTTGGTAGATCTTACTCTTTTTTCTGTTTCGGACATTTTCGTATCATTCGCGATGTAGTTTCGATGTTTTTGTATGTGAATTGATTATGCCATTGCTTGATTCATGATATTGATGATTTAATTGATTCCATTGTTGATCATTTGCTGTTTTTAAACTTGATTTTTCGTGCATAATTGTTTTCCCTAGCATTGGAGTGATTGCACAATCAATAAGGGGCCAAAAGCACTTTTCGAAAACTGATTTTTCTGCCCCTGTCCAGTGTTAATCGATTAACACTTTGCAGTGCAAAAGTGTTAATTGATTAACCAGTGTAAATTTGCTGATTTTCAAGTGTTAATCGATTAATATTTTGCAGTGCAAAAGTGTTAATCGATTAACACTGAACCAGAATGCCATTTTCATGCTTTTTCAAGTGTGTTTGCCATGCTTTCTTCTTCCAACTTCCATGGATTGATATGCTTAATTTTTATGGATGTTTTAAGTGTCTTTTAACTTCTGTTTGAAGCATATTCACGAACTCTCGATGCACGATTCCGATTATTCAATTGGTACACATTCTTGGCATTATGTGAATACATGCTTCCTTGCATTTTCTTTGATCACATGCTACATGTTTTGGTGTATCATTTGGCACTGTTTTGCACTTTCTCCTTTTGCTTTGCATTAGGTTTGTTCTCAAGAGAATAAACTTAATCTTGTACAATCAATAATTCACACCTTTTACTTTAATGATTTTCCATCTCTTTGGAAAATTGTTAGCACCTCATTTCCCTTTGATTGATTAATCGAAACTTTGTTTCGATTAGTTGATCCTTCCTCTGCTTTTCTCTTTGGGCTTCCTTGAGAGTGTTCTTTCTCATTTTTTCCCCTTCTGAGTCGGAGATTGGCACGACGCATGATACACGACGCACAATGCATGGGAGCACTGTAGAAATTGGAGCTGTTACGCTGTCTGTTTCAATTTCCGCACTATACTTTGAGTGCTAGAGAAGGAATGAGGAGGGAGTTATCCTACCCTCATTCTGACTATTTCTTAGGTAAGGGCGTTGGCCCTCTCGCTGAGAATAGTCACCTCTATCCTCAAGCTGTAGTGTTTCTCCATCCCCGGTTGATTTGATCCTTGATCACTCCTTTTCCTCGCAATCTCTTTTGATCCTTGATCATTCCTTTTCCTTGCAATCTCTTTTGATCCTTGATCACTCCTATCTCTTTCAATCTCTCTTTTGATCAATCACCACCTTCTTGGTTAAGATCATCGTTCTTGGGTTAGCAAACTCTCCTTGTTTCAATACCCTATCCTTTTCTTTCTTGTGGTCAGTCATTGCTTGATTCCCCAGAAGAGTCTCAAATCTCTTTTCTTCGGTTAAACACAGTCTTTCTGTTAAAACCGTATCCCCTGCGTAGTTCACAACCTTCTCTTGGTTCTTCTCCCTTTGTTTGGTTAACCACTGCTTGTCAGTTAAAACATCAATTTGCACTTCTTCTCAGTTAACCACAGTCTATTTGTTAACATACTGAGTTTCTCTTGGGTTAATCACCTTCTCTTGGTTAATTACCCGTTTTTCAGCTAACCACAGCTTGCCTATTAAAACACTGAACCTCCTTTGGGTTAATCACCTTCTCTTGGTTAATCACCCATTTTTTAGTTAACCACAGTCAGTCTGTTAAAACACTGAGCCCCTCTCGAGTTAATCACCTTCTCTTGGTTAATCACTCGTTTCCTTCTCGGTTAATCACAGTTCTTCTGTTAAAACTGAATCCCCAACAATTGGCAAACTTTCTTGGTTCGAATACTTGCACCCTTGGGTTAGTAACCTTATTTTGGTTCAATACCCATTTTGTTGATCAAGTACTGTTTGTTCAATCGGTATTGGCAGTCCTTTGGGTCACGACCTTCGCTTGGTCCCACACCCGTCCTTTGGGTCACGACCTTCGCTTGGTCCCACACCCGTCCTTTAGGTCACGATCTTCGCTTGGTCCCACACCCGTTCTTTGGGTCACGACCTTCGCTTGGTCCCACACCCGTCCTTTGGGTCACGACCTTCGCTTGGTCCCACACCCGTCCTTTGGGTCACGACCTTCGCTTGGTCCCACACCCGTCCTTTGGGTCACGACCTTCGCTTGGTCCCACACCCATCCTTTGGGTCACGAACTTCGCTTGGTCCCACACCCGTCCTTTGGGTCATGATCTTCACTTGGTCTCACACATTTTCTTTGGGTCACGGCCTTCGCTCTATCCCACACCCGTTCTTTGGGTCACGACCTTCGCTTGGTCCCACACCCGTCCTTTGGGTCACGACCTTCGCTTGGTCCTACACCCGATCTTGCTCTTCTCTCTTGGTTTTGACACCACTCCTTTACCTTGCGCTCTTGGTTTTGACACCATTCCTTGTTTTTCGAGCTATTTTCCTTTTATCTCCTAGTGGAGTT
Source organism: Lathyrus tuberosus (assembly GCA_022829125.1). Classification (NCBI taxonomy): domain Eukaryota; kingdom Viridiplantae; phylum Streptophyta; class Magnoliopsida; order Fabales; family Fabaceae; genus Lathyrus; species Lathyrus tuberosus. The sequence goes on along the minus strand of JALAZF010000120.1, from coordinate 14,125,550 downwards.
TCTCTCTTGGTTTCGACACCACTCTTGCACATTATTCTCAGTACATTATTGTCTTTCCTTTTGCATTTCTTTCTTGGTTTGACGCCATTTCTTTTGAATCTCCGGCGGAGTTTCCCTCTTTCTTTTGTTCTTGGTTTTGACACCACTTTCTTTTCCTTTCCTTTTTCCTTTTCTGTCTTAGTTCTCCGAACTACGGAAGCTCTGATTCTGCATTCATTCGAATGTATGATACGTAGGCACGAGATCGGGATGATCTTGGCGAGCACACTTCCACCCTTCGACCCTTCCACCTTCTTCCATCCTCCTTTCTCTGCCCCTGGTTCCTTGAACTACGGCGCTCTGATTTCCTCATTGCACTATGAGGGTACGTAGGCACGAGGGCTCCAATCCTCCGCGAGCGCTTACTTTCTTCCTTTCTTTCTTTTCCTCTCTCTCCTCTTCTTTTAGCTAGAAGCCTTTAGATACATAACCCATTCAAGCCTAGAAGCAAGCGAAATGGTTCCCGTCGAGTACGAAAGATGCGTTAGGTGCTAGTACCTTCCTTTCGCATAACCGACCCCCGTTCCTGTTTCTCTTCCCCTTGGGTTTTATCGATATTTTCCCTGTCCTTTGGGACTAAATAAAGTTCGGTGGCGACTCTGTTGTATCTTTGAGTGTGCGATTCACTCAGGTATAAACCAGTCATCTTCAACGTGCAGGGCCATTAAGCACGTGTTATTATAATACACCTTAAGAAAAGGTTGTGTGCAGGTTTGATGTCTAAGATAGAGGTCAAGACAATTATGTCACTCTTGTTGAATCAGAATCCTACATGTTACGCAAAGATTCAAGTCGTAGACACCTTTGTTTATGCACAATCTTAGAAACATTTGCCGTTACTTCTGAAACATTTTTTTAAATTCAAGTGGGGGATTGTTGAAAAATTATGTCAATATTCAAATATAAGGAGATGAACTTGAAAAAGTTCCTTAAGTCAAGTCCCACATTGTGTTAGTTAAAAAAATTTCTTAGTCTCACATTGCTTAGGTGAGATATATTTTCTTCCCCACTTCATTATATAAAAGAATTCCTTGTTTCATTCCAAAATACACTAAAAGCGTATTTTAAGTTTTTCCTTGATGACTCATAACTCTGCGTCTTTAGAGAATTATGTTAATTTCTCTTTGTTTGAGTTGAGAAATTATCAAGTATAATTTTTGAATTCTCTTTAGAAAATTAGTTGAATTTCTCTTTGTTTGAGAAATTATTTTGAGTGGTCAAATGACCATTATTGAATTCTCTTTGGAGAATTATTGGAATAAGTTCCTCGTTTAAGAGATTATTACGACTGATCGTTATACCATATATTACGAGTGGTATTTATACCATATTCGAATGGTCTTTGTACCACAGAGGGTGTATTTCTAGACCGATTATTTATCATTCAAGTAGTAATCATACATTATAGAACTGAGTTGTTTTATCCTTCGACTGCTTTGCATAACTTTGGGTAGTACCGTGAGACGTCTTAAAGAGAGTAACCTAGTCTGCAACTCGACCCGGTAATTTCAACAAACAATAACATTGATTTTAACTTTTTATTAATAATTTCTTTTTCTTTTTAACAGTAAAAAGCACAATATAAGACAAAAATTCTTTCAAAAATTGTTATTCACATATCTTGATTCCAACTTAGAAAAACTATTTAAATTAATCTCATTCAAATATTTTTGAGTTTTCTAATTAACATTTGCTTTTAGTCATTATTACCTTTCAAAATGTTCCAGCGTGAATCTTTTGAAACACATTAAAGCATTTTAATTTGGTTCGGTGTCAAATATACATGCCATAATTCAATTATTTTAGTTGAACTCGTAGTCATCCTTTGCTTGCATAATGCATACGTTCTCAACCAAAGAGACAGTGACTTTCTACTTCTTTGTTTCTTATTTTAATTGCAAGAGTCGACATTTTTCCTTGTCGTGTAGTAGTTGAATTAGACCTATATTACTTCTTCTGCTATAAGATAATTTTGATCGACAAAGGAAACGCGTTGGATTGGGCACCTCGTGATTGGTCCATGATAACACTCATGCTTTTTGTCAATATTTCATCATTTGATTTACACGTAATTCAAGAAGCAATTGAATGGATTTGTGAGTGTGACCATAAAATAAGATTGGAAATGAGAAAAATGGACTGTAATGTACACTTATAGTATATGTTTTTTTCGAAAATAATCACTATTAATGAAAAGAGTCTAGTTAAGAAAACAAATAAACAATCAATTTAATTTTTGGACTATTATTCTCTTATTAATTTAGTCTTTAAATGATTAAGATTAATTAAAAATCTCTAAATTACTATTTCATTTAACTATTTAATAATTGAGTTAAGTTTTTGAGATATTAAATAGTTGAATGTAAGAATAGTTTAAGGACTTTTTTAGTTCATTTTGATGGTTTAAGAACTATATTCATGAAATAATGATAATTTAGAGACTAAATTGAATGTTTTTTTTTATGGAAAGATAATTTAATCGAATTCGTAACATTACAGCAGACATCTCTGAGATAAAATTTCAACCAAATTTTGGAGCCTCCTGCATGACCAAGTCCTACAAGGGAATGTGCACGAATATTACAATTCCTATTACGATACACAAATGAACAATTCTTAAAATTAGAAAAAAATCACCATCAGTGCATCAGAGAAAAGAAGAAGTTTTTCAATTCCCAATCCCGCAGCTACCTCCAAAGCCCACCTAATGGCCACAACTTCAGCAAGGGAAGGGTCCCTGGTAGAGATATCCTTCTTTGTCGCTGAAAGGATAATGTCACCACTGCTATCGGACAAGATACATCCCATAGCCATAGTTCCATCATTGAAATAGCCTGCATCCATGTGAACCACAATATGGTCCTTCAAGTTATTCGGTATGTCGCCTAAAGCCATGACCTTCTTTCTCCACTTTGGCCCCGAATTAGCACCATTGAATTCATGCACTCTTTCCACAGCCCCCGCTACCACTATAGAGGGAATAAACTTACTTGCATTGAAAACAACTTGATTCCTGCAAAGCCACACATTGGATTTCGTACGGATCCTCACCTAACCATTGTTCCAGCCAGAGAAACATATCAGGATATCATCTGTATGGATTCTTAGAGGGGAGGAAAATCAAACCAGTTTTGAGAAATTGCATTTCAAGAAAAGATATTCGGTTGTTTCCGCAGAATTATGGCAGATAGGAGATTCATTCACTGCGTTGACTCATTTCCTAGGCAAATTTTTCCTAACTGGCAAGAAATTCTTTGCCAACCTCCAAAAAAAGTTCCGAATTCTATTCTGGACAGGGGCATGCCATATATGTAACACCCATATATAATATAATACATCAAAGCATCCATATCATACATGAATTCACGTTTTGGTACTGAAATACCATAAGTTTCTAGTTAACACATTATACATATACATGCCCAAACTACCTAATACAAAAAAACTACGACATTATATATACAAGATGTTCCAACACTAAGAACTAGATCAAATAATGATCTCAAAATATCTCCACAACGGAAGACTTGCCACCTCAAAAAGCCAAGATAGTAAGGAAAGTCAAACAACTTTATCCTTACCCTTCGCCGAACCTGTGGTACCTGTAAAATAATCAACAACGTGGGGTGAGATACATCAAATCTCAGTGAGTTCCCTATCTTATGGGTCATCTCGGCTTTACAAGGTTCTATCACACCTAACTCAAGTAAAAAGGGAAGGGAAGTGACCTTGAGTACTCACACACACTATATGGATCCATGCTCGTGAGTCTTGTTAACTCACCATATCACTAATCGATAACCCCACCAAGGCATCCCCTTTTCCCGTCCGCTTCTACGTCTAGAAGTCGACCCGAGTCATGGATCCTTGTAACCTACTTGACATACGAATGGATTCGGGTTCTACGGGTCATTAACCGTTATGAACCGTCACTTCACACTGGCCATTAACCGTCATAAGCATACGCTCCCTGAGCGCCATTCGTACTGCACGCGGGAATCAAATATGCCAAGTAGTCATGCATACGTTTCAGAGGAGCTCGAGACTCATGAAACTGCAACTCAAGATAACCGGTTACGATTACGTGATCACACACACAAATGTGATTGTATTCGACAATCACAAGGCCACATTCGCCTTAAGACCTCTTTTGTCTTTCTCAATTAAACACAATAAAACATGATCCATACTAGTGTAATTATTTTCATACCATTCGGTAATAGACGCACGCCTCGACCTCTCTTGCACGAGCGTCGACGCTGTGTTATTCAACAATTTCCTAGTCGTTACTAGGTTCCAACATTGTTATGGTAATAGTCCTCACCCTACCTTTTTCATATTTTAACATGCATACCCTCTCAAACATGCTTAACAATAAGAGAAATAGGTAAACACAAGTCAATCATATAATAGAAACACATAATTCAACATGTCATAAAGTTACACCAATTCTAGTTCCCTCCGATTTATTTAATCGGGCATCAAAACTAGTATTTTCACTTTCATTAGATAGGATATTTCCTTAGCTTCATATCGATATAAAGAACGCTTGAATCGGACACCCGAGTCAAAAGATATAAATTTTTTTAAAAGGATTTTCAAAATTCAACACAGTGTTAATCGGTTAACGGATATGGTTAACCGATTAACGGAAGACTTACAGTAGCTAAATAAGAAATTTGCTCAATCGGTTACCCAAACTCGTTAATTGGTTAACCAATCCTTCTTTCATGTAGACAGTCAGATTTTACACGCGTTAACCGGTTAACCCATTTGGTTAATCGGTTAACACTGTAACAGAATTCTAAAACCTGCATTTTTCAGCATAGAAACCCAATGGAAAATCATACAAACTCAATGGATCATGAAAATCAATTATCACACGTCATATACACACATATATCAGTCATACTACACATTTTTACCACATTTCAACCGTTAGAACATCGATTTCCACAATTCTAACCTAAATCAAACATTTCCAAAAACTCTAAAACTAAAGTTCTAACTAGAACCCACCTCTAGCAAGATGAGATGAAGATGATGAGATGATTTGATGAAGAATAGATGATGATCTTTGCTCTTGTTCTTCTCCTTCTAGGTTTTCTTCTTTTTCTCTTCTCCTTTCTCCTCTTGCTCTTCTTCTCTCCACTCTTACTATCTTTTTCCACTTCTCTTTCTATTTTCACAAGTGGGAGAAAAGAAAACATATAGTAACTATTATTAGTTAATAATACTACTAAATGTCCAAAAAGTCTCTAAAGCTCCAAATAATAAAACCTCAGGGTCAGATAATATTAATTGGACTTACTCTAAGTTCAACAGTTACTCTAATTATCTTTGCAGATAATTTCTCAGAGTACACTGGGACTCAGTTGATCACAACTAATATTATCCAGAGTAATTAAAATACGGGGTATTACATCCTCCCCCCTCCCCTTAAATAGAAATTCTCCCACGAATTAAAACAATTACCTGAAAAGATCAGGATAAACTTCTCGCATTTCGGATTCTAGCTCCCAAGTTGCATCACCCAGATGCGTCTCATCCCACTGAACCTTAACAAGAGGAATCTCTTTATTCCTTAACACCTTGGTTTCTCTTCCTGTTATACGACTCGGCTGAGGCTCAAACGTTAAATCTGCTTCTATCTCAATCGTATCAAGTAGAATTGGTTGAAGAGGATCTGGAACAAACTTTCGAAGCTGAGATACATGAAAAACATCATGCATCTCTGACAGAGAAGGCAGTAAGGCTAATCTGTAAGCTACTTCACCAACTCTTTCTAAAATTTGATACGGTCCCACGTATCTCATACTCAACTTCCGCGACTTAAATGGTCCTTTCAACCTCAATCTCGGAGTAACCTTCAAAAACACGTGATCACCCTCTACAAACTCCAAAGGCCTCCTACGGTTATCCGCATAACTCTTCTGACGATCTTGTGCTTGTTTAACCTTATCACGGATCATCCTAATCTTTTCCGTAGTCTCTTGGATAATCTCAGGTCCCAAAATTCTATCTTCACCAACCTCCGCCCAACACAATGGCGTCCTACAATTCCTTCCATACAATGCCTCATAAGGGGCCATACCAATACTTGCATGATAACTATTGTTGTATGAAAATTTAATCAAAGGTAAAAGTTCCATCCAATTTCCTCCACTTTCAAGTACACACGCCCTTAACATATCTTCCATTGTTTGTATTGTCCGTTCCGTCTGACAATCCGTTTGCGGATGATTCGACGTGCTCAAACACAACTTTGTTCCCATAGCTTATTGAAAAGCTCTCCAAAATCTCGAAGTAAACTTTGGATCCCTATCCGAAACAATACTAGAGGGAATACCATGCAATCTCACTATTTCCGAAATGAACAACCTTGCGAGATGACTTGCTTTGTAAATAGTCTTTACGGCTACGAAATGCGTAGATTTCATTAACCGATCCACTATTACCCAAATAGAATCATAACCGCCTTGGGCACGGGGTAATACCACTGCGAAGTCCATAGAACTACTATCCCACTTCCATACCGAAATTTCTAAAGGTTGCAACAAGCCACCCGGTCTTTGGTGTACAATCTTCACATGTTGGCATACCGCACATTCTGATACGTACACCACAATATCCTTTTTCATCCCGGACCACCAATAGTCCCTCTTTAAATCTTGATGCATCTTCGAAGACCCAGGATGTATAGTAAAAGTACCCTTATGCGCTTCTTCCAAAATCCTTCTTTTCAACACCGTATTATCCGGAACACAAACTCTTTGGTTAAACAAAATAATTCCGTCGGTAGCTCGGATAAAACCCGGTTGTACTAACACTGCTTGTAACTTCTCATCCAACACTTGCCCTTGTTGAATTTCCTCTCTAAGAGTAGAATTCACATTCAAATTTCCTATAATCACACCATTAGGAGTCCAAACAAATTGAAGATTTAGATCCCTAAACTTTTCCAATAAGGTATACTCCAACATCATCAATTTGGCATTAGGTAACACTTTCCTGCTTAATGCATCCGCTACCTTATTCGCTTTACCCGGATGGTACCTTAGTTCCAAATCATAATCCTTCACATACTCCATCCACCTCCTTTGGCGCATGTTCAATCTTTCTGATAAAAAAGATACTTTAAACTCTTGTGGTCGCTGAACATATCAAAATGTACCCTTTACAAATAATGACGCCAAACCTTCAAAGTAAAGACAACTGCCGCCAATTCCAAATCATGTGTTAGATAATTCTCTTCATAAACTTTTAACTGTCGAGAAGCATAAGCCATTACATGACCATCCTGCATTAACACACCTTCTAATCCCATCTTTGATGCGTCACAAAATACCTCATATGACTTACTAGGATCAGGAATAATCAGAACAGGAGCGGTCGTCAATCTTTCCTTCAAACTCATAAAACTTCTTTCACAAGCCGAATCCCACTCATATGAACAATTCTTTTGAGTAAGTTTCATCATTGGTAAAGCCAATTGAGAAAAGCCTTTGATAAACCTTCTGTAATAACCTGTCAGTCCCAAGAAACTTCTAACTTCAGAAACATTCTTTGGTCTCTCCCAATTAATCACCGCTTCAACTTTTGATGGATCTACCGCTACACCTCCCTGAGATATCACATGACCAAGAAAATTTACCTCCGACATCCAAAACTCACACTTGCTTAGCTTAGCGAAAAGTTATCTCTCTTGTAATATGGATAAAACGATTCTTAGGTGCTCTCCGTGCTCTTGAGAATCACGAGAATAGATAAGAATGTCATCAATGAAAATCACCACAAATTGGTCCAAGTAAGGGTGAAATATCCGATTCATATAATCCATAAAAATTGCAGGAGTATTCTTTACACCGAAAGGCATTACTAAAAATTCATAATGACCATAACGGGTTCTAAATGCAGTCTTTGGTACATCTGAGCTCTTGAGACGAATCTGATGATAACTCGACCATAAATCAATCTTAAAAAACACACAGGCTCCTTTCAATTGATCTAATAGATCGTCGATCCTTGGTAATGGATATTTATTCTTAATGGTGACCTTATTCAACTAACGGTAATCAATACACAACCGCATTCCACCATCCTTTTTCTTTACCAACAACACCGAAGCTCCCCAGGGCGAAACACTTGGTCGAACAAAATGCTTAGCCATTAACTCTTCCAATTGGTCCTTTAATTCTCTTAATTCAAGTGGTGCCATCCAATACGGAGAAACGGATATTGGAGCCATTCCCGGTATCAGGTCAATAGAGAATTCCACTTCCCTCTTCGGAGGAAGAGAAGTGACATCCTCGGGGAAAACTTCAGGAAACTCACAAACTACTAGAATACTCAAAACTTAAAAGTTGCTACTCTCCTCCTTAGTGAGAACCAAAAGAACATATTTTTCCTCCTCAAACAAGAAATTTATCATTCCAACCGTACCTTCTAAAATAGTAGTCAACATATCCTTCGGAGTATCCTCTACGGATGAAATAATGATTAGCTTTTCTTCACAACCGATAAATACCGAATTAGCAAAAAGCCAATCCATTCCCAAAACAACATCCACTTTCTTAAGCGACAAACAAATCAAATCAATCTGAAAAACTCTTCCATCCATAGATAAAACACAATTTTCACACATTAAAGGTGTTTCAACCATCTCATCCATAGCAGTAGTAACCACCATGGGTGGAGGCAACGGAATAGCTTGCAACCCAAGTCGCTTCACACATTACATCGATACAAAAGAGTGTGTAGCTCCACAGTCAAATAATACGAAGCAACGATGTCCATTAACGAAACACGTACCAGCAATCAAAGAGTTGTCACCCTTTGCTTTCTTCGTATCCAACGTATATACTCGGCCGATATTCCTCCCTTGTGTCTGATTCCTACTCTGAGGACAATCCCTCGCCAAGTGGCCCACTTTCTGACACTGATAACACCTCACACTTTCGATACCACACTTCCCATGATGATTCCTACCGCAAGTGTGACACACAGGAGGTGTGCTGGTCCTAGAACTCTGAACTTGCTTCCCTTTAAAAGCTTGTTGTCTCGGTCTAAATTGTTGAGTTGATCTCCCCCGATCACCTTGATTCAACCTACTCAATTCTTCTCCCGCTTGCACCTTCTTCAAGCTATGCTCTGCCACGTAGCACTGCCTTAACAATTCGGCATAGCTAGTAAATTCCCTCTGAGACACGCTATGTGAAATTTCAGCCCTCAAACCAAACAAAAACTGATCAATCTTCCACCTCTCATCAGGAGCATACATGGCTTGCCTAGAATAAGCAGCCATAATCTCGAACTTTTCCGCATAAGCAGCCACGGTCAAGCTACCTTGTCTCAACTGTTAAAACTCGAATTCCTTCTGAGACCTTATGGAACTTGGAAAATAGTTCTCCATAAAATTTATCTTAAACTGCTCTCATACCTTCGGTACCTCTTGAATTGTCACTAAGGCTGAAGCGCTCTCCCACCACCTCATGGCAGGACCCTTTAACAAGTGATAAGTGAAGACCACCTTATTTTCCTCACTGCACTGAACTATCAAGAAAATTCGCTCCATACCGGATATTCATTCATGAGCCTTTATCGGATCTAACCCTCCCTGAAACTCCGGAGGATTCATACGAAGGAAATCCCTAAAGGTTCCCCCTGCAGCTTCAGGAACAACCACTACAGGATGCAGGCCACCAGCCATTTGCTGTACCATTTGTTGCATAAACTGATTATGTTGTTGTTGCATCTGTTGCATGAATTGATACAAAGGGGCATTCCCATTGTCACCCGGTGGATTTGTCCCAGCTGGAGTAGTTCTCGGTCTACCACGGTTGTTTCTGCGCCCGTCGGCCATGTTCCTAAATGTCATACAGATAGGATTAAGTTGATCGGGCTCAATACCATAAATATAACATATAAGACCAATGGTGACACTACGCATAGGAAACGAAAAGAAATACTTATACTATTTCATGGCTAGGTCGAGGATGCGACCTGCTTTGATACCAACTGTAACACCCATATATAATATAATACATCAACGCATCCATATCATACATGAATTCACATTTTGGTACTAAAATACCATAAGTCCCTAGTTAACACATTATACATATACATGCCCAAACTACCTAATACAAAAAAACTACGGCATTATATATACAAGATGTTCCAACACTAAGAACTAGATCAAATAATGATCTCAAAATATCTCCAAACGGAAGTCTTACCACCTCAAAAAGCCAAGATAGTAAGGAAATTCAAACAACTTTATCCTTACCCTTCGCCGAACCTGTGGTACCTGTAAAATAATCAACAACGTGGTGTGAGATACATCAAATCTCAGTGAGTTCCCTATCTTATGGATCCTCTCGGCTTTACATGGTTCTATCACACCTAACTCAAGTCAAAAGGGAAGGGAAGTGACCTTGAGTATTCACACACACACTATATGGATCTATGCTCGTGAGTCTTGTTAACTCACCATATCACTAATCGATAACCCTACCAAGGCATCCACTTTTCCCGTCCGCTTCTACGTCCAAAAGTCGACCCGAGTCATGGATCCTTGTAACCTACTTGACATACAAATGGATTCGGGTTCTACGGGCCATTAACCGTTATGAACCGTCACTTCACACGGGACATTAACCGTCACAAGCATACGCTCCCTGAGCGCCATTCGTACTGCACGCGGGAATCAAACCTGCCAAGTAGTCATGCATACGTTTCAGAGGAGCTCGAGACTCATGAAACTGCAACTCAAGATAACCGGTTACGATTACGTGATCACACACACAAATGTGATTGTATTCGACAATCACAAGGCCATATTCGCCTTAAGACCTCTTTTGTCTTTCTCAATTAAACACAATAAAACATGATCCATACTAGTGTAATTATTTTCATACCATTTGGTAATAGACGCACGCCTCGACCTCTCTTGCACGAGCGTCGTCGCTGTGTTATTCAACAATTTCCTAGCCGTTACTAGGTTCCAACATTGATATGGTAATAGTCCTCACCCTACCTATTTCATATTTTAACATGCATACCCTCTCAAACATGCTTAACAATAAGAGAAATAGGTAAACACAAGTCAATCATATAATAGAAACACATAATTAAACATGTCATAAAGTTACACCAATTCCGGTTCCCTCCGATTTATTTAATCGGGCATCAAAACTAGTATTTTCACTTTCATTAGATAAGATATTTCCTTAGCTTCATATCGATATAAATAACGCTTGAATCGGACACCCGAGTCAAAAGATGTGAATTTTTTTAAAAGGATTTTCAAAATTCAACACAGTGTTAATCGGTTAACGGATATGGTTAACCGGTTAACGGAAGACTTACAGTAGCTAAATAAGAAATTTCCTCAATTGGTTAATCGGTTAGCCAAACTCGTTAATCGGTTAACCAATCCTTCTTTCATGGAGATTTGGGACTTAGTATTTTCTTGAAAAAGAGATTTCGTCCAAGATTTCAACGACAACATTGTCCAAGATTTTGATGTCAACAATCAGCGAGACACGTCGACGGACTGCAATTAGCGGTTAGAAATAATTTCAAAACGAGTAACCATTTTTCAGCCTTATCCAAAGGGATACGTGGAAGACGTCTCATAGGCGAAAAGCATGAAACGATTATGTGTCAAATGATTAAGAGTAGAACATTACAAGCAGTTATTTTTATATTAGTATAAATAGGATTTATAGTGTTAGGAATCAAGGTTGTGTGTTGAATTTACTACAGAAAACTTACAAACTCAAAGTACCCAACGAAGCGAGAAACGAGTTTACCTGAGCTAAATATATGATTCCAATCACCATTTTATTTAAATGCAAAGTCTTTTATTTCAATTTATTTTCTTTGCAATCCTGTTTTTATTCCTTTTTTATTCTCTTGTCACTTTACATTACCTTTTTTTTTTACCAAATTTGTCACTTAGTCATAGTCGAAAACCTTTACCTTTCCCCAATAATCTACCTTTTAGCATTATTTTCACTTACAGATTTCGACAACGTCGAATTTCTTTATTCTCTCATACAAAATTCAGAAAATTTTTAAACACTATGTCCTAGGATTATCTGATCAATCCTGCAAGTAACCTTCTATAAGAGACTAGTATTTGTTTACCAAATTTCCTAATAAACACTTATACATAGACATTTGGATTTTCTCCAAATTAAAGGATCCAATCGATTGTACCCATCACCACAATCAACTATATGGAACTCAATTTTTCTTGAAAATGTTCCCCACAATCGATTGGATATTTGAATTTTTAAAATTTTGCATTACGATACAACAATACGTAAAATCTTAATTAGCATGATACTTATGATTCCTCTTCCAATTTTTTTAAAGTAAATCATCATGTTATAAAACTTTAAAGTTAAACAACATGATTCTTATGATACCTCTTATCATTGCATTAAATGTTTAAAAAATGATGAAAATGTATCATGTGATAAAGTAAAAAAAATGAATCAGTATGATATCACTTGCATTTTTTTTCATAAAAACCTTCCATATTATTGCTTCATTTTGTAAAGGTATCATTGCACTATAAAATATCATTTTATCATATTTTTCAAATTACCTCTTTCCTAGAAAAATATTTCATAATTTTTAATAGAAAATTTTGTGTGCATAACATTCACATCATGCAAAAGTTTCTAAGTCATTGAGCACTTAAATATATCAGTGATTATAAATTGTTACACGAAAGGGGAGAACATTATTTTCACAGTACCAAAAAAGTAGCAAATGTCTCAAAGTTATTAAAGTCTGCTGCAAAGTCTATATGTATAAAAATTATTTGTTTACTGTAATTTTTCACTAAATTGAGTGGTGATTTTTGTTAGTAAGAAATTAGTTGTATTTTCTACAAAATTTTATAAATAGGAAGAGTTTTTTTTTCTGTTTGTTGGAAAGTGTCCTTTAAATTGGGGTGATTTAAAGTCCACCAGGTTGTTGGTGTTTTGGTTGAAATCAAGGGAGTGATGTAGATTCTTTGTTATTGTTAGAAGATTGTAGAAGAGTTTGTTGTAGACTGTACAAAGATCTGTAAATATTGGATAATCTCTCACGGGGAGTGAGAGGGCTGGATTACCCTTGGTTGGATAAGGTGAATCAGGATATCCTTGTGTTATTTACTTTTCCTCTCTTTAATTTTTTATTTATTATTCATTCATCTAGTCATAATTCTTGAAAATTACAAGAAACCAGAAAAGTGCTTAAGATCTCTACAAATTTGTCAAACCTAATTCACTCCCCCTCTTAGGTTGCGCACTCCAATACTTACAATTGACATCAGAAAAGGTTATAGGTAACTTGCTTATTAGATCCAAAGAATGGCTTCTGTAAATCTGATTTTTAGAAATGATGGTAGTAACAACAAGCCTCATTTGTTCTGTGGTTAATATTATGATTTTTGGAAGAAAAAATATATGTATTCAAGCACATCTTGAAGCACAAGGAGAAGAAGTGGGGGATGCTTTTGAAAATGGTCCTTACGTTCCTAAAACGATGATCAATGATGTAGAACAAGAAAAAATAAAAATTTCTTGGAATGATGATGATGATAATAAAAAAGTTCTCTATGACAAGAAAGCAAAAAATCTTCTTCAAGCGGCCTTAAGCGTGGATGAATTTTCTGTGTCTCTCAATGAAAAACAGTTAGAAGTCACTCATAAAGGAACGTTAGAGGTAAAAAGATCTCAACTAAACACTTTATCACAAGAATATAAAATGTTTAGAATGTAGTCCCATGAAACTATTCTTAATTTGCAAATTGGATTTTATCATCTAACAAATCATTTGACGACACTCGGTAAAAAAAATTCAAATAATGAATTAAATCTATAAGTGCTTAGATCTTGGACAAAATATTGGAAACCAAATTTAACAATTATTTCATAAATGAAAAGTCTTTCAAAATTATCTTCTGCAGCATTGTTCGGTAAACTTCAAGAACACGAGAGAGAACTTGACAAATTAGAAAGGCATGAAGATGAAAGAAACAATTCAAAATATCTTGCCTTAAAGACTAAAGTAAAAAATCATGATGGAAATCAAGGGGATGAGTCCACTAGTGAAGAAGAAGACGATCTTATCAATAAGTTTGAAAAGTTCTTAAGAAAAGAAAAGAAAAAGGAGATCATTTAAAAAGAGCATCAATAAGGAAAGTTACACGCTTTGAACGTGGAGAAATGGGACATGTAAAAAGTGAATGCTCTACACTTCAAAAGAAGAATAAAGTCAATAGCAAGAAGGACAAATGTCAAAAAAAGCATATGTGGCATGGAATGACATTAAAATAAGTTCATCTTCCGATTAAGATCATGAAAGCAATGCATTGATGGCATCACATCATTTAAGTGATAAAGAACACGAGGTTAGTGATTCTGAAGTTGATGATAGACCTTTATATGATGAATTACAAAGTGCTTTTGATAAATAACATGATGAATTTTTGAAACTTTCTAGAAAATTTCCAAATCAAAAGAAAACTATTTTAAATCTAGAAAGGGAGGCTAATATCACAAAGGTGGAGTTAGACTTAATAAAAAAAACTCAGCATGCAATAATTGTTCTTATTTTGAGTCTAAAATTGTGGAATTATACTAAGTCATTGCCAAATATGAAAAAAGGAAAATTAGCTTGGATAATGTGTTGAATAGTCAAAGATTTTCAAATAATAAATGTGCACTTGCCTTTTCTAATTTTGATAAAACTAGTTCAATTCAAACTATCTTTGTAAATGCTATTAGCAAACTCAACAATAAGGAGTCAAAGAAAGAACATGTTGTAAATCAGCATAAAATGTCTTATGATAGAAATAACTTCTATGCAAATAAAAAGAATCATGTTTTTAAGCCTAAATATTTTTATTGTAATGCAAAAGGCCATACTTCTAATACTTGCTACATAATAAATTATTGTATTCCTTATGGTGAGTATGTATGAGTGAGAAAGGGATCTAACCCAAGAGGGCCCAAAGAATATTGGGTACCAGAGCACTATTAATTGTTTTGTAGGTACTTGAAGATCATATGCTATCGTAATTCTAAAAGTTTCATTGATTGAAAGATGTTTTGAAGAAACATCAACATGGGTATCATTTTTTGACTTCATATAATAATATTGTGAAGAAGATAAGAATTTTTGAATCTGTATATCATTTCTCTTATACATTATACTCCTTTTGATTTTACTCTTTTTCTTTTTGATATGATGGAAGAAGAGATGATTGTTTTTATTGTTTTTCACAATATAAAAGATATCATAAAATAAATTGCAAAATAAAAGGAAAGATATCCAATGTAGAGGGAGATATACCAAATAAGGGGAGCAATTTAATGTCAAGCAAAAACTTCACATCAAAAGGTTTATCTATCATAAAAGAAGGGGGATTATGAAGAAGATGTTCATCGTTTTTGGATGAATTAATTTTGATGAAGACAATACATGATTATGGAAAAGAGATCAGAGAAGAAAATTATTTGAATCATTTGTCATTCAAGAATGTGTTCAACTAGTTAAGGTACTTGTAGCAATTAAATTTATGTTCATGTTTTAAGTACTCAAGTGGTCTTTCTTCATCTCAAACTTTCTTTAAGAGTATCATAACATTTAAAACATTTTTTCATTCACGACACTCTTTGAAAAATGAGAAAATTTGAATTTTTTTATAGCTACAATAGACTGGATGTGTTGTCACAATCAATTGTATGGGACTTGAAAATAACAACAATCGATTGTAGTTTAGACACTGACATTTGAATTCTCACCAAATTGAAGGATCCACTCGATTATACCCATCACCACAATCAATTGTATGAAATTAAATTTTCCTTGAAACTGTTCTCCACAATCGATTGGATCTTTGAATTTTTAAAACGCTGCATTATGATACAACATTACATAAAATCTTAATCAGCATGGTACAACCTCTTCCAATTTTTTAAAGTAAATCATCATGGCATAAAACTATAAATGAAGCATCATGATCCTTATGATACCTCTTATCCTTGCATAAAACTTTAAAAAAATGATGAAAAGGTTTATGTGATAAAACCTAAAAAAATGAATCTATATGATATCACTTACAATTTTTCATAAAAATATTCCATTTCATTGCATCATTTTGTAAAGGTGTCATTGCACTATAAAAGACCATTTTATCAGATTTTTAAAATTAGCTCTTTCTTGGAAAATATTTTTCTGTGTTCATAATTTTTAACAGAAAACTTTTTGTGCATAACTTTCATCATACAAAGTTTCTAAGTCATTGAGCACTTCAATATATTAGTGATTATAAATTGCTACAGGAAAGGGATGAGCTTAATTTTCACAATACCAGAAAAACAACAAATCTCTTAGAGTTATTAAAGTATGTTGCAAAGTCTATTTGTACAAAAATTATTTGTTTACTGTAATTTTTCACAAAATTGAGTGGTGATTTTTGTCTATAAGAAAGTGGTTGTATTTTCAACAGAAGTTTACAAATGGGAAGAGTTGTCTTCTTATTTGTTGGAAAAGGTCCTTTGAATCGGGTTGATTCAAAGTCCACCAGGTTGTTGGTGTTTTGGTTGAAATCAAAGAAGTGGTGTAACTTCTTTGTTATTGTTAATAGATTGTAAGAGAATCCATTGTAGGTTGTACAAAGATCTGACAATATTGGATAACCTCTCACGCGGAGTGACGGGACTTAACTACCCTTAGTTGGATAAGGGAAACCAGGATATGTCCTTGTGTTATTTACTTTTATGCTCTTTACTTTTCTGTTTTTTGTTCATTCATTTGTTTATAATTCTGGAAAATTTTATAAGAAACCAAAAAATTGATTAAAATCTCTAAAAATCCGTCAAACGTAATGCACCCCTCTTAAGTTGTGCACTCTAATACTTATAATTTATTATTTTACATTTAAATTTAAAACATGTGGCTTTTAAAATCTAATTAGTGGGAAATTAATTTTGATTAATCACTTTCTAATGACATTTCTCTCATTCAAATCCTAAATCTCTGAAAAATCTCTTATGTTTTGCATTTTCTTCCCCCTTCTTCATTCAAAACCCAAAAACTCCAAATCTCACCATTGTTGGACCTTCATATTCCAATCCTCTTCTCGTTATATCTGTGTTCTTTCCAAAAAGAAAATAATAATTAGTTCTAACTCAAGCGTTGGACACTCAAATGGAAAAAAATATTGGGAGTGCATGTTTTGGGGACTAGTTCTCTAATGGGGTTCCATATTTTCTCTCCATTTTGAGCACTAAATTAATTTCTAGTGTTAAACTTTTTGTGAAATTCGTTTTTGTGTTGAAAGAAGAAGATTGTGAATTGTTTCATTGGGAGGATGAACCATTCAATATAAATAATAAAAAGAACAATTTTCTTGCAAAAGATGATGTTGGTGTTGGGAAACAAATGTGAGTTGTGTTGAGAAACAAATGTGAGTTCTAAGTCCCACATTGCTTAGAAAAGTGGAGGCTGAGCATTTTATAAGTAAGAGGGTTCATACACCTATCACCTTAATGTTTTGGATGAATATGTGGTGTCTCTCCCACTTGTTTGGTGAGTCTTTGACCTTTAGGTGAATGTTTGACTCCAATGTGTATGCTTCCCCCTCTTGATGACCCATCAGTGGTATCAGAGCCTGGTTCGAGTAAGGGACTGACTACTTGTGTCGAAAGTCTTCGTGACATGGTGGTCAGACGACATGTTCTGTTGAAATGCTCATGACGAGATAAGGGTGTCCGTTGACGACATGTTCTGTTGAAATGCTCATGACGAGATAAGGGTGTCTCTCAACGGAGGTACAAGCATGTGAATGAAAGAGCTTCCGCTTAAGAGGGAGCACAGTGGATGAACTCACACTTGAGGGTGAGATTGTTGGGAAACAAGTGTGAGTTGTGTTGAGAAACAAGTGTGAGTTCTAAGTCCCACATTACTTAGAAAAGTGGAGGTTGAACACTTTATAAGTAAGACGACACATACACCTATCACCTTAAAATTTTGGGTGAATATGTGATGTCTCTTTCACTTGTTTAGGTGAGTCTTTGACCTTTAGATGAATGTTTGACCTAATGTGATTGTTTCTTCCTCATGATGACCCATCAGATGGATGTGATATGTGTGACATGATGATAAATTACTTGAGGCAAATTGACAGTGATTTCATGAAAGAACTTGGAAAAGAATTTAGGAGAGAGTCGTGTTCAAAAGAGATTGAGAATGTGAAGAAGAAGATTGAGAGTGTAACGAAGAAGATGAAATTTCTCATCCTAATTGTTATTTGTTCTTGAGTTTATTTTGTTCTATTTTTTATGTGTATGTAACAAGAGAGGGAAATCTAGGAATGTAATGAGTTTAATGTAACTTAATGTTCAATAATGAAAAACATACGTTTGTTTTGGAAAATGTGTCTAACTTTTATCGTCATATAAGTATTTTAGACCAAAACAATGCTATAGTTCAAAACAAGCTAAAACATAATTTAATCAGTTTTATTGACAAAGTTTTGTTAGTATTTTTGGACAAAATTCAACTAACCAAGACACTACTAGAGTTCAACACATACCAAAATAGAATTTTATCAATAATATAAATCAAGTTTTATCAGTAAAGCTGCATCAACACTGTTATTAGCAAGTAAATCTACATCACTATTTTAAGAGAACGTTATAATCTACATCACTATATTAAAAGAACAATAATGTATTAGATATCATAATTAACACATAGTATATGAGGAGTAAGGTTACAACCAAAATAAGCACATTTACTGCATGGAGTAGCAAAAATACAACCATAATAAACACATAAAGTGCATTAAGTAGCAAGACATAATACATAAAATGCATTAATTAGCAACTAACACATAACACAACAAAATTACAAAACACAAAACATATTCCTAGGAATGTCTTGAATAAGTTGTCTTGAAATTTCTTCCCATGATTTCATGTTACAAACACATGTGTCTAACTTAGAAATGTCTTGAGTTATCACAATTAAATTCAATCATCACAAGTCTAACTTGAGTCATTACACGATCCTCTGGTTATTTCTTAATGTCAAAAGGCTCATTTGCACTTGAACCATGTCTCTTGATTGGTTTATCTCTCCAAATTGTCTTCAATCTCCAACTATTATGGTTTTGTTTTCTTAACCTTAGCAGGTTTTGGATCAATTCTATCATCAAGTACAATAATAAACTCTTTAACTACATCATTTAGCTCAAGGTCATCAAACACATTTTTCTGATTGAAATAATGAAATTTGTATGTTTATATTTACATGAGATTTTTCGAAAATGACCCAACAATAGAGAAAAACATGAGTATTAACTTGAACCAATCAATTGTTGGTATTTGATATAATCAATTAACTCACTTAAATATCTATTACACATTAATAGCAGATAAAAAAAAATAATCCAAAAATATAAGTTTGAATCGGTAACATGTTCCTATAACGTACTACATTGACTCTAAACCGAAATCCTTTTCATAATAATCTAGCAACGTCAAATTTCCTGATACACACGTCAATACATAATATCTCCACCTGTAAGGTCGGTATTGGGGACCACCATCCACCCATCATAATTTCAAAACCCTTTCTCCCTACTCATGCATCTTCCCTCCCCTTCACCATTTTACCCTTTCTCCCTATAATTAAAAAACCACAAAAACAGATAAATAAAATTAGTTACAGCAACCTTAGCCTTCCACGTGTCCATAACGAATCTTCCTCACTCCCTACTTCTTTCTCCCTTAACCAAATCCTAGTCAACAGATACCATTATCACGTCCATACACCCGCCACGTGTCCACAATATTCTACAGTCAGCAACACACGCTTGTCTCCTCCAATCTCTTCCTATAATAACAACCAAATCCAAATTAGAGTATTAAGTTGTTTTAGTACAACAATTCAATAATAATGAATACTCATCTCTCTAATCATAGGGATCGCCGCATCCTATCATTCCCGGCTGTTCATCCTTGCGAAGGAATATCCACCGCAACACTCGTTGCTTCTCTAATCACTCTCTCGCAAACCATATGCAGTTTCCAACATCAAATATTTCCAACCCAAAAACGAAACGCAAGAGAAACAATACGTCAAATTTCAATCATTTCAATATTCCTCCAAGAAATTCAAGAGAACTGCTCCTTAATCCCAAACTCAATTATCATCTCTTTCTCAGAGCTTCACTTTACTTTACAAAAGATTCACTTCTTAATGCAAGATTGTACTCTTGAAGGTGCTAACCTTTTATTGCTCTCGAAATCCCGACACGTGGCGGATCAATTTTGCTCTCTTATTCGCGCTGTCGCAACTACACTAGACGTTTTACCTTTGCACAGAATCGAAATTTGCGATGAAGTGAAGGAGTTAGTTGAGTTAGTAGCAAAACAAGCGAGAAAGGCTAAATTCGAAGTTGAACCCAGCGACGAGATTGCGACGAAAAAACTCCATTCAGTTCTGCATCAATTCGAGAGAGGAACAGAACCAAAACTTCATACCATGCAGGAAATCCTCGATTACCTAAAAATCAATAGCTGGACTGATTGCGACAGAGAAATCAAATTCATAGAAAACGAGATAAGCTTATTAGAGTATCGTGATTGCAACGAACGTGAGGTTCCATTGATGAGTAGCTTGGTTGGGTTTTTAAGCTACGGTAGGGTAGTGATATTCGAATTTGAATCACCGGAACAAAATTCAGATCAATACGAAGCTCGACGCAGCACGGAGATAATATCTATAACATGTTTGAATCCAGATGATTTCCGGTGTCCAATTTCACTCGAATTAATGACGGATCCAGTAACAGTTTCAACCGGACAAACCTACGATCGTGCTTCAATTCAGAAATGGCTGAAAGCAGGAAACAAAACATGTCCCAAAACAGGTAAGAATCTTAACAACACAGAGTTAGTCCCAAACACTACACTCAAGAAGCTTATCCAACAATTCTGCACCGACAACGGAGTTTCATTTTCCAAATCATGCAACCGCAACCGTGACATAACAAGAACAATTTCCCCAGGTAGTTCTGCAGCAGCACACGCTATGCAGTTTCTGTCATGGTTTCTAACACGAAGACTCGTGTTCGGAACCGAACAACAGAAGAACAAAGCAGCTTACGAGATTCGTTTGTTAACTAGGTCAAGTATTTTCAACAGAGCTTGTTTGATTGAAGTTGGAACGGTGCCGCCATTGTTGGAACTTTTAGCCACGGAGGATAAAACGACTCAAGAGAATGCAATCTCTGCTTTGATGAAGCTTTCAAAGCATAGTAATGGGCCTGAAAATATAATGGCCCATAACGGTTTAAAGCCCGTTATATCCGTACTTAAAAATGGGCTTAGCCTTGAGGTCCAACAAATCGCAGCCGCTATAATATTCTATCTTTGTTCAGTGAAAGAATACAGAAAATCAATAGGTGAAAATCAAGACGCAATTCCTTGTTTGGTGGAGTTAGTTAAACAAGGAACAACCTGCGGAAAAAAGAACGCCGTTGTTGCGATTTTCGGACTTCTTTTGCTTCCGAGGAATCACCAACGCGTGATTGAAGCCGGTGCTGTTCACGCGCTTGTTTCTATTTTAGATCCTTCGTATAAAGACGAACTCGTTACCGAAGCTTTGGCTGTTATTGCGGCACTAGCTGAGAATTTTGATGGAGCCAACGCTGTGTTGGAAGCTTCGGCGTTACCGTTAATTACTCGGATGTTGCGATCTGCTACTTCGCGTGCTGCGAAGGAACACTGTGCTTCGATTTTGTTGTCGCTTTGTGTTAATGTTGGTGCGGATGTTGTAGGTGTGCTTTCTAAGGATATTACGCTTATGCCCTTGCTATATTCGCTTCTTACGGATGGTACTGCTCATGCTGCTAAGAAAGCGCGGTTTCTCATCAAAATTCTACAGGATTTCAACGAAACAGCAAGTTCTAGATTGAAAGGTTCTTCAGTTCTGCGTCAATTGAATGGGTTAGAACTTAGAAATTAGGGTAGCTTCTTGTGAATATATACGTATACTTTTTTGGTGTAAATACTGTAACATACGATTGGTTATTATTGGAACATTTGAGATATTGTGAAACTAGCTCTCTGTTATTTTTATATTTGGGGAGCTAGTTTTAATAAGTGAGCTTCAACTTATACACCGAAGCTTATGATTATTTTGTATCCCGAAGCTTATGATTATTTTGTATTAGGTATAGTTGTGAAATAAAGTGGTGTGAAATTAATGGACAAGTCGGTTAAGATTATTTCAAGTTCTCTTTTTGTTTATTTTGATACTTTGCCCAATTACCCGTGTTTGGTTACTTTTAAAAGTATGGCTAATTATTCTTCTTCCTTACCTTCTTTATAAAGTGTAAGACATGTCTAAGCTATTGTGGCTGCTAAGTTGGATTTTTCCATTTTCTTAAGTTACTTGCTCATTAGTCAGAAATTTTCTAAGTTCTTTAGAAATTCTGTTATTCTAAAGGATTTATCGTTAGAAAAAAAATGATCATAAACTCTTAAGATTATTAGGTTTTTCTAGTCTCGGTTAGGGTTTATAAACTTCTCATCTGAGAAGAGTGCTCTTTATTTCAATCATTGTTACTGTTAATTGGTCTGTTTCAACGTGTTCACAGAGTATTATGACAAGTTCTCGCCTTGAAGGGTTGTCGTTGCATAAGGAAGGGGAAGAGGAAGGGACCTGTTTCGATATTAAGGAGAATGGAGAGGAAGTATGAGACCTCCGTGGTGCTTGGTGAGGAGATTATTATGTGACAGACCTATCCATGTAAAGTCAATGAAGATGTGGATAGCAAACTTGTGGAGGCTGATGAAGGATGTGACCAATAGGCAAGCAAATAAGGGTATGTTCTTATTTCATTTTGCTCATATGTTCTAGATATGGAGGCGACATTGAAGGGAGGTCCTTGGACATTTGATAGTCATTTACTGATAGTTGAGAGAGTGAAACTAGGAGTCCAAATTGAAAATATTTCTTTGTTAAATGTTGACTTCTAGGTCCAAGTGCATAAGCTTTCGGCGGGACTCATGCTGGAGAAGGTTGGAAGATTAATGACAACTTACATAAGTGCTTTTTGTTGAGCATGACAAAAATAATAACACTAGTTTTTAGCGTCAATACATCAGGTTGCGTGTTAAAATTTATGTTCGTCAACCTTTGAAGAAAAATACAAGAGACAAGAAGAAGTGAGGTGAGTGGTGCACTGTTATATTCAAGTATGAGAAACTAGGGTTTTTCTGCTTTGTCTGTGGAGTAATGGGGCATTTTGAAAATAAAAGTTAGGTGCGATTTGCTATGCATAATGATAATGGATAAATCAAGAGGAATAATGGTAGACTGGTATCGAGGTGGCAGAGGGAGGAGACAGTCGACAGTGGGAGTTCTAGTGAGGGAGATCCAAACCAATCACGTGCTGAACAAGTGCAACAAGGAGTGGGGTCCGAAGACGATAACTGCAGCAGGGACGTACATGCAATTATCCTTCATTCCACCACTGAAAGCATGGCGGTTACCAATACCAATGTTAGACAAACACACTCATTAGCCAATTATGACCTACCGTTATATCATGCACACACCACAAATTCCCATAGTGACTTACCAATTATAACCTTCCAAAATACTCCCTACGGCCTGATTTATAAGCAATTTTTCTCATTTTCACACTTATTAAGGAAATCTAGTTTTGTGAGAAAATTAACTTGGATGGACTAAATTATCCTCAGATAGAATTAAATGAAGCATATGGGAGAGAGTGCCCACGCTTTCTTGATTTCTTGATAATGTAATTCATGATTGCATTAACAGTACTAGGAGTAGTACTCACTAGCATAGCAGTACTACTAATAAATCATTTTTTATATGGTGAGAACATTAAAAAAAAATGCCATATACATGCACTTGCACTTTACTACCACATTTTCTATAGCTTTTTGTATCCTTAAAAATATGGTGTTAATTTTAAATGAAATTTTTGGTGGTATTACTTCCAGGTTTTAGTTTCATATTTCCCTCCTTAACTTTTTATTTAATTTTCTATATATATTTAAGATTAAAATCAACATCAAAATGAATGTAGTTTTCTTTGAGTATGTAAAAATGCCTCTTGATATTGATTTAAATGTGTGTTTATCATATGAAGAAAAAGAAACAACTAATGATGAGTTGAATGTAAATTCTTCATATGTTGACTTGAATGTGTGTTGCGGTGAGAATCGGATATCAAGCTATTAATTAACTTGAATCACACATCTTTGAAATTCACCACCGAGCTTTGATTTATCCAAAGGAAAGGGTAAAGATCGAAAAGACCCTAAGTACGCTATGTAGAGACACAGCAAAGAGATCTAAGGTTCGGGGGTTGGTTATACTAAGGGAAGGTATTAGCACCCAAAGTATCTGCAGTACTCTACAGGAACCTCTTTCTAGTATTTGTGTTATGTTATGTTTGCTTACTAAAGTGATTTGCTAAGGGTAAAGGTAAAGACCTGAGGGTATATACACTAAGTATACTCGCCAAGACATGGCATCTCGTGCCTACGTATCTGGGCTAAAAAGAATCAGAGCATTCGTAGTTCCCCTCAATGGGGTAAAAGGGTGAGAAAGAAAAAGTGAAATCCAAGAAGGCATTAGATATAAAGGAAACAAAGGTGGAAAAAGAAAAAAGGTAGAAAAAAGAAAAGGTGGCTCGCTAGGATCACGCAATCCTATGCCTACGTATTCTCAAGATGAACTTGAGAAATCAGAGCGTCCGTAGTTCCCCTCAATAGGGTAAAAGGGTGAGAAAGAAAAAGTGAAATCCAAGAAGGCATGGATATAAAGGAAGCAAAGGTGGAAAAAGAAAAAGGTAGAAAAAAGAAAAGGTGGCTCGCTAGGATCTCGCAATCCTATGCCTACGTATTCTCAAGATGAACTTGAGAAATCAGAGCGTCCGTAGTTCCCCTCAATACGGGGTAAAAGAACTCTTGACATTGGTCAAGGTTCCAAGGGAGAGTAGGGTCTGACAGCAAGGCACCTACGTGGAGTGCGGCTACTCCAAACCTAAGGCTAGGTTAAAAGGGAATGAAGTGTTCACAGGAAAGTAGGGTCTGACAGCAAGACACCTACGTGGAGTGCGGCGACTCCCAACCTAGGGCTAGGTTAAAAGGGTAATGAGCTATCTATGACTTTGAGGTCAATAGAGAGACTTTCCTTTGGAAGGAGGGGGAGGATAACATCTTGTAAACAAGAGTTGAAGGGGAATTGAATTGAGTGGT
Organism: Lathyrus tuberosus; assembly: GCA_022829125.1. Taxonomy (NCBI): domain Eukaryota; kingdom Viridiplantae; phylum Streptophyta; class Magnoliopsida; order Fabales; family Fabaceae; genus Lathyrus; species Lathyrus tuberosus. The sequence goes on along the minus strand of JALAZF010000120.1, from coordinate 14,100,189 downwards.
AAGCATGAGAGTTCAAGGACTCAAATGGGATGGACAATTAATCAAGTGAAGATAACATCAAAGCATGATATATACATCCATGTATGAGTATGGCAAAGGATAATGAAATAGTTCACAATAAACATGAGCAAATGAACAAGTCTGGCAAAGTTTTGAAATTGAGAGTGAGGCAATCATATCAACAAAAATTCATCTTGCAAGAAAATTCTAAGAGGTGCCACAAGCTATGGACAAGGGTGAGGAGGTGTTAACCAAAATTCAAGACTTAATCAAAAGTCCTAAAAACAAAGTTGATGATCACACTCAAAAATAGCATTCTCAAAAATATCCTAAAACTTCTTTAGAAAATTATCCAAGAAAGTTTGAATGAAAATAAGTTCAAAATTAGGATTGAAACAAAGTTCTAAAAACTCACAAAATATTAAATATTAAGTGAAAATAAAATGAAAATTGTAAAAATTAAATTAAGCATTAGAAAAATATTTTTGGGAATTTTTGTATAGAAGAAACTATTTTTAAAAATGCAAAATGAAATAAAAAAGAAAATAAAATATTTGAAATGAATTAGAACAAAGGGGTGTATTATTAAAGTCAGACTTAATTAGGCTATGTGTTTGCAGTGCATATGGGCCTCTGGTGGGATGTAGGTAGCGAAAGGTGAAGCCCACGGTCCATAAAAAAAGGCTGAAATAAATCTCAGCTGATGAAACATTATGTGGCTACATACATACACATGTGACAATTAATCAATCGGTCATTCAATTTTTAACTCACTATATGACAAAAACTCATTCAGCCTATGCCACCCTGCCACGACATTCTTCTTTCCCATGCATCGTAAGAAACTTAATATTATCGCGAATCCAGGAAGAAACCATAGCGACATGCTCATCTTGCTCAGCTATTTTCATGTTCGTTTGTCAACCAAACTCCACGAAATAAAACCCTGTTCCATAGTACTCACAACATAGAGTAGTACTGAACAATAAATGACTCAAAATGATAATTAAAACGAGGAGAAAACTCTCATAGAAAGATAGCACGTAAAATGAAACCAACATTCTCCAAATGCTAACATATTAACATGATTCCAAAAGAAACTAACACATACGCAAACATATGGCATTCAGACTTGATATATGAGCATAGCAACATGAATATGTAGGAAAAGAGAGTGATGGTTACCAAGTGGAGAGGGTCCACAACCCCTTCTTCTCAAACTTGGAAGCTGCTGCAAAGGATTTTTCTCCTTCTTCTTGCTTGTTGAGCCAATACTCAAAAGGATCACTCAAAGTTTATGTTGTGGAATCGTGTGGATTGTTGGTATCTTGCAAATGAGAAACCTCATCCTTTTATAGTGGCATATGCTGGTCCATAGTATTGAGTACATGGTGGACAACAGTTTTGTTCGAAGGAGGAAAATCACCAAAGATTATGCGCAGAGTTTATTTCTTGAGCCAAGTGAAGTTGGTGGAGGTTGCTTGTTTTTGGAGTTTAAACCAGCAGAGAAAGTGAATCAATGAACTAAAGGAAAAAGAATCATGAAGCCTTACATTGTGGTTTCTGGTTTTTACCTTCGTATGTTCATTTGCAAAGTACAAAAGTTGTTGTACTTGAGAACTTCTTATGCACAGCTTTATGGAAAAGTGGCATGTTGGGAATTGGTGAAAAGTCAGCAACATGTACTATTCAGCATTTGGTTCAAAATGAAAAAGGTATCTTGTAAAATGAAGTGCATCACAGCCATCCCTTTTGGCACACGATTTTTCTACAATTCATGGGCCAAGTGACATGTCTTTTATTCTTTTGGAGAGAGATTGTGTAACAGAACATTTTCATGTTAAGGACCAGTTGAGATTGTGCCATGAGACAAATGAAAGTCGTGCCCAATGTTAGTGTGGTAACAAGATCAAGTTATGTAATATCTCAACATGACCATTTTGATGTAACATTTCTTGATGACCAATGGTCCCTTTCACAAGTTCTTTGGCCCTTTGGAAAGTAGTTATTTGACATAGCATCTTTCATGTGAAAATCCAATTGAGATGAGGTTCACATCATTGAGGAAAATTGCCTTAAAGTCATGTGCATGAGAGGAAAAAAAAGACTTAGAAAATTTTTCTGTTATTGAGTTTTCGACAATTTGAAGCACCCAACTTTAAAGCACCACAACTTGAGATTGGTTTATCCGAAAGAGGAGTTCTACACATGCGTGGAAAGCTTGAAGAATAAGGAACAAATTTCATGTTCAAATATTTTTTATTTGAAGCTTGGAACTAGGTGAAAGATTGAGTTAAAGTTGGATGAAAAATAGAGTGAAAATGCTGAAAATTCCACTAAGTCCTAAAGGCAGCTTATCTTCCAAGTCTCATAACTTAAAAACCAAGCAATTTTTGAAAGAGGGTCCTCTAATACACTTTGAAGATCATGGAAAGAGCTTCCATTTGAGGTTTGAGTCACTCAATTTGGATGTGTCGTTTGAAAGTTACGACCTTCCCAATTTTGCCCAAGAAGTGAATTTTCCACATTTGAAAAGTTACAAAGACCAAACTTTGTTTCTTTAGCAAGAAACCTCCCAAAACTTGCTCTCTCGTGCCTTAAATCAATAATTAGACATGTCATGATGGATTAAGGACTTGAATGTTTTACCTTGGATCAAAACCTCAAAAGTCAAAGCCTCAGTCAAACCCTAATCTTCCTAAGAATACAACTGGATGATCTCTGATGATCTTGCTTCTTTTTCCTGTGCAAACCCTGGCTTTCATATAAAAGAACAAACTAGCAAGATATGGTGATTAGATAATAATGCACAGATGATTGATCCCTAGATGCAACTGCAAAATGTTATGACATCTAAGGGGTAAAAATTTTGGGTACAACAGTTGCCCCTATTTAAATAGATTTACCGGATAGCACGAGGGATGGAAATCCTCGAGAGATCAAGGTGAAAGGTATTTAAATATAGCAAACCGAAAATTTTTCCCTTAGATGGAATGCAGATGCTAAGGACAGCTAACAGACATGCAAATACAGACATGCCATGAATTTCTAGTATGATGACAATGATGGAAAGGTAAATGCCAAAATGCAGACTAAGCAGACAGGTAAAAAATTCACATAATGAGCAATCACTTACTGGGGATGACAACCACACTAAGGAACTGGAATGAACTGGGAAATCTAAAGTGGTGGAGCAACTAGTTCAAGCATGACCGGCTAAAACTTTTAAAAAGGAAAGATGACACAAGATCCTCAATGAAAGTAGCACCGGAAAGACGGTCTCCACTGGGGAATCAGAACAAAAGACTCAATCTGAAAGAACATCAGAAAGAGAGACACATCCGGAAGAGCATCAGAATAACAAAGCGAAATATCTGGAAAAACATCAGATAAGTTCTGGAAGAACATCAGAACAAAAGAGACACATCCGGAAGAGCATCAGAACAAAAAAGCAATGTCGTTCCGGAAAAGCATTAGAATAACAAAGCAAAATATCTGGAAAAACATCAGATAAGTTCTGGAAGAACATCAGAGAAAAAGAGAAATGTCGTTCCGGAAAAGCATCAGAATAACAAAGCGAAATATCTGGAAAAACATCAGATAAGTTCTGGAAGAACATCATAACAAAAGAGACATATCCGGAAGAGCATCAGATGGTAAAAGCAATGTCGTTCTGAAAAAGCATCAGAATAACAAAGTCGAAATATCTGGAAAAACATCAGATAAGTTCTGGAAGAACATCAGAACAAAAGACTCAATCTGGAAAAAGATCAGATAAGTTCTGGAAGAACATCAGAGCAAAAGAGCAATGTCGTTTCGGAAAAACATCAGAATAACAAAGTGAAATATCTGGAAAAACATCATATTAGTTCTGGAAGAACATCAGAACAAAAGAGACACATCCAGAAGAGCATTAGATGGTAAAAGCAATGTCGTTCCGGAAAAGCATCAGAATAACAAAGTGAAATATCTGGAAAAACATCAGATAAGTTCTGGAAGAACATCAGAACAAAAGACTCTATCTGGAAAAATATCAGAAAGAGAGACACATCCGGAAGAGCATCAGATGGTAAAGAGCAATGTCGTTCTGGAAAAACATCACAATAACAAAGCAAAATATCTGGAAAAACATTAGATAAGTTCTAGAAGAACATCAGAACAAAAGAGACACATCCGAAAGAGCATCAGATGGTAAAAGCAATGTCGTTCCGGAAAAGCATCATAATAACAAAGAGAAATATCTGGAAAAACATCAGATAAGTTCCGGAAGAACATCAGAACAAAAGACTCAATCTAGAAAAACATCAGATAAGTTCTGGAAGAACATCAGAACAAAAGAGACATATCTAGAAGAGCATCAGATGGTAAAAGTAACCAGACATCCAATAATGGCTTTGAATGAAAGGTACAAATCATAATATATGAGAAAGCATCAGATAAGAATGACATAAAATGTTAAATCTGAGAAGGCATCAGATGAAAATGAACAAAATAAAGATCCCAGAAAGCATTGGATAAAAAAGAAACCACAACGTCCAAGAAAGCATTGAACGAAAGGTATAATCACAATATCTGATAATGGCTTTAGATAAAAGTGAACAAAGTAAGGATCCAAGAAAGCATTGAATGACTGTGAAGGAACTTTCAGGAATGACACTGAAAGTAAAGGCAAATCACTATATTCAAGAATGGCATTGAATGATAGTGAGAAAGACATCCAGGAATGACACTGAATTCAAAGGAGAAAATTCATCTAGGAATGACACTGAATGAACAGATCAGACTTTCAGGAATGACACTGAAAGATATCCAAGCAAATTTGATGAGGATTACATAAGAGAGGCAAAACTTCCAGGAATAGCACTGGGAGAAACAAAAGGAATAAGATATCCAGAAATGGCACTGGAGATCAAAAGAGACAGACATCCAGGAATGGCACTGGAGTGAAAGAATATAAAGATCCAGGAATAGCACTGGAATGAAAGAAGACAAACATCTAATAATATGACTAGATGCATAAGGAAACAACAACATTCAGGAATGGCACTGAATGAAAGGACAGGTAACGTTTTGGTAGACGCCAAGTAAGTTGGACTTTGACCACAAGGTAAGACGTGGATAACGACATGACCTCGGGAGAAATGCAAATGAGGATGAAACACTCATGATATACTTATGGTATATGAATTATGCCATGCAAATGCATATGCTGACGACACAGCTCGACTCTTTTGGTGAGAAGACAAGACCGGACGACTGATTCCTCAACACAGAGATCACTGCCATTCTGCTTGGGGACTAGAGATGTTATTGCTGGACACATCTCTGCCACACTGGTAAACTGTATCAAGTGATGCTCTTTGTAGGAAGGATGGAAAGTTGCATGGGGATTCTTCAAATTAATTGCCCCAGATTAGCTGACTGTTGTTGATGAATTGATCATTGCTTCAATTTGTCTGAGTCTTGACATGACTGCTTTGTTGTGCTCTTAGAAAGCTTGCCTCAGTCTGAGTCTTGAAAGGTCTTCTGGATAAACCAATTCTGAGAACTCGTCATTAAACCACAAATCTTGAACTGATTCTCAACAGGATATGGAAGGAACTTGCCCCTGATAGGATCACCGACCAAGTTTCTTAATTGTTTGAAAATTCCTTGAGAAGAAAGCTAGTTTGCAAACAAAAGTATTTGTATAAACATGGTAAATTCAAAGTTCATGCAACTTTTGAAATCAATTTCATTTTTGGAAAGATGCAAAGCATATGAGTCATTGGTCTGAACACGGAGGCTCCAGTCATTTACAGTGAAGGGTAAAGCAAAGGTATGATACCAAGATAAATGATCTACAAAGATCTTTGGGAGTCAGTTTACGCAACCTTGTTGTAGTATGCTTTAAAAACAACCTTGCTTCAATTAGGTCTTTTGAGGGTTATAACGTGGTCTGGTTCACGGTTTAAGAAACAAAGGATAAAAGCTCAAAGTTTATTTGTGCCCACCCAATCTTCGTGATGTTCTCCAGTCCTAAGCTCAGTTAACTCATCTTATGCAGTCAGGCTCCCATAGGTTAGGAATTGCCCTGATGATAGTAATGATGATGGTTCAAAATTCGATGGACTTGAGATGGCAGTCACTGCTTCTTACAACATTTTGTTGTTTTTGATGAGGACCTCAGTCAACTCGTTTTGTCTTTGAGGATTTTGGTAACCTCTTGATTGATTTTTGTTATCCCTAACTTTTGCCTGAACTGTGTCGTTTGAGCTTAAAGCCAGCGGGATGCCCCAATTTTTTCCTAACTCTCCTTCATAGGTTTTGACTTAGCGGGCTTTTATTTTGATTCTTTTTTTCACTCTCTTTTTTTTAGCGACTGCCTGACTTAATGATTACAGTGAACCATCATTGGTGTTTGACTTGAAAGACATCTTCGACACTTGCTTGCTGTGTGCGAAGGAAAATTTGTGAATGCAACCATTATATGAAAGGTATTTTGTATGGACTCACAACCAAGTTAGCTGAGAACTACCCTGCCACAGGTTAAGATTGCGGGTTTTTTTTATAAAGAAAAGAAGCTCCTACTTCAAGGCTCGAAGGGGTTAAAGAGGGGTTATCTTCCTTATGTCTCCAGTGTTTAGGGAATGTGAAACAATGCCTTACATCATCAGCAAAGTTTTGATTTGAAAGCATACTAACAGAAATTTGGGTATGACGTTTTCATCATCCTCCCTCCAATCTTTGCAGAATCAAAAAGAAAGTGGACAAGAGAATTTTTTTATTTTTCTTGAAAGAGAAAGCATTAAGAAGTAAATAACAAACACAAATGAATTGAATCAAAAAGTTGCAAATCCTCATTTCATTAATTGTGAAAGTACAAACATAGTTGAAAGCAAACAACTATTACAAAATAAAGAAAATGCAAACAACAAGAAACAAAGGCCTAGTGACTAATCAAACATAAGGATGAGTTGTCCTGTCTTTAAGAAGTAGCTAAGCTGAAGTCGACTGAAGCTTCACTTGGCGTGCCCTGGCAGAGGGTTATTCTGAACATTGGGATTGTCACGAAAGTTAAGAATTCCAGTCTTAATCAAATCACGCACTCTAGCCTTTAGTGCATAGCAATTTTCCAAGTCGTGGCCTGCGGCACCTTCATGGAATACACAGTGGAGATCAGATCTAAATCTAGCTGGAAGAGGATTTAGAAGAGGTAAAGCCCTTGTGGTAATCAAACCTTGCTCAACCAGACCAGGATACAGTTCAGTGTACTTCATTGGAATAGGATCAAATTGATTCCTATTACGGTGCTGGTTTTGTCCAACAGTCGGATGTTGAGGAGCTTAAGTTGGTCGTGGAGTAGCAACCACAGGAGTGACAGCAGCAACAACAGGGTGAATAGTATACTGAGGTTGGGGACGAGGCCTTCTTGTTTCAACCATGACAGCATTAGTCTGTTCTTCCATCTTCTTCTGAAAGTTCCAATAGGATTTCTTCACAACATTGGAAGATTCAACATCTTTGGACACTTTTCCATTTTTAAGACTTTCCTCGAGTCTTTGGCCGATAGTAACTAAATCAGTGAAGTTGGAGGAAACACTTCCAATCATCTTTTCCCAATAGAATAGGGACAAGGTATCCATGGGCATTCCAGCCAGTTCCTTCTCAGCCAAGGGAGGTTCAACTTAGGAAGCCAACTCTCTCCAGCGCTGAGCATACTCCTTAAAAGATTCCTTATCATTCTAAGACATGTTTTGCAGTTGACAGCGATCAGGAGCCATGTCGAGATTATACTTATACTGCTTCATGAATGCATTTACAAGATCTTGAAAGCAGTAAATGGAGTTTTGCTCGAGACCCATATACCATTTGAGTGATGCTCCACTCAAGCTGTCTTAAAAACAGTGGATAAGCAGCTTTTAATTTTTGGTATAAGCAGTCATTTTGCGAAGATACATGACCAGATGAGCCCTTGGTCAAGAGTGCCCCTTATATTTCACAAATTCTAGAGTTTTGAACTTGGCAGGCATAACGAGGTCAGACACTAAGCACATGTTGTCTGCGTCTACATTAAAGAAGTCATTACCCTCAACGGCTTTAAGTCTTTTGTCTAAGGTCTGAAACTGCTCTCGGACAACTTCAGGTTCAACAAAGTCTTCAGGCTCTTCACCCTGAGCACTGACAGCATTGTACTCATAGAGGGGGTTCTCAAAGGAAGCTCGAACAGTCTATGGAACAGCATGGACCACAGGTCTGGGCTCGACGAAAACATGAGCTTGAAATACAGGCATAGCAGTCTGACCAACCATAGCAGTATATGCAATTGGTGGAGAGTAGTTGGGTGGCAAACCAAACTCAGGCCAAGTTGAAGGTGGCATCTGAACAGGTGGAGGATCAACGCTTGAAACTTCCTGGATGACTGTCCTTTGAGGAGGCTCTCCTCTAGCAATTAAAACCTGAAGCATCTCAGTTAGTTTGGTTATGCTTGACTTAAGGTCGTTGATTTCCATTCGGACCTCAGCATTGTGTGCCTCTTGCTCTGACATCCTTTGTCTGTAGTTGTCTCTAGTCTGGTATTTGTGTCGAGGAATCATCTTGACGACTCACAGGTGACACTGGAAGATAAAGACAGCTGGAAATGAGCCACTGGACAAATAGACATATGCAATGAAACATGAAAAGATGCAAATGATATGCAATGCAATACAAACGGGATGCAAAACACATGCAATAGGATCAAAGGTTCGAGATCACAACATGGAGTCTGGGTAGAGAACCAACCACAGGGTATGTACTAGGGTTCTTGTATCCATAGAACAAGGTTCTATTAAGTTCCCAGAGTCAACAACCCATCTTTCAGATATTATCGATTTCCCAATTACTTGGTAGTCAATAATATTTTCAAGAGAGTCTCGTTTGAGTGTAGTATCGCGTGACAACTATTTTGGGATTACTCCCTCATAGTCACCGCACTACGTCCTAAGAGGCCAAGTGGGGGTAACAAGGTAACTAAAGGTCATCAGTGTCACGGGCACCCAGGTCGAAAGTGGCAACACATTCACGATCGCTCGTTCAACATATACCACCCTCAAGATGGCCTCAACTGAGTGTGGAATCTCAAGTCAACTCTTTTGGGATTACTCCCTCGAAGTCTCCTTGACTATATCCACTATCCTATCATAATTGTACGCTCAAGTCCGGGTTAGGACTTATCCTCACCACTCAAAGTAACACCCTGCACACAGAAAAACCCAAGCACAACAGGTATATATACAAATATGAATATACAAATATACAAGCAAGCAAACATATAAATAACACAAATACAAACAAGGTAGGCTTAACCCTCTTAGGGGACTGTCCCTAGTGAAGTCGCCATTTCTGTTGTGGTGAGAATCGAATATCAAGCTATTAATTAACTTGAATCACACATCTTTGAAATTCACCATCGAGCTTTGATTTATCCAAAGAAAAGGGTAAAGATAGAAAAAACCCTAAGTGTGCTATGTAGAGACACAGCTAAGAGATCTAAGGTTCGGGGGTTGGTTATACTATGGGAAGGTATTAGCACCCAAAGTATCTGTAGTACTCTACAGGAACTTCTTGTTAGTATTTGTGTTATGTTATGTTTGCTTACTAAAGTGATCTGCTAAGGGTAAAGATAAATACCTAAGGGTATATACACTAAGTATGCTCGCCAAGACATCGCATCTCGTGCCTGTGTATCTGTGCTAAAAAGAATCAGAGCATTCGTAGTTCCCCTCAATGGGGTAAAAGGGTGAGAAAGAAAAAGTGAAATCCAAGAAGGCATTGGATATAAAGGAAACAAAGGTGGAAAAAGAAAAAAGGTAGAAAAAAGAAAAGTTGGCTTACTAGGATCTCGCAATCCTATGCCTACGTATTCTCAAGATGAACTTGAGAAATCAGAGCGTCCGTAGTTCCCCTCAATGGGGTAAAAGGGTGAGAAAGAAAAAGTGAAATCCAAGAAGGCATTGGATATAAAGGAAACAAAGGTGGAAAAAGAAAAACGTAGAAAAAAGAAAAGGTGGCTCGCTAGGATCTCGTAATCATATGCCTACGTATTCTCAAGATGAACTTGAGAAATCAGAGCGTCCGTAGTTCCCCTCAATACGGGGTAAAAGAACTTTTGACAGTGGTCAAGGTTCCAAGGGAGAGTAGGGTCTGACAGCAAGATACCTACGTGGAGTGCGGCAACTCCAAACCTAAGGCTAGGTTAAAAGGGAATGAAGTGTACACAGGAAAGTAGGGTCTGACAGCAAGACACCTACGTGGAGTGCGGCGACTCCCAACCTAGGGCTAGGTTAAAAGGGTAATGAACTATCTATGACTTTGAGGTCAATAGAGAGACTTTCCTTTGAAAGGAGGGGGAGGATAACATCTTGTAAACAAGAGTTGAACGGGAATTGAATTGAGTGGTAAGCATGAGAGTTCAAGGACTCAAATGGGATGGACAATTAATCAAGTGAAGATAACATCAAAGCATGATATATACATCCATGTATGAGTATGGCAAAGGATAATGAAATAGTTCACAATAAACATGAGCAAATGAAAGAGTCTGGCAAAGTTTTGAAATTGAGAGTGAGGCAATCATATCAACATAAATTCATCTTGCAAGAAAATTCTAAGAGGTGCCACAAGCTATGGACAAGGGTGAGGAGGTGTTAACCAAAATTCAAGACTTAATCAAAAGTTCTCCAAACAAAGTTGATGATCACACTCAAAGAAAAATGGCCACGAGAGCATGCATGTGAGACAATTTTTATTCAGCAAGATAATGCACCATGCCACGTTTCTTTAGATGATGAAGAATTTCGTGTAGCAGCTTCTGAAGGAGGCTTCGACATTCGTTTGACTTATCAACCGCCTAATTCTCCTGATTTAAATGTTTTGGATTTAGGTTTTTTTAGTGCCATACAATCATTGCAACAAAAGGAAGTGGTTAAATCAGTTGATGAGCTTATTCAAGTGGTGGAAAATGCTTTTGAGTCTTTTGATATCAAAAGTTCAAACATGATTTTTCTTACACTTCAATCATGTATGGTTGAAATTATGAAGAAGAAAGGATCCAATGATTATAAAATTCCTCACATGAAAAAAGATTCCTTGTTTACTCAAGGAAAGTTACCCACTCAACTCAAATGTGATAGAGAATTAGTTCAAGAAACTTATGAATATTTACACAATATTGGCTAAATATGTTGTATCATTTCAAAATTTTAAATTATGGAAATGAAAAGGTTGGATTATGAGTTACTATAACTACTAGTACTACTTGTTTTCTTATTATTTTTTAAGTGAAAATTTGATATAAAATATTAAATTAATTTAAATATAAAAGTTAATATTTATAGTATGAGTTATTATAACTATTTGTTTTATTTTTATTTTTAATTAAAAAAATTGAAGAATGATCCAGAAGTATACAATTTGTTTGGACAAAAAAAAAGTAAGAGTAATTTGAAATGAACGTACTACTAGAATTCATATTATACTCAAATAATATAAAATGAAATTTTAAAATGAAAAAAAAAACATAATAATAAGACAAAAGATAGAGATAGAAAAATTATTAGTACTTACACGTTATTACTCCAGGATGAGAAATCATCATTTTCTTGGAAGTTAAAATTATATGGAGACCTTATAAAAAAAATTAATGGAGGAGTGTTGTATTAAATGTGGTTGTCAGTATTAAATGTTACAGTGCGTAATTGAAAATGGATAAAGGTTATTTTTGGAATAACCTATTTAATTTTATTGACTTTTGCTTACATTTAAAGCCAAAAAATTAGGAAGACTTTTGCTTATAAATAAGGCCAGAGGGAGTAGTAGTTAGCAGGAGCCATCTATACACAATACTCCCTCCGGCCTGATTTATAAGCAATTTTTTCGATTTTCACACTTATTAAGGAAATCTAGTTTTGTGAGAAAATTTACTTGGATGGACTAAATTATCCTCAGATAGAATTAAATGAAGCATATGGGAGAGAGTGCCCACGCATTCTTGCTTTCTTGAAAATGAAATTCATGATTGCATTAACAGTACTAAGAGTCGTACTCACTAGCATAGCAGTACTACTAATAAATCATTTTTATATGATGAGAACATTAAAAAAATGCCATACGCATGCACTTGAACTTTACTACCACATTTTCTATAGCTTTTCGTATCCTTAAAAATATGGTGTTAATTTTAAATGAAATTTTTTGTGGTAATACTTCCCGGTTTTGGTTTTATATTTCCTTCCTTGACTTTTTATTTAATTTTCTATATATATTTAAGATTAAAATCAACACCAAAGTGAATGTAGTTTTTCTTTGAGTATGTAAAAATGCCTCATGATATTGATTTAAATGTGTGTTTATCATATGAATAAGAAGAAACAACTAATGACGAGTTGAATGTAAATTCCTCATATGTTGACTTGAAAGTGTATCCTTCATATGAGGAAGAATCTAATGTTAATTTAAATATGAATTAAGTAGCGGAAGAAGAATGTAGAGATGAATCAGCAGGTAATTTTCTCATGCTTTTATTGTCATGAAATATTTTAAAGAGACATGCTATATCATTATATTTCTAATGTTTCTATTAAATTAGGTTACTTTGACTTAATTTTTAGACAAAAAAATTGAATTAGCTGTGTACGCCCATTAAAATCACGTTAATTGATTTATTTTTTTAGTGGCTATTAATATTTGTTTTGTTGGTTTATAATTATGTTTCCTTTTTAATTTGTAATTTTTTTAATAGGAAATGTTGTTAATGAAACACAACCATTACAAAAAAAAAACGTTCTTTTTTGGACAACACACAACGGAGAATTATTTCTGAAATATTGATAAATTCATGTTGTGGAGGAAAACTAAATCGTGGAATTGTTAAAAAAGTTGCTTCCTCTTATTCAGTCTCTACAGATGTTATTTATTGAAGTTGGAGACAGATTAATGAAACAGGTGATGCATGTCACAAGAAAAAAAAAATTGTGGTCGTAAAAGAGTTGAGATTGACTTTGAAAAAATTTGTGACATTTCGTTACCTAAGCGTAGCACTTTTCGATCTTTAGCAAAAGCTTTAGGTATTAGAAGCAAGTCAATATTGGAAAAATATGTGACTGAAGGTGTATCGCGTAAACATTCAAGCGTGTTGAAGCCATATATGAAAGATGATAATATGAAACAACGTTTTAGATTCTACTTGAGAATGCTTGAGGAAACTAGTATTCCTCATGATCCAATTTTTAAATCCATGCATAACATTGTGCACATAGATGAAAAATGGTTGTATATGTCAAAAATTTCAATGAATTATTACCTTCTTCCAAATGACGATTTTCTATATAGGACTTGCAGAAACAAAAATTACATTCAAAAGGTAATGGTTTTAGTTGCGGTGGCTAGACCAAGATTTGATGATGAAGATAATGTGACATTCACAAGAAAAATTGGTGTGTTTCCCCTAGTTGATAAAGTACCGGCAAGAAGATCAAGTGTCAATCGAACAGCAGGGACACTTGAAACAAAACCAATTACTTCTATCACTAAAGATGTCAGTCAGATGCTTTTAATAAACAAGATCTTACCGGCCATCAAAGAAAAATAGCCATGAGAGCATGCATGTGAGACTATTTTTATTCAGCAAGATAATGCACCATGCCACGTTTCTTTAGATAATGAAGAATTTCGTGTAGCAACTTCTGAAGGAGGCTTCAACATTCATTTGACTTGTCAACCGCCTAATTCTCCCGATTTAAATGTTTTAGATTTAGGTTTTTTTAGTGCCATATAATCATTGCAACAAAAGGAAGTGGTTAAATCAGTTGATGAGCTTATTCAAGTGGTGGAAAATGTTTATGAGTCTTTTGATATCAAAAGTTCAAACAAGATTTTTCTTACACTTCAATCATGTATGGTTGAAATTATGAAGAAGAAAGGATCCAATGATTATAAAATTCCTCATATGAAAAAAGATTCATTGTTTACTCAAGGAAAGTTACCCACTCAACTCAAATGTGATAGAGAATTAGTTCACGAAACTTCTGAATATTTACACAATATTGGCTAAATATGTTGTATCATTTCAAAATTTTAAATTATGGAAATGAAAAGGTTGGATTATGAGTTACCATAACTACTAGTACTATTTGTTTTCTTATTATTTTTTAAGTGAAAATTTGATATAAAATATTAAATTAATTTAAATATAAAATTTAATATTTATAGTATGAGTTATTATAACTATTTGTTTTATTTTTATTTTTAATTAAAAAATTTGAAGAATGATCCAGAAGTATACAATTTGTGTTGGACAAAAAAAAATAGTAAGAGTAATTTGAAATGAACGTACTACTAGAATTCATACTATACTCAAATAATATAAAATGAAATTTTAAAATGAAAAAAAAAACATAATAATAAGACAAAAGATAGAGATAGAAAAATTATTAGTACTTAGGAGTTATTACTCCAGGATGAGAAATCATCATTTTCTTGGAAGTTAAAATTATATGGAGACCTTATCAAAAAAAAATTTAATGGAGGAGTGTTGTATTAAATGTGGTTGTCAGTATTAAATGTTATAGTGCGTAATTGAAAATGGATAAAGGTTATTTTTGGAATAACCTATTTAAATTTATTGACTTTTGCTTACATTTAAAGCCAAAAAATTAGGAAGACTTTTGCTTATAAATAAGGCCTGAAGGAGTAGTAGTTAGCCGGAGCCATCTTTACACAATACTCCCTCCGGCCTGATTTATAAGCAATTTTTTCCATTTTCACACTTATTAAGGAAATCTAGTTTTGTGCGAAAATTAACTTGGATGGACTAAATTATCCTCAGATAGAATTAAATGAAGCATATGGGAGAGAGTGCCCACGCATTCTTGCTTTCTTGATAATGTAATTCATGATTGCATTAACAGTACTAGGAGTAGTACTCACTAGCATAGCAGTACTACAAATAAATCATTTTTATATGGTGAGAACATTAAAAAAAAATGCCATATGCATGCACTTGAACTTTACTACCACATTTTCTATAGCTTTTCGTATCCTTAAAAATATGGTGTTAATTTTTAATGAAATTTTTGGTGGTAATACTTCCCGGTTTTAGTTTCATATTTCCCTCCTTGACTTTTTATTTAATTTTCTATATATATTTAAGATTAAAATCAACACCAAAGTGAATGTAGTTTTTCTTTGAGTATGTAAAAATGCCTCATGATATTAATTTAAATGTGTGTTTATCATATGAATAAGAAGAAACAACTAATGATGAGTTGAATGTAAATTCCTCATATGTTGACTTGAATGTGTATCCTTCATATGAGGAAGAATCTAATGTTAATTTAAATATGAATCAAGTAGCAGAAGAAGAATGTAGAGATGAATTAGCAGGTAATTTTCTCATGCTTTTATTGTCATGAAATATTTTAAAGAGACATACTATATCATTATATTTCTAATGTTTCTATTAAATTAGGTTACTTTGACTTATTTTTTAGACAAAAAAAATTGAATTAGTTGTGTACTCCCATTAAACTCACGTTAATTTATTTATTTTTTTAGTGGCTATTAATATTTGTTTTGTTGGTTTATAATTATGTTTCCTTTTTAATTTGTAATTTTTTTTTAATAGGAAATGTTGTTAATGAAACACAACCATTAAAAAAAAAAACGTTCTTTTTTGGACAACACAGAACGGAGAATTATTTCTGAAATATTGATAAATTCATGTTGTGGAGGAAAACTAAATCGTGGAATTGTTAAAAAAGTTGCTTCCTCTTATTCAGTCTCTACAGATGTTATTTATCGAAGTTGGAGACAGATTAATGAAACAGGTGATGCATGTCACAAGAAAACAAAAAATTGTGGTCATAAAAGAGTTGAGATTGACTTTGAAAAAATTCGTGACATTTCGTTACCTAAGCGTAGCACTTTTCGATCTTTAGCAAAAGCTTTAGGTATTAGAAGCAAGTCAATATTGGAAAAATATGTGACTGAAGGTGTATTGCGTAAACATTCAAGCGCGTTGAAGCCATATATGAAAGATGATAATATGAAACAACGTCTTAGATTCTACTTGAGAATGCTTTAGGAAACTAGTATTCCTCATGATCCAATTTTTAA
This sequence comes from Lathyrus tuberosus, assembly GCA_022829125.1. Classification (NCBI taxonomy): domain Eukaryota; kingdom Viridiplantae; phylum Streptophyta; class Magnoliopsida; order Fabales; family Fabaceae; genus Lathyrus; species Lathyrus tuberosus. Next base: position 14,084,055 of record JALAZF010000120.1, on the reverse strand, counting down.
ATCCATGCATAACATTGTGCACATAGATGAAAAATGGTTGTATATGTCAAAAACTTCAACGAATTATTACCTTCTTCCAAATGAGGATGATCCATATAGGACTTGCAGAAACAAAAATTACATTCAAAAGGTAATGTTTTTAGTTGCGGTGGCTAGACCAAGATTTGATGATGAAGATAATGTGACATTCACAGGAAAAATTGGTGTGTTTCCCCTAGTTGATAAAGTGTCGGCATGAAGATCAAGTGTCAATCGAACAGCAGGGACACTTGAAACAAAACCAATTACTTCTATCACTAAAGATGTCAGTCAGATGCTTTTAATAAACAAGATCTTACTGGCCATCAAAGAAAAATGGCCACGAGAACATACATGTGAAACGATTTTTATTCAGCAAGATAATGCACCATGCCACGTTTCTTTAGATGATGAAGAATTTCGTGTAGCAGCTTCTGAAGAAGGCTTCGACATTTGTTTGACTTGTCAACCGCCTAATTCTCCCGATTTAAATGTTTTGGATTTAGGTTTTTTAGTGCCATACAATCATTGCAACAAAAGGAAGTGGTTAAATCAGTTGATGAGCTTATTCAAGTGGTGGAAAATGCTTATGAGTCTTTTGATATCAAAAGTTCAAACAAGATTTTTCTTACACTTTAATCATGTATGGTTGAAATTATGAAGAAGAAAGGATCCAATGATTATAAAATTCCTCATATGAAAAAAGATTCATTGTTTACTCAAGGAAAGTTACCCACTCAACTCAAATGTGATAGAGAATTAGTTCAAGAAACTTATGAATATTTACACAATATTGGCTAAATATGTTGTATTATTTCAAAATTTTAAATTATGGAAATGAAAAGGTTGGATTATGGGTTATTATAACTACTAGTACTCCTTGTTTTCTTATTATTTTTTAAGTGAAAATTTGATATAAAATATTAAATTAATTTAAATATAAAATTTAATATTATTAGTATGAGTTATTATAACTATTTTTTTTTTTTAATGAAAAACATTGAAGAATGATCCAGATGTATACAATTTGTGTTGGACAAAAAAAAATTTGTAAGAGTAATTTGAAATGAACGTACTACTAGAATTCATACTACTCCCTTTGGCCTTATTTATAAGCCAAAGTCTTCCTAATTTTTTGGCCTTAAATATATGCAAAAGTCAATAAAATTAAATAGGTTATTCCAAAAATAAACTTTATCTATTTTCAATTATGTACTGTAACATTTAATACTGATAACCACATTTAATACAACACTTCTCCATTTAAATTTTTTTTGATAAGGTCTCCATATAATTTTAACTTCCAAGAAAATGATGATTTCTCATCCTGGAGTAATAACGTGTTAGTACTAATAATTTTTCTATCTCTATCTTTTGTCTTATTTTTTTTTTTTTCATTTTCAAATTTCATTTTATATTATTTGAGTATAGTATGAGTACATGAACATATTCTTTCTCTCATACCATTGTGGATCTCTAGTGAGTAGGGGTGGCAAAATGGGCCCGGCCCGTTGGACATGCCCGTTTTACCCGCACTTTAGTGCGGGGTGGGCCAAAGGTTTAGGTTCTCACCCTCTAACGTGTCCGCCCCGCCTCGCCCTGTTTTCTTCGCGGGTTTTTTCGGGCATGAGCATTTACATAGAATTTTGCATTTTTAGGCTTAAAAGGAGCAGTGTCTGCGGGCTTTCTCCGCCCGCCCTCACGTTTTTACGGTGTGGGCATAGGTTTTAGGCCCTCATCATCAACTATGACCGTCCCGCCCCGCCCCGATTTTTTGCGGGCATTTGCGGGGCGGGTATGCCCGTTTGCCACCCCTACTAGTGAGGATAATGACAAACTGTTAGCGCCTATTACCCAAGACGAATTTTATGAAGAACTGATTCGTATGCACCCGGACAAGTCGTCGGGTCCGAATGGATTTAATCCGGTGTTTTATCAAAACTTTTAGGGCATGTGTGGTGATGATATTTTGTAGCACTGACTAACTAGCTAGAGAGAGGTTTCTTTCTATCTTCACTTAATGACACAAATATATGTCTCATTCCTAAAGGTGAGAATCCTAATACCATGAAGGATTTAAGATTTATCTCGTTGTGTAACGTGATGTATAAGATGGTATTAAAGCTTCTAGTAAACAATATGAAAGGTTTTTTTATCTAAATGTGTATCAGAAGAACAACCAGTATTTATGGAAGGAAGGTTTATTCTTGACAACACTATGATAGCCATTAAGATCATTAATTCTTTGAAGTTTAAGATGTAACACCCTGAACCCCGCTCATAAAATTATCATGGAATTTGATTAAACATAATACAACCACTTAGGATGTCACACAGAACAAACACATAACCTGTTCCGTAACACGAGTTATAATAGAATAATTTAATACACGCATTTGTATCTGGGATGTTTACACGACATCCAACTCATCTGATTTGTACTTAGAGTGTTTACACGATCAGAGCAAGGCACCACTAGTCAAAGGGATAAACTAAAGAAGTAACTCCAAGAGCTATCTTCTACTTACTTCAGCAATGTTACTCTTGAGTATCTGCACGATACCCATGTAAAGGCAACATTAAAACAAAAGTGGTGAGAAATCCATTCAAGTAATTAACAGTGCATAAACAACCAGAGTAGATTAAATGCAATGCAGTTCAAACAAATTCCATTATGCACCAAAACACATGTATTCAAGTTTTATCCACTTCACCACAATACACAATCAATATGCAATGTGACTCTCAATAACATTATAGACTCATATGCATGCGGTACCGATATCAACAATGATTCTCATTATGAACTGGGTTCCAATAAACTACGAACCCATAGGTTTCACTCAGCAACCCTGAGCTCCAACGTCGATCTCCAAGCCTCAACATCAAGCTTGGTACAATTACTGATCACCAACATCGAAACCTGTAATTGCCTCTCTCTCAACAACAACTCATGATGAATGAATGAATGTATGCATCATCAAAACAAATCAATAACATAAACGATATCACATCGAACCGCATAATTTCCTGTACAACATCAACAGGATAATTTCACATTGAAACCATACATCACAGCCCATATGTCATCAAAACACAATAATCATACAACCTACAACTATGTTAGCAATTTACCACATCAATTTATCAACAACGGAAACTCAATGTTTCGCTAAACGGTTTATCACATCATCATGGAAACCATAACAATAATACGCATATAATCCTAATTGAATCCCACAACTCTCACTACCACCGTGTATTTCAGTGTATTGGCTTTCCAATGCTTCGAACGACATCTAAATCGGACTTACGGAATGAAAGTTATGACCAAAATCGTCGAGATGTGTCAATTAATTCGAAAACATATTTTTCTCAAAATTATACTGTGCAATCGATTTCAATCAGGGTGCAATCGATTGTCACTGAAATATTTTCCAAAAATGTACATTGTGCAATTGATTACAATTAGGGTACAATCGATTAACACTGAAGGATTTTTCAAAAATTGCACTAGTGCAATCGATTGGAATCGATTGACACTGAAGGATTTTCCAAAAAATTAGTTTTCTCTGTTACGATTGCAGGACCAATTCCAACCCTTCAAACCACATACCAAACCCAAATTAATCAATCAAAAACTCTCAAAATCACATTCTGACATCACTAATGAATCAAACATAATTAAATCGACACAACTACAGTTTTTCCTCATGATTTCATCATCCAAAATCATGTCCTAAAACACCAAATTTTCATCAAAACTTATGAACACACCAATGTAACAACAACACACCATTGCAATTCAATTCAATCATGTGAAAACAAAACTATTAGCATACAATTCGTCAACAATCAATTAATATTCGACGACATCCATCAAAGTTTATCAAAATTCATTATAACATCAATTTAAGAGCAAACCCTATTGGAGGTTAAGGAAACCTCTCTACCATTTCATGATTTGGCACCCATAGATGAATAGTTTCCCCCCTTACCTTAGATTTCATAATTTCCAGCAAAAGCAAGGCGAATTAGTGTTCTTCCCTCAAGCCCTAGCACTCCTCTTCAAGCTTTCTCTCCAAAACTGTTTTTTATTTCACATAATGATAGAATGAGAGCTATTTCACTCTAATTTTCTATTTTTATAAAAAATAATTAACCATCTCTCTCTAATTACATCTTTGACCCAACTAACTAAACCTCTTACTCCTTGTTCCCCTTTATTTCTATTAATTCACATTTTTCACCTTATTCTTACTAATTCTTTATTTCTATTATTTTAATTTAATTAATTATGCCCAACCAACTAATTAAATCACATAATTCATACAAAATAATTATTTAATTAATTTCACGCCAATTAAATTAAATAAATAAGTAAAATAATCGATAATTCTAAATCGGATGTTACATAAGACGTTGGGTAAGTAAAGCATATGATGGAGTTGAATGGGGGGATTTTTGAGAGGTGTTTTAGGTTAAATGGGATATGCGGCTAGGTGGATTCAGTGGGTGATGAAGTGTGTAACCTCTGTGCATTATTCAGTTCTGGTTAATACGGATAGAGTCAGACCAATTCAACTAAAAAGGGGTTTGAGACAAAGAAACCGGTTTTCTCCATATCTTTTTATGCTAATGGTGAAAGGACTTTCAACACTCATTAGTAAAGCAGCAGCTAGAGGAGATATCCATGGAGTACATATATGTAGAGGAGCGCCAATGGTGTCCTATCTACTTTTTGCTGACGATTGTTTTATTTTTTACATGACTAATTTATCTAAAGTGAAAAAGCTCATGGAAATGCTTCGAATGTACGAAGAAGCGACGGGTCAAGAAATTAACATGACTAAGTCAGAGATGTTTTTCAGCCGCAATATTAGTAGACCAACACAAGAATATCTATTAAGAATAATAGGTGGTTGTCATGTGTTAGAAACGAGAACATATTTGGGCTTTTCATCGATGGTTGGAAGGAGCAAAAACGAAACATTTGCATTCATTAAGGATCATATTTGGAAGATAATTAACTCTTGGAGAGGTCATCCATTTTCCAAGGCAGAGAAAGAGGTAATGATTAAATAAGTGCTTCTAGTAATACCCTCATATATTATGAGTGTCTCTGTCATCCCAGATACCATGGTGAACGATATATGGAAGATGTTGAACTCTTTTTGGTTGGGGGAGAGAATAATAATAAGGGTATAAGATGGATTTCATGAGAGAGATTGACATGTTCTAAGAATGAAGGTGATCTTGGTTTTTGTGATTTTAAGGCATTCAACGTGGCTATGGTGGCAAAGCAAATGTGGCAAAGCAAATGTGGCATATAATAATGAAACCAGACACTTTGCTAGCTAGAATTTTTAAAGCAAGGTATTTCCCTCGTTCTTATTTTTTAAGGCTAACCTGGGAAATAATCCTGGCTATGTATGGAGAAGCTTATGGAAAACCATATATGTATTGACCCTTGGATGTCGATAAAGGATTGATGATGGTCGAAAAATTAAGGTGATGTATGAACCATGGTTGAGAAGTGAAGGAAAGGGTTAGTTGTGTGCACCACAAATCCAAGGTGTGTACAATATTAATGTTAACAATCTTATGCTTACTAATGTTAAACAATGGGATGCTCATAAAATTAAAAAAAAATGTTTACACATGATGCAATTAAGGAAATTTTGAAAGTGTCCCTTTTGGAAGATGTAAGTGAGGATTGTTTGGTTTGGTAAGAGGAACAAAATGCTAATTATAGTGTCAAAACAGGTTATAAGTTGTTTATCTGTGTCTAAGCTAAACAAAGATGTCGAAGTGTAGAGGGTGGTTCGTGTAGTTTGTGGAAGATTAGACCACCACCAAAAGCTAAACACTTACTTTAGAGAATTTGTCGCGATTGCCTCCCAACCCGAGTTCAACTTCATCAACATTATGTTTTGTGTCCTGTTATATGTCAATTGTGTGAAGGAGGAGTGGAAGATGAGTGGCATGCGTTCTTTGGATGTACAACAACTTTAGAGTGCTAAAATGTGGAAGGTTTAGGCTCGGTCATTGCACCAAGGCTACAAATGTTCAATGAAGCGAAGACTCTAATTCACGACATCTATAGTAAGGAGGATATGATGGTAGCGGGTTGCGTTGTTGTCATGTTATATGTGCTTTAGAATAATAGAAGTAATTAGATATGGAACAATGAGAAAAATAAATAAATCAATTGGGCATGCAAGTGTTTCATAGCTGGAAGGACTGGTTTATAGCACAAAAGAAACAATAAAGTGTTGAGAATGAGCACCAAAATCAGCAGCCACCAATTTGGCAACCACCTCGTGTAGGGTCAGTGAAATGTAACATCGATGTCGGATTCAATAACCAAAGGGTAACAACCAACAAAGGGTGGTGTTATAGGATTGTAACGAAAGATTCATCAGTGCAGAAACAACTTGGAATTTTGGACTTTATTTTGTCATGGTAGCTGAATCATTGGCCTTGAAAAAAGCTTTGCATACAACCATTCAGATGCAAATGAATCACATTATCTTTGAGAGTGGCTCACAAATGGTGGTGCAAGCAATTCATACAAATTATGGTGGTAGTTTAGAATTTAGTGTGATTATCTCTAGTATTAAGAATTTATTATCTATACATTTCAACTTCGAGGTAAAGTTTGTTAAGCGTCAAGCGAATTCGGTTGATCACTTGTTAGATAAAGTGGTCAATTCTTAGAATAGGCACAATGATCTTCATTTGATTCATCCTTGTATTGAAAAAAATTGATTAATGATATGATTTGAGCTTGTTTGTGTCAAAACAAAAAGTCAGATGCATACTTACTTTGGTGCGCCACTACGCCACCTTATGTTCTTTTGAATTACTGTGTCTAGGAAATATGATAACCCTTGTATATTTTCATCTCAAATTCTTACATCGTCTTCATTTTAAACTTAAAAATTTTAACATCATTACTACTAGTTAGAAGGAAATCATCAACATATAGACACTAGCAAAGTCCTTGCCATTCAGCCCGGCATCATGCACACTACATGCATATAAGTGCATTTCATGAAACCAAATTGAATGAGAATATCAGCTATTCTTTTGTTGTGTGCCGCGTGTGCTTGTTTCAGGTTATACAAGGCCTTTTTCATATTGTATACCCTTAACTTCAAAACCAAGAGGTTGTCCTATGTATACTTCCTTTTTAATGGTTTATTTAAGAAAGACTTGACATGCATCTCATATATTCCCAACTTTTCACTCTATTAATTACCACCACCATTCTGATCGTCTTCATTCTAGTAATTGAGTGCAAATAATTTACCATAGCCTATCTATGCCTTTTGTAAAAGCCCTTTTACCACTAATATAGCTTTATTATTATTTATAACTTCTCCCCTTGGACTTAACTTTAGTTTTTATATTTATTTGACATCAATATGCTTTTCTTATGTGATGGAAAATGGACTAACTCTTAAGTTTCATTTGTTTCCTATGGGCATCAATTTTTCCTTTAATACCTCTATCCACTTTGGATCATGCATTTTCTCCTCAAACTTCACACTCAAAGAACAATGCAATGTGCACTAGGTGGTTATCAAAACTCTGGTTGATCTTCTTATTTCACCAATTGTAGGCTAAGGTACACTTCTTTAACAAATGCTTGGATCAAATGGCATATAGTGTCCACGTAGAGACAAAATCTTGATCAATTACATTAACATAGAGGACAAAATCTTAAATATTTGTATTTTTTCTTCAATATGTAATGCGGACAAAGTGTTGTTGTTTTTCCTTCAAATCAAAATAAGGACAAAACCTTAATAAAAGGAAAGATGATGTGTGTCTTACTTTTAGCATATATAAGAATTAAAGAAGTTTTGTGGATAAGGATATAGAACTTTTAACCCTTTTTATCATACAAACCCATAATGAGTAGAACAAAATAGCCGCAATTGTTTTAATTCTTGTTGTTCATAATAGTGTGTTTGTACGAGGTAAGTGGAAGTTTTTAAAGAATGTAAAATTTAAAGTAATTCAAATCATTTAATTGAAATTTATTTATTTTTAAATTATTTTATTTGTATGGAGTATTAAAATGATTTATTGTTAAATTTTTTGAATCATTTTTATAAATTTGAAAATTTTTGGACCAAATTTAAAATATGAAAATTAAAAATCAATTTGCAAAATTTGAAAAATTGGATAGACCAATTTATAAAATTTAAAACTAATTAGGGACTTATTTCCTTAAATTTAACTTGAATAAAATACTTTATAAATTTACATCATTTTAACAATTCTTCATATTTTTTATCCAAACAATGAATTTTTGTCAAGTCATTTTAAATTTCCTCAAAAACTTATTTTCCCTCTTTAAAATATTTTATTTAAACACACTATAAGAATCTCTAATTTAGACTCTTAAAAACTAAATTAGCACAATACTTAAATATAAGAGCATATAAAACATCGCTAATAGATAATATAATTCAAAATGTAATATTTAGCTTTTTCTAATAGTAGAATATTAAAAATAAAGGAACTAAAAGTTAAATAGAATACAAATAAAGCTAAGAACACCAGAAGTACTCAGGAACAACAACCCAATCCTGACTAGAATCCTAAGAGGAATTCAAACAAAAAAAATCAAGAAAACACCCCAACCGCCTCACAAAAAAACACAAGTTGACCCAAAGCGTTGCTAAGACTATATTGAATCTCCTGGCTCGTGGACCTTTATAGATAGCAAGTTTGAAGAAGATAGACATCTTCAACTGTACAAAACAAAAGGAGGGCAAATGGTCACCCAACGCACCTCTAAATGCCTAGCCACTTGAGCGGGTCTTATTCCCAGACAACTAGAGAAATGAAGAAAAATGAAGTATAAACCTGAATCCACTTCCACACTAAGCTAATTATTATAGACACCAATGATTAACTGTCAAGCTTTCCCTGTAAAAAATAACTTTGTTCCTCAATTTCTAAATAGTAAGGACCACAAAATTCCATATTGAAATTAGGCCTAAAGACGTTTGTTTCCAATACCCAAAACCCTAGAATAGCTCAAAAAATCTTAAGATCGAGCAAGCCAAAGCCCTCAACCGCCCAACCTATTGAAAAAATCTATACCTAATGGCAGAAGTTGCCTCACACAAAACAAGGAGATGATTTGTCATCTCCACATGTCCAACACACACAGCACACACCCTAACACTAGGATCTGACACTATTTCACACCTAAGAAGATTCTTTCTAATCCAAAATCTATTTTGAATTAACTTCCAAGAGAACATCTCAACTTTAGATGGCACCCAACTCTTCCAAACCCTAGACAATCCCTTCACCACCCTTTCAGACCTATCTTACCTGACCCCTGCCAAAGTCATCAGGCTTCCATAAGTTGGACCAATTGAAAACCCATTAGTCGGGTCCAATTTCCAAACCCAAGAATCCACCATATCACATCTATATATACATGTGATAAGCGCAAGAAAAGCCTCAAATAGATCCTTCTCCCATACTTAGAATGACGGTCTCTAAGTGAATCTCCAAACCTAAACATCACCTTCCTAAGCATCCATGGAATCCACCAACAGATACTTCTTCTCCAAGTCAAGAAGTGTCTCTCAAAAGAAACACACAAAGGACTAGTACCAATCCAAACATCATGCTAGGACCTAGTCTTCAGACCATCCCCGACCTTCCTCGCATGGGAGGTGGCAAACTAGTCTGACGCCTGATCCGATAGAGGCCCAAGAAGAGAAACACATCTCCACCAGTTTCACACCTTCTGAATGCTCCCTCCACTGCCTCCCAAAAGGGAACCAAACCCTTGAGAACTGTATCTAGCCATACAAATATATCTCCAAAGCGAGGCGAATCCTAAAGAATCTTCCACATACACTTACTAAGAAGTGCTAGATTAACTATTTAAAATCGTTTGCCCCCTAAACCTCTTTCCCTTTTGGATTTACTCACATCCTTCCACTTAACCCAAGCAACATTAATACCTCTTTTAGAGCCCCTCCCCCCCCCCCCCCCCCCCCCCAAACATCTTCCAAACAGACATTGGCATCTTCATATAAGACATAAAGAACAACGTGATTAAATTCGAAACCTAGTTCTACAAAAACACCATACCACCTAAGCTAACTAATATATTCCTTCAAGAAGCTAGCCTCTTAGTAACCAGACTAACCAAAGGGTCCCAAGTCTTTTCCTTCTTCAGATTCGCTCTCCGGGAGCCCAAGATACTTAAAATGAAGTAACCTCACCTTACAGTGTAAAAATTCCTCTACCACGCTCATGAAGGCCTTACCCACATTCACCCCAAACAAACAACTATTGGAAAAGTTCCCTTTGAGACCCGAGGCAAGTTCAAAACCTTTTAGAACCACCTTAATAGTCAAAATAGTTTCAACATACCGCACCCCAACTAACACTGTGTCATCGACATGTTGGAGATGAGACACCTCAAGATCGTCCGCCCCCACTTTAAAACCTTTAAACACATGTACCGAGACCGCTCTTTTCAAAGAATCCCTAAGACCCTCCATCACCAGAAGAAAAAGAAAAAACATTAAAGGGTCTCCTTGCTTCAAACCCTTTTGGATACTAATCTCCTTGGTAGGGCACCCGTTCACCAAGATTCAAAGACTACACAAAAAAAATGCATGCCCTAATCTAAGTCCTCCAACAATCATCAAAACTAAATTTTCCCAGCATATAATTCATGAAGGACCAACTAACAGGGTCGTAAGCCTTCTCGAAATCCACTTTGAACAAAAAAACACTCCCACTTAGACACCTTCTAAGAAGTTGTTTAGTACCACTATTCCATCCACCATTTGCCTCCCTTTAAGAAAAGCTTATTGCTTCTGGGGAAATACGTCTCTCCATGACTGTTAGGTGTCAAGAAGTGCTTATTTTCATAATTGATTTTCATGCCTTAAATCTTTTTTTAATCGCTTTAATCAGGAAACGACTTATTAATTAAGCGATTCTTGCATTTGTGTGAATTTGTGGTCTTTTGATGTGTTTGTGAATTTTTACAGATTTTTGGTGAAAAGATCGAGGTTCGATGCACGCGGAAACGTGGAATTTGGAAAAGGCGCGTGTCGCGATTTAGGCCCCTGTACCGCCCGGCCCTGCTAGGGCACAGGAAGCTCCCACCGCCCGGCGCTGCAGGGGCGATGGTTCCCCATTTTTCATTTTAGTTACAGAATTGTGTTTTGCTGCGCCTCTTGAGGATCGCCCGGCCGTGCACGCATCGCCTGGCGCTCTGATCCTATCGCCCGACGCTCTCAGAGATTTTGAGAGGTCCATGTGACACTGAATTTGTCACGTGGACTCACTTTGTGGTCACCGCCCGGCCGTGAAAAGCACCGCCCGGCGCTCTTGTCTGGGCTGAACATGCTTATAGTCTCATTTTGTAGATATTTTTGGATCATCACTTTTATTATCACTCGTTTTGTAACCTAGAAACTGGTGTGAAAGGAAAAACTCCATTGTTATTTCATTTTCTTAGTTCCAAAGCTTTTATGCTTCAACCCTTGAACCTTTGAAGATTGATGCTCCAAAAGCTTTGCAACTTAACTTGTCATCCAAGCTACCATGAGAATGAGTAGCTAAACACTCTTGTGTTAAGGTTAGATGTAGTTGATCTTGATAATATGTATTTCTTTTGATCTTTTGTATATAAACAAGGTTTTTGATCAATATAGATGAGGTTATTTGTTCTCAATGATGTATGTGTGGTTTGTATTGCTCTAGACATAGATTTTGCAAATCATGACCTAATAATTTCATCTCTTAAAAACCAAACTCTAGACATAGATTTGGGATTTGTTATTCGCTTTGTGTTGATCGTAACGATTATTGTTTCGATTGTTAGCGTGAGACATCATCTAACGGTCTAAACAACGATACTCGCGACTTTGCTTTAGACATAAACTTAGTCGAGAGGATACGCGGTTGTATTGGTCATAAACTAAGTTCATATGCGTGATTAATCGGATATATGTGAAAAGGATTAGCGAAACCTAACCTTGACATGCTTTTCTAAAAACCTTACAAACTCTTTGCCACAAATTTACTCTTTGCTACCAATTTATGTTAACCAAAATCGAGAACCATTTGAAACTCGTGAACTTAAAACATTGTGACTATTGAACGGCAAGCATCTAATATCGACAATCCCTGTGGAGACGACAAAAACACCCCCTAATATTGTTTCAACAAAATGGCGCCGCTGCCGGGGATTGTTCATTGATATTGCAAGCATTGCAATAGTTGTTTTGTTTTAAGCTTGTTAACTTTTTCTCGAACTTGTTAATTTGTTTTGTTTAGTGTGCAGACTTTATTTTATGCGAGGGAAACTACCGGCGGACCAACTTCTATTCGATCCTGAGATTGAAAGAACCGCTCGTAGAGTCAATAGCAGAACGAGATGAAGGAGGCAACTAGCGACACAAAAACAAGAACAAGAGGGAAGTTCGACTTTTATACCACCACCATTTCCACAGTTACTTCCAGTTATGGAACATCCACCACCACCACCACCTGCTTCTAGACCATGTACCAATAGTCCGAGACATAATGCACAGTTTGCTCGCAATGCGCAGAACGGTCGTCATTCAGAAATGAAGACTGATATTCTCCAACTGCTATATCAAAGTCCTTTTACTGGTATGGATCATGAGGATGCTTTTACACATCTGACGAAGTTCTATGAGATTGCGGGAGCAACTGGTGCGCCCGAAGCTGAAGAGGAATCTCTGTTTAAGAGACTATTCCCGCATTCCCTCATTGGGAAGGCCAAGGAATGGTATCTTGATCAGTCAACGGCAATAATGACGGATTGGAATGCACTTGAAGAAAAATATTTGGAGCGATTTTTCCCACATACTCGTTTTATGGAGGACAAAGAGGTTGATATCGCTCAGATCATAGCGTGGGAGATGAAAAATTTTGTTGATAATACTAGGAGGTCTGGAGTTCATGATGATGCTCTCATCATCTTCTCTTGTTTGGTGCAGGCTTTAATTTATTAGACTGACATTTTGATTCCAGGTGTGATTAATGAAAAGCTCAAACTTCTGGTGGATGACAATTACTTGGATCGGTTTTGTAAGCCCAAGGAAGAAAGAAAGAAGAAAAAGGCTGCTGAGTTAGGAAGTACTTCAGGTGTTCAGGAGGAGGCGAATGACTCATCCGTTTTCGACATGAAAGAGGCATTCAACTACACTTGGGACATGGGTGAGTCACTCCATAAATCTAATCAATTTAAATTTAATTGTATGCAGCAGATGTATCATTTTCAGACGCACCCTGCGGAGTACACTCCCTTTCCTTCAAGGGAGGCGTTCGACGCATATGCGAATTGGCCTGGGGACAGACGCCCATTCTTTCCAGAGGGGGCAAGCACCGTAGGTGTCGTTGCGGATGATAATGATGATGATGATGATAAGATGCAAGACGATCTCAATGATATGGTTAACTAGGCTGCAAAGTGAAGGATTTTATTCTGTTTTTTCATTTCTGTTTTCAGTTTTTTAGTATGTACTTTTAGGGATCGCTTCGGCGAGGATAATGATTGTAGTGTTTTGTCGCTTAGGCGAGTACAATTTCGGTGTTTTTAACACCATAGTTTATAGAATTCTGTTTTTATGATGTGGTTTTAGTACAAATTCTTTTTTTTTTTTTTATGGTGTGTTGGCGCAAAGAAAGTTATGGTTGCCCTTAAGTTTTGAAAAATTCGGTGTGATAGCACAAGAAGAATGAATGCTTTGTTAGCATTAAACATTAATGGTCATGATAGAATTCTCAATTTTGTGCACAATCAAAGTGTGAATGTGTTGTGTAGAATTTTAACATGGTTGGGAGTTAGTATTTTACACAATATTATGGTAATGCATTATTTTGTATATATTTGTTCATTTGTGAATCAATTAGGACAAAGCCACTAAAGTGGGATGCTTTCCCTTGTTCACCAAAAAGAGAGTCAATTAATCATTGTTTTACTCGTCTTGTTCATGTTTAATCTTGTGAGTTGTTTTAAATGATTGGAAATGTAGAAATGATCAAGACACATTTTTTAGTACGATGAGAAAAACCACCAGTCCATAAACACTTCATGTAACCTTATATGAGTGTGTGCGCATTTGAACCTCTTTTGAGCCGAAAAGAAAATTTTTGTTTGACTCATGAACCCGAACTTTAACCTTGTTGGAGAGCATTTTAATTTAAGTGTAGAGTATTGTTGAAGTTGGGGAGATTGGTTCAGTGAAAGGAGAAAAAGGAATGGTGGATACAATGCATTTTCATATGAATTCAACAAGAGATTGAAAAAGAAAGAAAAGGAAAAATCAAAAGAAAAAAAAAAGTATATGAATCAAAGCAAGAAAGAAAAAAGGAGAATGCATTGTGAGAATTAGTGTTGGAAGTTTGAGCAAGAAGGTTTGTGGTTAAAAAGAAAAAAATGATCTTCATGAATTGTACCCTTTCTTGATTCAATGGTCGTGTACATATGTCCCTTGTTTTTACCCCGGCCTTGTTACAACCATTAAAGTCCTTAGTGATCTCTGTTTCTACTTATTTTTGATAACTCTGTGAGATGAAGGCATGAACGAGTCCGGATGTGGCACGATTGCTTGTGAGAGTGTTTTGTCCTGTGTGAAACATTGTACATAGTGTGTTGATAATAGGTGAATGTAGGTGATTCGACTTGAACTTGTATGTACTTGATGTTGCATTATATGATGTTGTGTTTAGAACTTTAATTCATAATCGTGTTGTGATTCTATGGAACTTTGTGAAAATACTTTGTGCGGGTATGTGTCGAGCTTGAACCATTAATGTTTTTTGGTTGATTTGGTGTTTGGATTCTTTCTTGTTGTTATTGACTATTAAGTTTGTTTGAGGGCAAACAAATATGCAAGTTGGGGAGAGTTGTTAGGTGTCAAGAAGTGCTTATTTTCATAATTGATTTTGATGCCTTTGAGCTTTTTTTAATCGCTTTAATCAGGAAACGACTTATTAATTAAGCGGTTCTTGCATTTGTGTGAATTTGTGGTCTTTTGATGTGTTTGTGAATTTTTACAGATTTTTGGTGAAAAGATCGAGGTTCGATGCACGCAGAAACGAGGAATTTGGAAAAGGCGCGTGTCGCGATTTAGGCCCCTGCACCGTCCGGCCCTGCTAGGGCGCAGGAAGCTCCCACCGCCCGGCGCTGCAGGGGCGATGGTTCCCCATTTTTCATTTGAGTTACAGAATTGTGTTTTTCTGCGCCTCTTGAGGATCGCCCGGCCGTGCACGCATCGCCCGGCGCTCTGATCCTATCGCCCGACGCTCTCAGAGATTTTGAGAGGTCCATGTGACACTGAATCTATCATGTGGCCTCACTTTGTGGTCACCGCCCGGCCGTGAAAAGCACTGCCCGACGCTCTTGTCTGGGCTGAACATGCTTATAGTCTCATTTTATAGATATTTTTGGATCATCACTTTTATTATCACTCTTTTTGTAACCTAGAAACTGGTGTGAAAGGAAAAACTCCATTGTTATTTCATTTTCTTAGTTCCAAAGCTTTTATGCTTCAATCCTTGAACCTTTGAAGATTAATGCTCCAAAAGCTTTGCAACTTAACTTGTCATCCAAGCTACCATGAGAATGAGTGGCTAAACACTCTTGTGTTAAGGTTAGATGTAGTTGATCTTGATAATATGTATTTCTTTTGATCTTTTGTATATGAACAAGGTTTTTGATCAATATAGATGAGGTTATTTGTTCTCAATGATGTATGTGTGGTTTGTATTGCTCTAGACATAGATTTTGCAAATCATGACCTAATAATTTCATCTCTTAAAAACCAAACTCTAGACATAGATTTGGGATTTGTTATTCGCTTTGTGTTGATCTTAACGATTATTGTTTCAATTGTTAGCGTGAGACATCATCTAACGGTCTAAACAACGATACTCGCGACTTTGCTTTAGACATAAACTTAGTCGAGAGGATACGCGGTTGTATTGGTCAGAAACTAAGTTCATATGCGTGATTAATCGGATATATGTGAAAAGGATTAGCGAAACCTAACCTTGACATGCTTTTCTAAAAACCTTACAAACTCTTTGCCACAAATTTACTCTTTGCTACCAATTTATGTTAACCAAAATCGAGAACCATTTGAAACTCGTGAACTTAAAACATTGTGACTATTGAACGGCAAGCATCTAATATCGACAATCCCTGTGGAGATGATAAAAACACCCCCCTAATACTGTTTCAACAATGACCCTGACCAACCTAGCAACCAACACATTGGCTAACATTTTATATAAAGAACCAACAAGAGAGATAGGTCGAAAATCCCCCAAATCCAAAAGGAACTCCACCTTAGGATTAAGGGCTACGAAAAGGAAGTTAGACTCTTTGGAAACACAACATTCTAGTAAAATTGATCAAACATATCAAAGACCTCGTCATTAATTAAAAAATTAAAACCATCAGGACCTGGCCTCTTGGACCTATCAATCTCAGTTACAAGCACATCCACTTCTAAGGACAAAAAGCTAACAAAGAGGGAGTCGGCCTTAGCTGCAGAAAGACAAGGAAGAGCATCCTCGTCGAGGGTCGGCCTGTTGGTTTCAAAATCCGAGAATCACTCCATAAAGTACCTTGATTTCTTCCCTTAAACCTCAGGAACAATATCCAACCAAAAGTCTCCCACACAAAGAGCAACCAAACTATTCTTCCTACTCTTTTACTTAACACGAGCATGAAAGTACCCAATATTGGCATCCCCTTCCTTCAATCAAACCAACCTAGATCTTTGGAAAAGTTGAGAGTCACGATGTCGGATCAAGTCCCACAACTATTGGCTAACTTTAGATTTACTATCTAAATCATCTATGGAAAGATGGCCAGACTCTACTCTCAACTCCAAACTCTAAAGCTTATTTGAACACATCTTAATCTTAAACTCTAAATTACAAATCACTTCCTTATTCCAAACCTTAAGTGTCCCTTTAAGAGCTTTCAACTTCTCCTTCGGCTTTCACGTCATCCAACCATCATGAACTTCTATCCACTAGGACTCACTAACCACTTTCTCAAAACTGGCATCCCTCAACCAAAAATTATTAAAGCGAGGGCTTCGGTCCCAAAAGCTGAGACGGATATTTTAAAATAATCGGACAATAATCAAACACATCTCAGGAAAAAGTTCAAAGACTACACTAGTCTCACGCATCCTCCCACTCAGTCGAAAGAAGTATCATATCCAACCTACTCATAGAGACCACATTCGAATGGAACAGAGTAAACCTCTTTCCTGACGATGCAAGATCCACCAACCTCATTGTCTCAATAAAAGCACTAAACTCCGGGGACTCTGTGAGGACCGAGACCTGAGGCCCCCCAATAACCTATTTTCTCTTTGCTCGACTAAGAATCGCATTGAAGCCTCCCAATACACACCAGACAAAACCTGAGAATTGCTCACGAGCTCGAACCGAGAAATCTCACATCACTCTTTTCTCAACCATCGAGCACTTCACATACACATTGACTACAAAACATGGTTGAGTGTTCACACCTCACTCAAGACACATCTCAAGATACGCCAGCCTAATACATTGAATGCTAAAAATGAAACAGCAAAAATAGTCACCATACAAAAAAAAATAACAGGAATATATATTTAGAGATAGTACAATTAAGATTATGTGACATGTAAAATGATGAGACTTCGTCCTCAAAACTTTGGATACTCTTTTAATAAATAATAATAATAATAATAATAATAATAATAATAATATATTGGTACTCTCTCTTTTTCTATTTTCCAGTCTTTTTCTTGTCAAAATCCTAAAATTTCAACAAAAGTACATAATATATAAATGAATCGTTGAAAATACTCAAAACATCATATGATTCTATTTTTAGGAACCAATGGTGTTAGTTAGACAGTGAGTGAATTCCGAAGAAAGAAAAGTTTTTTTTAGCTACAATACAGGTTCACCAGTCACCACTTCACACTTGTTGCGGTCAACAACTATAACTTCACCCAAACATAGATAAGTGTCTCAATATCTATCTATTTATAGCAATTCTCATTTATACTATTAATATTGTTTAAACTACAAATATTGACAACAAAAAATATCTAGTAAACAATTTTCATTTACACTAATAATTTGTTATAATCTTCAATCTTCAGAGTTTTTTCTTTGAATGTTGTAGCCATGGTTAACACTGATGCAATAAGAACTGTCATTGGAATAATCGGTTCGTGCACAAATTCCTCCATGTTGATGAATGTTAGATATTATGCACAGGAAAAAAACATTGAAATATAACCATGTAATTTTTCATATGAAAAATATATATATATATTATCATTATTTATTTTTTTGATAACATTGTTAATTTATTTGCAGGAAATGCCATCTCATTTTGTTTATTCATGTCTCCTTTGTAAATTTCTCTACCTCTTTCTCTTCAATTTCTATTTTTTGAATGGATTTTAGCACTGATAATTAATGGTAAATAAATCTTTGTAATATATATGCAGGCCTACATTTGTAAAAATATGGAAAGCAAAATCAGTGCAAGATTTCAAACCAGATCCATATGTGATAACAATACTTAATTGTGCAATGTGGACATTCTATGGAATGCCCTTCATAAGTGAAAGCAACACTCTTGTCATCACAATTAATGGCTTTGGCTTCTTCCTTGAGATTGTCTACACTTCCATTTTCTTCATATACTCAAACGGGAGTAAGCGTGTAAGAAACATTTCCTTCTTCTTTTCAGTATTTTAAAAATCGAACTTATCATAATAAGACGGTTCAAATGGTTTAAAGTTGAACCGTAAACTGACATTTAACCTAGAATCAGATGTCTCATCGGTTTGATGTTTGATTTGTTTTTTAAGATATTAGTAGTTTTTGGATTTAATAATTTATTCATATTATCGATATTATAGCGTTGACCTAACTGGTTGGTTGATTGGATGAATTTAACGAATTTCAGAAGAAAATCATGTTGGCCATTCTTGCCGAAGTTGTATTCCTTGTGTTGGTGATATTTATTGTCATGTATTTTATTAACAACCAAAAGGACAGAAGGTTGGTTGTTGGATTTATATGCATAATCTTCAACATCCTTATGTACTTTTCACCCTTAACTGTCATGGTACGTGTGATTATTTAGTGTTTTTGGTTTGCAAAATAGCAATTACTGTTGCCCCTTTTTATATACTTCAAATTTGTTTCTTTACATATGTTGGAAAAAGTACAGAGACAAGTCATTAGAACAAAGAGTGTGAAGTATATGCCATTCTTACTTTCACTTGCCAACTTCGCCAATGGAGCTGTTTGGACAACTTATGCACTTCTTAAATGGGATCCATTCATATCGGTAATCTATCTATCTTGTTCTAAGGATCTATATTCTATTTAACTTCATGTTTAGTCCTTTGATTAAGCTTTGACATTAATATAATGATGCCTTTGAATGCGTAGGTTCCTAATGGCTTGGGAGCACTTTCTGGATTGGCTCAGCTCATCCTTTATGGAATTTACTATCGAACAACGAGGTGGGACGAAGACGCCCCGTCTAATATCAACATGGTATGATATCAGATTGGATTGGATTGAAAGAGAGACTGAACAAGTTCAAAGGAAAAAGTTGTTCATTTCAACTCATGCAGAGGACTCATGGGATTTTTCCCTTTTCTATTTTGTTTTTTAAGAATAACTTATTTCATTTTGTTGAAATCATAGAACATTAGCATTGATTTATTGTTAGAATAGAATTACTTGAGATAATTATAGTGATTGTTTTGGTCATAAATGATGTATATGCTCATTTGAGTTTTGCAGAGTATATAATCACAGCATATGATAGGGGAAATCGATATATTCTAATCACATATTAGCAAGACTTAATTATCTGTTAACCATGCCAAACCATTCTACACCCTATTAGTGTATGACTAATTATTCGGTTTGGCTTCGTTATGATATTGTCTATTTTTATAATGTCAAACTCGATTAATCTACCATTACCATTTTGAATATAGAGATTAGAATACCAAGCCAATTGATCCAATTTAATCACATAATATAATATGATTGCAAGTTTGCAAGAGTATAATGTAATATATAAGTATAATGTAGATTCAGGTAGCAGGCAATATAGGCTGAAATTAATACCCATACCCACAAAACTCAAACCAAGGTGGAGAAAAAAAGGTAAGAGTAAAAGAAAATCAGAGGTACCAGCTCCTTCAACCTATACCTGCTACTGTGTATTTTTCTCATCTCATTACATAATCCAATTTCTGTATTCTTACCATAGATACAAATTTGATTCTTCAAATAGTGAAAAACCACTAAAACCAAACCAAATGGTTTGCTGTCGAATAAAAAGAATAGAACTTCATGGCCCTCTATGCTTGCGGAAGCATAAACAACCCTGCTGCTGATCACCAGGTATCATGCCTCCGCCTTTGGATGTGTCGATGGCCTCCAGCATGGAGACAACCTCCTCCATCTCTGGCCGCTTATCAGGACTGGCATCCCAGCATTTCCTCATTACATTTGCAAGAGAGCTTGGGCAGCATCTTGGCATTTCTGGTCTCAAATTCTAAATTCCAACAGAAAATAGTAATGTCATTATAATGGATTCAAAGACACTGGATATATCAAAGTGAGAATTATGGATTGCTTTGAATGAGGCATTAAATCAAAACAGAGTAGCAAGTATACCTGGCGAACAACAGCTGAAGTAATTTCTGAGAAACTTAGGTCGGGATATGGCATGTCACAACAATATGTCTCCCATAAACAGATTCCAAAACTGTACACATCACATTTCCTATTGTAGGGGTTTCCATTTAAAACCTGTAATCAGCCAACCCCGTTGGGGGAAAATGTATAGTCAATTACAACAGCTTTCTATTTGAACAACTTAACATTGTTTATCTCATCTTTTTCTTTTTTCTTTTCTTATATGTAGTTTCACACATTATTTGCAGCCATATAAGGGTAATCATTTATTCTCATAGAAAACTCTTAGAATGACATTGGAGAATGGAGACACTAGATCCAAATTGGATGAAATTGGGGCAAGAGATACCCATTCCATTCCCCATCAGACGGCCCTCCCGTGTGAGATTTTGAGACGAAAAAATCCCTTGAAAAATTTGTGCATGTCTTTTTCTTCATGCATTCACAAATTCTCAAAAGTCTAATAAATATTTAAGCACTTAGGGAATCCACCCTTAAACGCTAGATATCAAGGGGGAAGAACCAAATCACTTAAATACACCACCAAGCATATCATATTCTGCTCAATGTGGAACTTGAGCATCCCATAATGCTCAAGTCTCTTTCATAGCACTGCACCTGAGAGAGGCGGCAGGCACTCTATGGCACTTCACTCGACCTTTCCCATTCCGAGCCACCAGAAACCAGTTATGATACCAATTGGTAAGTATCTAAGCACCTGGAGAACCCTCTCCTAAAATCTAGCTATCAAAGGAAGAATCAAGCCACTTAAATACACCAGAGTGTCTCATACTACTCGATGTGGGACTTGGACACCCCATAATGCCCAAATCTCTATCACATAGCACTACCCAAGTCTCCTAACAGAGTCTTATTTAATCTATGAATAGAGAAAACAAGGTTTTCACATAACAAGATCATTTCAAATTTTAACAAGAGAGGATCCTTTCCTATTTTGACATTGTGTGCCTTTGCACTAAGGCTTCCACTCTCTTATACATGATAGCACAATCATTTCTAATTTGAAAAGGATCTTAGAGGTACTGACACAATCATTTATAATTTTAAAAGGATTTTACAGGTACTGACTACACACCTCAGGAGCCATATAACCAAGAGTTCCAGTCTCCCCAGTCATATCATTAGGATTTGATGCCTCAACTCGCGCAACTCCAAAATCAGCAATTTTCACTGTGCGAGTCTTATCCAGCAGCATGTTCTCTGTCTTCACGTCTCTGTGGACAATCTTCTGAGAGTGAAGATAACTCAGCCTATAAAACCAAGTGAGTTCAAGTTGAGTAGTTATATAGACAAATTATGCGCATAATTTTTTCCAATCTGCTAAACCTCAATCAAAGTAGATAAATACCCTCTTGCTAAATCAAGCGCCAGCTGGATGACAACCTTAAAAGCTAACTTCCTCCTCCTGTTTTTTATCAGGTATGATTTCAGAGTACCTCCAGCAAGATACTCTACAACAACGCAGCAGACATTGCTTGGCATGCTAATTAGACCAGTATCAGTTTGTATCTGCAATTCTGCAGACCCCATTGTTGCCCCTATAAACTGAGCATGAAAACAAGATACTTTCAGAGAAGTGCATAATTCTATAAAACTGACTCTTTTCGATCAACAGATTATCAACACTTATTAATGATACATGATTTAAGTTCTATAAATTTATAGAAAGGATGTAGTCAAGTTACTTATCATATAGCCAACTTTATGATGGGTACGCTATTTTCAACATATATCTCCTCAAAACTGCCTTTGGATAATACCAAAGAAGTAAAACTCCAAATATGTAAATATACATTCAATTATGGAATTTAAAATCTCTAGAAGTCAAGATTAGTAGCATGTAAATAAGGCAATATTATATGCAACCATCATCACCAGTGTTCGAGTGATGTGATATTTCTTTGAAGAACTGCCATTGCAAATTACACATCACAACAATCTCATTCCGTATAACCCCTTATCATCAAAACTACTTTAGAGTTACATATCCCAACTTAAAATTATATAATCACAGATAATCAGAAAAAATATGAGAGAAAGGCATATCTAGGACAGTTAAGCTCGGGTTATGAATAAAGTTCAATAAAATATGATTAACATTTTTTAGTTTCCACAAAATATAAGAATTTCTTATTAATTGCAAATTAAAGATTATAGAATACCATTTACATTGTGAAACCTGCATACCTCATTCTGATTAAATAATATGTACGATGAGTTTTTTTTATAAATTAATAAAAATTAAAGGGCCCTCAACAACAATCAAAGAAACCCCTTCCAAACTAGCAAGAAAAATCAAGCTGAATGTAAATGATGGAAGTGCAGAAAAGGAAGGTAGGAAGGTAGTGGTGCCGCAGTTACAAAGAAAACCCCTAAAAGTTACAAGCATCATGGAGTATAAAAGAGTTATTGTCAAATGTCCTAATCACTGGACATGGGCTACAGTGTTGTTAAATGAAGGCTGTGGCGGAATCGCTTAACGGGTTTTTTTGACAACTGCCAAAGGCAATTTGTGAAGGGATGTTTGACATGGCAGTACCACAGGCCATAAAAGTGTGTTAATATAGCGGATTGTTGGCCTTCCGCTATCCACAACTGAGTGGTTATCAGTGTCCCAAATAAATGTGAGTCCTATCTCGATTTGAAACTAAATTGGACCAAATCAATATAAATCGTTATGCGCATCTATTTGGAAATAAATTGCAACATAAATTTTGATTCATTTGAATGAATAGCAACATGCCCCTAAATCACACAATTCATATTTTGCTCCAGATGCCGCCTTGAAACATGCAGGGTCGCGCAATCCAGTTTATGAAAGACTTGTTAGGGTTTTTCTCGCTTTTTGTTCAGAAAAGGACAGAATCATCCAAAAGCCAATATTCCAAATAACCCAATTCAAATAAGCCCTACACAGTGTTTTCCTCTCACTTTTTTGTATGAACATATGTTTTTTTGCTTCTTTTAACAAATTGGTTTATTTTTTACTTCAAAATACCATATTTGTATTGATCATGTATCAAACAATTCATAATAACATTAGATTCACAACTCAAAAAATAGATCTTCTGATCCAGAATGAGAATCTCGATTAGATAAACCACCATATAAAAGTATGTTCAACATAAAGAAAGAGACTACAATGGAAAGCAAATATGTTGCATGAATGCAATAGATATAATATGCAAAGGCATACTTAAAAAGGAGGACTGAATTGCATTTTCAGGAAAATGATTCCAATAAAGGAAAAAAAATCGATGGATCGCGTTAATAAAAGAAAATACTAAGCAAATAACATCAGCACATGCAACAATTGAAACCACAAACTCGTCACAAACATAAGAAGTCAAATAAAATGAAATCAACCTTTGTGACATTGGGATGATCAAGCTTATGCCAAACAGCAACTTCCTGTATAAACGCTGCCCTCAGTGAAGAAACTTCAGCTTCTGTCCTTTGGCCTTCTTCCCCCCAGTCAAGCAATTTAACTGTGATCATCAAGTCAGTAATTACAATCCATTATCAGTGAAATGCAGAAAATAAAATCCCTAACTCAATTTCTATCAAAAGAACAACCAATAAATAGAAAAACAACAACTTTCATTACATCCGCCCCCAAATTTGATGCTACTCCCAAAAATTATTCAACCTCACAACGTAATTGTAAAAGTCAACTCTTTTCAAGAGAAAAAAATGTTTTTTTAATAAAAAATTGATGGAATTAAGCTTCTGAATCTGATGAGTACTAAAATTCATCCCAAAACCTAAAACAAAAATGAAAAACTAAAAAAAAAAAAAAAATAGAGAAGAAGAACAACAACAAACCAGCAACATCTTGAGTATCATAGACACCACGATGAACAGTCCCAAAAGTACCACGAGCAATAACACTTTTGATAATAAGTTTAGAAGGATCAATTTCCCAATCCTGCTTCTGCTTCTTGAAGTTCGTTTTAAACTTCACAGGAGAATTCCCAGCGCTACTGGTATGAACTCGAGCATGATCAAAAACATTAGAAGCAGTAGAATCTTCTTCTTCAACGCGCTTTTTCTTATCGATAGTCAAGACTTTGTTAAGGTGTCTCTCAAGCTGTTCGTCGATGCTTTTCAGATCAATCTGATCCGCTCTAACAAATCCATCACTACTCTCCTTCATCTTGTAATCTATGAATATATGAATCGATCAAAAACGAAATCAAAAAAATCAGAATTTTTAGGGTTTGAGATTTTTATTGATTCATCACCGTCTTCTTCTTCTTCGTTCTACTATTTCTCTCTATCCATGTGAGCACATGGATTTGCCTGCTCAAAACGTGTGCCTCTGACCCACTTCACTCTTCTTCTCCTTTTTTTCTTCTTTTTTCTTTTATTTGTTTTTTTTTTTTCTCCTTTTTGAGATTAATGAAAAAAATTTGTTACCTATTTTTTTTGTATTTTATTGATATTAAGTTTTACTTACTTAAGTGTTTGACTGAATTTTTTTAATGAAATATTTTTTGTAAAAAATTAAAGTTATGTATTATTTTATTTTGGATTTGTACTTTGTAATTTATTTATTAAAAAATAATTTTATTGGTGATTATTTTAGTAGTTATAAATAGTTTGATTGTGACTAAAAAAGTTAACATGTTTTTGTATGGTTACGTGTGCCGCTAGAATACTACTAGTACTAGAGAAAATCAACTTTTATATTTTGAGTAATTTGTTTTGAAAAATATTTGTATCACGGTCAACTTAAATAAGATTGGAATAGGATTTACTTTACTAATTCAGCTTTGTAAATATATATTCCTCATGTAACATTGGAGAAAAGAGATCATGTGGGCAAAACTTTTAGAATTGAAGGTGTCTTCCTCTAAGTGTAGTTGGGTTCTCGAGGGAGATTTCAATTCTACTAGATCTAGGGAAGAAAGTAGAGGTTGTGAGGTCAGAAGTCATTGTGAGATTGAGTAATTTGATAACTTTATAACATCGATGGATCTGGTGGATTTGCTGGTATCAGGTAATGTTTTCACATATTGTAACTCTAATGGTTTGTCTATGAGTAGATTGGATAGATTCATTATTTCCTGAGATTTGGCCAAAGATTGGAATACTGAAACAAGTTGTGGGAAGTAGAGACATATCAGATCACCGACCTGTTTGGTTAAGTGGTAGGGAGATCAATTGGGGTCATAAGTCGTTTAAGGTGTTTGAGTGTTGGTTTGATCATGTGGAGTTTAGGGAGTTTGTCAAGAAAGAGTGGGATTCTTTTGCTGTGAGTGGTAGTGCGTGCTTCATCCTCAGTCGTAAGTTACAAATGTTGCGAGATAGGTTGCGGTGGTGGAATCATAATGTCTTTGGCAAGATCGATGTGGAAATTGAGAGTCATGTATAGCTGTTAAATAAGGTTGAAAATGAGTTGCCAGAGGATCCTTCTAATGTTTCTGCAGTGGAACTTGACAGCAGAATTAAAGCTCAGAAGTTGTTTTGGGAAAAGTCTCGTATAAAGGAGTCAATTGCTTGCCAGAAGTCAAGGACCAGATGGGTTAGGGCTGGTGATCAAAATACAGCTT
Organism: Lathyrus tuberosus; assembly: GCA_022829125.1. Taxonomy (NCBI): domain Eukaryota; kingdom Viridiplantae; phylum Streptophyta; class Magnoliopsida; order Fabales; family Fabaceae; genus Lathyrus; species Lathyrus tuberosus. The sequence goes on along the minus strand of JALAZF010000120.1, from coordinate 14,057,671 downwards.
ATTTTCACAGGCAGTTTAAACTCAGAGCCAAGATTAATTATTTGAATTCTATAAGGGTGACAAATAATTTTGTTGAAGGCGTTGAACCATTGAAGAAGGCAGCGAGGGATCATTTTGCTAGTCAATTCTGCAGAAGGCAGAATTCCTGCATGAGTTTTAACTTCAAGAATTTGTCAAAGCTGACAGATGAGGATAGAGTTTCTTTGGAGCAAGACTTTGATGAAGAGGAAATTAGGGAGACTGTTTTCTTGTGTGCTGCCAACAAGAGTCCAGGGCCAGACGGTTTTAGCTTGGGTTTCTGTCAAAAGTATTGGGATATTATTAGGGCTGAATTCATCAACTGTGTCCAGGAATTCTGTGCTTCGTGTATATTGAATAAAGCCATCACCTCATCTTTTCTCACGTTAATCCCAAAACGTGTTAGTCCTCAAAGTATTGATGACTTTAGACTTATCTGTCTGGTCAGGTGTGTGTATAAGGTGGTTTCCAAGATACTGGCAAACAGGTTGAGAGGTGTCATTGGGAAAATTATTTCCAATACTCAATCTGTATTTATTCCTGGTCGCCATCTGTTAGATGGTGTGACGGTGCTAAACGAAATAATAGACTTGGCTAAGAAGAGAAAGCAATTGTGCGTTTTGTTTAAGGTAGATTTTTCCAAGGCATATGATTGTGTGGATTGGAATTTCCTACGTCAGATGATGGTATCTATGGGGTTTGGGGCGAGATGGATGAGTTGGATGGAACGGAGTATTTTCTTTAGTTTTATGTCAATACTTGTTAACTGAAGCGCAACTAGTGATTTCAAGGTAACGCGGGGATTATGATAAGGCGACCCGTTGTCCCCCTTTCTCTTTGCTATTGTGGCTGAAGGCTTCGCGTATATGGTTAGGAAAGCTACTGAGACTGGAATGTTGAAAGGTTTTAAGGTGAATGATAATTGTAGCTACGATCTCCTACAGTTTACCGACGACACGATTTTGTTGAGTGATGGTAGTTGGAGTAACTTTTGGGCGTTTAAAGCTATTCTTAAAGGTTTTGCTATGATATCAGGTTTGAAAATTAACTCTTCTAAAAGTTGTTTGATTGGTTTTGGGTTGGAGGATTTTATTTTAAAGGCTGCTGAGCAATTTCTCATGTGTCGGATTGGTTCTCATGCTTTTAAATTCCTTGGTATTTAGGTTGGGAATAGTCATAGAATAGTGTCTTTTTGGAGGCCGGTAATCAAGGTATTCAAGAAAGATTGTCTACTTGGAAAGGGCGCAGTATATCAATAGGAGGTCGAGTCACTTTGATTAATTTGATTATAACTAACATGTTTATCCATCATTTTTCTTTCTATAAAGCTCCTAGGAAAGTTATGAGTGAAATCATTGCAATTCAAAGGAATTTCCTGTGGCATGGTTCGGATTCGAAGAACGGTGTGGCTTGGGTTATTTGGGATAACGTCTGTAAATCAAAGGAGAACAGAGGTTTAGGTGTGAAAGATATAAGATCTTTCAATATAGCCTTGTTGGCTAAATGGTTGTGGAGACTTCTCACAGAACCGAAAGCGAACTGGTGTGGAGTCATGACTGAAAAGTATGGAGATTACAGAAGTTTTATTTTATCTCGTGAAGAGTACACAAATAGGTTACATTCTCAGTGGTAAAGAGATATTATGAGGATTGGTGTTTCGTCGCAGCATGTTTCGTTTAGCAGTTTCATTTCTACTAGATTGGGTGATGGCACTTCCATCCCATTTTGGAAGGCGCAGTGGCTGGGTCCTAATCCTTTGAAAGAATTGTTCCCTGCTCTTTTACAGGTGGTGCAGTCATAGGATTGTTGTATAGCTGAAATGGGATCGTGGATGGATTCTAATTGGGAATGGAAGATCCTGCTACCACAGTAACAGCATTTGCTGTCTGATGATGTTGAGGAGGATCTCAGAAACTTGCAAAATATTCTGGTTGAGGTCTGTCCTATGCAGAATAAATTTGATTCAGTAGTGTGGAATTGTGGTTCGTCTGGCTGTTTTTCTGTTAGTAGTTTCTATGCTGGCCTAAGAGACGGAGTCTGCGGGATTGTAGGGGACGACTCGGTTCAGATAGCTTTGGATCTTTGTTGGAAGTCTTCAACTCTTTCTAAAGTAAAAATCTTTGGTTGGCAGCTGCTTCTGAATAGATTACAAACGCGAGGTAATTTGATTCGTCGAAGTATTATTATAAATTCTCATGATGCTGTTTGTGTTTCATGTTTCCAATTTGTTGAGGAAGCAATACATTTATTTCTATTATGTCATTGGAGCAAATTACTTTGGTGTAAGGTTTGTGCTTGGTTGGAGATTAATAGAATCCAAGCTAACTCTATTTATTCTCATCTCATAACTTGGGTTATAAGTCTAGAAGGCAGATTATCGAGTAAGTTGGCAACTAGCTTTTGGTTGGTGGTTTGTTGGATCATATGGATATCTAGAAATAATATTATCTTCAAGGATGAGATTTGTGATCTGGAACTGTGTTTTATTCGCATAAAATTTTTCACGTGGTGGTGGATCTTAATTCTAGAAAAAGGGGATACGAATTGTTCTTATTATGAGTGGCATAAGTACCCTTTGGATTTTTTGTAATTTTTGGTCTCTATCGGTGGTTGTATGTTTGGGTTGAGGTACCCCTAGTACCTCTTTCTTCATATATACTTGGCTTATCAAAAAAAATCTAGGTGTATCCGTTTCATTTAATTAAAAATATTTCTTCCCCTTTATTTATCCGTGTTTGACACCCATAATAAATTGGGTAATGCTATAAGGTACAAGTTTTATTTATAGAAAATTTGTATTGAAAAAAATAATTAAAAATAATAATTTTATAATTTTATTTAAATTAAAGCACAATTTTCAAGACAATATTTCTTCTTATAGTTTTTAATTTGTGTTTTTAGGAACACAAGTTAGCATTACGCTAATAAATGTCATTTAGTGATGTTTTAAATAAATTGAGAAATATAATTAATTTTGTATGACTAATACAAAATAGGGTAATCTTAACTTGTGCTCTTACGGCACAAGTTAAAAATTAAATAAAGAAAATTTGTCTTGAAAATTGTGCATTAATTTCAATAAAAGTATAAGATTAATTATTTACTTGTTATTTCTAATATAAAATTATTATAAGTAGGCTTCTTAACTTGTGCCCCTGAGGCACAAGTTAACATTACTCTATAAAATATATAGGGTTTTACAAAATTGTTATTCATTAAAGTTGTATTTGAATATAAATAATTCGTTTAGGGATGATCATCGATATCACGAAAGGGAAAGTATTTTCTTGCTTTCATTTAGTAAATATTATCATCTCGTTTCAAATTATAAAATGTTTTAAATATTTTAAACAGTTCAATTAATTTTGTATAAAAATTAAAAATTATTGTTCATTAATTATATAGAAAAAAGTTAATTAAAAGAATGGGAAGATATAATAAATAGTACTATTAGAAAAAATTATTAATATTATATTGAAGTTATAAAATGACTCATAAATTGGGATAAATATTTTTGACAAGGTGACTTATAATTTATGATAGATAGAGTATGATACTCGTACACGTCTTATATCCTTATGAATATTCTCCAAAATACATAGATATTATTATTCAAATATTTTTTGTTAAGAAAATAATTAATTAAAAAAAATTCTCTTTTCTAAAAACAAAAACAAAATATCAAATTTAACACATAATAACAAAAATAAATTACATTCATTTTATTTCTTTTTTTATCAAATAATTATATTGTACCCTTAATAAAACATGGGTTAAATATACAAACCCCTCTGTAATGTTAGCGAGTTCTCATTTTAGCCCCTGTAATTTTTTTTTTTGAAACCCCCCCTCGTAATACTCAGATTCCCTCACTTAGTCCCCTGATTGCTATATTGCAGCAAAGATTCTTTCAATTTGCCTGCGTGGCAATCCTAGTGGCATTTTTTTATTTTTTATTTTTTAAATTCCATGTGGATTTATTTTTAAAAAATTTACTTTTTTAATTATACATTATTAATTATGTATTATATTTTATTAACTATTATACTTTTATTTTTAATTTTCATTTTTAATTATTTTACTATTTTAATATATATTTTTATTTTCAAATTTCTTCTTAAAAATTATTTACATTGGGTTATTTCGAATAAAGCCCAATATCACTTCCAATTCAACTCACCACTCAAGTTTTGAATTGTAGTGTGGGAAAAAGCTATATAAAGACCTTATTTTCTTTATAAGTGGTCGATGTGGGACAACAACAAAACATAATAACATCACAATCCAAAATCTGTTATGTCTATATTTTTCAACACATCCAAAATCTGTGTTTTGTGATCACTTTCACAAAGAGCCAATAAGTAATTTTCTGCAACAAGATTGAATACAACTAAGTTTCCAACATAATTTTGTGATCACTTTCAGCAATTACCTGCAGAAGGTTGTACTACAGACAGTATAACATATTTTTTCTTGAACAATACAATTGATGTGTGATATCCTTTTGATGGGTGATGATTATGTGCTGTCATGTTTCAGTGTTGTAAGATGTTGATGTGTGATGATTTTGAAGATGGATATTAATCTCTACTGCTATTTCCATCAAGAACTATTGTCCTCCTTTGGGTTACGCATCAAACAACATTACTATGAACTACATGGAAAAAAGATATAGACAATGCAAAGCACGTGAAAATCATGCATGCCAATATACCATAAATTATATATCAACCTACAGATTCAGGCTCACAGCCACATCAAATTTGAAATTGAAAATATCAACCAAGTGCATTAATTTCCAGTTCACATTGAAATAGTATCAAATATCTACAGCCAATATAAATTCCTGATAGTTTTAACGCATAAAAAACACAGAAACTGATAAACTCAATTTAAAACAAAAAAAGCTTCTCCTAGCAAGGGAAATGCAAAATTACAATAACATCCTATACACAGAACCCAACTGTACCTTGATTTGCAGGAACCTTTGACAGATTTATCTTCAACGTGAGGTTAAAGCCATCCCTATGAGGATCAAGAATTTGCACAAGACTATCATATGCAGCTTTAATTGCTTCAATGGCTCCAAAAGGTAGTTGATCGTGAAGGCTGGATCAGATCCTGTAGAAGTGGGCCACCAAGTACGTCTGAGATGCTGGGCGTATGAAGAGGAGGAGGGGGTGTACCTGCAAGGCACTCCGACGCTCAAGTAAGAAAGGGTCAGAGAAAAGGAGCAAGTACAAAGTATGAGTTTCAAGGGTGATTATTCGATACCTGACCCTCTCAAGTGAGAGGATTTATATAATGCCCCCAGCGCGTGGCCAACGGTCCTATTTTCGGGGCGAAATAAATGTTTTCCCGAAGAATAGGTAACTGCCCAAACTAGCCGTTATGTCGGGCAGGGTGCCCAAAACTAGCCGTTATGTCGGGCATAGGCATAGTTTCGGGCACATGCCCTTAGCTGTTCGGGGAGTGAAGAAGCCGTGCGGAACGGGCAGCAGTTCCGGGGAGGATTATGCAGTCCTTGCCCGGCTGGAGGGGCAGAAAGGTAACTTTCTCCCTTTGGTGGATTGGACATAGGCATTTGGGCCGTTACTGCAGCAGAAGTGGATTGGGCCGTGCTTGGCCATTGGTCCAGTCCAGAACAGGAGCCCCCCAAGTCGTTGCTCCCAAGCATGGGAGTGATGACTTAAGGACAGCTCGCGGCTCCGGGGAGCTAACATAAGGTCGTCGCTTGGCGGCGTAGGAGGTTTGTCTTGTGGTGCCCGTTGCCTTTGGTGTCCATGATGTTCCTGACCGTGATAGAGTTGCCCGTCGTACGGGGAGACTAACGGTTAGAAGGAATTGGAAACGTTAGGGCGCCACGTGTGCATAGAGTTCTGTGCAGCAGTTGCTAGGCAATGATGGCTAGTTAATAGCCATCATGACCTACGAGGGCGTGCCATCGCATGTGCCCCTCTGTATAAAAAAGGGGAAACTCGTTCCATTCTAAACCTTTCGCTCTTGTTTCTCTTCGTCTCCTTCAGAGCTCCTGCTCGTTCGTGCTGTCAGCTTTTCCGGCCACCGTCTCAACTCCGGGCAACCACTTTTCCTCCCTTTAACTCAAGTAAGTTGGTTGATTTTGCTCTTATTTGCTCTTTTTGATGATCAATGGTAGATTGCATGCGGTTAGGGCTAGGTTTAGAGGACGATTAGCTTCGTTTCCGGCGGTTGTTGGTTGTGGACGGTGGTTATGCCATTTTCCACCTCTGATGCGTCGCTGGGATTTTTAGGATGTTTTAGTGAGAAGGGCAGTTCACGGTGCCGTTGCGACGACGATGCATGTGTAACCGCCGTGATCTTTCATCTTCTGGGTTGATGATGAATTATCCAGTCGAATACTCCCAGATTCCAGTGAAGCTTTGCAGTTTCCGGTGGAGCTTCAAACGGAAACTAGGTATGAGCATGGGGAGGTTCCTCACCTGGGAGTAATTTGTCTCGAGCGTCTCCTTGCGGGGAGGTTTCTGAATTTTTATTTTGATGTTAGGGCTTACGCCGGGGACGTCGTCCTCAGCCCTTTGCGCGCCCTTTCACTTGACTAGCGGTGGAAGGGTGGATTTGATTTATTGTCGAATTCACTTTTTTCTCTGCTTTTCAGGTGATCGATATGGCGACGGGGCCAGATGGAGAAATTATCCTGGATTCGTCCGAGTAAGAAGCAAGTTCCTCGGACAGCAGTAGTTCGACGACTTCAAGTATCCCCAATGAGGTCGGGGAGGAAGAGAAATTGGAAGATACGGAAGAGGATGTCGTCGAAGATACCGCGGAGGAGTGGGAGGTGGCTGAACCAGCCCAGCACGTGTCCGAGTTTGCTTCATATTTGGGAGATGTTTTCTTGGTAGTCGGGCCAGAGGGGAAGTGGAAGGTGCATTTTCCCACTGAGGATGAAAGGGTATGTACAAATTATGGGGAGCGCTTCACTATGTATGAATACGCGTTCAAGGAGCTGGGAATGAGGCTTCCGTTTACTGATTTTCAGCAGTCCGTGTTCGTACACTTGAATTTGGCCCCGACGCAGTTGCATCCGAACTCGTTGGCCTTTATATGGGCTTTTGAGCTGACCTGTGATTTCTTAAAGATAGGGGCTACTCTTCCCTTGTTCTTCACTGTCTTCCACCTTCAACGGCAGCTGACGGGGAGGAAGTACGGTTGGGTCTCGTTGAAGCAGCCTTGTAAGCTGTTCAAGCCCTTCTCGGAATTGATACAGACATTCAAGGAGAGGTATTATATTATAGAGCCCGTGTCGGAAGCTGCCCAGGACAACACTTATATGTGGGAGATCGAGGTCGATGAGGATGGTAACGACCTGCGCGACGAGGATGGGAAGTATATCGGGGAGAGACTACTGAAGTTCCCCTTCCACTAGGGGCCCGCCCATTTTACCAAGAAGCCAAACGAGTATGTCTTCCAGCCGCACAACTTGGACGAGCAGGATGCTGCCTCCTACCAAAAGCTGGTAAAGTACGTTAGCTCGTTTCGTCTCGCAGAGTGCGTCACGAAGAAGGGGGAGCCGATCCTCGAGGATGATGGCAGTAGACGCGTGGAGTATCGCTTTATCAACACCAAGGCGCTTCTGGAGTGCAAGACTCTCGCAGATGCTCATAAATTGCTTGGTAGTCTTAGTTATTTTAATTTGCCCAAATTATTTCTTTCCTCGTATCTAACATGCTCGTATTCTGTTTGTGCAGGTGAGATGCCTCTGGCTCATGAGAGGATGGTAAAGAATGCTCTTGCGGGGAACAAGCCCGGAACTGCCCCTCCCAAGTCTCGATTTGCTAATGCGCGTGCTTCCACCCCTGCTCAGTCTGTTGCGGGGACCTCTTCTCCCACTCCTGTTCCCCAGGGATCTCCCCTGCCTTTGACCTCACGAACCAAGCGGCCGAGGGCCAATGACGCTGTGGATCTCACCCGGGCCCTAGAGAAAGGGAAGTTCGAGCTTCCTCCTTGCATACTTGATAGGAGATTCTTTGTGGGGAATTATTTGGTCGTACCACGGGCAGAATCTCTTCGGCTGGAAAGCATGAATCGCCTGAGCAAGAGGGCGTTGGTGGCCCAAGATGCCTCAGCACTGGTCAGAGTTTTGGAGATGGCGGCCATTTATGCTGAAGGGGACTCTACAACTGAGTCTGAACTCAAGGCTGCTCGGGCTGCTGCGGTATCTCTCAAAGAAGAGGCTAAGAGTGCTGATGATGCCCGGAAGAAGGCTGACGAGGAGGTGGCTAGGCTGAAGAGGGAGAATTCTATGCTGGCTGCGGAGAAGAAGGCGGCTGAGGAGCTGGTCCAACAGCTGAGGGCGGCCAATGCTCTGAACGAGGGTGAACCCGAGGACGTGAGGGAGCTGAAGACAATGTCTGAGCTGGTTGCCCGTATGTTGGCGGCCGAGGATGACAATATTGTTATTGCGGACGAATCCTTCAAGAACGCCGTGCTTCAACTGCGGGTGGTGAACCCCGGATTTGATTTTTTCATCGAGGGTACCCACTATCTGGCGCACGTTGAAGATGATCGAATCATTATGCCAGACTCTCTTCTTGAAGAGCATGCCAAGGATCAGCCTGCGGAGAACCAGGAGCCTCAGCCCGAGCCTGCCGACCAGATGGATGAGTGAAGGATTTTTCTATTGTCGTTGTAATTTGTTCGGCTTGCGTGCCATGTATTTGTTGTAACCTATTTTGGGGGGCATGGCCCCCGGTTTATGTAATCCAGTACAATCATGGTCCTAGTGGCCATTTATCATATTTAAGTTATATGTCCAGTCTTGGTGGCCGGTTTTGCTATTTGCATGGTTTTACTTGCTTTTATTTTCTGCTAAGTGTTGTACTCATACTCGTTGTGAATGTATGTCTGCCCGTGATATGGAGTATTTGACTTATGTGAAGTTTTAGGGGATTGCTCATTGTAGATGTGTTCGACAGTGAGGGGTACTGGTCGAACGGCCGGGGAATATCCTGGCGAGGATGCGGAGCTCAGGTTGCGTTTGAGGCCTGAGTTTGCGGCGTGAACGTCCCATCGCGAGTTGGGTTCTGCCAATCATGGTACTTTGATGACGGCGATGCTCGATTGAGGACCGCTGTCGAGCAGATACTCGGCTCGTTACTGAGCGGGGTTCTGCTTTATTGGTATGCGACGCTTGTACCTAGGTGTGCATAATGGTCGGTAGCTGGCGTTCGTCGTCGCGACGGGTCGAACCGAGAATTAAGGCCTTAGCTATAGTATTGTTTTAGCTTTTTGGCGTTCCATGGTTGAGCAAGTTCTTCCCCATTGAGATGTTCTAGGTAGTAGGCCCCATTCTCCGTTTTTGCTCAGATGCGATAGGGTCCTTCCCAGTTGGCGGCTAACTTGCCTTTGCGAGAGTCCTTGTGGTTTCTTCTTAGGACGAGGCTGTCTACGTCGAACTCTCGTTGTATGACTTTGGCGTTCTGCCTGATGGCAATTTTTTGTTTTAAAGAGGCTTCGCGGAGGGTCGCCCCTGTTCGGATTTCCTCGACGAGGTCGAGTTCCTCCCTTAATGCTTCGTCGTTCATTTCCTCGTCTAGGGGTGACTCTGTTCGCCTAGAGGGTATATGAACTTCGATGGGGATTACAGCCTCGGTCCCGTATGCTAGACGAAATGGTGTTTCCCCGGTTGTAGAGTGTGGAGTTGTGCGGTATGCCCATAAGACATTATGCAGCTCCTCGACCCAAGCCTTCTTTGTTTCGTCCAGCCTTCGTTTGAGGCCTCGAAGGATGATCCGGTTAGCTGCTTCAGCCTGCCCATTTGTTTGAGGGTGCTCGACGGACGCGAAGTGTTGCTTCGTGCCCAATTGGGCGACGAAGTCCTAGAACTTCATGTCCGTGAATTGTGTCCCATTGTCCGTTACTATCGCTTAGTGTAACACCCCTTCTATACCCCGTACAAAAATCGGAATAAACTATTCTTATAAATAAAACATCAGAGCAAAGAATAATTTATCATGATATAGCCAGAGATGCCACACCAACGTGAACTAAAACAACCTGCTCATATAGATATATAACAACCTGATAGCCATATAAACATAGGAACTCAGTTCCAAAATACCATCATTCAGTTACAGAATTAAAGCGGAACATCCATAACTGATGTCATCACAAAAGATAAGTATGTCATATACATGTTCATACAAAGCCACTAGATACAGGCCAAAAGAAACATCTACACTCGAACCCCGACTACCCGTGTTACATATCAGAGCCGACGGAACGACAAAAAGACGAAGACACTAATCTTCGCAAAAGACTCCAGCATCTAATCTGCAATGCCTCATAGAGCATTATAAAACAGCAGAAGGGTGAGAAACAGGATTATAATATACTTGCATATCATTATATAACACTTAGCAAAATATGCACAATTATTCTCACCATACAAATATGATACTTGTAAACAATACAAGACATATTAACCCCATTTCACACATCAATCACATAAGCCTATACATTAACACAATGCATAACAATTCCTTCTCAAAATTCAACACATAAACATTCATGTAATGAATTATGCAAATGCACAGAGACCGACACAACGACTCTATGCATGCGGTACCATTAGTCCCCCAGGAACTCTTGGAATCATCGCTCGTTACTTAGGGTAACTCCCCGTCGGGCATACGATGTTCCCCGTCGCTACCACTTATCACCAAGCATACGACGTTATGGATCGTTTTTAGTCCTTTATAATAGGCACACGATCAATACAACAATTGCTTACACCCATAAGGGATCTACAATTCAACATGCATTGTTTACACCCACAAAGGGATCTACAATGTCTTCATGCATTGTTTACACCCACAAAGGGATCTACAATGTCTAACTGCATTGTTTACACCCACGAAGGGATCTACAATGTCTAACACATGATGCATGTCATATAATGACCCATGGCAATCAAAGCTCATACATTAAATCATGCATTTCAAGTACATATAAAGTAATGCACACAATTGCCCAAAATGGCCACAAACACCAATATACCATCAAAGAATCATCACACAAACCATCTCATAACATATCACATTCTATCGCACAATATAGAAAATAACTCAAAAATTCCATTTTTCGGTTTCTCGGAAGAGTCGGCTAAAAGTCGGCCAAAAATAATATTTTCTACCATCATCAACAAGTACTCATCGATAGCTTCGATTCGGTATAAAGAACTCTTAAATACGATAAACGGTTAACAAGATATGAATATTTCAAAATAACGCGAAACATAAACCGGACGCCCGACACAACGAAACGGTTCGTAAAAACTGTACCAATTGGACCAAGTTCAGACCCCAAAACTATTTTTCCTAGAAAGAGCATCTCGTTAGCTTTCTAACGCTTCGAACGAGGGTTAAAACCGCCTTACGGTTCAAGAGATATGAATTTCCGAAGTTTCCCCGAAAAACCAGATTTTCATGGTTCAGCACAGTATGTATCGATACATAGGCTTATGTATCGATACAAAAAGCCATATGTATCGATACATAGCACGCATGTGTCGACACATGCTGTAGTGAAAATGCTGTTTTTCCCAATTTTCACAGTATGTATCGATGCATAAGGGTTATGTATCGATACATAATCCATTTCGTATCGATACATAGCTTATGTATCGATGCATAGCCCTGTTTTTTCTCAAAAATCAGAATTTCTCAAAATACACCTTTGCTGCCATTTTTCCTTTTGCCCGAAAACTCGACTAAATCGAACATTTTCACCGAAACAAACATATACGCGCAACCACCAAATACATAAGAACATTTTAGAACACATAAACGAAATTTCTACGACGTTCGATTTTTCGATTAAATTTCAACCTTCCAAAAACCAGAATTTTCAAACATCATCAAATCGAATAAAAATCACGACATACGACGACCTAACCTTACTCGATACAACTACGTAATTTATTTCGAATTCTAACCGTGAAAACATCGGTTCCTATCGACTTCCTACAATTCGACCTAAACGGACAAAATAACGGAAACATAGCGAAAACTAACCGAAACATATCCAAACTTCATGAGACTTTAAACAGAAACTCACATACATATAACCAACCAACACATGTATTTATACGACTTTTCGACCGTAAAAACATCGGTTTCTAACGATTTCGTCCAATACGGCATAAACGGAAACATATGGAAAACCAATCCAAAACATCCACACAAAACATATATAATCATACACAATGATATAATAACCGAGTTTCGCACCCTTACCCGATTTAATCGTGTTCTAGAAAGTCGGGAGATTGGTTTCTTCCTTCACAAGTTTTCCTCTCTTTTCTTCTTTCTTTTCTCTTTTCTTCTTCTCTCTTTTTCTTCTCTTTTGGAAATTCTTACTAACTTTTCTAAACTTATACTAACTATTTTCTTTTATATTTTCTTAACTTAAAAATTCTAAACATTTCTAATAAATATCTAAACTAACTATTATTAACTAATACTATTAATTATGAAATATGTCAAATACCCTCTATTCCAATTTTCCCCGCAACTCTCAAAAACGGTAAAAATACACAATGTGCAAAAATAACATATAATCACACCAATTAGCAATTAACATAAATATTGCTCAATTAAAAATAAAGACTCGACCAATTAACACCAAAAAGCACGGAAAAAGGAAATATTAAAAACGGACCGTTACACTTAGGGGATGCCGAAACGTGCGAGGATGTTTCGTTTGTAGAAACGTAGTATATTGAGGGCAGTTATTTTGGCCAGAGCCTTCGCTTCTATCCATTTTGTGAAGTAGTCTGCGCCCACTATTAGGTATTTGTTCTTATTTGATCCTACCACGAAAGGTCCTAGGATGTCTAGGCCCCACCAGGAAAATGGCCACGGGGAGGACATAGCCTTGAGCTCGTTAGGTGGAGCCAGGTGCATGTCCCCGTGTTATTGGCATTTATCGCATTTCTTCACGTGTTCTTTAGTGTCGTGTTGCATGGTCATCCAGTAATATCCTGCTCGAAGGGCCTTTCGGGCAAGGGACCTTCCACTGAGATGTTGGGCGTTGATTCCTTCATGGATTTCACGCAAGATGTGAGCGACCATTTCTTCCTCGACGCATTTGAGCAGTGGAATGGAAAATCCTCGCCGGTAGAGTTTATCTTCGACCAGGACATAAGATCAGGCTCTTCGCCTAACCACACTGGCCTCCTTGGCGTCGGACGGGAGTTCGTCCTTGGCGAGGTAGTTGTAAATGGGGGTCATCCAACAATTATTGTCGCCGCCGATCACGTGTACGTCGAGGTTCAGAGAAGCCTTCTCGATGTTGGGTTGAGGTAGAACCTCCTGTATGACGGACTTGTTTCTGCCTTTCTTCTTTGTACTGGCCATTTTGGACAAAACATCTGCTCGGACATTGTGTTCGCGGGGAACATGTTTCACTTCTACCGTTCTGAACTTCGCCATTTCCTTTTTGACCAGGGCTAAGTATTCGGTTAGGTTGTCGTTTTTGGCTTGATATTCTCCTCGGACCTGAAGGGCTACGAGTTGTGAATCTGTGCAAATGACGACTTCTTCTGCGCCCAGGTCCTCGGCTAGCCGTAATCCAGCGAGGAAGGCTTTGTACTCAGCCTGGTTGTTAGAGGTGGGGAAGGACAGGGTGAGCGACACTTCAACGATGATTCCTTCGTTGCTTTCCAGTATGATGCCCGCACCGCTTCCTGCCGAGCTGGAGGCACCGTCCACGAAAATAGTCCATTTGCGCGCTTCGCTCGCGGGGGAGTTTGTGAACGTCATTTCTGGGACGAAGCCGACCAGAGCCTGGGCCTTGAGGGCTTTCCTGCTTTTATACTGGATATCAAATTCGGACAGTTCAAGCGACCATTTGAGCATTTGACCGGCCATGTCTGGCCGTCCCAGCAGCTGCTTTATGGGATGATCTGTTCGAACCACGATCGTGTGGGCTAGAAAGTAGTGTCTTAATCTTCTGGCTGCGTTGATGAGGGCCAGAGCCACTTTCTCTATCTGTTGGTACCTTAACTCTGGTCCTTGCAGTGCTTTGCTCGTGAAATATATGGGCTTCTGCCCGTCAGGCATCTCGCAGATAAAAGCGGCGCTTACCGCCTCGGTTGCTACAGCGAGATACAGGTACAGAGTTTCGCCGTTGTCTGGGCGAGAGAGAACGGGCGGTTCTGAGAGTGCTCATTTCAGATGAAGGAGGGTCTGGTCATACTCCTCAGTCCATTCGAATGCTGCCTCCTTGCGGAGGAGTTTAAAGAATGGTAGGGCGTGTTGGGCAGACTTGGCCATAAAACGGGATAATGACGCGAGCATCCCGTTGAGGGACTGGCTGGATTTCTTTGACTTGGGTGTTGGAAACTCGGAGAATGTCTGGCACTTGTCGGGGTTGGCCTCGATCCCCCGTTCTGTTAAGTAGAAACCGAGGAATTTGCCTGCCCGGACACCAAACGTGCATTTCTCTGGGTTGAAACGCATTTTGTATTTTCTGGCCTGTTCGAAGACCTTTCTCAAATGGGCGGTGTGATCGGTTTCCTCGTGGGATTTTACGATCATGTCGCCTATATAGACTTTGAGCATGTCGCCTATTTCTCCCTGGAAGACCTTGTTCATCATTCTTTGATAGGTCGCTCCGGCGTTCTTCAGGCCGAAGGGCATTACGTTGTAGTAATAGTTGCCCGATTCGGTCATGAAGGCCATGTACTTTTTGTCGGCCATCGCCATTGGAATTTGATTATAGCCTGAGTAGGCGTCCATGAACGATAAAAGTTTAAAACCGACAGAATTATCAACAAGTTTATCAATATTGGGGAGGGGATAGGCGTCCTTCGGGCATGCCTTATTAAGATCGGTGTAGTCAATACACATTCGCCATTTGCCATTAGATTTTTTTCACAAGTACAACGTTAGACAGCCAAGTGGTGTACTTGGCCTCCGAGATAAATTTGACCTCGAGGAGGTCCTTTATAGCTTTTTCTGCAGCCTCCGTTTTCTCCAGAGACTGCTTTCTCCTACGTTGTGTTACTGCCTTGACGGCGGGGTCAATCGTGAGTTGATGGCAGGCGACGGACGGGTCCAAACCGGGCATATCGGCAGCGCTCTAGGCGAACAGGTCAGTGTTCTCACGGAGGCAGGCTTTGAGCTGCTTCCTCGTGATGTCGGGCAGGTCTGCTCCAATCTTCACTCCTCGCTGAGGGTCGTCACCGAACAAAACGAGCTCGAAGTTGCCATCCGGGATTGGGCGCATCGGATGGGAGCTGCTGCTGGACGTGGTAGACGAGCTGGCTAAAGCTGCTTGGTTATCCTGTTGGTCTTCTTCGGTGAAGCGGTTGTCGAGGTCAATAGAGTCGACCTGAGGCAGAGGCTTGGCTTCCTCGGAGCTGCTGGGCAGTGCTGGCTTGCTCGATGCCTTTGGCTTGGACGCAATGGCGTTGAGCCCTTTTGTGGCTGCTTCAAAACACCGTCGTGCAGCTTCGATGTCACCGTGGAGGGTGGCGACCATCCCTTTTGAAGTGTAATACTTCATCTTGAGGTAGACTGTTGAAGGCACAGCTACCAACTCGGCCAGAGTTGGCCTTCCGAATATGCACTAGTACAGCGACAGGCAGTCGATTACCAGAAATTGTACTTTGACGTATCTGGTCGTCTCAGCTGATCCAAAGGTTACAATCAATTCGACGTATCCCCATGGCTTGGTCACTGATTCGATGAATCCCTGTAAATCAGACCCCACGTAGGGGGTAAGGTGTGATTCGTCCAGCTGAAGTGTTGAAAACAGTTGGTAGTACATAATGTCGATCGAGCTGCCCTGGTCGACGAGGATTCTGCGAACGTCGAAGTTCGCCATTCGGGCTCTGACGAGCAAAGGTATGCTCGAGTTTGGAGATCCCCAGAGGAGCTCTTCCTGGTAGAAGGAGATGGGGATAGAGCCCTTCTGGGCTTGATCGAGTGTGGTCACCTTATTGGAGCTTGTGTTGATTAGATGCTCAAATTTTTGTTTCACGGAGCCCACCGTGACTTTATTGAAGCCTCCGCCAGAGATGACAATAGCGGAGGGAAACGTCTCCCACGGGCTGTGGGCCACGAAATAGGCAGGGGCGCTGAGCTTGTCCGGGACGTAGAAGTCCTCTGGTCACGATACGGACATAGCGACCTGGATGTTGGCCTCTTCCGAGGAAGGCACCTCTTCCTCAATTTCCTTGGACTCCTGGGCGTCCTGCCGAGGAGTGTCTTTCTTCTTCGCGAATTGTTTCAGGTGGTCGTCCCTGATCAGTATCTCGATAGCATCCTTCAAATGGATGCAGTCTTCGGTAGTGTGGCCGTGACTCTTGTGGAAACGACAGTACTTTGATTTGTCGGCGTTGGGTTTGGCCGGCAGTTGTTTGGGGAAGCGGACCCCTGCTTGCTTGAACTCCGAATTCGCACATTCGGAGAGGATCTTCTCCCTAGAGACGGTCATGGGGGTATAGTCGTGGAATCACCCAGAGGGTCCCTTGTTGTCGCGGGAGTCCCAAGGACGGTCTTCGCGCCTCCTTTCGCCTCGACGAGATGTCGAGGCTTCTTCGCCTTTGGAGGCCCGAGCGTTCTCCTGATGGCGTGATGCTCAGACGTTGCTAGCCGCAACCTTCTCTTCATACTGAATGTGCAATTGGGCTTTAAGGAGGAGGGCATCTAGGTTCCTCGGAGGTGCGAGGCCGACGCCCTTAGAAAACTCCGAGCCCAGACGGAGTCCTTGCTCGAGCATAAACTTTTTCATCTCGTCCGTTGTAGGGGTCTGTACTGCTTCTTTGTTGAACCGCTCGATGTATACGCGGAGAGGTTCGTCCTTCCCTTGGATTATGGCCCCAAGGGAGGCCTTAGTCTTGGGGTGACGGCGAGAGGCTGTGAAATGCCGTGAGAACATTCTACCCAGTTATCTCCATAAGGTAATGGATTCCTTGGGCAACTGCTTGTACCACGTCATCGCCCCTTTTCGGAGCATGGTCGGAAATAGCCGGCACTTTATGGCGCCCCAGACGCCGCGGTAGTCTAGAAGTGCATCAATATTCTCGATGTGTTCGTCAGGGTCCGTCGTACCGTCGTACGTGCCCAGTGACGAGGGCTTCTCCAGGCCCTTAGGGAGATGGGTTGCCAAGATTTCCTGGGACAATGGGCCACGAGGCTCATCATCGCTGCTGGAACTGGTGAATGACGGGGACCAAAGGGTACGCTCGCGGCGGCGATTCCTTCGGGGAGAAGGTGATATGGCCTGGCCTTTAGACCTGACCGGGGGTGACTGCTCATCCCTTCGGTCCTCTTGTGACTGGGAGAGTACTGGTTAAGCGGGGAAACTTGGTCACGCTTCCGGACGGCGCGAGAGTCAGGTTCTTGGCGCAGTCTTCAGTCGATATCTCGCCGGGGTTGCGGGCTCCTTGATCGTCGTTGGTTCCTCCTCGGAGGAGGGGATCTTGGACGGGTGGATTCTTCTAGCGCCCTAATCCTTTCGTTCTGCTGCGGGATCAGGGTGTTGGTTTTGTTGATCGCCTCCAGGAGGGCCACCACGGCCGGGTCGATGTTGGGCGAAACAGGAATGGGCTGGATGTCTAGCGAAAGCTGATCGTTGTTGCGGTCAGCAGGGGTAGGGGAAAAAGAAGTTGTGGCCCCGTCCCTCAGAAAACGGGCATCTCCGAGAAGAGATGACGGACTGTCAACGTCAGTCTTGTTGACGGGGAGGACAGCGGGCTGGAGAACACCTTTGGCGTGATCTTGTGTGGCCATGATGATGATCTTGGAAATTTGCTTTAATCTTTGGTCCGGGGAAAGAAAGATGGGGAGAACAATGCTTCCCACAAACGGCGCCACTGATCGTGAAGGCTGGATCAGATCCTGTAGAAGTGGGCCACCAAGTACGTCTGAGATGCTGGGCGTATGAAGAGGAGGAGGGGGTGTACCTGCAAGGCACTCCGACGCTCAAGTAAGAAAGGGTCAGAGAAAAGGAGCAAGTACAAAGTATGAGTTTCAAGGGTGATTATTCGATACCTGACCCTCTCAAGTGAGAGGGTTTATATAATGCCCCCAGCGCGTGGCCAACGGTCCTATTTTCGGGGCGAAATAAATGTTTTCCCGAAGAATAGGTAACTGCCCAAACTAGCCGTTATGTCGGGCAGGGTGCCCAAAACTAGCCGTTATGTCGGGCATAGGCATAGTTTCGGGCACATGCCCTTAGCTGTTCGGGGAGTGAAGAAGCCGTGCGGAACGGGCAGCAGTTCCGGGGAGGATTGTGTAGTCCTTGCCCGGCTGGAGGGGCAGAAAGGTAACTTTCTCCCTTTGGTGGATTGGACCTAGGCATTTGAGCCGTTACTGCAGCAGAAGCGGATTGGGTCGTGCCTGGCCATTGGCTCACTCCAAAACAATAGTCCAGATACAAAAATAGTTTCTAAAGATGGAGTAGGCAACGACACCGATAGCAAGAAAAATATTTTCTCAATGATTGGAATTTATATGACAGTTATTCAGTATGTATTCTTGTATTCATATTATTTTCATCTTAATTTACATATTGTGAAAGCTA
Organism: Lathyrus tuberosus; assembly: GCA_022829125.1. Classification (NCBI taxonomy): domain Eukaryota; kingdom Viridiplantae; phylum Streptophyta; class Magnoliopsida; order Fabales; family Fabaceae; genus Lathyrus; species Lathyrus tuberosus. The sequence continues at coordinate 14,039,080 of JALAZF010000120.1, read as the reverse complement.
TATGTTTTGTGTTAAAAGGTCTAACTCTAACATCACTTTTGCAGGCTGGTTATGTTGGAGAAGACGTGGAGTCCATATTATACAAGCTCCTCATGGTAAATACTTCTAAGAGTGACCATAATGTGGTGCTGGTAAGCTTCAAGTCCCACATCGAAAAAATTTCACCAAATGAAAAAATTTATATATCTCTTAGACATAATAGATTGCAAAACTTCAAGTCTTGGGCTGCCAGAAAAATATTGGGCTTTAAGCCCAAATTTAATATTTTAATTGTTAATTTATAAATATAATTTCATAAAAAATATTAATAAAAATAATTTAAGAAAACCTGAAAAATTAATAAAAAAGTAAGTAAAAAAATTAATATAAATTATATATATAATATATATAAAAGTTAAAAAAAAACTAATAAAAAAATTAAGATACTCCACGTGGTTTTAAAATTTAAATAAAAAATAAAATAAAAATACACCTGGACTGCCAAGTAATTGAAAAATGGAATCTGGAACAAACAGGGGTCATAACGAGGGAATCTGAGTATTACGAGGGGATTCTTAAAAAAAAAAAACTTTACCAGAGGCTAAAATGAGAACTCGCTAACATTACAGGGGGGTTGTGTATTTAACCCATAAAACATTAACTAAATATTCGTTTATTTTACTCGTAGATATCCATTAAATTATCTAACATGTGTCTGGATGGGTTTTAGCCACAGATACAATTTTTTTTTCTATTGTAGCTTTTATGTAATTGTTAGGAAATCTACTATAATGCATATGAAATCTATACTGAATGATATTTATACTAACAATATAAATTAATAACCAATGTATTAACAATTTTACCATATTTTTAAATTTACACATGTTGTCCTGGAATTAAAAATATGTATAGAACTACGGTAGAGTGAGACAACAGATTAGGGATAAACTTATAAGGTTAGCACTCCGACGTTCAAGTTAGTAGATAAATAAGAAAATAGTTTGAGTGTGTGAATGAGAGAATACATAGAATGATGTTTGTTGTGTTAGACGATAGGCTACGATCTAGAAGGGTGAATAGATCGCCAATGAAATTTTCTTGTTTAAAAATCTGTTTTAAAATTGTTTAACAATGGCTAGCGAAAACAATCCGGAATCGACAATCCTCTATTTCAAACTGTTATCGAAAAGATTGAATATACGTTAAACCGTATAAAATGTATTCGAAAGATGAGAGAAGCAATCAATATATTTTCAACAACGTCGTTTGACTAAACCACACAGAGATAATTGATTTTCAATAAAATATTAAGCATAAATTTAGCTTAAGTAATTTGTCGAACACTTAGTATGCAATCAATTCAATTCAGATTTTTCTTTGATTTTGTTGATATGAAGAACGAATTACAATCCAATGGGTTGCAATCAACTTAACAAAATAGTTTGAAGTAGTAAACAAAGAAATTATCTCAATGTATCGATTGCGAAAACAATGGATTGATAATTTGATATGAAAGTAGAGAGAGAGAGAGAGAGAGAAGAGAGAGAGAGAGAGAGAGAGAGAGAGAGAGAGAGAGAGAGAGAAAGGTGGGAGGGAGAGAGATAAGGATTTGTTTAGACTGTTCCTCAATCGGCCTCGCTATGGGTACGTCTGCCCTCGATTCCAATCGAATTGAGATAATAAAAATTAACCTTTGCAAATGTAGTTTACAAGAAAAGAAATAGGAATACAACCCTTCAAACCTTATGTTTGATGTTGATCATATCTTCTTTTCTCCCATTGATCTTGAGCTAAATCAAGTGACCCAATACTTCCAATTTGATCCTCCGGTTACCGCTACTCCTTTCACTGGACCCCCGTTCTTCAAAACTTTCACTCAGCTGAATCCAAATTGTGAACTATTGTGAAAAACTCCCAAATCTATCCTTGATCTTGGAAGAAAACCCCTAATGGATTTATCTTGAAACCCCCAAAGAATTTTTAACCCAATTGCAATCAATCCTAATTGGACCTTATTAAGATATCTCTTGATCACACAACAAAAATGATTATGTGTAGTTGTTGTATGAATGCAAGGAGAGAGGATGAAGATTATGAAAGTTCTTTGTATATTCTTGGTTTCAATCATGTGAAATAATGCATGAATGAATATATATATATATGTGTGTGTGTGTGTGTGTGTGTGTGTGTGTGTGTGTGTGTGTGTGTGTAAGCGTGTGCGCGCGCTTAAAACAGAAAATAGAAAAAGTCAGGCATGAAAAATAACAAAATTTGACAATTTTAAAAGGAGAGAGTTAACCCATTCGTAGAGGGAGTCGACCCATAGAAGCTGGGAGTCAACCCATGTTTCCTGGGAGTCGACTCCAAGAGGGCATAAAACATTTTGGAAAATTTAGTATACAGAGAGAGGCGACCCACAGCTCGAGGGGGTCGACCCATTCACGTTGTGTGTCAACTCCAAGGGTCTATGTGTTGACTCCTTTGCACCATAAACTTTTTATTCCATTCTCCTTCAGAGGGAGTCGACTCCTATCATGGATGTATCGACTCCTAACATGATTTTTCATAAAATTTCATATTTTTGACTTGTCCAAATGCCTTTGACATGTTCCATAAGTGTCTTAAGACGAATATACAACCTAGACATAGATAAGGACCAATGTACAAATACTAAATACTTAATTTTGACATCATTCAAACCCTAAAAGATGATAATGCACTCGAATGTTGGAAATTATGTAGTAGGGGCGGTTAAAGTTGTCCTCGTGTGATCTAGCTCCTCACACAAGGGGTTATTTGATTATATATGACATGGCTAAGCTTTATGAGTCATTAATGTCTTGGTGTGCACATTCTTTAGTTGGACCTCATCATGATTGAACTTTACCATCATTGGGCCTACGATTGGCCCAGAGTAGGTGCCCAAATTCTATCACTGTGTAGGAATATAGAGGTTTTTCATAGTATGGTGTCGTTCTCCCATTCAACTGTGGTCCCTATGACGGATTCATATCATTTAGAAGTGGAAAGGCTTAGAGAGAGGGATCAAGTAACCTTATGAATATGTGCTTTAAATGCGGGTATTGTTATCGAAACGTTTCCCAAGGACATTATGTCATATGACCCTAGACTCCTAGAGTAGAGGCAACCTTGCGCTTTAGGGTGCTCAAGTGCACTTGAGCGTTATTGTGAACCCGAAGTCATCTTGTCAGTTGATTTTTCGTATGCATTTATTCCTTTGTTCTAGACAATTGATTCGCCTCCCTCGTTTCACTTTTTGCAAAATCTGTCCTTTTATTTCTTTGCCAAGTTTCATCATCCTTCCTTGAACTCCGGTGACGACTTGTTCAACGTTTTCCTTTCCTTTTAAAATTTCACAACCCCTTTGGTTCATCGCACTTCGAGTGATTTTTATTGTAACTTCAACTCCACATCTTCAATCTTTTTTAGTACCATTTTTCTCATTGGCGCCACCACTAAAAGGGTGTACATTGGCACCAATTGGGCTGACAGTGTAACACCCCGGAATTTGATTAAATTATTTAATCAAATTATTTTGTATTTTTATTTTATTATTTGGTATGCTGTGTGTTTTAATTAATTATGCATGAGGAATTGTATATGCATGTGGAGGAATTGGTGAGGTGTAGTGAGAATGTTGGTGGGGTGGTAGAAGGACTACAAAGACTAAAATAATTAAATAATTATAATTGTAGTTAATTTGATAAATTAATTAAAATAAACTAGAAAGGGAGATTTTGAGTTGAAAAATAGAAAACTAGAGAATATGGGGAGAGTGGTGAAAATTGTAACATAAGTTAGGTCATAGTGCAATTTTTTAAGAGATTAAATAATTAGGTTATGGATAAATAATGGTTAGTAGAGTTTGGAGAAATGGAATATGTAAAATAGAATTGTGATGAAAAAAGGCAAGGCTAGGGCTTAGGGAGAACCACCATTGTTAGAGCTTGTAAGTGCTTTTGTTGGAAAATCTAAGGTAATGAGAGATTACTCTTAATATGGTGTTGAATGCATGATTGGGTAGAAGGAAGTCCTTAATCCCTTAGATTTTTCCCTAATTTTTCCTTTTTGATGAATGAATAATGAACATGAATTGAATTCTGTGATAGCACGGTTTATATGATGTATGATGTGAAATTCGTGTACTATTTTGCCATGGAATTTGTGTGTTCTTGTTAATGATGTTGGTATGAATTGGCGCTTATATGTGTATGGTGATTTTGATTAATATAGTATGTTAAATCCATGATTAGTCCAATAAAATGCATGTTAATTGATAGATGAATGGTGTATTAATGTTAGACAATATTTTTCCTGACATTGATGTTCGATTTGGGGTCTAAGAAGGGAAAATTTGAGCTCTTAATTGAACTCCATGTCCAAAAAAGCAGTTTTATCTTCAACTTCAGGGTGACTGGCGTCACCCTAATGACGACCAGGTCGTCATGGCCTTTAAGGTATTGATACGCGTCTGTTGCTTGACAGGTAAACTGTCATGGTCCCCATGTACAGTTTTATGGTATGAGCGTCATAAGGATGACGGGAGAGGTAATGTGGGCGGTGACGGGCGTCACACTGGTGATGGGTAACCCGTCATACTGCCTGAACGAGCGACATTTGCTCAATTGCGTGGAATTGATCGTCGACTATGATTTTTAATGTTATGCTTTGATTAGGCTATTGTTTGGCCACTGTGTGGAGGCATTTTGGGGTTGTTTATTATTGATTGTTGAATTAATCAATTGTTGTGATGTCGTGGTGATTATATGGTGATAATTTTGGTGATATTGCATGTTGTTGAAAGAAACGATCATGCAATTGTTGATTCTTTGGAGTCGGTGGTTCATGCACTGTTGGGTCAGCAGAATCAGGTTGGTGATGAGTTCCATGGATTAGGGAAATTTCAGAGAAATAATCTGCCAACTTTCAATGGCATATATAATCCAGAGGGTGCACAAGCATGACTAAGAGAAATTGAGAAAAAATTTCAAGTGATGGCTTGCACTGAAGTTCAGAAGGTGCAGTTCGGTACTCACATGTTGTCTGAAGAGGTCTGAGACTGGTGGGATCATATGCGTTAGAGACTAGAGGATATTGGCATTAAGATAACTTGGTTTGTGTTCTGAGTTCATTTTTTTGGAGAAGTACTTTCTTAAAGATGTATGCAGTAAGAAAGAGATCGAGTTCCTCGGGCTCAAATAGGGAAATATGACTGTTGTTGAGTATGCTGCTAGGTTCGAAGAACTGGTGAAGTTTTGTCCACACTACATTAGTACTAATTGTCAGAAGCCAAAGAAGGTCCAGTCTAGAGGGAAAGTTTCTGCTTTGACTGGGACAAAGATTACTAGCTCATATAGATTGGCTAGAGGTACGTGTTTTATTAATGGTATTCTGTTGATTTCTATTATTGACACGGGTGCAATGCATTCTTTTGTTTCGCTTGAGTGTGCTGAGAGGTTGGGTTTGAAATTATCAGCTATGTTTGGGAGTATGGTTATTGATACCCCGGCTAGTCGTTCGGTGACTACTTATAGGTGTGTTTGAATTATTCGCTGACTATTTATGGTAAGAGTTTTGGGATGGACTTAGTCTATCTACCATTGAATCAAATTGATGTTATCCTTGGCATGAACTAGTTGGAGTTCAACCATGTTCATATAAACTGTTTCGACAAGTCAATGTCATTTCTAGAGTTTGATGCAAGTGATGAGTTATTTGTGTCTGCTAATCAAGTGGATGAGGTTGTGAAGGATGATGATAAGGTGTTTATGAAATTAGCTTATATGAAGGCTTAAGGTAAAGTTGTGATTGGTGAATTAATGGTGGTATGTGACTTTCCAGAAGTTTTCCTAGATGATATCAGTGATTTTTTGCCGAAGTGAGATAGATTTTGTTATAGACTTAGAACCTGCTGCTAGTCTTGTGTCAATGGCTCCTTATAGGATGTCTCCTTCAGATTTGAGTGAGTTTAAGAAGCAATTGGAAGAGTTGCTTTAAAAAAAGCTTGTCTGACCGAGTGTTTCGTCGAGAGGAGCGTTAGTTTTGTTTGTAACACCCTAACAACCCCAACGTGAAATGATACAAAAATAAAACAACTAAGCACATAGGGTGTCACTCAAACACAACACAAACCTGCTACGTAACACAAGTTAAATAAAACATGCAATAATTTAAACACTTGTCATCACAAACTCATCCGTACATAGGCTCATCGCAACATAAATAAATCAATCGAAATAATTCAATAACCAATTAAGTCTCATAACATAAAACAAGGTCATGGAAAATGCCTTCAACATCAACAACATTGCAAAATAATAACAATTAATAAAACAAATCATTCACCCGCCCAGTATTATAGATCAAAGCAACAAAATTTAAAATGGGAAAAATAAGAATAGCCACGACGTCACCCTTCAGTTTCTCAGCAACTACTCATTTACCTACTCGTTTGTACCCCAAAAAGGAGCACAGAACAACACAAACAATATAGGGGTGAGAATATGCTCGAAGTATATAATGGTGAAAAAGTATGCAAGGGTAAACTAAACAAACATCAACCATTATCCAACCCAATTCATTTGCATACATCACCAAAGTATTCTCAATCACCAATATTAACATAATCATTCAATTGCGTATGCAAACAATGAATGCAAATGTACTCAACACCGCGACTCAAGAATGCATGTTGTACCATTATGGATAACACATGTCCATCTCGCTCCTGAATTTCCACTATAGAACCAGAGCACACCAAATCGTTATTATCACCATAAGTAACGCTTCACTGATTCCCATCTGGAACTATCTACTTGCTCCTGAATCCACACCATTGAACTAGAGCACACCAAAACTAGACCAAAGTTTGTGCACCATGATGCATGATTCCCCACAACATGCAATATCATCGAAATGATCACCATATAATCACCACAATTATGCATAACATCATGGTAATTAATTAATTTAACAATAAAAAATAAACAACACCAAATTATCTCCAAACAGTAGCTTAATCACAGTACAAAAGTCGAAACTCACACTTAATTCCACGTAACTGAGAGAACGACGGTCATTCGAGAAGCACGACTGGTTACCGGGCACCGCCCACGTCATCTTACATGTCATCACTATGATGATCTTCCCACAAAGTTGTGCTTGGGGACCATGACGGTCTACCCGTCAGGCAATTGACGCCTATCAGCGCCTAAAAGACCATGATGACTTGGTCGTCACGAGGGCGACGCACGTCACCCTTATGCAGAACACAGATTTTGCATTTTGGTTATGGATTTCAAATCAGAACACTTATTTTCCCTTCTCAGCCCCTAAATCGAGCAACAACAATAAGGAAAATAACATCTAGCATTAATACATCATTTATCTATCAATTAACATGCGTTTTCATCGATTAATCATGGATTTAACATGTTTTATTCATCAAAATCACCGTACGCATAGAAATACTAACTCATACCAACATCATTAACAAGAACACACAAATTTCATGGCTAAACAGTACATGAATTTCACATCATACATCATATAAATCATTGTATCACAGAATTCAACTCATGTTTATCATTCATTCATCAAAAAGGAAAATTAAGGGAAAACCTAATGGGATTAAGGACTTCACTATACCCAATCATGCATTATACACCATATTAGGAGTAATCCCACTCCCCTTACCTTAAATTTACCAGCAAGCAGCTTCAAGCTCTAGTCAATGGAGGTTTTCATGAGCCCTAGTCCTTCCTCTTTCCACCAAAAAATTTGTTTCTACGTACTAACCCCCAAACCTTTCTACTAACTCCTTTTTATTAGTAACATAATTCTCATCAATTACTAATTCCTATAATTCCCTCACTTATTCTTCTATTAACTAAAACACCCTTTTGTCTCTAATTTATTTAAATAATAATAATTCTCATTATTCTTTAATTTTCTCTTTTTCCACCCAAAACTCTCTTATTCTATTTTATTTTAATTATTAATCTAAATAACTATAATTCTAATTATTTTAATTATATTACTTATTCTAATTTTTCTACCATCCACCAATGTTCTCACATGCACATACAAATCACCATACATATTTAATTAAAAGGCACACCAAATCCTAATAAATTAAATAAAATACAAAATAACTTAATTAAATCATTTAATCAAATTCTGGGGTGTTACGTTGTTGGTAAAGAAGAAAAATGGTAGCATGAGGTTGTGTGTTTATTGAAGGTACTTTGGATTGATGCATAAGTTTGTCCTAAGTTGTCATGAAGGATTGTTGATGTAATTGACCAATCTCCTTTCCTAGTGCTTGATCCCTCCTTGGTTTTTACTTGTGCTACATGTTTTAGGAGTGTGATTTCAATCATATCTCTAACATGTATGGTACATAAATTGTTATTGACCGGCCTCGCATAGTATGATCTTCCTTCTAGATTGTGCTACGATTGCTTAACATAGCGCTAAATTTGTCCCATGTCGGATTATTAACTTTAACATCAACACTAACCATATTATTGTGCTAACTTTTACTTTATGCCATTTACTTTTATGTAGCTTTATTTTTATGTCATTCATATTTCTTGCTCTTTATATTGATTTACTTTTATCATTTACATATCATATTGCTATTGTTTATGTTTATGACTTTTTCCTTTTGTCCACATGGACCTTTTTTTTCTCTTTCTTTTAAGACATTAATAAAGGAAAAACTTCTTAAAAGAATTAATTGTTTCCTTGGACTATTAGCTATTATCCCATGCTTGGATGATGTACTTATGAACTTAGAATTAGGTTCTTGATACTTTGCTTTGAGAGCTATGACTTGAGACCTTGGGATTCATCTGGTACCTTTAACCTTAGGTTGACTTTTGAAAGACTTTACTCTATTACCTCATCTTTGGCCTTGGCTTAAGTTCTTCTTTATCTGATACTTGGCTTATTATTTGCTTGATTGTTGCTTATTGCTTAATCCAAAGGATGTGAGTTTTGGCTTGACTTATGTCAGAAGCTTGCTATCTTGGCTAGATCTTTACTTTCCTTCCTTTTACTTTATGCATTAGGGTAACTTCTTCATCTCCTCCCCTTCTTTAATTTTCAAAATCTTCTCCCTTTTTCAAAACCTTATTGTTTTCAAACTTGAACCACTTTCACAATAAGCCTTGACTTTGTCAAGTGATTTTCAAACTTTTTTCTTGAATAAATGCTAATTCATCTTAAGCATATTAATACTATTTCAAAAGACATAAAATATACACAACTCATTCAAACCATTTTGTGTTCTTTGTGCACTTTTCCTTTTAAAACTTTTCTTAAGGATTAGACATGCGTCATTTTCATAGTCGAGATGTAATTCTCCTATCCCCATAGTAATGTTTGATGTTGATTCTTTTCCACTTGAGAGAGTTAGTGACATACTTGTTGATCTCTATCCAAGTTGGATCCATTCTCAATAGTGATGCAAAGGTCTGTTTTCATATACTTTTGGGTGATTAGTTGAGTTTTCTCCTTAAAATGACAACTTGTCTTTCCATTTAAAATCAATCATAACAAACACTTTTGTTATTTTTACCACGAACTACGAGGTTTTGATCCTCCATTGCACTCTGTGGGTACGTAGGCACGAGACTCAGGAAGTCTTGTCAAACACAAAAACCCTAAAAAATATTTCTCTTCTCATCTCCTCAATCTTTTGCAAACAACACATTTTAAGCTTAACGTATATTTTCAAGAGGTTCTTATAGAATACTATAGATGTTTTGGGTGCTAACACCTTCCCATTTCATAACCAACCACCTTACCCTTTGTCTCTTTATTTTATTAGTTTTGTTTCAAAACGTCTGTGGGTTTTGTTCGTTCATTTCCCCATTCCTCTTGAAAAATAAAAGTGCGGGTGGCGACTCTTGATTTATGAGTTAAGTTAATCAATAGCTTAATATCAAATTTTCCAGCTGCAGGTACCTATTTCCTTTGTTTAATTCCACAGGTTGAATGTCTTGACTCTACCGAAAAGATGTAGTATCTTGATAATGGATGTTCAAGGCACATGACGGGTGACATATCTCTCTTTATTGGCTTTGTGTCAAATAAAAAGGGTTTCGTCACTTATGGAGATAATAATAAAGGGGCTATACTTGGAAAAGGTAGTGTAGGTAATCCCTCATCTAATACTATCTCCGATGTTATGCTAGTCGATGGCCGTTAACATAACCTTCTAGGCATTAGTCAACTTTGTGATAAGGGTTTTAAAGCTACTTTTAGAAATACTTGTTGCCTATCTGTGCATGATGAAAAGAAGAAGTGTATGTTTAAAGGCTTGAGAGTTAATAATACTTATATGCTTAACTTATATGAGGTATCCTTGGTTGAAACTAAGTGTATATCTACCATGAATGAAGACTCTTGGTTACGGCATAGCGCCTAGCTCATCTTAACTTTGACTTACTAAACAAAGTAGCCTCAAAAGATTTAGTAATTGGTCTACCTAAAATGAAGTTCACTAAAGACCATCTATGTGATGCTTGTCAAATGGAGAAGCAAACACGAATCTCTTTCAAATCAAAAAATCTTGTTTCTACCTCGAGACCTCTTGAGCTTCTCCATATGGACCTTTTTGGTCCCTCAAAAACCAAAAGCATAGGTGAAAAATATTATGGCATTGTTATTGTAGATGATTACTCAAGATTTTTTTTGGTGTTGTTTTTGTCTAGTAAATATAAGACATATCAAGATTTTAAACAATTTGCTAGATTATTCCAAAATAAAATGAATTTGAAAATCGTTTCCATCCGAAGTGATCATGGAGGAGAATTCCAAAATCACCTATTTGAGAAGTATTGTGACAAACATAGCATTGAGCATAACTTTTCCGCTCATAGAACTCCACAACAAAATGGTGTTGTGGAGCGTAAAAATCAGATTTTAGAGGAGTTGGCGAGGACTATGCATAATGAAGGTAATTTTCCTAAGTATTTCAAGGTAGACGCCATTAACACGGTTTATTTATGTCATGAATAGAATTCTCATACGTCCTATTTTAGACAAAACCCCATATGAACTACTTAGAGGTAGAAAACCTAATGTTTCACATTTACATGTTTTCGAATGTAAATGTTATATTTTGAATAATGAAAGGGATAATCTTGGTAAATTTGATGCAAAAGCCAATGAGAGTATCTTCCTCGGATACTCACAATCTAGTAAAGTGTATAAGGTTTATAACAAGAGATTACTTATTGTTGAGGAGTCCATACATGTTACGTTTGATGAGTCTTACCCAAAGTATGTTGGGAAAGGTTTTGTTTTTTATGATATAGGTGTATCTTCTCAAGGAATTCTCAATGGAACCGAATAAAGAATTGATCAACCTAAAGTATTAGAACATGAGAAGAAAGAAGATGACGATCATGAAGAGGAGAAGGTCAAAACTCCAGTTGCAGTGGAAGATCTACCTTTGACTTGGAAGACATCAAAAGATCATCCTATTGACAACATACTTGGGGATATCACAAAAGGCGTGACAACGCGTTCTAAGATAAATAATTTTTGTTATCACTTTGCGTTCGTTTCTCAAGTGGAACCTAAAAATGATAAATATGAATTACTTGATGAGCATTGGCTTATGGTCATGCAAGATGAACTAAATCAATTTAAAAGGAATGACGTTTGGGACCTTGTCCCTCATCCTAAAAATCATCAAGTAATTGGCACCCGATGGGTTTTTTGAAACAAGCTTGACAAAAATGGAGTGATAACCCTCAATAAAGCCCGACTAGTGGCTCAAGAGTATAACCAAGAGGAATGCATTGATTATAATGAGACTTATGCTGTGGTGGCTCGCCTTAAGGCTATACGTCTTCTAATAGCCTATGTTTGCGCTAAAAATTTCAAGTTATTTCAAATGGACGTGAAAAGTGTGTTCCTAAATGGATATATTAATGAAGAAGTGTATGTAGCTCAACCCCCCGTTTTGAAAGTCACGAGTATGCAAATTTTGTATACAAACTCAAGAGAGCTTTGTATGGTCTCAAACAAGCCCATAGGGCTTGGTATGAGCGATTAAGTAAAATTTTAATTAATCAAGGATACTCAAGGGGAAAAGTAGATACTACATTATTCATTAAGCGCCAAGGAAAACATACTCTTCTAGTTCAAGTTTATGTCGACGATATTATTTTTAGATCAACTAATATGCAACTTGTAAAAGAGTTTTCTAAGTTTATGCAGGGAGAGTTCGAGATGAGCCTTATGGGGAAGTTAAACTACTTCCTTGTGTCATACCCTAAATTTTGACCAGACGTTTTTATTTTTTCTCATTTCATCTGTCTATGTTTTCATACTGTGTCGTCTGCATATAATATCATATATTTTCTTCATGAATATTTTTTGAATTATTAGCCAGAATTAACGTGTTAAATTTCCAAGTATTTTTGGTCTAACTGAAAAGTCAACAGTGCAAAAAGTCGGTATCCGGTTAATTTTTAAAATCGAACTTTCAGACATCATTTTTAATCTATTTTTTCGCGTACTTTAACCCGGTGTGCTTATTTTAATTTTTTGACTTTCCAGTCATCATGTTTCTGACCCGTCTGAGCCGTTTTAGCGGATAAAATCAATTTCAAAATTTGACAAAACACTGTATTTTTTCAAAACGTATATTTTTTGCTGATTGTTTTGGTGTGTTCATTTTATTTTTTCGGACACTTTGATACAGACAGTTTTTATCGTTTTTTACTGGTTTTGGTTCCAATTTTAATTAATTTTTATTAATTAATCAAGATTTTAATAACTTAGTTTTTATTAAGTTTTTTTATTGTATTTAATTTGTTTATTATATTAGTAAATTATTATAATATATAATATAATTTTTGTTTTATTATTTTTAAACTACTAGTCTCTCTTTTATACTACTAGTCTCCAAAAGTCACAAAATTTCTCCTCCCTCCTCACAATTCTACACGACACATTTTTGTTGTTGTTTCTTGTACCTTTTGTTTTATACTACACAGTACACACCTAATACAAAAGCTCATCAATACACATTCATATTCAAAGTTTTTATTCAACTTTCCAACCATATTTTTCAACATTCATTAATGTACATTCTTATTCAAAGTTCAAGTAAAAAATAAAAACCACAAAATTCTTCCTCTATATGTCATGCCTTGCATCATCTAAGCTTAACAATTAAGCCATAATTTTACTATAAATAGCATAGACATCTTCACATAATTCTTACACCAAAATAAGACAAGTTGTTTTCTCATTCCCACCTCCATTTCCATTCACCTTCTTCACGTGTAAACCAAGCCTCTTTGGTGAGCCACCAAACGACGACTTCGTACAAATCGTAAGCTTCCTCCACTTCATGTTTTCACCAGTCAACTGTAGCTTCGTCGCGACACGATTCTGACACTTCTTGCCGACGAGTTCTTTCGCGACGCCACCACCATATACGACGCGTTCGAGCAACTATAGCAACGTGTCATACCCCAAAATTTGCCCTCTCATTTCTTCATATCATTTAGCATGAGCTTTCATTTCATTGCATTGCATTCAAGCATAGAAAAATAAAACATCAAGCATTGCATTGCATCTTGCATAAGGGCATGTGATCAGGTGATTCTCTAAGGTGTAGATCATCCAAAGCAAAGGAAATAAGAGCCAAGGGTCTCTCACAAGCCTAAAAGGTCTCTTACATCATATGGCAACCCTACTTGATCTCACAAGTCATGGGAAGAGGAGAATTCATCAAGAAGATTGGGCAGTGCACCATCTCCTACACAAGGCAGTCAAAAACTGGGATTTGACCCTCAAATGGGCAAACTCTTTGAGTCTTCATCACCTCCAAAGGCCATATGTCATCTTTGTTAGATGGGATATACATCTTATTCAGAGGAATTTGGATTTGGAGGATGTGTTATTTCCTCCTAACCAAAGGGTGCCAAAATTAGGGTTTGACCTAAAATCAGTTTATCTCTGATTTTTTGGGCAAGACTTGATCTCATGGTATTCCTTATGTTCCTAAGTGTATATGGATGGAAAATTGCTCATCAATTGGTTTCAGAAGGGTCTCAATTGATCAATTGCTTGATAATCAAGAAATTGGGGGGAAAAGTCAACTGTGCAGTGAAAAAAGTCAACTCCTGGCTTTTTAAGGTCAAATTCATGAAATTCATGTTATATATGTTCATTGGACAAGATTGGATCAAGAAATGATGGAGGAATAATGAAAAATTAAGAAATCACAAAACTGCCAAAAATAGAAACTTTAGGGTTTCCAAAAATGGCAAATTTGGACCATTTTGCACCCTACTTTGAGGCTCTTTTTCTCCAAGATAAAAGCTCCAAACTTCAGGCCCAAGTTGAGCCAATTAAAGTTCATGTTCTAATCTTCAAATCCATATAAAGAACATCTCCATTGGATAAAAATTGAATGAGTTATGGTTGATCAAAGTTTGATGAAACTAGGTCCAAAACCAAGTCATGGCCAAGCATGACCAGACCCACGCGCCATAATTTTGACAAACACTTGGTGTGCCAAATGTCAAGCTGAATTTCTCCAAGATAAAGGCTCCAAATGAAAAACTTTTCAACATCAAAGTTGTTCCTTGCCATGCCCTCTTCAATGTTGATGTTGGACAAATTTTGATTTGATCAAGTTATGATGGTTCCAAGTTAGTGTGATCACACTGAAATTTCATGCACCACATTGCTATGCCATGACTTGCCTTTACACGCCCACCAACCAGTTTGGAACCATGGAGTTCATAACCATTTTTAAGTATGTTTGAAGCTTCATTTCAACTCAATTCTCATACCAAATATGTTCTCCCATATTCCCTCTTTTATTTGACATCAAAAGCTCACTAAATCATTTACCATGCACAAAGAAATTCATCACCAAATATCCATTGATGCATTGAGTATGTTGTTGCTACAAAACCAGAAAAATAAATGTTGTTGCTGTTGTTATTTCAAAGCTTGCACGCATATTCCACACCAGTCACCTCTCTTTTCCTCATTTAAACCAAACATAACTCTTACACTATCCATGACACACTTACCATGCATGGAAATGGAAAAGAATGAAAACTTATGGAGCAAGTTTCGCTGCTGTAGCTCATCCCCATCATCACCACTGATTCACCTCCACTCCACCATAACATTCCAAACATGTTACACCATATCACTCCTCCCCTCACTCGCCCTAACTAACTTGACTCAGTTAGTTAGGGACAACTCACTTTAACCCACTCAACTCACCTAACTCACTCATTTAACCACCACTGGTTCACTCTAAACCCAACATATAAATTCAAAAACTCTTCACAAATTCATTTCAACTTTCATTTTTCCCATTTTCACTCCCAAAACACTCTCATACTCTCTCAACATTCTCTGAACTTTTTCTCTCTCTGTGCACGAATCTTCAGTAATCTTCATCTATATTCCACCATCATCATTACCAGAAAGCATTCTTGAAGCAATAACACATCGCATCAACATCTTTCTCCAAGTGAAACTCCATTGGAAATTTGATTTTGCCTCTGCTCTTCAAGATATCAAGACTCAGCTGCATTTATTTTGCACAACAAGTCTAAGAACTCAAGACACCTCTGGTTTTCTCAACACTTCAAGCTTCTCCACATTTTCAGGTTTTTGATTTACTCAATTTTATTGCTTCGTATTAATGTGATTTAAGCTTGTTTCATGGTGTTTAGAGCTTAGTAGAAGCTATGCGTGAGTCCTGGCTAGTTGGTAGGCTCTTTAGGAGCTTAGGTGTGATGTTAGGGAAAATTGTTTTGGCTCGATTTGTGTTGTATGTGCATGATCTATGAGAAATAATTATGTATTCTTGATCTCCATAACTTCCTCTTCATTTTGGTATGCGAATTGTGCATTTCTGTGAAAATTGAAGATTGCAGGTGGTGGTTGCTCGCTGGAGAAAATGACCGGAGGTCCTTCTCCGGCCGGTGAGTTTTAATTCTAGGGTTTGGCAAGTTTGAATCATGGCCGCTGGATTGAGTGCATTGTGTGGTTTAAATCCTGCCAACGCATTAATGAAATTGTTAAGTGTGTGTGAGTGTATGATAATTAACATATGCTTGCAATGGTGTCCACCAGATTGCTTTGACTTTGTTGATATTTGACTGACTGATTGATCCAATGATCCACAATGTGCCAACGCATTAAAATCCATATGTTCCTCACGTATTCTTTTTTTTCTCTATGACTGATTACGTGCGTGTGTGTGCATCATTATTATCATATGCTTGTGTCATGGATGGGTGGATGCGCATGTTTAGTTTGATTGATTGCATTGACTAGATCGTGTGGCTTGGATGGTATCCACGTGTTTGATTTCTCACGCACATTATCACACACAATCACAAGTGTAATTGGGTTGGACCATTGTTATTTGTACCCCCTCCTTTGGGCCCAGTGCATTGTCTGAACATGATATTTTACTTCTCTGCACCCCTGCTTTCTTTTTCTTTATTTTAATTCCTTTTTTATATACTTGTTTCATAATTGATTTTTAAAAATACCAAAACCTCAGGAAAAATTCTACAAAAATTCATGTGATATTTTAACATGTTTAAATAATTTTTTATTATTTTTAATTTTGATTTTGTGAATATTTGCATATTATTCCATATTTTTCTTTTATTTCTTTTGAAACTTGTTTCTATTTTCATATCTTCATTTAAAAAATTTATTTCTCATAGTTTCTTAAACATTTTTGCATCAATCTTTTTGTATCTATTCAGTAACATCCAAAAATTCATAAAAATATTTTTGTTTCATTTTTATAACTTTCTTTTATTGCATTTAGGTCCTCCATCTTTGCATTTTGGTTCATGATTCATAAGTGACTATTGCTTGATTGTTTGAGGTCCTTCCTTTCTGAATTTTTGTATAGTATTTTGGTATGATATTTGCCTCTGGTTGAGGTCTCTTGAGACTTATTTTGTTGATTTTTAAATCATGTTTGGTATTTGTTTGATGACCCTTGTTTAAGGCCCCTTTTTGTGAACTTCTTTGATCATGTTTGTTTACTTGCTTGAGAAGGCACTTGTGCCATTGTATGAGATCATTCTTCTTGACTTCTTGAGCCATGTTTAGATCATTATAGGTCTGGTGATTGAAATTATAGGTCATTGGTTTGAAGTTGATGTCTTTTTGTGTACATGTTCAATACTTGTTTCACATGTTTCCTTTTGACCTAATTACTTATCCTTTTTCATCTAAGTTCCAACTTGACTTGTAATTGGTTTGTTGATGCCATGCCATACTATCCATTTGCATCTCATATGATGTATGCTTCTGACTTTAAAGCATTGCATTCATCCCATGTGCCATTTATGTCCTACTTTGCATACTTGAACATGTTGCATCCAAATGCATGTTTCTATTTCTTCTAGCTTCTAAATAACTTGTAATTGCTTGAATGTGATTGTCTTGTGCATATTATGTTCATATTAATAGGTCATATCACTTCTGACTTGGATACTTGAATTTCATTTTGTTTTTTTTTAGGTTGACTTGTACCTTAAGTAATTTCTTTCCATGATTAATTCATGTTCATATTTTCTCACTTCTTCTCCTAATCACTCCTAATGCTTGGATACTTGATTGTATGCCTCATGTGAGATTTGTATATCATGTTTAGGCACATGTTTAGGTCATCCCCATTCTGACTTTGACATTACTTGAAGCATTATTGCATGATCACTTTGCATATCCACTCATTCTTCATCTACTTCTTTCATAATGCATTTCTTTGTGATTTAAGGCATTGTTTGTGTGCATTTGATTTGTGTTTGTTCTCATATTATTAGAGAACATTCTTATGATGTGCGTTCTGACTTTGCGCTTCCCTTAATCTTTAAGATGCTTTTACTTTGGTTATTGAATTTGGTTAAACCTTACTTGTTCATCTTAACTTGTTTCTTCACTTGTGAATAATTGTACTAACCATTTCAGGGGCTAATGGTAAGTCACTTAAGTGTGGATGTGCATCCACATTCTAACTCCTTCCCTCATCTTTTAATTATTCAATTTGTGTTGTTTAAGCATTTAATAATGCTTTGCTTTCATAATCTTCTTTCTTCCCTCTTAGAAAGAACTTAACTTCCATCTTGGAAGTAAGTTGTTTTCTTTCTTTCTTCTTCTCCTTTCTTTTAGGATTAGGTTCCTTAAACCTCATTAACCATAGGATCACCAAGCATGCTAACACTAGGGTGAGTCTTAGTCCCCTTTAGATTTTCACCTTTGATCTGCTTTTGAGTCTCTTCTCTCATCTTATAACAAAAAGTAAAAAATACTTAACAAAGGCATAACAAATATTGTATTTGAGCCTTTCATGTGAGAATAAGATAGTGAGGGGTCTTCTCTCACTTTCTTAGAATGTTTAGCGTACGTCCCGTCTTGGGTCGATATGCTAGGCATTCGATCCTACATGAGGGACTTAAATACAATACGTGTTACAAAACATAAAATAATCAAAACACTTCTTTCTTAAAAGACAAAAACAAACAATAACATCTTTCCTTCGGGAATTCTTTTCTCATCTCACTCATTCTCAACGTACGAACGTGCTTCTCCTCGTTCTCTTGCAAGACGGTAACGCCTAACTCTCCATACAGCGAGCTGCAACACCTGAGCTAGAACATTAGTCGTTCCTTAAAAAACACAAACAATCCATCCCTAGTGAGGGGAACTACGTCGCTCTGATTCTCATGCTCCCGATGAGATACGTAGGCAGTGGGGTAGGGCCCATTCGAGCACTTCTTTTATTTTCCTTACATTTGTTTCTCTTTCTCTCTCCTTTCCTTTTCCAGTTCTCCGGCTAGCATTTCCTTTTCCAGTATCTTTTCCTTACACCCTTTTATTGAAGCAGCAAGCGTGGATCCCATCGGGTACGATGGACGCGTGGGGGTGCTAATACCTTCCTCTCGCGTAACCGACTCCCGAACCCAGTTCTCTTGGTCGCAAGACCATGCTCTTTCCTTTCACTGAGGTTTACGCAGTGTTTCCTTTCCCTCTCTTGGGATAAATAAACATTGCTGGCGACTCTGTTTCGGTGCCACTTTCGCGTTTGTACTAGGATGAAAATCCCGGGAGCGACACAACGGCACGTCGGTAACCTTCGTATTGTCTTTGATTAATACTCTATGTTGTTGTTATTATTTACATGATTCATTTGTATCGATGTTGTTATGCGTAGAATGCTGCTTGCCTCATTCTTTTATTTTTTTTATTATACGTTGGTTTTCTGCTATGTTGAATTCGTGTCGTCGATTGGAATATTGGTTTGAACTCGTACTGTGTTGAATTCCCAAGCTCCCAATTTATTCTCTTGTTTCTTCTTTCAAGTTTTTTTTAGGTAACTGGTTTTTGCTTCAAATAAGAAATCGGTGTTTGGTTCATAATGCAAAGAGACGAACAGTGTTTTTTTCGGTTTACCTTGAAGCATGTTGTACTACAACATTAGTTGGTGGATGCTTTAATAAAATACTCTTGTTCATGATGCAGTTCCAATGTTTTCACTTATGCATGAGTTTATCTTGCTACACTGTGAATGTATTTTGATATTTAAGTCGCTTTTGCCGGTAACAGCTCGGATTCATGCTTGGTATATAGTTTGTTTTCTTAAGTGCATTAATAATCCATGTTTTTTTTTTCTTTCTGTTGATTGAATATTGTGATATTTATCCTTCATTATGAGATGGATTTCTCTTTTGTGAAATAAAGAAGAACTAGTAATAGCTATCATGAGCATGGCATTCGGTTTTACGCGATGTTGTTTTGAAAAAGAAGGCCAAAGTGATTTGTTTTGCTTTTGTTTCAATGGAAAGAATCTAGGATTAGAGGATAAAAAGGAGGCAGTTCCCCCTATGTGATAACAAGTTTTTTTTATTTAGTTATTATTATTATATTTAGTTATTATTATTATTATTATTTCTCTTTTGTTTGATTATCTTTAATTTATTTTGATTGTTGAATATCATAAAAAACACCAAAAAGATTTTAATTACTCTTTATATATATATATATATATATATATATATATATATATATATATATATATATATATATATATATATATATATATATATATATATATATATATATATATATATATATATATATATATATATATATATATATATAATATTAAAAATAAAAAGATGTTAGAATTATTAATTATTTTAAATATTTTTATTTAATATTGATTAATTAAATTATTAATTGATCCTATTAAATATTAATATTTAATTTGATTAATAATTCTTCTGCCGCCCGATTTTATTTCATGACTTGATTACTTCCATGTTTTGGGCTTGTTTGGTTCATCTGATTTAATCTTGATGTTTTTCCATGATTAATCGGATTTTTGCTGATACACGATGTTTTTCCGTGATTGCATTTTTCTATGTGTCTCACGATGTTTTGCCGTGAATGTCTGTTATTTTATCACAATGCTTTTCCGTGTATATTTTCAATTTCCATGATGTTTTTCCATGATGACACGATGTTTTACCGTGTGCTTTCTATTTGTTTTTACTGTGATGTTTTGCCACGTGTATCTGTTATTTACTCGCGATGCTTTGCCGCGTATCTTTATCTTTCACGATGCTTTGCCGTGAATTTTCTCTCTGTTTATCCGCGATGCTTTACTGCGTATCTTTACCTGACACGATGTTTTGCCGTGCATGCTTTTACCACAATGTTCTTCCGTGTATATTTTATCTCTCACGATGCTTTGCCGTGTATTCATTTATTCCGTGATGTTTTGCCGCGTATGCATGTTCCCTTAGGATCTCTTAGTTTAAACTTAATTTTCGATTAGGTTTGAAATAAGACAGACATTAGAATATTCAATTTTTGCATGATAACTTTAGGTTAAATTTCCCCTCTCGCCGCCGTGCGATTTAAACTATATTTTCTATAGTTCGTGCCCTTTAGGGGTGAACTACGACCGCTCTGATTTCTCAAGATCCCGTTGAGAATACGTAGGCGTAAGACTGTAAAGTCTTAGCGAGCAACCTTTTCTTTTTTTCATCGTCTCTTTACATCTGACGTTTTCCCGGATATTCGTATTTTCAACCTCTTATTTTTTATCTCTTTCAATCTGACGTTTTCCCGGATATCTGCAACCTTTTCATTTTTTACGTCTCTCCTTCCATCCGATGTTTTCCCGGATATTCATATCGTTTCTTTTTAAAAACAACTTTCCTTGTGATTTAGATTCAAATTCATAATCTGTTATCAAAACTTTCTTCAATTTCTTTGAACAACTAACATTACAGCATGGAAGCTTGCTCACCTGTAAGTTTTTATCTACTTTCATTTACATGCTTTATATATATAACTGTATTGCTGGAAGCTTGCACACCTGTAAGTCCTTCTTTTATATCCTTTTAAATACTTGTCATATATCAACTGTATATATACTTGTATATCTGCTTAGAGTTTTACCCGACAACTAAGTCTAGAATTAGGTAAAGCCAGTGGTCACTCTTTTAACACAATCAAAACTAGATCCCCATAGGATTACCAGATACATTCTTGCCTTCTCTTGGGCTTAAACAATATGGAACAAAGAGAAAGGCAGTATTCTCGGTGAACCTTTTCTCAGACTGTCACTATTAGAAATTGTCAAAGAAATTCACTTTCCCCAGAGAGGACTAATTCCCAGTGAAACCTCTCTTGAATTTCTTCAAACCCTAAAACTGTTCGCTAAAGAAAGGATTAATTCCCGGTGAAACCTTTCTTGAACTTTTCTTAAGTTTGGACCCACAGGCTTCCTAAAAGCATCCCCAGCCTCCTCTTGGGCTTTGTACAAGTACCCTCAGGCTTCTTAGAAGTTCTCATGCCTTCTCTTGGGCTTAGTACAAGGACCCGACGACCTCTTAAAGGTATAGGAACAGAACTTAGTCATCCTTTGTTAGAGCAGTCTTCCTGAGTCAAAACATTAGACCAGTTTAGGGTTGATTCTCATCCCTTAAAACATCAGCCTCCTCTTGGGCATCATATAAAGACCATCCCTCATACAAAGATCAAACTTTTCATACCAGTAGACTTGGACACTCTCATTTCCTCTTGTATTTCAAAGAACCCTTTTTATCTCCTTAAAGAACAAGAAAAAACCCTGATTATTTCATAAATTTCCAACAGAGTTAAAACATCCAAAGGTTTCAAAACTCAATCTTTAAACTCTCACTTTAAAATTTCTCCAGCTAGAGATGACAAATTCTTTCTCAATCAAACCCTTTAGCTTCAATCTTGGGCTTAGAACAAGACACCAAGAATCTTTTTCCTCCCATAAAATAGGAGGAACTATGATTGCTCTAATTTCCCTGTTTTCTTTAACGGGAATACGTAGGCATAAGATTGCGAAATCTTAGCGAGCACACTTATAAAAAACCTTAGGTCCAGTACCTTAACAAAAACATCAAAAAACCCAAAAACAAATATCTTTTCAACATCTCTCAACCTTCCCAAAGGAGAAACTTTCCCATTTACAACAGATAAACACCAGTAAGTAGAAAACAGTAAGGAAAATTGCTAACAACCCATGGATAACCATGTATAGGATGGGTAATTGGCAACTTCCCATTGTATAACCTGACCCCGAACTCCCTAATCTCTTAGCATTTGTTAAAGAAAACATTTGCGTGCAAGGTTGGTTTGAGATAGCTTCCCTTTCCTTTCCAGCTTCATAGGATAAATAAGAAATTAGAAAGTAGCATCCAATCCCATCCACAGACGGATGTGGGAGGTCACAAAAACCGCGCTACAGAAAAATGGCGACTCTGCTGGGGAGTCTTTAGGATTAGAATTCCTAAGAGGTCTAGGTTGTTAGAAATTTTTCTATATACTATATACTATATATATACTGCTTTTCCTACTTGATATCTGTGTTTATTTTACTGTCAATGGGAATGCGATTAATACGCATGTGGAAAGTTTGAGTGATACCTAAGATAGGTGATGGCATAGACGGGTGGTCTTATAGGGAGTGATTCCCGAATAAGCGATCCTGGTAGACCTCAAATCAGTGGAGATACCCTTTGCGGATTCAATGTCTAACGACTTCGGTTGTGAAAGTAGATTGTTCGATTGTGGTATCCATGAAACTGAGGATTTAGTAGACAGTAACCATGTGACTATTTAGTAGTGCGGTAGCTATCGGAAATAGTTGTCACGCGATACTACACTCAATTGAGATCACCCTAAGATACTACAGCTCGCTCGGGTGAACCAGCCTGCTGTTGTTATCCTAAGGGGGGTCAATGATTTTGAGGACAGGTACAAAAATTCACCATAGAAAAACCTTGGGGATGGGTAGAGCCTTGACTTCATGACGCCGAACCTCAGAACCTATGTTTTCCACATGTTTTTGTTTACTGCATTCATGCATTGCATATCATTCGCATCCCATGCATAAAACATACATACGTCTGGGTCATCATCAATTCATTCCAACCTTCTGTCTTTCAGTCATCTGTAAGTCATCAAACTGATTCCTCATCACCGATATGGGACTAGAGCTAATGTCTGCACAATGCAGAGATTAGGATGGAAATAGACGATCTGAAGTCAAGCATGACTAATTTAACGGAAATGCTTCAGGTCCTAATTGCCAGAGGAGAGCCACCTCAGAGGACTGTCATCCAAGAAATCACGAGTGCTGCTATTGAGCCTCAGCCTGTTCAGATGCCACCATCTACATGGCCGGAATTTGGATTACCTCACGGTTTCATTCCACAACAGGTCACTACCACTTTGGTCGGTCAAACTCCAAGACCAGAATTTCAAGTCCCTATTGTCTCAGAACCTAGACCTATGGTACGGACTGCCAGAATTCCCTTTGAGAATCCTAACTTTGATTACAATGCTAGTGCTCAAAGTGAGGACAATGTGGATATTAAGCCTGAAGATGCCAATGAACAATATCAAACTTTGGAGAAAAGGCTCAGAGCCGTAGAGGGAAATAACTTTTTCAATGTTGATGTAGACAACATGTGTCTTGTGTCTAACCTCGTCATGCCAGCCAAATTTAAGACCCCTGAGTTTATAAAGTACAAAGGCGACTCCTGCCCAAAGGCTCATTTGGTTATGTACTTTCATAAGATGGCTGCCTACACCCACAACCAGAAGCTGTTCATCCACTGCTTTCAAGACAATTTAAGTGGGACTTCACTCAAGTGGTACATGAACCTTGAATAAAGCAACATTCATTGCTTTCAAGATCTTATCAATGCTTTCATGAATCAGTACAAGTACAACATGGACATGACTCCAGACCGTCGTCAACTCCAGAACATGACTCAGAATGAGAAAGAATCTTTCAAAGAGTACGCCCAACGCTGAAGAGAGTTAGCTTGTCGGGTCGAACCCCCTTTGGCTGAGAAAGAGCTTACCGGAATATTCTTAGACACTTTGTCTCCCATCTTTTGGGAAAAGATGATTGGCAGTGTTTCCTCAAACTTCACGGACTTGGTCATCATTGGCCAAAGACTTGAAGAAGGTATAAAGAATGGAAAGGTCTCTAAAACCGCAGAATCTTCCAATGCTGTAAAGAAACCCTATGGGAACTTCCAAAAGAAGAGGGAAGATCAGACTAATTTTGTCTTGGCTGAGGATAGGAAACCTCATTACAGACCTCAGCAGCCTAATCAAGCTCATATTGCTGCTATCACTCCTCTGCTTGCTGCTCGACCAGCTCAAGCTCCTCAACGTCCGGCTGTTGGACAAAACCAGAACTACAATAGGACTCACTTTGATCCTATTCCTATGACGTACACTGAACTGTACCCTATTTTGATTCAGAAAGGAGCGATTACTACTAAGGCAGCACCTCCTCCTCCAAATCCACTTCCACCTGGATTCAGATCTGACCTTCATTGCGCATTCCACGAAGGAGTTGCGGGTCACGATTTAGAAAAATGCTATGCACTAAAGGCTAGAGTGCGGGATCTGATCAGAGATAACCTCCTCAGCTTTCGTGACACTAATCCTAATGTTCAGCGCAATCCTATGCCTGAACATAAGAACTGAAACTTCAATCAACTTCAGCTCAGTTACTTCCCAAAGATAGGACATCTCATCCTTGTGTTTGATTAGTCACTAACCTTGTTTCTGTCTATGTTGCATTTTCCTTGTTTGTATCATATTTGCTTTCAGCTTGTTTATCTTTAAATGTCAGTTTTAATGAAATGAGCATGTACAGTATTTTGATTCAAATCATCTGTTTATTTGTATCTTTATGCTTTCTCTTTCAAAAAACAAAAACTTTCAAAAAAAATACACCTATTTTTCAAATTTTTGACTATGCAAATATTTGTGGGAGGATGATGAAAACGTAATGCCCATAATTGTTGTCGATACGCTTTCGAATAAACTTTGCTGATGATGTAAGGCATTTTTTTTCAATTCCCAAACACTGGAGATATAAGGAAGATAATCCCTCATTAACCCCTTTTGAGCCTTGAAGTAGGAGTTTCTTTCTTTATAAAAAACCGCAATTTTAACCAGGGGCAGGGTAGTTCTCAGTTTAATTTAGGTTGTGTATTCAAGTTCAAAAAGTTTGCATACAACAAGCAGATGCTGAAAACGTCTTTCAAATCAAAAACCAGTGATGGTCCGTCGTAATCATCAAATCAAGCAGTCACCTTCTTTCTAATAAGAAATCAAAAAGAAAAAGCCCGCCAAGTCAAAAAAAAGCTTAGGCAAAAAACTAGGGTGTCCCGCTGACTATAAATTTCAAAAGAAATAGTTTAGGCAAAAGTTAGGGATAATACAAAGAAGATATCCTTAAATCCTCGATCTTCAAAAAATCCACAAAGACGAAAAACAACTAAATGTTGTAAAGAAGCAGTAGCTGTCGTCTCAAGACTTCTAAACCATTGTCATCACTATCATCAATACAATTCCGAAACCTTTTGGAACCTGAATGCACAATTTAAGTTTAACTGAGCATAGGACTGGAGAACATCACGAAGTTGGGGTGGGCACAAACAAATTTTGAGCCTTTATCTTTCTTTCATAAATCGTGAACCAGGCCACGTTATAACCCTCAAAAGACCTAATTGAAGCAATGTTATTTTGAAAGTATACTACAGCAAGGTTGCGTAAACTGACTCCAAAATCATTTTTTGCAAATCATTTGTTTTGGTATCATACCTCTGTTTTACTTTTCATTCTGAATGTTTTAAACCACCATGTTTTAAACCAGTAATCCAAGTTATTGTATTTTTTCTAAAACAATGATTTTGTTTTCAAAATTTTTACATGAACTTTACATTAAATTTGCCATGTTTAAATAAACATTTTTTATTGCAAACTAGCTTTCCTCTCAAGGAATTTTCAAAATGGTTTAGAAACTTGGTCAGTAATCCTATCAGGGGCAAGTTCTTTCCAGAGCCTGTTAAGAATCAGTTCAAGATTTGTTCAGTGCAAATCCTTCTCAGAATTGGTTTATTCAGAAAAACTTTCAAGACTCATTACTGGGGCAAGCCTCCCTAGTATACAGCATACAATCATTATCATTCAAGCTGAAGCAATAATCAGTTTATTTACAACAGTCAGTAAGTCTGGGGCAATTTATTCGGAAAAATCCCCAAACAACTATCCAAACTTCCTCCAAGGATTATAAACTTGATACTGTTTATCAGTATGACCAAGAGGTGTTTAACAAATAGCATTTTCAGTCCCTAAGAAATGGCAGTGATCTCTGTGTTGAGGAATCAGTCTTGTCTTTCACTTCCCAAAAGAGTATAAACTTGTTGATTTCCACTCCCTCAGAGAGTCTAAACTTGTTGTCAGCATTTTCATTTGCATTACATACATTTAATCATACATCATAACATTTTCATATACTATGTATTCAAGAGTGTTTTAATCCTCATTTGCATTCATCAGTGGTCGTGTTATTATCAACATCTTACCTTTCTACAAAGTCCAACTTATCTGGCACCAATACTTTTATGTCTTATCTGATGTTCTTCCAGATATAACTTTGATTCTATCTGATGTCCTTCCAGATATGTCTATCTGTTCTGATACTTTTTCGGAACTTTTCTATGTGTCTATCCGATGTCCTTCCGGATATGTCTATCTGTTCTGATGCTTTTCCAGAACTTTTCTCTGTGTCTACCCGATGTTCTTCCGGATATATCTTTTGGTTTTGAAGTTTTTTCCAAAATCCGTTCTGATGTTTTTCAGAACTCTCTTTGTCTATCTGATGTTCTCCCAGATATAACTTTTGTCTCTCTGATGCTCTCCCAGATATGAATTTCCTCATCTGATGCTTTTCCAGATGCAACTTTTGTTCTGATGACTTATCTGATGCTTTTTCGGATATGTTCATCGTTCTGTCAGTCTTCTAAAAAAAAATTCTGTACATTTAACGCTTTTCTAAAATGTTTCGGATTTATACTCAAAATTATTTTTAATACATTCAACGCTTTTCTGGATGTCATTAATATATCTTCAAGTTTGGTCAACAAATCAATCCAATGCATTTCTCGATGTCTTCTCAAAAATCTCTATTGTCTTCCTCGTTCATCCAATGCTTTTCTGGATGTACCCGGTTTGTTTTTCAGACTTCATTCAATGTTCTCCTGAATGTCTCTGATTGATTTCCTGATATCTCTAAATATTCGCTCTTTTTCCCGATTCCATTCACTGCTCTTCTGAATGTCTCTGGTAATCATGCATGCTTATGTTCCAAAGTTTCATTCAACGTTCTTCTGAATGTCTTTTACGGTTGTTACTGTTCTTTTCCAGGGTTTTTCAATACAAGTCTGAAAATCTCTGATGACTGTAACCTTTTTCCCAGTAAAGTTACCTTCGCTTTCTGGATGTTCCCGTGTAGTCCACAGTAAAATTAAACTGCTTTCTCAAAAGTCTCTGGCATATCCTCAGATTTGGTCTCATTCCACATCTAATATTTTTCTAGATATTTCTGATATATTTTCCAGAGTACGATACTATTTTTGCATCTGATGCTTTTCCTGATGTCTGAATCTCTATTCCAGGGTTTATCCCTCTCTTTCCAAATACTACTGAATACTCTTTGTCACCTCGGCAAATTTCCACAATATCTTAATTCCCCAAGAAAATTCTGTTGGTCTGTCTCCTGTGGCATCATTCCCCATAGTATTCAAAGGTCTTCCATTCATCACGTATCATTTCATCTGCATTTACGGTCAAAATTCTAGGTACTCTGATATTTAATCCTCTTATACCTCGAATGTCTAAAACTCTTTGCTATTCATACCTACAGGTCTAAGAAGATTAAATAGGGGCATCTGTCATACCCTAAATTTTGACTAGACGTTTTTATTTTTTCTCATTTCATCTGTCTATGTTTTCATACTGTGTCGTCTGCATATAATATCATATATTTTCTTCATGAATATTTTTTGAATTATTAGCCGGAATTAACGTGTTAAATTTTCAGGTATTTTTTGTCAAACTGAAAAGTCAACAGTGCAAAAAGTCGGTATCCGAGCGATTTTTAAAATCGAACTTTCAGACATCATTTTTAATCTATTTTTTTGCGTACTTTAACCCGGTGTGATTATTTTAATTTTTTGACTTTCCGGTCATCATGTTTCTGACCCGTCTGAGTCATTTTAGCGAGAAAAATCAATTTCAAAATTTGACAAAACGCTGTATTTTTTCAAAACGTATATTTTTTGCTGGTCGTTTTGATGTGTTCTTTTTTTTTTCGGACACTTCGATACGGACAGTTTTTATCATTTTTTTACCGGTTTCGGTTCCAATTTTAATTAATTTTTATTAATTAATCAAGATTTTAATAACTTAGTTTTTATTAAAAATTTTATTATATTTAATTTGTTTATTATATTAGTATATTATTATAATATATAATATATTTTTTGTTTTATTATTTTTACACTACTAGTCTCTCTTTAATACTACTAGTCTCCAAAAGTCACAAAATTTCTTCTCCCTCCTCACAATTCTACACGACACATTTTTGTTGTTGTTTCTTGCACCTTTTGTTTTTATACTACACACCTAATACAAAAGCTCATCAATACACATTCATATTCAAAGTTTTTATTCAACTTTCCAACCATATTTTTCAACATTCATTAATGTACATTCTTATTCAAAGCTCAAGTCAAAAATAACAACCACAAATTTCTTCCTCTATATGTCATGCCTTGCATCATCTAAGCTTAATAATTAAGCCATAATTTTACTATAAATAGCGTAGACATCTTCACATAATTCTTACACCAAAATATGACAAGTTGTTTTCTCATTCCCACCTCCATTTCCATTCACCTTCTTCACGTGTAAACCAAGCCCTCTTTGATGAGCCACCAAACGACGACTTTATACAAATCGTAAGGTTCCTCCACTTCATGTTTTCACCAGTCAATCATAGCTTCGTCGCGACACGATTCTGACACTTCTTGCCGACGAGTTCTTTCGCGACGCCACCACCATATACGACGCGTTCGAGCAGCTATAGCAACGACACGTCTGTAACCTTCGTATTCTCTTTGATTAATACTCTATGTTGTTGTTATTATTTACATGATTCATTTGTATCGATGATGTTATGCGTAGAATGTTGCTTGCCTCATTCTTTTGTTTTTTTTATTATATGTTGGTTTTCTGCTATGTTGAATTCGTGTCGTCGATTGGAATATTGGTTTGAACTCGTACTGTGTTGAATTTCCAAGCTCCCAATTTATTCTCTTGTTTCTTCTTTCAAGTTTTTTTTTGAGGTAACTGGTTTTTGCTTCAAATAAGAAACGGGTGTTTGGTTCATAATGCAAAGAGACGAACAGTGTTTTTTTGGTTTACGTTGAAGCATGTTGTACTACAGCATTAGTTGGTGGATGCTTTAATAAAATACCCTTGTTCATGATGCGGTTCCAATGTTTTCATTTATGCACGAGTTTATCTTGCTACACTGTGAATGTATTTTGATATTTAAGTCGCTTTTGCCGGTAACAACTCGGATTCATGCTTGGTATATAGTTTGTTTTCTTAAGTGCATTAATAATCCATGTTTTTTTTTCTTTCTGTTGATTGAATATTGTGATATTTATCCTTCATTATGAGATGGATTTCTCTTTTATGAAATAAAGAAGAACTAGTAATAGCTATCACGTGCATGGCATTCGGTTTTACGCGATGTTGTTTTGAAAAAGAAGGCCAAAGTGATTTGTTTTGCTTTTGTTTCAATGGAAAGAATCTAGGATCAGAGGATAAAAAGGGGATGATTCCCCCTATGTGATAACATGTTTTTTTATTTAGTTATTATTATTATATTTAGTTATTATTATTATTATTATTATTATTATTATTATTTCTCTTTTGTTTGATTATCTTTAATTTATTTTGATTGTTGAATATCATAAAAAACACCAAAAAATTTTAATTACTCTTTATAATAATATTAAAAATAAAAAGATGTTATAATTATTAATTATTTTAAATATTTTTATTTAATATTGATTAATTAAATTATTAATTGATCCTATTGAATATTAATATTTAATTTGATTAATAATTCTTCTGCCGCCCGATTTTATTTCATGACTTGATTACTTCCATGTTTTGGGCTTGTTTGGTTCATCTGATTTAATCTTGATGTTTTTCCATGATTAATCGGATTGTTGCTGATACACGATGTTTTTCCGTGATTGCATTTTTCTCCGTGTCTCATGATGCTTTGTCGTGAATGTATGTTATTTTATCACGATGCTTTTCCGTGTATATTTTAAATTGCCATGATGTTTTTCCATGATGACACGATGTTTTACCGTGTGCTTTCTATTTGTTTTTACTGTGATGTTTTGCCAAGTGCATCTGTTATTTACTCGCGATGCTTTGCCGCGTATCTTTATCTTTCACGATGCTTTGCCGTGAATTTTCTCTCTGTTTATCCGCGATGCTTTACCGCGTATCTTTACCTGACACGATGTTTTGTCGTGCATGCTTTTACCACGATGTTCTTCCGTGTATATTTTATCTGTCATGATGCTTTGTCGTGTATTTATTTATTCCGTGATGTTTTTTCGCGTATGCATGTTCCCTTAGGATCTCTTAGTTTAAACTTAATTTTCGATTAGGTTTGAAATAAGACAGACATTAGAATATTCAATATTTGCATGATAACTTTAGGTTAAATTTCCCCTTTCACTGTCGTGCGATTTAAACTATATTTTCTGTAGTTCGTGCCCTTTAGGCGTGAATTACGGCCGCTCTGATTTCTCAAGATCCCGTTGAGAATACGTAGGCATAAGACTGTAAAGTCTTAGCGAGTAACCTTTTCTTTTTTTCATCGTCTCTTTACATCCGACGTTTTCCCGAATATTCGTATTTTTAACCTCTTATTTTTTATCTCTTTCAATCCGACGTTTTCCCGGATATCTGCAACCTTTTCATTTTTTACGTCTCTCCTTCCATCCGATGTTTTCCCGGATATTCATATCGTTTCTTTTTAAAAATAACTTTCCTTGTGATTTAGATTCAAATTTATAATCTGTTATCAAAACTTTCTTCAATTTCTTTGAACAACTAACATTACAGCATGGAAGCTTGCTCACCTATAAGTTTTTATCTGCTTTCATTTACATGCTTTATATATATAACTGTATTGCTAGAAGCTTGCACACCTGTAAGTCCTTCTTTCATATCCTTTTAAATACTTGTCATATATCAACTGTATATATACTTGTATATCTGCTTAGAGTTTTACCCGACAACTAAGTCTAGAATTAGGTAAAGCCAGTGGTCACTCTTTCAACACAGTCAAAACTAGATCCCCATAGGATTACCAGATACAGTCTTGCCTTCTCTTGGGCTTAAACAATATGGAACAAAGAGAAAGGAAGTATTCCCGGTGAACCTTTTCTCAGACTGTCACTATTAGAAATTGTCAAAGAAATTCACTTTCCCCATAGAGGATTAATTCCCGGTGAAACCTCTCTTGAATTTCTTCAAACCCTAAAACTGTTCGCTAAAGAAAGGATTAATTCCCGGTGAAATCTTTCTTGAACTTTTCTTAAGTTTGGACCCACAGGCTTCCTAAAAGCATCCCCAGCCTCCTCTTGGGCTTTGTACAAGGACCCTCAGGCCTCTTAGAAGTTCTCATGCCTCCTCTTGGGCTTAGTACAAGGACCCGACGACCTCTTAAAGGTATAGGAACAGAACCTAGTCATCCTTTGTTAGAGCAGTCTTCCTGAGTCAAAACATCATACCCGTTTAGGGTTGATTCTTATCCTTTAATACATCAGCCTCCTCTTGGGCATCATACAAAGACCATCCATCATACAAAGATCAATCTTTTCATACCAGTAGACTTGGACAGTCTTATTTCCTCTTGGATTTCAAAAAACCCTTTTTTATCTCCTTAAAGAACAGGAAAAAACCCTGATTATTTCATAAATTTCCAACAGAGTTAAAACATCCAAAGGTTTCAAAACTCAATCTTTAAACTCTCACTTTAAAATTTATCCAGCTAGAGATGACAAATTCTTTCTCAGTTAAACCTTTTAGCTTCAATCTTGGGCTTAGAACAAGACACCAAACATCTTTTTCCTTCCATAAAATAGGAGGAACTACGTAGGCATAAGATTGTGAAATCTTAGCGAGCACACTTATAAAAAACCTTAGGTCCAGTACCTTACGAAAAACATCAAAAACCCCAAAAACAACAAAAATATCTTTTCAACATCTCTCAACCTTCCCAAAGGAGAAACTTTCCCATTTACAACAGATAAACACCAGTAAGTAGAAAGCAGTAAGGAAAATTGCTAACAACCCATGGATAACCATGTATAGGATGGGTAATTGACAACTCCCCATTGTATAACCTGACCCCGAACTCCCCAATCTCTTAGCATTTGTTAAAGAAAACATTTGCGTGCAAGGTTAGTTTGAGATAACTTCCCTTTCCTTTCCAGCTTCATATGATAAATAAGAAATCAGAAAGTAGCATCCAATCCCATCCACAAACGGATGTGGGTGGTCACAAAAGCCGCGCTACACCCTGGTCTTCAAATCAAACAAACGAATGAAAGCACATTTGTATGTCAAACCAAACATTGCAAATACTTGCTAAAGATATTTGGCATGGAAGATGCAAAGTCTATTGATACTCTAATGGCTACAAATGGTAACTTAGAAAGGAATGAGAATGGTAAGGATGTAGATGTAAAGAAGTATGGAGGTATGATTGATTCTCTTCTATATCTCACTGCATCTAGGCCAGACATTATGTTTAGCGTGTGTATGTGCGCCCATTATCAATCGACTCCCAAAGAATATCACTTAAAAGCTGTGAAATGTATTCTTAGGCATCTTCATGGTACTTTTAGTTACGGGTTTTTGAATTCTAAGGAAAACAATTATAATTTGGTCAGTTAAACTGATTCCTATTTTTCCGGTTGCAAATCGGATAGGAAGAGTACTAGTGGAACTTGCCACATGTTTTGAAATGCCTTAGTAAGTTGGCATAACAAGAAACAAGTTTTTGTTGCTTTGTCGACCGCCGAGGCTGAATATGTTGCGGTCGATAGTTGTCGAGCACAATTTTGTGGCTTAAGCAACAATTACTTGACTTTGATATAAAACTCCAACGTATTCCTATTATGTGCGACAACATTACTGATATCATTCTAACAAAAAATATGGTGTTACATTCCCGCACTAAGCATATTGAGATTCATCACCATTTCTTACGTGACCATGTTGAAAAAGGGGATGTCGTATTTAAGCATGTTGATAGTAAAAATTAACTTGCGGATATTTTTACAAAACCTCTTGCGACCGAGCCATTTTTCAACATTCGAAGGAAAATGGGGATACTTGATATCTTAAATCTTGCCTAAATATGAATTGTTGCATGCATTTTATATACTATTGCTCTAACTTTCATTGAAAGTTCTATTATCTAAGAGTGCATCCTTCTTCAATTCATGAGCGATGCAATATCATTCCATTTATCTCTTCTGTTGTAAGCATTTTATTGTTGCATGTTGCTTGTGTTCCAAATAATTGATATTCTTGGTGTTTGAAATAGTTCATGACTATTCACTTCTAACAATCTCTATTGATGTGTGTCAATTATATGCTTATAATGATGCTGTGTTATTCCATCTATATGCTTGAAATATACTCTTGGTGCATATGGATTGTTATGTATTTTTTCATGAACTATGGTTAAACACATTATGATGTTAATAAGATTCTTGTTGTGTGTCCTTGTTATGGTTACATCTCTGTTTTTGGTTTGACTGGTGATAAATTTGTATCGCCTTACTAGAGCACATGCGTGTGCAGCATTTCGAGAGCACCAAAGGCATATGTCATGTAATTGTGTCGCTTTTGTAGCAACCTCAAAGGTTTTTGATAATATTGTATCTCTCATGTTTCATGTTTATGTTATGTTATTTGTCATAAGTAAGTGGCAATTGTGTTCTATTGTTACTTTGTTTGCTTGTATTTGTGTTTAAACATTCTATTTCAATGTGAATATCATTCTATGTGAGTGTTATCCTGTTGATATTCCTATCTTTACAAATTTCCTATGTATTGTATTTTGGGTTGTATGTGAATTAAGACACTTCTCATAGTTTGCTTGTTCTCTTTTTTATGTTGTTAAAGAGGGAGAAGTATACAAGATGAAGTAGGATGCATATATTCAAGGGGGGGGGGGGTCTTTATGAAGACAACAACGTTGTGAAATGCATCATCTCATGTTTTGCCATCATCAAAAAGGGGGAGTATGTGAGTGTTACTTTCCTTTGGGTGTATTTTGAATGATGTCAAAACTAGGATAATGTAGCGCTAATATATATTGGACGATATCCTCCAATTCTAGATGAGCATCTTAGTATTAGGAAGCATTAAAATAGTTTGGAAAGGATTCTACATCATACATGCATTGAAAACAAGTTTTTTTTTTGTTGTGAAAAACGCATTAAAAAACAAGTTTTTTGGAAAAACAATACATCTTAGGTCGACACATACATGTTTATGTTGACCTATAGAAGTTTGAACTTCAGTATAAGTCGACACATAGTCATCTTAGGCAACTGCCAGACATTAATAATAAAGCCTGTAGCCACAGCCTTTAGGTCGCCTCACTTAGGTCGACACAAGACTTTCATAGGTCTACCTGAGACCTTCACAGACCGGCCTGAGTACCTTGATAGGCCGACCTATTGCTTTAATAGGTCAACACATATGATGCCATTTATCAAAAAAATTATTTTTCCTCCATCCATTTTGCATTGCTTTTGCTTTATATCTCTCATACATACATATATATATATATATATATATATATATATATATATATATATATATATATATATATATATATATACACATAAATGCACCATTTTCTAGAAATGTACTAGTGTAAAACCTAAACGAAACCAAAATTACAAAGAAAATTCATCATCTTCAAATAAGAAAACCAAGATGTGGTTTTCCATCAAGATCATTGTGATTTGAAGGTTTTGGACAAGATCACACAAATACGAATTCGATGGAGTGAATGGCTTGGGACAAGGAAGGTGGTACCTTGCAAGGGAGTAGTGCGATATGGTGTGTTATACCCCAAATTTTGACCATAGATTCCATAATAATTCTAGGAGCATCAAGCATTTCATTTCTAACCCTAATATTATTCAAGTTTGTTCTTGTTTGATTCCATCTGAATTAGGGTTTTGGCTCAAGAAAATCAAGAGGATCTTCATTTAATCAGCCAATGTTTTGGATTGATCATAAACCTACCAAGTGTGCATACACTCAAGATACCTCTCTTCATCAAGAATCAAGTGCAATTTGGTCTTGGTATAAGTTCTTTAAAGCTCAATTTCATCTTGTCACAAATTAGGGTTTTGCTTGGAAAAGTCAACTGTGCCTTTGACTTTTGACCAAAGCATGATCCCAAGCCTTGAGACATGGTTCAAGACACTCAAATACATCCTTAAAATCCATCCATGATGTTTGGAAGATTCAAGAATGCAAGATCATTGAAGCTCACACTATTGAATTCATCTGATACATAAGCTTTAGCTGACAAAGTCAACCCTTTGACTTTTGGGTTCTTTGGTCAAAATTGAGGTCATCAAGACATGTTTGATCAATGAGTTTGAGCATGAAAAAATCAAGATTTAAAGGGTTTCTTGCAAAAGGGGCAAAGTTAAGAAACTTTGAATTTTTCTAAGTATAGGAAAAAACCCTAGTTTTGTGACAACTTTGAAGAATCATAACTTTCAATCTACACATCCAATTTTTGTGTTCCAAAGATCAAATTGAAGCCCTTGCAACATACTACAACTTTGTCACTCTGAGTCCATCTCCAAAAAGTGCTTAGATTGAGTTATGGAGCCATTAAGTTTGAAAAAATCTTCCCACACTTAGAAATTTTTCAAGGCAGATTTTGTTCATTAAAAATACCAATCTTTGGAGCCAGTTTTCACCATGATCCCTTGGGATTCAAGAAATTAATCAAACATGAAATTTGCAGAGCATGTTTGGGGCTTTTCAAAAAGTACAAGAACTCCTCCATAGCATTTGTGAGTTGAGATAATCGAAGAGATGAAGTTAGGGTTCCAAACTTGATTTCTAAGTCATTTTCATAAAACATTCTTATGCGAAACCTTCTAAAAACCACAAATACCTTGATTAAGGGTATCAAATCTTACAAATATCTCTTTAGTCAGAGTTTTACCCAAACCTTTTGTGCATTACACACTAATTTGAATCATTGTCCAAGAGATATACCACTTTTGGCCATTTATGCATAAAGTAACTTTGCTACTTTGATAAAGCCAGCTTTAATGCATAAAATCAGCCTTGAGCCATGATGATGTTGTTGATCACACTACCTCATAGTATCAGTAAGAAAATATTCTCAATAACCCTATGATACTACTTGAACCAAGTCCATATTTTTATGTAACTTACCATTCATTCTCAACCAAGCCAAAACCTTCAAACCTAACTATTCTGACCACAACTTTCTCCACTATTTTCCTATAAATAGAGGTGCTCTCTATGCTTCAAAATGTCATACCCGAATTTTGTCCACCCTTCATATGCTTTCGAGTAGTTTTTATTTCAAATAAATGAGATAACATAGTTGGTAAGAAGGTATGAGTGAGAGGTTTAATCATAAGGTCACGGGTTCAAGTCCCATTGCATTACTTTTTGTATTTATTTTCCTTTTTGTGTGTTTTCATTAAAAAAGGGTAAAAAGATCATTTTTCCATTATTTAATTATTATTTTCGTTTTTTATTTAGGAGGGATTTAAAAAATTAATTTTTTTTATTTTTAAATCTTTATTTTATGCATTAAATAAATAAATAAACCCAAAAAAAAATTTCAAGACCAATTCAGGATTCATTCCAAAACAAGTCTTAAACATATTCCAGACATGTTTGATTGAAAGAAGAAAGTTTTCAAAATCACAAAACATGCTCCAAATTGTTCTAATGCTACTATATTACCCTTTGTACATATTCCTAAACCTCACACACGTATACATCAAACTGCCTTTTTACTAATATTTGCAGTAACAATTCACAACCATACACAAACCACAAATAACAATACCATGTTCACATTTCCACCAACAACAACCTTTAACATCGATCAAAAACTTTGACATAAACCAAATTTCATAACTGTTATAACAAAGTTCACATGAGTAAATCGGAAAAAAAAAAATGAAATAGAATCTGAAAACAGCAAGAGCAATCGAAGTCAGGAGCTGAAGAAAAAAAACCAATACACTAGCAACACCCTCTCTCAGATCTGGGCTTTAGTGCATTTGGACCTTTTGGCCCATGTTCTTTTTTTTAGTCGTCTCTTCTTATTATTTCTAACTATTGATTTCTATCTTGTTATTTTAATTTCTATTGATATATAGTGAAATAAAAAAAAAACATTCTATTTAATTAAAAGAAAAAATAAAAGAATACTTTTAATAAATTAGGATAATTATTTTTATATAGAATGAATATTTAGATATTATGATTTAACCTTTTTTTTTAAATAATCCAAAATAAAAATGATTTCTCTTGGTTTTTTCATCAAATATTTAATTTTAGAAATTAATTTTATTTAATCATGAACAAATACAATCATCAATTTACTTTAAGTTTTTAGTGAGTGATATTACTGATTAATTAATTGAATGTTCATATTGATTTAGAATTAATATTCGTTCTCTTGTATTCTCATGATGTATATAATCTCTTTCCCACGTGTATAAACTCTAAAATCTATATTTTTAATAATAAATTCTTGATTCGTATCGAGCCATTTTCATACCCTGTAAGTCGGTCATTTATGATCGCCATCGACCGTAGTCATTAGAGTCCTTTGTTGCACGATAACATTAGGTTAGTCCCCCCTTAATCTAACCTTAGGATCTTAGAGCTAGGATAGATTTCCCTTCTTAAAATTAAAGTCTCTTTTTCTAAAAAAAAATCAAAAAATACTCTAATTATATCTAACCTCTCTTCAAAAAAATCTAAAAAATACCTCACAAATTACAAACTTTTTTGCCACTTGGCTTTTCAGTTTAAAACTTTTCAAAAAGGACATGCTTCGTGGCATCGTCCATAAAAAACACACAATAAACAAAAACACTTTCAACACGAACTACAGAGTTCTGATTCCCTCTGGGATACGTAGGCATTGAGTTGAAAACTCAGACGAACTCAATAATAAAAAACTATCATTTTTCTTCAAGTATTCATCCTTTTTCCTTTAGCAAGCTTATAGAATAACAAACGCCATTCATGCCTAGATAACTTAGACGGTTCCCATCGAGTACGATGGATGTAGGGAGTGCTAACACCTTCTCCTTACATAACTGACTTTCGAACCCGACATGGTTGCGATGACTATACCCTATCCTTTTCCCTTTGGGTTTTCTCGATATTTTCCCTTTCCCTTCTTGGGGAATAAATAAAGTCTGATGGCGACTCTCATAAGTCCATCCGTGATCGTGCAAACCTTAGTCTTGCGCATCGCAAAGATCGTATTTTTCGAGGTACGACAGATGGTGACTCTGCTGGGGATAAGGTTCACCCCTAAGCAAGTCAAGCCTAGTCTAGGTTTTATTCGCATGTTTGAGTGTTGGTTTATCTTTCTTGCTTGCTTATATTTCTTTTGCTTGCTTTCCATATTATTATCTGTGGTTCTTTGGCACTATGGGATGTAAACTTTGATTGCAAACTTTGTGGGAAAGGCTTTCTACCCGAGCCTAGAGTGTAAAAACATAAGATATGAGAGGTTGAGTAGTATGGGGCACCGAGGAGTCCTCCTTACGTAGTTCGATACGAGAACATTGCTTAGAGTAGATTATAATGAGGATGTTGGTGGCCGTCAAGTTCTTGGCGTAGACGACCAACGTTTTCATTGGGATCCATGACTCTAAGGACCTTTTAGAACCTTGAACCGTTTGGCAAAACCTAGGATTGATGGTCACGTAGTATGGGGCACCGAGGAGTTCTCCTCGTGTAGTTCGATACAAAGATCTCGCCCGAAAGAGATTCATATGATGGAGTCATCAACCGTCATGTTCATGGTGTGTCTAATGAATAGTCATATGGATCTGTGACTTTGGGGTTCCTTTAAACTCTAGATCCTACATGGTGAGAACCCTGTGTTCGAGCAATCTTTTATCCTCCATTTGTACCTTTGATCTTGTATCTGGGAGTAACCTAATATACATTGTATTCATATGCATATCATTTCATTTGCATCTCACTTGCATTACATATTATTCTCCCAGCAGAAACTCATTCCATCCTCTATTCATATCTGTCAGTTGATTTCCCGACACTCATACTGGACCTGTGGTAGCTGAAAAGCGTTTGAAGGAAGTCCAATCAGAGACAAGGGGAGTATAGAAAACTTGAAAGCCTGGTCAGACTAACCAAGTGGGAAGTTGTGGTAGCTATGTCATAAAATAACTTTCAACACGTTGAGGTGAAGAATCTTGATACTGTGTTGACCAATCCATTGTACGATCTTCTGATTTATGATAATCTTCCATAAGGGAACATTCTTACTCAGCCTCAAATGATGCCATTGACTGATTCTATGAAGGAAATATTTTGTGCCCTTGAGAAGGAAGTCCGAGCTTTGGAAGTGCATGATGCGCATGTGCTCGATGCTTCTGATATGTGCCTAGTACCAGACTTGATGATTCCTCAGAAATTCAAAGTACCCAACTTTGAGAAGTACAATGGTCTCAGTTGCCCAAAGCGTCATTTGGTGATGTTCTGTCGAAAGATGACTTCCTATATCCATGACGATAGGTTGATGATTCATTGTTTTCAAGACAGTTTGAGTTGAGCATCTTTGAATTGGTACATGAACTTAGAAAGAATTTGTATCCAGTCATGGAATGACTTTTCCAACGCCTTTCTGAAGCAGTACAAGTTTAACTTGGACATGACTCCAGACCGTGTGCAATTGCAAAACCTATCTCAGAAGAGCAATGAATCCTTAAGAGGATATGCGCAATGATGGAGAGAATTGGCAGCCCAAGTGCAACCGCCACTCTTAGAAAAGGAGTTGGTTGATTTGTTCATGAAAACCTTTCAAAGCCCATACTTCGAAAGGTTGGTGAGAAGTGCGGTATCAGACTTTTCTCATCTAGTGACAATAGGAGAACGCATCGAGGGTGGCCTAAAAAATGGAAGAATCCAAGGAGCTTCAAGCAGCCAAGCTAGTGAAATTGAGTCTCTCAGTAATTCCCAAGAGGAAGAAGAGGAGGAAATTAATGCAGTCATGGCAAATGTTGAGCAATCTCATGGTGCAACAGCAAGACCTTATAGTCCATCATCTTGTCAGTAGTCATCTTCAGCACTACGCCATCCTTATAGACAACCAATAATGCCTAGAGTGCCATGCCAGAATCCTTGGATTGCTCCTCATGCAAATCAACGAGCTCATGGCAGAGGACATCAGGATCAGCGTCAGAGTCAGCATAGGCCTCAAAACAATCTGGAAAGAAGGAATGATCCTCTTCACCCAGTTCCTATGTCATATAGTCAACTTCTGCCACATCTGGTCCGAAACTCACTGATAGAGCCCAAGTCTCTCAAGCCGTTTCCAGAACCATACCCTCCTGGATACGATCCCAATGTGCGATGTGGATATCATGCTGGGTCAATAGGGCACTCAACTGAAGACTGCAAAGCTTTCCAAGCCAAAGTACAATAGTTGATCGACAAGAAGTACATATCCTTTCCAGAAGGAACCTTGGTTATGCACGTCAACTTCTCGCCTGAATGAGTTTGAAGATTTCTAGAGGCATCTCCTAAAGCCAGTGGTTCAGACAGGAAGACATTATCCTTGGACCTGGCAACCATTAGATCACTTTTATCATTTGTATTTATAGCTCCTTTCTTGTTAAATGCTGCTTGTTTTTAAACATTGTTGTTTTGAATGGTAATATTAATGAAGTGATCACACATTTTTTGAATTAATCATGTCGCAT
Organism: Lathyrus tuberosus; assembly: GCA_022829125.1. NCBI lineage: Eukaryota > Viridiplantae > Streptophyta > Magnoliopsida > Fabales > Fabaceae > Lathyrus > Lathyrus tuberosus. Next base: position 13,997,519 of record JALAZF010000120.1, on the reverse strand, counting down.
TCGCTCATTTTTCTTCACTTATATAAAAATAATAATAAAAAATAATACAAAAAAATACATGCATATACCTCTCGTCCACTTTCTTTATCAAACTGCTGTTTTAGCAAAGATTGGAGGGAGGATGATGAAAACGAAATACCCATAATTTCTGTTGGTATGCTTTCGAATAAAATCCTACTGATGATGTACAGGCATTGTTTCAATTCCCCAAACACTGGAGAAATAAGGAGTTAGTCCCTAGTTAAACACTTCGAGCCTAGAAGTAGGAGTTTCATTCGGATATCTAAATCCATACACTTAACATGGGGCATGGGTAATGTTTAGTTAATCTGACTACACATTTGATTTCAAGATGATACATCCCGTTGGAGGATTAAGCACATGATATTATTCGCACACATCCTGAAGTGTCGAAGGAACCACGCAAAATTCAAAAGTCATGACGGTTGTTCTTCAAATAACCAATGAATTGGCAGTCACAAGCCTTCCAAAAAAAATCAAAAAAGAAAGAAGAAAAGCCTGCTAAGTCAAACACCCAAAAAAGGTGACATAGGCAAAAATTAGGGCAATCCTGATGGATTGGAAAAACAAAAGCAGTCCAGGAAAAAGTTAGGGATCAAAAGAAAAAATCAAAAGAGGTCCTCAGATCCTCAATAAAGCAAAACAGGATTCAGTGACCACCATGGCAAAAAATAAATGGGTCACTGACATTCATGACATAACAAAATAAGGTGACTCCCATTTTAAGCGAATCTTGAATACTCATATTCACTAATACACCATCGAATTCTCTTTGAAGACGAATGTGTGTCAAAATAACTGAACGTAGGACTAGAGATCATCACGAAGAAGGGGTGGGCACAAATCAAATTTTGAGCCTTATATCCTTTGTTTCATCAACCGTGAACCAGACCACGTTACAACCCTCAAAAGACCTAATTGAGGCCGGGTTTATTCGGAAAGCATATTGCGGCAAGGTTGCGTAAACTGACTCCTACATATTTGCTAATCTTCTTCTTATTGTACCTTTCACACATGAACTAAATCAACACTACGCTTGGACTAATGGTCCATTCGTCACAATCACATTATCCCAATAAATGATTTTTTCATAACTTGCATGAGCATTGCATTAAAATTACCATATATGAATAAATAATTTTAATTGCAAGTCAGCACTTGACATCAAGGAGATTCTAACAAAGGAGCAATCAAAGAGGACTTGATTGTTTTTCAAACTCAATCAGAGTCAAGATCACCTCATGGATAAGAGGCCTTGGCATCCAATGATTATGAAATCAGTCAATCCAGAGCAAGTCCCCAAGCATTAGTTGATTATGGGCTAAATCATAATCAGGAGAGCATTATCTCAAGACTCTACCGGCCAAGGGGCATGCATCTAGAGGTTCCTTTTGATTAAGGGTGAATCCCTCCAATGCTTAGACATCATAAGTTAAGTTGCTTCAACGCTCATTCTAGGGAAAACTACCTAAAGAGTACATTGAAGCCAATCACTCCAAGAGCCAGTTAATCAAGGAAAAATCCTTTCATGACTTGAAGTTCTGGGGTAAACCATCTCGAGTTCATCTCATGGTACCACCACTTCCAAATTTTCTATCAAGGACAAATCCTATAATGACTCAGAATTTTGGGGCAAGCCATTCTCGAGTTCATCTCATGGTATAGCTGCTTCCAAACTTCCTTTCAAGGAAAATTTCTTCAAAGACCCAAACTAGGGCAAGATGAGCCAAATTGGGGCAACTCCTCTCCATACTTTCAAGCAATTCAAGCAAACTTTGTCGACAATTTTTGAGTTCAAGACGAGTGTCAGGGAATCATGCTACCACCCCACCAAATAATCTTTTACCTTTTGACAAGAAGCCTTGTTGCAAATGAGCCATTTCCTTCTACTACCCTATGATGGGGCATTTTCGGAAACTTTCATATCATCGCATAGATCATTCACATGCATTAGTCATGTCGCTTCGCTCAAGCATAAAGCCATGCACATCATATCATTCATTAGGCCTAACCCCACAACATGAATCTGACACCTCAAATCCGGTAACACAAGATTTGACACCAAAGTCCAAGTTCCCGTCTAGCAAACCATCCTAAAGTCCAAGTTCCCATCTTGAAAACCTGCTAAAAGTCCAAGTTCCCGTATGGCAGTTAAAAGTCCAAGTTCCCGTCTGGCAAACCATCCTAAAGTCCAAGTTCCCGTCTGGAAAACCTGTTAAAAGTCTAAGTTCCCGTATGGCAATTAAAAGTCTAAGTTCTCGTCTGGCAGTTAAAAGTTCAAGTTCATGTCCGGCAGTTAAAAGTCCAAGTCCGCGTCTGGCAATTAAAAGTCCAAGTTCTCGTCTGGAAATTAAAAGTCCAAGTCCCCGTCTAGCAATTAAAAGTCCAAGTTCCCGTCTGGAAAACTACCTAAAAGTCCACCCTTGTTGGCACCTTCATAATCCAAAAGTCTAATTTTTATTGGCAACTTCCTAAAAGTCCACCCTTGTTGGCACCTTCATAATCCCAAAGTCCAATTTTTATTGGCAACTACCCAAAAGTCCACCCTTGGTGGCACCTTCATAAAAGCCCAATTTTTATTGGCAACTACCTAAAAGTCCACCCTTGTTGACACCTTCATAAAAGTCCAATTTTGATTGACAACTAACTAAAATTCCACCATTGTTGGCACCTTCATAAAAGTCCAATTTTTATTGGCAACTACCTAAAAGTCCACCCTTGTTGGCACCTTCATAATCCCAAAGTCCAATTTTTATTGGCAACTACTCGAAAGTCCACCCTTGTTGGCACCTTCATAAAACGCAAAGTTCAATATCACTTGGCAATTCCTAAATCCAATCCTTAATGATATCCAAAAGGGTCTCACCCTCAAAGAGAGACCTATTCCAAGCATACTCCATCATTTGCATTGTCACATGCATGACATGCATAACATTCTTGCCCAAAACAAGATTGTCATCAAACACAGTCATTGCAATCATCAACATAACAAAATCATGTGCATTCATACATGCGTATAAATTCCCAACATTTGCATCCTCATAAGTAACTTCATGCAACATGCAATGCATATCATTTCCACCCAAAGTGGAATGGCGTATCATAACAGGATCCAGGACCAATCAGCAAAGCATCATGGTCATCCCTCCTTCAAAGTCGGCTATATTACTCGGAAAAGAGTTGATATCCCGCACCTGCTCATGGGATTTCTACCCCCTAGCAATTCATTTTTTAACCATGCAGTTGATAATGATTTTCCCCAACATCTTCGCTTTTGTGTTCCCCAAGCAGAGGTTACACTAAAAATTCTCCTATGAGCTTTTCCTCTGCAAAACTTGGCCAATAAACTTGTTCTTCCTTTATTTTATTGCATTTTCACTGCTTTCTCTTTCTACATTTCATCTCTGCATTTCATATCCACCTTTTAGGGCAAAACTTGGGGTCTTTCTGTATTTAATTATCTTCCACCAGGAATGTACGAAGACCACTATCATTCATACCTTCTGGTTCAAGTTAATTAAATATGAGCATCTGTCATACCCCAATTTTTTCCACCATTCATATGGTTTTGAGTGACTTTTATATCGAATAAATGAGATAGCACAGTTGGTAAGAAGGTATGTGTAAGAGGTTAAATCTTAAGGTCGCGGGTTCAAGTCCCATTGCATTACTTTTTGTATTTATTTTCCTTTTTGTGTATTTCATTAAAAAAAAGGGTAAAAAGATCATTTTTCCATTATTGAATTATTACTTTTGTTTTTTTTATTTAGGAGTATTTTAAAAAATTATTTTTTATTTTTAAATCTTTATTTTATGCATTAAATAAATAAATAAACCCCAAAAATAAAAATCTCAAGATCAATTCAAGATTCTTTCCAAAACAAACCACAAACATGTTTTCTTGAAATTCAATCATCATAAAATCATGTTCAAGACAAAGTTTTATTTCTTTCCAAAACAACATACAAACATGTCAGATTCTTGCATTCAAGTTGGACATCAAAGTTCAAATTTATGAGCTTATATAAAGAGCAGCATACACACAACATCAACAATTTTCACAGTCCACAAATTTCACAACTTTCAACTTTTGCACACTTCATTCACAAACTCACTTTGCAATTCTTTTTTCAAAACTTATTTTCAAAACTATTAGTTCTTTCTTTTCTTTGGCTGGTGATTTCCATATGAGGCCCCCCTTTGTTGATTTTTAATTTTATCATTTTTTGGTGTGCTATTTGAACCAGATGATGATATTTAGCTGATGGTTCACTTTTAAAAAGATTTATTCATTGTATTTTGTTTGCGAAAATTGTTCTAATGCTACTATATTACCCTTTGTACATATTCCTAAACCTCACACACGTATACATCAAACTGCCTTTTTACTAATATTTGCAGTAACAATTCACAACCATACACAAACCCCAAATAACAATAACATGTCCACATTTCCACCACCAACAACCTTTAACATCGATCAAAAACTTTGACATAAACCAAATTTCGTAACTGTTATAACAAAGTTCACATGAGTAAATCAGAAAAAAAATGAAATAGAATCTATAAACAGCAAGAGCAATCGAAGTCAGGAGCTGAAGAAAAAAAAACCAATACACTAGCAACACCCTCTCTCAGATCTGGGCTTTAGTGCATTTGGACCTTTTGGCCCATGTTCTTTTTTTTAGTCGTCTCTTCTTATTCTTTCTAACTATTGATTTCTATCTTGTTATTTTAATTTCTATTAATATATAGTGAAATCAAAAAATGCATTCTATTTAATTAAAAGAAAAAAATAAAAGAATACTTTTAATAAATTAGGATAATTATTTTTATATAGAATGAATATTTAGATATTATGATTTAACCTTTTTTTTTAAATAATCCAAAAAATAAAAATGATTTCTCTTATTTTTTTTCATCAAATATTTAATTTTAGAAATTAATTTTATTTAATCATGAACAAATACAATCATCAATTTACTTTAAGTTTTTAGTGAGTGATAATACTGATTAATTAATTGAATATTCATATTGATTTAGAATTAATATTCGTTCTCTTGTATTCTCATGATGTATATAATCTCTTTCCCACGTGTATAAACTCTAAAATCTATATTTTTAATAATAAATTCTTGATTCGTATCGAGCCATTTTCATACCCTGTAAGTCGGTCATTTATGATCACCATCGACCGTAGTCATTAGAGTCCTTTGTTGCATGATAACATTAGGTTGGTCCCCCCTTAATCTAACCTTAGGATCTTAGAGCTAGGATAGATTTCCCTTCTTAAAATTAAAGTCTCTTTTTCTAAAAAAAATATCAAAAAATACTCTAATTATATCTAACCTCTCTTCAAAAAAATCTAAAAAATACCTCACAAATTACAAACATTTTTGCCATTTGGCTTTTCAGTTTAAAACTTTTCAAAAAGGACATGCTTCGTGGCATCGTCCATAAAAAACACACAACAAACAAAAACACTTTCAACACGAACTTTGGAGTTCTGATTCCCTCTAGGATACGTAGGCACTGAGTTGAAAACTCAGACGAACTCAATAATAAAAAACTATCATTTTTATTCAAGTATTTATCCTTTTTCCTTTAGAAAAATTATAGAATAACAAACACCCTTCATGCCTAGATAACTTAGACGGTTCCCATCGAGTATGATGGATGTAGGGAGTGCTAACACCTTCTCCTTACATAACCGACTTCCGAACCCGACATGGTTGCGATGACCATACCCTATCCTTTTCTCTTTGGGTTTTCTCGATATTTTCCCTTTCCCTTTTTGGGGAATAAATAAAGTCTGATGGTGACTCTCATAAGTCCATCCATGATCGTGTAAACCCTAGTTTTGCCCATCGCGAAGATCGTATTTTTCGAGGTACGACACAAAAGACACACAGTGGAAGTTACCTTTAAATCTGTCTGAAGGAACTTTTGGTCAATATTTGCATCATTTATCATCTTTATCACTTATGTATTGACATCATTATTAAATATCATTTTTTGTCACTTTGTTTGATATCATGTTTGTTTTGTTTGATATCATGTTTTAATATCATGTTGCTTTGTTTGATATCATGTATGGATATCGCTTTGATTTGCTTTGATGTCATGCTTGAACATGTTTATCTTTATGCTTCGATATCATGTTTGAATATCTTTGTCTTGTATGTTGATATCATGTATGAATATTTTGTCCCTCACTTATGATTGTTCATGATTGACACCATGTTTGAGTGTCGTTTATAATTGATACCATGTTCAAGTAATGCTTTGACTTATGCATGTTTAGTTTGAATTTGTATCTTGAATCCATATTTAAGTAATGCCTTGACTTATACATGTTTTGTTTGAACTTTAAATTATATTCATGATTAAGTGATGTTTTGACTTATCCATAATAATTTGAACTTGTAACCTTTATCCATGTTTAAGTAATGTTTTGACTTATACATGCCTTGTTTGAATCTTTGAATGTGTACATGTTTAAGTAATGTTTTGACTTATGCATGTCTTATGAATCTTATCCATGTTTAACTAATGATTTGACTTATACATGCTTGTTGAATATCAATTGATATCATGCTTGAATATCATCTTTGTCCATGTTCACCCATATTGTTCATGTGTACTTTAAGCTTTATCCCTAAGTGATTTTAGCTTCTTTGCCTTCATCCTTCCTTTATCTTTTGTTCCCAAATCCAAAGGAAATGTATTCTTGTTGACTTTATGTCATAGGTAGCTTAGCCTTTCCTCAACCTTCCCCTTTTGACCTTGTTAGAGTCACCAACTTTTCAACTTAGCCTTAGGATAGAGTTTGTACACTCTATGTAAGTGTTATTGCTATGAACACTTACCACCCCTTTTGAACCTTTACCACAATCAAGTGTTCTTCACCCTTGTTTAGGTGAACTATACATACTCTGATTCCATCCTTGTAAGGATATGTAGGCACAAGACCGCGAATTTTTGGCGAGCATACTTAGTGACTAAACCCTTAGGTTGCTATCTCTCACCATAAAACCCAAACACAAAACAACAACAAACAATAACACAAATACTAGCAAGAGGTTCCTATAGAATACTATAGATGCTTAGGATGTTAACACCTTCCGTAGGTATAACCAACCCCCGAACCCCAAATCTCTTAGCATTATTGTTACATTGCAAACTTAGGGTTTTATACGATCTTTACCCTTTCCTTTGGATAAATTAAAGTTCGGTGGTGAATCTTTAAAGATTTGTGATTCAAGTTTAATCAATAGCTTGATATCCGATTCTCAGTGCAATAGAAATGGCGACTTCACTGGGGACATTCCCTTAAGAGGGTTAAGCCTAACTTGCTTATATTTGTGTTATATTGTTTGCCTGCTACTATTTGTTTTGTTGTTTCTCATGGGTGGTTACCTTGTATGTGGTGAGATAAGTCCCAACCTGGATTTGAGTATAAAAATAAGATAGGAAGGTGGTATATTCAAGAAGGCTTATAGGGAGTTGATTCCCGACCAAGCTAACTTGAGAAATCAAAACTCAGTGGAGGCACTTTTTAAGAATAAGTATTATTGATCAATAAATTGTGAAAACAATATTATTCTTGATTGAGCCTACGAAGCTGAGAACTTTTAGTCACCTTTAATCCCACTTGGCCTTGTTAGGAACGTAGTGCGATGACTATGAGGGTGTATACCCAAAATAGTTGATACACGATACTACACTCAAAAGAGGTTCTCTTGAGAATATCATTAACTACCGAGTAATTGGGAAATTGATAATATCCGAAAGATGGACTGATGACTTTGAGAACTTGTTAGAACCCACTGTACATGTACACAATAAACCCTAGTACATATCGTTATGGGAGGGTTAAACCTTAACTCCATGCTTGTTGTTTACCCTTAAAACCTATGTGCAACCTTGTCCGTATGCAATGCATCAACATACATTCATGCATTCATGAATAACCCTTTGGTTTCAAGGAACTCAGTTGTTCATTTCTTTGCAAAAAAAATAATAATAAAATCAATAGAGATCATGGATTATGTAATGGAACTTTTCAGTTTTTTTCCATAGATGTCATCCTCATCATTTGGCTGTCAAGATAGAAAATCAACACCCTGTGGTTGTTCCTCCTTAAGGTTGTCAAAATCAAAGCAAGAACAAGAAAAAGGACCATAACAGGAGGAACAAAGCTCTCGATAAGCCAATTCCAGTGCCACTTAGTAAGCTCTACTCGCTGCTAATTTAAAAATTCATTGGTGACTCCTCGACCTCTCAATCTTGTGCTGGGACCATGGCACAATGCAAACTTAACATGTGAATTCCATAAAGGGACTGAAGGACATGATCTAGATACTTGCTTGGCGTTGAGAGCTTTTGTACAAGAGTTGATCCATAATCAGAGTCTGGTCTTGGAGGAAGACCACCCACAGGTTGAATATGGATACCTTACTGGGGAATCGGGGCATCCCAACAAGGAGTGCAAAGGTTTCAAACTCAGATTGCTAAGTTTGTTAGAGATGATGAAGCCTCAAGAAGGAAGGCCAATTACTGATGTCTTGATTTCTGAGCCAGTTCACAAAGGACCTATGAGACCTCTCAAGTTTTTGTACCATAAGGAACAAGTCACCAATGGCAGAAGTGACCCCCTTTCTGGACTTGGAATTTGAAGCATACATCAAGTTTGTTGAAGTCAATTCCCTAAAAGCTGGTTATCTTTCGGTTGCTTCAGCATTTTCCGTTATAATTTATTTGCATGTTGATTTTATATTTGCTTGTAAGCATTGTTGTGTTTTGAATTGGCAAGATTAATGAAATGTTTATGCATCTTTTGAATCAATACATTCGTATTCACTCATTTTCTTCCATTGTTATTATAAAAAGCAAAAGATATATTTTTCTTATCCACTTATCTTTATCAAATTGTTGTTTTAACAAAGATTGGAGGGAGAATGATGAAAACTAGATGCTTGAAATTGTTGTGGTATGTTTTCAATTAAGAACCTTGCCGATGATGTAAGGCATTGTTTCAAATCCCCAAACACTGGAGAAATAAGGAGTTAATCCCTAGTCAACCACTTTGAGCCTAAAAGTAGTTATTTTCTTTCGGAATTAAAAAACCCTTAAATCTTAAACCTGGGGCAGGGTAGTTCTCAGTTTAACTTGGTTATACATTCGAATACAAGAGCTTCATGCAAGACACCTTTCAACTCTTTTAAATCAAGTGAATAAATGTTGTACAAGTTGTTCCCAAAGTGATAAATAAAGAAGGATCGTTAAGAAATCCTTACTCAAAGAATGAGCCGAGTCCCTTTCAAGGCAAAAGCTAAGCAAAATGGGAAGCTCATGAGCTTGCCTTAAACAAAAAGGTTTGTATGACAACCAAAAAGAATTTGACCTTAAATCCTCACCATGAAAGTCCTCAATGGCAAAAAAAGACCAAATGTTGTAAGGAAGCAGTGACTTCCATCCTAATGGTCCCTTAGACTTCTGAACCATCATTATCAGTACAAATTCCCAATCCTTGGGAACCTGAGCACTTAGTCTGAGTTAACTGAACGTAGGATTGGAAGTTAATCACGAAGATTGGGTGGGTGCAAAAAAACTTTGAGCCTTTATCCTTTGTTTCATAAACCGTGAACCAAGCCACGTTATAACCCTTAAAAGACCTAATTGAGGCGAGTTTGATTTGAAAGCATACTACAACTAGGTTGTGTTAACCTGACTCCTAATGATCTTTGTTAATTGTTTGTGTTGATCATCTCATCTCCCGTTTTGTAAATGGCTAGATACACTTCGTTTCTTTCATTGACTTATTCCACTATACGCCATATCAATAAATTTTGATTTCAAAAGCTTGCATGAGTGTTGCATTAAAATTGCCAACTTTTTAATGAACAATATTGTTTGCAAGATAACCCAACATCAAAAGAATTCCAACAAATGTAGCCAGATAGGGAATTTGACTTGGTAAAAGAAGTCCAGTCAGGGGCGAACCAATTTGAGAATATTTCAATCCGAATCAACCACTTCAAGTGTCGGCTAATCAAAGGTTGAATTTTATCAAGACTCGGACTAGAGTGAGATGTTCCACAGAGCACAATGAGCCCAGTTTCCAAAGGTCAGTCAATCCAAAGCAAACCATTCTATGAAATGGTCAAATCAGGGCAAGACATTTTGAGGTCTTCTCATGACAAGTAGCTTCTCAACTCCTTTCAAGGTAATAACTTCGAGGACCCACTATCAGGGACAAGATTAAGCCATAAAGGGGCACGTTGCTTAAATACTTTGCTAAGCAGGGCAAAATGTTTCCTATTCATTACTGGCACTGTTTGACGGAATATAATTGTTATTGATATACAAAGCCCAGTCGTCATTGACTCCCTTGTTCAAGTTACTTCCCAGCTGTTGCTATTACAGCCTGACTATCCCTAAGGGACAAGTTCAAAGACTCTGTTGTACAGAATATAGTCGATATGGGGTAGTTACGTCGAGATTCGATGAATCTCTCCAAGGGTTTGAAGACACTAAGGCATTGTTATGGACCATTTTCTGTAAAATCCTCTTGATATGCTTTCTTCTCATCAACCATGTGATATGGGGCAATTGAGAATTGAAGTTTTTTTTTATCACAAGAGCAGTGGTTGCCCATCATGCAGCTTTTTCAATGTAGAACTAAGTGTTCTCTTAAGCAAGTGTGTTCTTGCGACCTGACGTACACGTATCCCCAATGGGTCTCTACCCCAGGAAACTCTGACATGTTTAGGTGATTCCCCAGTGTGAGTATCCACTTCAAATGGTTATGGCAACTCCCCGGTGAGTATCCACTTCCAACAGTTGTGACGAGTTTGATGCAAGACTCCCCAGTTGGTGACCTAGGAATTCCCGATGAATTTTCTCAGCCTCATACTTCTTCAGATAAGGGGATGTTTATTTCATCCATCAGTGAATTTCTTACAAACTTCACTCTTCTTCAGCAAAGTGGATATTCATTCCTTTCCTCGTGTAGTTTCAACTTAAACAGCTATAGCCACAACTTTGGTCCGAGATTCCCCATTGAGATGGATATTTATTTTATCCCCTATGAAGTCTCTAATCATGGCGACCCTTTTCTAGTGGACATTTCTCTTCCAACAAGGAAATCAGATTCATGATGGCAATCCCTCAGGTGAAGTCATGATGTTATATCCTCGAGTGGAATATTTTTTTCCCCAGAGAAGGTTGAAACCTTGAAGTAGGACTTTGGTTCTGCATATGGCTTCTTATTCATCTCTTGCTAGATGTCTCCATCTTGTGAAGGTTGACCGAGTATCCTCGTCGAGATGTTTATTTCATCTCCAGTTTACTTCTCCTCGTTTGTTTTGTCAGCATAAACATAAGCATGACATACATACGTTCATAAAAATATACATGGCATATGAGCATTATTGCTACCTTGATGTCTTTTGTTCGTTTACTTTGGTTGTGTTTATCACCAAGTAACCTGGTTTGTCTCCTCTCTCCAGTATAGTCATCAACCTTAAGCAGAAAGTGCACATCCTTTCTAGTTCCCCACTGAGATTGATCCTCATGGAAGGTTGGTTGCTTTAGTTATCGTTTCCATGTGTTGTATCCCAAATTTTACCCTTAGATTCTTTGATCTTTTGCATATCATTCTAAGTCGGTCTCTGTTTTCGCATTTTTAGTTAAACATTTCATTGATCATTAAACATGCATTTTTTAGTCAATTTTATCATTCCATTTTAGAATATGTTTTATTATCTTAAGATTTATTTAGAATTGATTTAATTTAATTTCAATTTCGTTTATTATATTTTTTATAGTTATTTAATTTAGTTTATCTTTTTTTTTTACAATAGTATATTTAAGTTAGTTTATTTTAATTATAACTTTAATTTTAAACTTAATCTAGTTTTAATTTTTGCTTTTTGATTTAAGTTTAGTGTTGTTTAGAATTTAATTATTTAGTCAAATTGGATTTATTTCTTTTTATAATCTCTATCATTGGTTAGAATTAATAATTGTTATTTTGTAAAGTTTAGATATTTTCAATTCAAATACCAAAAAAACCAAAAATATTTTAATGGCTTATTTTCAATATTTTAGTTTAACTAGAATTTAGTTTAGTATTTAGAATTCAGAATTTAGTTTAGATTTAAATTAGAAATTTTATTTAGTTAGAGTTAACTTAATTATTTATTAAGTTTTTTTAGGTAGATATTAGTCCTTTTAGGTTTTAGTTCGTTTGAGACTTTATTTAATTTCTAATTCATTCTTGTTTACCCCCGGTATTCGGTTTATTATTTGACTCTCATTGCGCTCGCTGTATATACTGTATACTTTACTTTTAATACTCGAGGTTTACCCCCGAGAATCTCCATTCCTCGTGCCATCCGGTAAAGCTATTCAAATAGGGGCAACTGTTGTACCCCAAATTTTACCCTTAGATTCTTTAATTTTTTGCATATCATTCTAAGTCGGTCTCTGTTTTCGCATTTTTAGTTCAACATTTCATTGATCATTAATCATGCATTTTTTAGTCAATTTTATCATTCCATTTTAGAATATGTTTTATTATCTTAAGTTTTATTTAGAATTGATTTAATTTAATTTCAATTTCGTTTATTATATTTTTTATAGTTATTTAATTTAGTTTATCTTTTTTTTTACAATAGTATATTTAAGTTAGTTTATTTTAATTATAACTTTAATTTTAAACTTAATCTAGTTTTAATTTTTGCTTTTGGATTTTAGTTTAGTTTTGATTAGCCTTAATTTTAATTTAATTTATTTAATTTTATCTTCATTTTAATTTTAATCACAATTATAGTTTCTATTTTCTTTTTAGTTTTAAGTTTAATTTAATGTAATTCATTTTGAGGTTTTGCAAAGATACAAAAAATCAACTTTTGACCATGTTACTACACAATAACCAGCATCCTGTCTTGCGCATAAAAAAACACAGAATCTTAACAGCTACAAACTCGCTGCATCCTTTGACCAACTGTTATCCCTTAACACTCCCAGCCAAAACCTTTGTCACAAAACCACGGTGCTGCTCTCTGCTCACATTTTCATTCCAAAACCAAGTCTCTGCGTCAAACCTATACTGCTACAACCTGCTTCAAGCAACAACGACTAAACACCCTGCATCAAGCCAAAACCTGCCATAGAAAGGGACTCATCAATTGAAGACTTGGTCAACAAGTCTAATTTTGTTTTCGAAAAGACGAGAGCAGAATAAAAGAGAGAGGAGGAGAATTGAAAAGAGGACAACAAGAGATCCTAAAGAAATACTCACCTTCAAAATCACCTGACTCCCATCGAATGCTCCCGGCAACCTTCATTTCATATTTTTTAGACCCAATACTCAAACTTCAATCTACCCTCCAATAACCTTCTGAAACTTCTACCTTCTTACCTGTAATAACCATTCACCAACAACCACTCATTAACCGCTGCAGAACCCACCTTCATCAATCTCCTTCGTAAAATTCAACCAGACACATTCCTCTTCAACAGCACCTTGACAAACCATTAAACTCCCACTCATCATCAATATCCTTCCCTCTGTCCATTGTTCACAACACAATAACCTCTCCTATCTAAACTTCAACAACCCTGAAGCCAACTTTCCCTACCGTCAACACACTCGCACAACACCCTTCACCACACCCAAACTCACCACCGCCATCAAACTTTCCAAACCGTCAAAACACAAACAATAACAACACGACCCACATACTCTCGCTATCGGTTTCAGTAGAAAGGAGAAAGACTCTTTCTCCGACAATCAACAACACGCACACGGAGGGAGACGCGAGAGCAAATCACGCACGCAGAAAAGAGAAGGAGATTCAGAGACGGATTGAGAGAGGGAATCGCGAGCTTGGAAACTGAGACACGGGACCACGTTCTTCAAACGGCCGCGCAGCACCATTGACATTTCACCGCGGGTAAGGGGGTCATTTAGCTATTCCTTTTCGATCTATGTTTTATCTATTTTCCATTTATTGTATTTGGGGAGGAAGAACTGGGAGTATGATTTATGAGAGAGATGAGAAAGACGCGGCAATACAAGAGGGTGAGTGAGTCCGCGTGAAAAAGAATTGGGATAATGTTGAGAGGAAGTGTTGTGAGAGTGATTGGGAAGAGTGGCAATAATCGTATATCATTTTCTCTCTTTTTAGCCGTTTGTTTGATCCGTTTTTAGGATTAGATTTATGTGTTTGTTTGGGATCCAACAGGTCAAGCCCACGACCTATAATCCGCCCCAGGATTTGTCTTCCATGCCCACAGATGGGCCTTAATCCGTTCCAGCAAACGAAACCCAGCACACCCCATCCAGTTTGTTTCAGCTTCTTTATAATTATTGTTTCATTTTTTTTAAGTTTAGTGTTGTTTAGAATTTAATTATTTAGTCAAATTGGATTTATTTCTTTTTATAATCTCTATCATTGGTTAGAATTAATAATTGTTATTTTGTAAAGTTTAGATATTTTCAATTCAAATACCCAAAAAACCAAAAATATTTTAATAGCTTATTTTCAATATTTTAGTTTAACTAGAATTTAGTTTAGTATTTAGAATTCAGAATTTAGTTTAGATTTAAATTAGAAATTTTATTTAGTTAGAGTTAGCTTAATTATTTATTAAGTTTTTTTAGGTAGATATTAGTCCTTTTAGTTTTTAGTTCGTTTGAGACTTTATTTAATTTCTAATTCATTCTTGTTTACCCCCGGTATTCGGTTTATTATTTGACTCTCATTGCGCTCACTGTATATACTGTATACTTTACTTTTAATACTCGAGGTTTTCCTCCTTGTCCCTCTGTTGCCTGTATCTCATTCCAAAGGAAAGGGTTCCCCTCTGTTGACTGTCATGTCATTTAGGATAGCCGTGCCCGTCATTCCATTATCTCACGCCGCCGCGCGATCGAGACTTGCTCTTCCCTTTCAATCTAGGTTTAGGTTTGGAGTCGCCGCACTCCACGTAGGTGTCTTGCTGTCAGACCCTACTATCCCTTGAGACACTTCATTCCCTGTTTTACCTAGCCTTAGGTTTGGAGTCGTCGCACTCCACGTAGGTGTCTTGCCGTCAGACCCTACTTTCCCTTGGAACCTTGACCACAGTCAAGAGTTCCTCACCCCCGTTGAGGGGAACTACGGACGCTCTGATTTCTCAAAGTACCTTTTGAGAATACGTAGGCATAGGATTGTGAGATCCTAGCGAGCTACCTTTTTCTTTTTCCACCTTTTTCCTTTACATCCAATGCCTTTTTGGATTCCACCTTTTCTTTTTTCCACCTTTCTATTTCTCACCCTGTTTACCCCGTATTAAGGGGAACTACGAATGCTCTGATTCCATTCCCGTCAGGATACGTAGGCACAAGATGCGATGTCTTGGCGAGCATACTTAGTGTATATACCCCTAGGTCTTTTTCCTTAGCACATTTTCCTTAGCAAGCAAATAATAACTTAACACAAATACAAACAAGAGGTTCCTATAGAGTACTACAGATACTTAGGATGCTAACACCCTCCCTAAGTATAACCAACCCCCGAACCTTAGATCTCTGAGTTGTGTCTCTACACAGCGCACTTAGGGTTTTTCGGTCTTTACCCTTTCCTTTGGATAAATTAAAGCTCGGTGGTGAATTTCATGTTTTGTGATTCAAGTTAATTAATAGCTTGATATCCGATTCTCAGTGCAACAGAAAATGGCGACTTCACTGGGGACATGCCCCAAGAGGGTTAAGCCTATCTTGTTTATATCTGTGTTATTTACATGTTTGCTTGCTTGTACATTTGTATATTTATACCTGTATATATATTTGGTGTGCTTGGGTTTTGCTATGTGCAGGGTGGTTACTTTGAGTGGTGAGATAAGTCCTAACCCGGACTTGAGCATACACTTATGATAGGATTATGGTGTAATCAATAGTCGGTTGTTGGGAGTAGTCCTAACAATTTATGGCATATGATGACCACACTCAGATGAGGCCCTTTGGGATTGTTGATGTCTGATGTGAGCAGTCGCATTGATATTACTTTTTCAATTTGGATCCAGGGATTCTGAGGACCGTAGTTACCTTCACCCCACTTGGCCTTTTTTAGGACGTAGTGCGATGGCTATGAGGGAGTAGTCCCAAATGGTTGATACACGATACTACACTCAGACGAGTTTATCTTGAGAATATTATTAACCCGCGTGAGTAGTCACGTAGGCCGATAATATCCGAAAGATTTACGTTGACTCTGAGAACTTTTTAGAACCCTATTCTACGGATACCAGAATCCTAGTACACACCCTGTGGTTGGTTCTTTACCCAGACTCCATGCTGTGATCTTGAACCCTTGATCCTGTTGCATGTGTTTTTGCATCCTGTTTGCATTGCATTGCATATCATTTGCATCTTTGCATGATTCATTGCATGCGTCTGTCTGTCCAGTTACTCATCTCCAGTTGTCTCTATATTCCAGAGTCTGTCTGTGAGTCGTCAAGCTGATTCCTCGACACCAATACCGGACTAGAACTAACTACAGACACAAGATGTTAGAGCAAGAGGTACACAATGCTGAGGTCTGAATGAATATCGATGACCTTAAGTCAAGCGTGACCAAACTCACTGAGATGATTCAAGTTTTGATTGCTAGGGGAGAGCAACCCCAAAGGACCGTCATCCAGGAAGTTTCAAGTGCTGATCCTCCACCTATTCAGATGCCGCCTTCAACTTGGCCTGAGTTTGGTTTGCCATGCAACTACTCTCCACCGATTGCATCTACTTCTATGGTTGGTCAGACTGCTATGCCTATCTTTCAAGCTCCTGTTTTCGCCGAGCCCAGACCTGTGGTCCATGCTATGCCACAAACTGTTCGAGCTTCTTTCGAGAATCCCCTCTATGAGTACAATGCTGCCAGTGCTCAGGGTGAAAAGCCTGAAGACTTTGTTGAGCCTGAAGTTGTCCGAGAGCAGTTTCAGATCATAGATAAGAGACTCAAAGCTGTTGAGGGTAATGACACTTTCAATGTGGATGCAGACAACATGTGCTTAGTGTCTGACCTTGTTATGCCAGCTAAATTCAAAACTCCAGATTTTGTGAAGTACAAGGGCCATTCTTGTCCAAAGGCTCATTTGGTCATGTATCTTCGCAGGATGACTGCTTATGCCAAGAATCAGAAGTTGCTTATCCACTGTTTTCAAGACAGCTTGAGTGGAGCCTCACTCAAATGGTATATGGGTCTCGAGCAAAACTTTATCCACTGCTTCCAAGACCTCACAAATGCCTTCATGAAGCAGTATAAGTATAACCTTGACATGGCTCCTGATCGCCGCCAGCTGCAAAATATGACTCAACATGAGAAAGAATCCTTTAAGGAGTATGCTCAGCGCTGGAGAGAGTTGGCTTCCCAGGTTGAACCTCCCTTGGCCGAAAAGGAATTAACTGGAATGTTCATGGATACCTTGTCCCCATTCTATTGGGAGAAGATGATTGGAAGTGTTTCCTCTAATTTCACTGATTTGGTTACTATCGGCCAAAGACTCGAGGAAGGTCTTAAGAAAGGAAAAGTATCTAAGGCTGTTGAATCTTCCAATGTTGTGAAGAAATCCTACGGGAACTTTCAGAAGAAGAAGGAAGATCAGACCAACGCTGTAATGTTTGAAGTCAGAAGGCCTCGTCCCCAACCTCAGTATACTATTCACCCTACTGTTGCTGTTGTCACTCCTACAGTTACTGATCCACGACCAGCTCAAGCTCCACAACGTCCGGCTGCAGGACAGAGCCAGTATCGTAATAGGAATCAATTTGATCCTATACCAATGACATACACCGAAATTTATCCTGGTATGGTTCAGCAAGGTTTGATTACCACAAGGCCTTTGCCTCCTCATCCAAATCCTCTTCCAGCCGGCTATAGGGCTGATCTTCATTGTGAATACCATCAAGGTGGTGCGGGCCATAACTTGGAAGGTTGCTTTGCATGGAAGGCTAGAGTACAAGAGCTGATGAGGAACAAAATCCTCTCCTTTAAAGACAATCCCAATGTCCAAAGTAATCCTCTGCCTGGGCACGCCAAGTGAAGCTTTAGTCGACTTCAATAATTATCCTCCTAAAAGCCAGTGTTTCAGACATGACAGCTCATCCTTGTGTTGATTAGTCACTAGGCCTTGTTTCTTATTGTTTACATTTTCCTTATTTTGTAATGGTTGTTTGCTTTCAATCATGTTTGTACTTTCAAAATTAATGAAATGAGCATTGCAACTTTTGATTCAATTCATTTGTGTTTGCTATTTACATCTTTATGCTTTCTTTTGCAAAATGTTTTATCTCTTTTCCACTTTCTTTTTTATTGTGCAAAGATTGGAGGGAGGATGATGAAAACTTTATACTCATAACTGCTGTTGGTATGCTTTCAAATCAAAACTTTGCTGACGATGTAAGGAATTGTTTCAATTCTCAAACACTGGAGACATAAGGAAGATAACCCCTCTTTAACCCCTTCGAGCCTTGAAGTAGGAGTTTCTTTTCTTTACAAATAAAAAACCCGCAATCTTAACTTAGGGCAGGGTAGTTCTCAGTTAACTTGATTGTGCATTCAAATACAAGGGTAACATTCAAAACGCCTTTCAACAAAGTTCACAAATGTTCCTTCGCACACAGCAAGCAAGTGTCGAAGATGTCTTTCAAGTCAAACGCCAATGATGATTCACTGTAATCCTTAAGCCAGGCAGTCACTAAAAAAAAAGAAAAAAATAAGAAAGAAAAGTTTGTATGACAACCAAAGGAGGAAATCTTTAAATCCTTTATCCTGAAAGTCCTCAATGGCAAACAATTTTGTAAGAAAGTAGTGACCGCCATTTCAAAAGTCCTTTAACTTCTGAACCATCATCATTACTGTCATCAGTACAATTCCTAACCTATGGGAACCTGAGTGCATAGTTTGAGTTAACTGAGCATAGGACTGGAGATCATCACGAAGATTGGGTGGGTACAAAGAAACTTTGAGCTTTTATCCTTTGTTTCTTAAACCGTGAACCAGGCCACGTTATAACCCTCAAAAGACCTAACTTAAGCAAGGTTATTTTGAAAGCATATTACAGCAAGGTTGCGTAAACTGACTCCCAAAGATCTTTGTGGATCATCTGTTTTGGCATCACGCCTTGTGCTTTACCTTTCACTTTTAAATGTCTTGAACCACCGTGTTCCGACTAATGACTCATATACTTCGCCTTTTTAAAAAAATAATTGATTTCAAAAGTTGCATGAACTTTGCATTTACCATGTTTGTACAAGTACTTTTGTTTGCAAACTAGCTTTCTTCTTAAGGAATTTTCAAACAGTTAAGAAACTTGGTCAGTTATCCTATCAGGGGCAAGTTCCTTCCATATCCTGTTGAGAATCAGTTCAAGATTTGTGGTTTAATGGCAACTTCTCGGAATTGGTTTATACAGAAGATTTTTTTCAAGACTCAGACTGGGGCAAGCTTTCTAAGAGCACCATGAAACGGTCATTTCCAGAATCAATCAAGCTGAAGCAATGATCAGCTCATCTACAACAATCAGCTAGTCTGGGGCAGTTTACCTAAAGATTCCCAAGCAACTCTTTATCCTTCCTACAAGGATCATCATTTGATATAGTTTACCAGTGTGGCAGATGATGTGTTAAGCATTAACATCTCTAGTCCCAAGCAGAATGGCAGTGATCTCCGTGTAGAGGAATCAGTATTCCAACCTTGTCTTCCCAGAGAGTCGAGCCATGTCATCTCCATCTGCATTCGCATTGATCATATATCATCTACATACTCATATACATATGCATATCATGAGTGTTTCATCCTCATTTGCATTTCTCCCGAGGTCGTGTCGTTATCCGCGTCCTACCTTGTGGTCAAAGTCCAACTTACTTGGCGCCTACCAAAACGTTACCTGTCCTTTCATTCAGTGCCATTCCTGAATGTTGTCGTTCCCTTGCGCATCTAGTTCTGTTGTTAGATGTTTGTCTTCTTTCATTCTAGTGCTATTCCTGGATCTTTATATTCCTTCACTCCAGTGCCATTCCTGGATGTCTGTCTCTTTTGATCTCCAGTGCCATTCTTGGATATCTTATTCCTCTTGTTTCTCCCAGTGTTGTTCTCGGAAGTTGTGCCTCTCTTCTGTAATCCCCATAAAATTTAGTCTATATCTTGCAGTATCATTCCTTAAAGTCTTATCTGTTCATTTAGTGTCATTCCTGGATGAGCTTTCTCCTTTGCTTTCAGTGCCATTCCTGAAAGTTCTTTCTTTGTATCCAATGTTTTCTTGGGTATTTCTTTGTTCAATGCTTTCTTGGACGTTGTTCTTTCTTTGCATTCAATGCCATTCTTGAATGTAGTCTTTGTTCACTTTTATCTAAAGCCATTATTAGATGTTGTGATTTATACCTTTCATCCAAAACCATTATTGGGTGATTGGTTCCTTTGCATTCAATGTCATTCTTGAATGTAATCTTTGTCCACTTTTATCTAAACCTATTATTAGATATTGTGAGTCATACCTTTCATTCAAAGCCATTATTGGGTGATTGGTTTCTTTGCGTCTAATGCTATCTTGGATCCCTACTTTGTTCACATTCATCTAAAGCCATTATTAGATATTGTGATTTATACCTCTCATTCAAAGCCATTATTGGATGACTGGTTTCTTTGCATTCAATGTCATTCTTGAATGTAGTCTCTGTTCACTCTTATCTAAATCCATTATTAGATATTGTGATTTATACCTTTCATTCAAAGCCATTATTGGATGTCCGGTGTCTCTATCATCCGATGCCTATCCGGATGTGTCTCTCTTTCTGATGTTTTTTAAGATCGAGTCTTTGTTCACTTCTATCTAAAACCATTATTAGATATTGTGAGTCATACCTTTCATTCAAAGCCATTATTGGGTGATTGGTTCCTTTGCATTCAATGTCATTCTTGAATGTAATATTTGTTCACATTCATCTAAAGCCATTATTAGATGTCGTGATTTATACCTTTCATTCAAAGCCATTATTGGGTGATTGGTTCCTTTGCATTCAATGCCATTCTTAAATGTAGTCTCTGTTCACACTCATCTAAAGCCATTATTAGATATTGTGATTTATACCTTTCATTCAAAGAAATTATTGGATGTCCGGTGTCTCTATCATCCGATGCCTATCCGGATGTGTCTCTCTTTCTGATGTTTTTTCAGATCGAGTCTTTGTTCACTTCTATCTAAAGTCATTATTAGATATTATGAGTCATACCTTTCATTCAAAGCCATTATTGGGTGACTGGTTTCTTTGCATTCAATGTCATTCTTGAATGTAGTCTCTGTTCACATTCATATAAAGCCATTATTAGATATTGTGATTTGTACCTTTCGTTCAAAGCCATTATTGGATGTCTGGTTTCTCTACCATCCGATGCCTTTCCAGATGTGTCTCTTTCTGATGTTTTTCAGATCGAGTCTTTGTTCACTTTTATTTAAAGCCATTATTAGATATTGTGATTTGCACCTTTCGTTCAAAGCCATTATTGGATGACTGGTTTCTTTGCATTCAATGCCATTCTTGAATGTAGTCTCTGTTCACTTTTAGCTAAAGCCATTATTAGATATTGTGATTATACCTTTCATTCAAAGCCATTATTGGATGTTTGGTCTCTTTTACATCTGATGTCTTCTCGGATGTGCCTTTCTTTTTCTGATGTTCTTCCAAATTAAGTCTTTGTTTTCTGATTCCCCAGTGGAGACCGTCTTTCCGATGCCACTTCCATTGAGGATCTTGTGTTATCTCTTCTTTCTAAAGTGTCAGCCGGTCACGCCTGAACCAGTTGCTTCATCACCTTAGATTATTCTCCAGATTGCTTCAGCTTCCCCCAGTGTTGCTGTCATCCCCAATGAGTGATTGCTCATTGTGTGGACTTTGTCCCTTCTGCTTTCGTTTTGTCTGCATTTTGCACTTATCATTCCATCAGTTTCATCATATTATAGTTAATGGCATGTCAGCATTTGCATGTGTGTTGCTTGTCCTTAGCATCTGCATCCCATCTAAGGGAAAAAAATTTGGTTTGCTATATTTAAATACCTTTCACCTTGATGTCCTGAGAATCTCCATTCCTCATGCCATCCGGTAAAGCTATTCAAATAGGGGCAACTGTTGTACCCCAAAATTTACCCTTAGATTCTTTGATCTTTTGCATATCATTCTAAGTCGGTCTCTGTTTTCGCATTTTTAGTTCAACATTTCATTGATCATTAATCATGCATTTTTTAGTCAATTTTATCATTCCATTTTAGAATATGTTTTATTATCTTAAGATTTATTTAGAATTGATTTAATTTAATTTTAATTTCGTTTATTATATTTTTTATAGTTATTTAATTTAGTTTATCTTTTATTTTACAATAGTATATTTAAGTTAGTTTATTTTAATTATAACTTTAATTTTAAACTTAATCTAGTTTTAGTTTTTGCTTTTTGATTTTAGTTTAGTTTTGATTAGCCTTAATTTTAATTTAATTTATTTAATTTAGTTTAATTTTATCTTCATTTTTATTTTAATCACAATTATAGTTTTTATTTTCTTTTTAGTTTTAAGTTTAATTTAATGTAATTCATTTTGAGGTTTTGCAAAGATACAAAAAATCAACTTTTGACCATGTTACTACACAATAACCAACATCCTGTCTTGCGCATAAAAAAACACAGAATCTTAACAGCTACAAACTCGCTGCATCCTTTGACCAACTGCTATCCCTTAACACTCCCAGCCAAAACCTTTGTCACAGAACCACAGTGCTGCTCTCTGCTCACATTTTCATTCCAAAACCAAGTCTCTGCGTCAAACCTACACTGCTACAATCTACTTCAAGCAACAACGACTAAACACCCTGCATCAAGCCAAAACCTGCCATAGAAAGGGACTCATCAATTGAAGACTTGGTCAACAAGTCTAATTTTATTTTTGAAAATACGAGAGCAGAATAAAAGAGAGAGGAGGAGAATTGAAAAGAAGACAACAAGAGATTCTAAAGAAATACTCACCTTCAAAATCACTCGACTCCCATCGAATGCTCCCGGCAACCTTCATTTCATTTTTTTTAGACCCAATACTCAAACTTCAATCCACCCTCCAATAACCTTCTGAAACTTCTACCTTCTTACTTGTAATAACCATTCACCAACAACCACTCATTAACCGCTGCAGAACCCACCTTCATCAATCTCCTTCATAAAATTCAACCAGACACATTCCTCTTCAACATCACCTTGACAAACCATTAAACTCCCACTCATCATCAATATCCTTCCCTCTGTCCATTGTTCACAACACAATAACCTCTCCTATCTAAACTTCAACAACCCTGAAGCCAGCTTTCCCTACCGTCAACCCACTCGCACAACACCCTTCACCACACCCAAACTCACCACCGCCATCAAACTTTCCAAACCGTCAAAACACAAACAATAACAACACGACCCACATACTCTCGCTATCGGTTTCAGTAGAAGGAGAAAGATTCTTTCTCCGACAATCAACAACACGCACACGGAGGGAGATGCGAGAGCAAATCACGCACGCAGAAAATAGAAGGAGATTCAGAGACGGATTGAGAGAGGGAATCGCGAGCTTGGAAACTGAAACACGGGACATCGTTCTTCAAACAGTCGCGCAGCACCATTGACATTTCGCCGCGGGTAAGGGGGTCGTTTAGCTATTTCTTTTCGATATGTGTTTTATCTATTTTCCATTTATTGTATTTGGGGAGGAAGAACTGGGAGTATGATTTATGAGAGAGATGAGAAAGACGCGGCAATACAAGAGGGTGAGTGAGTCCACGTGAAAAAGAATTGGGAGAATGTTGAGAGGAAGTGTTGTGAGAGTGATGGCGACTCTGCTGGGGACATCCCCTAAGAGGGTTAAGCCCACCTTGTTTTGTATTTGTGATATTTATATGTTTGCTTACTTGTATACTTGTACATTTTGTATACCTGTATATATACCTGTTGTGGTTGGGTTTTCTGTTTGGCAGGGTTGTTACTTTGAGTGGTGAGATAAGTCCTAACCCGGACTTAAGCATACACTTATGATAGGCTTGTGGTGTAATTAATAGTCGGTTGTTGGGAGTAGTCCTAACAATTTTTGGCATATGATGACCATGCTCAGTTGAGGCCCTTTAGTATTGTTGATGTCTGATGTGAGTAGTCGCATTGATGTCACTCTTCCCGATTTGAGAGCCTGTGATTCTGAGGACCGTAGTTACCTTCACCCCACTTGGCCTTTTTAGGATGTAGTGCGATGGCTATGAGGGAGTAGTCCCAAATGGTTGATACGCGATACTACACTCAAAAGAGTTTATCTTGAGAATATTATTAACCCGCATGAGTAGTCACGTAGGCCGTTAATATCCGAAGGATTTATGTTGACTCTGGGAACTTCTTAGAACCCTGTTTTATAGATACAAGAACCCTAGTACACACCCTGTGGTTGATTCTTTACCCAAACTCCATGTTGTGATCCCGAACCTTAGATCTCTGAGTTGTGTCTCTACACAGCGCACTTAGGGTTTTTCGGTCTTTACCCTTTCCTTTCGATAAATCAAAGCTCGGTGGTGAATTTCATGTTTTGTGATTCAAGTTAATTAATAGCTTGATATCCAATTCTCACTGCAACACCATGTTTAGATAAGATAAATCTCCACTTGAGGTCATTCCTCAATGGGTAGAGTCTCGTTTGACTGTTTCTCTCTAGCTTGTTCATAGATTGAACTTTGGTCCCTGGCAATTATGCTTTTGGAATCTCTCTAGGTTGTTGAACCTAGATTGAGTGTGCATTTATTTTGCACTTTTCCTCTCGAGAAGAATCTATTTAGAGATCCCCATTGAAGATAAGTGGTAGTATCCTTTGAGAAGCTTATCACTTTTGTCAGATAAGTGGCAGTCTCTTTCGAGAAGCTTATCCTCTTTTGCTATGTCCGATAAGTGGCGGTCTCTTTTGAGAAGCTTATCTGTTCCCGGTGATTCATCAACCCTTTCGAAGATAAGTGGAAATCTCTTTTGAGAAGCTTATCCATTCTTGTTAGTTCTCCAATCTAATTACAAAGGGCTTCTCCCCGTGAAGTCCAATTGTTGCTGGCATCAATCCGTTAGAAGCTGGTCATGATACCTTTGCTTGCAGTTTTAAGTCCAATTGTTTTGGCACGTACAAAAGAGTTTAATTACCCTGTACCTTTCCTGATGTTTCCTGAAGATCCAGTTTGATCTCTTCGTTTAAGGAATTTCCAGAGGCTTTAATGTTTATTCTTGGTTAAAAACTCCAGTTTTGTTTAGCTTGATCCTAAGGTTTTGAGGGTCTTGTCTTTGCTTGGTCCAATCCTAAGGCTTTGAGGATAATGTTCTGTTTTGGCTTCTTCTAGAGTGTCACCCGGTCATGCTTGAACCTGTTGATCAACTACTTTGGATATTCCCCAGTGGAGACCGTCTTTTCGGTTCTACCTCTAGTGAGGATATTTTCCTTCTAAAGTGTCAGACGGTTATGCCTGAACCTGTTGATCAATCACTTTAGATATCCCTGTCCATTTTTCCCCCAGTGGAGACCGTCTTTCTGGTTCTACCTCTAGTGAGTATCTTTTATTCTAAAGTGTCAGTCGGTCATGCCTGAACCTGTTGATCAATCACTTTGGATACTTCCCATTGGAGACCATCTTTCTGGTTTTACTTCCAGTGAGGATCCTACCTTGTCCTTGCTTAATCCTATTGCTATGAGGATTTCGTCTTGTTTTGCATAATCCTATTTCTATGAGGGTCTTGCTATTGTTTAATCCTAAGGCTTTGAGGATTGTGTTCTGTTTTGTCTTCTTCTAGAGTGTCAGCCGGTCATGCTTGAACTCGTTGATTTATCACTCTGGATATTCCCCAGTGGAGGCCGTCTTTACGGTTCTACCTCTAGTGAGGATATTTTCTTTCTAAAGTGTATGCCGGTCATGCCTGAACCTGTTGATCAATCACTTTAGATTTATCTAGTTTGTTTCTATTCCCCAGTGAGTTGTTACCCTTTGTGTATACTTTATCCCTGTTTGCTTTCTTTCTTTGTCTGCATTTTGCATTTATCATCCCATAATTTTCATCATGCTAGAATTCATTGCATGTTAGCATTGTCCCAACATTGTCAGTTAGTTTCTTTTGTCCATAGCATAACATGTCATTGCATCTAGGGGCAAAATTTTCAGTTTGCTATTTTAAATACCTTTCACCCTGATTTCATGAGGATTTGCAATCAACCATGCCATATGGTAAAGTTATTTAAATAGGGGCAACTATTATAGGATTATCAAGCATTGCATTGCTAACCCTAATATTATTCAAGTTTGTTCTTGTTTGGTTCCATCTGAATTAGGGTTTTGACTCAAGAAAATCAATAGGATCTTCATTTAATCAATCAATGTTTTGGATTGATCATCAACCTACCAAGTACGCATACACTCAAGAGACCTCTCTTCATCAAGAATCAAGTGCAAATTGGTCTTGGTATAAGTTCTTTGAAGCTCAATTTCATCTGGTCACAAATTAGGGTTTTGCCTGGAAAAGTCAATTGTGCCTTTGACTTTTGACCAAAGCATGATCCCAAGCCTTGGGACATGGTTCAAGACACTCAAATACATCCTTAGAATCCATCCATGATGTTTGGAAGATTCAAGAATGCAAGATCATTGAAGATCACACAATTGAATTCATCTGATACATAAGCTTTATCTGATAAAGTAAACCCTTTGACTTTTGGGTTCTTTGGTCAAAATTAAGGTAATCAAGCCAAAATTCATCAATACATGTTTGATCAATGAGTTTGAGCATGAAAAAATCAAGATTTAAATGGTTTCTTGCAAAAGGGGCAAAGTTAAGAAACTTTGAATTTTTCTAAGTATAGGAAAAAATCCTAGTTTTTGTGCCAACTTTGAAGAATCATAACTTTCAATCTACACATCTAATTTTTGTGTTCCAAAGATCAAATTGAAGCCCTCACAACATACTGAAACTTTTTCACTTTGAGCCCATATCCAAAAAGTGCTTAGATTGAGTTATGGAGCCATCAAGTTTGAAAAAATCTTCCCACACTTAGAAAATTTTCAAGGCAGATTTTGTTCATTGAAAATACCAATCTTTGGAGCCAGTTTTCACCATGATCCCTTGGGATTCAATAAATTCATCAACAATGAAAGTTGTAGAGAATGTTTGGGGCTTTTCAAAAAGTACAAGAACTCCTCCATAACATTTGTGAGCTGAGAGAATCGAAGAGATGAAGTTAGGGTTCCAAACTTGATTTCTAAATCATTTTCATAAAACATTCTTATGCGAAACCTTCTCAAAACCACAAATACCTTGATTAAGGGTCTCAAATCTTGCAAATCTCTCTTTAGTCATAGTTTCACACAAACTTTTTGTGCATTACACACTAATTTGAATCATTGTCCAAGAGATATACCACTTTTGGCCATTTATGCATAAAGTAACTTTGCTACTTTGATAAAGCCAGCTTTAATGCATAAAATCAACCTTGAGCCATGCTGATGTTGCTAATCACACTACCTCATAATATCAGTAAGAAAATCGTCTCAATAACCCTATGATACTACTTGAACCAAGTCCATATTTTTATGAAACTTACCATTCATTCTCAACCAAGCCAAAACCTTCAAACCTAACTATTCTGACCACAGCTTTTCTCCACTATTTTCCTATAAATAGAGGTGCTCTCTATGCTTCAAAAGACACACAAAAACCTTACAAATTCTTTCTCAAAGTCTCTCTATTCTCTCACCCACCAGATTTTGAAAGAACACTCCATTTTTGCAAAATCTCAAGCCAAATACTTTTCACTCGTGCACTTTGCAAATAAACTCCATAAATCACTTCCATACACTCATTATAACTTGTTCCAACCATTGAATAGCTTCTGTAACAACCATATCACCATCCACCATTCCATTTGCTCATCTTGCAAAAACCTTTAAGTAAGATATTCCAAGAAGTTTCTGGATGCTCTCTTTGCTCAAGCATCATCCAAAGGGTTCAAGGAGGCATATATGGTTTCTATTTCTCTTATGGAACTTCATTAAAAAGGCCTTGGACTTTCTCAAATAGGTAAGCATCTCACTCTTTAAAACTCTTGTGCATGCATCATTTATGAATGGTTTGTGAAGCAAAAATGTAGATAATAATGTGCTTAGTGTGTGATTGCTATTGTTTGCACTTTAACATTTTTATATCATAAGTATTTGTTGTTTGAAAACTAAGGTTCAGTTCTGGTTTTTGACTTGGTGTGACTTGCACAATGAGTTTTAGTTTGTGAGAATGATACCATTGAATTCCTGGGATTTTTCTAAGCAATTTTCTTTTTTATATCTTTTGATTTCGTTGAAAAATGGAGATGTTATGTTTGATGGAAGTTTGGTAGAAACTTTAAGGTGTTGTTTTGGTTTTTGACTTGGTACGACTTGCACAGTGAGTTTTAGCTTATGAGAATAATACCATTAATTTCCTTGTTGAAAACTGAGTAATTTTGGTTCTCACATTTTTAAATTTCATCAAGAAATGAGTGAGATATGATGAGTGGAAGTTGCCTTTAAATCTGTCTGAAGGAACTTTTGGTCTTTTTTTTTTGCACTGAACATCCACCAGTGGAAGTTATTTTTAAATCTGTCTGAAGGAACTTTTGGTCAATATTTGCATCACTTATCATCTTCATCACTTAGGTATTGACATCATGATTAAATATCATTTTTTGTCACTTTGTTTGATATCATGTTTGAATTTCATGTTTGTTTTGTTTGATATCATGTTTTAATATCACGTTGCTTTGTTTGATATCATGTATGGATATCGCTTTGATTTGTTTTGATGTCATGCTTGAGCATCTTTATCTTTATGCTTCGATATCATGTTTGAATATCTTTGTCTTATATGTTAATATCATGTATGAATATCTTCTCCCTCACTTATGATTGTTCATGATTGACACCATGTTTGAGTGTTGTTTATAATTGATACCATGTTTAAGTAATGCTTTGACTTATACATTTTTAGTTTGAATTTGTATCTTGAATCCATGTTTAAGTAATGCTTTGACTTATACATGTTTTGTTTGAACTTTAAATTGTATTCATGATTAAGTGATGCTTTGACTTATCCATGATAGTTTGAACTTGTAACCTTTATCCATGTTTAAGTAATGCTTTGACTTATACATGCCTTGTTTGAATCTTTGAATGTGTACATGTTTAAGTAATGCTTTGACTTATACATGTCTTGTGAATATTATTCATGTTTAAGTAATACTTTGAATTATACATGCTTGTTGAATGTCAATTGATATCATGCTTGAATATCATCTTTGTCCATGTTCACCAATTTGTTTATGTGTACTTTAAGCTTTATCCCTAAGTGATGTTAGCTTCTTAGCCTTAATCCTTCCTTTCTCTTTTGTTCCCAAATCCAAAGGAAAGGTATTCTTGTTGACTTTATGTCATAGGTAGCTTAGCCTTTCCTCAACCATCCCCTTTTTACCTTGTTAGAGTCACCAACTTTTCAACTTAGCCTAGGATAGAGTTTGTACACTCTATGTAAGTATAATTTCTATGAACACTTACCAACCCTTTTGAACCTTGACCACAATAAAGTGTTCTTCACCCTTGTTTAGGTGAACTACAAATGCTTTGATTCCATCCTTGTAGGGATATGTAGGCACAAGACCGCGAAGTTTTGGCGAGCATACTTTGTGACTAAACCCTTAGGTTCCTATCTCTCACCATAAAACCCAAACACAAAACAATAATAAACAATAACACAAATACTAGCAAGAGGTTCCTATAGAATACTATAGATGCTTAGGATGATAATACCTTCCCTAGGTATAACCAACCCCGAACCCCAAATCTCTTAGCATTGTTGTTACATTTCAAACTTAGGGTTTTATACGATCTTTACCCTTTCCTTTGGATAAATTAAAGTTCGGTGGTGAATCTTTAAAGATTTGTGATTCAAGTTTAATCAATAGCTTGATATCTGATTCTCACCATACCACGGTGGATCATGTTCGTGAATCTTGGGTTCAACAAGTGTGTGTTTTGGATTAATCTGACCGAGCGAAAACCTTGAGATGGGAGGTCTTGCAAGGTAGTAACAAGAACTGGTGGATTGAAGCAGCATTGTTGGTGACTTAATCAGACTTTGATCAAGGGTTTTGGAGGTGGTAGAATCAACAACAAACCATAGGGTTTGTAAGGTTAGAGTTCTTCATCTCTTGTATATACATTGTTTGCAAAGTAAGGTTAATTGCAACTATCTCAATTCGATTTCAAATTGAGGGCATGCGTACCCATAGCGAGGCCGATTGGGGAACTGCCTAAACAAATCTCTCTCTCTCTCTCTCTCTCTCTATATATATATATATATATACATCTTTAATTTTTATTTTTGCAAATTATCTAATCTTTGTGGTTTTGATCAATTCATTTGGAAATAAATCTTTTGATCATGTTTTGAATTACAGTTTGTCGATTTAATCATAATCACTTTTATTGTGATTGACTTTAACATAAACAAATTAAATTAAATTTCCAAACGTTATCGATTGCACGCAAGGTATTCGATAAATTGTCTTAAGTGCTTTTAATTGATTTTTGATCATTGGAAACAAGCTCTACGTGTATCTTAGCATTTAATTGATTTGCGATTAATCGTTATTGAATAACTAGTATTCATTATCATTTAATTGTGTAACTTTACAAATATCCGAGCTTTTCAATAGTAGGTTCAGTTAGATGATTCGATTCGGGTTATTTCCGTGGTGCCATAAAACTTTAAAAAGCCATTTTTGCCAAAAGTTTAAATTTTGAATTTGTGATCTATTCACCCCCTCTAGATCGAAGTCTATTGTCTAACAAATTCAAGAGCGAGATTGACATGCGTTGTCCATAATGGTACTAGATGCATGTAGAGTCATGATGTTCACTACATTGCATCCATTTTTTGCATATGTATTGAATGACTATGTTGATGTCGGTGATTTAGAATACATATGTGGTTGTTATAAATGACGTGTGTTGAAATGATGTGAATGAGACTTGTGACTGTTGATGTTCGTTTAGTTTACCCTTGCATACTTTTGCACCATTATATATTTTGAGTGTATTTTCACCTCTTTGTTGTTTGTGTGGTTTTATGCTCCTTCTTGGGGTACAGACAAGTAGGTAAATGAGTAGTTGTTTAGAAGTTGAAGGATGGCGTTTAGGTTAGTCTTCTTTTCCTGTTTTATGCGATATTTAGATTCTGTTGCTCTGAACTATAACACTGGGCATGCGAACGCTATGTTTTATTTTTTGTTATTATTTTCAAGGTTGTTGATGTTGAAGGTATTCTGCCATGACCATGTTTTATGTTTAGAATAAAGTATTATGAGACTTAATCATTGTTGATTACTTTACTTGATTTATTTTCCGCTGCAATTGGCCTATGTAGAGGCGAGCATGTGATGTCAGGTGTTTATATTTTTGCATGTTCTATATAACATGTGTTATGGAGCATATTTATGTTGTGTTTGAGTGACAACCTATGTGCATGGTTGTTTTAAATTCGTATTATTTCGCGTTGAGGTTGTTAGGGTGTTACAGACATCACCATATGCAGGCGTCAATTCAATTGGTGCCACCATTGTAAAACTAAGTGCAATCGCCAATTCGCCTTACGCCATCGCTGCATTTCAATTTTTTAATTTGAAATTGGGATAAATTGAAGAAAAAAATTAAAAGGTGGGTTATTTTGGTAATATTTATCAAAAAATTGGGTTATTTAAGTAAAAAAAATCAAATTAATTGTTATTGATATTTTATATTGTTACTTACTATTTTTAACAACATTAGATTAAAAATAAATAGAGTATACCACTTTTGTTAGTTGAATACTAGATAATTGTCGAGATTTAATCAATATATCACTTTAAAAACAAAGAGAAACCAATACATACAATGTTTAAATTGAATCATGTCTATCTTCGTTCAATATGAGTTTGATTTTAATTATATTTGCTTTTACGATTTTGGGTTCAATGTATTTACTAAATTATTATTATTAATTAAGAAAATTTTAACTTATATCCATAACAAGTTAAAATTTTATATACAAAAATTTGGTTTAAACAATTGTATATTATTTCTTAGATGATATCTAAGGTGAGGGATCTATTAAGATTTAAGTACCCACGTAGGTGTACCACTAACAATATACACTTAGTATATTAAAAATAGTTTAAGAGTTGAGATCCATTAACAAAGAAGAGCAATACATGTGCCATATCCTGTTGGAATTACACTAAACCTATAGAGAAGTTCGAATCTATCTTGATGAACAAGAATTAATCTTTCTGATTTATTACTTCTCTTGTTCTTCACTCTTCACTCGAGTGAAACAATCAACCTTTATTACAAGATGATTTTGTTGCACAATGATTATTGAAGAAGAAAGGAAAAAATGAATTAGGGAAGAAAAGAAATTAGGGTTTTAGAGAAAAGAGGAAGAAGAAGAAATATTTGTGCATAGCTTCTCTCTGCCTTCAAACTGAAGTTTTTCAATCTTTTCTTATGCAACTGCATTACAATAATGATAGGGTACCTCCCTATTTACAGGTTGAGATTGCTTGCACACCAAACAATCTTCAACTAACCTAACTAACTCAGCTAAAACAAACAAATAAAGCTATTTATATTCATCATAGATCTTAATTTCTTAAACACTTTGACTTGCACACCTTTCGTCATGATGTCTGCAATCTGATTCTCAGTTCTGCTGTGTTCCAAGTTCAGCTTCCCATTTTCTACCTGCTCTCGAAGATAATGAAACCTCATTTCGATGTTCTTGGTTCTTCCATGTGCTATTGGATTCTTCGTCAGATTGATAGCAGACATGATGTCGATCTTCATAATAATTGTTCCATGATTCTTCGTTGTAATTTATTCGACCAAATTCACCATCCATGTTGCTTGACACACACAGAGAAGTAGCTATGTACTCTGCTTCACACGACGACAATGCCACTACTGGTTCTTTCCTTGAATTTCAAGCAACTGGTACACCACCTAGCATAAATACATAGCCAGCTGTGTATTTTCTATCCTTAGTATCACTACACCAACTTGAGTTAGTGTAACCCATTAGTTTGCATTACTTTCCTTCATCAACTACAGGAAATAAAATGCCATAGTCGAGAGTTCCTTTCAAATACCTTAGTATCCTCTTTGTTGCTGCCAGATGTGATACCTTTGGCTTGTGCATGAATCTACTCACCATACCTACACTGTATGCTAGATCAGGCCTTGTGTGACAAAGGTATCTTAACGACCCAATAAGTCTTATCTAATGTGTTGGGTTGACATCATCTTCCTCTGAGTCTTTCGACAGTTTCAGTCTTGGTTTAGCAGGTGTCGAAGCGAATTACAGTTTTCCATCTCAAATCTCGTTAGTATCTCACTTTCATATCTTCTTTGATGCATTATTTAGCCTCTATTACTCTTGTAGAACTCGCTGCCAAGGAAGTATGAATTTTCCAGATCAAAAATTTTGAATTCCTAGCTAAGATCACCTTTGAAGTCTTCAATCTCTTTCTTACAGCTACCTGTTATCAACATATAATCGACATAGAGACATAGTATAAGCAATTCACTCTTGCTTCTTCTTACATATACTTCTTGCTCAGTTGTGCACATAAAAAACTCTTTTTCCCTTATAAAGCTATATATCTTCTTATTCCAGGCTCTCAGAGCTTGCTTAAGTCCATACAAGGCTTTATGCAGCCTGTATGCCTTGCTTTCTTTGCCATGTTTCATAAACCCAAATGGTTGTGTAACATAGACTTCTCCATCTAACAGGCAATTCAAGAATGCACATTTCAAATCCATCTGACACATATACCAATTTTTCATGTTTGCTAGACCAACAACAAACCTGATTGTTTCGATCCATGCAACATGTGTAAAAGCCTCATCGAAGTCGATTCCTTGTTTATGAAGAAATCCTTTAACCACAAGTCTCGCCTTGTGTCGAGTTACTTCTCCTTTTGGATTCAGCTTCACCTTGTATACCCACTTCACATCGATTGCCTTCTTGCCTTAAGGGAATTCGAAAAGTGACCAAGTGTTGTTGACTTTGATGGACTTCAGTTCCTCATTCATTTCTTTCATCTACTTTGAATCCTTAAATGCCTCAGCTGCATTGATTAGTTCAACATTTGAATAGAAATCATAGTGTACCAGCTCACTTCATCACCAACTATATAATCTGATATAATCACATATTCTTGCAACCTTACAGGCACGTGTCTTGTTCTTTGAGGTCTACTTGTGCTTACTTGACCTCTAACTTCTTCTTGTCGAACTCCTCTTTTGACTTCACTTACTGGTTCTTCACATAGGATTCTCACTGAATCCTTCTTGACATTTTTAGTTCAATCCAATTCCTTAAGCTCATCTATGATCATGTCCCTGCTGATCACTACTTGTTTTATACTAGGTCGAACAACTTGTATCCTCTAGTCGAATGATATCCTATTAGGATCGTTTGACTCGACTTGTCATCAAGTTTTCTTTTCAGCTGATCAGACACATGTCTATGTCCTATAGATCCAAATACTTTCAGATGACTCAAGCTAGGCTTGACACCAGACCAACACTCTTCTAGCATGATTCCTTCTAGCTTTTTCATCAAAAATATGTTCAGTATGTATGTTGCAATCGACACAACTTCTCCCCGTAATTCTTTGGGTAGATGCTTGCCTTTCAGCATACTCATCACCATATTCAAGATGGTTTTGTTCTTCCTTTCTGTAGTTCCATTCTGCCATGGAGTGTAGGGTGGCACCACCTCATGCACAATCCCTTCATTTTCACATAATATTTTAAAGTCTTTCGGCACATATTCTCCACCACCACCAGTCCTAAGAATCTTATGTTTTTTACCACTTTGTCTTTTGACAATGCATTTAAACTTCGCAAATACCTCGATCACTCCACTTTTTTTCTTGAACAGGTACATCCATAGTTTTTGACTAAAATAATCTATGAATGTGACCAAGTATCTGTTACCTCTAATCAAATCCACTTGTATGGGACCACACACATCAAAGTATATGACCAAGAATTGCCTTCAACTTGCTTCCTGCATCATTGTTGAAATTGTTCTTGTGATGCTTTTCCTGCACATATTTCTCACACAGTTCATTTGGAATGTCGATTTCTGGTAACCCTGAAACCATATTTTTTTCTTTTCAAATCTCTAATATCTTTAAATTTGAGATGACCAAGTCTACAGTGCCATATCCATTCATCTCTGCTAGTTGCACTTGCAGGCAATTGTGCTCCATCATATTAAGTTCAATATTGAAGGTTCTATTCTGTGACATAGGAGCCTTCAAGATTAAACTTCCAATTGATTCGAGAACTCTCATCATCTTGTCTTTAATCGACACTTTGTAGTTTTTCTCGACCAACTGTCCCATGTTGAGCAAGTTACTTTTAATGTCTGGTATATACAATACATTTGAAATTACTAACCTTTTGTCATCTTTCCTCATAATCAGAACCATCACCAATACCTTCAACTTCTAGAGTATTGTCATTTGTAAATTTCACCATGTTCTTTAATGAGGGTTTTATGTTGACAAATCAATCTTTCCTAATAGTCATTTATGATGAACATCCTGAGTCCAAGTACCATTGGTCCTTAAATCTTTCTTCATCTCTTATTGTGACCATCAGCAACATCTCTTGTTCTTCATGCTTTGCAAACTTTGCATCACTTTCTTGATTCTTCTACTTTTCAGGACAATTACTAGAGTAGTGACCATATTTCTAACAATTGAAATATTGAATGTGACTTTTGTCAAGTTTTCGACCACCTCCTATTCCTCTACAAGCAACATCACCTATGTGGTTACTTTAGTATGTGGGTCTTCTCTGGTTCGACGCATTTCCTTCTTTCTAGTTTCCTCTACCAGTCGAATTTTCGTAGCCTCCACTACCTTTGTTGTTGAACGACTTCCCTTTGCCTTTCTTTTCTCTTGCTGATTGCGCCTACAAAGCCACATCACTCTTCGAATTGCTTGCAAATCTTTTAACCATTCTTTGTTCATGAGATCCAAGGGTCCCTTGAAGCTCTTACTTTTTTATTGTTAACGAATCTTTCAACTCTTCTATGGTTACTACCACGTGGTCGAACTTAGAAGCGAATGAACTCAAGATATTTGCGACAATTGATCTTGATGTCAACGCTTCTCCATATATCTTGATTTGATTTAATAGTTTTGTAACCCTAGTAAAGAAATTAATTATGATTTTACTTTCTTCCATCTGAAGCAATTCATACGTTCTTTTGTGAGTTTTTAACCTCACCTCTTTCACATTCTTAGCACCTCCAAATGATTTCTTTAGAATTTCCCATGCTTCATTTGCTGATTCAACATCAGTGAACTTTTCAAAATTATCTGGATCAACGCATTGATGCATCATGAATATAATTTTATAATCTTTCTTCTTTAATTCTTTGTGTGCAGCCTTTTCTTTATCTGTTATGTTTTCTGTAAGCGGCTTGACTCCCTCTTTCACAAGATCCCAAAAATCTTGATAGTAGAAAACAACTTTTATCTGCTTGCACCAATTCTCGTAATTCTGATTCTTCAGAATTGGGAGACTTGCTGGAAAAGGCCTATTCGGATGATTCATCGCGCTATGCTTCCTAAGAATCACACTGCCAGTTCTCTAGATACTAGATGTTAGAATTACACCAAACCTATGGAGAAATCTAAATCTATCTTGATGAACACAAATCAATCTTTCTAATTGATTACTCTTTTTATTCTTCACTCTTCACTCGAGTGAAACAACTAACCTTGATTGCAAGATGAGTCTATTGCATAATGATTATTGAAGAAGAAAAAAAAATTGTGGAAGAAAACAAATTGGGGTTTTGGAGAAAAAAGGAAGAAGAAGAAATATTTCTGCAGAGTTTCTCTCAGCCTTTAAACTGAATTTTTTCAATCTTCTCTTATGCAATTGCATTACAACAATGATAGGGTGCCTCCCTATTTATAGGTTGAGATTGCTTGCACACCAAACAATCTCCAACTAACCTAACTAACTCATCTAAAACAAACAAATAAAGTTGTCTAAAATTATGTCGAAGACACACTTCTTCAAAGTTTTGACATCTAAGTGTTTCAACATCTCCTTGCTTCTGTCGAGCAACATGCTTCGACACAAGGAATTACTTTCTTAACATCTCTCTCACCCAACTCCTTTTCTTCGTAAAAGAAACTATAATATAACTGTTCTCTACTCTTCGCCTTGTATTTTCCCACATTCTTCTCTCATTTACTAAAAAAACACAAGATTTATGTATGAATACTCTATAAGTTTAAGATTTGATAAAAATATACATATGAGAGATTTAATAAAGATAAAGATAAATAACAAGAGAAATCTAAGGAGAGTCTAAGGATTTCTCTAATAATGCTATCCACTTTTAAGTTTTTTGTGGGATCCTGTTTACCGTGAAAATTGGTAAACAATCACTGATCTTCCAAATCTAACTTTGGTGACTCACAGGATCGATCAAATTGATCCTAGGACATGTGCTAACAGTTGATCTAAGTTAAATTCTAAAGCAATGAATACTTCGACAATACTCAAAAAGGAAAGTTTGTTGGAAATATAGTACAAGACAACACTTCAAAGTGTGAAGTTAAAAGGCTGAAAATGTAAAAGGAAGGGTCGAACGTGTGCAATAAAGATCAAAGGTATAAAACGAAAGTAAGTGCAGAAACGTAACTGGCTTCAAATAAAAGATAAAAATTTAAGTAAAGATCAAAGTAAATTGCGTTAAAGGATAAATGGTGTTTACATCACGTACATTCTCACAATACTCTTTTCTCAACACGCGGATACTTTTGAGTAAATTTGGAGTTACTTGTACAAAGTGAACACCCCAATCCTATTGCTAGGACCCTTATTTATAATACTAAAACTAACTGCTATAAACTGCCTGAAATAATCAACAAATGACAAGTGTCATATTGCATGTTTCCATTGCTTGGATACACGCCACCTGTCTTTCTTCAAGAGCGAACCAAAGTAACTACTCCCTCCTTTATTTGAATTTGAATTCCCAGCGTCAGACATCATCAACATTCTCGGTCGAAGGTTCCCCCTTCAACTCTTAGAAATATTTTCTAAGTCCCAAAAGATCTCCTTTCCTCTTATGAGTACCTTAGACTCAAACCTATCACACAAATCCTGTCGAAAGCTTTCCTAACCCTCTTCAAGAGCTTAACATTCCCCTCAACACTTCCAACTACATATGGGCGTCGAATTTACGAGCTAACAAATTGCCCCCCAAAAATGTCTTTTTCGACAATACTGACGAAAAGGGCATTTTTTGATAGTGTCCTCTCGACGCCATCTTTCGACCATGCATAGGTGTTCATCAAAACTGACTGACCCACGTTCTAAGAAACTATTCAATTTCTTTTCAATCAAATTTATGATATCACAGCCAATTATGATTATGACTGAAATGTCCCCTCGTAAATCACATCAAGCCGCAAATCACCCTAACCTCCCCTAAAGTCTAGGAGATCGTGGATATAGGTGGTAACTGTCACCGCCCCTACTTTGGCTCCTGGGAGGACACGTGTCCCACTAGTCTTAGCTCCTTAATGATGATTAGTGAGCCCTTTAGTGTTTCCAAAGCGCTTTATAAATAGTTTCTTCAGAAATTATTTTTATTTTTTCCACTCCCAAGTATCCACTACGCACCTTCTCCTCTCTCCAAAAACGTTCAACCCTTCACCTTCAACAAACCCATTTTCTTCAAATTTTTTCACCAATGGCTTCTTCAACTGCTACTACCCAAGACCCAAAGAAAATCCAGAAGCTCAAAGGTCAAAAGAGCCTACCATTACTTCCTCCATTTGCTTCGTTGAATAGACCCAAGGTGGTAAAGAATCAACAATTCATTCCTGAGCTTCTCAAGGAGGAGAAAAGACACATCTACGAAACCCAGGTACTGATTCCTATTACCGTTTCTGGGAAACCGTTAGCTTTATCTGGTCCTTTATCTTCTTTAGACACAGATTATACAGCCATTAGTGACTTCTTCCCATCATATCGTAAAACCAAACCTTTAGGGAAGAAAGACAAAGCTAGGGTAACGTCTGAACCCCATGACAATGTAGCCCTAAAGAACATAGATTTGAAGTATCTGAATGACGAGTCTAGTCTATTTAGGGCAACTCCGTATTTTAAGGATTCTGACCTCTATTTGAACTGGTTGACCAAGTTAGAGAAAGTGAAAGCAGAAACCTGGAAGAGCTCAGGAATCTACGACTTGATCATGATGTCGAAGACTGGTCCAGCCTACTGTCCAACTTTACTGGCATCATCCTTGTATTTTTGGGATAGTACCCACTATACCTTTCATCTCCCTAGTGGGATGATGACACCTACTCTGTTCGACGTAGCCGCTATCACAGGGCTAAAGCCTCATGGTCTAGTTTACGACCCTGAAATAGATGCTCTAGACACTATAGGGTTCGCCACCACCAAACACACTTATACTCATTTCATAAACCATTACCACAATAGGCAAACTGAAACAGTCGAAGACGAAGAACACATAGCATTCTTGGCTATGTGGCTTTCTCGTTGCGTATTTGTACCCAATCCTTGCAAGTGGCAAAAAATATCTGACTCTAGCCAATCAACTCCACCTTAATCGAGGCATCTGCCTAAGTGAAATGATATTGGCCAGTCTGTACGAGTCTTTGAGCGAAGGTGTTGGTCGTCTGAAAAACCAAGAGAGTAACGGGAACCTGCTGCTATCTGGACCATTTTGGCTACTTCAGCTTTGGCTTAATGCCACTTTTGAAGCCAGCCTCCCCAATAAAGGTTCTATGGACGAAGATGCTGCTAAAATTAAAGAGAGACGAGTTAAATGGATTCGACTGGTACAACTGACCCCAAAATGTTTGCTAAGCGCTATGAGTTCACCCCAAGGATGGCGCCCTTTGCTGAACAAAAATATGGCCCTGAATGGTTTACCAGGCCCTTTCCTCCCTCGTTAAAGAAACATGAAGAAGAATCGCAGCGCGTCTGGGAGGCATTCCTGATCCCTCGACTTATCGTTCATCGACTCAACCTGCTAAAGGGCCAAACCTCTCTGATAGCCTATCAACCAAATCTTGTCTCTCGACAATTTGGTTTGGTCCAGACTCTACCCAAGTGCCTTTATGAGAAGAAGGTCCACGTTATTCTTCCCAACACCACCTACGATGCCATAGAGAGTTCGACACACCTTGCTCGACATGCTCATCGATCACTCCTGACTCCCATCTACTTTGAACCTTCTCATCTCTGCACCCAAGAATTCCACGACTGGTAGTCGACACATTACGCTGTGGAGTTCCTTGATGTCTCTAGCTTTGCTCAGTTGATTGACCAAGCTTTTGTTAATGTGCAGGAGAAGATCAAGAAAGGTACATCCATTCATGTTAGGGAGATTCACGCCTTCCAGAAGTACTTTGAAACTGTTTATCGACCAGATGATATTAGTCGAACCGTCCGCGAAGCTGCAGTTACGCTGAAGGAAATTTTTTTAAAGAAAATGGAGAGTTTGAAACTCCCTTCATACATTCCCCCTGAGAAACGCTATGAGGTGGCTTTTGCACTACATCCTCCCAAGACTCATCGACTGCCATCTGCTGATTTTGGAGTGGCTCTTGCCCCTCCATTTCCAGATTGGTTCATCTGTGGGGATTCTCTAAAGATCCTTCGCCAGCAGTCAAAGCCCAAGGCTCAGCGGGTGGTTCCGACTAAGCATACGCTAGACAGTTTCAAAGGGCACCTTCATGTTGGTATCGAAGATGTTCACATCGAATCTGAAATACATGAAGGTTTGGATTCTTCGATTTTATGTTCTTTTATTTGAACTTTATCATTACTGATAAGTGGTAACTTGGTTTATTGTACAGCTGTACCCAAAAGGAACACCCCTCAACACCTGGTCGAAGCCAAAGGCGAAGGCAGCAAGGTACATTACACACTTTTTCCTTTCGTTGATTATTCCTTCTTCCCCTAATGCTTCTCAATTTCAGGCTTCTCGCAAACCACCTCCGACACCTCAAAGGAAGTAAAAAAGGGGCACTGCCCAAATTATCTTCGATTCAAAGGATGAGGACCAATCTCCTCCTGAAGACTTGAAGCTCAAGAAGAGGAAGAAACCAAACCAAGAATCTAGTGCTGCTGGTGGCCAATCTGAACCCGCGACAGCTAAAGTCCCCAAAAAGACCACTACTCTAAGTAAAGCCGCAGAAACCCCTTCTGGAACCGCCTCTAAACTAGCTGCAGGTCATGCTGAAAGCAATAACTCTAGCCCTGATGCTGAAGGAGTCAAGGTAACTTGTCATATTTTTCTTTAAATAAAAACTTATTTACCTTGTTTCCCTTGATCTGACTTGCTTCGATTTGATTCAGGCTGATGCTAGTGGTTCAAAACCAACGATGGATCATCCTCCTTCTCCCATCACTCTCCTGAACAGCCAAGGTGAGCCCACATATCATCCTACTTCTGACTTGGGCTCTGGAATAAGTTCACTAGGTGAAATTAACAAGCCTGGTTTTGAAACAGCTCCCTCTTCGCCAGCAAAGACTGCTACCCAGCAATCTCAAACAGATGGCTCCGACCATGAGGCACATGACGACGTTCAGCAGGATCTTGACACAGCAAATCCAAAAACTGCTGCCATGGATGAAGACCTAACCTTGGTCGATGAAGAGGGATCCCCAAATGACGAACCCATTGGGGCTGCCAATGTTAACCCAGAAGGAGAGGAATACATGGAAGAAGATGATGATGAGGCCATGCACCAATCTGAACTTAATGGCCAAAGTGATGTCGATGATAATGACAAAATGGACGAAGATGAAGAGGAGGAGGACAAAGATGAGAAGGAGAAGGCTAATAAATGACCTATCAACGAGCCAACTCATGTCAAAGCTACTCCCCCCAGCAACTACTGCTGCTACTGAAGGCAAGGCCACATCAACTGTGTATGGAGCAGGCCTTTCTAAAAAAGAGCTTGATACATTAAAGGCAAGTAATCCTCGACAATACATAAAGATCCTTCTTGGGCGTCGAGGAAGCTCATCTGATAAAACTCCCAGTGCTTCGACTACCTCTAGGGATCAGCCTTCGAGCAAACCTGAAGACAATATCCTTCTGAAGATCAAAAACAAGATCTTTAAGGGTGACCTTTTGACACTCTTACAGATGGATGATGTCACTCATATCTCTCTAAATAACCTCCTCCAACAAGTCGACATCCATGCCATTTCCCCAAAATCTGCCAACATCTTCTTAGAGCTTGGCGCTATGATTGATCAAGTCCATGGTGACCTGAAACACATGCCTCAAATCAAAAAGGCCATTTCAACCAAAGCTGGAAGTGAGGCTGCCGCTTGGACTGCTGCCACCGATTCTGAGAACAGAGTAGCAGAGTTGGAGGAAACAAAAGAAAAGAACAAGCAAGAAATCATATCCAATGAAGAAAGTATTGCTTCCTGGGAGCGAAAGATCAAGAAACTTTGAGCCAAGATCTCAAAGGCCAAAAAGCGTAACGCTGAATTGTCTGCCTTCGATGAATCTGGCATGTCGGAAGAGCTTGAAAGTGCCATAAGTTTTGCTGAGAAAGCTCAACGATTGGAGAAGGAAGTTGCACATTTAAAATCTGACAAGGCCTTGTGTGAAAGGCGTCTTGATCTCCAAAAGTCAAAGTACTTGAAGATGAAGGAGAATCTCCCCTTTTAGCTTGTTACTTTCTTTGTAATTTTTAATTTGATGCTCCATGGCCCTTTGAGTCTTTTATATGTACTGACTACTAAGCCATTTTGGCATTCATAAATACCATCATTGGCTTTGCCCTTGTTACGTCGAATTACTCTTTAATAATTTTAATTTCTTGAAGTGCTGGTTTATACTTTTTCAAATACTTGCCATTTACTTTCAAGATTCTTTTATCCTCATTTAATTCTTCAACTTCATAGGCTCCATTAGAAAATACTTGCGTAATTTGAAACGGGCCCTCCCATTTTGGGGACCATTTGTCCAAGGCTCTAACCTTTCGATCCATAGGCAGGATTACCTTCCAAACTAAATCTCCAGGTGAGAAGGTCTTGATTCTAACCTTTTTATTATAAGACTTCTCCACTCTTTTATTCTGTCTCTTTAAAAATTCTAAGGCTTTAAGTCTTTCCTCGTCCAAATCTACCAGTTCGTCTAACATCATATTCCAATAAAGTTCAGAAGGAATTTCATGATGTCTCTGAATCCTAGTCGACTGGAGGTATATCTCAACAAGTAACACTGCATTGTGACCAAAAGTCAATCGAAAAGGAGTAGTGTTGGTTGCTTCCTTGGGAGAGGTTCGACATGCCCAGAGGATCTGGTCCAATGTCCTATGCCAATTTCTAGGCTTTTTTCCCACATGTTTCTTGATCAGACCAATCACCACTTTATTAGCTGCTTCGACTTGACCGTTA
Source organism: Lathyrus tuberosus (assembly GCA_022829125.1). Classification (NCBI taxonomy): domain Eukaryota; kingdom Viridiplantae; phylum Streptophyta; class Magnoliopsida; order Fabales; family Fabaceae; genus Lathyrus; species Lathyrus tuberosus. Next base: position 13,953,851 of record JALAZF010000120.1, on the reverse strand, counting down.
GCCTGAGCATAAAAAGGTGTAGAGGTTAAGAGTTTGAAACCCATCTCTTTTGCAAACTCCTGCATCTTTCGACCAGTAAAGACTGATCCTTGATCTGTTGTGATCGTTTTTGGGATTCCAAACCTGTAAATGATGTATTTTTGAATGAACTCGATCACATCCTCTTGATCCACATTTGGTAAAGGTGCCACCTTGATCCATTTCGTAAAGTAGTCGATCCCTACCAAAATGTATCTCTGATTCTTGGAGGATGCCGGTCGAATCTCTCCAATCAGATCCAAAGCCCAACCTCTAAAAGGCCATGGCTTGACTATGGAATGCAACTCACTTGCAGGGATATGTTGTATGCCAGCATGAACTTGACATTCTTGGCAACCCTTGGCGAATTCAATGCAATCTTTTAGCATCGTAGGCCAATACATGCCTTGTTGAAACAATAACCACTTCATCTTATGGCCTACCTGATGCGCTCCGTATGCCCCACTATGGACAGTAGAAAGGGCCAGATATGCTTCTATTTCACTAAGACACTTAAGTAAGACCCCCTCAGGGGTCTTTTTAAACAATTCATTGCCTAGAAGGACATAACTTAAGGCTTGATACCTAACCTCTCGCTCTGTGGATGCTGTCGGGTTTTTCGAATACTCGACTATAGGCTTCCTACAATCTTTATCTGTCAAGCTGTCTATTACGAAAATCTCAAAATTTTCTTCGTCAGCATATCCAAGCTTTGTCACTTCTAGGTCTGATGGGCATAATCCAACAGATACCACTTTACCTCTAGCTTCGATTGCCTCTTGTAAATTTTCCTTCGAAACCTTATACCCAGAAGCAACCTGAGCCAAGTCATTGGCCACTCGATTCTCTAGTCGAGGTATGTGTCGAATGCTCACAACTTCGAATCTCTTCAATAGTCTGTTGGCTACTACGAAGTACATGATAAGATTCTCCTTAACACATTTATACTCCTTTGTAATTTGCTTTATGACCAACTCTGAGTCTCCCATTATTTCGACTCGAGTTGCCCCCAATTCTAACAAAATTTCAAGTCCAGCTATTAAGGCTTCATACTCAGCCTCGTTGTTGGAACAAAATCCGTCGACCCTGTACTTGAATTTTGTTGGAATTTTATCCGGAGAAATAATCAGCACACCTACACCTGTGCCATCTTTGTGGCTGAAGCCATTGAAGTATAACTTCCAAGGTTCCAATTCGACATAATTCAACATGCTTTCGTTTATGGAGTGGTCGACTATAAAGTCTGATACCACTTGTCCCTTAACCGCCTTCAGAGGCTTATACGTTAAAGAGTACTCAGTCAATGCTAGTGCCCATTTATCGATTCGACTATGCAAGATAGGTTTTGACAACATTTGCTTAATAACATCGAAATGAGACGAAACATAAACATCAACTGGCTTTATATATTGCTTCAATTTTGTACAAGAGAAATACAAGCATAGGCATAATTTTTCTATCATGCTATACCTAGTTTCTGCATCATTCAAAACTCTACTGAGGTAATAAATGGCTCTTTCGACACCATCCTCATCCTCTTGAGCCAACATGCTCCCTATGGTTTTGTCTGATGCAGCTATGTACAATCTTATACTCATATCCCTACAAGGTGGGGAAAGAATTGGGGGATGACTCAGGTATTCTTTGATTTTGTCGAAGGTCGCCTGCTGCTCCTGGCCCCATTCGAATCCATCTTTATTGAATCGAAGCAATGGTGAAAAGGCCTGCGTTTTTCTGCTTAGGTTCGATATGAATCTCCTCAAGAAATTGATCTTGCCCAGCAGCGACTGCAACTCCTTTTTCGTTGATGGCGCTTTCGCTTCCATGATGGCTTTGGTCTTGTTCTGATTGATCTCGATCCCCTTTTTATGGACCACAAAGCCTAGAAAATCCCCTGCCTGCACACAAAACACACATTTAAAAGGATTCATTTTAAGACCATGCCTTCTCATCCTTTCAAAGGAGTGTCGAAGATGGTCTAAGTGACTCTTCCCTGAAACAGACTTAACCACGATATCATTGATGTATATTTGCATGAAAGTCTCTATATAATCATGGAAGATTGAGTTCATTGCTCGTTGATATGTTGCCCCAGCATTTTTGAGGCCAAAAGGCATCACCACCCACTCGTAGGTGCCTAAGGCTCCAGGGCAACGAAAAGCTGTTTTAGGGACATCATCTTCAGCAATGAATATTTGGTTATAACCAGAGTACCCATCTAACATACTGAGATACTCATGTCCTGTAGCATAATCAACTAACATTTCTGCCACAGGCATATCATACTCATCCTTAGGAGTTGCAGAATTTAAATCTCTAAAGTCTATGCAAACCCTTAAGGAACCATTCTTTTTAATAACAGGTACAATGTTAGCTAACCATTCGACATACCTGGCAGTGCGGATAAACTTGCATCGAATGAGTCTTTCGACTTCCTCCTTTATCCTTGAGAGAATCTCTGGGGCAAACCGTCTCAGATTCTGTTTAACTGGCTTTTTCCCAGGCTGGATCGGCAACCTATGTTCGACCAACTCTCTACTCAAACCAGGCATCTCATCGTAATCCTAGGCGAAACAATCTTTAAACTCCTGCAACAACTGGGTAATTTCGACATTAAGTTGTGGGTCAAGCTTGGAACTAACATATGTTGGCCTTCTGGTTGCCCCTTCGCCTAGGTCGATTTCTTCTAACGGATCTTGCGCCAGCATCTTGACATTATTTGCTAGCGGATCTTTTTCAAATCCCAAAGGCTCATCATCATAAATAGCGTCAAGCCTCTGGCCTCGTTCTACACCCTGACCCTTATCAGGTGGCTCTGGGTCGAAGTCCTTACCAGGACCTTCTTGGTGGGATTCAGGATTGGCTTCGCCAGCCATATATTCGTTAGCAGCCTCCAACGCCGCTTGTAGTTTGGTTTCAGCCACGTAGGCCAAAATTCTTCTCAATGCTTCGAACTCAGTCATTATCACTGAATTCACTTCCCCACCCTGTGGGGTCTACTGCAGGCTCGCCAAGGTACGTAAGTCTTTCCCCTGGCACCTCCTTATCCCAACGGAAACCTTCGACGGGATGTAAGTACAATGAGCAAAACGTCTCTTCATCTGGGACAAACTCGAAATCTGCTGGGCCACAGGGGCAATGTGAGCCAAATATTTGTCGAATTGAAGTCTGTCGACATGATTTATTGGTGCCTTAAAATACCCCTGGTCAGCTTCAATGTTTTCGACTATGCCGTCTGGTCTCCAGATGGTGATGCGTTGATGCATCGAAGATGGCACTGCACCAATGCCATGTATCCACTCTCGTCCTAAGAGCAGATTGTAGTTGGATTTTGTTTCTACTACCATGAAGACAGTAGGCCTAGTGATTGTCCCCACTGTTAAGTCGACTTGTATCACCCCCAGAGTAGAGCCAACTTTTCCTTCGTAATTCGAAAGAACCATGTTATGTGGCTTAGTGTTAGTATCGTACTTGCCAATCTTGCTCAGTAAGAAGTGTGGCATCAAGTTCACTGTTGTGCCACAATCGACTAATATTTTATTTATTGGCACATTCTCCACCTTGCCAGTAATGTAGAGGAGCTTTAGGTGACTCCTCATTTCGTCTGTGGGTCGCTCAAAAAAAGCGTTCTGCTCTTCGACACACCCATTGTTCATAATATAGTAGCACACCGGCTTGTGTGCTGCCATCTTTGCCTCAGTGCATGCATCTAATTCTTCGACTTCTGTGAGCTGGTCGAACTCTCTGGGCATCACAGATACCACATTGACTATGATGTCAAGAGAAGCATCAGATTCGGAGTCGAAGTTGTCTGTCATTTCATCATCCTCATCGACAGTCTTCTCAGGTTTATCCTCTTGAGAGGCAAACAGTTTTCGTCCTAGAGGTATTTTTTCAGCAACCCTCATTGGATTCCCTCCATTATTATCAGTAGGGATATTAGTACTGGACTCTCCTTGATCCTTCGACTGGGCCTCCCTGAGAGCCTTACTTCAACGTTGCTCTCTCCTCCATTGAGATCGCGACATCGGGTTCTTCCCCTTATAGTTTTCAGAAACATATGCCGATTTATTAGAAGTCTGAAACTCCTTTCGATATTCTACTGAAGAGCCTCTGCCCAAATCAAACTTCTGCCACTTTCTCTGACCTTTTTCCTTTCCTTCGACAGGTTTCATCCAGCTCCCTATTGGTGCATTGCTTGTTGGTTTGAAGGTACTGGATCTGGCCCCTGGGAACTGTGTTTTTCCTCCCAATTATTTTGAAGAGGACCTTCTAGGGGCGAAACCCCTTTGACCCTGGGACATTCCTTGCTCCCTTCTCTCTTTAGCCTTTCTAACCCCCTCAAGATTATGGGCAGCTTTCTGATTGAAGATTGCACTGCATCTGGGGCATAACATGACGCCTGAACCCTTCTTTTGGCAGCAGTGAAGGAATTCAATGATAGTTTCATCCTGTTTTGGATACGCCACTTTGTTACGCTCCTCTTGGCAGCTTGCTTCATCAACCTCCCTGGTCTTATGTTGTGTAATCTCGACCATATTTGTGTCCATGTCGACATCAGCACCAAGATTCAGATCGCAGAAGTCCATATCAAGGCCCTCAGCAGCCTGGTCATCTTAACGAAACTCTCTGCAGTTTCTTTAGTAACCAGCATCATGTTGGAATCCTCAGTAATCCCATCATTTAAGCCCTCAGTGGTTTTGTCGAAACCCTCCACGGCCTTGCTCATGAGTTTCTCTACAGCATAAATGTCAAGGTCTTCAGTAACCTTGGCTATCACAGCGTTATTGGCGAAATCTTCAGTAATTTCCACCATATGTATCTCTGGCTCAGCATAATGGGCCTCTGCTGTTGGCAATGGGTCGGAGTCAATTTTCATCTGACCTTTGCTATTCTCTCCGAATTTCAGCCTGCCCTCCTGAATAGCATTTTGCACCAGATCCCTGAAAAGAAAACATTGAGAAGTTTTATGACCCAAAAAATTATGGTACTTACAAAATCCTCTCTTTTTTCTTTGTTCTAAAGGTGGCATTTTAGCACCAGGAGGCACTATCCGCTGCTATGTTGTTACGTCGAACTTGTTGTACAACCTGATCAACATCTTGGTTTCTATTCACTATCACTACCCCTTGTTCCCTTTCTTCAGGAATTGGCCCTTGGTTCCTAGGTGGTTCGACTCTGGGGAGTTCGACTCTAGGGAGTTCGACTCTAGGGGGTTCCAGGTTGGCCTCAGGCATAGTCTCTAGGTTTTGCTGTGGGATATTCTCCACCACCGTCGCACCTCGCACAGGGGCCGGCACCCCCATAAATTCTGCCACGCGTGCCAATTGCGCCGTTAGTTGTTGGTTGGTCTGGGTAGTGTTCCGAATCAAAGGCTGGAAAATTTCCCCCATAGTTTGAGACAAAGTTTGTACCATTTGTAGATTACTCTCATCCATTTGTTGTCTTAAACATGCTATAGACATGTTTGTTAGACTAGGACCTTGAGTGGAATATCCTATACCTACACTTTGGCTGTTTCGACCCACATTTATCCTAGATCCCGACCCCTGTAATGGCGAAGACATTACATTGTCTGAGAATACTGGGGGGGCATTTTGGAGGCTTTGCATTACTGACGTTGGCATTCCATAAGGTGGATTCCTTGGTAAGGGTTGTGAAAATCCTGGAGGAGGAAGATGCCTAAATGTCGAAGCTCCTCCTGGTGGAGTTTGGGGATTAGATGCTTGTGGGCCTATGTACTCCAAAACAGGTTGAGTGTAAGCCCTTATATATGTCGACCCTGGTCCTGCCATTGATGGGTCGGACATAACAGAAGGTGGGATTGGCTCTCCTGTCGAAGGAACTGGGGGTGGTACCACATCATTCCTAGACACATTTTGAGGGTTTGTGTTACTAGGCTGGGCATTCGAATTACTTGACGGTGGATTAAAACCACTCCCTTGAGGATTTGGATTGTTTGACTGACTAGTGTTCGTCGCCATTTTTCTAGTATATCTTCTCCTTGGTCTTTCTTCGTTTGTAGTGGCTACCTTACCACTTCTTAATAACATGCAACAAAGCTTTTTAAGGAGAAAGTGATTGATGAATGACGATTTTCAAAATTTAGAAAAATCTTTATACAGTTAGCACTGTCCCACTGGGCGTGCCAATTTGTTTACCGTGAAAATTGGTAAACAATCACTGATCTTCCAAATCTAACTTTAGTGACTCACAGGATCGATCAGATTGATCCTAGGACATGTGCTAACAGTTGATCTAAGTTAAATTCTAAAGCAATGAATACTTCGACAATACTCAAAAAGGAAAGTTTGTTGGAAATATAGTACAAGACAACACTTCAAAGTGTGAAGTTAAAAGGCTGAAAATGTAAAAGGAAGGGTCGAACGTGTGCAATAAAGATCAAAGGTATAAAATGAAAGTAAGTGCAGAAACGTAACTGGCTTCAAATAAAAGATAAAAATTTAAGTAAAGATCAAAGTAAATTGCGTTAAAGGATAAATGGTGTTTACATCACGTACATTCTCACAATACTCTTTTCTCAACACGCGAATACTTTTGACTTAAATTTGGAGTTACTTGTACAAAGTGAACACCCCAATCCTATTGCTAGGACCCTTATTTATAATACTAAAACTAACTGCTATAAACTGCCTGAAATAATCAACAAATGACAAGTGTCATATTGCATGCTTCCATTGCTTGGATACACGTCACCTGTCTTTCTTCAAGAGCGAACCAAAGTAACTACTCCTTCCTTTATTTGATTTTGAATTCCCAGCGTCAGACATCATCAACATTCTCGGTCGAAGGTTCCCCCTTCAACTCTTAGAAATATTTTCTAAGTCCCAAAAGATCTCCTTTCCTCTTATGAGTACCTTCGACTCAAACCTATCACACAAATCCTGTCGAAAGCTTTCCTAACCCTCTTGAAGAGCTTAACATTCCCCTCAACACTTCCAACTACATATGGGCGTCGAATTTACGAGCTAACAGATCCATTAAGCCATGTCAGCTTGAAGCAACTCATCCAATATTTTATTCTAATGGTTCAACTCTAAAGAATCCATTATGGTCCTACAACTTTATTTCATATATTAATATTTTATTCATATTAATTTTATTTTAACTTAGAATAATTATTTAAATTATTTAAACTAATATTAATATAAAATAAATAAAAATTAATTAAACTAAAATTTAAAACAATAATTAAAATTAATCTAAGTTAAAATAAATAACATCACGTCATTAGTCAAATTTAAATACCGTCATCCTCATGTCCAAAACATTCCCAAATATATTCGACTAGATCTCCTTGAAGTTGATGATGAATTTGTTTTTCACAAAGACTTGCTTTTCTTTATAGTCTTATTGCAAGATTCGAATGAGGATCATTAAATGTTTTAGTCGTTGAGTTGTTGTTATCTACATTATCATAAGAGTAATAAAAATCACCTTCGTATCTGTGTCGTTCATTTTCAACAATCATGTTGTGCAATATGATGCAACCATATATGGTATGCTTGAGGGTTTCCATGTGCCAAGCACGCGCTGGACCACATATAATTTCAAATCAAGATTGAAGCACTTCAATTGCCCGTTCCACATCCTTTCTAGCTGATTCTTGATGTTGTGCAAATAGTTTTCTCTTTTCTCCTTGCAGAATTGAAATGGTCTTGACAAATTTAGCTCACTTAGGATATATACCACCCACTAAATAATACCCACTATAATATTAAGTCCCATTGATTGTATATTGCATAGTGGCAACATGTCCTTCCAAAATATCATTAAACATGTTGGATTGGTTTAGCACATTAATGTCATTGTTTGAACCTACAATACCAAAAAAATGCATGTCAAATCCATAAGTCTTGTGATGCCACTACTTCAAGCATGGTTGTGGATTTACCATTATCACCTCTACAAAACTGTCCTTTCCTTGCAACTGGGTAAATTTTCCATTCCCAATGCATACAATCAATGAAACCTAACATGCCTGGAAATCCACGCAATTCCCTCATTTGTAAATGATGTTCAACATCATTTTTATTAGGCCTTCTCAAAAACTCAACCCAAAATACCTCATTCACGCCCCTTACAGATCTCTTTAAGCACTCAACTGCAATGCTTTCACCAATTCAAACATATTCGTCTACAGTGTCACCTGAATAACCATATGCCAACATACAAATAGTAGAAGTGCATTTTCTGCAATGGTGAAAAGCCCATTTTACCAGCTGCATCGACCCTCATTTGAAAATATTGATCATGATTTCCAAGGGTTTCTACAATTTGAAGAAACACATGCTTATGCATTCTGAACCTTCTACAAAATTGGGCATCCGTGTATACTGGATTTTCTGAGAAGTAGTAATTGAATAATCGTTATGTTATTCTTCGCTACTATAATATATCATTGATCTTCTTTTTGGCCTAGCGGAACTTCTAGATTGAAGTTCCTTCTCGAGCATTGACAATAGTAGTTATTCATCTGTGTTGTCCATAGATTCTTCTTCAATCACGTCCCAAAAACGTTTGTTGATGTTGTTTAAATTGTTTGAATCAATTAAATTGAGAGAAGGGTGATAGAAAAATTGATTGAAGAATGAGAGAAAAATAACAGAAAACTGATAAAAGAATGAGAGAAGGGTGATAGAAAAGTGAGAGAAGAATGAAAGTATATATAAGACTAGTTTGAATAACGACGAAGTTTGTTGTCGGTGATGGAAATTTAGAATTTGGTGGTGATGGAAATTGATAATTTTGAATGAGTTGGTACATAGATTATTGAAAATTATATTGATTAGGATCCATTTGAACTAAACAATAGTAATTTTGAAGTAAGAAGATGAAAATTTAGGTAAAATATTGTGTCAAATGAAGGCCAATGAAATGAAATAGCGAGAAAAATTGAAAAATTAAGAGTAAAGTGATGAAATTGTGAGAGAGAAATTGAAATTTCAAGAGAAAATAAAATTGTGAGAGAAAATTTGTGTGTAAAAAATTTGAAATGGTCTCATTTATAAGTAAATTAATTATTAAAAAAAAAAATAATAAAGTAAAGGTTGAGTTTCAATGATAACAAATTTTATTATTTTTTATTCCAATGCAACTGTTGCAGTCAGAAGCTACGTTGCACCCGCTGGCAATTGGAAACAAATACATTTTTTTGGAAACAGTTGTGTAACTGGCGAACTGATCCAACCATCCTCCCGTTGAAGATGGTCTAATGGCACAATGAGTTCTAAGCAAAAAGTTAAAAATACAAAAGGCGAAAATAAGGAAAATAGAACACCAAAAAAATAAACAAATCTCATACAAGAAACACAAACCATGAAGAATCAACCAACAAACCACCAACTAGAGTTTGGACCATCTGATCCACCATCAACAAATTAAAAAACCACTAGCAACACCAAAAACCATTAATCCTTCTATAGAAGATCGGAACTCTTAATCCACTATTGGGTAAGACACATGATATGGTTCTAAAGTCAGTCAGAGAAGGGTGGCGACGTCGATGATGATCTATTAAGAAATCAAGTCCAGCCTAAAAAAAATACTCTTATCAACCACCTCTTTCACGTTTGTTGATGATCTGGTAAATAACTTATCACTACGCACCAACCAAATAGTCCATACCGCAGTATGTCAAATCATGGCAAACATCTCATAGACTTATCCCTACCACCTAAAGAAAAAAAAAAACTAAAAAGGAAGCATCAACTCTCTAGGAAGAGTCAACTGAACATCTAACCACTCAAAAACTCTATATCGAACACTAGAAACTATGTTACAAGTGACCAACAAATAAGTGGATGATTCAATTCAATCTCCCTAAAAGATATAAGAAATAACTCCGGGTTGACAATGACCTTTCGCTTGAGCAGATTTTTTTCAGATTGTGTCTTGCAAAAGGGGAAGTCAACTAAAGTAATAATTACTCCCTAAATAGAGTATCTTCAAATAAAACACAAATACCATCTTAAATTTGATAAGACAAGCCTTAGAAAATAGTCATCTCTAGTATGCCACCTAAAATTTAATATCTTTAAATTCTTTAATCAGTATCTTTCTTAATAAAACTTTAATTTATATCCTAAAAACACAAATTTGCATTATACTTGTTATTTTTATACTAAGCTCCCTACGTCGTCGTTTAGCGGGTGTTTCTTTTGATAAGGCAATAAACCTCCCCGCCATTAAAATGCAATACTAGAGAAAAAAATGCTAGCGCCAAATTACACGTGTCAAACCCTTACTCGTTCTCAGCCAGAACCGCCATGTCTTCCTCCCAAACAAATCAACAACCTCCTTCACCGCCGCCACCTTCTCACCGCAACCGCATTCACCCTCTCCTTCAATTTCAACTTCCCTTTAAAACCCTCAATGCCCGTTTCAGAACCGGTAGCCGGTGCCAGCCTCTTCATCATGCCCCCACCACGCCTCATCAACCGGTATTATCTAGTGAGGTCCGGGGAGTCAGAGTTTGAGAGCAATGGAGTGATTAACACAAATCCCGTGACGAAAACCTCCGTGGATAACGGTTTATCCGATAGAGGGAAGAAACAGTCTGTTAGAGCAGCTTTTGATTTGAAAGAAATGGGTGCTTGTGATAATAACTGTTGGATTTGGCCTGCTATTACGCAAAGAGCTTATGAAACTGCTGAGATTATTGCTTCTGTTAATTCAATTTCTCGAAGGTTAATTTTGCTTTTTTAGTTATTAAATTAACTTTTTTGTTTTTGCATTTAATTTAGGGTTTGTGAAATTCTTTGATTTCAGTTATATAGTTCCAGAATACAGTTTTCTTGATGCAAGAGGATTAGGTGCTTATGAAGGAAAAACATTAGAATCTGTTTCAGAAGTACTTTTCTTTTTTTCTTTACTTCAGCTTTGTTTTTGTCAATTATATAGATATATTTATTTCATTACAGTTACAATTTCGGTTGTTATTGTTGAGGTGAGTATAATTTGTGCAATGAGGTGAAAAATATGTGTAATGGTGGTGCAGATATATGCATCAGATAGTGTATCTACGAAAATCAAACCTCCTCCAATTGACGACGGAACTCCAAATGAGAGTGTTGCAGATGTTTTTGTTCGTGTGACCCAACTCATGTCGATCCTTGAAACTCAGTACGCCGGCGACACGGTTGTTATTGTCTCGCCGGATTCTGATAACTTATCGATCCTTCATGCTGGTTTAGTAGGACTAGACTTGAGAAGGTAACTAACTGGATACTCGAACCTCACCCAACCAAACCTCCTGCAATTACTTATGTATATAATTTCAGTTATGTTTTTTGATTTTATATATCACATTTTTATTTCTCTTTTGTCATGTCTGTTCAATTTCAGGCACAGAGATCTGTCTTTTGCACCTGGTGAAGTTCGCTATGTTGATACCAATGACATTCCTGCTTACAAGATTCCTCCATCTGCTGTATATAAATGTTCCAAACTACCAAATTGTAACTAGCTCTTTTATTTCCTTTAAGTTGTTATATATAACATTAAAAAAATATGGATATATATTGATGAATATATAGCTAAAGTTGTCTAGATATGTGTTTGACTGGAAATCATCTCATTCATTGCAAGCAAGAAATTTAGAGAATACAAAAGATTAGTCAGGTTCGAGGACATTTCCAAAGCAAGATATAGACCCTACATTTCTAGCTAATCCTGCTAGGCCATGGGTGGTTTTGTTCTTGCATCATTTGACAACAACAATACTAGCATTTACAACGGGGACTGGTTACGAACTCATGTGCATATTCGACAATCTAAATGGGCTGCATTATATTTATCATCCAAATTTGAAATGCCATGTGCTGTGCTGGCTTTCTGGCGTGGAGCATCTGTGTGGATTGGTAGCTGTTTTTTCTGTTTTGTTTGGGAGGTTTTTCAGGTTGAGGCAAGGGGTTTCTTGGTGTGCTCCGGAGCTATTCGTTCTTTTGATTCTAGTGGCTAGGATTGGTTTCATCATTATTTTGTTTGATGCTAGTCCCTCGTGTGTTTGGGTTCTCTGTCAGTATCAACGTGATCCTGCAGCAGTCCTTTCAGCTTTTTTGCCTTTTCCTTAGCAATCTGGCCAAGTGAAGTTAAGTCGTAGGTGGTACTTGTGTTGGTTTGTTACTGCAAGTTAGCAGCCTGAGATCCCTTTCAAGTATGCAATTATTCTATTCAGGATTAAGTCCAATGTAATTTTGCTATTTTCGCTTTGCTGCTGGAACCTTGGAATCCTTGGCTAGTATGTCGTAGCTAGTTGTTGGCAGTTTTTTCTCCATTTTGGGTTTCATGGTTTGGAGCTAGTGAGGTGTCTAGAGGAGTTTTTTATTGCCTAGCAGTTTTGGTGGAGTTCTTTTTCTGTCTTGTATTTGTTGGGGTGATTTTAATGTATTAGTTTGCAGGTGCTTCTGTTTTTCTGGTGCAGGTGTTTGTTTATAGTTTTTTTTTCCTGTGTCTGGTTTGCTCTCTGTATTGGTTAGCACTCCTTGTGCACATTTAATGCAATTTGGCTTTTTCAAAATAAAAAGGCTCATTGATAGCAGGCCCAGTCGAATTACAAAGAGGCCCATTAGATTAAGTGATTATGTGCTCAATTAAAATATCATTTTATTATATAATTTTAATTTAGTCTTTTTCCTTTGGGTTGGGCCTTGCTGCTGACCCAATATCAGTTTTATTGTATTTAAGCAAATTGTACCTTGGTTTATGGTTAGAGAAAAATTATTCAGAATTTTATTCCTTTCTTCTTGTTTTGTGTGTATTCAATGGAAAAACTCTAGTTTGGTAATATTTGCTAATCTCTTTGCATCATTGGTGCTTTCATCTTGATCCATGGCTCCCCCTAAACCAAATCAACCCACCCCTCAAGAAATTGTTGAACAAGCTGTTCAAACCTCTCACCTCCACCTAGACAATGCACTTAACCAAATACACTCAGATCTGGATGAACGCTTTGACATTGTTCGCACAGATCTCGAGAAAACGCAGCGCAACCTTGGCAGCATCAACACTCGCTTGGAAAATGACAAACAAATTGCAGATTCAAGGTATGAGTCCATTATGGCTGCACTTAACAAGCTGGTCACTCAAAAACCCTTGCAAACTACTGCTACAAATTCTGCAGCAGCTGGTTCTTCAGGTATTACCCAACCCCCTTTTTCTATTTCCATGGTTACCTCACCACCGTCCACCATTATCTCCCCTATGAACACCCCACTCAGGCAATCAGCCACTATGTCCCACATTCCCAACTTTACCAACGTCACTTCCATTTCTCACACCCCAACAATACAAATCCCACCCCCATACCCACCATATCCATACGTCCCAGCTACCCTTCCCCAACACACTACTTTTACACAACCATTTTTACACCAGATCCCTTTTAACCAAATTCCTCATATACCACCTTTACCCCCTTTTAAGATACCAAAAATAGAATTTGCACTATTTGATGGATCAAACCATTTGGAGTGGTTATTCCAAGCGGACCAGTTTTTTTACCTCCTGAAAATAGATTATCCATGATTTCTTTTTACATGAAAGGAGAAGCATTAGGCTGGTTTAAGTGGATGCACCATAATCAATTACTATCAGATTGGTCCTCTTTTACAAGAGATTTGGAATTGAGATTTGGACCCTCCACATTTGCTAACCACCAAGCAGAACTGTTCAAACTCAAGCAAACTAGTTCTGTTGTTGAGTACCAAGCGGCTTTTGAAAAATTGGGTAACCAAATTACTGGTTTACCACAGGATGTTATCCTAAACTGTTTTATTTCAGGATTAATTCCTGAAATTCAGAATGAAATTGCTATCCTCAAACCCACCTCTATTTCCCAAGCGATAGGGTTGTCTAAGCTTATTGAATCTAAATTAAGAGAGGCCAAACCTAAATACCAAAATCCCTTTTCACCCACTTTTACCAAGCCCAATACACAAACCCAAACTCCTGCATCCACGCCAAGCATTCAAAAAAATTCCCAAGTACCTCAGCCCTCTAAATTACCTATCCGCCGCTTGTCCAATGCCCAACTTCAAGAGCGTCGCGCCCAAGGGTTATGCTTTAATTGCGACGAGAAATTCATTCCCGGCCACAAATGTTCAGCTGGAAAATTCCTCTTGTTAATGGTTGATGATGAGGAATCCTCTACCGAAGACAACTCCACTGCAGTAGAAGAGCCTATCCTCACTACCGAGCAAGATGAAACTTATTTTCAGTTATCTCCACAAGCTGCTTGTGGTCAATTATCCCCCAAAACACTTAAATTCAATGGAACTATTTTTGGACTGCCTATCACAGTTCTGATTGACACAGGCAGCACCCATAACATCTTGCAGCCACGGATTACCCAACATCTCAAACTTCATACATCACCAATTCCTAATTTTTCAGTTATGGTTGGAAATGGCTCCAAATTAATTTGCTCAGGCCTGTGCCCTGATGTTCCTATCGCACTCCAAAACAATGTGTTTACAATTCCTTTTCATTTACTTCCCATAAAGGGCGCTGATGTTGTCCTTGGAATGGAGTGGTTGCGTACTCTTGGGCCTCTCATGGCTGATTTTTCAATCCCAAAACTATCCTTCACTTACCATGAAAATCACATCACTATTACAGGAGATTCTAAAGCACTTCCCTCACCCTCTTCTTATAACCAAATTTGCCATCTTATTCATACAGACTCCATTGCCTCCATTCATTTACTACTTTACCAACCTGCCACGCCACCCAATTCAAATCTACCAACACCAAATTCCTCTTTAATGGATTCATTACCCACTTCCATCCCACATTAAATCTCCAAAATAATTAAGTCTTTCACACCCATTTTTCAAAAACCACAAGGCCTACCCCCACCCAGACCTCATGATCACCCCATCCCAATTTTACCAAACACTGCCCCTGTTAATGTTAAGCCCTACCGCTACCCTCACTCTCAAAAGGACGCCATGACAGACATTATACAAGAAATGCTACAAGAAGGTATCATAAAACCAAGCAATAGCCCTTACTCATCACCTGTTCTGCTAGTTCGAAAAAAAGATGGAAGTTGGCGTTTTTGTGTTGATTATAGAGCCCTAAACGCAGTAACAGCCCGTGACCGTTTCCCTATTCCTACCATAAATGACATTTTTGATGAATTGGGATCAGCAAATATTTTTTCTAAGATCGATCTTCGATCTGGTTATCACCAAATCAGAGTTGCACCAGAGGATACACACAAAACAGCATTTAGAACATTTGATGGTCACTACGAGTTTTTAGTAATGCCTTTTAGCCTAACTAACGCTCCTAGTTCTTTTCAGTCCGCCATGAATGATCTATTGCGTCCTTTTCTACGCCGGTTTGTTTTAGTTTTTTTTATGATATTTTAATCTATAGTCCCTGCATTAGTGATCATGCTCATCATTTAAAACTGGTTTTAGATTTACTTTCATCCCATCATTTTTATGCCAAATTATCAAAATGTGTGTTTGCTGTTCCTAGTGTTGATTATTTAGGTAATATCATTTCAAGTGAAGGTGTAACCCCAGATCCATCTAAAATTTAAGCAATATTGGATTGGCCTACGCCACGTTCACTCACGGCACTCAGGGGTTTTTTTAGGGCTCACCGGCTTTTATAGACGTTTTGTGCGTCATTACGCCTCTCTCGCCGCTCCTCTCACCGATCTTTTGGGTTCCGTTAAATTATCTTAGAGTACATCAGCAGATACAGCATTTACAATTTAAAAAAAAAAGTTGACTGAAACTCCTGTTCTGAAACTTCCAGATTTTTCCTAGGTCTTTGTTCTTGAGACTGATGCTTCAGCGGTGGCAGTCGGAGCAGTTCTATCACAGCAAGGCCATCCCTTAGCTTTCTTCAGCAAGAAAATGTGCAACCGCATGAGAGCTTCTTCAGTGTATGTCAGGGAGATGTATGACATCACCTAAGCCGTCAAAAAGTGGCGTCAATATCTGATTGGGCGGAAATTCCATATCTACACTGACAAAAAAAGTTTGAAGAATTTGTTAGTGCAAACTAGCCAAACGCCCGAACAACAAAAGTGGGCAGCCAAATTGCAGGGTTTTCATTTTGACATTTTCTACAAACCTGGAAAAGCCAACCAGGTGGCCGACGCCCTTAGCCGTAAACACTCTGAGGATGCTGCAATACTCCTTTCTATTTCCTCTCCAGTTCCAGTCTTCCTATTACAATTAAAGAATTTCTATGAATCTAATGTTGAGGGTCAAAGACTAATACAACAAGCTCAAACAGATACTGCGATGCAAAAATTTTATCATTCAAAGGATAGGTTGTTATTCTACAAAGATAAAATTTTTGTACCTTCCAATCAAGCCCTGCGAGAATCCTTAATCACTGAGTACCACGCCACTCCCACGGCTGGACACTCTGGCCTTCAACCCACCTTAGCTCGACTATCTTCTTCCTTTCTGTGGCATGGTATTTACAAAGATACAAAAGCTTTCATCAAGAAGTGTTCAATCTGTCAACAAAACAAATACATGCCAAAGAAAAAGCAAGGGCTTCTACAACCATTAAACATACCAACACTAGTCTGGGATAACTAAGCATGGATTTCATTACTCACCTACCGAACTCATTCGATCACACTGTTATCTGGGTCGTCTGCGACAGGTTGACTAAGTTCTCACACTTCATTGCTCTTCCCACGACTTTCACGGCTAAAGATCTGGCTCTGCATTTTTTTGTGGAAATCTGCCGTCTGCTTGGTGTTCCCTCCTCCATTGTCTCAGATCGAGATCCTCTCTTCCTCAGTACCTTTTGGAAGGAATTATTTCACGCCCAAGGGACCACGCTGAAATAAAGCTCCGCCTACCACCCTGAAACTGACGGCCAAACGGAGGTAGTTAATAGATGTTTGGAAACTTATTTACGCTGCTTTACAAGTGACAATCCAAAAAAGTGGTTCAGATACTTACACTTAGCCGAGTTTTGGCATAACTCTGCTCATCACTCATCCATCAACATGTCACCGTTTGAAGCACTTTATGGGCGACCACCACCATCTTTTCCCACCTACAGTCTAGGATCCACATCTCTTTCCACTTTAGAGGAGTCCCTACAAAACCGTGAAGAAATATTACAAACACTTAAAAGAAACTTGGAAAGAAGCAGGAAAAGAATGGAATCACAGATCAACCAAAACCGCGTGGACTGTACCTTTCAGGAAGGAGGTATGGTTTTGCTTCGCCTTCAGCCCTATCGACAGTCGTCCGTCCACCGTCGTCCCTCTCACAAGCTTTCCAAACGTTACTTTGGCCCTTTCCAGATCTTGAGACGAATTGGAAAAGTAGCGTACCACTTGAATCTTCCTCCGTCCTCAAGGATACACCCAGTCATCCATGTTTCTCAACTTCGAGCGTACCATGGAACAAACCCACCTTCTAATTTCACTCCGATTCCACCAGATTTTCAAGCTCCGATGGAACCCTCCACCAACAACCACCGTGTTCCACATGCATCTGGATCTGTGGCTCAAGATGCGAGATCAACCCTTCACCACTCTGATGAGATGCGAGAGAAGGAAATGCAGAAATCTCAAGAAACTAAGGTGGTTCAAGATGAAAGTTTACAAAGAGAGGAAACACCACTGAACAACCCAAATGTTGACTCGGTGGAACTAGTTATGCAAAAGAATAAATTAAAGTACACTGAGGCTTTGGAAACAAGTACTACTGGTAAAATCTTGGGGCTTTCCAAGAAATCTTCTGCGGTGCAATCTCAACCACATGTTTTATTGGATCCTCTGCACACTTCATCTCCACCGTCCAACACACTGCCTCCCAACTCTCTCTCTTCACGTGCTGAGACAACTCCCAAGACTACTTTCTACTCTCCCAAGGACACGCCACCTATAGCTGGCAAGCATGCACAATCCACTCACCTTCTGCCGACACCAAATTCCACTCCACTAGCCGTTGCCATTCACCCTAATTCAAGTGGGCCTTTCCAATTGTCCAAAGCTTTTCAACCGGCCCATTCCACTAGCAATTCCAACCTTGAGGACAAGGTTGTTGTTGGGCTGGATAGTAGTGATAGCAGGCCCAGTCGAATTACAAAGAGGCCCATTAGATTAAGTGATTATGTGCTCAATTAAAATATCATTTTATTATATAATTTTAATTTAGTCTTTTTCCTTTGGGTTGGGCCTTGCAGCTGACCCAATATCAGTTTTATTGTATTTAAGCAAATTGTACCTTGGTTTATGGTTAGAGAAAAATTATTCAGAATTTTATTCCTTTCTTCTTGTTTTGTGTGTATTCAATAGAAAAACCCTAGTTTGGTAATATTTGCTAATCTCTTTGCATCACTCATCTTCCAAATTGTCCATAATGTGTGAGACTGAAAAGTTGAGTATATGTTTTTTTTTAAAGATTGAGTATCATTTTGGTTGGGATTAGAAAGTGATTCCGAGAGATCCTATTCCTTTAGGACATGTCTTCCAAGGAGTGAGATAAGCAAAAATCTCTAGGCTTCTTGACATTGCATAAAGAGATGATCTTGAGATTCATTATCACTCTGTGTTGGAACCAAAAAGATGTGGAGATCAATTGAGCTTGGGTTCTGGTGCGGTGGAGTAGTTTTAGGTACGGTGGAGTGTGGGTGAACTTGCAAGGCTAACACTTCTATGACGAAGTCAGTGAATGAGTGAGAAATTAATTTTAATGTGTGAATGAATGAATACCTAAAATAACATGCATTGTGCTTTATATAAGATGAACGATTTTAACCGTTTCCATGAGACCCAACGCCACCTCTTTTGGAGAAGTGTTCAACGAGTGAGCCTTCTATTCCATTTTGTTCAAGGTAATACCTCAAAACCTTTCTCTCATTCTACATCAATTTGTTTCGCTGGGGTTTCTAAAGAATGGGATTTTGAAGAAGATACTTATCATCAATTTGTTTCGATGGGGTTTCTAAAGAAGGGAATTTTGAAGAAGATACTTATAATCATTAGTGGGATATTGGATGACTATATCTACCTTAGAAAGATATTATGGTTTATGACCCTTACGAGATCTATTGTCTTGAGTGTATTTTGACATGGATGTGAAATTTAACTTTATATCAACTCAGTGTTTCTACTTACAATCGTTTCTCTCTATATATTGGTAGGATTTTTAAATGATTAATTCTTGTATAGGAACTCAGGACTGGATAAAAGACAACTCGACATGTGGGTTGATCATGAGACATTGGATACTATTTTCGCCTTCGTCAGCAAGGGCACTCTAGATCACACCTTCATCGACGCGGGTACTTCCTCAGATTGGGATGTGCTTCCCTCTGAAGGTAATAAGAGGATATACAACAAGTACGATGATTGTGTCATCTCTTTCCATGAGTGTATGTTTTCTTTGATAGGTTTTCTCATTCCTTTCAAAGACTTCGAGGTAGAAGTTCTGGATGACTTAACGATATCTCCTTGGTGCGAGTATAAGAAGAGTGTGCCGACCTTGACACTATTTTTCCATCTCTTTAAAGCCCAACGTAGCTTCGTTGATTCGACGTGGGGTCAAGGTTTCATTTCTTTTAGTTGAAATAGTAAGATGTTAGAGGTTTATTTTGAGAGTTTAAAGTACTTTAAGGATCAATAGTACTTGGTTATGCCCCTTACCGAGGTGGCATATGCTAGCGTATACAACATATAGTTTGAGCTTTCCTTCGGATGTCTGGGTGAATTCTCCAGGTTTTGACGCCATAGTCATTTCTTGGCGAATGTCGGGTCTTATGTTTATAACTCAAATTATTTGTCCCACGAGGAAACCTATCTGAAGAGGAAATTGGTGGCTTTCTTTGATGGCTTGGGTTTTGGTGACGATGTTTATCCTTTTGGAGAGGAGCTGAAGAAAGAAAAGAAATAATACACAGAAACGTGTTTGTTAGTGGAGGTCTTCACCAAATATGAGAGGTAGGTCATCTTCGGCGATTAATGTAGGAAATTTTCTCTTTTCTTTATTTCTTTTCTGGAGACCACTCCTTTATCTTGCTTATTTTTTGGTTTGTAGATAAGATGAAATGTCATTAAACGATGTTGCAAATGAAGATGACTCATAGGGTCGTCTTTCCTCCCATGGGGGACATCAACGTGGCATCTATTGGAGGTGTTCCCATCACAGGGTCCTTTATTGGTTCAATTGCTCAAAACCTTCTTGCACTAGTCCCAACAAAAATCTAGGATTATCCTAATCAGTCTTGTGGATTTATGTGCTTACAGGTAGTGCAACTGATGATGTCTTAATCCTTTGAGTGATCATAATGGTTTTGATGATGACTCCAGTATTCAGTGGAATCATGGTGATTGATCATTTGCCTAATCGTGTTGATTTTGAGTGATATCATTCCAACTGTCTTTGATGATGTTGCTCATCCTGAAGTTATCTCAAATTTCACCAGAGAGAAGATTCAAGATTCTAGTGAGTGTTAAAGTCAAAGATATTGTAGCAAGGATCTTGAAGCTTCAAAGTTGTGAAAGAGAGGAAGTGTGATAACTCCCCTGGTCGGTTGTGCGCTTGGCGCAGTGTCTGAGTGATTAGAGTATTGTAAAATGTTAAAGTAGCTCACAAGTTACTAAAGGAACTCTCACATACTCACAAAATCATTTTGAGTACAATTATTTATTTATTTATTTATTTATTTATAAAATCATAAAAAATATGTCTTTTGCTAATTGATTACAAGTCCACATAATCAGTTACGAGTGGAAATTACACCGAACAATAGATTATCAAATAGGCTTAGTCGATTATCTCAATAGTAATGCCTCATAGTCAATTATTAGAGTTGATAGTAAATTATTAACGACACAATTTAAAAACTTTCCATTTTTACACTGCATAATTGATTATACCTATTTCATAATTAATTATGAGCATTAAAAAGCTCATGGATCAGTTTTCTTTTGATATACCTTTTCTTCTATATGGGGAGGGTGCCTCCTCAATATTTCTCACACAAGACCTTGATTTTAAATCATTCTTCTCTCATTTTAACATCTCTTTCTTTCACTAAAAGGTATCTTAATGCCTTTGTGAGTGAAATACATTTTTGAGGTTTTAGTTGTACTAGTGTTCAACTATTTTATCAAGAGTGCAATTCTTTTGAAGTTTCTCTTGTTTGGTTGTTGAGGTTACCCTGGTAAAACCTCTGTTAGGTTTTCGAGATCATCCAGTCAAAATCCGTTCATGGTTCATGAGTTTAGCCTATGAAAAACACCATTTAAGTTTGAAGGATCAGGCTTGTAAAATCTCTAAGTCAACTATAATAAGATTCATTGACATAACTTGATAAAAACTCAACAAATATTATCAGTGGGACTATCAAATTTTTATTTGGGATATGATTAAGCCAAGAGATTAGTTGAACATCTTTAATTCCTAGTGCAGTCTATCTCCTCTCTCTCTCTCTCACACACACACATTTACTTTCCTTTTCATTTATTCCCTTTCATTTTTCGTTGTTATCTCTATTTTTAACTATACTAACACAAACCACTCTTTTTAGTAATTAAGCTTAAAGTAATAATGGAATTTGAATACCATAATTCACCCCTCCCCCCCCCCCCCCCACTTGTGCTTGTATTCACTTGTTCAACAAATGGCATCAGAGCCTAACTCGCATTAAATACTAATCGTTCCATAAGGAAGGAAATGACTTCAAAAAATTCACTAAACAAATCCTCATAATTTAATGGAGAATGATATGGTTTGTGGAAAGAGAATATGAGAATATTTATTGAGGGGGTGGATCGTGGTATTTGGAAGGCTATGAAAGAAGGTCCATTTTTTCCCACACATGAAGTTAGTGGTGTTGTGGTGAACAAAGACAATGAAGATGATTGGACCAAAGATGAGAAAGAAAAAGTGCAATGCAATTTAAAAGCAAAAACAATTATCACTACCTTTCTCAGTCTTGATTGTTGGGTGAGAATATGGACACAAAGATGTCTAGAAGGGAGGGTTGAATAAACCTATCCCTTAAAAGATAATTTCAACATCATTTTAGGCCCCATAAATGAAATCATAGGTTTTAAGAAACGTAGAAGCAAAACACAACAGTAAGAGAGCTTGGAAGCATCTCAATATAAATTAAACCAATTAATGCATCGCAGACCTAAGCTTACACATTAAATCTCTATAATCACGGTCTAGCCTAAATAACTTACAATTGATGCAATAATGCACAAATGCAATAACAATATTAATGGATGCTAAAAATTAAAGGAGGTAATGGAAGAAAGAAAAGATACACAAAGTATATAATGGTTCGATGTTCTTCCTCGCTTTGTCTACTCCACTCTTCAAATGTGTTAAAGAACCATCGGGAAATAATCGATCTTCCACTATTTTGATAAGTTTGATACAAGCGTTCTGATTACAACAAAATATCACACAATAATTCTCTCTGTTGATGCAGACACTCAAACTGATAACATATACAAGATCCCAAAAGATATTGATCCAATAACCTTGCTATCCATAAAAATTATGCTCCAAGTCTTCATATGTGGAAATCCACCTTGATCCTAGTTGTAATGCCCCCGAATGCTTTCAGGATTACCGAATGACCCCACAAACCAACACAGGTCTTTTCAGCTTGCTTTATCCTTACTCACACGCTTTTCGGGAAACTTCCCAGAAGGCCACTCATCTCTAAATTGCTCAAAGTCAAGCACGCTTAACTATGGAGTTCTTATGGAACGGGCTACTGAAAAGAAGATGCATCTTGTTGGTATAGGTAGTATCAATTAATCCTTATAAGCATTTCTTCAACCATGCAGTCTCATACCTACGCAACCTCAAAGTCCCTCTTATTCCGATGTGAATTCGATTTTTCCTAGAAGCTGCTAGGAGTGTCTCATTGTCATGCCTCGTGCATCGACAACCACTCCCTCGCCCTCGAGTGTTACATGTAACCATTCTCCGCCCTCTTCGGCCTCGGGTGTTACATGCTCACCAGCTTCTGCTTGGTTCGTCCCCGAACCACATCGTACTGGAAGAGGTCTGGTTCTGATACCATTTGTAACGCCCCCGACTGCTTTTAGGATTACCGACTGACCCCAAAAACCAACACTGGTCTTTTCAGCTTGCTTTGTCCTCACTCACACACTTTTCGGGAAACTTCCCAGAAGGTCACCCATCCCTAAGTTGCTCTAAGTCAAGCACACTTATCCGTGTGTGTAATTATACGATGAATTATAATTATATGTAGTTGACGCGTGCGACTGATGTCTGGTTGTTGTTTGATGTGTTTGATGAGATTAAATTGTTGCGATGAAATATTATGATGAGTTAGATAATAATTGAGTTATGTGTATAATTATGTGCTATGAATATAATTATATGAGTTTGTGTTGAGAAATGTAGTTCAAAGTGAGGACTATTGTGAATGCCTTATGGGTTGTTGTGTATGGTTCGAAGTGGGACCATTGGTCTTGTTGCACTATTTTATATGGCATGCATCATACTTGTCAATGTTTGGATGGGACGAGTTACTGATTTAAAAGAGGGGACCAATGATGAGTCTGGGGTTCAAAAATGTGGACCCGGTTCGAAGAGGAACCATTATTCAGTAGACGAAATCAGAAACAGATCTCTGATGTCAAAATTGGTATCACATGCATTGTGTCGAGATTGTTGGCCGCATTACATACATAAAAGCATTATGAATTGTTTTATTGTGAATATGTTAAGTGTTTGAGGGCGTGTGTTAAATATAATACCCTTGCTATGTTTTACACCGTTAATATATTTGAGTGTATTCTCACCCCTATGTTGTTTTTGTTTGTGGTGTCTGTACTCTTTTGGGGTGGAGATAAGCAAACAAAGGAGTAGCTGTTGTTTTGATTTGGAGGATGACATTGAGGCCTATTCATTTAGTTACTTTTTGTTATTTAGTTTTTCGTTAAAGCTCTAATTTGTAACACTGGTAACGAGTCATTTTATTAATGTTTTGAGTTAATGTTTTTGGAATGTTTTTAATTCAAGTACTTTATTTTGAAGAGATAAATTAAAGTATGTTTTTTTGTCGAGTTCGCTGCAAGTTTATAATTTAATTGAAAGAGTATGCATGTTATGAATGTGTAACACCTTTTTGAGAATAATATTGTTTATATTTTTAAATTATAGAGTCAGGTTTTTAAGGGTGTTACAAATACTGTTGTGAAAAACGATACCGGAATAACAAAGTATATTTGGTTTCCTGAACACCAAGAAATCCACAAGGGTAGAAAAAGGGGGAAAAACTTGAACAAACACACGAAACCCTATTAGGGTTCACAAAGGAAGAGAAAAGAGGAAGAAGAATAGAGAATTAGTTAAATTTGTTTTACTATTCACTTTCTCAATAGGGTTCAAAGATTACAAGCGAATACCAACAATTAACCTCTCTCAACCTAATAAGGTTTTGTCACACCTTAGGAAGAGAGACTAGTATGCTATTTATAATAAACCTAATATACTAAACTAATGGGCTTTTTAACAATTACCCATTACAAGCTAACTTAGGATACAAGCTAACTTAAACAATTAGATCCATAACACGAGGCCTAATTCGATCTCCTATATACTACAACACAATTCGACTACATCATGTAGGTCTTCGACAACATCATGTGAGCGGACTTCAACGACATGCTAAAACTAGAGTTCGATCCAATATCTCACAAATCTCCACCTTGGATCTAACTCTATATCCTCAAGAAATAAACTAGCTTTCTTCATTCAGCTTTATCAACTGCATACAGTGGAAAAACTTGCAACTGGGCAACGTCTTGGTGATCATATACGCAACATTATGATATATCGAAACCTTCAGCACTTGGACTTCTCCACCTCGATTACCCCTCTAACGAAATGTAACATCACATCAATGTGCTTGGTTTGCTCATGATAGGCTGAATTCTTCGATAGGTGTATTGCACTTTGACTATCACATTTAACAGTGATAACTGGACCTTGAAGTTTCAGCTCCTTTGCAAAACCTTCAAGCCACAATGTTTCCTTTACAGCTTCAGTTAGGGCGGAATTTTCCGCTTCAGTGGTTGAAAAGGCAACAACCTTCTGAAGTGTTGCTTTCTAACTGATTGATGTCCCAAACATAGTGAACACATATCCAGAAATAGATTTTCTGGAATCCATACAACCTGCATAATCAGAGTCAACATATCCTTCGATTGTTGCTTTACTATCTTCACCCAAGGCTCCACCATAAATTAGGACTCTATTCAGAGACCCATTTATGTACCTTAAAATCCACTTCAATGCTTGCCAGTGAGCCTTTCCAGGATTCACCATGTACCTGCTTACAAGACTTACTGCATATGCTATGTCAGGTCTAGTACAGACCATAACATACATCAAAGAACCCACTATATTAGCATATGGAATGCTATTCATATAAGCTCTTTCGACATCAGTACTTGGACATTGATCTATACTCAGCTTGAATTAAAGGTTTGTCAGAGTCACAACAGGCTTTGAATTTGACATACCATACTTTTCGAGAATCTTCCGTAGGTATGCCTCTTGAGATAAGCATAATTTCGACTGCTTTCTATCTCTTCGGATGTCAATCCCAAGAATACTGGATGCAGCTTCGAGATCCTTCATGTCGAACTCCTTATTGAGTTCAACCTTCACCCTCATTACATCTTCGACATTGTTTCTTGCTATTAGAATATCATCCACATAAAGCAACAAAATAACAAATGAATTACCAGGTCGAAATCTGAAGTAAACACAGTGGTCGAACTGACTTCTAATGAAACTTATGCGTGCCATGAACTTGTCGAATCTCCTATTCTACTGTCGAGGAGATTGTTTCAGTCCATATAAAGATCTCTTCAGTGTGCACACATAATCTTCCTTCCCCTTTTCGACATACCCTTCAGGTTGCCTCATCAGAATTGTTTCATCTAGATCACCATACAAGAACACAGTCTTCACATCCATCTGTTTCAATCCAAGGTCGAATTGTGCCACCATGGCAAGCAACATTCTAATGGACCTGTGCTTCACAACAGGAGAAAACACATCATTGAAGTCGACACCTTCTTTATGAGTGAACCCCCTAGCGACCAATCTTACCTTGTATCTCTTCGACGCCACTCCTTCGATTCCTTCCTTAACTTTGAAAATCCATTTACAGCTGACTAACCTGGATCTTGCAGGTTTCTTGATCAGTTCCCACGTGTTGTTATCATGAAGAGATTTCATATCATCATCCATGGCATTCAGCCATTCAGTTTTCTTTCGACTCATCCTAACTTCCTTATAGCCTCTAGGTTCTTCGTCGAGAACCTCACTTGCAGAGATTAAGGCATAAGCTATAAGATCTATATACCCAAGTCTCTGAGGTGGCTTGATGACTCTCCTCGACCCGTCTCTTGCTAGCAGGTAGTCAATATCTATCTCCTCATCTTTGACACCATCTTCTACTTCTTCTTCGACTTCATCTGGGATACGCAATTCAGCATCAACATGCTCCACCTCAACATGAATCTCTCCCTGTTCCAGCTCTTCGTCAGCATCATCAGTTTTCTTGAAAGTCATCTCAGCTTTATTGAAAACTATATCTCGACTGGTGATACACCTCCTGTGACCTGGGTCTAGGCACCATAGCCTATAAGCTTTAACTCCTTCAGGGTATCCCATAAACATGCATTTCAGAGCTCTAGGTTTGACCTTGTCTTGCCTAATATGAGCATAGGCCACACAGCCAAATACTCTCAGTGTGTCGAGACTAGGTGGATGTCCCGACCAGACTTCTTCAGGTGTCTTTATATCTAATGCAGTCGAATGACATCTATTTATTAAATAAGCTGCTGTCAAAACAGCCTCCGCCCAAAACACCTTCTTCAATCCAGCACTAACCAATATGCATCTAACCCTTTCAAGGATTATTTGATTGAATCTCTCAGCTAGGCCATTTTGTTGAGGAGTACCTGCTATAGTTTTATGCCTTGCAATCCCAGACTCAACACAGTAACTGTCGAACGCTTTATTGCAGAACTCAAGGCCATTGTCGGTTCTCAACCTCTTAACCTTTCTGCCAGTTTGAGTTTCAACCAGAACCTTCCAACTTTTGAAATTCTCAAAAGTTTCATCCTTTGTCTTCTGAATGAATACCCATAACTTTCTAGAATAGTCATCAACGATGGATAGAAAATACCTTGCACCTGAGTATGAAGGATTCCTTGCAGGCCCCCAAAGATCAGCATGAATGTAATCCAGGGATCCATGTGTTCTTTGCTTGCCTTTGTTAAACTTCTCCCTACAGGATTTACCAAATATGCAAGATTCACAAAAACTCCAACTTTTCGACTTTGTCACCACCTAGCAGGTTCTGCTTCCCCAATTCGACCAGGCCTCTTTCGCTGACATGGCCCAATCTCATGTGCCATAATTCTGTCTTCGACACAGGTTTCCTGGATGCAATATTTATCGAACCACTTACAACCTCAGCCTCAAGGGTATACAAGCCTTGTTTCTTCACGCCTCTCAAGACTTCCTTCGACCCCTTCATGACTCTTAGGATACTTTTCTCTCCTTGGAAAACATATCCCTTCCTGTCGAATTCACCAAGAGAAATTAAATTTCTCTTCAAATCAGGTACATACCTGACTTCAGTCAATAGCCTTATTGACTCATCATGGAGCTTGAATCTCATAGATCCAATACCTGCAATTTTGCAGGATTTGTTGTTTCCCAGCAGCACCGATCCACCATCTTGATCACATAGCTCCTCGAACAATTCTCTGTTTGGAGTCATGTGCCAAGTGTAACCTGAATCCATAATACACTCTTTTCTTTAGTCGCAACTTGAAACTACAAGGACATCAGATGAGTCGAAGTCATCTTGAACAATGGTTGTGTTGCCATTATCCTTACCTCCATGATATTTTAGGTGTTCAGGGCACACCTTTCTTGTGCGACCCTCCTTCTTATAGTGATAACATCGAATACCAAATGTTTCGCCACTATAAGACTTATGCTAACTTTTACCTTTCTTCTTGTCGAACTTACCATCTTTTCGCAAGAATTTTCCCTTAACGGCCAAACCTTCACCAACCGTAGAAGGTTTATGCTTCTTTCGTTCGTTCAGGTCCTTAGGGACTCCCTTCCATACAAGTGAGTTTCTTTAAAGTGAGCATATGTTATGGGCAAAGCACACAACAACAACAGTGCTTGATCTTCGTCATCGATCTTCACATCAATATTTTCAAGATCAAGAATCAGCTTGTTGAACATATCCAACTGCTCAACCAACACTTTGTCTTCACTCATCTTGAATGAATACAAAGCTTGCTTTAGTTAGAGTCGATTCACCAGAGATTTGGTCATGTACAAACTTTCAAGTTTCAACCATAACCCCGATGTCGTAGTCTCCTTTGATACCTGTCGAAGAACCTTATTGCGTTGTGGGCTTTCTCTATCATGGTCGTCTTTTCTTTTACCGTTAACGCAGTATCCATGGCTGCATCTCCCTTCAACGCTTCCAAACAACCCTGCTGAACCAGTAGGGCTTTCATCTTCAAGCGTCACAGACCGAAATCGTTCACTCCGGTGAACTTTTCAATCTCATACTTTGTTGAAGGCATCTTCTCCATGTTCACCGCACCAATTTGTTGTGAAAAAAGATATCAGAATAACAAAGTATATTTGGTTTCTTGAACACCAAGAAATCCACAAGGGTAGAAAAAGGAGGAAAAACTTGAACAAACACACGAAACCCTATTAGGATTCACAAAGGAAGAGAAAAGAGGAAGAAGAATAGAGAATTGGTTAAATCTATTTTACTATTCACTTTCTCAATAGGGTTCAAAGATTACAAGTGAATACCAACAATTAACCTCTCTCAACCTAATAAGGTTTTGTCACACCTTAGGAAGAGAGACTAGTATGTTATTTATAATAAACCTAACATACTAAACTAATGGGCTTTTTAACAATTACCCATTACAAGCTAACTTAGGGTACAAGCTAACTTAAATAATTGGATCCATAACACAAGGCCCAATTCGATCTCCTACATACTAGAACACAATTCGACTACAGCATGTAGGTCTTCGACAACAGCATGTGAGCGGACTTCGACGACATGCTAAAACTAGAGTTCGATCCAATATCTCACAAATAGTAATAAGATTTAAACTGCATTCAAGTAATTATATCTTCACCTGTTACAAACAACAATCTTCATACAAAACATTATATACTCCAATATACCACTAGTCTCCTTCAACACTCAATCTTTAGAGACGAAGGCCCTCAACAACGGAAAAAAACTAAGGATGAAGGTGATGAACAATGCCAAGGAATATCACAAACACTCTAATTTATAAGGTGATAGTCAAAGAATTAGATCTAGGTGAATGAAGAACACACATACACACACACACACACACACAAGGTTCTCACAAATTTCTAGATAAATGGGTCTTGGATCTTGATGGATATCATTGATTAACCATGAATCACTATAAGATTGATATACTCACTCTCTCCAATTTCCTAAAAAAAACAATTGCACGAGAACAAAATGTAACCAAAAGAAGTGAACATGACAAGAATTAACACTCAAGAAGTTTTTCTAGAAAACAAGAGAATGATAAAAGGTGATAGGAGTAGACACACTAAAGAAGAAAAGACATATTAACATTTTGTCTCTATGAGTTTCACCCACATAGTTTCACACACTTGTTTGGATCAAATAAACAACTATTTAAATCTAAGATGGAAAATTGATTTGTAAAGCTATGATTCGAGTCAGAAAGAAATCATGATTAGAGTCACAAGGTGTTGTGATTTGAGTCAAGTTAAATTCATGATTCGAGTCAATTTAAACAGACCCAAATCCCAGCTTCATAAAGAGTTTTGATTCGAGTCAAGATTACAACATGATTCGAGTCACACTAGGTTGTGATTCATGTCAAGTTAATTTTATGATTCGAGTCAAATCATCTAGGGGAAAATTCCAATTTTCACAATGTCTATAATTTGAGTCACACATAACATTTGATTCAAATAAAATTACTTTTCACCTTGATTTAAGATTTCAAACTTGTGATTAAAGGCACACCTGATGAAACGATAAAAGAGCAATTTTGCTAGGCTAAAAAAGGAACACTATCATGGATGAACTATCTAATTTTATTGTGTCATGAAGAGTATTAATGGTACAATGCTAAATAGCCGAAACGAATACATTACAACTTGATCGTACCTGGATCAGACAGTATCTGGTGACCAACAACGTCGTCTGGGCTTCAGCTCCGGCGCGGTTGAAAGACGGCGGGGGAGGGGGGTGTACCTGCAAGGTACTCCGACGCTCAAGTAAGGTAACGGTCAGAGAAAAAGCAAGTACAGGAGAAGAAGGTTAGGGTGTAAAGAAGTGAGTAACCTGACCCTCTCAAGTGAGAGGGTATTTATAGAGAGCCCCCAGCGCGGGGCCAACGGTTACTTGCATTAGGCTGGATTGTCAGGCCCAATCCAAGTAACTGTCAGGGCTTACGTGGCGTAGTGAAGACCAGCACGTGGTCTTCGCCCTGGGGTAACCGTTCCTAGATCTCCGGAATTAGGGAAGACCGATTCCATCGGGAGTGGGTGGTTACATGAGAACGTGTCCTCGCGGGGAGGAGTCCTGCGTGTCGGGGATGGTCATGTCCTCGCGGGGGAGGACTCATTTGCGGGCGGAGATGGCTCCTCTCGGGGAGGAGCACATGAGAGTCGAGGAGAGGTGAGTTCGGGGAGGCTTAGAGCCTATGCCCGACGGTCCATGTAGTGAGTGTCGTACACACCCGAGGTTAGGCGTGTGCCCGACCCTAAGGAGGTGAGCCTGTGCTCGACAGTGGTCTTGCTAGGAGTCCTTATTGGGCCATCCCTGGCCTTGTGGGTTGGGCCTGCTCGACTGATGAGCATGCCCCGACCCAGTCCAGAACAGGAGCCCCCCAAGTCGTTGCTCTGAGCATCAGAGTGATGACTTAAGGGCTAGCCATGTCGAGGACATGTCGAGGACTCATCGAGGAAGGGATGCTAACAAGGAGTGGTAGGTCAACCGGGGAGAGATAAATCGATCCCTCGGGATGGGTTGACCGAGGATGCGCGATGTCGCGGGGATATGAGAAGTCTGAAGCGAGGTGAATGGGAAGGCGCTCGTTGGGAAATGAAAAGACGTGCATGGGGAAACGTGTGCCACGCGTCACAACTCCTCATTCCCTAGGGCGGATACGCTGGGGTAGCGCAATCGATTGCCTAGGAGCCCTCGAGACTTGTGAGAGCCCTATAAATAGGGGAAGCCCGTGTCATTTGCACGTTTTTTGCTCTCCCTTTGCTCTAACTTTCCCTTCCTTCGCTCTCCCTTCAACCGCCGTTCGCCTCCGTTCGCCGCCGCTGACAGCTGTACCGGAACCCTACCGGAAGCACTTTTTGAAGTAAGTTCTCTCTTTTCCCTCTTTTGCTTACATTAATAGGGTAAATCTTATGGTGAACTGATGAAGTTCCCATGGAAATCACGAAATATCTGGCGAAAATGGCGGAATTTCATATTTTAGTTGTTGAATCTCGCGGGGAGAGGCGATGAAATCCCCGAGGACACGAAGGATGTCTCGGGGTCATGGGATGAGCATTTCTAAGCTCTTTGTTGAACATTCTGGGGATCAAGGACAGAATCCCCGGGGAGCCGACGTTTATCTCGGGGATATGGGTCGAATACCCCGGGGTCCCGCCCAATTTCGCTCCCAGCGGACCTGAGGACGGTTGCTGGTTCGCGTTCCCCGACGTTCCCTCCTCGCCCTTTCACTTGATCAGCGGTGGAAGGGGTGGATTTGATATGGGTCATCGAATTCACCGTTTCCTTCTGCTCTTCAGGTAAATGGACATATTTCCAGTGGCCGAGGGGTCTTTGGATATCTACGACGCGCCTGGTTCACCTATGGCGGAGACATCCAGCGCCGGGGAGAGGACGCCCGACGAGTGGGCCTGCGAGGAGGCAGTGAACATGATATCCGAGTTTGTCGACCTGGATGAGGAGGGAATATTTTATACCATCGAGCACCGCCTTATAGGTTCACCGAAGTCGTGGAACGTGTTTAGGCCTCTGCCACACCACCGAATATGCTCGACATATAGCGGGATGCGGTTCCCCTTATATGAATTTATGTTCGACGAGGCGGGGTGGCGTTTACCCTTCACGAATTTTCAACAGGCAGTGTTCGTCTGGCTGCGTTTGGCCCCTTCTCAACTCCACCCCAACTCTCTTGTTTTCATTAGGGCCTTCGAGCTAGTGTGCAAATATCTGCATATCGGGGCGACCGTGCCCTTGTTTTTCCGCATTTTCCACCTTCAGCGACAGGCCGTCGACGGTAGGCACGGTTGGGTGTCCTTCAAACACGTGAACAACATGTTTCACACTTATATGGACTCCGTACAGAATTTCAAGTACCGGTACTACCTCGTAAGGCCGGTCACACATGAGGCCGTGAATACCATGTACAATCGGGTCGTCAAAGAAGTGGATGGATGACGAGAGGGGGCCTTTTTGCCTAAGTTCCCGTTGTTCTGAACTGAAGAACACTTCAAGAGGAGAACGGACAGCTATATCGTCACCCCCGACAAACTTTGTGAAGGGGATCGCTTGGCTCACGAGGCCATAGTCAAGTTCGTCAGTGGGTTTAACAAAGCAAAGCTCGTGATGCCAAACGGGGACTTCGTTCTGGGCGACGACGGGTAGGTCTTGACGAAGCGTCGACTGATCAATACTAGGGCTCTCCTCGAGACATTTTCTGATAAGGAGGCTCTCGAGCTATTAGGTGGGGGTGGTCTCCCCGACCTGTCTTTCCCTTCGTCCTTCTTTTCGAATTACTTACCTCTTTGTTTTTTTTGCAGATAAGATGTCGAATGCTGAGGAGCGCTTCAAGAAGTTGAAGGCTAGCCGCGCTACGAAGAAAGGAGGCAAGAGTCGCGTCAAGCAGCTCCGAGTGCAGGAGCCCGTTCCCACCCCGACGCCCGGGGGTTCCTCTGGCTCTTACCAGGGTAGTGATTCTCTCAGCCCCCAGAGCTCTCTGAAGAGGCAACGACTTGCAAACACAGTGGACATCGACCTTACCGAGCACGAGAGCCCCCCTGCCGTGAAATTTGTGCTCTCGCCTTGTCACACAAGGCCGAACTTATTTATGGGGAATAATTCGCTATGCGTGGGTGTCCCCGAAGCTCAGGCCATCTTAAGCGTCGACAAGGCTTCTCGGCGAAGGATGCTGGTCGAGGATGTGTCTGCTGTGATGCGGGTTAGCGCGGCTGCCTTGGTTCTGAACGACGAGGCGTGCCCCGCAAGCGAGCTGAACAAGTTGCGAGAAAGTTTCCAGTCCATCTCGACCAAAATGGAGAAGGTAGGTAAGGAGTTGGCTGACTGTAAAAGCTAGAACCAGGCCCAGGTCGAGCTTCAATAGAAATTGGAGGAAAAGTTGAAGAGTGCCGAGGAGGAGCGGAAACGTCTCGCCGGTGTTGAGGAGGAGAGGGATCGTCTCTTGGCGAGGAACGCTGAATTGGAGGAGGTTGTCCGCCCCGCTGAGGAGGAAACCGAGGAGGACAGGTTATTAACTTCGCGGGCAGCGCTGATAGCGAAGCTCCGGGAAGCCGAGGAAGACAATCTTGCGGTAGCTGGCATAGGTTTTAAGAATGCCATGGAGCAGCTTCGGGTCCTCAACCCCGACCTTTCGACCGAGGGGATTGACCCCGACTACGAGGTGGTCGACGGTCAGATCGTACAACCAATGCGAGTCGACGAGGTTCATGATCCCGAGCAGCCTGAAGGGACCATTGCTGAGTAGGATTTTCTTCCCCATTCTGTTCGGCCTGCGAGCCATTTTTATTTATCGGGTTATTTCTGCCCGGCCTGTGTGCCATGGGCTTTTTGACATCTGTTTGTAATATTTATACAATGGGCTTCTGCCCGCTTTAATGCAATTTTGTTTATCTGCTGATGTGCTATTTGTATGGTTTGAATTATGTGTGATGTTATTGCTTTTGTTATACTTTGTTTTTGTCCAAGTAATAAAGACCTTGGGATTTGCTCGACCTTGATAGTTCCTGACCGCGTGGAGAGCTGGTCGGGTGGTCGGAGACGTATTCTGACCTTCAACGAAGCTAAGAGCTCGGTCGAGGTCTTAGCTTCGTGGCATGAACTTCCCATCGTGAGTTGGGTGTTCTGCCTAATTGGTACGACGACGCAGGAGCTCGATCGAGGTGTCCTCGTCAGATCAAAGTGCTCGCGCACACACAACGCAGCCCTTGACCATCGCGCTTGTACCTCAGTGCGTCCCCGTGACCGCGATGCTAGTGTGTTGCGGGTAGTGCTTAAATGTAATATTGTTTTAGCTTTTCAGCGTTCCATGGTCGAGCAAGTTCTTCCTCGTGCAGATTTTCGAGGAAATAGGCTCCTGTCCCGTTTTCGCGCGGACGCGATACGGGCCCTCCCAGTTTGCGGCGAGTTTGCCTTCTCGCGAGTCTTTCTGGTTCCTTCGTATGACGAGGGTGCCTACCTGAAAATCACGTTTGACAACTTTGTCGTTATAACGTAGTGTTATTTTCTGTTTAATTGAAGCTTCTCGGAGAGAAGCGCCCAAACGTGTCTCCTCGAAGAAGTCGAGTTCTTCTCTCAGGGCTTCGTCGTTCGCGTCCCCGTCGAGGGAGGCTTCTGTCCTCCTCGAGGGTTCCCTGATTTCCATGGGGATCACCGCTTCCGTTCCGTAGGTTAGACGGAAAGGGGTCTCCCCGGTCGTGGAATGTGGGGTCGTTCGGTATGCCTAGAGGACGCTGTGTAGTTCCTCGACCCAGTGTTGCTTGGCGTCGCCTAGTCGATGTTTAAGTCCTCGTAGGATCACTCTGTTCGCCGCCTCAGCCTGTCCGTTCGTTTGAGGGTGCTCGACCGACGTGAAGTGCTGCTTCGTGCCTAGCTTGGAGACGAAGTCTTGGAAGTTCTTGTCGGTGAACTGTTTTCCATTGTCAGTGACAATAGCCTGAGGCACACCGAATCAGGCGAGGATGTTCCTTTTGTAAAAATGCAGTATGTCGAAGGCCGTGATTTTGGCCAATGCTACCGCCTCAATCCACTTTGTGAAGTAGTCCACCCCGACGATGAGGTATTTGTTTTGATATGACCTCTGGACGAAAGGTCCGAGGATATCCATTCCCCACCACGCGAACGACTACGGGGAGGACAGTGTTTTGAGCTCGTTGGGAGGAGCAAGGTGCATGTCCCCGTGCCGTTGGTACCTGTCGCACTTCTTGACGTGTTCCTTGGCGTCCTGTTGCATGGTGGGCCAGTAATACCCTGCTCGAAGCGCCTTCCGGGCTAACGATCGTCTGCCGAGGTGCTGTGCATTGATTCCTTCGTGGATTTCCTGGAGGATGCCGGGGACCTTGGTCTCCTCGACGCACCTGAGGAGGGAGATAGAGAATCCTCGCCGATATAGCTTGTCCTCGACTATCGTGTATGAGCATGCCCGCCGTTTGACCATTCCGGCTTCCTTGGGATTTTCGGGCAGTTTACCCGTCGAGAGGTATTCGTACACGGGGGTCATCCAGCAATTGCTGTCACCAATGGCGTTTACGTCCATCACTGGAGCGGGTTTGTCGATGCTCGTCCGGGAAAGCACCTCTTATATGATGGATTTGTTCCCGCCTTTCTTCTTTGTGCTTGCCAATTTGGACAAGACATCTGCTCGGGCATTGTGCTCGCGGGGGATGTGAGTTACTTCCGCGGAAGTGAACTTTTTCATCTCTTCTTTCACCAGGGCCAAGTATTCTATGAGGTTTCGTTCTTGGCCTGGTACTCTCCTCGGACTTGCGAGGCCACGAGCTGGGAGTCGGTGAAGAGTTTGACCTCCTTGGCGCCGAGGTCCTCGGCCAGCCGAAGTCCGGTGAGGAAGGCCTGTACTCCGCTTGGTTGTTCGACATCGGGAAGGATAGTTCGAGGGATACTTCGATCAGGATGTCTTCCTTGTTTTCGAGGATGATGCCCGCCCCGTTCCCCTTCGGGCTGGATGCTCCGTCGACATAGATCGTCCATTTCTGGGATCCGCTCGTCGAAGGTTCGGGGATGGTCATCTCCGCTACAAAGTCGGCCAATACCTGAGCCTTCAGGGCTTTCCTCCCTTCGTATTGGATGTCAAATTCGGCAAGTTCTAGCGACCACCTGAGCATCCTCCCCGCCATGTTCGGTCGTCTAAGGAGCTGCCTTATAGGCTGTTCGTCCCTTATGACGACAGTGTGGGCAAGGAAGTAGTGGCGCAGCCTCCTGGCCGTCGTGACGAGGGCCAGGGCGACTTTCTCTATCTGCTGATACCTAAGCTCGGGGCCTTAGAGGGCTTTGCTCGTGAAGTAAATTGGCTTCTGCCCGTCAGGGGTTTCCCGAATGAGGACGGCGCTGACTGCTTCACTCGTGATTGCAAGATACAAGAAGAGTGTCTCCCCGCCCTTAGGCCGTGAGAGAACCGGGGGCTGCGATAGGACTTGTTTTAGGTGGAGGAGAGCCTGCTCGCATTCTTCGCTCCACTTAAACTCTGCTTTTTGTCGAAGAAGTTTGAAAAATGGGAGTGCGTACTGTGCAGATTTGGCGACGAAGCGGGAGAGAGCGGTGAGCATCCCGTTCAATGATTGTATCGACTTCTTTGAGTCCGGAGTAGGGAGCTCAGAAAAAGCCCTACACTTGTCGGGGTTGGCCTCGATTCCTCGTTCCGTGAGGTAAAATCCGAGGAACTTACCTGCCCGAACGCCGAAGGTGCATTTGTCGGGGTTGAACCTCATGCGGCACCTCCTCGCTGTGTCGAACACCTTCTTGAGGTGCGCGGCATGGTCGACTTCCTCCACTGATTTGGTGATCATGTCATCCATGTAGACCTCGAGCATGTCGCCGATTTCAGCCCGAAAAACCTTATTCGTCATCCATTGGTAGGTCGCACCGGCGTTCTTCAGACCGAAGGGCATTACGTTGTAATAGTAGTTGCCCGACGCCGTCATGAAGGCCGTGTGTTGTTTGTCGACCTTGTCCATGGGAATTTGGTTGTATACCGAGTAAGCGTCCATGAAGGATAGTAGTTTGTAACCTGCAGAATTGTCGACCAGCTGGTCGATGTTAGGAAAGGGATAGCAGTCTTTCGGGCAAGCCTGGTTAAGATCAGTATAATCAACGCACATCCTCCATTTTCCATTATTCTTTTTAACAAGTACAACATTGGACAGCCAGGTCGTGTATCTGGCCTCCGAAATAAAATTTGCCTTTAGGAGGTCTTTTACAGCTTTTTCAGCAGCCTCCGCTTTTTCGGGGGACTGCTTACGCCTACGTTGAGCTATGGCCCTAGCGGCCGGATCTACTGCGAGCTGATGGCAAGCCACCTCGGGGTCGAGGCCAGGCATCTCGGATGCGCTCCACGCGAAGAGGTTAGCATTCTCCCTAAGACATGCCTTTAGCTGCTCCTTCGCCAGGTCGGGGATGCCGGTGCCAATCTTCACGTTGCGGTCTGGATCGTCCCCGAGGACCATAAGCTCAAAATCTCCGTCAGGGATGGGGCGCGTTGGGTGGAGAGGGCGCCCGTTGTTTTCTGCCTGGAGATCGAGGTCTTCTGCCCCGTCTTCACCAGGTTCTCCTGGGAACCTGCTGTCGAGTTCGACCGTGTTGACGCGCGGGAGAGGTACCTGCTCGGTGTCCGAGGGTGGTTTGGCCACGGTCTTGGGTTTGGCGCCGATGGAACTCATGCCTTTGAGGGCGGCGTCGAAGCATCTTCTGGCCGCATCTATGTCCCCGTGCATTGTTACCACTCGTCCCCTGGCCGTGTAGTACTTCATTTTGAGGTGGACCGTTGATGGTACCGTCGTAAGTTCAGCCAGGGTGGTTCTTCCTAGGATGCAGTTGTAAAGGGATCGACATTCGACCACCAGGAAACGGATCTTCACCTGTCAGACAGTGTCTTCGGCCCCGAATGTAACCATCAGCTCAATGTAACCCATGGTCTGGTGGTGGTTCCGTTGAACCCCTGCAGATTTGAACCGACGTACGAGGTCAGATGTCTTTCGTCGAGCTGAAGGGTCCCGAACAGATGGGCGTACATGATGTCGAACGAACTTCCCTGGTCAACTAGGATCCTTCGAACATCAAAGTTCGCCATCTGTGCCCTGACCAGGAGGGGAATTGTGGCGTTTGGTGCTCCCCCGGGGAGTTCCTCGAGGTAAAAAGTGATAGGGTTGGAGTTTCCCCGCACTTTCTCGAGAGTGGTTGTCTTCGCCGACGTTGCGGATTCCAGCTCATCGAATTTCTGCTTGATCGATCTGACGGACAACTTCTCGGGGCCACCCCCGGAGATGACCATCGCTTTGGGGAAGCTTTCCCAGGTGCTACGGGCAGCGACGGGGTCCTTGTGGGGGAAGGTCGCCCACATGTTGCGAATTGCTTCTTGGCCTTCAATGATTGGGGGGACAAAGAAATCTTCGGGTCGAGTGACACTGAGGGCGACCTGAAGCCGACTCTCGTTGGGAGGAGGTGTTGTCTCCTCGACGTTCTGGGCTTCCTGGGAGCTGGGACGAAGAGTGTCACTCTTCTGGGCGTATTTATTCAAGTGCCCTTCCTTAATGAGAATTTCAATTGCATCCTTGAGATGGATGCAGTCTTCCGTTACATGCCAGTGACTCCGGTGGAACCTACAGTATTTTGATTTGTCAACGTTTGATTTGGGGGCAGTGGGCTTCAGAAAGCGGACTCCTCCTTTCACAAATTCTGAGTTATGGCACTCGGAGAGGATTCGCGCGCGGGGAGCATTGAGTGGGCTGTACTCGGTGAACCGGCCAGCTGGTCTGCGTGGTTCACGAGGTTCCTGGGGGCGATTATCCCTCTTTTTTTCTCCTCCTCGTCAGGGAGGAGAGTCTTCTTATTTGTGGTGGCGGGGGCCTTCTTTGCGCCTCGATTCAAGGGCGATTTGTGCCGCCTCCGACTCCTCGAGCTCAATGTACGACTGAGCCCATTGGAGGAGATCCTCCAGATGGTGGGGACTGCGGAGGCCCACAGACTTGGTGAAGTCAGATCCAAAACTTAGCCCATGGATGATCAAATATTTCTTCATGTCGTCGGTCGTATGGACCTCGACGGCTTCTCTGTTGAATCTCTCGATGTAGTTCCGGAGAGATTCGTTCTTCCCCTGAAAGATGCTTTCTAGGGCAGCTTTCGTCTTCGGATGTCGACGAGATGCGGTAAAGTGTTTGGTGAAGCGTTGTCTTAGTTGCTTCCAAGATGTGATCGACCCGGGTGCCAGACCCTTGTACCAAGTCATGGCGCCCTTCCGCAAGGTGGTGGGGAAAAGCATGCACTTGATGGCTCCCCTGACGTTTCTGAAGTCGAGCATGGCTTCGAAAATTTTGACGTGGTCGTCGGGGTCAGACAGGACGTCGTAGTTCCCCAGCTGCGAAAGCTTCTCCATGCCCGCGGGAATTGGGGCGTTCATGATCTCCCACGATAGAGGGGTCCTCTGGTCGTCGTCGTCGCTTCTTGTCGGGGACATCGAAGGGGATCGCTGATGCCGTGGAGGGGAATTCCTCGAACGGTGCCTCGGCCCTTCCTCGGTCTGCTTGGACTTCTTGGTAGTGGTGGAGGCCCTGGGTTCCTTCCGAAGCGGGGAACGAGGGCGTTTCTGGGAGATCGTCGGCTGGGGGCGCTCAAGACGTGGCCGACGACCCTCGCGTACCGGCGAGGGGGTCTGAGATTCGTCTGAAGGAGTCCTTCGCGGGGAAGGGGAACGGCAAGGCGACGGTGGACGGCGATGTCTTCGCGGTTGAAAGACGGCCGGGGGTGTACCTGCAAGGTACTCCGGCGCTCAAGTAAGGTAACGGTCAGAGAAAAAGCAAGTACAAGAGAAGAAGGGTAGGGTGTAAAGAAGTGAGTAACCTGACCCTCTCAAGTGAGAGGGTATTTATAGAGAGCCCCCAGCGCGGGGCCAACGGTTACTTGCATTGGGCTGGATTGCCAGGGCCAATCCAAGTAACTGCCAGGGCTTACGTGGCGTAGTGAAGACCAGCACGTGGTCTTCGCCCTGGGGTAACCGTTCCTAGATCTCCGAAATTAGGGCAGACCGATTCCATCGGGAGTGGGTGGTTACATGAGAACGTGTCCTTGGGGGAGGAGTCCTGCGTGTCGGGGATGGTCATGTCCTCGCGGGGGAGGACTCGCTTGCGGGTGGAGATGGCTCCTCTCGGG
The DNA here is from genome assembly GCA_022829125.1 of Lathyrus tuberosus. NCBI lineage: Eukaryota > Viridiplantae > Streptophyta > Magnoliopsida > Fabales > Fabaceae > Lathyrus > Lathyrus tuberosus. The sequence continues at coordinate 13,913,549 of JALAZF010000120.1, read as the reverse complement.
GAGGAGCACATGAGAGTCGAGGAGAGGCGAGTTCGGGGAGGCTTAGAGCCTATGCCCGACGGTCCATGTAGTGAGTGCCGTACACACCCGAGGTTAGGCGTGTGCCCGACCCTGAGGAGGTGAGCCTGTGCTCGACAGTGGTCTTGCTAGGAGTCCTTATTGGGCCATCCCAGGCCTTGTGGGTTGGGCCTGCTCGACTGATGAGCATGCCCCGACCCAGTCCATAACACAACTTAAATCCGAACGAAATACAAACACACGAATATTTGAATAACAAGAAAATTACAAATAAGCGAACAAACTATAACATATACCCTCACGTAATGACAAAAACATCAAAACAAATAATACGATACCACACAATAACATGACTGCACTTTCAATGATGAGATCTTGCATGTTTCTCACTGTGTAACAGCTAAAAATGTGGAATCTTCTCCAAGTTACCCGTGATTGTATTACTAAGGTAAAAAGGTTAACGTTGAACACATTGACCCATGAGTACGAGCTCTTCAAAATGAAACATGAAGATAACATTTATGACATGAAAAAATGATTTACTCATATGGTGAGTCACACGAGAAATCTTGGGAAAACTTTTCAAAATGAGAACTTGGTTGTAAAAGTCCTTAGATCCCTAAATTGTGGTTGGCAACTAAAAGTCACTATGATTTCTGAATCTAGGGATTTGTCAATGATGGACATGAAAACTATAACACCCCGATTTAATTTAATTATTTTTTGTGATTAAATTGAATATTGTTGTATGTAGTGTGTATTGGTGTATTTTGGTCAAGTTTGGGTTACCCTTAGGGTGGGGAAGTGCCCTTAGAATTATGAAGGATAGGGTGTCGGAGGAAGGGTAGTTGGTTAATATTATTATTTGAATTATTGAAGATATTGTTTTTATTAATTAATTTGGTGAAATAATAATAATAATAATATCTAAATAATAATAATAATAATAATATTAGGCAATAATAATATTTGGATAATAAGGAAAATATAAATAGGAAAAAGGATTAGAAAAGGAAGGTTGGTCAGTACGTATTTGGAAAAGAAAAGAGAAGAGCAGAAGAAGCTAGGTCAGAGAAGGAGCAATTGTTGAAGAAGAATTTCTAAGGTAAGGATGAGACTATCTAATCTCTTAGGGATTGCATATCGTTTGTATGAGGGTAGGAAGATATTAGGATCGTCCCTGCTCTGTGTTGTGAAAATTTGGGAATTGAGATCGTTAGGTCATAGGGTCTGATTAGAGTAATAACATAAAAATTGATAGATTGAGTCGTGATTTTGTGTTTCTAATTGTGTATATGAATAATTGTGGTTGTATGTGCATGATTGGGTTGTTTGGGGACCAAATTCGAGAGAAATTGGGTTTGGAATGGTACGATCGTCGCTACTGCAGAAGTGCAGGTTCGCGATGTTCGCTAAGCGAATGAATGATTCACTGGGTGAAGGTTCACCCCAGATTTGCTAAGCGAATCTTCTGGCGAAGCCCCGATTCGCTGGAGCGAAGGGGTAGCGAAGGAGGGCAGAAAATGGACTCTCTGGTTTTTGTATGGAAGGGAGGCCTTCGCTGGCAAGCTCGCTAAGCGAACCTCTGGCGAGGTGTTCCCTGGCCAGTTCGCTAAGTGAAACTTTGGCGAACAAGGATTCACTCCAAGGCGAATAGTGGCAGTAGCGAAATTCTGCTGCACGGGCTGAATTGTTCAGAAACTTCGGAATTTCATAACTATTAGTCCGTAAGTCCGTTTGAGTCGTCGTCTGAAGCGTTGGGAAGCTGGTTTCACCTACTTTTCATTAAAACTAATTTTGAACCAGGATTCCAACCCTTCGACATGTTGATTGGATTGTGTGTATGCTGTTGTGGTGTAGTAAGGGGAGATGATAGAGTCGTCGATGTGTATGCCTGATATCGTTGTATATTGCTGTTGTAGCGTAGTATATTGCTGTTGTGGTAGGTATAAACTGTTGTTGTATCGTTGTATTATGATGTATTGATGTGTTGGTTGTCATATGCACGTTGTATTCGTCGTGGTATGTTGTTGTTGTGTGTCGTTGTTTGCATGCCTGACATGTTGCATAAGTGTGGGATAGACATGTGCCCATGTGGGGTGTGAGCATCCTATCCAGATTCTTAAATAGAATTGTGTTGTGGTAATCGTGTGCCCATGTGGGGTGTGAGCGATTACGGATGTCGTGTGCCCATGTGGGGTGTGAGCGACTAATATGACGTCCCGACAGGGATTTTGACCATGAAACAGGGGTCGATTGGTACCACATGCATTGAGTCGTGTCGTGGTCTTATTGCATTACGTTATTGTGTTTTGATCGTCTGTGGTGGGATAAATACAGTTGTGTTGATGTGTGTTGATAGGGTGAATTATGTATGTTTTTATGCTTTCATACTTATGATATGCATTCTTTATATTGATTTGAGAATCTCACCCCTTCTGTTTGAATGTTACCTCTACGTGGGTAACGTGCAGATAAGCAGGAGTAGTTCGCAGGTGGAGTAGTGAAGACGAGGTCTTCTGGTGTGGGTTATCGAGTCGCGTCTGCTCTGTTTTGTAACACCGGGGGTGTCGGAACGCTAGAGTCTTTTAAATTCTGTTATATGTTATTACTGGTTCAATTAAGGAGATTATGTGTGACTAAACATGTTTCCACTTGCGTTGACTTTTCCGCTGTGCATGAATGTTGAAATGCTATGTTTAATTATAATATCACAGTATTATTATTGTGTGCATGCTAATTTGAGTAGTAGAAGTAGCATCCTAAATCCATGTATTCTATTTTTACTCTGTTAAATTATGTTTAAATTGTCGCGGGGGTTTGGGGTGTTACAAAGTGGTATCAGAGCAGGTCGTTCCGTCCGACCAAGTTGTCGAGTCGTTGTCGTGTGTTAGTTGTTTAGTGTCGGTGTCGGTTCCTTAACCATTTTGTTCTATTGTTGGTGTGTGACAGATTTAGAATGGCTGGAAGGAACGATGTTGCTCTTGTTGCTGCTTTACAAGCTATGGCTCAAGCGGTACAGAACCCGTCGCATGCTAACGAGAATGATGAGTTTCAGAAGAACAAACCGCCTACTTTCAAAGGAAGATATGATCCGGATGGAGCACAGGCTTGGCTCAAGGAGATTGAGAGAATCTTTCGGGTTATGGAATGTCCTGAAGCACAAAAGGTGCGGTTAGGTACTCATATGTTGGCTGAGGAGGCTGATGATTGGTGGGTTGGTACTCGTTAAGTGTTGGGAGCAGCCGGTGAGGCTATTACTTGGGCTGTGTTTAGTAGAGAGTTTTTAAGGAAGTATTTTCCTGAGGATGTCCGAGGAAATAAGGAGATTGAATTTTTGGAGCTGAAGCAGGGTAATATGACAGTTACAGAGTATGCTGCTAAATTCTCAGATTTGGCTAAGTTTTATCCTCACTACAGTGTGGCAACTGCTGCTTTCTCGAAGTGTGTCAAGTTTGAGAATAGTTTGAGGCCTGAGATCAAACATGCAATTGGGTATCAGCGGATTAGAAGATTTCCTGATCTAGTGGATTGTTGTAGGATATTTGAAGAGGATATCAAGGCTCGATCGGCTCACTATAAGGGGCTGGCCAAGAGAAGAGGAAAACAACCGGTGAATCGTAGAAAGCCTTATGCAGCACCAGCTGATAAAGGTAAACAAAAACATGCTGATGGCAAGAAGCCAAGTGGGGGATGTGCTCCTGCTCCTCTTAAGTGCTATAGGTGTGGTGAGTTGGGACATCATGTCAGTGAGTGCATGAGTGATTTGAAGAAGTGCTTCAAGTGTGGACAGGCAGGACATCTGATTGCTGACTGCAAGCTAATGTGGTTACTTGTTACAATTGTGGGGAACATGTCCATATTAGTACTCGTTGTCAGAAACCAAAGCAAGCTTCGACTGGAGGGAAAGTGTTCGCTTTGGCAGGGACTTAGACTTCCAGTGAGGACAGATTGATCAGAGGTACATGTTATATTAATAATACGCCTTTGATTGCTATTATTGATACTGGTGATACTCACTCTTTCATTGCTGCTGATTGTGTAAGAAGGCTAGGCCTTGTTATTTCTCCTATGAAGGGAGAGATGGTTATCGAAACTCCTGCTAAGGGATCTGTGACTACTTCTTTAGTCTGTTCGAATTGTCCATTATCAATCTTTGGTAAGAACTTTGGTGTGGATCTGATTTGTTTGCCGTTGGGAGGTCTTGATGTGATTTTAGGTATGAACTGGTTGGAATTCAATCATGTTCATATTAAATGTTTTAACAAGTCGGTTAGATTTCTTACTCCTGAGGAAGAGGGGAAAAGATGGTTTTCTGTCTGCTAGAGAGTTGAAGGAGCTCTTGGAAGAAGAAGTTCAGGTGCTTGCATTGTTTGTATCTTTGTCAGTGGAGAGTAATTCAGTGATTAATGAATTGTAAGTGGTGTATGAATTCCCTAAAGTGTTTCCAGATGACATTGCTGATGTGCCACCAGAGAGAGAAGTAGAATTTGTTATTGATCTTGTCCCTGGTACCAAACCTATTTCTATGACACCATACAGGATGTCGGCATCAGAGTTGTTAGAGCTGAAGAAGCGACTGGAAGACTTGTTAGCAAAGAAATTTGTGAGACCAAGTGTATCACCTTGGGGAGCTCCAGTGTTGTTGGTAAAGAAAAAGGATGGTAGTATGAGCTTGTGAGTCGATTACAAACAACTGAATAAAGTGACGATTAAGAATAAGTATCCACTTTCGAGAATAGATGACTTGATGGATCAATTCGTGGGTGCCCGTGTGTTTAGTAAGATTGACTTGAGGTCGGGTTATCATTAGATACAAGTAAAAGACGAAGACATTCGGAAGTGGCTTTCAGGACACGATATGGACATTATGAGTATGTGGTGATGTCGTTCGGAGTTACTAATGCGCCTGGTGTATTCATGGAATATATGGATCGCATCTTTCATGAGTATTTAGATCAGTTCGTGGTTGTCTTTATTAACGATATTCTAATATATTCTAAGTCAGAAGAAGAACACGCTGAACATTTGTGGATTGTGTTGCAAGTGTTAAAAGAGAAGAAGCTCTATGCCAAGTTGTCTAAGTGTGAATTCTGGTTGAGAGAGGTAAGTTTTCTTGGTCATGTTATTTCTGGTGATGGCATTGCTGTAGACCCGTCCAAGGTAGATGTCGTTCTACAATGGGAGACTCCGAAGTCGGTGACCGAGATTATAAGTTTCTTGGGTTTGGCTGGTTATTACAGAAGGTTTATTGAAGGATTTTCGAAGTTGGCACTTCCGTTGACTCAGTTGACGTGCAAGGGTAAAGCATTTGTGTGGGATGTTCATTGTGAGAAGAGTTTCATTGAGCTGAAGAAGAGATTGACTACAGCTCCAGTGTTGGTTCTACCTAAACCAAATGAACCGTTTGTAGTGTATTGTGATGCTTCTTTGATGGGCTTAGGAGGTGTGCTGATGCAGGATGGTAAGGTTGTGGCTTATGCTTCCCGACAGTTGAGGGTACATGAGAGGAATTATCCGACTCATGATTTGGAGTTAGCTGCAGTGGTATTTGTATTGAAGATTTGGAGGCATTATCTCTATGGTTCCAGATTTGAAGTGTATAGTGATCTTAAGAGCTTGAGGTATCTGTTTGATCAGAAGGAATTGAATATGAGGCAAAGAAGATGGTTAGAATTCTTGAAGGATTATGATTTTGGCTTGAACTATCATCCCGGCAAAGCTAACGTCGTGGCTGATGCTCTGAGTCGAAAATCCTTGCATATGTCTGCTATGATGGTTAAAGAGTTAGAATTGATTGAACAGTTCAAAGATATGAGTTTGATTTGTGAACAGACACCGCATAGTGTTATGTTGGGTATGCTGACGATCAATAATGAATTTCTTAATAATATCAGAGAAAGTCAGAAGTTAGATGTGAAACTAGTAGATTTGATGATTGGAGATAACCAAGTAGAAGGTAATGAGTACAGGGTGGATGAACAAGGTGTGTTGAGATTTCGTGATAGGATTTGCATTCCTGATAATCCTGAGTTGAAAAGAATGATTTTAGAAGAAGGTCATCGGAGTAGTTTGAGTATCCATCTAGGAGCTACGAAGATGTATCAAGACTTGAAGAAGATATTTTGGTGGCCTGGATTGAAACACGATGTGGCTCAGTTTGTGTATGCTTGTTTGACTTGTCAGAAGTCGAAAGTGGAACATCAGAAACCTGCTGGTATGATGCAACCGTTAGATATTCCAGAGTGGAAGTGAGACAGCATTTCTATGGACTTTGTGACCGGATTGCCTAATACGCTGAGAGGACATGATTCCATTTGGGTAGTAGTGGATAGACTGACGAAGTCGGCACATTTCATTCTGATTAATATCAGTTTTCCTTTGCAGAAGTTGGCAGAGATTTATATTCAGGTGATTGTGAAGTTGCATGGAATTCCGTTGAGTATTGTGTCGGATCAAAATCCAAGATTCACTTCCAGATTCTGGGAGAGTTTGCAGGAAGCTTTGGGCTCGAAGTTGAGGTTGAGTTCGGCTTATCATCCGTAGACGGATGGTCAGACGGAAATAATTATGCACTCTTTGGAAGATTTGTTGAGGGAATGTGTGCTTAAACAAGGAGGTGCTTGGGATAGTTATTTTCCGTTTATTGATTTCACTTATAATAATAGTTATCATTCTAGTATTGGAATGGCACCTTTTGAAGCGTTGTATGGTCGGAGATGTCGGACGCCATTGTGTTGGCACGAATCTGGTGAGAGTGTAGTGCTTGGACCTGAGATTGTTCAGCAAACTACCGAAATGATGAAGTTGGTTCAAGAAAAGATGAAAGCTTCGCAGAGTAGGCAGAAGAGTTATCATGATAAGAGAAGGAAATATATTGAGTTTCAAGAAGGAGACCATGTGTTCTTGGGAGTCACTCCAGTGACCGGTGTTGGTCGTGCGTTGAAGTCGAGGAAGCTTACTCCTCGATTTATTGGTCCGTATCAGATATCTGCAAGAGTTGGACCTGTTGCCTACAGAGTGGCGTTGCCACCCAATTTGTCGAATTTGTATGATGTGTTCCATGTGTCACAGCTTCGAAAGTATGTTCTGGATCCGTCACATGTGATTCCGATGGATAATGTGGAAGTAAGAGATAACCTTACGGTTGAAGCCTTACCAGTACGGATTGAAGACCGCGAGGTAAAGCAGCTAAGGGGCAAAGAGATCGCTCTTGTGAAAGTTGTGTGGGGAGGAGCTGCTGGTGGAAATATGACGTGGGAGTTGGAGAGCAGAATGCGAGAGTCGTATCCAGAGTTATTCGTATGAGGTAAATTTTCGAGGACAAAAATGTTCTAAGTGGGGGAGAGTTGTAACACCCTGATTTAATTTAATTAATTTTCGTGATTAAATTGAATATTGTTGTATGTAGTGTGTGTTGGTGTATTTTGGTCAAGTTTGGGTTACGTTTAGGGTGGGGTAGTGCCCTTAGAATTATGAAGGATAGGGTGTCGGAGGAAGGGTAGTTGGTTAATATTATTATTTGAATTATTGAGGATATTGTTTTTATTATTTAATTTGGTGAAATAATAATAATAATATCTAAATAATAATAATAATAATAATAATAATAATAATAATAATATTAGGCAATAATAATATTTGGATAATAAGGAAAATATAAATAGGAAAAAAGATTAGAAAGGGAAGGTTGGTCAGTACATATTTGGAAAAGAAAAGAGAAGAGCAGAAGAAGCTAGGTCAGAGAAGGAGCAATTGTTGAAGAAGAATTTCTAAGGTAAGGGTGGGATTATCTAATCTCTTAGGGATTACATATCGTTTGTATGAGGGTAGGAAGATATTAGGATCGTCCCTGTTCTGTGTTGTGAAAATTTAGGAATTGAGATCGTTAGGTCAGAGGGTCTGATTAGAGGAATAACATGAAAATTGATAGATTGAGTCATGATTTTGTGTTTCTAATTGTGTATATGAATAATTGTGGTTGTATGTGCATAATTGGGTTGTTTGGGGACCAAATTTGAGAGAAATTGGGTCTGGAATGGTGCGATCGTCGCTACTGCAGAAGTGCAGGTTCGCGATGTTCGCTAAGCGAATGAATGATTCGTTGGACGAAGGTTCGCCCCAGATTCGCTTAGCGAATCTTCTGGCGAAGCCCCGATTCGCTGGAGCGAAGGGGTAGCGAAAGAGGGCAGAAAGTGGACTCTCTGGTTTTTGTATGGAAGAGAGGCCTTCATTGGCAAGCTCGCTAAGCGAACCTCTGGCGAGGTGTTCGCTGGCCAGTTCGCTAAGCGAACCTTTAGTGAACGAGTGAGCGAATCCAAGGCGAACAGTGGCAGTAGCGAAATTCTGCTGCACGGGCTGAATTGTTCCGAAACTTCGGAATTTCATAACTATTAGTCCGTAAGTCCGTTTGAGTCGCCGTCTGAAGTGTTGGGAAGCTGGTTTCACCTACTTTTCATTAAAACTAATTTCAAACCAGGATTCCAACCCTTTGACATGTTGATTGGATTGTGTGTATGCTGTTGTGGTGTAGTAAGGGGAGATGATAGAGTCGTCGATGTGTATGCCTGATATCGTTGTATATTGCTGTTGTAGCATAGTATATTGCTATTGTGGCAGGTATAAACTGCTGTTGTATTATTGTATTATGATGTATTGATGTGTTAGTTGTCATATGCACGTTGTATTCGTCGTGGTAGGTTGTTGTTGTGTGTTGTTGTTTGCATGCATGACATGTTGCATAAGTGTGGGATAGACGTGTGCCCATGTGGGGTGTGAGCGTCCTATCCGGATTCTTAAATAGAATCGTTGTTGTGGTAATCGTGTGCCCATGTGGGGTGTGAGCGATTACGGATGTCGTGTGCCCATGTGGGGTGTGAGCAACTAATATGATGTCCCGACGGGGATTGTGACCATGAAACAGGGGTCGATTGGTACCACATGCATTGAGTCGTGTCATGGTCTCATTGCATTGCGTTATTGTGTGTTGATCATCTGTGGTGGGATAAATACAGTTGTGTTGATGTGTGTTGATAGGGTGAATTCTGTATGTTTTTATGCTTTCATACTTATGCTATGCATTCTTTATATTGATTTGAGAATCTCACCCCTTCTGTTTGAATGTTACCTCTACGTGGGTAACGTGCAGATAAGCAAAAGTAGTTCACAGGTGGAGTAGTGAAGATGAGGTCTTCTGGTGTGGGTTATCGAGTCACGTCTGCTCTGTTTTGTAACACCGGGGGTATCAGAACGCTGGAGTCTTTTAAATTCCGTTATATGTTATTACTGTTTCAATTAAGGAGATTATGTGTGACTAAACATGTTTCCACTTGCGTTGACTTTTCCGCTGTGCATGAATGTTGAAATGCTATGTTTAATTATAATATCACAGTATTATTATTGTGTGCATGCTAAGTTGAGTAGTAGAAGTAGCATCCTAAATCCATGTATTCTATTTTTACTCTGATAAATTATGTTTAAATTGTCGTGGGGGTTTGGGGTGTTACAAAAACTCTATTTGGTAAATTGCAGGAACACGATATGGAACTGAAAAAACTCAGTGACGATGAAGATGGAGACAAGATGAAGAATAATCCTGATCTAAAGGTTGAAGAAGAGAAGGAATCTAACATTGATGAAGAGATTTCGCTAATAATGAAGAACTTCAAGAGGTTCATGAAGTGAGAAAAAAATAAGAAGAATAGATAAAAAACAAAGGAAATCAGCATTCACTCCCATATGCTTTCAATGTGGGAATAAAGATCATATAAGACCAAAATGCCCCCAAAATCAGAAAGAAGATCAAAATCATAAAATGTGGGACGACATAAATATGAAATCTGTAACACCCTAAATAATCCCCCGTGTAATATAAATAAAATTGGAGTAAAATAAAATATCAAACATTTTAGGATGCTACTTTCATCAAACACCTTCTCATATACTTGATATGCAACACATCATTTTAAAATTATTTTAACAACAACGATAATGATAAAAGATCTCTAACTTCATTTTCTTTTTATTAAAACAACGGAAACATCAACACATATTCATTACAACGTAAGCATAGTATTTCAATTAAATAAATAACTAAAATTAAGAGATATCTAAAATCTCAAGCAAAACATAGCCTAAGAAAACATAACGTTCCATGACCCCAATGTTACATATCAGAGCAGACACCGACACAAAGGCATAAACGGAAGACTCTATCTTTCACTCACATCTGATCTCCTACTGCGGATTATCTGCACGTTACCCACGTGGAGGCAACATTCAAACAGAAGGGGTGAGATTCTCAAATCAACAAAAGAAATAGATGATATAAATATGAAAGCATAAATCATCAAGTAATTCACCCTTCAACATAACTTTCATTAATTTCAACACAACAGATAATCACACATTTCATAATGCAACACAACTCTTATATAATGCAATGAAACACCAACTTGACTCAATGCATGTGGTACCAAAATCGACCCCTGTTCCATGGTCACAATTCCCATCGGAACTCTCGACCCCTGTTTTCTGGTCAAGTATGACCCCTATTTCATGATCACACCAACGACCCCTATTTCAAAGTCACGTACGACCCCTATTTCATGATCTTACCAACAACTGTGATTGCTCACACCTCATATGGGCACACAATCACGCCAACAACAACGATTCCATCAAGGAATTCGGATAGACGATAACACCCCACCTGGGCACGCCATCCCACAACTATGCATATGCCATGCACCATCAATGACAACATGCAACAACGACTCATGCACGCACATAGCATATTCATCATCATGCCAATACCACTCGACAATCAACACACATTTATCGAAACATGCATATAACTCATCAAAACATGCCTACCACATAACATGTCGTAACAACTCAACATCATCATCATACTACCACATAAGTAACAGCTAGTGCATTTACAAGTTACGTCACAATAACTCAACAACAACATCATGCAACTTCATAAACAACAACTATTGCATTTATCAGTTAAGTCACAACACATCATACCATAACTAGTCAACAATATCATCACACAATATTATAAGCAACAACTATTACAATCACATGGCATGCTACAACAACTTCTTAACAACCTCACGCAACATCATAAGCAACAATCACAACACACATTCCTATGACTAACTCCCACATTTCACATTTCAACACATCAGAACCTAAACGGAAACTCATATGGCGCTTCGAATAGTTGGAAATCTATCATTGGAAATAATTTTAACATAAAATACATAAAGTCAGCTTTCCAACGACTCGAACGGCGACCCAAATGGACTTACGAGTCAACAATTATGAATTTTCTAAGTTTTTAAAATAAGCTGCCCGAGGGGACCGCGCTAAGCGCCAAAAACCGGGCTACACCCGCTCTGCGATTCAGCCAAAAGTGCCTGCGATGACAACACTTCTCCCACTGCGATTTCACACCCTTAAATTGCATTTTTAACCCCATTAACCCCAGTTTAAGTCATTAAAACCCATTTATACCACATATACATTATTCACAACAATCTCAACAATTCGAATACAACAATTTCGTCAATTTCAAATATTTTAGTTATAGATTCTTCCCAAAAACCCCAATTATTCCACAAACAACAATCCATGGCATTAACCTAATGATTCCTACCCACATACCTACATCATCTAACCCTTGAGTGATTAAAGAAATCCCACCCTTACTTTGTATTGATGAGCTTTCCTCTTCCTCAATGGGTTCCTCTCCTTCTTCTTGCCCTAGCCTCTTCTCCCTTTTGCTTTCACTTTCACGTATGATTAAAACTCCCTTCTCATTCTCTAATTTTTCTTTATAAAGTCCCTCATTATGGATTACCTCTTTTACCCTTACTTACTCTTCTACAATTTGGAGCTTGCCCCTCAATTATCTACACACCTTATTTTCTATTTATCCCATTACATTATTAGTAATATTTTTGGATCCAACTAAATACTAATAATAATAATTCTCGTCAATTATATCATTCTACTAATGTCCATTTTACACTATGGTTAAGCAAATATTAATTAAATAAGCCTAACTAATTTTAGTCTCCACACTACCAACTTCTACGCTTTCGGTCATACACCCCCACGACCCTCAAGACTCAATCTTAAGGCCACTACTCTTTACTACGGGTACATAAAACATAACAAATACACAACAACATACAATCAACTATAACAACTCATCATTATATTCACAAATAATAATTAAATAAAAACGGGCGTTACAACTCTCCCCCACTTAGAATATTTTCGTCCTTGAAAATTCACCTGATGCGAACTACCCCGGATACGTCCTCGTATCCGACTAATCAATTATCATGCCATGAAAGGCAACACCGCGGTTAACATAAAACAACAAACTACCTTATTAACGACAATAACAACAAGATGCAATGCTCACGCGATGCACTCGACGACCAACCCAAGTTAAGAACACACAGGTTCACTATGAACCTGAACACAACACGATCGTTACCATTACCATAGGCAACACTCCCCTAATTCCCCATCATAGGAATTAGCTACTCGCACTCGAACCATCACCACAGGTAACGAGGCAACAACAAGGATAAAAACACAAAAGTCCATAACACAACCTCAAGGTAACCAAATTACCAACATCGTTGTTACACACGTACGAACAAACTACACTACACCACGCTTTCGCTGCGCACTTGAATTACTCGTAACTATCAAATCTACCAAGTTCACATCCAACTTCCGACCATCAAAGCAGACATAAGAAACGACTTTCGACTTAATTCATCGGGAATTCCGACGAAATAGGTATTCTACACTCTTGTGATTACTAAACACTTTTGACCTAGATTCATAAAAATAATACCTCCGGATACCCAACACAATTACAACCTCAGCTATTTCCAAATCTTGAATAGGATAGATACTTTCATGAATCTTCAACTATCATAAAACATAAGCTACAACTTCACCATCTTATATTATCACACTGTCTAAACTCATCTTAAACACATAACAACATCCCAATACCATAACCGCATAAGGATACATATTTCCAATCAATTTCGACAAGAAAAATCATCTTTTCCACTCCCAGACCGCGCTAAGCGGGATCCGACTCGCGCTAAGCGCGCTCGCTTCTACCTCGAGAGGGCGAGAGTCTTCCAGACCGCGCTGGGCGCGCTCAACGACGCTAAGCGCCCTTCGCGATTCCTGCTACAAAACTCCGTGATAATAACCGACTAAGTCCAAGAATATTATACTCCCCTTAATCCACTGCAGAACTTCCTCATTATAGAACTACATCTACTTGGATGGATCCATAACAATACCCTCCTCTGAATTAACACAATCAAGTAAACTCATCTCTACTAACCAAAAGTCACACTTTGATAATTTAACATACAACTCCACTTCTTTCAATACTTATAACTCAATTCTCAATTACTCTACATGTAACGCCCGAATTTAATTAATTATTTAATTAAATTATTAAAGGATTTAATTGTTGGAAATAGTCGAAGTTAAGAATTATCGGTATTATTCTAAGAAGTAATTGAATTAATATGTCGCTTGGACGGTTAAGTTGATAGTCAGATTATTTAGTCGATTAGTCGGAGAATTAATTTTAGATATAATATTAGATTATTGGATTATTGATTTAATTAAGTTAGTTTAAATTATTGAGTGAGAATTAGCAATTTTGGAGGTGTTGGCTAATAGGCCCATTAAGAGTATTATTTTTGTGTGGTTGGAGTTAAAAAGAAATAATACTATTATTATTAGTATTTTTATGAATTAGTGGAATACGGAGGTATCAGTGAGAGAAAAGGAGGTTAAGAGGAATAAAGGTTGTACGTGGTAGAAGAGAAAGAAAAAAAAAAGGAAGTTACGGAAGTAGCAAAGCGAGGGTTTTGGAAGCACCGGCGGTTGGAGAGGAGAGAACACGAGAAATTGTCGGAAAAAGTTCTAGTTTTCGACCGGAGATTCGAGCGGCCATCAATTAAGGTAAGGGTGGGTTCGACTATTATAACCGGGTTATGATGAATGTTATGTGGGTATTAGGTTGTATTGAATTGCTACTGTCTGTAATTTTGTTGAGTAATCTCTGTTTGGTCTAATACTGTCACATAATGGGAAATTGGGTTTATGTGAAATTATCGTTGTGATTGAAAATTTATGTTGCAGTGAGTATAAGTTGATTGTGTCTGAGATAGTTGATCGAAGAAAATATGTTGATGTGTTATATGTCGTAATTGGTTAAATTGACATTGAGTGGAATCTGGAAAATCGTGATCCAAAGTGTAGGAATTGGAGGCGGGGGCCTCAGAGCAATGGAGGCGGGGGCCTCAGAGCAATTGGAGGCGGGGGCCTCAGAGCAATGGAGGTGAGCGCCCCATTTAATTAAAGGAAGGAGGCGAGGGCCTCCAAGAATTGAGATGGGCGCCTCCTAAGGTGTGTGGATGAGACGTTCACCTTGGGTCGTCTGTTACTTGAACTCAATTTAGTTTAATGCATAACTAAACTATTTACTTAATTTAATGAGATAGTGTTTTGTGATATCAATGAGACCTGATAGTATTTTAACACTTAACTAAAGGAGTCTATATATTGTTTATGGAATGAGACGGCTGTCCTCTTTAGGAGTGGGTTAATTTTGCTTTGTTGGATTAATTTTGAAGTTTTAGTTGCAAATACATTTAGCACCAATGAAGTGTATCTTTCTGTGCTTTTGTAAAAGGCTATTTAATGAGTTAATTCCAAGAGATATTAATGTAGTAGTTTTAAATGGTGCAAGAATCTATATACATAAATGTATTGAAAAGCATCCAGTTATTATAGTAGGTTTTATTTTAGCAGCAATGGTGTCCCAAAAATAATTTGGGGTTAAACAAAGTTTGTTCAAGTAATTTAGCAGAGTACTAGTTTAATTAATTTAGTAGCAGTATGCATTTCAGTAGCAGTGAAGTGACAGGATTGGTAGTGCTAGCAGGATAAGACTATACATAGCAGAGATGCTAGTAACTTGGCAGTAACCAAAGTAGCAGAATTATTGATTAGCAGTGGCTAGTGGTTTTGACATAAATCAATATTAACAGTGAAGGTAATTTAGTAGCAGGTTAATAGCAATTCATAACAGAAGCTTGGAATTAATCGGAAAACATAATTTGGTAATAAACTGGTAGTAGTAACAGAAGTTAAAAGCAGTGTAGTTTCAATCGGTTTAGCCGGTTTAGGCGAGAAACTTAGTTGTCCGGAATTTAACGAAAATTGTCGAGGTAGTTCGTAATAATTAGTAGGTGATTTTAGTCGGTTTGTTTTGTTGAATTAAGTTGAACGCGTGGAATTGCAGGTACAGTTGGATAAGTTGTATTGTCCCGATTTACGGGCGAAGTATTTAAGTTGCAGGTCTTATGACCAATGTTGTTTGAGTTGCGTTGTTGTTGATTAAGTTGTAGGTCGAATGACCAATGTTGTTTGAGTTGTGTTGTTGTTGATTAAGTTGTAGGTCGAATGACCAATGTTGGATTAAGTTGATGTTATTGATGCATGTTTGAGTTGTTGTTTTCGTTGTTGTTGTTCTGGTTGTTCTTGTTGATGATGTAGTTGATTGTATGCCTTTGATAATTGTCGCATACATTGCATTCATGAGTCGGGGCTGTATGCTCACACCACGTTGGCCTTGATGGCATTTATTAAGTTGGCCTTGATGGCATTGATTAAGTTGGCCTTGATGGCACCACGTTGAAGGCTTATGCCTTGTTGAAATGCCTCGATAACCTGGCATATGTTTAAGTTGGGAGTTTTACTCCGATGGTACCACATGCATGTGCATAGTTGTGTCACATTTTGAGTCGTTGTGAAGTTGCTGTTGTTCTTGATTCGTGGTTATTGTGAAGTTGCTGTTGTTGTGAAGTTGCCGTTGTTGTGAAGTTGTTGCTTGTTATAAGTTGTTGTTGCTATGTCTTGTTGCTTGAGATAAATTACTAATGTCGTGAGCTGATGTTATATATGTTGTTATTACTATAATTTGCATCTTTTATATAAGTTGTTGTTATATGTTGTTATTTGCTGTCAATACAAGTTGGGGTTGCTATTAAGTTGTTTATTTCTGGTTGTTGCATGACTGTCGTATGAAGCGGTGGAATTTATATGATTCTAATCTAGCATATTAATCATCATATTTTGTTTATAATATTCGATATCTCACCCCTTCTGTAATGATGTTACCTATTATGGGTAACTGAGCAGGTACTCAAGAATAGCTGCAGAAGTTGAGGTATAATGTGAAGTCTTAGATGCTGTTAGCTCGAGTTGGTCTTGCTCTGCTACGTAGCACTCGGGGGGGGGGGGGATGAACGATTGTTGTTTATTTGTTGTTATTGTCTTAGTAGTTGAATCTTAAATTGTTGTTATTAAAGAATTGTTGTTTCAAAGTTGTTTTGATTTGGACATGAGGTTATGTCATTATAAGTTGCATTATGTGAAGCCGCTTATTAATAAAAGTTGTTTTGTTTTCAAAAGGATAATTCAGGTTGTTATCAGTTCATCCGAATCAGTGTTATGTATCTGAATTAATTGTGATTAATACGAAGTTGTTTTTTGTTGAAAATGTGACATCCTGTTTATGTTGAAGAATTTTTAAAATGAAAACTCTGATTTTATTACTTATCCGCCGGGTAGAAAAGGGGTGTTACATTAGTGGTATCAGAGCAGGTCGGTCTGTCCGGCCAATGTTGTCTAATGTTGTTTCTTCCTTAGTACTCGACATGTGTGTAGAACACTGTCGGTGCTTGTTTGTTAGTAGTTCTAGTAGTTGTCTACAAGGTTGTTTTGAATTAAGTGGGGGAGATGTTTGCTCCCGTACGTGTTGTTGGTATGTAGAAGTTGGTTCAAGGTGATGTTGGTAGCGAGGGTGCAAATGTTGTTGAAGCGATGTTTTTGCGGACCGGCGAGAGTTTAGACTCATGAATTCGTATCGGTCGAATTTGAGAAGTGTGTGGAATATGGATGAGGAATTGATTGAGAATAAGGAAGCATTCCAATGGAAATGATAAGTTGATGGATCAAGTCGGTAGATTAATATGCCTTGAGTATAGTCGGATTAAAGTTGAGTAATTTTAGAGTGGGATGAAAAGAAATGATTGTTGGTAGATTTTGGAGCAAGCGGGAGGGAGATGAAACTTATGTTCATCAACCTCAAATTCTGGTTTTTGTGATTTGGAGCAGCTGTCAGTAAACGAGGTATAACTTTTGACTCGTGATTCGGATGGAGGCGGTTCTGGACTTTTTGGAAAGCTTACGAAATTCCCTACAGTTTGCATATAAGGTTTGCATATAAGATTTGTCTTCAGGAAGTTTGGGAAGAGGGAGAAAAGTGTGTTTTAATATTTGGGTCTGTTGCTGATTTTTTTTTGGAAAATTCTGCATACGGAAATTCTGGACCAGTCCCGTTGTGTAGCTGATAACTTTTTACTCGTAAGTCGGATTTGAGCGATTCTTGAAGTTCTGAAATATACACAAAATTCTCTTCATTTTGGAATAGGATTTTGTGATTGAGAGATCTGTATTGAAGGAGATATATATGGTTGAAGTTGAGCGACATTTGCTGAAAAATTTGGAAGGATGGAAACAAGTGTGGAATATTATTAAGAATAAAATGTTCGTATTTGTAAGATGTGACTGTATCGGAGAAAGCTTGGAGATGCAACTTATGTTGAATGAGGATGATTAAGACGATGATGCTAAGTAAAGGTAATGTTGAGAGAAATGTGAATGTTGATTTGTGTTGCTAAGAATTTTCACCTTGGTTGAAAGTTGTAATTGGAGCAAACTGAATTGGATCGTTCTCAATGTTGTAGCGACTTCGGTATTGGAAAAATATTTAAAGTCGTGTTGTACTATGAACGTGCATAAGAGGATGCGTAATGGATTTTGAACGTTTTGTATCGTTGACGAAGTTGAAACTAAAGAAACTAAGAGTGGCATTGGTAAGCCTTAGAAAGTTGGCGGAGCATTATGCTTACGGACTTTGGGCACAAGTTGAAGTACGCCATTGTGTTGGGTACTGATGATTTATTTCACCGTTATGGTTGTCGGTTGTCTATTGACAAATTGAGGAACTGATCACCCTTAATCCATTGTTGATAGTAGACGGAGTCATAATTGATGGATAGATGTGTCGTGCCAACTAGTATAGTATGTACGTTGAATTGGTCGAAGTCAAGCCAAGTGCTTGAAGGTTGTTTGTTTTGCTGATACAAGTTCATATGTTAGAATATTAGTTGAATTTAAGGAGGACAACACGAAGTTGTGTTTGATGGATGAGTAGTATGGAAAATTTCAGTTGAGACTGGAGAATGTGAGGGTTGAGTTACAGGTAGAACAAGAAGTTAAATTATAAGTTGAATTGTAAAAGTGGACTCAGGTGTCAAATGTGTTGTAATGTTGTTATGCGCCTGAGGTGATTTTGGGAACTATGTTGATAAAAGATAGTAAAGTTGTAATTTATGTGTGGTGTTAAAGGGGGGATCCCGAAGAGTTAAGTCGAAAGCCTTGGTATTATGTCGATTTTGATGATTGGAAGTTGGAGGTCAGCTGAGTAGAGTTAGTACCTTGAAAGTAATCAGAGTGCGCAGCGAACGCGTAGTGTATTGCGGTTGTTCAGACGTGAATTGTACCGATGTTGATATTTGGTTACGTTGATGTTGTGTTTAAGTTGGTATTCTTAAGTTGTTGTGTTCTGGTTCTTAAACCGGTAAATTCTTAAGTTGGTTACTTCTTGTGTTGCGATGTTAGTTGTCAATTGCATCACTTGGGTAGTATTCGCGTTGTTGTGGCCGTGAGGTTAAGAACCGTTGTTTGTGTTATACGTGGGTTTCCTTCAGAGTATGGAGATAAGGATCGTATATGTGATTTGGTGTTGTTTACGTTGCTGCGGTAATGATGCGATGTTGTATAGTCGAGTATAGGCAAGTGAAGGTTGTTACTATGTTGTAAGGTGGTTATTTCAAGGTATTATTAAAATGGTTGGCGAATAGTAACGATCATAATGTAAGAGTAATTGAAGTATCAGAGTATACATATTAGTTTTAAAACTGTGATTGAGTTGTTGTTGGGCTGGAAGATTAAATACAAGAGTTGGGATAAGGATGGTGGTGTCGGATAGATTTTTTAGGACGAAAATATTCTAAGTGGGGGAGAGTTGTAACGCCCAAATTTAATTAATTATTTAATTAAATTATTAAAGGATTTAATTGTTGGAAATAGTCGAAGTTAAGAATTATCGGTATTATTCTAAGAAGTAATTGAATTAATATGTCGCTTGGACGGTTAAGTTGATAGTCAGATTATTTAGTCGATTAGTCGGAGAATTAATTTTAGATATAATATTAGATTATTGGATTATTGATTTAATTAAGTTAGTTTAAATTGTTGAGTGAGAATTAACAATTTTGGAGGTGTTGGCTAATAGCCCCATTAAGAGTATTATTTTTGTGTGGTTGGAGTTAAAAAGAAATAATACTATTATTATTAGTATTTTTATGAATTAGTGGAATACGGAGGTATCAGTGAGAGAAAAGGAGGTTAAGAGGAATAAAGGTTGTACGTGGTAGAAGAGAAAGAAAAAAAAAAGGAAGTTACGGAAGTAGCAAAGCGAGGGTTTTGGAAGCACCGGCGGTTGGAGAGGAGAGAACACGAGAAATTGCCGGAAAAAGTTCTAGTTTTCGACCGGAGATTCGAGCGACCATCAATTAAGGTAAGGGTGGGTTCGACTATTATAACCGAGTTATGATGAATGTTATGTGGGTATTAGGTTGTATTGAATTGCTATTGTCTGTAATTTTGTTGAGTAATCTCTGTTTGGTCTAATACTGTCACATAATGGGAAATTGGGTTTATGTGAAATTATCGTTGTGATTGAAAATTTATGTTGCAGTGAGTATAAGTTGATTGTGTCTGAGATAGTTGATCGAAGAAAATATGTTGATGTGTTAATGTGTTATATGTCGTAATTGGTTAAATTGACATTGAGTGGAATCTGGAAAATCGTGAGCCAAAGTGTAGGAATTGGAGGCGGGGGCCTCAGAGCAATGGAGGTGGGGGCCTCAGAGCAATTGGAGGCGGGGGCCTCAGAGCAATGGAGGTGAGCGCCCCATTTAATTAAAGGAAGGAGGCGAGGGCCTCCAAGAATTGAGATGGGCGCCTCCTAAGGTGTGTGGATGAGACGTTCACCTTGGGTCGTCTGTTACTTGAACTCAATTTAGTTTAATGCATAACTAAACTATTTACTTAATTTAATGAGATAGTGTTTTGTGATATCAATGAGACCTGATAGTATTTTAACACTTAACTAAAGGAGTCTATATATTGTTTATGGAATGAGACGGCTGTCCTCTTTAGGAGTGGGTTAATTTTGCTTTGTTGGATTAATTTTGAAGTTTTAGTTGCAAATACATTTAGCACCAATGAAGTGTATCTTTCTGTGCTTTTGTAAAAGGCTATTTAATGAGTTAATTCCAAGAGATATTAATGTAGTAGTTTTAAATGGTGCAAGAATCTATATACATAAATGTATTGAAAAGCATCCAGTTATTATAGTAGGTTTTATTTTAGCAGCAATGGTGTCCCAAAAATAATTTGGGGTTAAACAAAGTTTGTTCAAGTAATTTAGCAGAGTACTAGTTTAATTAATTTAGTAGCAGTATGCATTTCAGTAGCAGTGAAGTGACAGGATTGGTAGTGCTAGCAGGATAAGACTATACATAGCAGAGATGCTAGTAACTTGGCAGTAACCAAAGTAGCAGAATTATTGATTAGCAGTGGCTAGTGGTTTTGACATAAATCAATATTAACAGTGAAGGTAATTTAGTAGCAGGTTAATAGCAATTCATAACAGAAGCTTGGAATTAATCGGAAAACATAATTTGGTAATAAACTGGTAGTAGTAACAGAAGTTAAAAGCAGTGTAGTTTCAATCGGTTTAGCCGGTTTAGGCGAGAAACTTAGTTGTCCGGAATTTAACGAAAATTGTCGAGGTAGTTCGTAATAATTAGTAGGTGATTTTAGTCGGTTTGTTTTGTTGAATTAAGTTGAACGCGTGGAATTGCAGGTACAGTTGGATAAGTTGTATTGTCCCGATTTACGGGCGAAGTATTTAAGTTGCAGGTCTTATGACCAATGTTGTTTGAGTTGCGTTGTTGTTGATTAAGTTGTAGGTCGAATGACCAATGTTGTTTGAGTTGTGTTGTTGTTGATTAAGTTGTAGGTCGAATGACCAATGTTGGATTAAGTTGATGTTATTGATGCATGTTTGAGTTGTTGTTTTCGTTGTTGTTGTTCTGGTTGTTCTTGTTGATGATGTAGTTGATTGTATGCCTTTGATAATTGTCGCATACATTGCATTCATGAGTCGGGGCTGTATGCTCACACCACGTTGGCCTTGATGGCATTTATTAAGTTGGCCTTGATGGCATTGATTAAGTTGGCCTTGATGGCACCACGTTGAAGGCTTATGCCTTGTTGAAATGCCTCGATAACCTGGCATATGTTTAAGTTGGGAGTTTTACTTCGATGGTACCACATGCATGTGCATAGTTGTGTCACATTTTGAGTCGTTGTGAAGTTGCTGTTGTTCTTGATTCGTGGTTATTGTGAAGTTGCTGTTGTTGTGAAGTTGCCGTTGTTGTGAAGTTGTTGCTTGTTATAAGTTGTTGTTGCTATGTCTTGTTGCTTGAGATAAATTACTAATGTCGTGAGCTGATGTTATATATGTTGTTATTACTATAATTTGTATCTTTTATATAAGTTGTTATTATATGTTGTTATTTGCTGTCAATACAAGTTGGGGTTGCTATTAAGTTGTTTATTTCTGGTTGTTGCATGACTGTCGTATGAAGCGGTGGAATTTATATGATTCTAATCTAGCATATTAATCATCATATTTTGTTTATAATATTCGATATCTCACCCCTTCTGTAATGATGTTACCTATTATGGGTAACTGAGCAGGTACTCAAGAATAGCTGCAGAAGTTGAGGTATAGTGTGAAGTCTTAGATGCTGTTAGCTCGAGTTGGTCTTGCTCTGATACGTAGCACTCGAGGGGGGGGATGAACGATTGTTGTTTATTTGTTGTTATTGTCTTAGTAGTTGAATCTTAAATTATTGTTATTAAAGAATTGTTGTTTCAAAGTTGTTTTGAGTTGGACATGAGGTTATGTCATTATAAGTTGCATTATGTGAAGCCGCTTATTAATAAAAGTTGTTTTGTTTTCAAAAGGATAATTCAGGTTGTTATCAGTTCATCCGAATCAGTGTTATGTATCTGAATTAATTGTGATTAATACAAAGTTGTTTTCTGTTGAAAATGTGACATCCTGTTTATGTTGAAGAATTTTTAAAATGAAAACTCTGATTTTATTACTTATCCGCCGGGTAGAAAAGGGGTGTTACACTACACGTTCTTCTTCCGATTTTTATAATAGATCCGAGCATCCACAATGAACACCAGTTCTAACTTATCCAGATAAGTATGGAAGATACGATCCATACTCCCTACACACACTTTAAGGCGTACTAGTTGTTAATTCTTGGAGTTGGCTAGAATTTTGGTAAAACAATGTTGATGTCATGGTTGATGTTTCAACATGAGTTTTTAACAGCCTTGTTATGTTTAGTTAACATTCTGGTTATGTTAAGTGTTTAAGGGTTGCAGTTTTGTGCTGATGTCAAACCCGATGTCATAACATCAGTTGACAGAACATCAGAAAACCATCTGTTGTGGTTTTTGTATTGCAGAATGTTAAGGTGTTGAAGAGTTAAAGTGCTGAAGAGTGATGTCACATGCGATGTCTTGACATCACTATACCAGAAACTTAAAACATCAGGTTGTGATGTTTTTAGGGCTGCACGCATTAGTTTGATTTGAGGAGATCTGTTAGTTAGATTGGATGCGAATTTATTGGAGAAGATTTATTTTGATACAATTAATTCTGCATATCTTGTGGAGAATAGTTTGTTACTATTTTTGTGCAAATAGACATGGAGAATTGTTCCTATTTGTGTGGAGAAGATTGTTCCTATTTGTGTGGAGAAGATTGTTCCTATTTGTGTGGAGAAGATCTTGCAGCTGATTTAAAGAGAAGATTTAAAAGATACATAATATCCTGGAAATATTATGTGGAGCTGAATTTAATGCATAAAGATATGGAGAATATTTAGAGTTAATTATTGAAGATTTAAATTGAAGATTTGATTGAAGATCCAATTAATAGTAGAATTTGTTGGAGATTTGGAACAAAAGATTTGATATGATTTGAAGGCCCAAATCCAGTTGGGAAATAGGTTATAAATAGAAGCATTGTAACCTAGTTTTGGTAAGCCAGCCATCATGTAGATTAGAAGGGCTGTGTTGATTGATGAACCACCCGGGTTGTGGGATGGTCATCGTGTTTATCTCGAAGCCTGTAGGTAAGAGATGTATTATTCTTGGAGGAAGCTTTGAAGCAACTCCTAAGGGCTGTCATGGAAGTATGTCTTCTAAAGTCTATGTAATAGAAAAGAGTAAGGAGTCAAGCTGTTGATGCAGTGACGGTGTAGTTGACTGCTAGACATCATCGAGATGATTGGAAGTGAGATGGAGTCTCTTACCTAGGGAGGACTTAGGTAGAAGGGTCATTGGGTAGTGATTGAATTAGGTAGATTGTCAACTGGTGTGTTGAGTCTGTAATTTGATACTACTAATAGTGGACTTCCTTCCTGGCTTGGTATGCCCCCAGATGTAGGTTGGTTGAACCGAACTGGGTGAACAATTGATTGTGTTCATTTACTGTTTCTATTATTGCCTTGTTCAGCAGATTGCGATGTTGTGACATTGCACAAGACATCACATGTCTGTACCAGAATTTCAATTGGTATCAGAGCAGGCATCCTGTCTGTTTCTGGATGAGATCTTGGGAAGATACTTCCTGGTTCATGAGCAAGGAAGATAGTGTTACTGAGATGGTCACATGGTGTTTGAATAGTCCCTTGAAGTGGAGGATGGACTATTGGACCTATCAGTTGTGTAGCTTTGGTGGAGAACTGCTGTTGTGTGTTTTCAAACCTTGTTGTTGGCACTTGGTCTAAGGTGATGGTGTGCAAGGATTATTGAGTAGTGCCTGAAGGTTATTGAGGAGTTGTTGTGAGTTCCGCTGCATGGTATCTGATGTAACCCTGGTGGTGAGATTCTAGGAAGGTATGCTCTTGGAAAGACATTAGGGTTTGGTCTCCTCAGCAGGATATTCTATGATGTTCCAGTTTGTATGAGGATTATCTCTTATCTGTGTTTTGGGAAAGAAGTGATCAAAAGGCATTGAAGACCAATTTGTCCAGAACATTGAAAAAAGAGGGTGGAGACAAAGCAAAAGAGTATCACTGTCAAATCTTTCATGCGGGAGTGAAGATCTTGATAAGTTATCTCTTAAGCTTAGTTGTGATGACCGAATGAGGAGGAAGTTTCATCAAGAAAGAAGCTGAGCTTAATATGTCAATTCTAATGTCTCGACATCGCGCTACACATGAGCAGTTTATTGTAAATGCCAAGTCAAGGACCTATTAGATTGTAGCTGTTTTGAAGAATCACTGAAGCTGTGAAGCTGAACATTTTTTTTGCTAGTTGAAGAGAAGGGAGGAGGCATCCAAGTGTTTGTGCAGTAGCAGGGCAATTCAGCCGGTGGTCAGTTGGTGGTTGTTTGAGCTCCTTCAGTATTGTGCTTTGAAGGATTCAAAGTAGCAGTTTTGTAGGTCTATTTTTGGAAGATGCTGATATGCTCTCGTATGTTCCCTGCAAAGAGATGTGTGTGAATGAATAAGATTAGGAGTTATGATGTTGAAACATCATCTTAGTTCCTTGCTCAGAGTAGAGTAAAAGATCAAGACACTGACCTTATCTGGAAGAGTTTTGTGGTAGTCATGATGAGAAGATTCAGCAGATGGAAGTTACCTTGACTGGAGTTGAGTACTTATCTGCTTTTGGGGATGTGCTTGCAACTAATGACAAAATACATAGACGGGAGACTATGTAAATGTGCAGGACTACAGAAGTGTTGAGAATTTACTTTTCTCTAGGTGGCTGGTTATTTCTCTTTGTGGTGTGAGAATTTTCAAGGGTTATGTACTTAGTTGAATCAACTAGTGGGGTTGATTGGTGACTATGTACTTGCAGCATCATCCAAATTGCCTAGGATGAGTGTGGATTAGAAGAGGCAGATTGATTGTGGAGTGTTGGTAACATCCTACAAGTCAGACAAGTTGATGTAGTTAAGGCTATAAGATATGAAGACATCATAATCTTGATGATTACAGCTTGGATCAGGTTGTGGTTTGGAGCATGGTGTTTGCTCTGGTTGTGAAGGTCAAGGATAAGTGGCAGTTATCTCAGGATTTCCACTGACGGCTCTACTAAGGGATGTGACTTTCATTAGTATTGCTATGGGGTAGTCTTGGACTACTTATTTAGTGAAGATTCAGATGTGGTAGGTTTGAAGTCTTTGGAGTTTCTAAGCAGGATGGAGGTTGTCTACTCAAACTTGATTGTTGAATCAAGTCTATAAGAGCATGGAAATCTGGTTCTGCAAAGGGAGGAGGTTCTTCTGAGTGGCAGAAGGAGGAGCTGAATTCAACAGTTGGATGTCATAATGTTCTGACATCTAGCTTAACATCAGAAGTCTCAGCTGGTGATGTGGCACATCAGCTAATGATAGGGTGATCTACAGGAATGAACAATAGGATGCTTTAAAAAGATCGTTCTCATGGCAGTTTGCGGGAGCTGCAGGAAGGAGAAGATGTTGCATAACCATGGCTTAGAGAGTCTAAGTGTGTTTGCTTTTGAGCAAGTGGAACATGTGACTTGAAGATCAAGTTTCCTTGGTGGATCAGGATATCTTTGTGAGAGTTCTGACAAACGTGAAAAAGGTCAAAATGTGGCATTTGGCTGTTTTCATTTGAGGATTCGTGCTTGAGGTGATCAAACTGTGGCATTGGTTGATCTCAGAAGTGAATTCGAAGAATCAAGATAATCAGAGTGTGGCAGCTGGTTATTATTGAGGATTATCTTGGAACAAGTTACTCTTGGGCAGAAGGGTGATGAGTTGAAGACTCAAGAAGATTATTCTTCTTGAAGGTGGATGAGAGGTTATTCCCTGATGCTTTGGATTACTGTGCAATAGTAAGTCCAGTTGGTGGAGCATATCAAGAATCAAGGTGATGATGTCTTGGTGTGTGGCAAATGTTCTAACTTGTGTTGGGACATTATCTGGTTGGATATCCTTGGTGAAGGATGATTATGCTCTGGTTCAGGAGCTTGGTGCCTACATTTTGCCTAAGGAGTGTCTACATAGTCATACGGGAGGATGGTGAAGTAGAAGGTCTGCCTTGGATGGAGAATGTAGAGAAGACTGAAGAAGTCCAAAGTAACTTGTGAATGTGTCATAAGGAAGAATCAGAAGTTGTCAGACGTGTGCAGAAGAAGAGGTCATACAAATTGTCATGCCTTGTGTGAGAAGTCTGGATATTGTTGTTTGTGGCCATGATGGAGTAGCTTGATGTTTGAAGATGACACCCTGAGGGAACCTTATCAGCTGACTGTATAAGAAGTGTGTGAATTAGTAAGCATCATCTGCGGGTTATTTGTGAACAAAGACCTTGTTGGGAGCTTGGTAGTTATCTGATGGACTGGGCTTGTGGAATTGGAAGAAGCAGCATTAGTGTCTGAAGTGGCAGTTTAGTCATTATGGACAGGTTCTGATCTTGAGGTTAAGTAGGTTGAAGACTTCTTTAGGTGGGTATAAGGACAAAAGGTTGTTGTCAGTGGTGTGATCTGATCAGAATGGCTGAAGATAAGGAGGTTTCTTCTAATACAAGTAAAAGGTGGTGGCAGTCCTTATCTTGTGTTGCAAGTGATCTGAAGACATTTGTTATGGAATATGTGAAATTCCAAATCAAGTGTTTTTTTTGGACTTGACAGATCATGTATCGGAAATAATCATGATGAGATTTTGCTCAACAAACACAAGAAGTGGCAGTTCTTAATGTTGAGAATGTGGCAATTTCATTGTGTTTCTATCTGGTGTCAAGTGTTCATCTTCATAAGGAGCATGGGTTGTTCATGGCAGGGGGAGTTAAGGCTGTTGTCTATGGTCTTTTACTGCAAGGATGCAGATTTTTGTGAAGATTGCGTGCTGATCAAGATTGTGAAGATTGGATATAATGTCAGATAACATGTTATGACATTAGGTTGCTGGATGACATGTTGGTGTTCTAGCCATGTGAAGCTAATCATATGTACACATGCTTCTAAGGAGGAGTCTGAAGGACAGCTTTGTGTGTATCTGGGAGATGTCACACTTGTCTTGGTGTGTTTTTAAGAAAGAGGAGTTTACTTAGAGTTCAGTGGAAGGCATTGTGAGTGTGCTTCAGAACTTGTGGATGATTGTGTGAAGCATTCCTGTCTGGATGAATGAAGACTATGTCTGGAGTTCCCAAATGCTATGGTATACTGGTCAAGAAGCACTAGATACGGGGAGTTGATATTTTCTCTGCTGATCATTGAAAGTAGTAGCTGCTGAGTCTGGGTTTTGTTCTGAGTATATTGGTTGGATGATTCAGAGTTTGCCTTTGGAATTTTTTTGTGCTTGCAGCTATGTTCAGAGTTTGTCCAATTATGGCTAAAAAGGGGGAGAGTTAGCCTAGTGGTTGCCAAGGTGTGGTTGTGAAGCCTTTTCTGATATGGTGCAGCAGTTGAGGGGGAGAGTGTTTGAATAGCTGTGAGCTGGTTCTTGGTTTGAGGGGGAGTTTGCCCTATGCTGATGTGAAAGTGTTCGTTTCTGCTGCAAGTTGGTCCAAGTTGGTCTGATGTAGGCTGAAATTGTTTTAGCCAAAATTAGCCAAAGGGGGAGATTGTTAATTCTTGGAGTTGGCTAGAATTTTGGTAAAACAATGTTGATGTCATGGTTGATGTTTCAACATGAGTTTTTAACAGCCTTGTTATGTTTAGTTAACATTCTGGTTATGTTAAGTGTTTAAGGGTTGCAGTTTTGTGCTGATGTCAAACCCGATGTCATAACATCAGTTGATAAAACATCAGAAAACCATCTGTTGTGGTTTTTGTATTGCAGAATGTTAAGGTGTTGAAGAGTTAAAGTGCTGAAGAGTGATGTCACATGCGATGTCTTGACATCACTATACCAGAAACTTAAAACATCAGGTTGTGATGTTTTTAGGGCTGCACGCATTAGTTTGATTTGAGGAGATCTGTTAGTTAGATTGGATGCGAATTTATTGGAGAAGATTTATTCTGATACAATTAATTCTGCATATCTTGTGGAGAATAGTTTGTTACTATTTTTGTGCAAATAGACATGGAGAATTGTTCCTATTTGTGTGGAGAAGATTGTTCCTATTTGTGTGGAGAAGATTGTTCCTATTTGTGTGGAGAAGATCTTGCAGCTGATTTAAAGAGAAGATTTAAAAGATACATAATATCCTGGAAATATTATGTGGAGCTGAATTTAATGCATAAAGATATGGAGAATATTTAGAGTTAATTATTGAAGATTTAAATTGAAGATTTGATTGAAGATCCAATTAATAGCAGAATCTGTTGGAGATTTGGAACAGAAGATTTGATATGATTTGAAGGCCCAAATCCAGTTGGGAAATAGGTTATAAATAGAAGCATTGTAACCTAGTTTTGGTAAGCCAGCCATCATGTAGATTAGAAGGGCTGTGTTGATTGATGAACCACCCGGGTTGTGGGATGGTCATCGTGTTTATCTCGAAGCCTGTAGGTAAGAGATGTATTGTTCTTGGAGGAAGCTTTGAAGCAACTCCTAAGGGCTGTCATGGAAGTGTGTCTTTTAAAGTCTATGTAATAGAAAAGAGTAAGGAGTCAAGTTGTTGATGCATTGACGGTGTAGTTGACTGCTAGACATCATCGAGATGATTGGAAGTGAGATGGAGTCTCTTACCTAGGGAGGACTTAGGTAGAAGGGTCATTAGGTAGTGATTGAATTAGGTAAATTGTCAACTGGTGTGTTGAGTCTGTAATTTGATACTACTAATAGTGGTCTTCCTTCCTGGCTTAGTATGCCCCCAGATGTAGGTTGGTTGAACCGAACTGGGTGAACAATTGATTGTGTTTATTTACTGTTTCTTTTATTACCTTGTTCAACAGATTGCGATGTTGTGACATTGCACAAGACATCACATATCTGTACCAGAATTTCACTAGTCACTACTATCCTCTACCAAACATCCTTGGTTGAATCATGGTCTCGCATTTCCATTTACTCCCTCTCTGGGTCATCTTTCCAATGCTTCAAGTCTCATGTCTATTAGATTCTCGATTCATCTCAAATCAAAACTTAAGCTACCCCGGACACAACTGTGAGTTTCCATACTACTCACCGATCCACACACAACCTCATGCTGTCATCCTTTTCTTTACTAATAATAATAAGGCTCTCCACGACGACACCCTTGGCATATCTTTAGTCAGCATGTTGTTCTCTGCTTCTGATAAGTAACTATCAACATCCTCTGATCAACATACAAAAGCCTCAAATCCGCCTCATCTTCAGATATAGGAATCTGCATCGACTAATCAAACAATCCACAAGCACTTGGCTCGACTTCAAACAATTTAATGTACATACTATACCAGCTGGCAAGACATGTCTATCCCATCCAACATAATTCCGTCTACTATCAGCAAGAGATTAAGGGTGATCAGTTCCTCAATTCGTCAATAGGTAGTCGGCAACCATAACGGGGCATAAATCGTCATTATCCAACTACAATAGCGTTCTTTCTTTAATTTCACAATCTCGATGATCCGTATAGTTTCACATTTGGTCTCATCCTAATAACAATCTTAACAGTACCATCTCATCATCGGGTTGGTGATAGAAACTTTCCAAAATCTTCCTGACACATGTTGACACCATGTCATCAATGACACACAATCCACGTTACTATTTAACCTTCTCCATTCCTAAAAAATCTCTCCACTTTAATCATTCTCAACTGGCATACGCTGCATCTCCATGTGTTTCTCTGAGGTCCTCACCTCCGTCCTGTTACTAAACATCTTATACCTGACCTCATCTTACCCACTTTCAGCAAGACTCACTCAACTTCAAACGCAATTATATCCTTCAATACAGACCTTCTTGATACAAAATTATATGCCAAAATGAAGGGAATTTTCTGTAGATCCCAGAAATTCAAGAACCGCTTAAATCCGAGTTACGAGTAAAAAGTTATCACCTGTTTAGTGTAGGTTGTTCCTTAAGTGCGAAAATGAAGATTGGAAATGGTGAACATGAGTTCCACCTCTTTCTCTTACTTCTAAGATTCTCCAACTATCCTCACTTTTCACCCAAATCTGAAGATAATCTGACTTCAATTCCATTATACCTAAAATACACTAGCCCACCAGTTGGTCCATCAAATCATCAATCCCGTTGAAATGGATATTTATTCTCACTCATTACCTTACACAATTGTCACTAATCCACACACAATCTCGTACTACCTTCTTTCTCCTTAACTAATAACACCGGAGCTACACTTGTCTCAACAACACACTACACTACTCATCTAAATAATTGGTAAACACATGGTTTATCTCCACCAACTCGTCCCAAAAATGACATCATCTTGTTCCAACTAAAGATAACTCTGCACCTCCTAAGGAAACACGTCAGGATACTCCACACATCACCAACCTATCTCTAGCCACAACATCGCCTTCCCTCTCACAAGGAAGCGAACAACGAAAATACCTGACCGTTTTCCCTCAAGGATCACACCATTCTCAAACAGTTGGACAATCCAATACCGCACTCCCTCATGCGACAACATGATATCCAATCCCTCAACTGCTGGAATATCCAAGAGAAGCAGATACTTCTCCCCCACTTGTTTCATTCCCAACCTGCAAATGGAAAACAAAACAAGCACCGACAGTGTTTTCACACACATGTCGCATACTAGGGAACAACATACTTAGACAACCTGGCCGGACGGACCGACCTGCTCTGATACCACTTTGTAACACCCTAAATAATCCCCCGTGTAATATAAATAAAATCAGATTAAAATAAAATATCAAACATTTTAGGATGCTACTTTCATCAAACACCTGCTCATATACTTGATATGCAACACATCATTTTAAAATTATTTTAACAACAACGATAATGATAAAAGATCTCTAACTTCATTTTCTTTTTATTAAAACAGCGGAAACATCAACACATATTCATTACAACGTAAGCATAGTATTTCAATTAAATAAATAACTAAAATTAAGAGATATCTAAAATCTCAAGCAAAACATAGCCTAAGAAAACATAACGTTCCATGACCCCAGTGTTACATATCAGAGCAGACACCGACACAATGGCATAAACGGAAGACTCCATCTTCCACTCACATCCGATCTCCTACTGCGAATTATCTGCACGTTACCCACGTGGAGGCAACATTCAAACAGAAGGGGTGAGATTCTTAAATCAACAAAAGAAATAGATGATATAAATATGAAAACATAAATCATCAAGTAATTCACCCTTCAACACAACTTTCATTAATTTCAACACAACAGATAATCACATATTTCATAATGCAACACAACTCTTATATAATGAAATGAAACACCAACTTGACTCAATGCATGTGGTACAAAAATCGACCCCTGTTCCATGGTCACAATTCCCGTCGGAACTCTCGACCCCTGTTTCATGGTCAAGTATGACCCCTATTTCATGATCACACTAATGACCCCTATTTCATGGTCATGTACGACCCCTATTTCATGATCGCACCAACAACTGTGATTGCTCACACCCCATCTGGGCACACAATCGCGCCAACAACAACGATTCCATCAAAGAATTCGGATAAACGATAACACTCCACCTGGGCACGCCATCCCACAACTATGCACATGCCATGCACCATCAATTACAGCATGCAACAACGACTCATGCACGCACATAGCATATTCATCATCATGCCAATACCACTCGACAATCAACACGCATTTATCGAAACATGCATATAACTCATCAAAACATGCCTACCACATAACATGCCGTAATAACTCAACGTCATCATCATACTACCACATAAGTAACGGCTAGTGCATTTACAAGTTACGTCACAACAACTCAACAACAACATCATGCAACTTCATAAACAACAACTATTGCATTTATCAGTTAAGTCACAACACATCATACCATAACTAGTCAACAATATCATCACACAATATTATAAGCAACAACGATTACAATCACATGGTATGCTACAACAACTTCTCAACAACCTCACGCAACATCATAAGCAACAATCACAACACACATTCCTACGACTAACTCCCACATTTCAACACATCAGAACCTACACGGAAACTCATATGGCGCATCGAATAGTTGGAAATCTATCATTGGAAATAATTTTAACATAAAGTACATAAAGTCAACATTCCAACGATTCGAATGGCGACCCAAACGGACTTACGAGTCAAACGTTATGAATTTTCGAAGTTTTTAAAATAAGCTGCCCGAGGGGACCGCGCTAAGCGCCAAAAATCGGGCTAAGTCCGCTCTGCAATTCAGCCAAAAGTGCCTGCGATGACAACACTTCTCCCACTGCGATTTCACACCCTTAAATTGCATTTTTAACCCCAATAACCCCAGTTTAAGTCATTAAAACCCATTTATACCACATATACATTATTCACAACAATCTCAACAATTCGAATACAACAATTTTGTCAATTCCAAACATTTTAGTTATAGATTCTTCCCAAAAACCCCAATTAATCCACAAACAACAATCCATGGCATTAACCTAATGATTCCTACCCACATACCTACATTATCTAACCCTTGAGTGATTAAAGAAATCCCACCCTTACCTTGTATTAATGAGCTTCCCTCTTCCTCAATGGGTTCCTCTCCTTCTTCTTGCCCTAGCCTCTTCTCCCTTTTGCTTTCACTTTCACGTATGATTAAAACTCCCTTCTCATTCTCTAATTTTTCTTTATAAAGTCCCTCATTATGGATTACCTCTTTTACCCTCACTTACTCTTCTACAATTACTAGCTTGCTCCTCAATTATCTACACACCTTATTTTCTATTTATCCCATTACATTATTAGTAATATTTTTGGATCCAACTAAATACTAATAATAATAATTCTCGTCAATTATATCATTCTACTAATGTCCATTTTACACTATGGTTAAGCAAATATTAATTAAATAAGCCTAACTAATTTTAGTCTCAACACTACCAACTTCTACGCTTTCGGTCATACACCCCCACGACCCTCAAGACTCAATCTTAAGGCCACTACTCTTCACTACGGGTACATAAAACATAACAAATACACAACAACATACAATCAACTATAACAACTCATCATTATATTCACAAATAATAATTAAATAAAAACGGGCGTTACAAAATCCTCCGACGAAGAATCCAACATATGTCTCATGGAATACCACAAAGATAATGAGGAGTGCTTTACAATATCTAACGCTAAGTGGTATCTCGATAACAGTTATTCAAAGCACATGACCGGGGACAAAACTATGTTCTCATATTTCTCTCCTAAAAAAAGAGGTTTGTCTCATATGGTAACAATAACAATGATAGAATTAATGGTATTAATATTATCGGGTTTAACAAATCTGAATTAGATAAAACTATTTTCACCAGCTCTATAAGTGGAAATACCTACACTATGAATCTAAATAAGATCCCTTCAAATGATGTTTTTCTTCATAGTAACGAGGAAAAATCTTGGTTATGGTATAGGATAATAGCCCATATCCACATGGACCACTTAAATAAGTTGGTCCACTATGATTTAGTGATTGGCTTTCCAAACACCTTTGAGAAACGTTGGTTGTGTGCTGTGAGCCAAAAAGGGAAACAAGTAACGACCTCTTTTAAATCTAATTTTTTTCCACAAACCGACCCTTACAAATTTTACACATGGATATTTTTGGCTCATCCAGAACCAATAGTTTTGGCGACAAGCTTTATGCCATTGTAGTTGTGGATGATTACTCTTACTATACATGGACATTTTTCATATCTAAAAAAAGAGACGTGTTTGCTTCCATTGGGAAACTTGCTAGGGTTATCCAGAATGATAAATGATTAAACATTGCATCGATCCAGAGTGATCATAGTGGTGAGTTTCACAATGAGAAATTCGAAAGATATTGTAATGAGTATAATATTCAACATATTTTCTCCACTCCTCTAACTTCCCCAACAAAAAGGGGTAATAGAGAGGTATAATATATATCTGGAAGAGCTAACAAGGACAATGCTCAGCGAGATTAATTTTCCTAAATATTTTTGGCTCAATGATGTAAGCAATGTTTGATATGTATTGAATCTTGTCTTAATAAGACCAATTTTAAAGCAAATGTCCTATGAGTTGTATAAAAGGAAGAAAGCTGAATATCTCTCACTTACATGTCTTCAGATGCAAATGTTTTGTCTTTAACAACAAGAAGTATATATCTTGATGAATTTGATGTTAAAGTTGATGAAGGAATATTCCTAGGATATTCCACTTCTAGAAAATATTTTAAAGTTTTTAATAAAAGAGCCCTAGCGATAGAAGAATTAATTTATGTTACCTTTGATGAGTCTAACCCTTCTTCTGTAGAGGTAGATGTTGTTGACTATACATGTATTCTTGAGAAAACATCTATGGAAGATGATGATCAAAGTAAATATAAAGATCAAAGTCAAGAAGAAGGTCAAAATTAAATTGAAGAGACTAAGGATGAAAAAGTTAACTCTAAGAATCAAAGTCTACCCAAAGAGTGAAGGATCACCGAAGATCATCCAATTCAGAATGTTATATGCGATATATCTAAAGGAGTTATGACTCGACACTCCCTTAGCAAGGTATGTAATCATACGACCATTGTTTCCCAAATTGAGCCAAATGAAATTAATGAGGCCCTCATCTAATAATATTGGTCTCTTGATATGCAATAAGAGTTAAATAAATTTGAAAGAAATAACATTTGGAAACTCGTTCCCAAAATTTCAACTAATCAAGTGATTGGAACCCGTTGGGCCTTTCTTAACAAGCTTGATGAAAGTGTAAATTTTTTGAGAAATAAAGCAACACTTGTTGCAAAAGGATACAATCAACATAAGGGTATATATTTCAGTGAAACATATGCTCCCTGTAGCTCAATCAGAGGCCATAAGGATACTTCTAGATTATTCTTGCATTACAAATTTTAAACTCTTCCAAATGAATGTAAAAAGTGCATTCTTGAACGGTTACATCCAGAAGAAAGTGTTTGTTGATCAACCTCCAGGTTTTATCAACCCAACCTTCCTTGATCATGTCTTCAAGCTTAAAAAGGCTTTATACTATCTAAAATAAGCTACTAGAGCATGATAAAATTGTCTAAGAAGGTTTTTGCTTGAGAACAAGTTTTCAAGAGGTCAAGTTGATAAAGCTCTTTTTTTTGTAAAAAAGTATGAGTATGACATTTTACTTGTTCAAATTTATGTGGATGATATTATATTCGGTGCTACTAAATGAATCCGTGCAATGAATTTTATAATATGATGCATAACTAGTTTGAGATGTCCATGATGAGGGAGATCTATTACTTCCAAGGACTACAAATCCATCAATCAAAAGAAGGAACATTCATAAATATGGTCAAGTATTGTAAGGAGCTTCTAAAAGGTTCAGTATGGGGAAGTCAAAGGCAATTTATACTCTAATGGCTACATCATGCAATTCAGACAAAGACGAAGGAGAAAAGCCAGTTCAAGAAAGAAAATACTGAGGTATGACTGACTCTCTCATTTATCTTACTGCATCTATTTATAATATTATGTTTGTTGTTTACTCTAATGGCCACTTCGTGCCAGATGATTTGGGAACTGTCAGAAAAATTTTGGACAATTTTTTGTTCATTCCAATCGATTGGCACTTCATCCAATCGACTGGGTCAGTTAAAAAATGCACCATAAAAAATTAGGGCAACTTCTTAACAAGTGGAAACGACTATATATCTTTTCTTTCCTTTTTAAAACAAGCCAAATGATTATTTTTAGGCCAACCAATTGATTGGTGCATTATGCCAATCGATCGACTCATCAATTATGACCCAATTTTTTTCTTTTTTGTACCAACCTCTTGCCTATAAATAGATGTTCATTCCATTATATTTTCACATCCAGAAACATGGGTTTTCATTTCCTATTCCTCACCCTCTCTAAAATATTTATCTTTACTTTCTCTCATTAAAATTTAGTCGTAGCAATTTCGAGAATGTTGTTTTGCAAGTGAGACGTTTGTAATTCTAGAAGGGTAGATTCATAAATTCACCAAGGGAGTATGACCTTCCATGCTATATTGACATTGATCCATATACACAATTGGTTGAAAGACTACAACGTTCTTCATGTTCAAAGACTTTAATCACATGTAAACAATTGGAAGAATTCAGAACTTCATACACACATATTGAATGACTAATAGGAAATGAAAACCATACAGTAGAGAAACAAAACTCACAATCTTCCATGAATCCATTATACACACATGAACTTCTTACACACATTGATTCAGGCATACACACATGAATTTCAAGACAGTAATTGTTTCAAGACATGACATTTCTAAACATCACACACATGAATTTCAAAAACATATGCAATACTGTTTTGAATATAAACATCAAATACACATGAACTCAAAACAATATCAGAACTCGACCAATCATAACTGTTTGTTCAACACAAACACAATTGACATAATCATACACTACCACATCTGACGTTTGAAATCAAAACAACAAAGTCATAACAACAATTGTCCACTATGAGGTAATTTGACGATGTATTTTATAACAACAACATAAATATGTTTTAAAAAGAAGAAAAACTCACATTTCAAAAACATAAACATCAATGGAACCTCATATGATCAATCTTTCTACTAAGTCTGATTGCACTCGAACCTGGTTTAGAAAGTGAATCAAAACCACAAACTCTAAATAAAAAACCGTAAATAAAAAACCATAAATAACAAAACCTAACAATACAAAACTCTAAAAGTGAATCAAAACCACAAACCTTAAATTTTGCAAACGAAAATGAAAGTAGAACAACTGTTGATCGAAGTAGGACAATAGTTTTCATTTGATTCTGAGTGAGAGAAAGTGTGGTTTGTTTGGATTGTTAAGGTTTCATTTGATTTATGAGTGAAAGAATTGAGAGAGTGAGAGAACGAGATAGTGAGAGAAAGCGTGGTGGTTTGGTGATGAAACAAGTGAATTAAGACCCACATCCACTTAAGTAACCAATATAACGACGTCGTTCCATACTAGGCGGATCAGGGTACCTTCGGGTTAGCTTTTGGCACCCGGCCCGCCCATATCAACCCCATTTAAACCAGTTATGTCAACCGCTTGGCTCGTTGGGCCGATTGAATATGCGCTTCTATATAAAATACTACATTCCAATGCTAAATTGCATTTTGATGTGATTTAAGTTTGATGTAAACATTATAACATGATTTTGAACTTTTTCTTGATTTTGATAGCAACCCAACTTATCTAAATTTTTTTATGTGAAAAAAATTTGATGGATAAGCAGCTATGAGCACAATGTGTAATACAACAAAATTAATGAAAAGAAAATAGAGATAAAGTAAGTTTTTATTAGGTTAGATTAGATCCGAAAAAACAAATAGGAGTACAAAATATTCAATGAGAATGGAATAGACATGCTCGAACGCATCGAAATTGAAAATCCATACCAAAAGTAGACGAAAGGGAAAACGTAAAAGTAACCTCAGTCTGAGAGCGCAGTGATGCAGTAAAAGAGAAGTCCATCATCTCATCTGTCGTTCGCAACTTCGCGGTGCGCTGCTACCGTGGACTGTCTTTTCTTTTCTTACTTCATCTCTCTCTCTCACACACACCCAATTGTATTGTTGTGTCACTCTTTCGCTTTTTCCATTACAGCTTCATTCGCTGTCACACTCTACGTCTTTTTACTCCTTCTCCTCTTTCCTAAACCTCTACTATTTCCTTAAATTCATTTACAATCCAATTCCGATTCCGTTAATGCATTTTCTCCTTCAGCGCGATCCTTCTATACCACACCTCTTCAATCGTTAGGGTTTCTCTCAAATCAATTCCCATGGCAATCAGAGGCGTTGATTTCAAGTGGTTAGTGTTTTCTCTCTCATACATCCACTGATTCCCTTACTATTTTCTCTATTTACCCAATTTTGATCCAATGCATCTTTCTCCTTTTAGGTACGATGGGTTTTTCTTGTCCATGCTCGCCACCAGCGTGTATCCTTTTTCAATTCATCTTCTCTATATGTTTTTTTCTTGTTAATTTTACTGTCATTACGCAATTTCAATTCTCTGCGTGTTTTCTTGACACTTGAACTTGTAGAGTTATTGTTGCAATTAATTGGAAGCGCTACCATTCCTGTACATACCCATTGCACATATGGATTGTGGTGGGTTCCTTGACTCTTCTCCTATTAATTAGTTATTAAGATCCTTGCGTTTTTTTATCTTCTTTATTTTACTGACTCACTGTTCTTCAGGTTGACTACACTGCTGTGTTTGTTTTCCGGCTCTTGATGTTTGTTGATAATGGCTTTGCTGCGGGAATGGGTTTGTAAGCCCTTCTGTTCATTAACTTTTTATGTTATTCTTGGTTATTTCATTACTATATTTAGCTTCTTTTCTTCATTTTGTATTGTATGTATGATTTAATATAGCTAATTTAGAGTATGGTAGATGAGATATTGTCTTTCATTGTTCTGATGTGTTTGTTTAATCCATCTAATTGAATAGATAAGTCATATCTCAATTTGCAATAAGTAATAACCCTGCACGTTATAACTAAGATTCCTGTACTCTACCCACAATGATACCTATTTATATACAATATTGATATCGTTGATGGGATCAATCCGTATGCCATTAGTTTTTTTACTTTATTGACATGCATTAGATGCGATAGTTTTAACATGAGCAATATTTGCTGAGGCCAGTTAGTCTATGCTTGGTTCATA
This sequence comes from Lathyrus tuberosus, assembly GCA_022829125.1. Classification (NCBI taxonomy): domain Eukaryota; kingdom Viridiplantae; phylum Streptophyta; class Magnoliopsida; order Fabales; family Fabaceae; genus Lathyrus; species Lathyrus tuberosus. The sequence goes on along the minus strand of JALAZF010000120.1, from coordinate 13,874,351 downwards.
GGTGGAGAAAATTGATTTTGAGTGAATTGGTTTTTTAAAGTTGATTCTAGTTAAAAGTGAGTTGAAGGCAAAAGGATTTATGTTTGGATAACTTTATGGATAACTTTAAGGAAAATTTAGTTGAACAGTAAATTTCAGTGTAAAAATCACTTTTAGACTCAAACTACAAATTCTAGCTTCAAGTAGAATCAATTCTGGAGACATAATCAATTCTACTTTAGAAGAATCAAACATGTTAAAATCATTAGAAAATCAATTATACACCTCTAGTATTGCTTTTGGCTCTTCCAAACTAGTACAAGGGAATGGTAGCAAGTGACATGGCTTAAGGTTAAAAGTTAAGGCCTACAAGTTAATGGAGATAAATGGAGGCATGTGATTTTATAAAAAGATAGTTTTCTTATATGAATTTTGGAAAGTAAAATTTTTTCTATAATTCATTTCACGTGATTTCTCTTGGCTATTCAGCATTCACTTGCAAAATTATTTTGCTTTCATAGATGACTTCGATGTGATGATAGTAATCTCAAGCTCAAAGTATATTGGTTCTGAATTTTTTGTGTTGCATCAAACAAACCAAGTCAAATGATGTTTTAATTTCTCAAATCTCGGAACTAATTCCTCTGCATATTGTTCCTCCTTCCCTTCTCATATGCTTCTAGAGATTTTGGGTGGCAGCAGAGATACGCCCGTTTCTGTGGAAGAGTAGCCGTCCTTTCAATCCTTGGATTGCTTCTTTATCCATTTCTTTGGGCTTGGACTATAGTTGGTACCATGTGGTTCAGGAGTGCCAAGAGCTGTGTATGTTTTTCATTTAAATTAAGTTTTAGTCATACTCTTGTTGACAAATTTATGAGGTATAATGGAAATAATCATCTGCAGTTGCCTGAAGAGGGTCAGAAATGGGGATTTCTCATCTGGTTACTTTTTAGCTACTGTGGACTTCTTTGCATTGCTTGCATGTCAGTGGGAAAGGTTAGTGGTGGAGCTGTATTAATCATTAAATGTTTCTTTGACCTGTTAGCAGTCACAATCTTTTTTTAACTCCATTTGCCGTGGTGCTCATGTTCTGAACAACTTATATACATGGAATATATGCAAAACAATATTTATCTTCATTATTTGATACCTAGGTTGTTGCAGTAATCATTTTGGCTTGTTTAACCCCTTGCAGTGGTTGACTCGACGACAAGCACACTTAGTGCGTGCCCAACAGGGTATCCCAGTGTCTGAATATGGGGTAAGATTTGCCTTCTTTGCAACATATTTAGCAGTTTTAGTTACATATGTTGTGGAAACTATCTTATAATTGGTACTTCTAAATAATTTTCGTAATAACGTGGAAATTCTTTCAGAATTATCCACCCTTGTTGTTCCCTTATAAAGGACAGGTCAGGGAGTAGGACAGGATTTTAAGTTCTATCTCAAATCCGTAACTGGTACAGTCATTCATTTGTTAACATCTGTAATAAACTTGTAATCTGACATGTTATTGACACTTACTTATCAGTTAGTGCCACCCTATCTGTTGAGCGATAATACACTATTAGAGTATGAGTGATGAGTCTATGTTGCTTTGTTTTTATTTTAGTTTTGTTTTGAGATTGTTAACCATGTCATAGTTTCCATTTATGAAATTCAACTTATCCAGCAACTGTGTACCCAGCAAACTGTCCTGTTGCTTAGTAACGTGGTAAATTATTATGCTTAATTCAAATTTTCCTGAATATAAAATGATTATTTATTTTCTTTCACTGTCAGTTTTATGGCTGGTTTTTTTTGTTAGTTCTTCAATGACAAGGTTCTAGGGTACATTGTTACTGGACAGAGTCCCTTGTATATTGATGGGTCTTAATGCACAAAATAGTGATAAAATGGATATAACAGTGTAATATGAGTAATGAAACTGCAATTGTATTGCTATGAGATCCACAATTACAGGAAGATAGAAATAGAAAAATAGGAAAATAACAAACTGGTAATAGCTACCAATTCCCAAGCACACAGTGCTCCCAAATCACCAAGAGGTGACCCCACCAGATTCTAACTGAATTCCTTCCTGATTATTCCCTTCCAGCTATAGCTATATATAGCCACTCTCATGCACTTCATGCGTTACTCATGCATTCACAGCCACGTCATCATCTTTCATTCCTTTTGTCTTCTTCCTAGTATAAACTTTCCACACCCTTGGCCTAGGCCCCACTTCACTAATCACATTTCTATCAACTCCCACCTCCTTAGACAATGCCTTGTCCTCAAGGCAAAATTCAGGAAACTGGCCACGCAAAAATTCATTATCCTCCCATGTCACATCCTCTAAAGCTTTGTTTTTCCATTGTATCAAGGTCTGCTGAACCTCATTACCCCCCTGCACTATGACTCTTGAACCCAACACCTTGTCTGGGTACACATCAGTCTCCTCAGTCACTTCCAAATCTTTAGGTAACTCTCCCTGTACCTGATAGTTCCCAACAGCTCGCTTGAGTAGTGACACATGAAAAACTGGATGAATTCTAGATGCTGATGGTAGTTTCAACCTGTAAGCTACTTCACCAATCTTCTCCGCCACCTGGAAAGGTCCATAAAATCTTGCAGCGAGTTTCTGATGAATTCTTTTTACCACTGACTGTTGTCTATGGGGTCTAAGTTTCAGAAAGACCCATTCTCCAACTTCAAAACACAAGTCCCTCCTCTTCTTGTTAGCATACCTTGTCATTTGTTCCTAAGCTTTGAGCAAGTGAAGTTTGAGTTGATTCAAAGCCTCATCTCTTTCACTCAACTCCAATGCCACATCAGCCACCTTAGTCTCATTAGACAAAAATCTCAACAATGCAGGAGGCTGTCTCCCATATACCACCTCGAACGGAGTCTTCCCAATAGACACATGAAAGGTAGTGTTGTACCAAAACTCAGCCCAAGAGACCCACAATGACCAAGTCTTTGGATGATCAGAAGCAAAGCACCGCAGATAACTTTCCAGACACCTGTTAACCACTTCCGTTTGACCATCTGTTTCCGGGTGATATGCTGAACTCATTTTCAGCTTAGTACCCTGCAACTTGAACAGCTCCATCCAGAAATGACTCACAAATAAAGGGTCTCTATCACTGATTATAGAACTTGGAATTCCATGAAGTCTCACCACTTCTTTAACAAAGAGCTCAGCAATTGACTTGGCAGTATATGGATGTTTGAGTAAAACAAAATGACTATACTTAGATAGTCTATCCACGACCACTAACACAGCCTCATAACCTTTAGACTTAGGCAACCCAGTGATAAAGTCTAAGGAGAAGTCCTCCCACACACCATTAGGAATAGGTATAGGCTGTAACAAACCACCAGGAATAGCAGCACTATACTTTTGTCTCTGACAAACATCACAAGATCTAACATAATCCCTTACACTCCTCTGCATCCCCACCCAATATAAGGAATCTGCCAGTCTTCGGTATGTTCTTAGAAAACCTGAGTGCCCTCCAGCAGGAGTACTATGAAATTCTTCCAATAGCCAAGGAATAGAGGGTGATTCGGGGGAAATCACCAGCCTGCCATGATAAAGTAAAACTCCTTGTTTCACCTGAAACCCAGGTCTAACATCAGGAGACTCCTGCACTTCTTTTATTAACTTTTGAATGTACAGGTCATTAGTTATTTCATCCAAAAGTTTCTGTCTATCAGCCCACAAGGGAAAAGAAATGATAGAATTCATTTCTACCTCACCATGACATCTGGACAGAGCATCAGCAGCTCTATTCTCTAAGCCAGGCTTGTACTTGACTTCAAATTGATAGCCTAGCAGTTTGGCCAACCAACACTGCTGATCTGGAGATGAAACTCTGTTGTAAAAAATGCTTCAAGCTTTTATGATCTGTGTGCACAATAAATTCTCTGCCCAATAAATAATGTCTCCAGTGCTGAATACAAAGCACAAGGGCCATCAATTCCTTCTCATAGACAGATTTTGCCAGATTCCCATCAGATAAAGCTTTACTGAAGAAAGCAATAGGTTGCCTCTGCTGCATTAGAACAGCACCTATACCTCTGCCAGCCGCATCACACTCAACTTCAAAAGGTAAATCAAAATTTGGAAGAATTAGCACAGGGGGAGAAGTCATGATCCTCTTCATCTCATCAAAAGCCTGGACAGCTTCTATTCCCCAAGAAAAATTGTCTTTCTTAGTCAAATCTGTGAGAGGTTTTGCTATTTTACCATAATCCTGGATAAACTTTCTATAATACCCCGTGAGTCCCAAAAAACCACGTACCCCCTTCACATTTTTTGGTGTAGGCCATGCAAGAATACACTTCACCTTTTCAGGGTCCACTGCCACACCTTCTCCAGAAATGATATGGCCAAGATAATCAATTTGAGCACAACCAAACCTACACTTTGCTTGATTTGCCACAAAACAATGCTCAACTAAAACAGACAAAACCATCTTCAAATGCATTTGGTGTTCCTTGATATCTCTACTGTAAATCAAAATATCATCAAAAAACACCAAGACAAACTTTCTCAAATATGGCCTAAGAATGTCATTCATGGTAGCTTGGAAGGTAGCTGGGGCATTCATTAGTCCAAAGGGCATTACTAAGTACTCATAGTGGCCATTATGTGTTCTAAACGCCGTTTTAGGGATGTCATCCTCATGCACTCTAATTTGATGATATCCAGATTTTAGATCAATTTTAGAGAACACAGTAGCTCCATATAGTTCATCTAACAACTCATCAACTATAGGGATTGGGTACTTATCTGGTATTGTAGCTTTATTTAGGGCCCTGTAGTCTACACACAATCCTTCTGGCCCACACGCTCGTACCCCCCTTTTTTCACATCACGACGCTCACCATCGTCGTCTTCCTCCTTCAATTCCTCTTCAACATCTTTCGCAATCCTCATCATCTCCATCCTATTTCGAGGATTCAGAGTACGCACCCTCCTCCGAATTTGGGGTTTCAATCCACTCATAAAATATCCCAGATATTGTTCTTCAGGAAGCCTTCCAACTTGTGATGACAACAGCTCAAAAGCTTCGACGAATTCCTCCACACTTCCCTTCTGCCTCAACGTCGAAAGCTCCTCGAACGGATTCTCCAGACGACGTCCTCCATAACGAGCAATTAACGCTCGCTTCAGCTTCTCCCATGACAACTCATCTTCTGTCTCCATCAACAGGTTGAACCAATGAATGGTTGAACCTTCCATGCTCAGGCGAGCCAACTTCACACGCATATCATCCGATGTATTCTGAACATCGAAATAAATTTCGGCCCGTGTAATCCAAGCCACAGGATCATCACCATCAAACAGAGGCAACTTCACCTTCTTCCCGGCGAGACGAGATTCACTCTGCGCAGAGTCACCAACAGAGACTTCCCCCTCGAGTCTCTCCTTTCTTTCCGATCTGTTTGCTTAATTCTGCTAGAACCAAGCTTTGTTGATGCATTTGCTGAGCGTGTTGCTGCATCTGTAGAGCGAGCTCTTGCAGCGTTGTTGTCACATTCCCCATCCGTGTCTCCAAAGCGTCAACTCGGTCACCCATCTTAGGCTTCCTTGGCATCTACAATCTTCTTCGTTGTGTGAGTTTGATCCGGCAGGTCGGGGACCAATTGATGGGTCTTAATGCACAAAATAGTGATAAAATGGATATAACAGTGTAATATGAGTAATGAAACTGCAATTGTATTGCTATGAGATCCACAATTACAGGAAGATAGAAATAGAAAAATAGGAAAATAACAAACTGGTAATAGCTACCAATTCCCAAGCACACAGTGCTCCCAAATCACCAAGAGGTGACCCCACCAGATTCTAACTGAATTCCTTCCTGATTATTCCCTTCCAGCTATAGCTATATATAGCCACTCTCATGCACTTCATGCGTTTCTCATGCATTCACAGCCACGTCATCATCTTTCATTCCTTTTGTCTTCTTCCTAGTATAAACTTTCCACACCCTTGGCCTAGGCCCCACTTCACTAATCACATTTCTATCATATATCATGTGGGGTTATAAGTTTTTCCACGCCTTCCCTTAAGCTTTATTTTTCACCTCTTGAAAAAAATTACCATTCAATCAGATTCCCAGAGTTACAGTGAAAATGTTGTTTCGAAGCTTATACAATTGGATTCTTTCTGGAGGCAACACAATCAGTCTATTGCTTTCTCTTATTTAAAAGATTGTACATATGGGGTTGATTAATTCATTGAAGCATAATCTGTGATCATATTCTTAGAAATCTAAATGTATATTCATTTCTGTTTGATCATCCACACTACAACAATTTGATGCTAATAGTTGCTATTTTTGCTTTTTAGGTTTTGGTCGATATGATCCGCGTGCCTGATTGGGCATTTGAAGCCGCGGGTCAAGAGACAAGGGGCATGGGCCAAGATGCTGCTGCATATCATCCAGGACTTTACCTAACACCAGCTCAGGTAGTTTTAGTTGATTTTTGCAGGCTTGTTGATTTCATATTACAACTCATACATAGCTACAGCGTACAGTATTGTCAAGCAGAGTGAACTGTATTGTCATGGAGCTTAGTTGATGAAATGTTGCCTAAATTCTGATAGAAATCAGAGTCCCTGTACATGTGATGACCTAATTATTGGGATCAATTCATACAAGCACAGCTTCTAGAAGCTGTAAGAACAGAAGTAGTTAAAATATTTTCATAATTTTAGGCTCTGTTTGAAAGTTTGGCGAGGAGGGGAGTAGAGGGAAAAATAGATAAATCTTTCACCTTTTTTGAAAGTGTTTTGTATAGAATAAAATGATAAATAAATGTTTATTATTAATATATTTTTAATTTTAAATATTTAAAGTATTATAACAAGTAACAAGTAACAATATAGATTGGATTTGGAAAATTTATCCAAGCCCTCCAAAATCCTGCTCCAATATATTTTGAGTTTCCTATAATTTAAGGGGTTTTTATATTATGAAGAAAAACAATTCTTCAAAAACCCTCCTCTCCCAAAATCATTCATTATTTCCACTTCATCCTTCCTTTTCTTCAAAGCCCTTCCCTCCCTTTCCCTCCTGAACTCCTAAGTCCTAACCAAAGCCGGGAACCTTTCTGTTATAAAAGAGGGAAAGGTACTGAGCAACTCATTCAGAAAGTTGTTAAGAGCCTGTTAGGAGGGATTTTCTCTGGTTTAGGAGTTTAACAACTCTGGTTTTATCCCTATGTTCTATTTTCCACCATCATTGGAGCATTAAGCTCAGTAATTTGCAATAAACAATACAGTGTTTATCTTAATTTTCCGAGTTCTATAAAATCTGCTATTATTCATATGGTTCTTGGTGTGTTTTCAGACAGTGTGTTGGCTATAGTTATGCCATATATTTATCGTTCATATTCCTTGAGGATTTATACGAAGAGTTCTATACTACCCTGAAGTTTTGTTGAGTATAGCCAAAATTAATTCAAAATTTAAATGAACTAAAATAATTAAATTAAAAATATGACATGACATTAAATAATTGGATGATTTGGTAGGTACTCAACAAACTAAAAGGTTCCGGAGTGTTCACTTATTAATATTCAATTTCAGTGCTGATACTAAGGTTTCTTATCTGGGTTGGATGCAGAGAGAAGCAGTTGAAGCATTAATTCAGGAACTCCCAAAGTTCATGTTAAAGGCTGTTCCTACTGATTGCAGTGAATGCCCCATCTGCTTAGAAGAGTTCCGCGTTGGGAATGAGGTATATTTATTCCAAATCTAATTAAAAGTCTAGAGCAGGGCATACTATGTGCTGTTTCCTATCTGATATTGTAAAAACAGGCTGTCTAACCTTGAGAACAATTTAAGTTTGAGATGTAATGTGGATTGTATAGTGATTTAAAAATATTTTTACTCTGATGCAGGTTCGTGGCTTGCCTTGTGCGCACAATTTTCACGTTGAATGCATTGACGAGTGGCTCAGGCTGAATGTGAAATGTCCTCGGTGCCGTTGCTCAGTGTTCCCAAATCTTGATCTTAGTGCCCTGTCTAATCTCCGTCCAGATTCTGAACGATCTTCTGCAAGTGTTGTGACAACAACTAGCTATGTGAGAGGCCAACCTTCCAGTCAAAGTTACCTGTTAAGGTTACAGGGACTTCTCCGCCCAGTGCGCGCTGAAATTGCAGGGCCAGTTGGTGACACAGATAATGCTTTGCAAAATGCTGAGAATGGTGTTGTTGTACCTATTGTGACACAAAATGCACCAATTAGAGTGCAAGTCTCTTCTGTGGAATGCGTGCCTGTTAGTCATTCCTCTGCACAAACTTAGGTTATGTGGTTTCGGAGCTTCCGATATATTTCTAACTCATTCTAGAGGTGAAAGAATGCACATCTGGGCTGTATAAAAATGGTTCACGTTCTAACATGAAATTCTTACATTGATCCATGAAGAAATGGGTCAGTTTCTTTGTCTGGGACATCTTGGAGTGGCGTAGTAGGACTTGAAAATCAAGGTATACCTTTTTGCTTGACTAACCTAGATTAGAACTGAAGATGTCTAATTGTCTCTCGTGTTTTGATAGTGTAAAAAGAGTTCAAATTTATAATCATATAGGAGTACTGTTTTAGTTTTGCCTGTTTCATTTTATTGGGCGTAAGCGTAATAGTACTAGTTTTTTTGGAAGAGTGTGATGACGGAGTTGACCTTGACCATTGGACATCACATTCAAAAATTAAATTCTATTAAAAAATCTCATTATTGTTGTTGGCTTAAATATGCAAAAAATTCTATGCAAATAGATTCTTTTTGATTTTAGTTGTAAAGAAACTTTCAATTTAACTCTGATTCCACAACATTTTTATTCTGTTCCCTTATTAGAATTTTTCGCTAAGGTGGATGTGATTTGATGACCTGGCTGCATGACATGACAAGTTATTGGCTGAGTCACCAGACTATAATTAATCAATTATATACACAGAATTCTCATAACGATAAAATTCACATGTTAATTCATATATGAGGAAATGGAAGATGCACATTCGATATAATAGAATTTTACATTGTCAATCAAGTTTTACAGTATTTGTTTTGTTTAAACAAAAATGAAATTGTGGAGGAATTAACAATTTTTTATACTCTCGCCGTGTGTTCTCTTTTTCCCAATAAACCCTCTTTTCTTTCTACCTTAGAGGACTCAGATATAGTTATTCTTATCACTCTTGTCAAAGTGTAGAAATCAAATTTTTTTAGAAAATCTCGTTATTTTGCCATTCTTTTGCTTTTGTTGAACCTTGTTGTACCAATTTTGTCAAAATGCATAAACTCTGTATTTGGTTTCATCAGCTTAGAATGTTTTTTAGTTTAGTGATTTTGTGCTTCCTTGATTCGATATGAAGAAAAGAGGTTCAACAATAAAAATTGGAGGGAATTACATAAGGCACCCTATATATTGATACCACACTCTCGTAAAATATTTAAAATGCCTCTTGATTCTAGAGATGCATCTCAGTTGTAACGGCCAGTTTTGTTAGATTTATTTAATTGAGTCGATTTAATTATTTTTGGTCTTTATATTATTTTATTTTTGACTTTTATTTGGCAATATATTATTTTTTATTGTTGTTATGTTTTATCGCGTTTTGAGAGCGTTTGCGAGATATTTGAGTGTAGGGGTATTTTGGTCTTTTGATGGGTAGATATTATGTTTTTCATTTAAAATAGAACTTAGAAGTTAGAAAGAGAGAAAAATAGAGAGAAAGAAAAAGAGAAGAAGGAAAAGAGAAAGAAAAGAAGAAAAAGGGAGAAAACTTGGAGAGAAAGAAATTGATCCAACTGACTTTTCAAACACAATTAAATCGGGTAAGAGTGTGAAACTCGATTATCTTATGCTTGTGTATGAATATGTATGTGTGTGTTTGAATGTTCTCTTGCCTTTCCATAGTTTTCACTTCTAGGTTGGAAATGAGAAAATGATTAGGAATCGATGTTTTCGCGGTCGGAAATCGATATAAATTGCGTTGTATGATCACACTGTGTTTATGAGCAATTGCTGATATTTGTTTTGCTGTTGGAATTGATTTGGGATGAAAAATGGGATTTTTGGAACCACGTAATCTGCAACAGAAAATTCTGGTTCTAGTGCGATTCGCCAGGCGAATTAGGTCTCGCCACTAGTTCGCCAGGCGAATTAGGTCTCGCCACTAGTTCGCCAGGCGAAGGGCTGGCGAAGGAGGATTCGCCAAGCGAAATCGTAAGTCGCCAGGCGAAAACGGAGACAGAAATGGATTAGCTTCTGTAACTCTTGGGGTTTTTCTAAATTTGTGGTTCGCCACTAGTTCGCCAGGCGAAGTGCTGGCGAAGGGGGATCCGCCAGGCGAAATCCTAAGTCACCAGGCGAATCTGGCTGTTTCTCAATAAATTCTTTTCTTTGAAAATTCATAACTTTTGATCCGTAACTCGGATCGATACGTTCTTGGTACCGTTAGAAAGCTATTGAAATGTTCTTTCGTATTAAAATGGTTTTGAGATTGGTGGCCGATTTAATTATGTCGGGAATTTGGAAGTGTGTCGTTTTGTCGACTTTTACCGTTGTAATTGCGTGTAATTGATGTGTTATCATGCAATATGCTTTTGATATATACCGTATGACTTGTGTGCTGTTGTATGAGATAAATGCATGTGATGAAATGTTGTGATGATGGTTTGTGGCCTAAGGGAAAGAAAATGCATTGTGTTGTATTTGATGGTATATGCATGATTATGGATGTGTATATGTGTGCATTTGAATGTCATGAGTCATTGTATGCCAAGCATCATGATATGCATTCTTGTGATGTCGTGTGCCCTAGTGGGTGTGAGCGACGAAACGATTCCAGAGGGAATCCGCTATAACATCGTGTGCCTTATACAAAGAGGTGTGAGCGATGATTATAAACGATCGTGTGCCTTATACAAAGAGGTGTGAGCGATCGGGTCGTGTGCCTTATACAAAGAGGTGTGAGCGATCCATAAACGTCGTGTGCCTTATACAAAGAGGTGTGAGCGACAGGGAACATCGTTTGCCCGACGGGGAGTTACACTAAGTAACAAGCGATGATTCCAATAGTTCCTGAGTGAACTAATGATGAGAATGATGGATGGAACAGTACCGCATTACATTGCATAGAGTCGTTGTGTCGGTCTCTGTGCATTTGCATAAATCATGAATGGATTAATTTTGTGTGGAATTGTGAATGAAATTGATGAGTTGATATGTATTTATGTTGGTGATAAATGCATTGAGCATGATTGATATGCCTTGGTGATGGATATATGAGATATGCATTGTGTTGTTTTGTATTTGTATTATGGTGTAAGTTGTGGTGAGAATGTTTTACATGTGTATTTTTGTATTATTATATATTTGTATGCAACTATATTATAATTGTGTTTCTCACCCTTCTGCTATTTTGAATGCTCTATGAGGCATTGCAGATTAGATGCTGGAGGTCTTTTTGTGAAGCTTAGATTTTCATTCTTTTGTCGGTCGGCTCTGATATGTAGCACCGGGTAGTCGGGAAGATCGTTTGTGATCATGTGTATATGTATGTTCTTTTTGGATCGTACATGTATGACTCTGTATAGGACATACAAACTTTTCATGTTTTATATATATATATATATATATATATATATATATATATATATGACTCTGTATAGGACATACAAACTTTTCATGTTATATATATATATATGAGATTTCAGTTGCAGATTTTCCGCTTTTATTCTGTATCTGAATTGTGGGTGTTAGGAACTAAGTTCCTCTATTATGTGCTACCTGATTGTTGCATATCTATATGAGCAGGTTGTTGTATTTCGTTTCAATTGATGTGATGCCTCCGTCTATGCCATGAATGTTTTAATTATACTCTGATTAATTGTTATCGCTTTAATTAATTGGGGGGGGGGATAGATTGGGGGTGTTACATTAAAGTGGTATCAGAGCCAGTCCGTGTCAGTTTGTGTCAGTTCGTGCCAGTCCGTGTCGGTCTTTGTGTTTGGGCGAGCTGTTTGTTTAACCATAGTTGCTGTTATTGGATATGAACAGAATATGGCTGGTAGGAATGACGCTGTTTTGGCTGCTGCTATGCAAGCTATGGCTCAGGCTGTGCGGGGTGCACCTAATGCTGGTGGGAATGATGAGTTCAGGAAGAACAAACCGCCTGTCTTCAAAGGGAGACATGATCCTGATGGTGCTCAGATTTGGCTTAAGGAGATTGAAAGAATCTTTTGAGTGATGGACTGTGCTGAGGAACATAAGGTGAGACTGAGTACTCACATGTTGCAGGAGGAGGCTGATGATTGGTGGGTTAGTAAGCGTCATGTTTGGGAAGCTGCGGGTGAAGAGGTCACTTGGACTTTGTTTAGCAGGGAGTTTTTGAGGAAGTATTTTCCTGAGGATGTTAGAGGAAAGAAAGAGATAGAGTTCTTGGAGTTGAAACAAGGTAACATGTCTGTTGTGGATTACACTGCTAGGTTTGTGGAGCTTGTTCAGTTTTATCCACATTATGATGAAGCAACTGCAGAGTTTTCCAAGTGTGTGAAGTTTGAGAACGGATTGCGTCCTGAGATCAAGCAGGCAATTAGTTATCAAAGGATTAGGAGGTTTTCAGATTTGTTGGATTGTTGTAGAATTTATGAGGAGGATAGCAAAGCTCGTTCTACTCACTATAAGAGTGTGAACGAAAGGAAAGGAAAGCAACCGTTTTGTGGTGCTCCTTATGTGTCACCAGCTGATAAGGGGTAATTTTGAGAAAAGGCCAAGTGGGGGAGGTATGTCTAATCCTCTGAGATGTTTTAGGTGTGGTGACTTAGGACATCGTTAGTTTGAATGTAGAAAGGATATAAGGAAGTGTTCCAATTGTGGAGGTATAGGACATGTCGCAGCTGATTGTAAGAAGAATGTGGTGAAGTGTTTCAACTGTGGTGAACCTGGTCATGTTAGTACGAAGTGTCCGAAACCAAAGCAAGCTCCAGCTGGAGGGAAAGTGTTTGCATTGGCAGGAACTCAGACTACTAGTGCAGACCGTCTGATCAGAGGTACTTGTTTTATTAATAATATGCCTTTAGTTGCTATTATTGATACCAGAGCGACTCATTCGTTTATTTTGTCTGAGTGCGCGAAGCGTTTGAATCTTTTGTCGTCTTCGATGGGTGGAGAGATGGTTATTGATACTCCAGCAATGGGGTCGGTAACTACTTCTTTGGTTTGTTTAAGTTGTCCTTTGACCCTTTATGGTAAAGATTTTGAGATGGATTTGGTGTGTTTGCCGTTGGAGGGTTTAGATGTGGTTCTGGGAATGAATTGTTAGAGAAGAGGTTTGTGAGGCCGAGTGTATCGCCTTGGGGTGCTCCAGTTTTATTGGGTGAAAAAGAAAGATGGAAGTACGCGATTGTGTATTGATTATCGCCAGCTGAATAAGGTGACGATTAAGAATAAGTATCCTCTTCCGAGAATTGATGATCTGATGGACCAGTTGGTAGGTGCGTGTGTGTTTAGTAAGATTGATTTGAGGTCGGGTTATCATAAGATTAGAGTGAAAGAGGAAGATATTCAGAAGACGGCTTTTAGGACACGCTACGGACATTACGAATATTCCGTGATGCCGTTCGGGGTTTCTAATGCGCCGGGTGTGTTTATGGAGTATATGAATCGTATTTTCCATGAGCATTTAGATTGATTTGTTGTTGTGTTTATTGATGATATCTTGATTTATTCGAAGTCTCGGGAGGAACATGCGGAACATTTGCGAATTGTGTTGCAAATTTTGAAGGAAAAGAGACTTTATGCCAAGTTATCCAAGTGTGAGTTCTGGTTGTCAGAAGTGAGTTTTCTTGGGCATGTGATTTTCAGGTAATGGTATTGCTGTGGATCCACCTAAAGTAGATGCAGTTCTACAATGGGAGGATCCTAGATCTGTTACTGAAATTAGAAGCTTTTTGGGTTTAGCTGGATATTATCGAAGGTTCATTGAAGGCTTTTCCAAGTTAGCACTTCCTTTGACCCAACTGACTTGTAAAGGTAAAGCGTTCATTTGGGATATTCGGTGTGAGGAAAGTTTAAGTGAGCTGAAGAGAAGATTGACTATAAATCCAATTTTGATCTTACCGAATCCTACTGAACCGTTTGTGGTGTATTGTGATGCGTCTTTGATTGGTTTAGGTGGGGTGTTGATGCAAGAAGGTAAGGTTGTGGCTTATGCTTCGAGGCAATTAAGGATTCATGAGAAGAATTACCCTACTCATGATTTGGAATTAGCGGCAGTGGTTTTTGTGTTGAAAATTTGGAGGCATTATCTCTATGGTGCAAGATTCGAAGTCTTTAGTGATCATAAAAGTTTGAAATACTTGTTTGATCAGAAAGAGTTGAATATGAGGCAACGGAGATGGTTGGAATTTTTGAAGGACTACGATTTTGGCTTGAATTACCATCCTGGTAAAGCTAATGTGGTAGCCGATGCGTTAAGCCGGAAATCTTTGCATATGTCTGATTTGATGGTTAAAGAGTGGGAACTTTTGGAAGCATTTAGGGATTTGAGTTTGGTGTGCGAATTGACATCTGATAGCGTGAGGCTTGGAATGTTAAAGGTTACTAATGATTTTCTGTTAACCGTTAGCGAGAAACCGAAGTTAGATGTGAAATTTGTTGATTTGATGACGGTTGGAGATCAAGGTGTGAATGGTGACTTTAAAGTGGATGATAAGGGTGTTTTGAGATTTCGTGGTAGAATTTGTATTCCTGATGATTCGGACTTGAAAAAGATGATTTTAAAGGAAGGACACCGGAGTAGTTTGAGTATAGATCCGGGAGCTAATAAGATGTATCAAGATTTGAAGAAGATCTTTTGGTGGTCCGGATTAAAGATGGATGTGGCTCAGGTTGTTTATGCGTGTTTGACGTGTCAGAAGTCAAAGGTAGAACATCAGAAGCCTAGTGGATTGTTGCAACCGTTGGATATTCCCGAGTGGAAATGGGACAGCATTTCTATGGATTTTGTGACAAGGTTGCCGAATACACAGATGAGACATAATTCCATTTGGGTAGTTGTGGATAGGCTGACTAAATCGGCGCATTTCATTCCGATTGACATCAACTTTTCTTTGGAGCGGTTGGCTGAGATTTATATCCGTGTGATTGTGAAGCTACATGGTGTTCTGTTGTGTATTGTTTCAGATCGAGATCTGAGGTTTACTTCCAGATTTTGGGAAAGTTTGCAAAAGGCGTTAGGTTCCAAGTTGAGATTGAGTTCGGCTTATATCCGCAGACGGATGGTCAGACCAAGAGAACTATTCAGTCGTTGGAAGATTTGCTGAGAGCTTATGTTCTTGAGCAAGGTGGTGCTTGGGATAGTTATCTTGCGTTGGTGGAATTCACGTATAACAACAGTTTCCATTCGAGTATTGGAATGACACCTTTTGAAGCGTTGTATGGAAGAAGATGTCGAACGCCGTTGTGTTGGCATGAATCTGGTGAGAGTTCGGTGGTTGGACTGGAGTTAGTGCAACAGACTACGGAAAAGGTGAAACTTATTCGTGAGAAAATGAAGGCTTCTCAGAGTAGGCAAAAGAGTTATCATGATCGAAGGAGGAAAGATCTTGAGTTTCAAGAAGGTGATCATGTATTTTTGAGAGTTACACCGGTGACGGGTGTTGGTCGTGCATTGAAGTCGAAGAAGCTTACTTCTCGGTTTATTGGTCCTTATCAGATATCCGTGAGAGTGGGTGCTGTGGCTTATCGGGTGGCGTTGCCGCTGAGTCTTTCGAATTTGCATGATGTGTTCCATGTTTCACAGCTTCGGAAGTATGTTCCGGATCCGTCGCATGTGATTCCGATGGATGAAGTTGAGGTAAGGGAGAACCTTACGGTTGAGGCATTACCAGTGAGAATTTTGGATCGCGAGTTGAAGCGGTTAAGAGGCAAGGATATTGCGCTTGTGAAAGTAGCGAGGGGAGGCGCTGCTGAGGGCAATTTGACTTGGGAGTTGGAGAGTCGGATGCGAGAGTCGTATCCGAAGTTGTTCGTCTCAGGTAATATTTTCGAGGACGAAAATCTCTAAGTAGGGGAGAGTTGTAATGCCCCAGTTTTGTTAGATTTATTTAATTGACTCGATTTAATTATTTTTGGTCTTTATATTATTTTATTTTTGACTTTTATTTGACAATATATTATTTTTCATTATTGTTATGTTTTATCGCGTTTTGAGGGCGTTTGCGAGATATTTGAGTGTAGGGGTATTTTGGTCTTTTGATGGGTAGATATTATGTTTTTCATTTAAAATAGAACTTAGAAGTTAGAAAGAGAGAAAAATAGAGAGAAAGAAAAAGAGAAGAAGGAAAAGAGAAAGAAAAGAAGAAAAAGGGAGAAAACTTGGAGAGAAAGAAATTGATCCAACCGACTTTTCAAACACGATTAAATCAGGTAAGGGTGTGAAACTCGATTATCTTATGCTTGTGTATGAATATGTATGTGTGTGTTTGGATGTTCTCTTACCTTTCCATAGTTTTCACTTCTAGGTTGGAAATGAGAAAATGATTAGGAATCGATGTTTTCGCGGTCGAAAATCGATATAAATTGCGTTGTATGATCACACTGTGTTTATGAGCAATTGCTGATATTTGTTTTGCTGTTGGAATTGATTTGAGATGAAAAATGGGATTTTTGGGGGTTTTGGAACCATGTAACCCGCAGCAGAAAATTCTGGTTCTGGTGCGATTTGCCAGGCGAATTGGGAATTCGCCAGGCGAATTAGGTCTCGCCACTAGTTCGCCAGGCGAAGTGCTGGCGAAGGGGGATTCGCCAGGCGAAATCGTAAGTCGCCAGGCGAAAACGGAGAGACAGAAATGGGCTAGCTTCTGTAACTCTTGGGGTTTTTCTAAATTTGTGGTTCGCCACTAGTTCGCCAGGCGAAGTACTGGCGAAGGGGGATCCGCCAGGCGAAATCCTAAGTCGCCAGGCGAATCTGGCTATTTCTCAATAAATTCTTTTCTTTGAAAATTCATAACTTTTGATTCTTAACTCGGATCAATGGGTTCTTGGTACCGTTAGAAAGCTATTGAAATGTTCTTTCGTATTAAAATGGTTTTGAGATTGGTGGCCGATTTAATTATGTCGGGAATTTGGAAGTGTGTCGTTTTGTCGACTTTTACCGTTGTAATTGCGTGTAATTGATGTGTTATCATGCAATATGCTTTTGATATATACCGTATGACTTGTGTGCTGTTGTATGAGATAAATGCATGTGATGAAATGTTGTGATGATGGTTTGTGGCCTAAGGGCAAGAAAATGCATTGTGTTGTATTTGATGGTATATGCATGATTATGGATGTGTATATGTGTTCATTTGAATGTCATGAGTCATTGTATGCCAAGCATCATGATATACATTCTTGTGATGTCGTGTGCCCTAGTGGGTGTGAGTGACGAAACGATTCCAGAGGGAATCCGCTATAACATCGTGTGCCTTATACAAAGAGGCGTGAGCGATGATTATAGACGATCGTGTGCCTTATACAAAGAGGTGTGAGCGATCGGGTCGTATGCCTTATACAAAGAGGTATGAGCGATCCATAAACGTCGTGTGCCTTATACAAAGAGGTGTGAGCGACGGGGAACATCGTTTGCCCGACGGGGAGTTACACTAAGTAACAAGCGATGATTCTAATAGTTCCTGAGTGAACTAATGATGAGAATGATGGATGGAACGGTACCGTATTGCATTGCATAGAGTCGTTGTGTCGGTCTCTGTGCATTTGCATAAATCATGAATGGATTGATTTTGTGTGGAATTGTGAATGAAATTGATGAGTTGATATGTATTTATGTTGGTGATAAATGCATTGAGCATGATTGATATGCCTTGGTGATGGATATATGACATATGCATTGTGTTGTTTTGTATTTGAATTATGGTGTAAGTTGTGGTGAGAATGTTTTACATGTGTATTTTTGTATTATTATATATTTGTATGCAACTATATTATAATTGTGTTTATCACCCTTCTGCTGTTTTGAATGCTCTATGAGGCATTGCAGATTAGATGCTGGAGGTCTTTTTGTGAAGCTTAGGTCTTCATTCTTTTGTCGGTCAGCCCTGATATGTAGTACCGGGTAGTCGGGGAGATCGTTTGTGATCATGTGTATATGTATATGTTATTTTTGAATTGTACTTGTTTGACTCTGTATAGGACAGACAAACTTTTCATGTTATATATATATATATATATATATATATATATATATATATATATGAGATTTCAGTTGCAGATTTTCCGCTTTTATTCTGTATCTGAATTGTGGGTGTTAGGAACTAAGTTCCTCTGTTATGTGCTACCTGATTGTTGCATATCTATATGAGCAGGTTGTTGTATTTCATTTCAATTGATGTGACATCTTCGTCTATGCCATGAATGTTTTAATTATACTCTGATAATTTGTTATCGCTTTAATTAATTGGGGGGATAGATTGGGGGTGTTACATCTGGACGCGCTCCAAAAACACGATCCATGCTATCTTAGAGTCACGTCCTAAATTTTGTCTAATTAGTTTTCGAAATGTATTTTCGTAACTTTACACAGATGTATTTTCGGATTGAACTGAAGCAGAAAGAATCACAGAACCAGAATGATGCAATCCTGAATGAAAAATAAAATTAGCATTGATAACATAAAAAATGAAATATTACATAAGTAGTCGTTAACATAAATCGAACATTACATTTCAATATTTAGATGGATCTTACAACATCTTAATAATATATTTGATCGATCTTGCAATCGTCACATCCACCTCAATCATAATTTTTGTTTCGTAACAAAAAAATTATTCTACATAGCCTTTAAATATGCACCCATCATCAATGACTGAGGCCCAAAAAGATTTTTATTTACAAGGGATGGGTCTTACACTCCATTAGAGGCCCAAAAATGTATTTTAAGAAAAGAGAATGAGACTTATAACTCTGGGAGAGGCCCAATGAAAGGCAGTGATTGCACCATCATTTTAAGAATCGCAGAGAGACTTATACAATTACTGAGGCCCAAAAAAGATTTTCTGTACAATGGGATGGGACTTACACTCTATTAGAGGCCCAAAAGTGTGCATGTGAAGTTTGAAAAATCAAAATTTAGAGAAAACCCTAATTTTGAATTTAAAATATAATTTTCAAAGGAAATTAAATAATAAATGATATAAAATACAGCTATGTACAGTCTCATGCTCTTATTTCTACAAGGTGGTGCTAGAATTGGAGGATGACTCAAATACTCTTTGATTTTGTCGAAAGCTTCCTGCTGAGCTTGCCCCCATTCGAACCCTTCCTTGTTTAATCGAAGCAGAGGTGAAAAGGCTTGAGTTTTTCCGCTGAGGTTCGAGATAAATCTCCTTAAGAAATTGATCTTTCCCAACAGCGATTGCAATTCCTTCTTTGTTGATGGCGCTTTCGCCTCCATAATAGCCTTGGTCTTATTCTGGTTTATTTCGACTCCTTTCTTATGGACCACAAAGCCTAAGAAATCTCCCGCCTGCACACAAAAAACACATTTAAGAGGAGTCATTTTGAGACCATGGCTTCTCATCCTTTCGAATGATTGTGGAAGATGGTCGAAATGATTCTTCCCTGAAACAGACTTTACAATAATATCATCAATGTAAATTTGCATAAAAGTCTCTATGTAATCATGGAAGATTGTATTCATTGCTCTTTGATATGTTGCACCAGTATTTTTTAGGCCAAAAGGCATAACTACCCACTCGTAAGTGCCTAAGGCCCCAGGGCATCGAAATGCCGTTTTAGGGACATCCTCTTCAGTAATGAATATTTGGTTATACCCAAAATATCCGTCGAGCATGCTAAGGTATTCATGGCCAGCGGCAGAGTCGACTAGCATTTTCGCCACAGACATTGAGTATTCGTCCTTTGGGGTCGCAACATTTAGATCTCTAAAGTCTATGCAAACCCTCAAAGTACCGTTCTTTTTTATAACAGGCACAATGTTTGCTAGCCATTCGACATATCTGGCTGTTCGAATAAATTTGCAACGAAGAAGCCTTTCGACTTCCTCCTTGATCTTCGAGAGAATTGTCGGTGCAAACCGCCTTGGATTTTGCTTGATTGGCTTCTTTCCAGATTTAATTGGCAGCTTCAATTCGACCAACTCTCTACTTAGGCCAGGCATCTCGTCATAATCCCATGCAAAGCAGTCTTTAAACTCCTTCAACAACTGGATCACTTCGACTTTGATTTGTGGGTTGATATTTGCACTGATATATGTTGGTCTTTTCGTTACCCATTTCCCAAGTCGATTTCTTCCAAAGGATCTTGCGCTAGCATTTTGATGTTGGCTGCCAACGGATCCTTCTCGAAACCCAAAGGCTCGTCATCGTAAATGGCGTCGAGCCTTTGGCTTTGCACTTCGTCCTGAACCTTATTAGGTGGTTCTGGATCGAAGTCCTTTCTAGGACCTTCTTGATTTACTTCTTTGTTGGCCTCAACAGCTATATGTTTAACTTCGGCCTCCAGGGCCGCTTGTAGCTTATTTTCGGCTATGTAAGCCGAAATCCTCTTGAGTGCCTCAAACTCAGGCATCATCGTTGAATTCACTTCCCCACCTTGTGGGGTTAACTCCGGATGTCCCTTCATAAGCGAAGTCATCTTCTCCTACAATTTCCCGATCCCACTAAAACTCATTTGTTGGATGTAGATACAGTGAACAGTACGCGTTGTCGTCTGGAGTGAACGCAAAATTGGCTGGGTTACATAGAGCGATGTTAGCCAAATTCTTGTCGAAGTTTTGACTATCGACATGGTTAGCCGAAGCCAAGAAATAGATCTGGTCGGCTTCAATGTTCTCAACAATACCATCTGTTCGCCAGATGGTGATTCTCTGGTGCATCGAAGATGTCACGACTCCTATTCTGTGAATCCATTCTCGTCCCAATAACAGGTTATAGTTAGCCTTCATCTCTACAACCATAAACATAGTTGACCATGTGACTGTCCCTACCGTCAAATCAACCTGGATTACCCCCAACGTGTTGCCAACCTTCCCTTCATAATTGGTTAACACCATGTTGTGGGGTTTGGTGTCAGTATCGAACTTTCCTATCTTTCTCAACATGATGTACGACATCAAGTTTATCGTTGCGCCGCAATCTACCAAAATTTTGTTAATTGGTACATCTTCAATCTTCCCAGTGATGAAAAAAGGCTTCAGATGGCTTTTCATAGCTTCACTGGGTCTTTCGAAGAATGCATTTTGCTCTTTGACACACCCGTTATTCATCACATAATAGCAAACTGGCCTATGTATGGCCATTTCTATATCAATGTTATCCTCCGTATCTTCGACCTCACATACCTGGTCGAATTCCCTTGGTAGGACATATACCACGTTGACCAAAATGTCGAGAGACTGCTCTAATCCTGAATCAAAATTATCAGTCAGCAATTTATCCTCAGCAACCTTTCGATCATGCTCTTCCTTGGCTGATTGCTCTTGTATAGCGGCAGGCGCCTTTTCGACAGACTTTGGCTCTTTCCTGTCAACTGGCACGTTGGTGCTGGATTCTGCTTTCGCCTAAGCTTCTCTCTGGGTTTTCCTTCATCTTTGTTCCCTCCTCCACTGGGACCTGGACATGGGGTTTTTCCCTTTGTAGTTCTTTGAGACGTAGGCTGGTTTCTTTGAGGCCATCAAAGAGCCTCTGTCTACATCAAAACTCTGCCATTTCTGTTGGCTCTTTTCCTTATTTTCATTTGGTTTTACCCACTTGCCATTGGAAAGTTCTGCAAATGGTTTAAAGGTAGTGGGCCTTGCCCCTGGAACTCTATTTTTAGGCTGTTCTTGCTTCAAAACAGATTTTCTTGGGTCGAAACCCCGTTGGCCATGAAGGGCTTTCTCCTCGCTCCTTTGTTTGGCCTTTCGAACTCCCTTAAGATTTTGCGCTGCCTTCTTGTCAAATACAGCGCTACACCTGGGACACAACATGACTTCTGACCTCTTCTTTTGACACCTGTGTATAAAGTCAATTAGGTTTTCCTCCTCTTTTAGGAAGGCCAATTTGTTGTATTCTTCCTGTCGACGTTCGTCATCAACCTCCATGGGTGTCTGTTGCGAAATCTCCACCATGTTAATTTCCATTTTGACATCCTCAGTGATATCAAGCTTATGTAATTCCATCTGAAGGCCCTCAACAGCCTTATCCATTTGAACGAAATCGTCTGCGGTTTCTTTGGTTATCATCATTCACTGGGAATCCTCAGTTATTCCTTCGTCGGAGTTTTCAGCAACCCCTATGTCAACACCATCAGTAGTGTCTTTGATGAAACTTTCGACAAGCTTGCTAGAAAAATTCTTTATGAACTCTTGGTCGAGACCTTCAGTGATCCTGACCACGACTGCTCCATTGTTGAAGTCGTCAGCGACTTCGACCATGTTGATATTGTTGTTGATACCTTCAGCGACCTCAACCATGTTAACCCCCGTTGGCTCTGCGTAGTGAGCATTAGCCACTGGTAAGGGATCAACATCAATCTTCATCTGGCTTTTAGATTTCTCACAAAACTTGAGCCTTCCTGCTTTAATAGCATTCTGGACAAGATCCCTGAAAAGAAAACATTGAGAAGTCTTATGGCCCAAGAAATTATGATACTTACAAAAACCTCTCTTTTTTCTTTGTTCTAAAGGAGGCATTTTAGCACCAGGTGGCACTATCATTTGACTGTCCTTAACTAACAAATCAAAAATTTCGTCACACTTAGTAATGTCGAAAGTGTAAGTTTTCTTAGGAAATTTATCATTCTTTTCTGGTTCGACATGGTTTTTTCCATTCGAAGGGGCCAACAGCTTATAGGAATAAGGTGGGTCTTGTTTCAATTAAGCAAGATCAATCTCGCCTTCGTTGAAACTTACTGGGTCATTATAATATTTTTCGTCTTTGTCATTGACTTCGACGTAGGATACCCTTTTATTCTTATTTGTCATAGCCTTCTCTTCCTTTAGGCGCTCTAGTTGCCGAACCCTATCAGCCAATTGAACCATATCCCTTAAGTATTGGGTATCCAATTTCTTCCTAATGGAATAATCGAGGCCTCCGGCGGACATTTCGACTAACTCATGTTCTGGCACTTATGTAAAACATCTAGCCTTGAGCAGTCGGAATCTGTTCAAGTAGTCATCTATTGGCTTAGTGAATTTTTGTTTTATACTAGCAAACTCCTTTAGACTGATCTTAGTTTGTCCCATATAGAATTGTTCATGAAATAACTGTTCCAACTGGGTCCAATTATGGATCGAATTTGGTGGCAAAGTTGTGAACCACGTGAAGGCATTCTTTGTCAGAGAACTTGGGAAATATTTTACCCTAAGATTCTCATTATTCGCAATTTCCCCAGCCTCTATCACATATCTAGTCACGTGTTCAACCGTGGACTCACTGCTGTCCCCAGAAAACTTAGTGAACTTAGGGACTTTCGTCCTAGGGGTAACTCCGACTGGAGAATATATTCTGATAGTGGAGATGTATAATTTGGCCTTTGCAAGCCAAAGTTGACTCCATTTTGGGCCATAATCCTTTCGACCATAGCTGCCAAATTATTATCTACTGCCACATCATTACTGTAGTGAGCGATTTTGGACGTGGTTGCAAAGCACTACCGCTCTGGTATCTACAGTTCGATTCATTTTTTATCCTATTAAAGCTGATGAAGGAAGGGAAATAGATATCTCCAATTAACCCTGCTTGCAAACTGAGTTTGAACAGATGACCGTTGGTTTACAGATGCTACAAAGATTGTGGGTCTCTATTAGGTTTATTTTGTAAAAAAAGTGTCCGGTCGATTGGCGGGAGATTAAGACTGATGCTTTTCGATTGAGATGTGAAGGTATGGGATTTTGGGTTTTGGATTAGTGTGCTCGCTAAGATTTTTTCTTTCAATCTTATGCCTACGTATTCCCGTTTTTCCAAAACAGGGAAATCAAAGCGTTCGTAGTTCCTCCTATTCTATGGGAGGAAGTGGTGTTTTGGTGTCTTGTTCAAAGCTCAAGACGTGAAGGTAAAGGTGGTTTATATCTTGTTCAAAGCCCAAGATGTGAAGCTGAAAGGTCTATTCGTATCTTGTTCGAAGCCCAAGATGTGAAGCTAAAAGGGTGTTGACTTTAGAGAGAATTTGTCATCTCTAAAGGGGTATGTTTGTCACAATTTTTGGGTGACTGATTATAAAGGAGAATTACTTTAACCAAGATATGTGAATCCAGCAATGCCATAATTTCCTTTATAGGGGATTTCCAACCTAAAGGAGAAGACTTTAACTCAGTGTAGAGCAATGCTATCTTTCCTTAGGAATTTCTCTCATGCTAAAAGAGGGACAGTGGCATGGATGTAGATGATCCAGAGGCTTGCCGCTTACAGCGATTAGATGAAGGGGAAGAAGTTGTTGATGTTTGTATACTGTGAACGAGGCACAACTTTGATGCTAAAAGGTTGATTGGATCAACCAGTGGTTTTCTTATACAAAGCCTAAGAGGAGGCTAGTGGCCCAACAAGAGGGTGTTTTTTTTTGTGTCTCGTACGAAGCCCGAGAGAGAGGCTAAAATGTTGTTTTATACTCAAGAAGGGAGTGATTTGTGTCTTGTACAAAGCCCAAGACGGAGGCTAAAAGGGTTGACTCTACAGGAGAATCTTTTATATGTGTCTTGTACGAAGCCCAAGACGGAGGCTAAAGGTTGGACTCAATAAGAGAGTCTTTTATACTCAACAAGAGAGTGTTTTTGTATCTCGTACGAAGCCTGAGATGGAGGCTAAAGGTGTTTGACTCAACAAGAGAGTCTGGAAAGGTTAGCTCCACTGGGGAGAATCATTGTACAAAGCCCAAGAGAGAGGCTATGGTGCTATTTCAGTTGAGTGACAAGTCCAGTATATGGGTTCAAAGAGAAAATCAGCTCTTATATGAGTAATGTTGAACTCATGGATTTGTTCCAAGGATCGGGGTTATTTCCTGTTCTTTAAGGAAATGGGGAATCCAAAGGGTATTGAGACTGTCCGAGTCTACGGGGTTCCTTCCTATTCTTAAAGGGTGCTTGAGAATGTCTTTAAGACTCAAGGAAATTAGACTGTCCGAGTCTAGAATTTCATCTTTTGTACTATGCTTTGAGAAACAGTAGTAGACTCTTGGAAAGACTGTTCTATTAAGATGACTGATTTCTGTTCCTATACCTTTAGGAGGTCGTCGGGACAATTTGTACGAAGCCCAAGAGGAGGCTGGAAACTTTTAAGAAGCCGAGGGACAATTTGTACTAAGCCCAAGAGGAGGCTATCATTCCCGGAGGAAGAAATCATTTATACGAAGCCTAAGAGGAGGCTGTGAATACTTCTAAGAAGCCGACGGGTCCTTGTACAACGCCCAAGAGGAGGCGGGGATGCTTTTAGGAAGCCTGTGGGTCCCCAAATCCCGAGAAGTTCAAGTCAGGCTATTCACAGAGAATAGATCAAGCCAGGAAAGTTCGAGAATTTGGAAGAAACTCAAGAGATGCAATTCACGGGGAAGAGATCATCTCTGGGGAGTAGAGTTTCTTGACAATTCCTAAGGTGCTTTTAAGAAGCCTGTGGGTCCCCAAATCCCGAGAAGTTCAAGACAGGCTATTCACAGAGAATAGATCAAGCCAGGAAAGTTCGAGAATTTGGAAGAAACTCAAGAGATGCAATTCACAGAGAAGAGATCATCTATGGGGAATAGAGTTTCTTTGACAACTTCTACGAGTGACAGTCTGAGAAAGGGTTCAAAAAGAATCTGCCTTTCATATCTCCATATTGTTTATCCCCAAGAGGAGGGAAGACTGTGTCTGGTAATCCTATGGGGATCTAGTTTTGACTATTTAAGAGTGATCAACAGGCTTAATGCTAGACGTAGTTGCCGGGAAACTCTAAATATCTATACTATTATTACAGAGTTGATATGAGTTTATGAAAGAAGACTTACAGTGAGCAGCCCCACAATACAGTTATATGTATATGAAAGCGGTAAATGAAAGCGAATAAACACTTACCCGATTGTAGAGCTTCCATGCTGTTTGGTTAGTTGTTCAACAAAGAAAGATTGAAAACAACAGTATATTTCAAAATCAAAGGAGAAAGTGCTTTGAAAAAGAAAGATTTGGGGCTTACAGCTCAAGGAGAGGCCCAGGATTTAATCAGTTAGCGCACTGTTGAATTTGTACAGAGGGACTTATACAAGTGACTGAGGCCCAAAAATTGTTTGCTGTATTAAGGGGTTTGGGTCTTACACTCTCTCAAGAGGCCCAAAAAGTTTAAATAAAAAGAGTGGGGCTTATAACAAGAGGGTAGGCCCAGATGATTTTTGTTTAAAATGGCGGTCGCGCCGAGATTTTTCTTTTAACGCGAAGGGGCTTATACAATATCTGAGGCCCAAAGTTGTTTTGGTTAAAAGGGGATAGGGTCTTACACTCTAATAGAGGCCCAAAAGTTTTGAATGGGTCTTATAGCTCGAGGAGAGGCCCAATTGATTTTTTAAAGGCGATGATCGCGCCGTTTACTTGTACAGGGGGACTTATACAATAAGTGAGGCCCAAAGTGGTTTGTACAAGGGGGTTTGGGTCTTACACTCTATTAAGAGGCCCAAAAAAGTTTTAAAGAAAAGAAATGGGGGATTATAACACGAGGGTAGGCCCAATATTTGTTTTTCAACGGACGATGATCGCGTCGAACTTTTTGAAATACAACGAGACTTATACAATAAGTGAGACCCAAAATAGGCTTGTATTTACAAAGGATTGGGTCTTACACTCTAATAGAGGCCCAAAGTATGTTTGAAAATGATTTATGAGGGTTGAATTAATCAAAAACCCTAATTTGTTTTCAAAATGTGTTTTAATTGAATAAAATATTCAATTAAAATGATCAAAATTGTTTAACATGTGGAAATCAAATTGTGATCTTGGATTAATGTTTCATAAATCAAGTTTTGCATTACAAAATGATTAGAAATCATTAAAATCTGAAAAATCAAGAAGGAAAAAACATTTTAAATGTCAAAAACAATTAAAATATTAATTCTTTGCAAAAATATCAATTATATGAAATAAATACTATTTTTGGGATTTTTTGGGAAAATAAAATATTTTAACATTTTTGTGAATTATTAAAAAAAGAATCAACTCAAAATCATTAAAACTCAGAGAGAAATTAATTTTTGAATCAATTAAATAAAATCACAAAATTCAAATATTTGAATTTGAGAGAAATGGCGCCAAGAACAGCTGAAGAACACGCGTGTTTTTCAGCTTTGCCCAAATTTGCATTTTCTATCCAATCTCAGTGAATACTTAATTATATCATGCAATCCACATATCAATATGCTCGTCTCAACCTCACGATCATGTTTATGACAATTAATTTCATTTAAATTAAGCATAAAACAAGAAATCACGATAAATCCTCAAGAACCCTAAATTCTACATGAAGGCTGGGATTTTTGATACACGATTCAAACAAAGCAATTACTTGAGGGGAAACATTCCATGCATGATTATGAACATTTGGCAAAAGTATTGTGCGAGGAAATATGCATAGATTGAGAGATGACCAAGTTTAGACTTACCTCTAGGTCGTGACAGCAAGAGCAAATTGATTTCTGAGTTGGAGGTGTTACAGATGAGTTGTGATGATCTGAACAGCTTCCCTACACCCTATGGAGTGTGTTTGAATGCTTGGACTTGATGGAAATTGGCTGGATCACTTCATAGCATCTCAACTGCAACTTGGTTAAAACCTTGAGCAATTGACTGGTGATTCTGAGAAATCAGTGTTCCAAATGTTGTTTAAGTGTTTGATCAGCTCACATATGATGTATATGAGGTGTGTGTGTGATTGGTTTGAGTGGAATTGCTCTCTAATGAAAAACCCGATAGTGACTTGCTAAGAAAGGCATTTTTGAGAGTGAGAAGTGGATTTTGAGAAAGGCAAGTGTTGTAGGCCTTTGGTGTACTTAAACCGATCACAATTGAGCTCTATTTATAGTAGAGCAAGTTTGTTTTGCAAGGAATAGTGAATGGCAACTGCTGAGTAGGGTTGGCCAATGTTGGCAAATGAAAATCCAAGTCTCCTTTAGCCATTGACTAGAGGTTAAGACACAGGCTGCTGGACCCCTTGGTCTTGGATAAATCTTGACTGAATTCAGTTGCTAATGACTCAGTCCATGCCACCTTGGTGCTTCCGTTGAATGCTCCAATCCAAAATTGGAGTCTTGTCCCTATTTTGGGCAATTCTAAGTTTAGCATGCTATTTCTTGTTCCAAGGACTTTGGAGGCTTGGCTCAGTGATTGTCCCCTTTAGATTCAATCCTCAGATGTGTCCAAAGTGATGACAAGGCTTGAAATTGGCTGATTTTGGCAAATCGAGTAAAAGTGCAAAATTCTGTCTTGCCTTGGTAGATTTCAACAAGGCAACTTGCCAATGTCATATCTCATGGCCCAAATTGAATTTGGTGATGTTCTTGGCCATTTTGGAAAGCCCTTATATGATACAACAACTGTTTGATCATATTTGGTTTTGAAACCTTTAGGATCCAAGTGAAAAATCCCCCTACATTTGGAAAAAAGTAAGGCAGATTCTGACTTAGTGAAATTTTCACTAAGTGTTGGAACAAAGTGACTTTTCTTGATTTTGATCACCCCATAACTCAAAATCCATGAGGAATTTGGACATAGGTCAGTATGAAGCTTTTGTAGAGGGCAGTGAGATCTACAAATCAAGCTTTGGATGAGGGAGAATGGCTTTGTGGTTTAGGAGTTATGATCCTCCAAAGTTGGTACCTTTGTCACTTTTTTTCATAACTTAGAAAATTTTCTAAGTTTTTATGGTTACCCCTTTTACAAGTTATCCCACTTTCTTTGATTTTTCTTGATGAATGATGATTCAAATCATACATTAACATCATTTTAGGGTTAAAAATCCATTTTTGTGAAAAATCTCAAAAAGTCAAAGTTGACTTTTGTGCACAGTTGACTTTTTATCAGATGAATTCCAAACTGTGCAATCCTTCAGGAAATCATGTTCTTGACCTAAATCAAACTTGATGGACATGTTCCATGGGTGTTATAGGGTATATTGAATCATGTCTTAGGATTTGGGAGCATGTCCTGGTCAAAAGTCAAAGCTACAGTTGACTTTTTCCTCAAAACCCTAACTGTGGTATTGATGAAATTGAGACTTGTTGCTTAAGCTTCTTGGATTAACCCATTGTTGAAAATGGATCAATGTGGTGTATTAGAGACCCTCAAATCCTATCTTGAGGCCTTGGCTCATGATTTGTCCCAAAAGTCAACTTAGGGGTGAATTAGGTCAAGAAACCCTAATTCTTGATTTTTGATGTATGCATCCCCTGAGGTCAAATTGACTTGATGATTGGGTCCATAAGGTTCCATGGAGTATATTAGGTTATGTTTTGAAGCATTGGCTCATGCCCAGAGGAAAAATTCCATCTGGAGGCCCTGGTCGACCAAAACCCTAATTTGGTGACACTGGCGATCTTGAGGCTTGATCCACCTAGAAGGGAGCAACCTTGTGCTTAATCCTTGATGTGGGAGTCCTCTTGATCCATTGTGGATGTTTGAGAGGTTTAGACAAGTTGAAGATCATGTCATTCCTTGATTGACCCTTTGTTTAAGAACTCTGAGAGGGCTTGAAACCCTAAGTTTGTTAGTAGTGAATGCTCACCGATCTTTAGGGAGACTGATGAAGTATGATGGTTCATCCATATTGTGATGATGATTTGCACAATGATGGGAACTCTTAGTGGTCAAAATTTGGGGTATAACAATTACGTCAAACCTGTTGTATAACGTTGTCAGCGTCCTGATTTCTATTTACCAAAACCACCATTAGTTGTTCTCCTACAGAAATTTGTGGTTGATTCCTAGGGGGTTCGACTACTCCCTGGTTTGCTAAATTCGCCTGAGGTATATTTCTTGGGTTTTGTTGGCCCTGGTTAATAGTAGGGTCCTCCTCGAACACTGCCCCTTGGTTTCCTGCGATATACTCCCTCTGAGGGTGTCGAGGAGGGTTAGGTACACCAAAGAAATCTGCAAGGCACATCATCTGCGCAGCCATTTGCTGATTAGTCTGGGTGGTATTTTGGATTAGAGGCTGAAAGATTTCTCCCATAGTTTGGGACATCATTTGGACCATTTAATGGTTACTTTCATCCATTTGTTGCCTTAAATATGTTGTAGTAGTATTTGTCAAGCCTGGCATTTGGGTTGAATATCCCATTCCTAAGGACTGGCTATTTCGACCCATGTTAATCTCGGATCCTGACCCTTGTAAAGGTGAAGTCACTATGGGTTCTGTGAATACTGGAGGAGCACTTTGTAATTTTTCCATCATCGAAGTTGGCATCCCATAAGGCGGGTCTCGACTAGGCAAAGTCATAGAAAATCCAGAGGAAATAAATGGTTGGAAGTTAGCATTTTCCACTGGTGGGGGAGTCCTTTGTGGACCCCTTGATCCAACATAACTCAGAATGGGGTGAGTATGAGCGATCAAATGTGTAGGGATCGAACTTGCCATAGATGGTATGGCTTTAGACACAGGCGCAGAAACCGTTGGTCCTCCAATCGTAGACCCTGGGGTTGGTTCTATGTTGATACTGGGCGTAGTTTGAGGATTCGAACTATTTGGCTGATTAGTACTTGCCATTTTCCTCGTATATCTCCTCCTTGGCCTATCTTCGTTTGTGGTGGCTACTTTACCACTTCTTAATGACATACAACAAAGTTTTCGATAGAGAAAAGATAATCAAAACGCAGAATTATAAATTTCTTTTGAAAACACAAGAAATTCGCTTAGCACAAGTTCCACAGGGCGTGCCAATTTGTTTACTGGCAAAAATAGCAAATAACCTCTAGTCTATCAATTTTATAAGAAAAAATGAGTAACTTGCAGGATCGGCCAAACTAGATCCTAGGACATGTGCTAAAACAATTTTAAAAGATATGAGAATAATGTTAAACATTTCGATGATGTTCATATTTGGAAACAAAGGTACTTCGACAATACTTAAAGGAAAAGTAATACGAGGAAATAATTAAAAGTGCCTTGGAAAGTAACTTAACAAAATAAAGGAAAGAAGGTAAACTTCTGAGTGAAAATTAATTGGATTGCATTGAAGAAGAAAAAACGGTGTTACATAAAACATACATTTCTTCAGAAACTCTTTTCTCGCTACACACGGATACTCTGAGTAAATTTGAGAAATTTGTACAACTTTAACACATATAAATCCTAATACTAAGACTTGCTATTTATAATGGTAAAAAATAACTACCCACTAACGGCCTACTAATCAGAGCGAAACACATGGCATTCTGCATGTCTTTATCCTTTAGATGTTCACCACGTGTCTCTTTCTCTCAAATGGATAAGGACAAAGTTCCCTCTATTATTTAAATTTGAATTCTTGAATCGAACGACACCCATCAGCCTTCGGTCGAAGAACATCTCCAAATTATTAGAAATATTTCTAAGTCCTTAAAATACTTCCCTCTTGCATGAAGACGTCTTCGACTAAATCTTCTAAAAATGCCATTCCTGTCGAAGTTTCCCAAAACTTCAGAAATCCCATTTCTTAGAATAAAACTCTTAATCCAATATCAGTCGTCGAAATTGGGAGCTAACAGGTACCACCTTATTATGTTATTTTAAATATGTATTTCCATAACCATCCAACACAAAATCAAATTCAGGAACAGACAGAAACAAAACCTGTTTTAGAATGAAAAATGGAGAAATTTTCTAGAAACTTAGACATGTATTGAAGTCTTTGAAAATGTATATATTTTACATCATTAATATTAATATAAGTTTACATATAAAAACATGTCTAACCACATAAATATATTGTTGAATAAAAACTAAAATGAATTGAAACACGTGTCCACGGCAAAATCTGTGGGTGGTGCCACCTTTGACTATTGTTTATTTGGTTCTCTTTAAATCTCGCTCAGCATGGTGAACTTTTGTATCTTTTTCAAAAAGGATCCAACCAAGTCTTTAATTTTTTTGTTGAATGAGTTGTTCACTCCAGTGATGTTAGAGGTATATGGCATCCCAATTTCAAATAAACTTGAACAAAGTTCTGCTGTTTTGAAATCCATCCAATACACATGATACGCTAAGTTGGATTTTGAAGCAGGACAATGCACAGTGGTAAAAATGTTTCCGAGAAATCTTATCTTGTAAGATTAATACACACTCTATCATACACATTTTTTATGAGATGACCCATTTTAGAGAAGCACATCCATTTATCCTACGGTGTCGGTCCATTAATGCAAGGAACAAGTGATTCATAAATTGCATCAAAATTTTCTTTTTTCTCGTATAGTCGTGTGTATGATTCTTTATGGCCCATTAACTCTTGAATAAGTTGATGGTGGACAAGTGTGTGATCCTCTTCTCCTTTACTGAGTAAAGCAGAAACAACTCAAAAACCACAATTATCGTCACCTTCAACATTGACGATCCGTTCAATGTATTTGTGCATAAAAACTGACATATCGTCAATGAATGAAATTTTTGGTGGATGAGGTGGTTTGCTAATGCGAGCTCTTTTGAAAGCAATTTTTTGAGATTTTGGAGTTGGAGAATCGATAAAAAGTTTCTCAAAATGTTCAAAATAAGAAGGAGACCGCATCGTTGAATTGTCACTCTGTGTTGGTTTGACCTTCGAATGAGCACATTTTGTTTTTAGCGATTGAGAGAGTGGTTTCAAGTCTGTGGCTTTCAAATAAGCAATCATCCTCAATTCCTATTTGATGTAGAATTTTATATTGTTATCGACTTTCAAAATCTCTCTTGTATCACTTCCCATTTGGTCAGGATAGAGATATTGGTTGGTTCTTGTAAGACTAAGTGTACTAATTTGAAGTAGTGAGTTTCCTTTCTTTGGTAGAGTGCTCCCCATATGTAGGTGTGGTTTCACCGAACTAGTTTACCAATCTCTTGTGCTCTTTATTGCTTTTCTGATTCATCATCTTATAAAAGTTAATCTGTCATATCTTGCTTGCAAACTTATTTTTGTTTCTGGTTTATAATGTCCCAGATATCGTGTATGACATTTTTCCCCATAAGTTGTAATATGTTATTAAATAATAGTTCTTGTTGTCCCAGGAATCTGGTCCAGCATCTGTCCCCCCTAGAACAAAATTTTCAGTGATAAATCATCACATGTCTCTAAGAAACACTCTTATTCGCAAATTACTAGTTCTCCCTTTGACAATTCGATGAATTCTCATTCGTTAGGTCAAAAGCCTTCAATTAAACTTGAAGACAACAATAACTTGCTTTTGAATCAACAATGAGAGGGTGTGATTCTTACACACAAGTGTCATGGTTTGTGGTTAATCCAAATTTTTTACCGATGTTCAAAAATGAAGCAAATTGACTCAATCATATAGTCTCTGAAGATTATGAAACATGGATTGTTCAGGATCAAGCCCTGTTTATTTGACTTCTTTCAGCAATTTATGAATCACATCTTTCTAGGATTCTCACCTACAAACGTTCCTATAAAATTTGGGACAGAAATCACAAATATTTCTGTGCAATAATGAAAGCATGAGTATGTTAGCTACACGTAACTAAAATCAACCAAGAAACTGAATTGGCTGGCCTTTAATTTTGAGGGTCGTTCTTTCCTGATTTTTAGAAGTGTAAGTAGAATTATACCTAAGAGGGGGGGGGGGGGGGGGGGGGTGAATTAGGTTCCTTAAAATAATTTCCGGTTTTTCGATGAACTTGAGTTTTACTTTCCTAAAGTTTCTAAGTGATGAAATCCGGTAAAATGCGGAAAGTAAAGAACACCGAGAAGTATACTGGTTCCCCTCACAGCCCGAGAGTAGTCCAGTCCCCTTTCAACATGAAAGAGATTTCACTAAAATGTTAGATCTTAGACAAGACTACCTAGTCTTTCTATACTAGACCCTAACACACCACCAAGGACAATCCTCTTGGATTTTACAAGTTTAAAGTCCAACCAAGAATAAATCTCTTACAATGGACCTCTTGTATCCCCAATCCAGATAACAAGGATTATAACAAACCCTATAAGAGAAACAATCATTCTCCTTATAGTCAGCACCTAAATCCAAACAATCCTTGGAACTTTAGGATTTTACAATAGTTCTGAATTTTTTGAGTGAGTAGATGAAACTTTGATTCTTCAATATATCAATCACAAGATTGATCTTCTTCTTGAACAAGTAATCTTTATTCAAAATATACTAGTGTCTATGATGCAAGAATGAAACTATAATGTTTGAGATGAAAGTTTAATGACAAAGTTTCACTCTTAGAAAATTATGACTTTTTACACTTGAGAAAATGAAAGATTTAAGAGAATAAAGATGTTTGAAAATTGTATGGAAGAAGGTAAGATTAAAATCTGAAATTATGAGTTTATATATGCCACTAAACACCTTTACAAAAGGGTGTTAATGTCCAAAGGTTGCCATGCATCAAAAACTATTTTCAAAAACTCATAATGCTGAAAAATAAAATATTTTTACATACTGGTTCAGTCCGTTGTAAAAACACCTAAATTTACCAAAATCTTTTTAAATTTTAAATTTAAAATACTGTTTCAGAACGGTGCAAATTATGGCAGTTTTTGTGCTTTTACGACGGTTCAAAACACCATAATTTACCAAAAACTGAATGTTTAAAAAAATTAAAAAACTGAAAAATTGTCTAAATTTTTGAACCAACCTTATGCAACATCTATTGATTTATCCAAGTCAATAGATTATATTTGAAAGTGATTTAACATGGTTCAAGTATGAAAAAAAATAAATTTTCAAATGTATGATAAAAAATATTTTGTTTTTTAAAGCTAAAAATAGTGATATATTTTCAACCAAATGAACCATGCATGCAAGTGAATTTTGGAGATTATTTTGAGCACTATTTTATCAATATATATTGCATGCTTATACCTCAATAAATAAAGATCAATGCAAGTCTTCATAATGTTGCAATCTTGATCCATATCCATATTGCTTCATGATGCTTTTTCTCATCATTTGATAAATGCACATAGTAGTTGTCTTCATCAAAACATGATGTTGAAGAAGCTTGACTTCACATTCTCCCCCTTTTTGATGATGACAACCATTGAAAATTGAGATGTTTGAATCTTTTAGAATGAATGAGAATTTCTTATGTGAATGCTCCCCTTTGATCAAAGCTCTCCCTTGATTCATAGAGAATTTGCTTCTTTTGGGCTACAATTGTTAGAGACAAGCATACACATACACATATATATCTTCTCCCCCTTTGTCATTAGCAAAAGGATGAGAAAAGTTTTATAATACATAAAGAATTTAATGAAAGTAAAAACAATTTATACCAATAAGTTTCACTTCAAGAGTGACTTCATCAAACATTCATCTTTTGTGAACATGATGTTGAAGCCTTTGGCATAGAGTTGACTTGTACTTAAAAGATTATGCTTTAGTCTTTTAACATAAAGTATATCTTCAATGGATGTGAAAGTTAGTGCTTCAACTTTGTCAATGCCAAGAATTCTTCTTTTAAGGTATTCCCCATATGTGAAATAACCCTTGGACTTATGAACTAGACTTGAAAGTTAGTTTATTTCTCCCATCAAATGCTTAGAGACACCACTTATCAAAACATCATAGATTTAAAGTGATCCTCAAGCAAACCTACGAAACAAATTAAGTTTGATTTGGTACCCAATGTGCTTTGGGTCCATCATAGTTAGTTCCCTTCTTAACCCACACATAATGCCCACTTGCCACACTAACATTTCTAACATAACAAGCATTAGGTGTATGGCCACTTATATCACAATAAAAACATAAAGGAACAAAATTACTTCTATATCTAGGAGTATAAGATTTCTTTTTAACAAATCTTTTCCTTTTAGTATAATGATGAACAACCTTTGGTTTGTTCACTTTCTCTTTGGATAATTGATCACTAGCTTTAACAAAGATAGTTTTGTTGGAACTTGGTTTAAAAATTTTTGAATAACCAAGCCCACTTTTATCATTAGAATACCTTTGTTGGCTAAGAACATTTTCCAATCCAACTTGTCCTTTTTCATACATTTCAAGGACTCTTTTTAATTGAACAATTTTGAAAGAAATTGAATCACAATTCTTGCATACAAAATTATGTTTTTGTTCATTAATAATCTTTTGTTTTTCATCCTTGAAATCATTTTCCAATGTCTCAATTTTTTCTTCTAAAGATGAAATATGTTTCTTTTGAGATGAAATTGTTTTGTACAAATTTTTTCATTCATTTAAGAGTTCATCTATTGCACCTTGTGCGTCATCATTATAAAGAGAAAATTCATTACTAACCTCATAATTTTCATCATCCTAATGATGTGAAGCCATTAATGCAAGATTAACACGTTGATTGCTTTCGAAATCAGAAGATGAACTTTCCCATGCTATATATGCTTTCTTTGACTTCTTATCTTTAATTCTCTAAAAATATTTTTTCTTCTTTTCAAGTGTAGGGCATTCACTTTTAACATGCCCTCTTTCTCCATATTCAAAGCATTTAATCTTCCTTGTTGGTGCTTCCCCTTTAATGGTCTCCCTTTTTCTTTCTTTTCTTAGAAACTTTTCAAACTTCTTGATAAGACCATCATTTTCATCGTTAGTAAAAGTCTTACCGTGTGCTTTCAAATGATTTGTCAAGTGCACAAATCTTTTTTGCAAGTCGAGGATTGATTCTCGGGGTTGCGTTCTGAATATCTCATATTCTTGACTTAATATGTTCAATCTAGATTGTTTAACTTCAACGGTTCCTTCATGAGTTTCCACCAAAATGTTCCAAATTTCTTTCGCGGATTTACATTGTGAAATGCGGAAGAATTCATCCATACTTAATGCACTTTGTAAAATATTAATGGCTTTCTTTTCATCGAGCAATTTCTTTCTATCATCTTCATTATAAGCATTTTTAACCTTTGGAGTTGCTACATCGTTTACAACACTCATTGGTCGATGTGGACCATTTTCAACAGTTTCCCATATACCATCTCCTTGTCCTTCTAAGTGTGTTCTCATTCGAATTTTCCAAAAGTCGAAATACTCTCCTGAAAATAAAGGGGGCTTGTTACTACTTCCGCCATCTTTGAAAACCGGATTTGCGCTTGTCACTACGCCAAAAGTCGCTTTTGGCAGCACTACAAAGACAACACTTTTATCACAAAGCGCTGCTATAAGTTTTGAAAAAAATTCGCTAAAAAAAGCGCTGCTAAAGGCTACCTTTAGAAAACTCTTTCTAAAAGCGCTGCTAAAGGCCGTACATAGACCCCACCTTAGAAAGCGCTTTTACAAAAGCGCTGCTAAAGGTATAACCTTAGAAAGCGCTTTTAAAAAGCGCTGCTAAAGGGTAACCTTAGAAAGCTCTTTTGAAAAGCGCTGCTAAAGTCCTTAAATTGGCCCCACATTTGAAAGTGCTTTCTGAAAGCGCTGCTATAGGCCAATGAAAAGAAAGCGTTTTCTAAGGAAAAAGCGCTGCTAAATCTAGCACCTAAGAAAGCGCTTTCCAGAAGCGCTGCCTTAGGTCATTTAATAATTAAAAAATAAAAACACGCTTGTTTTCAGAAGAGCCCTAATCATTTTTTCTAATCGTTTTCACTCATTTCTCTCTCGCGATTGTTTTTCCTTTCTCCTTCCTCCTTTCTCCGAACGCCACTGAACTTTCTCCGACCGACATCATTCTCCGACCGCCACTGTACTTTCTCCGACCGCCATCGTTCTCTCTCGCGTCTGCTATTTTCGTTTTCATTGAAACAAGAAGACGAAGAAGCGGAAAACGAAGGAGAAGAAGAGGTATGTACCATTTTCGTTCTCTCTCGCCACTGTTGTTGTTGACTGCTGCTTCTATTGTTGTTGTTGATACAATGTTGGTTCTGTAGTTGTTGTTGATAAAATGTGGTTCTGTATTTTCTGAATGTGGTTCTGTTGTTGTTGATACAATGTTGGTTTTCTTGTTGTTGATACAATGTTGGTTAGAATATTTGTCGTTTCGTAACTCTCACACCAAGTGTTCGGTGAAATGCTTGAACCAAGTTTAAAATGCAGTTCGGTTATGAGCTTTTAAGTTAGTTGATGTTGAGATTGAATCGTTTACTAGAAATGATCAAGATGAGAATATTATAGCAAATGAATCATATATTAGAAATGATCATAATGAGGGTATTTGGATCAATCCAACCGTCCGTGTTGTTAAGAGACGAGTAGAACATATTCCAACCAAGAAAAGAAAGAGACGTTAGTGCAAAAGGTACTATTTCGTGTCTATTATTTAATAAGCTGAACAATTTATTTACACATTTCAATGAAAATAGTCTAATGTTTATTATGTTTATATTTAAGGTTCTTGTATGACAAATTGATGCGCGGGATTCTATTTCGTGTCTTCCGCACGTATAATACTGGCAACGGGTTAGTTTTTCATTCTAATTTCATTCTAATCTTTGTATCTTTTTCATTCTAATATTTGTTATGATACTTGATAAAACAAGACAACTATATATTCTTATTTGTTTTTATTTTGTTAGAGCAATACAAGTATAGATTGTGGTTATTACGTTTTGAGGTTTATGAGAGAAATCCTTCATTTGGATCAAATAGAGACTCCAATCATGGTATGGATTTATAACTTAGGATTTATTTTAATATTTATCGAATATTTCATATAATTTATTACTTTTAACTAAATCATGCATGTTATGTTTTATTATGTAGTACTTTGATGAATACAAGTGTGCTTATTACTCGAAAGATAAATTGGAAGAAATCAAGGAGGAATTGTGTGAATACTTTATTGAGAAAAGAATCATATACGGTATGAAAGTTGTTGTGTTGATTTATATCAAATGGTTTATGTGTTGAATTATAATGGTGTATATATTTTGGATTATAATGGTATATAATGCCTATGTTTGAATAAAAGCTTGTTTGTTAAATAAAGGCTCAATGGTTGAAGTATAAGGCCTATGTGTTGAAATAAAGGCTTGTTGAATGTCATATAATGCCTATGTGTTTGAAATAAAGGCTTGAATTATATAGGTTTATAATATTATTTCCAAAAATATGCTTTCTAAAAAAGAAAGAATAGGCAGCGCAACGCTTCCTAAATTCTGATTTATAAAAAAGTGCTTTTAAAAAGTACAATTTACGTGAAGAAAAGACAGCGCTTTTCAGAAAAGCGATGCCTATAGTTCACAATAGAAGGCGCTTTCCATTAAAAGCGCCGCCTTAAAGTGAAATAAAAAATACATTAGACAGCGCTTCAAAAAGCGCTGTCTAAAGGGGGACAATAGAAAGCGCTTTTTTCCTGAAAAAGCGCTGCCTAAAGATGCCAATAGAAAGCACAAAAGGCCAGAAAAAGTGCTGCTAAAGGCCCACTTTAGACAGCACTTTTCTAGAAAAAGCGCTGCTAAAGGCCCACTTTAGAAAGCGCGTTTCCAGAAAAAGCGCTGCTAAAGGCCTACATAAGGCAGCGCTTTTGCATAAAACAAAAGCGTTGTCTTTACATAT
Source organism: Lathyrus tuberosus (assembly GCA_022829125.1). Lineage (NCBI taxonomy): Eukaryota > Viridiplantae > Streptophyta > Magnoliopsida > Fabales > Fabaceae > Lathyrus > Lathyrus tuberosus. Next base: position 13,834,749 of record JALAZF010000120.1, on the reverse strand, counting down.
AGCAGCGCCATCTTAGGCAACGCTTTTAAGCGCTATTAAAAGAAAAAAAAACGATGTCTTTTCCCTTCCGTGGCATAGTGTGTGGAAGCCATTCTGGATCTTGAAGGAACAGGTTACCTATAACCTGCTCTGATGCCAATTGTAAGTAGGATTATACCTAAGAGGGAGGGGGGTGAATTATGTTCCTTAAAATAATTTTCGATTTTTCGATGAACTTGAGTTTTACTTTCCTAAAGTTTCTAAGTGATGAAATGCGGTAAAATGCGGAAAGTAAAGAACACCGAGAAGTATACTGGTTCCTCTCACAGCCCGAGAGTAAACCAGTCCCCTTTCAACATGAAAGAGATTTCACTAAAATGTTAGATCTTAGACAAGACTACCTAGTCTTTCTATATTGGACCCTAACACACAACCAAGAGCAATCCTCTTGGATTTTACAAGTTTAAAGTCCAACCAAGAATAAATCTCTTACAATGGACCTCTTGTATCCACAATCCGGATAACAAGAATTATAACAAACCCTATAAGAGAAACAATCCTTCTCCTTATAGTCAGCACCTAAATCCAAACAATCCTTGGAACTTTAGGATTTTACAATAGTTCTGAATTTTTTGAGTGAGTAAATGAAACTTTGATTCTTCAATATATCAATCACAAGATTGATCTTCTTCTTGAACAAGTAATCTTTATTCAGAATATACAAGTGTTTATGATGCAAGAATGAAACTATAATGTTTGAGATGAAAGTTTAATGACAAAGTTTCACTCTTAGAAAATTCTGACTTTTTACACTTGAGAAAATGAAAGATTTAAGAGAATAAAGATGTTTGAAAATTGTATGCAAGAAGGTAAGATTAAAATCTGAAATTATGAGTTTATATATGCCACTAAACACCTTTACAAAAGGGTGTTAATGTCCAAAGGTTGCCATGCATCAAAAACTATTTTCAAAAACTCATAATGCTGAAAAATAAAATATTTTTACATACTGGTTCAGTCCGTTGTAAATTAGGACGGTTTTTAGTTCTGTTACGACGGTTCAAAACACCTAAATTTACCAAAATCTTTTAAAATTTTAAATTTAAAATACTGTTTCAGAACGGTGCAAATTATGGCGGTTTTTGTGCTTTTACGACGGTTCAAAACGCCATAATTTACCAAAAACTGAATGTTTGAAAAAATTAAAAAATTGAAAAATTGTCTAAATTTTTGAACCAACCTTTTGCAACATCTATTGATTTATCCAAGTTAATATATTATATTTGAAAGTGATTTAACATGGTTCAAGTATGAAAAAAATAAATATTCAAATGTATGATAAAAAATATATGTTTTTTAAAGCTAGAAATAGTGATATATTTTCAACCAAATGAACCATGTATGCAAATGAATTTTGGAGATTATTTTGAGCACTATTTTATCAATATATATTGCATGCTTATACCTCAATAAATAAAGATCAATGCAAGTCTTCATAATGTTTCAATCTTGATCCATAGCCATATTGCTTCATGATGCTTTTTCTCATCATTTGATAAATGCACATAGCAATTGTCTTCATCAAAACATGATGTTGAAGAAGCTTGACTTCACATTCTCTCCCTTTTGATGATGACAACCATTGAAAATTGAGATGCTTGAATCTTTTAGAATGAATGAAAATTTCTTAGGTGAATGCTCCCCCATGATCAAAGCTCTCCCTTGATTCATAGAGAATTTGCTTCTTTTGGGCTACAATTGTTAGAGACAAGCATATACATACACATATATATCTTCTCCCCCTTTGTCATTAGCAAAAAGGATGAGAAAAGTTTTATAATACATAAAGAATTTAATGAAAGTGAAAACAATTTATACCAATGAGTTTCACCTCAAGAGTGACTTCATCAAACATTCATCTTTTGTGAACATGATGTTGAAGCCTTTGTCATAAAGTTGACTTGTACTTAGAAGATTATGCTTTAGTCTTTTAACATAAAGTATATCTTCAATGGATGTGAAAGTTAGTGCTTCAACTTTGTCAATGCCAAGAATTCTTCCTTTAAGGTATTCCCCATATGTGAAATAACCCTTGGACTTATGAACTAGACTTGAAAGTTAGTTTATTTCTCCCATCAAATGCTTAGAGACACCACTTATCAAAACATCATAGATTTAAAGTGATCCTCAAGCAAACCTACAAAACAAATTAAGTTTGATTTGGTACCCAATGTGCTTTGGGTCCATCATATTTAGTTCCCTTCTTAACCCACACATAATGCCCACTTGCCACACTAACATTTCTAACATAGCAAGCATTAGGTGTATGGCCACTTATACCACAATAAAAACATAAAGGAACAAAATTCCTTCTATATCTAGGAGTATAAGATTTCTTTTTAACAAATCTTTTCCTTTTAGGATAATGATGAACAACCTTTGGTTTGTTCACTTTCTCTTTGGATAATTGATCACTAGCTTTAAAAAAGATAGTTTTGTTGGAACTTGGTTTAGAAAATTTTGAATAACCAAGCCCACTTTTATCATTAGAATACCTTTGTTGGCTAAGAACATTTTCCAATCCAACTTGTCTCTTTTCATACCTTTCAAGGACTCTTTTTAATTGAACAATTTTGGAAGAAAGTGAATCACAATTCTTGCATACAAAATTATGTTTTTGTTCATTAATAATCTTTTGTTTTTCATCCTTGAAATCATTTTCCAATGTCTCAATTTTTTCTTCTAAAGATGAAATATATTTCTTTTGAGATGAAATAGTTTTGTACAAAATTTTGCATTCATTTAAGAGTTCATCTATTGTACCTTGTGCATCATCATCATAAAGAGAAAATTCATTACTAACCTCATCATTTTCATCATCCGAATGATGTGAAGCCATTAATGCAAGATTAACACGTTGATTATTTTCGGAATCAGAAGATGAACTTTCCCATGCTATATATGCTTTCTTTGACTTCTTATCTTTAATTTTCTTAAAATATTTCTTCTTCTTTTCAAGTGAAGGGCATTCATTTTTAACATGTCCTCTTTCTCCATATTCAAAGCATTTAATCTTCCTTGTTTGTGCTTCCCCTTTAATGGTCTCCCTTTTTCTTTCTTTTCTTAGAAACTTTTCAAACTTCTTGATAAGATCATCATTTTCATCACTATTGGACTCATCCTCTTGATTGCTGTCATAATTTTTTACTTTTGTCTTTAAGGCAACGTCTTTTGAATCTTTTACTTGTATTTCGTGCTTCTCCAATCTTTCAAGTTCTAATTCATGCTCTTGAAGTTTTCCGAACAAGGAAGCGGATGTCATGGTAGAAAGACTTTTCTTTTCTGATATCGCCATCACCTTTGGTTGCCTTTCCCTATTTAAAGATCTAAGCACTTTAAGATTTAATTCATCGGTAGTAAAAGTCTTACCGAGTGCTTTCAAATGATTTGTCAAGTGCACAAATCTTTTTTGCAAGTCGAGGATTGATTCTCGGGGCTGCATTCTGAACATCTCATATTCTTGACTTAATGTGTTCAATCTAGATCGTTTAACTTCAGCGGTTCCTTCATGAGTTTCCACCAAAGTGTCCCAAATTTCTTTCGCGGATTTACATTGTGAAATATTAATGGCTTTCTTTTCATTGAGCAATTTCTTTCTATCATCTTCATTATAAGCATTTTTAACCTTTGGAGTTGCTACATCGTTTACAACACTCATTGGTCGATGTGGACCATTTTCAACAGTTTCCCATATACCATCTCCTTGTGCTTTTAAGTGTGCTCTCATTCGAATTTTCCAAAAGTCGAAATACTCTCCTGAAAATAGAAAGGGCTTGTTACTACTTCCGCCATCTTTGAAAACTGGATTTGCGCTTGTGGAAGCCATTCTGGATCTTGAAGGAACATGTTACCTGTAACCTGCTGTGATGCCAATTGTAAGTAGGATTATACCTAAGAGAGGGGGGGGGGGGGGGGAGTGAATTAGGTTCCTTAAAATAATTTCCGGTTTTTTGATGAACTTGAGTTTTACTTTCCTAAAGTTTCTAAGTGATGAAATGCGGTAAAATGCGGAAAGTAAAGAACACCGAGAAGTATACTGGTTCCCCTCACAACCCGAGAGTAGTCCAGTCCCCTTTCAACATGAAAGAGATTTCACTAAAATTCTAGATCTTAGACAAGACTACCTAGTCTTTCTATATTGGACCCTAACACACCACCAAGAGCAATCCTCTTGGATTTTACAAGTTTAAAGTCCAACCAAGAATAAATCTCTTACAATGGACCTCTTGTATCCACAATCCGGATAACAAGGATTATAACAAACCCTATAAGAGAAACAATCCTTCTCCTTATAGTCAGCACCTAAATCCAAACAATCCTTGGAACTTTAGGATTTTACAACAGTTCTGAATTTTTTGAGCGAGTAAATGAAACTTTGATTCTTCAATATATCAATCGCAAGATTGATCTTCTTCTTGAACAAGTAATCTTTATTCAGAATATATAAGTGTTTATGATGCAAGAATGAAACTATAATGTTTGAGATGAAAGTTTAATGACAAAGTTTCACTCTTAGAAAATTTTGACTTTTTACACTTGAGAAAATGAAAGATTTAAGAGAATAAAGATGTTTGAAAATTGTATGCAAGAAGGTAAGATTAAAATCTGAAATTATGAGTTTATATATGCCACTAAACACCTTTACAAAAGGGTGTTAATGTCCAAAGGTTTCCATGCATCAAAAACTATTTTCAAAAACTCATAATGCTGAAAAATAAAATATTTTTACATACTGGTTCAGTCTGTTGTAAATTAGGACGGTTTTTAGTTCTGTTACGATGGTTCAAAACACCTAAATTTACCAAAATCTTTTAAAATTTTAAATTTAAAATACAGTTTCAGAACGGTGCAAATTATGGCGGTTTTTGTGCTTTTACAAGGTTCAAAACGCCATAATTTACCAAAAACTGAATGTTTGAAAAAATTAAAAAATTGAAAAATTGTCTAAATTTTTGAACCAACCTTATGCAACATCTATTGATTTATCCAAGTCAATAGATTATATTTGAAAGTGATTTAACATGGTTCAAGTAAGAAAAAAATAAATTTTCAAATGTATGATAAAAAATAGGGTTAATAGTCATTTACCCCCCCTGCAATATAGGCGACTTTTGATTTACCCCCCTTTAAAAAAATAATTTTGGATTACCCCCCTGAAATTTTAAAATTCTAAGTCTTTTGCCCCCCAGGTAGAAAAATTACCCCCCTGTAAAATATTTTTTTTATTTACCCCCCTGGTTTTTACACGCTTAGGGGGTACCCCAAAATTTCAGGGGGATAATCCAAATTTTTTTTTTTAAAGGAGGGTAAATCAAAACTCGCCTATATTGCAGGGGGGTAAATGACTATTAACCCTAAAAAATATTTTGTTTTTTAAAGCTAAAAATAGTGATATATTTTCAACCAAATGAACCATGCATGCAAGTGAATTTTGGAGATTATTTTGAGGACTATTTTATCAATATATATTGCATGCTTATACCTCAATAAATAAAGATCAATGCAAGCCTTCATAATGTTTCAATCTTGATCCATAGCCATATTGCTTCATGATGCTTTTTCTGGATACAAGTTGGTTCCTTGACCACTTTGATAACTTGAACCTCTGAAAGACAAGAAGGCCGTCGACAAACATCACTTTTCGCCATTGAAGATGATATTTTTGCTTTCCCGGATTAAAGAAAATCCCCAGAGAAATCCTTTTAATCAGAGACTCGGCAATACATCAGTTTTTCTTCGAAAAATCCGCTGACGAAAAGGTCATCAGCACCTCAAAATAGGATCACATCATATGGCATTTCTCTGAGAAGATCCCGAGAAAAGTATGATGTAATACCCCGAGCAGAAATAGTCTCTCAAGAGACTCATTTTCCCCCAGTAGAGTCAACAAATGGCATCTCCAACAGAGAAGTTTGTACACCTCTACAACTCAGACGACTGGGTTCCCCAGCAACTCTGACATCAAAATTTTTTCTATCAAATGGCATCTCCCCAGGAAAATTCGGTGAGAAGTTTGAGGAAATCCGCTACACATAGCGTCCCTTGTCAACAAAAGTTTATTGACAAAAGAAACTGAGACCAGTTCCTTGGCTGAAAACCAGGATCGAGGGGAAGTTTACATCGGAAACTTAGACCAGTTCCTTGGTAGGAAACCAGGATCGAGGGGAAGTTTATTTCATAAACTTAGACCAGTTCCTTGGTAGGAAACCAGGATCGAGGGGAAGTTTATTTCAGAAACTAAGACCAGTTCCTGGGTAGGAAACTAGGATCGAGGGGAAGTTTACCTTTTCTAAGCATCATTGCTTAGCAAAAGAAGATGAATGCGCACACTGCCATTCATAACCACCATCAAAATTTCGGGTATTCCGATATTTAATCCTCTTGCACCCCAATGCCCGAATACCTTCGCCATTCACACCTTCGGGTCCAAGAAAATTAAATAGGGGCATCTGTCATACCCCAAATTTTGACCACGAAGATTTCCCATCATTGTGCAAATCATCACCACAATATGGATGTACCTTTATGCCTCATCAATCTCCTCAAGAATTGTTGAGCATTCCCTACTACTAAGAATTAGGGTTTCAAGCCCTCTCAGAGCTCTTAGACAAAGGATCAATCAAGGAATGACATGATCTTCAACTTGTCTAAATCTCTCAAACATCCATAAGGGATCAAGAGGACTCCCACATTAAGGATTAAGCACAAGGCTGCAACATTCCAGGTGGATTAAGCCTCAAGATCGACAGTGTCACCAAGTTAGAGTTTTGGTCGACCAAGGCCTCCAGATGGAAATTTTCCTCTGGGCATGAGCCATTGCTTCAAATCATAACCCAAAATGCTCCATGGGACCTCATGTACCCAATCATCAAGTCAATTTTACCTCAGGGGATGTATTCACCAAAAATCAGGAATTAGGATTTCTTGACCTAATTCACCCCTAAGTTGACTTTTGAGACAAAACATGAGCCAAGACCTCAAGGCATGATTTGAGGGTCTCTAATACACTACATTGATCCATTTGCAACAATGGATTGTGTAGCGAACGATTTTGGACATGGTTCTTAAGCGCGGTCGCTCTCTGCGGTTGAGTTTACTACAGGTCGATTCATTTTTTATCCTATTAAAGCTGATGAAGGAAGGGAAATAGATGTATCCAATTAACCCTGCTTGCATACTGAGTTTAAACAGCGGTCTGTTAGGTTACGGATGCGATCAATGTGGTGGGGTCTTTCTTGTGTTATTTTGACAGACATGTTTCTGGCGGGGAACAAGGATTAGGATGTTAGGACTGATGCTTTTTGATAGATATATGAGAGTATGGGATTTTGGGTTTTTGTTTAGTGTGCTCGCTAAGATCTTTTCTTTCGATCTTATGCCTACGTATTCCCGTTTACCAAAACAGGGAAATCAGAGCGTTCGTAGTTCCTCCTATTCTATGGGAGCAAATGGGTGTTTTTGGTGTCTTGTTCAAAGCCCAAGACGTGAAGCTAAATGTTTTGTATCTTGTTCAAAGCCTAAGATGTGAAGCTGAAAGGTGTATTTGTATCTTGTTCAAAGCCCAAGATGTGAAGCTGAAGGGGTTTGACTTTAGAGAGAATTTGTCGTCTCTAAAGGGGTCTGTTTGTCACAACTGTTGGGTGACTGATTATAAAGGAAGATTCCTTTAACCGGGATACGCGGATCCTAGCAATGCCATAATTTCCTTTATCGGGGATTTTAACCTGAAGGAGAAGACTTTAAATTAGTGTAGAGTAATGCCATCTTTCCTTAGGAATTTCTCATGCTAAAAGAGGGACAGTGGCATAGATGTAGATGATCCAGAGGCTTGCCGCTTACAGCGATTAGATGAAGGGGAAGGAGTTGTTGATGTTTGTGTACTGTGAACGAGTCACAACTTTGATGCTAAAAGGTTGATTGGATCAACCAGTGGTTTTCTTATACAAAGCCTAAGAGGAGGCTAATATGTGTCTCGTACAAAACCCGAGAGAGAGGCTGAAAGGTTTTCACTCGACGATGGAGTCTTTTGGTATCTCGTACAAAGCCCGAGATGAAGGCTATTTGTTTGGCTCAATAAGAACCTTTTTGTATCTCGTATAAAGCCCGAGATGGAGGCGAAAGGGGTGATTGACTCAACGAAGGAGTCTCTTATGTGTCTCGTACAAAGCCCGAGAGAGAGGCTAAACGTTGTTTGACTCCGCTGGGGAGAATCATTATACAAAGCCCAAGAGGAGGCTATAAACTTTTAAGAAGCTGAGAGGTCCTTGTACGAAGCCCAAGAGGAGGCTATCATTCCCGGAGGAAGAGATCATTATACAAAGCCTAAGAGGAGGCTGTGAATACTTCTAAGAAGCCGACGTGTCCTTGTACAACGCCCAAGAGGAGGCTATCATTCCCGGAGGAAGAGATCATCATACGAAGCCTAAGAGGAGGCTATGAACACTTCTAAGAAGCCGATGGGTCCTTGTACAATGCCCAAGAGGAGGCGGGGGTGCTTTTAGGAAGCCTGTGGCTCCTTGTACGATGCCCAAGAGGAGGCCGATGCTTTTAAGAAGCCCGTGGGTCCCCAAACCCTGAAAAATTCAAGACATGCTATTCACAGAGAATAAATCAAGCCAGGAAAGTTTGAGAATCTGGAAGAAACTCAAAGATTCCATTCACGAAGAATACATTCATCTCTGGGAGTAGAGTTTCTTGACAATTCCTAATGAGGACAACCGAAGAGAAGACTGTATCTGGTGATCCTATTGGGGATCTAGTTGTCTATTTCTACGAATAAACGAAACGACGTCACCTAGTTCTAGACGTAGTTGCCGGGGAAACTCGAAATATATATACTATTATTACACAGTTGATATGAGTTTATGAAAGAAGACTTACAGTGAAACAGCCCCACAATACAGTTATATGTATATGAAAGCGGTAAATGAAAGCAATAACCACTTACTCGGTTGTAGAGCTTCCATGCTGTTTGGTTAGTTGTTCAACACAGAAAAATTGAAAACAACAGTATATTTCAAAATCAAAGGAGAAAGTGCTTTGAAAAAGAAAGATTTGGGGCTTACAACTTAAGGAGAGGCCCAGGGTTTTATCAGTGAGCGCACTGTTTGAATTTGTACAGAGGGACTTATACAAGTGACTGTGGCCCAAAAATTGTTTTCTGTACAAAGGGATGAGTCTTACACTCTATCAAGAGGCCCAAAAGTTTTTTAAAAGAGTGAGTGAGGCTTATAACATGAGGGTAGGCCCAGTTGACTTTTCGTTTAAAATGGCGATCGCGTCGAGATTTTCTTTTAACGCGAAGGGGCTTATACAATATCTAAGGCCCAAAAGGTTTTGGTTAAAAGGGGATTGGGTCTTACACTCTAATAGAGGCCCAAAAGTTTTTGAATGGGTCTTATAGCTCGAGGAGAGGCCCAAAAGGTTATTTTTTCAACTGGCGACGATCGTGCCGTTTGTTTTTTACGGTATCGGGACTTATACAATACACTGAGGCCCAAAAATGAGTTGGTCAAAAAAGGATTGGGTCTTACACTCTATTAGAGGCCCAAAAGTTTGACAATGATTTGTTTGAGTGAAAATCCAAGAAACCCTAATTTTATTCTTTAAAAGTAAATATTTAAAGAAAATCAATGAAAAATACCAGATAGGTTTGAATAAACCACTTGTGATTTTTGTTTAAGGTTTGAAAAATGAGGTATAAATCACAAGAGATATTAAAACTCATTTGGTCTTGATTTTTCAAGATGAATCTTCATTTTAAAATGTTTAAAAACAAATAAAAATGAATTTATTCACAAAAATACTAATTATATTAAATAAATAATATAAACTCAATTTTTTTGTTGAATAAAATATTTCAACATTTTTGTGATTTTTTGCAAAAAGAACCAATAAAAAATAATTAAAATTGAAAGAGTTATTAATTTTCCAATTAATTAATAAACCATGAAAATATTGGAAAAAATGACAAAATGTGAAAAAACACAAAATGGCATAGGTGGGGTTTGAACCCAAGACCTCAAGGTTACAAGGCGCGCACCTTATCACTGGGGTGGTGATACATCCATTGTTTGAAACAAAACAACAAATATACAAGACATGCCTTGGTTTTAGGCCTGGCCCAAGGCAAGTTTTGGCAAGTTTTGGCTCAGAAACATGAAGGTCATAACTTTCTCAATTCTTAATGGTTTGAGACAAAATTTATATGCATCTGGACCAGAATTTCATAAGGAATCCAATGGTAGTGGTAATTTTTTCAGATCACACTCCCTCCTCAAAACCCGATAGTGGTTTTGAAAATGACCTATAATTGCATTTTCTATGCTACAACTTGGTACAAGCATGGATTACATGGTGAATTAGCTTAAACACAACATATACAACATGTATGAGATGTTTATAATCAGTGGACTTCAAAGCATTGCATGATTCAAAGATTCCAAGTTGTGAGGCTTACCTCTTTTTTTGAGATTTTGGAGCTTTTGTGCAATCTGTCAAACCTCTTGTTCCAGAAATGATTTGATGCTTTAGACACACTCAAATGATCCCTTAGAAGCTTTTAGGATGATCGGTATTGACTGGTACCTGCAAAAACACAAACAGTCCCTTCCTTGCAAAAGGGGTTAAAAGTGACCAAAATAGCAACTCTCTCAAATGGTGTTCCAGATGGGGGGAACCATTTGGGACAATTTAAGGATGATATTTGGAGTGTGTTTGAGGTTTTATCTGGTTTGGAAAGTGACTAAATCAAGACATGGCTTGAAAAATGCAAAAAAACCTATTTTGAGGTTTTGAGAGGTGACTTTGTGATTTTGTGATTACAGGTCACTTGTGATAGTTTGCACAGCTTACATATGATATATATGAGGTGTGTGTGTGATTGATTGTGATGGAAAAGCTCTCAAGCTCAAAAACTCAAAGTTGCCTTGCTAAAGAAGGCATTTTTGCCAAGAGAAAGAGGTTTTGAGGAAAGCATCTGTTTGATGGCTTTGGTGTACTCAAACTGATCCCAATTGAGCTCTATTTATAGTAGAGCAAGTTTGTTTTGGCAGAAATAGTGAATGGTGGCTGCAGCAGAGGTTTGTTCATTGTTGGCCAATGAAAATCCAAGTCTCCTCTAACCATTGACTAGAGGTTAAAGCACAGAGCTTTGGTTCCCTACTTGTTGGAGGAATCTTAACTGAATTCAGTTGCAAATGTGTCAGTCCATGCCACCTTGATGCTTCCATTGAATGCTCCAATCCAAAATTGGAGTCTTGTCCCTCTTTTAGGGATTTTTAGGAATAACATGCTACTTCTTGTTCCAAAGACTTTGGAGGCTTGGCTCAGTGATTGTCCCCTTTAGATTCAATCCTCAGAGGTGTCCAAGTGGATAGGAGCATTTGGATTTGGCTGATTTTGGTAAATCGAGCAAAAATGCAAAATCTGCCTTGCCTTGACAGATTTCAACAAGGCAACTTGCCAATGTCATATCTCATGACTCAAATTGAATTTGGTAATGTTTTTGGCCATTTTGGAAAGCCCTTACATGATACAACAATTGTTTGAACATGTTTGGTTTTGATCTCTTTTGAATCCAAGTGAAAATCCCCCTACATTTGGCAAAAAGTAGGGTAAAATCTGACTTAGTGAAATTTTCACTAAGTGTTGGAACAAAGTGACTTTTCTTGATTTTGATCACTCCATAACTCAAAATCCATGAGGAATTTGGACATAGGTCAGTATGAAGCTTTTGTAGAGGGCAATGAGATCTACAAATCAAGTTTTGAATGGGGCACAATGGCCTTGTGGTTTAGGAGTTATGGTCCTCCAAAGTTGACACATTAGTGTCACTTTTTCCATAACTTAGAAATTTTAGTTTTTATGGTTACCCCTTTTACAAGTTATCCCACTTTCTTTGATTTTTCTTGATGAATGATGATTCAAATCATACATTAACATCATTTTAGGGTTAAAAATCCATTTTGGTGAAAAATCTCAAAAAGTCAAAGTTGACTTTTGTGCACAGTTGACTTTTTATCAGATGAATTCCAAACTGTGCAATCCTTTATGAAATCATGTCCTTGACCTAAATCAAACTTGATGGACATGTTCCATGGGTGTCATAGGGTATATTGAATCATGTATTAGGGTTTGGGAGCATGTCCTGGTCAAAAGTCAAAGTTACAGTTGACTTTCCTCGCGAAACCCTAATTGTGGTGCAGATGAAATTGAGACTTGTTGCTCAAGCTTCTTGGATTAATCCATTGTTCCAAATGGATCAATATAGTATATTAGAGACCCTCAAACCCTCTCTTGAGGTCTTGGCTCATGATTTGCCCTAAAAGTCAACTTAGGGGTGAATTAGGTCAAGAAACCCTAATTCCTGATTTTTGATGAATGCATCCCCTGAGGCAAAATTGACTGGAGGATTGAGTCCATGAGGTTCCATGGAGTATATTAGGTTATGTTTTGGATCATTGGCTTGTGCCCAGATAAAAATTCCATCTGGAGGCCCTGGTCGACCAAAACCCTAATTTGGTGACACTGTCGATCTTGAGACTTGATCCACCTAAAAAGGAGCATCCTTGTGCTTGATCCTTGAAGTGGGAGTCCTTTTGATCGATTGTGGATGTTTGAGAGGTTAAACAAGTTGAAGATCATGTCATTCCTTGATTGATCCTTTGTCTAAGGCTCTGAGAGGGCTTGAAGCCCTAATTTTGATTGTAGTGGATGCTCACCCATCTTTGGGGAGACTGATGAAATATAATGGTTCATCCATATTGTGATGATTGAAATTCTGGTATCAGACGTGTGATGTTAAGGTGCGATGTTACAACAACACACTCTGCACAATGGACATAATAAACAGCAGAATAACACACTAAATTGTTCACCCAGTTCGGTCTAACTACCTACGTCTGGGGGCTACCAAGCCAGGGATGAAATTCACTACTTGTAGAATTAATTTACAGACTCAACAACCCAGTTGACAATCTCCTAAACTTAATTCCTACTAGTTACTTTCTACCTAAGAAACCACTTAGATATGAGAACACTACTCAATCCCTAAAACAATACTCAAGGAACAACCTCTTTGAGCAACCTTGATCTTACTTCACAGCTTTGATCAAGTAATAACTCTTTATTGCTTCACAGCTTCTAAGAGAGGACAGAAAACGACTCACCAATTCAACCTTGAACACTTTGTTGAACTGTCTTCCCAACATAACTATGGCCTGAGATAGATCCTCCTGGGATTCAGAGCTATTCCCTTTCTCTTCTTGATCCTTTGACACCAAGGCTATACTCTTTGGTTTCTTTTCTGGTTCTTCCTCATTCAACCCAAGCTCAAAAGTTTGAAGAGATCCAATGAGCTCATCAACTCTCTCATCTTGCTGATGTCTTGTGATTCTTCAATGGCAGTTACCTTCATCTTATACTTCTTAGGAAGGGACCTAAGGATCTTCCTTACAAGCTTTTCATCTGACATTTTTTCACCAAGAGCACTGGATGCATTAGCCAGCTCCAGAACATTCATGTGGAAGTCATGAATAGTCTCATCTTCCTTCATCTTCAGGCTTTCAAATTTTGATGTTAGAATCTGAAGTCATGACATTTTTACTCTAGATGTACCTTCATGAGTGGCCTTCAAAATATCCCACGCTTCCTTAGCAACTTCACAGGTATTGATTAACCTGAAAATATTCTTATCCACTCCATTGAAAATTGCATTTAGAGCTTTGGAATTTTCAGGGGCAAACTCATCTTCTTCCTTGGTCCATTCTTCTTCAGGCTTCGGCTTTGAAGTGCCCTCTTTATCTTTGCCAGCATCATCTTTTTCACACACCACAGGTGCTTTCCATTCTTTAATAATGGCCTTCCAAGCCCTGTTGTCCAAGGATTTTAAGAAAGTGGTCATCCTTGGCTTCCAATAGTCATAATTGGATCCATCCAAAATAGGGGGTCTGTTGACGAATCCTCCAACTTCTTTGTCCATCTTTACACCAGAAAGTAACTTCCCTAGATCTCACCCAGAGACAGACAGGATGCCTGCTCTGATACCAATTGAAATTCTGGTATCAGACGTGTGATGTTAAGGTGCAATGTCACAACAACACACTCTGCATAATGGACAGAATAAACAGCAGAATAACACACCAAATTGTTCACCCAGTTCGGTCTAACTACCTACGTTTAGGGGCTACCAAGCTAGGGATGAAATTCACTACTTGTATAATTAATTTACAAACTCAATAACCCAGTTGACAATCTCCTAAACTTAATTCCTACTAGTGACTTTCTACCTAAGAAACCACTTAGATATGAGAACACTACTCAATCCCTAAAACAATACTCAAGGAACAACCTCTTTGAGCAACCTTGATCTTACTTCACAGCTTTGATCAAGTAATAACTCTTTATTGCTTCACAGCTTCTAAGAGAGGACAGAAAACGACTCACCAATTCAACCTAGAATTCTGTATATAAAATTCGTACAAAATACTCAAGACACTCAGCCTATGCTCTTGATCTTCTCTCTGTATTTCTGTACCTTTTCCTTTGGTCTTGTGCGCTTTAAATAGCAACCTGAATTGGGCTTGGACTCCCTACAATATCTGACTTGATTTGTTATTTAAAACTGAATATTCAAAACAGATTTTCTCCTAAAATCTTTTCAAATCTTCAACCTTTTAAATCTCCTACAAATCTGCACCAGATCTCCTATGCAGCGAAGAATATCTAACCCAAGATATTCGCATCCAATGAGACATCTTGCTCTCCACAATTCCAGCTAACACGCAAACCCTAACAACATCACAACCTGATGTTATTAATTCTGCAGATCTAATGTCACAACATCGCCTGTGACATCAGACATCCAAACTTTAGCAATTTAAACACTTAACACAGCTTAGTGTTAAGACTCAATGTTGCAACATCACCACCTTGACATCAACATTGAACATACTTTGTTTTACCAAAATTCCAGCCAATCCAAGAACTTACAATCTCCCCCTTTGGCTAATTTTGGCTAAAACAATCTCTGCACTCTGCACCTTCAGAGACTTTAGCAGCGAAAAAACTTCAATCAATGATTTTGAAACTCCAAGCAGCAACATCAACATCAAAACAGCTACAATCTTCAACCAGCTGCACATATTTCAACAATGTTGCTCCCCCTCAATCATGAACCAGTAAAAACAGCTGATCAAGCAGTTCAGTAATTACTCATTACTCCCCCTTAAATTCAGCATCAGCGATCAGCTCATAAACTTCAGCTTAAGCCAACAACTCCTTTGACAGCATTTGTACTCTTGGACTTTTGGCTTTCTTTCTTTGGCTACTTCTCCCCCTTTTTAGCCACAATTAGAAAATCTTCAATCAGAAGCCCTATTAACTACAGTTAGTACACCCTAGCTCTCATTGTTAGCCTCACAGTTAGCAACCAGGCAAAACAAATCATAGAATGGAAAAACATAAAAAGGTGCATATAACAGCACAAAATTCAAATTACATAACCGGCATAGCAAGTGCAAAAAAAAAAACTAACTTATTATCTAATAACAGCAGATGGAAGTTAGTCTTCATCCGAGCTGGTACCATCAGCATCTTCATCACCTTCATCTGATCCGGAATCCTCAGTATCGCCATTCACATTATCTTCCCCCTGTTCCAAGTTTTTGATCATCTGCTCAATCTTCATTTTCCTGACAGTGCTGGTACTGATAACCATATCAAGATCTTTGCAGGTTGCCTTTAATGCTTCAATCAGCTCAGATTTTGTACTGACATTCTTAACCCCAGAACTTGATGTTGTAACAATGTCTGGAACATGACTCCCAGCAAACAGTTTGGGATGCAAAGATAAAGCTGACTCCCTCTTACATGCTACCTCTGTACTGGTTAAGATTCCAGGATGTTGATCTAAGATCATTCCACAGATAAGGGAAGGGAATGATATAGGAATTTTGATAGCATTGGTGGCACCATGCTTCACCACTTGATCAAATATATAGCTTCCATAGTTGAACTTGACCTTTTTCCCAACAGCATAGATGAACCTTCCTAATCCCACAGTTATGGTAGTTTTGTGATTAGTAGGTACCCAGTTATCAGCACCAATTATGTGCAAAATAGCATACTTGATACTGAGTTTGCTAGCTCTCAATTTATTTTTCAGTGGCCACACCTTAACTTGAGTGGCAGTGATTTCTCTACACACTTCATTATCAGTCACTTCCAGCTCACACCCCTCTTGTTCATCTCTTCCCAGATATTTATTGATGGTACTAGGAGAGAAGTCAATACACTGCCCCCTAACAAACACCTTCATGTAGTTCACACTCCTATTGTCAGAAATGTCTATGGGGATGTTGACAACAAATTCCTTAACAAGTCCACTATAGTACTTAGAGAATCTGGTCACAGTCTTCAGCAGTCCAGCAACATGAATGAGGTCCATAATTTCTTTCATCTCCAAGACATCCTTTCCAAGCTCCCTTTCCAGAGCTAATCTCCTTTGGCATACAAATTTCCATAAGGGAGCACTGCTCGCATAGTGAAAGGATATGTTGTCCACTGGCACTTCAGGGACCTTATTAGAGATTCTTTTTAAAATGGTCTTTCTGACTGGTGTGATGTCATGGACATCTTCCTCAACGTCATCCTCAGATTCAGATTCTTCTCTAATCTTTCTCTTTTTGGAGGGTGTAACAACCTTGCTCTAAGGTTTTGTGGGACCAACAATAGTTTTCTTCTTGCCTTCATTAGACTTCTTTGGAGAGGATTCATCAGTCTTTCCTTTCCTTGTCTTTAGTCTCTTGGCAATACTTGGAACAACATTTCCAATGACTTCATTATCAGATAAATCAACCACATTGATCACATCCTCATTCTTTTCTTCTCCAGGAGTAGTTCTATCATTAATGTCCTCATGCACATCATCTTCTTCCCCTCCTATTTCAGAATCTTCAATGACAGACATAACAAGTCTATGAAGATCAGACTCATCTCCTTGCATGTCTACCTTTTCTGCCGGCATCTGATTCAAAGGTATAGAAATCCCTTTCACAGGTATACCTTTGTCCAGTATTTTGGTAGCTAGATTCCCCATACTCTTGTCAACATCAAACTTTTCTACCACAGTTTGAGACGTGGATAACCTAGGTGTTGATTTATCACTAAATAGGATACTGGTAACAAGCTTCTTTGTTTCAGTGTCTTTAAAGGTAGTTGCGGCCCTTTTAGAAGCAAGTTTAGACGGTCTAGGTTTTCCTGACTCTAGGAGCATTACGGAGATGGGTTGTATATTCAGAGCTTCGTCTTCAGAGTACTCATTTGTAGAAACCCTAGCGTTATTCCACGATGAAATTTTTGAAGAAGTAGATGTCTGCTTTGACATGGTTCCTTTGAGGCAGTATAGGTTGAGATGATTCTTCTTGTTGAAGGAGACGAACCGACGGGAGATATGAGTTTTGATGGATTGTGATTTTGCTATAATAGGAAATGAGGGTCTGAGGTAAGGCGCCAGATTTTGTGTATTTTTTAAAGACCAATCAATGAGTTTCTCCCCCCAAATAAGCTTTCCTTTTACAAATTTGAAGGGATTCAACTTAAGAGTACTTAACTCTAACAGCCTTTCACGCTTGATGTCACAGTCTAATGCTAAAACATCTGTCTTAACATCGATAGATGGGCTGACTTCTATAGGTATCCATAGATAACAATTATCTCTGGACCTGACTCCTTTCATGATCACTTCATCCTCTTCGTTTGTCACCAGACACTCATCCTTGGAATATCTGACTTTGTAACCTTCATCACATAGCTGACTTATGCTAATCAGATTAGTCTTTAAACCTTGGACAAGGATCACACTATCAAGAGTAAGACCATCAAGATTCTTCACTCTTCCACTTCCTTCTACTACTCCTTTTTCTCCATTGCCAAACACAACCTTATTTGCATGGCAAGGATTGAACTCCACCAACTGCTCCTTTGATCCAGTCATGTGCATTGAACATCCACTGTCAAAGTACCATGCATCCATGGCAACATGTCCATCTGAGGTATAAGCCAATAGACACGTGACCTGAGCTTTAGGAACCCATTGTTTAGCAACTTTGGATCTAACCTCCTTCTGTCTGGTTTGAGGAACTGAATTTGGATAACCATGGAGCTTGAAGCACGAGGACTGCATATGTCCAACCCTGCCACAATAGAAGCATCTTACTCTGTCATCTCTAAATTGTTTATGTCTTCTACCATTATGATGATATTGCTGTGGCTCCCACCCATAATGTTGTCTCCTTCTGCCATAGTTGGATTATCTTCTTCTGTACTGAGGATGCTGTCTTCTAGGCTGTCTCCTATGGTGATGAGGCTTCCTTCTTCCATAGTGATGAGGCACAGCATTGTTGTATCCATATCCATACCAGTTTTCCTGATGTTGAGACATCTGATGAGACATGTTCTGTTTGAACCTTGCAGCTTGCATGCTCTTGTGATATTGGGGAGGCATATACTGACTAGCTCCTTGAGGCTGCATCTTCCTCTGATGGGGACCATTCTTTTTCTAAACATTCTGGGGCTGAACAACCTTCTTTGGTGTAGGACCCTGTCTCTTAGGTTGATGTTGAGACAATGGTTGAGACATCTCCTTCTTTGTTCCTGAAGTGCTTGCCACATATCCTATACCAGACTTATCACCAGCAACCTTTTCTGTCTGAAGGATCTTATCAAGTGTGTCTGTACCATAGCTCAACATCCTAACAGACTTGGTCATATGATCAAGGTGAGCTTTAACTAGCACAACTTCATTTTCCAGATCAGCTTTTTCATTCTCAAGCTGAGCAATCTGTTGCTTGTGGCACTTGTTTTCTTGACAAATATCATCACTTTTTAAACACAGCTCTTGATAAGTAGATGCTAACTCCTCATACGTTATTTCTCCATCACTAGAATCATCATCAGAAACAACAGTTCCTGTTAAAGCTCTAACATGCTTTGCTGACTCACTTTCACTTTCACTATCAGAGTCAGACCAGGAAACTGTCATGCCCTTCTTCTGCTTTTTCAAGAAGGTGGGACACTCTTTCTTGACATGTCCATACCCTTCACACTCAACGCACTGAACTCCTTTATCTTGGGCAGTTTTCTCTTCATCCTTCTCTTTTGACTTGCTGATGTCAGAAGATATGTTCTTGACATTAGGCCTGGAGTTATTATTCATTCTCTTGAACACTTTGTTGAACTGTCTTCCCAACATAACTATGGCCTGAGATAGATCCTCCTGGGATTCAGAGCTATTCCCTTTCTCTTCTTGATCCTTTGACACCAAGGCTATACTCTTTGGTTTCTTTTCTGGTTCTTCCTCATTCAACCCAAGCTCAAAAGTTTGAAGAGATCCAATGAGCTCATCAACTCTCTCATCTTGCTGATGTCTTGTGATTCTTCAATGGCAGTTACCTTCATCTTATACTTCTTAGGAAGGGACCTAAGGATCTTCCTTACAAGCTTTTCATCTGACATTTTTTCACCAAGAGCACTGGATGCATTAGCCAGCTCCAGAACATTCATGTGGAAGTCATGAATAGTCTCATCTTCCTTCATCTTCAGGCTTTCAAATTTTGATGTTAGAATCTGAAGTCATGACATTTTTACTCTAGATGTACCTTCATGAGTGGCCTTCAAAATATCCCACGCTTCCTTAGCAACTTCACAGGTATTGATTAACCTGAAAATATTCTTATCCACTCCATTGAAAATTGCATTTAGAGCTTTGGAATTTTCAGGGGCAAGCTCATCTTCTTCCTTGGTCCATTCTTCTTCAGGCTTCGGCTTTGAAGTGCCCTCTTTATCTTTGCCAGCATCATCTTTTTCACACACCACAGGTGCTTTCCATTCTTTAATAATGGCCTTCCAAGCCCTGCTGTCCAAGGATTTTAAGAAAGTGGTCATCCTTGGCTTCCAATAGTCATAATTGGATCCATCCAAAATAGGGGGTCTGTTGACGAATCCTCCAACTTCTTTGTCCATCTTTACACCAGAAAGTAACTTCCCTAGATCTCACCCAGAGACAGACAGGATGCCTGCTCTGATACCAATTGAAATTCTGGTATCAGACGTGTGATGTTAAGGTGCAATGTCACAACAACACACTCTGCACAATGGACAGAATAAACAGCAGAATAACACACCAAATTGTTCACCCAGTTCGGTCTAACTACCTACGTTTGGGGGCTACCAAGCCAGGGATGAAATTCACTACTTGTATAATTAATTTACAAACTCAACAACCCAGTTGACAATCTCCTAAACTTAATTCCTACTAGTGACTTTCTACCTAAGAAACCACTTAGATATGAGAACACTACTCAATCCCTAAAACAATACTCAAGGAACAACCTCTTTGAGCAACCTTGATCTTACTTCACAGCTTTGATCAAGTAATAACTCTTTATTGCTTCACAGCTTCTAAGAGAGGACAGAAAACGACTCACCAATTCAACCTAGAATTCTGTATATAAAATTCGTACAAAATACTCAAGACACTCAGCCTATGCTCTTGATCTTCTCTCTGTATTTCTGTACCTTTTCCTTTGGTCTTGTGCACTTTAAATAGCAACCTGAATTGGGCTTGGACTCCCTACAATATCTGACCTGATTTGTTATTTAAAACTGAATATTCAAAACAGATTTTCTCCTAAAATATTTTCAAATCTTTAACCTTTTAAATCTCCTACAAATCTGCACCAGATCTCCTATGCAGCGAAGAATATCTAACCCAAGATATTCGCATCCAATGAGACAACTTGCTCTCCACAATTCCAACTAACACGCAAACCCTAACAACATCATAACCTGATGTTATTAATTCTGCAGATCTAATGTCACAACATAGCCTGTGACATCAGACATCCAAACTTTAACAATTTAAACACTTAACACAGCTTAGTGTTAAGACTCAATGTTGCAACATCACCACCTTGACATCAACATTGAACATACTTTGTTTTACCAAAATTCCAGCCAATCCAAGAACTAACAATGATGATTTGCACAATGATGGGAAATCTTAGTGGTCAAAATTTGGGGTATGACAGATGCCCCTATTTAATCTTCTTGGACACGAAGGTGTGAATGACGAAGGTATTCAGGTATTCGGGGTGCAAGAGGATTAAATATCGGAATACCCGAAATTTTGATGGTGGTTTGAATGATAGCTTACGCATTCATCTTCTTTAGCTAAGCGATGATGCTTAGAAAAGGTAAACTTCCCCTCGATCCTGGTCTTCAGCCAAGGAGCTGGTCTCAGTTTCCTTTTGGGATAAACCTCCCCTCGATCCTAGTTTCCTACCAAGGAACTGGTCTTAGTTTCTCTTGTTAACTTCCCCTCGATCCTGGTTTCCTACCAAGGAACTGGTCTTAGCTTCTGAAATAAACTTCCCCTCGATCCTGGTTTCCTACCAAGGAACTGGTCTTAGTTTCTGAAATAAACTTCCCCTCGATCCTGGTTTCCTACCAAGGAACTGGTCTCAGTTTCTTTTGTCAATAAACTTTATTGACAAGGGACGCTATTTGTAGCGGCTTTACTCAAACTTCTCGTCGAATTTTCCTGGAGAGATGCCATTTGATGGAAAAACTTTTGATGTCAGACTTGCTGGGGAACCCAATCGTCTGAGTTGTAGAGTTGCACAAACTTCTCTGTTGGAGACGCCATTTATTTCTACCGGGTGGAAAGTAGGTCTCTTGGGAGACTGCTGTCGCTTGGGATCTTACATCATACTTTTCTCGGGATCTTCCTGGAGAAATGCCATATGATGGGGTCCAATTTTGAGGTGCCGATGACCTTTTCATTAGCAATCTTTTCGGAGCGAAACTGGCGTGCTGCCGAATCTCTGATTATGAGGCTTTCTCTGTGGATTTTCCTTAATCTGGGAAAGCAAGGATATCATCTTCAATGGCGAAGAGTGATTTTGATTGAGGGCTCTCTGATGTTTCAGAGGTTCAAGTTATCAAAGTGGTCCAGAGCCTATCTCCAATTTAGAAATAACTGGAGGTGAGATTGTTCGGGCGCCACGCTTCTTGACGAGACAAGAACTGATAACTCGATTGAGAGGACTGTTACCACTACGGAACAAGACTGACTGGAGTGATAGTGATGCAATATGAAATGTGAATGCAAAGCAATAATGCATGATGTATGTATGTATATGCTGACAAAACTGACACGACATACAAACTGACGGGTGAACACAACTGGATACTCGGCCATCGCGGGGCGTGTAGAAATATCGCTGGTTCAAGATAGCAATTCCACCTTGCTTAGGAGAGATAGTCCCTGTTGGGAGCTACCGTTGGTCGCGCTTAGGAGGTAAGAACTCTGTCGTGGCGTGTCAGACGGAACAAGGTCTCTGACACAGTTGATCCCTTCATTCAGGCGTACTGGCGTAGAAGGAGTACTTTGATTCTGCACTTTGAGGTTCGATTACTTCTGGAGAAGCGACCGATATTCCTTTGATGTTCAACAGTCAAAAGAAATTGCCGACTTTATTTTAAAAGCAGAAAAAGTTTTAACAAGTAAATTCATTTTTGTTTTATTTCAAGAATCGTTAATCATGTTAACAACGTCGTTCTGTAAAGCTAAAACAAATAAGAATTACAAACAAAAGCACAAAGGCTCAAATTTTATTGATAAGACGGAGATCAGCCAAACGCGTGATTCCAAAGAGTGTATACAAAGTTAGAAAATGGTAATTTACAGGGAAAAGGGCTACGTTGAAACATAATGACCACTATCCTTCTACCAACTTTGAATTCGGGGCATCCTGAGATTCTGTCGAAGATGACCTTGACCGGAGTTTTCCTCCGATAGATGGTGTAACTGCTGCTGCTGAGGGATTTGCCTCTGTTGAACATAGTTACTTGCCATTATCCCTAATTTTTGCCTGGATTGTACTATGATGTTTCCAATCCATCGGGATGATGATTTTTTTTTATGTCTCTAACTTTTGCCTGGACCACCCTTTCGGGTTTTCAATCCACCGAGACGTTTTTTTTAGGCGAAGTATTTTTTGACTACATCAACATTCGTGGGGTAGGAAAATTCCTCTCCGTCCATGGTTGTAAGTCTCAAGGCGCCGCCTGAGAAAGCTTTCTTGACCACGTAGGGGCCATCATAATTCGGAGTCCACTTGCCCCAGGAGTCAGTGAGAAATGATTGTATCTTCTTGAGCACAAGGTCTCTTTTCCTGAAGATGCGGGGTCGAACCTTTTTGTCGAACACCTTCTTCATTCTCTGTTGATACAGCTGACCATGGCATAGTGCCGTGATTCGCTTCTCCTCGATCAGATTCAGTTCATCGTGTCGACTTTGACACCATTCAGCTTCTGTAAGCTTAGCTTCCATCAATACTCGGATTGACGGGATCTCTACTTCTATGGGGAGCACTGCTTCCATGCCATACACTAGAGAGAAAAGGGTAGCCCCTGTTGAAGTGCGGACAGATGTGCGATAACCGTGAAGAGCAAAGGGTAGCATGTCGTGCCAGTCTTTGTAGGTTACAACCATCTTTTGAACGATCTTCTTGATGTTCTTATTAGCTGCTTCTACCGCTCCGTTCATCTTTGGTCGGTAGGGAGATGAGTTATGATGTTCGATCTTGAACTCTGCGCACAACTCTTCCATCATCTTATTGTTCAAGTTAGATCCATTATCAGTAATGATCTGGCTTGGAACACCATAACGGCAGATGATATTGTTTTTGATAAAGCGGACCACCACTTGTCGGGTTACATTAGCGAATGACGCTGCTTCGACCCACTTGGTGAAGTAGTCAATGGCTACTAGGATGAACTGATGTCTGTTTGAAGCCTTGGGGAAGAGAGAACTTTGAGATGCGTTGGCGGTACATGCATTTTGTCGGAGTATATCTGACACTTGTGACACCTCCTCATGTACTTGTAGCAGTCAGATTCCATTGTCAACCAATAATATCGTGCTCTGAGAATTTTTCTCGCCATTGCGTGTCCATTGGCATGAGTGCCAAAGGATCCTTCATGAATTTCTTTCATAAGCATGTCTGCTTCTGGTCTGTCTACGCATCGAGCAAGACCATGTCGAAGTTTCTCTTATAGAGTGTATCACCGCTCAGGAAGAAGCTGCTTGCCAGTCTTCTGAGGGTCTTTCTATCTTTCCTGTATGCCCCAGGTGGGTACTCTTGTCTCTGAAGGAAGCATTTGATATCGTGATACCAAGGTTTGTCGTCTATGACTGCTTCAATCGTGAAGATGTAAGCGGGCCTTTCAAGGCGCATTATGTCGATCTTAGGCATGTCATTCCATTGACCTACACTAATCATGGAAGAGATGGTGGCTAATGCATCAGCCATGTGATTCTCCTCACGAGGGATGTGATGAAACTCGACTCTGTTGAAGAAAGGTAGCAACCTTCTTGCGTAGTCTTTGTAAGGAATCAATCCTGATTGGTATGTGTTCCAATCTCCTTTGATTTGATTAATAACCAGGGCTGAGTCGCCATATACATCGAAGTTCTTGATCCTTAAGTCGATCGCTTCTTCGAGACCCATGATACAAGCTTCGTATTCAGCCTCGTTGTTCGTATATTTGAGCGTAAGTCTGGCGGTGAAAGGAATGTGGGTACCCTGAGGGGTAACAATGATTGCCCTAATTCTGTTTCCATAATGATTAACTGCTCCGTCAAAGATAAGTGACCACTGGGAACCTGGTTCTTGCCCTTCACTGGGTAGCGGTTCATCGCAGTCTTTCATCTTTAGATACATGACATCTTCGTCTGGGAAGTCAAACCCGATTGATTCTTGATCGTCAATCGGTTGATGAGCCAAATGATCGGCTAAAATACTTCCTTTAACAACTTTTTGAGCGTGGTACTCTATGTCATATTCTGATAACAGCATCTGCCAACGGGCAATCCTTCCCGTAAGAGCAGGTTTTTCGAAAACGTATTTGATTGGATCCATTTCTGAGACCAACCAAGTAGTATGACGAATCATGTATTGACGTAGACATTTGCCTGCCCAAGCCAAAGCACAACAAGTTTTCTCGAGCATCATGTACCGAGTTTCGCAGTCGGTGAATTTCTTGCTCAAATAATAAATGGCAGACTCTTTCCATTTAGTTTCGTCTTATTGGCCAAGTACACATCCAATTGAGTCCTCCAAGACTGTGAGGTAGATGATCAGTGGTCTTCCTTCCACCGGAGGTGATAGAATCGGAGGATTCGACAGATATTCCTTGATACTGTCGAAGGCGGTTTGGCAATCTTCTGACCAAACGCAATCCTGGTTCTTTTTTAGTAACTTGAAAATCGGCGCACAGGTCACGGTCATAAGGAATATGAATCTGGAGATGTAGTTCAAACGTCCCAGGAATCCCCTGACTTGTTTTTTAGTTTTCGGAGAAGGCATTTCTTGAATGGCCTTGACCTTGTCAGGATCAACCTCAATCCCTTTCTGGCTGACGATGAACCCTAGTAGTTTCCCTGAACGGACACCGAAGGTGCACTTGTTAGGATTCAAGCGGAGCTTGAATTTTCTTAAACGTTCGAACAATTTTGACAAATGTTCAACGTGCTCACTCTCTGTTTTTGATTTTACAATCATATCATCGACATATACCTCGATTTCTTTGTGTATCATGTCATGAAATAGAGTAGTCATGGCCCTTTGATAGGTTGCCCCGGCGTTCTTCAAACCGAACAGCACTACCTTGTAACAAAAGGTACCCCATGGGGTGATGAACGAAGTTTTCTCGATGTCTTTCGGCGCCATTTTGATCTGGTTATAGCCCGAGAATCCATCCATGAAGGAGAAATCTTTGAACTTTGCTGTACTGTCTACCAGCATGTCAATGTGTGGTAAAGGAAAGTCGTCCTTTGGACTAGCCTTGTTCAGGTCCCTGTAGTCGACACACATTCTGACCTTTCCGTCCTTTTTCAGAACGGGTATGATGTTGGCTAACCATTGAGGATATTCTGATGTAGCGAGGAAACCCGCGTCAATCTGTTTCTGTACCTCCTCTTTGAATTTGATGGCCATGTCCGGATGAGTCCGTCTCAACCTCTACTTTACTGGCGGACACTCTGATCTTAACGGTAAGTGATGTTCCACGATGCTGGTATCCAACCCTGGCATATCCTGATAGGACCAAGCGAATACATCGGGAAATTATCTGAGAAGCTTTATCAAACTCTCTTTGGCAGTTGGACTGAGCAGTGCCCCAATCCTGATTTCTTTTCTCTCTTTTTCTGAACCCAAGTTTACCGTTTCCAACGGCTCTTTGTGAGGTTCAATGGACCTTTCCTCTTGTCTGAGTAATCGGGAGATCTCTTCTAGAATTTGGTCGTCATTTTCTTCTTCAGCCTAGAATATCGGGAACTCAAAGTTGGGAGAAGGCATCAGATCGTATGTTTCAATGGGGTTTAAAACAAGCAATCTGCATGACGTGATGATTCGTGTTTAGAAGAGATAGAGAAAATGCAAGTGTGTGTAGTGTTTTATTTTACTGCTTGTGTTTATTTTTAATTGTTTTTTAGGATTACCATTTTCTGAAAAACGAAAAGAGAAAACAACTATTAATGCGGAAATTACAGAACGGCATTATTTTATTAATGAACAAGTCGATCCTTGAAACTACAGCCCTATAAAACAAAACTCTGTCGCTTCGGGCAAAGCGAAGAAGGAAATTTACAGAAAGCGAGCCCTATCAAAACATCCGTTTCACCTGGGCAGGGTGAAAGGTTAAAAGATGGCAATTACTTTGACTGATGAACGACCTTCGGAACCTCGACGGCAACCCATTGGCGGCGAACTCATCGGTGAATCACAAAGTCTGGCACCTTCCTTGATTTGTCTTCGGAAATGACGCTGATTTCTGGTGGAGCAGGATCATTGGAATCTGTCTCCCAAGCAGAATTGTCGTAGGAGAATTCCTCAGTTGTATTTTGTATAGCATTTGTGCTCTCAGCTGTATCTCCCTATCCAGTTGGCTGGATGTCTTCGAACCTGATATGAAAGCTTTCGGGTGCAGTGTACTTGACCATATAGTCGTATTTTCCACTTGGTTCTCCCAGCGTGTCCCACACTTCTTTGGAACTGGAGGGGTCATCCCTCTCGATGACGTTAACCTCAGGAAAAGCATAGTTGATGAATTCGAGTCCTGCAAACGTTGCGAATTCATCTTCATGTTGAGTAGCTTCAGGATGACCTGAGTATTGATCCCGTGACATGGTGGGGACATCGGTATTCTGTTCAATGACGGTCAGCTAATTTTCATTGTTCGGCTGACTTTCTTGCCCCAAATCTCCTGGGTAAGGCTGCAACATTGGCAGACCATCCATTGGGCCATAGTAGGTGTAGTCAAAGTTGTCTTTCATCAGAGTGTCTTCCTCTAATGAATTTGGCGGACCACGACATGCTTCTGGATCACAATCTCCATATATCATTTTGACATCTGACCCTGGTATAAATCTCGGACTCTGTACGGGATAGCAAAATGGTATAGGCACCTCTTCCTGAGACATATAACCGTCCTCGTTAAGGTAGGACTTCCATTCTTCATCTGTGTCAGAGGGATCTTCCTCATTGATAGCATGTACTGCTTGAGACACTGGGTGAAGGAAACCTCCACTGTGGAAGAAGTTTTGAAGGGGATGAAGACTTTCATCGTTGGCAGCTGTCTGGGTACAGGTTGCAGAAAAACCAAGACCCTTATTTATTTTATTGTCAATAGGAATGACAAGCTGTCCCCATCCGGTTGTATCGGTACTCTCGACCGCTTTGATAGCATCGTTGTATGAAGAAATGGAAGTCCCTTCTTTGAACTGATTGTTCTTGCTCACCGACAGTGCTTGGAACTGCGTTCCAATAGCCTCCTCGGGTTCTATACCAGTAGACGATGACAAGTTGCTTATAAGCAAGGCTTGTAGTGGATGCTCACCCATCTTTGGGGAGACTGATGAAATATAATGGTTCATCCATATTGTGATGATGATTTGCACAATGATGGGAAATCTTAGTGGTCAAAATTTGGGGTATGACAGATTGATCCCAAAAGTCAAAGTTTAACTTTTTGATTTTTTGATCAATTATGGTTCCCTAACCCTAAAATGATGTTAATGTGTGATTGGAATCATCATTCATCAAGAAAAATCAAAGAAAGTGGGATAACTTGTAAAAGGGGTAACCGCAAAAAACTTAGAAATTTTCTAAGTTATGGAACAAAGTGGTTAGGGTACCAACTTCCAAGGATCATAACTTGAGATCCAAGCAACCATTTTGGCTGATCCCAAGATAGATTTGTAGCTCTCATGGCATACTTTAAAAGTGTCAACTACACCTCATTTTAATTCATCATGGATTTTGAGTTATGGTTGGATCAAAATGGCTGAAAACATGAAATGTCACTTTTTCCAACACTTAGTGAAATTTTCACTAAGTCAGAATCTGTCTTGCTTTTTTTCCAAAAGTAGGGGGATTTTTCACTTGGATCCACAAAGTATCAAGACAAACTATGATCACACATATGTTGTATCATATGAGAGATTTCCAAAATGGCCAAGAACCCCATGAAACTCCACTTAAGCCATGAGATATGACAATGGCAATGTGCCTTGCTGTAAACTGTCATGGCAAGGCAGATTTGTGCATTTTGCTCGATTTGAGCAATTTTTGCAAATGACAAACAAGTTTATCCATCTGAACACCTCAGGGAGGGAGCAAGGAGGGACAAACACTGATCCATAAGCCTCCCAAATCTTTGGAACTAAAGTAGCATGCCAAACCTAAAAAACCCTAAATAGTGGACAAGACTCCAATTTTGTTTTGGAGCATTTAATGGATGCACCAAGGCGGCATGAATTGAGCCATTTCCAACTGAATGAGTCAAGGATGATCTCTGAACCAAGGGATAATAGGCCTGTGCTCTAACCTCTAGTCAATGGCTAGAGGAGACTTGGATTCCTATTGATCAACATTTGCCAAACCTCTGCTGCAGTTGCCATTCACTATTGCAGCCAAAACAAACTTGCTCTACTATAAATAGAGCTCATTTATGCTCAGTTTAAGTATACCAAAGCACTACAACACTTGCTTTCCTCAAAATCTCTTTCTCTAGGCAAAAATACCTTCTTTAGCAAGGTAACTCTGAGTTTTTGAGTTAGAGAGAAATTTCAACACAACTCATGATCCAAACACATCCAATATGTCATATCTAAGCTGTCCAAACTCTCAAAAGTGACCTGTAACACCAAAATCACAAAGTCCCCTCTCAAAACCTCAAAATTGGACTTTTTGCATTTTTCAGGCCATGTCTTGATTCAGTCACTTTCCAAACCAGATAAAACCTCAAACACACTCCAAATATCATCCTTGAACTGTCCCAAATGGTTCCACACATCTGGAACACCATTTGAGAGAGTTGCAATTTTGGCTACTTTTGCCTCTTTTGCAAGAAAGGGCCAATTTCCATTCCTGAGGTTTCCAGCTGATTCCAATCATCCTAAAAGCTTCCAAGGGATCATTTGAGAGTGTTGAAAGCATGAAAACATTTCTGGAATAAGACACTTGACAGATTGCCCAAAAGGCTCCTAAAAAGGTAAGCATCTCAACTTGAACTCTTTAAAATATGCATGGCTTTGAGGTCCACTAATCATGCACATCTGATACATGTTATATGTGTTGTGTTTGAACTAATTCATCATGTAATTCATGCCTGCAACAAGAGATAGCACAGAAAATGCAAATCATGGCCTATTTCAAAACCGCTATCGGGTTTTAAAATGGGGACCTCATCTAAAAAACCACCACCACCATTGGATTCCTTGTGAAATTCTAGGCAGGATATACTTAAATTTTGTCCCAATCCATGGAGGAATGAGAAAGTTACAAGCTTCACGTTTTGGCCAAAATCTTGCCTTGCCTTGCCTTGGCCAGGCCAAAAACAAGGCAAGCCTTGTATATTTGTGGTTGGGGTTTGATACACGGATGTATCACCACCCCAATGGTAGGGCGCATATACTGCACACAAGAGGTCTGGGGTTCGAATCCCCCTCGCCCCATATCCTCTTTTTTACCACTTTTTCATATTTTATTATTTTTCTTATTATTTTTAATGATTTGAAAAATTAATAACTTCCTCAATTTTAATTATTTTTGATTGGTTCTTTTTGCAAAAAATCACAAAAATGTTGAAATATTTTATTCCACAAAAAAATCAAATTTATATTATTTATTTAATATAATTGGTATTTTTATGAATAAATTCATTTTTAATTATTTTAAATATTTTAAAAATGAATATTCACCTTGAAAAATCAAAACCCAATGAGTTTTAATTCATCTTGTGATTAAAACCTCATTTTTCAAACCTTAACCAAAAATCACAAGTTGTTTATTCAAGCTTATTTGGTGTTTTATCATTTTTATTGATTGTCTTTGAGAATTTACTTTTAAAATGATGAAATTAGGGTTTTGATTGATTCCACCATCATCAATGATTTTCAAAAACACTTTGGGCCTCTCATAGAGTGTAAGACCCAACCCCCTTTGTACCTAAACCTTTTTGGGCCTCAGTCATTGTATAAGTCCCGACACAGTTTTCAAAATAACGGTGCGATCGTTGTTTTTCATCTGGGCCTCTCCTTGAGTTGTAAGCCCATCTCTTGTATAAAAAAAACACTTTGGGCCTCTAATAGAGTGTAAGACCCAACCCCCTTTTTGAAAAACCATTTTTGGCCTCATTAATTGTATAAGTCCCACTGTATTTTCAAAAACAACGGCGCAATCGTCGTCTTTTTAACAAAAACAACTGGGTCTCTCCTCGAGCTATAAGTCCCATTCCTTTTCAAAAACAAAAAAATTGGGCCTCTCCTTGAGTTATAAGCCCCATAATTTGTACAAAAACACTTTGGGCCTCTAATAGAGTATAAGACTCACCCCTTGTACATAAAAACTTTTTGGGCCTCACATTGTATAAGTCCTTCTGTACAGTTTTCAAAACAACGGTGCAATCATTGTTAAAACTTGGGCCTCTCCTTGAGTTGTAAGCCCCAACAATCTCTTCAAAGCACTTTCTCCTTTGATTTTGAATACAATATTGTTATCAAAACTTTCTTTGTTGAACAACTAACAAAACATCATGGAAGCTCTACAACGGGTAAGTGTTTATCCGCTTTCATTTACCGCTTTCATATAAATATATCTGTATTGTGGGGCTGCTTCATTGTAAGTTTTGTTTCACATATTTTTATATACTTGTCACATATCCACTGTGTAATACTAGTATAGTTATTAAGAGTTTTCCCCGGCAACTACGTCTAGAACTAGGTAAAGTCCTATTGGTCACTCTTAAAAACAAACAAAACTAGATCCCCCGTAGGATTCCAGATACAGTCTTCCCTTCTCTTGGGGTTAAACAATATGGAACAAAGAGAAAGGCAGTATTCTCGGTGAACCTTTTCTCAGACTGTCACCCTTAGAAATTGTCAAAGAAACTCTACTCCCCAGAGTTGATCTATTCTCTGTGAATAACATCTCTTGAGTTTCTTCCAAATTCTCAAACTTTCCTGGAATGATCTTTTCTCTGTGAATTGTATTTCTTGAACTTCTCTTGGTTTGGGGACCCACAGGCTTCCTAAAAGCATCCCCGCCTCCTCTTGGGCGTTGTACAAGGACCCTTCGGCTTCTTAGAAGTTCTCATGCCTTCTCTTGGGCTTAATACAAGGACCCGGACGACCTCTTAAAGGTATAAGACAGAACTTAGTCATCCTTTGCTAGAGCAGTCTTTCCAGCGTCAAAACTCTGGCAATTTTAGGGTTAATACTCATCCCTTAATGCTCGTGCCTCCTCTTGGGCATTGTACAATAGATAAAACTCTAGACTTGGACAGTTTAAACCCCCTTGAGTCTCAAAGACATTCTCAAGTTCCTTTCAAACATAGGAAAAAACACTTATCACTCTGAAACCCGGTCTCTCTCATGAGAGTTCCCCACCCTTGGGCCTGCCTATGGATCTAATCCTCAGTAGTAAGATAGCCTCGTCTTAGGCTTTGTACAATGAGTCCCCCAACGGAGGTAACCTTTTCAGACTCTCTTGTTGAGTCAGTCTCCCTTTTAGCCTCTGTCTCGGGCTTGGTACAAGACATATAAAAACCCACTCTCTTGTTAAGTATAAAAGATTCTCTTGTTGAGTCAAATTTTAGCCTCCGTCTTGGGCTTCATACAAGACACATATAAAACACTCTCTCGTTGAGTATAAAATATTCTCTCGTTGAGTCAATCCCCTTTTAGCCTCCGTCTTGGGCTTCATACAAGACACATATAAAACACTCTCTTGTTGAGTATAAAAGACTCTCTTGTTGAATCGATCTCCTTTTAGCCTCTATCTCGGGCTTCGTACAAGACATCAAAACACTCTCTTGTTAAGTATAAAAGACTCTCTTGTTGAGTCAAACAGACTCTCTTGTTGAGTCAATCACCTGTCAAACAGACTCTCTTGTTGAGTCAACCTTTTTAGCCTCTGTCTTGGGCTTTATACAGGACAGATAAAAGCACACTCTTGTTGAGTCAAACCCTTTCAGCCTCTATCTTGGGCTTTATACAAGATACATTCTCCCCAACGGAGTTAAAATCCCTTCTAGCCTCAATCTTGGGCGTTGTACAAAACAGAAAGAACGTTTGCCCCGGAAAAGTCAAACTTCCCGCCTCCTCTTAGGCTTTATATAAGGAAACCCCGGTTGAGTCAATCAACCTTTTAGCATCAAATTTGTGCCTTGCTCACAGCATACAAACATCAACAACTCCTCTTTAGAGATGACAAATTCTCTCTCATCCAAAACCTTTTAGCTTCACATCTTGGGCTTTGAACAAGATACAAACCACCTTTAGCTTCATGTCTTGGGCTTTGAACAAGACACCAAAACAACCTTTTTCCTCCCCTAGAATAGGAGGAACTACGATCGCTCTGATTTCCATGTTTCGGGAATACGTAGGCATAAGATTGCAAAATCTTAGCGAGCATACTAATCAAAAACTCAAAATCCAGTACCTCATTTAGTCAACCAAAAGCATCAAATCTAAACACATTACCAAAAACCTCACAAATAGTCCAGACGCTGTGTTCTTAGGAAAAATAACCAAAGACAGACCCCCCTTTTGATAGCATCTGTAAACCAACAGTTTTGACTGTTTAACCTCAGTATGCAAGCAGGGTTAATTGGAGACATCTATTTCCCTTCCTTAATCAGCTTCACAGGATAAAAAATGAATAGATTTATAGTACCAAGGTGATAGTGATTCGAAACCACAAAAATCGCACTACAGAAAAATGGCGACCACAGTGGGAGTCCACTCCTTCTCACAGTCTTAGGTAGAAAGCCCTCAGATCACAAAGTACTACAGAAATGACGACTCTGCTGGAGAGTCATTGTCTGTTAGGATCATAAGACTAGAGGTCTAGGATGTTAGGACAAATATATATACTGCTTTTCCTAATTGATATCCGTGTTTATTTTTCTGCTAATGGGAATACGTGTGATGCCGCATGTGGAAAGATTGAGTATACACCTAAGATAGGGGATGGCATTATACGGGTAATCTTACGGGAAGTGAATCCCAGTTAAGAGTTCCCGGTCGACCATCAAACTCAGTGGAGACTCCCTTTGCAGATACATTACCTATACGACTTCGGTTGTTGAAAGTAGTGTGGTCGATTGGGTTATCTGAGAAGCTGAGGTTTTTAGTAGACTGAAACCATTTTGTAGTGCGGAAGCTATCGGGAATAGTTGTCATGCGATACTACCCTCATTTGAGATCACTCTAAGATACATCAGTTTGCTGGTGATCCGCTTGCTGTTGTTATCCTAAGAGGGGTCAATGATTTTGCGGACAGGTACAAAAAATCACCAGTATAAACCTTTGGGGATGGGTAGAGCCTTGACTTCATGACACCGACCCCTTGACCCCATGTTTTTTCTATGTTTTTGTGTGCTGCATTCATACATTCATTTAAAAAACATTTAAACAAAAAAAAAATCTTCTCTTCTAGTCTCTCTTTTTCAAATTAAACTAAGACAATGATTGCAAATGTCAGATAAAGAGATTGCTAATAGATTTCGGTAGAAGGAAAACTCACAAGTACACCTTCAAGGTTCCAAAGTTAGAGGATTTAAGAGGTTTGGCGAGGATGATCACCAACCCTGAGGCTTTCAGAGCCAAGTATGGGGGACTGCTGTCTCTATTAAGGGTCCATGTAATTGATGGAATCCTGTCCACACTCATTCAGTTCTACGATCCAATTTATCACTGTTTCACATTCCCGGATTATCAGTTAGCACCAACACCGGAGGAGTGTTCTCACTTGACTAATCTATATATCACTGATCAAGCTCCCTTTTCTGGACTGGAAGAAATTCCAAAAGATCAAACCATTGCAAGAGCAATTTATTTGGACGAGTCAGAAGTCAGGACTCACATGACCACCAAGGGTGGTATCCAGGGTTTGCCAGCCCAGTTTTTGATAAAGAAGGCCATGTACTTTGCTAGTATAGGTAATGCGCATGCTTTTGAGAGCATCTTTGTTTTTCTCACCTACGGGTTATTTTTATTTCCCAACATCGATAACTTTGTAGATATCAATGCCATTAAGATATGTCTGGTTGGAAATCCTATACCAACCTTACTCGCAGATGTGTATCATTCGGTACACTTAAGGAAATTATACAGCGGAGGAATGATCACGTGTTGTGTACCCTTGCTATACAAATGGTTTATTTCCCACTTGCCCAAGTCTGCTGCTTTTTGGGATTAAAAGAACACTTTACGTTGGTCGCAGAGAATCATGTCTCTTACTAACTCTGTGATGTCTCTTACTAACTTTATTGTCGAACCCACAGAGACCAATGTCAACCTACTGTGATCTATCGTTGCTTTGTAAAGCTAAGACTAATGATAATTGATAAAAGGGAAACTAAGACTAGAACTAAAATAAAACTAAGAAAATATGATAATAAAGAGAAGCCGGAATATGGATTCCGCGTTCCTAAAGGACTTTGTAGAATTCGGGTACTAATTACAACTATAACCTAGTTCCGTAGAATATAACGACTTAAAAATTTCGCCTCACGCTCTCGCGGTATTAACTAAAGTCATGTTTCCTACTCGCTGTATTTAGATATGTTGCCTAATTTCCACTATCCGATTCACTCCTCACGCTCCCGCGTCTCGGCTTAAACCTTAATTTGCCTTTCACTCTCGTGACAAAACAATGTTAAATAACCTCTCACTCTCGTGACAAAGCTACTTAAATTAGACTTGGAAAGTAAAACCAAAACAAGCATATTTTCATAAATTCGCACCTATAATTTCTACGGAGTCTCGTCAGTAACAACGGTCCTCATACACCGGACTCAAGTTGCTTAGCCGGACATGTTACTAATTAAAAACGCATAAATCATTACGGTTACGATAAAGAACGACATGACAATTAAATTTGACAAACAAAGCAATAATGATAAATAATGCGATAAAAAGGACCCTGTAAATAATGCAAAAAGGAAAGCTGGAATTACTTCTGGAATAATGCAAAATAAACTTCGCGTACAATAACGGGAACTGAATTTGAAATAAATGAAACAGCACCTAAGACTAATGGTGTGGTAGTTCCTCGATGTGAGAAACTACGACTTTTACATGGTAAACTGCCTAAAACTATGAAGGAATAAATTGCACAAAACTTCCATCCCCCGGTAAAGCCAAGAAGATGCCTATATAGAGAGGGAAATTCCGTTTTGTAACTTCCATGGAGCATAAATGAGTGGTGGAGAAAGTGGGAGTAGTGGGAAGTTGGAGACTGGGTTGAGTGAGTTCAGGAGAAAGTGTTGAACGTGCGTGACTGAATTGGCCCTTCGTATCCACGTCTGTATTCTGAACATTATAACCATTATGTGCGTGTGACGGTCGTGGTGCTCTCGTGACGAGCGTGGTGGCCTTTAATTTGCGTGACGGTCGTGGTGGCTTGTGTGACGCTCGTCACACACACCACTTTCTATTTTTCTGCTTTTTCTCTATCATTTCTTCCCGTTTCTTCTCATTTTTTCATATTTTTCTACTTTGCTCATTTTTAGCTTGGAAAATGAAATACCTGCGAAAATGCTAGAATACTCGCAGAATAATCGGAACTTAAGCTGAAATAACGTAATTATTAGTAGTAAATCAAGGCAAATATATGTTACATTTTCGTGTTATCAAACTCCCCCACACTTAAACCTTAGCTTGTCCTCAAGCAAACCATGACTCGTAAGGAAAATAGTGCAAACGGATACTCGTCCTAGGCTACTTGCTCACACATTAATGATATCGTAACAACACAATTCTGCTTTTGCGGTCATCAACCTCCCTCCTATACAAACCAATCCAAATTATGTCATTATACCTAAGCCTAATTCAGTCATCCTTCTTTCATCCCTTTTCATTCTGGCACAATCACATTAAGCCCGTTATCCTTTCACACTCATGGTAGGATGGGCTGTTAGTGACTATGATCTCATTATTATCATTTTTTTTTATATTTTGGCACATTGGCTTAAAAATCAATAAAATAAAGAAGTTTGCATCGTTGGGCTAAATGATCGGGTGAGGATCACCGAACTTAGAAGGAGCATTTATTTTTTTCTTTTCTTAATTTACCTTTTAAGCCTGAGATCATACACTTATTTGCACCGGCTTCCTACTTAGTGCGTGCTTAGGACGGTGCTGACTGCTAAATAAACTACTTAGGGACTACTAAAGGGGTGAGAACTTAAGGCTATGGCATAACAATACTTAAATCGATTTCCATAATTTAGAGGCTCACATTGTTGAGACGATACCGATCTTGCGGAATTTTCCCAAGTCTCACAATCTAACCTCCATTTTTTCTGTAACCTAAGATTTTCAAAAGAAACACTATTTTTAACTAAAAAATTTTCAAAATATTTGGTATGGCTCAAGAGAATGGGAAAATCGATAAACAACATAAAATCATCATAAAGACTCGACAGCACATGCACAGATGGACGAAACATTTAAAACAGAAAAAATTTTAAAATCATGCTGGAAAACAGTAAACCTAACTAGAAAGCGGTAAATGTTCCTCCCCCACACTTAAACTAAACATTGTCCTCAATGTTTTGATAAAAGGTGGTAGAGGAAAGATGGAACCTGTATGAATGCTGTTGCGTGCTACCACAGCCAAATTCGCGCTGATTCTTCCCTTGTCGTCCCTGTCTTCGCTGGCCACTTTTACTCCGGTGTCTTGTACTACGAGTTATCTGAATTTGCTGAAACTTCATTTTCTTGAAGCCGTTCATTATATTGCCTATTTCTGAAGGAAGTACCTGCAAAACTTGTTAGAAAAATACGGTGCGGTGTGTGCAGGTGGAACCTAACCATGCAAAGAACAAGGAGGATGTAAGTTACGAACGGGAGAGACATGCTTTCTCCCATCATACTTGTCATTGGTGTCACCACCAGCAGCGACATTCGTAGGAATGTGCGTGGGCACCAACTCATCTTAAGGGATTGT
Source organism: Lathyrus tuberosus (assembly GCA_022829125.1). Classification (NCBI taxonomy): domain Eukaryota; kingdom Viridiplantae; phylum Streptophyta; class Magnoliopsida; order Fabales; family Fabaceae; genus Lathyrus; species Lathyrus tuberosus. The sequence goes on along the minus strand of JALAZF010000120.1, from coordinate 13,797,127 downwards.
CACCTAGAGATTTTTCGTCTAAATATGGCTGAGACGTGACAAGCGATACAATTCTTTATTTTTTGCAAACACAAACAATAAAAGTAAAACATTAAATTAAAACCTCGTGGGTTTCCTCCCACGCAGGGATTTGTTTAATGTCGATAGCTCGACGACTAATAATTTTCGGTTTCCATGGCCACTTATCAAGCCATCTCACAAATCCCTCACCTTTTCTTCTCTTCCTTCTGTGGGCTGCTTCATTCTTTTAAACTTGTGGTGGCGGTTCTGGATCTATCCTAAGTAATAGCTTTTCGAGTTTGGTCTTAGTTATTTCATCCATCACCTCAAAGTTTAACCTTACCCCCTTAACAGTAATGATATCCCTAGTTTCATGGTCCTCGAATTTTCTCTTTTTATGCGTGACCTCAAACAAAGATGCATCGGTGTAGATATTTTCCAATACCTCCGCATACCTTAGCTTCCATAAACCTTTGCGAGAAAGGAATTGGTGGGATATATGGAGAAGGAACGACATTAAATGGTTCCTTTTCTACCTCTTCGACAACCTCCCTTTCGGGTGGTGTCGATGGATTTTTCTCAATCTCTACTCTCATCTCACCAGAACTCTCCTCAACCTCATTATCACTCTCCTCAACCTCATTATCACTCTCCTCGGGATTCTCGATTTGTTTTTCATTAATGGTTGTTACAACATCCGCATGCTCCTCAGGGTAGGGTCCTATAGGTGTCTGTGCAAGCAGGGAGATTTGAGTCTCCAATGCCCCAGTGTGAGTCGCGAGGGACTCGACCATAGTGTTTATCTTCCTAAGGGTTTCATAAGTATCGAGATGTTGTTTTCTAAGCTCTTCATTCTGGAGAGTTTGTGTCTCCACAAAGTGCTCCATCATAGACTCTACCCTAGAATTAGTTATTGTTTCAATGAAGTCCTCCATTAATGCTTCGAGGTTGGAATTAACAGATTCTTGTGGTTCCTCGAAATATTAGGAATGGTGATCGTAGAGGAAATTTTGGTGCGGTTCCTCGAGATATTGGGAGTGAGTAAGTGTCGCATTGAAATCCTGCATTACTATTTCTAAGTTAGAATTATGAGATTCTTGCGGTTCCTCAAAATTTTGGGAATGGTAATCATAGGAAAAATTTGGTTACGGTTCCTCAAAATATTGGGAGTATTGCGGTTGGTAATTGTAGAGAAAATTTGGGTGCGGCTCCTCAAGATATTGTGAGTGGTTATCATAGTGAAAATTTGGGTGATACATAGTTTTTAATTTTTTTTAATTTTTTTATTATTATTATTATTATTTTTTTATGGGAATGCCTTAGTCTATACGGTGCAACAACGGAATAACAATATTGACTGTTGGTCCCCGGCAACGACGCCAAAAACTTGATGCGTCCGCAAATGCACGGAAATATCGAAGTAATATAAAAGATTGTCGAACCCACAGAGACCAATGTCAACCTACTGTGATCTATCGCTGGTTTTGTAAAGCTAAGGCTAATGATAATTGATAAAAGGGAAACTAAGACTATAACTAAAATAAAACTAAGAAAATATGATAATAAAGAGAGGTCGGAATATGGATTCCGCGTTCCTAAAGGACTTTGTAGAATTCGGGTACTAATTACAACTATAACTTAGTACCGTAGAATATACCGACTTAAAAACTTCGCCTCACGCTCTCGCGGTATTAACTAAAGTCATGTTCCCTAATCCCAAGATTTTGCTCTCGCTCGCCCCGGTAACTAGGAAATATATTTTGAAAGCCAATAATATCCTAAACGTATCGAAAGCGCTCTCGCTGTATTTAGATAAGTTGCCTAATTTCCACTATCCGGTTCACTCCTCACGCTCTCGCGTCTCGGCTTAAACCTTAATTTGCCCTTCACTCTTGTGACAAAACAATGTTAAATAACCTCTCACTCTCGTGACAAAGCTACTTAAATTAGACTTGGAAAGTAAAACAAAAACAAGCATATTTTCATAAATTCGCACCTATAATTTCTACGGAGTCCCGTTGGTAACAACAGTCCTCATACACCGGACTCAAGTTGCTTAGCCGGACATGTTACTAATTAAAAACGCATAAATCATTACGGTTACGATAAAGAACGACATGACAATTAAATTTGACAAACAAAGCAATAATGATAAATAATGCGATAAAAAGGAACCTGTAAATAATGCAAAATGGAAAGCTGGAATTACTTCTGGAATAATACAAAATAAACTTCGCGTACAATAACTGGAACTGAATTTGAAATAAATGAAACAGCACCTAAGACTAATGGTGTGGTAGTTCCTCGATGTGAGAAACTACGACTTTTACATGGTAAACTGCCTAAAACTATGAAGGAATAAATTGCACAAAACTTCCATCCCCCGGTAAAGCCAAGAAGAAGCCTATATATAGAGGCAAATTTTGTTTTGTAACTTCCATGGAGCATAAATGAGTGGTGGAGAAAGTGGGAGTAGTGGGAGTAGTGGGAAGTTGGAGACTGGGTTGAGTGAGTTCAGGAGAAAGTGTTGAACGTGCGTGACTGAATTGGCCCTTCGTATCCACGTCTGTATTTTGAACGTTATAACCATTATGTACGTGTGACGGTCGTGGTGCTCTCGTGACGAGCGTGGTGGCCTTTAATTTGCGTGACGGTTGGGGTGGCTTATTTGACGGTCGTCACACACACCACTTTCTATTTTTCTGCTTTTTATCTGTCATTTCTTCCTGTTTCTTCTCATTTCTTCATATTTTTCTACTTTGCTCATTTTTAGCTTGGAAAATGAAATACCTGCGAAAATGCTAAAATACTCGCGGAATAATCGGAACTTAAGCTGAAATAACGTAATTATTAGTAGTAAATCAAGGCAAATATATGATACATTTTCGTGTTATCACTCTGACATCGATTGGTACAATCGAATCTATGACGGGATCAGGATCATTGACCGTTGTGGAAATTTCCCAAATGTACCCCTTATAGGAACTAAGGGAGGGATCAACTATCATCCAATTTTAGTTCGTCGTCAATTTTGATACCCAATGAGGCATGTTCCGCGTAATGCTCATCTAGAAGGTCTTTTCTTCAAGGAAGGGGAAAACGACAGGGCACTAAAGGCAGAAATAGTGCATGGTTGGAAACATGTTCATAGGAAAGGAAGAGAGTCTCTAGGAAAACCAGACCGCGTCTCGGTGGAGCCTTACCTCCACTGTGTACAAACTAGAGCTCTCAAGTTGAGGATGCCTTACCCTCGCCAGGATGTTCTTTCATTAAGGACTCTATCCTTTATTTTATGTCTGATACGGAAAAACTTCAGGTGACTCTCAACAAAGTTCAACAGGAGAAGAGGTCTTGGAAGAATAAGTACTGCATTCTCAATGTGGAGTGTAAGAAAATACAGCAGCTCTTGAAAGATAAAGATGCTCTGCTTGAGATTTTAGAGCAACATGCTGTAGAAAAGCAGGATGACCAAAGGAATTTGCTCGCTCCTTTCACTTGGCAAAGGAATGATAACCCGACAACGGCTCAAGAGCCCTGGTCAAAGAAAAGGAAAGCACCAGAACCAGCCCCTGAGCTCTCCTCAGAGAGGACTCGGGACCCATAAGTTTAGATTCCTTTTAACAGCACTTTGTAATCTACTGTATTTCCATTTCCGCAATCTTTGAATTCAATAAAATGGGGTTTCCCCCACTGTTTGATATTTGCAATCTAATTGTTGAAGTTTACTTTGAATAAACAAGAATAATTAATATTAAACATTGCATATCATTCATCATTCTCGCATAAACGCATTCTTCTTCCCTGCGAATCTCACGTTTGTATCTCGATTCTAGAGTCAAAGTGTCTCATTCGTACGATACTCGGGCCAATCGACAGAAAAAGATGGATGATCTCGAGGAAGAGAACAGAGAGTTGAGAGAAGAGATCGACACTCTGAAAGAGGATATGAGAAATCTTCATAACGACATGCAAGCTTTAGCAGAAGCTCAGATGCAACAACAAAGGACTGTGATCTCAAAGATCACATCAACGCCCATAGTGGAGACGTATGATCCTAGGTACAAAATGCCGAAAGATCGCCCCTGGGGTATGCCTATTAACTATATCCCGAAAGGATATATTTCGCCGATCATGGAAGATCAGGGAACCATAGCAGGAACCGCTGGGCCTGAAGGTTACCGACTTCGGGAAGGCGAAGATGCCAGGGGCATGACAACAACTCCTGAAGGTTACAAACTTCGGGAGAGGGAAAGACCTAGAGTCACTGCCATGATGACTATACCACCACCCGTGGTACACACTGTCCCGGAAGGACAGATTCCATAGATACCTTCTGGTGGAAACAAAAGTATGTTTGACAGAATGAATGAGTTCCAGGAACAGTTCTTGGAGATCCAGAAAGAGCTGCAAGCCCTTCGCGGTCAGGACCTATTTGGAAAGACGCCGCAGACCTTTGTTTGGTCCCCCATGTGAAAGTTCCGCACAAGTTCAAGGTGCCCAAATTTGAAAAGTACAAGGGTAACTCTTGCCCTCAAAGCCATTTGGTGATGTACACTCGGCGAATGTCAACTCAGACAAAGAAGTAGGAGCTGCTGATTCACTACTTTCAGGATAGTTTAACCGGTGCCGCACTCAAATGGTACATGGGTTTAAACCGCACTAAGATCGGCACTTTCAGAGATCTTGGCGCTGCTTTCGTTCAGCAGTATAAGTATAACCTGGACATGGCACCGGATAGAGATCAACTCAGAGCCATGTCGCAGAAGGACAAGGAAACTTTTAAGGAGTACGCTCAGAGATGGCGTGAAATCGCCGCCCAGATTTGTCCACCTCTTGAGGAAAAAGAGATGACAAGGATCTTCTTGAAAACCTTAAGCTCATTTTACTACGACAGAATGGTTGCCAGTGCGCCCAGTGACTTCACCGAGATGGTGGGCATGGGAGTTCGTCTTGAGGAAGCAGTCCGAGAAGGACGTTTAGTTAAAGACGCTGGATCATCAAGTAGTACAAAATGATACGGTAGTGCTCTCCCTAAGAAAAAAGAGCAGGATATTGGGAATATCTCTCTCGGAAAGCAAAGGCAATGATCTAACCAGTAGCAGCTGTAACTTCTATTATCAACCCTACGCCTGTTCCTACGTATCAATCTCAGGATGCGCAAAGCCAACCGAATCAATAGCAATATCAGTAAAGGACACAATAGCCTCTTCAGCAGGCTCGTCCTCCGTACAACAACAACCGTACAACACGACCACCAGGGTTTGACCCTATACCGATGTTGTACGCAGAACTGTTTCTACTCTTACTGGTCAAGGGGTACGTCCAAACCAGGTCTCCTCTTACAGTACCGGAGAATCCGCCTTTTTGGTTCAAGGCAGATCAGACTTGTCCTTACCATCAAGGAAGAGGGTCTTATCTTTCAAAGATACGAATCCGAATGTTCTCATGAACCCGTTGCCTCAACACGAGAAAGCTGCAGTCAATTTGATAGAGGGAGAGTCTAACGACAGCTATCAAATTCATGATGTACTCTTATTGAGGACCAATCTGGTTAAGATGCATTGCAGACAGAGTGGGTATGGCCATATACCACCTCATAATTATCATCAGTGTGATATCTGCTCTAAAGACAATCAAGGATGTTCGGTGGTGCAATCAGCTCTACAAGAACAATTGGATCTCGGATGGATCCAAGAGCATCGAGTTCGTGGGGTCAACATGACTTAGACGAATTCCAACATCATTCAGAGCCATGACATCCGTGCGATGAATGTCAACTTGGTGGCAATGCACTCAAGGCAAAGCCCGTATCATAATCTGCCAAGGCACGATTATAATTCTTGTCTGATTTGCTCGGTAAACAATCAGGGATGCTCTTTTGTACAAGAGGCCTTCCAACATCAGATGGATCTTGGGTGGATCCAGGACTACCATGATAAAAATATTTATCAGATCAACATGATTCAAATCTTCGATATTCGCTTAATGAATATCAGCTTGGTAGAATTACACGCTAAGCAAGTCCAACTCGGTTTTCTGACTTCGCATAATTACCAGAGCTGTAAAGGATGTTGTGAGGGTGTCCAGGGATGTGCTCTCGTTCGAAGAACTTTGCAACACTTATTAAATCATTGGTGGCTTCCGATCTATCTAGATGAAGACACACAACAAGTCAGTATGATCGACAGAAACCCTACTAGGCATTATAGTCAGGATGTTCGATCAATGGAAACAGACCTAGTAAGGTTACACTGCATTCAAAGCGGACGTGGCCAGGTGCCACCATATAATTACGAATGCTGTAAAGTTTGCTCGGAAAATAATCAAGGATGTTACCTCGTGCGGGCAGCCCTTCAGAGTCAGTTGGACCGCAAAGAGATTCAACAATATTCAGTTCCGGGGTCCATTAATTGGACGCCAGACTACTTCGCTGATCAAATCAAAGATGTTGTTGTAATCTCTAATCCTGAGAGGACCAAGGATGTTTGTACCATAATCCCTCTGCTGGACGAATAAAAGGTTCTTAACCAGGAACTGATTGAAGTTACTTACGACAGTCAGATAAATCAGAAGGCTCTTGTAGTTATCTACCTACCAGGACCATTACCGTATGAATCAAATAAGGCTATCCCTTACAAATACGGTGCAACAACAGTTGAGAATGGAAAGGAAATTCCATTACCCTCCGTCGTGAATATTGCAGATATCAGTCGAGTAACACGGAGCGGTCGAATCTTCAACTGAGGAGTTGGAGAACATAACAGAGAAAAGGAACTTCAGACAGAAGCTTCTAATCCACCAGTCGGTCAGTCAAGTGATCCCAACCTTTCAAAGAACGATGATGAGATGCTGAAGCTCATCCAAAGGAGTGAATACAACATTGTTGATCAGCTGTTACAAAATCCTTCAAAGATCTCTATGTAATCTCTTTTACTCAGTTCCGAAGCTCACAAAGAGGCTCTACAGAAAGTTTTAGAGCAGGCCTTTGTGGAACAGGATGTGTCAATTGATAGTTCGATAGCATCGTCTCTAAAATCACTTCGTGCAACAACTTGGGGTTTAGTGATGAGGAATTTCCAGAAGAGGGCAAAAGTCACAACATGGCGCTCAATATCACAGTTAATTGCCAGGACGATGCTTTAGCCAGCGTACTGGTAGATACCGGATCGGCTCTCAACGTTATGCCGAAGTCCACTCTAATGAGACTATCATTCAAAGGATCCCCAATGAGGGGCAGTGAGGTCATCGTCAAAGCATTTGACGGGTCTCAAAAAGCAGTTATCGGTGAAGTCGACCTTCCCATAACTATCGGTCCTCACACTTTCCTGGTCACTTTCCAGGTCATGGATGTCCAGGCGGCATACAGCTGTTTATTACGAAGACCGTGGATACACCAGGCTGGGGCAGTCACTTCGACACTTCACCAGAAATTGAAGTTCGTCAAAAACGATAAACTCGTCACGGTCTGCGGAGAACAAGCCTTGATCGTGAGTAACCTTTCATTATCCACTTGCATAGAACCCGAGGAGGTTGTTGGAACTCAGTTCCAAGCATTTTCGGTGAGCAACAAGAATCAATCAGAGAAAGGAACCTCGATTTCCTCATACAAAGATGCTCTCGAAGTGATCAAAAGTAACAATACCAAGGGATAGGGACAACTTGTTATTCCTACTGATAACAAAACAAAGAAGGGTCTTGGTTTTTCTTCAACCTGTACCCAGACTGCTACTAACGATGAAAGTTTTTATCCCATTCAGGATTTCTTCCACAGTGGAGGTTTCCTTCACCCAGTGTCTCAAGAAGTCCATACCATCAATGAGGGAAATTCCTCCGATACAGATGAGGAGTGGAAGTCCTATCTTAACGAGGACGATTATATGTCTCAGGAAGAGGTGCCTACGCCATTTTTCTATCCCGCACATAGTCCGAGATTTATACCCAGGTCAGATGTCAGAATGATATACGGAGATTGTGATCCGGAAGGATGCCGTGCTCCACCAAACTCATTAGAGGAGGACACTCTGATGAAGGACAACTTTGACCATGACTATTATGGCCCAATGGATGGCCTGCCTATCTGGCAGCCGTACCCAGGAAACTCGAGGCAAGAAAATCAGCCGAACAATGAAATCAGCTGAGCATCATTGAACAGAATACCTGCGTCCCCACCATGTCATGGGACCAACACTCAGGTCATTCAGAAAATATCCAGCACGACGATGAATTCGCAAAGTTTACAGGACTATAATTCATTAACTATGCTTTTCCAGAGGTCAACGTCATCGAGAAGGATTCCTCCTCCAGTTCCACAGAAGTGTGGGACACCTTAGGACAACCAAGTGGGAAATACGACTATATGGTCAAGTACACTGCTCTTGAAAGCTCTCGTATCAGGCTCGAAGACATCCAGCCAACTGGATAGGGAGATTTACCTGAGAGCACAAATACTATGCAAAATACAATAGAGGAATCCTCTTACGACAACTCTGCCTGGGAAACAGATTCCAATGATCTTGCTCCGCCAGAAATCAGCGTTATTTCTGAAGACAAATCAACGAAGGTGCCAGACTTTGTGATTCACCGAGGAGTTCGCCGCCAATGGGTTGCTGTCGATGTTCTAAAAGTCGTTCTTAAGTCAAAGTAATTGCCGTCTTTAACCTTTCACCCTGCCCAGGTGAAACAGATGTTTTGATAGGGCTCACTTTCTGTAAATATCCCTCTTCGCTTTGCCCAAAGTGACAAAGTTTTGTTTTATAGGGCCGTAGTTTCAAGAATCGACTCGATCATAAATAAAATAACGTCGTTATGTAATTTCCGCATTTATTGCTGTTTTCTCTTTTCGTTTTTCAAAAAATGGTAATCCTAAAAAACAATTCAATAATAAAAAAAACAAGCAGTTTTCCAAACAAAATACACTGCATACACTCTTGCATTCTCTCTATCTCTTCTAAAAAACAATCACAATGTCATGCAGATTGCTTGTTTTTAACCCCATTGAAACATACGATCCGATGCCTTCTCCCAACTTTAAATTCCCGGTATTCGGGGCTGAAGAAGAAGTTGACGACGAAATTCTAAAAGAGATCTCCTGACTACTCAAACAGGAGGAAAGGTCCATTGAACCTCACAAAGAGCCGTTGGAAACTGCCAACTTGGGCTCAGAGGAGGAAAGAAAAGAGGTCAAGATTGGGGCACTGCTCAGTCCAACTGCCAAAGAGAGTTTGACAAAGCTTCTCAAAGAATTTCCCGATGTATTTGCTTGGTCCTACCAGGACATGCCAGGATTGGATACCAGCATCGTGGAACATCATTTACCATTGAGATCAGAATGTCCGCCAGTAAAACAAAGGTTGAGACGGACTCACCCGGACATGGCCATCAAAATCAAAGAGAAGGTACAGAAACAGATTAACGCGGGTTTCCTCGCTACATCAGAATATCCTCAATGGTTAGCCAACATCGTACCAGTTCCAAAAAAGGACGGAAAGGTCAGAATGTGTGTAGACTACAGGGATCTGAACAAGGCTAGTCCAAAGGACGACTTTCCCTTACCACATATTGATATGCTGGTAGATAGTACAACAAAATTCCAAATTTTCTCCTTCATGGATGGATTCTCGGGCTATAATCAAATCAAAATGGCGCCGAAAGACATGGAGAAAACTTCATTCATTACCCCATGGGGTATCTTTTGTTACAAGGTAATGCCGTTCGGCTTAAAGAACGCCGGGGCAACCTATCAAAAGGGCATGACTACTCTTTTTCATGACAGGATACACAAAGAAATTGAGGTATATGTCGATGATATGATTGCCAAATCTAAGACAGAAGAGGAGCATGTGACCCACCTGTCAAAACTATTCTAGCGGCTGAGAAAGTACAAACTCTGCTTGAATCCCAATAAGTGCACATTCGGTGTCCGCTCAGTGAAACTTTTAGGGTTAATCGTGAGCCAGAAAGGAATTGAGGTTGATCCTGACAAGGTCAAGGCCATTCAAGAAATGACTTCTCCGAAAACTGAAAAACAAGTCAGAGGATTCCTGGGACGTTTGAACTACATTTCCAGATTTATATTCCTCATGACCGAGACATGTGCGCCGATCTTCAAATTTCTCAAAAAGAACCAGGACTGCGTTTGGACAGAAGATTACCAAACCGCATTCGACAGTATCAAGGAATACCTGTTGAATCCACCGATTCTATCACCTCCAGTGGAAGGAAGGCCACTAATCATTTACTTAGCAGTCTTGGAAGACTCAATGGGTTGTGTACTTGGCCAACAAGATGAAACGAAAAGGAAAGAGTCTGCCATCTACTATTTGAGCAAGAAATTCACTGAGTGTGAAACTCGGTACACTATGCTTGAGAAAACTTGTTGCGCTTTGGCTTGGGCAGCCAAACGTCTTCGCCAGTATATGATTCGTCACACTACTTGGTTAATCTCAGAAATGGATCCGATCAAGTATGTCTTTGAAAAGCCTGCTCTCACGGGAAGAATTGCCCATTGGCAGATGTTGTTATCAGAATATGACATTGAGTACCATGCTCAGAAATCCGTTAAAGGAAGTATTTTAGCCGATCATTTGGCTCATCAACCGATTGAAGATCAGGAATCAGTCAGATTTGACTTCCCAGATGAAGATGTCATGTACTTGAAAATAAAAGATTGCGATGAACCGCTACCCAGTGAAGGGCCAGAACCAAGTTCCCAATGGGGACTAATCTTTGACGGAGCTGTCAATCAATACGAAAATGGAATTGGGGAAATCATTGTAACACCTCAGGGTACCGACATTCCTTTCACCGCCAGACTTACGTTCAAGTGCACAAACAACGAGGCCGAATACGAAGCTTGTATCATGGGTCTCGAAGAAGCGATTGACTTAAGGATTAAGAACTTGGATGTATATGGTAACTCAGCCCTGGTTATCAATTAGATCAAAGGAGATTGGAACACATACCAATCAGGATTGATTCCTTACAAAGATTACGCGAGAAGGTTGTTACCATTCTTCAACAGAATCGAGTTTCATCACATCCCTCGTGAAGAGAATCACATGGCTGATGCATTAGCCACTCTCTCTTCCATAATTAGTGTAGGTCAATGGAACGACCTACCTAAGATCGACATAATGCGCCTTGAGAGGTCCGCTTATATCTTCACGATTGAAGCAGTCATAGACGACAAACCTTGGTATCACGATATCAAATGCTTCCTTCAGAAACGAGAGTACCCACCTGGGGCCCTAAGGAAAGAGAGAAAAACCCTCAGAAGGTTGGCCGGCAGTTTCTTCCTGAGCGGTGACACACTCTATAAGAGAAATTTTGACATGGTCTTGCTCCGATGCGTAGACAGACCAGAAGCAAACAAACTGATAAAGGAAATTCACGAAGGATCCTTTGGCACACATGCCAATGGACACACAATGACGAGAAAAATTCTGAGAGTAGGGTACTATTGGTTGACCATGGAATCTGACTGCTACAAGTACATGAGGAAGTGTCACAAGTGTCAGGTATACTCCGACAAAATCCATGTACCGCCAATGCATCTCAAAGTTCTTTCTTCCCCGTGGCCTTTTTCCATATGGGGAATCAACATGATTGGCATGATTGAGCCCAAAGCTTCGAACGGACACCGGTTCATCCTGGTAGCCATTAATTACTTCACCAAGTGGGTCAAAGCAGCATCGTAAGCAAATGCAACCCGACAGGTGGTAGTCCGATTTATCAAAAACAATCTCATCTGCCGTTATGGTGTCCCGAGCTAGATCATTACTGATAATGGATCTAACTTGAACAATAAGATGATGAAAGAGTTGTGTGCTGAGTTTAAGATCGAACACCATGACTCATCTCCCTACCGACCCAAGATGAACGGAGCGGTAGAAGCGGCTAACAAGAACATCAAGAAGATTGTTCAGAAGATGGTTGTAACCTACAAAGACTGGCACGAGATGCTACCATTTTCTTTTCACGGTTATCGCACATCTGTCCGCACTTCAACAGGGGCAACCCCTTTCTCTCCAGTATATAGCATGGAGGCAGTGCTCCCCATTGAAATAGAAATCCCATCAATCCGGGTATTGATGGAAGCTAAGCTAACAGAATGCAACCATGGATGGAGAAGAATTTGCCTACCCCACGAATGTTGACGTAGTCAAGAAATACTTCGCCTAAACCAAAAAAAAAAAGAAGAAAAAAAAACGTCTCGGTGGATTGAAAACCCGAAAGAGCGGTCCAGGCAAAAATTTGACACATAATAAAAAATCATCCCGATGGATTGGAAATTTCAAAGTACAATCCAGGAAAAAGTTAGGGATAATGGCAAGTAACTACGTTTAATCAGTTCAACTCCTCAGCAGTAATGCCATCCACCAGAAAACTCCAGTCAAGGTCATCTTCGATAGAAGCTCAGGATGTCTCGAATTCAAAGTTGGTAGAAGGATAGTGGTCGTCATGTTTCAATGTAGCCCTTTTCCCTTAAATTACCATTTTCTAACTTTGTAAATACTCTATGGAATCACACGCTTGGTTGATTTCCATCCTATCAATAAAGTTTGAGCCCTTGTGCTTTTGTTTGCAAGTCTTATTTGTTTTAGCTTTACATAACGACATTTTAACATGATTAACGATTCTTGAAATAAAACAAAAATGAATTTACTTGTCAAACTTTTCTGCTTTTAAAATAAAGATGACAATTTCTTTTGACTGTTGAACATCGAAAGAACATCGATCGCTTCTCCCGAAGTAATCGAGCCTCAAAGTGCAGAATCAAAGTACTAATTCTAAACCAGTGCGCCTGAATGAAGGATCAATTATGTCAGATGCAAATACTCCATCCGACACCCCCGACAGAGTTCTTACCTCCTAAGCCCGACCAACGGTTGTTCCCCGCAGGGACTATCTCTCCTAAGCAAGGCAGAATTGCTATCGTGAACCAGTGATACTTTTCATCTCCCACTGTGGCCGAGTATCCAGTCGTTTTCATCTACTAGTCTGTATGTCGTGTCAGTTTTGTCAGCATAAACATACATACATCATACATTATTGATTTACATTCACATTCATATTGCATCACCATCACTCTGGCCAGTCTTATCCCCAAGTGATAAAAGTCCTCTCAATCGAGTTGTCAATTCTTTCCTCGTCAAGAAATGTTGCGTCTGAACAATCTCTCCTCCAGCTTATTTCTGGATACAAGTTGGTCCCTTGACCACTTTGATAACTTGGACCTCTAAAAGACAAGAAGACCGTCGACGAACATCACTCTTCGCCATTGAAAATGATATTTTCGCTTTCTCGGATTAAAGAAAATCCCTAGAGAAATCCTCTTAATCAAAGACTCGGCAATACAATAGTTTTTCTCCGAAAAATCCGCTGACGAAAAGGTCATCAGCACCTCAAAATTTGATCACATCATATGGCATTTCTCCGAGAAGATCCCGAGAAAAGTATGATGTAATACCCCAAGCGGAAACAGTCTCTCAAGAGACTTGTTTTCCTCCCAGTAGAGTCAACGAATGACATCTCCAACAGAGAAGTTTGTACACCTCTACAACTCAGACGACTGGGTTCCCCAGCAACTCTGACATCAAAATTTTTTCTATCAAATGGCATCTCCCTAGGAAAATTTGGCGAGAAGTTTGAGGAAAACCGCTACACATAGCGTCCCTTGTCAAGAAAGTTTATTGACAAAAGAAACTGAGACCAGTTCCTTGGCTGAAAACCAGGATCGAGGGGAAGTTTACATCGGAAACTTAGACAAGTTCCTTGGTAGGAAACCAGGATCGAGGGGAAGTTTATTTCAGAAACTTAGACCAGTTCCTTGGTAAGAAACCAGGATCGAGGGGAAGTTTATTTCAGAAACTAAGACCAGTTCCTGGGTAGGAAACCAGGATCGAGGGGAAGTTTACTTTTCTAAGCATCATTGCTTAGCAAAAGAAGATGAATGCGCACACTGCCATTCATAACCACCATCAAAATTTTGGGTATTCCGATATTTAATCCTCTTGCACCCCGAATGCCCGAATACCTTCGCCATTCACACCTTCGGGTCTAAGAAAATTAAATAGGGGCATCTGTCATACCCCAAATTTTGACCACTAAGATTTCCCATCATTGTGCAAATCATCACCATAATATGGATGTACCTTTATGCCTCATCAATCTCCTCAAGAATTGTTGAGCATTCCTGTTGCGGTGAGAATTGGATACCATAGTTATTAATTAACTAGGATCACATTTCTTTAAATGTTCACCACCAACTTTGATTTATCCAAAGGAAAGGTTCAAAAGCGAAAAAACCTAAGAGATCTAAGGTTCGGGGGTTGGTTACGCCAAGGGAAGATTTTAGCATCCTAAACGTCCGTAGTATTCTACGGGAACCTCTTGTTAGTACTTATGTTATCTATTATTCGCTTGCTAAGGGTGCTATTCTAAAGGTTGAAAACCCTAGGGGTTAGTATCTAAGTATACTCGACAAGGTATCGCACCTTGTGCCTATGTATCCCAAGGGGAACAGAATCAAAGTAACGCATAGTTCTGAGAATAGGAACTTCTTGACGGGGTCAAGGTTCCAAGGGGGAGGTAAAGTATTGGGCAAGACCTTACATAGAGTGCGGTGACTCTAAAGTTGTATGTTGGTTTAAGAGGGGTAGGATTGTAAATGTTCGCGGTGGAGCATTTACTTGGAGTGTGGCGACTCCGATCCTAAGGTTAAGATTCTAAGTGTCTACGGCGAGATGTGGAGTACGGCGACTCCGAATCCTAAGGCCAAGGGTTCTAAAGTTAGTCCTATGATGTTGAGTCAATATTGGGTGACCTTTCCTTTGGAATTTCGAGGGGGACTAACTTGGATTAATTGTGCGCACTAGCAAATATGAGCTAGTATAGTGTATAGTGACCGAAAAGGTTGAATGCGATGCCTAAAGGCAATCGACTTATATGGGTAGAAAATGGGCTCGACGTTGGATCGAGAGTTTTTTACATTTTTGAAAGGTTTGAAATACAAAAAGCATGCACATACATATATATAAGCACAATAGCAAGAAAGCAAAGGTAATGAAGGAAGCATGATAAGAAAAATAAACATACATGCATACGGTTCACTCAGGCCCGAGAGAGGAATTCTAACGGGGGACAGTTTATTAGAAAAAGTTGATTAATTTTAAAGGGAAATTAAAAGATTAATTTATTTCAGAATCATTATTAATAAAAAGTTAAAGGTTTTTATTTTAAATGAAAAAGTTTCTTTTAGATAAAAAGAGTTTTAATTATAAAAAAGTTTTATTAAAAAAAAGTTTTTAAGAGTTTTATCAATCAACAAGGGCTTTTAATATTTATATAAAATAGTTTTATTATTTTTCAGTTGAAGTTATATTTTAATATGAAAAAAAGGTTATATTTTTTTTAGGTTAAAAAAGTTTCTATATGCTTGTCTTAAAATCAAATTATGTTTTGAAACAAATTAAATATTATTTATAAAGAATTAAACATGTATTATAAAAAAAGGATGGGTTATTAATTAACGGAGGGATTGTATGCTGCTCAGATCTCCACCGTTAGATGAAGGCACGTGTGACCTAAAGGGTAAAGAGTGAGGGTGCATAAACGGTGTGGTGGGCGTGAGTGTATGGAATCGAACGACAAAACAAAAGAAGAAAACCACGGATCCTCACCCTCTCATTCTATCTCTCGTCTCTCAAAATAGGGTTTGTGAACCCTAATCGCGCCGCCACCATCATATTTCTTTCTTCTCTCTCGATTGAACGAAACAAACCAAACAAACCCTAACCCCAGCAAGCCCAATACCCCAGTTTTCACTATGATTGATGATTACAATTACAGGATGCATAAGATTAAAGCAAAGCGAGAAGGAAAAAACAGAGGAATGGCCGGCGACGGTTGTGACGGCTCCGTGAATCTCCAATCAGGGATGTCTCTCTTCTCTTTTCACCTTTTGCAAGCTCTTGTGATCTGTGTTGTTTGATGTTTGTGGAGTTATGTGCTGTTGTTCTGTATATGAACTTGTGTGGTGACTTCGGTGTTCTGAAGTTCTTTTTTAATTGAATGTATTTGATGAAGGCGTCTGATGTATGGTTGTTGTGGTTTGGTTATGTATGTTGAAAGAGTCTTTGTGGTTGATATCTTAGTCGTGTGTATGTGAATTTGTCGTAGATTGATTTATGAAATATAGTGGATTTCTCTGCAGACGCGTGTCCTCGTTTGTGAAAATTTCTGTCCAATTTATAGACCATGAGAATATTGAAGCATTGACTTCAAAATTGAATATGTCAGATAATTGTCTCAATCCTGGTTTGGAGAGTTCTATTTCAATTTATCTTGTTCAGCTGTAATGAATCTCTTGCCATTTCCATGACGGCATGTTCGATTCTATTTCGAAACCTTGCCATAAGTACTAACCAAACTTCCATTTTTGCATTGATCATGTTGGGACATGTCTCTTTATTTTTGGAAAATTGTTTTGGAAATGAAATTCAGTTTGTTGGGCCATGGTCTGGTTGTTCATGTTACTCTCCTTTAGATGCAGGGACCTCTGTTTTAGAAACACATTAATGACGGCTATGATTTTCAATTGTTTGGTTTTCCTTGATTGCTATTTGCATCGAGAATTTCCTTTTTCGGTTCAGATCTGTTTTCATATGTTTTTGGAACATGTTTGTGAGATGCTGCTGAATATTCTCTGCGTGACTGTGTTGTTTCTGATGTGGAATGTATTTGAATTTATTTGGAACGGCAATTGATGCTGTTTTGGAAAGTTTAAAGCCTTGTCTGAACATGTCAGATTATTGTCTTGGAGAAGCTTGAAATTATGCTTGGAACTGATTTTAGAAAAAAAAACCATATGTTGCTTACGAACATAAATTTATTTCCGTTTCGACTTGAACATGTCTGAACATCCTTTGATTCCAATTACTCAATTCAATCTCTTTCAGGTTCTCTTGAAGAAATGTTTGGAGCTGTCAAAACACAAACCTTGAAGATGCAAGACTATGCTATTAAACAGTTACGCCATCATGTTATTTCACCGTTCCAAATCTCATGCTACATGAAACATCTATCAAGCATCCTCCAAGCACAAGTTGTTATTGCTCACAATGGTTTAAAGCATCTTAAGCAGCAGTGTAGTATGAACAGAGATGCCACATCTTCATAGCTTTATGTGTTTCCTTGACAATCTTCTTGTACTTTAATAAACAATGTATCCAATTCACTCTTTATGCTTTGGACTCTAATAATAATAATAAAAACCTTCTCATTTTGAGCGCATATTCAAGTCCTTGTACTATCTTGAGAATTCAAATAAATTTCACCATTCGGGATGCTAGCACTTGGTTTGTATTATTTTAGGATTTTTCACTCTTGCCTTTTACTATGAATCGAGTTGGACCTTTTGTTCATAAAAATTTGTAATTCAAACAATGAAACTTGGTGCCTTGATTCTAATTGCATTTAAATAGGTGTGGTAAATGGTTTTGTATGGTTGGATCTTAGTGTTGGTCTCGAGTAGAACAAACTTGAACCTTTGCACGAAATTTGCTTGACCGATTGAATTTGTATTAATCAATCTCAAGGACCAAGACCGTCTTAAACAAGGCTTATCTTAGAATTAAACTATGTATTGCAAACACGTCTTGAGAGTATTTTGGCGTATGGCCCGCTATAAACTTAAATCTCTTTTGAAATATGATTTAAAATCCCATGTTCATCACATTGCAAACCAATTTGACAGAATGAACCAAAACCCGAATTAATTTGAGACCACGATGCACTCGAAGCCCAATGAAAATTCAAACCCCTTGAAGTATTGATCCAAGTATAACTTTGATTGAACACGCTCTTGGAGCAAACTTGAGAATTTATTCATGATCATTTGTAACATGCAAATAAGTCGGTCATAACCTTGAAAGTGATTCAAAACGAGCATGAAACTATATGGTCTTTGAAATATGTCTTGAGGCGTAGCTAACATCTCCTGGAATATTCTTCTTGATCATCTTAGAAACAAACTTGGCCATCTTAAAACTTCTTGAAACCATGAGTAGCCTTGAAGCACAGAGACCTTTAGGCCATGGATCATAACACAACTGCTTGACCAAGCCTGAGAGCACATCCCTCTGTTATCTCAACAAGAACTCAACACAACTTGCAAGGAATCAGAATCACAAAGAGCCCACACGCGACTTCCCGGACCTTGGACCTTCTGTAGCAGCCCTACTTTCACAAACGAAAACAAACAAACCAGAGTCTAGATAAAACGGTTAACTATGCATGGATGATTGACCTAATATGTTATGCAGATGAATCAATGAATCTAAGGGAAAATTTTGGGGTACAACAATTCCCTACATATAAGAATTAGGGTTTCAAGCCCTCTCAGAGCTCTTAGACAAAGGATCAATCAAGGAATGACATGATCTTTAACTTGTCTAAATCTCAAACATCCACAAGGGATCAAGAGGACTCCCACATTAAGGATTAAGCACAAGGCTGCAACATTCCAGGTGGATTAAGCCTCAAGATCGACAGTGTCACCAAATTAGGGTTTTAGTCGACCAAGGCCTCCATATGGAAATTTTCCTCTGGGCATGAGCCATTGCTTCAAAGCATAACCCAAAATTCTCCATGGGACCTCATGGACCCAATCATTAAGTCAATTTTACCTCAGGGGATGTATTCACCAAAAATCGGGAATTAGGGTTTCTTGACCTAATTCACCCCTAAGTTGACTTTTGGGACAAAACATGAGCCAAGAACTCAAGGCATGATTTTAGGGTCTCTAATACACTACATTGATCCATTTGAAACAATGGATTAATCCAAGAAGCTTGATTCACAAGTTTCAAGTTCATCAGGACCACAATTAGAGTTTTGAGGAAAAAGTCAACAGTGTCTTTGACTTTTGCCCAAGACATGCTCCCAAGCCTTGGGATATGATTCAATACACCATATAACACCTATGAAATCACTCCATCAAGTTTGATTTAGGTCAATGACTTGATTTCATAGAGGATCATACAATTTAGAATTCATCTGATAAAAAGTCAACTGTGCCCAAAAGTCAAAGTTTGACTTTTTGATTTTTTGATCAATTATGGTTCCCTAACCCTAAAATGATGTTAATGTGTGATTGGAGTCATCATTCATCAAGAAAAATCAAAGAAAGTGGGATAACTTGTAAAAGGGGTAACCATAAAAAAGTTAGAAATTTTCTAAGTTATGGAACAAAGTGGCTAGGGTACCAACTTCCAAGGATCATAACTTGAGATCCTAGCAACCATTTTGGCTGATCCAAAGATGGATTTGTAGATCTCATGTCATACTTTAAAAGTGTCAACTACACCTCATTCCAATTCATCATGGATTTTGAGTTATGGTTGGATCAAAATGGCTGAAAACATGAAATGTCACTTTTTCCAACACTTAGTGAAATTTTCACTAAGTCAGAATCTGTCTTGCTTTTTTTTCCAAAAGTAGGGGGATTTTTCACTTGGATCCAAAAAGTATCAAGACAAACTATGATCATACATATGTTGTATCATATGAGAGCTTTCCAAAATGGTCAAGAACCCCATGAAACTCCACTTAAGCCATGAGATATGACAATGGCAATGTGCCTTGCTGCAAACTGTCATGGCAAGGCAGATTTGTGCATTTTGCTCGATTTGAGCAATTTTTGCAAATGACAAACAAGTTTATCCATCTGAACACCTCAGGGAGGGACCAAGGAGGGACAAACACTGATCCATAAGCCTCCCAAGTCTTTGGAACTAAAAGTAGCATGCCAAACCTAAAAAACCCTAAAGAGGCGACAAGACTCCAATTTTGTTTTGGAGCATTCAATGGATGCACCAAGGTGGCATGAACTGAGCCATTTCCAACTGAATGAGTCAAGGATGATCTCTGAACCAAGGCATAATAGGCCTGTGCTCTAACCTCAAGTCAATGGCTAGAGGAGACTTGGATTCCTATTGATCAACATTTTCCAAACCTCTGCTGCAGTTTCCATTCACTATTGCTGCCAAAACAAACTTGCTCTACTATAAATAGAGCTCATTTGTGCTCAGTTTAAGTACACCAAAGCACTACAACACTTGCTTTCCTCAAAATCTCTTTCTCTAGGTAAAAATACCTTCTTTAGCAAGGTAACTCTGAGTTTTTGAGTTAGAGAGAAATTTCATCATAGCTCATGATCCAAACACATCCAATATGTCATATCTAAGTTGTCCAAACTCTCACAAGTGACCTGTAACACCAAAATCACAAAGTCCCCTCTCAAAACCTCAAAATTGGACTTTTTTGCATTTTTCAAGCCATGTCTTGATTCAGTCACTTTTAAAACCAGATAAAACCTCAAACACACTCCAAATATCATCCTTGAACTGTCCCAAATGGTTCCACACATCTGGAACACCATTTGAGAGAGTTGCTATTTTGGCCACTTTTGCCCCTTTTGCAAGAAAGGGCCAATTTCCATTCCTGAGGTTTCCAGCTGATTCCAATCATCCTAAAAGCTTCTAAGGGATCATTTGAGAGTGTTCAAAGCATCAAAACATTTCTGGAATAAGACACTTGACAGATTGCCCAAAAGGCTCCTAAAGAGGTAAGCATCTCAACTTGAACTCTTTAAAATATGCATGACTTTGAGGTCCACTGATCATGCACATCTCATACATGTTATATGTGTTGTGTTTGAACCAATTCATCATGTAATTCATGCCTGCAATAAGAGATAGCATAGAAAATGCAAATCATGGCCTATTTCAAATCCGCTATCGGGTTTTAAAATGGGGACCTCATCTAAAAAACCACCACCACCATTGGATTCCTTGTGAAATTCTAGGCAGGATAGACCTAAATTTTGTCCCAATGCATGGAGAAATGAGAAAGTTACAAGCTTCACGTTTTGGCCAAAATCTTGCCTTGCCTTGCCTTGGCCAGGCCAAAAACAAGGCAAGCCTTGTATATTTGTGGCTGGGGTTTGATACACGGATGTATCACCACCCCAATGGTAGGGCGCATATACTGCACACAAGAGGTCTGGGGTTCGAATCCCCCTCGCCCCATATCCTCTTTTTTACCACTTTTTCATATTTTATTATTTTTCTTATTATTTTTAATGATTTGAAAACTTAATAACTTCCTCAATTTTAATTATTTTTGATTGGTTCTTTTTGCAAAAAATCACAAAAATGTTGAAATATTTTATTCCACAAAAAAATCAAATTTATATTATTTATTTAATATAATTGGTATTTTTATGAATAAATTTATTTTTAATTGTTTTAAACATTTTAAAAATGAATATTCACCTTGAAAAATCAAAACCCAATGAGTTTTAATTCATCTTGTGATTAAAACCTCATTTTTCAAACCTTAACCAAAAATCACAAGTTGTTTATTCAAGCTTATTTGGTGTTTTATCATTTTTATTGATTTTCTTTAAGAATTTACTTTTAAAATGATGAAATTAGGGTTTTGATTGATTCCACCCTCATCAATCATTTTTAAAAACACTTTGGGCCTCTCATAGAGTGTAAGACCCAACCCTCCTTTGTACCTAAACCTTTTTGGGCCTCAGTCATTGTATAAGTCCCGGTACAGTTTTCAAAATAACGGTGCAATCGTTGTTTTTCATCTGGGCCTCTCCTTGAGTTGTAAGCCCCATCTCTTGTATAAAAAAAACACTTTGGGCCTCTAATAGAGTGTAAGACTCAACCCCCTTTTTGAAAAACCATTTTTGGCCTCAGTCATTGTATAAGTCCCACTGTATTTTCAAAAACAACGGCGCGATCGTCGCCTTTTTAACAAAAATAACTGGGCCTCTCCTCGAGCTATAAGTCCAATTCCTTTTCAAAAACAAAAAACTTGGGCCTCTCCTTGAGTTATAAGCCCCATCATTTGTACAAAAACACTTTGGGCCTCTAATAGAGTGTAAGACCCACCCCCTTGTACATAAAAACTTTTTGGGCCTCACATATTGTATAAGTCCTTCTGGACAGTTTTCAAAACAACGGTGCAATCATCGTTAAAACTTGGGCCTCTCCTTGAGCTGTAAGCCCCAAAAATCTCTTCAAAGCACTTTCTCCATTGATTTTGAATACAATATTGTTATCAAAACTTTCTTTGTTGAACAACTAACAAAACAACATGGAAGCTCTACAACGGGTAAGTGTTTATCCGCTTTCATTTACCGCTTTCATATAAATATAACTGTATTATAGGGCTGCTTCATTGTAAGTTTTCTTTCACATCCTTTTATGTACTTGTCACATATCCACTGTGTAATACTAGTATAGTTATTAAGAGTTTTTCCCGACAACTACGTCTAGAACTAGGTAAAGTCCTGTTGGTCACTCTTAAAAACAAACAAAACTAGATCCCCCGTAGGATTCCAGATACAGTCTTCCCTTCTCTTGGGGTTAAACAATATGGAACAAAGAGAAAGGCAGTATTCTCGGTGAACCTTTTCTCAGACTATCACCCTTAGAATTTGTCAAAGAAACTCTACTCCCCAGAGTTGATCTATTATCTGTGAATAGCATCTCTTGAGTTTCTTCCAAATTCTCGAACTTTCCTGGAATGATCTCTTCTCTGTGAATTGCATTTCTTGAACTTCTCTTGGTTTGGGGACCCTCGGGCTTCCTAAAAGCATCCCGCCTCCTCTTGGGCATTGTACAAGAACCCTTCGGCTTCTTATAAGTTCTCATGCCTTCTCTTGGGCTTAATACAAGGACCCGGACGACATCTTAAAGGTATAAGACAGAACTTAGTCATCCTTTGCTAGAGCAGTCTTTCCAGCGTCAAAACTCTGGCCATTTTAGGGTTGATACTCATCCCTTAATGCTCGTGCCTCCTCTTGGGAATTGTACATAGGAACAAACATAGGAACAAACACTGATCACTCTAAAACCCGGTCTCTCTCATGAGAGTTCCCCACCCTTGGGCCTGCCTATGGATCTAATCCTCAGCAGTAAGATAACCTCCTCTTGGGCTTTGTACAATGACTTCCCCCAGCGGAGCTAACCTTTTTAGACTCTCTTGTTGAGTCAGTCTCCCTTTTAGCCTCCGTCTTGGGCTTGGTACAAGACATATAAAAACCCACTCTCTTGTTGAGTATAAAAGATTCTCTTGTTGAGTCAACTTTTAGCCTCCGTCTTGGGCTTCATACAAGACACATATACAACACTTTCTCGTTGAGTATAAAAGATTCTCTCGTTGAGTCAATCCCCTTTTAGCCTCCGTTTTGGGCTTCATACAAGACACATATAAAACACTCTCTTGTTGAGTATAAAAGACTCTCTTGTTGAGTCTATCTCCTTTTAGTCTCTATCTCGGGCTTCGTACGAGACAGCAAAACACTCTCTTGTTGAGTATAAAAGACTCTCTTGTTGAGTCAAACATACTCTTTTGTTGAGTCAATCACCTGTCAAACAGACTCTCTTGTTGAGTCAACCTTTTTAGTCTCCGTCTTGGGCTTTATACAGGACAAATAAAAGTACACTCTTGTTGAGTCAAACCCTTTCAGCCTCCATCTTGGGCTTTATACAAGATACATTCTCCCCAACGGAGTCAAAATCCCTTCTAGCCTCAATCTTGGGCGTTGTACAAGACAGAAAGAACGTTTGCCTCAGAAAAGTCAAACTTCCCGCCTCCTCTTAGGCTTTATATAAGGAAACCCCGGTTGAGTCAATCAATCTTTTAGCATCATATTTGTGCCTTGCTCACAGCATACAAACATCAACAACTCCTCTTTAGAGATGACAAATTCTCTCTCATCCAAAACCCTTTAGCTTCACATCTTGGGCTTTGAAAAAAATACAAACCACCTTTAGCTTCATGTATTGGGCTTTGAACAAGACACCAAAACAACCTTTTTCCTCCCCTAGAATAGGAGGAACTACGATCACTCCGATTTCCCTGTTTCGGGAATACGTAGGCATAAGATTGCAAAATCTTAGCGAGCATACTAATCAAAAACTCAAAATCCAGTACCTCCGTCAGTCAACCAAAAGCATCAAATCTAAACACATTACCAAAAACCTCACAAATAGTTCAGACGCTGTGTTCTTAGGAAAAATAACCAAAGACAGACCCCCCTTTTGATAGCATCTGTAAACCAACAGTTTTGACTGTTTAACCTCAGTATACAAGCAGGGTTAATTGGAGACATCTATTTCCCTTCCTTAATCAGCTTCACAGGATAAAAAATGAATTGAATTGTAGTACCAAGGCGATAGTGATTCGAAACCACAAAAATTGCGCTACAAATACATAAAGAATTTAATGAAAGTAAAAACAATTTATAAAGTTGACTTGTACTTAGAAGATTATGCTTTAGTCTTTTAACATAAAGTATATCTTCAATG
Organism: Lathyrus tuberosus; assembly: GCA_022829125.1. NCBI lineage: Eukaryota > Viridiplantae > Streptophyta > Magnoliopsida > Fabales > Fabaceae > Lathyrus > Lathyrus tuberosus. The sequence goes on along the minus strand of JALAZF010000120.1, from coordinate 13,772,735 downwards.
GATGTGAAAGTTAGTGCTTCAACTTTGTCAATGCCAAGAATTCTTCCTTTAAGGTATTCCCCATATGTGAAATAACCTTTGGACTTATGAACTAGACTTGAAAGTTAGTTTATTTCTCCCATCAAATGCTTAGAGCCACCACTTATCAAAACATCATAGATTTAAAGTGATCCTCAAGCAAACCTACAAAACAAATTAAGTTTGATTTGGTACCCAATGTGCTTTGGGTCCATCATAGTTAGTTCCCTTCTTAACCCACACATAATGCCCACTTGCCACACTAACATTTCTAACATAGCAAGCATTAGGTGTATGGCCACTTATACCACAATAAAAACATAAAGGAACAAAATTACTTCTATATCTATGAGTATAAGATTTCTTTTTAACAAATCTTTTCCTTTTAGGATAATGATGAACAACCTTTGGTTTGTTCACTTTCTCTTTGGATAATTGATCACTAGCTTTAACAAAGATAGTTTTGTTGGAACTTGGTTTAGAAAATTTTGAATAACCAAGCTCACTTTTATCATTAGAATACCTTTGTTGGATAAGAATATTTTCCAATCCAACTTGTCCCTTTTCATACCTTTCAAGGACTCCTTTTAATTGAACAATTTTGAAAGAAAGTGAATCACAATTCTTGCATACAAAATTATGTTTTTGTTCATTAATAATCTTTTGTTTTTCATCCTTGAAATCATTTTCCAATGTCTAAATTTTTTCTTCTAAAGATGAAATATATTTCTTTTGAGATGAAATAGTTTTGTACAAAATTTTGCATTCATTTAAGAGTTCATCTATTGCACCTTGTGCATCATCATCATAAAGAGAAAATTCATTACTAACCTCATAATTTTTATCATCCGAATGATGTGAAGCCATTAATGCAAGATTAACACATTGATTGCTTTCAGAATCGGAAGATGAACTTTCCCATACTATATATGCTTTCTTTGACTTCTTATCTTTAATTCCCTTAAAATATTTCTTCTTCTTTTCAAGTGTAGGGAATTCACTTTTAACATGTCCTCTTTCTCCACATTCAAAGCATTTAATCTTCCTTATTGGTGATTCCCCTTTAATGGTCTCCCTTTTTCTTTTTTTTCTTAGAAACTTTTCAAACTTCTTGATAAGATCATCATTTTCATCACTATTGGACTCATCCTTTTGATTGCTGTCATAATTTTTTACTTTTGTCTTTAAGACAACGTCTTTTGAATCTTTTACTAGCATTTCATGCTTCTCCAATCTTTCAAGTTCTAATTCATGCTCTTGAAGTTTTTCGAACAAGGAAGCGGATGTCAGGGTAGAAAGACTTTTCTTTTCTGATATCGCCGTCACCTTTGGTTGCCATTCCCTATATAAAGATCTAAGCACTTTAAGATTTAATTCATCGTTAGTAAAAGTCTTACCGAGTGCTTTCAAATGATTTGCCAAGTGCACAAATCTTTTATGCAAGTCGAGGATTGATTCTCGGGGCTGCATTCTGAACATCTCATATTCTTGACTTAATGTGTTCAATCTAGATCGTTTAACTTCAGCGGTTCCTTCATGAGTGTAGCGCAATTTTTTGTGGTTTTGAATCACTATCGCTTTGGTACTACAGTTCGATTCATTTTTTATCCTATTGAGCTGATTAAGGAAGAGAAATAGATGTCTCCAATTAACCCTGCTCGCAAACTGAGGTTAAACATTCAAAATTTTTGGTTTACAGATGCTACAAAAGGGAGGTTCGTCTTTTAAGGTTATTGGCCTAAAAACACCGTGTTTGGACTATGGGCTAGGTTTCTGGTAAGGGGTTAGGTCTGATGCTTTTGATTGATATATGAAGGTATTGGGTTTTGGGTTTTTGATTAGTATGCTCGCTAAGATTTTTGCAATCTTATGCCTTGTATTCCCGTTTAACAAAACAGGGAAATCAGAGCGATCGTAGTTCCTCCTATTCTATGGGAGGAAAAAGGTTGTTTTGGTGTCTTGTTCAAGCCCAAGACATGAAGCTAAAGGTGGTTTGTATCTTGTTCAAAGCCCAAGATGTGAAGCTGAAGGGTGTTGGATGAGAGAGAATTTGTCATCTCTAAAGAGGAGTGGTTGATGTTTGTATGTGTGAGCAAGGCACAAATTTGATGCTAAAAGGTTGATTGACTCAACCGAGGTTTCCTTATACAAAGCCTAAGAGGAGGCGATTGACCCAACAAGAGGGTTCCTTTTATTTATTGTCTCGTATGAAGCCCGAGATAGAGGCTAAAAGGGTTGACTCAACAAGAGAGTACTAACAAGTGACTGACTCAACAAGAGAGTGCTTTTATATGTGTCTTGTACAAAGCGCAAGACGGAAGCTAAAAGGTTTGACTCAATAAGAGAGTACTTATGTTTGTCCTGTATAAAGCCCAGGGCGGAGGCTAAAGGTTGACTCAACAAGAGAGTCTATTTGATAGGTGATTGACTCAACAAGAGAGTCTGTTTGACTCAACAAGAGAGTCTTTTGCTGTCTCGTACGAAGCCCGAGATAGAGGCTAAAAGGAGATCGACTCAACAAGAGAATCTTTTATACTCAACAAGAGAGTGTTTTGCTGTCTCGTACGAAGCCCGAGATAGAGGCTAAAAGGAGATTGACTCAACAAGAGAATCCTTTATACTCAAAAAGAGAGTGTTTTATATGTGTCTTGTATGAAGCCCAAGACGGAGGCTAAAAGTTGATTGACTCAACAAGAGATTCTTTTATCTGTCTTATACGAAGCCAAAGACGGAGGCTAAAAAAGGGTTTGACTCAACAAGAGAGTCTGAAAAGGTTAGCTCCGCTGGGGAGAGTCATTGTACAAAGCCCAAGAGGAGGCTGATTTCTGTCGAGGATTATTGAGATCCCGAGACAGGTCCAAGTGGGAGAGCCCTCATGAGAGAGGCCGGGTTTCTGCTGGAGATTGGTCCAGAATAATTTGGGTTTCTTCCTATGTTTAGAAGGAACTCGAGAATGTCTTTGAGACTCAAGGGGATTAGACTGTCCAAGTCAACGGGTGTTGAAGAGTTTTTTCTTTTGTAGGGTGCCCAAAAGAGGACAAGGGCCTTAAGGGATGAGAATCAACCCTAAAGCGGCCAGAGGTTTGACACTGGAAAGACTGCTCTAGCAAAGGATGACTAAGTTCTATCTTATACCTTTAAGAGGTCATCAGGGTCATTGTATTAAGCCCAAGAGAAGGCATGAGAACTTCTAAGAAGCCGAAGGGTCCTTGTACAACGCCCAATAGGAGGCGGGGATGCTTTTAGGAAGCCTGTGGGTCCCCAAACCAAGAGAAGTTCAAGAAATGCAATTCACCGAGAAGAGATCATTTCAGGAAAGTTCTAGAATTTGGAAGAAAATCAAGAGATGCTATTCACGGAGAATAGATAAACTCTGGGGAGTAGAGTTTCTTTGAAAATTTCTAAGGGTGACAGTCTGAGAAAAGGTTCACCGAGAATACTGCCTTTCTCTTTGTTCCATATTGTTTAACCCCAAGAGAAGGGAAGACTGTATCTGGAATCCTACGGGGGATCTAGTTTTGTTTGTATTTTAAGAGTGACCAACAAGGCTTTACCTAGTACTAGACGTAGTTGCTGGGGAAAACTCTAAGTAACTATACTAGTATTACACAGTTGATATTTGACAAGTATATAAAAGGATGTGAAAGAAGACTTACAGTGAAGCAGCCCCATAATACAGTTATATACATAGGAAAACGGTAAACGAAAATGGATAAACACTTACCCGTTGTAGAGCTTCCACGCTGTTTGGTTAGTTGTTCAACACAGAAAGCTTTGATAACAATAGATATTTTAATTCAAAATCAAAGGAGAAAGTGCTTTGAAAAGTCTGTTGGGGATTAAAGCTCAAGGAGAGGCCCAAGTTTTACGATGATTGCACCGTTGTTTCGGGAACTGTACAGGGGAACTTATACAATATGTGAGGTCCAAATTATTTTGGTTCCAAAAAGGGGTTGGGTCTTACACTCTATTAGAGGCCCAAAGAAATTTAAAGAAAAGAAATGGGGCTTATAACACGAGGGTATGCCCAGATGATTTTGTTAAAAAGGCAACGATCGTGCCAAACTTTTGGAAATATACAGAAGGACTTATACAATGTGTGAGGCCCAAAATTGTTTATTTACAAAGAGGTGGGACTTACACTCTATCAAGAGGCCCAAATAAATTTAAATAAAAGAAATGGGGCTTATGACACGAGGGTAGGCCCAGATGATTTGATTTTGAACTGGCGATTGTGCCGAGGTTTTTTCTTTTAACACAGAGGGACTTATACAATATCTGAGGCCCAAAAAGGTTTTGGTTAAATGGGGATTGGGTTTTACACTCTATTAGAGGCCCAAAGAGTTTTTGTACAAGTGATGGGGCTTACAGCTCAATGAGAGGCCCAGGGTTATTTGTTTAAAAACGGCGATCGCGCCGAGGTTTTTGAAAACACAGTGGGTCTTATACAACATCTGAGGCCCAAATCATTTTGGCTTTCAAAATGGGGTTAGGTCTTATACTCTATTAGAGGCCCAGAGTGTTTGAAAATGATTGATGAGGGTTGAATTAATCAAAACCCTAAATTTGTTTCAAAAAGGAATTAATTTTGTTTAAAAATTAATAAAAATTGATGAAAACATGTGAAAAATGAGTGGTGATCTAGGATCAATGCTTCAAAAATCATGCTTATATCCACAAAATGATTAAAAATCAATTAAGTTTGGGAAATCAAGAAGGAACAAATATTTCAAATGTTAAAAACAAATAAAACATTAATTCTTTGCAAAAATATCAAATATATGAAATAAATAACATTTTTGGGAATTTTTGGCAAAATAAAATATTTTAACATTTTTATGAATTATTAAAAAAAGAATCAACTCAAAATCATTAAAATTCAGAGAGAAATTAATTTTTGAATCAATTAAATAAAATCACAAAATTCAAATATTCAAATATTCAAATATTTAAAAATGGCGCCAAGAACAACCAAGAACACGCGCCACCCATCTGTTTCTGCAGATTTGCATTTTCTCATCAATCTCACTGAATACTTGATGAAATCATGCAATCCACATATCAATCTACTCGTTTTCACCTCACGATCATGTCTATGGTCTTTAATTCCATTTATTTTAAGCATGGAATAAGAAATCAAGACAAAACCTCAAGAACCCTAAAATTTGCATGAAGGCTGAGAATTTTAATACACGATTCAGACAAAGCAATTAATTGAGGGGAAACATTCTATGCATGATTATGAATATTTGGCAAAAGTATTGTGCGAGGAAATATGCATGAATCATGAGATGCCTAAGTTGAGGCTTACCTCTTGCAGCTGGTGATCGTGTTTTGTGTTGGAGGTGTTACATCTAGGTTCCAATGATGTGGATAGCTTCCCTAGGTGCCAAGTGATGTGTCTGAATGCTTGGAATAGTTTGAAACAAGCTGGAACAGACGATGGTACCCCAACTGTAAGTCTGCTAAAAGCTTGAGCAGTTGGATGGTGATTTTGAGAAATCAGTGTTCCAGATGTTGTTTAAGTGTTTGGATCACTTCTATATGATGTTTATGAGGTGTGTGTGTGATTGGTTTGGTTGGAATGACTCTCAAACTCAAAACCCGATAGTGACTTGCTTTGGAAGGCAAATTTGGAAGTGAGAAGGAGATTTTGAGGAAAGCATCTGTTTGATGGCTTTGGTGTACTTAAACTGAGCACAAATGATCTCTATTTATAGTAGAGTAAGTTTGTTTTACAAGCAATAGTGAATGGCAACTGCAGCAGAGGTTTGGCCAATGGTTGCACTTTGGAATCTCAAGTCTCCTCTAGCCATTGACTAGAGGTTAGAGCACAGGTCTTTGGTTCGCTAGTTCAGAGATTATCCTTGACTCATTCAGTTGGAAATGGTTCAGTCCATGCCACCTTGGTGCATCCATTGAATGCTCCAAAACAAAATTGGAGTCTTGTCCCCTCTTTAGGGTTTTTTAGGTTTGGCATGCTATTTTTAGTTCCAAAGACTTATGAGGCTTGTGGATCAGTGTTTGTCCCTCCTTGGTCCCTCCCTGAGGTGTTCAGATGGATAAACTTGTTTGCCATTTGCAAAAATTGCTCAAATCGAGCAAAATGCACAAATCTGCCTTGCCATGACAATTTACAGCAAGGCACATTGCCATTGTCATATCTCATGGCTCAAGTGGAGTTTCATGGGGTTCTTGGCCATTTTGGAAAGCTCTCATATGATACAACATATGTGTGATCATAGTTTGTCTTGACACTTTTTGGATCCAAGTGAAAAATTCCCCTACATTTGGAAAAAAAGTGAAGCAGATATCGACTTAGTGAAAATTTCACTAAGTGTTGGAAAAAAGTGACATTTTCACTTTTTGTCATTTTGGTCACTCTATAACTTAAAATCCATGAGGAATTGGAATGAGGTGTAGTTGACACTTTTAAAGTAAGCCATGAGAGCTACAAATCCATCTTTGGATCAGCCCAAATGGTTGCTTGGATCTCAAGTTATGATCCTTGGAAGTTGGTACCCTAGCCACTTTGTTCCATAACTTAGAAAATTTCTAAGTTTTTTATGGTTACCCCTTTTACAAGTTATCCCACTTTCTTTGATTTTTCTTGATGAATGATGATTCAAATCACACATTAACATCATTTTAGGGTTAGGGAACCATAATTGATCAAAAAATAAAAAAGTCAAACTTTGACTTTTGGGCATAGTTGACTTTTTATTAGATGAATTCCAAACTGTGCGATCCTCTATGAAATCAAGTCCTTGACCTAAATCAAACTTGATGGATTGATTTCATAGGTGTTATAGGGTGTATTGAATCATGTCCCAAGGTTTGGGAGCATGTCTTGGTCAAAAGTCAAAGGTACAGTTGACTTTTTCCCCAAATCCCTAATTGTGGTCCAGATGAAATTGCAACTTGTGAATCAAGCTTCTTGGATCAATACATTGTTGCAAATGGATCAATGTGGTGTATTAGAGACCCTCAAATCATGTCTTGAGGTCTTGGCTCATGTTATGTCCCAAAAGTCAACTTAGGGGTGAATTAGGTCAAGAAACCCTAATTCCTGATTTTTGGTGAATGCATCCCCTGAGGTTAAATTGACTTGGTGATTAGGTCCATGAGGTTTCATGGAGTATTTTAGGTTATGCTTTGAAGCATTGGCTCATGCCCAGAGGAAAATTTCCATCTGGAGGCCTCGGTCGACCAAAACCCTAATTTGGTGACACTGTCGATCTTGAGGCTTAATCCCCTTGGAATGTTGCAGCCTTGTGCTTAATCCTTGATGTGGGAGTCCTCTTGATCCCTTATGGATGTTTTAGAGGTTAGACAAGTTGAAGATCATGTCATTCCTTGATTGATCCTTTGTCTAAGAGCTCTGAGAGGGCTTGAAACCCTAATTATTGTTTGTAGTGAATGTTCACCCATCTTTGGGGAGACTAAGGAGGTATGATGGTTTGCCCATATTGTGATGATGATTTGTACAATGATGGGAAATCTTGGTGGTCAAAATTTGGGGTATGACAAGTGCCCCTATTTAATCTTCTTGGACCCGAAGGTGTGAATGGCGAAGGTATTCGGGCATTCGGGGTGCAAGAGGATTATATATCGGAATACCCAAAATTTTGATGGTGGTTAGGAATGGTAGTTCACGCATCCTTCTTCTTTTGCTAAGCAATGATGCTTAAAAAAGGTAAACTTCCCCTCGATCCTGGTTTCCTACCAAGGGACTGGTCTCAGTTTCTGATATAAACTTCCCCTCGATCCTGGTTTCCTACCAAGGAACTGGTCTAAGTTTTTGATGTAAACTTCCCCTCGATCCTGGTTTCCTACCAAGGAACTGGTCTAAGTTTCTGATGTAAACTTCCCCTCGATCCTGGTTTCCTACCAAGGAACTAGTCTTAGTTTCTGAAATAAACTTCCCCTCGATCCTGGTTTCCTACCAAGGAACTGGTCTCAGTTTCTGATATAAACTTCCCCTCGATCCTGGTTTCCTACCAAGGAACTGGTCTCAGTTTCTTTTGTCAATAAACTTTCTTGACAAGGGACGCTATTCGTAGCGGTTTTCATCAAACTTCTTGCTGGATTTTCCTGGGGAGATGCCATTTGATGGAAAAAGGTTTTAGATGTCAGACTTGCTGGGGAACCCATTCATCTGAGTTGTAGAGGTGTTCAAACTTCTCTTGTTGGAGACGCCATTCGTCGACTCTACTGGGGAAAACGAGGCTCTTGAGAGACTACCTTCCGTTTTGGGGTATTACATCATACTTTTCTCGAGATCTTCTCGGAGAAATGCCATATGATGTGATCCAATTTTGAGGTGCTGATGACCTTTTCATCAGTGGATTTTTTGGAGAAAAACTGTTGTATTGCTGAATCTCTGATTAAGAGGCTTTCTCTGGGGATTTTCTTTAATCCGGGAAAGCAAAAATATCATATTCAATGGCGAAGAGTGATGTTCGTCGACGACCTTCTGGTCTTTCAGAGGTTTAAGTTATCAAAGTGGTCGAGGTCCAACTCCGATCCAGAAATAAACTGGAGGAGAGAGATAGTTCAGACACATTTCCTGACGAGGAAAGAACTGACAACTCAATTGAGAGGACTTTTATCACTTGGGGATAAGACTGATTAGAGTGATAACGGTGCAATATGAATATGAATGTAAATCAGTAATGCATGATGTATGTATGTATATGCTGACAAAACTGACACGACATATATAGTAGTAGATGAACAAGACTGAATACTCGACCACAGTGGGGGATGAAAAGTATCACTGGTTCACGATAGCAATTATGCCTTGCTTAGGAGAAGTAGTCCCTGTGGGGAACAACCGTTGGTCGGGCTTAGGAGGTAAGAACTCTGCCGGGGGATGTCAGATGAAACATGGTCTCTGACACAATTGATCCTTCGTTCAGGCGTACTAGTTAAGAAAGAGTACTTTGATTCTGCACTTTGAAGCTTAATCGCCTTTGGAGAAGCAATCGATGTTCTTTCGATGTTCAACAGTCAAAAGAATTGCCATCTTTATTTTAAAAGCAGAAAAATTTGACAAGTAAATTCATTTTTGTTTTATTTCAAGAATCGTTAATCATGTTAAAATGTCGTTCTGTAAAGCTAAAACAAATAAGAATTGCAAACAAAAGCACTAAGACTCAAATTTTATTGATAGGATGGAAATCAGCCAAGCGCGTGATTCCATAGAGTATTTACAAAGTTAGAAAATGGTAATTTAAGGAAAAAGGCTACATTGAAGCATAACGACCGTTATCCTTCTAACAACTTTGAATTCCGGGCATCTTGAGTTTCTGTCGAAGATGACCTTGACTGGAGTTTTCTTATGGATGTCACGACTGCTACTGGGGGATTTGCCCCTTTGCTGGACATAGTTACTTGCCATTATCCCTAACTTTTGCCTGGATTGTACTTTGAGATTTCCAATCCACCAGGATGATTTTTGATTATGTCTCTAACTTTTGCCTGGACCGCCCTTCAGGGTTTTTCAATCCACCGAGACGTTTTTTTTTTTTTTTTTAGTTTAGGCGAAGTATTTCTTGACTACGTCAACATTTATGGGGTAGGCAAATTCTTCTCCATCCATGGTTGCAAGTCTCAAGGCGCCGCCTGAGAAAGCTTTCTTGACCACATAGGGGCCGTCATAATTCAGAGTCCACTTGCCCCGAGAATCAGTGAGGAATGATTGTATCTTTTTGAGCACAAGGTCTCCTTTTCTGAAGACGCGAGGTTGAACCTTTTTGTCAAACGTCTTCTTCATTCTTTGTTGATACAACTGACCATGGCATAGTGCCGTCATCCGTTTTTCTTCGATTAGGTTTAGTTTGTCGTGTCGACTTTGACACCATTTAGCTACTGTAAGCTTAGCTTCCATCAATACCCGGATTGATGGGACCTCTACTTCGATGGGGAGCACTGCCTCCATGCCATATACTAGAGAGAAAGGGGGTTCCCCTGTTGAAGTGCGGACAGATGTGCGATAACCGTGAAGAGCAAAAGGTAGCATCTCGTTTCAGTCTTTGTAGGTTACAACCATCTTCTGAACAATCCTCTTGATGTTCTTGTTAGTAGCTTCTACCGCTCCGTTTATCTTGTGTCGGTAGGGATATGAGTTATGGTGTTCGATCTTGAACTCAACGCACAACTCTTTCATCATCTTATTATTCAAGTTAGATCCATTATCCGTAATGATCTGGCTCGGAACACCATAACGGCAGATAATATTGTTTTTCATAAATCGGACTACCACTTGTCGGGTTACATTGGCGTATGACGCTACTTCGACCCACTTGGTGAAGTACTCAATGGCTACTAGGATGAACCGATGTCCGTTCGAAGCTTTGGGTTCAACCATGCCAATCACGTCGATTCCCCATATGGAAAAAGGCCATGGGGAAGAAAGAACTTTGAGATGCGTAGGCGGTACATGGATTTTGTCTGAGTATATAATTGACACTTGTAACACTTCCTCATGTATTCGTAGCAGTCGGATTCCATGGTCAACCAGATGTACCCTGCTCTCAGAATTTTTCTCGCCATTGTGTGTCCGTTGGCATGAGTGCCAAAGGATCCTTCATAAATCTCTTTCATTAACATGTTTGCTTCTGGTCTGTCTATGACTGCCTCTCAAGGCGCATTATGTCGATCTTAGGTAGGTCGTTCCATTGACCTACACTAATCATGGAAGAGAGATTGGCTAATGCATCGACCATGTGATTCTCTTCACGAGGGATATGATGAAACTCGATTCTGTTGAAGAAGGGTAACAACCTTCTCACGTAGTCTTTGTAAGGAATCAGTCCTGATTGGTATGTGTTCCAATCTCCTTTAATCTGATTGATAACCAGGGCTAAATCGCCATATACATCCAAGTTCTTGATCCTTAAGTCGATCGCTTCTTCGAGACCCATGATACAAGCTTCATATTCGGCCTCGTTGTTTGTACACTTGAATGTAATTCTGGCGGTGAAAGGAATATGGGTACCCTGAGGTGTTATGATGATTGCCCCAATTCTGTTTCCATAATGATTGACAGCTCCGTCAAAGATTAGTCCCCATTGGGAACCTGGTTCTGGCCCTTCACTGGGTAGCGGTTCATCGCAATCTTTCATTTTCAAATACATGACATCTTCGTCTGGGAAGTCAAACCCGATTGATTCCTGATCGTCAATCGATTGATGAGCCAAATGATAGGCTAAAATACTCCCTTTAACGGCTTTTTGAGCGTGGTATTCAATGTCATATTCTGATAACAACATCTGCCAACGGGCAATCCTTCCCGTGAGAGCAGGTTTTTCAAAGACATACTTGATAGGATCCATTTCGGAGACTAACCAAGTAGTGTGACGAATCATATACTGGCGAAGACGTTTGGCTGCCCAAGCCAGAGCATAACAAGTTTTCTCAAGCATAGTGTATCGAGTTTCACACTCAGTGAATTTCTTGCTCAAATAGTAGATGGCAGACTCTTTCCTTTTTGTTCCATCTTGTTGGCCAAGTACACAACCCATCGAGTCCTCTAGGACTGCTAGGTAGATGACCAGTGGTCTTTCTTCCACTGGAGGTGATAGAATCGGTGGGTTCAACAGGTATTCCTTGATACTATCAAAAGCGGTTTGACAATCTTCTGTCCAAACACAGTCCTGGTTCTTTTTAGGTAATTTGAAAATCGGCGCGCATGTCGCGGTCATGAGGGATATAAATCTAGAAATGTAGTTCAAACGTCCCAGGAATCCTCTGACTTGTTTTTCAGTTTTCAGAGAAGGCATTTCTTGAATGGCCTTGACTTTGTCAGGATCAACCTCAATTCCTTTCTAGCTGACGATGAACCCTAAGAGTTTTCCTGGACGGACACCGAAGGTGCACTTATTGGGATTCAAGCGGAGTTTGTATTTTCTCAACCGCTCGAATAACTTTGACAGGTGGGTCACATGCTCCTCTTGCGTCTTTGATTTGGTAATCATATCATCGACATATACCTCGATTTCCTTGTGTATCATGTCATGAAACAGAGTAGTCATGGCCCGTTGATAGGTTGCCCTGACATTCTTCAAACCGAACGACATTACCTTGTAACAAAAAGTACCCCATGGGGTAATGAATGAAGTTTTCTCCATGTCTTTCGGCGCCATTTTGATTTGATTATAGCCCGAGAATCCATCCATGAAGGAGAATACTTTAAACTCCGCTGTATTGTCTACCAGCATGTCAATGTGTGGTAAAGGATAGTCGTCCTTTGGACTAGCCTTGTTTAGATCTCTGTAATCCACACACATTCTGACCTTTCTGTCCTTCTTTGGAACTGGTACTATGTTGGCTAACCATTGAGGATATTCTGATGTAGCGAGGAAACCCGCGCCAATCTGTTTATGTACTTCCTCTTTGATTTTGATGGCCATATCCGGGTGAGTTCTTCTCAACCTTTGTTTTACTGTTGGACATTCTGATCTTAACGGTAGATGATGTTCCACGATGCTGGTATCCAACCCTGGCATGTCCTGGTAGGACCAAGTAAATACATCGGGAAATTCTTTGAGAAGCTTTGTCAAACTCTCTTTGGTAGTTGGACTGAGTAGTGCCCCAATCTTGATTTCTTTTCTCTCTTCTCCTGAACCCAAGTTTACCGTTTCCAACGGCTCTTTGTGAGGCTCAATAGACCTTTCCTCTTGTCTGAGTAATCGGGAGATCTCTTCTGGAATTTCGTTGTCAACTTCTTCTTCAGCCTCAAATACCGGGAACCCAAAGTCGGGAGAAGGCATTGGATCGTATGTTTCAACGGGGTTTAAAACAAGCAATCTGCATGACGTGATGATTGTCTTTTTAGAAAAGATAGAGAGAATGCAAGAGTGTGTGCAGTGTTTTTCTGAAAACTGGTTGTTTTTATTATTGATTTGTTTTTAGGATTACCATTTTCGGAAAAAGCAAAAAGGAAAACAGTAATAAATGCGGAAATTACAGAACGGCATTATTTTATTTATGATTTTGTCAATTCTTGAAACTACAGCCCTATAAAACAAAACTATGTCGCTTTGGGCGAAGCGAAGAGGGATAATTATAGAAAGTAAGCCCTATCAAAACAACTGTTTCACCCGGGCAGGGTGAAAGGTTAAAGATGGCAATTACTTAGACTTATGAACAATCTTCGGGACATCGACAACAACCCATTGGCGAATCACAAAGTCTGGTATCTTCCTTGATTTATCTTCAGAAATAACGCTGATTTCTGGTGGATCAGGATCATTGGAATCTGTCTCCCAGGCAGAGTTGTCGTAGGAGGATTCCTCTGTTGTATTTTGCATAGTATTTGCGCTCTCAGGTAAATCTCCCCATCCAGTTAGCTGGATGTCTTCGAGCTTGATACGAGAGCTTTTAGAAGCAGTGTACTTGACCATATAGTCGTATTTTCCACTTGGTTGTCCTAAGGTGTCCCACACTTCTGTGGAACTGGAGGAGTAATCTCTTTCAATGACGTTGACCTCGGGAAAAGCATAGTTGATGAACTATAGTCCGACAAGCTTTGCGAATTCATCGTCGTGCTAGATATTTTCTAAATGACCTGAGTGTTGGTTCCATGACATGGTGGGGACGCAGGTATTCTGTTCAATGATGCTCAGCTGATTTTTATTGTTCAGCTGACTTTCTTGCTCCGAGTTTCCTGGGTACGGCTGCCAGATAGGCAGACCATCCATCAGGCCATAATAGTCGTGGTCAAAGTTGTCTTTCATTAGAGTGTCCTCCTCTAATGAGTTTGGTGGAGCACGACAACCTTCCGAATCACAATCTCCGTATATCGTTGTGACATCTGACCTGGGTATAAATCTCGGAGTCTGTGCGGGATAGCAAAATGGCGTAGGCATAGCTTCCTGAGACATATAACCATCCTCGTTAAGATAGGACTTCCATTCTTCATCTGTATCGGAGGAGTCTTGTGATACGATGGAGAACTGACTTTTTAATTTTGTTTTCGCAAAACAGGTTGCAGTTAGCAAGAGTCACCACCGACTTTTCTTTTATCCAATTTATTTAGGAAAGGTGAAAAGAACAGGAAATACCTTTTTGAAAAGATTTTGAGTTCGGGGGGTAAGTTATGAAAAGGGAAGGTGTTAGCACCCCTTTTCATCCGTAGTTATCTACGGGCTCTTAATTGCTTGCTCACTTTAACTTGCTTTTTTTTGAAATGTGGTGTGTGTTCAGAAAATATTTTGTAAAAGTTGACTTTGTAATAATTCGTGTAAGAATGTATACAAAGTGTTTGTTTTTGAAAATATTTTTGAAAGTGTGAGGTGTGAAAAGTATTTGTTTTTTTTTTAGTTATGAGCAAGCATTTAAAAGTTACTTACCCTTAATTTATAAGGTCTTTCTTGTACTTATCCTTTTCCTTGAGAGATAGTACTATCCATACCATTAGTGGGTAGGTAGTCCTATCTATTGGATGTGAAGGGACGACGAAGGGTCATCGAATGGTCATAGAAGGCAACATGTAAGGATACCTTAGCAATTCGAAGGGACTACCATCATTTTTCCGTAGGGTCATCGAGGGACAAGATCATTTTTTTCGTAGGCAACTCGAAGGGTCATCTAGGGATTATGATCTTTAATCGAAGGGACTATGATGATATTATTCGTAAGCGTCTTTTGCTAAAGTACCCTTACTTTCGAGGGACATGACCAATGTTCGTAAGGCAACTGAGAGAGGTTACCCTAGAGGTGCAAGTGTGATTGAGTGGATTAGTTTCAATTATTTATCTTGAGTTAGGGTTTTCTAGATTGTTTTTTAGTTTTTCCATACAAACCCTAATTACTACACAGTTGTAAAATAAAATAGTAGAAAGTAAAGTGCGGAAAGTAAAATCCCTACGCTATTACAAGACTTTAGGAGAGATACATAAGTATAACAAACCTTGCGGGAAATAAAACTACGGCTATTACAAAAAAAAACTGTGCGACCTATACAATTTTTCTAGGAATTTAAATAGCAAATAAATAAATAAGGGAAAAAAATGTCAGAAAAACTTGATACGAACCCTTATTAGTTAAAAAAACGGAGGGAGGAGGCGGATCTCGTACGGTTGTGTACGGACGACGAAGGAGCGGCGGATCTCGTACGGTTGTACGGCCTGTACGGACTGTACGGTTGTACAGACTGTGCGGACTGTAAGGACAACAGAGGAGCGGCGACCGGAGGTAGTCCGGTGAGCGGCGGATCGGAAGGATAGAGTTGATCTTGAGAGGTTTTGTGATTTTTTACTTTTTTTTTGGAGAGTTGTGATGAATATTGATGAAGGATATATGATTTTTGATGAACAATTGAAAGAGAAAAGTGTTGTTGTATGTGTGAGTGAAATTGTGAGACTGTGGATTTTGTTCCTCTCAAAACTGTGAAAATAGAGGGCTATTTATAGCATGGGAAAATCAGGTTAAAGGGCAAAAAAGGGAATAAAATTGACAAAAGATCTTCCTTGGTTAGCAAGCTGACCAATCAGAAGCTGAGTATGACACAAACTGACACAGATTGACCAATAGGAAACAAGTACTCAAGAAAGGAAATATTTTTTGTATTTATTATGATTTTTTTTTATCCTTTTTGGTAAAAAGTGCATAAAATCAGATAAATAAATATTTTTAAAAAAGCCTTAAAATAAAAACGAAAATTAAAAATAAATAATAAAAAAAATACAATTTTGTGATTTTAAAATGGAAATAAAGTTAGTAACAAAAAATAACAAAAAAAGTCAGATAATGGGATTCGAACTCGTGACCTTATGCTTGCAAGCTTTTACTCTTTACCAATTGTGCTATCTTGTTTATTCGAAATAAAAATGCACTTGAAAGCATATGAAGGTCAAACAACTATTTGTTATTTAAACAATTTAAAGTAAACTGTTACCTATTTTTGAATAAAAATTACTGTTAAAATATTAGTGAAATTGAACCAAAAAACTTATAAAATCAAAGTTAAAAATAATTTAAATGTTAGAAATAGGGCGGGAAAATTTTGGGGTACAACAGCTGCCCTTGTTCAATCTTCTTAAACCTGAGGAGTTAGATTGGCATGTCTGTCATTCGTGATCTGAAGGTAGAAGAGGATTGAACACTTAAGTACCCAGAAATTTGCACTCACGGGTGCACGAAGTAACGCTTGTTGGTTGATTATATTGCTTGAATGGGCTTAAAGATGCCACTCAGAAAGATGACAGGGTGGAGATGGTTTTATAGACGCCATCCAAAGTAACTGCTGATAGGAGTATCAGAATGAGTCTAGGTTTGACTGTATCTGAGAAATATACTAGAATGAGTCTGTGTCCAACGGTATCTAGCAGACGTGCTGGGGAATGCCAGAATGATTCTTATGCCTTGATTGTATCTGTATGATGTTCTAGAATGAGTCTATGTCTTGACTGTATCTATAAGGAGATCAGAATGAGTCTTTGCCTGACTATATCTGGAAAATTAGTATTAGAGTGAGTCTTCGACCGACTGTATCTAAAAGATGTACTGGAATGAGTCTACTCCGGACTGTATCCAAAGGAGTGTCAGAATGAATCTTCGACTGATTGTATCTGAAGGATGATAACTGTTGACAATATTTGTCCGTTTGAGAACTAACCTGAAAAAAACCAAGTTAGTTTTATGCAATGTCATGATATATGTAATGCATTGCGTAATGATGCTCTTAAAATAAATGAGAATGCTATATGCGTTTTGTATGCATATGCTATGATGTATTGTAAATGATGTATGGGCATGAGATGTCGTTGAAAATAGCGGTGGCTTTGAATAGTAACATCTGATTGGGGAAAATAAATCCCTGACTATTGCTGGGGATGGAGAAAATAAATCTTCAGATCCTGTTTGGAATGACTCTACTGGGGATAACATCCTTGAATAAATTCTGTTGGGGGAGATAATTCTATATACTACATAGAGGGAATAATCTCCGATGGGGATTAGAATTTCATAGACTGCGTTGAGGAAATTTCTGCTGTATGCTGGGGAATTCTTTATCTGCTAGGGGACCCATTGGGGGAGACGATCATGCCAAGCTGTCCATCAAATATATGGAAGTGGACCGCTGGAAGATGCCCCAATTTCTGTCTGAGGGCATACTAATTCTGTCGGGGAATATATCTCTGTTGGGGATGAGCTTGTGAAGATAGCTCTATAGAGATAGTTCCATGGAGACTGCTCTGTGGGGGATATTTCCATGCAACTGGCTCTATGGGGGTTCGTGGACATCTTGAACATTATCCCAACTCCTAGAGTCCTTAGTAAATGTTATTCCTGTTTTCACGTATATTTTTTGGTAAACTTCAATCATATTCACGTGCATATACTCATTCAAAGTACCAATTGGACGTTTACGCAAACAAAACAAGGCAAGTAAAAACAATTTTGAATTTGAAAATAGACTTGTATTGATTTTGAAATTGGCCTATAAACAGGCATTTTTGTACAAGGAGACAGAAATCCTAGTAAGAGGAAATTGTCGTAAAAATTAAAAAAGTGCAAAGTGATAAACAAAGAAAAACAGTTATGTGGAAATGATCCCATTGAGTTTCAACTCTGCTATTGCCACTATATCTTCAAGCATCTCACCCCTTGCTGTCGGAAGGAAGATGACTGGATTGATCTGCGCCATTCGAACTTGATAAAACTAAGCCAGAAGCAGATAAGTGATCCAACGGGACATAGTCGTACGCTTTAATCCCTAACTTTTGCCTGGACCGCCTTTTCAGGTTTTCAGTCCACCGGGATACCCTTTTTTGCCCAAGCCACCTTTTCAGGTTTTCGACTTACCGGGTGTATAGTTCTTTTGGTATATATATCCCTAATTTTTGCCCGAACCCTTTTGGTTCGCCGGGATGCCCTTATTTTTGCCTAGGCCAGTCAACCTAGCGGGTCTCTTTTTATGTGTAGTATCTTTTGACTATGTCCGCGTTCACAGGATGCGGGAAATCTTCACCGTCCATAGTAGTAAGCATCATAGCGCCGCCAAAAAATATTTTCTTGATTACAAATGGACCTTCATATGTGGGAGTCCATTTGCCCCTGGGATCACCCTTTGGTAGTATGATACGCTTTATTACCAAATCACCGGCCTGGTACACTTCCTTTGATTGCTTTCTGTGTAGTGTACTGGATGTCGTATTCTGTCAAGACCATCTGCCATCTTGCTATTCGTCTGGAGAGAGCAGGTTTCTCAAATATGTATTTGATTGGATCCATTTTAGAGATCAATAAAGTGGTATGAGTCAACATATACTGTCTTAGTCGGCGAGCAACCCATGCCAAAGCGCAGCAAGTTTTCTCAAGCAGTGAATATCTTGTTTCACAGTCGGTAAACTTTTTGCTAAGGTAGTATATTGCATGCTCTTTTCGACCAGACTCGTCATGTTGCCCCAACACACACCCCATTCAATTCTCTAGCACTGTTAAGTACATGATTAGAGGTCTTCCTTCAACTGGTGGCATCAGAATCGGAGGTTTTTGGAGATACTCCTAGGTCTTATCAAAAGCTATCTGACATTCGTCGTTCCACTTCACTACTTGATCTTTCCTTAGTAATTTGAAGATTGGCTCACAAGTAGTGGTCAAATGGGAGATAAATCTGGCAATATAGTTCAAACGTACCAAGAAACCTCTGACTTCTCTCTCAGTATGGGGATCGGGCATATCTTGTATAGCTTTTACCTTTGCAGGGTCGACTTCAATACCTTTACCACTGACGACGAAACCCAAAAGTTTACCGGGTCTAACCCCAAAGGTGCATTTGTTTAGATTCAATCTCAACTTGTACTTCTTCAACCTCTCAAACAGCTTGTGTAGGTGGTCAAGGTGCTCTTCTTCATTCTGAGATTTGGCTATCATATCATCAACGTATACCTCTATCTCGTGATGGATCATATCATGGAATAAAGCAACCATAGCGCGTTGGTATGTTTCCCCTGCGCTCTTCAAACCAAATGGCATTACCTTGTAACAAAAGGTGCCCCACTGTGTAACGAATGTAGTCTTCTCCATGTCTTCAGGTGCCATCTTGATTTGATTATAACCTGAGAAACCATCCATGAATGAGAATATCTTATGCTGAGCAGTTTTGTCTACCAGAATGTTAATATGTGGGAGAGGGAAGTCATCTTTGGGGCTTGCCCAGTTCAGATCCCTGTAGTCCACACACATACGAACTTTACCATCCTTCTTAGGCACTGGTACCACATTTGCAACCCATTGAGGATATGATGTGACAACTAGGAAACCTGCATTGAACTGCTTCATAACCTCAGCTTTGATCTTTTCAGACATCTCAGGGCACATACGACGAACCTTCTGCTTTATCGGAGGACAACCTTCCTTCATTGGTAAACGGTGAACCACGATATCGACATCAAGTCCTGGCATATCTTCATAAGACCAAGAAAAAATCTCAGTATAATCACGTAGCATCTGAATCAGTCTTTTCTTGACACGGTCTTCTAATCCAGCACCTATCTTGATTTCTTTCTTATCCTCCTCAGTACCTAGATTTACGACCTCGACTGGCTCTTCGTGCGGTTGTGTGATCTTTTCTTCTTGCTCTAATAGTCTAGCAAGCTCTCTAGGCACTTCACAATCTTCCTCACCTTCGTCCTCGACTTGGTAGATCGGATTTTCGAAGTCATAATTGACAATAGCAGAACCGTTATCAATGGGATCCAGAGTGGATATAGATCTGCAATTTATCGCGTGGGTGTGTGTAAGAACACATAGCTATTTTGATGAATATAAAGTAAAAGAAAAGACAAAGAGCGGAAAATTTGAATGCAAAACGTCCATTGATTTATTGAATGAAAATATGCGATGAAATGACAACCCTAACAAATGGGCCATTGTGCCCCGGGCAAGGCATAAGGCTTAAAAGTTTTATTGTTCAAATTACAAAACCAAACTTCAAAAATAAGAAAAACAGAAAATCGCATTTACTACTGACTAAAGGAGATAGGAATAATATCTCCAGTCTTCCAATTATTGAGCCCACTGCCAATGGTAGGAAAGATCCAACTGTCTAGATCACAGTCACTATCAGCATCTTCCACATCGTTGACCTGATCTTTATGAACTCCTTTGTTGGTGATACGAATAGCATGAGCACGACGTACAGCTCTCTGAGCCTCTGAACTGAAGCCCAAACCAAATTTGTCAACTTGTAAGGGGTGTCAGGAAGCTGACCCCAAATGGTGCCACCACCTTCTTCAACCACAACTCTAGCTTCCTTTAGGGAAGCCATTGCAGGAGATACTCTAGTGACTTTGGGGACAGTAGGAACTGGTTTAGCAATAGGAACTGTCTGAGGAACCAATTCAAATGTTTGACAAGGAGTCTCGAGGAATTCGCCATCCATCTCAACATACTTGAAAGTATTCAAATGACTAACCATGTACTCTTCTTCACCATAGACGGTGACAATCCTGCCTTTCACGGGATACTTCAGCTTCTGATGTAAGGTAGAAGTCACAGCGCCTGCCCCATGTATCCAAGGGCGCCCAAGCAGACAGGAATAGGCAGGACGAATGTCTATTACATAGAAAGTAGAAACAAAGACTTGAGAACCCACTCTGATTGGAAGATCAACCTCTTCGTGCACTAATCTCTTTGAACCATCAAAAGCTCTCACCACAACATCACTGGGTCTCAGCACAACCCCTTTACAGTCAAGCTTGTCTAGAGCAATCTTCAGCAATACATTCAATGAGGAACCCGTGTCCACCAATACATGAGATAGAGTAGTGCCCCTACACTCAATGGAGACATGCAGGGCCTTATTGTGGTTCCTTCCGGCGGGAGTCAGATCAGCGTCAGAAAATCCTAGACCATTATCAGTTGTCAGGCTAGCGACATAATTTTCAAACTGGTCAACAGAGATTTCCTGCGGCACATGCGCAGATTTCAAAAACTTCACCAAAGCCTTAGCATGGGCCTCGAAGCACAACAACAGAGATAGCATAAAGATCTTGGAGGGGGTGTGCCCCAACTGTTCAACAACATTGTAATCACTCTTACGGATAATTTTCAGCACTTCCTCCATTTCTTTGGAGGGATCTTCGATAGTAGTTTCACCCGGGGTCTTCATTTAGGCAGGCTCAACCACCGGTTCTTTGTCTCGAGTCTCAGTAATTGATTCGGAGGCAGAGATACGAACTGGAGTAGTAACAGTCTTCAGAGAGATTTCTGGGGAGAAAATTCTTCCACTTCGGGTAACCTTACTGTCCCGACAATATTGTTGACATCGGGATTAGTAACTTCAGCAGTTTCATCAGTCAAAGGCTCTTGCTTGACACCATGAATGTAAACATCAACACCATAATTCCAAGGGATAGCCTTGCTAGAGGAATATGGAATTGGACCGGGCGTAGTAATAATCAGGGGAGCCACTCTAGGCTCGGCAGTAATCTTCACAGGAACTTTAGAGGTGATCCTCACAGGAGTTTTGGAATTAGTAACCACAGATAAGTCCTCAAACTTTAGACCTCGGGACAAACTTTCACATAAGCTCTCCATAGAAGGAATCTTCTCAAACAGTATAGTACGGTCGTCCATCAAACGCTGAATGCCCTCTTTCAGCTTCACACAACCATTGGATTGAGATGCACAATAATGACAGTTTTCAACGCAGCCCGGAAATAAACCGGCTTGCAACAACTTCTTCTTAACAATTGATAGAGGAGCAGTCAAGTCAACCACAGTAGCAACATAAGAACCATCATCAATAGCATTAACGATCTTGTCATGATTTGGCATATGAGTGGTAATCACATTAGGAGTCTCAGGGGGATCAAACTCAATCTCCTTAGCGTCAATCATGTCTTGAATCTTGTTCTTCAGCGCCCAACAACTCTTCGTATCATGTCCAGGACTATTAGAATGGTATGCACACCTTGTATCGGGATTATAGCTAGGAGCGGAAGTATTAGGATTCCTAGGAGGATCCTTCAAAGTAACCAACTCTGCCTTCAGCATAAGCTGCAACGCCTGAGCCAATGACATATTGATCTTTGTAAACTGTCTCCTGGGTGTATCCTGCTTACACTGACTACCTTGTTGTTATTGTGGCACCGGTGCAGAGATCAGAACTGCCCCAAGAGATTGGTTGCGACCTTTCTGGCCGTATACAGCATTAGATTCCTTCTTCCCATTATGTGGCTTCTTTGTAGTGTTTGAAGATGTAGCCACTTGTATTTTACCACTTTGAATTCCATTTTCAACATGTTCTCCTGTCAATATTAGCTCGGTGAAATCGGATGACGAGCTTTCAAGTAGATGACTATAGAAAGGACCGGTTAGTATGCTCATGAACATGTCAACTAACTCTCTGTCAGCTAAAGGAGGCTGAACCCTGCCTGCAAGATCTCTCCATTTCTGGGCGTACTCTTTGAAACTTTCATTAGGGCCTATGGACATGCTTTGGAGTTGCATTTGAGTTGGCGCC
Source organism: Lathyrus tuberosus (assembly GCA_022829125.1). Lineage (NCBI taxonomy): Eukaryota > Viridiplantae > Streptophyta > Magnoliopsida > Fabales > Fabaceae > Lathyrus > Lathyrus tuberosus. The sequence goes on along the minus strand of JALAZF010000120.1, from coordinate 13,750,237 downwards.
AAATCAGAGTTATATTGGTATTGCCGGTAGAAAGCTTCAGCCAAATCATTCTAGGTACGAATATTGATGCTCTCAAGTTTATAGTACCACTCCAATTGAGATCCAGATAAACTCTCTTGAAAAAAATGTATCCACAACTTTTTGTCAGTAGTACGTGGCTGAATCTTTCGGACATAAGATCTCAAATACAGCTTCGGGCAAGACACACCGTCATATTGAGCAAACGGGGGAATTTTGAACCTAGGAGGAATGACAACTCCTGAAACCAAGCCCAAATCCTCAAAATCCAAACCAGGTACTTTCTGAACCTCCATGGCCATCAGACGTTCTTCAAGTAATTTGTATTTCTCATCATCAGGGGGATACTGATCATCCAGATAATCATCTTCCTCTTCAGAGTGTCCACCGGTGCCGTGGTTACTATTTTCCTCATGTTTGTCACTTTCATAGTTGTCATCCAGTTCACCATCTTGGTCTACTGGGATCCCAATTTCCTTGACCTGTTTAGTCGGACCTTTGAATCTTCTCCCCATATTGATGACGCCAGTTGATTTTCTTGCTTTCTTCTTCTTCTTGGTCAGAAGTGCTTTCAGTTCTTCTTGCCCCTTGGACAAGTTCAGGATCAGCTCTTGGAACTGGGCGTTCTGGGCCTGGAGATCTTTGACAGTTTGCTCGAGAGCCATTTCTTATGAAATAAATAGCGAGAAGATGAGAGACCTGTCTTAGAAACCTGCTATGCAATGATTATGAGATGTAGATGCATATGCAATGATTTGAAGGACTTTAGAGTTTATCTTTGCAAACAAACAGAAACAAAAGGAAAACTTTTATTAGTAAACTCAAAATTCATTTTTTTTATGCCTATTGGGCTACAATGAAAGGAAATTTCAAAAAGCAAATTCAAAAACGCCTAAGACCTAGGACTTAAGACTCAAGTCTCCCACGGGCGCTTCCTCTTTGTGCCGATGTAAGCATTGATGCTCTGCTCCTCATGAAGTAATTTCGTCAACTCCAACACCTTCTTCTCACTAGCATAGAACCGAGTCTCAAAGGTGTCCCTTTCTTCTTTCATCTGAACCCAGGACTTCTGCAGCTCTTCAAGATCGGTAGGCATATCTGGATGGAGAATGACTTGAGGAACATCTCCCTCAAACTCAGGTTCAACGATCACTGGTCTGACAGCTGGATATGGCATAATAAGATCTCGAGCACGAGTGCGCAGCCATCTGAGGTAAGGCTCCAAAGGAATGGAGTTTTTCTGTCCCAAGGTCCTGCTTTCAATCTTATACACCTTATTCCATGCGCGTATAAACCTTTGACGGTAACCTTGAGGATCATCTTCATAATCGAACACAATACCCTGAATAAGTATATCATGAGGACCATCCATTCGAGCATAACCAAACTGGCGCAAGGCTAGCGAAGGATTACAGGTGATGCCTCCCCTAATGCCAAGGAGTGGTACATTAGGGAATTCCCCACAATGATCAATAAGAGTGAAGTCTTCAAGAGATCGGGCACACCAATAGATATCTGAATGGGAGAGTGACATTATCCTTCGAGACCACTGCAACCTTTGTTCATTCTTCAACACTGATCGGGGAAGGTGCGAAATAAACCACCTGGATAGTAAGGGTACGTAACACATGAGAGTCCCTCGCTCCTTGATAGTACGAGTGTGAAGCGAGTGCAGAATATCCCCGAGCAAGGTAGGTACCGGGTTATGAGTCAGAAATATTTTGATAGCGTGCACGTCTATGAGTTGGTCTGGATTAGGGAACAACATCAACCCATAGATCAACAAAGCCAATACCTCCTCAAAAGCATGGTAACTCATAACGCTTAGGAACAATTGAGCCTTCTCAATCAGGAACTTAGCAAGAAACCCCTTGACTTCACTCCTTGTTTCCCAATTAGACACAATGTCTGACCTCTTCAGATGTAAAGCAGCTGCAATGACTTCAGGCTTTGGAACGTCTTCTAGACCGGTAAAAGGCATCTGATTGAGAATAGGTATTCCAAGTAACTTAGAGAACTCCTCCATCGTGGGCACCAATTGGTAATCCGGGAAGGTGAAACAATGGTGCTTAGGATCGAAGAACTGGAATAGGACTCTCATCATGTCTTCTTCAAAACCTGAGGTAACCAAGTCGAATAGAAAACCATGTCTTTTGGTGAATCGAGAGCCATCGGGAACCTTTGAGACCAATTCTTTAAGCTGGGAAGGAACCCTTACAAAGTTGACTCGGATGAAATTTCTAGGAACGGAAGCCATGGCCTGCAACGACGAATAAAGATAAATTCCTTGGTCCTTGAAATGGTTAGTGAAAATGATATGTTATGATGTTATGATGTTATGATGTCATGTACATGTTAATAGTAAATAAGTAGTACAAACAAACAAGTCATACAAGAGCCTTGGGTTTAAAGGCTTATATGAAGTCCATAGGCCAGAACCCTTCCCCACTGAGGTTTAGTTGGCTCAACCTGTCCTAGAATAGTAACCGGGTTCTAAAGGACTCATATCACAGATCTTTCTCAAAGGCTTTATTTTAGTGCGACACTCGAGTGGCCGACCAAAACATCCCGAAAGTCTGATCTCAATGAGCGTAGCCTCGAGTATCAACCAACTTCGGTCTAAATCCAAATCCGGCCATCTCACTACCTTCTAATGGCCAAAGATGAGTTAACTAGGGTTCTAAAGACTGTGACCATCATATCAACCATATCGGTACATGCCGTACAGTCTCCATGATCTATTATCACTTACCTAAGGAATCACTAGGTCTGGGTGTAGGACCTTTCACACAAGTAACCCCAAAACAAAGGCCATTAAAAATAAAGTACACAAGTCAAACAATTTTAATCAAGTGGTAAAGTGATCTAACTCTAAGGTAACTCCTCTTTAGAATTCAATTCCCAAGCAGAGTCGCCAGTTCTGTGATACGGTGGAGAACTGACTTTTAAATTTTATTTTCGCAAAACATGTTGCGGTTAGCAAGAGTCGCCACCGACTTTTCTTTTATCCAATTTATTTAGGAAAGGTGAAAAGAACAGGAAATACCTTTTTGAAAAGATTTTGAGTTCGGGGGGTAAGTTATGAAAAGGGAAGGTGTTAGCACCCCTTTTCATCCGTAGTTATCTATGGGCTCTTAATTGCTTGCTCACTTTAACTTGCTTTTTTTTGAAATGTGGTGTGTGTTCAGAAAATATTTCGTAAAAGTTGACTTTGTAATAATTCATGTAAGAATGTATACAAAGTGTTTGTTTTTGAAAATATTTTTGAAAGTGTGAGGTGTGAAAAGTATTTGTTTTTTTTTTTTAGTTATGAGCAAGCATTTAAAAGTTACTCACCCTTAATTTATAAGGTCTTTCTTGTACTTATCCTTTTCCTTGAGAGATAGTACTATCCATACCATTAGTGGGTAGGTAGTCCTATCTATTGGATGTGAAGGGACGGCGAAGGGTCATCGAATGGTCAAAGAAGGCAACATGTAAGTCTACCTTAGCAATTCGAAGGGACTACCATCATTTTTCCTTAGGGTCATCGAGGGATAAGATCATTTTTTTCGTAGGCAAATCGAAGGGTCATCTAGGGACTATGATCTTTAATCGAAGGGACTATGATGATATTATTCGTAAGCGTCTTTTGCTAAAGTACCCTTACTTTCGAGGGACATGACCAATGTTCGTAAGGCAACTGAGAGAGGCTACCCTAGAGGTGCAAGTGTGATTGAGTGGATTAGTTTCAATTATTTATCTTGAGTTAGGGTTTTCTAGATTGTTTTTTAGTTTTTCCATACAAACCCTAATTACTACACAGTTGTAAAATAAAATAGCGGAAAGTAAAGTGCGGAAAGTAAAATCCCTACGCTATTACAAGGCTTTGGGAGAGATACATAAGTATAACAAACCTTGCGGGAAATAAAACTACGGCTATTACAAAAAAAAAATGTGCGACCTATAAAATTTTTCTAGGAATTTAAATAGAAAATAAATAAGGGAAAAAATGTCAGAAAAACTTGATACAAACCCTTATTAGTTAAAAAACGGAGGGAGGAGGCGGATCTCGTACCGTTGTGTATGGACGACGAAGGAGCGACGGATCTCGTACAGTTGTACAGACTGTACGGACTGTACGATTGTACGGACTGTACATTTGTACGGACTGTACGGACAACGGAGGAGCGGCGACCGGAGGTAGTCCGGTGAGCGGCGGATCGGAAGGATAGAGTTGATCTTGAGAGGTTTTGTGATTTTTTACTTTTTTGTTGGAGAGTTGTGATGAATATTGATGAAGGATGTATGAGTTTTGATAAACAATTGAAAGAGAAAAGCGTTGTTGTATGTGTGAGTAAAATTGTGAGACTGTGGATTTTGTTCCTCTCAAAACTGTGAAAATAGAGGGCTATTTATAGCATGGGAAAATCAGGTTAAAGGGCAAAAAGGGGAATAAAATTGACAAAAGATCTTCCTTGGTTAGCAAGCTGACCAATCAGAAGCTGAGTATGACACAAACTGACACAGATTGACCAATAGGAAACAAGTACTCAAGAAAGGAAATATTTTTTGTATTTATTATGATTTTTTTTTATCCTTTTTGGTAAAAAGTGCATAAAATCAGATAAATAAATATTTTTAAAAAAGCATTAAAATAAAAACGAAAATTAAAAATAAATAATAAAAAAAATACAATTTTGTGATTTTAAAATGGAAATAAAGTTAGTAACAAAAAATAACAAAAAAGTCAGATAATGGGATTCGAACCCGTGACCTTATGCTTGCAAGCTTTTACTCTTTACCAATTGTGTTATCTTGTTTATTCGAAATAAAAATGCACTTGAAAGCATATGAAGGTCAAACAACTATTTGTTATTTAAACAATTTAAAGTAAACTGTTACCTATTTTTGAATAAAAATTACTGTTAAAATATTAGTGAAATTGAACCAAAAAACTTATAAAATCAAAGTTAAAAATAATTTAAATGTTAGAAATAGGGCGGGCAAATTTTGGGGTACAACAAGTCTCCCTCGTTGATGGTATGGACTTCTTGAGATATTGGGTGAAGGAAACCTCCACTATGGAAGAAGTCCTGAATGGGATGAAAACTTTCATCGTTAGTAGCAGTCTGGGTACAGGTTGCAGAAAAACCAAGATCCTTCTTTATTTTGTTATCAGTAGGAATGACAAGTTGTCCCCATCCTTTTGAACTGTTACTTTTGATCACTTCGAGAGCATCTTTATACGAGGAAATCGATGTTCCTTTTTCTGACTGATTATCATTGCTCACAGAAAGTGCTTGGAACTGAGTTCCAACAACCTCCTCAGGTTCTACACAAGTGGATAGTGAAAGGTTACTCACGATTAAGGCTTGTTTTCTACAGACCGTGACGAGTTGATCGTTCTTGACGAACTTCAGTTTCTGGTGCAGCGTCGAAGTGACTGCCCCAGCCTGGTGTATCCAAGGTCTTCCTAATAAATAGTTGTACGCTGCCCGGACGTCCATGACCTGGAAAGTGACTAGGAAAGTGTGAGGACCGATAGTTATGGGAAGATTGACTTCGCCAATAACTGCTTTTCGAGATCCGTCAAATGCTTTGACAATGACCTCACTGCCCCTCATCGGGGATCCTTTAAATGATAGTCGGATTAACGTGGACTTCGGCATAACATTTAGAGCCGATCCGATGTCTACCAGTACGCTGGCTAAAGCATCGTCTTGACAGTTGACTGTAATATTGAGTGTCATGTTGTGACTTTTTCCTTCTTCTGGAAATTCCTCGTCACTGAACCCCAAGTTGTTGCAAGAAGTGATGTTGGAAACGATGTTGTTGAATTGTCTTATTGTCACATCTTGTTCCACAAAGGCTTGCTCTAAGACTCTCTGTAGAGCCTCTCTCTGGGCTTCGGAACTGAGTAAAAGAGATAACACAGAGATTTTTGAAGGAGTTTGTAACAGCTGATCAACAATGTTGTATTCACTCCTTTGGATGAGCTTCAGCATCTCATCATTGTTCTTTGAAAGGTCGGGATCATTGGATTGACCCACTGATGGATTGGGAACTTCTGTCTGAGGTTCCTTTTCTCTGTTAGGTTCTCTAACTCCTCGGTTGAAGATTCAACCGCTCCGTGTTACTCGACTGATGTCTACAATATTCACGACGGAGGGTAATGAAATTTCCTTTCCATTCTCAATTGTTGTTGCACCGTATTTGTAAGGGATCGCCTTAGCTGATTCATACGGTACTGGTCCTGGTAGATAGATAACTACAGGAGCCTTCTGATTTTTTTGACTGTCATAGGTAACTTCAATCAGTTCCTGGTTAAGAACTTTTGATTCATCAAGTAGAGGGATGATGGCACAAACATCTTTAGTCTTCTCGCGATTAGAGATTACAACGACATCTTCGATTTGATCAGCGAAATAGTCGGGCATCAAGTTGATGGGCCCCGAAACTGGACATGGTTGAATCTCTTTGCGGTCCAACTGACCTTGAAGGGTTGCTCGCACGAGGTAACATCCTTGGTTATCTTCCGAGCGAACTCTACAGCATTCGTAATTATGTGGTGGCACCTGGCCACGCCCACTTTAAATGCAGTGTAACCTTACTAGGTCTATTTCCATTGATCGAACATCCTGACTATAACGCCTAGTAGGGTTCCCATCGATCATACTAACTTGTTGTGTGTCTTCATCTAGATAGATCGGAAGCCACCATTGATTTAACAAGTGTTGTAAAGTTCTTTGAACGAGAGCACATCCCTGGTCGCCCTCACAACATCCTTTACAGCTCTGGTAGTTATGCGAAGTCAGAAAACCGAGCTAGACTTGCTTAGCGTGTAATTCTACCAAGATGATATTCATCAAGCGAATATCGAAGATTTGAATCATATTGATCTGACAAAGATTTTTATCATGGTAGTCCTGAATCCATCCAAGATCCATCTAACGCTGGAGGGCCTCTTGTACGAAAGAGCATCCCTGTTTGTTTACCGAGCAAATCAGACAGGAATTGTAATCGTGCCTTGGCAGATTATGATACTGGATTTGCCTTGAGTGCATTGCCACCAAGTTGATATTCATCACCCGAATGTCGTGGCTCTGAATGATGTTGGAATTCATGTAAGTCATGTTGACCCCACAAATTCGGTGCTCTTGGATCCATCCGAGATCCAATTGTTCCTGTAGAGCTGATTGCACCACAGAACACCCTTGATTGTTCTTAGAGTAGATATCACACTGATGATAGTTATGCGGTGGTATATGGCCATACCCGCTCTGTCTGCGATGCATCTTGACCAGATTAGTCCTCAATAAGAGTACATCATGAATTTGATAGATGTCGTTAGACTCTCCTTCTATCAAATTTACCGCAACTTTCTCGTGTTGAAGCAACGGGTTTATGAGAACATTCAGATTCGTATCTTTGAAAGATAAGACCCTACTCCTAACAAGCTTTTGCACATCGAATTTGAAGCTGAGACAGTTTTCTATGTTATGCCTTGGTCCTCCTTGATGGTAAGGGCAAGTTTGATCCGCTTTGAACCAAAAAGGCGGATTTCGGTACTGTAAGAGAAGACCTGGTTTGGACATGCCCCTTGACCAGTAGTAACGGAAACAATTCTGCGTACAACATGGGTATAGGGTTGAACCCTGGTGGTCGCGTTGTACGGTTGTTGTTGTACGGAGGACGAGCCTGCTGAAGAGGCTGTTGTGTCCTTTGCTGATATTGTTGTTGATTCGGTTGGCTCTGCGCAACCTGAGGTTGATATGTTGGAATAGGCACAGGGTTGATAGCAGGAGTTACTGCTGCTACTGGTTGATATCGTCTCCTTTGCTTTCTGAGAGATATATTCCCAATATCCTGCTCTTTTTTCTTAGGGAGAGCACTACCGTATCTTTTTGTACTACTTAATGATCCAGTGTCTTTAACTAAACGTCCTTCTCGGACAGCTTCCTCAAGACGAACTCCCATGCCCACCATCTCGGTGAAGTCACTGGGCGCACTGGAAACCATTCTGTCATAGTAAAATGAGCTCAACGTTTTCAAGAAGATCTTTGTCATCTCTTTTTCCTCAAGAGGTGGACAAATCTGGGTGGCAATTTCACGCCATCTCTGAGTGTACTCCTTAAAGGTTTCCTTGTCCTTTTGTGACATCGATCTGAGTTGATCTTTGTCGAGTGCCATGTCCAGGTTATACTTATACTGCTGAACGAAGGCAGCGCCAAGATCTTTGAAAGTAGCGATCTTAGTGCGGTATAAACCCATGTACCATTTGAGTGCAGCACCGGTTAAACTATCTTGAAAGTAATGGATCAGTAGCTGGTGGTTCTTTGTCTGAGTTGACATTCGCCTAGCGTACATCACCAAGTGACTTTGAGAGCAAGAGTTACCCTTGTACTTTTCAAATTCGAGCACTTTGAATTTGTGCGAAACTTTCACATTGGGGACCAAACAAAGGTCTGCGGCGTCTTTTCCAAATAGATCCTGACCGCGAATGGCTTGCAGTTCCTTCTGCATCTCCAGGAACTGTTCCTATAACTAATTCATTATGTCGAACATACTTTCGTTTCCACCAGAAGGTATCCGTGGAATCTGTCCTTCCGGGACAGTGTGTACCACAGGTGGTGGTATAGTCATCATGGCAGTGACTCTAGGTGCCTCCCGAAGTTTGTAACCTTCAGGAGCTGTTGTCATGCCCCTGGCATCTTCGCTTTCCCGAAGCTTGTAACCTTCAGGCCCAGCGGTTCCTGCTGCATTTTCCGGATCTTCCATGATCGGCGGAATATATCCTTCTGGGATATAGTTGAGTGGCATGCCCCAGGGACGATCTTTTGGCATTTTGTACCTAGGATTATACTTCTCCACTATGGGCGTTGATGTGGTCTCTAAGATCACAGTTCGTTGTTGTTGCATCTGAGCTTCTGCTAGAGCTTGCATGTTGTTATAAAGCTTTCTCAGATCTTCTTTCAGAGTGTCGATCTCTTCTCTCAACTCTCTGTTCTCTTCCTCGAGATCATCCATCTTTTTCTGTCGATTGGCCCGAGTATTGTACGAATGAGACACTTTGACTCTAGAATCGAGACACAAACGTGAGATTCGTGGGGAAGAAGAATGTGTTTATGCGAGAATGATGATATGCAATAATTAATTATTTTTGTTTATTCAAAGTAAACTTCGACAATAGGATTGCAAATATCAAACAGTGGGGAAACCCCGTTTTATTGAATTCAAAGATTGCGGAAATGGAAATACAGTAGATTACAAAGTACTGTAAAAGGAAAAATCTAAACTAATGGATCCTGAGTCCTCTCTGAAGAGAGTTCAGGTGTTGGTTCTGGTACTTTCCTTTTCTTTGACCGGGGCTCTTGAGCCGCTGTCGGGTTGTCATTCCTTTGCCAAGTGAAAGGAGCGAGCAAATTTCTCTGGTCATCTTGATTTTCTACAGCATGTTGCTCTAAAATCTCGATCAGAGCATCTTTATCTTTCAATAGTTGCTTTATTTTCTTACAGTCCACATTGAGAATGTGGTACTTGTTCCTTCAAGACCTCTTCTCCTGTTGAACTTTGTTGAGAGTCACCTGAAGTTTTTCCGTATCAGACATAAAGTAAAGGACAGAGTCCCTTAATGGAAGAACTTCCTGACGAGGGTAAGACATCCTCAGTTTGAGAGCTCTAGTTTGTACCCAGTGGAGATAAGGCTCTACAGAGACACAGTCTGGTTTTCCTAGAGACTCTCTTCCTTTCCTATGAACATGTTTCCAAGCATGCACTATTTCTGTCTTTAGTGCCCTTTCGTTTTCTCCTTCCTTGAAGAAAAGACCTTCCAGATGAGCATTCCGCGGGACATGCCTAATCGGGTATCCGAATTGACGACGAACTAAAACTGGATGATAGTTGATTCCTCCCTTAGTTCCAATAAGGCATACATTTGGGAAATTTCCACAACGGTCAATGATTTTGATCCCGTCATAGATTTGATTGTACCAATCTATGTCAGAGTTGGTAAGAGACATGATTCTCTGCGACCAACGCAAAGTATTCTTTTTGTCGCGGCCGGCTAAAAATTTTTGAGTCGCCATCATATTTTTTTTAAGGAAAATAAATGATAAACCTAAAATCCTAATCTCAAGGGCAGAGATTCCTAAGGTTCGGGAGTCGGTTAAGCGAGGGGAAGGAGTTAGGCACCCCACACTTCCATTGTACTCAATGGGATCCTCCTTAAGTTCTAGGGTATGTTTGTTTGTCGTCTAACTTGTTATTTATTTATAAAAATCCTAAGTTTTTTATTATTGTACTCGCTAGGGTTTACAACCCTATGCCTACGTACCTTCAATTTTGAAGGATCAGAGTGACCGTAGTTCACCTCCCCTATTCCTACCCCCTAATCCTATTCCTAATCCTAATCCCAAACCCAATCCATTATTTATACTCTTGAATAAAGAGTTCTATCCCCAAATCTATTATTTATACTCCTAGATAAGAGGTTCTATCCCTTAATCTATTATTTATACTCCTAGATAAGGAGTTCTATCCCTTAAATCCCGATCCGTTTATTTATACTCTCAGAGGAAGAGTTTTATCCCAGAATCCCTTATCCCTTATTTATACTCTCGGATGGAGAGTTATATCCCTTAAAAATCCCTTATCCATTGTTTATACTCTCGGATGGAGAGTTCTATCCCTTAAAAATCCCTTATCCATTGTTTATACTCTAGGATGGAGAGTTCTATCCCTTAATCTGTTGTTTATACTCCTAGATAAGGAGTTCTATCCCTTAATCTATTGTTTATACTCCTAGATAATGAGTTCTATCCCTTATCCATTATTTATACTCTCGGACGGAGAGTTTTATCCCTAAAAACCCAATCTATTATTTATACTTTCGGACGGAGAGTTTTGTCCCTTAATCCCTTGGCATTTATTTATACTCTTGGAACCTAAGAGTTTTATCCCTTAATCCCTTGTTTATACTCTCGGATGGAGAGTTTTATCCTTTAAAATCCCTTATCCCTTGGCCTATATTTATACTCTTGGAACCGAAGAGTGTTATCCCTATATCCCATCGGACCAAGAGCTTTATCCCAAATTTTAAAATCTTAAAAAATCCCTTTATATCCCTTATTTTTAAGAAGAATAAAATCCTAAAATTCCATAAAATCTAATAAGACCCAAAATACCATTTATGCTAAAAATATAGCAAAAACAAGTCCCCAAATTATCCAAAAAAAATGATTCTTGAATTCAATATAAATCCTAAAATAACAGAATTTTAATCCCCAAAAATTAAATTAAATTTATTTTTACCCCAAAACCCAAATTTTCCCAAATTAAAACCAATACTAAAATTAAAAATAAAATTCAAATCCTATTTTCTTCAAAGAAAGAAAAGATCAAGTATGTTGAATATATGAAATATAAATTTAAATCCAACCCCACAATTAAACCCAAAAATTCCCCAATAAAAATCCTAAACAATTAAATCCCTATTTGAAAATAAATTGTTTTAAATATATAAAACTATTTAATATGAAAATAATCAAGAATTAAGGAAATAAAAAACCTAAATATTTATCCTAATTAAAATAATTAAATTAAGTTATTGATTTAATTATTAAAATCCTAAAATCCTACTTCTAACCCTAATTAAAGTTTAACCTAATTAAACAATTAAATTAAATTATTAATTTAATTATTTAAAAACCCTAAACCCTATTTCTTAAAAAAACCTAAATCAAATTAACCTAATTAAACAATCAAATTAAGTTATTAATTTAATTGATTAAAAACCCTAAATAAAAATTCAACCTAATTAAACAATTAAATTAGCCCTAAACCCTAATTAACATTTAAAACCCAATTACATAATCAAACTAAGTAATTAACTTAATTATGTAAAATAAAAAATAGGGTGTATGTTTTCCTACTGTAAAAGTGACTGGGCCAGACTGGGGGTGCAAATAGTATTTGGGCGTAAGGCCCAAATACCAAAGACCCAAGTCTGATGGGAGATCCATGGTGGGAGAGAGTCAGCACGTGGACCTCTCTGGACCCTGTGATCGCTTTGACTGAGATCCAAGAGATCTCTCGTCAGGCGTAGGATTCACATACTAGGTTTGGTATTCTTAACGAATAGCCACGATTCAGAGCGCACCATGGACCTACCTGCACAATAGCAGTCAACGTGAACTAATCCCATGGCCATGCAGAGGCCACGTAGGGAGGATCGGTGCACTCGTTTGAGGGATTCAAAATCCGCACTCCCCTCCGATCAGCCTTATTTCCTCATTTCCTTTCTCTCTCTTTATTCGCTATCTCTCTCCAATTCTCTGATGCTTTCCCCTCTCTCTAAACACCCGTCGTCGGCGCGCAACCCCAAACCACCCCAATTTCCAGAATTCCGGTTGATATTCAACCGAAAACTTCATCCATTAAGCACCCTAAACCTAAACTAACCCAGAAATCCCCATGTTCTTCAGGGTTCGTAAGAACCCTACATGAATAAACCCTAATCCCCCATTAACCCTAACTGGGTTACATGAACCCTGGCCCTGTACGCATGAACCCTAGGGTTCTTACCCTAAACACAAACCCTAACCCTATTTTACACCCAGAAACCCACGAATCACAACAAAATCACAGCAGAAACAACAATCGAAGCTAAGTGTTTGTGGATTTTTACCTTCCGTGCAGTGAAACTGGTAGTAAATTGTATTATCCTTATTGACTTCCTCTTCTAATCTCCTTTTTTATTTTGCAGGTGCTCAAAAAAATTTGGGAGATTCGTTCGTCCGTCCAGGGGTCTCCTCCTCCAACTTTTTTCTGATTTTTAGTTTAGCTTATATAGGATTAAAAATTAGGGTTAGGAACTGATTAGATTAGAATCGTTTTAGGAAGTTTAGATGCAGTTCCTGATTTGATTTGTACTTTGTATTCGTTTTGTGTTTGATCTGATTTTATTGATTGTAATTTTAATGTATTATCTGATGTTTTGATTTGATTCTGATATAAGAATTAATGAAGTTTGATTGCCGCTGATTTTTAATCAAATCCGATCTGATTTACTTCCAATTTCTCTGCGTAAATTAGGGTTTGGAAAGGGGACGAAGCTGACGCACTTGGGTCAACCATCTTGACCAGAAATAAAAATAAAAAAATAAAAAACCAGGAAAATAAATAATAATACAAACCCTGATAAAATAACCATACCCCTATTAAAAAAATAAAAATAATAGTTACAAATACCACAACCGGTCCCTCCTCAACCAATAACATGATAACAATTAACCCTAATTTAAAAATTAGTAATATATAATTAAATTCTAACATTAAGGTAAATAATTCCTAATTAATAAAATAAAAATAATATACTTAATTTATAAACGTATTTAATTAATTCTAATGGGCCTTAAACACTAATATATAAATCAACCACAATATTCAAAAAGAAGTTAAAAAAAGACTAATTCTAAAATAAAACCTGGTTATTATGCTAAAACCCAAACTTCCTAATTCTCTAAAAATAATCATCTCTAAAATAAATAAAATAAACTTTAATAAAAAAAATAAGCCAACTCTCCAAATAATAAAAAACCTTTATACCAGACCAATTCCAAAATGGGCCTAAGAGTATTAGCAAACTCAGGAGCCCACTAACATCTAACTGACACCGCCTGGCAGCAAGAAAAAACCAAAAATAGCAACAAACCCCTGGTTAAAATTTAGGGTACTACAGCTGACCCTATTTAATCGTCTTCGAATCAGAAGGATGATGTCGATGAGCCTTCCTCCTTTGAGGAGGAGATGACCCGATAGGTGCTAAGCTGATATCCTAAAATCCTTGGTAATAAACCCATAGTGCAATATCCAGTTGAACCCCTTGAAAAACTTTTTTAGTGGAGCCCGCTTGATAACTCCTTTTGATGAACCCCTCAAAACTTAAATAAAAAACACTTAACAGAATCCCCCGATAAAATCCCTTGGTGAAATCCCTTTGGTAAATCCCTTTGGTAAAACCCTTTAAGTAAAAATCCGTATGAAATCCTTAATGGTGATTATGAACCCTATGCATGTATGCATGTTTGCGTATGTGAGTGCATGTTTGCGTGCTCTTATGTATGATGCATTATTTGGGCTATCACCTCTTTTATGATATGCAATGTATGTCGTTGTCTGAAATAATACTTTCCATAACGTCCTGACTCCCTGACCCTTGAAACCTTGATAATTTGTAGTAAGCCATGATACCCTTGATTCCTGTTTAATACGTAACATGCCGTTAAAAAATCTCCCATGTCGGTTAGATTGTAACGTATATTCCTGTCAGTGTATAGACCCTATATCCTGCTTTGGACGAATATGATCCCTTGATGATTCCAAAAATCGAAGTAAAATCCATTTTCCCTTTTCAAAGCTTTTATTTATACCCGATATTCTAATGCATTATTTCGCAATTAATCGACACCTTGTAATCAAGCGGAATAATTCAGGAGGCAAAGAAATGTATTTGGAAAGCAAATTTATTGAGAATTGGCCCGAAAATGGGCAATGATAAGTAAAGAGGGTAATTCTCATAAGGAGATATTACCGTAAATCCAGAAAAATGTAAAATGGCAATAAGAAAACAAATTTATTTATGTTCCTATTAAATTTAACACCAGCTAATATCCCTAAGACTCCAAGATCACGACACTTCGCTTCTGAAGATGACGGCTGGAATGATCGTTCCCTTCTGAATTCCTGTTACGGGGTGACTTGAGTGTTTTCAGTCATATGCCTTTTGGATATCCCTAACTTTTTCCTGGACCGCTCTTTTTAGATTCTTAGTCCACCGGGATGATTTACCATTTTTTTTCAACAAAGCCGCCCTTTAGGGTTTTCCACTTGTCGGGTATCATTTTTATCCAAGTCCCTAATTTTTTCCTGGATCGTTCTTTCGAGTTTTCAATCCACCGGGATGCCCTAATTTTTGCCTAAGTCGCCCTTTAGGGTTTTCGACTTAGCGGGCTTTTATCCTCTTTTTCTAGGCATAACATTTTTGACCGAATCGGAGTTCACCGGTCGCGGTAAATCCGCTCCATCCACGATTGTTAATATTAGTGCTCCGCCAAAGGAGGCACTCTTCACGACATATGGCCCTTCATAGGGTGGGATCCATTTGACGTGGTGGTCTTTATGGATGGGTAATATTTTCCTTAACCCCAAGTCTCCCTCTTCGCGTAGGCGAGGACGAATTTCTTTGTCAAATGCTCTCTTAATTCCCTGTGGATATAACTGCCCACAACCACACGTTTCCCTTATACGAGGTTAGCTGATCAAGCCTAGTTTGCACCCATTCTGCCTTATCCAGATTAGCTTCCTTTATGATCCTAAATTCCGATTGATAGCCCCTGTCCTTATGCAAATATAAGTTTCCCTCGAGATCCAGGTCTAGGTCCTTCATAGGAGTCCAAAGTTTCACAATCCATTGGATTCTCAAATTTTGTTAAGTACATTATGAGTGGTCTCCTTGGGACTGGTAGCACCAATATAGGTGGCTTTCATTTTGTTCTTTATTCCCTTTTGACTGACCATGGACTCTGATATTTTCCAGATCTGATTCCATAGGTACACCTTGTGGGCTTTAGTCGTAACTTGAATTTCCTTAACTGATCCAACTACTTTTGCAAGTTAGTTATGTGATCTTCTTCCTTTTGTGACTTGTTAATCGTATCATCCATATGAACCTCTATCTCCTTATGCCCCAAATTACCATAGTCCTTTGATAAGTTACTCCTACGTTCTTTAACCCAACAGGTGTTACCTTGTGACAAAAGTCAAATTGTTTCTTGACTTCTTCCCTAATCTGGAGAATCATATCTGATCTAGTCTTCCTCAGCTTTTGTTTAATTGGCGTGCATAGTAATTCGTGCTCGACGATGTTTGTATCGCGTCTAGGCATATCCTGGTATGACCAGGCGAACACATCTGGGTACCCTTGCAATAGCTCGATCAACATTTCCTTTATATCCTTATTCGGAGAAGCACCGAATTTGACCTCTTTCCTCTGTTCCCAGATTGATCACATCCATTGGTTCCGGATGAGGTTATATTTCCTTGTCCTCCTGCCTCCAGAGTCTGGCTAACTCTTCGGGAAGCTCACACTCGTCCTCATCACCCTCTTCCGCTTGGTTAATCGGTAATTCAAAGTCATTCGAGATTATAGCGGTGTATTTTTAATTGGTTCATTTTTTAAATTTGCACGAGGAGGAAGATTTTTTTCTTTGGAATGAAGTGCTAGAAATGAAAATATTGAAAGAAGGTATATTGCCATTTTAAATAAACAGAAAATGAAAGAAAAAAGATCTTGATTGAAAACAAAATGCAATTTTATTGATAGAAATAATCCAATGAAATAAAAGGTGGCCCTACAAAGCTTTGTCCACTTGCCTTGGGCATAGCAAGGGAATTATTATTATTTTAAGGAAAAAGTAAATTACTTCGAAACAAAAACCATCTCAGAAATCCCGATGGTTCTCCAATTGTCGAAATTAGGCATTCCTTTCTTCCTCTTCCATTAAGGCCACTTGATCCCAAATTCCAAATCCCACACCATGGAAATCACCTTCTAATCCTTCATTAGCTGGTTTGTAACCCAGCCCCAACAAACCCTTCTCCTCAGGTGACTCCCATTGTTTGCCCCAGTTTATTATGTCTCCCTTATTAATAAGGAATTCATCCATCATCCCTTCCATGGCGTTGACTGTTGCCTCAGTGTGCCCCAGTAATGCACTATCTCCCAGATTTGGACCTTCAGGGTCTACAACACTGACATCATTTTTCTTTGAATTATTTTTGGGATACCTTTTATTGTCATGTTGATCGGAGGATGACTGCCCAATCTTTCCTGTCCTTAAACCGGTCTCAATCCTCTCTCCAATGATAACCAATTCAACAAATTCTATTGAGACTGCCCCAATCATCCTCTTGTAGTACATTCCTTGTAGGGTATCCATAAACATATCCACAAGTTCACTTTCCAATAAGGGAGGTTGCACGCGAGAAGCTAGTTCCCTCCATCTTTGGGCATATTCTTTGAAGGACTCATTCCCTTTTTGAGACATGTTCTGCAAATCCGTGCGGTTAAGAGCCATGTCCACGTTGTACTGGTATTGCTTCAGAAAGGCACTTGCAAGGTCTTCCCAAGTCTTAATGTGAATCCTCTCCAATTGCATGTACCAGTCCAAGGATGCCCCACTAAGGCTGTCTTGGAAAGTGTGCATCATCAGCTTCTTATTAGTAGCATGAGCACCCATTTTTCGAGCAAACATCCTAAGGTGATTCTTAGGGCAACTGACACCCTTGTATTTCTCGAAGTTCGGAGCCTTAAACTTGGGAGGTAAAACCACATCGGGCACCAAACACATTTCCAAGGCATCCACTCCAAAAATATTGAATCCCTCCACGACCTTCAACCTTTCCTCAAATGATTTATACTTATCAGCAGCCCCTCTACTTTCCTTAACAGTGGTTCCTTTATTTTTGAGGGCCACTTGTCTTCGATTTTCACCCTCGTATTGGAGGTTCCAATCTGCGCGATCCTCACGCGGAATAGGTATGTAAGTAGTACAAGGTGCCCCATTGGAAATAAGTGGAGAGACGGTTCCCTCGAGAGGTTGGTTAACAGTTTTGCGCTTAGCAGTTTCGGCCTCCTCACGTTCCAGATCATGGACAAACCCTAGTGGAGGGTTATTGTCTTCAACATGGGGGATAGGAGTAGGAACCTTCCTTTGACGACTTGACTCGGTTCCTCTGGCTATCAAATGCTGGATGGCAAGTGTCAGTTGATCAATCTGGCTTTTCATACCTTCCACGTTCTCCTTAACAGTATCCATTTCTCCTCTTAGAGTAACCATATCCTTCTCCATCTGATCCATAGCTTCCCTTTGGTACGCTTGAGTGTGAGGTCGGGAAGTCAGATTGTTATGCTCAATGACCCTGAGACGAAGTTTAAAAAAAAATGATTTTTCCTTTATTCCTTTCTCCTTGTTTGAATGCATGTTGATGCATGGATGTATGAATATGCATGATGTATGCTAAATAATTTTAAAAATTTATTTGGGGTGAATTCCAAAATCCATTGTAATTAGAGATGAATATATCCAAAGGATGAAACCCATACACATAGAATGTAAAATCCAAATCCATTAGCCAATCCCAAATCCAAAATGCCTTCCAAACTTATTCCTCGGGAATAACCCATAACAATCCCAAAAATGGAAAATCCTGAACTTAAGAAGGCGTAAACTACATAGATGCCCCCAATGCCTTCTTCAAATGAGCTTTAAACTCCTCCAAGTATCCTTTCTTGAGCCCTTGCACTTCCCTATCCTCCTTGTGGTGAGATAATAGATCCTCAACAGGCGCAGCTAAGTCTTTAGGCTTGACCTTTTCCCATTTTCTGTTTTTCTTTCCTTTTTCCTTTTTTTTATTCCTTTTTTCTTTTTCCTTATTTTTTCCTTCCCTTTTTTTTTGCCCCCATGGCCCTTGTAAGGTTTTTCCCTCTCCTTGTAAATCCAAGTAGTCCCAATTGTTCCAGCGTAAGAGCTAGTTGAAAATCCTTGAGGAGGAAGTCACATAGAGGAGGATCCTAAGATTGCGCAAAAGCAATTACGGTCCTACCTTCATAGGGATCCCTAAGAGATCGAGGATCCTTCCATACTTGTGTGTAAACATCCTTTGAGCAGATTTGGCACTAAGTCTCAAAGGTCTTTGAGACTTTGTAAATCGACACTTAGCACTCTAATGCGTAGGGTAGCCCTTTCGCTTGAATCCCTCTTTCCAATATTCCTACAACACATCTTGAAATTCCCCACAAAAATGCAGATATGCAAAAAATGTTTTTAAATGCATGATGACATGGACACTTTGTTTTTTTTACTTGGTTAGGGTAAGGTGAAAATGCAAGCATGACCCTAACTAGGTAGGCTCCCTATGATAGGTTAGGTCTATGTTTTGTCTACCCAATCCCCTCACATGTAGGATATAAAGTTTGGACAGCGTAACGACCCTATAATGTACAGACTATACCCTTGTTTTACCATGAGAAGGAGCAAGCCTTCCTATGGTAATCCTTCGGGATAAGTCTCATTTGGGTAGGACCCTAGTAACAGCCCTTGAGGGTTGAATACATAGGGTCTCCATGAGTTGGTAAGGGGTAGGCTAAAAGTTCTCAGAGTCTCGAACCACATCCAAATCATCCTCTATATTAGGGGCTAGCCCTTTCATGAGGACACCTTTGGAAGGTCTATTCTGAGTGTGGCATCAATGAATTATTGGGGATGTCACATCCCCCCAAAAACATTTCCGTTCCACGTCCTAATCTAGGGTTATACTCTAAGCTTGGGTTTTAGCTTCACACATCCTATGCCCCAATCCAATGCATGATGACAAAATAAAACAAAAGGGTCAAATATAATAAACAAATATATAAAATAAAACCGGAGAATAATAAAAAGAAAAAAAAACCATAAACACCCAAGACAAACAAACAAAATCCTAAAGCCTAAAGTTAAGAGGCACTCTCTTTAGGGAGGACTTCCCCAGCAGAGTCGCCAGCTGTTGCGGCCGGCTAAAAATTTTCGAGTTGCCATCATATTTTTTTTAAGGAAAATAAATGATAAACCTAAAATCCTAATCCCAAGGGCAGAGATTCCTAAGGTTCGGGAGTCGGTTAAGCGAGGGGAAGGTGTTAGGCACGCCTCACTTCCATTGTACTCAATGGGATCCTCCTTAAGTTCTAGGGTATGTTTGTTTGTCGTCTAACTTGTTATTTATTTACAAAAATCCTAAGTTTTTAATTATTGTACTCGCTAGGGTTTACAACCCTATGCCTACGTACCTTCAATTTTGAAGGATCAGAGTAACCGTAGTTCACCTCCCCTATTCCTACCCCCTAATCCTATTCCTAATCCTAATCCCAAACCCAATCCATTATTTATACTCTTGGATAAAGAGTTCTATCCCCAAATCTATTATTTATACTGCTAGATAAGGAGTTATATCCCTTAATATATTATTTATACTCCTAGATAAGGAGTTCTACCCCTTAAATCCCGATCCGTTTATTTATACTCTCGGAGGAAGAGTTTTATCCCAAAATCCCTTATCCCTTGTTTATACTCTCGGATGGAGAGTTCTATCCCTTAAAAATCCCTTATCCATTGTTTATACTCTCGGATGGAGAGTTCTATCCCTTAAAAATCCCTTATCCATTGTTTATACTCTCGGATGGAGATTTCTATCCCTTAATCTGTTGTTTATACTCCTAGATAAGGAGTTCTATCCCTTAATCTATTGTTTATACTCCTAGATAATGAGTTCTATCCCTTATCCATTATTTATACTCTCGAACGGAGAGTTTTATCCCTAAAAACCCAATCCATTATTTATACTCTCGGACGGAGAGTTTTATCCCTTAATCCCTTGGCCTTTATTTATACTCTTGGAACCTAAGAGTTTTATCCCTTAATCCCTTGTTTATACTCTCGGATGGAGAGTTTTATCCTTTAAAATCCCTAATCCATTGGCCTATATTTATACTCTTGGAACCGAAGAGTGCTATCCCTATATCCCATCCCTTATTTAGGCTCTCGGACCAAGAGCTTTATCCCAAATTTTAAAATCTTAAAAAATCCCTTTATATCCCTTATTTTTAAGAAGAATAAAATCCTAAAATTCCATAAAATCTAATAAGACCCAAAATACCATTTATGCTAAAAATATAGCAAAAACAAGTCCCCAAATTATCCAAAAAAAATGATTCTTGAATTCAATATAAATCCTAAAATAACAGAATTTTAATCCCCTAAAATTAAATTAAATTTATTTTTACCCCAAAACCCAAATTTTCCCAAATTAAAACCAATACTAAAATTAAAAATAAAATTCAAATCCTATTTTCTTCAAAGAAAGAAAAGATCAAGTATGTTGAATATATGAAATATAAATTTAAATCCAACCCCACAATTAACCCAAAAATTCCCCAATAAAAATCCTAAACAATTAAATCCCTATTTGAAAAAAAATTGTTTTAAATATATAAAACTATTTAATATGAAAATAATCAAGAATTAAGGAAATAAAAAACCTAAATATTTATCCTAATTAAAATAATTAAATTAAGCTATTGATTTAATTATTAAAATCCTAAAATCCTACTTCTAACCCTAATTAAAGTTTAACCTAATTAAACAATTAAATTAAGTTATTAATTTAATTATTTAAAAACCCTAAACCCTATTTCTTAAAAAACCTAAATCAAATTAACCTAATTAAACAATCAAATTAAGTTATTAATTTAATTGATTAAAAACCCTAAATAAAAATTCAACCTAATTAAACAATTAAATTAAGTTATTAATTTAATTGATTAAATTAACCCTAAACCCTAATTAACATTTAAAACCCAATTACATAATCAAACTAAGTAATTAACTTAATTATGTAAAATAAAAAACGGGGTGTATGTTTTCTTACTGTAAAAGTGACTGGGCCAGACTGGGGGTGCAAATAGTATTTGGGCGTAAGGCCCAAATACCAAAGACCCAAGTCTGATGGGAGATCCATGGTGGGAGAGAGTCAGCACGTGGACCTCTCTAGACCGTGTGATCGCTTTGACTGAGATCCAAGAGATCTCTCGTCAGGCGTAGGATTCACATACTAGGTTTGGTATTCTTAATGAATGGCCACGATTCAAAGCGTACCATGGACCTCCATGCACAGTAGCAGTCAACGTAAACTAATCCCACGGCCATGCAGAGGCCACGTGGGGAGGATCGGTGCACTCGTTGGAGGGATACAAAATCCCCACTCCCTTCCGATCAACCTCATTTCCTCATTTCCTTTCTCTCTCTTCATTCGCTCTCTCTCTCTCTCCAATTCTCTGATGCTCTCCCCTCTCTCTAAACACCCGTCACCGGTGAGCCTTTCGGCCACCGTGCGCAACCCCAAACCACCCCCAATTTCCAGAATTCCGGTTGATATTCAACCGGAAACTTCATCCATTAAGCATCCTAAACCTAAACTAACCCAGAAATCCCCATGTTCTTTAGGGTTCAGAACCCTAAGAACCCTACATGAATAAACCCTAATCCCCCATGAACCCTAACTGGGTTTCATGAACCCTGGCCCTGTACACATGAACCCTAGGGTTCTTAACCCTAAACACAAACCCTAACCCTATTTTACACTCAGAAACCCACGAATCGCAACAAAATCACAGCAGAAACAACAATCGAAGCTAAGTGTTTGTGGATTTTTACCTTCCGTGCAGTGAAACTGGTAGTAAATTGTATTATCCTTATTGACTTCCTCTTCTAATCTCTTTCTCTTTTATTTTGCAGGTGCTCAAAAAAATTTGGGAGATTCGTTCGTCCGGCCAAGGGTCTCCTCCTCCAACTTTTTTCTGATTTTTAGTTTAGCTTATATAGGATTAAAAATTAGGGTTAGGAACTTATTAGATTAGAATCGTTTTAGGAAGTTTAGATGTAGTTCCTGATTTGATTTGTACTTCGTATTCGTTTTGTGTTTGATTTGATTTTATTGATTGTAATTTTAATGTATTATCTGATGTTTTGATTTGATTCTGATAGAAGAATTAATGAAGTTTGATTGCCGTTGATTTTTAATCAAATCTGATCTGATTTACTTCCAATTTCTCTGCGCAAATTAGGGTTTGGAAAGGGGACGAAGCTGACGCACTTGGGTCAACCATCTTGACCAGAAATAAAAAATAAATAAATAAAAAATAAAAAACCATGAAAATAAATAACAATACAAACCATGATAAAATAACCATAACCCTATTAAAAAATAAAAATAATAGTTACAAATACCACAACCGGTCCCTCCTCAACCAATAACATGATAACAATTAACCCTAATTTAAAAATTAGTAATATATAATTAAATTCTAACATTAAGGTAAATAATTCCTAATTAATAAAATAAAAATAATATACTTAATTTATAAACCTATTTAATTAATTCTAATGGGCCTTAAACACTAATATATAAATCAACCACAATATTCAAAAAGAAGTTAAAAAAAGACTAATTCTAAAATAAAACCTGGTTATTATGCTAAAACCCAAACTTCCTAATTCTCTAAAAATAATCATCTCTAAAATAAATATAATAAACTTTAATAAAAAAAATAAGCCAGCTCTCCAAATAATAAAAAACCTTTATACCACACCAATTCCAAAATGGGCCTAAGAGTATTAGCAAACTCAGGAGCCCACTAACATCTAACTGACACCCCCTGGCAGCAAGAAAAAACCAAAAATAGCAACAAACCCCTGGTCAAAATTTAGGGTACTACACTTTTGATCCAAAAAAGCAGCAGACTTGGGCAAATGGGAAATGAACCATTTTTAAAGCAGGGGTACACAACATGTGATCATTCCTCCGCTGTATAAATTCCTTAAGTGTACAGAATGATACGCATCTACGAGTAAGGTTGGTACGAGATTTCCAATCAGACATATCTTAATGGCATTGACATCTACAAAGTTATCAATGTTGGGAAACAAAATTAACCCTTAGGTGAGAAAAACGAAGATGCTCTCGAAAGCAGGCACATTCCCTATACTGGCAAAGTACATGGCTTTCTTTATCAAAAACTGGGCTGGCAAACCTTGGATACCACCCCTAGTGGTCATGTGAGTCCTGACTTCTGACTCGTCCAAATAAATTGCTCTTGCAATGGTCTGATCTTTTGGAATTTCTTCCAGTCCAGAAAAGGGAGCTTGATCAGTGATATGTAAATCACTCAGGTGAGAATACTCCTCCAGTGTTGGTGCTAGCTGATAATCCAGGAATGTGTAACAGTGATAAACCGGATCGTAGAACTGAATGAGTGTAGACAGGATTTCTTCAATTACATGGACCCTTAATAGGGACAGTAGTCCCCCATATTTGGCTCTGAAAGCCTCAGGGTTGGTGATCATCCACGCTAATCCTCTCAAATCCTCTAGTTTTGGAACTTTGAAGGTATACTTGTGAGTTTTTCTTCTACTGAAATCCATTAGCAATCTCTTTTTCTCTGACATTTGCAAACATTGTCTTAGTTTAATTTGAAAAAGAGAGACTAGAAGAGAAAAAAATTTCTTTGTTTTAATGTTTTTTAAATGAATGTATGAATGCAACACACAAAAACATAGAAAAAACATGGGGTCAAAGGGTCGGTGTCATGAAGTCAAGGCTTTACCCATCCCCCAAAGGTTTATACTGGTGATTTTTTGTACCTGTCCGCAAAATCATTGACCCCTCTTGGGATAACAACAACAAGCGTGAAATTCTGGTATCAGATATGTGATGTCAAGTGTGATGTCACAACATCAATATCTGTTGTATGAACAAGGCAATAATAGTAATCAGAAAATGCACACATAATCTGTTCACCCAATTCGGTCTAACAACCTACATCTGGGGGCATACCAAGCCAGGAAGGAAGTCCACTATTAGCAGTATCAAATTACAGACTCAACAAACCAGTTGACATCTACCTAATTTAATCACTACCCAATGACCCTTCTATCTAAGTCCTCCCTAGATAAGAGACTTCATCTCACTCCCAATCACGCAATGATGTCTAGCAGTCAACATCTCAGTCACTGCATCAACAGCTTGATTTCCAAAAACTCTCAAAACACATAGAAGACACACTCCTATAACAATACCTAGACATGAACCTCATGACTAAGAACAATACTTAGAGTTGCTTAACAACTTCCTCTAAGAACAATGACCATCTCACAATCCGAGTGGTTCACACATACCAACTCTCCTAGAGAGTGGTTCACAAACTCAGCCCTTAGAATTTACATGATGGCTGGCTTACTAAAACTAGGTTACAATGCTTCTATTTATAACCTGTTTCCCAACTGGATTTGGGCCTTCAAATCACAACAAATCAGCTGCTACAAATCTGCAAAAGATTATGCTACTAAATAGATCTTCAATCAAATCTTCAATTAAATCTTCAATTAATCTCCATATCTTTTTGCATGAAAATAGTAACAATATCTGCTCAATATAAGATTGCAACAAAATATATTTGTCCCATGATATTCGCCTGCAATCTCTCCACCAGATCTTCTCAAAACACACTTAAACAAATGCAGCCCTAACAAAACACATCAGACTGATGTTCTGATGTTCTGTCAACTGATGTCAAGACATCAGGTTTAACATCAGCATACAAAACTGCAACCCTTCTGAACTTAACATTAACTCAATGTTAATAACTCATGTTAAGACATCAGACATATGACATCATTAACAACACCATTGTTTTACCAAAATTCCAGCCAATACAAGAACTAACAATCTCCCCCTTTGGCTAATTTTGGCTAAAACAATCTCAGCCTACACCAGAGATACCAGCGCAAAAACACCATACAAACTACAACCAGCAGCAACAACTCCCCCTCAAAACTGCAACCAGCAAAACAGCAACACAAACTACACACTCCCCCTCAAGCCTAGAACCACAACAGACAACTAGGCAACAGCTAGGCTAACTCTCCCCCTTTTTAGCCACAATTGGACAAACTCTAAATCTGCCAACCAACATACTCAGAACAAAATCCAGACTCAGCAGCTACTACTGTACATTCTCTCCCCCTTTTTGGCCAAAAATTGACAACATTGGTGTAAATTTATACTTCTGATTCAATCCATTGACACACAGATCTATAGAACCAGGTCTAAACTGTCAAGTACACCATGAACTTCACCAGTAACACAATGTCATGACATCTTGTCTGACATTACAATCTGGATAAACCACTTTTTCCACAAAAGATCAACTCTCCCTATCTAAGATAACCAGTGCTCCTTTGCAAGAAGAACACCTTAAATGAATGTAAAACATAAGACTCGTCTTCATGTCTTCAAGAGCGCACCCTCTGTTCAACACACCTGCTGAACGCATTCACAAAATGCTTAATCCTCAAACAATCCAAGTACCACACTAGTACATACAGAAGTTCTCCCCTTATATTTCACAACTGATGCTCCTTGACCAGTACATCATAGCATTTGGAAAATTCAGACACAGTCTTCATCCATCCAGTCAGGAATGCTTCACACAATCATCCATAAGTTCTGAAGCACGCTCACAACGCCTTACACTGAACTCTAAGTAAACTCCTCTTACTTAGAATTAATAACACACATCAAGACAAGTGTGACATCTTCCATCAACAAAGACCCTCACAAGGTTTTTCCAAAACTGCATAAAATTGTCTTCAGACTTCTCCTCAGAAGCATGTGCGCACATGATATAAACAATTAGCTTCACATGGCTAGAACCATTCATGTCCACACCAACATGCCATCCAATAGCCTAATGTCATAACATGTTATCTGACATTATCTCCTCATAAGAGGCAACCAATCTCCACAAGCTTGATCAGCATGCAAGCTTAACAATATATGCACCTTTGCTGCAGAATCCATAGACAAGTACTCCCCCTGTCATGGTTAACTAATGCTCTAGATGAAGATGAACATTTGAGCACACTTGCTGAGCACATGCATTTTGGTACCATTGTCCCTTTCTCCAAAGGCAGTCTTTCCCTATCATACTCTTCATCTTCTGACTTCCAATCAATCAATACCTGATCTACTTCAGTCTTCTCTACATTCTCCATCCAAGGCAGACCTTCTACTTCATCATTCTCCCATATGACTATGTAGACGCTCCTTAGGCATAATGTATGCACCAAACTCCAGAACCAGAACAAAATCATCCTTTACCAAGGATATCCAACCCAAAAAAAATGTTCTAACATCTGTTAGGACATTCTTGACACACCATGGTTCTAGATATGCTCCACTACTGAGCTTACTATCAGCATAGTAATCTAAACTAAACACTGCGTCACCAAAGAGAGCTTCAGAAAGCCAGAGAGGACTAAACTCTCATCCACCAAAAGAAGGTATACTTCCATCCTTAACCTAGAACTTCTGCCAAAAGCTCCAAGTGAATTAGAACCTCCTTATATTTTTAACTTAATACTCTTCTGCACAAGAGCAATCAGTTTCAAGCATCCTGCTTGAATGCACACAATGAAACCAACCAAATTCCACCTTTTGATTGATCTCAATCTTCTTCAAAACTCCCACAAGATATCCTGATCCACCTATGAAACCAGATCTTCAAGTCATATGAATTACTTGCTCCAAAGCAAGACATCTTGGATTCACCAAGCCTCTTAGTCATGTAACATCTTCTCAAACCACATCTCCCGCAAACTGTATGAGATAGATCTTTTTGAAGCATCCATAACTTCCATTACTGTAGATCACCTCTATCTTAAGCTGATGTGCCACAACACTAGCTGAGACTTCTGATGTTAAGCTAGATGTCAAAACATTATGATATCCAACTGTTGAATTCAGCTCTTCCTTCTGCCACTTAGAAGAACCTCCTCCCTTTGCAGAAATAGATTTTCATGCTCTCATAGACTTGATTCAACAATCAAGTTTGAGTAGACAACCTCCATCCTGCTCAGAAACTCCAAAGACTTCAAACCTACCACATCTGAATCTTCAGAAAATAAGTAGTCCAAGACTACCCTATAACTATACCAAATAGTGCCACTTCTAAATACATTATAGAACACACAATCTTATTGTTATAATCTCAAGATTCTTTTAACCATCATGATTACTTCTCAGAGTTCTCACACACCAACACACCACGAAGGGAAATAAACAGCCACATAGAGAAAAGTATATTCTCAACACTTCAACTGTCCTGCACTCAGACATATACATAGTCTCCCGTCATTGTATTTTGTCATTAGTTGAATGCACAACCTTATCAAAAGCAGACAAATACTCAACTCCTGTCAAGGTAACCTTCTCACACAACAGGCATCTGCTGACAAACCATCATTACAACTATTCACACCACAAAAGCATTCCAGGTTAGGTCAGTGTCTTGACCTTTCACTCCTCCCTGAGCAAAGAACTGAAATGATGTTTCAACATCACACTAAACATCTACTATGGCTTTGGAGACAACAACCATAGTAGTCCACACACATCTCTTGCAAGGGACTGTCGCACCTCGAAAAAAATCGCTTAAATCGAAGAAACGACCCTTCGCGCGAAAGGCGCGGAAAACGGTTCGACAGAGTCGCCACCGAACTTTATTTACCCCAAAGAGGGAAAGGAAAATATCGAGAAAACCTTTAAGGAACGGATAAGAACATGGTCGTCGCAACCACATTCTGGGTTCGGGAGTAGGTTACGTGAGGGGAAGGTACGCGCACCCCTCACGTCCGTTGTACTCAACGGGAACCTCTTAATTCGAATCGTGATACTCGTTAGCTAAGTTTATCTATTTTCTTCTCAAAAATAAATGCGGAAAGGTAAAGATAAAAGGAAAAGATACTAAGGGAAATTGGGGGGTTTAAGGATAGGGTGCTCGGCAAGATCATCGCGACCTCAGGCCTACGTATGCTCATTCAGACAAGAATGAGAAATCAGAGCAATCGTAGTTCGACTACGGGGTTTGACGGAAAAAAGATGGTAGTGTGCTCGCCAAGATTATCGCAATCTTGTGCCTACGTATCTTTACTCGGACGAGAATAAAGAATCAGAGAAGTCGTAGTTCGTGGTACGCCCACGAAACAAGGGGGAGAGTTGGGTTAGATTAGATGACGATTACTTGAACTTAAGAAAGATTCCTCGGGCCCAAGTAATCGGGAGAGTGAGTCAAAGATTTGGCTCTCTCTCTTTTTCATCTAAGGTGATTGAGTTTTAAAAGAGGCGTCAATTGCTGACACACGAGTAAGAGAACTCGCACCCAAACAATCGAAGAAAGATCAAAGACTTGAACCCCCATTTTTCACCTTGAAAGAGTTTCGATAGTTGTTAGTCGTTTTAAGGTTTATTTGTGAAAATCCGCTTGACGTGGGATTAAAGGTTTATTATATGCGCTTGGTTATTTTGAAAAGGATTTAATTTGTTAAAAGAAGAGGCGTCAATTGCTCACACACGAGTAAGAGAACTCGCGCCCAAACAATCAAAGGAAGATCAAAGACTTGAACCCCCATTTTTCACCTTAAAAGAGTTGCGATAGTTGTTAATTGTTTTTGAAGTTTGATTATGAAAATCCACTTGACGTTGGATCAAGGGTTTATTTGTTATGAAAAGAGTTTGATTTGAAAAAGGATTTGGTTCGAGGTTGATTTGAAAATGGGCTCGACGACGAATCGAGAGTTTGGTTGAAAATGAGTTTGTTTGAAAATGGCTCGACGAAGAATCGAGGGTTAGGTTGAAAAAAGGTTTGTTTGAAAAAAGGTTCGACGACGAATCGAGGATTGGTTTGAAAATGGGTTGCCTATGCTAGTCCCTAGGGGTGCTCCTAGTAAACAAACCACAATCAAAGAAATAATAAATGCGTACATCGGAATGGGAGAGGGGTACATGTAAAATACAAGTGTTGACATGAAATAAAGGGGTCTCGTTGTAAGGTAGCCCAAGAGAAAGTCGTGTGTGTGCGAAGGTCTCCTAAACTAAGACTTGAGCAAGCGTCGAGCAATTGGATGATCATAATCAACAGTCAATCAATATGATTGTTTTTAGGGTTTCGATATTTTTAATGTTTTTATTAAGGTATGTTCAAATAAACAATGGTTAGATAAATAACTTTGGATATGAATAATATGAATAATATGAATATGAGCAAGGTAAAAAAGACAAGAGATAATATTGACATAAAAATAAAGTTGGTCTCGTCTTAATCGGATTTAATCGACGAAACGATAATCGACGACTTTTGACTTTCATTGACCAAAAGTGAAAATAAAAGAATACAAAGTGACAAATAAGAAATTAAATCGAAAATATGAGTACAAAGCATAAAGGTCTCACCTTTATCGAGATTTAATCGAGAAATCGATAAATCGATCGATATTTAGTTTTCATTGACCCAAAATGAAATAAAATCGAAAAGGTGAATACAAAGAGTAAAGGTCTCACCTTTATCGAGATTTAATCGAGAAATCGATAAATCGATCGATATTTGGTTTTCATCGACCCAAAATAAATAAAAATAATAGGAAAATAATGGAAATGAAATAAAATCGAAATAAATGGGCAAAAGAATAAAGGTCTCACCTTTATCGAGATTTAGTCGAGAAATCGATAAATCAATCGATATATGGTTTTCATTGACCCACAAAATGAATAAAAATAATGAATAAATTGAAATAAAAATAAATAAATAGGTAGGCCTCATACTTATCAAAATTCCATTGGTTTGAACAAACCAATTAAATCATGAATATTACTAGATCATTGGCCCAAAAATGAATAAAAATGAAATAATAAATCGAAAATCACAAGAAAACTAATAAAGGTCTCACGTTTATCAAGATTTAAAATTGAAAATCGATAAATCTTAATATTTTGGTTTTCATTGACCAAAAAGTTGAAAAAATAAATAAAAGTAAAAGTAGGCCTCATATTAATCAAAATTTAATCGGTTTAAAAAACCGATTATATCATGAATAGTGTTATATCATTGGCCCAAAAATAAATCAAAAATAAAAAGAAATGAAAAGTAAGATCACAACAGGATAAACATACGATACCAATAAAATCCTATTTCTTACCAACCAGATTTATTTTAAAAATGAAATGAAAACCAAAACAAAATATTAAAAGAGAAATAACAGGGGGTGAGGCGCTGGACTTGGTGTGTGATAATGAAGAAGAGTGTCATATGGGCTCAAGGACCCATTATCCTCATCAGCGTAAAAAAAAACCGCAGTTAAAAAAATAGAAAATAGGCACGTGAGGCCCAGATCCACGCTCGGAATACCACTCTTAAAACCAAACGAAAAAAAACCTTATCGCATAACACACATAGCGGCCAAACAGAACAAAACCTCTGTTTCCACAATGATGAACATCGCTTCACTACAACCTTGGTTCCGCCTCAAGAGTCTCGCGCGTCCGTCTCTCTCTCGCAACCTCATTCTCTTTTGATTTCAACTTCATCTCGCATCTTTTTCCAACAGGTTTGTTTAGTTTGGATTTGTATTTGGAATGGTTGATTTGCTCTTCTTCTTCTTCTTCATCTTCTAATTTCTGTTCGAAAATGATTTGGGGTTTGGGTATTGAAGGTTGAATATTTGAGGGGTTTTGATGGGTTGTAACTGAGACGGGTTAGGAAAAGAATTGTTGTTGATGGTTGTTAATGGAAGGAGTGAGTTGAAGATTCATGTTGTGAAGAGTTTATGGAAAGGGTGAGAATGAAGATGATTCGTGTTATTTGTGTGTCGTGGTTTATGTTTTCAACAGAGTGAGGCAAGTGGTGGAGAAGAACGAAGAAGGTTGGTTGTGTGAGTTTCTGAGGATACAAGGTGAGTTGTGCTGAAAATTGGGTGGAAAAGTTGTGCGTGAGGTTTGCTGTTTTGAGAAAGAGGGATATAATTTATGGTTTTGATTCACTATTGTGTGGGTTGTTAAAGGTTGAAGCTTGGTTTCTTCCCCAAAAGAATTCTGCAGGGTGAAAAATGATGTTGGTTTTATAGAGAAATTGGGTGAGTGATTTGGAAAGATTTGGGAAACGAATTGTGATGTGGTGGAGTTGAAAATTGGTGACGTTTGTCGTTTTTGTCGTACTACAGAGTTGTTGTTTCTTGTGTGGTGGGTGTATGAACGCTACAACATATGGTTTGTGGAGGCTTGTGTAATTGTGATACTGCTATGAAGTCGTGGGTCCAGGTTTGCGCTACAAACAAAGTGGATTTTATTAGCTGGTGTGTTTGTAGAACTGTTTGTGGCGTGAAATGAGGTTTAGAAGTTTGGAGTGGTGATAGTGTACACATGTGAAATGGAGTGTGTGAGTTTTATGAGCAGCTGATTATTTTTTCCTGCAAGTTTTAATTTTGCGAAGGGCATGGCAATGTGGGGTAGTACATGATGTGTTGCCTTGATTTGGTGCGGTCAGAACTTAAATTCCATTTTTTCTACTCTTTTTTTTTGTGGTAATATTTTTTGTAAAAGGCTTTTTATAACTTGCTTTCATGGGCTTTTATGTAACATTGTGACTACAAATGGAAATGGATTTGTGATAGCATGAACGGGCTTTTTAATGTAATATGGCCTTTTTGAGGATTGAGCTTGGATGTATTTTTTTTGTAGAAAAATGATAATAAAGATGGTTTTTAGAAATGGACACTAAAATGGATAGAAAAAATGGATAACTTAAAATAAGGAAATTGAATAATGGAATTGGGTAATTGAAAAAATGGATATGAACATAAAAATGGATAATGGTTCGGTAAATGGATAAATAAATGGATATAGATGGATAATGGATTATGTTTTATAAAATGAAAATGGACAATGGATATGGATATTGAAATGGTTTTTGTAGAAAAATGAGTTTAAAAAAAATGGAAATGGTTTATGGAGGAAATGGATGACTAATGGGTTTAATGGATAAAAAAAAAGTGGTTTTTGAAATGAATATTAAAAGTGGATAGTTTAATTGATAAAAAATAATGGAAATTGGTAGGAAATAGAAAGTAGAAATGAATATGAACATTGGATGGATAAATGGTAATTGGATTGGATAAAACGAAAGTGGAAGTGAATGAACTGCCCTTGATGATCTTCAACTGTGAGACAACTGGTAACTTGACATAGCTTGATAACCTGACCCACACACAAACGACTCAAATAGGTATAAACCTTAATGAAAGCCTCAATCACACGTCATCTGAATTAGTGCACCATGGTCTTGAAAATGAAGCAGCATATTTTTGGATTTTCTGAATGATGGTTAGTGGATGCATGTACAGATGACAATTATACACAGGTAGGACAAATTTGGGGTATGACAGATGCCCCTATCTAATTGGCTTAAACTGAGTTAGATGAACTGCTACGGCATTCGGTCTTTCGAGGTATAAGACAATTAGATATGAAGAAGACCACAAATTTGTCCGAAAGAAAGAAAAGGATGGAGAAGTTGGAATACAAGAAATCTGACACCAAAAGGATGACAGACCTATCACCAAAAGGATGATAGTGAACACACACATAGACCCTTCCACCATTCCACCAAAAGGATGGAAACGTGGTCAAAGCCTGCTATTACCAAAAGGATAATAGGGCACACACGCACACAGCCTGCTACTACCAAAAGGATAATAGGGCACACACACATATAGACCCTTCCACCAAAAGGATGAAAATGAGGTCAAAGCCTACTATTACCAAAAGGATAATAGGGCACACACACACAGACCCTTCCACCAAAAGGATGGAAATGAGGTCAAAGTCTGCTATTACCGACGAGATAATAGGGCACACACACACACCAAACATTCCACCAAAAGGATGAAAATGAGGTCGAAGCCTGCTATTACCGACGAGATAATAGGGCACACACACACACAGACCCTTCCACCAAAAGGATGGAAATGAGGTCAAAGCCTGCTATTCCCGACGAGATAATAGGGCACACACACAGCCTGCTATTACCGACGAGATAGTAGGGCACACACACACACAGACCCTTCCACCAAAAGGATGGAAATGAGGTCAAAGCCTGCTATTACCGACGAGATAATAGGGCACACACACAACCCTATTAGTTATGCATCTTGGGTTTCCTTGCCTTTTTTTCATTTGCAGCAATATAGGGCTAGTAGATTGGTCTTGGACAAGCAATTATATAGGTGGTGGAGATACCTTCTATATTATTCTGGCTTCAACATCATTTTGCTGTACATATACCAACTTCCTATTGAATTCTCAGAGACCATTAGGTCGATATTTTACCACTTTGGGCTATTCAAACTTTCTACAAAATCAGAATGGTCAGAAGTTTGTTCTGCTCTTTCACTTCTACTTTTCTACATTATACTATCTTGGATAAGAAATGAGCTAGCTGAAATGAAAATCACCACATCAACAAGAGAAAATGATTTGACTGAGGAACTTCTTCCCACAAGACGTTCTCTCTTTGTTCATGAATACAGGTAAGGTTTGGCGTGTGGCATGGAAGTTTCATATTGCAAGGAGCTATTTCTCAGACGTTTAGTATTAACTTTCTAGCGTATGGTTTTCCGATTTCCTTGCTGGTTCTTTCATTCTGGAGTTTCCACTTTGCAAGTCTCTGCTCATTTGGGTTGCTTGCTTATGTAGGATACATCTTGTATGCCTTCCCTTCCATGTTTCGATTGCAGCAGCTGAATGGCTTGCTTCTTGTTTTCATTCTTCTTTGGGCAGCTAGCACATATATCTTCAATGTATCACTCAATGTCTCCATTAATAAATCATCGAAGTTGCAGGATATGAAAATATGGGAAACTATAGGCTTGTGGCATTACCCTATCCCGGCATACTATTTACTTGCACAATTTGGTCTTGGTTTTCTTGTTGCTGTGTGCAATCTTGTAAACAATTCAGTGTTATTGTGCATTACTGATCAAGGATAATTAACAGCTGATGAATCTATTGTGGAAGAGGAAGACTTCATGGGGAACACCCATGAACTTGAAATGATGCCCCTGACTAGGTTGGAGATTGCTTGTCGTCTTGTCTTGATCAACAACAGGTTGAACCAACTTCGTGAAGAATGCCCACGGATTTAGTGAAGATGCCCCTGGCTGGGCTGGAGATCGTCTTGGAATAACTTTGTGAAGAACGTCCACGGATTTGCAGGAGATTCCCTTGGCTGGGCTAAAGATCATCTTGCAGTCTCGAGATTGATCCTAGATCTTACGCATGTATGAATGCTTAATTTTGTAATGATGAACAATGCAAATACTGACGCGCGGAGATGCAAGTGCTGGGGAAGTATAATTTGGTTTTTGGTATGTATATGATGCACATGATGTCTATGATGTTGAATGTGATGTATATGATACGTATGATTGCAGAAGGGTGATTAGATATAAAGGTGCCAACATGGTGGACTTTTGCTAGTTGCCAATGCGGATTGGACTTTGGGCGGTGGGAGGGATTTGATTTCCTCGACACTCAGTTCGTTGAAGACGCCATGATTGAAGCGGACGAAGATGCTCTTGAAGCCTCAAGTTTGATTGCTTGATGATAAGTCGTTTCTGAGAAGACCACGACTCAGTGCTTGATGATTAGGATTGCTTGCTGCAATGAGTCTTGCCCCAGTCTGAACATGGTAATAGTCTGCCTCTGATTAACCAGATCTGACGATGTCTGATCTTTGGCAGTTGATTTTTGATGTACTTTGATATGACTTGCCCCTGATTGAGCTGTTGAATGATTTGCCCCAGCTTGCGGGTTTGAGGTAGTCTTGCTTTGGGTCGACACCACTGAAAATTCAAGTTCTTCTTTGATTGCCCCTTGTTGGAATTGTCTTGAATGTCTAGCACTGATTTGCAGTTAGAATTGCACATTCACAAATGGTAATCTTAATGCAATGCTCATACAAGTTTAGAAAAAGAGTCATTTATTCGAGTGTCGTGATAGTGAGACGAATGGACCGTTAGCCCAAACGTGTGCTGATTTTGATGGTGTGAAAGATATAGCAAGGAGAATGACACCAATGCTGAAGATTAGCAGATATGGGGAGTCAGTTTACGCAACCTTGCAATAGCATGCTTTCAGAATAAACCTCGCCTCAATTAGGTCTTTCGAGGGTTGTAACGTGGTCTGGTTCACGGTTATGAAACAAAGGATAATAGGCTCAAAACTTGGTTTATACCCATCCCTTCTTCGTGATGATCTCCAGTCCTACGTTCAGTTAATTATGCACATATTTGTCTTCCAAAATGGTTGACGGTGTAAGAGTGATGATTCAAGGTTTGCTCGAAATGGCAGTCACCTTATTCTGTTTTTGATGGATGTCAGTGACCCTTTGGTTTGGACATGGGGGTCACTGAATCTTATTTTGTTTTTGGTGAGGATTTGAGGGCCTTTTTCTGATTTTGTTTTTGATCCCTATCTTTTGCATGGACTAATTTTGCTTTTCAAGTCCATCGGGATTGCCTTGATTTTTCCTAAGTCTTCTTTGAGGTGCTCGACTTAGCAGGCTTTTGATTTTTGTTTTTTTGTTTTGTTGGATGATTGTGACTACCAGGTCATGGGTTATTGATGAACAACCATCATGTCTTATGGAATCTTGCTTTGTGATTTGAGTGCATAATTGGGTTAACTGAACACTACCCTGCCCCAGGTTGAGTGTAAGGGTTTGAATATCCGAAGGAAACTGCTACTTCTAGGCTCGAAGTGGTTTACTAAGGATTAACTCCTTGTCTCTCTAGTGTTTGGAGAATTGAAGCAATGCCTGTACATCCTTGGCGGGATTCTATCCGAAAGCATATATTTTGCAATTATGGGTATTTCGTTGTCATCATCCTCCCTCCAATCATTACTAACAACAGTTTGATATAGAGAGTGAAGTGGATAAGTGTGTCGGTGATTTGCAGTAAATGGAAAGAATGAGTGAATACGACATAACTGATTCAAAACAAGCATAATCACTACATTAAGAAAACCAAATACAAACGACAATGTTCAAAGCATACAATACTTAAACAAATAAAGACAAAATACAAAAATGCAAATAATGGGATGGCAACATGACTGTCTTCTTTGGGGAAACTTGAACTTGACTTGGCTTGCTGCTGGAACTAGCTTGGCGGCGGCAGAGGGTTTTTTATGACATTTAGAGCCCTTCCATTGAACGTGAGATACTTTGAGTCGATCATGTCTTGAACCTTGTGTTTGAAAGCTCTGCAGTCCTCGATCGTATGCCCTGGAGCACCCTTATGAAACTCGCAATGAGCATTAGCATCATAATCTGGGGGAATGACAGTTGGAGGAGCCAAGTCTCTGGGAGTAACATCCCTCTTTTCCATCAATTGAGCAAAGATCTGAGCATATGATGTTGGCAGACGATCAAAGTCTCTATCAGACCTCCTTGTCCTTTGTTGATTAGGTTGCCGTTGTTGAGCAGCTCTGTTGTTGATGTTGAGGAGGATACCGATACCCTTGCTAATTGTACGACTGTTGCTGAGGAGCCTGTTGTTGAGGCATTGGAGCTTGAACAGCTTGAACAGTTGGCTGGTAAGGCATTGGTGCATATTGCGCAGTAGCAACATACGGATACTGGAAGTAAGGGATTTGATAAGGCATTGGAGCAGGAGCTTGTTGTTGAGCTTGCCCTTTCTGAGCAGAGACAGCATTTGTTTCGCCCTCTTTCTTTTTGAATCCACTGAAGGGCTTCTTGACCGCAGACTAACTGCTAGAACCTCCTTGGATCTTTCCACTTTTCAAACCTTCTTTAATTCTCTCACCGACGATTACCAAATCAGAGAATCTGGCAGAAACATTACCAATCAATTTCTCATAGTATTGGCCTTGTAAAGTACCCATGAAGATGTCAATCAGTTCACGATCAACAAGAGGTGGATGCACTCTTGCAGCTAGCTCTCTCCAGCGTTGCGCGTACTCCTTAAAGGATTCGTTTTCCTTTTGAGCCATACTCTAAAGTTGAGTACGATTCGGAGCAAGGTCAGTGTTGTACTTGTATTGCTTGACAAATGCATCAGCTAGATCATCCCAAGTGCGCACATTGCTATGCTCCAGCTACATGTACCATTCGAGTGATGCCCCAGACAAGCTGTCTTGGAAGCAATGGATCATCAGCTTTTCATCTTTGGCATGGGTAGCCATCTTGCGGCAGTACATCCTTAGATGCATGTGGGGACAACTGAGGCCTTTGTACTTCGAGAATTCCTGTACCTTGAACTTGGGAGGAATGACAACATCTGGCACCAAGCACATTTCCAGAGCGTTTAGAGATTTTGAGTTGCGCCCCTCCATGACTCGGAGTTTCTCAGCTAGATCACGGTACATCTTGATGGCTTCAGAATCCTGAGCAGAGGTAGGATTGACAATTGGGATAGCAGCATGGTAGTTATGTACTTCATCATACTGGTCCACTAGATTTTCTCCGGCATGAGTAATAGGAATTTGAATGACAACAGGTTGGGCTTGTGGAATAGCCCCAATAGCAACTCCAGATGTTGGAGGTGGTTGAGTAGTGGTTCCTTCAGCGGCAGGAGTAAAGTTCATTGGTATCCCATAATTGATAGGGTTGGGAACAGGAACTGAGAGCCTTGAGGGTGACCCTTGCACAGGCACAGTGGTGTTGGCGGCAGCGGCTTCACGCAGTTCTTCTTCCTTTCTGGCCATCATGATGGCTTCGAGAATCTGGTCGATCTTTCCCTTCATAGAGTCCAACTCCTCTCTGAAGGAAGCTTGCTCTTGCTGAATCTACTCCATCGTTCTTCTTGTGTTGGCTCGAGTTGCGTACTGGTGTCGAGGAATCAGCTTGATTTATTGGAGAAGGAAGGAAGTTGAAGTGTGATTCTGAGGTTGAAATGCAATGCAAGATGCATAACAGATGCAATGCAATGCAATGATATGAGATGCAATGCAAGATGCAAGATCCAGGATCGCAGGATCAAACAGCTTCAAACAGTTCTGAGGTTGGCCGGAGATGACAGGTCAAGAACCACAGCTAGGATCAAGAAAAACCCATGGGTAGGTTTCTAAGACGGGTAGGTGCCTAAAGTTATGGATATATTTCGAAAACATTATAACCAAGACGAAGAGACATCTGACTATAATATCCTCGAAATGATCTCGTCTAGGTGAGGTCTTCATTTCTTCCCCACGAGAAAGATTCCTCGGAGGCGCCCACTACACAGCCATCGACACACGGGTTCTAAATAGGGTTCTCAGAATCCTAGATCGAGGTCAAAAATATTACTGTCAGGAAGTAATACGTTCGAGGGATCTCATATGATTGGGGCGTTCGCATTAACTCACATAGAATTAACGCTACCAACCACCATGGGTAAATTGGGTTAATGGTCCTTGGGATCAACGACCCACCTCGAAAGTATTACCACCATGGCAAAGATTCACCACAACAATAATATCTCCAAGGGAATCTACTCCAAGTGGTGGTTTTCGCTTCAACTCACGCGGAAGAGACCACGCAAGCCTACACTACACACCCACCATCCTAATCCTAGGTTCTTTCTTGGACTCGGGTGTAGAGCCATCTCACAAAGTTCCCAATATCAGAACAACCCAACAATGTCACAAAAGGTAACACAAATAAGGAAAAGGAAAGCAAATAAGTAAGCAAACGAGAAGAAAAAGAAAAACAAAGCTAAAGAGCTAGCGATTCGAATCAAGATAGGCTTGACTCTCTCTTGCATGGAGTAAACATCCCCATCAGAGTCGCCAGCTGTCGCACCTCAAAAAAAATCACTTAAATTGAAGACACGACCCTTCGCGCGAAAGGTGCGGAAAACGGTTCGACAGAGTCGCCACTGAACTTTATTTACCCCAAAGAGGGAAAGGAAAATATCGAGAAAACCTTTAAGGAACGGATAAGAACATGGTCGTCGCAACCACATTCTGGGTTCGGGAGTCGGTTACGTGAGGGGAAGGTACGCGCACCCCCTCACGTCCGTTGTACTTAACGGGAACCTCTTGATTCGAATCGCGATACTCGTTAGCTAAGTTTATCTATTTTCTTCTCAAAAATAAATGCGGAAAGGTAAAGATAAAAGGAAAAGATACTAAGGGAAATTGGGGGGTTTAAGGATAGGGTGCTCGGCAAGATCATCGCGACCTCGGGCCTACGTATGCTCATTCGGACAAGAATGAGAAATCAGAGCAATCGTAGTTCGACTACGGGGTTTGACGGAAAAAAGATGGTAGTGTGCTCGCCAAGATTATCGCAATCTTGTGCCTACGTATCTTTACTCGGATGAGAATAAAGAATCAGAGCAGTCGTAGTTCGTGGTACGCCCACGAAACAAGGGGGAGAGTTGGGTTGGTTTAGATGACGATTACTTGAACTTAAGAAAGATTCCTCGGGCCCAAGTAATCGGGAGAGTGAGTCAAAGATTTGGCTCTCTCTCTTTTCATCTAAGGTGATTGAGTTTTAAAAGAGGCGTCAATTGCTCACACACGAGTAAGAGAACTCGCACCCAAACAATCGAAGGAAGATCAAAGACTTGAACCCCCATTTTTCACCTTGAAAGAGTTTCGATAGTTGTTAGTCGTTTTAAGGTTTATTTGTGAAAATCCGCTTGACGTGGGATCAAGGGTTTATTGTATGCGCTTGGTTATTTTGAAAAGGATTTGATTTGTTAAAAGAAGAGGCGTCAATTGCTCACACACGAGTAAGAGAACTCGCACCCAAACAATCAAAGGAAGATCAAAGACTTGAACCCTCATTTTTCACCTTGAAAGAGTTGCGATAGTTGTTAATTGTTTTTGAAGTTTGATTATGAAAATCCGCTTGACGTTGGATCAAGGGTTTATTTGTTATGAAAAGAGTTTGATTTGAAAAAGGATTTGGTTCGAGGTTGATTTGAAAATGGGCTCGACG
The DNA here is from genome assembly GCA_022829125.1 of Lathyrus tuberosus. NCBI lineage: Eukaryota > Viridiplantae > Streptophyta > Magnoliopsida > Fabales > Fabaceae > Lathyrus > Lathyrus tuberosus. The sequence continues at coordinate 13,709,751 of JALAZF010000120.1, read as the reverse complement.
ACGAATCGAGAGTTTGGTTGAAAATGAGTTTGTTTGAAAATGGCTCGACGAAGAATCGAGGGTTAGGTTGAAAAAAGGTTTGTTTGAAAAAAGGTTCGACGACGAATCGAGGATTGGTTTGAAAATGGGTTGCCTATTGTAGTCCCTAGGGGTGCTCCTAGTAAACAAACCACAATCAAAGAAATAATAAATGCGTACATCGGAATGGGAGAGGGGTACATGTAAAATACAAGTGTTGACATGAAATAAAGGGGTCTCGTTGTAAGGTAGCCCAAGAGAAAGCCGTGTGTGTGCGAAGGTGTCCTAAACTAAGCCTTGAGCAAGCGTCGAGCAAGTGGATGATCATAATCAACAGTCCATCAATATGATTGTTTTTAGGGTTTCGATATTTTTAATGTTTTTATTAAGGTATGTACAAATAAACAATGGTTAGATAAATAACTATGGATATGAATAATATGAATATGAGCAAGGTAAAAAAGACAAGAGATAATATTGACATAAAAATAAAGTTGGTCTCGTCTTAATCGGATTTAATCGACGAAACGATAATCGACGACTTTTGACTTTCATTGACCAAAAGTGAAAATAAAAGAATACAAAGTGACAAATAAGAAATTAAATCGAAAATATGAGTACAAAGCATAAAGGTCTCACCTTTATCGAGATTTAATCGAGAAATCGATAAATCGATCGATATTTAGTTTTCATTGACCCAAAATGAAATAAAAATGAAATAAAATCGAAAAGGTGAATACAAAGAGTAAAGGTCTCACCTTTATCGAGATTTAATCGAGAAATCGATAAATCGATCGATATTTGGTTTTCATCGATCCAAAATAAATAAAAATAATAGGAAAATAATGGAAATGAAATAAAATCGAAATAAATGGGCAAAAGAATAAAGGTCTCACCTTTATCGAGATTTAGTCGAGAAATCGATAAATCAATCGATATATGGTTTTCATTGACCCACAAAATGAATTAAAATCGTGAATAAATTGAAATAAAAGTAAATAAATAGGTAGGCCTCATACATATCAAAATTCCATTGGTTTGAACAAACCAATTAAATCATGAATATTACTAGATCATTGGCCCAAAAATGAATAAAAATGAAATAATAAATCGAAAATCACAAGAAAACTAATAAAGGTCTCACCTTTATCAAGATTTAAAATTGAAAATCGATAAATCTTAATATTTTGGTTTTCATTGACCAAAAAGTTGGAAAAAAAAAATAAAAGTAAAAGTAGGCCTCATATTAATCAAAATTTAATCGGTTTAAAAAACCGATTATATCATGAATAGTGTTATATCATTGGCCCAAAAATAAATCGAAAATAAAAAGAAATGAAAAGTAAGATCACAACAGGATAAACATATGAAACCAATAAAATCCTATTTCTTACCAACCAGATTTATTTTAAAAATGAAATGAAAACCAAAACAAAATATTAAAAGAGAAATAACAGGGGGTGAGGCGCTGGACTTGGTGTGTGATAATGAAGAAGAGTGTCATATGGGCTCAAGGACCCATTATCCTTATCAGCGTAAAAAAAACCGCAGTTAAAAAAACAGAAAATGGGCACGTGAGGCCCAGATCCACACTAGGAATACCACTCTTAAAAGCAAACGAAAAAAAACCTTATCGCATAACACACATAGCGGCCAAACAGAACAAAACCTCTGTTTCCACAATGATGAACATCGCTTCACTACAACCTTGGTTCCGCCTCACGAGTCTCGCGCGGTCGTCTCTCTCTCGCAACCTCATTCTCTTTTGATTTCAACTTCATCTCGCATCTTTTTCCAACAGGTTTGTTTAGTTTGGATTTGTATTTGGAATGGTTGATTCGCTCTTCTTCTTCTTCTAATTTCTGTTCAAAAATGATTTGGGGTTTGGGTATTGAAGGTTGAAGACTTGAGGGGTTTTGATGGGTTGTAACTGAGACGGGTTAGGAAAAGAATTGTTGTTGATGGTTGTTAATGGAAGGAGTGAGTTGAAGATTCATGTTGTGAAGTGTTTATGGAAAGGGTGAGAATGAAGATGATTCGTGTTATTTGTGTGTCGTGGTTTATGTTTTCAACAGAGTGAGGCAAGTGGTGGAGAAGAACGAAGAAGGTTGGTTGTGTGAGTTTCTGAGGATACAAGGTGAGTTGTGCTGAAAATTGGGTGGAAAAGTTGTGCGTGAAGTTTGCTGTTTTGAGAAAGAGGGATATAATTTGTGGTTTTGATTCACTATTGTGTGGGTTGTTAAAGGTTGAAGCTTGGTTTCTTCCCCAAAAGAATTCTGCAGGGTGAAAAATGATGCTGGTTTTATAGAGAAATTGGGTGAGTGATTTGGAAAGATTTGGGAAAGGAATTATGACGTGGTGGAGTTGAAAATTGGTGACGTTTGTCGTTTTTGTCGTAGTACAGAGTTGTTGTTTCTTGTGTGGTGGGTGTATGAACGCTACAACGTATGGTTTGTGGAGGCTTGTGTAATTGTGATGCTGCTATGAAGTCGTGGGTCCAGGTTTGCGCTACAAACAAAGTGGATTTTATTAGCTGGTGTGTTTGTACAACGGTTTGTGGCGTGAAATGCGGTTTAGAAGTTTGGAGTGGTGATAGTGTACACATGTGAAATGGAGTGTGTGAGTTTTATGAGCAGCTGATTATTTTTTGCTGCAGGTTTTAATTTTGTGAATGGCATGGCAATGTGGGGTAGTACATGATGTGTTGCCTTGATTTGGTGCGGTCAGAACTTAAATTCCATTTTTTCTACTCTTTTTTTTTGTGGTAATATTTTTTGTAAAAGGCTTTTTATAACTTGCTTTCATGGGCTTTTATGTAACATTGTGACTACAAATGGAAATGGATTTGTGATAGCATGAATGGGCTTTTTAATGTAATATGGCCTTTTTGTGGATTGAGCTTGGATGTATTTTTTTTTGTAGAAAAATGATAATAAAGATGGTTTTTAGAAATGGACACTAAAATGGATAAAAAAAATGGATAACTTAAAATAAGGAAATTGAATAATGGAATTGGGTAATTGAAAAAATGGATATGAACATAAAAATGGATAATGGTTCGGTAAATGGATAAATAAATGGATATAGATGGATAATGGATTATGTTTTATAAAATGAAAATGGACAATGGATATGGATATTGAAATGGTTTTTTTAGAAAAATGAGTTTAAAAAAAATGGAAATGGTTTATGGAGGAAATGGATGACCAATGGGTTTAATGGATAAAAAAAAAGTGGTTTTTGAAATGAATATTAAAAGTGGATAGTTTAATTGATAAAAAATAATGGAAATTGGTAGGAAATAGAAAGTAGAAATGAATATGAACATTGGATGGATAAATGGTAATTGGATTGAATAAAATGAAAGTGGAAGTGAATGAACTGCCCTTGATGATCTTCAACTGTGAGACAACTGGTAACTTGACATAGCTTGATAACCTGACCCACACACAAACGACTCGAATAGGTATAAACCCTAATGAAAGCCTCAATCACACGTCATCTGAATTAGTGCACCATGGTCTTGAAAATGAAGCAGCATATTTTTGGATTTTCTGAATGATGGTTAGTGGATGGATGTACACATGACAATTATACACAGGTAGGACAAATTTGGGGTATGACAGGGACACAAGAGGATTGACCATCAGTAGCTGATCAACCTTCAAACCCAGAACATACACACAAACAGGAACCATCTTACTCTACATTTCAAGAATCTTCAACCTTTTAATGTTCAGATGTTTGATGCCATCCTTCTGTACCTAAAGGAGAGAAACCGTTGACTGGTCATCACAAACAGCATAGACAAATATGCTTCTCCCAACACTTTAACCTACAAGGATGCCCTTCAATCCTTACAAAAAGATGTTCCATTATGTGAGGACACCACATAATTGAACTCCCGCTTTAAAGGAAACTTCTCATGCAGATACCAGGGAACCATAATCCTTTGAAAAAAACACCAACTTCTCCTTGCATAAATCTGAAATGCTCATCCTATGGTTGGTACACACATATAACTCCTTTCAAACAGACTCTGGTCCATGGCCATAAACAAGATTGCAAGCAACTGGCTGCTTTGATCAGAAGGAACTTTCAGACATCAGAGAAAATGTCCTTAACATTTGAGCTTGACCTCCACAAAAACAAACAGCCTATGAACACCTACTCACTTGGATCAGCAATACACTAATCCAATGAGTGACACTATATTGATCATCTCTTGACCAACATACATATCTAAGACATTTTTCTTGAAGGAAACTTCTTAGACACACAACCCATATGCCTCCTCTTCCAAGCCAGGAGTAGGTTCCAAACAGATGTGATCAATACACATTTGTTTAGCCCCCAAGCATCTGTTATGCCATACCTTTATCCAACACGATTCTGCACAATCTGCTGGTTTTATGTTCCAACAACTGGTAGGACATAAGTTCTCTTCACAAGAAACACACCAAAAGATCCTTTAACACAGCCCAGAGATTGACCTTGTAAGGTTGGAGGCAAGAATAAATTGCTTCTAACTTTCTTCAGACCTCTTTTCAACAAGCTCATATAAGAGTTCCTTTATGAGTGGACTTGGGATAAACCACAAGTATCTTTGGCAACTCTAACAAGCTAGTTGAAGATATCATCAAGTATCACCACACCATGTGATACATCTTCAGAGGAGAACATAATGTTGCAGCCTTAACACAAAACCACCAGGAATTTTCCATCAGATATATATATATATATATATATATATATATATATATATATATATATATGCAGCGGAACACACACCAGAAAACTCCTCTATAACCTTCAGGCAAAACATAATAACCCTTGCACAAACACGACACTCCATGTCCACTACACAGCAGCTCACCACCAAAGCGACAAGCCTGGTAACAATAGACAGGTCCAATACACACCCTGTCATGAACAGTTCATCCTCCACTTCAAGGGATCATACAAAAATCTCTATGTACTGACCAAGTCCATACACCATCTCAGTAAAACTATCTTCCTTGCTCATGAACCAGAAAGTATCTTCCCTAGATCTCATCCATAAACAGACAGGATACCTGCTCTGATACCAATTGAAATTCTGGTATCAGATATGTGATGTCAAGTGTGATGTCACAACATCAATATCTGTTGTATGAACAAGGCAATAATAGTAATCAGAAAATGCACACAGAATTTGTTCACCCAGTTCGGTCTAACAACCTACATCTGGGGGCATACCAAGCCAGGAAGGAAGTCCACTATTAGCAGTATCAAATTACAGACTCAACAAACCAGTTGACATCTACCTAATTTAATCACTACCCAATGACCCTTCTATCTAAGTCCTCCCTAGATAAGAGACTCCATCTCACTCCCAATCATCGTAATGATGTCTAGCAGTCAACATATCAGTCACTGCATCAACAACTTGATTTCCAAAAACTCTCCAAACACATAGAAGACACACTCCTATAACAATACCTAGACATGACCCTCATGACTAAGAACAATACTTAGAGTTGCTTAACAACTTCCTCTAAGAACAATGACCATCTCACAATCCGAGTGGTTCACACATACCAACTCTCCTAGAGAGTGGTTCACAAACTCAGCCCTTAGAATTTACATGATGGCTGGCTTACTAAAACTAGGTTACAATGCTTCTATTTATAACCTGTTTCCCAACTGGATTTGGGCCTTCAAATCACAACAAATCAGCTGCTACAAATCTGCAAAAGATTCTGTTACTAAATAGATCTTCAATCAAATCTTCAATTAAATCTTCAATTAAATCTTCAATTAATCTCCATATCTTTTTGCATGAAAATAGTAACAATATCTGCTCAATATAAGATTGCAACAGAATATATTTGTCCCATGATATTCGCCTGCAATCTCTCCACCAGATCTTCTCAAAACACACTTAAACAAATGCAACCCTAACAAAACACATCAGACTGATGTTCTGATGTTCTGTCAACTGATGTCAAGACATCAGGTTTATCATCAGCACACAAAACTGCAACCCTTCTGAACTTAACATCAACTCAATGTTAAGAATTCATGTTAAGACATCAGACATATGACATCATTAACAACACCATTGTTTTACCAAAATTCCAGCCAATACAAGAACTAACAAAGCGGATCGCCAGCGAGCTGATGTATCTTAGAGTGATCTCAAATGAGGGTAGTATCGCGTGACAACTATTTCCGATAGCTTCCGCACTACAAAATGGTTTCAGTCTACTAAAAACCTCAGCTTCTCAGATAACCCAATCGACCACACTACTTTCAACAACCGAAGTCGTATAGGCAATGCATCTGCAAAGGGAGTCTCCATTGAGTTTGATGGTCGACCGAGGACTCTTAACTGGGATTCACTCCCCATAAGATTACCCGTATAATGCCATCACCTATCTTAGGTGTATACTCAATCTTTCCACATGCGGCATCACACGCATTCCCATTAGCAATAAAATAAACACAAATATCAATTAGGAAAAGCAGTATATATATTTGTCTTAATCATCCTAGACCTCCAGTCTTATGATCCTATACAGACAATGACTCCCCAGCAGAGTCGTCATTTCTGTGATACTTGGTGAGTTTAAGGACCTCACCTTAAAAAGAGGCTAGAAAGAATGCCTCCCACTGTGGTCGCCACTTTTCTGTAGCGCATTTTTTTGTGGTTTCGAATCACTATCACTTTGGTACTACAGTTCGATTCATTTTTTATCCTATTGAGCTGATTAAGGAAGGGAAATAGATGTCTCCAATTAATCCTGCTCGCAAACTGAGGTTAAACAGTCAAAACTATTGGTTTACAGATGCTACAAAAGGGAGGTTCGTCTTGTAAGGTTATTGGCTTAAAACCACCGTGTTTGGACTATGGGCTAGGTTTCTGGTAAGGGGTTAGGTCTGATGCTTTTGATTAATATATGAAGGTACTGGATTTTGGGTTTTTGATTAGTACGCTCGCTAAGATTTTTGCAATCTTATGCCTACGTATTCCCGTTTAACAAAACAGAGAAATCAGAGCGATCATAGTTCCTCCTATTCTATGGGAGGAAAAAGGTTGTTTTGGTGTCTTGTTCAAAGCCCAAGACATGAAGCTAAAGGTAGTTTGTATCTTGTTCAAAGCCCAAGATGTGAAGCTGAAGGGTGTTGGATGAGAGAGAATTTGTCATCTCTAAAGAGGAGTGGTTGATGTTTGTATGTGTGAGCAAGGCACAAATTTGATGCTAAAAGGTTGATTGACTCAACCGAGGTTTCCTTATACAAAGCCTAAGAGGAGGCGATTGACCCAACAAGAGGGTGACTTTTATTTGTTGTCTCGTACGAAGCCCGAGATAGAGGCTAAAAGGGTTGACTCAACAAGAGAGTACTAACAAGTGACTGACTCAACAAGAGAGTGCTTTTATATGTGTCTTGTACAAAGCCCAAGACGGAGGCTAAAAGGTTTGACTCAACAAGAGAGTACTTCTGTTTGTCCTGTATAAAGCCCAGGGCGGAGGCTAAAAAGGTTGACTCAACAAGAGAGTCTATTTGACAGGTGATTGAATCAACAAGAGAGTCTGTTTGACTCAATAAGAGAGTCTTTTGCTGTCTCGTACGAAGTCCAAGATAGAGGCTAAAAGGAGATCGACTCAACAAGAGAGTCTTTTATGCTCAACAAGAGAGTGTTTTATTGTCTCGTACGAAGCCCAAGATAGAGGCTAAAAGGAGATTGACTCAACAAGATAATCCTTTATACTCAACAAGAGAGTGTTTTATATGTGTCTTGTATGAAGCCCAAGACGGAGGCTAAAAGTTGATTGACTCAACAAGAGAGTCTTTTATCTGTCTTATACGAAGCCTAAGACGGAGGCTAAAAAAGGGTTTGACTCAACAAGAGAGTCTGAAAAGGTTAGCTCAGCTGGGGAGAGTCATTGTACAAAACCCAAGAGGAGGCTGATTTCTGCCGGGGATTATTGAGATCCCGAGACAGGTCCAAGTGGGAGAGCCCTCATGAGAGAGGCCGGGTTTCTGCTGGAGATTGGTCCAGAATAATTAGGGTTTCTTCCTATGTTTAGAAGGAACTTGAGAATGTCTTTGAGACTTAAGGGGATTAGACTGTCCAAGTCTACGGGTGTTGAAGAGTTTTATCTTTTGTAGGGTGCCCAAAAGAGGACAAGGGCCTTAAGGGATGAGAATCAACCCTAAAGTGGCCAGAGGTTTGACACTGGAAAGACTGCTCTAGCAAAGGATGACTAAGTTCTGTCTTATACCTTTAAGAGGTCGTCAGGGCCTTGTATTAAGCCCAAGAGAAGGCATGAGAACTTCTAAGAAGCTGAAGGGTCCTTGTACAACGCCCAAGAGGAGGCGGGGATGCTTTTAGGAAGCCTGTGGGTCCCCAAACCAAGAGAAGTTCAAGAAATTCAATTCACCGAGAAGAGATCATTCCAGGAAAGTTCGAGAACTTGGAAGAAACTCAAGAGATGATATTCACGGAGAATAGATCAACTCTGGGGAGTAGAGTTTCTTTGACAATTTCTAAGGGTGACAGTTTGAGAAAAGGTTCACCGAGAATACTGCCTTTCTCTTTGTTCCATATTGTTTAACCCCAAGAGAAGGGAAGACTGTATCTGGAATCCTACGGGGGATCTAGTTTTGTTTGTATTTTAAGAGTGACCAACAAGGCTTTACCTAGTGCTAGACGTAGTTGCCGGGGAAAACGCTAAGTAACTATACTAGTATTACACAGTTGATATTTGACAAGTATATAAAAGGATGTGAAAGAAGACTTACAGTGAAGCATCCCCACAATACAGTTATATACATAGGAAAGCGGTAAACGAAAGCGGATAAACACTTACCCGTTGTAAAGCTTCCATGTTGTTTGGTTAGTTGTTCAACACAGAAAGCTTTGATAACAACAGATATTTTAATTCAAAATCAAAGGAGAAAGTGCTTGGAAAAGTCTGTTGGGGCTTACAGCTCAAGGAGAGGCCCAAGTTTTACAATGATTGCACCGTTGTTTCGGGAACTGTACAGGGGGACTTATACAATATGTGAGGCCCAAATTATTTTGGTTCCAAAAAGGGGTTGGGTCTTACACTCTATTAGAGGCCCAAAGAAATTTAAAGAAAAGAAATAAGGCTTATAACACGAGGGTAAGCCCAGATGATTTTGTTAAAAAGGCGGCGATCGTGCCAAACTTTTGGAAATATACAGAGGAACTTATCAATGTGTGAGGCCCAAAATTTTTTATTTACAAAGAGGTGGGACTTACACTCTATCAAGAGGCCCAAAGAAATTTAAATAAAAGAAATTGGGCTTATAACACGAGGGTAGGCCTAGATGATTTGATTTTGAACTGGCGATTGTGCCGAGGTTTTTTCCTTTTAACACAGAGGGACTTATACAATATCTGAGGCCCAAAAAGGTTTTGGTTAAAAGGGGATTGATTCTTACACTCTATTAGAGGCCCAAAGAGTTTTTGTACAAGTGATGGGGCTTACAGCTCAATGAGAGGCCCAGGGTTATTTGTTTGAAAACGGCGATCGCGCCGAGGTTTTTGAAAACACAGTGGGTCTTATACAACATCTGAGGCCCAAATCATTTTGAGTTTCAAAAGGGGGTTGGGTCTTACACTCTATTAGACGCCCAAAGTGTTTGAAAATGATTGATGAGGGTTGAATTAATCAAAACCCTAAATTTGTTCCAAAAAGGAATTAATTTTGTTTAAAAATTAATAAAAATTGATGAGAACATGTGAAAAATGAGTGGTGATCTAGGATAAATGCTTAAAAAATCATGCTTATATCCACAAAATGATTAAAAATCAATTAAGTTTGGGAAATCAAGAAGGAACAAATATTTCAAATGTTAAAAACAAATAAAACATTAATTCTTTGCAAAAAATATCAAATATATGAAATAAATAACATTTTTGGGAATTTTTGGTAAAATAAAATATTTTAACATTTTTGTGAATTATTAAAAAAAGAATCAACTCAAAATCATTAAAATTCAGAGAGAAATTAGTTTTTGAATCAATTAAATAAAATCACAAAATTCAAATATTCAAATATTCAAAAATGGCGCCAAGAACAACCAAGAACACGCGCCACCCCTCTGTTTCTGTAGATTTGCATTTTCTCATCAATCTCACTGAATACTTGATGAAATCATGCAATCCACATATCAATCTACTCGTTTTCACCTCACGATCATGTCTATGGTCTTTAATTTCATTTATTTTAAGCATGTAATAAGAAATCAAGACAAAACCTCAAGAACCCTAAAATTTGCATAAAGGCTGAGAATTTTGATACACGATTCAAACAAAGCAATTAATTGAGGGGAAACAGTCTATGCATGATTATGAACATTTGACAAAAGTATTGTGCGAGGAAATATGCATGAATCATGAGATGCCCAAGTTGAGGCTTACCTCTTGCAGTTGGTGATCGTGTTTTGTATTGGAGGTGTTACAGCTAGGTTCCAATGATGTGGATAGCTTCCCTAGGTGCCAAGTGATGTGTCCGAATGCTTGGAATGGTTTGAAATAAGCTGGAACTAAAGATGGTACCCCAACTGCAAGTCTGCTAAAAGCTTAAGCAGTTGGATGGTGATTTTGAGAAATCAGTGTTCTAAATGTTGTTTAAGTGTTTGGATCACTTCTATATGATGTTTATGAGGTGCGTGTGTGATTGGTTTGGTTGGAATGGCTCTCAAACTCAAAACCCGATCGTGACTTGCTTTGGAAGGAAAATTTGGAAGTGAGAAGGAGATTTTGAGGAAAGCATCTATTTGATGGATTTGGTGTACTTAAACTGAGCACAAATGATCTCTATTTATAGTAGATCAAGTTTATTTTGCAAGCAATAGTGAATGGCAACTGCAGCAGAGGTTTGGCCAATGGTTGCACTTTGGAATCTCAAGTCTCCTCTAGCCATTGACTAGAGGTTAGAGCACAGGCCTTTGGTTCCCTAGTTCAGAGATCATCCTTGACTCATTCAGTTGGAAATGGTTCAGTTCATGTCACCTTGGTGCATCCATTGAATGCTCCAAAACAAAATTGGAGTCTTGTTCCCTCTTTAGGGTATTTTAGGTTTGGCATGCTATTTTTAGTTCCAAAGACTTGGGAGGCTTATGGATCAGTGTTTGTCCCTCCTTGGTCCCTCCCTAAGGTGTTCAGATGGATAAACTTGTTTGCCATTTGCAAAAATTGCTCAAATCGAGCAAAATACACAAATCTGCCTTGCCATGACAGTTTGCAGCAAGGCACATTGCCATTGTCATATCTCATGGCTCAAGTGGAGTTTCATGGGGTTCTTGGCCATTTTGGAAAGCTCTCATATGATACAACATATGTGTGATCATAGTTTGTCTTGACACTTTTTGGATCCAAGTGAAAAATTCCCCTACATTTGGAAAAAAGTGAAACAGATTCTGACTTAGTGAAAATTTCACTAAGTGTTGGAAAAAAGTGACATTTTCACTTTTTGTCATTTTGGTCACTCTATAACTTAAAATCCATGAGGAATTGGAATGAGGTGTAGTTTACACTTTTAAAGTATTCCATGAGAGCTACAAATCCATATTCGGATCAGCCCAAATGGTTGCTTGGATCTCAAGTTATGATCCTTGGAAGTTGGTACCCTAGCCACTTTGTTCCATAACTTAGAAAATTTCTAAGTTTTTTATGGTTACCCCTTTTACAAGTTATCCCACTTTCTTTGATTTTTCTTGATGAATGATGATTCAAATCACACATTAACATCATTTTAGGGTTAGGGAACCATAATTGATCAAAAAATCAAAAAGTTAAACTTTGACTTTTGGGCACAGTTGACTTTTTATCAGATGAATTCCAAACTGTGCGATCCTCTATGAAATCAAGTCCTTGACCTAAATCAAACTTGATGTATTGATTTCATAGGTGTTATAGGGTGTATTGAATCATGTCCCAAGGTTTGGGAGCATGTCTTGGTCAAAAGTCAAAGGTACAGTTGACTTTTTCCCCAAAACCCTAATTGTGGTCCAGATGAAATTGAAACTTGTGAATCAAGATTCTTGGATCAATCCATTGTTGCAAATGGGTAAATGTGGTGTATTAGAGACCCTCAAATCATGTCTTGAGGTCTTGGCTCATGTTATATCCCAAAAGTCAACTTAGGGGTGAATTAGGTCAAGAAACCCTAATTCCTGATTTTTGGTGAATGCATCCCCTGATATTAAATTGACTTGGTGATTAGGTCCATGAGGTTCCATGAAGTATTTTAGGTTATGCTTTGAAGCATTGGCTCATGCCCAGAGGAAATTTTCCATCTGGAGGCCTCGGTCGACCAAAACCCTAATTTGGTGACACTGTCGATCTTGAGGCTAAAACCCCTTGGAATGTTGCAGCCTTGTGCTTAATCCTTGATGTGGGAGTCCTCTTGATCCCTTATGGATGTTTGAGAGGTTAGACAAGTTGAAGATCATGTAATTCCTTGATTGATCCTTTGTCTAAGAGCTCTGAGAGGGCATGAAACCCTAATTATTGTTTGTAGTGAATGTTCACCCATCTTTGGGGAGACTGAGGAGGTATGATGGTTTGCCCATATTGTGATGATGATTTGTACAATGATGGGAAATCTTGGTGGTCAAAATTTGGGGGTATGACAATGAGTTTCCACCAAAGTGTCCCAAATTTCATTCACGAATTTACATTGTGAAATGCGGAAGAATTCATCCATACTTAATGCACTTTGTAAAATACTAATGGCTTTCTTTTCATCGAGCAATTTCTTTCTATCATCTTCATTATAAGCATTTTTAACCTTTGGAGTTTCTACATCGTTTACAACACTCATTGGTGGATGTGGATCATTTTCAACAGTTTCCCATATACCATCTCCTTGTGCTTCTAAGTGTGCTCTCATTTGAATTTTCCAAAAGTCGAAATACTCTCCAGAAAATAGAGGGGACTTGTTACTACTTCTGCCATCTTTGAAAACCGGATTTGCGCTTGTGGAAGCCATTCTGGATCTTGAAGGAACAGGTTACCTATAACCTGCTCTGATGCCAATTGTAAGTAGGATTATACCTAAGAGAGGGGGGGGGGGGGGGGAGGGGGTTGAATTAGGTTCCTTAAAATAATTTCTGGTTTTTCGATGAACTTGAGTTTTACTTTCCTAAAGTTTCTAAGTGATGAAATGCGGTAAAATGCGGAAAGTAAAGAACACTGAGAAGTATACTGGTTCCCCTCACAGCCAGAGAGTAGTTCAGTCCCCTTTCAACATGAAAGAGATTTCACTAAAATGTTAGATATTAGACAAGACTACCTAGTCTTTCTATACTAGACCCTAACACACCACCAAGAACAATCCTCTTGGATTTTACAAGTTTGAAGTCCAACCAAGAATAAATCTCTTACAATGGACCTCTTGTATCCACAATCCGGATAACAAGGATTATAACAAACCCTATAAGAGAAACAATCCTTCTTCTTTTAGTCATCACCTAAATCCAAACAATCCTTGGAACTTTAGGATTTTACAATAGTTCTGAATTTTTTGAGTGAGTAGATGAAACTTTGATTCTTCAATATATCAATCACAAGATTGATCTTCTTCTTGAACAAGTAATCTTTATTCAGAATATACAAGTGTTTATGATGCAAGAATGAAACTATAATGTTTGAGATGAAAGTTTAATGACAATGTTTCACTCTTAGAAAATTATGACTTTTTACACTTGAGAAAATGAAAGATTTAAGAGAATAAAGATGTTTGAAAATTGTATGCAAGAAGGTAAGATTAAAATATGAAATTATGAGTTTATATATGCCACTAAACACCTTTACGAAAGGGTGTTAATGTCCAAAGGTTGCCATGCATCAAAAACTATTTTCAAAAACGCATAATGCTGAAAAATAAAATATTTTTACATACTGGTTCAGTCCGTTGTAAATTAGGGCGGTTTTCAGTTCTGTTACGACGGTTCAAAACCCATATTTTACCAAAATCTTTTTAAATTTTAAATTTAAAATACTGTTTCTGAACGGTGCAAATTATGGCGATTTTTATGCTTGTACGACGGTTTAAAACGCCATAATTTACCAAAAACTGAATGTTTGAAAAAATTAAAAAATTGAAATATTGTCTAAATTTTTGAAACAACCTTATGCAACATCTATTGATTTATCCAAGTCATAATATTATATTTGAAAGTGATTTAACATGGTTCAAGTATGAAAAAAATAAATTTTCAAATGTATGATAAAAAATATTTTGTTTTTTAAAGCTAGAAATAGTGATATATTTTCAACCAAATGAACCATGCATGCAAGTGAATTTTGGAGATTATTTTGAGCACTATTTTATCATTATATATTGCATGCTTATACCTCAATAAATAAAGATCAATGCAAGTCTTCATAATGTTGCAATCTTGATCCATAGCCATATTGCTTCATGATGCTTTTTCTCATCATTTGATAAATGCACATAGTAGTTGTCTTCATCAAAACATGATGTTGAAGATGCTTGACTTCACAAGAAGGTGGAGGGGTCTTGAGTTCTTCCTTGACTATTTTCTTTCTTTTCTTTTTCGTTTTCTGCTTCTTTTACCTTTGTTTTTGTGGGAAAGATCAGCTGGCGAAGCCGTGTATCCTTCTAAGATTTTGATTTCTGAGGAGTCTCTTTCTTTTTCTGGCTTATGCTTGGCTTGGAAGAAGCTTTAGGTTTTGGCCTTGAAAAGATAAGGGTTTCTTCACTATCCTCTGAACTTTCATCAGTGGCTAGAGTCTCCGTTGGTTTCATAGCATCCTGGAAAAATGGTTAAATCGATTTAGAAGGTTGATTTTTAAAAGGACTACTAAAAACCCGAAACCCATGGTATACTTTAGTCAAAGTGGTTGTGGGCTTCTTCTTCTTCTTCTTAGGTTTGTTAAGAGAATTGGGGACACATTTTTTATTTTGAAAGGTAAACTGTTATAATGATTTTAATATTGGAAAAAGTCAAAGAAGAAAGAGATACCTTTTTCTTGATCTCTTCTGTTTTCTTTGTTTCACCAGCGCTGAAAGGTCCTTCAATATTAGGGTCGACCTGTACTTCAGGTTCACCTGCAATTGAAGTATGAGAAAGGTCAACAGATGTAAAGTGATTCGAAGACAATAGTAAACATATACCTTGTTGTTCTGGATCTTCTGGTACGTCGAAGAAAATAAAAAATAATCTCTTTCGGAAGTTTTCTTCTTACAAGTGCCATCGAAATACTGTGTCCACCAGTTATGGTATTCAACTGTCATAAAAAATGATTGTTGAAATTGGAAGGTAGGGAGTTCAAGGACTTGGTTGCGAGCAAATGCGGTACAAGCTTTGTAGTCTGAAATGCTGAATCTCCGTTCCGACCAACAAATGTCCTCTTCCCATGTGTAAAGTGAACGTGGAAGCAACTCGCTAAAGCCAAATTGCCTGGCTATTATGTTGGGTTGATAGCCAACAAAGCCATAGCCATGAGTCCCAGTCTCGATTCTTGTGGATAAGAGTGTGGGAGTAAAAAAGGCCACCCAAACGAAGTTCGACATGGCAGCTGCTGAAGGGGAGACTTCTGGAAATCTATTCTTGAACCAAGACGGATCAACACATTAACCCACAAAAGTGCCATTTTCGAAGCAAAAGTGGTCGATTCAAGGAATAATTTGATGTAATTCATAAGTATTTTCTGTAAGGAGTTTCTTGGGGAGTAGTCAGAGTAATTTTTTTGCCTTTGATGGCTCTGGAATCATTTTGTGCTTTAAAGGACAGAGAGGTGGTTATATGAAGTTTTTGTTCAAATGTGGCATTCAGCCAAAGTTGAAAAAGCCATAAAGGACCTGAAACCAGGTAGGATTTGTTGGTTTCAAGGAGATGTTTCAATTTGTATGAAGCTTCTCCAAGTGATTGGTAGAGATTCGACAAAAGGAGTTTGCTTAAAGAAATATTTCGACCTTCGTGGAGTTGGGTGGCTAAAGGCACGAATTTCTTAGCTACCTGCAAAGAGTTAGAGAAGAAAACTTAGTAGGAAAGCCAAAGGGTTAAAAAGGCTATGTGCTAATGGTTATAGACTTCAAATTTCTTTTTGTCATGATTGTCAAGGATGAAGTTTTTGAAACTAAATCGTTCTATGGAGAATTCGTTGGTGGTTTCCAAGGTCAGAGTAAAGGTCTCACCTAAGGGATTTAAACCTATGATGACAACTACATCAAACAAGGTCGATGTTAACATACCACAGGGAATTAGAAAGTGTTGTTTGATCCTTCCAGACGAAGATTGACGCTAGTAACATGGTCGAGTTATACCTAGGGCAGGTTCTGGAGATTTTAACCATGTTGTAAATGCCTAGATATTGCCATTGTTTTTTCCTTTGGGGTTGAACCTTGTCAGACCAAGCCAGGTACTCTTTGCTTTGAGTAGGTGGTGCAGATCGAAACACACTGCATGTTTATCCATGAAGGACAAGTTGAGGGAGCATTTTTCAAACGCTGAGGAGGGCATGGTGACTGAGTAACTTGGAATAAAGTGCGTAACCTTCCCAGGGTTTGAGTTTGCAATCAGAAACGGTCCCAAGAAGGCGGAGAGTTAATCAGATAGAGAGAAGGGAATGAGTACCTGTTTCACCCAGTTGGAAATTTTCTCTTTTCAAAATGGGGGTTCATGAACAAAGTCTCTAACTTGTTCATTTTCCTCTGCTAGAATCGTGAAAACTATTTGATTCTTCCCATTATCAAACCTAAAATTTGAGGTCTTAGTGGATGCCATTTTTGGAAGTATGAGTTTTTGAAGAAAATGAAGAGCTTTTTTCTCTGCGCAAAAAGGTCACAAAAATGGCTGAAATGAAGAAGATGAGAAGAGAGGTGAAACTGGGTATTTATAGCATTTTCGTTGCATGCTTAAGGTCGGACACGTGGCATCCGTGTGGAGATATTGATGCGATTTTGTGGGTTACGAAGCGAGAGCAATGATGTGAATGAAACTGTTAAGGAAGACGTGCACATTCACGACCTCCTAGAAAATATGAGCAATGATGAGGTTCTGAACAGATCACATGGAAAATGATAACGCGCAATAAAAGTAGTAATGATGATAGTGGCGTCAGCAGATAAGTGGAAGCAGTGTCGAAAATACGCTAAAAAATTCCACGTTTCTTTTTTCTGATTTAAATCGAAATATGGCATTGTGGGGGGCAATTTGTTACCTTAGATTTTTGACCCAAATATAAATTGCAAGTAAGGCAAATAAGTAGACCATGGTGGAAGTTTAAATCGAATGTGGCAAATCAGAAACATGAGATGATTTGATTTGGGGCATGTCGAAAGTCATGTGTGGTAGTGTTGGTCGAACCATGTAACCAAAGGTCGAGGAGTGTATAGAGTTTTCTGACTTAGTAAAATTTTCAAGTGTTCTAGTTGGTTATTTTTCCTGAGTGAAAGAGCGGGAATTAGATTAGATCAGGTGTTTACTCAAAGACATGTGGAAGTCTGTCGAAGACAAGGATTGTATGAAAGTGCAACGTATTGTAATGTGTTTAGTCGATCGTTGTAGGTAGTTATTTTAGATTAGTATATAAGGAGACAATTACCTATGTTGTAAAAGTCCGCAATTGTACCTAAATTTCTACATACTCAAAGTATCCGTGTGATTTAGAAACGAGTGATGTACGCATGCATTTCATATTTTTAAAATCTCAAGCATTTTACATTCAAGTCATATTTCGATTCTTGTCATTTAAATTTTAGTTTACACTTCGATTTCAGTTACTTTCGTTTTCAAAGCCTTTTACATTCCAAGTTTAGTCAAGTTCCAATTCAAAACATTGTGTTTCGATTTCAACAACGGCATGATGTTCAAAGGTTATAATTCACACAAACATGTCCCGAGATATTTTTTAGTTTAATCCCTTAACTATTAATAGAAACTTGTTTTGTTTACCGAACTTCCAAGTCAACAGGTGGATGCAAATACTTGTGAACCAAAAACCTTAAGATCTTGCATATTAGAAGTTTATTGATGCATGATGTAATAGGGAGATTTGTTTTCAAGTATAGGGCTATGGATTATATTCATAATGACTGATGCATGTAAGACAACATATGACCAATATGGTTTTGGTAAGTTTGATTGGAAAAGAATGGCTCTTGCAATGTTCAGAATTTGTTGATTTTTTCTCTCAACACGCCTATTTTGTTGGGGAGATTCTACATAACTTGTTTAATGTGTAATGCCATGAGTTGCATAAAATGAAGGGATTTTGAATTCTGTTCCATTGTTAGTTCTGGCAATTTTAACTTTGTGATTGTGTTGAGTTAAAATGAGGTTTATGAAGTCTATAACATGTTTTCTGGCTTCACTTTTATATTTCATGAGTTTAAACCAAGAAACTCTACTACAATCATTTATTTCACTCAAGAAATAGGTGTGACCGTGTATAGATGAAGTGGAAATTGACCCCTAAATATCAAAATATATGAGATCAAAATGATGCAAAGCTTTACTTGTACTATTTTAAAATGTCAATTTTCTTTGTTTAGTAAAATGACATACATCACATAAAGATTTTGAGTATATATTTATGAAGGGAAACTTAGAATGTAAGATACTCATGCATTGTACAGATATGTGCCCTAATATGAAGTGCCAAATGGCATGATCAGGTAAAGTAATGTAGGTAGAGTAAGAACTACACACTATCTTATTTGTCTTGACTAAGTAATACAAGTCTTGGAACCAATCATCCTCTTGGTGTACTTTGCCCGAATAAAACATTTGAAACCATTAAACTCGACTATGCAATCAAAATGATTGACATAGTTTGGACACAGAGATTAAATACAATGAAAATGATCGAACATAAAGCACATTGGTAAGAAAAAATTCAGAAGAAAACTTAACGAATCCCGCATGTCGAGCAATGGAAAAATGTCTTGTAGAAATTCTAACATGAATAGTAGTGATTTCATGATAAGAGTGAAATCATATGAGTGATCCACACATGTGATCACGTGCTCCTGAATCTATGATACAAGAACCTAAAGTAAAGTTTTGACATGAAAGAGAATATGAAAAACTTGTATTGAGCTTACCAATTAGGTTAGAGTCAACTGACGTAAATGAATGAACTTGATTAGAGAAAGTAGGTGGTTGTTGTTTGATAGTGGACTGTTACAGTAGATGCATAAGTTGATCATATTGGTCAGAAGTAATTGATGGAGGACTTGTCTTCAAATCAGTGAGTTGTGAAGATGCTTCCATCTCTTAATCATTTGTAGAAGAGTGATTAGCAAAAAGAGTACACACATGATTGTTACCTTTTCAAAAAGAGTTAGATCCATATGTTTTTCCTTTAAACCTTTGAGAATCAGCAACATTCACAAGGGAAATAGGATCTTTAGAGATGGTAAAATTTCTTTTCCTTTCATGTTGAAGCACCATAAAAAAATATTTTGTTCAGAGGAGGAAGAAAACCCATTAACAAAATTTGATATTTTGCAACAACAAAGTTTTGATTTAGGCCAATCAAGAATCAAATGGCATACAAAGGGGTATGATTTTTCCTAGTACTGCACATAGTTTGACATGAACACTTGATACAACACATATATGTAGGGATGAAAATGTAAATCTAAAGTTTTTACCATAAAATCTTTAAGTCTGAGTAAAAATCAGTTACAGACTTTGAATCTTGCTGCATGCTATAGATTTCTTACATTAACTCAGAGATGCGCACCAAATCACCTCAGGAGAAGCGCTCTTTGAGATCGATCCAAACATAAATTGCGTTTTCTATGAAGATGATTGATTGACCAATTAACTCGGATACAAAATTAATTATCCATGAGTGTACAATCATATTGCACCAGTTTCTTACATGGTACAAAGGATCCAAACTATCATTGATTGGATCAATTGTGCCATTAATGAACTCAAGTTTTAGCTTACTTCCAAGTGTTTGACGCATTGAACGAGCCCAGAAATGGTAATTCGTGCCATTGAGTTTGGGTGAGACGCTAACCGGTGATGATCTGTCTTTAGGATGAACGAAGTATTGAATGACTCAGTTGAGGATCTACAGAAGTTTGATTCCGATGAGGAGCCATAGACTGTGGAAACTATGCACTCTCAGATTGAGAGGCTCATGATATCATGTTGAATGAATGAAAGCTCCATGATTAAAGCTTGAAAAAAAGAGTAATAAAAAAGATGCAATCTATATTTGTGCAACTTAACTTGCATAATGAGATTACAATGTTTTTTATATTTTGCACGAGGCTTCACTAAGACTACTATACATATGTATGTATTGGATCAATCATAACAGAATTTTAAAATTCTGTTATGACAGTTACAACTAACTGCTCTAACTTATGAAGCAAGCTATCTAATTTTCATCATATACATCATGTGATTTTGATATCCTTTGCTTTTGTGAGACTTGGATCATTTTGCATATTGTCATTGAACACTTCAACACCATCGGCGTCTTCTCTAAGCCTAAGGCCTTTGTTAAGAGTCCCACATCACATGTTTATAAGTGGGGGTAATCCTCACTCTACCAACCGGTTTTGTAGGGTTGAGTTAGGCTCAACCACATTTCTTAACATGGTATCAGAGTCTGATTTAAGATCCGATGGGCCACCTTCTATGGTTTCCGCTATCGGACCACCCACCATTTATTTCCACGCTTCAGTTGTCTAGTTCTGAGCGTGAGGGGTGTGTTAAGAGTCCCACATCACATGTTTATAAGTGGGGGTAATCCTCACTCTACCAACTGGTTTTGTAGGATTGAGTTAGACCCAACCACATTTCTTAACAGCCTTCTTAACTCACGTAGAGCCTACATCAGTAAAACAGGCTTTAGAAAATCCTAACTGGGTTGAAGCCATGCATCTATTCTAGAATTTAATACCCTGCTTCAAAACAAAATTTTGATACTTACAGCTTTGCTAGTCACAGACAAGCTGTTGGGTCTGTTAAGTGCAAGGGGTCTTCAAGGTTTAAGAAAACTTAGACGGCACTGCCAACAAGTATAAAGCACACCTGGTAGTCAAGGGCTTTCATCAACCGTTTAGTTTTGACTATAACGAGACTTTTCCAAATCTAGGTTTAATTTGTTTTTGACATGAAGATTATAAGTTTTAACAACCTGTATAAGAAATATTTGTTACATTTTGTTAGATAGTTTTACCAACACACAAGAGCTTTTCATTCCTATCATGAACTCTTCTTTTGTATCTGTTTGTCCGTACTCTTTTCTATCAACTTCATTCTTTTTTATACCCATTTCATCACTGTTACATTCTTTCCTTTGCAAAGACAGCAATTAATAGTTAAAGTTATATGCTTCTTATGCTCAAAGAGTAAAGAATAAAGAATATTTATATGATTAATGTACTCAAAAAAAGTTAAGGAGAAAGATGCTTTTTCATGGACATTGTAGGTGGATTCCTGTATAAACCTATCTTTGCTTTTGGTAGTGGAGAGAACTGTCTTGTGATAGGCAGATAAAGCTTATCCTTTTTGCAAGTTGCTTAACATAGTTGTTTTATGTTAATGAATGTCACTGTAACACATTGAAGAATTCTTTGAAAATGACGTTTGGTTGAAGTCTGATAAAATTTTCTTTTTCCTCTTAACCCTTTTCTTCTTAGATAAGAGAGTGATATAACAGAGTGAGTGAGAAGTAACTAAAGTCTACTTATTTATAGCTTCAAGCTGGAATTGAACTTGTATACTCTCAATTAGACTTTAACTAAAATCTGCTGGTCTTATTTGAGTGCTATTGTTACAATTTGATTTTCCAACAGTTGTGTGAGGGAACTTGTGAGGAATATAAGTCAAGGAACTACTTGTAAACCTACTTACAAGTTATCTGACAAACAAAAGATAATCGTTTTTTCCTATTTCATCCTATTGCTAACACTATGGGGCAGTTTATATTTTATTTTTATTTTGATAAAGAAAAATAATTTCAAATTGTGATCATTATTATACATAAAAATTAATTAATTTTAAACTATTTAATAATATCATTCTTAATATATTTAAATTTAATTAATTTTATTTTCCTTTTTTTCTTCCTATTTTAGAATTTGGATGAAGGGAGAATAATTTGAATTTTAAGACTCTGTTTGGTAAAAATATGTGTTGACTGATAAATTACCTGATAGCTTATAGTTTATGACTGATAGCTGGTGACTAATAGCTTATAATTTATAGTTGATGACTGATGATTTATAGCTAATAAGCTAATTGAAGTGTTTGGTAAAATTAGCGGTTTAATTATCTCTTAAAATAAAATGACATAAAAGATATTTAATAATTATTATTTTATTTTAAATTATAATAAATTATAAAGGATAATGATGAATTTTAGTCAAAATAATAAGGGTAAAAGTGGAAGAAAAAATGATAAGCTATAAGCTATAAGCTAAAACGCTATTTAAAATAGCGTCTGGAAAATAAGCTATAAGCTAATAAAATAAGCTATAAGCTCGTGCTGAAAAGATTGTTACCAAACAGGTCTTTTATTGTCATACGAGCTTATAAGCTATAGCCTATAAGACATAAGCTATAAGCTTAAAAAAATGTTTGCCAAATAGAGCCTAAAATACGAATTACATGGGGATGAGTTTTTTTCAGCTTAATTTTTTCAAATTTCTTTTGTATTGTTTATGTGTTTTTTTGGATTTCCTTATGTTAGTCGTAAAACGCAAGTAAAATTAATTGAAATGGGAAGTACCGTTCCTAATTAATGTATTGAAAGTGAATGAAGATCTCACATCAAACTCTGATATCATGTTTTGCTCCATCCGACAATGGAGGATATACCCGCAAACAATATATTGTTCAACTCAGAGACAATGTTAAGTTATGTGTGTACTTGAGACTTACCCAATGTTTGCCTTTTATAGGAAGGTCATATGGACCAGGAATCTTATTTTTTTGACCATTATCTTAAAGGACAAGTTTTAGACAATCCTTGAAAATACAATTTTAAGGTCTTTAAGATCTTGTTAGTTCTGATCAGGTGTATTTTTATGGAAGATCTATCCCAAAACCACAAAGTATTATAACCTACTTTGCTCTTTAGTGCCTTGTAGGCTCTAATTTTAATGCACTTAGATGTCTTCCGGATCCAATGATCCTTGAGTGTTTTTCTACTCGATCTTATAAGATATTAGGGTCCAATGATCCTTGAGTGTTTTCCTACTCGATCGTATACGATATTAGGGTGGCACCATTCCGCAGTCCTGAAGTCGTTGAATCATTCCTTGTGTGTTGACATTCTTGTATGCCTATTAAGACCATTGAAAAAAATCAACAACATACTTAACTGGTCTAATATGTGGTTTTGTACACGGTAGGAGCCGAACAATTTAAGCCTTAACCCAGATCAAAAACATAAGCTATTTCCTATGTTTGCCAAGACCGGGAGCAACTTTGTAGACTCCAAAAAGGTGAATTTCTTAGACACAACCATTATTTCAAGACCCTTTGATAGAGCAATGTGCTCCACCACAACCAACAAAAAAACATGTAGTTGAGTTATATCCATGAAGCCTATTCAATACGTCAATGTTGGCTAAGTGTGATGAACACTTGGCTATGCGGATGAAGAGGTAAAATATATAAATTTATTTTCAATTTATTTTAAACTACAAGTATTTTCGCAAAAGATATTAATTTTTTATTAAGCTTACAATCAAAACTTATTCTACCTACAAGTATTATTAAGACTTATTTGCTATCACAATCAAACCTTATAATTGATCTTTACGACTGACTTGAAAACAAAATAGTTTAGACAAAAAAAATACAAATAAAAAACTACAAAAATTATTAATGAATATTTATGATATCTATAATATTAAAGAAAGCTAATGTTAGGAGTATTTTTCAGTGTCAAGCAGAGTCACACTTTTTCTCCTTGCACTCCAAGGATCAAAAAGGCATCACACAGAATCCTTCCTGTTATTACACGTGGCAATATCTAATTGGCTAATTCTAAAAAATACAAGAACGAGAACCTTAAACAGAAGAATCAAACCCACGTGTCAAGGTCCTACACTGAAAACCACGAACCCAAAAATTCCTATACTCTGCAGTTTCATTTTCACTTTTCTCACTCTTTTCCACCACCCAAACACTCTTCTTCTTTATTCCTTTTTTTTCATTCCTTTAAAATTCGCTTAAATCCAACCCAAAATCACTTATTCTACTAACGCGCTTTTCTCTGAAAACCCCAATGAAGAGCACATCGTCGAAGAACTCCGATTCCTCCTCTCACTTTGATTCACCTCACTCTCCTCTCCGATTTCGATCTTCTCCGTTATCCGACGGCGGCGATCCTTTTCACTCCACCGAAAACTCACCGGAAAATGATAATTCCAGAGCCATCGTAATCATAGAGCCTTCATTACAATACTCTCAAGTTGCAGCACCTTTACCGGATTCCGAGCACCGGAACCCGCCGTCGAATGACCACCCGGCAGTGGTGATTAACAGAGCCATGAGGAATGATCCTCCTCCTGCCACAACGAATCTAGGCCACACTGTCACCGGAGGAGGCCGTGAAGACGGCGGAGGAAGGGGCAGACCAAGGACAAACACGCCGACGTCATGGTCGAAAAGTGATGTAATGATGGGAAAAGTAGCGTTAGGGTTCCGATTGAGCGAGGTGGTGCTTTGCCTAATTTCGTTTTCGGTTATGGCGGCGGATAAGACTCAAGGTTGGAGCGGTGACTCCTTTGATCGCTACAAAGAATACAGGTATTTTGTTTTCTGAATTTTTTTCAATGTTTCATTATTTGATTATTTTTCAAAAAATTTCAACCCCAATTTGAAACAAATAAAGTTTGTTACTAAATTTGCTTTTTTTTTTCATCACTATAGTGTATTAAAATCAATTAATGATGTTTCTATTATGGGATTGTTGTAGGTATTGTTTGTCTATGACAGTTATAGCTTTTGTATATGCGGGTTATCAAGCTTGTGAATTAGCCTATCAACTTATAAAGGGAAAACACATAATCAATCACCACCTGCGTTTTCATTTTGATTTCTTCATGGATCAGGCAAGTCAGTTAACTGATTTTTCTACACTATTGTAATTAGAATTGTTTATACTGTGGATAAGTTCAGATAAGTCAATTCACAAAGGTTTTAAGTAACAACCTTCTCGAGTCTTGACATTTAATTTTTGCTATTTCCTTGATGAGCAGGTTCTGGCATATCTTCTGATATCATCAGCATCATCAGCAGCAACGCGGGTTGATGACTGGCAAACAAATTGGGGAAAAGATGAATTCACTGAGATGGCAAGTGCTTCTATTGCAATGGCCTTTCTTGCTTTTTTTGCCTTTGCTATTAGCTCGCTTATCTCCGGTTACAACCTATGTAATCGCTACCCTTAGCAATACTTTAACTTTATACTTTGATTTATATCTGTTATACTTTTTCTATGTCTATTTCTTTTTCTTTCTGTGGAGAAGAAATGCATTCAAAATAACATTGAGTTCTCTGTATTTTTAACTGTATAGACAGACTTTTGTACACAGTCACTTGCAATATATTGGAAAGATGGAGATGCAGAATTTTGATATGCTTTCTGCATACAGTTTTTTTAGGAATAACTGATTGGCATATATGCTATTTATTATTGATGGTCCTGTCCTGTGTAAAGGCATAAAAACAAGCTTTACCAAAACAATAATTGATAGCATCATTCACCTTTATTCTAACTTTCAGCTTTTGTTCAAATGAAACTAATGGATGTCTCAATCTCAATTACACCACCATTTTCAAATAGAGACCCAATATGATTTAATTTGTAATGCTGTTTTTCTTTATAAAAATGGTCACAACTTTTAAGTGTGAAGGATCAAGTGAAGTAGACTGAATGTTTGAGTGGGAATGTGGTATTGGGCTCTTACAGCTTGCAGAAACCTTATGGCAGTAGACTGATCATTCCTCTTATCAGCAAGCTTAAGGTATGGAAACATCCATGAAATTTAAACAAAAGAAGGATACATAATAAACATAAGAAAAAGCTAACCATCAAGAATTTTTGTAATTATAAATACTCTAATGATTTGAGTTACAAATTTTAAATAAAATGTCATAATTAAATGGATCTGTACAAATGTCTGAGTCTTAAGATTTGTTTGGAGAGGGGTGAGGATTTATGTACTCACTATATAAGTTTGATTTTTATTGAAATATACCCTTAAGCTACTAGTGATTTTTTTAGTTATTTAAATTTGAGAGATTTTTGCTGAAGGTTAGTCTCTGTAATTGTGGAGAATATTTGGATATTCGATTTATATAAAAAGAAAAGTTTGAGAAGTTATCCTTCCTTTTCCACTTCAGTCCACCACTTAAAATCTCAAAGTCCTAAAAGAATGAAAGAAATAAAAAAAAAATTACCATATTCATGACTGATTTTGTAGAGAATAATAATATATTTTTAATTTTTAAAGTACTACAACATAAATAAAATTTGAAGAATATATTTAATTTTTTTTAAATTCATCTCCAATAAAATTATTTAGTTTCTCAAAATTAATAAGATTTTGTTTTAAAAAAAATTCATCAAAGCTCTCCTACCCTTTTTTTCACTTTTTCTTTTTCAACTTCACCTCCACTCTCATCGTCTCTCTCAACTCTCTTTTATGATTTTTTTCTTCTAACGCTTAATTCTCAAACTAATAGCATAACAAATTTTCAATATTTGGATTATCAACAATATTTTCAACAAATACTCAATTGGACCAAACAACTAACTATCTTGAAAGTTCCTCTACTTAAGTTTCCAAGTTTCTATTGGAAGCTTCAGTGTTCTTATTAGTTGTTTCTTGATTTACTTTGATTAATTATATACTAATCTGAGTCATTTTCATACATTGACTGAGAATGCAGAAGGTTTCCTTAATTGTTGATTCTGAGAGTATTGATTTCGAGTGTGTTGATTTTGTTGTGCTCCTTGATTTGAGACTTGACATATGTTATTGCTCAACCTGAATTTTGGATGGTATTTTCACCCTAGATTATAGGTTTTAGAGTAGGGGTTGCCTCTATGAAAATTAACCGCGTAGTTGGCATCTTTTTCCCTTCCTAGAGAAGGGAGTGAACCCTTGAATTGAAATCAACAAATTTTTATTAACACTTAGCATGATTTTAAATTGTAATTCTCTAAGAGATTGAAGATTAGTTTAAGGTTAAAGGTTTAATTTTTAAGAGAGTATTATTAAACATTATTGTAAATCAGTAGCAACATATAATAGGTTCAATGACAAGGTCGATTTAGTAGTACTAAGGGAAACCTATGTCAGCCTCATCCTTTGATATTTTTTATTATCAAAGTTTAAGCACGAGTAATTTAGTAATTTTCTATTTTATTATCATTACAAATAATAAAACAGAACCTTTTGTTCAATATTTAACAGACTTAAATTTTATTATTATTCACATTCTTCTTGATTGACAATCAGCAGATCTTACCATTTTCCTATAACTTGCAATGATTCAGTATAATTGCTAAAATTGCAATCATGTTTTGGCTTCCTTGCTAGAGAAAAAGAAATATGAGAAAAAAGAAATATTGCTACTTCAAAAATCTATGTTCAATGGCATGCAAAAATCAGAGAAACGAGTTGCGTTCTGATAAAACACCTTGCATTTTTATAAATGCTACACATTTCTGATGAAACTTCATGCTTTTAAAGCATAATTATCTGCATGAAAAATGTAGATATGAATCTAATCTTTCATTTTCAATTGGTTTAATTTCATTTAAACTTATGAAACCCTAAATATGATCAAAATTAATGTACATATGTCATGTAATTTTTTCATCAAAATTTAGCATTGTGTTAAATCAAAGAAACAAAACAAAACTGCACAAAATATTTGGTTAATCAATAACATGAAAGAATGGACATGCCATTAAATTCATGAACAATTTATTCAAAATAAATATAAAACTATAATTAAGTAAATTGAAAAATCTAAATGGCTAACAAATATTTGAAAAATTTAAAGCTAATTTTAACGCGTCACAATTCAAACCCTCCTCCCCTTCTCGTGACATTTTTATACTTTAATTCATATCAAAGTTTGCCTCTAAAGTTAGCGCACTTAATAGTGTAAGAGGAAAAGGTTGAGGAAAAAAATGTCGAAATCAACAAAATGTGTACATACAACCAGATCCTAAGATAGATCAACATATTCAAATAAAAATATTAAGTATAAAAAAACACTTACAATAAAATATAAAGATGAAGTATCAATAACATAATCAACATGTTAAGGATAAAAATGAATTAGTGAATTCCAAACAAATTTAGCAAATGCCTAAAAAACCATCCTCAAAATTAGAAGAATAAGAAATTAACATGTGTCTCATGGAAAACTCAAATATTAAAGAGGTAGATGTTACTCAATCTTTATCTTTATGTAAATATTTTAAATAGAGTTTTATAATCTTATAAATGACTAAAACACTTTTTCTAAAAAATATTTATCTTTAAAAAACTAACTTTATGAGATTAATAAAGAAAAGAAAAGTTGAAAATTATGATCGATGAGTGTCATGCCCTAAATTTTGACCCTAAGATTCCACATCATTTGCTTGGAAAATGATGCTGAAGTCCCGTTATTGATTTTCCAACTCTTGTCTTGATAAATAAACATAGAAGAAACCTTTATTTTGAGCTTGTTTTGGTGATGAAATAATCCTGAGAGGATGCGATTAATCGGGCTTGGAAAACCTGCAGATCCTGCAACAAGAAACACACAAGGAAAAGTGTGAATGCGTATGCTGACGATGCGAATGCGCATGCTTATGCAAAAGGCAAAAGAGGGAGGTCAAATTTCGGGTTACGACAGATATGTGTTCATGTTAGGTGGCGCGCCAGTCGTATGGAGTTCAAGAAAGGAATCAGTGGTAGCTTTATCATCATGTGAGGATGAATACATAGTAACTTCGCTATGTGCATGTCAAGCAACATGGACGATGAATCTAGTTGAAGAAAGTACAGGGAAGAATCATGGAGCAATGACCATGAAGATTGACAACATATCAGCTATCAACCTGGCGAAGAATCCTATAGCACACGGAAGAAGCAAACACATCGAAATGAGGTTCCATTACCTGAGAGCGAAAACAACAAATGGAAAGTTGAGCCAGTGGCATTGCAAATCAGAAAATCAGATTGTAGATATAATGACAAAAACTATGCAGGTCAAGTTGTTCAAGAGATTAAGAACAATGATGAATGTAGATAGCTTAGACACAATGAATTAGGTGGTGTGTTAAATATGTAATTTTTTGTGTCGAAGTCGAAATGGGGTGTTTGTATTAGACGAGTGTCAAGATGTGTTTTAATGTGTATGTCAAAATAACGTGTTATAGCAACAAAGTCTGTATTTGCTGTATTTGACTGAAAGTCAAATACAGGCTGTCGAAGCATGCAGTCGAATCATGCATTTGTCGAAGGAGTCGACAGTGTCGAAATGGTATGACTTAACTTAGTTTTAGTTGAGTTAGTTATTTTGTAATTACTTGGAATGCAAGAAATCTCATGTATAAATAGATATGGTCTCTATTTCATTTAAAAATAGATTTGCATTGTGTAGATTTTGAAATTATAGTTGTGATTAACACACATTATCAAACACTTAGAGTGCAGTTTGCACAACAACATACATTCTTCTTCTTCCTCTAGAATTTTCTCTTTTCTCTCAATTTCGATTGCATTGTTTTTTCTTTCAATTCTCTAATGTAGTGTAGAATCATTTTACAACCAATATGTAATTGTTTTACCCGAGTAAAGTGTGAAGGACAAGAGGCGTGATCAATCGATAAGATTGATTCTTGTTAATCAAGATTGATTCAGAGAACTTCAAAATTAAAACTTTTCCAACCGTTCCCATTCTTTGATTTTTCTTGCGCTTTCTTCCTATATATTTGTCTATTCCTCTCAATCTACATGTGGATCTCTTCATCTCCCATTGTCTTGAATCTTAGAATGTTTACGTACATCTTTGTCCTTCCAATGATGATAATATCTAGTTGCTTTGCAAATCTGTGAATTTGACAAACCAAACATGTGTTTATTCTTCTCTCTCCTTGATGGGATATTTCTAGTTCCTTCCCATATTTTAAAAATGCATTCAACTTAAGTTTGGCCACAAAATTGTCACGAAATACTGTGAAAAAAAATGAGGTTATATGATGTCTCGGATCTTTTCGACCCGCTTCTTCTGTGTGAAGATTGTAAGGTCACGTGGCCTGTCAAGTATATATCTTCTCCGGCATAGCATAGCATATGTGGTGTCACCTAAATTAAGATCTGAAAAGCAACAATTTGCTTCTGAGAACAAAATTAACGACATCAATTACTAGTTTGTCCATCACGTATATATATCATTCATTTGAACATCTCAAAATATAGTTATTGCCGACAACACGTTACTATTGTTATGTAATTATGGGTATTGGCTAAGTTTCGTCTAATAGGATGGAATCAAGAGATAAATAAAAAGAAATCCTCCTAATCCCAATTAAGCAAGGGATGTTAATAGGATGTTATGGACTACAGAACTTCTAGTAATAAAGTGCTCCTATTAGAATCCAGTTAAAATTTAATTTGTAGTTTAGAGTATAAGCGTTGTGTAAAAAATTTAATAACTAAAGATAAACAAAAAAAAAAATTTAATAACTAAAGATAAACAAAAATTAATAACACTGATTTTAATAAAAGTTATGTTGAAGTTAATAAGAGTGGTTTCAATTGAAATTATTAAGTTGTAAATTATACGGTAAAATAAGAATAAAAATAATAGAAAAATAGTATACATATCAAAAGAAAGCATTTCCTTTATATATTAATAGTGTCCGCGTGTCTGGGTCCGTCTGTCCGGTTTTTTAATACACATACGAAAAAAATATAAATGATATTTTTTTATTTAATATTAATTAGAAGTTAGATAGAAAGTTAAATATTAATGTTTAAACAAATAAATTTATACACAGCCAAATTGTTACTGGCATTTAAAAAAAGTGTTATTAAAAGTTTTATTGAAAAACCTAACAGATTGGCATAAGAAAATCACATGAGTCAAAGATCAATATCTCTTTTTACAAAAATCGCCATTAATTTTGTGTGAGGCAGATGATATTTTCAAGAAGCCGCGTTAAAATCAATGGTAATCAACTACCTACCAAAGATTGGAACATGCTTAAGCATGTCCATCTTTGTCCTTTCCTTGTTTTTATTTTATGCCCACTCCATGTCCCTTATGGTAAATTACTAAGTCTAAAATACTCCCACCTATCAAATGCTACACTCTATACACGTGGCATATTTTTTTTGAAAATTGCTTCCCCTTTCCCTCTTTCTCTCACGACGTTCTCTCTCTTTCTCTCTTCCTTCTTCCTTCACTATCTCTCTCCTTTCTCGTCTCCTTCCCTTCCCTCTTTCCCCCCACCTTCTTTCTGCCTTCTTCCCTCACTGATGCGCTGCCAAGAGTTATGGAGAATGATTGTTCTAAGTTCCTTTTGTGTTTTGTGTAGTTTAGGTATATAGTTGATTAGATGAATTTTTGTTGAACAGGGATTATCGGAGGATGGATGAAGCTGGCCAGTTTGAATATGTTGGATTGGACGATTCTGTTGAAGACGAGAGAGATTTTGATCAGATCATGGAGGATCGCAGGTCTGTTGAAGACGAGAGAGATTTTAGGGTTTTTATTTTACCGCACTTTATGTATCTATTTCATATTCATTTATCTATTTATTTCACAGCCTGATTTAGGGTTTCTAATTTTTCAGGTGAATGTGCAAATTATAACTTGTCATTGTGTTCAGTTAAGTAGTCATTCCATTTGAAAGATGAGCTGTTTATTGTTTGTTTGGATTTATGATTCCTCAAGAATGAAAATTTTGTTCAGCAGAGAATGAAAATTCCAAAGATGAAGCATCTAAAGCAACTCCTAGACCTGGGGCTGGTTTTCCGGCTAATCCTTTTGATTTCTCAACAATGAGTGGTCTTCTCAATGTAAGTGATTATTTCCTTTCTTATTTGCTTTTTATGTGTGATGTTTGTTGTATTTATTGATAATCAAGTTGTGTTAGTATTTTTTAATGAGTTGAGTATATGTTTACAAGTACATAACTTGCATCAGATTTTGTGCATTTGCAACCTATGACATTTTTAAGTGGTGCTCACTGTTGGCAATGACTAGTTGTTGGGAGTGCATTATTGAAGAGTTCACCATTTGGGATGTCAATATGTCATAGGATCCAAGTATCAAGGAATTGGCTGAACAAATAGCATAAGATACATCGTTTGATCAAATGTCATTTGATTGAGTGATGTAGTTTTTAATACTGGCCAGAAAACACACTCCGAGTTCATCGTCAAAGAGGTAACAATTTTTATTTCTTTAATGTTTGATTATCATGTGCTATACCAACCCAAAATTTCATTGCTTATGTACTACAACCCAACATTTTTGATTTACTGTGAGTTGTTGTAGGTTGAACAGAGTTAAATTAGATAACTTCAATAGCATCGTCCGAAAAGCCTAATGACATGCCTTCTGCTGTAGTTGCTTCTGCAGCTTATTAGGTAGCTTGTCACTGCATTGACATTGCAGAAGATATGGGATTTAAAGCTATTAACGCAAAAACAAACTCAGATATTGTGACTCTTACTGCTGGAGCAGCCACAGGTATTATAATTTAGTCAATTTATAAATCTCAAATTCTAAATCAAAACAAGGGAAAATGTGGAGTTTCTTGAGAGGTCTTGTACTGCTGAAATCTCTGGTTTTCTTCCCTGGTGATAACAAATGTTACCTCTTTAATGTGTTGATGTTCTATGTGTAATGAAATATGCAATATTTTATGGAACTGAGATTGTATAAACATGTGACACTAATTAGTTAATTAATGTTACATATAAAAATTACTTGTTTGTGTAGTTGTTCACTCGTGTTTGATCAATTTCTTTGCAGGGGACATATCAAGTTGCTAAATGGAATGACACAAAGGTTGTAGTGAAGATACTTGATAAAGACAGTTATTCAGATCCTGATACAATGTATGTATTCACCTCAGATACTTGACTAAGTTTTTGTCCGAATGCTCATATCACCCTCTACTTCTGACTTTGATATCTGGTCATGTATGTTCTGAATTGCTGCGTGTTTCTGTAATTTACTACTAAACAGTGGTGCTGAATTTTGATAATTTCTACATTTCACTCAGAAATGATTTCAAACATGAGCTCACATTATGTTCTGAAATGTTTTACCAAATTTTGGGCTGTCTGATAGAAGTAGTGTAACAGCAAAAGGAATGTGGTCTAAAATGGTTAAGGTACTGGTTACTTGTGTTTTTATGGTTTCTAGATGATATTTATAGTGACCTATATCCATTATCTTCCAAATTATTTTAGTATGGAAAGCATACAGGGTTGGTTCTAATTGAAATGGTTGTATATTAAGGATGGGCAATTTGACCGGGAAAATTTCTCTTCTGGACCCAACATGCCCTCATCACCTGGAGATACGTTGTGTGCTGCTGTTTCAGCTTCCGCATGGGTGGAACCCCATGGAAAATGTACTGTTGCATTTAGTCTTGCTTGGTCATCTCCTAAAGTGAAGTTTGTCAAAGGCAGCACTTTCCATAGGTAATCATTGGTATGTGCTAATATTTTGGGTAGTTAATACTTATCCTTGGATGATTTTTCTATATTTTCAATAAAAAATATTTATCTTATGCATGCAACTCAAAGTGTGGCTTAACTACTATATCTAAGCAGCACTTCCGTATTTGTATGTCTGAATTAGTTAGTGCATATCATGATGTTTATTTATTGATTGATGTTTGATATTTCTGTTGTTTGTTTGAAGGGAACATGTATCCATCTGTGTGTATACCATCATGGAAAGGGATGAAGTATGAGTTTGAAGCTGGTTCAAAGGCTACAATCATGGTGCTACTTAAAGATGCATTTGGAAATGGAATCTTCATGCTTTGTTTTCCGTTTAACCTATTGGTAGTGCAGGATATTCCACAGTATTTTATTGTTATTTGATGTGGTACTGCAGCTTTTTATTGTTTTCTGGAATGCATACTCCATCCGTTTCCGTTCATTTTTTGCAGGTGAACAATAAGGACCAAGTGGACATGTTGAGAATTGGTGTCTATTTGATGTTAGCAAGGCTGTTGGTGAATGTGAGGAGGTTAGAGTGAATTGGTTTGAATTTGTTGTGCTGGGCAATCTTGTTTCCTACTATCTTTTGCAACTCCATTAACGACCATGTCGACAGCTTTATATGCTTCCTGATGCAAATTTTGATTGCAGTTTGGAAATTGGAATTGCAGGCTCTACACAGAGGTTTCCCTCATATCTGAATTCCATTTTCGCAATACAGTTTTAATCGTTGAGAGACGCATCCGTTAGTAACTTCTTACGGATATCTTCATGTTGATACGGTACAGGTGCACTCTGTCCAGGCCGTTGTTCCAATTTTGGAATACTCATGCCCCTAAAGCTGGTGCTGCTGCTATGCGCTTTTTATGATCACCTTCAAGCGTCTCGGGTAAAGTCTCACAGCCCAGTCGAAATTCCTTTTGAATACAGTTTACAAGCCTTATGATAACGTTGTTCTCCAATGATTCTGTACTTCTAGACTGTCAATTGTATTGGTCACTGTAACTTGCATTTTGGCTTGGAATTTTGCCTTGCTTTACTGTATAGTTTGTGGATGTTTTCTATCTTATTTTTTTCTTGTACCTTTGATTTGTGTGTACGAACTTGCGTGGCAGTTACACTTTCAACGCATCAACTAATTTTCTCTTTCATTTCTAACAGGTTGAGTGCAAAGAACTTTTCTACAGAGATTTACCAGAGCTGAATGATTCAATTGCTGATAAACTTATCTCTGGATGCACCACAGTGGAACAGGTGACTTTTCTCACTCAAGTGCAATTATCATTGTAAAGTGTAAACTAAAAAATTGTATTGTTTGAATTGAGATTAAAATTCTCCAACATGAATTTCCAGGTCAAAGAATTACTGTTACAGAGATGTCAAGAGATAGAACAAACAGCTAGGGAACAAGCAACTGATAATGCTATATTAGAACAGATTTCTAAGGTAACATTACATCATTAAGTAACAGTACTAGATTGAACCTGTTTTGTCTTCTAGATTAGAATGTACCTCGCAACACCTTTTCATTATGCATGCTTCTTTTTTAATTTTAGGCATATATTCATATAACCATTCTTCAATTTCTGCAACTTTGCTAGATTCGTCAACTTCTGTAATCTTTCCACTTAATATTCATATTATCATTTCAGATGGTAGAAGTTGATATACCTCAATCCTTGTTTGAGGAACAAGGTAGACAGTTTTATGGAGCCAGCCTATTAGACATGCAGGTATTGATTCAAGTAGCAACATTTTTTGGCCAATCAGGAAACTTTGATAATTCGACCCTAACAAATTTTACATTTGTTTATGATTTGAAATCAGAAAAGGAAAAAGAAAATTCTACAGGACTAGCACATACATTTATTTACTTTTGCTATGCAACAATTGCAATGTTAAGAAACTCGGTCTCATATTACCAGAAAATACATTCAGAATTCATATTCTCAAAATTCAAAATGTTCTATTTACAATATATAGTCTTTTCATTTTCTACAAATGGTATGAATCTGTGAAATAATAAGAGCAAATAATTAGTAAAAAGTAAAGGTGACAGCACATGTTCACACACCAAAAACAAAGGGAAAAAACATAACCATGGTTCTCTTCAACTTACTACCAAAGATTGGAACATACACATTAACACCCTTATTTTACCCTTTTATCAAAATTACTTTACACCTACAAAATGCCCTTTATGGTATTTTCAATTTGGTTATGTTACCACATTTACACTGACATTTGCTATACTTTGACCATGAGAGAGTATTGAATATTTGAATATTCATGATGAAACTATTTACATTTGGCATTATTCATTTTTGCAGGAGCTTGGAGTAAATTCTATAAAATTAATGCCATGTAATGAGTTCAATGAGCTGAAATACTACAACTACAATATTGTCAAGGGAACTTACTGTCCTGGTGTCATCCTGCTCTCCACCTCAAGAATACATCACTTGTATTGGTGATTTGTATTTCATTTTGGTTTGTAAATATGTCTTATTTTCATTCTTTTTACTTGTAGGTAGTGAATGAAATGAGGACAAACATCAAGTTTTTATTTTTAAGCACATTTTTTTCTTATCCCTTTTTTACTTTCTACATTCTAAAAGAATGGATCATCACACTATATCACTGCATCACTATGAGTTGTTGAATTCATTAACTCTTGCAATATAACTCTTGCTCAACCTCAAAAGATCCACATCAAGTTCATGTTGCCACTATTCCAAATTATTAGAATAACCAAACTATAGTGAGTATATCTTACTTAAACTATCATTTTTGCCCTGTGCATTTTTTGTTTCTGTCACTCACATTTATAAGTACTAATTACCATCTCATTTTCCATGTTCACAGTTGAGTCAATCTACAGACCTAACTATCTTAACACAGCCAACCATTTCAAACCAACAAAACTCAGGCCCTGAATGTAGTTCAACAAATACACAGGGCAAAAAGAGAGATTCTCCTACCATTGACCTTGACAATCTTCCTGCCACTGCCTTTATAACACCCAAGCAGTCTGCAACCAAAGCAAAACAAATCAATATAGAGTGATCAATGGTTTGTAAGACTTTGTGAGTTACCATTTCAACCAATTTTGTACTGTTAGGAAACTGATTAACCAAATTCCTGTACAATGATACTGCTCTGTTTTTTATATGCTTTTTATACGCTTTTTGTAACTCTAATGATACAATCACAAAGGCTTTATATTAGTTGCTTAATGTTATCAACTTTTTGGTACATGCTTAATGTTATAATTTTGTTAAAACAAATTGGTCACTGCAAGATGTTTAATAGTGGCTAACGATAACTGTTATGATACAATTTATGCATCTTATTAATTTGTCAAGTTCAGTTATCCTTTTATATACTTTTGGTCTTAAAGGCTCTAATTGATTATTTTACAAAAGCTTTAACACTAAAACTATTACAACTTGTGCATGCAATTGATCAAGTTACATAATGAAAATTTCTGAAGCTTTCTTTGAACAGACGTTACCTGTTTCACAAAATACAGTTTGCACTTCTGATTTGCGGACCGTTTTACATCAGAAAATAAAATAATGTTACATTTCAACACTTCATTTCAAAATAATGTTAATATTATTGTGGCACGGGACACAACCAATTATATCTCACGATATAAATATTAGTTTCAATGTGCATATACTTTCAATGTACTATAAATTATTAAATTTATCACTCAAACTATCAATTTATTATTGTACTTTCAATGTTATATTTGTAAAGTTTACCCTGTTCTGTGAATTTTATCACTGATACTCACTATTTTTACGGGTCACTATCACCACAATACCTTTTTTTTTTAATCAACCAAATATTTATAAATATTTATAATTATTAATGATATTTATAAATATTTATAGTTATTAGACATATTGGATTTATAATATTGGTGACTTTCTACGTTGAATACATGGACTTTCGTGGCTCATTAGTTTTCATATGCATTTCAGTACAATTGTATAGTACAAATGCTTATTCAAATCCTCACGGGTCACTACCATAACAATACCTATTTGTTTTTGTCATTCCTAAACTTCCAAATGTGAACCCTTGCTTTCTTCGACGGCTTGGACGATCCTTTTGTTTCCAACTCTGAACTAAACCCTAACAAAAAAATACAGTACTAAATTGGACCCTTTTTAGTGTCTTTGTCCGCATCTTATACCCAAACATTTCATCACGTGACCCCATTTTTTTAAATTTTTTTAAATTTTTTTTTATTTCTTTTACAACTTCTCTTTTTCTCCTTACATAACAATATTACTTTTTATTCTTTTTTAATTATTTTATTTTGTTCTCAATTACTCTTTTCATTGTTAATTTAATTTCTACCTAATTAATATTTATTATTATTTACTTTTTAATGTTTTTATATTACTTCATTTTAAACCAAACAACAATAACCCGTGCGTCCGCACGGGTTTTTTTACTAGTTTTCAGAAGAAAAAAACACCATTAACTTTTCTTCAAAACTCTCCCCTTCTTATACACACACTCATCTCATGTGTGCACCATCTATACAAACTTAGAAAAGTTGCAGCCGCAATCAAACTGAAGCGAGGATTATATTTCTCATTTGAAATATATATATATATATTTTTTTTATTCATTTTTCTTATATGTTATAAATGTTTATATTTTTATCTCTTATATGTGTGGGTATTTTTTAGAAATGTTTGGAATGATGTCAAAACTATGACACTTATTATTTGTATATATAGGACCTTGTTCATGTATTTTGATGTACATTTTCATCTTAAGAAACTTAAAATCAATTTAGAAATGTTTTTACAAATTAAAACAAAGTTTCTGTTCAGTACGCGTCGACGCAAAAGCACTTCAAGTCGACGCATAGGTCCTTCAAATTGACACATACATCCTATAGGTCAACACATGCTGAAGATTTTGCTAAAATACAGTTTCTATCCAGTATGTGTTGACACATAAGCTCTTCAGGTCGACACGTAGAAGCAAAATTACTTCTATAAGTCGATACATATAATTTATGATCGACACATGTTGCATAAAATTCCATAAACTTGTAAAATTTTCTAAGTTTTGTTTTTCTGCTATTTTTTCATATATATATATATATATATCCGTCTCAAACTTTTGAAAGATCCCGTGTAAAGAATTGAAGTTAACTTTATTTTAATCGTGAATTTGTTAAGGGGCCCTACTTAATCGTGAAATATGCATATGTAGACCATTTTTCCATAACTTAATCATGAAAATTTGTGAGGCCCTGTGTTATAGGTCGCCTTGCACACCCTCAAAGACGGCCCTGAATATATATATATATATATATATATATATATATATATATATATATATATATATATATATATATATATTCATGCATCTTTTTGTAAGAATATGAAACTAAAGAATATACAAAGTATTTTTCATCAGCTTTAATCTTTTTCTATGCATACACATAACAAATATACATAATCATTTTTGTTGGGTGTCATTAATAAAACCAATAGGGTTTTCCTTCCAAGATCAAGTATGATTTGAAAATTTTTTGGCACAAGATTTTGTAATTAGGATTCAGCCGAGTGAAAGCTTTGAAGAAAGGGATTTTTGTCAAAGAAGTCGTGGAACTGGATGATCAAATTGAAAATCTTGGGACACTTGATCTTGCTTAAGATCAAGGGAAGAGAAGAAGATATAATCAGCATCAAATTTGGGGCTTTAAAATTCTATTTCTCTCTTGTATTCAACATTCTGCAAAGATTATTGAATATTTCAATTCCATTGGGAATTGGGGGCAGACGTATCCATAGTGAGGACAATTGGGGAACTTCCTAGACAAATGTTTATAATCTCTCTCTCTCTCTCTCTCTCTATATATATATATATATATATATATATATCACTCACTCTCTCTATTTTTCATAAGTTGTTCATGTACTAAGGGAGAAAATTTTCCACACTTCCTTTACAATTTTTGAACTAATTATTGTGCAATTATAATTCCTGTGGTGTTGAAATATTTCAAATTATTTTTAGTAAGATAATTGCAATTGGATTTTCACATCAATAACACAAAGGAAAAATCAGCTTGGTGTTTATTGCACACCAAGTGTTTGACAAATCGTTATAGTTAACTTTTGTTTCTTAATTTCATTGGAAATTGATTATCGAAGTGTAAAATTGTTCAAACTTTATTTTGAAAAACTCATTGATTTGTTTTCTCATCATTGTGGTACGTTAATTTCATTTCGTTACGGTTTAATACACATATTCGGTTCTTCCTATAATAGCTTGGGATAGACGAGTGTTGATCCAGAACCATTTTTGCTTGCCATAGAAAATATTTTTAAAAACATATTTTTAATCAAAGAAAATTTATAAGCGATCATTGCCCTTGTTTAAAATTACGATCTAGTCTATGTTTATTGGTAAAAGAAAAGAGGTGATGCACTGACCGTGTAAATTATTTTTACAATGTTAACCAATGACGACCATGTATCCCGCCACATCACGCTTATATTTTAAAATTCTTTTAATAACATGGCAGACTATTGGTTTTCTATTGGATGACAATGTAAAACTAGTTTACACTGTCAGTTCATATCCATTAAACTCTTTAGGTAATTTCTATTTAAATTCACGATATAAATTATAGTTATTTAAATTCATATTTTTTAGATTATGTTTAAGTTATAGGCATCTCTCATAATATTTAAGGATAGTAAGTTTCCTAGCATGGGCAAAAAGGTAACTATGTAGTATAAAGTGTGTGTGTGTGTGTGTGTGTGTATGAATATTTATAAAGATAATTTTAAAATAATTGAACTTGTATCAAGACTAAGGGTCAATTTCTTTAAAAACAAGCTTATTTGCTTGAATGTAAGAGATAATTTTAGGGAGGCAACATCACATTTTTTCTCATTGTTTCAAGGTTGTATCTCTTTTAACTTCTTAGAAATACTAGTTGGTTAAAATCCAAGAAGTTGTTGCACATGGAAACCAATTATTGAAAAGATGAGAAGAAGACAATCAACATGGAAAGTGAAGTTATTGTTAATAAGTGGAAGAATCACCTTCTTGGATTCAACCCTATGCAACATCCGTATATACTTGTATTCATTTTCTAAGGCACCAAGATAGGTTCTGAAGGAGATTATAAAGATTTAAAGTGACTTATTATAGTGTGTTGGTGAAGCATAGAAATGTATTAAATGGCTAAGATATCTGGATGTATGTAAAACAAAGAAAGAAGGTGGGTTAGGA
Source organism: Lathyrus tuberosus (assembly GCA_022829125.1). Classification (NCBI taxonomy): domain Eukaryota; kingdom Viridiplantae; phylum Streptophyta; class Magnoliopsida; order Fabales; family Fabaceae; genus Lathyrus; species Lathyrus tuberosus. The sequence continues at coordinate 13,668,712 of JALAZF010000120.1, read as the reverse complement.
ATCAATCATGTGAAAACATTTAACTTATCTCTGTTGGGAAAATGGAAGTCGATATTAGTGACTGATAAAGAAGCATATGGAGAGGTCTGATAGAACATAGGTATGAAAACATTGTTTGGAGCACATTTGGCAAAGAAAAAAAGCAAAAGAAGGAGTAAAGAGTTAATACGATAGAGTTATTTGCAACTATTAGGATAGATTTTGTGGGAAAATATGACTGGTTTGCTGAAAACATTTCCCGCAAGTTAGGAAAAGGCAACAAAATTGTCTTTTGGAGTAGTATATGGTTGGGATCTAAACCCATGAAGCAAGCATTCCCATATATGTTTCATGTAGTAGAAAATAAAGAAGAAAAGTGGAGAAAATGATGGAGTTGAATGCAAATAGTTGGAAGTGGATCATCAACACATAAGAGTCAAGTATTCAAACTTAAATAGAAATATAGTATGAAGCTTGGCTAGAAATCCTAACCGAAATTTTCCCTAGAAGAAATGTGTAAGACGAGCTTAGGTGGATTCAGAGTAAATATGGTAGATTCATAGTTAAAACATGTTACAATAAACTTATAAGTGTTGAAGATCCAGGTACTCAAGAAGAAGAAACATTGAAGGCAATTCAGAGGGTTTGGAAAGCAACAGTCCCATCAAAATCTAAAGTATTTGGATATAGAAACATGTTAAATAAGCTTCTAACTAGGATAAATCTTCTGTAGATAGGGATGGTCTTGAATACTCAGGAGAGTGTTTGTGTTTTATTTATTTAAAGAAGAAAAAAGTCTGAAATACCTGTTATTCTTTTGTCCTCTTCCAGTGAAAGTATAGTGCAAGGTTTAGAATTGGCTATCAATAATAATACCAACAGGTTCAATGGGAAAAGATCATTTTGGGGGGTTTTTTTCAAAATAATTAAAGTTCAGAGTTGCAAAGAACAAAGTCTCTAACTTTATTCTCCCCCCCCCCCCCCCCCAAACTCAATGTCCTTAAAGATTGTGGTTGTTCCCATCTCAAAATTGAATTTAAGTTGGGATCGTAAAATTTGTAGCCCCTAGATCTTTTAGAAATAGCCAATAAAGTAGTTGCTCAGTGTTCGGGAGTCCAATTTATTTTCATTTAACCTATAAGGTCTTGTCTCAACTGGACATCCCCACACATGAAAATGTTTTAGACTAGGTTTTCTCCCAGTCCAAAGTTCGTAAGGTGCTTTGGTAGCTGCCTTTGTTGGTACTCTATTTATAATGTAAGTTGCATTCTTTAGTGTCTCTCCCCAGAGTGACTCTAGCGAGGTAGAATGACAAATCATACTCCTTATCATATCCTTAAGAGTCTGGTTTCGTCTTTCAGTCACACCATTCTTGCTAGGCTTCTCCGACATGGTGTGTTGTAAGACGATTCCACATTCCTCTAGGTATTTAGAAAAAGGCCCCAGAGGTTGTTCACCCGAACCATCATATCTATCGTAATATTCACCACTATAGTAAGATTTAACACTCTTAATTCTTCAGTTGAGTTGATTCTCAACTTCAACCTTAAATGATTTGAACATATCCAATGATTGATACTTTTCATGTATAAGAAATATGTATGCATATCTAGAATAATTGTATATGAATGATATAAAATAATGTTAACCATTCCAAGAAGGTGTATGAAATGGTCCATAAATGTTTGTATGTATCAATTCTAAGACATATGTAGCTCTATATGCACCAACATTCTTTGTTTTGGTTTATTTACCTTTAACGCATTCAACACAAACATTAAAGTGTGTGAAGTCAATGAAATGTAAAATTCCATCTGACGCTAGTCGCTCAACTCTATTTTTAGAGATGCGACCTTGGCACTTGTGCCATAATGCTCCTGAATTGTTATCATCAATTTTATGCTTAGTGCCATGTGATTCCACGTTCAAGGATTCTCCATAGGTAGCTATTGATTCAACAAATATAAACTATCATAACCCACAAGTGAACCAATTCCAACAATATATGAATTGAAAAACAACTTAAACATATTATTTCCAAATGAACATAAATAACCTGATTTGTCCAAATAAGAAACTGAAATTAAATTTCGTCCAAATGACGGAAACATAAAAGTGTATTTCAAATCCAAATAAAATTTGGTACACATCAATAATCTAAAATTCCCGATACCTTCCACATTCATCGACTTTCTATCTCCCACATAGACATATCTTTCAACATCATTTAATTTTCGATAGGTCATGCAACCCTTCATTGAAACACTGAAGTTAGTAGTTGCCCTAAAGTTTAACCACCAAGTGTTTCTATGTACTGAAGCTAAATTTAGCTCAGAATATACCAAGCGATGACTCATGAGATTGGAGTGATCTCACTTCTCATAATCTATCATCTGTTTAGAGGTACTAGATTCTGAAGGAGACGGTGGTTGTTCTATCCTTAATGCAAGGTCAAAATTCATGCGGCCAAGAATAATAATCATGTTCTCGTTCCATTTCTTAAAATTTGTCCCATTAAGGACTTGTACCATATTTGCAGATATCGAAGCAAGTATAGATGAAAATAGAACAAAATAAACCCTATAAATATACTCACAAAAATTAAACTGAATCTTTAATATGTTAAGATACTTAGTGCACCATCAATATCGAGTCTTTGGACTCTAATATTAATTGCTAGTGGTATTCTTGTTTAAATGGTCAAACATGATAATAAAACATGTCAAATAATAAATTCCTCTTTGGATTGATTTATTATTTACTTGTGAGACCTTATAATTATCACATGTTTATCATCACATGTGTTTATAAAATCTGGCTAAACATCAATTGTCCTTTGAGTTAATTGATACTCACATGGATAAACACACACAAAACACAAAAACATGTAATATTGCTTATAAGTTATCTCCATAAAAGATGTCACTTTGGTGACTTTTCATTTTAATTATCACATTTAAAATGTTAAACTTTTGTATAAAATTATAAATTGTAACCAAAACTTGAACAAAAAAGTATCAAAATTAACCGAAAAAATAATTAAGGGACGCAACTATGCAAACCAGTACGACCGACCCTTGTTCCAATATGTGTCTAAGAATATACAAAATTTATGAAACTGTTGTGTAACTTATACAACCATCACTGACGCGAGGAAGTTAGCAATTGGCAATTCATATTATTTCAAAACTTTATTATTTAGGCTTATACAACCATCTTTTTAAACTTTTAATCCTCCTATTTTAAATTTCATCTTTTTTGTCTCTCAACTTTACATCTCTTGGGATTTTATTGGTTCCCCTCCAGAAGTGGCTGAGATGATTAGAAAAAAAAAATTATTTTCAATGACATGACCATGATGATGACTAGTTAATTTGTTAAATTTATTAATTGATATTTCAAAAAAATAAATTAATAGTTTTAATTTTAGAAATTAATTATTAAACATTTTAAAATAAATATTCTGAAGTTAAGTTCTATATTATGGAAAATTCGTCCAGTCCACAAGTATACATTATGTGATATTTGAATATTCTATATAAACATTCAAACTACAAGTAACTAAAACGATGTGGGACATGATTTTCTTCAAATGTTACATTCTTTTCTTGCTTGCTGCATCACTCATTCTTCTCTTACTTGCTTATTTATTAACAACCTTTTCTTCATCCAACTCCAACTTCCCACATAAGTAATATGACTAAGAAAGTAAACATGAGTTATGTTATTTCCAGGTCCCAACTCAAGCTGACGTTTTCCTGCAAGGACTGCCATTCTGAAATGTTTCTGAATAATGTTCCAAGTCTGGTCTAATCAAGTATTCTTTAGTGATGCAAGAGAAAACACTCTTACCCCCATTCTATTATATTAATTATTTAATTAATTAAATATGAATTGACATGATTAATTATTGATTAGTGAAGATGGCTGGTTTCTACCTGAGTGAATCGCACACTCAAAGATACAACAGAGTCGCCACCGAACTTTATTTAGTCCCAAAGGACAGGGAAAATATCGATAAAACCCAAGGGGAAGAGAAACGGGAATGGGGGGTCGGTTATGCGAAAGAAAGGTATTAGCACCTAACGCATCCGTCGTACTCGACGGGAACCGTTTCGCTTGCTTCTAGGCTTGAATGGGTTATCTATCTAAAGGCTCCTAACTAAAGAAGGAGGAGAGGGAGAAAAAAAGAAAGAAAAGAAGGAAAGTGCTCGCGGAGGAACGAAGTCCTCGTGCCTACGTACCCTCATAGTGCAATGAGGAAATCAGAGCGTCGTAGTTCATGGAACCAGGGGACAAAGAAGAAAGAAAGAAAGGAGGAAGAGGGAAGAAAGGTGGAAGTGTGCTCACCGAGATCATTGCGATCTCATGCCTACGTATCATACATTCAAAAGAATGGAGAATCAGAGCTTCCGTAGTTCGGGGAATTGAACGGAAAACAAAATAAGGGAGAAACAAGGGGATGAAAGAGGTGGTGTCGAAACCAAGAGCAAAAGTGAAAGAAAAACTCTACTGGGAAAGACCCCGCAGTAAGAGCGTTTGCACAAAAGAATAGGAAAAGAATGGTGTCAAAACCAAGAATGAAAGAAACTCCGCTGGGGATAACAAATAGAATTGGTGTCGAAACCAAGAAAGTAAGAGCAAAGGGAATGGAAGGGACTCCGCTGGGGATCCAACTAAAGGGATGGTGTCATAACCAAGAGAAAAAAGGGACTCGGTATATTAACTGGATGGCAATGGTTAACCAAGGAAAGAGAGTAGACCCTGGCGGGGAAAAGAAGTTGGTGTCAACAGGTGGACTGTGATGAACCAAGAGAGAGAGTGTTGAACCAAGAGAAGGTGTTTGACTCTGAAGGGGCCTCGGTATATTAACTGGTAAACAGTGGTTATCCGGGGAAGAAAAGACTGTAACTCTGCGGGGATAGAGAAGCATTGGTTTTAACAGAGGAAACTGTGATTAACCAGAAGCACGGGTGTAGGACCGATCAAAGGTCGTGACCCAAAGGACGGGTGTAGGACCGATCAAAGGTCGTGACCCAAAGGGGTTCGGTAAACTGACTGAACAAACAGTACTCAACCGAAGAAAGGGTATTTGAACCAAAGAAAGGTTACTAACCCAAGGGTACAAGTATTTGAACCAAGAGGAGGTTGCCAACTGCTGGGGATTCGGTGCTTACAGACGGACTGTGACCAACCGAAGAGAAAAGCGAGTGATTAACCAAGAGACGGTGATTAACTCGAAAGGGTTCAGTATTTTAATAGACGGACAGTGGTTAACTGAAGAAAAAGGTGATTAACCAAGGAGAGGTGATTAACCCAAGAGGTGCTTAGTGATTAACAGACGGACTGTGATTAACTGAAGAAAAGGGTGATTAACCAAGAAGAGGTGATTAACCCAAGAGGTGCTCAGTGATTAAGAGACAGACTGTGATTAACTGAAGAGACGGGTGATTAACCAAGAGAAGGTGATTAACCCAAGAAAGGATAAGAACCAACAGAAGATTGTGAACTCCTGGGGAAGAATGGTCGTGACAGGAAAACTGTGTTAGACCAAAGAAAGAGAATTGAGACTCTTCAGGGGAATCAAAAAGCAATGATTGATTACAAGAAGAATATAGGGTATTGAAACGAAGAAAGCATGCTAACCCAAGGAACATAGGATCGTAACCAAGAAGAATGGTGATAGATCAAGAGAGAGATTGAGAGAGATATGAGTGATCAAGGATCGAAAAGGATCGTAAAGAGAGAAGAGTGATCAAGGATCAACTCGACAGGGGAATGAGAAACACTATAGCTGGAGGATGTAGGTGACTATTCTCGAGGAGAGGACAAGACGCCCTTACCAAAGAAATAGCCAGAATGAGGACAGAAAAACTCCATCCTCATTCCTTCTCTAGCACCCAAAATATAGTGTGGAAAGTGAAACGGACAGCGCAACCGCTCCAATGTTGTACAGTGCTCCTGCGTAGAGAAACGGAGAGCATAACGGCGTCAATTTGTGTAGTGCTCCGATGCAAGGCGCAGCGTGAAACTCCAACTCCACGGGGGGGGGGGGGGGGGGGAGAGAGAGAAAGCTCTAAAGGAAGCCTAAAGAGAGGAAAAGGGAAGATCGATTAATCGAAACAAAGTTTCGATCAATTAATCAAGGGAGAAACATGCTAACAACTTTTCAAAGGGGATGAAAAGTCATTAAAGCAAAAAGGAGTGAATTATTGATTATACAAGATTAAGTTTATCCATGAAGAATAAACTTAATGCAAACTGAAATGGAAGGTGCAAAACAGTGCCAAATGATCACCAAAATGCCACACAAACTCATGTATCATGTGAACAAAAATAGTGCAAGAATTGCTATGTTCATACATTGCTAAGAACATGAAACAAATGAATAATCGAAAATGTGCATCGAAAGTTCATGAACATGCTTCAACCAGAAGTGAAATGACATTAAAAACATCCATAAAATCAAACATGACAATCAATGGAAGTTAAAATGAAGAAAGCATGGCAAACACACTTGAAAATGCAACAAAATGGCCTTCTGGTTCAGTGTTAATCGATTAACATAATTGCACTGCAAAGTGTTAATCGATTAACACGTGAAAAAGTGCAAAAAAACACTGGTTAATCGATTAACACAATTGCACTGCAATGTTTTAATCGATTAACACTGTACAGGGAGCAGAAAATCAGTTTTGAAATGTGCTTTTGGCCAACTTTTTGATTGTGCAATCACTCCAATGCTAGGGCATACAATTATGCACGAAAAATCAAGCTTAGAAACAGAAAATGATCAACAATATAATCAATTAACAATCAAGATCAAGGATCAAGCAAAAGTGTAATCAATTCACATGCAAGAATATCGAAATTACATCGCAAACGATACGAAAACGATCGAAATGATAAAATGAATGAAATCCACCAACCTACAAGGATGAGATGTGCCTTGGTAAATGTTGCAAAGTGATCTTGGTGCAGACAATTAAAGAAAACCAGAGGATCCTTGAATTGTAGATGAAACGCGTCGAAACCGATCAAAATCGCGAAAATGCACCGAAATCGAACTTGCACCAAAATAAATGGTGTGAAACCCTTGGATTGAAGTAGAAGGAGATGTAATTCTAGAAATCTAACCAAAGAATGCCAAATGATGAAGGTTAAGCTCAAGAATTAATCACTTTCAAGGTGAAAAATGATTATTCTTCAAGAATAAGAGCTTTTAGTGAGGTTTGATGGAGAAGAATTGAGATGAAGATGAAGAATGAGTAGAGAAATCAGAGAAAAAGTGAGAGAATTGAGAGGGAAATGTGAGAAGCTTGGTGAAAAATGGTAGAGAATGGTTGAGGAATTGAAAAGTGAGTGGAGATGTGTTTATATAGGCTTTAGGTTTGGAATATGAGATGGTTTGGAATTTGGTTTGGAATTAGCTTTGGGTTTGGAGCTAGGTTAGGAGTTAGTTGGACTTGACTCACCGAGTCAAGGTGGTTAACTCGGTTAGTTAGAACCAACTCGGTAACCATCCCAAGGTGAATTCCAACATCCAAAGATCCACATTACTTGGAGAACAAGGAACATGGTGCACTTGATTTGAAGTGAAGTATCATAGCAAATGCACTTGGAATGAATTGAGTAGCTTGGAAATGTTTAGAGGTGTCTAGAATATTCCATATGCTGCTAGAATCCAAGACCAAAGTGTGTACAAAGGTGTTGTCATGAAAAAGCAGCAAATTGTGCCTATTTTGTCTGTGTTAATCGATTAACACAATTGCACTGCAAATGGTTAATCGATTAACCAGGCCAAAATATGTCCAATTTGCCTAAAAAAAGGTGTTGTGGTCCCGACTTCGATTTTCCACCCCTTGTATTGATGAATAGGTATGGAAACCTTCATTTTGTGCTTGTTTTGATGAGGTGATGACCTTGTGAGGATATGATTAATCGGGCTTGGAAAACCTGAATATCCTGCAATCAAAACACCGGAGGAAAAAATGCAAATGCGTATGCCAGCGATGCGAATGCTTATGCTTATGCAAAAAGGCAAAAGAGGGAGGTCAAATTTCGAGTTACGACAGCTGCCCCTATTTAATCCTCTTGGACCTGAATGTACGAATTGCGCCATCTTTTCGATGATTCGAGGTAAAAGGGGATTAAATAAAAGAGTAGCTCGAGAATTTGGCTGTTGGCGACAAAAGAAGAGTTGAAAGTGTTTGAAGGTTGATAAGTGCAAAGTTTGCTGAAAATCTGCTGGGAGATAAGTCAGACAAAAAGAGAGGGAGTATGATCGATGCATATGCTATGTATGCGCTTCTACATGATGCTTGATATCATGCAATGCAAAGGCTCAAGATGAGGCACAGTGAGAAGTGATTAGGCAGAAATCGTAGCAAAACGACTTCGACATCCTCGGTCGGGGAGAGAACCCGCAGATGAAGACAATCTCTGCTGGAGACAAAAGTTCACAAAGGACGATGATTCCGCCGAGGAAAGAAACTGAGAATATCTCAGGTTTCTAGATCACCATGGTTGTCCCTGTTGGGGATGAAAGAACCAAGTCAATCCTTCCTACCAAGACTGGCTCTGCGTGGGGAAAAGAGATTCCTGAATCATGTTGACTCAGCTGAGGAGAAACCACTGCTGATGGTGACAGATAGTTCCTGATCATTAGAGATGATACAAAACCCTTGCTGGGGAAGAGTGAACAAAGATGTCTTTGCTGGAGAACACCTTAGCCACCTGCTGGGGAGAATGGTGACTCTGCTAAGGAACTGCTGAGGAGACAACAACTTCTTCACTGAATCAAAACATTGCCGGCCAGGCGTTAGGCTTACCAATGGATATTACCGCTCACCCTGCAGGAGTCACCAGTAACACATGCAATGCATATTGCTTTCTCGATTGATTTAGCTTTTTATTGTTCTCAACATTTTTTTAGTATTATGTGATCACAAATAATTGTTTTATTTTGCAAACAAAATACTGGAATGAAAACAAATTGAGATAACAAAGAATGCATTTTATTGAATGTGAAATTTTTGTACATAAAGTGTGTACAAGGATGCAAAATCCTTGATGAGGAAGTTTGCAACAAAATTGAAAAACAAATGTAAATGGCAAAGGGAAATTATGCTTTGCATTGATTACAACATTGGCCACCATCCACTGTGAGTCTAGGTTCCAACGCCTTGCCCCAGTTGATGATGATTGGACTGCTCTGTTACCGTCTGAGGTCTAGCCGTGAGGAAAAGAGGCTCAAGTGTTCACAGTCGATGCCTTTATCCCTTATTTTTTCCTGGACATGTTTTCACTTTTTTTTTTCGTCCACCGGGATGCCCATTTCTGCCTAAGTCGCCCTTTCGGGTTTTCAACTTAGCGGGCTATTATTGTTTTTTTTTCATTGTCCCTAACTTTTGCATGGACAGTTCTTTTTTTGGTCCATCGGGACGTCCATTTTTTGCCTAGATCGTCCTTGCGGATGTCAATCTAGCAGACTTTTATCCATTTTTTTTCAGGCATAATATTTTTTGAATGTATCAGAGTTCATGGGCGATGGCAACTCCTCCCTATCCATTGTGGTGAGGATCAGGGCTCCGCCTGAGAAGGCCTTCTTGACAACAAAGGGTCCTTCGTAGTTGGGAGTCCACTTGCCTCGTGGATCCGAGTGAACAGGTGAATATCTCTTGAGCACGAGTTCGCCTTCGCAGAACGTTCGAGGGATAACTTTCTTGTCAAAAGCTCGCTTGAGGCGTCTCTGATACAATTGACCATGACAAACGGCTGCAAGGTGCTTCTCTTCGATGAGATTCAGCTGGCCGTATCTGGATTGAACCTATTCGGCTTCGTCAAGACCTGCTTCCATGATGACTCTGAGCGAAGGAATTTCGACTTCGATGGGTAAAATTGCCTCCATACCATACACGAGCAAATACGGAGTTGCCCTAGTAGAAGTGCGAACTGAAGCTCTGTAGCCATGCAGTGCAAAGGGAAGCATTTCATGCCAGTCCTTGTAAGTCTTGGCCATCTTCTGGACAATCCTCTTGATGTTTTTGTTTGCTGCTTCAACAGCGCCATTCATCTTGGGCCGATATGGTGAAGATTTATGGTGCTCGATCTTATATTCTTGACACAACTCCTTCATCATGTTGTTATTCAGGTTGCTTGCATTGTCCATGATAATGCTGCTAGGAATGCCATAGAGACAGATTATCTCTTTCTTGATAAATCTAGCAACCACTTCTCGTGTAACGTTTGCATAAGAAGCAGCTTCAACCCACTTGGTGAAGTAATCGATAGCAACCAGAATAAATCGATGACCGTTGGAAGCCTTCGGCTCGATCATTCCAATCATATCTATACCCCACATGGAGAATGGCCAAGGTGAAGTCAAAACATTCAATGGAGTTGGAGGCACATGGATCTTGTCTCCGTAGATTTGGCACTTGTGACATCTTTTGGCAAAGTTGTAACAATCTACCTCCATTGTCGTCCAGTAATACCCAGCCCGAAGGATCTTCTTGGCCATAGCAGGACCTTTAGCATGTACACCCTCGCAACCCTCATGTATGGACCTTATGATCGTGTTTGCTTCGTGTCTATCCACGCATCTGAGCAACACGGAATCATAATTCCTCTTGTACAGTATACCACCACTCAAGAAGAATTTGGCGCAAAGCCGCCTAAGAGCTTTCTTGTCAGTGATAGTGATACCCTCGGGATATTCCTGTTTTTCCAGATATCTTTTGATGTCGTAGAACCAAGGTTTGTCATCAGACTCATCCTCGATTGCTAAACAGTGTGCAGGTTCGTTCAAGTGATCAATGCGGATATGAGGAGCTTCATTCTTCCACTTGACCTTGAACATGGATGCTAGAGTGGCAAGAGCATCAGCTAGTCGATTTTCCTCTCTGGGAATATGATGAAAAGTGATCTCATCAAAGTAAGGAATCAACTTCGCTATGTGTTGTTGGTACGGAACCAGCTTGGAATCCCGAGTCACAAAGTTCCCTCTGACTTGACCAATGACCAAGACAGAATCTCCATATACCTCAAGGATCGTGATTCTCATGTCAATTGCCGCTTCAATACCGTAGATACATGCTTCGTATTAAGCCATATTGTTGGTGCATGCAAAGCATAATCTGGCAGTGAAGGGAAGGTGAAAACTTGTTGGAGAGATGAGGATAACCCCGATTCCACGACCTTTAGAATTGGAGGCACCGTCGAACACGAGCGTCCATCGCGCCCCTGGTTCGAGTCTTATATCAGGATCTGGAGTCTCATTTTCTTTGATAAACAGAACATCCTCATCGGGAAAGTCAAACTTCATCTGTTGATAACCCTCTACAGGTTGATGAGCAAAGTAGTCAGACAAGACGCTCCCTTTTATTGCTTTCTGGGTAACATGTTGGATATCATACTCAGCTAACAGCATCTGCCACCGAGCAATCCTTCCAGAGACAGCAGGCTTTTCAAATATGTACTTTAGTGGATCCATTTTGGATATCAACAAAGTAGTATGGCAAATCTTGTATTGTCTAAGGCGTCGAGCAGCCCAGACCAGAGCACAACAAGTTTTCTCCAAGAGTGAGTATCTGGTCTCACAATCAGTGAACTTCTTGCTCAGATAGTATATTGCATGTTCTTTTCTGCCAGTGTCATCATGCTGACCTAGTACACATCCCATCGATTCGTCGAGAACGGTGAGATACATGATTAAAGGCCTATCAGGAACTGGTGGTACTAAGATCGGTGGTTCTTGTAAGTATTGTTTTATTTTTTCAAATGCTTCCTGACAATCATTATTCCATTCAACCGATTGATTTTTTCTTAGTAATTTGAACATTGGTTCACAGGTAGCCGTCAAATGAGAAATGAATCTTGAGATGTAATTAAGTCTGCCCAGAAAGCCACGAAATTCTTTTTCTGTTTTGGGAGGTGGCATGTTCTGAATTGCCCGAACCTTATCAGGATCAACTTCAATGCCCTTCTGACTTACAATAAAGCCCAACTGTTTACCAGATCAAATTCTGAAGGTGCACTTCACAGGATTCAACCGCAGTCTAAACTTCTGGAGTCTGTCAAACAGCTTCTTCAGATGAACCAAGTGATCATCCTCAGTTCTAGACTTGGCAATCATATCGTCCACGTAAACCTCAATCTCTTTATGAATCATATCGTGAAAGAGGGTTGTCATGGCACGCTGGTATGTTGCCCCTGCATTCTTTAGACCGAATGGCATGACTTTGTAGCAATATGTACCCCATGGCGTGATAAGAGTAGTCTTCTCCATATCAGTTGGGGACATTTTGATCTGATTATATCCTGAAAAACCGTCCATGAAGGAAAAGACAGAGAATTGCGCAGTGTTGTCTACCAAGACGTCAATATGAGGCAAAGGAAAATCATCCTTCGGGCTTGCCTTGTTGAGATCTCGATAATCCACACACATTCTGACTTTACCGTCCTTCTTGGGAACTGGGACGATGTTGGCAATCCATTCAGGATATTCGGAAGTGGCTAGGAACCCAGCGTCAAGTTGCTTCTTTACCTCTTCTCTGATTTTGAGTGCCATGTCGGGTCTAGTCCTTCTGAGTTTTTGCTTGACAGGAGGACATCCGGGCTTGAGTGGCAAGTGATGTTCAACGATGTTGGTATCCAACCCAGGCATATCTTGATAGGGCCAGGCGAAGATATCAACATACTCTTTCAATAACTTGACCAACTCGGAGTGTACATGCTCAGCGAGGGATGCGCCAACCTTGACTTCTCTTTTGACCTCATCAGTACCAAGATTGACAACTTCCACTGGCTCTTTGTGTGGCTGAATCTCTCTACGCTCGTGCTCAAGGAGCCTTGCCAGTTCAGCCGGTAATTCACAATCTTCCTCACCATCTTCTTCGGCTTGGTTAATTGGAATTCCAGAATTACAATGGATGTTTGCCATGTTGTTATCAATGCTGCATGTTTATGAATATGTTTAGAATGAGCTATTTAAAAAGTGAAAAAGAAAAGAAACTTTTGCCATTTGTTTTGTGAAAAGTAAAATAAAGAAAGAAAATAGAGCATGATTTGGAATGCAAAAAACTTTCATTTATTGATCACATAATGTTGCAAAAGCGTGAGGCCCTTTACAAGCTATCCACTCGTCTCGGGCGATGACGAGGGAACGAGAAAGCAAAATGCATTACATGTTATATGGGAAAACCACAGGAATCACAGTAGATGTCCAATTGTTGAGCTTGAAACCCGGCGGGCATTTGCGCACAAAGCTTGAAATCTGATTACTGGGACCAGCATCATCAGCAGCTGCCACGATGTCACCCTGCTGGAAACCCGCACTGTGGAACTTGATCAAATTGCATTGTTTCTGATCAGAGGAACCAGATTGACGACCAGGATGATAGCCCATTCCAAAACGATTATGCTTCTCAACTATATCAATCACGTGCCCCCAGCCTAGCAAGGCACCTCTATCGATGGTCTCTTTAGCACTCTTAGCAGATGCTAAAGTCAATTGTGGTTATCTACTTTGACTAGTTAAAGCAGAGCTGACATCTTCGAACTCGAGACACTGTAACGGCACCTCAGTTATGCCTTCTTCGGTCTCGACGTATCGAAAAGATGATAACTCGCTTACAATCAAATCCTCTTCACCACAGACAATGACAAGCTGATCGTCAAACATGAATTTCAACTTCTGATGCAAAGTGGAGGTACCTGCCCCTGCCGCGTGGATCCATGGACGACCCAATAGGTAATTGTATGCTAGATTGATATCCATCACTTGGAAAGTAATGGTAAACAGATGCGGCCCAATGTTGATGGGTAAGTCCACTTCTCCAATGACCTGTCTTCGAGAACCGTCGAAGGCTCTGACAACTAAGGCACTTGGTCTCATCTCGATTCCTTCCACTGGTAATTGACTCAATGTGCCCTTAGGCATCACATTGAGAGAAGAACCAGTATCCACTAGAACACGAGATAACAGGATGTCTGTGTAGGTTACAGATATGTGCAGCGCTTTATTATGGGCAGTTCCTTCAGGAGGAAATTCTGATTCATTGAAACCCAAACACCGACTTGCAGTTATATTGGCCACTACATCATCGAATTCGACGACGGATATATCTTGCATAACGTGGGCGCTGTTCAAAACCTTCAACAAAGATGATTTATGCTCAGGCGAACTCAAGAGTAAGGACAAAATTGAGATCCTTGAGGGAGTCTGACCCAGCTGATCCACAATCTTAAAGTCACTTTTCTTTATCAACTTAAGGAACTCTTGATCATCAAGGGTCTCCTTGCTCTTTGAAACATCCTCAGACGGGATAGTCGGCACTGGAATGGCAGTAGATGCCCCTTGTTGAACCACAGGGGTTGCGAATGCAGGTGTCTCCTTGGGAGAAACAACAATTGGAATTTGCACGGGCTTCGTAGTGACCTTCGGGGCGAACACTTGTCCACTACGAGTCATACCTCCACCGGCTGTAACATTTACATCTCTGATTCAGCGAACCTTATCTCTTGACCTCCAGAAAACACAGAAAACCCATACTTCCACGGTAACTCCTTAGAATTCTGATACGGAAACGGCTTCGGAGGGCAAACAACGATGGGTTGCACCTTCTTCTGCTTAGGGGATTCCACAGGAACCTTCCTATAGACGATGGTGAACGGCTCGATGGCAGCAACTTCCTCAACAGGTTTAGATCTGGCAAATTGCACTTCACCACGGTTCATCAGAATCTGGACACAACCCTTCAGCCTTCGACACTGGTTGGGATTATCGTCACAAATCTGACACTTACCATGCAACCCTTTCAACAGCCCATGTTCGTTCAATTTCTTAAAAACCACAGACATCAGAGTCTTTACTTCGTCAATATCCATGATCAATTCAGCCTTTAGACTATCGTCAATCATGTTAACTGCAGGTCCACCGTGATTTGGCAACGGATTACTCTGAATGTTAGGTCCTTCCTCAGCAAAAGTCAGAACCTTCTTATCAATGTGTTCCTGAACCTTGGTTTTGAAAACAAAGCAATCCTCTGTCGCATGCCCTATGTATCCAGCATGATAAGCACAGGATACATTTCGGTTATGCTTCGGGCCAAATGGAGGAATTGCAGGTGCAATCTGCTTGGGGACAATTGCCCCTTGGTGAACCAGATAAGGAAATAATTCCGTGTATGACACCGGAATTCTATCAAAATTCGGACGCTTACGGTTTCCTTGACTGTTGTTGTTCTGACGGTTCTGATTCTGCTGACTTTTGTTCTGTTGATTCTGTTACTGATTCGGAGCATTCTGAACTGGTAGTTGCGGATGATATTGATATGGAGGTTGTTGATACTGCGCAGCAGCAATGTACGGATACGGATAGTACGGCATGGGAGTCATGGGAGCTTGATACTGAGGAGAAACTTGAGCTGTCACAGCGTTGGCTTCACCTTCCTTTTTCTTGGACTGACTGTTTTGAGACTTTCTAGCGGTCGGCTGCTGGGAAGCAGCACCAGGAATCTTTCCAGTCTTCAAACCATTCTCAATCCGTTCACCAATCGTCACAACATCAGCGAAGTTCGATGAAGAACTACCCACCATTTTCTCGTAGTAAGATCCTTGCAAGGTACCCATAAAGATGTCAACCAACTCATTATCAGAGAGAGCAGGTCGCACATGAGATGCCATCTCACGCCATCTTTGTGCATACTCCTTGAATGTTTCAGCTGAGCGCTATGACCTATTCTATAATTGCAATCTAGTTGGCGCCAGATCAAGGTTATATTTGTATTGTCTCATGAACGCTTCAGACAAATCTCTCCAAGTACGGATTTTGCTGCACTCCAAGCCCATGTACCAATCTAATGAAGCGCCAGACAAACTATCTTGAAAACAATGAACAAGCAATTCATCATTATCAATATGGGATGCCATCTTCCTGCAGTACATAGTGATGTGACTACGCGGGCAGCTCAAACCTTTATACTTTGGCAAATCAGGTATCTTGAATTTCTGTGGCAGCACAACATTCGGAACCAAACACAAATCTTTGGCCTCCATGCCAAAAGCAGAGAACCCTTCGATAGCTCTGATACGGTCTTCTAACAACTTGTAGTCAACAGATCTATTCTGATTAGTGGGCCTAACAAGAATCTGAGGATTTGGCAGCTGAGAAGCGGCAGGAGCATTCACTTGCGAAGTAGCAAACTGAGAAGGATACACCAAACCAGGATTAACCATCTGACCAGCATTTTGACCCATCGAAACACCATACAGATAATTCGGAGGAGGTACCCCGGCATCTGAGGAAGATGCCCCAGGATAGAACATCCCAGGATAAATATTCGGAACAACAGTTTGAGCAACTTGAGACGAAACTGGAACATGAATAGGAGGACCTCTATACACATGCTCTTCTTCATTAGGAGTTTCAGTGTCAACCAATCTGGAAGTTTGATGAGTTTGAGCCTGAAGATTCTCAGGATCATCATTCACCACTGGAGGCGGGACTGGAGTAGGCATGACCCATGGATAGGCGGCAGCATTCCCATTAGGCATGGGTGCAACAAAAGGCTGATATGGCATGAAGGCATTACCATTATTTGCAAGCTGAGGAGTGTAATTCGGAGGCATACCCCAAGGGAAACCAGCGGGCATCTGGTTCAAACTAGGCTGAACAGCAGGCTGATTCACAGGCTCAACTGGTACTTCAACTCTGGCAGGAGAAGGAACAACAACAGCAGGAGTAGCCGTAACAACAGGAGGAACAGTCACAACAGGAATGACAATAGTTGCATCAGTAGTGGTTGCAACAACAGTGGCAGCAGCAGCAATATCCTTATGAGCATGAAGGAGCTCCATAATGACATCCATGTTCGTCTGAAACTGATCCATCCGACCTTGGAATTGTGCCAGAGTTTCCTTGTAAGCAGCATTCTCAGCTTCGA
Organism: Lathyrus tuberosus; assembly: GCA_022829125.1. Taxonomy (NCBI): domain Eukaryota; kingdom Viridiplantae; phylum Streptophyta; class Magnoliopsida; order Fabales; family Fabaceae; genus Lathyrus; species Lathyrus tuberosus. Next base: position 13,651,787 of record JALAZF010000120.1, on the reverse strand, counting down.
AGTCAGCCATGATTCTGGATTTTCTTGAGCGAGTAAAATACCGATGTCGAGTCGTCGTCTTGCTATAAATAGGAAATGATCAGAGTGAGCAAAGGTTCCCGGATGAAGGACATGCATATGCGGGCATGAATGAATGTAATTTATGCATAAATAAAGTTTTAAAAATGTTTATGCAAAAATTAATTTGACATGATGAGATGATATGCAACATCAGAATCAACAAGCCAGCATAGTCTGAATAGTCAAATCTGAACATCTGCAAAGGTAGTGCTGCGTTGGTGCGAGATATGAAGCAATGAGAGAACAAAGGTTGGAAGAGTCTTGGTTTCCTGCAGAAAAACCCTATATCCCCCTCACAGGTAGTTCCTAGAAAGCGGGATTCTCAGTTTCAGATTCTCGATTTGAGAAGCAATAGTACATTCATCCCTCGGGGTACAATACTATCGCCAAACAAAGAGGTCGTCCACTGATTCCCCCAAAAAGATCACCCTATGGCAAGTTCCCAGCTTTGGGTCCTCGGATCAAGAAGCGTAATGGGTTTTCCATTTCTAGTCTGCCATTATCGCTCCTTGGGAGGAGTGCCGCAACTGAGTCCTCAGGAATGGTCGCCAGAGTCGACAGCTTTCTAGGTTAACACCCCGAAATGCACAAGACGCGCAAATCAGAACATCTTCCGAGAAAACCTCGTCTGGGTGCGGATTTCATGTAAACCATACGTACCAAGACGCTACGTAGGCCACACTACTTTCCACTCTAATCCTATATGTACTCTCAAGCCTGTGTAATGGGCTTATCTCTCAAGTAGCAACCCAACCGGCAACAGCAAAGAAAATAGCAGATGTACAACATATGAATATTTTAAGCAGTAAAGAAATGCAGTAAATAAACATAAAGCAAATAAAGCGTAAAGATAAAACTAGTAAAGCGCAGAAGATAAACACCCAAACAAGCAAGAAAGCAAACAAAACTAGGCGAGACCCCTCAAGGGATGGACCAGCAAGAGGTCGATCTGTCCCCAGCAGAGTCGCCAGCTGAAGATGGCTGGTTTCTACTTGAGTGAATCGCACACTCAAAGATACAACAGAGTCGCCACCAAACTTTATTTAGTCCCAAAGGACAGGGAAAATATCGATAAAACCCAAGGGGAAGAGAAACGGGAATGGGGGGGACGGTTATGCGAAAGGAAGGTATTAGCACCTAACGCATCCGTCGTACTCAACGGGAACCATTTCGCTTGCTTCTAGGCTTGGATGGGTTATCTATCTAAAGGCTCCTAGCTAAAGAAGGGGGAGAGAGAGAAAAAAAAGAAAGAAAAGTGCTCGCAGAGGAACGAAGTCCTCGTGCCTACGTACCCTCATAGTGCAATGAGGAAATCAAAGCGTCGTAGTTCATGGAACCAGGGGACAAAGAAGGAAGAAAGAAAGGAGGAAGACGGAAGAAAGGTGGAAGTGTGCTCGCCGAGATCATTGCGATCTCATGTCTACATATCTTACATTCAAAAGAATGCAGAATCAGAGCTTCTGTAGTTCGGGGAACTGAACGGAAAACAAAACAAGGGAGAAACAAGGGGATGAAAGAGGTGGTGTCGAAACCAAGAGCAAAAGTGAAAGAAAAACTCTACTGGGAAAGACCCCGCAGTAAGAGCGTTTGCACAAAATAATAGGAAAAGAATGGTGTCAAAACCAAGAATGAAAGAAACTCCGCTAGGGATAACAAATAGAATTGGTGTCGAAACCAAGAAAGTAAGAGCAAAGGGAATGGAAGGGACTCCGCTGGGGATCCAACTAAAGGGATGGTGTCATAACCAAGAGAAAAAAGGGACTCGGTATATTAACTGCCTGGCAGTGGTTAACCGAGGAAAGAGAGTAGACCCTGGCGGGGAAAAGAAACTGGTGTCAACAGACGGACTGTGATGAACCAAGAGAGAGAGTGCTGAACCAAGAGAAGGTGTTTGACTCTGAAGGGGCCTCGGTATATTAACTGGTAAACAGTGGTTAATCGGGGAAGAAAAGACTGCAACTCTGCGGGGATAGAGAAGCATTGGTTTTAACAGAGGAAACTGTGATTAACCATAAGCACGGGTGTAGGACCGATCAAAGGTTATGACCCAAAGGACGGGTGTAGGACCGATCAAAGGTCGTGACCCAAAGGGGTTCGGTAAACTGACTGAACAAACAGTACTCAATCGAAGAAAGGGTATTTGAACCAAAGAAAGGTTACTAACCCAAGGGTGCAAGTATTCGAACCAAGAGGAGGTTGCCAACTGCTGGGGATTCGGTGCTTACAGACGGACTGTGACCAACCGAAGAGAAAAGTGAGTGATTAACCAAGAGACGGTGATTAACTCGAAAGGGTTCAGTATTTTAACATACGGACTATGGTTAACTGAAGAAAAGGGTGATTAACCAAGGAGAGATGATTAACCCAAGAGGTGCTCAGTGATTAACAAACGGACTGTGATTAACTGAAGAAAAGGGTGATTAACTAAGAAGAGGTGATTAACCCAAGAGGTGCTCAGTGATTAAGAGACGGACTGTGATTAACTGAAGAGACGGGTGATTAACCAAGAGAAGGTGATTAACCCAAGAAAGGAGAAAAACCAAGAGAAGATTGTGAACTCCTGGGGAAGAATGGTCGTGACAGGAAAACTGTGTTAGACCGAAGAAAGAGAATTGAGACTCTTCAGGGGAATCAAAAAGCAATGATTGATTACAAGAAGAACATAGGGTATTGAAATGAAGAAAGCATGCTAACCCAAGGAACATAGGATCGTAACCAAGAAGAATGGTGATAGATCAAGAGAGAGATTGAGAGATATAGGAGTGATCAAGGATCGAAAAGAATCGCAAAGAGAGAAGAGTGATCAAGGATCAACTCGACAGGGGAATGAGAAATACTATAGCTGGAGGATAGAGGTGACTATTCTCGAGGAGAGGACAAGACGCCCTTACCAAAGAAATAGCCAGAATGAGGACAGAAAAACTCCATCCTCATTCCTTCTCTAGCACCCAAAATATAGTGTGGAAAGTGAAACGGACAGCGCAACCGCTCCAATGTTGTACAGTGCTCCTGCGTAGAGAAACGGACATCATAACGGCATCAATTTGTGCAGTGCTCTGATGCAAGGTGCATTGCGAAACTCCAACTCCACGGGGGGAAGAGAGAGAAAGCTCTAAAGGAGGCCTAAAGAGAGGAAAAGGGAAGATCGCTTAATCGAAACAAAGTTTCGACCAATTAATCAAGGGAGAAACATGCTAACAACTTTTCAAAGAGGATGAAAAGTCATTAAAGCAAAAAGGAGTGAATTATTGATTATACAAGATTAAGTTTATCCATGAAGAATAAACTTAATGCAAACTGAAATGGAAGGTGCAAAACAGTGCCAAATGATCACCAAAATGCCACACAAACTCATGTATCATGTGAACAAAAATAGTGCAAGAATTGGTAGGTTCATACAATGCTAAGAACATGAAACAAATGAATAATCGAAAATGTGCATCGAAAGTTCATGAACATGCTTCAACCAGAAGTGAAATGACAATAAAAACATCCATAAAATCAAACATGACAATCAATGGAATTTAAAATGAAGAAATCATGGCAAACACACTTGAAAATGCAAGAAAATGGCCTTCTGGTTCAGTGTTAATCAATTAACATAATTGCACTGCAAAGTGTTAATCGATTAACTTGTGAAAAAGTGCAAAAAAACACTGGCTAATCGATTAACACAATTGCACTGCAATGTGTTAATCGATTAACACTGTACAGGGAGCAGAAAATCAGTTTTGAAAAGTGCTTTTGGCCAACTTTTTGATTGTGCAATCACTCCAATGCTAGGGCAAACAATTATGCACGAAAAATCAAGCTTAGAAATAGCAAATGATCAACAATAGAATCAATTAACAATCAAGATCAAGGATCAAGCAAAAGTGTAATCAATTCACATGCAAGAATATCAAAATTACATCGCAAACGATACGAAAATGATCGAAATGATAAAATGAATGAAATCCACCAACCTACAAGGCTGAGATGTGCCTTGGTAAATGTTGCAAAGTGATCTTGGTGCAGAAGATTAAAGAAAACCAGAGGATCCTTGAATTGTAGACGAAACGCGTCGAAACCGATCAAAATCGCGAAAATGCACCGAAATCGAACTTGCACCAAAATAAATGGTGTGAAACCCTTGGATTGAAGTAGAAGGAGATGTAATTCCAGAAATCTAACTAAAGAATGCCAAATGATGAAGGTTAAGCTCAAGAATTAATCACTTTCAAGGTGAAAAGTGATTATTCTTCAAGAATAAGAGCTTTTGGTGAGGTTTGATGGAGAAGAATTGAGATGAAGATGAAGAATGAGTAAAGAAATCAGAGAAAAAGTGAGAGAATTGAGAGGGAAATGTGAGAAGCTTGGTGAAAAATGGTAGAGAATGGTTGAGGAATTGAAAAGTGAGTGGAGATGTGTTTATATAGGCTTTAGGTTTGGAATATGAGATGGTTTGGAATTTGGTTTGGAATTAGCTTTGGGTTTAGAGCTAGGTTAGGAGTTAGTTGGACTTGACTCAACGAGTCAAGGCGGTTAACTCGGTTAGTTAGAACCTACTCGGTAACCATCCCAAGGTGAATTCCAACATCCAAAGATCCACATTACTTGGAGAACAAGGAACATGGTGCACTTGATTTGAAGTAAAGTATCATAGCAAATGCACTTGGAATGAATTGAGTAGCTTGGAAATGTTTAGAGGTGTCTAGAATATTCCATATACTGCTAGAATCCAAGACCAAAGTGTGTGCAAAGGCGCTGTCATGAAAAAGCAGCAAATTGTGCCTATTTTGCCTGTGTTAATCGATTAACACAATTGCACTGCAAATGGTTAATCGATTAACCAGGCCAAAATATGCCCAATTTGCCTAAAAAAATGTGTTGTGGTCCCAGCTTCGATTTTCCACCCCTTGTATTGATGAATAGGTATGGAAACCTTCATTTTGTGCTTGTTTTAATGAGGTGATGACCTTGTGAGGATATGATTAATTGGGCTTGGAAAACCTGAATATCCTGCAATCAAAACACCAGAGGAAAAATGCGAATGCGTATGCCAGCGATGCGAATGCTTATGCTTATGCAAAAGGCAAAAGAGGGAGGTCAAATTTCGGGTTACGACAATTAGTTAAATTATGATTTATTGTTATTAAACACTAAGTAGATGAATTGTTTGATTGGGTTTTGTGCCTGAATGAACCGTGATGGGTTGGACAATTCAGTTAAGCTCAATGAGAGGTCACTGCCCTCAGCCGTTTAGCTATTTAAGTGTCTCTCCATTAGACAATTAACATACTCTGAAAACTCTAAACGACAATGTGGGTAGCAATTCTCTCATACCAACTCTTTCGATGACCATCTCTCAAATCCTACAAGAAACACCGTTTTATCGTTGTTGATTATTCTTTAATAAAATAATATGTTATAATTTGTGTCTATTCGATAATGTAAAATCTATCAATTGGTATCAGAGTCTGTTTAGATACATATTATGACTTTTATGAAAAACATATGAAATCACCATTTATACTTGTTTTGTATGTGTAAGATGTGATGTAACTACAATATGAAAGTTAGAAAACTATTTCTATGATTTAGATTGTAATATTAAATTTTATTGGTTTCATTCTTTCTACGTGAACAATTTCATGGTTTTTTCTAAAATTGATTTCGTTGTTATTTCATTACAACTGCAATATAGATTGATTACAAAGGTTGTTTTACCTAATTCTTATGAGATGACCTTGGTATTAATTATGAATTGTTTTAATTTTGAATAAATTGAATATGTCAAAATTGGATATGACTTACGACTGATTCAGTCAGTGCCCTGGAATATATTTAAGAGTAAGTCTTCCTATTGTAATGTGTAGTGGCTATTTTCTTTTACTTGTATGTATATTATTTAATGTAAATTCAGTGGTAGCTTGATAATTATAAAATTTGATAGTGATGTAATTTATTATTGGCATAACTGTTAGTTCTAAAAGTTAGCAAATTCCATCTATTAAAAGGCTAAATGTGACTAATAAATGTTTTCAGCATGATATAAAGGAAATATATTTTATTTCATGGTATATTAATTTATTATATTTATTTTATTTTGAAATAAAATCATGATTTAATTTATATCAAAAATTTCCTTATATAATTAACACAAGATTATTTTATTGTTTTATTTAAATATTCTTGAGTTATGGAATTCAATTTTTTTTGTATTGAAACCTATATGTAATGTGCTATACAAATAGTATACAATATAAATTATATATTCTAAAATTTGTGTGAAATTTCGTTTGTAGCATTATGTCATACCCTAATTTTTAACCCTAATATTCCACCTCATTTACATCATTTTAACATAACATCAATCATCTCATGAGTGTGTTTTATGCATTGCTAACCCCTTTGAGAATACAAGAGTTTGTGCTTTGGTTTACTTTGACTGCAAGCTAGGGTTTTGGCACCAAGAAGCTCAGGAGTTGACCAATCGAGGGTTTGTGTGATCCTCAACTCTCCAATATGATCAAGAGTCTCCTTTTATCAACAACCAAGTGCAAGATTCCATCAATACCATTTCATCAAGCCCCAAGTCATCAGATGCACTAAATTAGGGTTTTGACCTAATTCAGTCTTGGATTGACTTTTGAGCAAGGAATGATCCTACACCTAAAGACATGATTCAAATACTTCAAGTACATCATATTAGCCTATCCATATGTTTGGATTGATTCAAGAAGTTTGATCCATTGGCAATTAAAGAAATAAAGTTCATTTGGAAAAAGTCAACTGTTCATCAAAGTCAAAGTTTGACTTTTGAGATTTTTGGCCAAACATGGACTCCAAAAGTCAAGGATCATGAAAATAGGTGAATTTGATCATGACTAATCAATAAGATCAAGGAAAACATCCAAAGATCATGAACATGGAAATTTAGGGTTTTGAATTTTTTTCTAAGTTACAAAATTGTGTGATCAAATGCCCTACTTTCCAAGACCATAATTTCTTCCTCAAGCAACCAATGAAAACACTTGAGGACTCATTTTAAAGAGGATATTACATACTTCAATTTGGTGAAAGAATGGACTCAAAAGCATTTACCAATTGAAAGTTATGATTGTTCAAAGTTGAAGGCCCCAAGTTGTGAAAATGTCCAACACTTAGAAATTTTTCTAAGTATAAATCAATTGAAAATCCAATTTCGTTGGCCATTTTTCTCAATGATCTAAATTGATTCTTTCCAAGTGATCAACATCAAATTTGTAGTATGTGATCTCATCTTTCCAATGATACCAAGAACATGAATTTATCTTGCTTGAGCATGAAGTTATGAATTTCCCAAGTGACCATGGTAAGGCATTTTGACCTAGGCAGAATTGCACAAACAGATTTTTACACGAGTTCATGATCACTTTTGGCCAAGTTCCAAGCATTTTCTGAGTTTGTCATTAACTTGGAACTTGTTATTTGGCTTGTAATATTTCCAATGGTACTAGATCCTACTCTATTGGATCTTGTTTCATCATACAAAAGCATCATCCAATGTGCTACTTTAAACTTTTTTGGACATGAAGCAAAAGACACCTTTTAGCCACCAACCATTTTCCATGAATCAAGCAAAGCATGGTCTGAGCCAGAATTAGATGGTACAAATTGTGTAGCTCATGAAATCTTATGAGAGGAAGTCACCTTGGAAGCTAGAAAGTGAAAAAGCACTTTTTGTACTTGATTATCCAACTTTATGCATTTGATCTTGAACCATCAACTAATGAAAATAACCATTGATCATTTGTTGATCATTTATCCTATAAATAAAGCTTTAAAACCTTAGCAAAGACACAACAAATTGAGCCAAGAAGCCTTCAAATCTCAGCAACCCAACACATTGAAGCATTGTTCTTCACTTTACTCCAAAACCACAAAACCTTCCAAAATCCATTTCAGTCACAAAATAACCAAACCAGTCACTCCAACACATCATAAATCCTCCATAGAAGCTGTCTAAACTCATCACAACACTAGAAAATCCTCCAATCAAAAATTCAACCCTCCATTAGTCACTTTGTTGACCAAGGAGCCAAAACTCCATAACTCTTTGTTCTGACCATCTCCATTCAATCTAACACCTTAAACACCTCACATAAATTTCATAGAAACAATCCAAATCATTACATTCCATCTGTAATACCCCTAGCACAGAGATCGGATTCTCACTTTTGTCATTTGCAATAGGATTCGAGCAAGAGAATATGAGAAGTTTTGGAGCAAACTAAGTATTGGAATAACTTCCTAGAGGTTCAGTGGAGCTAACTGCATCATCATTCATCATTTGGAAGTTCATTTGAAGGGGCATTGGACTTACTCCAATAGGTAAGCTTTTCACTTCTGAAACTCCATGATTCGTGCATCATTTTCATTCATTTAAGTTGCCAAATTATTTGCCATAATGTACTAATTAATACCCCTATGCTAATTGATCTTGATCAGTGATGTTTAGAATTTCATTTTGATTTTTAGTTTTAGGGTTCTTGTTGTTGTTTGATTGATTATTTGCAATAGAGTAAAAATAAATAAAATTAAATGGTACCATTACATTCCTTGTTCAATTCTGAGCAAGTTTGATGTTTACAGTTTTTAATTTGGTTGAGAAATGAGAGAGTTAGGTTTTTGAAGAAAATGGTGAAGGTGATGATGCTCGTGAGGAAGAAGAAGGAGAGTGGCACAAATTTCCTTTTTAAATATTAGGTTTAATATATTATTTAATGTTTGGATATTATAAACTGAATTTGCATTGCGCCCCAGCAGTCATGAGACGGTTTTGAGTATTTGTGAAGCGAAGGGTCTGGGGTTCGAATCCCCCTCGCCCTATACCTTTTGCTATTTTATTTTTCTTCATTTTTTGCATTGAAGCATCATATTTCATTTGTTGCACGCATCTTTGATCACCATGCAACGCATGGCCTAGTGGCTAATATTTTGAGTTGTAGTCCTCAGGGCGTGGGTTCAAACCCCCTTGGAAGCATTCCCATCTTTTTTTTAGCACTTATTTTCTTTTTATCTTTTATTTTTTATTTTATTTCTATTTCTTTTTTAATTCATGTTTTTTTGTTTATTTCTTTTTTCTTCCCTTTTATTTTATCACCTTTAACATTTTCAAAAACACAAAAATATTTTATTTTCATCAAAGTCTTGATTTTATTTTATTTTGACATATTAATTATAAAAAAATTATGTTTATTAATCATTTCTTTTAGTTAAAAACCCTAAAAAATATTTCTCATTTCTTTATACATTTATTTATGAGGACTTGTGTTTATCTTTGACATTGTCTTGAATTTTGTTATGTTCTAGTTAAATATTCAGGTTAATATTCATGTGTGATCATGTTCCCTTAAAATCTTCATATTGATAACTTAGGATCTTTGTGTTCATATGTTGTTCATGCCTTGATTATCATTGATACTTGATCATTATAACATACTTGTTCTCAATGCTATCTTTATCTTGTTTTGAATGCTTTAGATGGTTGAAATTGTCCATGTTTGTTTCAAAAGTTGTTCATGTGTTTAGAACTTGTTTCTTGACCTAAAAATATGATGAAACCATGCTCTAATCTTCATCCTTGAGTTGATGCTTGTCTTTGTGTATACATGTTGTGAATTGTTGTACCATGTTTGTCTTAGATGGTCCATAATGATCTTGCTTCGGTTTAAATCATGATTTGGTCCTTAACTTGTCTTGTTGAAGCATGCCTTGTAAATAATGTGCCCATGCTTCTTATTCACATGAATGTTGTGTACCATGATCAAATGTGTTGTTTATAAACCTTGTCCATGTTTGTTAATCCATGTTAGTCCTACTTGTACCATGAATTTCATGCTTAATTCCTTTGTTGAATAATAGTGTATACTTGTTCACCATGTTGCCTAATTCCAAGGGATGGACTCATTGTTGACTTAGTGTCATTTGCATATCCATTTTTACATCTTCTTGTACATACTTCACATTGTTGTTATCCTTGACTTGCTATCCCTTAGGAAGCTTCCCTTATGATGCTACAACTTAGAGAATTCAATTAGGGTTTCCCTCCTCATAAACTCAAAACCACTTTCAATAAAAACCTTGACTTTAGGTCATTGATCTTTCCAACTCTTTTCTTAACAAATTCTTCAAGACATCTTAAGCATATTCAAACTCTTTCACAAAGACTAAAAGACCCAAACCTCAATTCAAACCTTTTGCCACTTTGGTTTTTCAATTTAAAACATTTTCAAATAGATTAGACATTAGTCATCCTTAGTTGAGATATAATTCTCCTACCCTATGACATTGTTGAGAAAGATGTTGATTATTTTCCACTTGAGAGAGGTATGTGGCATACTTGTTGATTATATATCCAAGTTGGAGCCCTTCTCTCAATGTGAAGCAAAGATCCCTCTTTCACATGTTTGTGGTGGATAAGTTGAGTATTCTCCTTAAGATGACAACTTGTCTCTTCTTCATTAAAATCCACCATAACAAACCTTTTTCAACTTTTACCCCGAACTACGAGGTTTTGATCCTTTATTGGTAGGCACAAGACTTTGTGTCTTGCCAAACACAAAAAATAAAAAAAAATATTTCTCATCTCCCCAATCAATCCCAAATAACAAACAACTTAACAAAAACACAAATACAACAAGATATTCCTATAGAATACTATAGATACTTAGGGTGCTAATACCTTCCCTTAGTATAACCAACCCCCGAACCTTAGATCTCTTTATTGCTTTGTCTTTGAATTACATATTTATGGGTTATTCTTTATTTTCCCCTTCCCTTGGATAAATTAAAGATGGGTGGTGATATCTTAAGATTTGTGAAGTCTAGCTAACTCAATAGATATGGTCTCTGATTCTCACCACGACAAATACGTTAGAAAATTTGTTTAATGCTCTATCTCATGATGATACTTGTTGCATGTTTCTCTTTGTTAATGAACTGTACTTTCTTTTACTTGTGTGTATCATGTTCCAAAGAGATTGGAAACATAATGAATTGAAATGAACAATAATTGATCAAATGTTATAATAATTAATTAGTTTAACCCTAGAACCTTAGTTAGGTTAAAATGTAAGGAAAGATGGACTTAGGTTATGATGAATAACTTAGATTGTGATGCTCATTTGTGAAAGGTACCTCGGTGTGTACTCATGAGCAAGTAGTCAATTAAGATGAATCGTTCCATCTACGAGAGTGCTCGAATGGCATGTGTAGAAACAATAGTCTAGTTGCGAATTAATGAAGTTTGTATGGAAACATGTTATGATAATTTAATTGATGAGTATAATCATATAATGATTAGTAAGATTAATCACATATAACTCATTTTCGTACTTATACCAAATTCGACTCTTATGTAATGTAGTGATTGGGATAGACGAATCATTGATTCGTAACCTCAAAGTAGGTTAGAGCCCGATAGAGGAATGGACATCAAAGTGGATTAGAGTCACACAGATGAATGAACTTCAAAGTGGGTTATATTCTCATAAAATAATGATCTACAAAAAAGGTTAGAGTCCCATGGAGGAGCAAATTTCACAGTTGAAAAGATGAATCATTGTACAGAGATACGTGTCATGTGTCTATAGTCCCAGACATGGAATCTACCCTAGAAAGATACTTCGTGTTTGCATTTCTGAGTAGTGATTTATTGAGTTATGTGGACTTTCGTGTTTGATATGAGCTTTTATAGACTTTCGTGTGTGATACTATAAAAATGTGAAAATTATGTAATAATTTGCACACTATGATGCAACATATTAAAGTAGCACATGTAGATTTATAATGTGTATGTGTCGTACAATAGTTGATTAAAGTAATGTTTAAAGCTTGATTAAAGTGTATGTATCTTGAGTTTCGTAACTCAAAGTGAAACGGGGTCAGATACGTTAGAAAGTATTTTAATGCTCTATCTCATGATGATACTTATTGCATGTTTCTCTTTGTTATTAGACCGCACTTTCTTTTACTTGTGTGTATCATGTTCCAAAGAGATTGAAAACGTAATGAATTAAAATGAACAATAATTGATTGAATTTTATGATAATTAATTAGTTTAACCCTAGGACCTTAGTTAGGTTAAAATGTAAGGAAAGATGGACTTAGATTATGATGAATAACTTAGGTTGTGATGCTCATTTGTGAAAGGTACCTCGGTGTGTACCCATGAGCAAGTAGTCATTTGAGATGAATTGTTCCATCTACGAGAGTGCTCGAATGGCATGTGTGGGAACAATAGTCTAGTGGCGAATTAATGAACTTTGTATGGAAACATGTTATGATAATGTGATTGATATGTATAATCATATAATGATTGGTAAGAGTAATCACATATAACCCATTTTCGTGCTTATATCGAATTCGACTCTTATGTAATGTAGTGATCGGGATAGACGAATCAATGATTCGTAACCTCAAAGTGGGTTAGAGTCCGATAGAGGAATGGACATCAAAGTCGATTAGAGTCACATAGATGAATGAACTTTAAAGTGGGTTAGAGTCCCATAAAGGAAAGATCTAGGGATAGAAATCGGACCCATAACCAGCGGGTACCTGCAAAGTTTACCCATAACGAGAAGGATAAAAACCCGCAAAATGGGTACGAGCACGGTAATGGGCAATTACCCATTAAAATAAGCGGGTGGGCATGGGTACGGGCACCTTAGTACCCAACTCGCCCTATCCCCGCACAATATATATATATATATATATATATATCTGTGTGTGTGTGTGTGCGCGAGCGCGTACATGTGTGTGTGTGTGTGTGTGTGTGTGTGCACTTGTGTGCGTGTACGTGTGCATGTGTATGTGTGTGTGCTTGTTTATTTTTATTATTATATACACAAGTTAATTTATCAATTTTATTAAATACACCACAATTAAACTTGTATGCATTTTTATATAAATGTTTGTTTATTTCTTAACTCAACAATAACATCCTTGGATTTTTTTAATAATATTAAAAAATTAAAATTACATGAAAAATTATAATTGATCAAATATTTTTATTAGAAATGCGGGTAAACGGGTATGGATACGGGTACTTAAGTACCCATAGGGTACGAGTACAGGCACAAATGTTGGTGCCCATGCGGGTATGGGCTCGAGTACGGGGATTTTTTTAAAATGTGGGTATGGTACGGGGACGGGTACTATAGTACCCTACGCATACCCTACCCATTGCCATCCCTAGAATGATCTTTAAAGTGGGTTAGAGTCCCATAGAGAAGCAAATTTCACAGTGGAAAAGATGAATCATTGTACAGAGATACGTGACATGTGTCTATAGACCCAAACATGGAATCAGTTGGTGAAAGATATTTTGTGTTTGCATTTCCGAGTAGTGATTTATTAAGTTATGTGGACTCATGTTTATATGCTTCTATACTAAGCAAAAATCCCATTAATATTTAAGCTTTTGTTTTATTGTCTAAGTGTGTACAAGTAGGATAAAGTTGAATGGTTTAAGCTAGAATATCGTTTAGTAACCCTTTAGAGTCGAGCGGAACCATAAGATACGAGAACTCAATGAGATTATTATCCCACCCTATTATATTGTTGAATTTTAGGTAATTCAAGGCAAGACAAATGGAAAAGCAATGTTGTTTTAAGGAGTTCGAAGATTTTCTGATGCTTCATAGTTGTTTTCGCTGTTCATAAGTATATTTTGGGTATATCCTAGTTTTGATTAGGCACTATTGTATATAATATGCCGTGTAATGTATATTATACTTTTGGACATGTATATAAGAATGATGCTGTTAGGAACTTATGTTATGTCAGTATCAATTAACATTATGTGTAATATTATTCTAGATGTATATTATATGTGGGTTTTACACTTTGTCTAAAAAAACTAACATTGTTTTGTTGGGTCATCAATTATTTGGGGTTATCATGAGGGAACATTTTTCATTGGGGCCTTTATTTATAAATAACACACCTTGTGAGAGACTACACCACATACTCACCTAAAACCTTAAGGTGATATATGTGTGGATTCTCTCACTTATAAAATGCTCAATCTCCACTTTTCCAATCAATATGGGACTTCCTCACATTTTTTTTATCAATACTTCCAACTCACACTTGTTTTTCTTAACACCCGCCTGTAACACCTCAAAATTTGCTCTCTTATTTATACCCAATAAGTGGCTTATGCTTCACACTTCATTTGCATTTAGGTCATGAACATTACATATACATCATTGGTTTTCTCAAGGCATGGTGTCAAGGGTGTCACCATCTTTATATTGTGCAAGGCAAGGAGACTGAGATACACTAATTCATAAATCCACAAAGGCTCACCATACCTCAAAGACAACTCATATGGCCCATCATGTCATCAAGAGTTTTGAATTTGGCAAAAGAATGAAGGAATAGTGCACTCTTATGATGGTTGGTCACCAACTAGGGTTTTGACCTTTTGAGCTTGAGACACCTCCATGAGTAGGGTTCTTGGGTCTTTGACATCATCTCATCACATGAATCATCTTGGTTTGAGGCAATCTACATCATAGTCAGAAGAATTTGGATTCTGAGGATCAATAATTTTCTCTTGACTTTTGGGGACCAAATTAGGGTTTTGCATAAAAGTTAGTTTATTTCTGATTTTTGGGCAAGAGTTGATTCTATGATATTCCATATGTTCCCAAGTGTCTATGAATGGAATTTGAGCCACCAATTGCATTCATAAGGGTTCTAATTGGAGGATTAGTTGAAAATCAAGAAATTGGGGAAAAAGTTAATTAATCAGGGAAAAAGTCAACTCTTGACTTTTCAAGGTCAAAATCATGTTCCTCATGTCGAACATGGCCAATGCGTGAAATTTAATCAAGAAATGTCGAGAGGATCATGAAAAAATCAAGAAGGGTGAAAATTACTATTGTGGGAAATTAGGGTTTTTAGAGACTTTCCATTTTGGGAAAGTTCTCACCCTTTTCAGCCGTGATACAAGCTCAGTTTTCATCATGTTATAAGCATCTTTTGAAAAATCCTTTCAAATGAAAGAGTTAGAGTATTCCTTAGGCTTTCCAACCATATGTGGTTCATTTCATTTGGATCATTATTGAAGGAGTTATGCTCATGCAAAGATCAGGGTTTAAAAGTGGCTCAACATGAAAATAACTTAGAAAATTTTCAAGTCCATGGCAGCTCGTGTGTGATGATTTTCTAGCCTATTTTTCACCATGAATACAACCCTCAATCCATTTGACTTCAACATGAAAAGTATAGTTTGGAGTATTCCCTTTAAAATGAGTACAAGAAGTGAGGTATTTAGATGGCTATTCATGAAGATACATCCTTCTAAAATCCAAGAAAATCACCCTTGTGAAGGTGATGCCAAGTTCATGCCACACCCCATGCCCTGGCAGCCTTGGGAGTTTCATCTTTAAGTTCACATTACATCATGTTCAAGACCTTAAATTCCATTCCTTTTAACATCAAACTTGTAGTGTCAAGTTTCCCCTTTAATGTGATACCAAAACCATCCATTTTTGTTCCATATTCATCAAGATTCACACTTCTAAAGCCACCATCATGAACATGCTTGCCATGCCATGCTACCTCACTCAAGAGCCAAATTAGAAACATAGCTGTCCTTGCAGAACATTACCATGCGCTTTTTACTCCATGTCACTCCTCATTACTCTTTTTGGCCACACAAACCACTTACATCATGCATGCCACATTAACATCACACACATCATCATACCAGTTGTTCATGAATTGTGCCAGCTCATGCTCACATTAACATCACACACATCATCATCACACATAACATCACTCCATGCACATGAACAATCTCTCCAACCCGTGCCAACACTATCATTCTCTCATTTTTTTCATTTTTTGATTAAGCTCTTAACTACACATCTAACTGAAATCTAACCCGGATTAAAGTCTTAACCATCATTTAACCTTCCATATATAAGCCCTAGCTACCTCATAACCAAGTTAGTTACAACCACTTTTCACCACTCTCCAAACTTTCTCATTTTTTGCTCTCCCTTTCGAAACTCTCTCCATAAGCTCTCTCTCTGCATTCACCTTCAATATCTATCATCAACAATCATCAATGGAGCTTCTGTGTGCATTGGATTGAAGCTGGAAGTGCTCCATCATTGGGTTCGAGTTTTACTTTCATCATCATCAATCTCAATTTCTAGCAAGATTCAAGTTATTCTATACGTTTATTTCGCATCCAGAGGTGATTTGAAAGTGTATACAAAGTTGCTAGGGGTTTCTTGAAGGATTTGCAGTGAACTCCATTAAGGCCAGTGAGATCTTCTTAATTTTATTGTTTACGTAGTTTCATGTGTTGGGAATGGTGGACGGGAGCTGTATTGAAGTCCTATGGAGTGTAGGCCGTGTTTGCTGATAGAAAATAGGTTGTATGCATAGTTTTAGATTTTCAGATCTTGTTTTGTTTCGCTTCGTTTTCGTAGTTAGAGCAAGAATCAAGAAAAACTAATTGCATTTTTGGAATCTACGTGGAAAACTGCATGAAGTAGTGCATTTCTTTTTAAGTTCTGGGAATTTCTACCACCGGCCACGGTGGCGCTGTGATCGGAGAAGACTACCAGAGCGGAGCTCCGATGTCTGTTATATTAAACCCTAGCTGCTTCATTCGCTTATGTGTTTGTTTCTCATCGGATCATAAAATTCCATGCTGACCATTCATGTGATTATAACGCATTAAAATGGCACCCTCCTCGTCACGTCATCTCTCATTCCCCTTTTATAATTTCCTTTTATTTTCTGAAATAATTGGATAACTGTTTTGTGTTAAGTATGCATATCCCCATACTTGCTACCATGTGCTTCACCTACAAGCCTTTGGATTTGCATATTATTTGATCAGCATGCGTGAGATTGATCCAACATCCACGATGGAGTCAATATAGTTGACTGGAGTCTATATTATAAGCCATCAGGCCCCGAGCGTGTTGGGCCATGTGCCTTTGATATGCGCACCCTCCATGTTTGAGCCCAGTTGTGAAACTAATTGAAATAAATTGCTGATTGCACCCCATGCTATTTTTGCCTTATTTTCATTTTCCTTTTTGATGCATGTTCAAAATCATTTTACTAAAAACAGTTCCACTTGCTAAAAAATTCTAAATAAATTCACAGGGATTCATAAAGGTGTCAACTAATTTTTGATAATTTTTATTTCCATTTTTAATTAGTTTTGTCATTTTTCTTTTAATTTAGTTTGTGATGTATTCCTATGATCATATTTTGGGCTATATGACTCATAATTGATTTTATACAAGGAGTTGTGAACTGAATTTTTGCATGATATTTGACACTTGATTTTAGGGTACATTGATAGACCTTGTGAAATTTTTTTGATATTTTTTAGACTAGTTTTATATGTGATTGTGGTGCCATTTTATGAATGTTTAACAATTGGTCATAAGTGACTTGTTTGGCTTAATTTGAGCATGTTAAAAGATGAATTATGAGCCTATCTTCTTGGTGTAATTGATCACTGATCCCATGATAACATGACTTATATGCCTTAATTTTTAGGACCTCTAATCTCATTCCATATGTGCTCAATACTTCATTGGTGTATGTGATTGTTAGAGCCTTGTCTTAGGATATGTTGATTATGCATCAATGCCAATTTTGAGGAGCTCTTAAGGCATTTTTAATTGCATGTTGTGGCACATTTATAAGCTTTCATATTTCATTATAGGTCATGTCTTGGTGAGTGTTGATTGAATTTTAATATGTTGAAGTTGGATATGAAATGCATCTTTTGTTTGCTCCTTCTTCTTGGGTCTTTTAAGACCATTCTCTTGCTAGCTTTTACAAGACTTGAAATATGATTAAACATGTTGTAGCTACTGACTTACGACACTTCCAATCATGTTACTTGACCTACAATTTCATCTTACTTGTTTGAAGTTGTATGACTTTAGATGTTGCCTAAATGTTAGGACTTGTGCTCATTTGTATGGATGCTCAATATGCTTTAACATGATGCATTCAATATACTTCTAATCTCATTTTGCATGACCTCTAATGTGGATATTGTCATACCCTAATTTTTAACCCTAAGATTTTTGCCATAGAATTTGGTTTATGTCTTAAGTGGTTCATTCAAGTGTGTTTCAAATTCAATATTTTCAAAATGACAAAGTGGCATAACTTGGTTTATGGTTTTCCTATGGCATCAAAGTTTGTTTCTTAATATCTTGGATTCAAATGGTTTGAATTAATTAAAAAAAGGATGAGCTTATTTGAAAAAGGGATTCATTTGGATTTTCAAAGAGCACTAATTGTTTTTAAGATTCGTCCTCGAATTTAAGTCCTCCGAGTGTCATTTCAAAGTGTACAAAATGGTTCCAAGATTCATATAAAAATCCACATTGATTTCAAGAACCATAATTTTAAGTACAAAATTCAAGTTGTGATTACAAATTCAAGTATGTGTCAATGCCCATTCGTGATTGGGTTTCGTACGATTCAAAGAGTTTCATTCATACAAAGCTCAAATTTAAGTCATCATAAGAGACCCACGTTCTTTACCAAAGTTCACATTGATTGTTATTTACAAGAAGTTCAAATTGATAATTCACATTCTAAGGTCAAGTTCGAGTTCAAAGTGCTTAAAGACTCATCATAAGTTGAAATTATGTTTAGAAGTGCAAGATTTCCAACATCCTTTATATGTTTCAAAATTCAAAAGTGAAGATTCATAAATTCATATCCTTATTCACATGTTACAAGCGCCTCAAGCTCTAAAAGCCGAGTCTAATTCATTACCACCTTGCATCGAGTATCGTGCTCATATTTAAACATGGACGTGGATGATATTTGCAAACAAGCAAAGGATCTTTCTTGATTGATTCAAATTTTATGAATTCAAAGCCAAGTGGTGCTATATTGTCATCCTTGCACAATACACCCTTTATGTGGCTCGTTCCAACACTAACAAGTGCCATCAGCGGATAATCGCATAAAATGGTAATGATGATGAATTATGCAATCAAGGCTGTAGAAGGTTTTAACATAAGAAATACAGGGAGAACTGAGTCATATTTTTTTGTTCTAAATTGGTGAGGAAGAAATACATGTAAAACAGGATATACATGATGGCAAGGTTACATTTAAAATCACAACACCATTCATACAGGGGAAGATCTTTTCGCCGGAACTGATAACTTGCGGAGGAGAAAGATCGTTGAAGATGGGCATTACTCATATCTTGCTGCGGATGCTTTGCCTGATTACCATCCAGTGCATCCATATCGTGGAAGACAAGTTGGAAGCCTCACCTTTACGAGTTATGAGTTGTGTCTCGTTACTCTGTCGTCGGCCCCTCATTATCTTGTACACACTGCATTGCAGGAAATTAAATTAGCATCGAATTAAATCATAAGGGAGAAATCAAGACTCCTTGGATACAATTCCAGAATTGCATCAGATTACAGACTCTTATACTCGTGCACAACATTATGAGAATAACGGAGTGAACAATCACATGTTGGAGCTACCTGGGCAGAATCAATACAGTCATGGATAATTCCGCCATTCGATGGCTACAATAGATTCGTGACACTTAACATATCAAAATTTGACTTGTTGAAGTATGTTACAGTCAATGAAAAACCTGGAAAATTATGCAAGAACTCAAGACTGTCAGTGATGGATAAAGAGTAAGAAAAGCGAAAGCTCGATGTTGTTACAGCAGCTCGATGTTAATTTTTTGCAGCAGCTTGTTATTCCCTTTAACAAGTGCATCTGGCATCAAAATGAAATTGGGATCAGTAACCAAATTAATGGGGAACCGAAACAGAAATAAATCACCTGTCCACAAGCCATCAAGACTGCAGTCATGTTCTGCGAACAGAAACAAATTACCAAGCAGCAAGCGCGAAGAGCGGCACGATATCTTCAGCATTTTTTACGCAAATCACAGCTCATAACAAAAGTTATTTTCTTTCTGAAGTGAAATCAGCAAGCATTACATATAAACACGGTTTTGTGGATTAACTTGTAGTGCTCCTTTACCTGTATGTAGTAGTATATTTATCTAATTGAGAGAAAAGGTACTTTCACTATACACTTGGAACCACGACATACTGGTATATTTGAATTCTTGGAATCGAACCATGGAAAGGAAAGAGCAGCGTGCTCCAGGAGACAAGGAAGGCAAACTTCCATCCACTGCAAGTCACAAACCAATAATCTTTAATTCACAATCAGACGGCATAATTTCGTTTCCAAAAGAGAATCTGACAACATTATCTTGTGCATTCAAGTTCAAATCAAAATTTTTAGAATCACTCAATTAATTTAGCAGATTGAGTTAAGTGGAAATAATAGGAGAAATCAGAGTAAATCGAAGAATCGTAAGTATCAAACATTTCCAAAACAAGATCAGCAAAGCATCAACTTTTCAAAATGAGAGCAGAAGGATTTAATCACATCATCGCGAGCATATTTTCTCATTCAAATCAGAACCGGCGAAATAATCTCGGCATTCAAGTCATTATTAACGCATTCAATTCATTCATGCCTATATAAAGAATCACAGATACACACATTGGGGGAGGAAAAAAAAAGAGGAAAAACATTGCAGTAAAAAAGGGTTTCACACACACAAAGCAGTACCCACGATTCTCCTTTCAAAATCGTCACCACATCACAACAGGGGATATCAATACACACGAAAAAAAACCACTCCACAGACGTAGCAACCAAACCGTCAATTCCATAACCCAATCAAAAGGAAACACAGAGATTCGGAAGCATATCTATTCATCATCATCTCAAAGGATGCAACAGACAAAGAAAGGAGCAGAACAACGCAAACAAAATCACAAGAAGGTAAAAGATGAAGAATCTTCCCTGAAGGAGAATCCATTCGCGTCATGCTCGCAGCTCTTGCCGGCCCTTTTATTTTTTCCGTCTTTTATTTTTGCTTGCCATCTCTGTAAATTGTAACCTCTGAAATATAGTAAATTGGGGTTGGGTTTTTGTGGGATTTAGGGTAGTTAGGTTTTCTGTTTGACCGATCGAGAGAGTTAGAGAGGTTGGAGAGGAAACGGAAGCGGCGGCGCCGCCATGGTTTCAAAACCCTAATTTTTCCTTTCGTGAGAGAAGGAGAACGAGAGAGGGGAGAGACGAGAGTGAGATTCTGTTTGGAATCTTTTTCTTTTTTTTTTCTTTTGTTTGTTGTTTTGATTCCATACACACGCATACGTTCGCCCTACCGTGCACTCTCATTTGTGTGCATTGGATCACATGCCTGCAAATCCAGAGGTTGAGATCTAAGGGTCCACGATGGACCCTCTCTCCCTCGTAGCACTAGATCCTCCCATTTCATTTATCTTTCTTTTTTAACCTTTTAACTTTTTTATTTATTAATCAAAAAAATCTAATTTTTGTTTTTCTATAATTAAAAAATAAGTAGACTTTTAATCTAAAAAAAAAATATTTCTTTTATTATTAATATGTCTTTTAATATATAACTAAATTTAATAAATTGAAAACCTTTTTTTATTAGTAGAATCTTTTTTATATAAAAAAAAACTATTATTCATTAAAATACTAAAACTAAAACTCTTTTTATTAATAAAAACTTTTTTTTAACTCCTTTTAATTTAACTTTAAACCAAATAATAACAATAACTTTTTTTCTTTCTTTTAAATAATTAAAAAAAAAATTAATAAAAAAAAACCCTTTAACTCTTCTTCAAAAAATAATCTTTAAGCATAACTCCCAAAATAAAAAATAAACCTTTCTCCCTTAAAAAATCAAAACTCTTTTTTCTTAATAATCCGCTCCCATTAGAATCCCTCGTTGTGCACTTAATCGTACGCTTGTGTGAAATAGGTTAGAATTTTTTATATCATGCCTTGCTTGTGTCTTTGTTTGTTTATCATTATATGTGATGTATGCATGCCTTTGTGTTCTAAACCTTTGCAAAACATTAAAACTCTCGATCCAACGTCGAGCCCATTTTTTACCCATGTAAGTCGATTGCCTTTAGGCATCGCATTCAACCTTTTGGTCACTAGACACAAGACTAGCACCACTTTGCTAGCACTCTCGCTTAAATCTTCTAATAATCGATTGCATTAACATCCAAGGGAAAATCCCATGCATGGTAATTAATTATCGTGCATGGTGCATATGCATTTCATACTTCCCTATAGGTCTCCCTACCCCTTAACCCTTAGCAAAACAGATAACAAAATAACATAAAATAAATCAAGAGGTTCCTGTAGAGTACTACAGATATCTAGGATGCTAACACCTTCCCTAGATATAACCAACCCCCGAACTTATAATGTTAGTGCATTTATATTGCATTGTGGGTATTCGGTTTTTTCTCCCTTCCCTTGGATAAAATCAAAGACCGGTGGTGACATTAAAAATGCGATCCTAGTTAACAAATAACTATGGTATCCAATTTTCACCGCAACAGAAATGGCGACTTCACTGGGGATTCTCATAAGAGGGTTCCCCCTAACTTGATCTTTTTTATGTTATCTGTTATATTTGTTGGTTTTGCCGTTTGGAGGGATTCTTGAGTGGTGAGAGTCCTAGACCCGGACTTGAGTGAATTATAGGAGATGATATGGTCAAGGGTACTTTGACGGAGTCGATTCCTGAAAAGTCGAATTGAGAAAATCATCGATCTGTTTAGGTTCTTTTGAACTTAATATTGTTTGAATGAGTTCATTCGTGAAAACAGTATTAACTTCGACCAAGAACCCTTAAGACTGAGGACCGTAGCACCTTTAAACCCACTTGGCCTTTTAGAATGTAGTGCGGTGACTATGCGGGAGTCTATTTCCAAATAGTTGTCACGTGATACTACACTCGGACGAGATCCTCTTGAGAATATTATTGAATACCAAGTGATTTGGGAAGTCGATAATATTCGAAAGATGGGTCGTAGACTCTGGGAACTTTTAGAACCCATTCGGCAGGTACATTTGAAACCATACTACCTTATGGGATGGGTAGACCTTGACTCCGTTCACGCTCCTTTGAACCTAGGACCCTTGTTTGTTTGTTTGCTTATGTGTGCTCTGTGCTTTGTCTTTGTGTTTGCATCCATGCATCCATTAGCATCATATCATAAAGATTTGGGGAACTTAGTCTTGTTTGTAAACATCGTAAGGATATCATGGACTCTAAAAAAAAAGAACGTTGAAGTACACTTACAATAGTCTTAACTTGGACGATCTAAGGAGACTGAAGACTTTGCGGGCAAATGAAGAAAGGTTCAAGACCAGATATGGGAAGTTATCATCTTCGTTCTACTGACATCTATCATTATCAGTTGATACCTAACCCTGGAGAATCTTTCTCCACTAATGGAGTTACCAATTTAGGACAAGTATCCATCTCTCAATTTCGATTGATATTCGAGCTAAGATAACTACAAAAAGAGGATTTGTTGGAAAAAGGTTACTTCTTGCATAAAAGAAAAGCTCAAAGACGCCTTATTCCATTCTAATCTTCAGTCAACACTTCTAGAAGAAGCTCAATTGGAAGAAGCCCAAAGGACTCAAAGAAGACCGTTGGAAGAGTCTCCTTAGATCCATCATTATTAGCTTTTATTTAGCTTTAGGTTATGACTGTTGTAAGGTGTTCATATGCGTTTTAATTTTTGTATTAAACCAATCATTTAGTATTCCGGTACTAATGACTGTAACCATTTTTTAATGATTATTAAGACGAGCCTTTTGATATTCCTTGATGATTATAAATAGCCGAGTTCCATGAATCTTGTTGCATCATACGCATCATTTGCATTCGGATTTGCATTCCTTTGCATTCCAAGTTCTCATTCGTGTCTCTCTTCTCAGACCCCGAATCATCGATACGATACTCTAGTCGGTCGTAAGAAAAAGATGGATCATTTGGAACAGGAAAACCAAGCACTCCGAGCGGAGATTGCCACTCTAAAGGCCAACATGGAAACTTTTTCTACTACTATGAAGAATTTGATAGACACTCAAGATCATGAAAAGCAAGAACTTCGCGACGAGGTTGCAGACTTAAAGATTACCAAGAGGAGCCTGATGGATTTGGTCAAAGAGTTGGCCATATCCCAACGCCAGGATGGATTTTCTGCCTCCTCAGCCAACCAACCAGTTGAACGAAGTGGTGAATTTTTGGATATCCCTGTGCTCTACGCTAATATGTTCCCTACCCTCTTACAATATGGTTTAATCAAGAAGGAAACTCCACTATCCGTCCTGGTGACCCATGGGAGTTATTTCAAAGCTGATGCCTTCCGTGCCTTCCATCAAGGGGCACCCGGCCATGACATCGAGGAATGTCATGTTTTGAAGAAGAAAGTGAAAGAGATGGTTCAGAAGGGAGTCTTGTCTTTCGAATTGTGCGAACCCCAAGTTGAGATACATCTCTTACTTGAACAAGAAGTAATCCCCTCCTTGCACATGGTGGATTGATACAGAGGACGGTTTTCTCTAGGATATGTCTCGCCATATTTTAAGCTTATTTGCTGTTTTCATATGTAATTTTCTGCGTTCGTTAATGCACTTGTTTTGCGTGTGAGGACTTGTTATTTTGAATAATTAATGCAATGAATAATGTTTGTCTTGAAGAAATCCATTCGTTTCACTCATTTTAAATGCTTTATTCTGTTAAAATGCCAATGCTACCTGATCTCTTGTTTAGGCAGAGAATTGGAGGGAGGATGACGAATCAAAAACACAAGATCTCTTGTTGTATGCTTTTGAATAAGATTCTGCTGAGGATGTAAGGCATTGTTTCAAATCCCAAACACCGGAGATATAAGGGAGATAAACCCTCTTTAACCCCTTTGAGCCTTGAAGTAGGAGTTTTCTTTTCTAAATAAAAAAAACTCTCAATTTTAACCTGGGGCAGGGTAGTGTTCAGTTAAGCTGATCGAGCGCCCAAACTTTCAAAAAGATAGTGAACATCCGAGAATCCACTTTATCTATCCCTTACAAGTTAAGAGGCTGGAAGTCAAATCCATAATGATTATCCCTTGACTATCTAAAGAGTGAGGCAGTCACAATCCTTTTAAAAAGGTCAAAACGACTTAGAGTCACACGACTTGTTCCTAAATCAAAAAGAAAAAAAAAAGAAAAAATCCCGCTGAGTCAAAACCTATGAAGGAGACTTAGGAAAAATTGGGGCATCCCGCTGGACTTCAAATTCAAATCCAAGAGACTCAGTCCAGGCAAAAGTTAGGGAATGAAAAACAAAAAAAAAACAAAAATAAAGGATTATAAAGAAAAATCCTCAATAAATAACAAAGTCGTGTGACCAAACGCCAAAAGTAAATAGGTGAGTGACTGTCATGTCCAAAGCCTCAGTGGTTTCTCAACCGTATAAAAAAAACTCCTTTTGAGAGATGAGTGCTCGCGTCAGGTTAACTGAATGTAGGGCCGAAGAACATCACGAAGAATGGGTGGGTACAAATAAACTTTGAGTCTTTATCCTTTGTTTCTTAAACCGTGAACCAAGCCACGATACAACCCTTAAAAGACCTAATTGAAGCAGGGTTTATTTTGAAAGCATACTAATTGAGATAACGTTTCCTGACTCCTATGAGCAACGCTCAAAATTTGTGTTGGCTTTGTAAAATTAATCTATTCCATATCCCAACTAGTGATTCGGTCACAGGTTATTGCGATATTTTTTCTAAAAAACTTCAAGACAAACGTGTGTGTTGCATTACCCACTTCAGAATTAACATTTTCTACATGCTAACGTTGCTCGACATCATAGAAGCTTGCATATGAGCATTAATAATGAGCTAGGTCTTTTGAGACTTGAAACTTTGATGAGTAAATGGAAAATTACTTCAGAAAGATTATCGTATCCAGGGGCATGTTTCCTAAAGACACCGCTGAATAGGGGCAAGTTATTCTCTGTTGCTGCTTCCATAATCTGACCCCAAGGGGCAAGCTTGAAGACTCAGTTGCACAAAATACAGTCAATCTGGGACAGTTATGTCGAGATTCTACAAATCTTTCAAGAGTTGGAAGACATTGGAACATTTTGGGATGCCAATTTTTCTGTAAAATCCTCTTGGAATGACTTCCACATAATACAGTCGATCTGGGGCAATTACGTCGAGATTAGATAAATCTCTCCAAATTCGATGGCTTAGTTGTACAGAACACCATCAGTCTGGGGCAGTTACGTCGAGATTCTACAAATCTCTCCAAGAGTTTGAAAACATTGGGACATTTTGGATGCCAAGTTTTTTGTAAAATCCTCTTGAGATGACTTCTTCTTATCAACCATGTGATCTATGGCATTTGAGAATCGAAGATTATTTCATCCATTCACAACAACTGTTGTTCAAAATGGCGACTACCACGCAATTCATCAATGCAGAACTACTCTTGTTCTCACAACATTATACCAAGAGTTTCTATCCTAAGTGATGTGGCGACTCCCCAATAAGTCTCTACTACAGCAGTCATAACAATTCCCCGATAAATCTCTACTTCAAGCAGCTATGGCACGTTTGATGCGAGAATTCCCTAGTTGGTGACCTAAGAATTCCCAGTGAATTTCCTTGGCTTCAACCTTCTCCAGAGAAGTGAATGTTTATTTCATTCCTCAACGGACTTCTTACAACTTCAATCTTTCCAAGCAAAATGGATGTTTATTTCATCCCCATGAAGTCTCAACTCTGACATCTTCAGTTTACGACTTTGATCCGAGCTTCCCCAAATGAAGTGGATATTTAGTGTATCCCCTGTGTGGCCTCAGCTCTGGCATTTCCAATTACAACTTCTTTTTAGACTACTTCAGTTCGCAGTGGATATTTATTTTATCCCCCATGAAGTCTCTCCATTCATGAGTTAGATCCTTTCCTAGTGGATCTTTCTCATTCTCAACAGAGTGACCGGATTCATCTTGACAATTCCGTAAGAGAAGTCATGATGATCATCCCCAAGTGGAGTGCTCTCTTTTCCTTAGAGAAGTTTACAGCCTTGAAGCAGGACTTTGTTTCCATATGTGGTTTTCTATTCATCCCCAATAATGCTTCTATCTTGTAGAGATTAGCTGAGTATTCGTGTTGAGATGTTTATTTCATCTCCGGTTTACTTCTCTCTATCTGTTTTGTCAGCATAAGCATAACATACATTCATTCATATAGATACATAGCATCGGTGCATTTTGCATTTTTGTGCTTGTTTGTTTATTCTTTCACCTTGGTTGTGTTTACCCCCAAGTGATCGGGTTTGTCTTCTCCCTCCAAGTAGAGTCGTCAGCCCTAAGCAGAAAGCGCACATCCTTTCTAATTCCCCACTGAGTTCGATCCTCGTGGAAGATGGTTGCTTTAGTTTTCTTTTCCATATTTGGATAAAGATAAACCCCAGTTGAGTTCATTCCTCACTGGATAGAGTCTTGCTTTAGCATTTCTCTTCGGTTATTTCCTGAATTGAACTTTGGTCCCTGGCAATCACAGTTTTGATTCTCTCTAGGCTTTGGATTCTAGATTGAGCGTGCATTTATTTTGCACTTTGTCTCCCCAGGTAAAATCTATTTAAAGATCACCTTTGAAGACAAAATATTTCTCCAGCAGTGTTATTACAATACTTTCTCAGAATGTATATTCAGATAACAAGTGGCAGCCTCTTTATTTGAGCAGCTTGTTTTGTTCTCAGATTTTCTATTAGGATGACAAATGGCAGTCTCTTTTCAAGACAGTTTGTCTACCCCCAGAAGTTATCAAGATCATCAACTTGTTCTCCATCAAATGGCATCTCTCCGGAAATCCGTCAGAGAAGTTTATTGAAGACTTTACAGGTTTTCTCTTTATTTGAGAATTCATGTTACAATGATTTTATTTCAAACTATAGCAATATTGCTCCTCAGTGATATTCTCCCAGTGAGTCCACTATTCAAAGTTACTTCCATCAAATGGCATCTCTCCGAGAAGTTTGGTGAAGATTATTACAGTTGATCTTCCTCTTTATTTGAGAAGACGTATTTTGCAAGTCAGCCAACCTGCATCTCTTTTTGAAGATCCCTGGTGATATTTTCTAATCTCCAGTAAGTTATGGATTCCCGCTGAGGTCTTCAATCTCCAGTGAAATTCCAATCCCTTGTGAAGGTGCTTCCCCATAAGTATTCACCTTTCTAGGAGGAATTCAAGACTTTTGCTCGAGGCAGACAACCTCGTAGCTCTTATTTCAAGACTTTGCTCGAGGCAGACAACCTCTTAGCATTTATTTCAAGACCCGCTCGTGGCATACAACCTTGAAGCGTTTATTTTCAAACCTTCTCGTGACATACAACCTCACAACATTTTATTTGAAAACCCGTTCATGGCATACAACCTTGAAGCGTTGGGGAAGTTTATTTACCCTTTCTAAATGGAACATTTAGTTAAAGAAGAAGCTGAATCATATTTTGATCATTAGAAGCTTATTTTGGTTATTACCTTTGCTTAGGCTACCAAGTTTGGTAGTAGGTCATCTTTCCTTTTGTGTTCACCCTTACTTAGGCTACCGTGTTTGGTAGTAGGTGATCTCTCCTTTCAAGTATATTACCTTTGCTTAGGCTATCATATGTTTGATAGTAGGTAATATGTTTATCTTTTGGTCAGATACCTTTGCTTAGGCTACCAAGCTTGGTAGTAGGTCATCTTCCCTTTTGTGTTTACCTCTGCTTAGGCTATCTTATGTTTGATAGTAGGTAACTCACCTTTCTTTTGGGTCGGACACCTCTGCTTAGGCTGCCACAAGTTGGCAGTAGGTGATCCTTCTTTTCCAGTCTATTACCTCTGCTTAGGCTATCGTGTTTGATAGTAGGTAATATGTCTTCACTTTGGTCAGATACCTTTTCTTAGGCTACCAAGCTTGGTAGTAGGTCATCTTCCCTTTTGTGTTTACCTCTGCTTAGGCTATCATATGTTTGATAGTAGGTAACATATCTTTTCTTTTGGTCGGACGCCTTTGCTTAGGCTGCCACAAGTTGGCAGTAGGTGATCCTTATTTCAAGTCTATTACCTTTGCTTAGGCTATCATATGTTTGATAGTAGGTAATATACCGTATCTTTTTGGTCAGATACCTTTGCTTAGGCTACCAAGTTTGGTAGTAGGTCATCTTTCCTCGTGTGTTTACCTTTGCTTAGGTTATCACATGTGTGATAGTAGGTAATACAAATATTTTCTTATTGGTCAGACACCTTTGCTTAGGCTACCATGTTTGGTAGTAGGTGATCTCTCCTTTCAGGTTATTACCTCTACTTAGGCTATCATATGTTTGATAGTAGGTAATATGTCTATCTTTTTTGGTCAGATACCTTTTCTTAGGCTACCGTGTTTGGTAGTAGGCGATCTCTCCTTTCTAGTCTATTACCTTTGCTTAGGCTACCATATGTTTGGTAGTAGGTAATATATGTTCCCTTCATTTAAATTGGATGCCTTTGCTTAGGCTACCATTGTTGGCAGGAAGTTATCCTTTTTTTTTCAAGTTTCTTGCCTGTTGTTTAGGCTATCATATCCTTGGTAGTAGGCAATACACACCTTTGTTTTATTGGGAGATACCATGCGGTTAAACTATCCTGTGATTATCAGTAGGTGATCTCTCCTCCCTAGTTTATTACATCTGCTTAGGCTATCATGTGTGATAGTAGGTAATATACTCCATTTATTTCAATTGGATACCTTCGCTTAGGCTACCAGCTGTTGGTAGTAAGTTATCCTTCCTTTCAAGTGTCTTGCCTTATGTTTAAGCTACCCTGTGATTGTCAGTTGGTAGTCTCTTCCCCAGTGGAGTTGAGTTTCATCCCCAGTGGAGTTGGATCTTTCCCCGTGGAGTCTTGCTAAGTTGTTCCTCGTCGGGTCTTCCATTCTTTAACTATGTTTCGATGTTAACTGAATGCTATTATCCCCTGTGACATCATTCTCCACAGGATCTTTGTCTTGCATTTCATTTCATATCATATCATGTGCATCTTGTGGCATCTTAGGGCCAAAAATTGTGCATGCTTGTATTTAAGTATCTCCTATCACGTCGAGACGAAGATTTCAATCTCCATATCTCTGGATAGAAGAAACTTAAATAGGGGCATCTGTCATACCCTAATTTTTAACCCTAAGATCCCACCTCTTCATGCATCATCTCGCATAACATCTTTAGGTCATAGGATCTTGTATGGGTGTTTATCTACGACTAACAAGTTTGTGCAGGTGCATTAATTTCAAGTGGAGAATTCTCACAATCAAGCATTTCAGGGCATAACCATTTTGATTCAAAGATCAGGGTTTTCTTTCTGTTGAGCACGGTCAGGATTTTGTGGCAAGCCATATCACAAGATTGTATCCTCATTTCCATAGATTCTTCAAGATTAAGAAATGTGTTTGTTCTATGAGATGAGCACGGCAAGGAAGGATAATGAATTCATGGATTCAAGAATGATCAAATGCCACTAAGATCTTAGGCATTTATTTTGCCATAGATTTGGTTTATGTCTTAAGTGGTTCATTCAAGTGTGTTTCAAATTCAATATTTTCAAAATGACAAAGTGGCATAACTTGGTTTATGGTTTTCCTATGGCATCAAAGTTTGTTTCTTAATATCTTGGATTCAAATGGTTTGAATTAATTAAAAAAAGGCTGAGCTTATTTGAAAAAGGGATTCTTTTGGATTTTCAAAGAGCACTAATTGTTTTTAAGATTCGTCCTCGAATTTAAGTCCTCCGAGTGTCATTTCAAAGTGTACAAAATGGTTCCAAGATTCATATAAAAATCCACATTGATTTCAAGAACCATATTTTTAAGTACAAAATTCAAGTTGTGATTACAAGTTCAAGTATGTGTCAATGCCCATTCGTGATTGGGTTTCGTACGATTCAAAGAGTTTCATTCATACAAAGCTCAAATTTAAGTCATCATAAGAGACCCACGTTCTTTACCAAAGTTCACATTGATTGTTATTTACAAGAAGTTCAAATTGATAATTCACATTCTAAGGTCAAGTTCGAGTTCAAAGTGCTTAAAGATTCATCATAAGTTGAAATTATGTTTAGAAGTGCAAGATTTCCAACATCCTTTATATGTTTCAAAATTCAAAAGTGAAGATTCATAAATTCATATCCTTATTCACATGTTACAAGCGCCTCAAGCTCTAAAAGCCGAGTCTAATTCATTACCACCTTGCATCGAGTATCGTGCTCATATTTAAACATGGACGTGGATGATATTTGCAAACAAGCAAAGGATCTTTCTTGATTGATTCAAATTTTATGAATTCAAAGCCAAGTGGTGCTATATTGTCATCCTTGCACAATACACCCTTTATGTGGCTCGTTCCAACACTAACAAGTGCCATCAGCGGATAATCGCATAAAATGGTAATGATGATGAATTATGCAATCAAGGCTGTAGAAGGTTTTAACATAAGAAATACAGGGAGAACTGAGTCATATTTTTTTGTTCTAAATTGGTGAGGAAGAAATACATGTAAAACAGGATATACATGATGGCAAGGTTACATTTAAAATCACAACACCATTCATACAGGGGAAGACCTTTTCGCCGGAACTGATAACTTGCGGAGGAGAAAGATCGTTGAAGATGGGCATTACTCATATCTTGCTGCGGATGCTTTGCCTGATTACCATCCAGTGCATCCATATCGTGGAAGACAAGTTGGAAGCCTCACCTTTACGAGTTATGTGTTGCGTCTCATTACTCTGTCGTCGGCCCCTCATTATCCTGTACACACAGCATTGCAGGAAATTAAATTAGCATCGAATTAAATCATAAGGGAGAAATCAAGACTCCTTTGATACAATTCTAGAATTGCATCAGATTACAGACTCTTATACTCGTGCACAACATTATGAGAATAACGGAGTGAACAATCACATGTTGGAGCTACCTGGGAAGAATCAATACAGTCATGGATAATTCCGCCATTCGATGGCTACAATAGATTCGTGACACTTAACATATCAAAATTGGACTTGTTGAAGTATGTTACAGTCAATGAAAAACCTGGAAAATTATGCAAGAACTTAAGACTGTCAGTGATGGATAAAGAGTAAGAAAAGCGAAAGCTCGATGTTGTTACAGCAGCTCGATGTTAATTTTTTGCAGCAGCTTGTTATTCCCTTTAACAAGTGCATCTGGCATTAAAATGAAATTGGGATCAGTAACCAAATTAATGGTGAACCAAAACAGAAATAAATCACCTGTCCACAAGCCATCAAGACTGCAATCATGTTCTGCAAATAGAAACAAATTACCAAGCAGCAAGCGCGAAGAACGACACGATATCTTCAGCATTTGTTACGCAAATCACAGCTCATAACAAAAGTTATTTTCTTTCTGAAGTGAAATCAGCAAGCATTACATATAAACACGGTTTTGTGGATTAACTTGTAGTGCTCCTTTACCTGTATGTAGTAGTATATTTATCTAATTAAGAGAAAAGGTGCTTTCACTGTACACTTGGAACCACGGCATACTGGTATATTTGAATTCTTGGAATCGAACCATGGAAAGGAAAGAGCTGCGTGCTCCAGGAGACAAGGAAGGCAAACTTCCATCCACTGCAAGTCACAAACCAATAATCTTTAATTCACAATCAGACGGCATAATTTCGTTTCCAAAAGAGAATCTGACAACATTATCTTGTGCATTCAAGTTCAAATCAGAAATTTCATAATCACTCAATTAATTTAGCAGATTGAGTTAAGTGGAAATAATAGGAGAAATCAGAGTAAATCGAAGAATCGTAAGTATCAAACATTTCCAAAACAAGATCAGCAAAGCATCAACTTTTCAAAATGAGAGCAGAAGGATTTAATCACATCATCGCGAGCATATTTTCTCATTCAAATCAGAACTGGCGAAATAATCTCGGCATTCAAGTCATTATTAATGCATTCAATTCATTCATGCCTATATAAAGAATCACAGATACACACATTGGGGGAGGGGAAAAAAAAGAGGAAAAACATTGCAGTAAAAAAGGGTTTCACACACACAAAGCAGTACCCATGATTCTCCTTTCAAAATCGTCACCACATCACAACAGGGGATATCAATACACACGGAAAAAAACCACTCCACAGACGCAGCAACCAAACCGTCAATTCCATAACCCAATCAAAAGGAAACACAGAGATTCGAAAGCATATCTATTCATCATCATCTCAAAGGATGCAACAGACAAAGAAAGGAGCAGAACAACGCAAACAAAATCATAAGAAGGTAAAAGATGAAGAATCTTCCCTGAAGGAGAATCCATTCGCGTCATGCTCGCAGCTCTTGCCGACCCTTTTATTTTTTCCGTCTTTTATTTTTGCTTGTCATCTCTGTAAATTGTAACCTCTGAAATATAGTAAATTGGGGTTGGGTTTTTGTGGGATTTAGGGCAGTTAGGTTTTCTGTTTGACCGATCGAGAGAGTTAGAGAGGACAGAGAGGAAACGGAAGCGGCGGCGCCGCCATGGTTTCAAAACCCTAATTTTTCCTTTCGTGAGAGAAGGAGAACGGGAGAGGGGAGAGACGAGAGTGAGATTCCGTTTGGAATCTTTTTTTTTTCTTTTGTTTGTTGTTTTGATGCCATACACACGCATACGTTCGCCCTACCGTGCACTCTCATTTGTGTGCATTGGATCACATGCCTGCAAATCCAGAGGTTGAGATCTGAGGGTCCACGATGGACCCTCTCTCCCTCGTAGCACTAGATCCACCCGTTTCATTTATCTTTCTTTTTTAACCTTTTAACTTTTTTATTTATTAATCAAAAAAATCTAATTTTTGTTTTTCTATAATTAAAAAATAAGTAGACTTTTAATCTAAAAAAATATATAACTTTTATTATTAACATGTCTTTTAATACATAACTAAATTTAATAAATTGAAAGCCTTTTTTTATTAGTAGAATCTTTTTTATATAAAAAAAAACTATTATTCATTAAAATACTAAAACTAAAACTCTTTTTATTAATAAAAACTTTTTTTTAACTCCTTTTAATTTAACTTTAAACCAAATAATAACAATAACTTTTTTTTATTTCTTTTAAATAATTAAAAAAAAATTTAATAAAAAAAAACTCTTTAACTCTTCTTCAAAAAATAATCTTTAAGCATAACTCCCAAAATAAAAAATAAACCTTTCTCCCTTAAAAAATCAAAAATCTTTTTTCTTAATAAACCGCTCCCATTAGAATCCCTCGTTGTGCACTTAATCGTACGCTTATGTGAAATAGGTTAGAATTTTTTATATCATGCCTTGCTTGTGTCTTTGTTTGTTTATCATTATATGTGATGTATGCATGCCTTTGTGTTCTAAACCTTTTCAAAACATTAAAACTCTCGATCCAACGACGAGCCCATTTTTTACCCATGTAAGTCGATTGCCTATAGGCATCGCATTCAACCTTTTGGTCACTAGACACAAGACTAGCACCACTTTGCTAGCACTCTCGCTTAAATCTTTTAATAATCGATTGCATTAACATCCAAGGGAAAATCCCATGCATGGTAATTAATTATCGTGCATGGTGCATATGCATTTCATACTTCCTTATAGGTCTCCCTACCCCTTAACCCTTAGCAAAACAGATAACAAAATAACATAAAATAAATCAAGAGGTTCCTGTAGAGTATTACAGATATCTAGGATGCTAACACCTTTCCTAGGTATAACTAACCCCCGAACTTAGAATCTTAGTGCATTGCATTGCATTGTGGGTATTCGGTTTTTTCTCCCTTCCCTTGGATAAAATCAAAGACCGGTGGTGACATTAAAAATGCGATCCTAGTTAACAAATAACTATGGTATCCAATTTTCACCGCAACAGATATCAACTTACATGAAGCATGATGACCCATAATTGCATCCCATGATCAATGAAACATAACCTTGACTTGCATCTTTCAATTGCACTTTGTTTGATCAACTTGTCTAACCTTTTTTAGATTCAATTTTTCCCAATGCTTATAGGACTTAGACATGACTTATTAGGAGTCATTAGGTATTGACCCAAGCTTGTCTAACATGTGTATATACTCTTTATGTTCCACCTTTGTTTGCATCACAAGTTGTTGATTTTTGAGAACTAGTTGATTGTGCCTTGTGTTCACTTTGCCTTAATCCTTAAACATGTAATGACTTGAGATTCATGTGATGATTATAGGACATGTTTAGACATTGTAATATGGTTTACATACTGACTTGGTTCCATTGTATGCCCATTTCATCTTCACTTGTGTGCCCTACCTTATGATGAGATTGTTCCACTTCAGATGACATGTTCTTAAGAAAGATTGTCTTGATCTTTTGAAAGTGTTTAGATATGAATGTCATGATTCCATTTACACATTCTTAACCACATTTAACATGATGTTAGCTTCTGACTTTGATGAATATTCATGTCCTAATCCATTTACATGACTCCTAAACACTTATCTCACCTAGTTTGTGAACAACATGTAATTGTGTGATGTTTTGGTGCATAGTTTGAAATAGTTTGATTTCTTTTAACATCCTAACATAAGTAGAAGTTAATTAGGTATACTTACTGACCTATTCATGTTACCTAACTCTTATAACTCATCTTACATTGTTTATAGTTGTATGTTGCATCTAACACAAGTATAGGGCACCTAATCTTAGTTTAGGAACTTAATGCATAACTTTTCAAGTAATTGGTAACTAGTGCTTGTGATTTACCTTCTTTTAACCAAGGTTGCTTAAGTTGGATTATGAGGTAAGGTACATGAGTACATGATTACTCAACTCTTCTTTCATCTTTTTCTATTTTACTTTCTCTTATTCTTTCATTAGTGGATTGGGTGATATAATGCTTGTTTGTATAACTCTTTCACACCCCTTTGGGATCTTAGCTTAACCTTAATTTTTGATTAAGGTTAAGGTAGGATGAGCATTAGGTAATGCAATCCCTACTTGTCAATCTAGGTAGAAGTTCCTTCTTTTCTCTTCTTAACTCAACCCCTAGGACCAACAAATGCATGCTAACATTAGGACTACAATTAGTCTCCCTTTAGATTTTACTTTACAACTTTGAGTCTCTCCTCTCATCTCAAAACAAAATAAAAAACATGCAATAAAGACAACAAGTATTGTACGCCATGAGCCTTAAGTACATGGGAAATGAAAGGGGGGGTCTCCCTTCCCCTTTCTAGAGTGTTTAGTATACGTCCTGTTAGGGACGACCATGCGATGCATTCGTTCCTATGTCATAGACTTTAGAGCAGTATGAGTTACAAACAATAAATCGAAATACTTTCTTCTAAAAGACAATAAACAGACAAACGTCTTTCTCTTCTCATCTCAAACTCTCACTCGACGTAAGGGCATGCTTCTCCTTGTTCTACTACAAGCCGGTAACACGAGCCTCGATTCAGCGATTCGTAACACCTAAGCTAGAACATTAGCATTGCCCAGTAAAAAACACAAACAAAGCAGGGGTCACCCTTAGTGAGGGGAAATACGTTGCTCTGATTCTTCATTGGTTAATGGAGATACGTAGGCAGGAGATCGTGCGAGATCTTTACGAGAACAACGTTATTTATCAACCCTTTTGTCTCCCTTTAGCAACCCGTAGTGAGCCGAAATACGATGCTCTGATTCTCATTCGTGATGAGATACGTAGGCACGAGACGGCGATGTCTTAGTGAGCAAACTTCCACCCACAAAACCGTAGTCCGTTGAACTACGTCGACTCTGATTCTTCGTTCGTTCACGAAGATATGTAGGCATAGGATTGCGACGATCCTTGCAAGTCCTCTTTTTGGATTTCACCTTCCCTTTTCTCCCGTTTTGTTTCCGGTTAGCAGTTGAGCTTCAGATATCCTACACCCTTTGATCGATAACAACAAGCGTGGATCCCATCGAGTACGAGGACACGAGGAGGTGCTATTACCTTCCTCTCGCGTAACCGACTCCCGAACCCAGGCTATGGTTGCGATGAAAATTCCTTTCCCTTTGTTGAGGTTTTCTTTGATCATTTCTTTTCCCTGCGTTGGGATAAATAACATTCGGTGGCGACTCTTCTGTTCTTTTCTGCCGGTTGATTTTCGCAGATGTGACAGCTGGCGACTCTGCTGGGGACCTACTTTATTTATGGCATTGTTGCATGTTTACTATTTTATTACATCTACTTGCTTTTCATTTCACTGTTGCCATATATTATATGCTGGATTGTGCTGGATTTTTTCTGTTTGGTGGGCAGGGTGTTCTGAGAGATAAGCCCACTACCCAGGCTTGAGTATACATATAGGTTTTAGAGTGGATAGTCGTATTGCTTGCGTGGTGTTGACCACGTTAAGTGTTCGCGAGATCCACCACCAGACGAGGCCCATCTAGGAGATATATGATACTGCATGTTGATGCAGACCATTGGATATTCCTTTATAAGCTGTCGACTCTGGTGACCATTCTCGAGGACTCAGTTGAGGCACTTCTCCCAAGGGGAGATAATGGCAGACCAGAAATGGAAAACCCATTACGCTTCTCGATCTGAGGACCCGAAGCTGAGAACTTGCCATAGGATGACCTTTTTTGAGGGGGAATCAGTGGAGGCACTCCTCGATTGGCGATAATACTGTACCTAGAAGGATGAATGTATTATTGCTTCTCGACCTCAGTGCCAGAAGCTGAGGATCCTTCGTCTTTAGAACCCACATGTGAGAGGGGCTGGGTGTTTACAGGTTTGCAGGTGACTTTGACCTCCCACCTACCTGGTTTTCTGGTTCTTACAAAAGTCCACAGTTCATCTTATTATATTCAGATGGTTATTATTCACAGTCCTGCACTATTCACGGATCCACACTGACATTATTCACGGAGTCCAGCACAAACACGTGGCACTCTGATATCATGCCTTTGCATTGCATTTTCATATCCTAACATACATGTTTATTCATTTCCAGGTTTGTATTCTACCTTCGATTCCAGTCAGTGGGTCCTTTTGGGATGGATATTGAGAGGAAAAAGAAGAATATTATCATCTACAAATTCATAAAGCCAGTTCTAGGCCCTCTTGACAGTTTGAAAGCCATGGCTAATCCGGATGCATTGGGAGCTTTCAAAAAGAAGTATGGGCGGATTCTGTCTTTTGTCTGCAACGTCAGTGATTATGAATGTGGAGGTCTTCACACTTTGATACAATTATATGATCCTCCTCTGCTTTGTATTCCCAGACTATGTGTTGGCCCCTACCTTGGAGGAGCATTCGAACATCTTGAGGATTTCTATTAAAGAGGAGCCACCATTCTTCGAGTCTAAGAAGGATCCAGATTTTGAGGTTGTGGCCACTGCTCTTTATTTGAGCAAATCAACGTTGGAGGCCAACATCGCCAGTAAAGGAGAGTTTCGAGGTTATCATCTTGGATATCTGACGAAGATAGCTCAGGAAGCTGCTAAACACAAAAAATGGACTGTTTTCAATGACATATTAGCTCTCTGTGTATACGGTATTGTTCTGTTTCCGAACGTGCCCGAATTTGTTGATGTTGACGCCATCAGGATATTTACAATGCAAAATCCAGTACCCACTTTATTGGAGTGATCTTTACCATTCAGTCCATAACAGGAATGAAAAAAGAAGGGGGGATATGTCTACTGCTGTGCGCCTCTTTTTTTCAAGTGGTTTTCGCACCGTCTACCTCGTAAAGGTGCTTTCGTGGATACCAAGGACTCGTTGGACTGGCATCATCGATTGATGGGTTTGTCTACCAAAGATATCGTCTGGATAGATCATGGGTTACTCTACAAGGATGTTATTCATAGTTGTAGTGGGTTCCCCAATGTTCCGTTGATAGGAAGGAAATGGGGCATCAATTATAATCCCTCTCTAGCCATCAGGCAGTTCGGATACGCTCTGGAAAATCCACCGGTTGAGAGGAATGTGCAAGAGTCCTTGTATTTCCAAGCCGCTGATGATTTGGAAATAGCACGGAGAGCTTCTGAGGCTTGGAATAGTATTCAGATAAAGGGTAAAAATGTTCTTGGAAAAGCCAACAACCGAACCTATTCTCCATACGAAAACTGGATAAGGAAGAGGGTGGAAGACTTCTACTTACCTTTTGATCCAGTGCCTCCTTTATATCCTGAGACCGTGGAAAAAAGGACTACTGTCGCCATTGAAGAATACAACAAGTTGCAAGCTCTGGTGAATGAGCTCCGAGTAGAGAATTCTGATTTGAGCAGCCGTCTCCAAGATGCTTTACATACCAACAGGGGATTGGAATGGAAAGCCCAAGGCACAACAAAGATCTTAACAGAGAAGGAAATTTTTTTTGCCGACAGAGCCCGATTTTATCAGAAAGCTAGTATGGCTGCTGAATCCTCCGTCCAGGCTCACAAGCAGACTAAACAATCCTTGGCCGAGGCAAAAGCCAAACTTACGAACTCTCAGCGAATGTGGGACGAAGTCAGGACTGAAAATGAGGAACTGAGGGAAGAGCTACGCAAGGAAAAAAGGGCAAGAAGCACTTCTTCGACAAGTGGAAGGAGGCTCAGAAAGAAATTGAAGAGCTTAAGGTGCAAGCTGAGGTCAAAAAATCGAAGTGCGGAGACGACGACAGTGTAGAGCAGATTTCTGGATTGAACCAAGGTATTGAAAAGAGAAACCGTTTGATTAGAAGGTTGGAAGAACAACCAGATCATCCATACATTGCAACCCTTCTTGAAGAGGTCAAGACTAATTTGAACGGACTAGGGGTTTGCGAGTGATTTGTATTTATATTTCTTTATGTGTTCATTGTGATTACCATCAGGGTTGTTGATGGACTCACCCTTGGTTGTACCAGAAATATTTTGTATGACTTTTCAGAATATCATGTGATGATATGTTTTCTTCAGCTATTTGTGTTTCGGTGGTTTTCTCGACAAAGTCTATTCTGGCTATATTTTTCCGCAGTATCTATCTATCTCTGTGATATTTTCCTTGCAACGTATCCAGTCCCTCGCCCGATTAATACTAGAATCGAAGTAGGCATAACTTAGAAATGATTAAACATGTCATATGCATGCATTCATTCATATCATTTTTTGCATAACAGGTATTTATCTCTGGATTTCCTAACCTTATGTGATTTCAGGCAGAATAGCTGATTCTAACATTCACCGCTACGCAACCAGACAAAATCAAGTCCGAGCTATGGACCAGATGCAGACTGAGCTTACTGAACTAAGGGCCCGTATGGACCAATTCATGAACATTATGCAAGGGGTAGCCCAGGGACACCACGATTTAAGAGCTGCAGTTCAAAGGCTTGAAGTTGAATTCCCGATTGGTGACAATTAGAGTAACCCTCCTGGCGGAGTTGCAGGTAACCCTCCCGGCGGAGCTTAAGTTGGCTATATTCCTATTCCTAATCCTCATCTGGAGGATAATCAAGAAGATCGGTTTTCTATGCTGAATGCTGATATGGGGATTCAGAATAATACCAATGACAGGAGATATAAACTGTTGGCTGAGAAGATAAGAGCCATGGAATGTCAAAACTCCATGGGAATCGATGTTGCTGACATGGGGCTAGTGCAAGGGGTGAGGATCCCCCCAAAGTTTAAAGCTCCATCCTTTGACAAATATAATGGAAATACTTGCCCGAAAACCCACATTCAGGCCTATTTCAGGAAAATTTCTGCCTACTCTGATGATGAGAAGCTTTGGATGTACTTCTTCCAGGATAACCTGTCAGGGGC
The DNA here is from genome assembly GCA_022829125.1 of Lathyrus tuberosus. Taxonomy (NCBI): domain Eukaryota; kingdom Viridiplantae; phylum Streptophyta; class Magnoliopsida; order Fabales; family Fabaceae; genus Lathyrus; species Lathyrus tuberosus. The sequence continues at coordinate 13,611,005 of JALAZF010000120.1, read as the reverse complement.
TTCACTAGAATGCTACATGAAGCTGGAAAGAGCATTTGTTAAAAACTGGAAGGACTTGGCTGATGCTTTTCTGAAGCAGTATCAGTATAACATCGATATGGCCCCCAACCGTACTCAGTTGCAAAGCCTGACGCAGAAGCCAAAAGAAAGTTTTAAGGAGTATGCCCAAAGGTGGCTCAAACTGGCGGCCCGAGTGCAACCTCCGCTGTTGGAAAGAGAGATGGCTGATATGTTCATGGTTACATTACAGGGTCCGTTCTTGGATTGCTTGGATGGGTGCCCATCAACAGGGTTTTATGATATTGTAATAACAAGTGAGAGGATTGAAAATCTTCTAAAACAGGGGAAAATTCAGGATGGCAGTGGGTCAACCTCTTCTAATGCGAAGAAGTCTTTTTTGAATGCATCGAGGAAGCGTGAAGGTGAAATAAACGCTACATATGATCAAAGGGGTAGAGGAAGAGGACGCCAAGGTCCATATCATCAGACAACAGCCATAACTATTCCAGTTCCAGCTGCTCAGCCTCAACAACAGCAAAATTTCCAACAGCAACAACCTCCAAAGCAATATCAACCGAGGTAGAGAATGAATGATCGATACTTTGATATGTTGCTAATGACCTATGCTCAGATGTTACAAAACTTGCTCCACTTACAGTTAGTACAGTTGAGAACTTTGGCCCCACCAGCAGGCAGGTTGCCTCACGGTTACGATGCTAATGTGAAGTGCGAATTCCATTCTGGTGCGCCCAGTCACAATATAGATAACTGCAAAGCTTTTAAGCACGTAGTTCAGGACTTAGTTGATTCAAAAGCCATTAAATTTGCTCCTACTCCTAATGTGATTCAGAATCCCATGCCTACACATGGTGGAGCAAAGGTTAACTCAATCGAAGAAGACATGGGCTTGAACCTAGTGTCAGATGTCAGCAACGTCAAAACATCTTTGTTGATCATGAAAGAACGTCTATTGAAAGAGGGTGTGTTCCCTGGTTGCCTTGAGGTTTGTTCGAAATGCGTGATTCAGACAAATGGTTGTGATGATTTGAAAAAAGGTATTCAGAAGTTAATAGATAAGGGATGCCTACAGTTCGATCAAATAATGAAGGATGATGATGCGGTCTCGACGATCACCATTTACTTTACACCAGCACAGATTCCCGTGCCTACACCAGCACAGATTCCCGTGCCTGAGCAACTAGCCCCAGTAACTATAACGGTCTCTGGCCCTATTCCATTTGATAGTGAAAAGGCGGTCCCATGGCATTATGGGGCTGACATTTATTACCAGGGTCAAAAGCAAGAGATAGAGGCTCCTGTGGTAACTAGTTCGAGTGTGGATAATGTCGGAGGTATGGGTGGGTTTACTCGAAGTGGAAGACTCTTTGCTCCGCAAACTCTCCGAAATGACGATGCTGAAGCCTTGGCAAAAGCCAAAGGAAAGTAAGTAGTGAATGAAGAGCCTGTGCAAAGAATGGAGCCTGGTACCTCCTTTGAGAAAGATGTTGAAGAATTTATGAAGATCATCAGAAAAAGTGATTACAATATAGTATATCACCTCCACCAGACTCCATCAAATATTTCCATACTGTCTCTTTTATTGTGTTTCAAATCACACCGCAATGCCTTGTTGAAAGTCCTGAATGCGGCATACGTGGCGCAAGAAATCTCAGTCAATCAACTAGAAGGGGTAATTTCCAATGTTAATGTCAGCCGTGGGCTGGGCTTCACTGATTTCGATTTGACTTCGGAGGGTAGAAACCACAATAAAGCACTTCATATTTCTATGGAATGTAAAGGAGCTGTTCTTTCTCGTGTGCTGGTAGACACCGGATCCTCACTTAATGTACTTCCTAAAAAGGAACTTATCAAGCTGGACGTTGAAGGAGTGATACTCAGGCCGAGCGACTTAGTAGTTCGCGCATTTGATGGGTCAAAGCGGTCGGTATTCGGAGAAGTGGAATTACCAATCAAGGTGGGACCTCAAATTTTCAACACTACTTTCTATGTGATGGATATTCAGCCCGCATACAACTGTTTGCTGGGGCGCCCGTGGATCCATGGCGCTGGAGCTGTGTCCTCAACTCTCCACCAGAAGGTTAAGTTTGTGGTAGATGGACAAGTGGTCACTGTTTGCGGTGAGGAGGATATCCTTGTAAGCCACCTATCTTCGTTCAAGTATGTCGAGATGGATGGTGAAATTCATGAAACGTTATGTCAAGCTTTTGAAACGGTGAACGTGCGAGAGGTCTCTCCCTCGTCAGAAAAGAAGCCAAAAGTTTCTATTGCCTCTTACAAGCAAGCTCAAGCTGTCGTACAATCTGGTAATTCCGGAGGTTAGGGCAGAGTGATTGAAGTGCCTCTCAAGGAAGATAGGTTCGGAATTGGGTATAGAGGACCAAAGGTTCAAGGCCGTCAGGGACCAATCACATTCTCTATTGCTGGAGTTATTAATCCTGGTCAGATTTTCGCACTGAGTGATGAAGACGGAGACAGTGACTGCGACATCAATAATTGGATACGCCCAGCTATCCCAGGACAAGATCTTCACAATTGGTCTGCTGAAAGCTTCATTCAAGTCACTCTTCGTGAAGAGTAATTTTTCTTGTTTTAAATCCTGCGCCCCGCCCAAGGCGTAGGGATTCTTTGTACGGCTTACATTGTTAAAAATTCAATTTTATCATTAATAAAAGACGTCCTTTTGCATTCAAATATTGCGCTCCCTGTCTTTCTATTTTTTATTTTTATAATAAATGGCAATGTTGTTTTTCTTGCACTCATTCTGAAATAAAGCATGAATCATCATTCATGCAGATGCATCTCATCGGATTCCATTAATAACGATTCTACTATGCCTTATTATGACTTTGACAATCCGATTTACCAAGCTGAAGAGGATGGTGAAGAAGATTGTGAAATTCCCGAGGAATTAGCCAGGATGTTAAAACAGGAGGAAAGGGTCATTCAACTACATGAGGAAGCACTGGAAATTATTAATCTGGGAACCGAGGACGCCAAAAAAGAGGTCAAAATTGGGACTGCCTTAAATGAGAATGTAAAGAAGAGGTTGATTGAAATGCTGCATGAATATGTTGACATCTTTGCTTGGTCGTATCAAGATATGCCGAGGCTAGACACCAATATCGTTGTGCACAGATTGCCTCTCAAAGAGGGTTGCTCTCCCGTCAAGCAGAAGCTTAGAAGGACAAAACCAAAAATGGCAATCAAGATCAAGGAAGAAGTCCAGAAGCAGTTAGATACATGTTTCTTAGCTGTTACCAGTTATCCATCATGGGTTGCAAATATCGTGCCGGTACCTAAGAAGGATGGCAAGGTCCGGATGTGTGTTGATTACCGTGATCTAAATCGAGCAAGTCCGAAAGATGACTTCCCATTACCTCACATTGATGTTTTGGTTGACAATACGGCTCAGTTCTCGGTATTTTCTTTCATGGATGGATTCGCCGGCTACAATCAGATTAAGATGGCACCGGAAGACATGGAGAAAACAAAATTCATTACCCCATGGGGAACATTATGTTATAAAGTGATGCCCTTCGGTTTAAAGAACGCAGGGGCAACCTATCAACGCGCAATGGTGACTCTCTTTCATGATATGATTCATGAGGAGATATAAGTCTATGTTGATGACATGATCGTGAAGTCACAGACCGAAGAAGAACACTTGGTGAATTTGCAGAAACTCTTTGAACGGTTGAGAAAATTCAAATTGAGGCTGAATTCGAATAAATGCACCTTCGTGGTGCGGTCTGGAAAATTATTGGGCTTTATCGTCTGTGAAAGAGGGATCGAGGTTGATCCAGCCAAAGTAAAAGCAATTCAAGAGATGCCTGAGCCTAGAACAGAAAAGCAAGTTCGTGGTTTCCTAGGGAGGTAACTACATTGCTAGATTCATCTCTCATCTTACGGCTACTTATGAACCAATTTTCAGGCTGCTAAGAATAGATCAGGGTGTCAGGTGGAATGATGACTGCCAGAGGGCATTCGAAAAGATAAAAGAGTATCTTCAACGAACTCCGATCCTTATACCTCCAGTTCCGGGGAGGCCACTGATAATGTATTTGACAGTACTTGAAAACTCAATGGGTTGTGTACTCGGTCAACACGACGAGACAGGTAGGAAAGAACACGCCATCTACTACCTGAGCAATAAATTCAATGATTGCAAGTCAAGATACTCAATGCTGGAGAAGACATGCTATGCACTTGCATGGGCCGCTAACCATTTGAGACAATACATGATGACTCACACAACTCTGCTAATATCCAAGATGGATCCAGTCAAGTACATATTTGAGAAGCCAGCTCTCACCGGAAGGGTTGCTCGTTGGTAAATGGTCCTGACAAAATATGACATTCAGTATACTTCCCAGAAAGCCATCAAGGATAGTGTCTTGTCCGACTATCTTGCTCAGCAGCCACTTGATGATTATCAGCCGATGAAATTTGAATTCTTTGATGAAGACATCATGTATCTGAAAATGAAGGACTGTGAAGAACCGTTAGTTGATGAAGGGCCAGATCCTAATTCTAAGTGGGGCTTGATGTTTGATGGGGCCGTTAATATGAATGGTAGTGGAGTTGGGGAAGTTATTATCACTCTGAAAGGTTCTCATATACCTTTCACTGCCAGATTGACATTTGAATGCACAAACAATGAAGCTGAGTATGAAGCTTGCATTATGGGTATTGAGGAGGCAATTGATCTGAGGATTAAAACTCTTGACATATTTGGGGATTCTGCTCTGGTGATCAATCAGGTCAACGGAGATTGGAATACTCACTAGCCTAATTTCATTCCATATAGAGACTATACGAGGAGGTTGTTGACTTTTTTCAATACTGTGAAGCTTCATCATATACCTCGTGATGAAAATCAGATGGCAGATGCTCTGGCAATGTCATCCTCTATGATCAAAGTAAATTGGTGGAACCATGTGCCCAAGATTGATGTGACGCGCATTGATAGGCCTGCGTATGTGTTTGCAGCCGAGACAATTGCGGATGGTAAAACTTGGTATCATGATATCAAGTGCTTTCTGAAAAGTCAAAAGTACCCAGCTGGGGCATCCAAGAACGATAAGAAGACTCTGAGGAGACTAGCTGGCAGTTTCTTCTTAAATGAGGATGATGTGTTATACAAGCGAAACTTCGACATGGTTATGCTCAGATGCATGGATAGACACGAAGCAGATATGTTAATGTAAGAAGTGCATGAAGGTTCCTTTGGTACCCATGCCAATGGACATGCTATGGCAAAGAAGTTGTTGAGGGATGGTTATTACTGGATGGCCATGGAATCTGACTGTTTCAAATACGCCCAAAAGTGCCACAAATGCCAGATTTATGCTGACAAAGTGCAAGTGCCTCTGAATCCATTGAATGTTATGGCTTCTCCGTGGCCCTTTGCCATGTGGGGCATTGATATGATTGGCAAGATCGAGCCCACTGCTTCCTATGGGAACAGTTTTATTCTAGTTACCATCGATTATTTCACCAAGTGGATGGAGGCAGCTTCCTTTGCAAATGTTACCAAACAAGTGGTTACCAGGTTTATCAAGAAAGAGATCATTTGTCGTTATGGGGTCCCTGAAAGAATCATCACTGATAATGGTTCTAATCTCAATAACAAGATGATGCAAGAGTTGTGCCAGAGCTTTAAGATTGAACATCACAATTCTTCTCCGTATCGTCCAAAGATGAACGGTGTTGTTGAAGCAGCCAATAAGAACATTAAGAAGATTGTGCAAAAGATGGTTGTCACGTACAAGGATTGGCATGAGATGTTTCCTTTCGCTTTACATGGGTATCGTACTTCAGTGCGTACGTCAACCGGGGCAACTCCGTTCTCACTTGTGTACGGTATGGAAGCACTCCTGCCAGTTGAAGTTGAGATTCCTTCTCTGAGGGTTATGATGGATGTGAAGCTAGACGAAGTGGAGTGGGTCCGAACAAGATTCAACGAGCTGAGCCTCATTGAAGAAAGAAAAATGGCGGCTGTATGCCACGGGCAGTTGTATCAGAGGAGGATGAAGAAGGCATTTGATCAGAAAGTGCGTCCTCGCTGTTTCCAGACTGGCGATTTAGTGTTGAAACAAATTCTTCCTCCACAAACAGATCACATGGGCAAATGGACCCCGAATTATGAAGGTACATATGTTGTAAAGAAGGCCTTTTCTAGTGGAGCCTTAATGCTTTCAGCTATGGACGGTGAAGATTTTACGTCCCTTGTGAACTCAGACGCAGTTAAAAAATACTTCGCATAAAAGAGACCCGCTGGGCAATAAAAAGAATAAGTCCAGGCAAAAATGGGGCATCCCGGCGAACCACAAAAAAGGAAAAAGGTTCGGGTAAAAATTAGGGATATATAAAAGAAATATGAGTAAACCTGCTAAGTTGAAAACCTGAAAAGGCAACTTAGACAAAAAAAGGGTATCCCGGTGGATTGAAAACTCGTAAAGAGCGATCTAGGCAAAAGTTAAGGACTAAAGCGAAAGGCTGCGATCTGAGTAGTCTGTACCTCATCTCTTTTCAACATCAGGGGATCTCGTAGGATAGGAATCAATCCAATCAACTTCCCTAGAAAGCAGAGTAGTCTGAGCATCTTGAAGACATACGAGTCATAGCAGGATTGAAACTCAATGGGAATCCATCTTTACATTGCCATTAGTGTAGTTTCTTTTTCTTTTCTTCTTAGGCAATTACCTCTTCCTAGGAATTGCTTCCTGATGTAAATGCCTATTTACATGATATTCAATCAATAAAATTGATTTTCATTCAAAAGGCTCTCTTTTTGTTTTCATTTACTGTTTTGTTTGCAAAGAACGTCCGAATTCGTGATAAACATTGCATTTGAAAATAATGAAGCTCTACATGAACATGCGTGAAAACATTTAAAATTGCTTTGAATGTTGAGTGTCCTTGAGTGGTAAATTCAGATCATATAAGACCCTGGGGCATATGTGTGTATCCTTTTGTGTTTGCTGGCACAGGTATTCGTACTCAATGGTCAGTGTGCGAGTCAAAGATCATTTTCTTCTCACAGCACTAGTAACATGGCTCAGATATGGGAATGAATGTCTCCCCAGCATAAACAATCAAGATGGTATTATCCTTGACAGAGGTTATGTCTTCTCATTATCTTCCCAACAGAGTATCAGAATGTCTCCCCTAGCAAGACATCAAGAAGTTCGATTTCCTTAGTGGAGTCCATGGTCATGGCTCTCCCCAAGCAGGAGTGGGTCCCTCAACCGAAAATTTCTTCCTGGAGGTTGTCATCCCCAGCATTGTATAAGGATTCCTCATTCCCCGTAGCGCAAAGTGATGGAATATTCCCAAGTAGTTTTGAAAAGGGTGGAAAGTCAGAGTATTCTCCTCCTCCAACATGTCAGATCAATGATATTCCGTGCAGTTAAAGTCCAGTGGTTATTGGCAATCCAGATTTATCTTCTTATCTCATGATCAGTATGAAGTTCAGAGGTTATCCCAGCAGGAGTTCTGGTTAATTTCAGTCCCCTAGCAAGTGCTTCTTTCCTCAGCAGAAGTTGGGTTGATTTCAGTCCCCTAGCAAATGCTTCTTTCCTCAGTAGGAGTTTTGGTCGATTTCAGTCTCCTAGCAAGTGTTTTTTCCCTTAGCAAGAAATATGGTTGATCTCAGTCCCTCAGCAGGTATTTCCTTCCTCAGCAGAAGTTCGTTTGATCTCAATTCCCCAGCAGCCAGGTCAGAAAGTTTTCATTTCCCCAGCAGAGTTCTATGGTTATAGTTCTTCCCCAAGCAGATTGGTTCAGATGATACCTCCCCAGCAAGGTCATCATTTCGTAAAATAATTCTCAGCAAGTTTTGGCAGTTCAAAGCCTTGATTACATCAACATTATCCCCAGCTGAGTTGATGTTTCCCCATAGAGAGTCGGAAGATCAGATCAGTGGTTATTTCCTCAGCAGAGTTGCTATTGTTATCCCAAGCGGAGTTGCCTTTATGTCCTCACCATTTATTTTGCTGAGGAGCCTCCTTGCATCTTGCATATGGTGATCATTACATTGCATCCTCAAAACGCGTAGCATTTCCATCGAGATGGAGCATTACGTCATGGAAAAATTTAAACATATGCATACGAAGCATAAGCCAGTTTTGGTACCTTGTGCGAAAGACCAACATTGTTTCTCTTCGATCAGACCAAAAAATCCTTAGAAATAATGCCTTGTTCATTCCCCAACAGTTATTTTGATACTTGGGTTTCACCTCTTTTCTCCTCACCAGAGTCTTATCTTTCGGTTTGTAGATCTTTTGATCCTACATCTTAACCGTATATTTTTTAGGAACCATTCCCGATAGGATTCCTTTAGCCGTTCCCGACAGGCATCCTTTGAGTTTAAACTTTAGCCGTTCTCGATAGGCATCCTTCAAGTTTTAAACTTTAGCCATTCCCGACAGGCATCCTTTAAGTTTAAACTTTAGCCGTTCCCGACAGGCATCCTTTGAGTTTAAACTTTAGCCGTTCTCGACAAGCATCCTTTGAGTTTAAACTTTAGCCGTTCCCGACAGGCATCCTTTGAGTTTAAACTTTAGCTGTTCCCGAAAGACATCCTTTAAGTTTTAAACTTTAGTCGTTCCCGACAGGCATTCTTTGAGTTTAAACTTTAGCCGTTCCCGACAGGCATCCTTTAAGTTTTAAACTTTAGCCATTCTCGACAGGCATCCTTCAAGTTTTAAACTTTAGCCGTTCCCGGCAGGCATCCTTTAAGTTTTAAACTTTAGTCGTTCCCGACAGGCATCCTTTAAGTTTTAAACTTTATCCGTTCCCGACAGGCATCCTTTAAGTTTTAAACTTTAGCCGTTCCCGACAGGCATCTTTTAAGGTTTAAACTGTAGCCGTTCCCAACAGGCATCCTTTTAATTTTTAAACTTTAGCCATTCCCGACAGGCAACTTTATAAGTTTTGAACCTTAGTCATTCCCGATAGACATATAGGTCAAGTTTATATCTTAGGAACCATTCCCGATAGGATTCCTTCAACCATTCCCGATAGGATTCCTTCAACCATTCCCGATAGGATTCCTTCAGCCATTCCCGGTAGGCACTCATAGTTTTTTTACCGTAGTCATTCCCGATAGATAGTTAGGTCAGATTGTTATCCCTATAAAAACCATTCCCGATAGGTTTCCTTTAGTCATTCCCGATAGACGCCCTAGGTTCCCGACCTTCTTCTCCAAATATCTTTTCCAACAATGGCTTCGTTTGGCTCACACCCAGTAGAGTCAGATATCTATTTCTTTTACCCACAGAGCGCATATTTTCTGGTTCTTCTGGTATTCAATCCATATTCACCTTGAATGTATGACAGCCGATGCTCTCATCCCTTCAGGTCCATAGTTGATTGAATAGGGGCAGCTGTAACACCTCAAAATTTTCCCTCTTATTTATACCCAATAAGTGTCTTATGCTTCATACTTCATTTGCATTTAGGTCATGAACATTACATATACATCATTGGTTTTCTCAAGGCATGGTGTCAAGGGTGTCACCATCTTTATATTGTGCAAGGCAAGGAGAATGAGATACACTAATTCATCAACCCACAAAGGCTCACCATACCTCAAAGATAACTCATATGGCCCATCATGTCATCAAGAGTTTTGAATTTGGCAAAAGAATGAAGGAATAATGCACTCTCATGATGGTTGGTCACCAACTAGGGTTTTGACCTCTTGAGCTTGAGACACCTCCATGAGTAGGGTTCTTGGGTCTTTGACATCATCTCATCACATGAATCATCTTGGTTTGAGGCAATCTACATCATAGTCAGAAGAATTTAGATTCAAAGGATCAATCATTTTCTCTTGACTTTTGGGGACCAAATTAGGGTTTTGCATAAAAGTCAGTTTATTTCTGATTTTTGGGCAAGAGTTGATTCTATGATATTCTACATGTTCCCAAGTGTCTATGAATGGAATTTGAGCCACCAATTGCATTCATAAGGGTTCTAATTGGAGGATTGATTGAAAATCAAGAAATTGGGGAAATAGTCAATTAATCAGGGAAAAAGTCAACTCTTGACTTTTCAAGGTCAAAATAATGTTCCTCATGTCAAACATGGCCAATGGGTGAAATTTAATCAAGAAATGTCGAGAGGATCATGAAAAAATCAAGAAGGGTGAAAATTACTATTTTGGGAAATTAGGGTTTTTAGAGACTTTCCATTTTGGGAAAGTTCTCACCCTTTTCAGCCATAATTCAAGCTCAGTTTTCAGCATGTTACAAGCATCTTTTGAAAAATCCTTTCAAATAAAAGTTGTAGAGTATTCCTCAGGCTTTCCAACCATATGTGGTTCATTTCATTTGGATCATTATTGAAGGAGTTATGCTCATGCAAAGATCAGGGTTTCAAAGTGGCGCAACATGAAAATAACTTCGAAAATTTTCAAGTTCATGGCAGCTCGTGTGTGATGATTTTCCAGCCTATTTTTCACCATGAATACAACCCTCAATCCATTTGACTTCAACATGAAAAGTGTAGTTTGGAGTATTCCCTTTAAAATGAGTACAAGAAGTTAGGTATTTAGATGGTTATTCATGAAGATACATCCTCCTAAAAACCAAGAAAATCACCCTTGTGAAGGTGACGCCAAGTTCATACCACACCCCATGCCCTGGCAGCCTTGGGAGCTTCATCTTTAAGGCCACATTCCATCATGTTCAAGACCTTAAATTCCATTCCTTTTAACATCAAACTTGTAGTGTCAAGTTTCCCCTTTAATGTGATACTGTTAGATGTCAATCATGATATATTTGAGTATGAATTATTTGGCATTTTTCATGACTTTTCATGTGGAATAGGTTGATTTTAGTGTGGATTGATGTTGTTGTGCATTATTTGAAATATACTTGTGGTGCTTGTAATTTGTGTGCTAAATGTGCAGAAATAGGAATGAAAAGATCAAAGTTTGAAGACACAATGAAATAGTGCAAGCTGCCCAAAAATCTGTTGTGCAACAGCATTCGCTAGGCGAGTGTTGGCGAAGCTTCTGGCGAAGGTTCGCCTAGCGAAGGTCAGCGAATGTGCCAGCGAGGGGGTGGCAGAAAGTATGCAAAACCTACAGTAGGAAAACTGGGTAAATTCGCTGGGCGAGGAAACCAGCGAATGCTCACTGATGGTTCGCTGGGCGAAGGTGCCAGCGAAGGGGTGGCAGAAACTTCCATTTTTAAAACTCCCAAACTTCGCTGGGGCGAGTGGTCTGGCGAAGGTTCGCTTCGCGAGTGTTTTGGTTCGCCTAGCGAACCCGCGATAATTCTGAGGGGCGGTTTAAGTCTAAGGCACTTAAATGTGCCATATTTTTTGTCATTCGCTAGGCGAATGAATCCTTCACTAGGCGAAGGGTGCTGTTTGGAAAAGTGTATAAATAGAATTGTTACTTTTTGGAATGGGATCTCTTGTTCATTTTGATCTAAAAATCATAGTTTTCAGTCTTTTTACCATTGGAGCTTGTATTTTCATTGGAGAAGCTGATTTTGCATCCATTCTCGATTATTCAGCGTGGATGTTTATTCATCTCCTCTCTTTACTTGTCATCCAAGCTACCATGAGAAGTGGTAGCTAATCACTCAATGTGAGGTTAGATGTAGTTGATTCTATTTTTATGTATTGATATTGATCTCTTGTATATGAACAAAGTCTTTGATCAATATAGATGATGTTGTTTTCTCTTAATGATCCATTTGTGAATTGTTTTGCTCTAGACATAGACTTTACAACTCTTGACCTAACAATTTCATCTCTTAAAAACCAAACTCTAGACATAGATTTGGGATTTTCTATTCGCATTGTATTGATCTTAAAGATTGTTGTTTAGATTGTTAGCGTGAGACATCATCTAACGGCCTAAACAACGGTACTCACGATTTCGCTTTAGACATAAGCGTAGTCGGGAGGATACGCGGTTATATTGGTTGGAAACCGAGTTCATATGCTTGATTAATTGTTTATACATGAAAAGGATTGATGAAACCTAACCTTAGCATGCTTTTATAAAACTTTTCTTAAAAATCTTTGTCACAATTTAATCTTTGCTACAAGTGAATGATAACAACAAGTGAAACTTTTGAAAACGTTAACTTAGAATATCGCAACTATTGAACGGCAAGCATCAAATATCCGACAATCCCTGTGGATACGATAACAAAAACCCACACTAATATTCTTCTAACAAATTGGCGCCGTTGCCGGGGATTGTTAGTTGATATTGCAAGCATTGCGATAGTTGAGTTATTGTAAGCTGTTACCACTTTATCTTGAACTTGTTAATTTGTTTGTTTAGTGTGCAGACTTAGTTTATGCGAGGGAAACTACCGGCAGACCAACTTCTTTTCGATCCTGAGATTGAAAGAACCGCTCGTAGAATCAATAGCCGAACTAGAAGAAGGAGGCAGCTAGCGAAACAGAGGCGAGAACAAGAGGAAAGTACATCTACACCACCACCATTTCCACAAATACTTCCAGTTATGGAGGGAGATCCACCACCACCACCACCTACTTCTAGGCCATGTACAAATAGTCCAAGGCACAATGCTCAGTTCGCCCGTCATGCACACAATGGTCGTCATGCTGAGATGAAGACCGGAATCCTCCAACTGTTATACCAAAGTCCATTTACGGGTATGGATCATGAAGATCCTTTCACCCATTTGACAAAATTTTATGAAATCGCTGGAGCGACGGGTGCACCGGAAGCAGAAGAGGAGTCTCTGTTCAAGAGACTATTCCCGCATTCCCTCATTGGGAAGGCCAAGGAATGGTACCTTGATCAGTCAACTGCCATAATGACTGATTGGAATGCCTTGGAAGAAAAATTTTTGGAAAGATTTTTTCCGCACACTCGATTTATGGAAGCAAAGACCGCCATAGCGGTATTCACACAAGGAGCTAATGAATCTCTCAATGAAGCTTGGGAGAGGTTCAAATCAATGTTACGAAAGTGCAAAGGCCATGGTTTTGATGAATTGTCACAAATTTATATATTCAGAAATGGGCTGCAGCTAGTACACAAAACCTTGTTGGATGCCACCGCGGGTGGTTCATTGTTAAGTAAAACTGCAGCGGAAGCCACAGCTATCATTGATAAAATGGCCTTGAACGATCATCAAGGTAGTCACAACCGTGGACCAGCTCAACGAACGTCGGGTGTGTTGGAATTAGGAACAAGTGACGCTATCCTTGCACAAAACAAATTGTTATCACAACAGGTTGAGCTGTTAACGAAGCAAATGTCTAAGCTGCCTCAACAATTCAAGGAGATGCATGAATCTTCAAGTAAAAATGTGCAAGTGTTAGTGTGTGAGTTATGCAGGGGTGACCATTTGACCGGTTATTGTCCTCCCGTTGAGGAGGAAGCAAATTATGCGGGAAATCAAGGTTACCAACCCTGACCTCCGTATCAACAAGCAAACCAAGGTTACCAACAAAGGCCTAACCAAGGGTATCAACAACAATGGAGACCGCAAGAAGCCGAACCATCAAACCGCCAATAATATCAGAGTTACACTCAACCGCCGAAGCTCCCGTTGGAACTACAAAGATGGAAGATACTCTTACACAATTTATGCAAATGGCAATCTCAAATCAAAAGAATACCGATGCCGCCATAAGGAATCTTGAAACACAAGTCGGGCAATTATCAAAACAATTGGCCGACCAACATCAAGGGCCCTTTACGGCAAATACACTTCCGAATCCAAAGGATTGTAAAGCAATTCTCACAAGAAGTGGAAGAGAGATTGACTTGGGTGTAGGTAAAAAGAGAGTGGAGGAGGAGGTTGTAGTTGAGAAAAAAAAAGATAGTGAGGAAATTGAAGTAGAAAAAAATGTGGAGGGAGTGTTAGTTGAAAATGAGATAGAAAAAAATGAGAGAGAAAAAAATGAGAATGAGAAAAAAATAGAGAATGAAGAGAGAGTGAAGAGAACTAAGAAGGGAAAGGAGCCGATGAATAATATTCCAATTCAACATCTACCATATCCGCATGCTCCTACAAAGAAAGATAGTGCGAGGCACTATTCTCGGTTTATGGATATCTTTAAGCAATTACAAATAAATATCCCATTTTCCGAGGCTTTGGAGCAGATGCCTAAGTATGCGAAATTCATGAAAGATATCCTCACGAAGAAGAAGAGGTATACTGATCAGGAGACAATTATGGTGGATGCAAGCTGTAGTGCAATCATTCAACGGACGCTCTCGCGAAAAGAGTGTGATCCGGGACGAGTTACATTGCCGGTTACGATAGGAAACATGTATGTGGGCAATGGGTTGATTGATTTGGGTTCTAGCATTAACTTGATACCATTGTCGATTGTGAAACGGCTAGGCCACATGGAATTGATGTCCACGCAAATGACGTTGCAACTCGCCGATAAATCCATTACCCGTCCTCACGGTGTAGCGGAAGACGTGTTGGTCAAAGTGGACAATTTTTTGTTTCCAATTGATTTCGTTGTCATTGAAATGGAGGAGGACGATGATGCACCTTTGATTCTTGGAAGGCCTTTCATGAAAACTGCCCGTATGGCAATTGACATGGACGATGGTCTCATGAAATTGAGAGTCCAAGATGAAGAGGTGTGTTTTAATCTTTATGATGCAATGAAGCATAAGAAGGATAAGGGTGATTGTTTCCGAATCGATGTAACGGAGGAAGCAAGTTTGGAAGTTACAAGGCAAATTAATATCATTGATCCTTTTCAAAGAGCTTTGGATGAATCCTTGGAAGTATTCTCGGTTGAAGAAGAGCAAGCTCTTGAAGAGTGTTTGTCGGAGCTTGACGCTTTGGAAGAATTGCAACCGTGGGAGTATGAAGAGGAAATTCTGAAAAAAGAGGTGAATGATGAACCATCCAAACTTGAGCTGAAAGTGTTACCTTCCACATTGAAATATGCTTTTCTCGATGACGATGGTAATAAACCGGTTATCATAAGTAGTATTTTGTCTGAAAATGAGGAAAGCCGCTTAATTCATGTGTTGAAGAAAAATCAAGATGCAATGGGATGGACGTTGTCCGATCTCAAAGGTATAAGCCCTTCGTATTGCATGCATAAGATATTCATGGAGGAGGACTTTAAACCGGTTGCTCAACCTCAACGCCGCTTAAATCCTGTCATGAAAGAAGTGGTTAGAAAAGAAGTAGTGAAGATGTTGGATGCCAGAATGATTTATCCTATTTCCGACAGCCCGTGGGTTAGTCCGGTGCATGTGGTACCGAAAAAAGGAGGATTAACGGTGGTCCGAAACGAGAACAATGAGCTTATACCAACAAAGACCGTAACCGGGTGGAGAATGTGTATCGACTACCGTAGGTTGAACAAGGCTACGAGAAATGATCATTTTCCTCTACCTTTTATGGACCAAATGCTCGAAAGGCTTTCCGGTCAACAATACTACTGTTTTTTGGATGGTTATTCGGGTTACAATCAAATCATTGTGAACCTGGATGATCATGAAAAAACAGCTTTTACATGTCCGTTCAGAATCTTCGCTTATAGGAGGATGCCATTTGGATTATGTAATGCACCGGCGACTTTTCAACGGTGTATGCAAGCTATCTTCGCGGATTTGATCGAAAAGACAATTGAGGTCTTTATGGATGATTTCTCCGTCTTTGGACAATCGTTTGATTTGTGTTTGAAAAATTTGGATACGGTGTTAGAACGGTGCGTGGAAACTAATTTGGTGCTTAATTGGGAGAAATGCAACTTCATGGTGAACGAGGGAATTGTAGTCGGTCACAAGGTTTCGGCAAAAGGCCTTGAAGTTGATAAAGCCAAAGTGGATGTTATAGAGAAATTACCACCGCCGATGAATGTCAAAGGAATAAGGAGCTTTCTTGGACACGCCGGGTTCTACCGGAGATTTATCAAGGACTTCGCAAAGGTCGCAAAGCTGTTGAGCAACTTGCTTGTCCAAGGTAAGGTTTTCGAATTTGACGAGTCTTGTCTTTTTGCTTTTAATTTTCTAAAAAAGAGTTTAACAACCTCACCGATAATCGTTGCACCTAACTGGAAAATAGATTTTGAATTAATGTGCGATGCAAGCGATTATGCGGTTGGGGCTGTTTTGGGTCAAAGGAGACCGAAAGTTTTCCACGCTATACATTATGCGAGCAAGGTTTTAAACGAAGCTCAAATTAACTATGCAACAACTGAAAAAGAGTTGCTCGCCATAGTGTATGCGTTGGAGAAATTTCGTGCCTATTTGATTGGTTCACATGTCATCGTTTACACGGACCATTCGGCTATAAGGTATCTGCTCACCAAGCCTGATTCAAAACAGAGGCTGATTCGGTGGATCCTTTTTTACAAGAATTTGATCTTGAAATTCGTGACAAAAGGGGTTCTGAGAATTTGGCGGCGGATCACTTATCCCGCCTGATCAACGTTGATGTGACCAAAAAGGAATTTGAGGTAAAAGAGGAGTTCCCAGATGAAAAACTTTTTAGAGTGCAAGTTAGACCGTGGTTCGCCGACATGGCTAACCACAAAGCCACCGGATTGATACCTGACGGTCTAACTCACCACCAAAAACGGAAATTGTTGTCTGATGCCAAGTCATTTGTATGGGATGAACCCCATTTATTTAAACTTGGTGCCGACAACCTCCTCAGAAGGTGTGTGTCAATGGAGGAAGCCACGAGTATTCTGTGGCATTGTCATAACTCTCCTTACGGAGGACACTTTAATAGGTTGAGAACGGCCACTAAAATCCTACAATCGGGCTTCTATTGGCCGTCCTTATTCAAAGATGCGCATGCGCATGCCCTTAGTTGTGACAAGTGCCAGAGAAGCGGCGGTATTTCACAGCGGCAAGAAATGCCATTACAAAATATGTTAGAAATCGAAGTTTTTGACTGTTGGGGGATCGACTTTGTCTGTCCATTCCCATCTTCATTTTCTAATGAATATATTTTGGTCGCTGTGGATTACGTTTCCAAGTGGGTTGAGGCGATAGCATGTGCTAAAGCCGACGGAAAAATAGTGGTGAAGTTTTTGAAAAGAAATATTTTTGCGCGTTTTGGTACACCTCGAGTGTTAATAAGTGATGGAGGATCTCACTTCTGTAACACTCAGCTTGACAAAGCTCTTGAGCAATATGGTGTGAAGCACAAAGTTGCTACACCATATCATCCTCAAGCTAACGGTCAAGCAGAGGTATCCAATCGTGAGATTAAGCGTATTTTGGAGAAAACTGTTTCGGCCTCGAGAAAGGATTGGGCGAACAAACTTGATGACGCGTTGTGGGCGTATCGGACCGCTTTTAAGGCTCCGATCGGTCTCACACTGTTCAAAATGGTTTATGGTAAGAATTGTCACTTGCCGGTAGAGTTGGAGCACAAGGCATTTTGGGCCTTAAAATTTTTTAATTTTGATCCAACTCTAAGCGGCGAAAAAAGAAAAGTGCAATTACACGAGTTGGATGAATTGCGCCTTCAGGCATACGATTCCAACAAATTGTATAAGGAACGTGTAAAGTCTTACCATGACAGAAAAATTGTCATCAAACAGTTTGAGGTCGGACAGCTGTTCTTATTGTTCAATTCTCGATTAAAATTGTTTCCCGGAAAATTAAGATCTAAATGGTCCGGTCCGTTTCGTATTGTGGAAATCAAGCCTTATGGAGCAATCGTAATTGAGGACACAACGTCAAAAGAAAATTGGACAGTTAATGGACAGAGACTGAAAATTTATCTCGGAGGAAATTTCGAGCGGGATCCCGCAGTTGTGCCTTTCCGCGATCCATGAGGTCGCGATGGTCCGTCGAGCTTAGCCGACGTTAAACAAGCGCTTGTTGGGAGGCACCCCAACATTGTAAGTATTACTGCTTATTTCTGTTTTTAGTCTGTTTGGTTGTCATTTTGTAGCCTTCAAAGATGTGGTAAATTTTAAAAAAAATTTGAAAATTCTGGTGTGTTCGCTGGCGTTCGCCTAGCGAGCTGGGGCGAGCATTCGCTGGCCTTCGCTCCGCGAACCCAGCGAGGCAGACCAACCCAGTTTTTTTGCCACATCAGAGAAAAATGAATTATGGGTGGGCCTTCCAATTGGGCCCATGACCCACTTTGAAATCAGAATAGAGGCGGAGGAAAACCCTAGCCGTTGGTCACCATTTTCCTCCATTTGCAAGTTTTCTCTCATTTCCTCTCTAAGGCCTCAACACTCTTCTCTTTCAATTTTCCATTAACAGTGCGAAATTCAGGTTTGTATACTCTTTACAGTTTATTTCTTTAGGCATTGTTTATGTTCTTGATTGATCTAGTTGGGTTTTATAAAAAATTTGGATCCTCTGTCATGTTACTTTTGTCTTGCATGTTAAAAACTACATTGGCAATATGACTAGAGTAATATTTGAAATTAGGAGATGGGAGAGGGACTAGTTTTAACTGTGTTTTCTTAAAATTCGCGGGTTCGCTGGTTCGTTCGCTTCGCGAGTCTGCGCGAGCATTCGCCAGACTTCGCCTAGCGAACCTGGCGCGAACAGAGGAAAATTTTCAAAAAATTTTATATACATGCAGGTCTCTGGCTGGTTGTTTTTGAGTCACTAATGCGTTTGTTGCCTTTGTTTGGTTTTATTGTTTACTTTGTGCAGATGGCACCAAAAACTGCAATTCACGCGGCTAAGAAGCGAAAGGCTTCAACCTCGAGACAAGTGCCCGTGCGTTTTGATGAAGAAAGATTCATGGGGGCTAAGCAAGCAGCCAGATATGAAACCCTTGAAAGAAAGCACATCTTGGCAGAGAAAAGGTTCATTCTGAGTGATCGGGGAACTTACCGGACAATTGATGCTTTGTTCGTGGCAAAGAAATGGGATCGTTTGATGATGCCTCTGGATGGCTACAATGCTGAAATTGTTCGGGAATTTTATACAAATGCATTGCCGGATGAAGGAGAAAGATTTAGCTGGGCCTCTTGGGTTAGAGGCACTGTTGTCAGATTTGATCGTCGGACGATCAACACGATTTTGGGAGACCCTTTACCGTTGATTGGTTCTGAGCTGGATGCATATCATCGAGATTTGCATCTCCATCGTGATATTGAGAAGATGACCCAAGATTTACTTCTGGAAGATTAACGTGGCCCGCATCATTGCGGATGAAATCAAGGCTATTGTGTTAAGTGGCTTGGGTGATACTGCGGCGCGCAGGAATGCCCCGCTTGCTTTTCAATGTTTGATCATGACCTTGTGTGCTCACTCTGGGGTAGATATTCCAGCCCGTAGGCAGGTCACTATTCCATCTGCTATTGATGATCGGTATGTGGATAAGTTCTGTAAAGCTAGGGGGAATGTTGGAGAGACTTCCAGAGCTGGTGCTGATGATGCTGCTGAAGTTGGTGAAGGTTCTGAACCGGCGCCGCCGGCCTTTTATCCATATCAGCAGGAGATCTGCCAATACAATTGGGATTGGATGGCTACGCAGCAGCGTGCTATGTCTGACATCCATGATTCTTTGCAGGTTCTTCAATTACAGATCCGTGACCCTACTTCTGATCAGATGATGATGTCTAGGGAGCAGTTCCTAGCGCATGCTGGTTGGCCTGAGGCCAGGCCAATTTTAGGAGGGGGTGAGGACGATGCTGATGGTGAGGAGGATGATGATGATGAGGCTGGTGATACTGAGTTGCTGGTGACTGAGTCCGAAGATGAGGACTGATTTTTTGTGTGATCTTTGACTTGTATACTTCCTTTGAGCATCAAAGTGAAGTTTTTGTATTTTGTTTTTTTCAGCTTTTACTAGTCAAGTATTAATGTACTCGTACCCGTGTGGTACTTTTTGAATTATGTAGGTGTTTTATACACCAGGCACTTTATGTTTATTATTAGTAATAATTATGGTTTGTAGTAAAAAATTTTGTTTCGCTTTACTAATAATTGTTGGTTTTTAATTATAGTAGTAAGTGTGTTTTTGTATGTGTTATTTTGATTTTTCTTCTTTAATGGTGGAAATTTGGGAAGTAGGTTGGACTCTTGTGATTAAAGAGTAATTCCTCCAAGATGTGAGGGCTATGATAGTACCGTAAGCATTGTGTTGCGACAAGGTATATCGTTACCTTGATTCAAGAATTTTTTATGTTTTAGAATTTTGTGTCTTGGGCGAGTGTAAATGTGTTTCATGTTACAACTTCTTTTGAATACATATGTCATTTTAGGATCTGAAACTAGTAAAGTGAGAAGCCTCAAAATTGTATTATATGTCAAGGAGTGTTGATGAATGTTGTCTTTATTTTTAATTCATGCCTTATCATGTGACCATGTGATTTTGTGGAAGTAGGAGAAGTGATCAAGGCAATTTTTTTGTTAGTGAGCACAACTATGCCCAAATATTAATTTACCTGTGAGTAGTGAGTATTAGGTAGCCCCTTTGAGCCTAAACAGTTTAGAACTCAATTGAATGATGAACTTGTTTTATGTACATAATTTGCTAGTTTGGTTCATCATTGAATTTGGTGAGTTTCTAACATTTTCTTCTTGAACCTTTGTAAATTGTTTATTTTGACTTCCTTGCCCTAAAAAGCAAGGAACATTCACTTTAGGTTGAGTTGAAAATGAGTTGGGGAGAGAATAAAAAGAAGATGGGTGCATTACTCCTAATTTTGAAAAGAAAAAAATTTTTCAAGCAAGCATGTAAAAAGAAGAGTGTGAATATATTGTACAAAAGAGAAAATGCTTGCTTGAACGAAAAAAATAATAGAATCAATAAGTGTGCACGGTAGTTTGTGAAGGTGGAATGACAAATTGGTGAAATGAAGTGTGTTGTGTAAATATGTACATAGTGAATGTTCTTTTGCGTCGACAATTTCGTTTCAAAGACCTTTAGAAATGTCCCTCTTTTTTGTTCACCCGACCAAGCTACAACCCTTTAAGCCCTTAGTGATCTTTTACTTCCATAATTTCTGTTATGATCATTGAGATATGATATGAATTGCTTAGTATTGCATCATTTGTCATGTGAGTTTAATTGTCCCGTGCTTGTATGCACGTTTGCCTTCAATCCTATTTCGAAGAGGAGTGTAGTATGACATGTGTTTGATGAATTAGTTGTCTCTTGAAACATTGTTTAATTTGTTTAAGAGTCAAGTTCTTTTACATTTTGAGTTCTTGAATTGCGTAATTGTTGCATTGTTGTGATCGTTGTTTAGCTGAGCCATTTTCGTGTCTTGGTTGAATTTAATCCTCGAGCAAATCCTCGTGAGAGGCATACTTTGCTTGAGGACAAGCAATGAGTTAGTTGGGGAGAGTTTGTTAGATGTCAATCATGATATATTTGAGTATGAATTATTTGGCATTTTTCATGACTTTTCATGTGGAATAGGTTGATTTTAGTGTGGATTGATATTGTTGTGCATTATTTGAAATATACTTATGGTGCTTGTAATTTGTGTGCTAAATGTGCAGAAATAGGAATGAAAAGATCAAAGTTTGAAGACACAATGAAATAGTGCAAGCTGCCTGTAATACCCCAAAATTTGCTCTCCCTTTTTTGCATCATAGCATAGCATTATCATCTATCATATCATATCCATCTCATTAGCATTGCATTGCATCTTTAACATAGAAAAATGAAGCATAACATCTCTCTTACCATCAAGGCATGTGATCAGGTGAAAGGTAGATAATCAAGGGATCATTCAAAGCACAAAAAGGTCAATCAAGTTGCCTCAAGGCAAGCCAAGAGTCTCCCATGTCTCATAACATCTCAATTGATCATCCACAATCTCAAGGAAGTGAAATTCAATGGGAGATTGAAGTACTACATCTTTCACTATGCAAGAGGTTCAAAAACTGAAGGAAAACCCTCAAAAGAGATAGCTCATTGATCCAAAATCATCCTCAAATGGTATATATCATCATCCTTTAAGAGGATACACAACATACTCTGAGGAATTTGAAATTGAAGACTGCACATTTTTCTCCTAAGAGGTGGGCACCTAAACTAGGGTTTCCAATTAAATCAGGATATCTTTGATTTTTTAGACAAAACTTGATGTCATGGTATTCTATATGTTCTTAAGTGTATGTATGTGGAAAATTGCCTCTCAATTGGTTTTAGAAGTGGTTCAATTGGAAGAAAGATAAAAAATCAGGAAAATTGGGGCCAAGTCAAATAATCAGAGGAAAAAAGTCAACTCTTGACTTTTTGAGGCCAAATCCATAAAATTCATGTTATATGTGTCCCATGTACAAAATTTGGTCAAGAAACTCCAAAGGAATCATGAAAAAATCAAGAGGTGGAAAGTTGCCATTTTTGGAAGAAGAAGGGTTACTAAAAATAGCAGGTTTGGCCATTTTGCATCAAAGTTTGAACCAAGGCCATTTAAAATTGAAGCACCAAATGAAAATTCCACTCGGCCACAACAAAAGATCTTGTTTTAAGCTTCACATCCATATGTGGAACATCTCTATTGGATAAAAATTGAGTGAGATATGATTGATCAAAGTTTGAGCAAAGTAAGTTCAAAAATAGGTCATAACCAAGATTTTCAGGGCACGCGCGCAATCATTTTCTCAAACAGTTGGCGAGCCAAATGTCCACCCATTTTTCATCAAGATAAAAGCCTCAAATGGAAAAGTTTTCAACATCAAAGTTGTTCTTTGTAGTGTCATCTTTAATATTGATGTTGGGAAACTTTTGAATTGATCAAGTTATGAGTGAGTTATAGTGGTCTCAAGATAGGTTGATTAGGCTGAACTTCCATGCATGTCACTTGCCATGACATGACCTGCTTCACACGCCTACCACACAATCCCCAAACTTTGATGTTCACAGCTATTTTCAAGCCTCTTGCACACCTCATTTCAACTCAAGTCCAACACCAATGTTGTTCTATGATATCTCCTCTTTCCAATGACACCAAATGCTCATGATTCCATGCATTAGTGTGTGAGAATTCCATCTCCAAAACTCCATGTTCCAAACTATCACAAAACCAAATAATAACAATGTTGTTGAATCCATATCAGTTTGCACACATGCTTTATGCATCACTCTTCATTCTTTTCCTCATTTAAACCAACATCCCCTTACAAACTTGAGTTGCACGTGCCTCACTTACTACATGAGAATGGAAGGAAACTTGCCCAACAAGCTGCTCTGCTACATCAGAACTGCATCACCACCACTCTTTTCCATTAAGCCTCACCATAACACACCATGAGTCATCACCATAACATCCCAACCAACCTCACTCGCCCCTAACTAACTTGACTCAGTTAGTTAGGGTGGACTCACTTTAACCATGATAACTCACCTTAACCAACCCACTTAACCACTGTGGTTCATTTCTAACTCATGCTATAAATCAAAATCTCACCTCACAAATCCATTTCAGTTTCATTTTTACTCTCCCTCTCGAATACTTCAAACTTTTTCTCTCAATCTCTCTTTGTTTTCTCTCTGATTTCACTACATCTCCGCCATCTTCTTTCACATTTCGCCTCTATCATCTTCATTGTTTCATTCTGAGCCAAGAGTAAGAGCAAACAAATCCAAATAGTTAAGTTCGATTTCAAGAGATTGGAATTTTCAGTGTGATTCTCTGCACGATTTCAAGATTCTCGAGCCTTTATTTGGCCAAGAGTAGCTCAAAGAAGAGGCACGATTCTCTGGTTTTCTGTTCAACTCCAGTTTGTAGCATTTTCAGGTTTCATCTTCTCAAACTTTTCTAGCATGATTTATAGTTTTTTTAGCTTATTTTGTTGATATGAGCTCAATAGGAGCATTTGAACTCTGGCTAGTTGATAGAGCTTCTTAGAAGCTTAGATCCAAAAATTTAGGGCAACATGTTCATGCTTGTTTCTTGCTGTATGTGAATGGTTTGATGATTTTGTTGGTAGATTCATGATGTTCAAAAGCTCAGCTTCAATTTGGTATACGATTTGTGTGTTTCCATGAACATGTGAGTTTGTAGGTGGCGGCTGTTGGCAGGAGAAGATGACCGGAGGTCATCTCCGGCCGGTGACTGTTATGACTAGGGTTTACGTATGTTCTAATCTCATCCGTCCATTTTTCATGATCGTGTGGTCCAAAAGGTGCCAACACATTAAAATACATGTGCGTGTCACGTGTGTTATTTCTGATTTCATTTAAACATGGTGTGGCATGGTACATGATAGTAAGGGTGCTCATGCGTGCGCGTGCGTTGATTTGGCATACTTTGACTTTGGCTTGACTGAGACCTCATCCAATGGTTATTAATGAGTCAATTTTGTTGACTGGGTTCCATGATAGTTAGTGTGTTATGCGCGCAAAATGGACTTAATCAGATTGCTACTCACACCCCACATTTACAAAGCCCAATCATTCTGAACTCATATTTTACTATGTTACACCCCATGCCTATTTCATTTTATTTTTTTTTTCTTCTTATTTTACACGTTTGCTTTTTAATTTTCAAAAAAATACCAAATGGCATTATAAAATTCCACAAAAATTCATGAGCATCATTAAAACATTTAGAAAATTTTTCTTGATTTTATTTCTTGATTTTATGACCTTTTTTCCCTTGTTCCACAATTTTCTTTGATTTTCTTTTGTATGCATTCTTAATGTGGTACATGATTTTGTTTGATTTTGTTCTTGAACATTAAAAATTGTTTTGATGCTCTTCTTTTTGCATTGAGTCATTATTATCTTGAGGTATGTTAAACGATTTTTATTTGATTTTTTTAGGTCAGTTTATGGCATGTTTGGTGTTCATTTTTGTGCTACTTTGTATGATGTGTATACTTGACCTAAGTGCATTGTTTGACATCATTTTGCCTTGGTTTCTTGCATGCTAATTTGATATGTGATTCATATCTGATTTGTGAACTTCAATACCATGTTTTCATAATTTTCATGAGGCCATCTAATTTTTGATAAATGCATTACCTTTGAAGCATAATAACATGTCATATCATCTCAATATTTGTGCATGTTTACATGATTTCTTTTGTACATACTTGCATGATCATTTGCATATTTGGTGAACCATTCACTTGACATTATAGGTCATTGGTACATATTACATGTCATCCTTGCATGTTGACTTTCATTTGAACATTTTGCACCTTTAACATGTTGTGTTTGTACTTGTGTTTTCTTTTGAACTCCCATTTCAATTCTACTTCTTCTATCACTTCTTAAATGTTTTGATGTGTCATGCATGAATACTTGTGAGATGTTTGTGAATCATTATTCATTTCATTTCAATTCTGATCCTTGGATTACATGTTCCATTTATGCATGTTTCTTCCATTTCTTTTCATCTTTCATTCTCCTTTTTCTTATGGTATCATGTTCTAATGCCATGGATGATGTTTGTTGCCTATCCACTTGGACTTGCATGATAATGATCATTTGTTTTCCATGTGATGTGAATTCTGGTTGTGACATTAGGATTGATTTCTCATCTAATTTTCTTGAGTTTTATGGTGCATTAAATGTTCTTTTACTTCTTATACTTCTTATACATGTTTACTAACCATGTAGGGGCTTTGGTAAGTGGCAATTGAGTGTGGATAAGGAATCCACATTCAAACTTCTTTCCTCTCATTTCTTTTACAATTCCATTTTGTGTTTTGTTAAGCACTTATGTGTTTTCTTTTAATAACTCATCACTTTCCCTTTTTGAATTACAATTCATCTTCTACTTTAGAAGTGAATTGTTTAATTCATTCTTTCTTTAGACTTTAGGTTTAAACCTCACAAACCTTAGGATCACTCCCTTAACTAATCAATTAGGATTGAGTCTTAGTCCATATAGATTTTTACCTTTATCCTCTCTTGAGTCTCTTTTTCTCATCTAAAAAAAAAATTCAAAATATGTAATAAAGGTAGGCATTTATTGCATTTAGGCCTTTCATATAAAGAAGAGATTATAAAGGGGTCTTCTCTTATAATCTTAGAATGTGTAGCATATAGCCCATCTTGGGTCAATGTGTTAAACATTTGATCTTGTGTGAGGGACTTAAATGCAATACTTGTTGAAGGTACAAATAAAAAACACTTCTTCATTTAATAATCAACAAAAACACTTAATAAATACAAATATGCTAGTGTGTTTGAACCTTGACAATTGGAACTAAGTGTGGGGGTCTTCTTCACTCTTAGTGTGCTTTCTTACCCATTCCATCTTGGAATGTGAGAATGTACACATTCCAATGATTAAGATTTAGATACACTATCATATGCAAACAAATAAAAAAAAAACTCTTAAAAGACAAAAACAAACAATAACGTCTTTCCTTCGGGAATTCTTTCCTCATCTCCTTCAATCCTTCCGTAAGGATGCGTCATTTCCGTTCTACCGCAAACAGGTACCCGCCTAAGTCTCCATACAGTGAGCTGCAACACCTAAACTGCTAGGACGCGAACGTTGACGTATTCCACTAAAAAACACAAACAATCCATCCCTAGTGAGGGGAACTACGTCGCTCTGATTCTCATGTTCCCGATGAGATACGTAGGCAGTGGGGTAGGGCCCATTCGAGCACTTCTTTTATTTTCCCTACATTTGTTTCTTGTTCCTTTTCCATTCTTTCTCCTTTCTTTCTTTCAGTTCTTTTTCCAGCATCTTTCCTTACACCCTTTGATTGAAACAAGCAAGCGTGGATCCCATCGGGTACGATGGACGCAAGGGGGTGCTAATACCTTCCCTTCGCGTAACCGACTCCCGAATCCAGTTCTTTTGGTCGCAAGACCATGCTTTTCCTTCTCTCAGGTTTATGCGGTGTTTCCTTTCCCTCTCTTGGGATAAATACACATTGCTGGCGACTCTGTTCGGTGCCACTTTCGCGTTTGTACCAAGATGAAAATCCCGGGAGCGACAGCTGGCGACTCTGCTAGGGAAAGGTTGACCTATTGCTGGTCCATCCTAAGCGAGTCAATCCTAGCGCTTGTTTGCTTTTTTTTTCATTGGGTGTTTACTGTTGTACTGTATTTGCTGTTTATTATATTTCATTACTTGTACCGTATTTACAGCATGTTAGCATTTACATTTCATATATTATACTGTGTTGTACTGTTCTGTCTGTTTGGCGGGATGGGATTTCTGAGAGATGAGCTCAGTACACAGGCTCGAGTATACATTTAGACTTAGAGTGGAGAGTAGTGGGACCTACGTGCCATCTGTGTACGTGGGTAATCACGAAATTCACAGCTAGACGAGGCTATCTTGGGACCCATCGTGGCGTGCGCATCTTGCGTATTCCAGGATGTCGATCTAGAGAGTTGTCGACTCTAGTGACCGATCATGAGGACCTTAGTGGAAACATCTCTCTTTAGCAGTGACAGTGGCAGACCACATTCTGTGGCAAACCCACTCGCACCCGAGAGCCCACTTTGGTACTTGCATAGGATGACCTTTATTTTCTAAGGTGAGTCAGTGGACGACCTCTTTGATTGGCATAGCATTGTATCCTACGGGCTGAATGTGCTATCGCTTCTCAAACCTCCGAAGCTGACAAGCCTTATTTTCTAGGAACCACATGTGAGTATGGGTGGGATGTTTACAGGTTTTCAGGTAACCCAGCCTCCTACATACCGTACTTGTGATTCTATGATTGTAATAGACAGTGTATCCTATGACAGTGGTTTGAGTATTCATCTCAGATATATTGCCAGATTCAGTACAGAGACACAGTGCACACAGTTCAACACAGACACAGACACCTGGATACCTGATCACATGCCTTTTGCATTTGCATAATCATATCATAACAGGTTATGTTTGTCATTTTCAGGTACCTACCATATTGTCTGATATGGTAGGTACCAAATAAAGGTTAGCAGGCGCCTGCAAAAGGAAAACCTGCGATGCAAAAATGATATGCAAATGCAAATGCAAAGTTATGTTTGTCATTTCAAAATACTTTTCATATCTTGATTCCAATCGTAACCAAGAATTCCTGAAGACCAGGAGTCATGATTACTGAGTTTTGCCATGAAGAGATATTCATATACATCGATCACAGATGTCTGAAGACCAGAAATAGTGATTTTGTAGTGTGCCAATGTGCAGATATCACATCACACATATCTGAAGATCAGAAATTGTGAACAGAAGTAAACCATTTCATACAAATTCCCAAAACTTCTCAAGCACGTTTGTCGTAGTTTCAGCAACAAAATAAGAAACAGGCAGTCAAATGGATCCATCAACAATTCTGATGGTAACCATTACAAATTACAAAGAAATGACAAAAATCACTAATCTGACAACTCTACATCCTTCAGCTTTTGACTGGAGTACTTAATCTCCTCAAACAGGATGCGGGTACGCTGATGATGTGGCTTCTCAATCAGCTCTTTAATCACTACGTCCCTTTTTCCCAATGCATCCTCTAATGACCCCACGTGCATCAGCAGGGCTTCATCTTCATTAGCTCCTTTGCGCCTCTTGATTCCAGCTTGAATTTTAACCAGTTTCAGCTCTGCTGTGACATCTTCAAGCTCCTTGTTGGTGATTTTCAGCTTACCTTCAGCATTTCTCACTTGTTCTTGGCTTTTGCCAAGATCTTCTCGATACTTTCTTCTTTCCATGTGTGCTTTCTTCAGCTCTTCATCTTTATCTTTTAACTGGGCCTGCAATTCAGAGTTCTCAATTCTGACCTCATCCCAAGCTTGACGGAGTTTAGTTAACGAATCCTTGCTTCGGGCCAGCGCCTGCTTTGTAGCCTTATGAGCCTGACTAGTATCATCTGCTCCTAAAGTAAGCTTCCGGAAGTATCGAGCTCTCTCATCAAAATCTTCTTCTTTGTCCGCCAGGGTTTTTTCTGCTTTCAACGCTCTCTTTTCCAACTCTTTGTTGTCAGCTAGAGCTTTCTGAAGACATCTGCTCATTCCACAGTTCTCTATCTGCAGATCTCTAACCATTTTCTTCAATTTCTCGTACTCCTCGGCCAGTACCATGGAATGTTGACCTGGACATAAGAGAACTTCTCGGGAAAAGGGTAACAACAGCTTTTTGACCTTCATCTCAACCCAAGCATCGTAGTCAGGGTATGATCTACAGTCTTCTTTGCCGAAAGTCAATTTTCCTTTTCTTTGCCTAAATTTCCAAGCATTTATTACTTCCAGCACTCTTTCATTCTTAGTCCCTACGAAAAACAGAGAAGCGTTGATCTCTTCATCAGCAGGAGGATGTCTCGAGGCATAACCAAATTGT
The DNA here is from genome assembly GCA_022829125.1 of Lathyrus tuberosus. Lineage (NCBI taxonomy): Eukaryota > Viridiplantae > Streptophyta > Magnoliopsida > Fabales > Fabaceae > Lathyrus > Lathyrus tuberosus. Next base: position 13,581,806 of record JALAZF010000120.1, on the reverse strand, counting down.
CTAACTGCCAACACTGGGTTGTAATTAATCCCACCTCTTCTTCCAAGTAGAGGCACATTAGGAAAACTTCCACATTTGACAGTAACCTCTACCGTCAGTAATTTGGGATCAAACCAAATAATATTATTGGCAGTCAAACCTATCAGTCTCTTGGACCACTTCATTGTCTCAGCAGTTTCTACAAACGCACCGGTCCGGGGTAAATGTTTGAAGAGCCAATGGCATAATAATTGGGTGCAACAACTAACCAAACTCCCTCTTGCCTTCTCATTTTTGTAGTGTACGGAGTGATAAAAATCCCCAGCAGAGTCGCCAGTTGTCCCTCCACGGGGTTTGCCGACATCGTCGTTGCTGGGGAACGAATAGAAAGTCTGTTGAAATTGGGTAAGATTCAAGATGTTGCTTCAAATTCGAAGAAACCCTTTGCCAATGGACCAAGGAAAAGAGAAGGGGAGTCCAGCGCTGTGTATAGAGGAGGGGGCAGAGGAAGGAATCAGTCCTATCATCAGGTGGATGCGGTAACCATTCCGGTTCCAGGTGGACAGCAAACGCCAGATCAGCAAGGTAGACCCCGATTTCAGAACAATAGACAAAGGGACCGTAAGTTTGATCCCTTGCCTATGACATATGCTGCTTTGTTACCACAACTGCTCAAAGAGAAGTTGGTTGAACTTCGGACTATGAAGCCGCTGGATTCCGGAAAATTGCCTCAAGGTTACGATGCTAATGCTCGATGTGAATTTCATTCTGGCGCGCCAGGTCATTCAATAGAAAAGTGCTGGACCTTTCAACATAAGGTTCAAGATCTGATTGACGCAAAAGCTATCAACTTCTCTAGGCCGCCGAATGTTCGTGACAATCCAATGCCTCATCATGGAGGTGCAGGCACAAATGCCATTTTTGATGGCGAGAAGTTGAATTTGATTACTGATATTAATTTGGTGAAGACTCCGCTGTTGATTGTAAAAGAACGTTTGTTAAAAGGAAAGGTATTTCCTGGATGCGCCTCTGATTGCGAGGATTGTTCAAAGCAGGTTAATGGCTGCAGTAAGTTGAGAGTTGGACTGCAGGATCTTATGGATAAGGGAAGTCTTCAGTTTGATAAAGTAGAGAAAGAACTGGATGTTTCTGCCGTTACCATTTACTATAATCTAGTCGAGATACAGGTGCCTGTTAAGGAGCCTGTTGCTATCATCGTGCCCGAGAGGCCGAGACCAGTTACGATTATAGTTCCTGAATCGGCTGCTTATGTGTCTAATAGGGCAGTTCCGCGGCAGTATGGAACTGGTACTCGTCAAGAAGGAAGTCGGCAGAAGGCAGAGGCTGTTGGTACTAGCATTGAGAATGTCAGTGGACCAAGTGGTTTCACCAGAAGTGGTCGACTGTTTGCTCCCCAGACTCTAAGGAATGATAAAGAGGCTGAAGTCGCTGCAAGAGCAAAAGGAAAACAGGTTGTTGATGACAAGGTGCCTGCTCAGGAAGAGGACCCTAAAGTCAATTTTGATAATGATGTTGAGGAATTTATGAGGGTTATCAAAAAGAGTGATTACAAGATCATTGACCAACTTAATCAGACACCCTCTAAGATTTCGATATTATCCCTATTAATGAGTTCAGATGCACACCGGGCTGCTTTGTTGAAAGTTCTGAATATGGCATACGTTCCCCAAGAGATTACAGTGAATCAGTTGGAGGGAGTAATTTCTAATGTGAATGTGAGCCACGGGTTGGGATTTACGAACAGGGATTTGACTCCAGATGGACGTAATCACAACAAAGCACTGCACATCACACTTGAATGCAAAGGAGCAGTTTTGTCGCATGTGCTGGTTGACACAGGTTCTTCCTTAAATGTGTTACCCAAAAAAGCCCTGATGAAAATTGAAGTAGATGGATTGGTTCTGAGACCCAGCGATCTGATTGTGAGAGCTTTCGATGGATCCCAAAGATCGGTGTTTGGGGAGGTTGAATTACCAATACAGGTTGGTCCACAGATATTCAAGATGACCTTTCATGTTATGGACATTCAGCCTGCTTATAGCTGTTTGTTGGGCCGACCGTGGATTCACGCAGCAGGTGCAGTTACCTCCACACTTCATCAGAAGCTCAAGTATGTGTTCGAGGGTCAAGTGGTTACTGTTTGCGGCGAGGAAGATATATTCGTGAGTCATCTATCCACTTTCAAATATGTGGAAATGGATGGAGAGATTCATGAAACTTTGTGCCAATCTTTTGAAGCCCTGAATATCAATAACTTACCAGAGTCTACTTCAGCAGCAGTGGTGTCAAATGTGCCAGGTGGGCCGAGTGCATCAATTGCGTCGTACAAGCAGGCCAGAGAAGTGGTCGAAAGCGGAAATGCCCAAGGTTGGGGTAAAGTTATAGATGTGTTTGTGAAAGAAGATAAGTTTGGCATTGGATACCAGCCGGGGCGGATGCCAGTTCCTCGATTCCGTGGGCCAATCAACTTCAACAGTGGAGGAATTATCAATCCCAACCAGTCCTGCTCAGCAATAGAAGATGGCGCTGAAAGCTCAGATTATCTGGACAGATGGGTATATGCACTGGCTCCAAGCGAGGCGTTGCAAAATTGGTCTAGTGAAGAAATCGTTCATGTTGTTCACCATTCAGAGTAATAATTCTTGTCTTTCATAATGCATGAAATCCCACACTCTGCCCAAGGTGTGAGGATCCATTTGTAGGGCCACCATATTTTCTCATATAATGTTCAAATATCAATAAAAGGACGTTTTTGTTTACAAATTTGTGTTCCTTTACTCTTTCTTTATTTTATTTTTGCACAAAGAAAATTAAAAATGATAATGCACTTTCTTTTCTTTTGTTTTCAAGCAAAAATTAATCTAAAATAAAGCATAAACCCAATCATGCAGACTGGATTCTGTGGATTTCTCTGAAAATGATTCTGTTATACCCAGGTATGATTTTGACAATCCGATCTATCAAGCTGAGGAAGAAAGTGATAAAGACTATGAACTCCCGGAAGAGTTGGCTAGGTTGTTGAAACAGGAAGAGAAGACCATTCAGCCTCATCAGGAAGCTCTCGAGATCATCAATATTGGGTCAGAGGAAAGCAAGAAAGAGATCAAGATTGGTGCGAGTCTGCGGGCTGATGTAAAGCAAGAGCTGATAGTCATGCTACGTGAATACGTTGACATCTTTGCTTGGTCATACCAAGATATGCCAGGTTTAGATACAGACATAGTTGTGCATAGACTACCATTGAAAGAGGACTGCCCACCGGTCAAGCAGAAGCTGCGCAGGACAAAACCAGAAATGGCTTTGAAGATCAAGGAAGAAGTACAGAAACAGTTGGATGCAGGTTTTCTGGCAGTAACCAACTATCCTCCCTGGGTGGCCAATATAGTACCGGTGCCGAAGAAAGATGGCAAAGTCAGAATGTGTGTGGATTACAGAGATCTCAACAGGGCGAGCCCTAAAGATGATTTTCCACTCCCTCATATTGATGTGCTGGTTGATAATACCGCTCAGTTTTCAGTGTTCTCATTTATGGATGGATTCTCCGGGTACAATCAGATAAAGATGGCGCATGAAGACATGGAGAAGACGACATTCATTACCCCGTGGGGTACCTTCTGTTACAAAGTAATGCCTTTTGGGTTGAAGAACGCAGGGGCAACTTATCAAAGAGCAATGGTGACGTTATTCCACGATCTGATTCATAAAGAGATCGAGTGCTATGTGGATGACATGATTGCTAAATCAAAGACAGAAGAGGAACATCTGATCAACTTGAAGAAGTTGTTTGAGAGACTGAGGAAATTCAGGTTGAGACTGAATCCTAACAAGTGTACTTTCGGTGTGCGGTCCGGAAAATTGCTTGGTTTCATTGTCAGTGAAAAAGGGATAGAGGTTGATCCTGCTAAAGTGAAAGCTATACAAGATATGCCTGTACCAAGGACTGAGAAAGAAGTTCGCGGCTTTCTAGGAAGATTGAACTACATTTCAAGGTTCATATCTCACCTAACTGCCACTTGCGAACCGATATTCAAAATGCTACGAAAAGATCAAACGGTCAGGTGGAATGATGATTGTCAAAATGCATTCGATAAAATAAAAAGATATTTGCAGGAACCTCCAATTCTGATACCTCCAGTTCAAGGAAAACCACTGATTATGTACTTGACAGTGCTCAAAGGATCCATGGGTTGTGTTCTCGGTCAACACGACGAGATAGGTAGGAAAGAACATGCTATCTACTACCTAAGCAAGAAATTTACAGATTGTGAATCGCGTTATTCAATGCTTGAGAAGACATGCTGTGCACTCGCATGGGCCGCCAAGCGATTGAGACAATACATGCTCACACATACAACCCTGTTGATCTCTAAATTGGATCCGATCAAGTATATTTTTGAGAAACCAGCACTTACAGGCAGAGTTGCAAGGTGGCAGATGGTACTGACAGAGTACGATATTCAATTTACTTCGCAAAAGGCAATCAAAGGAAGTATACTGTCAAATTATCTTGCACAACAGCCTCTTGATGATTACCAGCCCATGAGATTTGATTTCCCTGATGAGGACATCATGTTTCTCAAATCGAAAGACTGCGAGGAACCACTTCTGGAGGAGGGGCCTGACCCTGAATCCAAGTGGAGTTTGATGTTTGATGGGGCAGTTAATATGAATGGGTGCGGAGTTGGTGCAGTCCTTATTACGCCAGAAGGTGTTCACATGCCCTTCACTGCCCGAGTAACTTTCGGGTGTACCAACAATGAAGCAGAATACGAAGCTTGCATATTAGGGATCGAGGAAGCTATTGATTTACGAATCAAGACCCTCGATATTTTTGGTGATTCAGCACTGGTAATCAATCAGGTAAAGGGAACTTGGCACACACATCAGCAGAATTTGATTCCGTACAGAGATTATACGAGGAGATTGCTGACATTCTTTACAACTGTCAAGTTATATCATGTTCCCCGAGATGAGAATAAGTTTGCAGATGCCTTGGCCACTATCTCTTCGATGATCAAAGTGCATGGTTGGAACTTTGTGCCCAGGATTGATGTATCTCGTCTTGATAGGCCTGCTTTTGTGTTTGAGGTTGATGCAATGTCTAACGATAAGCCTTGGTACCATGACATCAAATGCTTCTTAAAAAATCAAGAATACCCGCCTGGGGCATCTTCCAATGACAAGAAGACATTAAGAAGGCTAGCTGGTAGTTTCTTCTTGAACAAAGATGGTGTGCTGTATAAAAGGAATTTTGACACGGTTCTGCTCAGATGTGTGGATAGACACGAGGCAGACCTGTTGATGATTGAAGTGCACGAAGGCTCTTTCGGTACCCATGCCAGAGGACATGCGATGGCTAAGAAATTGTTGATATTAGGGTATTATTGGCTGACCATGGAGCCAGATTGCTGCAAGTATGCTCGCAAGTGTCACAAATGCCAGATCTATGCAGACAAAGTGCACGTTCCTCCCAATCCGTTGAGTATCATGTCTTCTCCGTGGCCATTTGCAATGTGGGGCATTGATATGATCGGGAAAATTGAGCCTACTGCTTCAAACGGCCATCGTTTCATCTTGGTCGCCATTGATTACTTCACTAAATGGGTTGAAGCAGCATCTTACGCCAATGTCACTAAGCAAGTAGTGGCTCGTTTCTTGAAGCGAGATATCATTTGTCGATATGGAGTGCCCGAAAGAATCATTACTGATAATGGTTCTAATTTGAACAACAAGATGATGGCTGAGCTATGCCGGGACTTCAAAATCGAGCACCATAATTCTTCTCCGTACCGCCCGAAGATGAACGGCGCGGTCGAAGCGGCCAACAAAAATATCAAGAAGATTGTGCAGAAGATGGTTGTCACGTACAAAGATTAGCATGAGATGTTACCACTGGCTTTGCATGGGTATAGAACATCAGTCCGCACGTCCACTGGGGAAACACCATACTCGCTTGTATATGGTATGGAGGCAGTTCTACCGATAGAAGTTGAGATCCCCTCTCTCCGAGTATTGATGGATGTTAAGTTAGATGAAGCTGAATGGGTACGAGCCAGATTTGATCAGCTGAGCCTTATTGAGGAGAAGCGATTAGCAGCGGTATGCCATGGCCAGCTATACCAACGCAGAATGAAGAGGGCATTCGATCAAAAGGTTCGACCTCAAGTCTACAAGGTCGGGGATGTGGTAATCAAGAGAATACTTCCTCCGAGTACAGATCACAGGGGCAAATGGACTCCTAACTATGAAGGTCCGTTCGTGGTAAAAAAGGTTTTCTCAGGTGGAGCCTTGTTGCTGACAACCATGGATGGTGAAGATTTTTCATCCCCTGTTAATTCAGATGCAGTTAAAAAATACTTCGTATAAAGAGACCCGTTGGATAAAAAAAAAGAATCTAGGCAAAAAAGGGCATCCCGGCGAACCAAAACAGAATAAAGGTTCGGGCAAAAATTAGAGATATAATTGAAAAAAATTGTACACCTGGTAAGTTGAAAACCCGAAAGGGCAACTTAGGCAAAAAAGGGTATCCCAGTGGATTGAAAACCTGAAAATGGGATCCACACAAAAGAGGGATTAAAGCGAATGACTGCAGTCTGAATTAATCTGTACGTCTTCTACTCTTCAGCAAACTGGCAAAATTCCAAAGGAGGAATTGGTCCAATCATGAGCTCCTGAAGGCAAAGATAATCAGGAGAGTTGGAGCACATACTGGTTATAACAGAATCAGAAATCAGTCGGAATCCAATTTCCGCATTATCATTAGGATAGATTTCTTTTCTCAATTTTATGGCAATCACCTCTTTCAGGGGTTTGCTTCTGATTGTAAATTCGCCAATTTTTGGCATTTCATCAATAAAATTGAATATTCAGTCACGGGCTTTTATTTTCATTTTACTGTTTCGTTTGCAAAAACGTCCGATTTTTTATAATAAAACGTTACTTTGAAAATATCTTGGCCTTGCAAAAACATGCACAAAGACAATGGAAATTACGTTGCTTGTTGGACAACCTTGGATGGTGGACCCAAAAGACCACGCAATATCCTGGGGCATGTGCATATTCTTTTTCTGTTGCAGGTAATGAGCACGATCGATCCAAACAGCATGATCGTAATCACGAGCAGATATTTGCTATGACTTGATACTGTTGTATCTTATTAAGTCGATTCTTCCATTCAAGAGTTCCCACTAAGTTTTGTGACGGCAACGGTGTTCGAAGATGGATTTCTTCTGTGTTGATAACGGTTATTAATGCAATGAATACTCCAGGTTGACAACAATTGCCAATCCTCCAGTACCTTGCAGACGATGTGAAAGGTAGTTCAAGGCAGAGTGTTTGTTTAAGAGTTTGAAAACGTTTGGTTTTCTATAAAATCCTCTTAAGAGACGAAACTTTTAGTACTAACATCCCTTGTGGAGTTTACTCTTGGCAGGATGTACCAGCAAGTGGTGGTATCATGTCTCCCGCAGGTTTCGGCATGGGAAATTTGTCAAAGAATAATCCCCAGCGGAGTCATCAAAGGGAAAGTTTGCCCAACATGGGGCACTGTGACATTTATCCTAATCTCGACAGTCTTCTTCCTCAGCAGAGTACCGAGGAATTACTTTGGGTTTCCCTAACAGATCTATAGGGACTATTTCTCAGCATGTTGCAACGGATTGTCTTTCAACCAAGATTTGGATGTCCCCGGCAGAGCAGCCCTGGTCCCCGGCAAGATCATATCTTTGGTAATGATATCCCCACAGAGTTCGGCATTGAATCTTGTCCGCTATGCTCCCCAGCCGAGTCGCAGTAATTTCCCCAGCATGGTCTATATGGATCAACGGAATCTCTTTTTCAGCAAAGTGTCAGCATATGATATTACCCAGCAGGTGGTGTAATTCTCAGCATTGCTCAGTTACAATCCAAAGTCCAATTTATTTTTGGCATACAGTTTGTTCATATTATTCCAGCCTGTGGGATAGTATGGCAGATGGTTGTTCCAGCCAGTGGGATGATCATTATATACAGTTTGTTCATATTATTCCAGCCTGTGGGATAGTATGGCAGATGGTTGTTCCAGCCAGTGGGATGATCATTATATACAGTTTGTTCATATTATTCCAGCCTGTGGAATAGTATGGAAGATGGTTGTTCCAGCCAGTGGGATGATCGTTATATACAGTTTGTTCATATTATTCCAGCCTGTGGGATAATATTGCAGGTGGTTGTTCCAGCAGGTGGGGTGATCATCTGACAAAGCTTCCAGAGCCGGTGCGGTAAGCATCAAAGTCCAAGTTTAATTTGGCAAAGCTGTAAAAGTCCATCCGAGGATGGCAATTTTGAGATTCCAAAGCCTGTTTGGTAATCATTGAAGTCCAACGACAGATTGGAAAAAATCCAGCAAGAACTGGTAAAAGTCCATTGTTTAGAATGGCAGAGCAGCTAAAGTCCACCAGCAGTGTGGCAAGCCAGTAGTCGTCTGGCGTCGTACAAAAGACATTATTAAAGTCCACCAGCAGTGTGGCAAGCCAGTAGTCGTCTGGCGTCGTACAAAAGACGTTATGAAAGTCCACCAGCAGTGTGGCAAGCCAGTAGTCGTCTGGCGTCGTTCAAAAAGACATTTTCCAAAGTCCACCAGCAGTGTGGCAAGCCAGTAGTCGTCTGGCGTCGTTCAAAAAGACATTTGCCAAAGTCCACCAGCAGTGTGGCAAGCCAGTAGTCGCCTGGCGTCGTACAAAAGACATTATTAAAGTCCACCAGCAGTGTGGCAAGCCAGTAGTCGTCTGGCGTCGTACAAAAGACATTATTAAAGTTCATCAACAGTATGGCAAGCCAGTAGTCGTCTGGCGTCGTTTAAAAAGACATTTTTTAAAGTCCATCAACAGTATGGCAAGCCAGTAGTCGCCTGGCGTCGTTCAAAAGACAGACTTCTCCGACAACGTTTCAGTTGAAGATTCAATCCAACAATCGCGTTGGGTTTATATCCCTTTTCTTTTTCATCATCCAGAGCAAATTTTTAGTTATATTTGGTATTCAATCACTATATACCTTGAACGTCCGAAAGCATTCGCTTTCAGACATTAAGGTCTACAGTGTTTGAATAGGGGCAGCTGTAATACCCCAAAATTTGCTCTCCCTTTTTTGCATCATAGCATAGCATTATCATCTATCATATCATATCCATCTCATTAGCATTGCATTGCATCTTTAACATAGAAAAATGAAGCATAACATCTCTCTTACCATCAAGGCATGTGATCAGGTGAAAGGTAGATAATCAAGGGATCATTCAAAGCACAAAAAGGTCAATCAAGTTGCCTCAAGGCAAGCCAAGAGTCTCCCATGTCTCATACCATCTCAATTGATCATCCACAATCTCAAGGAAGTGAAATTCAATGGGAGATTGAAGTACTACATCTTTCACTATGTAAGAGGTTCAAAAACTGAAGGAAAACCCTCAAAAGAGATAGCTCATTGATCCAAAATCATCCTCAAATGGTATATATCATCATCCTTTAAGAGGATACACAACATACTCTGAGGAATTTGAAATTGAAGACTGCACATTTTTCTCCTAGGAGGTGGGCACCTAAACTAGGGTTTCCAATTAAATCAGGATATCTTTGATTTTTTGGACAAAACTTGATGTCATGGTATTCTATATGTTCTTAAGTGTATGTATGTGGAAAATTGCCTCTCAATTGGTTTTAGAAGTGGTTTAATTGGAAGAAAGATAAAAAATCAGGAAAATTGGGGCCAAGTCAAATAATCAGAGGAAAAAAGTCAACTCTTGATTTTTGAGGCCAAATCCATAAAATTCATGTTATATGTGTCCCATGTACAAAATTTGGTCAAGAAACTCCAAAGGAATCATGAAAAAATCAAGAGGTGGAAAGTTGCCATTTTTGGAAGAAGAAGGGTTACTAAAAATAGCAGGTTTGGCCATTTTGCATCAGAGTTTGAACCAAGGCCATTTAAAATTAAAGCACCAAATGAAAATTCCACTCGGCCACAACAAAAGATCTTGTTTTAAGCTTCACATCCATATGTGGAACATCTCTATTGGATAAAAATTGAGTGAGATATGATTGATCAAAGTTTGAGCAAAGTAAGTTCAAAAATAGGTCATGACCAAGATTTTCAGGGCACGCGCGCAGTCATTTTCTCAAACAGTTGGTGAGCCAAATGTCCACCCATTTTTCATCAAGATAAAAGCCTCAAATGGAAAAGTTTTCAACATCAAAGTTGTTCTTTGTAGTGTCATCTTTAATATTGATGTTAGGAAAATTTTGAATTGATCAAGTTATGAGTGAGTTATAGTGGTCTCAAGATAGGTTGATTAGGCTGAACTTCCATGCATGTCACTTGCCATGACATGACCTGCTTCACACGCCTACCACACAATCCCCAAACTTTGATGTTCACAGCTATTTTCAAGCCTCTTGCACACCTCATTTCAACTCAAGTCCAACACCAATGTTGTTCTATGATATCTCCTATTTCCAATGACACCAAATGCTCATGATTCCATGCATTAGTGTGTGAGAATTCCATCCCCAAAACTCCATGTTCCAAACTGTCACAAAACCAAATAATAACAATGTTGTTGAATCCATATCAGTTTGCACACATGCTTTATGCATCACTCTTCATTCTTTTCCTCATTTAAACCAACATCCCCTTACAAACTTGAGTTGCACGTGCCTCACTTACTACATGAGAATGGAAGGAAACTTGCCCAACAAGCTGCTCTGCTACATCAGAACCGCATCACCACCACTCTTTTCCATTAAGCCTCACCATAACACACCATGAGTCATCACCATAACATCCCAACCAACCTCACTCGCCCCTAACTAACTTGACTCAGTTAGTTAGGGTGGACTCACTTTAACCATGATAACTCACCTTAACCAACCCACTTAACCACTGTGGTTCATTTCTAACTCATGCTATAAATCAAAATCTCACCTCACAAATCCATTTCAGCTTCATTTTTACTCTCCCTCTCGAATACTTCAAACTTTTTCTCTCAATCTCTCTTTGTTTTCTCTCTGATTTCACTACATCTCCGCCATCTTCTTTCACATTTCGCCTCTATCATCTTCATTGTTTCATTCTGAGCCAAGAGTAAGAGCAAACAAATCCAAATAGTCAAGTTCGGTTTCAAGAGATTGGAATTTTCAGTGTGATTCTCTGCACGATTTCAAGATTCTCGAGCCTTTATTTGGCCAAGAGTAGCTCAAAGAAGAGGCACGATTCTCTGGTTTTCTGTTCAACTCCAGTTTGTAGCATTTTCAGGTTTCATCTTCTCAAACGTTTCTAGCATGATTTATAGTTTTTTTAGCTTATTTTGTTGATATGAGCTCAATAGGAGCATTTGAACTCTGGCTAGTTGATAGGGCAACATGTTCATGCTTGTTTCTTGCTGTATGTGAATGGTTTGATGATTTTGTTGGTAGATTCATGATGTTCAAAACCTCAGCTTCAATTTGGTATACGATTTGTGTGTTTCCATGAACATGTGAGTTTGTAGGTGGCGGCTGTTGGACGGAGAAGATGACCGGAGGTCATCTCCGGCCGGTGACTGTTATGACTAGGGTTTACGTATGTTCTAATCTCATCCGTCCATTTTTCATGATCGTGTGGTCCAAAAGGTGCCAACACATTAAAATACATGTGCGTGTCACGTGTGTTATTTCTGATTTCATTTAAACATGGTGTGGCATGGTACATGATAGTAAGGGTGCTCATGCGTGCGCGTGCGTTGATTTGGCATACTTTGACTTTGGCTTGACTGAGACCTCATCCAATGGTTATTAATGAGTCAATTTTGTTGACTGGGTTCCATGATAGTTATTGTGTTATGCGCGCAAAATGGACTTAATCAGATTGCTACTCACACCCCACATTTACAAAGCCCAATCATTCTGAACTCATATTTTACTATGTTACACCCCATGCCTATTTCATTTTATTTTTTTTTTCTTCTTATTCTACACGTTTGCTTTTTAATTTTCAAAAAAATATCAAATGGCATTATAAAATTCCACAAAAATTCATGAGCATCATTAAAACATTTAGAAAATTTTTCATGATTTTATTTCTTGATTTTATGACCTTTTTGCCCTTGTTCCACAATTTTCTTTGATTTTCTTTTGTATGCATTCTTAATGTGGTACATGATTTTGTTTGATTTTGTTCTTGAACATTAAAAATTGTTTTGATGCTCTTCTTTTTGTATTGAGTCATTATTATCTTGAGGTATGTTAAATGATTTTTATTTGATTTTTTTAGGTCAGTTTATGGCATGTTTGGTGTTCATTTTTGTGCTACTTTGTATGATGTGTATACTTGACCTAAGTGCATTGTTTGACATCATTTTGCCTTGGTTTCTTGCATGCTACTTTGATATGTGATTCATATCTGATTTGTGAACTTCAATACCATGTTTTCATAATTTTCTTGAGGCCATCTAATTTTTGATAAATGCATTACCTTTGAAGCATAATAACATGTCATATCATCTCAATATTTGTGCATGTTTACATGATTTCTTTTGTACATACTTGCATGATCATTTGCATATTTGGTGAACCATTCACTTGACATTATAGGTCATTGGTACATATTACATGTCATCCTTGCATGTTGACTTTCATTTGAACATTGTGCACCTTTAACATGTTGTGTTTGTACTTGTGTTTTCTTTTGAACTCCCATTTCAATTCTACTTCTTCTATCACTTCTTAAATGTTTTGATGTGTCATGCATGAATACTTGTGAGATGTTTGTGAATCATTATTCATTTCATTTCAATTCTGATCCTTGGATTACATGTTCCATTTATGCATGTTTCTTCCATTTCTTTTCATCTTTTATTCTCCCTTTTCTTATGGTATCATGTTCTAATGCCATGGATGATGTTTGTTGCCTATCCACTTGGACTTGCATGATAATGATCATTTGTTTTCCATGTGATGTGCATTCTGGTTGTGACATTAGGATTTGATTTCTCATCTAATTTTCTTGAGTTTTATGGTGCATTAAATGTTCTTTTACTTCTTATACTTCTTATACATGTTTACTAACCATGTAGGGGCTTTGGTAAGTGGCAATTGAGTGTGGATAAGGAATCCACATTCAAACTTCTTTCCTCTCATTTCTTTTACAATTCCATTTTGTGTTTTGTTAAGCACTTATGTGTTTTCTTTTAATAACTCATCACTTTCCCTTTTTGAATTACAATTCATCTTCTACTTTAGAAGTGAATTGTTTAATTCATTCTTTCTTTAGACTTTAGGTTTAAACCTCACAAACCTTAGGATCACTCCCTTAACTAATCAATTAGGATTGAGTCTTAGTCCATATAGATTTTTACCTTTATCCTCTCTTGAGTCTCTTTTTCTCATCTCAAAAAAAAATTCAAAATATGTAATAAAGGTAGGCATTTATTGCATTTAGGCCTTTCATATAAAGAAGAGATTATAAAGGGGTCTTCTCTTATAATCTTAGAATGTGTAGCATATAGCCCATCTTGGGTCAATGTGTTAAACATTTGATCTTGTGTGAGGGACTTAAATGCAATACTTGTTGAAGGTACAAATAAAAAACACTTCTTCATTTAATAATCAACAAAAACACTTAATAAATACAAATATGCTAGTGTGTTTGAACCTTGACAATTGGAACTAAGTGTGGGGGTCTTCTTCACTCTTAGTGTGCTTTCTTACCCATTCCATCTTGGAATGTGAGAATGTACACATTCCAATGATTAAGATTTAGATATACTATCATATGCAAACAAATAAATAAAAAACTCTTAAAAGACAAAAACAAACAATAACGTCTTTCCTTCGGGAATTCTTTCCTCATCTCCTTCAATCCTTCCGTAAGGATGCGTCATTTCCGTTCTACCGCAAACAGGTACCGCCTAAGTCTCCATACAGCGAGCTGCAACACCTAAACTGCTAGGACGTGAACGTTGACGTATTCCACTAAAAAACACAAACAATCCATCCCTAGTGAGGGGAACTACGTCGCTCTGATTCTCATGTTCCCGATGAGATACGTAGGCAGTGGGGTAGGGCCCATTCGAGCACTTCTTTTATTTTCCCTACATTTGTTTCTTGTTCCTTTTCCATTCTTTCTCCTTTCTTTCTTTCAGTTCTTTTTCCAGCAGGTTTTCCTTACACCCTTTGATTGAAACAAGCAAGCGTGGATCCCATCGGGTACGATGGACGCGAGGGGGTGCTAATACCTTCCCTTCGCGTAACCGACTCCCGAATCCAGTTCTTTTGGTCGCAAGACCATGCTTTTCCTTCTCTCAGGTTTATGCGGTGTTTCCTTTCCCTCTCTTGGGATAAATACACATTGCTGGCGACTCTGTTCGGTGCCACTTTTGCGTTTGTACCAGGATGAAAATCTCGGGAGCGACACTGCCCAAAAATCTGTTGTGCAACAGCATTCGCTAGGCGAGTGTTGGCGAAGCTTCTGGCGAAGGTTTGCCTAGCGAAGGTCAGCGAGGGGGTGGCAGAAAGTATGCAAAACCTACAGTAGGAAAACTGGGTAAATTCGCTGGGTGAGGAAACCAGCGAATGCTCGCTGATGGTTCGCTGGGCGAAGGTGCCAGCGAAGGGGTCGCAGAAACTTCCATTTTTAAAACTCCCAAACTTCGCTGGGGCGAGTGGTCTGGCGAAGTTTCGCTTCGCGAGTGTTTTGGTTCGCCTAGCGAACCCGCGATAATTTTGAGGGGCGGTTTAAGTCTGAGGCACTTAAATGTGCCATATTTTTGGTCATTCGCTAGGCGAAGGGTGCTGTTAGGAAAAGTGTATAAATAGAATTGTTACTTTTTGGAATGGGATCTCTTGTTCATTTTGATCTAAAAATCATAGTTTTCAGTCTTTTTACCATTGGAGCTTGTATTTTCATTGGAGAAGCTGATTTTGCATCCATTCTCGATTATTCGGCGTGGATGTTTATTCATCTCCTCTCTTTACTTGTCATCCAAGCTACCATGAGAAGTGGTAGCTAATCACTCAATGTGAGGTTAGATGTAGTTGATTCTGTTTTTATGTATTGATATTGATCTCTTGTATATGAAAAAAGTCTTTGATCAATATAGATGATGTTGTTTTCTCTTAATGATCCATTTGTGAATTGTTTTGCTCTAGACATAGACTTTACAACTCTTGACCTAACAATTTCATCTCTTAAAAACCAAACTCTAGACATAGATTTGGGATTTTCTATTCGCATTGTATTGATCTTAAAGATTGTTGTTTAGATTGTTAGCGTGAGACATCATCTAACGGCCTAAACAACGGTACTCACGATTTCGCTTTAGACATAAACGTAGTCGGGAGGATACGCGGTTATATTGGTTGGAAACCGAGTTCATATGCTTGATTAATTGTTTATACATGAAAAGGATTGATGAAACCTAACCTTAGCATGCTTTTATAAAACTTTTCTTAAAAATCTTTGTCACAATTTAATCTTTGCTACAAGTGAATGATAACAACAAGTGAAACTTTTGAAAACGTTAACTTAGAATATCGCAACTATTGAACGGCAAGCATCAAATATCCGACAATCCCTGTGGATACGATAACAAAAACCCACACTAATACTCTTCTAACAGATACCAAAACCATCCATTTTTGTTCCATATTCATCAAGATTCACACTTCCAAAACCACCATCATGAACATGCTTGCCATGCCATGCTACCTCACTCAAGAGCCAAAACAGAAACATACATGTCCTTGCAGAACATTTCCATGCGCATTTTACTCCATGCCACTCCTCATTACTCTTTTTGGCCACACAAACCCCTTACATCATGCATGCCACCCTCACACTTACCACCTATGCCATGAAAAATAAAAGAAACATAGCATACCAGTTGTTCATGAATTGTGCCAGCTCATGCTCACATTAACATCACACACATCATCATCACACATAACATCACTCCATGTACATGAACAATCTCTCCAACCTGTGCCAACACTATCATTCTCTCTTTTTTTTCATTTTTTGATTAAGCTCTTAACTTCACATCTAACTGAAATCTAACCCGGATTAAAGTCTTAACCATCATTTAACCTTCCATATATAAGCCCTAACTACCTCATAACCAAGTTAGTTACAACCATTTTTCACCACTCTCCAAACTTTCTCATTTTTTGCTCTCCCTTTCGAAACTCTCTCCATAAGCTCTCTCTCTGCATTCACCTTCAAGATCTATCATCAACAATCATCAATGGAGCTTCTGTGTGCATTGGATTGAAGCTGGAAGTGCTCCATCATCGGGTTCGAGTTTTACTTTCATCATCATCAATCTCAATTTCCAGCAAGATTCCGGCTATTCTATGCGTTTATTTCGCATCCAGAGGTGATTTGAAAGTGTATACAAAGTTGCTAGGGGTTTCTTGAAGGATTTGCAGTGAACTCCATTAAGGTTAGTGAGATCTTCTTAATTTTATTGTTTACGTAGTTTCATGTGTTAGGAATGGTGGACGGGAGCTGTATTGAAGTCCTATGGAGTGTAGGCCGTGTTTGCTGATAGAAAGTAGGTCGTATGCGTAGTTTTAGATTTTCATATCTTGTTTTGTTTCGCTTCGTTTTCGTAGTTAGAGCAAGAATCAAGAAAAACTAATTGCATTTTTGGAATCTACGTGGAAAACTGCATGTAGTATTGCATTTGTTTTTAAGTTCTGGGAATTTCTACCACCGGCCATGGTGGCGTTGTGATCGGAGAAGACGACCGGAGCGGAGCTCCGACATCTTTTATATTAAACCCTAGCTTCTTCGTTCGCGTATGTGTTTGTTTCTCATTGGATCATAAAATTCCATGCTGACCATTCATGTGATGACAACGCATTAAAATGGCACCCTCTTCGTCACGTGATCTCTCCTTCCCCTTTTATATTTTCCTTTTATTTTTTGAAATAATTGGATAAGTGATTTGTGTTAAGTATGCATATCCCCATGCTTGCTACCATGTGCTTCACCTACAAGCCTTAGGATTTGCATATTATTTGATCAGCATGCGTGAGATTGATCCAACGTCCAAGATGGAGTCAATATAGTTGACTGGAGTCTATATTATAAGTCATCAGGCCCCGAACGCGTTACGCCATGTGCCTTTGATATGCGCACCCTCTATGTTTGAGCCCAGTTGTGAAACTAATTGAAATAAATTGCTGATTGCACCCCATGCTATTTTTGCCTTATTTTCATTTTCCTTTTTGATGCATATTCAAAATCATTTTACTAAAAATAGTTCCACTTACTAAAAAATTCTAAATAAATTCACAGGGATCCATAAAGGTGTCAAATAATTTTTTATAATTTTTATTTCCATTTTTAATTATTTTTGTCATTTTTCCTTGAATTTCCTTTGTGATGTGTTCCCATGATCATATTTCTGGCTATATGACTCGTAATTGATTTTCTACAAGTAGTTGTGAACTGAATTTTTGCATGAGATTTGACACTTGATTTTAGGGTACATTGATAGACCTTGTATAATTTTTTTGAGATTTTTTAGACTAGTTGTATATGTGATTGTGGTGCCATTTTATGAATGTTTAACAATTGGTCATAAGTGACTTGTTTGGCTTAATTTAAGCATGTTAAAAGATGAATTATGAGCCTATCTTCTTGGTGTGATTGATCAATGATCCCATGATAGAATGACTTGTATGCCTTAATTTTTAGGACCTCTAATCTCATTCCATATGTGCTCAATACTTCATTGGTGTATGTGATTGTTAGAGCCTTGTCTTAGGATATGTTGATGATGCATCAATGCCAATTTTGAGGAGCTCTTAAGGAATTTGTAATTGCATGTTGTGGCACATTTATAAGCTTTCATAGTTCATTATAGGTCATGTCTTGGTGAGCGTTGATTGACTTTTAATATGTTGAAGTTGGATATGAAATGCATCTTTTGTTTGCTCCTTCTTCTTGGGTCTTTTAAGACCATTCTCTTGCTAGCTTTTACAAGACTTGAAAGATGATTAAACATGTTGTATCTACTGACTTAGGACACTTCCAATCATGTTACTTGACCTATAATTTCATCTTACTTGTTTGAAGTTGTATGACTTTAGATGTTGCCTAAATGTTAGGACTTGTGCTCATTTGTATGGATGTTCAATATGCTTTAACATGATGCATTCAATATACTTATAATCTCATTTTTCATGACCTCTAACGTGGATATCAACTTACATGAAGCAAGATGACCCATAATTACATCCCATGTTCAATGAAACATAACCTTGACTTGCATCTTTCAATTGCACTTTGTTTGATCAACTTGCCTAACCTTTTTTAGATTCAATTTTTCCCAATGCTTATAGGACTTAGACATGACTTATTAGGAGTCATTAGGTACTGACACAAGCTTGTATAACATGTGTATATACTCTTTATGTTCCACCTTTGTTTGCATCACAAATTGTTGATTTTTGAGAACTAGTTAATTGTGCCTTGTGTTCACTTTGCCTTAATCCTTAAACATGTAATGACTTGAGATTCATGTGATGATTATAGGACATGTTTAGACATTTTAATATGGTTTACATACTGACTTGGTTCCATTTTATGCCCATTTCATCTTCACTTGTGTGCCATACCTTGTCATGAGATTGTTCCACTTCAGATGACATGTTCTTAAGAAAGATTGTCTTGATCTTTTGAAAGTGTTTAGATATGAATGCCATGATTCCATTTACACATTCTTAACCACATTTAACATGATGTTAGCTTTTGACTTTGATGAATATTCATGTCCTAATCCATTTACATGACTCCTAAATACTTATCTCACCTAGTTTGTGAACAACATGTAATTGTGTGATGTTTTGGTGCATAGTTTGAAATAGTTTGATTTCTTTTAACATCCTAACATAAGTAGAAGTTAATTAGGTATACTTACTGACCTATTCATGTTACCTAACTCTTAGAACTCATCTTTCATTGTTTATAGTTGTATGTTGCATCTAACACAAGTATAGGGCACCTAGTCTTAGTTTAGGAACTTAATGCATAACTTTTCAAGTAATTGGTAACTAGTGCTTGTGATTTACCTTCTTTTAACCAAGGTTGCCTAAGTTGGATTATGAGTTAAGGTACATGAGTACATGATTACTCAACTCTTCTTTCATCTTTTTCTATTTTACTTTCTCTTATTCTTTCATTAGTGGATTGTGTGATATAATGCTTGTTTGTATAACTCTTTCACACCCCTTTGGGATCTTAGCTTAACCTTAATTTTTTATTAAGGTTAAGGTAGGATGAGCATTAGGTAATGCAATCCCTACTTGTCAATCTAGGTAGAAGTTCCTTCTTTTCTCTTCTTAACTCAACCCCTAGGACCAACAAATGCATGCTAACATTAGGACTACAATTAGTCTCCCCTTAGATTTTACTTTACAACTTTGAGTCTCTCCTCTCATATCAAAACAAAATAAAAAACATGCAATAAAGAAAACAAGTATTGTACGCCATGAGCCTTAAGTACATGGGAAATGAAAGGGGGAGGGTCTCCCTTCGCCTTTCTAGAGTGTTTAGCATACGCCCTGTTGGGGACGACCATGCGACGCATTCGTTCCTATGTCATAGACTTTAGTGCAGTATGAGTTACAAACAATAAATCGAAATACTTTCTTCTAAAAGGCAATAAACAGACAAACGTCTTTCTCTTCTCATCTCAAACTCTCACTCGACGTAAGGGCATGCTTCTCCTTGTTCTACTGCAAGCCGGTAACACGAGCCTCGATTCAGCGAGTCGTAACACCTAAGCTAGAACACTAGCATTGCCCAGTAAAAAACACAAACAAAGCAGGGGTCACCCTTAGTGAGGGGAACTACGTCGCTCTGATTCTTCATTGGTTAATGGAGATATGTAAGCAGGAGATCGTGCGAGATCTTTGCGAGCACAACCTTATTTATCAACCCTTTTGTCTCCCTTTAGCAACCCATAGTGAGCCGAAATACGACGCTCTGATTCTCATTCCCGATGAGATACGTAGGCACGAGACGACGAAGTCTTGGTAAGCAAACTTCCCCCCACAAAACCGTAGTCCGTCGAACTACGTCGACTCTGATTCTTCGTTCATCCACGAAGATACGTAGGCATAGGATTGCGACGATCCTTGCGAGTCCTCTTTTTGGTTTTCACCTTCCCTTTTCTCCCGTTCCGTTTCAGGTTTGCAGTTGAGCTTCAAATACCCTACACCCTTTGATCGATAACAACAAGCGTGGATCCCATCGAGTACGATGGACGCGAGGGGGTGCTAATACCTTCCTCTCGCGTAACCGACTCCTGAACCCAGGCTATGGTTGCGATGACCATTATTTTCCCTTTGTTGAGATTTTCTTCGATCGTTTCCTTTCCCTACGTCGAGATAAATAACGTTCGGTAGCGACTCTTCTGTTCTTTTCCGCCGGTTGATTTTCGCATATGCGACACCGCCTTTAAGTGTGAATCAATCAACAATGCTCCCCCTCAAGCGGAAGCTCTTTCATCCACATACACTTTGTACCTCCATTGTCACTTTTTCAATGGGACATGCCTCTTACTCACCACCATATGGGGAGGACTTTAGATACAAGTGAGTTGGTTCTTCACTCGAATTAACAACTCATGATACCACTATTGGGTCATCATCTATTTGGGGGTCAACATGAGAGAGAATTGTTTGTTGGATCCTTTATTTATGAGAAACACACCTTGTGAGAGACACACCACATACTCACCCAAAATCTTAAGGTGATAGGTGTGCGGGTTCTCTCACTTATAAAGTGTTAACTCTCTACTTTTCTAATCAATATGGAAATTCCCCACACTTCCTTCTCAACACTTCCAACTCACACTTGTTTTTCTCAACATGTTTTTGGAATCCTTGCATCAAAATCTTCAAGAAGCCCATTATGTTTGTTTGATATTAACATTTGGCATCAGATCCCACACTTCTTTCTCAACACTTCCAACTCACTCTTGTTTTTCTCAACATGTTTTTGGAATCCTTGCATCAAAATCTTCAAGAAACCTTTTATGTTTGTTTGATATTAACATTTGGCATCAGACCCTTTCGGCACACCAGAACTTTGGTGAGACTTTTCAAATATTCTATTTTATGTCATTTTAACTTTTTTTCTAAATTTTTTATTAATCATTTAACACTGATTTTTTTGTGTTCGGCGTAATTTATCAATCACTTGTCGTCGGCTCGGAGAACATCTAGTTGCCTTTCGGTCTTATTCGCTAGCATCGTTGGTCTCTTATTAATGCTGGAAATATCATTGCTTCGTGCTCAAAAATCCATTTGGTGGTAAAAGCTCCAAACTTTCAGGTACAGGGTGAGAGAGAATTTGATCACACTATTGTAAAATATATGTGATGAATGAGAATATCTTGTTTCCCAAAATTTACGCAGACTTATTATGTACGATGATAGCCATAGAGAAATGATTAAAATAATGTGAAAATATGAGATTTAGATATAAATTATGAACTAAAAATATCATGAAGTTCTTCATTTATTTTATTTATTTTGAATGTGTGGTTATTTATGCTATTGTGGTAATTTGTGTTTTATTCTATTCATGTGTAAATTGTTGTTATTATCGTTATTATGTGATAATTGATTGTGAGTTCATTATATGTGACGAAGGAGTTGATGTGATAATTTTTTTGTTGTGATATACTATTAATGTTTTAGTGTCTATGAATAACTTCATTTCAATATTTGGCATGCTGGATAAAAACATATTGATTTACTTATTTATGTATGTATATGTTAAGTGAGGTGTGATAATACAAATTGCATAATGATGACTAAGAATGATGAAATTGATATGATGAAATTCATATGTAAATATAATTGATGTTGCCCTTAGATTATGATATAACACAAGTTTTGACCCGCGCTGAATATGGTACTCCTAAGGAGTAACCTAGGCCAATGAGGGGGGGGGGGGGGGGGGGGACTTGATGTTATGAGTTTTTACGTCGGGGTTATTTTGTAACCATATAAGTAGGATATGACAATTCTAATCGATGTTATATAAGTAATCAACTTATAGGGTTGTTATGATGTTGTATAAAATAGAGGGAAGCATCACGCTTGTTGTTGCACAATATCACTGGAGAGAAGTGACCACATGGTACAGTGTCGCTTGACAGAAGCACACCTAAAATTGAATCATATGTTGTATTACACTATCACTTGAGAGAATTATTACACAAGTGTAGTATCCATTGATAGAAGCACAATTGTATTTATGTTATAAGTGTAGTGCAATATCAATGAGAGAAGTACTATGAAGTTACATATCCTTAGGGGGAGACTGAAGTTGCATGTCCCTAATACATTAAAGGTAGAATCCAGATATGATTTTGTTGCTTGTCTTATCACTTTTGTTTTCATTTACTTTGGTTTATTAAGTCTCTTTCATAATTTCACATCTCTGAATCAAGTTTGAATTGATTCGTTTTATAGCATGCATAAATCAATGGTTATATTTGAGCTTGATCATGATGCTTTTAGTCAATTTCATGAGTCAATGGAATAAGAACCATGTGTGTTATTGGTTCAAGTTAGGTGGAAAGAAAAATCTAAAATTATTTTGAAAACCATGAAAATTTGAGATTTTGTTCGCATTATTTGAATCATGTTTATATCCTGACTCAAATCAAATTTAACAGAGGCAAACCAAAGTTTTTCAAACACTCTGATTTAAATCATACTTTTAACTTGATTCTAATTTGGTAGCTTTGTGATTCGGATCACAAGTTGCACTTGATTCGAATCAGACAGATCTAGGTCAAATATGATGGTCAAATATTTTGAAATATTGTCAAAACTCACCTCTTCACGTTTGTGGTTATTTGGCTTGGCCCTGCGTTTGCGAAACCGCATTAAATACAAGTTGATGAATCTTGAAGTTAATGTTGGGAGAAGTCCTCTCTAATAGTGACAGTTGAGAATTTGTTATAGAGTTATGTATTTTGTTACCTAATTGTGGCTAAAATGTAGATGTATTTTTTAAAAAGAAAAGGAAAATAAAGATTGTCACATTTTATCGTTATAATAGTAATCAAATTTAAGAATATTTAATTTTGAAGTGTAAGTGAAAATGTGGTATCTTGAACCCATTGTGATAAATAATTTAGCAATTATTATATATAATTTTAACTTTTCTCTCACTTTAAAATCTATCAGATTGAGTAATTATTTTAAAAGTATTTAAAATTTAGAATAAACATAAAATTGGGGTTTAGGGTGTCACAAAGTGCCTCAGTGTGTAATTGACATACAAATATACTAAATCAGAAAGAAAACAAAGTCTAGAAAATAAAAATTGTAGGGACAATCTCTTAAGAAGGAAAAAAAACAATGGATCATTTGGCTCAAATCTTACTTGCTGAGATATATGGAAGTTGAGTACAATTCAGTTGGATTTCCCTCTTCTTCTCTAATTGTCAATCTGCATCTGGGAATGTCTGTAATAATCAATCATTTTCTTTCATTCTTTTCCTAGTGATTTATTGGCCTACTCTTATGAAGGATAGTGCATAATACATAAGAAGATGTGAAAAATGCCAGAAACACGTCAGTCTACATCACGTGCCATCTGAGATCCTTCACCATGTCACGTCTCCATGGACATTTTACCAATGTGACATGGGCATACTAGGCCATATTCCTCTATCACTTGGCCAACTAAGGTTGCTAATCGTCGAAGTAGACTACTTCACAAAAATGGATAGAAGCTGTAGTCATCTCCAAAATCTCAATAGAAAGGGTTCATCGCTTTTATTGTTAGCGAATCATATGTATGTTCGATTTACTAGGAGTTATCATCATAAACAATGGCACACAATTTGCCATCTCCACTATGGTCGATTAAAACATGCTTTTAATCGATTAAGCTTCCTAAAAAATGGCAACCCTACTTCAGAAAAGGACACCCTAAAATGGAAATTTAATTTAATCGATTAGAAGGTGTTTCTCTTTGTTTTAATTAATTTGACCAAAGTCTTATTCGATTAGACAATGAGTTACCTTTCCTAATTGATTAGAAACAACTTTTTAATCAATTTCATATTTTTTTTGGAATGGTTTTAAAAATTTCCTATAAATAAAACAGGCTTAAAAAGTGTGTGTGTGTGTGTGTGTGTGTGTGTGTGTGTGTGTGTGTGTGTGTGTGTGTGTGTACGGGCGTGTGTGTGTGTGTGTGTGTGTGTGAGAGAGAGAGAGAGAGAGATTATTTGTGTGTGTGTTTATCTGTGTGTGTGTGTGTGTGTGTGTTTATCTGTGTATATGTGTGTGTGTGTGTATGTATCTGTATTTATCTATGAGTGGGTGTGTATGTGAGAGAGAGAGAGATAGATTGTCTTAGTATCTCAAGACTTACTCTTGTCCTTTTTACAATAAATTGATATCTCTAAAATGCTAAGTGCAGAACAGACAAACTTTCACACTTTCTCACTATCACAACTTTAAGACTTCAAGTTCATCTATTTGATTTAGTGTTTGATTAACACTTCACTTGGAAATTTAAATCATTTGATTGATGAGTTTTGATATATCTTCTTTTTTATCATATGTCATCATCAAGAACTACTTGATAGTTGTAATCAACTCTCCCTTTGACAGTTGGCATAAAGAATTCTTGAAAAAAGCTATAAACACCTAACAGTTGACTGGCATGTAGAGTTATCGACTTTTAATCTTCTATTTAATAGTTGTCATCATCAAAATCAATTGACGCTTATACATGCACGACACATAAATCCACAAATTCAACAAAATTAAACAAAAATAGATGAAAAATAATAGAAGAAAAGGTTAAGAGAGAAAAATTAAAAAGGTGGTGGTGAGCAAAAATAGATACACTATAGAAGTTTAAAATTTGTAACGCGTTTTAAACAACCATCAATGTCAAAGAGTGGTGCGGTTTTTGACACGCCGCAAGCGCGCGGCTAATGTTAGAGTAGTTTTAAAAAATATTGAACCTCAGAGACCAATGGTTAAGTACCGATTTCTATCCTATCGGTGTAAAGCTAGAGCGACCGAAAATGGGTTTTAAAAGTAACTTAAGTGAAAAAAAAACTTAAGTCAAAATAGCTTATTTGAAAAAGCACTTTTGGAAAAATAGCTTAAATGAAAATTTCTTGAAAATTAATAATAAAACAAACAAGACCTATGGTTATGACTGCTATCTTAGACTTCTCCACATGACTTAAGCATTTCTATTACGAGAATCCCGACTCAGTTTATAGAAAAATAGATTATTATGGCAATACTTACTTTCGCCAGCCTATTGCCCTACCTCTAATGAACAGGACGCTCGCCGGCTTTTGCTCGCACAAAAATTTTCGTTAGTGATCTTTACATTTGCACATCTATTAAAAGTTGGGAGTTTTTCCCAATTTCATTCGATCACTTTAGTGACTTCGAACTTGACTGTTTAAAAATCTGCTTTCCGACGTTCGCCTCTACCCTTTCAGCGTAAGGCAAACGCCTAAAGACAACATCCTACTTTCGTAGCGAGGTTTGAATCAAAACGCTGACTTTTAAAATAAAAAGGATGGAATTCCCGTAACTAGCTTAAGTTCATGCGAATGGTCCTATGATAGGGTTCATAACCCTTAGTCCCTATTGGACTACTCACTCATGGTAAGGAATGATCCAATAAAATCGATCACGACAGACAAAGATATAATCGATAAACAGATAAATAAAATGATAAATAAGAACCTAAATAATGAAAAAGAAGTACTTGAATTGAGAAATTAATCCAACTGCTCCAAGGGAGACTTTTAAAAAATGCGGTGAAATAAGTGTAAAACTACAAACTTAAATAAAAACTGGATAAAAACTCAAGACTACCTATGAGTTTTTATATCAAATCCTAAACATAGTAAGAATCTCCTAAGTTCAATGTCAATTACATAAAATGAATATCATATCCAAGCAATCAAAAGCCTTAAAACAGAGGGAATCAGGCCGAAAAAGGAAACAAATCGGGACAAAGCTCGTCAGCCTATTATGGGTCGTAATAGCCATTACGGGTGCCCGTAACAAGCCTCTGGTCTTAGTACTGGGGCGCCTCAAAATAGGGTTGGAGGAGCAAGCCTGTTGCGGCCTGTAATAGCCATTACAGATGCCCGTAACGGGCCTCTGGTTTTTGTATGGAGACTTTCCGATTCTTTGCCTTTTTCCGTGTTTTGTCCACCTTTCATCCCTCTTTCGCTTGAAATGCATATTATGACCTGAAAATAAAGAAACACAATACCAAACCATAAAACATGATAAAATGAAAGGAAAGCAAATATAAACGGTAAAATATGAAGGAAAAATAACTAATAAAAACGATGTAAAAACCACTTATCAGTTTTTTAACCTCCCGTGTCACAACGTAAATCCAAAAACACTTAGAGTATGATTGGATGAGATACTTGAAAATTGTAAGGAATTTAAGATTCTAAGAAATTTAAATAACTCAATTGAAATTTATTTTTAAATTCTTTTGTCTGGACTGAGTATTAAAATTATTCATTATTAAATTTTGAAGTTATTTTTTATAAATTTTAAATTTTGAAAAATTGAGACTAAGTTAAAGTTTTTAAAATTTTAAAGGAATAATTTGTAATTTTTTAAAAATTTTAAAGATTAATTTTTAAAATTTTTAAAATATGGACAACAACTTGCAAATTTTGAAATAGTAATAATATTTAATTTATCATCCATATTCTATGAAGTATGGGAAGAATTTCAATTCTTTGATTTAAAATGTCATTTCAAAATCATTAAATTTAACTTTGACAAAAAAATTTCATAAATTTTTATAATTTTACTTATATATTTTATTTAAATACTAAATTTTGTTAAATTCATTTAAAGTTACATTAAAATATTATCTTCTCTCTTAAAAATACCTTTATTTGAATACACTCTTAAATGAAATAATAAAGATTGTTTTGGACACTTAAACAAGGGAATTTTTTTAAAATAACAACATCCTTTCAAATAAATTATCAAAGTAACCACTTTTCAAACAAAAAAATTGAAATTATTGTTCAAATTGGCATATGCACTATAAAATTGTACATAGGCGCTAATTAGAATGACGCATGATTACAGTGACTAAAAAATTTAAGTAAAGGTCTATTTATTGTAAGCATATCTTAAACCACTTATACATACGACACGTTACCGTAGGTAAAAGTCTATTTTTTGACATATAATTTGTTGTACCTACGGCAAATTGCCGTAGGTATAAGTGGTTCAGGATATGCCTATGGAAAATTAACCTTTACCTACGTTTTTTACTGTCACTATAAACATGTATCATTTCAATTGACGGTCATGTACAATTTTATAGTACATGCACTAATTTGAGTGACGATTTTAATTTTTTTATTTGAAAAGTGGTTATTTTAGTAATTTATTTGAAATGATAGTTATTTTGATATATAAATTAAAAAAGATGGTTATTTTTGAAAGATTGTTTTGGATGCTTAAACAAGGATTAAATTAGTAATTGCCGTCACTCGTCACCAACTCAATGGTTGAAATGATTGCGGTTCCACCCACCTCTAGTGGCACGGAATTGTCAAGTTCTGTTGTCAATTCAAATAACGAACATACAAGATAGATAGGAATTCAAAGTAGTAATGAAGCCGTGTGAAGTGCTAAAGTTGCTGGCCATGGAGGAAACACAAGTTATCAAGCGGTAGCCTTCACCAGCCATGCACACATGACAAATCACATGATTCTATGTAAGGTATTTCCTCTTTGTCGAAAGAAAAATCACGTTAGCGTGTGGGAAAAACACGTTTGTGATGGAAAGAACTTCTTGTGAAATAAAAAGAAGTGAGAGAGACCCGACCGTATACGGAAGAGGACTGTTTGTCAAAATCCAACACAGCTAGGTAAAGTATGGCCAATAATTAATATGACGAAACTACCCCTGCCTGATGTGAACCAATAATTAGATAGAAGAATTGGGTTGCCATTGCCAGCGAGATGTTGAAACATAAACTTTAAGATTGGAGTTTCCTGTCAGGGGCACACCTGATGATGTTATAGGAGGGAAGACAACTCAGACAAGATTTATGGTTCTTAGCTTTTCTCTCCTTACAAACATATCCGGCCCTCCCTTCTCACACGTACATACGATACGTACAAATTCAAATCAACGACATTGCCAACAATCTGCCCTGTATGAGTGCACTCAATCACCACAAAAAGATAAACACAAAAATTATAGTGAAATTATTATTATTCACCCATTATAAAAAAATATAATTTATTTGTTTTTCAAATTAATTTCTCAAATAATCCACATTTCAAAAAATTTCTTAAAATACTCCAATTTTAGAACAAAATTAAGTATTATTACCAGTTGAATTGTCGACAGCTTTATAACTTTAAATAGAGACATAAATTGGATTGTAAACATCATATGATGGTGCTAATTTAATAAGCACCAGTATACAAATGCGTATAGACGCCAATTGGTCTGTGTTTTGGCTATGATGTGATTTTGGGCGTTTTGACTATGGTAGGAGGAAAGGTTGGTGTTATATGTTTCTTGGGTGTTTTGGCTATATTTTGATGTTGTGTTGGGAGCAATATACATTTTGGGTGTCTTGATAATAGTTATTTTGTTGGCGATGGTATGAGGGGCGCTATTAGTATTATGGTTGGGTGTCTGCCATGTTTTTATTGTGGGTTTGTAGGTAGGGATGGCAACGGGGCGTGGCGGAGGCGGGTTTAATTATACCCGCACCCGCCTCCATGTAACACACCTGCACCCACCCCCAAATCCAACCAGGGATAAAAATTTATTGCTCAGACCTGCCCCCAGCGGAGAACGGGTGCACCTGCACCTGCACCCGCCCCGCCCTTACTTGCAAAAAATTAATTTCTTTTTAATTGTAATAAAAATTAATAATTTAATAAAAAAATTTGATTATTTTAATAAATTATTTAATTAAAATTTTAATTTGTAAATGAATATTAACTTAATTAATTTGATTATTTTAATTGCAATAAGGGTATTAATAATTTAATTAAAAATATAATTAATAAATGAATATTAAAATAAGTAAAATAAGGGAATTAAAGTAAAATGCATTTTTCGGGGACAGGGCGGGTGCGGGCGGGTCTTAGTGTCTTCTCGCCCCCGCACCCGCACCCGTAGTTAAGAACCGGGTTTCCCCTGCACCCGCACCCAAATTAATCGGGTTTTCCCCGTTAATTTCGAGACAGGTGCGGGCGGGTCCGGGTTTGTTTGACATCCCTATTTGTAGGAAAATAACAAAAACTAGGTGTTGTATTATGCTTTTAATTGGTTCATTGGTATTTCCCGAAGGTACTGGTTCTACTATGCACATTATGTATTTACCCTTATTAAGACACCTAGATAAAACAGGAACATATAGTTGGGGTTCCACTTGTTTGTCTTATTTATATAGCTATTTGTGTAAAAACGCAATGAAAAACACATCTACATTTTCTGGATGCGACATTTTGCTCCAAGCATGAGGTTGGTCTAGATTGTCATCCCTAGCGCCCATCAACCACAACAGCTTCTCATTTCCGTATGCACAAAAGTAAGTTAATAACTTCATATTGGTTAATTCACTTTATTGATTATTGTCTCTAACTAGTTTATTTGAACTTTTTGGTTTAGATGGCCGACTCATGGTATGACTTACAATAAATGTCCTAGACATTGTATCATTCAATATCACAATCTCTTGGACCACCTTACACCTGGAGATGTATTGTCACTAAACAAATCAATTTATTTTTAATATTACCCATTTTATGATATAATATTTTTCTCTTCTACAATTCATTTGGAGTCCATATCTAAACGTGGAGTATCAACATGAAGTCGGAGAAGAGGATACAGATGTTTGGACTTCATGCACGCCGATCATCAGATTCACCACTGTGGAGATACACCACAGTAATCGTGTTAAACTGTAGTTTGGAATGCTTTAAAACATCCCAGATCCCCCGACTAACCTCGGTAAATGGAACTAACTAAAAATTAATGAACAATGCAACTTTGCCAATTAGAAGGACTTTGCTAAATCTTAGTGTCGTAAATGGAGGAACCGTCGTGACCATGTCTTACGTGACCCTGTGATGGCAACCCCATCTAAACCAACTAATACTTATATGGTTTGGTACAAATCAGTTGCAACTGGGTTTGTCTCCGAAGAGAGGTATCTATACGACTTATGACAAACCACTTACACACAAGAAGCTTCAACTTCTAACCCCCTAGAAAATTATCAGGCATATTACTCACAACGCCTACAGAACAAAATAACCGACCCATAAACATACAAACCCATAATCAAAACATGCCAGACACCCAACCATAATACCAAGAGCGCCCCCATACCATCGCCAACAAAATGACTATTATCAAGACACCCAAAATACATATGCCCCCAACACAACATCAAGATATAGCCAAAACACCCAAGGAACATATAACACCAACCTTTCCTCATACCATAGTCAAAACGCCTAAAAATCACACCATCGACAAAACACACAAACATCATAATAATCGTATGGCTTTCAAACACCACAAAAACCATTTCAACCTTTCTCCAACGAATCGTTCACACCAATGTCCCCCTTCAATTGCCAAGATGCACACTAATGACCCCTTCAACACATCCCAACTACTCTGGCATGTGTCGCGAACTCACTTACAGCAGTGTATTGCTCTATACACAAGACTTCTTAGAAATTTAAGAACTTCTTAGGGATCCTGATGATGTTCCAGACACCTCAAATCCTCAAACGCCTGGAGTGAATCAACAACGAGGGAAACGAATAAGGGTAGCCAGGGGATGTGGAACCGGTGGCCAGTATGACCAACCCGGTCGTCATTATTAGTTTATGTAATATTATTTTTCATTAAATATTAATGTTGACTATTTATGCTAAAAAAAGTTATGCTTGTACACTTATGCCAGACCATTTGGCGTCACCTTTATGCATTTGTACACTAGCGCCAATTGAATTGGCAACACCATATGGTGTCTCCATTCTAATTGGCATCTCCACTTAAAGTTACAAAGCTCTCGCCAATTCAACTGGAAACAACACTTAATCCTTTTCTGAAATTGGGGTATTTTGGGAATTTTTTGAAACGTGGGTTATTTGAGGAATTAATTTAAAAAATTGAGTTATTTGGGTAAAAAAATTTATAAAAAAAATTTGATAATTTTCTTTTTGATTTTTTAAGTAATTATTTTATATGTTTCATAATAATGTCATTTAAGTTTTTGTTACATAGGTTGGTTAAAGAATACAATAAAATTATTATTGTCAAAGAATATTACATTTTTATAAAATTAATTTTATTAAAATATTTAAAATAATGTACACAATAATAATTAATATAGACATTTAAAAAAAATCAATCACTTCTACATTAAAAAGCAATAACACTATTCATTTTTAAATAAGTTGTATTTGCTAAAATGACAATCATTTTAAAATAGAGTTATAATATTTCTAGTGTCGACATGGATAGCTTCACGTTTTGACTGGAGTTGAAGATATGCATGTTGTAGTTAAAGTTTGTTCATATACGCAGTTGTATAAGTTAGCTTGTAGTCTATAAATAGGCTGCTCTTTCAGGTAGTTGAGAAAGGGTTAAGGTTGGTTAAGATATGCTTGTAAACAATTTGCCCTAATTGTGAAAGTAAATAGTAAAACGGTATTAACCAATTATTATTATTCTTCTCTCTCTCTCTCTCTCTCTCTCTCTCTCTCTCTCTCTCTCTCTTGTAAACCTAAATAGAGTTTCTTGTGTTTGTTCAATAAACTCAATCTTTCTCATAGTTTTATTCGTTCATGGTGTGACGTTTGTCACAAAAAATTAGTGTGGTGAATGTGGATTAAGATGCCGTCAACGAAGTATGAAATTGAGAAATTCACTGGTGTGAATGTTTTCAGTTTATGGCGCTTGAAGGTGCAAGTCGTATTGGTTTAGTAGGGTTTGTTAGAAGCGTTGGAAGGATCGGAAAAGATGAATGTTTCCCTAACGGAGAAGGAGAAGACGACGATGATCGAGAAAGCCCACAATGCCATCATATTGAGCCTTGGTGATAAGGTTCTCTGATAAGTCTCGAAGGAGAAGACAACAACATGTGTGTGGAGAAAACTTTGTGGGTTGTACATGACTAAATCCATGGTAAATCGTATGTACCTAAAGCAAGCTTTGTATTCATTCAAGATGAGTGAAGACAAAGTCTTGGCGGAGCAGTTAAATATGTTAAACAAGTTGATTCTTGATCTTGAGAATATCGAGGTCAAGATTGATGATGAAGATCAAGTGCCGCTGTTGTTGTGTGCTTTACCAAGTTCTCATGCTAACTTCAAAGAAACTCTCTAGTATGGAAGAGAGTCTCCGGCCTATGAAGAAGTTCAATCAGCCTTGCACTCTAAGGATTTCAACGAATGAAATGAGCATAAGCCATCATCTTTTGGTGAAGGTTTGTCTGTTAAAGGGAAATTCTTAGAGAAAGATGGAAGATTTAAGAAGAGGGTAAAGGTCAGCAAAAGTCTCATGGTGGTGATGTTCCTAGAATTAGGTGTTACCAATGTAAGAAGGAGGGTCATACAAGGAAGGTGTGCCCTGAACGCCTGAATAATCATGGAGGTAAGGATAATGGCAAATTGGCAATGCAGCCGTTGTTCAAGATGATTTTGAATTATCTGATGTCCTGGTAGTTTCGATCAGCAATTCTTGCAAGGAATGGATTATGGATTCAAGTTTCACTGGGCACATATAGTTGCATTGAAACCAAAGGTTTAAACAAGCATTGTCATGAACAATATCAATGGATAAAATGACAATAATAAACTCAACAAAAAAAGAGATAGAGACACCAAGATTATAAGCAAAAAGCTCTCATAAAAGAGCTTTTATAGTCTTTATAAATACCAACATATGCAGGGTGACAAGGAGACCCTCTAGATGCACTATCAGCGTTTCTGTTATAAAATATGCAGTTTTTTGGAACATCAATCTTATGTAATGATAAGCTTATGTATTGTGATGAATTATTGTGTACTCTTTTATTTGGAACATAAATCTTATGTAATGTAAAACTTATGTATTGTGATGGATGTATGTGTACTCTGCTGTTTGGGACAACAATCTTAAGTTTTTGCTTGGAACATCAAACTTATGCCATCAATGTTATGTTCAAATTAATCCAATTGTGCTTGCAAATTAAGTTATGTGGTTTGCAAATTGTGTCAAATTGTGCCAACTATATTTCTAACTGTCATAAGTAATTCATACTATCAAATTATGAACATTATGTATTGTGCTTACAAATTATGTTATGTGGCTTGAAAATTGTTCAAATTGTGCTAAATTGTGTCAACTAAGCGATAACAGTTTGGTAATATGCATATGCCAGTTGTGTTTGTAAATTACGGACTATTATAAGTAGTTCGTACTGTCAAATTATGAACATTTCAAGTTAAGCCAATTGTTCTTGCAAATTATACTATATGATTTACAAATTGGTATTATGCATATGCCAATTGTGCTTGCAAATTATAGACTGTCAAGAACAAATTGAGCATGCAAATTGGACTGTCATATGCAATTTAAGTCAAACTAGTCATAATTGCCAAATTAACATTTCAACACCTTTTGTTACAGTTCAATACATTTCATTACCAAAACCAACATTTCAACACTTTTCATTACCAAAACCAACATTTCAATACACTTCACTGCATATGCAGTTTGAACATAACAACACAGTAAATCAAATTCTCAAATATTCAACAATTACATTTCAAAATAAATAACTATTAAACATAAAAGACATTGCAAAACACAACATTTTCAAATTTCCATAAAATTTATCTGCTTTGCTTTGAGTTTGTTCTTCTTCCTTGAATTTTCATACAATTCCTTCAAATAGCCCATAGCTTCAAGCTCTGAGTTCCTAAGCCTTCCATCTTCATTTTCAAATTTTTCTCCAATTTCTTCATCCCATATGAACAAATCACACATATCAACACTCCTCCAAAAGGGGCATCTCCAAAATAACATTCCTTTATTAGGTCTCTTCTTGCATTGGTAAGAAACCATACGACCCTGACACCCACAGAACTTTTCATCTGGAGAAGACATGGAAACGCCTTTGATTGAGCTTGTCTTCAAAGAATGCTTTAAAAAGATTCAAAAGCAAAACGAAGCGATTCAAAGAGAAGCAAATGTGGCGATGGCGAAAATGAACGTCGGTGACCAATTGTGTGGATGAAAATTTTTGGAGAGACCATTCTTTGAAGAAAATGTTTAGAGGAACTAAAAATGAAATTGGCAATATTTATAAATATCAAAAAGATATTTAGCCTAAAATAGAACGAAAAAAAAGTTTATATAAATTGTCTTCTACAATAAGAGTATCAGTTATGTATTATAGATAGGGGTGCCAAAACAGGCCGGACCCACTGGGCAGCTCGTTTAACCTGCCATTTTTGACGATCGGACCAGAGTTTTTGGTTCGGTATCTTAAATTGGCTCGCACCGCCTAACGCATTTTTAAAACGAGGCAGGGAGGGACTGGGGCGGGTTTTGCCTGTAGGATTTTTTTAAAAACTTTTTTTTTACTTTGAATTAAAATTAAATAGTGTATCGAGGAAGCCAATTTACTAATTCTTTTTCTTTATTGATAAAAATTAGAATTTGAATACTTACGTCTAATGTCACTATGAATTAGAAATTTTGTTTTTATGTTGTTTCACTTACATTGATAGTGGGCGGAAGTTGCAACCATGAAACTCAATAATTTATGAGATAGGAATTACAAAATTAAAAAGTAACGATATAGTAAACTTTTTTTATTATTGTTTGGTTAAATACTACAATTTTTTATATTTTTTGTTATATAATTACTCTTAAAATTGTGTATTATTGTTTGGAAGGTAATAACATTGAAATAAAAAATCAACCAAATATAAAAGTTTGTAAATAAAGTAGTAAATCAAATATTAAATAGAGTAGTAAATTATTTTACAAAATTGTAAATAAATTAGTAAATTAATTTTTTATTTAAAAAAAAATTGACGGGCCGGCATGTCAATCCGCCAACTCGTTAGTAAACAGGGCGGACTTGACTTTTAAATTTGAAACTTAAATTGACCCGTCTCGTGCCCATCCCACTTTTGGATGAATTTAAATTAGATGAGTTTAAACGGACGTGCAACCCGCTTTGTTATATCTAACCACATCGGTGGTAATATTTATTTAAGTTTAATAAAAAAATATTAAATTAAATTTTTAGTTTTTATAAATTTCTTTATTTAAATTAAACCTTAATAAAAAAAATTGTCAATTTTTGTTCTCCTCTTATACAATATTGTTTTTTTTTTTTAAGAAAGATGCTCATCTTATACAAAAGCTGTATGCTTTTCTTTTTTTACATCAAAAGCTGTATACTTTTATTACTAGAGGCTAAAAATAAGCACTTTATATGTAGATTATTAGCCTTGAAAGCTTGAAATATTATAGGGACAAAACAAATTATTTTTAATTTAGGAAGTATGATAGAGTAAGATAAGGGTCATGATCATGTAGACCCAGATTGTCTCCTCATAAGTATATCTTCGCACGTTGGGAACGTAGATGGTACTGTCACTGTTATTACAAAGAGTGGCAAGAGCCAGCTCTTTGCATTTTTGCCCTTTCATTGTTTAACAATAATAAAAACATTGTGATATCATTAGTTATCTGTTTTCCTAATTATGAAAACAACTAGTACTATAATATAATTATTATCATCATGTAAATGGTTCATTTTTGTTTGAAAATTTAGTATAGTTTTCAAGTTTTCAAGTTTTGAATATTTGAAGCATGAAGAAGAACTTGCATTGGTTGAAAGAGTTTTCTAACAATGTGAGGACAGGTAGAAGACTTTCACTAGGGGAATACAAACGAGCAGTGTCATGGTCTAAGTATTTAGTTTCTTCTGGAGCAGCTATTAAGGGAAATGAAGAAGATGATTGGAATGCTGATTTGTCTCAGTTGTTTATTGGTTCCAAGTTTGATTCTGGGAGACATAGCAGGATTTATAGAGGTTTGTACAAGAATATAGATGTGGCTATTAAGCTTGTGAGTCAACCGGAGGAGGATGAGGAATTGGCTGCTTTGCTTGAGAGACAATTCACTTCTGAGGTTGCTTTGTTGTTTCGGTTGCGCCATCCAAATATCATTACTGTAAGCTCTATTTCTTTATTGATATCTATTTTTGTATCTGATGACAACGGTTTGAAATTGTGGTTCTGTATATGGCTTAAACATGTGCTTATAAGTAGAGACGAGTTAGACTCAAATCATATTTTTTAACATGATATCAGAGTCTTGTTTAAGATGAGCGGACCACTCACTGTTTACTTCCACGCTCCAGATGTCAAGTCTGGCGCGAGGAAGTGTGTTAAAAGTCCACAGTTATTACAACTGCTAAATAATGAAAAAGTGAAGCATATTTCCGGTTATTAACATTTTGATTGATAATTTGTATTATTGTAGTTTGTTGGAGCTTGCAAGAAACCACCAGTGTTCTGCATAATCACTGAATATATGGCTGGAGGCTCATTGAGAAAATACCTGCAACAACAAGGACCGCATTCAGTTCCTCCGAAACAGGTTCTTGAGTTAGCCCTTGATATTGCAAGAGGGATGCAATATCTTCATTCTCAAGGAATACTTCATAGGGATCTCAAATCAGAAAATCTGCTGTTGGATGAAGACATGTGTGTAAAAGTGGCAGATTTTGGGATCTCATGCTTAGAATCTCAAACCGGCAGCGCAAAAGGATTCACCGGAACTTACCGTTGGATGGCGCCTGAAATGATCAGAGAAAAGCGCCATACAAAGAAAGTAGATGTCTATAGTTTTGCCATAGTTCTTTGGGAGCTAATAACAGGACTCACACCATTTGATAACATGACACCAGAACAGGCAGCATATGCAGTAACTCACAAGGTATTGTTGCAATAGTACGCCTCGATCTCGATTTCAATACCGATTTTGTTTTGTTTTTTATATATCAAGTATCTGACTTTAAATCGTATCGTTCAATCTTAGTTCAATGGTTACTGATATGTTGTTGATTGCGTGAATGCGTTGATCTCTAACTATCGAAAAATTGTGCAGAATGCAAGGCCTCCATTACCATCTGATTGTCCGTTGGCATTTAGTCATCTCATCAAGAGGTGTTGGTCAAGCAATCCAAATAAACGGCCACATTTTGTCGAGATAGTCTCAAATTTGGAGAGATATACTGATGCACTCGAGCAGGATCCTGAATTTTTCTCTACCTATAAACCAAGTCCTAGTAATGTACTTGTGAAATGCTTACCAAATTGTAATGCTGGCAACAAGTTCAGTTCTTGAAGGCTTAGGAGTTAGGACTCTATTTTCAATAATCTGATGATAATTGTATTATATCAATCCCAAGATGGACTAGTATGGTGCTATTTGAATTAACTTCTAGCTTGCAGAGCCTTTTAATTAGAAGAAAATTATAGTTCTTCATTTATAAAGAGCAATTTTAGAGGTCTTGATAACTTATAAGTGTTGGTTTTTGGAATAAATTATATATAAAATATTTCTATCACCCAAGATATTACTATAGGTTAAGTTGCATATAGATACTAGGTTGTTTTCTTTAATACCTATTGTGGTATTGTCTAAAATTGTGACTAGCTAGGATACAACAACTATCACTATCAACTATGACATCACTAGAATAAAATAATCCAATTTAAAACTATATTATGATAAAACAATCAAATATAAACTCCCAATACACTTTATAATTCGTTCTAGAATTACACCTTCAAATATAACAAAGAGAAAAATTATTTTGAAGGGACAATTTCTAAAAGGAACACATAAGATGGGAAAGAATTGGCTAGAGACATAGGAGAAAGTTCATATAAAAATTAGTGAAATAACTTAAACACTACTATTTATAGAGTTGAAAAATGAAACATATAAAAATTAGATGATTCAAAGTCTAACATAGGTAAACAAACATCTTGATTGAGCTTGGAATGAGTGGATGTTGGTATTGTAGTGCAGGTGCAGATAATAAATGTAGTTTTTATTATGTCCATAAATATGGGTTGTGTTTTAAAGACCATTCACTACTTAAAAATATATATTTGGTAACATTATCTTACTATGTCCATTTAGTCAACCGTAATAATAACTCGTTTTTAGGTGTCTATTTTTGTTGTTATTTTCTTAAAGGCATTTCACCACAGTCAAACCTAACAACCGTAGTGAAAAGTATTTCGAGTGACATGCTTCGAATTCCAACACATGCAATTTTCCTTTCTGGGTTATAAAATAGGTGTGTCACTTATAATCTTATATTTATATTAAAAATAAATATCTTTCACCACGGTCTAAAATAGAAACCGTTGTGAAACATACCAACATTTCATCACGGTCATTTTTATCAACCGTGATGAAATGTGTTCCCTATATATAAGTGACATTTTTCTCGTTCCAGTACAGAACAACCGTCTCTCATAAAACAAAATCCTAACATCTCTCTCACATCTTATCCTAATCTCTGTTAACTTTTTCACACAATTTCTTTACAAAACTACAACATATCTTCTCCAACTCTTATGCATCAAGAAAATGTGTTACACAACATGCAAGACGGAAATACGAAACTCATTTCTTTGACTCCTTTTTCACATTTCAGGTACGTGAGACGTTTCCACTTTTTATGCTATGAGTTATGATATTTTTGATGTTTTTGTTGGGATATGTTGATATTTTTGTTGAGGTATGTCGAGGTTTTTGTATAAAGCATTTGTTGTTGGTTGGGTTATTAGTATAACTTGTTCTTTTAATATAACTTAATTTGTCATATCAAATTGATTTCTAAATCAAAATGAAAGGTAATATGTTTAGTGAGCAGTTGGTGAAATAAGCATTCATAATAAGTTATAATAAACTCAAGTAAGCATATCACCATGGTTGGAATCTAGGACCGTAGTAAAATGTTGTGCGCTAAGACTTTCACCATTGTTGGAATCTAGAACTGTGGTGAAATGTATTGAAATATGCAAATATCTAGGCACTGGGTATCGAACCCGTGGCCTTAACCTTTTACTATGGTTGTTTCAAACAACAATAGTGATATGTTACGTACTACTGTGTTTTTACCACGACTAGTAGCCCATGGAGGTAAAGAGGGCACATACAACCACACTCTTCTTTACCATGGACCACCATTCGTAGTGCAATCCTTCTTCTTACCTTTGTGAAATGTGTATTCTATAGTAATGGTTAAATAATTTCTATTACTTTAAATTTGGTTTATCAGAAGATTGATTGTTTGGTGAATGCTTAAAAAGTAAAATAATAGAAAATAAGTTTTTGATGTTTTTAGAGTGAGAAAACTTTGTTGTAGTTAGACTTCATTGACATGTTCTTATGTAGCATTTTTGACAAGTAATATGCAATTCTAATCAGTTATTAATATTAGCACATGAGGCTCTCATGCATCTCATGTCTGACTCAACGACGTGAAATCAATTGTATTACTTAATATATGATCTCTCAGCCTATTAACCAACACATCAGCATTAAGTTTCAATAATAAATATAGATATTGATGTTCATTTTCATCAGTATCATCATTAAATGTCAATATTAAACTTAAATCTATGTCTAAACTTTCGCATTCAATAGATGAGAGACTTGGATCTATTAATGGCCAGTACTTATATATATATATATATATATATATATATATATATATATATATATATATATATATATATATATATATATATATATTACTTAGATTTTTTTAATAATATTTTGTGGTATATTATTTATACAATAATTTATCTTATGTGTTTAATTTTATTTAAATATTTACAATTATCATCATATTTTAATTATTTATTTTATAAATAATTATTATGATTAATTTATAATATGGTGATGAATTTTCTTTAATTGTGTATCACTTTGTTGTATTAATTTTATAATTAAATTTATTATAATTAATAACTAATATTAAGTGTTAGTATTACATTTTTTTTAAATATTTTTTAATAGATAATAATTTAATTATAAGTCATTAAAATAAACAAGTAATTGTATGTTTAAATTAATTGGATCAATTGTTAAAAATAAAGAGAGTGTGAATTGGAAAATAAAAAAGCTAACCCAAAAAAAAAAGAAAACCTAAGTGTTTCAGCTACAGAAAAGGTAAGGTCGTTAGGCAAAGCTATCGTCACACGGAGAAGGAAAGGGCACCACTACGGAAAACAGATACAACAACGTGATCTGTCGTTGTTACGTATGATGTGGTTGTATATGCGCTACTTACAATCACAGTCTTATGACCATTGTAGAAAACCTGAAAGTGCGCGATATATTATCACAGTTGATAACCTAACCGTTGTAATATATTAAAAGTTCCAGGTTCGATTCCCATCGCATTTTACGTATATATCCACGGTCTTCTATAACAATCATGGTTAAATTATATATTATAACTATACAACCACGGTCATAATTAAAAACTGTTGATAAATTATATACTTTTTTAAAAAATATATTTCTGCATTTTGAATTTTTATTTTATTTTTTAACCTGTATTGTTTAAACAGCAACAATAGTAGAAGATATATTTCTACATTATGTTCCATTTTATAACCTGTATGTTTTAAACTGTAAACAGAACATAAACATCAATTGAAGATATATTTGTGCATTGTACATGTTCCATTTTATAACTTGTATTGTTTAAACTGTAACAGAACAGAAACAGCAATTAAAAATGTATATTAAAACACTCAAACTCAAATACTTATTTATTTCATCAAATCAAAAATGTTATTTACAACACTCAAACTCAAATGTATATCAAACACACACACACACACACACACACACACACACACACACACACACACACACACACACACATATATATATATATATATATATATATATATATTGTAGATTGATATCATGTTAGAGGACCCCTAAGTGCATTGAACATATACGCCCAACGTTGACGAATGTCTACAAAGTCTTCGCATGAGAATGTGCTGAAACAAGTTTGGTTCATACCATGCATCCTCCAAGGTTTTGATGATAACAAAGTATTTGAAAATCAATTAGGATTTATAACTAGCTAGTTTATCTGTGCAGAATTATATTTACTTGATGGAACTGGTTCTGACACTGAAACGACTTTGGTTCGGTTCTGATCATGCTCTCTTGAGGAAGTCTGATCAGAAAAGAAATTGCTAGTACACTCCAGTTCAGAAGCGTGTTATGTTGAGTAATGTCAAGTAAGTTCTGCTAACACGGGACTCGATATTTGTTGACTTTATCTTCTACAAGTTGTGTTGTACTTGAATCATAGTTGTATCCTCTGGACAAAGGCCTTGTTTCGTGGATATTCTTGTGACTGAAAGTTCCAATACTTGCTTTATTAGGAAACAAGATATACTAGAAGATTTGGTCTGTTTGTAGCCATTGAAGATGCTTCAACGTCTATATTCCTTTAGCTATAAAAAACAGCTGAAGATTTGAAGATCAACTAAGAAATAACGCTGCAAATACAACTGAGAAATACACGCACTACTATCAGAAAGTTGAGTATGTGAAGAGTTCTTATTCTTGTGTTGATTAAGAATCTTTGTAAAAGTGTGTTGTATTATTTTGAACACCTATGATATTTACCAAGTGTTGTTGTAAGTTATTCCTTCTCTAAACTATCTGTTTAGATATAAGTCTCTTGTTGTAGGCTTGAGCAAAGTGGAGTCTTAGACACCAGCTCTAAGCAAAGAAAAGTCTTAATCAGAAACTGATTAGGCAAGGGAAAGTCTTAAGCAGAGGAAAGTCTTAGACATGAGCTTTAAG
Source organism: Lathyrus tuberosus (assembly GCA_022829125.1). Classification (NCBI taxonomy): domain Eukaryota; kingdom Viridiplantae; phylum Streptophyta; class Magnoliopsida; order Fabales; family Fabaceae; genus Lathyrus; species Lathyrus tuberosus. The sequence continues at coordinate 13,539,812 of JALAZF010000120.1, read as the reverse complement.
CAAGGTAAAGTCTTAGGCAAGTGGTCTAATCAAGATAAGTCTCGGTCAGGAGCTGATTGAGCAGAGGGAAGTTTTAGACACGAGCTCTAAGCAAGGGAAGTCTTGGTCAAGTGGTATGAACATAAAGAAAAATCTTATACAAGTGTGTATAAGCAAGTGTAATCTAGTTGATTATAGTGAAAAATATCTTCCCTGGGAAGGGGACTGGAGTACTCTTAATTGGGAGAGGAACCAGGATAACTACTGTGTGTTCTTTGCTATTTTTACTTTACTTCTGTTTTTATTTCCACTGCACCCTATCAGATTCTTAACTCAGTTTTTAGATGATTCAGAAGTAAATCTAATTTTGCAATACACAATTCAACCCCTCCCCCCTTCTTGTGTATTTTTCTCACCTTCAGTTGGTATCAGAGCAAGGTTTGTGCGTAACACTTAACAGTGGTACAGTCAAAGATCCAACGAGAAAAATATGGATCCTGAGGTTACTAATCCTAGTACCTCAAGGGGGATTTCCTATAATTACAATAGCTTTGAGAGAAATCATTACACTGCTAAACCTCAATGTATTCAGTGGTGACTCTACTGAATTTGAATTGTGGAAAAGCAAGATGTATACGTATATCATTGGATTCGATGATGAGCTATGGGATATTCTTGAAGATGACATTGACATTCCTGTAGACAGTGTTGGTATGGTTGCTGACAGAAAAACTCTAACTCCTGCATAAAATAAAATCTACAAAAAACATCATAGAGTCAGAGGTATTCTGGTTTATGCACTTCCATATGCCGAGTATTTGAAAATCATTGACAAGTCTTCTGCAAAGACTATCTTTGAATCTCTGTGTTCTACTTATCAAGGGAATCAACAAGTCAAAGAAGCCAAAGCTGGCTTGTTGATACAGAAGTATGAGTTATTCAAAATGAAGGAAGATGAGTATATTAAGACCATGTTCTCCAGGTTTCAAATTCTTATCTCATGCCTTCAAGTGATGAACAAAAGCTACTCAACAGCTGATCATGCGAAGAAAATTCTGAGAAGTCTCCCTCAGAAGTTTAGACCTAAAGTAACAGCTATTCAGGAAGCTAAAGATCTGAATATGCTATCCTTTAAAAGTCTAATCAGCAATCTTCAAAGTCATGAGATGGAAATTAATGGAGATGAAACTTCAAAGAAGTTTAAGTCTCTCGCACTAAGATCTGCCTCTGAAAAATCTGGTGACAAGTCCAGAAGATCTTCTAAAATCAGTAAAGCTGATGAATCGTCTGAAGAAGAATCTGATGGAAGATCTGATGATAAAGACATGGCATGCTTCATCAGAGGGATTCAGCAAATGGCCAGAAGAAGCAGAAGATTTCCTAAAAGTTACAGAAGGATTAACTTCAAAGGTGAAGACATGACCTGGTACAACTGCAACAAACCAGGTCACTTTAGAAGTGATTGTCCAGAACCTCTGAAGGACAGTCAGAGAAAAGGAAGTTATCAGGAAGATAATTTCATAAACAGGTTCAAAAATAATTTCATGGCAACATAGGAAGAGTTGGATGAAGAAGAGTCAGAAAAGGAAGATAGTGACAATCTAGAACTAATGGCTCACTCATCTGATGAAGGACTTCTATTTGAGTCTGAAAACGAAGACGAGGTATTCCCTTACTCTAAATTTATTTCATGCGCTAACAATCTTCTAGATCATTGTAAGAATCAAACTAGTCAGATTAAGATTCTTAAAAGATATAACTCTATTTTAAAAGAATTAAAAGAAGTCAGTATATCTCAAAATGAGTGTTCATCTCTGGGTAAACATGATCAAGCTTTTCATAAATTTATTACATCTGGCATTGATCGCACCAAACTTGCATCTATAATTTATGGATTCGGAAAATATAATATAGAAGGATTAGGGTATGATGAAGGTTGCTCTAGTACTAATGACTCTTTAAAAGTGCTTCAAATTTTCTGCTCATCTAGCATTGCTCAAACTGTGTTAAGTAACCATTTTGTTCCTGCTACTAAAGCAATGAATTTAATTGAACCTATTGATCAGAAGTTAAAAGGCAATGCTATAATAGAACCTGATAAATCAGATGTTCTGATGACATCAATATTCAACACTTTTGAATTACAAGATAAGATCAATTCTGCTGCTAAGGTTAAGAATAACTCTAGTCAAAACATTTTGAATCAAAATGATTCGAGTAAAGCTAAACCTTCTTAAAAAGCAAAAGGACAAAATATGAGAAAATATGTTAAAACTAACCTGAAAGGACCCATACGTGTATGGGTACCTAAATCTCAAATTATCTTTGCTGCAGATATGCCCAAAGGAACTGAAGGAATGTCAATCGTGGTACCTGGACAGTCGCTGCTCACGACATATGACTAGAGAAAGGCGTGTGTTTCAAACCCTGAATCTGAAAGAGGAAGGAAATATGGGTTTTGGAGGTGGCCAGAAGGGAAGGATCATCGGTACAGGTACCATGGGTAATTCTCAAACTCTTATTAATAAGGTATGGCTTATAGATGGCCTGAAACATATTCTACTCAGTATAAGACAGATGTGTGATAATGGTTGCAATGTATTGTTTGACATGGACATTTGTTTTGTTATCAATTGTGATAAAACTGTAGTATTCAAAGGGAAAAGAAAAGGGAATGTTTATAAAATCAATCTTTCTGAATTGGCTGTTCAGAAGGTCGTTTGTCTAATGACAATGAATGATGAAAAATGGGTCTGGCACAAAAGGTTAGGTCATGCTAACTGGAGATTAATCTCTAAACTTTCCAAGCTAAAGCTTATTAAAGGGCTTCCAGATATTTATTATCACTCAGATGCTCTGTGTGGAGCATGTCAAGTTAAAAAGATTGTAAAAACTTCTTTTAAAAACAAAAACATTATCTCTTCTTCTAGGCCCTTGGAATTGTTTCACATAGATTTATTTGGTCCTATTGGGACTGCCTCAATCAGTGGAAAGAAATATGGTTTGGTTATAGTTGATGATTTTAGCATATAGACTTGGATGAAGTTTGTCAAATCTAAAGATGAAACATATGAAGTGTTTAGCACCTTCTCCATTCAAGTACAATCTGAGAAGGAATTGAAAATTCTAAAGGTCAGAAGTGACCATGGAGGTGAGTTTGAAGATGAATCATTTGAATCCTTTTGTGAAAAATATGGAATTATCCATGAGTTCTCTTCTCTCAGAACTCCACATCAAAATGGAGTTGTTGAGATAAAGAACAGATCTCTGCAAGAAATGGCAAGGACAATGATTCATGAAAGTAAACTCCCTAAGTATTTGTGGGCAGAAGCTGTTAATACTGCTTGTTATATTCAGAACAAAATTTATATCATACCAATTCTAGATAAAACATCGTATGAGTTATTCAAAGGTAGAAGACCTAGTATCTCTTACTTTCATCAATTCGGATGTACCTGTTACATCCTGAATAACAAAGTCTACCTAAAGAAATTTGATGCTAAAGCTCATAAGGGTATCATTTTAAGATACTTTGAATGCTCAAAAGCATACAGAGTGTATAACTCATAAACTAGCATGGTTAAAGAGTCTATGCACGTTAAATTTGATGACAATTTACCTGACCATAACAAGTCAGAGTCTTTGGTTCAGAATGATTTCTCTGCAGGTTTTCAGAATAATGAAGAACAATCTGTGGTCTGTGTCCCTAAAGAAAAGGATGTAGGGAATAATCCTCCAGAATCTATCATTATATCTGAAGATATACCAGAAGCTACAGAAACTGAAGTTACTCCAACTGGTCCTACTACTACTGATTCAGTGATTGCTCACAATGGCACAGAGGCCTCTGTTCAACCTAAGAGATCGTTTAAGTATAAAGCATCTCATCCAAAAGAGCAGATCATTTGTAATAAAGACGAGCCATTGAGGACCAGATCTGCTTTTAGAAATGATTACTCAATTATCAGACTTATTTCACTTATTGAACCTTCTTCTGTTGATGATGCCTTAACTAATAATGGTTGGATCATGGCTATGCAAGATGAACTAAATCAGTTTCAAAGAAATGATGTGTGGGATCTTGTTCCAAGACCACAAAAGAAAAACATCATTGCGACCAAGTGGGTATTCAGAAACAAACTTAACGAACTTGGTGAAGTTATTAAGAATAAAGCTAGACGTGTAGCTCAAGGTTATAGTCAACAAGAGGGAATAGACTTCTTTGAAACTTTTGCTCTTGTTGCAAGGTTTGAAGCCATAAGACTACTTCTCTCTCTTATGCCATCAACCATGACATAATTCTATATCAAATTTACGTGAAAAGTGATTTTCTGAACGGAGTTATTACTGAAGAAGTGTATGCTAAACAACCTCCAGGATTTATAGATTCAAATCATCCAAGCCATGTCTACAAGCATAAAAAATCACTATATGGTCTTAAACAAGCTCCAAGAGCTTGGTATGAAAGATTGAGTAATTTTCTGCTTGAAAATGGTTTTGTTAAAGGAAAGGTTGACACTACACTATTCAGGAAAACTTTGAAAGAAGAAATCTTGATTGTTCAAATTTATGTTGATGACATAATTTTTGGTTCCACTAATGCATCTCTCTGTCAAGAATTTTCTAAGATTATGTAGGCTGAATTTGAGATGAGCATGATGGGTGAATTAAAATACTTTCTTGGAATTCACATCAGTCAGAAGTCTGAAGGTATTTATATTCACCAGTCTAAGTATACAAAAGAGCTCTTGAAAAAGTCCAATCTTGATGATTGCAAAGTCATGTCCACTCCTATTCATCCTACATGTAATCTTTGTATTGAAGAATGCAGTTCTAAAGTGGATCCAATAAAATATCGAGGTATGATAGGTTCCTTACTCTATCTCACAGCTTCTAGACCTGATATCTTATTCAATGTATGTTTATATGCAAGGTTCCAAGCAGATCCTAGAGAAACCCACTTAACTGCCGTTAAGCAAATCTTTAGGTATCTGAAAGGAACATTAAATCTTGGACTTCTTTATAAGACGTTCTCAGATTATAAACTGGTTGGATTTTGTGATGCTGACTATGCTGAGGATAGAATTGAAAGGAAGTCCACTAGTGGTTCCTGCCAATTTATAGGTGAAAACCTTATCTCTTGGGGTGGTAAAAGACAAGCAATTATTTTTTTGTCCACAACAAAAGCAGAATATATTTCAGCTGCTAATTGATGCACTCAACTACTCTGGATGAAATATTAACTTGAAGACTATCAGATTTTTGGAAACAAAATTCCTATTCTTTGTGATAATAATGCTGCTATCTGTCTAACGAATTTCTAGAACCAAAAATATTTATATCAAATATCACTTTATAAGGGATTATGTTCAAAAGGGTGTAATAGATACTCAGTTCATTGATTCTGAACATCAATGGGCTAATATATTTACAAAGCCCCAAGCCATTGCCCAATTTGATTTCATCAAGAAAAGTTTAAACATGGTTTTTGTAGCAGAATAAATGCTTGTTCTCTGAATGGTGTATTGGAATATTCGTTGGAATCTGTTAGTAGTCAGTTAAGTTATTTCTGATAGTTCCTTAAGTATGGTCTTTGAGTTTGAATAGGGGTTATAGGATCTCTCTCTTCCTTGACTGCTTTATTTAAAGCATACAGTAATAAGTTAATTCCTTGCTATGTGCTTTGAGTTAACAATTGGACTATTCCTAGAGTTCTAATAAAATAAGAATCCTTGTCTCAACACTCTGATCCTTAAAAAAAATTGAAATTATGATATGATAGTCAGTTGTCTATGAAAGTTTTATAAAGACTTAAAAAGACATGACTATCACTTCTATTTTTAGAATCTGCTCTAAAAAGTTTGGTTCATTAAAAAGGAGTCTTCTGACAAAGATTCTAACTTGTTTTTATTTAGACTCATAATTGTCCAAACATTTTAATGCATACTTGCTTATATTCTAGCATTATATGTGTTAAGTTGCTAAGCTGTTTTTTTCTTTATGATCTCATAGGTTATCTTCTACATAAGATAATTCTGTGAAATCACTTTTCTTCATCTTAGTATTTCTTCTTACAAAAATGTCCTTGTAATTCATTAAAGAATATATTTTTGATTTAGATTTTCTAAAGGAATATACAACTGACTTCAACGAATTGACGGCGAATAATCTTTCACAAATTGTTTTAGATATTCATTTTCAAAAATGAGATGAATACTCTCTGGACTCATATTTCCAGATCTTCTGAAAGACTTTTGGACCAATGCTCATATTCATCAGAGTAAGCAAAATGATTGTCTGATTTTGTATGTTGTTTCTTTATGTTGTAATCAAAATTAAAATCATCTGTCAAGCTATTATTTGTGAGGTAGATAGAGTCATTGTTGAAAGCTATTGGTATAACAACAGCTCAGAAAATGATTTACAAATCATCTATGGTAACAAAGGCCCTTCTGAAAGTCCTTCTACTCTTACTCCTATGGCAAAAGTCTGGTAACAAATTATAGGGAACATTATAAGGCCTAGAGTAAAGGGGACAAGATGACTTTTTCTGATGATAAACTCATCATTTTAGCACTAGTCTTCCGGATCAAGATTAATTGAAAACAATCAACAACTGTTAACCACAATCAGAAATAAATTGAAGACATCTAGAAGAACATTAGATGAAGTCAAATATTCTAAAGATACATCCAAAACGTTTAGAAAAGCATTAAATGTACGGGAAAATATTTTGAAGACATATCAGAACATCAGATAAACAAGGTCGTATTTGGAAGAACATCAGATAGACATAAAAGGAGTTCTGGAAAAACATCAGAACAAAAGTCATATCTGGAAGAACATCAGATAGATACAAAGGAGTTCTGGAAAACATCAGAACACAAGACACGTCTGGAAAATTATCAGACGGTAAAAGCAACAACATTCTGGAAGAGCATCAGAGTTGCAAAGGTATATATTTGGAAACTCACTGGGGAGTAAAACAAATTCTGGAAGGGTTTCAGAATCACAATGGGAATATCTGGAAAAACATCATATAGGTTCTGGAAAAACATCATAACAAAGGAATCAATATGGGAGAACATCATAGAGATAAACATATCCGGTAAAACCTCGAATAAATTCTGGAAAAGCATCAAAATCAAAAGGGTATATCTGGAAAAACATCAGATAGGTTCTGGAAGAACATCAAAATAAAAGACTTAATCTGGGAAAGCATCAGATAAGTTCTGGAAGAACATCAGAACAAAAGACTCAATCTAGTAAAGCATCAGAGAGACAGACACATGTGACATCCAAGAATGGCATTAGACGTAAAAGAAGAAACAGACATATCTTGAAAAAAAATCGGATAAGAAAGGTCATATCTGGAATAACGTCATGTAGACACGATAATATCTGTTTGAAGACATTCAACAGTTGTCCCTTTTTTCTGTGATCAGGATGACTTTACCTCTGACTATGTTTTAGTATCTTAAAGAAGTGATTCTTACATCTTATAAGGAATTATCTTTTCTCATTCCTTTTGGTAGGATTCTTTCTCAGATTCTAGTTCAACATTGACAGACTTGTTCCTGTCTGGTGTTCAGCTATGAATAGTTCTGAAACCATTATTCATTTCTAAATTCTTTTTCCTTCTCTTCTCTTTTAGATTGATGACAAAAGGGGAGAATGGATTGAGTATTTTAGGTTAATAATGATCCCGAATATGGTTAGTAATTCTATTTAGGGGGAGTTTACGAATCTCATCCTTGGAGTAGATTTATTATTCTGTATGGAAAGGAGCTTACAAACCTCAACTCTTAGACTTTACAGACAGGACTCAAGGGGAGCTTACAAGCCTCACCTCTTAGACTGTTTGACTCGGGGAGAGCTTACAAACCTCAAACCCTGAAAGTTGTTGAGTAATTAATCTGCTTCTGATTGTTTTTCTAGATACTTAATGTTGTCATCATTAAAAAGGGGAAGATTGTTGAAACAAGTTTGGTTCATACCATGCATCCTCCAAGGTTTTGATAATAACAAAGTATTTAAAAATCAATTAGGATTTCTAACTAGCTAGTTTGTGTGTGCAGAATTATATTTACTTGATGGAACTGGTCCTGACACTGAAACGAATTTGGTTCGGTTCTAATCATGCTCTCTTGAGGAAGTCTGATCACAAAAGCAGCTGCTAGTACACTCCAGTTCAGAAGCGTGTTATGTTGAGTAATGTCAAGTCAGTTCTGCTAACATGGGACTCAAGATTTGTTGACATTATCTTCTACAAGTTGTGTTGTAATTGAATCATAGTTGTATCCTTTAGACAAAGGCCTTGTTTTGTGGATATTCTTGTGACTAAAAGTTCCAACACTTGCTTTATTGGAAAACAAGATGTACTAGAAGATTTGATCTGTTTGTAGCCGTTGAAGATGCTCTAACGTCTCTATTCCTTTAGCTATAAAAAACAGCAGAAGATTTTAAGATCAACTAAGAAATAACACTGCAAATACAACCGAGAAATACATGCACTACTATCAGAAAGCTGAGTCTGTTAAGAGTTCTTATTCTTGTGTTTATTAAGAATATCTGTAAAAGTGTGTTGTATTATTTTGAACACCTCTGATATTTATCAAGTGTTGTTGTAAGTTATTCCTTCTCTAAACTATTTATTTAGATATAAGTCTCTTATTGTAGGCTTGAGCAAGGTGAAGTCTTAGACACGAGCTCTAAGCAAAGAAAAGTCTTAATCAGAAGATGTTTAAGCAAGGGAAAGTCTTAGACACGAGCTCTAAGTAGAGGAAAGTCTTATACACGATCTCTAAGCAAGGTAAAGTCTTAGGCAGGTGGTCTAAGCAAGGTAAGTCTTGGTCAGGAGCTGATTGAGCAGAGGGAAGTCTTAGACACAAGCTCTAAGCAAGGGAAGTCTTGGACAAGTGGTCTGAGCAAAAAGAAAAATCTTATACAAATGTGTATAAGCAAGTGTAATCTGGTTAATTATAGTGAAAAATCTCTTACTTGGCAAGGGGACTGGAGTACTCTCAGTTGGGAGAGGAACTAGGATAATTAATGTATGTTCATTGCTATTTTTACTTTACTTCTGTTTCTATTTCCGTTGCACCCTATTAGATTCTGAACTCAATTTTTAGAATCTGAACTCTGGTTCAGAAGTAAATCTAATTTTTGCAATACACAATTCAACCCCCCCTTCTTGTGTATTTTTCTTACCTTCAGAATGGTGTTTCGTCCTTAAAAGTATGCATAAAATATACCAGATTAAGCTCATTATTGAAGACTCATAAGCGCATTGTAAACTCAAATTCTGGTATGCATATATCAGATGTCCTAAGAGATTCGAGACACTGATATCTGTTAAACACACAAGGACCGAGTTGCACAAAGTTAAAGGTACAGAAAATAAACAAAACACAGAGAGTTGTTAACCAGGAAGGAAATCCACTATTAGCAATACCAATTCAAAGTTAAACAACTCAGTTTACAACTTCTCAACTTAATACCTACCCAGTGCAATTTCTACCTAAGACACTCCTAGGTATGAAAAAATTCATTTCACTTTCTACCAGTCACCACAGTGACAAAATTATAACTCTTTCAATGTTTTTAGAAAATATAATCCAAAAGACAGACAATCACTCAATGCTTAACAATTTAGGAGTGATTGACAAAAACTTACAACTCAATAGAGATATAGTCCAGTTTAAGCATCTAGGTGATGAATGAATGGCTCACAAAACAGTTACCTCAATGTATCAGAAGACACATGAGTGATAGACTACAACAGTGCACTAAAAGAAAACTCAAACCCTAAACCCTTATTTGCACATACGGTTTCTTCAATAATAATTCAACACGAATTAGGTTTAGCAAGTCTCCTTTTATTGCCTTGTGCATAATGGGCTTGGACTCTTCCCATTTTTTCAGTTTTAACCTACTGCAGAATCTTCTCTAAAATAGCAGGAACAAATCTTCAAAGTTTCCTAAAATGTCTCATTATTTAATTTAGAATTTTGTGTGTAGCTGGAGATACAAAACTTTGTTCCTGATAGCATCATCTTGACCTGCGTAAATTACTGAGATATTAAAACAAAACAAATTTGTCAAGATTTTAAAACAATCAGAACAAATGTTCTGGTAGAACATGTTCCAACATATGTTAGGATATCTGCTCTGAATGTGAGCTGAGTAGCATGTTACAACATCACACACGATATCCTATAGTGAACCATGTTTTAGCAAAATTGTTGTCAATCCATAAACCATGGAACCTTCAATCTCCCCTTTGGCAAATTTTGGCTAAAACACCTTTTGCACAATAAACCCTGGAGACTGTGTATGTACATGAGGAAGAAGATAACCTACATCTTCAGGAATATCCACAACACTCTCCCTACACTCCATAACTGGTCCTTTTCAGGGAGGAATAAATCTCCCTCTCAAATCAAAAGAAGAAACTTTTTTGAAGCAAAAGAAAACCAACCTGAAGCACAAGAAAACCAACTTGAACACAAGCTTGAACTAAACTAGTTAAAGTCATTAGAAACACATATGGCAGAAGCCACAGTCATTCACATATGGCAGAAGCAAACAAAACATATCCCAAAACATGTCCAGAAATACAGAACATCTGATAGGACATCATAGACCCAGCACAAGCTCAAAAACCAACCAACAATACCACCTATAGATACTTTTATTATTTTTTTTATATTTTCTTCCCCTGTTTGAGCTAAAATTTGACAAACAGAAAGTACACAAGACTGACTCTGCAAGAACAAAAACACACACCTAGCAAGGGAAGCAACATAACACCAAAGAAAGCAACCTAAGACCCGAAAAGAAAACAGTTGAAAATAGGACCAAAACAAAAAGACAAAAAAAACAGCTATTCCCTCCAACCTCCTGAGTTCACAAATTGAACCCAGTCTTCATCACCATTCCCACCAGAACCACGATCCTCTGAATGAGTCTTCTTTAAAACCTTAACCTTTGTCATAGAAGTTTTCCCTGACAGGACAACTCCTGCCGATGACCCAGCAAATGTCCCAGCACTTGACTGATCTTTCTTTTCATTCAGAGGTTTCTTCTTCTTATCAGAAAGTTTAGAGGATTGGCTCATGCTACAAACACGCAAGTTTCAGTCTTTATATAACACAAAATCCTAGTTTGTAACGCCAAACAGGTCAAGAAAAGCAATGTTTGAAACAGTTAAGTCAACCTTGAAAATGGACCGCCATCCACAAGTTAGAAATGAATCTATTAACTCAAGGTCTCGTTTTCCAAACACGAATCAAGACACTTTCCATGTCATAGAAACACACTATGCATGCACACAAAATCACGTTTTTCAAGCCTACTATTAGAGCACTGCTGACTAGATCCACCGTCCTTGGCATGCTGACCACGCATAAACTCTTGTCAGTCTTAACTAAAATAGCTTGGTACAATATCTTAACATTCTGATAGACATTGTTTCCTCCTATGACCCAGCCAAAGACACATAGCATGCTCCAAACATGAAGTTTCCCACCAAATTCCTTGCCTAGAAAATTCATTAATGATCAACTCAACACACATACAATGTCACGACATTACACTAGACATATCACAACCAAGTATCATCACCATCCTGACTGAGCAATGTTAAGACATCCTGTCTGACATCATACTTTCACTAGTGCCAAAATAAGAGCCAGGTTGCGTGAGATCATGCATGCTTTGTACAGGATGTACCAAAGCAGCTACACAGCAGACAAGTACATATATCCCCCTGTCACACATAATCAGTTATCCCCCTGAAGGTGAAGACCAAGCAAAACATCTTACATAATTCCATATCTTGTACACAGCAGCACCAACCATCATATTCACACTCCCATTGCAGAGAAAGAGTTTCTCAACAGAGAGTTGTCAGAAGCAAACACATCAAAATAAAAGAAACACCCATCAACTCCAAAAACTTGTTAAGACAACACCACAGGGACCATTAACACAACTCCCCCTGAACTGTATAGCACAAAGGGAGATAATGCCCAGACACAGTGTATTCAAGCATACACACAAAAATGGAAACCCGCATCACTTGGTGGAAACACTCATTCTTGACCAACTTCAGGTGCTATGCCACCTCTTTCCCTTATCAAAGATCCTTCTGCACTTCCTGTTGTTTCCATAAGCCTTTGGAGAGTTGACACTAACCTCCCTTGCCACAGAACTAAAACTTGTCTTCTTCAATCTTTTAATAACATCCTACTTAGGCTTACTATGCCTCTGAAAATAGAGGAAAGGTACAATGTATGTTGCCTTCCTCCATACCTGTAACCGCTATAAATCTTCACTAAGGAAAGTACTTAGTCCACAACTTATGTCCTCAAACTGATCTGCACAAAATGCTTTAGTACCCATACCAATCAGTTGGTCCTTAAACACTACACACTTCAGAATAACCATCTTTCCTTTATCAAAATTCCAGTCAAGGCTCTTGCTCCAGCCATGTTGAATAACATAATTGATAACTTTAAGATCTTCACAGTCTAATGTCATAACATTCAGCTTGACATTATATCGCTTCATCATCTGCTTCATCCACACTAATTGAAAGCAACCTGTAGCGCGAGTTTTATGTGTGGTTGCGAAGCACTATCGCTTTGGGGGTACTACAGTTCGATTCATTTTTTATCCTATTGAAGCTGATGAAGGAAGGGAAATAGATGTCTCCAATTAACCCTGCTTGCAAACTGAGTTTAAACAGATAACTGTTGGTTTACAGATGCTACAAAGATTGTGGGTCTCTCTTAGGTTATTTTGTTAAGAACACAGGGTTTAGACTATTGGTAGGATGTTAGGACTGATGTTTTTCGATTGATGTATGAAGGTACAGGATTTTGGGTTTTTGATTAGTGTGCTCGCTAAGATTTTTCAATCTTATGCCTATGTATTCCCGTTTAATGAAACAGGGAAATTAGAGCGATCGTAGTTCCTCCTATTCTATGGGAGGAAATGGTGTTTTGGTGTCTTGTTCAAAGCCCAAGACATGAAGCTAAAGGTGGTTTGTATCTTGTTCAAAGCCCAAGATGTGAAGCTGAAGGGTTTATTTGTATCTTGTTCGAAGCCCAAGATGTGAAGCTGAAAGGGTGTTGACTTTAGAGAGAATTTGTCATCTCTAAAAGGGAATATTTGGCCTGTTTGGCACAATTGTTGGGTGACTGATTATAAAGGAGAATTACTTTAACTGGGATATGCGAATCCAACAATGCCATAATTTCCTTCATAGGGAATTTTCAACCTGAAGGAGAAGACTTTAACTCAGTTTAGAGCAATGCCATCTTTCCTTAGGAATTTCTCATGCTAAAAGAGGGACAGTGGCGTGGATGTAAATAATCCAGAGGCTTGCCGCTTACAGCAATTAGACGAGGGAAAAGGAGTTGTTTATGTTTGTATGCTGTGACCAAAGCATGATTTGATGCTAAAAGGTTGATTGAATCAAACGGGGATTTCTTTATACAAAGTCTAAGAGGAGGCTATTGACCCAACAAGAGGATGCTTTTGTGTCTCGTACGAAGCCCGAGATAAAGGCTAAAAGGGTTGACTCAACAAGAGAGTGTTTTTATATGTGTTTTGTACGAAGCCCAAGACGGAGGCTAAAAGGGTTTGACTCAACAAGAGAGTCTTTTATACTCACCAAGAGAGTGATTTGTATCTCGTACGAAGCCCGAGATGGAGGCTAAGAGGGTTTGACTCAACAAGAGAGTAGAGAGTGTTTTTGTATCTCGTACAAAGCCCGAGATGAAGGCTAAAAGAGGATTGACTCAACAAGAGAGTCTTTTATACTCAACAAGAGAGTGATTTTGTATCTCGTACAAAGCCCAAGATGAAGGCTAAAAGGTTTGCTCCGCTGGGGAGAATCATTGTACAAAGCCCAAGAGGAGGCTATCTATGCTGGTGACTGTTTCAGTTTAGTGACAGGTCTAGTATGTTGTATAAAAGAGAAAATCAGTTCTTATAAAGAGACTTATTCCGGGTGAGGTTGTACTTTGGTACTGATCAGAAGATCGGGGTTATTTCCTGTTCTTTAAGGAAATGGGAAATCCAAAGGGTATTGAGACTGTCCAGGTCTACTGGTGTTTTGGAGAAATTGATTCTCAGATAATGAATGATCTTTGTATAATGCCCAAGAGAAGGTTGGGTTACTGCTGAGGATTACATCCATAGGCAGGCCAAAGGGTGAGGAACTCTCATGAGAGAGGCCGGCTTTTGGAGCGATCAGTGTTTTTACGATTTATGAAAGGAACTTGAGAATGCCTTTGAGACTCAAGGGTTTTTAGACTGTCCAAGTCTAGAGTTTCATCTTTTGTACAATGCCCAAGAGGAGGCACGGGCTTTAAGGGATGAGTATTAACCCTTAAATGGCTGGAGTTTTGACGCTGGAAAGACTGCTCTAGTAAAGGATTATTAAGTTCTGTCTTATACCTTTAAGAGGTTGTCAGGGTCCTTGTATTAAGCCCAAGAGAAGGCATGAGAACTTCTAAGAAGCCGAAGGGTCCTTGTTCAACGCCCAAGAGGAGGCGGGGATACTTTTAAGAAGCCTGTGGGTCCCCAAACCCCGAGAAGTTCAAGACATGCCATTCACAGAGAATAGATCAAGCCAGGAAAGTCTGAGAATTTGGAAGAAACTCAAGAGATGCCATTCACGGAGAAAAGATCATCTCTGGGGAGTAGAGTTTCTTTGACAATTTTTAAGGGTGCTTTTAAGAAGCCTGTGGGTCCCCAAACCCCGAGAAGTTCAAGACATGCCATTCACAGAGAATAGATCAAGCCAGGAAAGTCTGAGAATTTGGAAGAAACTCAAGAGATGCCATTCACGGAGAAAAGATCATCTCTGGGGAGTAGAGTCTCTTTGACAACTTCTAAGGGTGACAGTCTGAGAAAGGGTTCACCAAGAATGCTGCCTTTCACGTCTCCATATTGTTTAACCCCAAGATGAGGGAAGAATGTGTCTGGTAATCCTATGGGGATCTAGTTTTGACTGTATTTAAGAGCGATCAACGGGGCTTTACCTAGTGCTAGATGTAGTTGTCGGGGAACACTCTAAATAACTATACTAGTATTACACAGTTGATATTTGACAAGTATATAAAAGTTTGTGAAAGTAGACTTACAGCGAGCAGCCCCACAACACAGTTATATATATATATATATGAAAGCGGATAAAGAAAACGGGTAAACACTTACTCGGTTGTAGAGCTTCCATGTTGTTTTGTTAGTTGTTCACCAAATAAAGCTTTGATAACAATATTATACTCAAAATCAAAGGACAAAGTGCTTTAAAAAGATTGTTGAGGCTTATAGCTCAAGGAGAGGCCCAAAGTTTTATCAGTGATTGCACTGTGGAATTTGTACAGGGACTTATACAAGTGACTGAGGCCCAAAAAGGTATTCTGTACAAAGGGATGGGTCTTACACTCTCTCAAGAGGCCCAAAGGTTTATTTTTGTACAAGTGGTGTGGCTTATAGCTCAAGGAGAGGCCCAAAAAAATGATTTTTGAACTGGCGATCGCGCCGAGATTTTCTTTTAACGCAAAGGGACTTATACAATATCTGAGGCCTAAAATAGTTTTAGTTAAAAAGGTTTGGGTCTTACACTCTGATAGAGGCCTAAAGGTGTTTAAAGAAAAAGAATGGGGCTTATAACACGAGGGTAGGCCCAAGGGTTTGATTTGTTAGAAAGGCGACGACCGCGCCGAATTTTTTAACGGTATCGGGACTTATACAATACACTGAGGCCCAAATTATTTTGGTTTTTCTAAAAGGGTTGAGTCTTACACTCTACTAGAGGCCCAAAGGGTTTGAAAAAGTTTGATGAGGGTTGAATTAATCAAAAACCCTAATTTGTTTCCAAAATGTATTTTAATTGAATAAAAATTCAATTAAAATGATCAAAATTGTTAAACATGTGGAAAATAAATTGTGATCTTGGATTAATGTTTCAAAAATCAAGTTTTGACCTACAAAATGATTAGAAGTCATTAAAATTTGCAAAACCAAGAAGGAAAAAATATTTTAAATGTCAAAAACAATTAAAATATTAATTCTTTGCAAAAATATCAATTATATGAAATAAATAATATTTTTTGGGATTTTTTGGTAAAATAAAATATTTTAACATTTTTGTGAATTATTAAAAAAAGAATCAACTCAAAATCATTAAAACTCAGAGAGAAATTAATTTTTGAATCAATTAAATAAAATCACAAAATTCAAATATTCAAATATTTGAAAAAGGGCGCCAAGAACATGGCAAGAACATGCGCCATTCCTCTGTTTCTGAAGATTTGCGTTTTCTATCCAATCTCACTGAATACTTAATTGTATCATGCAATCTAGATATCAATCTACTCGTTTCAACCTCACGATCATGTCTATGGTTTTTAATTTCATTTATTTTAAACATGGAATAAGAAATCAAAGAGAAACCTCAAGAACCCTAAAATTTGCATGAAGGTTCATAAATTCCATACACGATTCAAACAATGCAATTGATTGAGGGAAAACACTCCATGCATGATTGTGAACATATGGCCAAAT
The DNA here is from genome assembly GCA_022829125.1 of Lathyrus tuberosus. Classification (NCBI taxonomy): domain Eukaryota; kingdom Viridiplantae; phylum Streptophyta; class Magnoliopsida; order Fabales; family Fabaceae; genus Lathyrus; species Lathyrus tuberosus. Next base: position 13,523,249 of record JALAZF010000120.1, on the reverse strand, counting down.
TATTGTGCAGCAAAAATTGCATGGATCATAGAGTTAGAAGAGCTCATGCTTACCACTTGCAACTGGTGATCGTGTTTTGTGTTACAGGTGTTACAGCTTGGTTCCAAGGTTATGGACAGCTTCCCTAGGTGCTATGGAGTGTGTCTGGATGCTTGGAGTGGATTGATTTGAGCTGGAACTTGATTTGGCACCTCAACTGTAAATCTGTCAAAGGTTTGAGCAGTTGGCTGGTGATTTTGTGATTTTGGTGTTCCAGATGTTATGTGAGTGTTTGGATCACTTCTATATGATGTTTATGAGGTGTGTGTGTGTGTGTGATTGGTTTGATTGGAATTGCTCTCAAACTCAAAACCCGATAGTGACTTTCTTTGGAAGGCAAAATTGGAGTGAAGAAGGAGATTTTGAGGAAAGCATCTGTTTGATGGCTTTGGTGTACTCAAACTGATCACAAATGAGCTCTATTTATAGTAGATCAAGTTTGTTTTGCAAAGAATAATTGTCATACCCCAAATTTTGACCACTAAGATTCCCATCATTGTGGAAATCATCATCACAATATGGATGAACCATCATACCTCATCAATCTCCTCAAGGATTGTTGAGCATTCACTACAATTAAAACTAGGGTTTCAAGCTTTCTCAGAGCCTTAGACAAAGGATCAATCAAGGAATGACATGATCTTCAACTGGTCTAACCTCTCAAACATCCACAATGGATCAAAAGGACTCCCACTTCAAGGATTAAGCACAAGGCTGCTCCCTTCTAGGTGGATTAAGTCTCAAGATCGACAGTGTCACCAAATTAGGATTTTGGTCGACCAGGGCCTCCAGATGGAAATTTTTCATCTGGGCACAAGCCAATGATCCAAAACCTAACCTAATATACTCCATGGAACCTCATGGACCCAATCATCAAGTCAATTTTGCCTCAGGGGATGCATTAATCAAAAATCAGGAATTAGGGTTTCTTGACCTAATTCACCCCTAAGTTGACTTTTGGGACAAATCATGAACCAAGACCTCAAGAGAGGATTTGAGGGTCTCTAATGAACTATATTGATCCATTTGGAACAATGGATTAATCCAAGAAGCTTGAGCCACAAGTCTCAATTTCATCTGCACCACAATTAGGGTTTTAAGGAAAAAGTCAACTGTAACTTTGACTTTTGACCAGGACATGCTCCCAAGCCCTGTGACATGCATCAATATACCCTATGACACCCATGGAACATGTCAATCAAGTTTGATTTAGGTCAAGGACATGATTTCATGAAGAATTGCACAGTTTGGAATTCATCTGATAAAAAGTCAACTGTGCACAAAAGTCAACTTTGAATTTTTGAGATTTTTCACCAAAATGGATTTTTAACCCTAAAATGATGTTAATGTATGATTTGAATCATCATTCATCAAGAAAAATCAAGAAAAGTTGGGTAACTTGTAAAAGGGTTAACCATAAAAAACTTAGAAAATTTTCTAAGTTAAAAATAAAGTGGCTAGGGTACTAACTTTGGAGGGTCATAACTCCTAAACCACAAAGCCATTTTCTCCCATCCAAGGCTTAATTTGTAGATCTCATTGCCCTCTACAAAAACTTCAACTAGACCTAATTCCAAATCCTCATGGATTTTGAGTTATGGAGTGATCAAAATCAAGAAAAGTCACTTTGTTCCAACACTTAGTGAAAATTTCACTAAGTCAGATTTTACCCTACTTTTTGCCAAATGTAGGGGGTTTTTTCACTTGGATTCAAAAGATATCAAAACCAAATACGTTCAAACAGTTGTTGTATCATGTAAGGGCTTTCCAAAATGACCAAGAACATTACCAAATTCAATTTGAGTCATGAGATATGACATTGGAAAGTTGCCTTGCTGAAATCTGCCAAGGCAAGGCAGAATTTGCATTTTTGCTCGATTTGCCAAAATCAGCCAAATCCAAATGCTCCTATCCACTTGGACACATCAGAGTGTTGAATCTAAAGGGGACAATCACTGAGCCAAGCCTCCAAAGTCTTTGGAACAAGAAATAGCATGTTGAACCTAGAATGGCCAAAATAGGGACAAGACTCCATTTTTGGATTGGAGCATTCAATGGAAGCATCAAGGTGGCATGGACTGAGCCATTCTCAACTGAATTTAGTCAAGACTTATCCAAGACCAAGGGAACCACCGCCCTGTGCCCTAACCTCTAGTCAATGGCTAGAGGAGACTTGGATTTCCATTGGCCAACATTGAACAAACACCTGCTGCAGTTGCCATTCACTGTGGATCCCAAAACAAACTTGCTCTACTATAAATAGAGCTCAATTATGATCAGTTTGAGTACACCAAAACCATCAAACAGATGCTTTCCTCAAAATCTTTTCTTTCACTCCAATTTTGCCTTCTAAGGCAAGTCACTATCGGGTTTTGAGTTTGAGAGCTTTTCCAATCAAACCAATCACTCACACACCTCACATACATCATATAGAAGTGATCCAAACACTCATATAACATCTGGAACACAGATTTCACAAAACCACCAGTCAATTGCTTAAGGTTTTAACCAAGGTGCAGTTGAGAGGCCATGAAGTGATCCAGCCATTCTCAGTCAAGTCCAAGCATTCAAACACACTCCATAGGGCGTAGGAAAGCTGTTCAGATAATCACAATTCATCTGTAACACCTCCTACTCAGAAATCAATTTGCTCTTGCTGTCACGACCTAGAGGTCAATACTTAATTTTTGAAGCATTAATCCAAGATCACAATTTGTTTTCCATATGTTAAACAATTTTAATCATTTTAATTGAATTTTTATTCAATTAAATACATTTTTGAAAATAAATTAGGGTTTTTGGATTAATTCAACCCTCATAAATCATTTTCAAAACATTTTGGGCCTCTAATAGAGTGTAAGACCCAATCCTTTTTTGACCAAACCATTTTTGGGCCTCAGTGTATTGTATAAGTCCCGATACCGTCAAAAACAAACGGCGCGATCGTCGCCTTTTGAAAAATAACCTTCTGGGCCTCTCCTTGAGCTATAAGACCGATTCAAAACACTTTGGGCCTCTAATAGAGTGTAAGACCCAACCCCCTTTTAACCAAAATCACTTTGGGCCTCAGATATTGTATAAGCCCCTCTGCGTTAAAATAAAACCTCGGCGCGATCGCCATTTCAAACGAAAAAACAAACTGGGCCTACCCTCATGTAGTAAGACCCATTTCTTTTCTTTAAAAATTTTTGGGCCTCTTGAGAGAGTGTAAGACCCATCCCTTTGTACGGAAAGCAATTTTTGGGCCACAGTCACTTGTATAAGTCCCTCTGTACAAATTCAAATAGTACGCTCACTGATAAAACCCTGGGCCTCTCCTTGAGCTGTAAGCCCCAAATATTTCTTTTTTAAAACACTTTCTCCTTTGATTTTGAATATACTGTTGTTTTCAATCTTTCTTTGTTGAACAACTAACCAAACAGCATGGAAGCTCTACAACCGAGTAAGTGTTTATATGCTTTCATTTACCGCTTTCATATACATATAACTGTATTGTGGGGCTGTTTCGATGTAAGTCTTCTTTCATAAACTCATATCAACTGTGTAATAATAGTATAGATATTTAGAGTTTCCCCGGCAACTACGTCTAGCATTAAGCCCGTTGATCACTCTTAAATAGTCAAAACTAGATCCCCATAGGATTACCAGACACAGTCTTCCCTCCTCTTGGGGTTAAATAATATGGAGATATGAAAGGCAACATTTTCTGTGAACCCTTTCATAGACTGTCACTCGTAGAAGTTGTCAAAGAAACTCTACTCCCCAGAGATGATCTCTTCTCCGTGAATTGCATCTCTTGAGTTTCTTCCAAATTCTCGAACTTTCCTGACTTGATCTATTCCTTGTGAATATCTTGCCTTAAATTTCTCGAGGTTTGGGGACCCACAGGCTTCTTAAAAGCACTTGTCAAGAAACTCTATTCCCCAGAGATGATCTCTTCTCTGTGAATTGCATCTCTTGAGTTTCTTCCAAATTCTCGAACTTTCCTGACTTGATCTATTCCTTGTGAATAGCTTGCCTTGAATTTCTCGGGGTTTGGGGACCCATCGGCTTCTTAAAAGCATCGGCTTCCTCTTGGGCATCATACAAGGACCCACAGGCTTCCTAAAAGCAACCCCGCCTCCTCTTGGGCTTAGTACAAGGACCCGTCGGCTTCTTAGAAGTATTCACAGCCTCCTCTTAGGCTTCGTATAATGATCTCTTCCTCCGGGAATGATAGCCTCCTCTTGGGCTTCGTATAAGGACCGATCGGCTTCTTAAAAGTTTCCAGCCTCCTCTTGGGCTTCGTACAAATTGTCCCGACGACCTCCTAGAGGTATAGGAACAGAACTTAGGCATCTGCATAGAACAATCCTTTCATAGAGTCTACTACTGTTTCTCAAAGCACAGTACACAAGATGACACTCTAGACTTGGACAGTCTAATATCCTTGAGTCTCAAAGACATTCTTAAGTGACCCCTTCGTTAAATAGGAAGGAACCCCGCAGACTCGGACAGTCTCAATACCCTTCGGATTTCCCACTTCCTTAAAGAATAAGAATAACCCTGATCCTCGAACCAAATCCTCGAGTACAGTGTTGCTCATATAAGAACTGATTTTCTCTTTAAATCAGTATACTGGACCTGTCACTTAACTGAACAGTCATCATAGCCTTCTCTTAGGGTTTGTGTAATGATCCTTCTCCAGTGAAGTTAGTCTCCCTCTTGGGCTTTGTACAATGATTCTCCCCAACGAAGTCAAACAACGTTTAGCCTCTCTCTCGGGCTTTGTACGAGAAACATAAGAGACTCCCTCGTTGAGTCAATCACCCTTTCGCCTCCATCTCGGGCTTTGTACGAGATACAAAAACTCTCTTGTTGAGTCAATTAGCCTCCATCTCGGGCTTTATACGAGATACAAAAAGATTCCCTCATTGAGTCAAAACCTTTTAGCCTTTCTCTCGGGCTTTGTACGAGACACATAATATCCTCCTCTTAGGCTTTGTATAAGAAAACCACTGGTTGATCCAATTAACCTTTTAGCATCAAAATTGTGCCTTGTTCACAGTACATAAACATCAACAACTCCTTCCCCTTCATCTAATCGCTGTAAGCGGCAAGCCTCTGGATCATCTACATCCATGCCACTGTCTCTCTTTTAGTATGAGAAATTCCTAAGGAAAGATGGCATTACTCTACACTGAGTTAAAGTCTTCTCCTTCAGGTTAAAAATCCCCTTTAAAGGAAATTATGGCATTGCCGGATTCACACATCCCGGTTAAAGTAATTCTCCTTTATAGACAGTCGTAACAGACAGACCCCTCTTTAGAGGTGACAAATTCTCTCTAAGGTCAACACTTTTAGCTTCACCTCTTGGGCTTTGAACAAGATACAAATAGACCCTTTAGCTTCATATCTTGGGCTTTGAACAAGATACAAATCACCTTTCGCTTCACATCTTGGGCTTTGAACAAGACACCAAAACACCCATTTCCTCCCATAGAATAGGAGGAACTACGAACGCTCTGATTTCCCTGTTTCGGTAAACGGGAATACGTAGGCATAAGATTGAAAGAAAAATCTTAGCGAGAACACTAAGCAAAAACCCAAAATCCCATACTTTCATATAATTCGTCCTAACATCTCAACCGATAGCCTAAAGCACCCCTCGTCAACAAAATAAACCTAGGAAAAACCCCGAATCTTTGTAGCATCTGTAAACCAACAGTTTTGACTGTTTAATCTCAGTATGCAAGCAGGGTTAGTTGGAGACATCTATTTCCCTTCCTTCATCAGCTTTAATAGGATAAAAAATTAATCGAACTGTAGTACTAGAGCGATCGTGCTTCGCAACCACATCCAAAAATCACTCGCTACAGAAAAATGGCGACTCTGCTGGGGACAACGAGTATCTTTAGGGATCTTGTATTTTTTTGTGGAAACCTTGACGTCACTAGGATCTTAGGTCAAAACGCCGTTAATTTGGAATGAAACCACAGATTGGTGACTCCGCCGGGAAACCATTTTCTGTCAGGAACTTAAGATTCTTAGCTTTTAAAAGTCTAGGATGATTAGGACAAATATATATACTGCTTTTCCTAATTGCTATACGTGTTTATTTTTCTGCTAATGGGAATGCGTGTGATGCCGCATGTGGAAAGATCGAGTATACACTTAAGATAAGTGATGGCGACGAGGTCGACCATCAACCTCAGTGGAGGCTGACCAATGCAACCCATTCTCTCACCTAGACAATGGGCCGATTGTGATGTCTGAGAAGCTGAGGAGCTAAACCCTTTTGTAGTGCAAAAACTATCGGAAATAGTTGTTACGCGATACTACCCTCATTTGAGGCTGGTGATCTATTCTCGGTGAATGGCACTTACTCTAAGATTGCTCTACAACTCGCTGGCGATCCGCTTGTTGTTTTTCTTTCCTGGGAGGAGCTGATGATAATGAGTACAGGTACAAAAATCACCCTAGTATAAACCTTTGGGGATGGGTAGAGCCTTGACTTCATGACAACGACCCTTTGACCCCATGTTTTTCCTATGTTTTTATGTGCTGCATTCATGCATTCATTTTAAAAAAATCATTAAAACATTCAAAAAATTTCTCTTCTAGTCTCTCTGTTTTTCAAATTAAACTAAGATTGTGATTGCAAATATCAGAGAAAAGGATTGCACTAATGGATTTCGGTAGAAGGAGAACTCATAGTTACACCTTCAAGGTTCCAAAGCTAGAGGATTTGAGAAGGTTAGCGAGGATGATCACAAACCCAGAGGCTTTCAGAGCCAAACATGGAGGTTTGCTACCACTGTTAAGAGTCCATGTGATTGAGGGAATCATGGATGCGCTCATTCAGTTTTATGATCCAGTTTATCACTGTTTCACATTCCCGGATTACCAGCTCGCGCCAACGCTGGAGGAGTATTCTCATCTGACTGATCTGCACATTACAGATCAAGCTCCATTTTCTGGACTGGAAGAAATTCCAAAGAATCAGACCATTGCAAGAGCAATTCATTTGGACGAGTCTGAGGTTAGGACTCACCTAACTACCAAGGGTGGCATCCAAGGTTTGCCAGCCCAGTTCTTGACAAAGAAAACCCTGTATTTTGCCAGTATAGGAAACGTGATTGCTTTTGAAAGCATCTTTGTCTTGCTCACCTACGGGTTATTTTTGTTTCCCAATATTAATAATTTCGTTGATATCAACTCCATTAAGGTTTTTCTCATTGGAAACCCTGTGCCGACTTTACTCGCAGATGCGTATCATTCTGTACACTTGGGAAATTTGTACAGCGGAGGGGAGATCACATGCTGTGTACCTCTGCTTTACAAATGGTTTATCTCTCACTTGCCCAAGTCTGCTGCTTTTTGGGATTGTAAGAGTGCCTTACGTTGGTCGCAGAAGATCATGTCTCTTACCAACTCTGATATAGATTGGTGTAATAGGATCTATTATGGAATCAGGATCATTGACCGTTGTGGAAACTTCCCCAACGTACCCCTTATAGGAATTAAGGGAGGAATCAACTATCATCCGGTGTTGGTTCGCCGTAAATTTGGATACCCGATGAGACACGTCCCACGGGGTGTTCATCTGAAAGGTCTTTTCTTCAAGGAAGGAGAAAACGACAGAGCACTAAAGATGGAAATAGTGCACGCTTAGAAGTATGTTCATAAGAAAGGACGAGAGTCTCTGGGAAAACTGGACTGTGCCTCGGTGGATCCCTATCTCCATTGGGTACAAACTAGAGCTCTCAAGCTAAAGATGTCTTATCTTCGTTACGGAATTCTTCCGCCAAAGGAATCTGTCATGTACTTCATGACGGAAACTGAAAAGCTTCAGGTTACTCCCAACAAAGTTCAAAAGGAGAGAAGATCTTGGAAGAACAAGTACCGCACCCTCGATGTAGAGTGCATCAAAATACAGCAATGACTGAAAGAAAAAGATGCTCTAATTGAGATTTTGGAGCAACATGCTGTAGAAAATCAAGATGACCAAAGGAATTTGCTCTCTCCTTTCACCTGGCAAAGGAATGACAACCTGACAACGGCCCAAGAGCCCCGGTCAAAGAAAAGGAAGATACCAGAATCAGCACCCGATTTCTCTTCAGAGAGGACTCAGGACCCATTAGTTTAGGTTTCTGTTTCTGCACTTTGTAATCTACTGTATTTTCATTTCTGTAATCCTTTGAATTTCAATAAAAAGGGGTTTCCCCACCGTTTGATATTTGCAATCTAATTGTCGAAGTTTATTTTGATTAAACCAAAAAACAATTAATATAATCATTGCATTCATCATTCTCACATCGTGTATTCTTCTCACCTACGAATCTCACATTTGTGTCTCGATTCTAGAGTCAAACTGTCTCATTCGTATAATACTCGGGCCAATCGTTAGAAAAAGATGGATGATCTTGAGGAAGAAAACAGAGAGTTAAAAGAAGAGATTGACGCTCTGAGGGAGGATATGAGAAAGCTTCGTAACGACATGCAAGCCATGGCAGAAGCTCAGCTACAAAGAACTATGATATCAGAGATCACCTCAACGCCCATAGTGGAGAAGTATGATCCTAGGTATCAAATACCGAAAGATCGTCCTTGGGGAATGCCTGTTAACTATATCCCAGAAGGATATGTTCCGCCGATCACTGAAGATCAGGGAATTACAACAGAAGCCGCTGGGCCTGAAGGTTACAAACTTCGGGAAAGCGAAGATGCCAGGGGCATACTGAAGACTCCTGAAGGTTACAAACTTCGGGAGACGCCAAGACTCACTACCGTAGTCACGGTACCACCCCCTGTGGTGCACACTGTCCCAGAAGGACAGATTCCACAGACACCTTCTGGTAAGAAGGAAACTATGTTTGACAGAATGGAGGAATTCCAGGAGCAGTTTCTGGAAATGGAGAAGGAACTGCAAGCCATTCGCGGTCAGGATCTATTTGGAAAGGACGCCGCAGATCTTTGCTTGGTCCCAAATGTGAAAGTCCCGCACAAATTTCAAGTGCCCGACTTTGAAAAGTACAAGGGTAACTCTTGCCCTCAAAGCCATCTGGTGATGTACGCTCGGCGGATGTCAGCTCAGACGGAGAATCAGGACCTGCTGATTCACTACTTTCAGGATAGTTTAACCGGTGCCGCACTCAAATGGTACATGGGTTTAAACCGTGCCACGATCAGCACATTCAGAGATCTTGGCACTGCCTTCGTCCAACAATACAAATACAATTTAGACATGGCACCCGACAGAGATCAACTCAGATCGATGTCGCAAAAGGACAAGGAAACCTTTAAGGAGTATGCTCAAAGGTGGCGTGAAATCGCCGCTCAAATTTGTCCACCTCTGGAGGAAAAAGAGATGACAAAGATCTTCTTAAAGGCCTTAAGCTCATTTTACTATGACCGAATGGTTGCCAGTGCGCCCAGTGATTTCACCAATATGGTTGGCATGGGCGTACGTCTTGAGGAAGCCGTCCGAGAAGGACGTTTAGTAAAAGACACTGGATCGACGAGCAGTACTAAAAAATACGGTAGTGCTCTCCATAAGAAAAAAGAGCAGGATATTGGGAATATCTCTCTCGGAAAGCAAAGGCGACGTTATCAACCGGTAGCAGCTGTAATTCCTGCTATCAACCCTGCGCCTATTCCTACGTATCAACCTCAGGTCGCGCATAGCCAACCTTATCAGCAAAGGACACAACAGCCTCTTCAGCAGGCTCGTCCTCCATATAACAACAACCGTACAACACGGCCGCCAAGGTTTGATCCTATATCCGTGTCGTACGCAGAACTGTTTCCATTACTACTGGCTAAGGGGCACATTCAGACTAAATCTCCTCTTACAATACCGGAAAATCCGCCTTTTTGGTTTAAGGTGGATCAAACATGCCCTTATCATCAAGGAGGATCAGGGCATAACATTGGGACTTGTCTCAATTTCAAGTTCGACGTGTAAAAACTTGTTAGGAGCGGGGTCTTATCCTTCAAGGATACAAATCCTAATGTTCTCACAAACCCGCTGCCTCAACATGAGAAGGCTGCAGTCAATTTGATAGAAGGAGAGACTAACGATGTCTATCAAATTCATCATGTACTCTTGTTGAAAACTAATTTAGTCAAGATGCATTGTAGACAGAGTGGATATGGCCATGTGCCACCTCATAACTATCATCAGTGTGATGTCTGCTCTAAAAACAATCAGGGATGTTCTGTGGTGCAAGCAGCTCTGCAAGAACAAATGGATCTCGGATGGATCCAAGAGCACCAAGTTCGTGGAGTTAACATGGTCTACACGAATTCTAACGTCATTCAGAACCACGATATCCATGCAATGAATGTCAACTTGGTGGCGATGCACTCAAGGCAAAGCCAGTATCATAATCTGCCGCGGCACGATTACAGTTCCTGTCTGATTTGCTCGGTAAACAAACAGGGATGCTCTTTCATACAGGAGGCCCTCCAGCGTCAGATGGATCTGGGATGGATCCAAGACTGCCATGATAGGAACTCCTATCAAATCAACATGGTTCAGATCTTCGATATTCGCGTGATGAATACCAACCTGGTAGAGTTACATGTTGAGCAGGTCCGACTCGGATTCTTAACATCACATGACTATCAAAGCTGTAAGGCAGGTTGCGAAAATGAGCGAGGTTGTACCCTTGTCCAGGAGGCACTTCAGCACTTGTTAAATCATTGGTGGATGTCAATATATATGGATGAAGATACTCAGCAGATTAGTATCAATAACAGAAACCCCACTCGGCGTCAGAGTCAGGATGTCCGATCTGTGGAAGCTAACCTAGTGAGGTTACATTGTATTCAAAGTGGGCGTGGCCAGGTGCCACCACACAACTATGAGCGTTGCGGCGTCTGTTCGGAAAGTAACCAAGGGTGTTACTTTGTGAGAGCAGCTCTTCAGGGTCAGGTAGATCGTGGAGAGATTCGTCCATATCCGGGTTCTGGACCCATCAACTGGACGCCGAACTACCTTGCCGAGCAAGTTGAGGATGTTGTCACGATCTCTGGTCATCACAGGACCAGGGATGTTTTTGCCATTATCCCTCTACTTGACGAATCTAAAGTTCCCAACTGGGAACAGATCGAGATTAATTATGATGGTCATAAAAATCAGAAGGCTCATGTAGTTATCTATCTACCAGGACCGTTACCGTATAAATCAGCTAAGGCAATCCCTTACAAATACGATGCAACGACAATTGAAAATGGAAAGGAAATTCCATTACCCTCCTTTGTGAATATTGCAGACATCAGTCGTGTAACACGAAGTGGTAGAATCTTCAACCGAGGGGTTGGGGAAGCTAACAAGGAAAAGGAACTTCAGACGGAAACTCCTGATCCACCAGTCGATCAATCCAGCAATCCCGATCTTTCGAAAAATAATGATGAGATGCTGAAGCTCATCCAAAGGAGTGAATACAACATTGTCGATCAACTGTTACAAACTCCTTCAAAGATCTCGGTATTATTACTGTTACTCAGTTCAGAAGCCCACGGGGAGGCTCTACAGAAAGTCTTGGAGCAAGCCTTTGTGGAACAGGATGTAACAATCAGACAATTTGATAGCATTGTCTCTAACATCACTTCCTGCAATAATTTGGGATTTAGTGATGAGGAATTACCCAAAGAGGGTCGTCGTCATAACATGGCGCTCAACATTACAGTTAACTGCCAGGACGATGCTTTAGCCAGCGTACTGGTAGACACAGGGTCAGCCCTGAATGTTATGCCGAAGTCCACTTTGATGCAATTATCATTCAAAGGCCCTCCGATGAGAATCAGCGAGGTCGTCGTCAAAACGTTTGACGGATCCAGAAAAACAGTTATCGGCGGAGTTGATCTTCCCATAACTATTGGTCCTCACACTTTCCAAGTCACTTTCCAGGTCATGGACATCCGGGCAACGTACAGTTGTTTATTAGGAATACCTTGGATACACCAGGCTGGAGCGGTCACTTCGACCCTCCACCAAAAGCTAAAGTTCGTCAAGAACGATCAACTTGTCACAGTTTGTGGGGAACAAGCCTTGCTTGTAAGCAACTTATCATCGTCTACTGGTATAGAACCCGAGGAGGTTATTGGAACTCAGTTCCAAGCACTGTCGGTGAGCAAGAATAATCAATTCAAAGGAGGAACCTCGATTTCCTCATACAATGATGCTATTAAAGCGGTCGAGAGTACCGATACAACAGGATGGGGACAGCTTGTCATTCTTATTGACAATAAAACAAAGAAAGGTCTTGGTTTTTCTGCAACCTGTACCCAGACAGCTGCCAACGATGAAAGTCTTCATCCCCTTCAAAACTTCTTCCACAGTGGAGGTTTTCTTCACCCAGTGTCTCAGGCAGTACATGCTATCAATGAGGAAGATCCTTCTGACACAGATGAAGAGTGGAAGTCCTATCTTAATGAGGACGGTTATATGTCTCAACAAGTAGTACCTACGCCATTTTGCTTTCCTACACAGAGTCCGAGATTTATACCCAGGTCAGATGTCAAGATGATATACGGGGATTGTGATCCGGAAGGATGCCGGGCTCCGCCAAATTCATTAGAGGAAGACACTCTGATGAAAGACAACTTTGACCACAATTACTATGGCCCAATGGATGGTCTGCCAATGTGGCAGCCTTACCCAGGAAACTTGGGGCCAGAGAGTCAGCCGAACAATGAAAATCAGCTGACCGTCATTGAACAGAATACCTGTGTCCCCACCATGTCATGGGATCAACACTCAGGTCATTCAGAAACTACTCAACATGAAGATGAATTTGCAACATTTGCAGGACTTGAATTCATCAACTATGTTTTTCCTGAGGTTAACGTCATCGAGAGAGATGACTCCTTCAGTTCCAAAGAAGTTTGGGACACTCTGGGACAACCGAGTGTAAAATACGACTATATGGTTAAGTACACCGCTCCCGAAAGCTCTCGTATCAGGCTTGAAGATATCCAGCCTACTGGATGGGGAGATACAACTGAGAGCACAAATACTATGCAAAATACAACTGAGGAATTCTCCTACGACAACTCTACCTGGGAGACAGATTCCAATGATCCTGTTCCACCAGAAATCAGCGTTATTTCTGAAGACAAATCAAGGAAGGCGCCAGACTTTGTGATTCACCGAGGAGTTTGCCGCCAATGGGTTGTCGTCGAGGTTCCGAAGATCGTTCATCAGTCAAAGTAATTGCCATCTTTAACCTTTCACCCTGCCCAGGTGAAACGGATGTTTTGATAGGGATCGCTTTCTGTAAATTTTCCCTCTTTGCTTCGTCCAAAGCGACAGAGTTTTGTTTTATAGGGCTGTAGTTTCAAGGATCGACTTGTTCATTAATAAAATAACGTCGTTCTGTAATTTCCGCATTAATTGTTGTTTTCTCTTTTTGGTTTTTCAGAAAATGGTAATCCTAAAAAATAATTCAAATAAAAACAAGCAGTAAAATAAAAACACTGCACACACTTGCATTTTCTCTATCTCTTCTAAACACGAATCATCACGTCATGCAGATTGCTTGTTTTAAACCCCGTTGAAACATACGATCCGATGCCTTCTCCCAACTTTGAGTTCCCGGTATTCGAGGCTGAAGAGGAAAATGACGACAAAATTCCAGAAGAGATCTCTTGACTACTCAGACAAGAGGAAATGTCCATTGAACCTCACAAAGAACCGTTGGAAACGGTAAACTTGGGTTCAGAAAAAGAGAGAAAAGAAATCAGGATTGGGGCACTGCTCAGTCCAAATGCCAAAGAGAGTTTGATAAAGCTTCTCAAAGAATTCCCCGATGTATTCGCTTGGTCCTATCAGGATATGCCAGGGTTGGATACCAGCATCGTGGAACATCATTTACCGTTGAGATCGGAATGTCCGCCAGTAAAGCAAAGGTTGAGACGCACTCACCCGGACATGGCCATCAAAATCAAAGAGGAAGTACAGAAACAGATCGACGCAGGTTTCCTCGCTACATCTGAATATCCTCAATGGTTAGCCAACATCGTACCCGTTCCTAAAAAGGACGGAAGGGTCAGAATGTGTGTTGATTACAGGGATCTAAACAAGGCTAGTCCAAAGGACGACTTTCCTTTACCATACATTGACATGCTGGTAGACAGTACAACAAAGTTCAAAGTGTTCTCCTTCATGGATGGATTCTTGGGCTATAACCAGATAAAAATGGCGCCGAAAGACATGGAGAAAACTTCATTCATTACCCCATGGGGTACCTTTTGTTACAAGGTAATGCCGTTCGGTTTGAAGAACGCCGGGGCGACCTATCAAAGGGCCATGACTACTCTGTTTCATGACATGATACACAAAGAAATCGAGGTATATGTTGATGATATGATAGCAAAATAAAAAACAGAGAGTGAGCACGTTGAACATCTGTCAAAATTGTTCGAACGTCAAAGAAAATTCAAGCTCTGCTTGAATCCCAACAAGTGCACCTTCGGTGTCCGTTCGGGGAAACTACTAGGGTTCATCGTCAGCCAGAAAGGAATTGAGGTTGATCCTGAGAAGGTCAAGGCCATTCAAGAAATGCCTTCTCCGAAAACTGAAAAATAAGTCAGAGGATTCCTGGGACGTTTGAACTACATCTCCAGGTTCATATTCCTTATGACCGCCACGTGTGCGCCGATTTTCAAATTACTGAAAGAGAACCAGGATTGCGTTTGGACAGAATTGTCAAACTGCCTTCGACAGTATCAAGGAATATCTGTTGAATCATCTGATTCTATCACCTCCAGTGGAAGGAAGACCACTGATCATTTACCTCACAGTCCTAGAGGACTCAATGGGATGTGTACTTGGCCAACAAGACGAAACCAAACGGAAAGAGTCTGCCATTTACTATTTGAGCAAGAAATTCACCGACTGCGAAACTCGGTACACGATGCTCGAGAAAACTTGCTGTGCTTTGGCTTGGACAGCCAAACGTCTTCACCAATACATGATTTGTCATACTACTTGGTTAATCTCCGAAATGGATCCAATCAAGTACGTCTTCGAAAAACCTGCTCTCATGGGAAGAATCGCCCGTTGGCAGATGTTGTTATCAAAATATGACATAGAGTACCACGCTCAGAAAGCCGTTAAGGGGAGTATTTTAGCTGGTCATTTGGCTCATCAACCGATTGACAATCAAGAATCAATCGGGTTTGACTTCCCAGACGAAGATGTCATGTATCTAAAAATGAAAGATTGCGATGAACCGTTACCCAGTGAAGGGCCAGAACCAGGTTCCCAATGGGGACTAATCTTTGACGGAGCAGTTAATTATTATGGAAACGGAATTGGGGCAATAATTGTTACCCCTCAGGGTACCCACATTCCTTTCACCGCCAGACTTACATTCAAATGTACGAACAACGAGGCCGAATACGAAGCTTGTATCATGGGTCTCGAAGAAGCAATTGATTTAAGGATCAAAAACTTGGACGTATATGGCGACTCAGCTCTGGCTATCAATCAGATAAAAGGAGATTGGAACACATACCAATCAAGATTGATTCCTTACAAAGACTATGCAAGAAGGTTGTTACCCTTCTTTAACAGAGTCGAGTTTCATCACATCCCTCGTGATGAGAATCACATGGCTGACGCTTTAGCCACCCTCTCTTCCATGATTAGTGTAGGTCAATGGAACGACTTACCTAAGATCGACATAATGCACCTTGAAAGGCCCGCCTACGTCTTCACGATTGAAGCAGTCATAGACGATAAACCTTGGTATCAAGATATCAAATGTTTCCTTCAGAAACAAGAGTACCCACCTGGGGCATCCAGGAAAGATAAAAAAACCCTTAGAAGATTGGCTGGAAACTTCTTCCAGAGCGGTGACACTCTCTATAAGAGAAATTTTGACACGGTCTTACTCCGATGCGTCGACAGACCAGAAGCAGACATGCTTATGAAAGAAATTCATGAAGGGTCCTTTGGCACTCATGCCAACGAACCTACAATGGCAAGAAAAATTCTAAGAGCATGGTACTATTGGTTGACAATGGAATCCGACTGCTACAAGTACATGAGGAGGTGTCACAAGTGTCAGATATACTCCGACAAAATTCATGTACCGCCATCACATCTCAAAGTTCTCTCTTCCCCATGGCCTTTTTCCATATGGGGAATCGACATGATTGGCACGATTGAGCCCAAGGCTTCAAAAGGACATCGGTTCATCCTGGTAGCCATAGACTATTTCACCAAGTGGGTCGAAGCAGCATCATTCGCCAATGTAACCCGACAAGTGGTGGTCTGATTTATCAAAAACAATATCATCTGCCATTATGGTGTTCCGAGCCAGATCATTACTGATAATGGATCTAACTTGAACAACAAGATGATGAAAGAGTTGTGTGCAGAGTTCAAGATTGAACATCATAACTCAT
Organism: Lathyrus tuberosus; assembly: GCA_022829125.1. Taxonomy (NCBI): domain Eukaryota; kingdom Viridiplantae; phylum Streptophyta; class Magnoliopsida; order Fabales; family Fabaceae; genus Lathyrus; species Lathyrus tuberosus. The sequence continues at coordinate 13,506,809 of JALAZF010000120.1, read as the reverse complement.
CTCCCTACTGACCCAAGATGAACAGAGCGGTAGAAGCGGCTAATAAGAACATCAAGAAGATCGTCCAAAAGATGGCTGTAACCTACAAAGATTGGCACGAGATGCTACCCTTTACTCTTCACGGTTATCGCACATCTGTCCGCACTTCAACAGGGGCAACCCCTTTCTCTCTAGTGTATGGCATGGAAGCAGTGCTCCCCATAGAAGTAGAGATCCCGTCAATTCGAGTATTGATGGAAGCTAAGCTCACCGAAGCTGAATGGTGTCAAAGTCGACACGACGAACTGAATCTGATCGAAGAAAAGTGATTAACGGCACTATGCCACGGTCAGTTGTATCAACAGAGAATAAAGAGGGCGTTTGACAAAAGGGTCCGACCTCGTGTTTTCAGAAAAGGAGACCTCGTGCTCAAGAAGATACAGTCATTTCTCACTGATTCGCGAGGTAAATGGACTCCAAATTATGATGGCCCCTATGTGGCCACGAAAGCTTTCTCAGGCAGCGCCTTGAGACTTGCAACCATGGACGGAGATGAATTTGCCTACCCCACGAATGTTGATGTGCTCAAGAAATACTTCGCCTAAACTAAAAAAAAAAAAAACGTCTCGGTGTATTGAAAACCCGAAAGGGCGGTCCAGGCAAAAGTTAGAGACATGAAAAAAAATCATCCCGATGGATTGGAAATCTCATAGTACAATCCAGGCAAAAATTAGGGATAATGGTAAGTAACTATGTTCAACAGAGGCAAGTCCCTCAGCAGCAGCAGTTACATCATTCGCCAGAAAACTCCAGTCAAGGTCATCTTCGACAGAAGCTCAGGATGTCCCGAATTCAAAGTTGGTAGAAGGATAGTGGTCGTTAAACATAGCCCTTTTCCCTGTAAATTACCATTGTAAATACTCTTTGGAATCACGCGTTTGGCTGATCTCCATCTTATCAATAAAATTTGAGCCTTTGTGCTTTTGTTTGTAATTCTTATTTGTTTTAGCTTTACAGAATGACGTTGTTAACGATTCTTGAAATAAAACAAAAATGAATTTACTTGTTAAAACTTTTTCTGCATTTTAAATTAAAGACGGCAATTTCTTTTGACTGTTGAACATTAGAAGAACATCGGTCGCTTCTCCAGAAGTAATCGAACCTCAAAGTGCAGAATCAGAGTACTCCTTCTAACCCAGTACGCCTGAATGAAGGGATCGACGGTGTCAGAGACCTTGTTTCGTCTGACACGCCTCGGCCGAGTTCTTATCTCCTAAGCCCGATCAACGGTATTCCCCGCAGGGACTATCTCTCCTAAGCAAGGTGGAATTGCTATTCTGAACCAACGGTACTTCTTCGCCCCGCGATGGCCGAGTATCCAGTCGTGTTCACTTGTCAGTTTGTATGTCGCGTCCGTTTTGTCAGCATAAACATACATGCATCATTGCATTATTGATTTGCATTCACATTTCATATTGCATCACTATCACTCTAGTCGGTCTTGTCCCCTAGTGATAAAATTCCTCTCAATCGAGTTGTCAGCCCTTTCCTCGTCAGGAAGTGTTACGTCTGAACAATCTCTCTCCTCCAGTTTTATTTCTGGATTGAAGTTGGCCCTTGACCACTTTGATAACTTGAACCTCTGAAAGACCAGAGAGCCCTCAGTTAACATCACTCTTCGCCATTGAAGATGATATCCTTGTTTTCCCGGATTAAAGAAAATCCCGAGAGAAAGCCTCCTAAATCGAAGATCCGGCAGTACGGCAGTTTTTCTCCGAAAAGACCGTTGATGAAAAGGTCCTCGGCATCTCAAAATTGGACCCTATCATATGGCATTTCTCCGGAAAGATCCCGAGAAAAGTATGATGTAAGATCCCACGCAGAAGCAACCTCTCAAGAGACTCGCTTTCCCCAGTAGAAACAAATGGCGTCTCCAACAGAGAAGTTTGTGCAACTCTGCAACTCAGACGACTGGGTTCCCCAGTAAGTATGACACCAACTTTTTCCGTCAAATGGCATCTCCCTAGGAAAATTCGGCGAGAAGTTTGAGGAAAATCGCTACGAATCATGTCCCTTGTCAATAAAGTTTATTGACAAAAGAAACTAAGACCAGTTCCTCGGTAGGAAACCAGGATCGAGGGGAAGTTTAAATCAGAAACTAAGACCAGTTCCTCGGTAGGAAACCAGGATCGAGGGGAAGTTTAAATCAGAAACTAAGACCAGTTCCTCGGTAGGAAACCATGATCGAGGGGAAGTTTACCTTTTCTAAGCATCGTTGCTTAGCAAAAGAAGATGAATGCGTGAATTACCATTCATAGACGCTGTCAAAATTTTGGGTATTCCGATATTTAATCCTCTTGCACTCCGAATGCCCGAATACCTTCGTCATTCACACCTTCGTGTCCAAGAAGATTAAATAGGGGCATCTATCATACCCCAAATTTTCACTCCAATTTTGCCTTCTAAGGCAAGTCACTATCGGGTTTTGAGTTTGAGAGCTTTTCCAATCAAACCAATCACTCACACACCTCACATACATCATATAGAAGTGATCCAAACACTCATATAACATCTGGAACACAGATTTCACAAAATCACCAGTCAATTGCTCAAGGTTTTAACCAAGGTGCAGTTGAGAGGCCATGAAGTGATCCAACCATTCTCAGTCAAGTCCAAGCATTCAAACACACTCCATAGGGTGTAGGGAAGCTGTTCAGATAATCACAATTCATTTGTAACACCTCCTACTCAGAAATCAATTTGCTCTTGCTGTCACGACCTAGAGGTCAATACTTAATTTTTGAAGCATTAATCCAAGATCACAATTTGTTTTCCATATGTTAAACAATTTTAATCATTTTAATTGAATTTTTATTCAATTAAATACATTTTTGAAAATAAATTAGGGTTTTTGGATTAATTCAACCCTCATAAATCATTTTCAAAACATTTTGGGCCTCTAATAGAGTGTAAGACCCAATCCTTTTTTGACCAAACCATTTTTGGGCCTCAGTGTATTGTATAAGTCCCGATACCGTCAAAAACAAATGGCGCGATCGTCACCTTTTGAAAAATAACCTTCTGGGCCTCTCCTTGAGCTATAAGACCAATTTAAAACACTTTGGGCCTCTAATAGAGTGTAAGACCCAACCCCCTTTTAACCAAAATCACTTTGGGCCTCAGATATTGTATAAGCCCCTCTGCGTTAAAAGAAAACCTCGGCGCGATCGCCATTTCAAACGGAAAAACAAACTGGGCCTCCCCTCGTGTAGTAAGACCCATTTCTTTTCTTTAAAACTTTTTGGGCCTCTTGAGAGAGTGTAAGACCCATCCCTTTGTACAGAAAACAATTTTTGGGCCACAGTCACTTGTATAAGTCCCTCTGTACAAATTCAAATAGTGCGCTCACTGATAAAACCCTGGGCCTCTCCTTGAGCTGTAAGCCCCAAATCTTTCTTTTTTAAAACACTTTCTCCTTTGATTTTGAATATACTGTTGTTTTCAATCTTTCTTTGTTGAACAACTAGCCAAACAGCATGGAAGCTCTACAACCGAGTAAGTGTTTATATGCTTTCATTTACCGCTTTCATATACATATAACTGTATTGTGGGGATGTTTTGATGTAAGTCTTCTTTCATAAACTCATATCAATTGTGTAATAATAGTATAGATATTTAGAGTTTCCCCTGCAAGTACGTCTAGCATTAAGCCCGTTGATCACTCTTAAATAGTCAAAACTAGATCCCCATAGGATTACCAGACACAGTCTTCCCTCCTCTTGGGGTTAAACAATATGGAGATATGAAAGGCAGCATTCTCTGTGAACCCTTTCATAGACTGTCACTCGTAGAAGTTGTCAAAGAAACTCTACTCCCCAGAGATGATCTCTTCTCCGTGAATTGCATCTCTTGAGTTTCTTCCAAATTCTCAAACTTTCCTGACTTGATCTATTCCTTGTGAATAGCTTGCCTTGAATTTCTCGGGGTTTGGGGACCCACAGGCTTCTTAAAAGCACTTGTCAAGAAACTCTATTCCCCAGAGATGATCTCTTCACCGTGAATTGCATCTCTTGAGTTTCTTCCAAATTCTCAAACTTTCCTGACTTGATTTATTCCTTGTGAATAGCTTGCCTTGAATTTCTCGGGGTTTAGGGACCCATCGGCTTCTTAAAAGCATCGGCCTCCTCTTGGGCATCGTACAAGGACCCATAGGCTTCCTAAAAGCAACCCCGCCTCCTCTTGGGCTTAGTACAAGGACCCTTCGGCTTCTTAGAAGTATTCACAGCCTCCTCTTAGGATTCGTATAATGATCTCTTCCTCCGGGAATGATAGCCTCCTCTTGGGCTTCGTACAAGGACCGATCGGCTTCTTAAAAGTTTCCAGCCTCCTCTTGGGCTTCGTACAAATTGTCCCGACGACCTCCTAGAGGTATAGGAACAGAACTTAGTCATCTGCATAGAACAGTCCTTTCATAGAGTCTACTATTGTTTCTCAAAGCACAGTACAAAAGATGACACTCTAGACTTGGACAGTCTAATATCCTTGAGTCTCAAAGACATTCTCAAGTGACCCCTTCGTTAAATAGGAAGGAACCTCGCAGACTCGGACAGTCTCAATACCCTTCGGATTTCCCACTTCCTTAAAGAATAAGAATAACCCGGATCCTCGAACCAAATCCTCGAGTACAGTGTTGCTCATATAAGAACTGATTTTCTCTTTAAATCAGTATACTGGACCTGTCACTTAACTGAACAGTCATCATAGCCTCCTCTTAGGCTTTGTGTAATGATCCTTCTCCAGTGAAGTTAGCCTCCCTCTTGGGCTTTGTACAATGATTCTCCCCAACGAAGTCAAACAACGTTTAGCCTCTCTCTCGGGCTTTGTATGAGAAACATAAGAGACTCCCTCGTTGAGTCAATCACCCTTTCGCCTCCATCTCGGGCTTTGTACGAGATACAAAAACTCTCTTGTTTAGTCAATTAGCCTCCATCTCGGGATTTATACGAGATACAAAAAGATTCCCTCGTTGAGTCAAAATCTTTTAGCCTCTCTCTCGGGCTTTGTACGAGACACATAATAGCCTCCTCTTAGGCTTTGTATAAGAAAACCACTGGTTGATCCAATTAACCTTTTAGCATCAAAACTGTGCCTCGTTCACAGTACATAAACATCAATAACTCCTTCCCCTTCATCTAATCGCTGTAAGCGGCAAGCCTCTGGATCATCTACATCCATGCCACTGTCCCTCTTTTAGTATGAGAAATTCCTAAGGAAAGATGGCATTACTCTACACTGAGTTAAAGTCTTCTCCTTCAGGTTAAAAATCCCCTTTAAAGGAAATTATGGCATTGCCGGATTCACACATCCCGGTTAAAGTAATTCTCCTTTATAGACAGTCGTAACAGACAGACCCCTCTTTAGAGGTGACAAATTCTCTCTAAGGTCAACACTTTTAGCTTCACCTCTTGGGCTTTGAACAAGATACAAATAGACCCTTCAGCTTCATATCTTGGGCTTTGAACAAGATACAAATCACCTTTCGCTTCACGTCTTGGGCTTTGAACAAGACACCAAAACACCCATTTCCTCCCATAGAATAGGAGGAACTACGAACGCTCTGATTTCCCTGTTTCGGTAAACGGGAATACGTAGGCCTAAGATTGAAAGAAAAATCTTAGCTAGCACACTAAACAAAAACCCAAAATCCCATACTTTCATATATATTCGTCCTAACATCTCAACCGATAGCCTAAAGCACCCCTCGTCAACAAAATAAACCTAGGAAAAACCCCGAATCTTTGTAGCATCTGTAAACCAACAGTTTTGACTGTTTAATCTCAGTATGCAAGCAGGGTTAGTTGGAGACATCTATTTCCCTTCCTTCATCAGCTTTAATAGGATAAAAAATGAATCGAACTGTAGTACTAGAGCGATCGTGCTTCATAACCACATCCAAAAATCACTCGCTACAATAGTGAATGGCAACTGCTGCATAGGTTTGGCCAATGTTGAGCAATGAGAATCCAAGTCTCCTCTAGCCATTGACTAGAGGTTAGAGCACAGGTTGCTGGTCCCCTTGGTCTTGGATAAGTCTTGACTGAATTCAGTTGGCAATGGCTCAGTCTATGCCACCTTGTTGCTTCCATTGAAAGCTCCAAAACAAAATTGGAGTCCTGTCCCTCTTTTAGGCACTTCTAGGTTTGTCATGCTATTTTTGGTTCCAAAGACTTGGGAGGCTTGGGATCAGAGTTGGTTCCCCCTTGGTCTCCCCCTTGAGGTGTTCAGATGGATAGAGTTGCTTGCCCTTTGCAAAATTTGGGCAAATCGAGCAAAACTCCAAAATCTGCCTTGCTTTGGCAGTTTTCAGCAAGGCATATTGCCATTGTCATATCTCATGGCCCAAGTGGAATTTGATGGAGTTCTTGGCCATTTTGGAAAGCCCTCATATGATACAACAATTGTTTGATCATAATTGGTTTTGATACTTTTTGGATCCAAGTGAAAAATGGCCCTACATTTGGAAAAAAGTGAAGGCATATTCTGACTTAGTGAAAATTTCACTAAGTGTTGGAAAAAAGTGACATTTTCACTTTTCTTGATTTTGATCATTCCATAACTCAAAATCCATGATGAATTGGAATGAGGTGTAGTTGAAGCTTTTGTAGAGGGTAATGAGAGCTACAAATCCAGCTTTGGATGGGGAAAAATGGCCTTGTGGTTTAGGAGTTATGATCCTCCAAAGTTGGTACCCTAGCCACTTTGTTCCATAACTTAGAAATTTTTCTAAGTTTTTTATGGTTACCCCTTTTACAAGTTATCCAACTTTTCTTGATTTTTCTTGATGAATGATGATTCCAATCACACATTAACATCATTTTAGGGTTAAGGAACCATAATTGTGAAAAATCTCAAAAAGTCAAATTTTGGCTTTTGTGCACAGTTGACTTTTTGTCAGATGAATTCCAAATTGTGCGATCCTCTATGAAATCAAGTCATTGACCTAAATCAAACTTGATGGATTGATTTCATAGGTGTTATAGGGTGTATTGAATCATGTCCTATGGTTTGGGAGCATGTCCTGGTCAAAAGTCAAAGGCACAGTTGACTTTTCTCGCAAAACCCTAATTGTGGTTCTGATGAAATTGAAACTTGTTGCTCAAGCTTCTTGGATCAATCCATTGTTGCAAATGGATCAATGTGATGTATTTGAGACCCTAAAATCCCCTCTTGAGGTCTTGGCTCATGTTTTGTCCCAAAAGTCAACTTAGGGGTGAATTAGGTCAAGAAACCCTAATTCCTGATTTTTGATGTATGCATCCCCTAAGGCTAAATTGACTTGGTGATTGGGTTCATGAGATCCCTTGGAGCATCATAGGTTATGCTTTGAAGCATTGGCTCATGCCCAGAGGAAAATTTCCATCTGGAGGCCCTGGTCGACCAAACCCTAATTTGGTGACACTGGCGATCTTGAGGCTTAATCCACTTAGAAGGGAGCAGCCTTGTGCTTAATCCTTGAAGTGGGAGTCCTCTTAATCCTTTTAGACAAGTTGAAGATCATGTCATTCCTTTATTGATCCTCTTTCTAAGAACACTGAGAGGGCTTGAAACCCTAAGTTTGATTGTAGTGGATGCTCACCTATCTTCGGGGAGACTAATGAGGCATGATGGTTCGCCCATATTGTGATGATGGTTTGCACAATGATGGGGAATCTTAGTGGTCAAAATTTGGGGTATGACAGATGCCCCTATTTAATCTTCTTGGACCCGAAGGTGTGAATGGCGAAGGTATTCGGGCATTCGGGGTGCAAGAGGATTAAATATCGGAATGCCCAAAATTTTGATGGTGGTTAAGAATAGCGGTTCACACATCCTTCTTCTTTTGCTAAGCAATGATGCTTAGAAAAGGTAAACTTCCCCTCGATCCTGGTTTCCTACCAAGGAACTGGTCTTAGTTTCTAAAATAAACTTCCCCTCGATCCTGGTTTCCTACCAAGGAACTGGTCTTAGTTTCTGATTTAAACTTCCCCTCGATCCTGGTTTTCTACCAAGGAACTGGTCTTAGTTTCTGATTTAAACTTCCCCTCGATCTTGGTTTCCTACCAAGGAACTGGTCTTAGTTTCTAAAATAAACTTCCCCTCGATCCTGGTTTCCTACCAAGGAACTGGTCTTAGTTTTTTTTGTCGATAAACTTTATCGACAAGGGACGCTATGCGTAGCGGTTTTCCTCAAACTTCTTGCCAAATTTTCCTGGGGAGATGCTATTTGATGGAAAAAATTTTGATGTCAGACTTGCTGGGGAACCCATCTGTCTGAGTTGTAGAGGTGTACAAACTTCTCTGTTGGAGACGCCATTTGTCGACTCTACTGGGGAAAGCAGGTCTCTTGAGAGACTGCTGTCGCTTGGGGATGTTACATCATACTTTTCTTCGAGATCTTCTCAGAGAAATGCCGTATGATGCGATCCAATTTTGAGGTGCTGATGACTTCATTAACATCGACTCTCCGGAGAGTAAAATCAATGTGTTATTGAAAGTCTTTAGTTGTGAGGCTTTCTCTGGGGATTTTCCTTAATCCGGGAAAGCGAAGACATCATCTTCAATGGCGAAGAATGATGCTGGCTGAGGGTTCTCTGGTTTTTCAGAGGTTCAAGTTATCAAAGTGGTCAAGGGCCGAATTCATCCCAGAAATAAACTGGAGGAGAGAGGTAGTGCAGACGCAACATTTCCTGACGAGGAAAGAACCGACAACTCAATTGTGAAGACTTTTATCCCTAGGGGACAAGACCGACTAGAGTGATAGTGATGCAATATGAATGTGAATGTAAATCAATAATGCATGATATATGTATGTTTATGCTGACAAAACTGATGCGACATAGAAACTAATAGATGAACAGGAATGGATACTCGGCCACCGCGGGGGGACGAAGAGGTATCGCTGGTTCAAGATAGCAATTCTGCCTTGCTTAGGAGAAGTAGTCCCTGCGGGGAACAACCGTTGATCGGGCTTAGGAGGTAAGAACTCTGCCGAGGATGTCAGATGGAGCATTCACATCTGACATAGTCGATCCTTCCTTCAGGCGCACTGGTTTAGAAGGAGTACTTTGATTCTGCACTTTGAAGCTCGCTTACTTCGGGAGAAGCGATCGATGTTCTTTCGATGTTCAACAGTCAAAAGTAATTGCCATCTTTATTTTAAAACAGAAAAATTTTAACTAGTAAATTAATTTTGTTTCGTTTCAAGAATCGTTGATCATGTTAAAATGTCGTTCTATAAAGCTAAAACAAATAAGAATTGCAAATAAAAGCACAAGGGCTCAAATTGTATTGATAGGATAGAAACCAGCCAAACGCGTGATTCCATGGAGTATTTACAAAGTTTGAAAATGGTAATTTAAGGGAAAAGGGCTACATTGAAACATAACGATTGTTATCCTTCTACCAACTTTGAATTCTGGACATCCTAAGCTTCTGTCGAAGATGACCCTGACTGGAGTTTTCTGATGAATGGCATGACTACCGCTAGGGAATTTGCCCCTGTTGGACGTAGTTACTTGCCATTATCCCTAATTTTTGCCTGGATTGTACTGTGATGTTTCCAATCCACCGGGATGATTTTTGATTATGTCTCTAATTTTTGCCTGGACCGCCCTTTCGGGTTTTCAATCCACCGAGATGTTTTTTTTTTAGCTTAGGCGAAGTATTTCTTGACTACATCAACATTTGTGGGGTAGGAAAATTCCTCTCCGTCCATGGTTGCAAGTCTCAAGGCGCCGCCTGAGAAAGATTTCTTGACCACATAGGGGCCGTCATAGTTTGGAGTCCATTTTCCCCGAGAATCAGTGAGAAATGATTGTATCTTTTTAAGCACAAGGTCTCCTTTCCTGAAGACGCGAGGTCGGACCTTTTTGTCGAACTCCTTCTTCATTCTTTGCTGATACAATTGACGGTGGCATAGTGCCGTGATTCGCTTTTCCTCAATCATATTTAGTTCGTCGTGTCGACTTTGACACCATTCAGCTTCTGTAAGCTTAGCTTCCATCAATACCCGGATTGATGGGATCTCTACCTCTATGGGCAGAACTGCCTCCATGCCATAAACTAGAGAGAAAGGGGTTGCCCCTGTTGAAGTACGGACAGATGTGCAATAACTGTGAAGAGCAAAGGGCAGCATCTTATGCCAATCTTTGTAGGTTACAACCATCTTTTGAACGATCCTTTTGATGTTCTTGTTAGCCGCTTCTACCGCTCCGTTCATCTTGGGTCGGTAGGGAGATGAGTTATGGTGTTCGATTTTGAACTCAGCGCACAACTCTTTCATCATCTTATTGTTCAAGTTAGATCCATTATCCGTAATGATCTGGCTCGGAACACCATAACGACAAATGATATTTTTTTTTATAAATCGGACCACCACTTGTCGGGTTACATTGGCGTATGACGCTGCTTCGACCCACTTGGTGAAGTAAACAATGGCTACCAGGATTAACCGATGTCCGTTTGAAGGTTTGGGCTCAATCACGCCAATCATGTCGATTCCCCATATGGAAAAAGGCCATGGGGATGAAAGAACTTTGAGATGCGTTGGCGGTACATGGATTTTGTCGGAGTATATCTGACACTTGTAACACCTCCTCATGTACTTGTAGCAGTCGGATTCCATGGTCAACCAATAGTACCCGGCCCTAAGAATTTTTCTGGCCATTGTGTGTCCGTTGGCATGAGTGCCAAAGGATCCTTCGTGAATTTCTTTTATCAACATGTTTGCTTATGGTCTGTCTACGCATCGGAGCAAGACCATGTAGAAATTCCGCTTATAGAGTATATCACCGCTCAGAAAGAAACTGCCAGCCAGCCTTCTGAGGGTTTTTTTGTCTTTCCTTAGTGCCCCAGGTGGGTACTCTTGTTTCTGAAGGAAGCATTTGATATCGTGATACCAAGGTTTGTCGTCTATAACTACTTTGATCGCGAAGATGTAAACGGGACATTCAAGGCGCATTATGTCGATCTTAGGTAGGTCATTCCATTGACCTACACTAATCATGGAAGAGAGGGTGGCTAATGCATCAGCCATGTGATTCTCATCACGAGGGATGTGATGAAACTCGATTCTGTTGAAGAAGGGTAACAACCTTCTTGCATAGTCTTTGTAAGGAATCAATCCTGATTGGTATGTGTTCCAATCTCCTTTGATCTGATTGATGACCAGAGCTGAGTCGCCATATACATCCAAGTTTTTGATCCTTAAGTCGATCGCTTCTTTGAGACCCATGATACAAGCTTCGTATTCGGCCTCGTTGTTTGTGCACTTGAATGTAAGTCTGCCAGTGAAAGGAATATGGGTACCTTGAGGTGTTATGATGATTGCCCCAATTCCGTTTCTGTAATGATTGACAACTCCGTCGAAAATTAGTCCCCATTGGGAACCTGGTTCTGGCCCTTCACTGGGTAGCGGTTCATCGCAATCTTTCATTTTCAAATACATGACATCTTCGTCCGAGAAGTTAAACCCGATTTATTCCTGATCGTCAATCGGTTAATGAGCTAAATGATCGGCTAAAATACTTCCTTTAACAGCTTTTTGAGCGTGGTATTCGATGTCGTATTCTGACAGCAACATCTGCCAACGGGCAATCCTTCCCATGAGAGCAGGTTTTTCAAATACATACTTGATTGGATCCATTTCAGAGACCAACCAAGTAGTGTGACGAATCATGTACTGGCGAAGATGTTTGGCTGCCCAAGCCAAAGCGCAGCAAGTTTTCTCAAGCATAGTGTACTGAGTCTCGCAGTCGGTGAATTTCTTGCTCAAATAGTAGATGGCAGACTCTTTCCTTTTGATTTCATCTTGTTGGCCAAGTACACAACCTATGGAGTCCTCTAGGACTGTGAGGTAGATGATCAGTGGTCTTCCTTCCACTGGAGGTGATAGAATCTGTGGGTTCAACAGATATTCCTTAATACTGTTGAAAGCGGTTTGACAGTCTTCTGTCCAAACGCATTCCTGGTTCTTTTTGAGTAATTTGAAAATCGGCGTGCATGTCGCGGTCATGAGGAATATGAATCTGGAGATGTAGTTCAAACGTCCCAGGAATCCTCTGACTTGTTTTTCAGTTTTCGGAGAAGGCATTTCTTGAATGGCCTTGACCTTGTCGGGATCAACCTCAATTCCTTTATGGCTGACGATGAACCCTAAGAGTTTCCCTGAACGAACACCGAAGGTGCACTTGTTGGGATTCAAGCGGAGTTTGTACTTTCTCAACCGCTCGGATAGTTTTGATAGGTGTGTCACATGCTCCTCCTCTGTTTTAGATTTTGCAATCATATCATCGACATACACTTCGATTTCTTTATGTATCATGTCATGAAACAGAGTAGTCATGGCCCTCTGATAGGTTGCCCCGGTGTTCTTTAAACTGAATGACATTACCTTGTAACAAAAGGTACCCCAGGGGGTAATGAACGAAGTTTTCTCCATGTCTTTCAGCGCCATTTTAATCTGGTTATAGCCCGAGAATCCATCCATGAAGGAGAAAACTTTGAACTTTGTTGTACTGTCTACCATCATGTCAATGTGTGGTAAGGGAAAGACGTCTATTGGACTAGCCTTGTTTAGATCTCTTTAATCCACACACATTCTGACCTTTCCGTCCTTTTTCGGAACTGGTACGATGTTGGCTAACCATTGAGGATATTCTGACGTAGCGAGGAAACCCGCGTCAATCTGTTTCTGTACCTCCTCTTTGATTTTGATGGCCAAGTCCGGGTGAGTCCGTCCCAACCTCTGTTTTACTGGCAGACATTCAGATCTTAACGGTAGATGATGTTCCACGATGCTGGTATCCAACCCTGGCATGTCCTGATAGGACCAAGCAAACACATCGGGAAATTCTATGAGAAGCTTTGTCAAACTTTCTTTAATAGTCGGACTGAGTAGTGCCCCAATCTTGACTTCTTTTATCTCTTCTTCTGAACCCAAGTTGACTGTTTCCAACGGCTCTTTGTGAGGCTCAATGGACCTTTCCTCTTGTCTGAGTAATCGGGAGATCTCTTCTGGAATTTCGTCATCAACTTCTTCTTCAGCCCCAAATACCGGGAACTCAAAGTCGGGAGAAGGCATCGGATCGTATGTTTCAACGGGGTTTAAAACAAGCAATCTGCATGACATGATGATTTGTGTTTAGAAGAGGTAGAGAAAATGCAAGTGTGTGCAATGTATTTCTTTTACTGCTTGTTTTTATTATTGAGTTGTTTTTTAGGATTACCATTTTCTGAAAAACGAAAAGAGAAAACAGCAATTAATGTGGAAATTACAGAACGACGTTATTTTATTAATGAACAAGTCGATTCTTGAAACTACATCCTGTCGTGGTGAAAATTAGATACCATAGTTATTAATGAACTAGGATCACATTTATTTCGACACCGACTTTGATTTATCCAAAGGAAAGGTTCAAGGTCAAAAACCTAAAGGGGGAGATCTAAGGTTCGGGGGTTGGTTACGCCTAGGGAAGGTATTAGCATCCTAAACGTACGTAGTACTCTACGGGAGCCTCTTGTTTTATTATGTTATTTTTATTTTTTTATATTTCGCTTGCTAAGGGTACTATGCTAAAGGTTGAGAACCCTAGGGGTTAGTATCTAAGTATACTCGCCAAGACATCGCATCTTGTGCCTACGTATCCTGACGGGAGTGGAATCAGAGTATCCGTAGTTCCCCTCAAAGAGGGTGAAGAACTCTTGACTGCGGTCAAGGTTCCAGAGGGAGGTAGCGTCTATGGCAAGGCGCTACATAGAGTGCGGCGACTCCAAAGTTAAAGTTAAGTTGAAAATGGGTGTAGGGAATGTAAGGGTCCATGGTAGGAACCTACATGGATGGAGTATGGTGGTTCCGATCCTAAGATTAGGATAAAAGGGAGGTCCTAAAGTTCCTAAGTATGACGTGGTTGTCAACAGGGGGAAATCTTTCTTTTGGAAGTGAATTAGACAGGCAGATCAAAAGCCACAAGAGAATAGATATCAGTAATGAGACTTAATTAGATTTAAGATGATCATTAAGGATAAACTAAAAATCTGAATTAACTTAAGAAATAAGTAAAAGCTGTATAAACCGAAATTTAAATTAAAACTAGCTAATTAACTTCAGTTTGTTTGGAAACTAAATAAACTGAATTCTACTAAAAATTTATAATAAAATCTAATTAAAATCAAATGAGTAAATTCTTAGAAACTAGACTAAATAATTAAAACTTATCTAAAAAATTTAATTCTAATTAATTAATTAATGAAAACTAATAAAATCTAATTGAAAGTTAAAAAATCTAATTAAAATTAAATATTTAAATCTAGATTAAAATTAATTAAATTGAACCAAAATGTCTAATAAGAAAACAAACTAAAATGAAAATAAATAAAAAAACAAAACGTGAATAAAATAAAGAGGAAACAAGGGTCAGGCTGGTGGAGATCCAGTGTGACGCAGGTCCATGGGACTTGGTGCGCCTCCTATGGTTATAAGCGCCAGATCAGATGTGTCAACAAATCAAGCGGTTGAATTTTAGGGTGCACGGTAAACAACGTGGGACGAGGCGCATGGGATTGTAACCGTGATGATGATGATGATGCGCTCAGATGATGACACATGTCATCATTATAATCTCAAATGCCATCAAAACAGTGACACGTGGGCAGGGATGTGATCTTAAGGTTATGAAGATAAACCTGAAGGCCAAAGCCCTCTAACAACGTCTCTCTCCCTCAACGTATCTCTCTGTTTTCAATCTAACTCCCTCACTCAAATCTTCTCACTCGTTCCTTCTTCTCTTGTTTCATCCATAATCCTATTTCCACAGCAACAACAAGGCCTCTCTTCCGTTCGTTTTCTCTATTCTCTCGCTCTCAATCCCGTTAATCTCTCGCACATACGGATCCCTCACTCGACTCACTAACTCTCATTTAATCTCACAACATCATCGAATCGAACAAATTAACGGCAATAGTCAACAATAATCATTTAAATATGCGGTAAAAGAAGAGAATTAATCGAGATTACCTGTCGGAGTTCGTCCGACGCGTATTCGGCGGTGATGTTATCACGGTATGCTCCAAGCACTCTACTTCTTCTTCTCTTCGACCCGTGTGCGTATCGTTGTTGGTTGTTATTGTCGTTGTTGCTTCAATCGTGTGTCTTTGAATTGATAACCGTGTGCTTGTGTTTCGAGCCTCTTGTGAATGACTTGCTATGTGCGTGATACTGCTTTTAGTGTTGTGTGGGTATATGTGAATGATACTGGGGTGTTTGAATATGGTATGGAGATTTTGATGAATCTCTGATGATCTTTTCTCACTCAATTTTTCAGTGCGTATGGCCCTTTTTACTTTGTGAATCGTGGATTTTCGGATGTGTTTTTTTTTTTGCAAAATGATTGATTTTTTGTGTGTTATCGGCGAGAATTCATTGCAAATCTGAAGCTTTTTTTTTTGTCCTTTGTATCTGTTCACTGCTCTTTTTATAGCTATAGGGAATTGAATTCTGGATTAATTGCACAGGATACTGTCGATTTCCTTTTGGAAAGGAAATAATCATGGCTGAGATTCTCTTCCTTGTGCGTACGATTGCGTACTGAATTAGTGATCGAACTTTTATGGCGATGATTCCTTGCTGCTTCTATTTTGGCCGAGTCTGATAAATTTCCCTTTTTTTGTTGATTTCTCAATTGATGATGCCGATTTCGAATTGATGATGATTACGGTTTTAGAAGGAAATGTCGTTGTGATCCTTACGATTCAAACTTACTGTAAATACTCTTGATTTCTTGCCATGTCGGTTTTGAGCATGATTAGGAACTTACCCCATGATCTGACTGTGAATTGATTTTAATTGAAGATGATTTGTGTTTGTGATTTTTCATGATTTTGGAAATTAATGGTGATGAATAGTTTCTGTTTCGGTACGATCCCGTATAATTGCCATTATGCTTATTGATATTGATGATTTTTCTCAGGTCCGCAGCTTCCCAAACGTCATCTCTCCAAGCCCAACCGTCAATTATAATGTCGTAGACAAAGTGTTTCTTGGAATCCTCTATGCACTCTGCATTCTGCTAATTTGTAGCATGCCTTCAACGCATCAAAAGTGTGTGCGTCACTCCAACCCATCCAAGATTCGTACAACATCTGACACTTCTCAACAAGGCCAAGAATGAAAGCATTGCGTTATAGTATAGTAGGAATGTAGTATGAATGTGTGTTAATTTTACATGTATCGCTAATAATATACTACACACATGTGATGCCTCATAAAACATGTCTCCTGTATGATATGCTAGCAATTCGTAAAACCACACAATGATGTATTGCACGGCATGTATGATATGCTAGCAATTCATAAAACCAAACAATGATGTATTGTACGACAGCACTATACATACTTAACACCATAATTATACAAACATCATGCTTAGAAACTCCCATCAGCTCACGTTATTCCAGAATGAACCTTGGACAACCTTAACCATTTGACTTAATTTTAACCTTGGTCACTTGTAATGAACTTGCCATAGTGAAGGAATATGATTGATATGAGCGTGAAAAAATGAATTTGAATCAAATTGAAATGGAATGGTGGGCTCGAAGCTAAAATGCATGCTTTGATTCTCAGAACATTGTGGTTTGCACCTTATATCATGGAAATTGATGATTGGTGACTTGAAGAAATTGGAATGAAAACTTGTTCGAACTTGTAATTTGAGGCTTGTGATGAATCTTTAGAATCAATTTAAACTTGAATACTTGAATCCTTGAACATAGGTTTCGCAACTTGAATCTTGAACTTTAATTCTTGGAATTCAATCTCAAAATCTTGAATCTTCTTGTAACTATCACCTATAACTTATATTTGACATGAGCTCTAACTTCTTTATAATGAACTTGTGAATTCAATTTGCGAACCTTGGAAGAATTTGCATATGATTTTGTACTAAATTTGTTAATTGGCATGAGACCTCTTTGAATGAGTTTTGAATTAACAAACTTGAAATACACTTCACCTTGAAAGCTTTGGATTCCAAAGGATCCATTTGAATATTCTTGAGACAACTTAAGAATTTGATTGTCACTTTGAGAATTTATAGGAACACTTGATTCAAGATTCTCACCCGACGTTGCCACTTCAAACATATTGGTCACAATCAATCAACAAGAAAATCTAAACTCTTTCCTTCAAGATCAAAGTGGAAATAAATAATAATCTACTTTCACGAATAAATCCAAACTATGCCTTGAAAGTGAGGATACAATTTATAGTGCAACACGTCACGAGATTTCAACCAATTCTCACATGATCACAACCAACAGGACATAAACCCTAACCCTTCTTGAATCTTGGAGAAATCCCTGGATATGATGTCGTTTGTATTGACCAGAGGACCATAAGAATGAGGGTATATTCTTCCTTTATCTCCAAAGGAATCTAACATAATTTGCAAGGACCATAATCACAATGAGCACACACACAACTCCCATGACCTTTGAACCTTCTACAGCAATCCTAAATTCACAAAGGAAAATAGGAAAACACTAGTCTGGTAAATTGGTTAGCTATGCATGGATGATTGACCTAGAAATGATGTGATATGTTATGCAGACGATGCGAAATGAAAACAGAATCTTAGGGTCAAAAATTAGGGTATGACAGATGCCCCTATTTAAGTTTCTTCTATCCAGAGATATGGAGATTGAAATCTTCGTCTCGACGAGATAGAAGAGACTTAAATACAAACATGCACAATTTTTTACCCTAAGATGCCACGAAATGTTTATGAAATGATATGATATGAAATGAATGCAAGACAAAGATCCTGTGGGGAATGATGTCACATGGGATAACTGTATATGGAAATGGAATAAACACAGGTAAAGGAAGGAAAAACCCGATGAGGAACAACTTAGCAAGACTCCACGGGGAAAGATCGAACTCCACTGGGGATGAAACTCAACCCCACTAGGGAAGAGACTACCAACTCACGATCACAAGGTAGCTTAAACACGGGGTATCTCCAAATAGAACGAAGATGTGTATTGCCTACTACCAAGGATGTTAAACAGCAGGCAAGGAACTTGAAAAGAAGGATAGCTTACTACCAACAGATGGTAGCCTAAGCAAAGGTATCCAATTGAAATGAAGATGCGTATATTACCTACTACCGAACCTATGGTAGCCTAAGCAAAGGTAATAAACTTGAAAGGAGAGATCACCTACTACCAAACACGGTAGCCTAAGCATAGGTGTCCAACCCAAAAAAAGACGTGTTACCTACTATTAAACATATGATAGCATAAGCAAAGGTACACACAAAAGGAAAGATGACCTACCACCAAATATGGTAGCCTAAGAAAAGGTATCTAACCAAAATCCAATAGACATATTACCTACTATCAAACATATGATAGCCTAAGCAGAGGTAATTGATTTGAAAGGAAGAGATCACCTACTACCAAACACGGTAGCCTAAGCAAAGGTGTCTGACCCAAAAGAAAGGTGTGTTACCTACTATAAAACATGATAGCCTAAACAAAGGTAAACACAAAAGGAAAGATGACCTACTACCACCACGGTAGCCTAAGCAAAGGTATCAGACCAAAAAGATACGGTATATTACCTACTATCAAACACGTGATAGCCTAAGCAGAGGTAATAACCTGAAAGGAGAGATCACCTTCTACCAAACACGGTAGCCTAAGCAAGGGTGAACACAAAAGGAAAGATGACCTACTACCATACATGGTAGCCTAAGCACAGGTATCAGAACAAAAAGATACGGTATATTTCCTACTATCAAACATATGATAGCCTAAGCAGAGGTAATAACCAAAATGAGCTTCCATGATCAATATATGATTCAGCTTCTTCTTTAACTAAATGTTCCGTTTAGAAAGGGGTAAATAAACCTCCCCACACCTCAAGGTTTTGTACCCTGAACGGGTTTACGAATAAAATCCGGCGAGGTTGTATGCCACGAGCAAGTCTTGAAATAAAAACTACGAGGTTGTCTGCCTCGAGCAAAGTCTTGAAATAAAAAGGTAAGAGGTTGTTTGCCTCGAGTAAAGTCTTGAAATAAAAACTACGAGGTTGTCTGCCTCGAGCAAAGGTCTTGAATTCCTCCTGGAAAGGCGAATACTTGTTGGAAAGTAACTTCACAGGGGATTGGAATTTCACTGGAGATTGAAGACTTCAGCGGGAATCCATAACTTACTGGAGATTAGAAAATGTCACCGGGGATCTTTCGAAGAGATGGAGGTCCGGTTGACTTGTAAACATGTCTTCTCAAATAAAGAGAAAGATCACCTGAATCTTCACCAAACTTCTCGAAGAGATGCCATCTGATGGGAGTAAATTGAATAATGGACTCACTAGGAGAGCATCATTGAGGAGAAATATTGATGTAGTTTGAAATTGAATTGGAGCAAATAAAATCCCTGTAACAGGAATTCTCAAATAAAGAGAAACACTTGTAAAATCTTCAACAAACTTCTTTGACGAATTTCCGGAGAGATGCCATTTGATGGAGAGACAATTGATAATCCTGATACTCATTGGGGATAGACAAACTGTCTTGAGAAGAGACTGCCATTTGCCATTCAAATAGAAAACCTGAGAACGAAACAAGCTACTCAAATAAAGAGGCTGCCACTTGTCGTCTGGGTATGGATTCCAAGAATGTTGTAATAACACTGCTTAGAGAAATATTTTGTGTTTAATGGTGATCTTCAAACAGATTCTTTCTTGGGGAGACAAAGTGCAAAATAAATGCACGCTCAATTTGGGTTCAAAAGCCTAGAGAGATTCAAAATTGTGATTGTCAAGGACCAAAGTTCAATTCAGGAAATAACTGAAGAGAAACGGTCAAGCAAGACTCTATCCAGTGAGGAATGAACTCAACTGGGGTTTTATCCTTATCCAAAAATGGAAAAGAAAACTAAAGCAACCATCTTCCACGAGGATCGAACTCAGTGGGGAATTTAGCAAGGATGTGCTCTTTCTGCCTAGGGCTGACGATTCTACTTGGAGAGAGAAGGCAAACTCGATCACTTGGGGGGTAAACACAACCAAGGTGAAAGAACAAACAAACAAGCACAAAAATGCAAAATGCACCGATGCCATGTGTCTATATGAATGAATGTATGCCAAATTATGCTTATGCTGACAAAACAGACAGAGAGAAGTAAACTGGAGATGAAATAAACATCTCGACACGGATACTCAGCCAAACTTCACAAGATATATCATCACTGGGGATGATTGGAAAACCACATATGGAAACAAAGTCCTGCTTCAAGGCTTCAGCTTCTTTGGGAAAAGAGAGCACTCCACTTGGGGATGAACATCATGACTTCACTTAGGGGATTGTCAAGATGAATCCGGCTACTCTGTTGGGGATGAGAAAGATCCACTGGGTAAAGAATCAAACTCATGATTGGAGAGACTTCATAGGGAATAAAATAAATATCCACTGCGAACTGAAGTAATCTGAAAGGAAGTTGTAATTTGAAATGCCAGAGCTGAGGCCACACAGAGGATAAAATAAATATCCACTTCATTGGGGGAAGCTTGGATCAAAGTTGCAAACTGAAGATGTCAGAGTTGAGACTTCATGGGGATGAAATAAACATCCACTTCGTTCGGGAAGGTTGGAGCCAAAGAGATTTACTGGGAATTCTTAGGTCATCGACTGGGGAAATTTTGCATCAAACCTACCATAACTGCTTTGAAGTAGAGATTCACCGGGGAATTGTCATGACCACCGGAGTAGAGACCTACTGGGGAATCATCACACCACTTGAGACATAAACTCCTTGTGAGAATAATGTGAATCCGCATTGATAAACTGTGTGGTAGTCGCCATTTCGAAAAACAATTGTTGTGAACGAATAAAATAGTCTTCAATTCTCAAATGCCCCAGATCACATGGTTTATGAGAAGAAATCATCTCAAGAGAATTTTACAGAAAACTTGGCATCCAGAATGTTCCAATGTTTTCCAACTCTTTGAGAGATTAATCAAATCTTGACTTAACTGCCCCAGATTAACCGTATTCCGTACAACCGAGTCTTCAAACTTGCCCTTCAGAATATGAGAGTAATAACTGGGAAACAAACTTGCCCCTGTTTAGCAGAGTCTTCAAGAAACATGCCCCTGGATATGATCATCCTTTTTTTTTGAAATAATTTTCCATTTAATCATCAGAGTTTCAAGTCTAAAGAGACCGAGCTCATTACTGATGCTCATATGCAAGCTTCTATGATGTCAAGCAACGTTAGCAAGCAGAGAAATGTTAATTCTGAAACTGTTAATGCAACACACATGTTTGTCTTGAAGTTTTTTGAAAAGATATCGCAATAACCTTGACCGAATCACTAGTTAGGATATGAAATTGATTTATTTTACAAAGCCAACGCGAATTTTGAGCATAGCTCATAGGGGTCGGGAAACGTTATCTCATCGAGTATGCTTTCAAAATAAACCCTGCTTCAATTAGGTCTTTTAAGGGTTGTATCGTGGCTTGGTTCACGGTTTATGAAACAAAGGATAAAGGCTCAAAGTTTATTTGTACCACCCATTCTTCGTGATGTTCTTCGGCCCTATATTCAGTTAACCTGACACGAACACTCATCTCTCAAAAGGAGTTTTTTTTTTTTTGATATGGTTGAGAAACCACTGAGGCTTTGGACATGACAGTCACTCACTTTTTTGCTTTTGGTGTTTGATCACACGACTATGTTCTTTACTGAAGATTTTTCTTTGTGATCCTTTATTTTCGCTTTCACATTCTTTGTTTTATTCCCTAACTTTTGCCTGGACGAAATCTTTTGGATTTGAATTTGAAGTCCAGCGGGATGCCCCAATTTTGCCTAAGTCTCCTTCATAAGTTTTGACTTAGCGGGTTTTTCTTTTTTCTTTTTGATTTATGAACAAGTCGTGTGACTCTAAGTCATTTTGACCTTTTTGAAAGGATTGTGACTGCCTCGCTCTTTAGACAGTCAAAGAGAAAATCATTGTGGATTTGACTTCCAGCCTCTTCACTTGTAAAGGATAGATAAAGTGGATTCTCGGATGTTCACTCCTTCTTTTTTTTGGAAAGTCTGGGCGCTCGATCAGCTTAACTGAACACTACCCTGCCCCAGGTTGAAATTAAGGGTTTTTTTTTTATTTTATTTTTTATTTTGGAAAGAAAACTCCTACTTCAAGGCTCAAAGGGGTTAAAGAGGGTTTATCTCCCTTATATCTCTAGTGTTTGGGATTTGAAACAATGTCTTACATCCTCAGGAGGGTCTTATTTAAAAGCATACAACAAGAGATCTTGCGTTTTTTATTCGTCATCCTCCCTCCAATTCTCTGCCTAAGCAAGAGATCGGGTAGCATTGGCATTATAAAACTGAAAGAGCATTTAAAATGAGTGAAACGAATGGATTTCTTCAAGACAAACATTATTCATTGCATTAATCATTCAAAATAACAAGTTCTTACAACGCCAAAATAAATGCATTAACGAACGTGGAAAGTTACATATGAAAAACAGCAAATAAGCTTAAAATCTGACAAGACATAGCCTAAGGAACAAGTCTTTTGCATTAGTCCACCATGTGCATAGAGGGGATTGCTTCTTGTTTACGCAAAGATTGATCTGAACTTGGAGTTTGCGCCTTTTTGAAGGACAGAACCCCCTTTTGAATCAACTCCTTCACTTTCTCCTTGAAGACATAACATTCCTCGATATCGTTGCCGGGTGCCCCTTGATGAAAGGCACAGAAGGCATTAACTGTGAAGTAGCTCCTGTGGGCCATTAGGATAACTGGAGGAGTTTCCTTCTTGATCAAACCATTTTGCAAGAGGATAGGGAACAACTCGGCGTACGACATAGGGATACCCCTAGAATCACTGCTTTGCTCAGTTTGCCGATTGGTGGAGGAAGAAGAAAAACCATCATGGCGTCGGGATATGACCAATTCTTTGACCAAATTCATCAGACTCTTTTTGGAAGAAGCCTTCAAGTTTGCAACTTTGTCACGAAGCTCTTGATTTTCCAGCTCTTGGGTGTCTATCAGATTCTTCATTGCAATGGAAAAAGTTTCCATGTTGGCCTTCAAAGTGGCAATCTCCGCTCGGAGTGCTTGGTTTTCTTGTTCCAAATGATCCATCTTTTTGGCTCGAGTACCGTGCTTATAATGACTTGGTTATGGTAGAAGAAGCAAATATGAGAACTTGGAATGCAAAGGATGCAATGCTAATGATGTTTGCAAATGCGTAATGCAAATGAGTTTCAAGGAACTCAAAGGTTATGTTACAAACACCATAAAGTGGATAAAACTTTTGAATGACTGAAAAGGTCTCATTTCATTGAATTTTTCTTTTAAGGATTACAAAATAAAGTACGACTTCCAAAATCCATGGTAAAACCTATGATGTTTGCAAGATAACTCCAAGTTCCTTGAAAGGTTAGGAATGGTGCAGGAATGCATGGATGTGATGCACAAACACACATAGGGAAACACAAATACACACAAAAACAAGAGGCCTAGGTTTAGAGATCACGAGAATGGAGCCAAGGTCTACCCATCCTATAGGAGTGTGCTATAGTTTCAAATGTACCTGCCGAACGGGTTCTACAAAGTTCCCAGAGTCTACAATCCATCTTTCAGATATTATCGATTTTCCAGATCACTTGGTAGTCAATAATATTCTCAAGAGAATCTCGTCTGAGTGTAGTATCGCGTAGCAACTATCGCAGAAATAGAATCCCGCATAGTCCCCGCACTACGCCCTAATAGGCCAAGTTGGGTTAAAGGTAACTACGGTCCCCAGTCCCGAGGGCCTTTAGATCGAAACCATATCGTCTTCACGAATGAACTCGTTGGATAAATATTTTATTCGAGAGGGCCTAGACTGAGTGGTGAAGTCTCAATTTACTTTTTCAGGAATCGACTCCCACAAAGTATCATTGAAGTCTCACCGTTTTCCTATCTTAATTTCACTCTAGTCCGGGTGTAGGACTTTGTCTCGCCACACTAAGTACCCAAACCTACACAAAAAGAAAACCAAGCAAGCAAATAATAATAATAACATAAATAAACGAGTTAGGGGAAACCCTCAATAATAAAAAAAATCAAAAAACTGTCCCCAATGAAGTCGCCATTTCTGTCTGGTAAAAATTAGATACCATAGTTATTAATGAACTAGGATCACATTTATTTCGACACCGACTTTGATTTATCTAAAGGAAAGGTTCAAGGTCAAAAACCTAAAAGGGGAGATCTAAGGTTCGGGGGTTGGTTACGCCTAGGGAAGGTATTAGCATCCTAAACGTCCGTAGTACTCTACGGGAGCCTCTCGTTTTATTATGTTATTTTTATTTTTTATATTTCGCTTGCTAAGGGTACTATGCTAAAGGTTGAGAACCCTAGGGGTTAGTATCTAAGTATACTCGCCAAGACATCGCATCTTGTGCCTACGTATCCTGAAAGGAGTGGAATTAGAGTATCCGTAGTTCCCCTCAAAGAGGGTGAAGAACTCTTGACTGCGGTCAAGGTTCCAGAGGGAGGTAGCGTCTATGGCAAGGCGCTACATGGAGTGCGGCGACTCCAAAGTTAAAGTTAAGTTGAAAATGGGTGTAGGGAATATAAGGGTCCATGGTAGGAACCTACATGGATGGAGTATGGTGGTTCCGATCCTAAGATTAGGATAAAAGGGAGGTCCTAAAGTTCCTAAGTATGACGTGGTTGTCAACAGGGGGAAATCTTTCTTTTGGAAGTGAATTAGACAAGCAGATCAAAAGCCACAAGAGAATAGATATCAGTAATGAGACTTAATTAGATTTAAGATGATCAATAAAGGATAAACTAAAAATCTGAATTAACTTAAGAAATAAGTAAAAGCTGTATAAACTGAAATTTAAATTAAAACTAGCTAATTAACTTCAGTTTGTTTGGAAACTAAATAAACTGAATTCTACTAAAAATTTATAATAAAATCTAATTAAAATCAAATAAGTAAATTCTTAGAAACCAGACTAAATAATTAAAACTTATCTAAAAAATTTAATTCTAATTAATTAATTAATGAAAACTAATAAAATCTAATTGAAAGTTAAAAAATCTAATTAAAATTAAATATTTAAATCTAGATTAAAATTAATTAAATTGAACCAAAATGTCTAATAAGAAAACAAACTAAAATGAAAATAAATAAATAAAACAAAACGTGAATAAAATAAAGAGGAAACAAGGGTCAGGCTGGTGGAGAATCCAGTGTGACGCAGGTCCGTGGGACTTGGTGCGCCTCCTATGGTTATAAGCGCCAGATCAGATGTGTCAACAAATCAAGCGGTCAAATTCTAGGGTGCACGGTAAACAACGTGGGACGAGGCGCATGGGATTGTAACTGTGATGATGATGATGATGCGCTCAGATGATGACACATGTCATCATTATAATCTCAAATGCCATCAAAACAGTGACACGTGGGCAGGGATGTGATCTTAAGATTATGAAGATAAACCTAAAGGCCAAAGCTCTCTAACAACGTCTCTCTCCCTCAACGTATCTCTCTGTTTTCAATCTAACTCCCTCACTCAAATCTTCTCACTCATTCCTTCTTCTCTTGTTTCATCCCTAATCATATTTCCACAGCAACAACAAGGCCTCTCTTCCGTTCGTTTTCGCTATTCAATCGCGTTAATCTCTTGCACATACAGATCCCTCACTCGACTCACTAACTCTCATTTAAGCTCACAACATCATCGAATCGAACAAATTAACGGCAATAGTCAACAATAATCATTTAAATATGCGGTAAAAGGAGAGAATTAATCGAGATTACCTGTCGGAGTTTATCCGACGCGTCTTCGGCGGCGATGTTATCACGGTATGCTCCAAGCTCTCTACTTCTTCTTCTCTTCGACCCGTGTGCGTATCGTTGTTGGTTGTTATTGTCGTTGGTGCTTTAATCGTGTGTCTTTGAATTGATAACCGTGTGCTTGCGTTTCGAGCCTCTTGTGAATGACTTGCTCTGTGCGTGATACTGCTTTTAGTGTTGTGTGGGTATATGTGAATGATACTGGGGTGTTTGAATATGGTATGGAGATTTTGATGAATCTCTGATGATCTTTTCTCACTCAATTTTTCAGTGCGTATGGCCCTTTTTACTCTGTGAATCGTGGATTTTCGGATGTGTTTTTTTTTTTGTACAAAATGATTGATTTTTTGTGTGTTATCGGCGAGAATTCATTGCAGATCTGAAGCTTTTTTTTTTGTCCTTTGTATCTATTCACTACTCTTTTTATAGCTATAGGAAATTGAATTCTAGATTAATTGCACAGGATACTGTCGATTTCCTTTTGGAAAGGAAATAATCATGGTTGAGATTCTCTTCCTTGTGCGTACGATTGCGTACTGAATTAGTGATCGAACTTTTATGGCGATGATTCCTTGCTGCTTCTATTTTGGCCGAGTCTGATAAATTGCCCTTTTTTTGTTGATTTCTCAATTGATGATGTCGATTTCGAATTGATGATGATTACGGTTTTAGAAGGAAATGCCGATGTGATCCTTACGATTCAAACTTACTGTAAATACTCTTGATTTCTTGCCATGTCGGTTTTGAGCATGATTAGGAACTTACCCCATGATCTGACTGTGAATTGATTTTAATTGAAGATGATTTGTGTTTGTGATTTTTCATGATTTTGGAAATTAATGGTGATGAATAGTTTCTGTTTCGGTACGATCCCGTATAATTGCCATTATGCTTATTGATATTGATGATTTTTCTCAGGTCCGCAGCTTCCCAAACGTCATCTCTCCAAGCCCAACCGTCAATTATAATGTCGTAGACAAAGTGTTTCTTGGAATCCTCTGTGCACTCTGCATTCTGCTAATTTGTAGCATGCCTTCAACGCATCAAAAGTGTGTGCGTCACTCCAACCCATCCAAGATTCGTACAACATCTGACACTTCTCAACAAGGCCAAGAATGAAAGCATTGCGTTCTAGTATAGTAGGAATGTAGTATGAATGTGTGTTTATTTTACATGTATCGCTAATAATATACTACACACATGTGATGCCTCATAAAACATGTCTCCTGTATGATATGCTAGCAATTCGTAAAACCACACAATGATGTATTGCACGGCATGTATGATATGCTAGCAATTCATAAAACCAAACAATGATGTATTGCACGACAACACTATACATACTCAACACCATAATTATACAAACATCATGCTTAGAAACTCTCATCAGCTCACGTTATTCCGGAATGAACCTTGGGCAACCTTAACCATTTGACTTAATTTTAACCTTGGTCACTTGTAATGAACTTGCCATAGTGAAGGAATATGATTGATATGAGCGTGAAAAAATGAATTTGAATCAAATTGAAATGGAATGGTGGGCTCGAAGCTAAAATGCATGCTTTGATTCTCAGTACATTGTGGTTTGCACCTTATATCATGGAAATTGATGATTGGTGACTTGAAGAAATTGGAATGAAAACTTGTTCGAACTTGTAATTTGAGGCTTGTGATGAATCTTTAGAATCAATTTAAACTTGAATACTTGAATCCTTGAACATAGGTTTCGCAACTTGAATCTTGAACTTTAATTCTTGGAATTCAATCTCAAAATCTTGAATCTTCTTGTAACTATCACCTATAACTTATATTTGACATGAGCTCTAACTTCTTTATAATGAACTTGTGAATTCAATTTGCGAACCTTGGAAGAATTTACATATGATTTTGTACTAAATTTGTTAATTGGCATGAGACCTCTTTGAATGAGTTTTGAATTAACAAACCTAAAATACACTTCACCTTGAAAGCTTTGGATTCCAAAGGATCCATTTGAATATTCTTGAGACAACTTAAGAATTTGATTGTCACTTTGAGAATTTATAGGAACACTTGATTCAAGATTCTCACCCGACGTTGCCACTTCAAACATATTGGTCACAATCAATCAACAAGAAAATCTAAACTCTTTCCTTCAAGATCAAAGTGGAAATAAATAATAATCTACTTTCACGAATAAATCCAAACTATGCCTTGAAAGTGAGGATACAATTTATAGTGCAACACGTCACGAGATTTCAACCAATTCTCACATGATCACAACCAACAGGACATAAACCCTAACCCTTCTTGAATCTTGGAGAAATCCCGGGATATGATGTCGTTTGTATTGACCAGAGGACCATAAGAATGAGGGTATATTCTTCCTTTATCTCCACAGGAATCTAACATAATTTGCAAGGACCAGAATCACAATGAGCACACACACAACTCCCATGACCTTTGAACCTTCTGCAACAATCCTAAATTCACAAAGGAAAATAGACAAACACTAGTCTGGTAAATTGGTTAGCTATGCATGCATGATTGACCTAGAAATGATGTGATATGTTATGCAGACGATGCGAAATGAAAACAGAATCTTAGGGTCAAAAATTAGGGTATGACAGATGCCCCTATTTAAGTTTCTTCTATCCGGAGATATGGAGATTGAAATCTTCGTCTCGACGAGATAGAAGAGACTTAAATACAAACATGCACAATTTTTGGCCATAAGATGCCACGAAATGTTTATGATATGATATGATATGAAATGAATGCAAGACAAAGATCCTGTGGGGAATGATGTCACAGGGGATAACTGTATATGGAAATGGAATAAACACAGGTAAAGGAAGGAAAAACCCAACGAGGAACAACTTAGCAAGACTCCATGGGGAAAGATCGAACTCCACTGGGGATGAAACTCAACCCCACTAGGGAAGAGACTACCAACTCACGATCACAATGTAGCTTAAACACGGGGTATCTCCAAATAGAAGAAGATGTGTATTGCCTACTACCAAGGATGTTAAACAGCAGGCAAGAAACTTGAAAAGAAGGATAACTTACTACCAACAGATGGTAGCCTAAGCAAAGGTATCCAATTGAAATGAAGATGCGTATATTACCTACTACCGAACCTATGGTAGCCTAAGCAAAGGTAATAAACTTGAAAGGAGAGATCACCTACTACCAAACACGGTAGTCTAAGCATAGGTGTCCGACCCAAAAAAAGACGTGTTACCTATTATCAAACATATAATAGCATAAGCAAAGGTACACACAAAAGGAAAGATGACCAACCACCAAATATGGTAGCCTAAGAAAAGGTATCTAACCAAAATCCAATAGACATATTACCTACTATCAAACATATGATAGCCTAAGCAGAGGTAATTGATTTGAAAGGAAGAGATCACCTACTACCAAACACGGTAGCCTAAGCAAAGGTGTCTGACCCAAAAGAAAGGTGTGTTATCTACTATCAAACATGATAGCCTAAACAAAGGTAAACACTAAAGGAAAGATGACCTACTACCACCACGGTAGCCTAAGCAAAGGTATCAGACCAAAAAGATACGGTATATTACCTACTATCAAACACGTGATAGCCTAAGCAGAGGTAATAACCTGAAAGGAGAGATCACCTTCTACCAAACACGGTAGCCAAAGCAAGGGTGAACACAAAAGGAAAGATGACTACTACCATACATGGTAGCCTAAGCACAGGTATCAGACCAAAAAGATACAGTATATTTCCTACTATCAAACATATGATAGCCTAAGCAGAGGCAATAACCAAAATGAGCTTCCATGATCAATATATGATTCAGATTCTTCTTTAACTAAATGTTTCGTTTAGAAAGGGGTAAATAAACCTCCCCACACCTCAAGGTTTTGTGCCCTGAACGGGTTTACGAATAAAATCCGGCGAGGTTGTATGCCACGAGCAAGTCTTGAAATAAAAACTACGAGGTTGTCTGCCTCAAGCAAAGTCTTGAAATAAAAAGCTATGAGGTTGTTTGCCCCGAGTAAAGTCTTGAAATAAAAACTACGAGGTTGTCTGCCTCGAGCAAAGGTCTTGAATTCCTCTTGGAAAGGCGAATACTTATTGGAAAGTAACTTCACAGGGGATTGGAATTTCACTGGAGATTGAAGACTTCAGCGGGAATCCATAACTTACTGGAGATTAGAAAATATCACCGGGGATCTTCCGAAGAGATGGAGGTCTGGTTGACTTGTAAACATGTCTTCTCAAATAAAGAGAAAGATCACCTGAATCTTCACCAAACTTCTCGAAGAGATGCCATCTGATGGGAGTAAATTGAATAATGTACTCACTAGGAGAGCATCATTGAGGAGAAATATTGTTGTAGTTTGAAATTGAATTGGAGCAAATAAAATCCCTGTAACAGGAATTCTCAAATAAAGAGAAACACTTGTAAAATCTTCAACAAACTTCTTTGACGAATTTCTGGAGAGATGTCATTTGATGGAGAGACAATTGATAATCCTGATACTCATTGGGGATAGACAAACTGTCTTGAGAAGAGACTGCCATTTGCCATTCAAATAGAAAACCTGAGAACGAAACAAGCTACTCAAATAAAGAGGCTGCCACTTGTCGTCTAGGTGTCGATTCCAAGAATGTTGTAATAACACTGCTTAGAAAAATATTTTGTCTTTAATGGTGATCTTCAAACAGATTCTTTCTTGGGGAGACAAAGTGAAAAATAAATGCACGCTCAATTTGGGTTCAAAAGCCTAGAGAGATTCAAAATTGTGATTGTCAAGGACCAAAGTTCAATTCAGGAAATAACTGAAGAGAAACGGTCAAGCAAGACTCTATCCAGTGAGGAATGAACTCAACTGGGGTTTTATCCTTATCCAAAAATGGAAAAGAAAACTAAAGCAACCATCTTCCACGAGGATCGAACTCAGTGGGGAATTTAGCAAGGATGTGCTCTTTCTGCCTAGGGCTGACGATTCTACTTGGAGAGAGAAGACAAACCCGATCACTTGGGGGTAAACACAACCAAGGTGAAAGAACAAACAAACAAGCACAAAAATGCAAAATGCACCGATGCCATGTGTCTATATGAATGAATGTATGCCAAATTATGCTTATGCTGACAAAACAGACAGAGAGAAGTAAACTGGAGATGAAATAAACATCTCAACACGGATACTCAGCCAAACTTCACAAGATATATCATCACTGGGGATGATTGGAAAACCACATATGGAAACAAAGTCCTGCTTCAAGGCTTCAGCTTCTCAGGGAAAAGAGAGCACTCCACTTGGGGATGAACATCATGAATTCACTTAGGGGATTGTCAAGATGAATCCGGCTACTCTGTTGGGGATGAGAAAGATCCACTGGGTAAAGAATCAAACTCATGATTGGAGAGACTTCATAAGGAATAAATTAAATATCCACTGCGAACTGAAGTAATCTGAAGGAAGTTATAATTTGAAATGTCAGAGCTGAGGCCACACAGAGGATAAAATAAATATCCACTTCATTGGGGGAAGCTTGGATTAAAGTTGCAAACTGAAGATGTCAGAAATGAGACTTCATGGGGATGAAATAAACATCCACTTCGTTCGGGAAGGTTGAAGCCAAAGAGATTTACTGGGAATTCTTAGGTCATCGATTGGGGAAATTTTACATCAAACCTGCCATAACTGCTTTGAAGTAGAGATTCACCGGGGAATTGTCATGACCACCGGAGTAGAGACTTACTGGGGAATCATCACACCACTTGAGACATAAACTCCTTGTGAGAATAATGTGAATCCGCATTGATAAACTGTGTGGTAGTCTCCATTTCGAAAAACAATTGTTGTGAACGAATAAAATAGTCTTCAATTCTCAAATGCCCCAGATCACATGGTTTATGAGAAGAAATCATCTCAAGAGGATTTTACAGAAAACTTGGCATCCAGAATGTTCCAATGTTTTCCAACTCTTTGAGAGATTAATCAAATCTTGACTTAACTGCCCCAGATTAACCGTATTTCGTACAATCGAGTCTTCAAACTTGCCCTTCAGAATATGAGAGTAATAACTGGGAAACAAACTTGCCCCTGTTTAGCAGAGTCTTCAAGAAACATGCCCCTGGATATGATCATCCTTTTTTTTTTGTTTTTGGAATAATTTTCCATTTAATCATAAGAGTTTCAAGTCTAAAGAGACCGAGCTCATTACTGATGCTCATATGCAAGCTTCTATGATGTCAAGCAACGTTAGCAAGCAGAGAAATGTTAATTCTGAAACTGTTAATGCAACACACATGTTTGTCTTGAAGTTTTTTGAAAAGATATCGCAATAACCTTGACCGAATCACTAGTTAGGATATGAAATTGATTTATTTTATAAAGCCAGCGCGAATTTTGAGCATAGCTCATAGGGGTCGGGAAACGTTATCTCATCGAGTATGCTTTCAAAATAAACCCTGCTTCAATTAGGTCTTTTAAGGGTTGTATCGTGGCTTGGTTCACAGTTTACGAAACAAAGGATAAAGGCTCAAAGTTTATTTGTACCCACCCATTCTTCGTGATGTTCTTCGGCCCTACATTCAGTTAACCTGACACAAACACTCATCTCTCAAAAGGAGTTTTTTTTTTTGATATGGTTGAGAAACCACTGAGGCTTTGGACATGACAGTCACTCACTTTTTTACTTTTGGTGTTTGATCATATAGTCGTATTTTCCACTTGGTTGTCCTAAGGTGTCCCACACTTCTGTGGAACTGGAGGAGTCATCTCTCTCGATGATGTTGACCTCGGGAAAAGCATAGTTGATGAATTCTAGTCCTGCAAGCTTTGCAAATTCATCGCCGTGCTGGATATTTTCGGAATGACCTGAGTGTTGATCCCATGACATGGTGGGGACGCAGGTATTTTGTTCAATGACGCTCAACTGATTTTCATTGTTCGGCTGATTTTCTTACCCTAAGTCTCCTGGATACGGTTGCCAGATAGGCAAACCATCCATTGGACCATAATATTCGTGGTCAAAGTTGTCCTTCATTAGAGTATCTTCCTCTAATGAGTTTGGTGGAGCACGGCATCCTTCCGGATCACAATCTCCGTATATCATTTCAACTTCTGACCTGCGTATAAATCTCAGACTCTGTGCGGGATAGCAAAATGGCGTAGGCACTTCTTTCTGAGACATATAGCCGTCCTCGTTAAGATAGTACTTCCATTCCTCGTCCGTGTCAGAGGTATCCTCCTCGTTGATAGTATGGACTGTTTGAGGCACTGGGTGAAGGAAACCTCCATTGTGGAAGAAATCCTGAATGGGATGAAGACCATCATCGTTAGCAGTTGTCTGGGTACAGGTTGTAGAAAAACCAAGACTCTTCTTTGTTTTAATATCAGTAGGAATGACAAGTTGTTCCCATCCTTTTACGTTGTTATTCTTGATCGCCTCGAGAGCATCTCTGTACGAGGAAATCGAGGTTCCTTTCTCTGACTGATTCTCATTGCTCACCGACAGTGCTTGGAACTGGGTTCCAACAACCTCCTCGGGTTCTACACAAGTAGATGATGATAAGTTACTCACGAGCAAGGCTTGCTCTCCGTAGACCGTGACGAGTTGATCGTTCTTGACGAACTTCAGTTTCTGGTGCAACGTTGAGGTGACTGCCCCGGCCTAGTGTATTCAAGGTCTTCCTAATAAACAGTTGTACGCTGCCCGGACATCCATGACCTGGAAAGTGATTAGGAAAGTGTGAGGACTGATAGTTATGGGAAGGTCGACTTCGTCGATAACTTCTTTCTGAGACCCGTCAAATGCTTTGACGATGACCTCACTGCCCCTCATCGGGGATCCTTTGAATGATAGTCACATTAAAGTGGACTTCGGCATAACGTTGATGGCCGATCCTGTATCTACCAGTACGCTGGCTAAAGCATCGTCCTGGCAGTTGACTGTGATATTGAGCGCCATGCTGTGGCTTTTGCCTCCCTCTGGCAAATCCTCATCACTGAATCCTAAGTTATTGCAGGAAGTGATGTTAGAGATGATGCTATCGAACTGTCGTATTGACACATCCTGTTCCACAAAGGCCTACTCTAAGACTTTCCGTAGAGCCTCTCTGTGGGCTTCAGAACTGAGTAAAAGTGATAGCACTGAGATCTTTGAAGGAGTTTGTAACAGCTGATCAACAATGTTGTACTCACTCCTTTGGATGAGCTTCAGCATCTCATCATTATTTTTTGAAAGGTCGGTATCACTGGACTGACCGACTGGTGGATTGGGAGCTTCTGTCTGAAGTTCCTTTTCTTTGTTAGGTTCTCCAACTCCTCGGTTGAAGATTCGACCACTCCGTGTTACTCAAATGATGTCTGCAATATTCACGACGGAGGGTAATGGAATTTCCTTTCCATTCTCAATTGTTGTCGCACCGTATTTATAACGGATCGCCTTAGCTGTTTCATACGGTAATGGTTCTGGTAGATAAATAACTACAGGAGCCTTCTGATTTTTCTGACTGTCGTAAGCAACTTCAACCAGTTCCTTGCTAAGAGCCTTTGATTCGTCCAGTAGAGGGATGATAGTACAAACATCCTTGTTCTTCTCAGTGTCAGAGATTATACCCACGTCTCTGATTTGATCAGCTAAGTAGTCCAGCGTCCAGTCAATGGACCCCGAAGGTAGGTATGGGTGAATTTCTTTGCGATCTAACTGACCTTGGAGAGTTGCTCGCACGAGGTAGCATCCTTGGTTATTTTCCGAACAGACTCTACAACGTTCATAGTTGTGTGGTGGCACCTGGCCACGCCTGCTTTGAATGCAGTGTAACCTCACCGGGTTTGTTTCCACAGATCAGACATCCTGACTTTGACGCCGAGTGGGGTTTCTATTAAGCATACTGATTTTTTGCGTGTCTTCATCCATATGGATCGGAAGCCACCAGTGGTTTAACATGTGTTGTAAGGTTCTTTGAACAAGAGCGCACCCTTGGTTACTCTCACAACCATCCTTTACAGTTCTGGTAATCATGCGAAGTGAGAAAACCAAGTTGGACCTGCCTGGCAGTAACTCCACCAAGCTGGTATTCATCAGACGAATATCAAAGATTTGAATCATGTTGATCTGATAAGGATTTCTATCATGGTAGTCCTGGATCCATCCAAGATCCATCTGACGCTGGAGGGCCTCTTGTACAAAAGAGCATCCCTGTTTGTTTACCGAGCAAGTCAGACAGGAATTATAATCGTGTCGCGGCAGATTATGATACTGGCTTTGCCTTGAGTGCATTGCCACCAATTTGATATTCATTGCACGGATGTCGTGGTTCTAAATGATGTTGGAATTTGTGTATGTCATGTTGACTCCATGAACTCGATGCTCCTGGATCCATCCGAGATCCAATTGTTCCTGTAGAGCTGATTGCACCACAGAACATCCATGATTATTTTTAGAGCAGATATCACACTGGTGATAATTATGAGGTGGCACATGGCCATATCCACTCTGTCTACAATGCATCTTGACCAAGTTGGACCTTAACAAGAGTACATCATGAATTTGATAGTTGTCGCTAGACTCTCCCTCTATCAAATTAATTGTAGCTTTCTCGTGTTGAGGCAGCGGGTTCGTGAGAATGTTCGGATTCGTATCCTTGAAAGATAATACCCCGCTCCTAACAAGCTTTTGTACATCGGATTTGAAATTGAGACAGTTCTCTATGTTATGCCCTGGTCCTCCTTGATGGTAAGGACATGCTTGATCCGCTTTGAACCAAAAGGCGGATTTTCCGGTATTGTAAGAGGAGACTTAGTCTGGATGTGCCCCTTGACCAGCAGTAACGGAAATAGCTCCACGTACAACACAGGTATAGGGTCAAACCCTGGTGGTCGCGTTGTACGGTTGTTGTTGTACGGAGGACGAGCCTGCTGAAGAGGCTGTTGTGTCGTTTGCTGATATTGCTATTGATTAGGTTGGCTCTGCGCAACCTGAGGTTGATACGTAGGAACAGGCGCAGGGTTGATAGTAGGAGTCACAGCTGCTACTGGTTGATAACGTCGTCTTTGCTTTCCGAGAGAGATATTCCCAATATCCTGCTCTTTTTTCTTAGGGAGAGCACTACCGTATCGTTTTGTATTACTTGATGATCCAGCGTCTTTTACTAAACGTCCTTCTCGGACGGCTTCCTCAAGACGAACTCCCATGCCCACCATCTCGGTGAAGTCACTGGGCGCACTGGCGACCATTCGGTCGTAGTAAAATGAGCTCAAGGGTTTTAAGAAGATCTTTGTCATCTCCTTTTCCTCCAGAGGTGGAGAAATTTGAGCGGAAATTTCACGCCATCTCTGAGCGTACTCCTTAAAGATTTCCTTGTCCTTTTGTGACATCGATCTGAGTTGATCTCTGTCCAGTGCCATGTCCAGATTATATTTGTACTACTGAATGAAGGCAGCGCCCAGATCTCTGAATGTGCTGATCGTGGTGCGGCTTAAACCCATGTACCATTTTAATGCGGCAGCTGTTAAACTATCCTGAAAGTAGTGAATCAGTAGCTCCTGGTTCTTTGTCTGAGCAGACATTCATCGAGCGTACATCACCAGATAGCTCTGAGGGCAAGAGTTACCCTTGTACTTTTCAAAGTCGGGCACCTGGAATTTGTGCGGGACTTTCACATTGGGGACCAAACAGAGGTCCGTGGAGTCCTTTCCAAATAGATCCTGACCGCGAAGGGCCTGCAGTTCTTTCTGCATTTCCAAGAATTGTTCCTAGAATTCATTCATTCTATCGAACATGCTGTCATTTCCACCAGACGGTATATGTGGAATCTGTCCTTCCGGGACAGTGTGTACCACGGGTGGTGGTATAGTCATTATGGCCGAGACTCTCGGTGTCTCCCGAAGTTTGTAACCTTCAGGAGTTGTTGTCATGCCCCTGGCATCTTCGCTTTCCCGAAGTTTGTAACCTTCAGGCCCAGCGGTTCCTGTTGCGATTTCCATATCTTCCATGATCGGCGGAACATATCCTTCCGAGATATAGTTAAGTGGCATGCCCCAGGGACGATCTTTCGGCATTCTGTACCTAGGATCATACTTTTCCACTATGGGCGTTGATGTGATCTCTGAGATTACAGTCCGTTGTTGTTGCATCTGAGCATCTGCTAGGGCTTGCATGTCGTTATGAAGCTTTCTCAGATCCTCTTTCAGAGTGTTGATCTCTTCTCTCACTCTCTGTTCTCTTCCTCGAGATCATCCATCTTTTTCTGACGATTGGCCTGAGTATTGTACGAATGATACAGTTTGACTCTAGAATCGAGATGCAAACGTGAGATTTGTAGGTAAGAAAAATGCGTTCATGATGAATGCAATGATTATTAATTATTTTTTTTTATTCAAAGTAAACTTTGACAATTGGATTGCAAATATCAAACAATGGGGAGAACCCGTTTTATTGAATTCAAAGGATTGCGAAAATGGAAATACAGTAGATTACAAAGTTCTGGAAAAGGAAATCTAAACTAATGGATCCTGAGTCCTCTCTGAAGAAGGCTCAAGTGCTGGTTCGGGTGCTTTCCTCTTCTTTGACCGGGGCTCTTGGGCCGTTGTTGGGTTGTCATTCCTTTGCCAAGTGAAAGGAGCGAGAAAATTCCTTTGGTTATCCTGATTTTTTACAGCATGTTGCTCTAAAATCTCAATTAGAGCGTCTTTTTCTTTTAATAGCTGCTGTATTTTCTTACACTTCACATTGAGAATACGGTACTTGTTCCTCCAAGACCTCTTCTCCTGCTGAACTTTGCTGAGAGTAACTTGAAGTTTTTCTGTCTCAGACATAAAATAAAGGGCAGAGTCCCTTAGTGGAAGAACTTCCTGACGAGGGTAAGGCATCCTCAGCTTGAGAGCTCTAGTTTGTACCCAATGGAGATTAGGCTCCATCGAGACACAATCTGGTTTTCCTAGAGACTCTCGTCCTTTCCTATGAATGTGTTTTCAAGCGTGCACTATTTCTGTCTTTAGTGCCCTGTCATTTTCTCCTTCCTTGAAGAAAAGACCTTCCAGATGAGCATTCCGCGGGACATGCCTCATCGGGTATCCAAATTGACGACGAACCAACACCGGATGATAGTTGATTCCCCCCTATGTTCCTACAAGGGGTACATTTGGAAAATTTCCACAACGGTCAATGATCCTGATCCTGTCGTAGATTCGATTGTACCAATCGATGTCAGAGTTGGTAAGAGACATGATTCTCTGCGACCAGCGTAAAGTATTCTTTTGATCCCAAAATACAGCAGACTTGGGCAAATGGGAAGTGAACCATTTGTATAGTAGGGGTACACAGCACGTGATCATTCCTCCGCTGTATAAATTCCTTAAATGTACCGAATGATACGCATCTGCGAGTAAGGTCGGTACGAGGTTTCCAATCAGGAAAATCTTAATGGCGTTGATATCTACAAAGTTATCGATGTTAGGAAACAAAAATAACCCGTAGGTGAGCAAAACAAAGATGCTCTCGAAAGCGGCCACGTTCCTTATACTGGAAAAGTACAGGGCTTTCTTTATCAAGAACTGGGCTGGCAAACCTTAGATGCCACCCTTAGTGGTCATGTGAGTCCTGACTTCCGACTCGTCCAAATGAATTGCTCGTGCAATAGTCTGATCCTTTGGAATTTCTTCCAGTCCAGAAAATGGAGCTTGATCATTAATATGTAAATCAGTCAAGTGAGAGTACTCCTCCAGTGTTGGTGCTAGTTGATAATCCGGGAATGTGAAACAGTGATAGACCGGATCGTAGAACTGGATTAACGTGGACAGGATTCCTTCAATTACGTGGACCCTTAACAAGGACAGCAGTCCCCCATACTTGGCTCTGAAAGCCTCATGGTTGGTGATCATTCTCGCCAAACCTCTCAAATCCTCTAACTTTGGAACCTTGAAGGTGTACTTATGAGTTTTCCTTCTACCGAAATCCATTAGCGCAATCTCCTTTCTCTGATATTTGCAATCATTGTCTCAGTTTAATTTGAAAAAGAGAGACTAGAAGAGAAGATTTTCTTTGTTTTAATGTTTTTTAGATGAATGTATGAATGCAACACACAAAAACATAGAAAAAACATAGGGTCAAAGGGTCGGTGTCATGAAGTCAAGGCTCTACCCCCCCCCCCCAAAGGTTTATACTGGTGATTTTTTGAACCTGTCCGCAAAATCATTGACCCCTCTAGGATAACAACAGCAAGCGGATCGCCGGCGAGCGGATGTATCCTGGAGAAATCTCATATGAGGGTAG
Organism: Lathyrus tuberosus; assembly: GCA_022829125.1. NCBI lineage: Eukaryota > Viridiplantae > Streptophyta > Magnoliopsida > Fabales > Fabaceae > Lathyrus > Lathyrus tuberosus. Next base: position 13,467,672 of record JALAZF010000120.1, on the reverse strand, counting down.
TATCGCGTGACAACTATTTCTGATAGCTTCCGCACTATAAAATGGTTGCAGTCTGCTAAAAACCTCAGCTTCTCAGATAACCCAGTCGACCACACTACTTTCAACAACCGAAGTCGTATAGGCAATGTATCTGCAAAAGGAGTCTCCGCTGAGTTGGATGGTCGATCGGGGGCTCTTAACTGGAATTCACTCCCAGTAAGATTACTCGCATTTCCATCACCTATCTTAGGTGTTTACTCAATCTTTCCACATGTGGCATCACACGCATTCCCATTAGCAGAAAAATAAACACAAATATCAATTAGGAAAAGCAGTATATATATTTGTCTTAATCATCCTAGACCTCTAGTCTAATGATCCTATACAGACAATGACACCCCAGCAGAGCAGTCATTTCTGTGATATGAATGTGAACTCAAGGTCTCTGCCTAAGAGATGGGAACATCTGATAAGTACAATGATTCTCCCCAGCAGAGTCGCCATTTTTCTGTAGCGCGAGTTTTATGTGTGGTTGCGAAGCACTATCGCTTTGGGGGTACTACAGTTCGATTCATTTTTTATCCTATTGAAGCTGATGAAGGAAGGGAAATAGATGTCTCCAATTAACCCTGCTTGCAAACTGAGTTTAAACAGATAACTATTGGTTTACAGATGCTACAAAGATTGTGGGTCTCTCTTAGGTTATTTTGTTAAGAACACAGGGTTTAGACTATTGGTAGGATGTTAGGACTGATGCTTTTCGATTGATGTATGAAGGTACGGGATTTTGGGTTTTTGATTAGTGTGCTCGCTAAGATTTTTCAATCTTATGCCTATGTATTCCCGTTTAATGAAATAGGGAAATCAGAGCGATTGTAGTTCCTCTTATTCTATGGGAGGAAATGGTGTTTTGGTGTCTTGTTCAAAGCCCAAGACATGAAGCTAAAGGTGGTTTGTATCTTGTTCAAAGCCCAAGATGTGAAGCTGAAGGGTTTATTTGTATCTTGTTCGAAGCCCAAGATGTGAAGTTGAAAGGGTGTTAACTTTAGAGAGAATTTGTCATCTCTAAAGGGGAATATTTGGTCTGTTTGGCACAACTGTTGGGTGACTGATTATAAAGGAGAATTACTTTAACTGGGATATGCGAATCCAGCAATGCCATAATTTCCTTTATAGGAGATTTTCAACCTAAAGGAGAAGACTTTAACTCAGTTTAGAGCAATGTCATCTTTCCTTAGGAATTTCTCATGCTAAAAGAGGGACAGTGGCGTGGATGTAAATAATCCAGAGGCTTGCCGCTTACAGCAATTAGACGGGGGAAAAGGAGTTGTTTATGTTTGTATGCTGTGACCAAAGCATGATTTGATGCTAAAAGGTTGATTGAATCAAACGGGGATTTCTTTATACAAAGCCTAAGAGGAGGCTATTGACCCAACAAGAGGATGCTTTTGTGTCTCGTATGAAGCCCGAGATAGAGGCTAAAAGGGTTGACTCAACAAGAGAGTGTTTTTATATGTGTTTTGTACGAAGCCCAAGACGGAGGCTAAAAGGGTTTAACTCAACAAGAGAGTCTTTTATACTCACCAAGAGAGTGATTTGTATCTCGAAAGAAGCCCGAGATGGAGGCTAAGAGGGTTTGACTCAACAAGAGAGTCTTTTTATACTCAACAAGAGAGTGTTTTTGTATCTCGTACAAAGCCCAAGATGAAGGCTAAAAGAGGATTGACTCAATAAGAGAGTCTTTTATACTCAACAAGAGAGTGATTTTGTATCTCGTACAAAGCCCGAGATGAAGGCTAAAAGGTTTGCTCCACTGGGGAGAATCATTGTACAAAGCCCAAGAGGAGGCTATCTATGCTGGTGACTGTTTCAGTTTAGTGACAGGTCCAGTATGTTGTATAAAAGATAAAACCAGTTCTTATAAAGAGACTGACTCCATGTGAGGTTGTACTTTGGTACTGATCAGAAGATCGGGGTTATTTCCTGTTCTTTAAGGAAATAGGAAATCCAAAGGGTATTGAGACTGTCTAGGTCTACTGGTGTTTTGGAGAAATTGATTCTCAGATAGTGAATGATCTTTGTATAATGCCCAAGAGAAGGTTGGGTTACTGCTGAGGATTACATCCATAGGCAGGCCAAAGGGTGAGGAACTCTCATGAGAGAGGCCGACTTTTGGAGCGATCAGTGTTTTTTCGATTTGTGAAAGGAACTTGAGAATGCCTTTGAGACTCAAGGGGTTTTTAGATTGTCCAAGTCTAGAGTTTCATCTTTTGTACAATGCCCAATAGGAGGCACGGGCTTTAAGGGATCAGTATCAACCCTTAAATGGTCGGAGTTTTGACGCTGGAATGACTGCTCTAGCAAAGGATGATTAAGTTCTATCTTATACCTTTAAGAGGTTGTCAGGGTCCTTGTATTAAGCCCAAGAGAAGGCATGAGAACTTCTAAGAAGCCGAAAGGTCCTTGTTCAACGCCCAAGAGGAGGCGGGGATACTTTTAAGAAGCCTGTGGGTCCCCAAACCCCGAGAAGTTCAAGACATGCCATTCACAGAGAATTGATCAAGCCAGGAAAGTCTGAGAATTCGAAAGAAACTCAAGAGATGCCATTCACGGAGAAAATATCATCTCTGGGGAGTAGAGTCTCTTTGACAACTTCTAAGGGTGACAGTCTGAGAAAGGGTTCACCGAGAATGCTGCCTTTCACGTCTCCATATTGTTTAACCCCAAGAGGAGGGAAGACTGTGTCTGGTAATCCTATGGGGATCTAGTTTTGACTGTATTTAAGAGCGATCAATGGGGCTTTACCTAGTGCTAGACGTAGTTTCCGGGGAACACTCTAAATAACTATACTAGTATTACACAGTTGATATTTGACAAGTATATAAAAGTTTGTGAAAGTAGACTTACAGCGAGCAGCCCCACAACACAGTTATATATATATATATATATATATGAAAGCGGATAAAGAAAGTGGGTAAACACTTACTCGGTTGTAGAGCTTCCATGTTGTTTTGTTAGTTGTTCAACAAAGAAAGCTTTGATAACAATATTATACTCAAAATCAAAGGAGAAAGTGCTTTGAAAAGATTGTTAGGGCTTACAACTCAAGGAGAGGCCCAAAGTTTTATCAGTGATTGCACTGTGGAATTTGTATAGGGACTTATACAAGTGACTGAGGCCCAAAAAGGTTTTATGTGCAAAGGGATGGGTCTTACACTCTCTCAAGAGGCCCAAAGGTTTATTTTTGTACAAGTGGTGGGGCTTATAGCTCAAGGAGAGGCCCAAAAAAATGGTTTTTGAACTGGCGATCGCGCCGAGATTTTCTTTTAACGGAGAGGGACTTATACAATATTTGAGGCCTAAAATAGTTTTGGTTAAAAGGGTTTGGGTCTTACACTCTTATAGAGGCCCAAAGGTGTTTAAAGAAAAAGAATGGGGCTTATAACACGAGGGTAGGCCCAAGGGTTTGATTTGTTAGAAAGGTGACGACCGCGCCGAATTTTTTGACGGTATCGGGACTTATACAATACACTGAGGCCCAAATTATTTTGGTTTTTCTAAAAGGGTTGGGTCTTACACTCTACTAGAGGCCCAAAGGGTTTGAAAAAGTTTGATGAGGGTTAAATTAATCAAAAACCCTAATTTGTTTCCAAAATGTATTTTAATTGAATAAAAATTCAATTAAAATTATCAAAATTGTTAAACATGTGGAAAACAAATTGTGATCTTGGATTAATGTTTCAAAAATCAAGTTTTGACCTACAAAATGATTAGAAGTCATTAAAATTTGCAAAACCAAGAAGGAAAAAATATTTTAAATGTCAAAAACAATTAAAATATTAATTCTTTACAAAAATATCAATTATATGAAATAAATAATATTTTTTGGGATTTTTTGGTAAAATAAAATATTTTAACATTTTCGTGAATTATTAAAAAAAGAATCAACTCAAAATCATTAAAACTCATAGAGAAATTAATTTTTGAATCAATTAAATAAAATCACAAAATTCAAATATTCAAATATTTGAAAAAGGGCGCCAAGAACATGGCAAGAACATGCGCCCTTCCTCTGTTTCTGAAGATTAGCGTTTTCTATCCAATCTCATTGAATACTTGATTGTATCATGCAATCTACATATCAATCTACTCGTTTCAACCTCACGATCATGTCTATGGTCTTTAATTTCATTTATTTTAAACATGGAATAAGAAATCAAAGAGAAACCTCAAGAACCCTCAAATTTGCATGAAGGTTCAGAAATTCCATACACGATTCAAACAATGCAATTGATTGAGGGAAAACACTCCATGCATGATTATGAACATATGGCCAGATTATTGTGCAGCAAAAATTGCATGGATCATAGAGTTAGAAGAGCTCATGCTTACCACTTGCAGCTGGTGATCGTGTTTTGTGTTAGAGGTGTTACAGCTTGGTTCCAAGGTTATGGACAGCTTCCCTAGGTGCTATGGAGTGTGTCTGGATGTTTGGAGTGGATTGATTTGAGCTGGAACTTGATTTGGCACCTCAACTGCAAATCTGTCAAAGGCTTGAGCAGTTGGTTGGTGATTTTGTGATTTTGGTGTTCCAGATGTTAGGTGAGTGTTTGGATCACTTCTATATGATGTTTATGAGAGGTGTGTGTGTGATTGGTTTGATTGGAATTGCTCTTAAACTCAAAACTTGATAGTGACTTGCTTTGGAAGGCAAAATTGGAGTGAAGAAGGAGATTTTGAGGAAAGCATCTGTTTGATGGCTTTGGTGTACTCAAACTGATCACAAATGAGCTCTATTTATAGTAGAGCAAGTTTGTTTTGCAAGGAATAGTGAATGGCAACTGCTGCATAGGTTTGGCCAATGTTGAGCAATGAGAATCCAAGTCTCCTCTAGCCATTGACTAGAGGTTAGGGCACAGGCTGTTGGTCCCCTTGATCTTGGATAAGTCTTGACTGAATTCAATTGGCAATGGCTCAGTCCATGCCACCTTGGTGCTTCCATTGAATGCTCCAAAACAAAATTGGAGTCTTGTCCCTCTTTTAGGCACTTCTAGGTTTGGCATGCTATTTTTGGTTCCAAAGACTTGGGAGGCTTGGGATCAGATTTGGTTCCCCCTTGGTCCCCCCTTGAGGAGTTCAGATGGATAGAGTTGCTTGCCCTTTGTAAAATTTGGGCAAATCGAGCAAAACTCTAAAATCTGCCTTGCTTTGGCAGTTTGCAGCAAGGCATATTGCCATTGTCATATCTCATGGCCCAAGTGGAATTTGATGGAGTTTTTGGCCATTTTGGAAAGCCCTCATATGATACAGCAACTGTTTGATCATAATTGGTTTTGATACTTTTTGGATCCAAGTGAAAAATTCCCCTACATTTGGAAAAAAGTGAAGGCAGATTCTGACTTAGTGAAAATTTCACTAAGTGTTGGAAAAAAAGTGACATTTTCACTTTTCTTGATTTTGATCATTCCATAACTCAAAATCCATGATGAATTGGAATGAGTGTAGTTGAAGCTTTTTTAGAGGGTAATGAGAGCTACAAATCCAGTTTTGGATGGGGAAAAATGACCTTGTAGTTTAGGAGTTATGATCCTCCAAAGTTGGTACCCTAGCCACTTTGTTCCATAACTTAGAAAAATTTCTAAGTTTTTTATGGTTACCCCTTTTACAAGTTATCCAACTTTTCTTGATTTTTCTTGATGAATGATGATTCCAATCACACATTAACATCATTTTAGGGTTAAGGAACCATAATTGTGAAAAATCTCAAAAAGTCAAAGTTTGACTTTTGTGCACAGTTGACTTTTTGTCAGATGAATTCCAAACTGTGCGATCCTCTATGAAATCAAGTCATTGACCTAAATCAAACTTGATGGATTGATTTCATAGGTGTTATAGGGTGTATTGAATCATGTCCTAGGGTTTGGGAGCATGTCCTGGTCAAAAGTCAAAGGCACAGTTGACTTTTCTCGCGAAACCCTAATTGTGGTTCTGATGAAATTGAAACTTGTTGCTCAAGCTTCTTGGATCAATCCATTGTTGTAAATGGATCAATGTGATGTATTTGAGACCCTCAAATCCCCTCTTGAGGTCTTGGCTCATGTTTTGTCCCAAAAGCCAACTTAGGGGTGAATTAGGTTAAGAAACCCTAATTCCTGATTTTTTATGTATGCATCCCCTGAGGCTAAATTGACTTGGTGATTGGGTTCATGAGATCCCTTGGAGCATCATAGGTTATGCTTTGAAGCATTGGCTCATGCCTAGAGGAAAATTTCCATCTGGAGGCCCTGGTCGACCAAACCTTAATTTGGTGACACTGGCGATCTTGAGGCTTAATCCACTTAGAAGGGAGCAGCCTTGTGCTTAATCCTTGAAGTGGGAGTCCTCTTAATCCTTTTAGACAAGTTAAAGATCATGTCATTCCTTGATTGATCCTTATCTAAGAACTCTGAGACGGCTTGAAACCCTATGTTTGATTGTAGTGGATGCTCACCCATCTTTGGGGAGACTAATGAGGCATGATGGTTTGCCCATATTGTGATGATGGTTTGCACAATGATGGGGAATTTTAGTGGTCAAAATTTGGGGTATGACACAACCCCTTCTTGTATCACCACAATCAATTTCAACAGTATTCCCAAAAACACATCCATCTGCATTGTTGGATTCTTTCATCAAGAATTCAGTGTTGTGAGAGTATAATACACCATAAACACCTGTTTCAATGATGTAGTTCAAGAGCTTCTTTTCTTGAATGCTAGAACTCATCCTTGGTTTCAGCTTAAAGACAAGAGAAGAATCTGATATTTTCTTTGTATGTTCAGAAGGGTGTCTTGTAATGATTTCCTTGGATAGCTCTCCTGAACTCTAACAGTGAGTTGAGGATCATCTATCACAATGCTAGAAAGATTGCATCTTTCTTATTTTTTTCTAGTCTACACAGAAACGGTCCCAACATCGTTCTCAATATCTATCTTTTGCTTAATAAATGAATCATCAATTATTACACTGATAGATTCCTCAATCATTTTAATTCTAGAGTTGAAAACTCTATAGGCTCTGCTGCTTGAAGAGTACCCCAAAAATATCACTTCATCACTTATAGGTGTTGTCTTACCGTTCTGATCTTTGTCAGTCAATATAAAGCATTTACTTCCAAACGTATGCAAGTGTTTGAATGTAGGTTTCCTCCCTTTCCATAGCTCATAGATCATTGTTGAAGTACCTCATTTTAATGTGACCCTGTTATGAATGTAACACGCAGTATTCATAGCTTCAGCCCAAAATATCAATGACAATTGCTTGCCGTGAAGCATCACTATAGCAGATTCTTGTATCCCTCTGGTCTTTTGTTCAACAATTCCACCCAACTGGGAAGAGAATTCATGACTAATATTTTTAGAATCACAAAACTCTGAGAATTTTACCCTTTCAAATTTCTTGTCATGGACACTTCTAATCTTTACAATCACACTGTTCTTTTCCCTCTGAATACTTTCACACAAATCTTTGAAGACTTCAAACAAGTTTTATTTTTCTCTAATAAACTTCATCCACGTGAACCCAGAACAGTCATCTACAATCACATAAATATACCTCTTTCCATCCAAGCTTTAAATCTTCATTGGTCCCATCAAACCCATATGAAACAGTTCCAGCACTCTGGATGTAATATGATGTCGCAACATTGTGTAAGATATCATACCCTGTTTTCTAATCTCACACTTTACACAAATTCTGCCTTCTTTAATCTTAAGTTCTGGAATTCCTCTAATGGCTCCTACAGACATTATTTCCTTCCTTCTTTTGGGATGAAGATGTCCAAGAATCTGATGCCATAACTCCATTTCATCCTTATTGGTTATAGACCAAGTAGAGGAATAGGCAGTTATTTGAGGATCACATATATAGCAGTTATCTTTGGACCTTATACCTCTTATTAGAACACCTTTCTCATATTTGACCATGCATTCTGATTTTGAAAAATTGACCAACAAACCTTGATCACAAAACTGACTAATGCTAATAAGGTTAGCAGTTAATCCTTTCACCAACAGAACATCTTCTAAATTAGGAGATACTGTACACATCAATCTTCTCACTCCTTTAATTTCTCCTTTAAACCCATCACCAAATCTGACAGACCCTGAGGGATGAGACCTAATATCCACTAACAACCTCTGAATCCCCGTCATGTGTCTAGAGCATCCACTGTCAAAGTACTAGTCTTCTCTAGTTGAAGCCCTCAAGGAGGTGTGAGCCATAAGATTCACATCCCTGTTGATAGACCTTCTTTTCTTACTCAACCGATTGACTTTGGCCCGAGCTGAAGCTTGTTGCACTCCATACATCTTATAACAGAAGGGCTTAATGTGACCATACTCCCCATAGTAATGACACCTTTAAGTTGAGGCTTTAGAGTTTATTGAAGACACACCATGTCTGCCAGGATGTTGTAACATGTGGTTGGACATCGTAACCATTTTCTTCTTTTCAGAAGGAGGGAAATCTTATACATACTAGTTATTTTGTTGATCATCACCTCCTGTATTTCTATACTCTTTCACCACATCATATTTGTCACTCATTCTTCTTAATGAGTCTGTCAATCAATTTAGCTTGGATTTTAGAAAGATTACCTTATCCTAAAGATGATGAATATTACATAGAAGTTATTTCTTCTCATTCTCCATTACAAATATGATCTTTCTCTAATTCTCCTCTGTCTTAATATGTTCCTCACACTTGCCACAGGTTTCCTTGTAAGCCATATCCAGATCTTCATAAAGGAAATTTTTTGCACACGATTCTTCCTCATCAGCCCATCTACCAAAGAGGGTAATTACAATGTTGTCAGTCTTAGAATTAGATTCATCTTCTGACTCATCATCATCTGACCATGATACAGACAACCATTTCTTCTGTTTCTTGAGAAAAGTGGGACATTATGACTTGATGTGAACAAACCCCTCACACTCATAGCATTGAATTCCTTTTCCTTGATTTGACTTCTCTTCAGATCTGGCATTCTTTTGAGAGTCATTGTTGTTTCTGGTGTCGGATGAGATGTTCTTGACACCTGATCTTCCTCTTCTGTCCACCTTTTTCAAAACCTTGTTAAATTGCCTCCCAAGAAGCACAATAGCATTAGATATATCTTCATCTGTATCTAGGTCACCTTTATCTTCTGAGTCTTTAGTATTTGACATAAAAGTTATGCTCTTCTTCTTTTCAGCCTTGTCACTGATCCCTAATTCAAAAGTTTGGAGATATCCCATAAGCTCATCAACTTTCATGTTGTTTATGTCTTGGGCTTCTTCAATGGCAGTCGCCTTCATGTCAAATCTCTTTAGAAGAGACCCGAGAATCTTTTTGACCAACTTCACTTCTGAAATCTTCTCCTCCAGGGTACTTGAGGCATTGGCTATCTCAATATTATTCATGTGAAAATCATGAATGCTCTCATCCTCCTTCATCTTCAAGTTCTCAAACTTGGTGGTAAGAAGTTGAAATCTTCACCTTAGAAGTTCCTTTATGGGCAGTCTTCAAAATCTCCTAGGCATCTTTAGCAACAGTACAACTATTTATCAATCTAAATATGTTCTTGTCCACTCCATTAAATAGGGCATTCAGTGCTTTGGAGTTTCCCTGAGCTAGCTTGTCATCTTCATCATCCCAGTCTTCCTCAACCTTCAGCGCATCAGTAATATTACCATCCCTGTCTCTAACCATTGGAGGATCCCATCCCTTGACAACAGACTTCCAAGCCTTGATGTCCATAGACTTCTGAAAGGTCACCATGTGTGCCTTCCAATAATCATAACTGGTTCAATCAAGGATGAGTGATCTATTCACAAAACCTCATTCCTTGTCCATTGCACCAAAAAGTATCTTTCCTAGATCTCACCCAGATACAGAGCAGGATGCCTGCTCTAATACCAATTGAAATTCTGGTATGCAGATATCAGATGTCCTAAGAGATGTCGAGACACTGATATCTATTAAACGCACAAGGACCAAAGTGCACAAAGTTAAAAGTACAGAAAATAAATAAAACACTAAGAGTTGTTAACCCAATTCAGTGCATAACAACACCTACGTCTGGGGGCTACCAAGCCAGGAAGGAAATCCACTAATAGCAGTATCAATTCAAAGCTAAACAACCCAGTTTACAACTTCTCACTTAATACCTACCCAGTGCAATTTCTACCTAAGACACTCCTAGGTATGAAAAACCCCTTTCACTTCCTACGAGTTACCACAGTGACAGAATTATAACTCTTTCGATATTTTTATAAAATACAATCCAAAAGACACGCAATCACTCAATGGTTAACAGCTTCGGAGTGATTGACAAAAACTTACAACTCAATAGAGATAGTCCAGTTCAAGCATCTAGGTGATGAATGAATGGCTCACAAAACAGTTACCTCAATGTATCAAAAGACACATGAGTGATACACTACAACAGTACACTAAAAGAAAACTCAAACCCTAAACCCTTATTTTCACACACGGTTTCTTCAATAATAATTCAACATGAAATAGGTTTAGCAAGTCTCCTTTTATAGCCTTGTGTAGAATGGGCTTGGACTCTTCCCATTTTGTAAGTTTTAACCTATTGCAGAATCTTCTCCAAAATAGCAGGAACAAATCTTCAAAGTTTCCTAAAACATCTCATCATTTAATTTATCATTTTGTGTACAGCTGGAGATACAAAACTTTGTTCCTGATAACATCATCTTGACATGCGTAAATTACTGAGATATATCCAAAAGAAATATCATAGAATTAAAACAAAACAAATCTGTCAAGATTTTAAAACAATCAGAACAAATGTTCTGGTAGAACATGTTCAAACATCTGTTAGGACATCTGCTCTCAAGGTGAATTAAGCAGCATGTTACAACATCACACACGACATCCTGTAGTGAACCATGTTTTAGAAATTTTTTTGCCAATCCATAAACCATGGAACCTTCATAAACAATTCATTACATATATAATGTATACCTGATCCCATTTATCAACAATGTCGACGAAGAAATGTTTAACATGTGTTTCATTATATAATAACCACACTCGAATCCCTTTAGTTGTTTCCTCGTCTACAAAAATAAACATTAATTTCATGAATGTTATAAACACACATGCATGTAACAATATATATAAATGAATGTCACAAGTAATATAGCCACTTACATTAGGCAAGATAAATGTTGGCTTTTTTCTAATATTGTTCAACATATTGTGTCGCTGCACAATACTGTACATTGAAAATATTTTACGGGTTAAATCAATTAAACCAATTACAAAGTCAAAGAAAATATTCATTACTAAAAACTTTCATATAAACATAAACTTATCCCTTAATAATTTGCCTCATTTTATGTTCGAGTGGTTTATGTAAGGAACACAATGTCGTTATCGTAATCGTCCTAACTCCTAAGCGATATGATGATCAATTGCCAATGATCACTGAATAAACATGAGCATATATATAATTAGTAATTTCTAAAACAAAAATAACTATAACAGATAAAGCACAATTTCAAAATTACTTACGCATTGAGAAATGGTGCTAAGTAAAATTCTTTTCCCCCTTGACTTAATTGTTCCAAAACGTAAGACTCAATCTCTTTTAGCTTATTATTTGTCCATCGAATACTATACGGATCGAAGATGCCATAAATATTCGATTTATTTAACTTTATACATACAAAATGAATGTACCTAAATGGTTGAAAAAATTCAAAAAATAAGTAAGGAAATACAAAAATGATAATGTACTATAAATAATGACATGCATGTTCAAATATATACTTATGTGCACCAACATGCAATACCCCTACATCCAGCCAATTTTTTCCATAGAGAAAATCTCGTATGTCACTAGGAGAAGAATAAAAGAGCTCTACCGATGGACAATGCTATAGAGGAAGAGAATACGGGTCACCATTTTCCGCAACCAAAACGTATAACGTGGCGATTTCATTTGCAGAAGGATCCAATAACTCATTGACCTCTTTAGCGGGGGCGACTGAACAATTGCGTCCTTTAGTGCTAGCATGGCGTACAACATGTGTTAGGGGAACTTGATCATCAGCATTATCATCATTTTTATCTGTACGTTGTGGTAAGGATCCACTTATTCTCTATGACATAACATTCATTTTGAACACAATACATAATAAACACATTTCTATCTTTTCTAACTTTTCAGATAAAACACAATATATAATACATTTCATATAAAACACTAGCATTTCAGATAAAACACTTACCGCATATAACTCTTCTAACTTTTCTAATGTCTTTTTTCCGATTTTCCCGCTCGGATTCTAACATCTTCGTCTGTTATTCTAACTCGTTCTCAATAACCGCAAGCTTTTCTCTTTGCTCTTGTAATTTGGTGTTTTCGGTGCTTTTTTTGGTTGGACAAAAGAATAATCGCAGGTCGACGCCTTCTCCAACACCACGAACGTGCCCACCATGCTCATCTGTTCCAATAGCCTCGACTAGTATATCATGTCATGGTTCTGGAACAAATAAGCCTCCACGGGCCTTCTCAACCAACACATCCTACACAACATGCATGACAATATTAATATTTTAATTACCACATCATTTAAATAACATATAACATACGTACAACAAATCATACTTACAATTTTCTCAGCAACTGCTCTTGACGCATCTGAGGTGTACTCTCTATTTGATCTTAGTCGAGCCATCTTCTATTTCTCAGGCCTTGACGGTGGAGATGGATTATGATCACGACTAATAGAGTCCTCATCTCCCATTTGTTGTTTTTTCCTCCATCATTTTTCTCCAGTTTCTTGTAACCCCCACGAGACAGTCTATGGGGGTAAATGTTTTTCGTTTTATTTTGTATTCCTGCTTGACTTTTAGTCAGTTATAAACATAGTAAAAATATGATTAGTATCTATAAATCATTAGTATCAAATTATCAAGATAAATAAGACTAGGACTAACCAGGAGTTTCTCAGAACGACGACCATTTGCAAAAAATTTCCAAACCTCACCCATGGACGCTCAAGACCAATCTTAGGCTTACTAATGTAGTCACACGTGATCCGTTACTTAAAGTTCCTCCAACATGTACCAGCATGACTTACCCGCTTTTTTTAAGTGTTTATCATCATCTGTAAACTCAAAGGTAAACTACATTTAAATCAATAACAATGTATTAGAAATTATAGAAAGTCATATCGAAATGATGAAAATGAAAACTAATACCTTAACGTCTGTCCATATGCTATCTTTGACATCATCTGGTGCTTATTTCCAATCATCTATCAATATACTAACTTTGCTACATCCAAGGAACGCAACATAACTCTTAAAAAGAGAAGAGTATTTACCATCAACTACTCTATAATACGAATCAAACGCGATAGCCAATGTGATACCAGATTTGTGGACTTTTGTTACTTTGGTAAGCATTGTGGCACCTCTTTGTGATCTTTTCTTTTTTATTTGAGTATCACTTGTCATAGTTCCCTCGCCACTAGATGAAGAATATAATGAAGACAACATCTATTTTCAAAAACAACAACAACCTCAACAACAACAACAACAACAACAAAAAACTCTTTCATCTATTATCACATACATATTCAACAACAATAACAAACTCTTTCAAAGATTATCACATACACATTCAACAACAAGAACAACAACAAACTCTTTCATTTATTATCACATACATATTCAACAACAACAACAAAAGATTAATCAAGTTTTATGACACACATTCAACAAGAACCATAAAAACAACAACAACAACAACAACATCAACAATAATGGAAACTGAAATTTACTGTAGATACATGGGGAAACGTTTTACGTACCGTAAACATGATGACTAAGTAAATGTGAATATTTGGGTTGATACAGATAGTGTTGTTATTGTATTCCTCCTTGACGGTGACGATGATGTTAGTGTTGGCGTTGGTGTGTTAGGGTTGAAAACAAACCGATGACGATGGCGATGACTACGGGTTAAAAATGAACAACGAATGCAAAACGAATCGATGATGATGAATGATGAACCGATGATGATGAACGATGATGATGATGAACAATGATGAAGAATGATGAATGTTAGGGTTGATATGGTCTTTCGTTTCTCAGCACTGAACGTTAGGGTTGAAATGGTGTATCGTTTCTCAGCAAAGAATGGCTACTGAAGAGACAAGCTAGTTAACTTGACAAAAATGAATGAATGATACCACCACGGTCAAAAATAAGAACCGTGGTGATATGTTACTTACTAAATTAAATTTCATAAAGAAGCGCCAGTGTATTACAATTTAAAATATTTAAAACAAAATGAAAAATATGTCACAACGGTTCAGCTACGCAACCGTGATGGTATCACATTTATTTAAAAATTAAAAATAAATAAAAATAAAAAGGTGCAACTAAATGTTAAAGAAATAAAACATTTGACACGTCAGTATATTATAATTTAAAATATTTAAAACAAGTCATAACGGTTGAGTTACTCAACCGTGGTGGTATCAAATGTTAATGAAATGTTAAAAATATAAAGGCGCAACTAAAAGTTAAAGAAATAAAAAATTTGAGGGTGCTGAGATTCGAACCCATGAAAGGGTGATTATATAACCACGATCGTATGTTTCATTCGTGATTATATCATATCAAAATTTTCATAAGTAAATAATAGAAAATTATTGTGCGTTAAAACATATCATCACGGTGGAAGTCTAACCATAGTAGAATTAGTGTTACCGAAGGTGTATTTTGTAGTAGTGGGGGAGCTACAAGCAAGAAGGATTTTTAGTTTCTGTCTCAATCAACTATGCAAAAATAGTTTGTTTATTTCGTCACAAATTTCAGTATGTTATTCTATGAATTAATTAGCTAAAATTTAATATTCATTTTATTTTTCAGCTTTCTTTTACTTCGTTTAAAATATTGTTTTCTCAATTCAATTAGTATCGTTGTTTTATTTTTATCTTAATCACTGTAACTCTTATTTGTGCGAAACCAATACAAAAACGAAAAGGTGAACATAATCGATACTTCAATCAAGTTTAAATTCTGTTTTAGGGTAATTTTCTTTTACCTAATTTTGAAATTGACATTTTTTTATGGGTCATCATGAAGGGGAAGCATACACATTGGGTTAAACATTCACCTAAAGGTCAAAGACTCACTCAAACAAGTGAAAGAGACGCCACATATTTACCCAAAACCTTAAGGTGATAGGTGCATGGGTCATTTTACTTAAAAAGTGCTCAACCTTCACTTTTCTAAGCAATATGGGACTTAGAACTCACACTTATTTCTCCACACAACTCACACTTCTTTCTCAACAATCTCCCCCTCAAGTGTGAGTCCATCCACTATACTCCCCCTCAAGCAGAAGCTCTTTCATCCACATGCTTGTACCGCCATTGAGAGGTACCCTTATCTTGTCATGGACACTTCAACGGAACACGTCATTTGACCACCATGTCAGGAAGCCTTTAGACACAAGGAGTAGGTCCCTTACTCGAACCAGGGCTCTAATACCACTAATAGGTCATCATGAGGGGGAAGCATACACATTGGGTTAAACGCTCACCTAAAGGTCAAAGACCCACCCAAACAAGTGAAATAGACACCACATATTCACTCAAAACCTTAAGGTGATAGATGTATGGGTCCTCTTAATTATAAAGTGTCCAACCTTCACTTTTCTAAGAAATGTGGGACTTAGAACTCACACTTGTTTCTCCACACAACTCACATTTGTTTCTCAATATTTTTAGTGTATTTAATAATCTATTTTTATTTTTTATTCATAAATTATAAAAAAAAACGATTGGAGGATGAGAAGTCAATGGAGTGAAAATCTACGTATGGACTCGAATTAATATGTGAAAGCTTGATAAAAATAGGTTCTTGCTCGTGGTGATCTTTAAATATGGTTGGGAAGGAAAAAGTCTAAGGTAAGGACACTTCTCCATACTTATTATAATGAGACTAATAGTTAAGTATTATAGAATAAAAAATATATATTTCATACAAAAAAGAGAATTAAAGTATAGTGTTATTCGATAAATTTTAATCCCTGTTAAAATTATGAATATTAGTTTAGATATTTTATTTTTTCCTGTGTTGATGTGATGTGGATGAAACTTTTTGTTATTTGTAATTTGTTATTATTATGTGTGGTCGTGGTGTGAATCAGATGAATTGTGTTGATGTGATGTGGATGAAACTTTGTGTTTTTTATGATTTGTTATTATTATGTGCAGTCGCGATGTGAACTAGGTTAAATGTGTTGGTTAAAATATATTAAAAAGATTGAAATTGATTACATCTAAAGATGTATGATTATGTGAAATAAATTTTAAAATTATGTGCTTTATGAGAGGTTGTGGAAGGTATAGGCATTTCATGGCATATGCATGTTTTGCCTATGTGGCGGATTGCTTGTGTGGCAGGTTGCCTATGTGGTAGATTGCGTGTGTGGCAGGTTATTTATGCAGCGGTTTATAAAATAGTGTATGATTTGTTTAATTTGATATGGATGATGGAAGATTGACCCCTTACA
This sequence comes from Lathyrus tuberosus, assembly GCA_022829125.1. NCBI lineage: Eukaryota > Viridiplantae > Streptophyta > Magnoliopsida > Fabales > Fabaceae > Lathyrus > Lathyrus tuberosus. The sequence continues at coordinate 13,451,105 of JALAZF010000120.1, read as the reverse complement.
AATAACATTATAGGTACAAATTAAATGGAAGCTTTAAAGCAGGAGAGATGTCACGTGATCACGAGGAGAAAATTGAGTTTTTCTGAACTCATTGTTTTACTTTAAATTATATATCTTTCCAAAAATGTAATTCTAATTTAAAATAAAAAGAAATAGTAGCATTTTTTAGAAAATATATTTTTTAAGGTAATGCTCTAAATCGAAATTTGGGGTGTTACACTTTCGAATATCAAGTCATACCTTGAAAATATGTTTTAGGTAGCTAGTCCAAAACAATAATTAAGAACGATGAATCCGTCAATATTAAAACTTAAGAAGAAGTACATTAAACACCATGGTCAAGATTAAAACATAAGTAACAGAGAAACTACATCTAACCCTAACAAAAGATAAAATTAGTTATGTTTACTCATCATAACTTTATAACCAAGCCATAGAAGAAAGAAGTTGAAAAGTATATGTTGATGATTCCTTAGACAACACTTCCTCTCTTATTCTCTCATGTTGTGATTTTGGGTGAGAACCTGAATTCACTAAGGAACCACCTCGAATCTACCAACTTTTGTTATCTCCACATGATTGCCTAGCATCCCTATTAATAGGGCTGAGAAAGGTAAGCTCGTTAAGCGTGTCGTCCGGGCTCGTTTAGCATGCTTACTTTCTTCTAGGTTAAGTATTTCCAGCTAACCTAGGACTAGCATTGCCGCCTATGCTCGCTATGTGTACCTCCCACGCTCTCTTATCCACCAAAACCTTTGCTTCACCTTGAAGTAATTTAACCATAAATTCTTTGAACCACCTTTGCTCGCTAAGCGCGCATGTGTTTCCTAGCTTAGGGAGGTTGTACCCTTACTCGCTTAACACGCTTGGATTCTTAGCTTAGTAATCCTTGATTTATTGGGAAAGTTCTTGGTTTAGTATTTTGTTATTTTGTTTTAATGATTTCTTGATCCTTTTTTGTCTATTTTTAATAAATTCATAGTTAAAATATCCAAACATGCATTTTGTCACTTTATGCTGATAAATCATGGGTTTTCATTTGATTTCTTGTGAACCAAGTTAATAAGTGCCTACGTATTTAACATAGTTTTGACACTTATCAACTCTCCCCAACTTATCATTTGGTTGTCTTCAAACAATATCCATTGAAATGGTTCAGAAGAAATTCAAAATGCATGTTTCAAAAGAAGTTAAATGACTTGATCAAAATATTTTGAAAAAGTGTTGTTTTATGAAATTATTCTCTTTATAATGCAAGTTCATAATCAACATTATAATTATCATAAAATCGTGGCAATGATATGAAAAACTTGTTTTCCAAAGTAATATTTCAAAACATGTCTAGATCAATAGTTAGTTTATCATTAGAATCATATTCACACTGATTTATCTCTCCAAAAGGCTTAGTGTTTCCCATTGTTGGACAATGCATAAACTATAGAAACATTTTTCATTCTATCTAAGTAACATCATAAGATAACCATCAATCATGGATCACTGGTAAGCGCCAAAAATACATAAAATACGTAGACACTTGTTGATTATTTTTACAAGCAATCAATGAAAAAAACTAACTTATCAAGAAGATATAATAACATACTCGTATGAACTTTCTAACTATGTATTTATTGAGAACAGACAAAAAGGATCAACAAAACATTAAAATGAATCTTTAAAGCCTAAGTTGGCACAAAGCTAGCTAAGCCAGAAATGGTCACGAAAATCTGGGCTAAGCCAAAAATAATTACCAGGCTAGCTAAGTGAAAGGATTATGCGCCTAGTGTTCCTACTAAGCCCAGGCTAGCAAAGAGAAAGGATTTTGTACCTAGTGAGCCCAGGAAGCCATATGTCACTCCAAGGCTAAGTTTCTTCATGGTGAAGTAAGGGTTTGCTCGCTAAGCAAGGTGGTGGTGCGTTGACGAGCTATGCTTCTAAACCCCAAACACTTAATTTTTAAAAATGTATAATAATTAGCTCAAAAGGGGTGTCACATTTTCTCAGCATAATATTTTTTCAAAATCAATTACAGTAGCAGAAATAAATCTCAACACATCGTCAATTGTCTCATGAATAAAAATCGACTTCATTTTAAATCATAAAATAAATAATTCAACAACTTGACGAACACAAAACATAAAACGGTATTCACATCCTAGTGTTACACTATCAGAGTGACACATGGAAACTAAACAACTCAAAACGATAAACAATGAAGAAGGTCAATATGCCATCCTCCAACACAAGCAATAGCTAAAGCTCCTATACCTGAGTATATGCGTCCCAAGTGTAAAGACAACACAGAGACTAAACATGAGGTGAGAATACATTCACATATGTTAACAGTGCATAAAACAATAAGGATGGTATAATTAGCATAGATAATCAAGCATACAATTCATCCATAACAATAATCATTCACAAAAGAAATTATGTATGCAATGTATTCATCTCCTCTACTTGAATGCATGTGGTACCAAGGTTTTGGATGTTAGAGGTATGTTAATGATTAATCCATTTGTCACTCGTTCCTCTCTGAACTTGAAACTCGTCACTGGACTAAAGTCCTAACTCGTCACTAGACCGAAGTCCTACCTATCTTCAATATGCATGATGCATGATTGCAACAATAATATAAATATAATACTCGGCTCAACCTTGAACTCCAATACTCATCACTAGACATAAGTCCTACACGTCATGAGTTCTTTCGAACCTAAACATAGCATCATCAGATAATTTCAAATACAAGGTCACATCACTGGTTCCTCTCAAACCTAAAACTCCACATAAATTATCGCCAATACAAGGTCACGTCAATGGTTCCACTAAACTGAAACATCTCAGTATAAACTCAACATTTTTTCTCCTCGTGAGGCATTCATCATAATCTCACCATAATAATTAAAATTATTTAATTTCTTATCATTACTCATCAACAACTTTAAAACAGCATCAAACAACCTTCAATACTCAACAAGGCATGTTCATAACAACAACAGAACATCACATTTAACTCTAACAACTTATATTCAAAGGTTAAGGGTTGCAGTCATATCCTTTAAGATCTCAAGTACAACTCTTATTCAACTCATTTACTTCTCAAATTCAACACTAAACATTTCAAACTCAACTCTAAACATATTTATAACTCAAACTCAACTCTAAACATATCAAATAACTCAAAATCAACTCTAAACTTATCAATAACTCAAATCCAAGTTACTTATAAATGTATTTAAATTCCTTAAATCGCTCCAAGGGTTTCCCAAAACCCTTGCCCCTCTAAGTTTACCCTTAGGGTCCCTAAAACCTTGATTTAACTCTAAAACAAAATGTTTAACTTCAAAATAGCACCAAATATTATAGACTTATGATACAATTATGAAACTCTCCTGTTTAAAGTTTCTTTAAACCCTATTTCAAATACAATTGATTTCATATCGATTAGAGTATTCTAACTCTAGTTTTATTCGTTCCTGTATCACCATGTCACAATATTTTCTGCATAAACCCTAAAACAAAATGTCTAACTTCACAATAGCACAAAATACTATAAACTTATGATAAAATTATGAAACTCTCCAGTTGAAATTTTCTCTAAACCCTCTTTCAAACGCAATTAATTACATCTCGATCAAAGTCACAAAACTCGGGTTACGTGTGAAACAAGATGACCAACGCATGGATGAAATTTGACTACGCTTCTGGTAAAAAAAACTAGAGAACTGCTACAATTTTTGCACTTCCCGACTCAATTTCCACACTTCAATAAAAGTATTATCTTGTTATCTTTCTAACACAACTGACCTCACCTGAAATGGGCTAATGAAACTCAAGTTAAACATGAAGCAAGATAATCAATCCCCATATATGTCTACCTGTGGTTTTTCTCTCTGCAATAGTTTCATAGTTTTATATATTCACTCTCATGGCGGTTCAAACTCATAAATCAACATTTGCTCCTCAGAACTCATCAATCACAAAATCTCAACACATATTAGGTCAATTAATAACATTCATATCAATAGAGAACTCTATGGCATCAATCATAACATTTTAACAGATATCATATCAATTAATAACATCCATATCAACAAATAATTTTATGGTATCAATCCTAACATTTTAATGCATATCATATAATTTCAGCAATTAACATAGCATGAAAATTAGGGTTAACAACAATAACCATAAGAGGTTTTGCACAAACCCCTTCAAGGTTCAATACATTCATCAATATGGAAAACATAAAAAATAGAAAGGGAAAGAGGATAAGGACTCCCTACTACCCCTCATGCTTGACACCCATATATTAAATAATTCTCTCCTCTTACCTCGAATTTGCAGAAAAGCTTGAAGCTACGGCAATCGAGTTCCCATTCTCCTTCAAAAGCTCTCCTAGGGTTGTCTCATTCTCTCCTTAGCATTTTCTTCCAAAATTCTACGTACTGACAAATATAACCCTTCCCTTCTCTATTTAAATAAAAATCCTATTTTTATTTCTATTTTAATTAATTCTACAACTTCCCTAAATTTTTACTAATTCCACTCACCTCCTTATTTTATTAAAAAATTCTACTTTTATCTCCAAAGTCTCAATTTCTCTTATTTCCTAATTAATTAAATTATAAAAAATATAATTAAATTCTAATTTTTATATAAAACTATTATTCCTCACTTTTACGCTAATTTAAATATAATAAAACTCTGCCCAAAATTCAATAAATTAAATAAAACAATTAAATAAGTCATAAACACTCCAAAACTCAATTAAAAATAAAATAATCAAAAACCGAGTGTTGTACCCTAATTTTTACCCCTAAGATTTCTTACATCTCATTTGCATCGTCGCATCACAAACAAAATCATACTTTTGTTCCTTTATCCCTCTCATCATTGGGTTTATGCCTTGTAGAGATCACCGAGCATTTGTGTGTTTCTTATTTGCCTTTATTTGCTTATGTTTACTAACCTTTAATCAAAATCCAAAAATATGTTTGTTTTCCTTTTACTAACTTTTTTCAGGAAGAGATTTGGATCAAGAATGTCAAATACCAGTTCCTCAACTCTAATGAAATTCATCTGAATAAAGTCAAAGTTGATCTGCAAATAATTCAAAATCATCTGATCAAGGGTTTCCCAAGATTTGATCAATTATTATTCAAGAGACTCTAAGGTTCATGTGTTTATTTTCATGCCTTCTTTAACAAGTCAATAATCGAGCCAGATCCAAGACAACCCAGCCAACAAAGCATTTTTTTCAAGTTTTTCAACAGTGAAATCGATCTACACTATGGTCCAATCGATTGTACCTTTCACATTTGCACCAGATTTCAGATTTTTCAGCAGTGCAATCGATTGCACAGGACAGATTTGGCCAGAAATGTTAATTTTCAAGTTCTTCAGCATTTTGGCACCAATTTTCAAATGTGCCATCATGTGGAATATTCTAGATCATGCAAAATCATCACAAAAATAATTCCCCTACATAATCACAATTAATTCCCACCATACACCCTCATTAATCACCACTTGATTTTTATTTTGCCTCCAAATTCAAATTCCAAGCCTAATTTTGGCTCCAAACCAAGCTCCAAGCCACCAAAATCCTCAAGCCTAAATTCTATAAATAGAGGCCATATTTTATTCATTCTTCAAGCTTTTGATAGTTAAATTCACCTTGTCAAAATTCTTCCTCTTTTCCATTTTTCTTCATCTACCCAAATTCACCAAAGCTTTTTCTTCCATTAAAAATTAGTAAGCTTTTCATTGAAGCTTACTAATCTTTGAGCTAAACCTCCATCAAAACACTTCTTCAACATCAAATTTTGTAGATCAAAGCTTCAGAGTGTGGTTCTTGAAGTTGATTTGAAGCATTTTCAAATTTGAAGTGGTAATACTCTTGTTCCACCATTGTTGTGTTTGTTTTTCCATCTTCCACAATGTGATCTCTTGTTGATCTTTGTTGATTGATTCTTTGAGCAATATTTTGTGATTCCATTGGTGTTATTTGCTCTTGATTTGATGGAATTTTCGTGCTCAATTGCATCCTTGATCAAGATGTGTTTAGAGAAATGATTGACCAAGGATTGTACATTTTTCAAACTATTTTTTGTTATCATAGTAGGTGCAAATCGATTTGTATCCCTATGCAATCGATTTGCATTGTGTTTTTTGGCCTGGATGTGTTGTCTGCCACTATGCAATTGATTTGCGCAATGGTGCAATCGATTTGTACAGTACAGGATGTGTTTTTTTGGCTTGTTTTGGGACTGTTTTGAGTTCTTTACCTACTTCTTCCATTTCCTTTTTGTTTTGCCTTGAATTGTGGTGTTTGTTGATCAAATTTCTCTTTAAATTCCATGGAATTTGGGTGTTTGATGAGGTTAGATAAACCTTCATTAGTTTAAATCTATCTTCAAGTGGATCATTGGATTCAGTTTAGGTGCTTTGAATTAGTGATAGGTTTAGTACCTTAATCCACCAAGAAGAGTGATGGAACTTAAAAATGGAATGATTCAAATATTGTAATTCAATTTGGCTTCCCTTCCCCCTCTTGTTCTTTTTCTTTTGGTCAATGAAAATCTTGCATATCATTAGATTTCTCTTTGAAGTTATGATCAAGATGAGACCACTACCTCTTTTCTTTTAGTGGCAAGTTTTAGGAGAATGACCTACATGTCATTTATCTAACTTGTGTTAACACAAACATTATTATTGACCGGCCTCAGATAGTCGTGGCTTCTACATAGTCCGATTACGATTGCTTAACATAACGCTAAATTAGACCCAAAATCGGAAAACCGTTGTGTTTTGTAAGTGAATTATATGTCTCCTATTCTTCCATGGCGTGGTTTCAAATATATTGGATTTCTCTTGTTACCCGTGGGGGTTAGTTGGCATACTCGTTAATTTTATCTGAGTTGGAGGCCTCCCCATGGTAATGTATGAGTCTATGTTTTCATTCTCATGGATGACTAGTTGAGCATTTATGAAAAAACAACAAAACTTGTTCTCTCATTTTGGATCACTATTGCTCTATATTGTATATTAATTGTGCTATGTTTATGCTTCCTTCTCGCTCCCTATCTCTAGCTCCTCAACACAACTACGGAACTAGAGCTACCATCAGATTGAGAATGGAAAATCAACCAGCTACTACATGGCCAGAATTTAGGTTACCTCTGAATTACTCGCCACCCTTTGCAACTACTCCAATGGCTGGCCCATCTGTACTACTAGTATTTTCAACTCCATTGTTCACTGAACCTCAACCTGTTGTGCATACTGCTGCTCAAGCTACTTATGAGAATCCTCATTTCGTGTACTATGTTGTTGGTCCACAATTCAAAAGTCAAGGAGAACCTGGATACATTGATGAAGTCAGAGAGCAATGCTTGACTCTGGAGAAGAGGTTGAGAGTTGTTGAAGGAAATGATGTCTTTGGTGCTGCCACAATGGACATGTGCTTAGTTTCAGACTTGGTTATGCCTGCCAAATTCAAAATTCCTGAATTTGAGAAATACAAGGGGCACACTTGTCCCAGAAGCCACTTGGTGATGTACTACCGCAAAATGGCTGCCTATACCAACAACAACAAACTGCTCATTCACTGTTTCCAAGACAACTTGAGTGGGGCTTCACTGAATTGGTATATGGGACTTGAGAAAAACCGTATCTAAAGCTGGAAGGACTTGGCTGATGCTTTCTTGAAGCAGTATAAGTACAACCTGGACATGGAACCTGACTGCGTCAACTGTAAAACATGTCTCAGAAAGAAAAAGAATCCTTTAAGGAGTACGCTCAGCACTGGAGAGAGCTAGCTGCTCAGGTGGATCCACCCTTGGCAGAAAAAGATTTGACTGGATTGTTCATGGACACTCTTCAGCCACTCTTTTGGGAAAAGATGATAGGCAGTGTATCATCTGGTTTTGCTGACCTAGTCACTATTGGAGAAAGACTAGAAGAGGGTATCAAGAAGGGAAAGATTACCAATGGTGAAGCCTTTAGTGGTGCAAAAAAAGTTCGCCAGGAATTTTCAAAAGAAGAAAGATGGCGATACCCATGTTGTTTCGGTTGAAAGGAAACCTCATCAAAGGCAACAATAATATGGTGAACCATATGTAGCTGTAGTTGATCCTGTTGTCAATGCTCAACCAGTTCAAGTTCCTCATCAAGCTGTTAGACAAAATCAGAATCACAATAGGGCTGACTTTGATCCTATCACGATGTCCTACACTGAGTTGTATCTAGGTCTTGTTCAGAAAGGTTTGATTACAACCATGGCTCTACCTCCTCCTCTAAATCCTCTCCCAGACGGCTATAGGGATGATCTTCATTGTGAATTCCATCAGGGTGGGGCAGGCCATAACTTGGAAAAGTGTTATGCACTGAAGGCTAGAGTATAAGAATTGATGAAAGCAAAGATTCAGAATTTCCAAGATGATGGTCCTCCCAATGTTGTCAACAATCCTTTCCCAGAGCATGCCAAGTGAAGTTTGAGCCAGTTCAAACAGATCATCTCCTAAGGCCAGTGTTTCAGACAGGACAACTTATTCTTGTTGATGATTAGTCACTAGGCCATGTTTCTTTGAATTTGCATTTTTCTTTGATTGTATTGACTATTTGCTTTCAAACTTTGTATGTACTTTCATAGTTAATTTTAATGAAATGAGCATTGCAATGTTCTGATTCAATTCCTTTACATCCACTGTGTACATCTTTATGCCTTCTTTTTAACAAAACAAAAATATATCTCTTGTTCACTTTCTTTATCAAGCTTTTGTTTATGCAAAGATTGGAGGGAGGATGATGAAAACAAAATGCTCAAAATTGTTGAATTGTATGCGATTAATTAAAATTTGACTGTTGATGTAAAGGCATTGTTTCAACACCCAAACACTGGAGAAATAAGGAAGTTAATTCCTTGTCAACCTCTTTGGGCTTAGAGGTTGGAGTTTCTTTCTGTACGAAAAAACCCGCAATCTTAACTTGGGGATGGGTAGTTATCATTCAATTCGACTGTGCATTCAAGACACCTTCCAATAAAGGTTACAATCACAAGCTTTCTTTAACTCACATCAAAGAAGTGTCGAAGATGTCTTTCAAATCAAAACCCAATGATGGTTCACCGTAATCATTAAGCGAGGCAGTCACTATCTTTCAAAAAAAATTTAAAAAAAAAAGAAGAGAATGAAAAAAAATCAAAATAAAACCCCGCTAAGTAAAAACCTATGAAAGAAACTTAGGAAAAATTTGGGGAATCCCGCTGACTGTATGCTCAAATGACGCAGTTCAGGCAGAAGTTAAGGATAACAAAAGAAAAATCAATCAAGAGGTTACCAAAATCCTCAAAGACAAATTGATTTGATTGAGGTCTTCATCAAAAACAAAACAAAAATGTTGTAAGAAAAAAAGTGACTGCTATCGCAAAAATCCTTTGGCTCTTGAGTTGTCATCATAACAGTGTTGCAATTCTAAAATCGCTTGGAACCTGAATGCATAGGTTGAATTAACAGAACATAGGACTGAAGATCATCACGAATAATGGGTTGGATACAAATAAACTTTGAGCCTATATCCTTTTTCGAAAGTCGTAAACTAGACAACGTTACAACCCTCAAAAGACCTAATTAAAGTCAGGTTTATTTTGAAAGCATACTACAGCAAGGTTGCGTAAACTGACTCCTAAAATTGTTGTCAATCATTTGTTTTGATGTCATACCTTTGCTTTCTCTTTCATTTTGAATGTCTAAACCACCGTGTTTTGACAAGTGATTCATTTGCTATACATCAATAATATCATTCCAAAAATGATTTTGTTTTCAAAATTGCATGAACTTTGCATTAAAATTACCGTGTTTGAATGAACAATTTTATTTGCAGACAAACTTTCCTCATCAAGGAATTTTAAACAGTTGAGAAACTTGGTCAGTGATCCTATCAGGGGCACATTACTTCCAGATCCTGTTGTGAATTAGTTCAAGATTTGTTGCTCAGTACAAGTTATTCTCAGAATTGGTTAACCAGAAGATCTCTTTCAAGACTCATACTGAGTATAGCCTTCTCAACAGTCATTTTAAGAACTGAAGCCATGATTAGTTTATCCTCATCAGTCAATCAATCTGGGGCCGTCTTCTTTAATAATCCCCAAGCAGTTTTTCATGTTTTTCCTTAAAAGACCAGCAACCTGATATAATTTATAAGTGTAACAGAGATATGTTCAACATCTTCTCTGCAAGCTGAGTGGGAAGTGTTCCCTGTGTTGAGGAATCAGACTTCCATTCTTCCCTCACAAAAAAGTCTATCTCAGTTATCCCAATCATCTACATTACATGCATAGATCATTCATATATCATGCATAGAAAGATTCGCATAGCTCGAAGTGTATTTTGTGCTCATGTGCATTTCCCGAGGACTTGTTGCTATCAACATCTTACCTTGTGATCAAAGTCCAACTTAATTGGCACCTACCAAAAATAATTATCTGTCTTTTCATTCAGTGTCATTCTTGGATGTTGTTGTTTCCCTGTGCATCTAATGTTGCTGTTAGATGTTTGTCCTCTTCCATTCCAGTGATATTCATGCATCTTTGTATTCTTTCACTTCAGTGTCATTCCTGGATGTATGTCTCTTTTGATCTCCAGTGTCATTCCTGGATATCTTGTTCCTCTTTTTTTTCCCAGTGTTATTCCTGGAAGTCCTGTCTCTCTTCTATAATCCCCTGCAGATTTTCTTAGATATCTTTCAGTGTCATTCCTAAAAGTTTTATCTATTCATTTAGTGCCATTCCTGAATGAGTTTTATCCTTTGAATTCAGTGCCATTCCTGGATGTCTTTCTCACTATCATTCAATGTTATTCCTAAATGTAGTGATTTACCTTTACTTTCAGTTCCATTCCTAAAAGTCTTTTCTCACTTTATTCAATGTCAGTCTTGGATATCGTGAACCCTTTTTATCCAATGTCATTCTTAGATAATTCTGACGTATCTTCAGATCTGGCCTCATTCAATATCCAAATGCCATTCTTGGATTCTTCTGATGTATTGTCCATAACTTTTCTCACTTCATTCAATGTCATTCTTGGATGTTGTGATTCCTTTTTTCCAATGCCATTCTTGGATATCTTTTCCTCAGTTGAGTCCAATGCTATTCTTGGATATCTCTGATGTTTACTCTTGTCATCCAATGTCATTCTTGGATGTCCCCAGTGAAGTTTTTCAAATGGAAGTTTGTTTCCATCCAATGTTATTCTTGGATGTTAATTGATATATCGTCGGTTGAGTTTGTCTCCGTCCAATGCTATTCTTGGATGTCTCTGATGTTTGTTGTTGCCCCATTCAATGCCATTCTTGAATGTTGTAGTTCCTTTTATCCAATGCCATTCTTGGATGTATTATCCCCGATAGAGTGTTTTTCACCTCCATTCAATGCTATTCTTGGATGATACTATTGTTTTTACCAGAAACTTTCTTGTTATTGTCCAATGCCATTCTTGGACATCTATTGGCATTCTTTTGTCTCGTTCGTAGTTTCCATCCAATGCTATTCTTGGATGTCACAACTCGTCTTCCCAGGGTCTTATTCTTCTCTTTCCAACTATTAATGGATACTTCCTTTCGCCTTAACAGATCTCCAAAACCAGCTTGTGTTCCTCAATGTGTCTTTTCACGTCATCTCACTCAATTTACCGTAAATCTCTTGTTTTAAGTTTCCCTAAAGAGATCTTGCATTCGCATAGCATTTACATAATCATTTCATTTTGTGGTTCTTAGGGCCAAAAATTAGGTTTATTTATGTATTTAAGTCTCTTATATCTAGTCGAGACAAAGATGTCAATCTTTATATCTCCGGATAGAAGAAACTTAAAGAGGGGCAGCTGTTGTGCCCTAATTTTTACCCCTAAGATTTCTCACATCTCATTTGCATCTTCACATCACAAACAAGATCATGCTTTGGTTCCTTTATCCCTCTCATCTTTGGGTTTATTCCTTGCAGGGACCACCGAGCATCTGTGTGTTTCTTATTTGCCTTTATTTGCTTATATTTACTAACCTTTAATCAAAATCCAAAAATATGTTTCTTTTCCTTTTACTAACTTTTTTCATGAAGAGATTTGGATCAAGAATGTCAAATACCAGTTCCTCAGCTCAAATTAAATTCATCTGAACAAAGTCAAAGTTGATTTGCAAACCATTCAAAATCATCTAAACAAGGGATTCCCAAGATTTGATCAATTATTATTCAAGAGACCCTAAGGTTCATGTGTTTATTTCCATGCCTTCTTTAACAAGTCAATAATCAAGCCAGAGCCAAGACATCCAAGCAAACAAAGCATTTTCAAGTTTTTCAGTGATTCAATCGATTTGCACTATGGTCCAATCGATTGCACCCTTCATATTTTTCAACAATGCAATCGATTGCACATGACAGATTTGGCCAGAAATGTTAATTTTCAAGTTCTGCAGCATTTTGGCACCAATTTTCAAATGTGACCTCATGTGGAATATTCTAGATCATGCAAAATCATCACAAAAATAATTCGCCTACAAAATCACAATTAATTCCCACCATACACCCTCATTAATCACCACTTGATTTTGATTTTGCCTCCAAATTCAAATTCCAAGCCTAATTTTGGCTCCAAACTAAGCTCCAAGCCACCAAAATCCCCAAGCCTAAATTTTATAAATAGAGGCCTCATTTCATTCATTCTTCAAACTTTTGATAGCCGAATTCACCTTGTCAAAATTCGTCCTCATTCCCATTTTTCTTCATCTACCCAAATTCACCAAATCTCATTCTTCCATTAAAAGTTAGTAAGCTTTTCATTGAAGCTTACTAATCTTTGAGCTAAAACTCCATCGAAACACTTCTTCAACATCAAATTCTGTAGATCAAAGCTTTGAAGTGTGGTTCTTGAAGTTGATTTGTAGCATTTTCAGATTTGAAGAGGTAATACTCTTGTTCCACCATTGTTGTGCTTGTTCTCCCATTTTCCACGATGTGATCTCTTATTGATCTTTGTTGATTGATTCTTTGAGAAACATTTTTTGATTCCATTGGTGTTATTTGCTCTTGATTTGATGGAATTTTTGTGCTCAATTGCATCCTTGATCATGAGGTGTTTAGAGAAATGATTGACCAAGGATTGTGCATTTTTCAAACTGTTTTTTGCTCACATAGCAGGTACAAATTGATTTTCATCCCTGTGCAATTGATTTGCATTGTGTTTTTTTGGCCTGGATGTGCTGTCTGGCACTGTGCAATCGATTTGCACAGTGCATAATGTGTTTTTTTGGCTTGTTTTGGGACTGTTTTGAGTTCTTTTCTTACTTCTTCCATTTCTTTTTTTCTTTGCCTTGAATTGTGGTGTTTGTTGATCAAATTTCTCTTTAAATTCCATGGACTTTGGGTGTTTGATAAGGTTAGATAAACCTTCATTAGTTCAAATCTATCTTCAGGTGGATCATTGGATTCATTTTAGGTGCTTTGAATTAGTGATAGGTTTAGTACCTTAATCCACCAAGAAGAGTGATGGAACTTAAAGATGGAATAACTCAAATATTAAAATTCAATTTGGCTTCCCTTCCCCCTCTTGTTCTTTTTTTTTTGGTCAATGAAAATCTTACATATCATTAGACTTCTCTTTGAAGTTATGATCAAGAAAAGATCACTACCTCTTTTCTTTTAGTGTGGCAAGTTTTAGGAGAATGACCTACATGTCATTTATCTAAATTTTATTAACAAGAACATTGTTATTGGCCGGTCTCAGATGGTCGTGGCTTCTACATAATTTCGATTATGATTGCTTAACATAGTGCTAAATTGGACCTAAAATTGGAAAACCATTGTGTTTTGTAAGTGAATTATCAGTCTCCTGCTGTTCCATGGTGTGGTTTGAAATAGATTGGATTTCTCTTGTTACTCAGGGGGTTGGTTGGCATACTCGTTAATTTTATCCGAGTTGGGGCCCTCCCCATATGAGACAATGTTTTCAGTCTCATGGATGACTAGTTGAGCATTTCCGAAAAAACAACAAAACTTGTGCTCTCATTTTGGATCACTATTGCTCTATATTGTATATTAATTGTGCTATGTTTATGCTTCCTTCTCGCTCCCTATCTCACTTTATTTTTTTATGCTTTATGTTATTGTTCGCTGGTAAATTTGACAAACAATCTCTGGTTTCCTAATTTATGAAAATTAGTTTACTAACAGGACCAACCACATAAATCCTAGGACAAAGTGCTTTTGAAAGTGTCTTTGATTTGAATAGGAAGGTATTCGTTTTGTATTTTCTAAGGTTTCTTTTAATGGTTTTCGACTAAGAGAACAAAGGTATAATATGGCGAAAAGACCATTAAAGATAAGTTTAAACGAGAAATAAAGTAAATTGTTGAAGTAAAGGAAATGACTAGAATGTAAAGAAATGAAGAAAAACTTGGAATTTTATTAAAGTGCATAAATGTAAACTGGTGTTTTCCATACATACATTTTCCAGAACACTCGTTTCTCTCACACGGTTACTTTGAGTAATTGTGGTAATTTGTACAAAGTTTGGAACACACTGATTCCTATCACAACTATCCTATTTATATACAAATAAAATAACTGCTAATAACAGTTACTTCCTAAAAATACGACACATGGCTTCTTGCATGTCTTTTCTCCATCAGATTTGCTCCACGCGTAATCTGCCAAAGGTAACGCCCTTTTACATTCAAATTTCAAACTTCATGTCGAAACAACACACCCTTCCAGTAGTGTCGAAATGTCGAAGTCTTATATTTCAAATATCTTCTTCAATTTATACTTCCATCTGCGAATAACAATAGTCTGTCGAAAACACTAAAAATCTTAAATCATTTAATGGCGTCGAAAAATACCCATATACAAATTGCCCCCCAATAAATGATTTTTTGATCAATCCAAGAGAAAAAGCATTTTTTGCCAATATTTATTCGACGCCTTAATGACTCAGCAAGTCAACTGTTTCCATGATTTGACAATTCTGACCCTAAAACCATCATTACACTTTATCAAAACATCAACTCAGCCCACGTTTCTGACAACCAACAACATCATTGCCTAAACCCTAGCACGTCCTAGGTAATTCAACTGCCACCGCCCCACTTCTTCCATAAAAAACTGCCATGTGGGCCACGATCAAAATCCTCCAAAACTTAAACGTTTCAGTTTTTTATCACCTATAAATACATCAAAAACCCTTTTCTTTTAACCTTTTAAAATTCCTTCTTCTTCAAAAGATCTCTTCCGTTTCTTCATTTTTCTCTGCAACTCTTTCTTCAACAATGGCTACTTCCACAACTCCTTCTACAAGCAAGAACTCCAAAGGTTCCAAATCTTTACCACCTGCACACAGAATAGCTGGACCAAAAATTGTAGGTAACCAACAATATGTTCCCGATCCCCCAAATGAGAAAGAAAAAGAAAGCATTTATCTCTCCCAGGTACTCATCCCTATTCTTATTTCTGGTTCATGTCACGCAATGCTAGGTCCATTACCAAACCCAAACGCAGATCCAGTAAGAATGAAATAATTTTTTCCTACCTACCACCATTGCAAACCCATAGCTGCTGGTGCAAAGCCTAAACCTGCTGAAACAAACCTTGTAGAAGAAACCCCTGATAACACAAATCAAGATTCAACACACCCTTCCAGCAGTGTCGAAATGTCGAAGTCTTATATTTCAAATATCTTCTTCAATTTATACTTCCAGCTGTGAATAACAATAGTCTGTCGAAAACACTAAAAATCTTAAATCATTTAATGGCGTCGAAAAATACCCATATACAGTTATGATATCATATCATATTATTTGTTTATGTTTTCGCTATTTTCCCTTTGTCCACTTGGACCATTTGTTTATTTTATGCTCTTTTTCTTTTGTCCATTTGGACCCAAAAACATTAATAAAAGATTAAATCCCTAAAAAACTTGCTCTCTTAATGGTGGTCTATGGTTACTGTCCTTTGCATTGGACATGGAACTTTGGACTTAGAACTAGGATCTTAACCTATGCTTGGAAGTTTGTGATGGTTAACTTTGGATTTTTGGGTACTTGGAATTCTCTTTTGAAGACATATCTTGATCAAGGCCTAATCTAAATGAAAGAACATTTATGTTATGGAGCTTACTTGTGTGGTTAGATCGTTCTTACCCCTAGCTTTTATCTTTTGCAATAGAATAGTCACTTCTTCTCCACCCCTTCTTTAATTTTCAAAATCTTCTCCCTTTTTCAAAACCTTCTTGTTTTCAAAATTAAACCTCTTTCACAATAAACCTTGACTTTGGTCAAGTGATTTTTCAAACTCCATTTTATTTAATAAATGGCAATCAATGTTAATCATACTTTGACTCTTTTCAAAAAGACTTTAAAAAACACTTAACCTCATTCAAACCTTTTGTGCCCTATGCACTTTTTATTTTAAAATCTTTTTCATAAGTTTAGACATGAGTCATCTCTTTAAGCAGAACTATTCGCTTGGAAATGACAAGTTGTCTCTACTTTTAAAATCAACCAATATAAACCAATTTTGTTATCTGTACCACGAACTACGGGGTTTTGATCCTATATTGCACTTTGTGGGTATGTAGGCATAAGGCGATAAGTCTCTCCAAACACAAAAATCTAAAAAAAATACTTCTCTTCTCATCTCCCTAATCTCATTTCAAACAAACCTTTTCAAACCAAAAAGCATAGATATTTCAAAGGGTTCCTATAGAGTACTATAGACGTTTTGGGTGCTAACACCTTCCCATCACCTAACCAAGCCCCTTACCCAATCTCTGTCTATTTTGTTCTTGTTTAGGTTTTGTTCGCTCTTTTTCCTTTCCTTTTGGATGAAATAAAAGTGTGATGGTGACTCTTGCTTTATGAGTTAAGTTAAACAATAGCTTACACTCACAATTTTTGCCGCTACAGAAAAGTGGCGACTCTGTTGGGGACTCTGGTTCTTAGTGGGTTCAGCCTACTTTAATTTATTTGCACTTATTTGTTTGAATTTGTTTGTTATTGCTTATTCTATTTGGGTGCTTGGTGATCTCTCTGTGGTGAGATAAGTCCTATACCCGGACTTGAGAGCACTTATCATAAGAGGGTGGTATAGTTTTGTCCAGTGTACGTGGAGTAGTCCTTACTAAGTTGGCTTGAGACCCCCCGCTCAGTGGAGGCCCCTTTGGGATTACTGATGCCATACGAGTAGTCGTGAATGACATTACTTTTTTCGACCTGGGTGCCCGAGAAGCTGAGGACCTTAGAACCCTTTAGCCCATCTTGGCCTTATTAGGAAGTGGTGCGGTGGCTATTCAGGTGTAGACTTGAATTAGTTGTTACGCGATACCACACTCAGACGAGTTTCTCTTGAGAATATTTTTGGCTGACGAATAGTCGTTTAAGCTGATAATATTCGAAAGATGGATCTATGACTCTGGGCACTTTTTAGAACCTTGTTCGACAGGTGTTATACCCTTAGTACATACCTTTGGGGGTTGGTTCTTAACCTTGGCTCCATGCTCGTGACTGGGACCCTTGATCTGTGTGCTTCGTGTGATCTTGTTTGTGGTTGATACATCCATGCACTCATACATTCATGAGCATACATCTGCATTCATTCAAGTTGCCAAATAAACTCATTTCAACTGTCTCCTTCTTCAGTTATCTGCCAACCGTCAAGTTGTCTCCTCAAGACAACTACGGAACTAGATCTGTCGTCAGATTGAGAAGGGAAAATCAAGAACACGATGAAGAAGTCAGAATGGAAATTGATGAGTTGAAAACTAGCATGACCAAGCTCACAGAAATGATGCAAGTTCAGATTGCTAGAGGAGAACCACCTCAGAGGACCGTGATCTCTGAAATCTCAACTGCTATTGTTAACCCTCCACTAATCCAGTGACCAGCTACTACATGGCCAGAATTTGGGTTACCTCTAAATTACTCGCCACCCTTTGCAACTACTCCAATGGCTGGCCCATCTGTACTGCCAGTATTTTTAGCTCTATTGTTCAATGAACCTCGGCCTGTTATGCATACTGCTGCTCAAGCTACTAATGAGAATCCTCCTTTCGTGTACTATGTTGTTGGTCCACAATTTGAAAGTCAGGGAGAACCTGGATACACTGATGAAGTCAGGAGCAATGCTTGACTCTAGAGAAGAGGTTGAGAGTTGTGGAAGGAAATGATGTCATTGGTGCTGCCACAATGGACATGTGCTTAGTTTCAGACTTAGTTATGCCTGCCAAATTCAAAACTCCTGAATTTGAGAAATACAAGGGGCACACCTGTCCCAGAAGCCATTTGGCGATGTACTACTACAAGATGGCTGCCTATAGGAACAACAACAAACTACTCATTCATTGTTTCCAAGACAACTTGAGTGGGGCTTCAGTGAAATGGTATATGGGACTTAAGAAGAACCACATCCAAAGCTGGAAGGACTTGGCTGATGCTTTCTTGAAGCAGTATAAGTACAACCTAGACATGGCACCTGACCACCGTTAACTGCAAAACATGTCTCAAAAAGAAAAAGAATCATTTAAGGAGTACGCTCAGCGCTGGAGAGAGCTAGCTGCTCAGGTGGAGCCACCTTTGGCAAAAAAGGAATTGTCTGGATTGTTCATAGACACTCTTCAGACACTCTTTTGGAAAAATATGATAGGCATTGTATCATCTGGTTTTACTGACCTAGTCACTATTGGAGAAAGACTAGAAGAGGGTATCAGAAAGGTAAAGATTATCAATGCTGAAGCCTTTAGTGGTGCAAGAAAGTCCGCTGGGAATATTCAAATGAAGAAGGATGGTGATAACCATGTTGTTTCGGTTGAAAGGAAACCTCATCGCATGCAACAATAATATGGTAAACCATATGTAGTTGTAGTTGCTCCCATTGTCAATGCTCAACCAGTTCAAGTCCCTCATCAGGCTATTAGACAAAATCAGAATCGCAATAGGGCTAACTTTGATTCTATCCCGATGTCCTACACTGAACTGTATCCAGGTCTTGTTCAGAAAGGTTTGATTACAACCAGGGCTCTACCTTCTCGTCCAAATCCTCTCCCATCCAGCTATAGGGTTGATCTTCATTGTGAATTCCATCAGGGTAGGGCAGACCATAACTTGGAAAATTGTTATGCACCGAAGGCTAGAGTATAAGAATTGGTGAAAGCAAAGATTTTGACTTTCCAATATGATGGTCCTCCCAATGTTGTCAACAATCCTTTGCCTGAGCATGCCAAGTGAAGTTTGAGCCAGCTCAGACAAATCATCTCCTAAGGCCAGTATTTCAGACAGGACAACTCATTCTTGTTGTTGATTAGTCACTAGGCCATGTTTCTTTCAGTTTGCATTTTTCTTTAATTGTATTGACTGTTTGCTTTCAAACTTTGTATGTACTTTCATGGTTAATTTTAATGAAATAAGCATTGCAATGTTCTGATTTAATTCATTTACATCCACTGTGTACATCTTTATGCTTTCTTTTTCATAAAACAAAAATATATCTCCTGTTCACTTTCTTTATCAAGCTTTTGTTTATGCAAAGATTGGAGGGAGGATGATGAAAACAAAATACCCAAAATTGCTGAATTGTATGCTTTTAATTAAAAGTTGGCTGATGATGTACAGGTATTGTTTCAACTCACAAACACTGGAGAAATAAGGACGTTGATCCCTTGTCAACCCCTTTGAGCTTAGAAGTTGGAGTTTCTTTCAGTATGAAAATACCCTCAATCTTAACCTGGGGATGGGTAGTTCTCATTTAATTCGACTGTGCATTCAAACACAAGAGAATCATTCAAGACACCTTCCAATAAAGGTTGCAATCACAGCCTTTCCTTCACACACATCAAATAAGTGTCGAAGATGTCTTTCAACTAAAAAGCCAATGATGGTTCACCGTAATCATTAAGCCAGACAGTCACTATCTTTCAAAAAATAAAATAAAAAATAAAAATAAAAAAGAAGAGAATGAAAAAAAATCAAAAGAAAATCCCGCTAAGTCAAAACCTATGAAGGAGACTTAGACAAGAATTGGGGCATCCCGCTGACTGTATGCTCAAATGACACAATTCAGGCAGAAGTTAGGGATAACAAAAGAAAAATCAATCAAGAGGTTACCAAAATCCTCAAAGACAAAATGATTTGATTGAGGTCCTAATCAAAAACAAAAAAAAAAGTGTTGTAAGAAAAAAAGTGACTGCCATCTCAAAATTCCTTTGGCTCTTGAGTTGTCATCATAACAGTGTTTCAATTCCAAAATCGCTTGGAACTTGAATACATAGGTTGAATTAACTGAACATAGGACTGAAGATCATCACGAAGAATGGGTTGGGTACAAATAAACTTTGATCCTATATCCTTTGTTTCGAAAGTCATAAACCAGACAACATTACAACCCTCAAAAGAACTAATTGAAGATAGGTTTCTTTTGAAAGCATACTACAGCAAGGTTGCATAAACTTACTCCTAAAATTGTTGCCAATCATTTGTTTTGATGTCATACCTTTGCTTTCTCTTTCATTTTGAATGTCTAAACCACCGTGTTTTGACAAGTGATTCATTTGCTATACATCAATAATATCGATCCAAATATGATTTTGTTTTCAAAATTGCATGAACTTTGCATTAAATTACCATGTTTTAATGAACAATTTTATTTGCAGACAAACTTTCCTCATCAAGGAATTTCAAACAGTTGAGAAACTTGGTCAGTGATCCTATCAGGGGCACATTACTTCCAGATCCTATTGTGAATTAGTTCAAGATTTGTTGCTCAGTGCAAGTTATTCTACTAATTGGTTAACCAAAAGATCTCTTTCAAGACTCATACAGATTTTAGCCTTCTCAACAGTCATTTCTAGAACTGAAGCCATGATCAGTTTGTCCTCATCAGTCAATCAATATGGGGCAGTCTTCTTCAAGAATCCCCAAGCAGCTTTTCATGTCTTTCCTCAAAAGACCACCAGCCTGATACAATTCATAAGTGTGACAGAGTTATGTTCAACATCTTCTCTCCAAGCAGAGTGGGAAGTGTTCCATATGTTGAGGAATCAGAGTTCCATTCTTCCCTTACAAAAGAGTCTATCTCAATTATCCCAATCATCTGCATTACATGCATAGATCATTCATATATTATGCATAGAAAGATTCGCATAGCTCGAAGGGTGTTTCGTGCTCATGTGCATTTCTCGAGGTCGTATTGCTATCAACATCTTACCTTGTGATCAAAGTCCAACTTACTTGGCACCTACCATTCCTGGACGTTGTTGTTTCCCTGTGTATTTAGTGTTGTTGTTAGATGTTTGTCTTCTTCCATTCCAGTGTTATTCTTGTATCTTTGTATTCTTTCACTCCAGTTCCATTCCTGGATGTCTGCCTCTTTTGATCTCCAATGTCATTCCTGGATATCTTGTTCCTCTTGTTTCTCTCAATGATATTCCTAGAAGTCCTGTCTCGCTTCTGTAATCCCCATATTATTTTCTTGGATATCTTTCAGTGTCATTCCTAAAAGTTTTATCTATTTATTTAGTGTCATTCCTGAATGAGTTTTCTCCTTTGTATTCAGTGTCATTCCTGGATGTCTTTCTCACTATCATTCAATGCCATTCCTGAATGTAGTGATTTACCCTTACTTTCTGTTTCATTCCTAAAAGTCCTTTCTCACTTTATCCAATGCCAGTCTTGGGTATCGAGAACCCTTTTTATCCAATGTCATTCTTGGAAATTCTGATGTATCTTCAGATCTGGCCTCATTCAATATCCAATGCCATTCTTGGATGCTTCTGATGGATTTTCCAGAACTTTTCTCACTTCATTCAATGTCATTCTTGGATGTTATAATTCCTTCTGTCCAATGCCATTCTTGGATATCTTTTCCTCATCTGAGTCCAATGCTATTCTTGGATATCTCAAATGTTTACTCTTGTCATCCAATAGTATTCTTGGATGATGTTGTTGTTTTTACCAGAAACTTTCTTGTTGTTGTCCAATGCCATTATTGGACATCTATTGGCATACTTTTATCTCGTTCGTAGTTTCCATCCAATGCCATTCTTGGATGTCACTACTCGTCTTCCCAGGGTGTTATCCTTCTCTTTCCAACTATTGATGGATACTTCCTTTCGCCTTGACAGATCTCAAAAAATAGCTTGTGTTCCCCAATGTGTCTTTTCACGTCATCTCACTCAATTTACCGTAAATCTCTTGTTTTAAGTTTCCCCACAGAGATCTTGCATTCGCATAGTATTTGTATAATCATTTCATTGTGTGGTTTCTTAGGGCCAAAATTTGGGTTTATTTCTGTATTTAAGTCTCTTCTATCTAGTCGAAACAAAGATGTCAATCTTCATATCTCCGGATAGAAGAAAATTAAATAGGGGAAGCTGTTGTACCCTAATTTTTACCCCTAAGATTTCTCACATCTCATTTTCATCTTCACATCACAAACAATATCATGCGTTGGCTCCTTTATCCCTCTCATCTTTAGATTTATTCCTTGCATGGATCACCGAGCATCTGTGTGTTTCTTATTTTCCTTTATTTGCTTATGTTTACTAACCTTTAATCAAAATCCAAAAATATGTTTGTTTTCCTTTTACTAACTTTTTTCAGGAAGAGATTTGGATCAAGAATGTCAAATACCAGTTCCTTAGCTCGAATGAAATTCTTCTGAACAAAGTCAAAGTTGATCTGCAAATAATTCATAATCATTTGATCAAGGGTTTCCCAATATTTCATCAATTATTATTCAAGAGACTCTAAGGTTCATATGTTTATTTCCATGACTTCTTTGACAAGTCAATAATTGAGCCAGAGCCAAGACAGTCAAGCCAACAAAGCATTTTTCATGTTTTTCAAAAAACCGTTGTGTTTTGTAAGTGAATTATCAGTCTCCTACTCTTCCATGGCGTAGTTTGAAATAGATTGGATTTCTCTTGTTACTTGTGGAGGTTAGTTGGCATACTCATTGATTTTATCCTAGTTAGATCCTTCCCCATCGTAATGTATAAGACCATGTTTTCGTTCTCATGGATGACTAGTTGAGCATTTCCGAAAAAACAACAAAACTTGTTCTCTCATTTTTTATCACTATTTCTCTATATTGTATATTAATTGTGTTATGTTTATGCTTCCTTCTCGCTCCCTATCTCTCTCTTTTTTTATGCTTTATGTTATCATATCATATCATATCATATTATTTGTTTCTGTTTCTTCTATTTTCCCTTTGTCCACTTTGACCATTTGCTTATGTTTAGGCTCTTTTTCTTTTGTCCATTTGGACCCAAAAACATTAATAAAGTATTAAATCCCTAAAAAACTCGTTCTCTTAATGGTGGACTATGGTTACTATCCTTTGCATTGGACATGGAACTTTGGACTTAGAACTAGGATCTTAACCTATGCTTGGAAGTTTGTGATGGTTAACTTTGGATTTTGGGTACTTGGAGTTCTCTTTTGAAGACCTATCTTGATCAAGGCCTAATCTAAAGGAAATAACGCTTATGTTATGGAGCTTACTTGTGTGGTTAGATCGTTCTTACCCCTAGCTTTAATCTTTTGCAATAGGATAGTCACTTCTTCTCCACCCCTTCTTTAATTTTCAAAATCTTCTCCCTTTTTCAAAACCTTCTTGTTTTCAAAATTAAACCTCTTTCACAATAAACCTTGACTTTGGTCAAGTGATTTTTCAAACTCCATTTTCTTTAATAAATGTCAATCAATGTTAATCATACTTTGACTCTTTTCAAAAAAGACTTTAAAAAACACTTAACCTCATTTAAACCTTTTGTGCCCTGTGCACTTTTTCTTTTAAATTCTTTTTCATAAGTTTAGACATGAGTCATCTCTTTAAGCGGAACTATTCGCTTGGAAATGACAAGTTGTCTCTACTTTTAAAATCAACCAAAACAAACTAATTTTGTTATTTGTACCACAAACTACGGGGTTTTGATCCTATATTGCACTTTTTGGGTACGTAGGCATGAGGCGATAAGTCTCTCCAAACACAAAAAAATCTTTTAAAAAAAACTTCTCTTCTCATCTCCCCAATCTCATTTCAAACAAACCTTTTCAAACCAAAATGTGTAGATATTTCAAAGTGTTCCTATAGAGTACTATAGACGTTTTGGGTGCTAACACCTTCCCATCGCATAACCAACCCCCTTACCCAGTCTCTGTTTATTTTGTTCTTGTTTAGAACTTGTTTAGGTTGTGTTCGCTCTTTTTCCTTTCCTTTTGGATGAAATAAAAGTGTGGTGGCGACTCTTGCTTTATAAGTTAAGTTAAACAATAGCTTACACTCACGATGTTTGCCGCTACACCATGTTACAACTCTCACTCACTTATAGAATTGTCGCCACTGAAAATTCCTGACAAAAACAACTTTGGATAAGACTCCTTTATCTGATTTTCTAACTCCTACGTCACGCTACCTCGATCGATTCTTGCAACTAAAGAGATTCCAATTATGAGACATGTGCCTTGAATCAATTACCAGGTATCGAGACCTCAACACCACAAAGAGCAAAGACCTTTCCACTAATTCGCTCAACATCTAGCGTCTTCTTCGGCTTCTGGCATTGGGTGCTGATGAGACCTGATTCCCCACAGTTGAAACGAGTTAGAATTGCAATCTTTCATTCAGCGGCATGATGTCCTAATTCTTCACACTTGAAACATGTTAGGCTTGGGTGCTTGTGCTCAAAGGCACGATGACCTAACCCTCCACACTTGAAGCATCTGAGAGAAGCAGAAACTTCCCCCTCACTTGTTTCATTCCCACTTGTAGCCTCCTGTTGGGGCTTCTGATTCTCCTTAGTAACTAGAGTCATATACGGCTTACCACAATTTTGATTTTCATTATTCTTCTTGCTCACACTCTTGTAGTAAGCAATCTGGCTCTAATATCCTCATCATAAATTCTGCATTTGTTTACCAGCATAGAGAAATAACAAATCTCCTGATATCTAATGAACCACTTGATCTCAGGACACATACCACTCTAAAACTTCACACACTTGGAACCTTTAGCGTCTACACCATTTCTTTCTACGTAACCAGCCATAAAAATCAATTACAACAGTAAATTAAATATCGTTTGACGAAAACAAGTATTGACAATGCTCACACATATGTCGCACACCAGGGTATAAACAAGTTTATAAAACATATGCCAAATGATCCAAACCAGGCTCTGATACCAACTGTGTAACATCCTAAACCCCAAACACTTAATTTATAAAACATGCAGGATAATTTGCTCAAAAAGAGGGTCACGTTTTATCCGTATAACATCTTTTCAAAATCAATTACAGCAGCGTAAATAAATCTCAACACATCATCAATTGTCTCATGAATAAAAATCAACTTTATTTTAAATCATAAAATAAATAGTTCAACAACTCATAGAACACAAAGCATAAAACGGTAATCTCATCCCAGTGTTACACTATCAGAGCGACACGCAGAAACTAAACAACTAAAAACGATAAACAACTAAGAAGGCCATTATGACATCCTGCAACACAAGCAATAGCTAAATCTCCTCTACATCAGTATCTGCATCACAGGCGTAAAGACAACACAAATAACAAACAGAGGGTGAGAATATATTCACATATGTTAAAGGTACATAAAACAACAAAGATAATATAATTAGCATAGATAATCAATCATGCAATTTATCCACAACAATAATCATTCACAAATGCAATTATGTATGCAATGTATTCATCTTCTATACTTCAATGCATGTGGTACCTGTAACACCCTTATTTTTAATTAAATATTTTATTTAATTATTGGCGTGCTTTATTCGTGATATTTGGATTTTTGTGTTACTTGGTGTCTAAGAGTATTTTGGTAATTTAATAATTATCAGAGTTATAGAATTGGATAGCAGAAAAATAAAATAGAATTTATTTGAATTATTAGGAATAATTGGATAAATTTACTTAATTTGTAGTAAGATGAGAAAATAGAAATTTGGAGAAGTTTGATTAAATATTTATTTGATTAAAATAACAAAATTTTGAGAACTGAGAGTTGGGTGAAATTGTAATTTTAGTGAAAATTGTGGGTGCAACGAGTATAAGTCCAAGAATTGAGGGAAAGTTTAGAATTTTAAAAAAGTCCCTTAGGTTATTTAAATAGATATTTTTTGCTAATACGTGAAATTAGAAAAGAGGGAGAATGGGAAAAAACTAAGGAACTCTCCATAGCCAAAAATCTTGAAGGCTCTACAATTCTAAGGTAGGGGATTTCCTTATTGATGGAAGAATTCGGGAGCCAAGATGGTGAGGGTTCCTTACCCTCCCATCAGCGCCATGGGTAATGCATTATTTTCCCTTATTTCTTACGATCTATGAATTGTTTGGCCAAATAAGGTTTGGACAAAACCTTATTGGCACGATGGATGAATTTTGTGATTTTCTTTGAGTTGTTCTCAAAACCAAAGGGGATTTGGAATAAATCCCCTACGGTCAATGGAGTGATATTGTCTGTAAGTTTAACAATTCTTGGTGTTGATTGTCATACCATGAATGTAGAATTGTGTGTATATTGTTGTGCTCATATTTTAGAGTTTTAGGATTTGTATGTAATTTTGAGGGGTCCTAGTTAGTCGTGTTTTTCCCCAAAAAAAATTCAGAAACCTTATAATGTGTATTCCCAAATTTTTCCAAAAACCTCACAATGTGTTTTCCCTAAATTTTCTCAAATATCAGGAAAAACAAAATTTTCTTAAAATTGAATTTTCTAATGAAAAATCAAAAAATATTGAGTAGGGCCTGTACGTTTGGGGTTGTAAGGTTGAGGTTGTACGACTAGGGTTGTATGGGCAGACTGTGGGCGGTTTCAGTGGTTTTTGAGTTTAAGGGTCAGTTTGGCAAAATTCAAGTAATTTTCTTGTCAGTAACCTTTTTGATAATTTGAGATAAAATTATTATTTTAGAGTTAATTTTATTATTATTTGAGTCAAAACACCTATTAGAGATAAGCTAGTATAGTTAGGTTACTTAGTTATAACTGACAACTGTCAGTATTTGTCTAGTCTGTAACCTTGCGGGTTACCTGATTGAAACTATAAATGCATAAGTTGTACTATTGAGATCAATTAATGAAAGACACAAGAGTTTGTTACAAACTAAATTATGAAAAGTGTAAGCATAGCTTTCTAGCATGGTATTAGTTTGCTAACACGATCTCCGGCCATGGCGTCTTCATCAACAGTGTCGTCGTCTTCTGTTCCTACATCCACTAAGTCGATCCCTGTAGCTTTTTCTGTCAATGAAGATCTGCGTTGTCTTAATTTTTTTCTCAAAATCACACACAAGCTCGATGAAAAGAACTTTCATATATGACATCAACAGGCTGAGCCTTACATCAACGCACACAACCTCATTGAATTTATAGCTTATTCGTGAATTCCTCAGTAATTCCTCGATGATACTGATCGTATCTCTGGTATGATCAACACTGTATATTCTGTTGGCTTCAGAAAGATCAAATGTTATTATCCTGGCCTCAATCTACTCTATCCAGCAAAATTCTCTCTCGCCTTCTAGGTTGTTCACATTCACATCAACTATGGGATCATTTATTCAACTATTTCCAAAAGCAAACTTGTGCTCTAGATCGTAAGTTTAAGTGGAATTAAGCATTATTACACCGAATAATTCATCCATTCAAGACTATTTCCTCAAGATTCGCACTATTATTGAATCCCTAGCTTTGATTGGTGATCATGTTCCTCTTTCACATCACATTGATGTGATTCTTGAAGGCTTACATGCTGATTATGCATCAGCTGTGTCTGCTGTTGAAAGAAAATTTGGATATGGATATTAATGAGGTTGAAATCTTACTTGTTGCTCATGAACTCTGTCTCAACAAATTCAAAAAACCTTCAGGTCCTGACCCAGCCTCTCTCAATCTTACTCACACTGTACATTCTCATCTACCTCAAGATGAGGCTCCAACTACTAGTTCAGATTCCTTTTTATGCCTTATGTCAACACTTGACACTGACAACGATTATCAAGTTCTTCGTGAAAGCTATGGCAGAGAAAGAGGCCAATCTGGAAGCCACAGAGGAGGTAGATTCTCTAATATTACCCTGTAGTGTGAAGAGTGCTCTAAATTTGGTCATTCTACTTTATAATGCTAGCATCATTTCAATCAAAACTTCCAGCCTTATTCATTCACTTGCAGTAACTCTTTTGGTGAACCTTGGCATAATTACTCTTATGGCAACAATGTTTGGAACAGATAGCCCTCTCACATGAGGTCTTCATCCCCATTTCAAGCTCCTCCAAGCACCTTCATTTCCAAGACCTTGCCCTCTACTTCCACTTCCTGGTTTCCTGACTTAGGAGCCTCCTTTCATGTGACTAGAGATGCCAAAAACATTCAGTAGGCCACTCCTTATGAAGGTCCTGATCAAATTTACATTGGCAATGGCCAAGGTTTGCATATTTCCCTTATTGGCTCTAGTTCTTTTCAATTTCCCATTCACCCTCACACACAACTTACACTCAACAATCTTCTACTTGTACCTTCTATAACTAAAAACCTAATCATTGTCAGTCAATTTTCAAAGGATAACCATGTCTATTTTTTGTTTTTTACTAATAAGTGTCTTGTTAAATCATAGAAAACGTATGCCACTCTTTTTGAAGGTCATGTTGGAAATGATGGGCTTTATGAGTTTCCTTCTATATATTTATCTCCTCCTACAAAGTCTTCCACTATGTCTATGTTTGGTTTGCCTTTCACTAATAATATGCCTAGTATTAATTCTACTTGTATAGGATCTAAGTTGCCTAGTGTGTGGCACCTTAGACTAGGCCATTGTAGTTTGAATTCCCTAAGACTTGTTTTACAAGCTTGTAATATTCCATTTCATTCTAAAGAAAATAATATCTTTTGTACTGCTTGTTGCATGGGCAAAGCTCACAGGTTACCTTCTTCTGCTTCACACTCCACACAATATACACCGTTAGAATTGATATATTGTGATTTATAGGGAACTTACCCCAATTATTTTACTCTAGATTTCTCTTACTATATGTCATTTGTGGATGCATATTCTAAATTCACATGGTTTTACTTGCTAAAATCAAAATTCGAAGCACTTAACATTTTCAAACAATTCAACATGATCATCTTATTAAAGATGTTCAGTCTGATTGGGGAGGGGAGTTTAGACATTTCACCAAATTCTTATATGAGCTAGGTATTATCCATAGAGTCATTTGTCCTTATACTCACCACCAAAATGATGTGGTTGAAAGAAATCATAGACACATTGTAGATCTTGGCCTTGCCTTACTCAGTCAAGCATCTTTACCTGTCACTTATTGGGATTATGCTTTTTCTACTGTTCTTTATCTCATCAATAGATTGTCATCTGCTTCTCTTAATTTGAACGTTCCGTTTACAGTGTTGTTTAACACTTAACCTGACTACCATTTTTTAAAGGTGTTTGGGTGTGCTTGTTTCCCTCTTCTCAAACCATATCATGCTCATAAACCTGGGTTTAGATCCCAAGAGTGTCTATTTCTAGGGTACTCCACCACTCATAAAGGCTATAGATGTATCTCTTCCAGTGGTAGATTGTACATCTCTAAAGATGTCTTATTCAATTAAACTAGGTTTCCCTGCCTTGATCTATTTCCAAAATCAAGTCATAGTACTTCCTCATCTCATGGTGTCACTATATCACCTCTCCCTTTCATGCCCTCATATGTCGTTTCTCCCATTCCTATGTCTCCATCTACACGGTCTCCTACTACTTCCTCTCCCGCTGAGCACCCTGGAACCCACCCTTCTCCTTCCATGTCTGAGGCATCTTCTAGTTCCTCACCTGAAACTCCTTTTGTTGAGTCTCTGTCCTCTCAATCTTGTTCTTCCAACACTTCTTAGTCTGAACACTCTTTAGCCTCTCCTGTTTCTATTCTTACTGGAGCATTCCTCTGACTATTGCCCTTGTAAATTCTCATCATATGAAAACAAGGGTCAAATCAGGTTTCATTCAACCAAGACTTGATCCTAGGTTACTTCTTGACAATTCTGAACCCAAAAATATTAAGCAAACTCTTAGTGACTTGCAGTGGAAGTCTGCAATGCAGGCAAAGTTTGATGCTCTCATCAATAATAAAACATGATTTCTTGTTCCTCTCCCATCTCATGGACAAGCTATAGGGTGCAAATGGGTGTTTAGGGTTCTTTTGTCTGACACAACAAATAAACCAGACTGAAAATAAATTGCAGAAATATAAATAACACAGTTAGTTGGTAACCTAGTTCG
This sequence comes from Lathyrus tuberosus, assembly GCA_022829125.1. Classification (NCBI taxonomy): domain Eukaryota; kingdom Viridiplantae; phylum Streptophyta; class Magnoliopsida; order Fabales; family Fabaceae; genus Lathyrus; species Lathyrus tuberosus. The sequence continues at coordinate 13,420,774 of JALAZF010000120.1, read as the reverse complement.
GTGTAACATCACCTACATTTGGGGGCATCCAAGCCAGTAAGGAAATTCACTATGATAGCATTAGTTCAAAGCTAAACTCCCCCGTTTACAACTTATCGCCTAATAACTACCTTGTGCAACTTCTACCTAGAAACCCTCTAGATATGAGACCCACTCTCACTTTCTAATCAGTCACAATCTCAGTGACAATACCTCGAGAAACCAAAAAGAAGAAGAACACTCTTCCAACTACAATACTTAGTTTTTCTTACAAGCTTCAATTAAGAACAATACACTCTTGCTTAAAAGCTTTAGAGTGGACAATTAATAATACACAATTAGTCTACCTCAATGTATCAAAAGATACAAAGTGTGACATACAAAGTCACACTAAAGAGACTCTCAAAACCTAAGATTCTAAAACCTCCCCTTATTTTACAAAAGTGAAAAGTCGTATCTTCATTAGTTTAGGTCTTCTTTAAATAGTCTTCAGACCTCGTGGGCTTGGGCTCTTGAAGCGTAATTCATCAGGAATCTGAAGGTGCGAGAAAGACACAAGAAAGGGGGGTTTGAATTGTGTATTTACTCTTTTTGTAACTTTTCGCATCTTGTTAATTTGACGCTCAAGAACCTTCAATGTTCGTTGAAAGATTCTGATCTATTAACTAAAGAGTATGAGAACCGTAAAGGTTCTGTTCATAAGATACGAAACTCATAACTTGCAGTGCGGAAGCTTATCAGAGATAGGCTGCAAGGTTCTGACTTTGCTTAATATGAGGTTCTGATATTCAATGCAGAAACATAAATAGAGATACTAAGCAAGGAAGTAAAGGACACACGATATATCCTGGTTCACCATGCGGGCTAATCCAGTCCACCCTCCTCAGGTGATTTCGCCTTGAGCACAAGGACTTAATCCACTATAACCAAATCATTGATTACACTTGCACGGGAAACAGCCGGTGACTAACCACTTGCATAGCCGCACTGTGACTAACAACTCAATGAATTGTTCAGGGATCCAACAGGATATAACGTTCATTGACCGAGCAGACCCACTGCTGGGATTTCACATCTAGCCGTTCAGGGATTCATCACAATGAATATAATGCTACTGACCATATTTCAGGATTTTCCACAATGACCCTCAGCCATTGTCATCTCAAGCATCTGATCACCACGTGATCTACTCAAGGGCCTCAACTCACAGCTGAACCGTTCAGGGATCCCTTCAGGATATAACGTTCACTTGAGGAGTCTCAATTCATCTAGTTGAATTGGCAAACTAGAGATTACAAATTATGCTTCTTAATAAGCAAGTTTCTCCTAGGTTTAAGTACAACGAACACACGCATGTGTACAAGCAATTTTTGAGCAATCAGATCCTTGCTTTCCTAAGAAACTACAAAGATGTATTTAGATATTATGATTTTTGACATCTTGTAGATCTTCTTCTTCTTCGTCTTCTGGTTGAGCAAGCTTTGAGCAGCAACTCCTTGCTTTAGATCTTCAATGTAGCTTTGAAGAGAAGGTAGGTTGATGACTTGACTGATCTTCAATGTTGTCTTCTTCATCAACAGCTTCTGTTTGATTGTTGTTGTTGTGTTGATTTGTTCTTTGGAGATTCAACAATAATTGCCATGAGTGAAATAATGACAGCTTTGAATATTCTAAGTGTTACAACGAGAACTCATCGTTGTTGATATCTTCACACAATGACTTGGTCAATTTTATAGATGAACATTCAGTTCGTAATTCTACAAGTGATCGACACATCAGAAGCAAAAACTCTTTCCATTAAATAGCCAGTAGAAATATAGCCGTTAGAGAGTAATGTTGGCTGTTTGGAAAAGAGACGTTGTGATATAATGAGTTGTACTGACACATCTTCTTTTTGCAGGGGAGGAAGTGACCAGACATCTTTTCTTGGGCAGTGTGTACATTTAACTCACAATGGTAATATTTAGACTTCGAAACTTCAGTGGCTTCTGATGTTAATTTGATGAAGCATGAGTGGAGTCTTTATAGCAGAATATCTGATGCTTCAAGTCTTTCGTTAATTGAAGAAGTCCATTAGGAATCAGTCTTCAGAACTTCAGCACTTGGTCGTTAAGAGTGTTATCCTTTTGTGCTTTAAGTCTTTCGAATCTTCAGAGTCTTCAGAACTTCTTGTTTGAAACCTTGATCTTCAGAACTCGTCAGTCTTCAGATTCTTTCTGCACTTGGTCTTCAGCGCCTTCAGCCATCAGAACTTCAAGTCATAGGAGTCTTCAGAACTTTGGTTCTTTCTGAGTGTACTTCTTCAGAAGCTTCGCTATCTTCAGAATCTTAATCACTTTCAGAGAGCATCCACAAGAGCATTGCAACAGCAAACTTGGCATCCTTGGATCTGACTGATCATGACTAGATAAACAAGCGTTCTTGCTTCTCGCGACTTTAGTCACACATAGTAACTTCGCATATGTGTATATTCAATCATAGTACATCTAGCTGGTGTATGTTGGTTCTGATGTCTTTATTTCTTATGATCTGCACACAACACACGTTAGACCATAAAATGGTTCACAAATACTTATTGTTATCATCAAAACATAGATTGACTTGTAGAGACAATTCTTGCTCTCACAATTTCCCCCTTTTTGATAATGACAAAAACCAAGTATTTTGATTGAACATTTTATACAAGGTAATCACCAAAAACAAACAAATTTAGAGAATGGAACAACAGCTCCCCCTGAATGAGTTATCCTCAAAGCTTTATCTGAGATCATCTAGGATTTTATATAATCCAAAGATATACAGAGTAACAACTTGAGTTGCCATAACAAAAATAGAAAAGAGTTACTCTTCTATCTTGTCTTTAAGAAAACTATCAGTCTTTAGCTTCTGGACTAGTTCAACAGAACTTTCATCTTCAGATCTTCAGAACTCAGTTTCCTTTGTTGTCATATCAAAGCTTGTTATCTTCAGAGTCATCTGAAGTATTTCTACTTTTCAGTAGATTCAATTGAGCACAGAATTAGAGCAGTTATGCGATTGATAAACATAGCTTCGCTGTATATCAGAAACTGTCTTTTGAGATACTCCCCCTGAGTTTCAGGCTATATGAAGATTTTAGATTTTGCATTTTAGTCTTCTGGGTAGTCTCCTCCTAATTTCCATAAGTCAGATATTAGGATCTTTCAGAATCGAAATTCAGCGTTTCTAAATTTAATCACCAGTGTTGATCATGACTTTTCAGAGTTTGACTTTGAACACATGTTTATTTCAGACCTTGTTATTGTCACAACTCAGTTAAATTATCAAAGCTTGATTTTTTGATCAGATACCAATTGAAGATTAAAACTCGTGATCAATCAACGCTTGATTCTGAATCTGGTACATCTTGTTTTAGTCGTATGTAAAAAGATGTGCTGACTCTTATACCAGAGTTTGTTGATTCTGATGCTGAAGGAGTTCTTTTGATATTACTTTGAAGAGTATTTCCTTTGTGTGCTGATAGGATACCAATGAAGGTACTTTGACAGTAATCCACAACTTTGCTTTGATTGAGAGTCTGATACTAATCTTTGTGTACTGAATCTGATTTCCAATTAATGATTTAATCTGATACCAAATCGTCTTTATTTCAAATGGTTCCTGATAGAATGGTTTCTTGCTTGGATCTTTAATCCAGATCTTCAGACAGTTCTTGACTTCTGATTTGCACAGATCTTCTGAGTGAGCATCTTGAAATGTAGATTTTGCCTTGACTGCTTTCAGAGTTTTCTTACAGATTCTGATTCTTCTTAGACAGCTTTTATTCTATGATCGTAGTTCTTCTTCTTATCCTGTCTTTAGAATGCCTAGTGAACTTGTTTAGAGTTCCTCGGATAACATCAAACAACAAACGTTAGTAGTAACGCATTTTATAAGAGTACTTTGTTTGAGTTCTGCATTCTTTCAGATTTCCTTCTTTCAATCAAAATCAATAAATATATTTCTCCCCCTTTTTGACATCATCAAAAAGTGTCAGGGCATATGAGCATGTAGTCATTTATATTCAATTTAAGCATTTTGAAATTTAAGCATGTAGTCATTTATATTCAATTACAGAGACACAGAGTCATTTTAAACATTTAGAAGCATTTAGACTCATTTAGGGAAACACATCTAGCGATGGAAGCCAAAAGTGTTCAGGTAAAGGACGTGAAATAGTGTTCAGGTACCTTAAAGGCAACTAAATTTCATTATGGCGTAGATACTCAGAGGAACAATTAGACATAACCAATAAGAAGCTCATTAAATCGGCTAACTGTAGTCAAACATAGATTAGATAGGGATTTAAACACAAACATATAGATACGGATTTGGACTTGACAAAAACAGGTTCTTATAAGAGAAAAACTTTTAGAGTTACGTATTTCCGTGTTATGAAGGATTGAGATGTTCCTTACTGGTTAATTAGTTGAACAACTGTATGCGTATTTCAAGAGAATTGAACAGCTGAGAAATTTCTAGTAAGAAATAGGGAAGTAGTCCTTTGTACGCGATTTCCTAGATGGGATAAATTAATGAGTTTCTTTTAATTTAGCCACTTTGATTACTAATGCTGGTTAAATTTACTAGGAGACAAATAAGACATTTCCATTAATTCAATGGTGATTGTACATAACGATTTAAAGACAAAACATAGCAACTGCTAATTGAACATCACCACCTTAATCATCAGAATCCTCAACACTATTCATGGTTTCACAACTGATTTCGACATGAGAAGTACGAGGTTCAAGCCTGATAATTAAATCCCAGGCCTTTTCTTGTAGAAGTATTTCCGGAATTATTCTTTCGTATGGGATGAAAGCCTGTACCTTGTTTCTGGAGATTTTGATGGAATGTTTCATATGATTAAAAATGGTTTTAGGGAGATCAATTTCAACATGATGTGTTAGAAGAAAGATAAGGATTCTGTCGTTGTGCGTTAGGATGTTCTCAGGAGTCATATGAGGACGAAGGTTGGTCAGAGAAAATTTGAACTATGCTTTTGGAAAGGGGAGAAGCTTTTCAGGGTTGTTTGGTTCGTAAGGTACTGAATCGTCAAATAAGATTTTATACTGATCCACCAGGCTTAGATTTGATTGATAGTCATCAATCATAACACCGGAGGAAATGCAACCAGTGATTTTCTCTATCGAGGAGACAGAGATAGCAATGGGTTGAAGGTAGACTTCCGACCAGATGGTTTTTCCATCGTTACTAATTCTGGCAAATTTCCAGAATTTAACTAGGTTTGGATAGATGGGGCCATATAGGAGAGTGTAATAGCCTTGCCAAGATTGGGCTTGCATGCTTCTGAGTATCTCCAAACCATTGTCTCCCGGATGGGCAAGGTTGAGTTTCTTTTCAGGAATAAGATGTAGATTTTCTCTGTTTCCAAGGAAGGTTGGTCCAATCCTTTGAGAATTCATTGTTCTTAGTGAGTTTAGAATTTTGAGAGTTGAGAAACGAAGACGGAGAGAGGAATCCTACCTTTTATGGGTGAGTTAGGGTGAAGTGTGATGATTGTTTTTGGGAATAGGATTTGATTTGTTATTTAGATCTTAGATATATAGAGAGATGTAAACGCGTGTAGCTAAAGAGACGAGTTAGTTGTCTATTTATTGGGAAGGATACTTAGAGTTAATGATGGCTTTTCGATGATTGGTCAATGAGTCGGATACATTAATGATGGTAATAATTTTGAGAAAAAAATTTTAATGGGTTAATATTTTTTAAGTTTTAACTGTAAAATTCTAATAAGGTTTATTATCTATGTAACATTTTATTATTTAAGGAGAGACTTTAATTAATGATCATATATTTGATAATACGTTTTTCTTAAATAGTCTAAGGATAATTGAGTACAAACAAAACAATTAAAGGAAAATTAACATGGTTTCTCTAGTCACTAAAGACTTCACAATATGTCTTTAACAGACAGTTTTCTGGAAACTCTTCAGGACCATCTTCTTCAATTCTTTCCTTGATCATGTCCACAATTCCATCTCTGAAGAAAATCTCAGACAAAGCTCTTCCATAAGGAATGTAGGATTTTGTGAGGTTTTGAGACTCAAGAATGGTTTTCCAGAGACAGTTGAAGATTGAGTGTGGTAAATTTATCCGAAAGTTATTCATTAGTAAATAAATGAACTTATGGTCGTGAAATCGAATTAGATTATTGCTATCTATTCTGGGAAGAAAGTTTGACAACATAAGTTTGTACCAGGCTTTTGGAGTTGGTAGGAGATTCTCAGGATTGTAGGGTATGTATCTGGAAGATAAGTCGTGAAAGGATGCAAAATTTCTTGCAGGAAAGAAATTGTGTTTGTCAAAATTAACATGAATTCCAACATCCTCACATCTAGTTGCAAGGATCACTGAGAATAGGTTGATGTCAATAGGGATTTCAAAAACATAGGAAGTGATGCAATTTCTTTCAACATCAAGATCGGCATGTTTCCAAAATTCTTTGACCAGGTTTACATAGATAGGTTTTTCTAACATCATAGAGTACCTAGTCCATTGTTGAGTATACAAAATATCTGCTATACTACATGCAGTGTCTCTTGAGAGTGAAGGAGTACTGAATGAGAATTGTTTCTCAGGAATAAGTTCAAGAAGATTTGGATTACCGAGAAAGGTTAGTGGAGGCATGATCGTGGATGGATAAGGAGGCTTAGAGTTTTAGGGTTTTGAGTATAGGAGCATGAAAGGGAGACGTGACTTTATAGAGTAAGAGATAGATTGAATTATGCCTGGTCTAGGGAAGATATAGGTCAGTTCAAAAGATTTTAGTAGGATTAAGTTGTCAGAGATATGTTGTGGTTTCAATAGATTCGCAATTATTATTGTATTCTTTTGCGTGTAGTTTTTGTTAAAGGGTTTTCTTCTATTTAACAATTTCTTTTATCTATGCTTCACAGATTTTCTATTGGTTGAATATTTTCCTAAAGAAACATGTAAGGATTCCTAAATAATTACCTAGTAAAACATGTGTCGCTCCTGGGATTTTCATCCAGGTACAAATGCGAAAGTGGCGCGGAAAACAGAGTCGCCAGCCGTGTAAATTTATCCCAAGAGAGGGAAAGGGAACACCGCACAAACCTGAGGAAGAGGGAAAGGAATGGCCATCGCAACCATAGCCTGGGTTCGGGAGTCGGTTACGCGAGGGGAAGGTGCTAGCACCCCACGCGTCCATCGTACTCGATGGGATCCACGCTTGTTGTCTATACTAAGGGTGAGTTATCCTAACATCTATGGCTACACTAAAACGGGGGAGGGGAAAACAAAGACAGACTCGGTAGTACGTCGTCGTCCTAGGCCTACGTACCCCCTTTGTGCAATGGGGAATTCAGAGTCAACGTAGTTCGGACCAAGTTCTTTTTGTGTTTTTTATGAGCAATGTTAAGTTCGCGTCCGGCAGTTAGGGTCGATGCCTGTTTGCGACTCAGACGGAAAGTAACGTGCCCTTTTTGGAAATAGCCTTTAGTTTGACAATCCCGCAGGATAAAAAGGTTTGAAGTTTGTTTGTATTTTTTTAGGACAGAAGTGACTTGAGTTAGTTCATAACTCAAATTGAACCAAAGTCTATGACACGGGAACGAATGTGTCGCATGGTCGTCCCCAATGGGACGTATACTCAACACTCTAGAAGAGAGAAGGGGGACCCCTCAATCTTCATTTCCTATGTTTAAGGCTTGTGTGCAAGGTAAGTTTACCTTATTAAGTATCTTAGTGATGTTATGAGATGAGAAGAGGGACTCAAGAGAAAAGAAAAACACTACGGGGAGAATCTATCCTAATGTTATCATGCAAAGATGGCCCTAAGGGGAGGTTTGACAACAGCCTAAGCCTAAAGAAAAGAAAATATGAGAGAAAGAAATAGTGAGAGTGGACATGGATAACTATCCACACCCTCAAATGACTTACCTCAGCCCCTGCATAAAAGGTTAGTACAAACAGAAATAAGTGACGATAAGACGAATGAAACCCAAACAAATCACAAGCCAAAGAGAAATGATTATAAACCAAGTGAAATTCAACCAAGATAGAATGTGGATGACCTAAACATGAATTATGAAGTCAAAGAAGCAAACCCAAATGATGGCACAAGTGCCTTCTCAAACAAGTAGTCAGACATGATCAAGGATGTGCATACAAGAAGATCTCAAACAGAGAGCAATCACATAATTAGTAAGACATCTTCTAAAATTACTAAATTAAAACCCAAAACACCCCAACCAGATACAAACATCATATTAAAGACTCATGCAAAAATTCACAAGATAGGTCATCCAAACAATTATGCAAAGTTCAGACAAGAAACATGATTCAATCTGCAAAAGGAAAGGACTAAAATGCAATATGAAATGATTTTAAAAATGAGAGAAAAGTATTTTAATGCAATTCAATATGTTGATGAAACAATGCAAAAAGAATGAACTCAAAAGGTTTTATGGATGATGAGAAATAAAATAGACAAGTTAGGGTGTGCATAATAAGAACAATTCAAGAAATCATTCAAATAATTAATTTAGATGATAAAAATAAAATAAAAATAAAAAAATAAAATTTGGGAAAATTTTATAAAACTATAAACATGCTTCATGAATTTTTTGGGATTTTTTTTTATGCAAATAACTATTTTTAAAAAATTTAAAATGAAATGCGATAATTAAATAAAAATAAAAATAAAGAAATAAGCATGGGGGTGTATGCAGCAATAACTCACGTTGAAAATTGAAATGGGCTGGAAGGTGGGGGTGCGAACAAAAGGCCCAATCCAAAAATCCATCAGAAAAATAAAAAAAGGAAAAAAAAGTTCACGTGTGACCCAGTCAACTACGTTGACTCCAAAATCACCTTTAGATCAATCTAACGCGCCATGATCAGTCAACACAATCTCCAAGTAATCATGATAGAGGGCTTAGATCTATAGCACACCACAAACAATGTGCACACGCGTACACAGGATCATTTAGAAACTAAAAAACAACACATGATCAGCACATGGGGAACTTAATGTGTTGGCATTATTATGGCCATCAGATGGATCCAGCGTCCCAGATTAAGTCAACAAAACCAATTATTATGCAAGATGGATGGCCAACAAATAATCCACACATAAAGAGAATCGAACGGAACAAGTTATGGTTCCAAAACTTAAAACTCACGATGCAACCAAATTACACGTCCAAACTCAAAACAAAATACATAGGCATCATCAGTGACATCCACAGATCATTATGCATGTCAAAAAATAGAGTTTTAGGATCATGGAAAGTGTTACCAACCTGAGATCACGCAACCTTTGCCCTTGCTATTAGCTGCAAATGATGATTGCTTCGTGCTCTAGGGATCCCAAGGGTTCAGATGGTGAAAGAAGTTTTGGAAAAGCTCTGCTGGATTGTAAGATTCGAATGAATCAAACTTTAGGGTTGCAAACTTTGTTCTCCTCAAAATCACCTATGTTCTCTCCCAACCATGCATGAGTAACTTTAAATACTTAGGGTTAATCCACTGATGATCACTTAGGTCTTAATCACTCCTTGGTTAAAGAGTTTTGGGCCATTTGACAAATTTGCATAATGTGAAATACACCCTCCTCCATGCATGTACACCCAAGCATTCTATGATGGATCATTTATATTTCAATTGCTAATCACACCTGTATGGAATTTGGGCCTTCAGATGTTTTGGTTCATGAGTTTTCAATGATCTTGCAATTTTGCATAATGGAAAATAAGTGATGAAGAAACCATGGATCCACTTGATTCAAAGGCCAAAAATGACCCTTATGGATTGTTCTTTGATTTTAGAATGTGCCTTGAAGCAATGGAACCAATTATAGGTCACTATGTCCCAAAATGCAAAAGTTGTGAAAATGGAACCATAAGGAAACCCTAAAAACCACCTTGCGTTCTTTTGATCATAACTTGAGTTTCACAAATGATATGGAGACCATATAGTACTTGTTGGAAAGGGGAGAAAAAGATCTTCGACTTTCATGTTTGAGGAAAATTCATTTGAAGCTTCTTTGATGATGAAAAGTCAAGTTGAATGTAATGTAAGAACTTGCCCAAAATGGAAACTTTCAAATTATAGGTCATTTCCATATTTAGTAACTTTTTGTACCAACCCTTGATTCTTGATAAATGGTATGAAACTTGACTCTTGAAGACCATATGAGGATGTGAGACCTTGAAAACCTTGAAGAGAACCTCAAAATTTCACAGTTGACTTCCCCTCTCACTGTTGACTTTTCCTGATTCCCAATCCATTGGCCAATTGAACTTCTCATGAACCAAACTGATGGACAATCTTCCATTCCTAGATACTTAGGGACCCAAGGAATACCATGGAACCAAACCTTGCCCAAAAAATCAGAAATAAACTGACTTTATAGCAAACCCTAATTTTGGTACCCTTAGTCTAGGAGGAAATAGCACAGTCTCCAAATCCAAATTCCTCTGAATATGATGTGTATCCTCTCCAACAAAGATAAGATATGCCATTTGGTGATGATAAAAACCCAAGAAGCTTGCCCATTGGAGCAATAAACCCAAGAATCTCAAAACCCTAATTTCTGCACTGGTTAGGAGAGAGTGATCCACTTGAGATCTCTTGGACAATATAAGGACTCTTGCTTGACCCTTTTCTCCTCTTGAACTTGCCTCAGGCACCTTGGCCCCATGCTAAAAACCAATGATATGCACACATGATAATGCAAAAATGAAATGAAACATAAGCCAGTTAGTACTTAAAGTAAGAGAGCAAATTTTGGGGTGCTACAGCTGCCCCTATTCAATCAACTTGGTCCTGAAAGGGTGATAGCAACGGCTCTCAGACCTTCAAGGTAGAAGGTGATTGAATACAAAAAAGAACCCAGAAATTTGCAACCTGTGGATAGATACAAAATGAAGTGCTAACGAGGACGCCCGAAGACGAACTCGAAAGGGTAGACCGACCGAAGGCAGACTACGCTCGGAGATAAAGTGAAACAAACTCTTCTGAGTTATGCCATCTCTGCTGAGAAAGAGAACTGGGTTTCACGAAATAAGTCAGACGAGAACTGACTACCATAACAATAGGTCAGACGATAACTGACTACCAGGCGAGAACTGGATTTACCAAAGAGATGTCAGACGATAACTGACTACCAGGCGAGAACTGGGTTTACAAAAGAGATGTCAGGCGAGAACTGACTACCAGGTGAGAACTGGGTTTACACCAAATAAGTCAGTCGAGAACTAACTACCAGACGAGAACTGGATTTACAGAATAAGTCAGACGAGAACTGACTACCAGACGAGAACTGGGTTTCACCAAGTAAGTCAGACGAGAACTGACTACCAGACGAGAACTGACTACCAGACGAGAACTGGACTTACAAAGGAGATTGGCCAATCCAAGGCAAACTCCTAACAAAGATACGGTCGTGAACCGAAAGGGTGAGAGGTGAAATCAACGGACTTACAACCCACAGATAAGGTGACTCCGCTGGGGAAACGAGAAGTCTAAATAAAAGACTCTGCCAGGGAGCACAGGTAGGATGAACCAAAATCTCCTGAGTTATGCCATCTCTGCTGGGAAAGAGAACTGGCAAGGAAAGCATCAAACCTGGCTTATGCTTCGAATGCAAATGTTTGAATTTTGTCGTAATGCTCCACGCGAAGTGGAAATGCTACGCGTTTGAGGATGCAATGCAAATGCTTATGATATGCAAAAGGGGTTCCTCCGGCAAAATAAATGCTGGAGAGAAAAGATCAATTCAGCTGGGGATGACAAAAATAAATTGTCCTCTGAATCCAAGAACTCTGCTGAGAATGACCATGCTGACCGACCCTTTGGATCCACAACTTCTACTGGGGATGAAATCCCAAAAAAACCTCCACACTACCGGGGGTTACACATGTCCTTTACTGAAGGTAACATCAAAAACCTGAGATTTCTCCTCTGTTGGAGGAGTTGAGAATGAGTGCCAATAACGGAACCGAAAGTTTGTTACTGAGGATTGCCAATAACAGGTGGGCTTAGGACCTGTTGGGGAATGCCAGCCCATAATACCATCCTGCTTGGGGAAAACAGCCCATAATACCATCCTGCTTGGGGATACTGCTGAACCTAGCCTGCTGATGGGAGAATGACTTTACTCTCACCTTGCTGGGGATTATAACATAACGTTGTCGGTGAAAGTACACTTCCTGACTGGATGGGGAAAGTGAACACCTGATTCTGTGGGGAGATAACGTCTTGATCCGGAGAAAATACTTCCCAAGTCTCCTGCTGAGGAAGGTCTGCTCTGCTGAGGAAAGGTGCAATCTCAATGCTGGGGAGAGCAAACTGCTGGGGAAATACAATCTTGTTGCCATCCCACCTGACCTATCTCTACGGACATAGACGGCCCTTTGAACTTTCCACTTGCCCCAGACCACCAGGTCTAATGGAAAAATCATCTTAAGAGGATTTTATAGAAGACCGGGCGTTCGCACTGCCCCAGGGTCTTCAAACTCTCGGAGAGATTTATCAGATCTTGACGTAACTGCCCCAGACTTCATAATCCATGAAGTACATTACCTCGAAAGGAATTGTAATGACTCGAAAATACTCTGTCCCAGTATTCTGAACTTTGAAGAGGTGTTTTCAATTAACCATTTTCAGGAGTGGACAATCCCTCATGCTCTAGAGGTGGCCTGCCCCAAGTCTTGAAGGAACTTTTCCCCTGACCGATCTTACAGAGATTTGTCGAATCGACCTAATTGCCCCTGTTCGGCTGCTTTAGGGAGAGTTTTCAACGTGATTGCTCCAGATTAGCTGCATCTTATCACCATTTATTGGGAACCCCCAGGCCGCGCACAGTCTCTTGGCCACATACCCCTTAACATGATTGTCCTTCGAAGTTTTCACCATCTCAACTTGGCGTGATCGAGCTTCTCGACTGTCGTTCATCGTGTAAGCTTCTTGGATATCGAACACATGCAAGCAGAAAATGTTTATTATGAGAATGACAATTCTAATGCAACACCCATGTTAACCTTGAAGCTTTATTGAAAATGCGTCGCCAAGCTTTGTGAACGCATCCCTAGCCGGGATGCGACCTTGATTTTTGAATGGCAAAACAATGCGCACATTCAATACCAACCAATCTTATTAGCACAACTCATAGGAGTCAGGAATGCTATCCTATTGAAGTACGCTTTCGGAATAAACCCTGTTTCAATTAGGACTTTTAAGGGTTGTAACGTGGTCTGGTTCACGGCTTCGGAAAAAAGGATTTATGGCTCAAAATTTATCGGCGCCCACCCACTCTTCATGATGTTCTCCAGTCCTATGTTCAGTTGATCTGACACAAACGCTCATCTCTCAAAAGGTTTACGATCTTTAAGGAACCTATGCCACTAATGGTTTGGCACCTAAGGAGGTTTTGGAATGACAGCCACCCCTTTTTATCTTTTGTGTCTGTAATCACACGAATTTGTTCTTATCGAGGATTTTCTTTTGTAATCCTTTTCGTTTTTCGCTTTTTCTTTCTTTTGCTTTTTGATCCCTAATTTTTGCCTGGACTGACTCTTTTGAGCTTTTCGATTTTTTAAGTCCAGCGGGATGCCCTAACTTTTGCCTAAGTCGCTTGTTTTCAAGATTCGACTTAGCAGGCTTTCTTTTTTTTTTTATTCCTCTTTTGAACAAAGCGTGTGACACTGGTTGTCTTACTCGCTTGAAAGGGTTGTGACTGCCTCACTCCTTGATTGTTGATGGATAACCATTGTGGTTTCACATCTCTTGACCTCTTGACGGTGGGATCCTCAGATGCACACTCTCCTTGAAATTTGAACGCTTGGTCAAACTAACTGACGCCTACCCTGCCCCTGGGTTAAGTATGAGGGTTTTTTTTTTTACGAAAGAAGCTCCTACTTCAAGGCTCAAAGGGGTTAACGAGGGTCTATCTCCCTTATATCTCCAGTGTTTGTGAATTGGAAACAATGCCTGTACATCCTTAACAGGGTTTCATCCAAATGCGCACCATTAGAAATCTGCGCTCTTATTTCGTCATCCTCCCTCAAGAGTTCTAAACAAGAAAATTGGTATTGCAGTGCATATAAACATTTAAGAGTGAACACGAATGGATTACTTCAAGGAAAACATGCTCATTGTATTATGATCGTCATTAAAAACAAACAAGTTTCTACATGCATACAATGCTTTAACGAGAAATGAAAAACTACAAATGAAAATGCAATAAAGAAACTGATGACTGCCGTTGTTGAGAAGACTTGACTCCGGTTGGACTACTGGCTTTAGGAGACGACCCTTGAAGTCTTCAAATAGATGAGAGGTCGACATGCATAACTAAGTCTCCTTCTGGAAATGATATGTACCCTTTGTCAATCAATTGTTGCACTTTGGCTTGGAAGGCTTTGCAATCTTCGGTTGAGTGCCCCATAGATCCTCCATGATATCCACATTGCACATGGGGATTGTACCCCAGAGGGCATGGTTCTGGAACAGGCTTCAAAGTCTTAGGCTCCACCAATGAGTTTCGAACCAGGTGTGGCAAGAGTTGACTGTACGACATGGGAACTGGATGAAGAGAAGCATTCCTTCTTTCCAAGTTGTTGCGCGGCCTATGCTAATTCTGACGCTGATACTCCTGTTGTTGAGGAGCATAAGGTTGTTGGTACTGAACGACATTAGTCTCTCCTTCTTCTCCCCTGTAACGTTTCTTCGCATTTTCATAATAACCGGGAGCAACTTGAATCTTTCCCGTTTTGATGTCGTTTTCAAGTCTTTCTCCTGCCAATACAAGACCTGAAAATCCAGCTGACAAACATCCAACCAATTTCTCATAATAATGCCCCTGAAGCGTATCCATGAACATATCAACGAGCTCTCTTTCCAACATCGGAGGTTGAACTCGGGAAGCCAATTCACGCCACCTCTGGGCGTACTCTCTAAAGCTTTCATTGCTCTTTTGAGACATATTCTGCAGCTGTGTACGATTGGGAGCCATATCAGTGTTATATTGATAGTGTCTAATAAATGCCCCTGCCAGCTCTCTCCAACTACGAACGTCTTTCCTCTCTAGTTGCATATACCATTCCAGGGATGCCCCAGATAGGCTATCTTGAAAGCAATGCATCATCAACTTTTCGTTCTTTGCGTGAGCAGCCATTTTACTCGTGTATGCCCTGACGTGAGTCCTTGGGCAAGTCATACCATTGTACTTTTCGAAGGTAGGAGTCTGAAACTTGTGCGGGATAACAACGCCTGGAACCAGCCCCAAATCCTCTAAATCCATACCCACAGAATCTTGATTGGCAATACCCCTCAGTTGTTCCTCAATCAACCTGAATCTCTGATCAGTGTCAATCTGGGAACCAGCATCCCCACCTGGCACAGAGAATGCATCATCTTGAATATCATCAAACTGACGGCCATGAATAGCACAGACACCAATACCACCTCCCCCGACATTTTCAGCCCCGCCCAGAGGGATCACAACACCAGAAACAGGAATATCTCCGCCCGGAAGGCCATTCTGAACATTAGTACCAGTAACACCAGTATGGACTCCTCCATGAAGGACAGCTTCGTCATCAATCCTTGCAATCAGTGGTTGGACAACAGTTTTTAAC
The DNA here is from genome assembly GCA_022829125.1 of Lathyrus tuberosus. Lineage (NCBI taxonomy): Eukaryota > Viridiplantae > Streptophyta > Magnoliopsida > Fabales > Fabaceae > Lathyrus > Lathyrus tuberosus. The sequence goes on along the minus strand of JALAZF010000120.1, from coordinate 13,405,145 downwards.
TGCTCTTGGCCCTGAGCAACCCCTTGCATTAAATCCATGAATTGGTTCATGCGGGTCCGCATCTCAGTCATCTCAGCTTGTAGTTGATCCATGAGTCTTTTCTGATCTTGTCTGGTAGAATACCGGTGAATGTGTTGATCTACAATCCTGTACTGAGGAGGAGAACCAAGTAAGAACGCCAGAGATAAACACTTGTTATGCAAAATGATTATGGATATGCGAATGCAAATGAACATGTTTAAAAATTCGCAGGGCGATCCACCCTTTGATTCCAGTTTAATTTCAAAAACCAGAATCAAAGTTAGGATGCAACCCTACAAATAAATAAACATGTTGGGATGCAAAATGATGATGCAAATGCACACATGGGATCAAGGATGCCACACAGACTGGACAACTGTTGCACTGAACCAACTGAATTATCTCAAATATCTGCCCAAATACCCAGAATACCAGAATAACCATAGTACCACACTGATAAATCGGCTGATCGGAAAATCGGGTATGTTGAAGGTCACAGTTACCTGCAAACCTGTAAACACCCTGCCCTCTCACATGTGGGTACTAGAAAGCCGAGGATCCTCAATATCACGGGCTCTCAGGTCGAGAAATGATGATACATTCACCATTTCTGGTTTGGCATCATCACCAATCGAGGAGGCCTCAACTGATTCCCCTAAAAAAGAAAACATCCTATGGAAAGTCCTCAGTTTCGGCACTGAGGTCGAGAAGCAATAGTACATTCATCACTCGGGGTACAGTACTATCGCCAAACGAGGAGTGCTTCCACTAATTCTTTTCCAAAAGGAAACCCTATAGCAAGTTCCCAGCATTGGGTCCTCGGATCGACATGTGTAATGGGTTTGCCATTTCTGATCTGCCATTATCACGTCTCAGGAGGAGTGCGGTTACTGAGTTCTCGGGAATGGTCGCCAGAGTCGACAGCTTTCCAGGTTACATTCAATCATCTGCACCAATGCGCAGGATATAACATTACCAAAGAAAACCTCGTCTGGATGTGGAGTTTTCATGTATACTACGTCTGGCCAAATGCCACACGAGTCACACTACTTGCCACGCTAATCCTACGTGTATGCTCAAGCCTGGGTATTGGGCTTACCTCTCAGAACTCCCAACCCGCCAAACAAAAAAAAACAGTGCAGCAGCTGATAATAATATGCAATGCAGTAAATGCGGTAGAAATAAAATACGACAAATAAAGCAAAACAAAAACAAAAACACCCAAAGAGAACAAAGACAAGCAAGCGCTAGGATAGACTCGCTAAAGTGGATGGACCAGCATAGGTCAACCAGAGTCCCCAGCAGAGTCACCAGCTGTCGCTCCCGGGATTTTCATCCAGGTACAAACGCGAAAGTGGCGCGGAAAACAGAGTCGCCAGCCGTGTAAATTTATCCCGAGAGGGAAAGGAAACACCGCACAAACCTGAGGAAGAGGGAAAGGAATGGTCATCGCAACCATAGCCTGGGTTCGGGAGTCGGTTACGCGAGGGGAAGGTGCTAGCACCCCACGCATCCATCGTACTCGATGGGATCCACTCTTGTTGTCTATACTAAGGGTGAGTTGTCCTAACATCTATGGCTACACTAAAATGGGGGAGGGGAAAACAAAGACTGACTTGGTAGGACGTCACCGTCCTAGGCCTACGTACCCCCTTTGTGCAATGGCGAATTTAGAGTCAACTTAGTTCGGACCAAGTTCTTTTTGTGTTTTTTATGAGCAACGTTAAGTTCGCGTCCGGCAGTTAGGGTCGATGCCTGTTTACGACTCAGACGGAAAGTAACGTGCCCTTTTTGAAAATAGCCTTTAGTTTGACAATCCCGCAGGATAAAAAGGTTTGAAGTTTGTTTGTATTTTTTAGGACAGAAGTGACTTGAGTTAGTTTATAACTCAACTTGAACCAAAGTCTATGACACGGGAACGAATGCGTCGCATGGTCGTCCCCAATGGGACGTATGCTCAACACTCTAGAAGAGAGAAGGGGGACCACTCAATCTTCATTTCCTATGTTTAAGGCTTGTGTGCAAGGCAAGTTTACCTTATTAAGTATCTTAGTGATGTTATGAGATGAGAAGAGGGACTCAAGAGAAAAGAAAAACACTACAGAGAGAATCTATCCTAATGTTATCATGCAAAGATGGCCCTAAGGGGAGGTTTGACAACAGCCTAAGCCTAAAGAAAAGAAAAGATGAGAGAAAGAAAAAGTGAGAGTGGACATGGATAACTATCCACACCCTCAAATGACTTACCTCAGCCCCTGCATAAAAGGTTAGTACAAACAGAAATAAGTGACGATAAGACGAATGAAACCCAAACAAATCACAAGCTAAAGAGAAATGATTATAAACCAAGTGAAATTCAACCAAGACAGAATTGGATGACCTAAACATGAATTATGAAGTCAAAGAAGCAAACCCAAATGATGGTACAAGTGCCTTCTCAAACAAGTAGTCAGACATGATCAAGGATGTGCATACAAGAAGATCTCAAACAGAGAGCAATCACATAATTAGTAAGACATATTCTAAAATTACCAAATTAAAACCCAAAACACCCCAACCAGATACAAACATCATATTAAAGACTCATGCAAAAATTCACAAGATAGGTCATCCAAACAATTATGCAAAGTTCAAACAAGAAACATGATTCAATGTGCAAAAGGAAAGGACTAAAATGAAATATGAAATGATTTTAAAAATGAGAGAAAAGTATTTTAATGCAATTCAATATGTTGATGAAACAATGCAAAAAGAATGAACTCAAAAGGTTTTATGGATGATGAGAAATAAAATAGACAAGTTAGGAAGTGCATAATAAGAACAATTCAAGAAGAAATCATTCAAATAATTAATTTAGATGATAAAAATAAAATAAAAATAAAAAAATAAAATTTGGAAAAATTTTATAAAACTATAAACATGCTTCATGAATTTTTTGGGATTTTTTTTTATGCAAATAACTATTTTTAAAAAATTTAAAATGAAATGCGATAATTAAATAAAAATAAAAATAAAGAAATAAGCATGGGGGTGTATGCAGCAATAACTCACGTTGAAAATTGAAATGGGCCGGAGGGTGGGGGTGTTGTTGAATGCAGAATAGGGCAAGCAAGCAAAAATATTTATTTTCTGAAGAATTCCCTCCGGGATTTATGTCGTGTCCACAGAGATCGGTTCGAGGGAAAGAATGTCGTTCGACAATCTCTCGCGTTAATGAGTTTGGATTAAAATGGTTTACAAGTAAAAACAAACAGAAAAGTAAAGATGAACATAAAAAGAGTACATTCTTTGAAGAGAAGAAACCTATCAAGCATGAATATACACTACTCAGAACAAACGTAAACCTATCAATTGGTCGCATTCAACATACAATACTCATCAAAATCATCACGTATCGCTCACAACAAAGGTTATGTCTAACGCACAGTTGAGAGAGCAACCGTATTACTCTCGTCGACGCTCTCGCGCACGACGCCTCGAAACACGGAAGACATTAAGTTCTGACACCATAAAGATTATTATCTAAATCTATCTCTAGAGTCTAGACAATAGATATCCATCCTTAATCAAGATTCATGATGTTTATCTCTAACACAACACAAATCCAAACATAAATGCAAAAAGATCGAGGAAGACATTGATAATGATTTGTAAAGCATCTATATTATACAACCATGATCAATACATGTACATAGGTTTAGAGTAACAATACAAACATAACCCACAAAATAGAGAAAAACATAGAGAAGAAATGGAGAAAAACCAAACATTTCTTGAGTTGTCGGCTCCAATTGATGAAGGATTCGACTTCGGATCATCCTAATGCATGCTCCAATGTGTTTTCTAGCCTAATTCTGGTCAAAAAATGCTATTGGATGGATTTGGAACTAAAAATATCAAACCCATCACTAAAAAATGATGAAAAATGGCTTAAATGGGCAAATCTGACTTTCCAGGTTCGCCTAGCGAGCCCTCGTTCCCTAGGCGAACGTAAACCGCCTTAAAGTTGAGTTTTTTCACGATTCTGGAACTTTTTGTTCGCCCCGGTTCGCCTAGCGAACAAGCTAGCGAGTGCTCGCTACGGGGGTTCGCCCAGCGAACATGACAGAAAACCAGAATTTGTTTTGACCATAACTCTTGAACCGTAACTCCGATTGACGCACGGTTTGAAGCGTTGGAAAGCTTATTCAATGCTCTTTATGAATATAAAAAAATACCATTGCTGGAACACCTACAAAAATAAATGAAAATCGATTAAACTCAATGATATTTACACGGTAACGCACTATACACCAAAAACGTAAAGTAAACGTATTTACACATAAAGTGGGGTTTATTCAACCAATTTTAACACAAAGTAAGGATAAGTGCAACAAAACTTATATACAAAAATAGGTACAATTTGCACTTATCAGGTGCGAACAGAAGGCCCAATCCAAAAATCCATCAGAAAAATAAAAAAAGAAAAAAAAAGTTCACGTGTGACCCAGTCAACTACGTTGACTCCAAAATCACCTTTAGATCAATCTGACACGCCATGATCAGTCAACACAATCTCCAAGTAATCATGATAGAGGGCTTAGATCTAGAGCACACCACAAACAATGTGCACACGCGTACACAGGATCATTTAGAAACTAAAAAACAACACGTGATCAGCACATGGGGAACTTAATGTGTTGGCATTATTATGGCCATCAGATGGATCCAGCGTCCCAGATTAAGTCAACAAAACCAATTATTATGCAAGATGGATGGCCAGGATCGTATGCACATGATAGTTAGCATGGGGTAATAAACACACAAACCAAAAATAAAAAACAAAAAATTAAAACGCGTGGCAACGTGAGGACCGTGGGATCAAACAATTGGACGGTCAGGATTTCGTCTCCTACCTCCAAACCCTAAACTCGCTGGAGACTGAACCAGACGCCGGAACTAGGGTTCCGGTCGTCTTCTCCGTTCACCTGCAACCAAAAAGTCACCAAAACACGCAAGCGAATATATGTTCTTGACCAGAATTCCACGAGGATTAATAATATCCCATCAAAAATCACAAATAATCCACACATAAAGAGAATCGAACGTAACAAGTTATGGTTCCAAAACTTAAAACTCACGATGCAACCAAATTACACGTCCAAACTCAAAACAAAATACATAGGCATCATCAGTGACAACCACAAATCATTATGCATGTCAAAAAATAGAGTTTTAGGATCATGGAAAGTGTTACCAACCTGAGATCACGCAACCTTTGACCTTGCTATTAGCTGCAAATGATGATTGCTTCGTGCTCTAGGGATCCCAAGGATTCAGATGGTGAAAGAAGTTGTGGAAAAGCTCTGCTGGATTGTGAGATTCGAATGAATTAAGCTTTAGGGTTGCAAACTTTGTTCTCCTCAAAATCACCTGTGTTCTCTCCCAACCAGTGCATGAGTAACTTTAAATACTTAGGGTTAATCCACTGATGATCACTTAGGTCTTAATCACTCCTTGGTTAATGAGTTTTGGGCCATTTGACAAATTTGCATAATGTGAAATACACCCTCCTCCATGCATGTACACCCAAGCATTCTATGATGGATCACTTATATTTCAATTGCTAATCACACCTGTATGGAATTTGGGCCTTCAGATGTTTTGGTTCATGAGTTTTCAATGATCTTGCAATTTTGCATAATGGAAAATAAGTGATGAAGAAACCATGGATCCACTTGATTCAAAGGCCAAAAATGACCCTTATGGATTGTTCTTTGATGTTAGAATGTACCTTGAAGCAATGGAACCAATTATAGGTCACTATATCCCAAAATGCAAAAGTTGTGAAAATGGAACCATAAGGAAACCCTAAAAACCACCTTTCCTTCTTTTGATCATAACTTGAGTTTCACAAACGATATGGAGACCATCTAGTACTTGTTGGAAAAGGGAGAAAAAGATCTTCGACTTTCATGTTTGAGGAAAATTCATTTGAAGCTTCTTTGATGATGAAAAGTCAAGTTGAATGTAATGTAAGAACTTGCCCAAAATGGAAACTTTCAAATTATAGGTCATTTCCATATTTAGTAACTTTTTGTACCAACCCTTGATTTTTGATAAATGGTATGAAACTTGACTCTTGAAGACCATATGAGGATGTGAGACCTTGAAAACCTTGAAGAGAACCTCAAAATTTCACAGTTGATTTCCCCTCTCACTGTTGACTTTTCCTGATTCCCAATCCATTGGCCAATTGAACTTCTCATGAACCAAACTGATGGACAATATTCCATTCCTAGATACTTAGGGACCCAAGGAATACCATGGAACCAAACCTTGCCCAAAAAATCAGAAATAAACTGACTTTATAGCAAACCCTAATTTTGGTACCCTCAGTCTAGGAGTAAATAGCACAGTCTCCAAATCCAAATTCCTCTGAATATGATGTGTATCCTCTCCAACAAAGATAAGATATGCCATTTGGTGATGATAAAAACCCAAGAAGCTTGCCCATTGGAGCAATAAACCCAAGAATCTCAAAACCCTAATTTATGCACTGGTTAGGAGAGAGTGATCCACTTGAGATCTCTTGGACAATATAAGGACTCTTGCTTGACCCTTTTCTCCTCTTGAACTTGCCTCAGGCACCTTGACCCCATGCTAAAAACCAATGATATGCACACATGATAATGCAAAAATGAAATGAAACATAAGCCAGTTAGTACTTAAAGTAAGAGAGCAAATTTTGGGGTGCTACAACATGCTATGACAAATTTGAAAGAATTCTAATTAAGGCATCTCATGAATTTAACAGATTATTATTAAAAAGAAAAGTGTACCTTAGATTTTTCAGACTTGACTGAGTGCTTTTTGTCTTGACTTTGGTCTTCATTCTGATGAATTTTGAAATCTTCGTATTTTTACATGAGTGCATTCTTCTGAGCTTTTGATCAGCTTCTTTTAGACTTGGCTTGCTTTAAGAGAAAGTTGAAGGTTCTGAGATTCTTCAAGATACGCCTGCGTTCAGAGGAATGTGAAGGTTTCCTTGGACTATGATTCTGGTTGGAATCATAATTTCTTTCTTTTTCTTGTTCATCCTTGTCCGCCAGTTCTCTAGGTTATAATAACCGAGATTAAGACTTAGCATGATCAGAGTGACCACTTAATCTAAACTCATCCAATTACATGCAATCCTTTTGGTAAGGCGATGAAATGAATGTTCTGAAATAAAAATTGACACTCATATGCGTGGGAGCGGTACGGAGTGAACAATAAACTCTATTTGATGACCCCATTCATAGGCAACAGATTACATCTGTTCTTGATTCTTTCTCACTTCTCATTTCCTTGATCCATAGAACCTGTTTAGTTTCGATACAGCTCCTAAGATATGGATCTGAATCTTAAACAACAAACTTTGAGAATTGGTTGAGTTCTCCTTTCATAGCCAGAATTCAGTTTGTGTTTGTGAGAGTTTCTTTTCTTTGAAAGATGATTGATTTCACCAGTTCAGTGAGAACCTTTGAGAGATTATACGAGGAGGAATTATCATATCAGCATCTGACTTGTTCCTCAAGGTTGTTTCAGAACTTGTTCAGAACCAAAACATCATCATGCCTCATGTGTACATCACTAGACACGATTTACATGAACCTCTTGTTCTCACAATGATGATGAACTTATTTGGGCTTGTTCACACATATCTATGGGTTAACTAATTTCTTCAAATGAACATCATTAACATCATCTTTTTATGACATCAGTTGGAGAACCTAGATACCTGAAATAATAGCATCCAATTTCATAGCACAAGTGGTTCTGAGAACACTTGATCTGTGGAAAATCAGATTATCAACATTTGATCTTTACTAGGATGATATCAGGTTGTTGGAGCTTGATCACCGAACCAGTTAAGTGTTCGTTCGGAATCAACTGAACCTTTGGGGTTCAGTTCTCCATTGAATCTTTTGATCATTCCAGGTTCTAACATTGAATCATTTCTAATAATTTGAATTCTTCAGATTCCGAGTTTAACAAAATTCTTTCTGAAATTCAAAGTCTTAGAACGGCAATCTTTCTTCTTTACAAGAAGAGATCCAGAATGAGTTTTTTTTTTACGAGAAAGTCAAGGGTGGACCTAATCCGTTTCTTGAAAACATCTCAAAAACTCATAAAGGATTAATCTTCAGCAAACAAGATTTCTTGCTTTCTGATGATTCAACTTTTAATCATATACGTGGTTTTATCCACACGTATTTTCCAGAATGAGCATTCAACAGATACTTCCTTTTATCTGATGGATTTATCTTATCAACTGATTCTTCAACTTTAGTGAGGCTTCATCTCGAATCAGTGAAATACTCATGAAGTAATCGGATTGATTACAGTTTTGTACACAGTTAACTGCTGAACTGTTACAGAAATTATAAGTGGATTTCAATCTCAACAAGAGTACTTTTACGCACCACATCTGGATCTTTTTCTGACACTATTAAGTGTTTGATGTAAATCAATAACAGAACCGGAGCTCTGATACCAATTGAAGGTGTGAGAAAGACACAAGAAAGGGGGATTTGAATTGTGTATTTACTCTTTTTGTAACTTTTCGCAACTTGTTAATTTGACGCTCAAGAACCTTCAATGTTCGTTGAAAGATTTTGATCTATTAACTAAAGAGTATGAGAACCGTAAAGGTTCTGTTCATAAGATACGATACTCAGAACTTGCAGTGCGGAAGCTTATCAGAGATAGGCTGCAAGGTTCTGACTTTGCTTAATATGAGGTTCTGATATTCAATACAGAAACATAAATAGAGATACTAAGCAAGGAAGTAAGGACACATGATATATCCTGGTTCACCACGCGGGTTAATCCAATCCACCCTCCTTAGGTGATTTCTCCTTGAGCACAAAGACTTAATCCACTATAACCAAATCATTGATTACACTTGCACGGGCAACATCCGGTGACTAACCACTTGCACAGCCGCACTGTGACTAACAACTCAATGAATCGTTTAGGGATCCAACAAGATATAACGTTCATTGACCGAGCAGACCCACTGCTGGGATTTCACAGCTAGCCGTTCAGGGATTCATCACAATGAATATAACACTACTGACCATATTTCAGGATTTTCCACAATGACCCTCAGCAATTGTCATCTCAAGCATCTGATCACCACGTGATCTACTCAAGGGCCTCAACTCACAGCTGAACCGTTTAGGGATCCCTTCAGGATATAACATTCACTTGAGGAATCTCAATTCATCTAGTTGAATTGGCAAACTGGAGATTACAAATTATGCTTCTTAATAAGCAAGTTTCTCCTAGGTTTAAGTACAACGAACACACACATGTGTTCAAGCAAGTTTTGAGCAATCAGCTCCTTGTTTTCCTAAGAAACTACAAAGATGTATTTAGATATTATGATTGTTGACATCTTGTAGATCTTCTTCTTCTTCGTCTTCTGGTTGAGCAAGCTTTGAGCAGCAACTCCTTGCTTCAGATCTTCAATGTAGCTTTGACGAGAAGGTAGGTTGATGACTTGACTGATCTTCAATGTTGTCTTCTTCATCAACAGCTTATGTTTTATTGTTGTTGTTGTGTTGATTTGTTCTTTGGAGATTCAACAACAATTGCCATGAGTGAAATAATGACAGCTTTGAATATTCTAAGTGTTACAACGAGAACTCATCGTTGTTGCTATCTTCACACAATGACTTGGTCAATTTTGTAGATGAACACTCAGTTCGTAATTCTACAAGTGATCGACACATCAGAAGCAAAAACTTTTTCCATTAAATAGCCAGTAGAAATATAGCCGTTAGAGAGTACTGTTGGCTGTTTGGAAAAGAGACGTTGTGATATAATGAGTTGTACTGACACATCTTCTTTTTGCAGAGGAGGAAGTGACCAGACATCTTTTCTTGGGCAGTGTGTACATTTAACTCACAACGGTAATATTTAGACTTCGAAACTTCAGTGGCTTCTGATGTTAATTTGATGAAGCATGAGTGGAGTCTTTATAGCAGAATATCTGATGCTTCAAGTCTTCCGTTAATTGAAGAAGTCCATTAGGAATCAGTCTTCAGAACTTCAGCACTTGGTCGTTAAGAGCGTTATCCTTTTCTGCTTTAAGTCTTCCAAATCTTCAGAGCCTGTCTTTAGAGTCTTCATAACTTCTTGTTTGAAACCTTGATCTTCAGAACTCGTCAGTCTTCAGATTCTTTCTGTACTTGGTCTTCAGCGCCTTCAGCCATCAGAACTTCAAGTCATATGAGTCTTCATAACTTTGGTTCTTTCTGAGTGTACTTCTTCAAAAGCTTCGTTATCTTCAGAATCTTAATCACTTTCAGAGAGCATTGCAACAGCAATCTTGGCATCCTTGGATCTGACTGATCATGACTAGATAAACAAGCGTTCTTGCTTCTCGCGACTTTAGTCACACATAGTAACTTCGCATATGTGTATATTCAATCATAGTACATCTAGCTGGTGTATATTGGTTCTGATGTCTTTAGTTCTTATGATCTGCACACAACACACGTTAGACTATAAAATGGTTCTTTCACAAATACTTATTGTTATCATCAAAACATAGATTGACTTGTAGAGACAATTCTTGCTCTCACGGAATCAACTTGGAATCATAAGCATAATCTCCTGCACAAAAATAAGAATAAAATACAAACTTTCCTAAAAAGGCTCCACGATCCTTTTTTAAGAAAACCATCACATTCTGACAAAACAGAAGTCCCCATAATATCCCTATTTGGATAGCGCATACATGTGAAACAAAACACGCTTACAAATTACACTAAGAATACCAAAACAGTCATGTCTTAACTTTCTGGTATAACATGTCCTAGCACATGTCACAACATCATACTGAACATGATGTCTGACTATTATGGCAGAACATCTGGTTCAACATCTTGCTAATCAGCATGTTGTTTTACCAAAATGCTGCCAATCCAAAACCACAAAGCTTACAATCTCCCCCTTTGGAAAATTTTGGCTAAAACATCCTTTGCTGGAGAGAGGAATAAAATCACAATGAATAAGACCCAAGCTTCATGTAAATTTTGCACAACTTGTAAACATAAAAATATCAGAGATAAAATGCACCTACAACAACTCCTTCAGATGTCAGGAACCTCCAGAGATCAGATGTCAAGACATGTGGTCTGACATCACATCAACACATCTCCAACACATCAACCTCAAACAGGTCCATTTCTCCCCCTGTCACAAATAACCAATACTCCCCCTGAAGGGGAAAACGAAAATCACCTGACATCCAAACCTCAACTACCTCAGTTCACACATCCCTCTCAAGGGGAAACCCCAAAGCATAAGACAAATAAGCATGAACTATCCAAGTTCATGCATTAGAAATGCATACAACAGAAGCCACACATATTACTCAGAGTATCAGAGTAATAAATTAACATAGAGCATCCAAGGATCTCTACAACCACAACATGTCAGGACATGTGATTGCACATCATTGCCCACATATCTCACCTCAGTGGCAGCAGCACAAGCATGAAAGATAGGCATGCTCCCCCTAAATGGTTGCATACAAACATGACATAATGTCATGTCATCTGATCCAACATCAGAAACAGGAACTAGATTAACACTTTACTCCCCCTTTTTAGCCATAAATTGACAAAATGGAGTAAATGTACACAAACATAAATGGAAACACAAAGTAGCAAAGGCTACAAACAGTACTAATGGAAGCAAACACAAACCACCAGATGGAACCAAATATTGTCAGGGAATTATTATAACACAAACATAAAAAACAAAACAAAACAAAAAAACAAACCAACGGAAAAAAAAACTTCAATTATGGAGCTGGAAATCCACTCCAACCTCCTGAGTTAATGAAATTAACCCAATCTTCATCACCATCCTCATCAGAGTCATGATTTTTCTTGAAGGTCCTCATCGTTGTCACAGATGCCTTCCTTGTCTTAAATGCTCCAGTAGATGAGCCAGCAGATGTCCCAACTTTGGACTCATCCTTCTTCGAATCCGCACTCTAATCATTCTTGGCATCCATCACACAAGCCTTTGTAACATCAGTAGTTTTGGAATTTTGGCTCATATTGAAACAAGGCTGGGTAGACGACTGAAGAGATAAAGTTTTTGACCAAAAATGAGCAATAACCTTGCTAATATCGCCTGATTAGTCAAGGATATGACTGTTGAAAGAAGAGAAATTATCCTTGGTAACAGAGACATTCTCTTGTTTCCACTTTTTGCTTTCCAACCTTTGACTGCAGCATTTGAAATTACTTTCTCCATGTCATAGAAAAAACTGCTTTTCTTGAGAAACGCATGCACCCAAAAAAATGTGTTTCAGGCCTCCTAAACGGTATTTGCTATAACTCTTCATTAAAACCAATTCCCAAAACTCCCCTGACAGAATGAAGACCAGTCACAGCAATATTTTCCAGCTATGTAGAGAGAGAATTCGTGAAACTTCTGATTGAGACCAGCTTGTCACAGTACAATGTCATGACATCCTTTTTGACATTGTAACCTTCTAGTATTCACCTTATTTTAAGCACCAACTCCCTCAGCAAAATACAATTATATTCTTGCTTATCTAAAAGACAAGATTGGTTGTAAATGAAGAAACACCCTTAGACCACACAGAGGAATTATCTCAGAACCTAAAAACAGCACACAGTGAGAACAAAAACAGTTCCCTCTGGATTACATAGTTGAATAAATAAGCAAGGAGAAGCTGAACAGCTAAAGCACAATGTCAAGACATCTAGTCTGACATCACAAACAAAACAACACCAGCTACATGAGAACATGTAAGCTTTGTACAAACTGCAACTTTGCAGCAACAGATTAGACATGTACACAACTTTGAAATCACAACCTACTGCAAAGAAAAATAAATTCTCCCAAACAACAAATAACATTGTTCATATAGACATACCCATGCAATCATGAACTGTCCCAGTTCATATATCAGAGTCACACGCACAGCGGAAAAATAAACCTTAAACACATTTAAGAGAAACCAGAGTTCTCCAAAGCACTTCAGGCAGGCAAGATGTCATGCACATTTGGTTTGACATCAAGTACACAAACCACATTAGAAGAAATACATTTCCTCTTAAGCATCAACAACTAGAATGATGTCAGAACATGGCATCTTAACACCTCCAAAGATCACATAGAAATGCAGAGGTCATTTCCATGCTTCACTTCGTAGCATTACAATAGAACACCCAGAGAAATCATGGTTCTCTATAACATCAGGTATGCCATCCTGCACTACACATCAGAGCCTTCCTTTCAGTAGTGTCAAAGCCATCATCACCACCAGACTTGACCAATGCTCTACTCAAAACTCCACCAGAACTAGATATTTCAATTCTAAATCTGTTGGTGAGCACAAACTCCATATGATGAGCTCTCATGAATAATCTACTTCATTTTCTAGAGAGTTAATCTGCTGCAACGATGTTCCAACATTTGCTTGGACATTAGTCCCTTGAACCATTAACCTTGGTTCTGGACAACATTCATAGGATCTGTTATCATCATAGCAGCTCAGGCACATCCACTTGCATGGACTACTTGAGAACCAACATTTAAACACAGCAGTAAAGGAACAAACTGCAAAGTTAGATCAGAGACACTCAAAAACTCCACAAAGAGAAATAAACTCTTACACACAACAAGAACCTATAATACCCTAATTTTTACCCCTAAGATCCCACTTATCATTGCATCTCATACCACAAACAAGATCACTAGTATCCGTGTGTTTTTATTACTTGATTTATGTTTGTTTATGTTTACTAACCTCTAACCAAAATACCAAAAATATTTTGCAATTTTATTTGTTTCTTTTTTTCTTTGTGTGTTTAGGGTATAGCTGGGAGATTGTGTGGCTATTCAGTTGCGGTTAAAGTCAGATGGAAGTTTGACCTAATCTTGGTCAAACTATCAAGAGATTGCTTCCATTGCAAATTGGTTGTGGCAGTGGGCTATTTCTTAAGCAGTGAATGTTCAAGGTCAAGTTGTCTTTTGTTGAAATCCATCAGATTGTTTCATACAAATTCAAAATGATTCAGAACTAATGTCTCGGAAATTTGTCTGAACAAGTTGGAGGATATCCAGTTGAGATGTATGCCAGCAAATTTAATCAGGGCTATCTGGTCAAGTGCGATTATTCTTCAGTAATTGAGATTCAAGAAGAGTTTGACCTGATACTAGTTAAACAAGTCAGGATAACTTCATTCTCAGATTATTTGTACCATAGATTTTCAAATCATCAAGTGACCAGGATCAAGGTGTTGTGTGCAGTTAAGTCCCTGGTTCAGGAGCAAATGTGTTCATTTTTATCAGAGATGTGTGGAAAAATTCAAGTTGGTTCAAATGGTCATTGTTTCAGTTACAAGATATTCAGTGGTCCAAGTTTGTTTAGTCATTTTAATCAGATGCATTGTGGAAAGGTTTTGGATTGGTTTTTGGATTAAAGTCAAGATTGTATATCCACTTTGATTACCATTTTCTAGCCCTTTTTTATCCATTTCATATCCATTAATTTTTTTTAACTAATTACCCAAATATTCAATTATCTTTTTCATATCCATATCCAATTATCCAATTTATTTTCAATAACCCTTTTTTTTATCCATTTTGATCATACATTATCCATTTATGTCCATTCAATTCCCAATTGCCCATTTACTTTTTTTTTTAAAACCAATTCAATTCAAAAAGTCCACATTTTACAAAACCAAATGGTACCATGCAATTTTCAAAAAATTAGTATGATGTTGAATTAAATGGGAACAATCCAAAGCCTTGAAACTTTATGATGTTACTGAACCAACATGATTTGCAAAAGAATCATGCTCATATGAACAAAATCATGCACTCATGCACATGTATGCTAGTCATGGAATCGTTGATGATTGACTTTTGCAAAACAAGGTCTTAGGCAGTGAAGCTCTTGATGTTGTCCACATCAGTAAAGAAAACCAGTAGACCGTATTTGCTATGCTTGCTGCAGTATTATGGCTAGGGAACATATCATTTACTATCATTAATAATGAAGACCATGTTCAAGTAGTAGAAAATGAGAGTTTGTTACACGTCGCCAATTTGATAGTCTGTGACCTAGAAGACCTCAAATTGACTCTATCCACTCGCAATATGAAAGTCGATGATGATAAGATCATCCAGAAGTTGACATTATCACAAGCAATTGATGCAAGAGATGCTTTGACAGAGTTTATATATTCATGCCTGTTGGATTGGTTGGTTGATCAAATAAATAAATCACTTTCTGTTGTGAACGAGTTGTGGACTTTTATTGTCCGTTGTGGTTTCAAAAGACCCCAAGACAATTTGCTTTGAAGCTAGCAGATTTTAGCATGCCAAGCGGTTCAGATGCAACAATCATTGATGCAGGAATTTGAACCTTCTCAATTGCTCTTTTTGATGACTACAGTGGTTTGATGGCTTCTTTGTTCAATATATTTTTGAGTGGAATAAAATTTAGTTTGCATGGTCGAAGTGGATATTAGAATTGCACTGTCGGTTTCTCCTTGGTTGCCAAGTCATACAATGATAAGTATGAGCCTCTGGTTGAGCCTGTAGATGGTTTTTTTATAGTACCAATATGATCTTAACGCCCAGGTTCCGACAGTTGATTGCGAGCTGCTTTGCCGTTACGAAATGCTTCAATTGGAGGAACAGATTGAAATTGCTCACCAGGTCGGAACAACTCGGTCACAAATTCTCTCAATTCTAAATGATCTATCTCTTGGAACAAGTTTCATGTGAACATGGTCATCGTTTGTAAATTGCGAAACAATGATTCCTATTATTCTTGGCAGAGTTATTTCTTTCGATGCAGACCTTATTATAATATGCTTCAGTATGACTAAAAGCTTGGGTAAGTCGTTAAATCATCTCATGCTTGCAACTTGCCAATTCCCGAAAAAAACAACATTGGTGTTTTGATCTCTCAAGTGGTTAACTCTATGACAGATGAACAATGTTTGAAGGCACTGAAGTTGAGCTCATGGCAGTTATGATTCTCGGTACAGCCAATGTTAAAGGTGAAATGCTGCTGAAACACCTATACCAGTTATACCAGAGCTTGGTGGAAAATATGCTTTTATTGCTTGTGAAGATGTAGATACGAACCATGTTACTCAAATTGCTGTCAGGGCTTTTCTTTAGTCAAGTGGGCAAAACTGTGTTGGAACTGAACGATTTGATGACCATAGGAACATTTACCCATCTGTTACAGCTGGTCCACCACCTGCTAGGAAATTACCTTTTACACTTGATCCCAATGCTTCTTGCTTGATCATGACTACTGAAATCTGACGAAGTATGCAATACAAAGGGTCTGAGGTCACAAGGGAGGTGGCTTGGATCATTTTGACGAGGTGCATTACATGCGAGAATGAGAAAAAGGTGTGGTTTGGGAATAGAGCATTATTGCGTCGCCAAAGGATGCTCGTTTTTTCTTCCTGTCTGCTACGGTCCCTAATGCCAAGGAATTTACGGATTGGGTGGCAAAGGTGCACCAACGGCCTTGTCATTTTGTTTATACAGATTACCGGCCAACTCCCTTTCAACATTATATTTTTATTCCTTCCGTAAACGAGGGTCTGCACTTAATTGTGGATAGAGGTGTTAAAAAAGCCCTAAATGACTAAGTTCCAATAAATAGGCCCCTTGTTGGCCCCATTTTTTTAGGCCCCTTACTAAATGAATATTTTTTTTGCCCCTTATTTTTAAGCCCCTTTATATTTTTGTCTTTAATGGGCCTTAAGTGAGGGGCTCAAAATCTAATTTATTTGAAATAAAATATTTTATATTATAAAACCGATTTTTTTTTAAAATCGATTTTTTCTTAAAACTATTTTTTTCCTAAAACCGATTTTATAAAAAAAAAAAAACCAATTTTTTCAGAAAATAATAAAAACTGATTTTTTCCAAAAATAAAAAAAAAAACTGATTTTTTTCGAAAACAAAAAAATATATATTTTTTTCCGAAAATAAAAAAAAAACCGACTTTTTCAAAAGAAAAAAAAACTGATTATTTCCGAAAATAAAAAAAAAACCCGATTTTTTTTCAAAAAATAAATAACCGGTTTTTTCTGAAAATTAAGAAAAACGATTTTTTCAGAAAATAAAAAAAATGATTTTTTTCGAAGATAAAAAAAAACTGATTTTTTCAAAAAATAAAAAAAAAACCAATTTTTTCCGAAAATACAAAAAAAAAAACGATTTTTTCTTAAAATGAAAAAAATCGATTTTTTACGTTAATGAAAAAAATCGATTTTTTCCGAAAATTAAAAAAATCGATTTTTTCCGAAAATAAAAAAAACCGATTTTTTCCGAAAATGAAAAAAATCGATTTTTTTCGTAAATAAAAAAAATCAATCCGAAAATAAAAAACCCGATTTTTTCGGAAAATTAAAAAACCCGATTTTTTTCCAAAAAAAAATAAAAAACTGATTTTTCCCTAAAATTTAAAAAAATGTGATTTTTCCGAAAATAAAAAAACTGATTTTTTTCGAAAATAATAAAAAACTGATTTTTTCCCAAAATAAAATAACCAGATTTTTTCTGAAAATAAAAAAAAAACAATTTTTTCCAAAAAATAAAAAAAAAACTGTTTTTTTTCAAAAATAAAAAAAAAAACCCGATTTTTTCCGAAAAAAAAGAAACTCGGTTTTTTCCTAAAAAATAAAAAAAAAAAACTGTTTTTTTTTCGAAAATAAAAAAACTCGATTTTTTCCGAAAAAAAATTTTTCATTTTTTCCGAAAATGAAAAAAACCGATTTTTTCCGAATATAAAAAATTCGATTTTTTCCGAAAATGAAAAAATCGATTTTTTTCGAAAATAAAAAAAACCGATTGTTTCCGAAAATGAAAAAAACCGATTTTTTTCGAAAATAAAAAAACCGACTCTTTCCGAAAATGAAAAAAACTGATTTTTTCCGAATAGAAAAAAACCGATTTTTTTCGAAAATGAAAAAACCGATTTTTTTCGAATATAAAAAAACTGATTTTTTCTGAAAATGAAAAAACCCGATTTTTTCCGAATATAAAAAAAACCGAGTTTTTTTTCGAAAATGAAAAAAACCGATTTTTTTCGAAAATAAAAAAAAATAATTTTTTTAAAAATAAAAAAAATTTGATTTTTTTGGAAAAAAAACAATTTTTTCCAAAAATTAAAAAAAAACGATTTTAAAAAAAAAATGTCAAATTTTGAAATGTTTGGGACTTTGAGGCTCTACTTGAATTTTAAGGGCCCTTAATTTAGAGAGCCTATATATTTTGGAGTTCATTTATTTTTAAAATTTTGGACCCTTTAATTTTTTGAGACCTTGAAATTTAGGCCCTAGCCCCCTAAATTGACACCTCTAGTTGCGTATGAAAAAGGAAAATTTCGCGAAGATAGTTTTCGTTCTTGCTGATGGTGATAAGAAAAGAAAAAGCCACAAATTACTCAAAGGAGGAAAGCCCTTTTTAGAACTACGAGTGAACAGAACTCGTTCGATATACCTCACATGTGTGTTCGCATTAATACTATGCATCATATTCGCATGGAATTAAAGGTTTTGGAAAAGAGGATTCATGGGTGACTACAGGGTTCTCAATTCAACCTGGTTTAAACTTCCACCTCCTTCAAAAGCTCCTAATTTTGCTGCATCACCTGTGGAAACTTCTAGGAGACAAGAACTTAGAACTACATCATCAAATACTTCAACAGGGGAAGGCGTTCAAATTTGGTTGTTGTCCTTGGAATTGTTACTGGGAATCCTCAAGAACTTCTTTCTCAGTATTTGGAACAAGGTCATCCTTATAGCCGTGCAAGCAAGTTTCCAACCGAGCTCAAGCCGTGCCTATTTATTTCTAATGCAAACAACACTTCCAAGCCATCAAGCCATACGAGCCATAAATTCACGTCACAAGCTTCAGAAATACATCACGTGAGCAAAATAATACACGTCACACATCAAAAGTGAGCTGCAAAAAATAAGTTCAAAACGACACCAAAAGTTTCAGCTTCATATCACGCACAACACACATCAAATTTAAACGCAACAAATTCTCACAAACGCACTCGTTCTTCCTCACTCTCACTCTATAAATAGAACACACATCTCACTCATTTCTCTCAAGCTTTTCTAAGCCTAGAAATTGCTGCGAAATTCACTTTAAATCTTCACTCCAGAAATTCATCTTCAAGCTTCAACCCTCGTAATACACTTCCGTAATACGACGATTCAAACAACTCTCAAGAAAACTCCAAATCAACAACAACACTCATCCGGAGAAGAGAAAAGAAGAAAGTTTAGAGTTGTTCTTACTTGAGATTTGAAGGTAGCGAAACTTTTTCCGACGAGCATTTGCGCTTAAATTTTGTTACGTATGAGCTCCGACGGTTGAAATTGTTTGCGTATTCATGTTCTACTCACTGTTCCGGTTGCGATGATGCCATAACGGAACTTCGCCGCTCCGATTTGATGGAACTCCAAGTGCTAGCTCCGTCGTGAACAGTTCCTGCGCGTGTAGAGGAAGATGATGAACTGATGAAGCCTTTGCTTCTGATTCCATTTTCTTTGGTTTTTATTTTAGAAACAATGCTTTTTTTTCTTTTTTTTTTAAAAGGACATGGGCCTGGACCGTGTTGTTTTTTCTTTTGGAATTACTACATCACCATCATTTTCTAACAGACTTCCCTCTTTCTCTTTTAAATGTTTTTTTCTCATAATTTCTCTTAACTCTTTTTTTATTATTTCTTCTTAATCTTTTTATATTTTTTCTTCTAGATTTTGATTTACTATTTTGGTAGATTTTCACTTTGAATTTTATTTTAAAAATCTCTTGAAAAATTATTCGAAAATACCTTGTTCTTGATTTTCTTTTCGTATCGTTGATTGATTAATTATTGGTTGTTTTGGATTTTGAATCTTGATAAGATCTCATTAATATCAATGGACTTTGGGTGTCGATTTAATCCACCAAGAAAGGTGATTGATATTGATGATGATTTAATCTATTTAAGATTCAAATTGTTAGTTCATTTTTCTTGACCTCTTTCTTCTTCTTCTTTTTCTTTTGGTCGATGAAATCTATGGATTGATGATTATTGATTTATAAAGATGTTTAATATTCATTATTTCAAATATATGGATGAATGGTCGTTTGGATCATTCTCCATACTTTGGAATCGTGATAAATTTCCTTTGATAAATCATTGTGAAATCTCGATTATGATTAGACCGTTCCCTTTTTTTTCTTTTTGTGTGGCATATTTTATGAGAATGATTTACATATCATTTCTCTAACATGTATTAACATGTAAAGTGCATTGACTGGCCTCGAGTAGGGTGACTTTTATATAAGTTACTTGGTGATTGCTTAACATAGCGCTACATTTATCCCTTCCTCCGAATCGGAACTTGATCTTTCGTGGCCCAAACCTTTTGGTTGTGTAAGCCCAAGGATGGTTAATCTTTTGTATTAGGTTCAAAATCTTTGAAGCTTGTTGCGTAGAGGCTT
This sequence comes from Lathyrus tuberosus, assembly GCA_022829125.1. NCBI lineage: Eukaryota > Viridiplantae > Streptophyta > Magnoliopsida > Fabales > Fabaceae > Lathyrus > Lathyrus tuberosus. The sequence goes on along the minus strand of JALAZF010000120.1, from coordinate 13,384,556 downwards.
TGATTCTATCAATCTTCTAACAAGTCTTCATTAACCTTGACCTAAGTACATTGTTTAATCATTATAGTTCAAGACGCGAAACGGAATAATCGGTGTTACTTTTGAAGATTTATGGCATTATGGCCTTTGTGCTACTACTCACTAACTTACTAACAATGCTATTGTACTAATTTTGTTTATGTTTCCTTCTCGCTCCCTATCTCTCTTTATTTCTTATGCTTTATATTATCATATATCATATCATGTTTATGTTTATGTCATTTTTCTTTTGTCCACTTGGACCATTTATCTTGTGCTTTTGTTTTTCTTTTGTCCACTTGGACCATACTCCTCTTAAGACATTAATAAATACCGAAACACTTAAAAGACTTGGTTCTCTCAATCTCAGACTGTTATGAACTTGTGAATGGACTTGGACCTTGGACTTCGGACTTAGATCTAGGATCCTTACCCTATGCTCTTGGAGATTCGAGACCTTGAACCTTTGTGTTGCTCTTTTCTGTTTGTCTGGAAATTTTCTGTGTGCAGGTGTTATTACTTTGACTTTGAAAATCATCTGCTACATGAATCTTCTAATTGGCTCTTAACCCTTGGGAAGACCTTACTTTGGCTCTGCGATGGCTTAATTCGGGATTCCCTCCGATGCTTTGATTCATCTGGTTATTATGCTCGTGGTTTAAATCCAAAAGGAAGAGGAATGCTTATGTTGACTTCTTGTCAAGTGTTAGCTCTTTGTGTGGTCAGATATTCCTTTCTCTAGCTTTTATTTTGCTTTCTATGGTAGTCACTTCTTCTCCACCCCTTCTTCAATTTTCAAAATCTTCTCTCTTTTTTAAAACCTTCTTATTTTCAAACTTAAAACCGCTTTCATAATAAAAAACCTTGACTTTTGTCAAGTGATTTTCAAACTTGGTTTTCTTAAATAAATGTCAATCAATGTTAATCATGCTTTGACTATTTAAAAAAAACATAAAAAATACAAAACTCATCCAAACTTTTGTGCTTTTATGCACTTTTTTCTTTTAAACTTTTCAAAAAGAATTATACATGAGTCATTTTCTTTGTTGAGATGTAAAGCTCCTAGCCATGGTATGTTGTGTAAAGTATGGCCATTTTCCACTTAGATGTTGAAGCGATAGTCTTGTTGATTTTTATCCAAGCAAATCCTTCATCTTAATGTGATGCAAATGCCTCTTTCCAATACCTTTGGGTAATTAGTTGAGTATTCTCTCTTGAGAATGACGGGTTATCTTTTTCAAGATAAAATGAACCATAACAAATAAATTTTGTTATTTGTACCACGAACTACGAGGTTTTGATCCTATATTGCACTTTGTGGGTGCATAGGCATGAGGCGATAAGTCTCTCCAAACACAAAAATATAAAAAAAATATTTCTCTTCTCATCCCCCCAATCTCTTTTCAAACAAACCTTTTTCAAACCAAAAGCGATAGATATTTCAAAGGGTTCCTATAGAGTATTATAGACGTTTTGGGTGCTAACACCTTCTCATTGCGTAACCAACCCCCTTACCCATTCTTTATTTGTTCTTATTTTAGAACATGTTTTGGTTTTGTTCGCTCTTTTTCCTTTCCTTTTGGATAAAATAAAAATGCGGTGGCGACTCTTGCTTTATGAGTTAAGTTAATCAATAACTTACACTCACAATTTTTACCGCTACAGAACCAAACTAGCTTTAACACAGAAGCACGATGTCAAGACAACTTGTTTGACAACACAATACCAGTATAAATACTTATGCAAACAAGAAGAGGTTCCCTACAACAAACACCATCTGAGTTGCCCACATTACCAGGGTGTTGACTAAGCATATCACACTTATCAGACTCTTCCATCTTAGTCTGCTCCTTCATCCACTAAGACTCTTCCTTGCATTGCCCTCATATGAACTATAAGAGGAAAGTCTTTAACACATGCAGAAGTCTGATGATGCATCGTTTGGAGACTTCATCTTCTTTGGTCATAAGTAAGAGCAAGTATTTCACATAGAGGCAATTGGCTATGGAATCAACTTCCTCCTCAGAGCTTCATAATCTCATTAGTGACCAAGATCTCCCCTTCAATAGGACCTTGATCAAGAGAGACAACATCAGGACTAGAAATTCTAATTCTCAAACCCTTTTAATTTCACCTTTTGGGCACCAACCATACAGGAACATAGATGGGAGGAGATACATAGAGTCCACCAGATTCTTTACGAATCCTGGAACATCCACATCCAGAATACCAAACTTGCACAGTTGCAACTCCAAACCGGTATGAGAGATGAGGCTATTTGCTTCTTCATAGAGCTCTAACCACTGGATGGTTAGCTATAGGTTTAGTTGAACCTTTGAGGCAACCCTTCAAGTTGAGACAAAGGTGCCTGATAAGACCAGCTTAATCCTAGAAGAGAGACATCTCCAGAACAAGTTTCTGCATTTAGCATGACTATTCAGATGTTCATCATGATGTCGAGACATTTCGAGAACATCATTGACTCATCTTCCCTCTTGATGGAAACCAAAAAACACATTGACATTTGAGTTCTATAAAGCCTTAAGAACACCTATCCCTTTTAGGTTCCTAGTGAACTCCTCAACCAGAATAACATTAGCACAGTTGTTCACAACCTCATAGACTTGATCAAGAAATCAAGATTGGAGGTCAAAACAATCACCTTTTTATGTTCCTTCTATAATCTTGATGCACAAACCTTGAAGGGGAAACCAGCTCAACATGAATTAATTCTCTAATACAGGGGACTGCATCAGAGACCCACCTTCTAAATAAGCCAGTAACCAGGTAGACCAATTCACCTTCAAGTTCATGACACTGAGTGCCTCTACCTTTACACCAGGTCCAACTTATCCTTGAGTACCAAAATTTCGAAGATGTCAGGATGAATGTTCTTTACATTTGACCTTGTCCATCTATCCACTTTCCTCAAAACCAGATTAAATTGACTTTTTATTATATGCCAAGTCACAAATTTCTACAGGGTAAAAAATGCTCTTGTTCTTTAAATCAGAGCTGTCATTCTCAGAGGCAGATCAACAATATAGTGACCTAAGAGGTCCACCTAAGCTGATGGGGTCTTAATCTTCTTCAACAGCAGTCACATTCATGACAAGACTCTTGGGAAGATACCTCTAAAACTTGTTGACTAGATGTGCCTCCATGAAAGATCTTGAGAGGATCCCAAGCATCTTTGGTCGCCACACATATGTTTATCAAACTGAACACATGCTACTAAACTCCATTGAATATAGAATTCAAATTTGTTAGAGAAACAAGACTCACTCATACTCCTCCTTACAAGGAACAATCCAAGCACATTCTTTGGTGACAGATTTCCAATAGCTGTTGTCCTTTCAATACATATACAGTACTAGAAAAAAAAATCTGCCTGAAGCTCACCCAAAAAACTGACTAGGGTGCCAGCTCTGATGCCAATTGAAAGTCTAGCACTCTAACACATGTTAATACTGAACATGATGTCTGACTGTTATGGCAGAACATCTGGTTCAACATCTTGCTAATCAGGATGTTGTTTTACAAAAATGGTGCCAATCCAAAATCACAGAGCTTACAAGGGTGAAGGAAAATATTGATAGGACTGTAAATAGGTATAAGGCTAAGCTTGTTTCCAAAGGTTTCCATCAAAGGCAAGGGTTTTATTTTCAAGAAACCTTTTCACTTGTTGTCAATCCTATTACTATAAGGGTTATTTTGACTATAAATATCACTCATCATTAGACTATTCAGCAAATTGATATTAATAATGCATTTCTTAATGGGTTGCTTGATGAGGAAGTATACATGGAACAACCCCAAGGGTGTGTCAATTTCGATCCCTCACTTGTGTGTAAGCTCTACAAAGCCTTCTATGGCCTTAAGCATACTCCAAGGAAATTTTTTGAAAGGTTGCAATCTACCCTAATTCAACTTTAGTTTAAAGCCAGTAAATGTGATCCCTCTATCTTCACTTACTCCTCTAATGGGCATGCTCTTTACCTTTTTGTGTATGTAAATGACATAGTAATTATTGGAAGCTTCAAGTCCTTTGTTTAGGACATCATTACCAAACTGAACCTTGCCTTTTCCCTTAAACACTTGGGAGATGTTAACTACTTCTTAGGCTTTGAGGTGAATTAAGGTTAAAATGGTGCTTTGTTACTCACTCATAAAAAATATATCAGGGACCTACTCCACAAGACTAATATGTATGAGTCAAATCCAGTGGTCACTCCTATGCAATCCACCTACAAACCCACTAAAACTAGCTCAGCAGCTCTCTCTGATCCTTTTGTTTATAGGTTAGTTGTAGGTGCATTACAATATGCAACCATAACTAGGTCTGACATTGAATATGTTGTAAATAAGGTTTGTCAATACATGGATTTTCCTCTTGAGGCACACTAGGTAGCACTCAAAAGGATACTTAGATACCTCAAAGGCACACTTGGATATGGATTTCATCTCTCTTCTCATTCTTCCCAAGTGACTCCTTCATTACAAGTGTTTTGTGATGCTAATTGGGCATATGATCTTGATGATATAAGGAGTACTTCAGGTGCAGTCATCTTTTGTGGGGACAATCTCATTTCCTGGTGGTCAAAGAAATAATTAGTGGTGGCTAGATCAAGTACAGAGGCAGAGTATAGAAGCTTAGCACAAGCCACTACAGATATCCTTTGGATGCAAACCTTACTCAAGGAATTATATGTGTCAATTAAGCTACCAGTCATCCTATGTGATAATCAATCTGCAATACTTCTTGCCCACAATCCCATTATGCACACACGAACCAAACACATGGAAATTGATCTGTTTTTTGTTTGAGAGAAGGTGCTTGCCAAACAGCTAAATGTCATTCACATTCCTGATACATATCAACTGGCAGATGTCTTGACAAAGCCTCTTGCCTCCACCAAATTTCTTGAGCTTAAGCACAAACTCATAGTAGCTGACTCCCCATGAGTTTGGGGTGGTGGTGTTAGAGATAAGCTAGTATAGTTAGGCTAGGTAGTTATAACTGACATCTGTCAGTATTTATCTACTATGTAACTTGCTATTGCAGGTAACCTGATTGCAACCATAAATGCATCAGTTGTAATATTGAGATCAATTAATTAAATACATAAAAGTTAGTTACAAACTGAATTATGAATAGTGTAAGCATAGATTTCTAACACCGCCATCCCCAAAGGAGTTAATTAAAGTTATCACTCGTGAAAATTATCAGTGGGGCATTTTCTAGTACTTTGGATACTCAATGGCCACCTAGAGTTGTCAAGTTTTGTAGGCGATTTGTTTAGAGTTCCCTCGAGAACTCTGTGGAATTATTTAAATTATTTTAAAAGTGAGATGTTGTGAGCAGTTTTTGAGCTTTTTAAGAACTCTTTTGAGTTATAAATAATATAATAAAATTCTGATACTTTTTGAGCAATTTTGACGTCAGTGACCTTTTGGTAACCGTATGGTCATTTTTTAGTAAATTAAGTTAAATTGTCAGCCCTTAGAGTTAGTAGAGTTATCACTTATGAAGAGTTGCTCTTATAGCACTTTTGAATACTTTAGAGTACTTTTGGGGTACTCTAGAGTCATTTTAAGAACATAGAGGTATTGAGCTGTTTTTTAGTTTTTCTTTTTTTAGGATTTGGATGGGTTGTGACTGATATAATAAAACTTTGAGAAATTTTTATGAGTTAGAGTTTTGAGTAAGATAACTTTACTCTTTTTGATGAAAAATAAATATATTTTATAAAAACCTATTTTTGGAAATTAGTAATCTGAAAGGATTATGGTGACGGTCTGTGATTGACGATTTTGGAGATTAGGTTTGGGATCCAAGAGACCACCATAATTGATCAAGGGTTAGTGTTTACTGGTCGAAAGGTCCAAGACTTCGCTAACGAAGTAGGGTTCAAACTGTTAACATCTACGCCTTAATAAAAAAGCATGTAGGGAAAAAGTCAAGAAATTGGCATAAGACATTAGACCAAATTTTGTGGGCATGTCGAACCTCCCCTAAAAAGACTACAAATTCTACGCCTTTTCGATTGACTTATGGGCACGATGCAGTGTTGTCAGTCAAAATTTATCTCCAATCAACTAGAATTCAAAGACAGAATAAAGCTCCATCTGAATCCTATTGGAACATGATGTTTTATGAACTAGTTGATTTAGACGAAGTAAGGTTGAATGCCTTAGAATTACTAAAGAGGCAGAAGAAAAGAATAGAAAAAGCTTATAATAAAAAGGTTAAAGTCAAATCATTTTCGATTGGAGACTTAGTGTAGAAGGTGATTCTACCTATGGATAAAAAAGATAGGACATTGGGTAAATGGTCCCCAAAATGGGAGGGTCCATTCCAAATTATCCAAGTATTTTCTAACAATGCGTACGAGATCGAAGAGTTATCTGAAGATCGAAGACTCTTGAGAGTCAATGGGAAATATTTGAAAAAATATAGGCCTGTGCTTCAGGAGGTTAAAATATTAAAAGAATGATTCATATGCAATATTGAAGCCAAAATGGTAATTAAATTCAAATGCAAAAATGGCTAAGTCATTACATTACAAAATCCCAGAGTCGAAATAAAAAAGTCAAGCAATTACAAATATGAGCAAGTAAGATAATTAGAAGGGAAGGGTAGCCTTCATTCGTTCATATTTCGTCTTCGAGAGCAACAAGCGGTGGTCAATTATGGACTTGTTAGAGTTGAGGGTATCAATTTCTGCTTCCAAAGCCTGGGCCCGTTCGACATGATGCACCACTACTTGAATTTCATTATCGAGCCGAAGGAGCAGCAGTAGTTGTACCAGCCGAAGGAGCCTTAAAAGCTTTGGTAGTCTCAGAAGTTTGGTTAGTCTTGGGCATTTCACTTTAGTTCTCATAATCATCTTCATGTTCATCCTGAGGATTGTGCACATAGTCAAACATGGGATGATCCTCTTCCTGGTATTCTTCCCCGTTTGAGGCATCTTCGCCTTGGTTGATTTCTGATAAAGAGTCATCAGCTTTGTCTTACACAATTTCCTCTATGTTTTAGATGTGTGTAGTTTCTTCGACTTTAAGGGCATGATGTTCTTCTTCTTCATCGTCTTCATGGTTGGAGTCTGTAGTTTGAGAGTGTTGGGTTGTGTCTTTTAGGGGTGAAAACTTCTTGTTGTTCTTCAGCAGGTTTATTTACTTCACCCATAGAATCTTTGTTTGACTCTTTATTAGATGTGGGATGGTACGAAGGAGTGCTGGTGCTCCCAGGGATGGCATGTTTAATGCTAGAATGTGTAGTAACGTCTACACCACCCTACAAAAGGATTCGAATTGTGATGAGTCGAAGGTTGAAGATGGCTAAAGAAAATAAGGTGAGATTCTTTTACCTTAAAACCATTTGCACTGGGGCTAGAGTTATCACTTTCGATCCTTAATAGCAGTTTCAGGATCAACCTCAATTACCTTTGGAATAACAGGTTTCTTGGGTATGATCTTGATAATGTTGGTTTTTGGTTGAGATGTGGCATCGAAAGTCTTCGCCTTCTTTTTCTTCTTGGCCATTTTAGAGGTGTCTGGTGACAAGTCATCACCATCTGATTCGACTACTTGAACTTGGGGTTCTTTAGCCTTTCTTTTCTTTGGAGTTGGAGGAGGTTTTCGACTTATCTGAAAATAACATAAACATTAGCATATGAAGATAATACATCAAGCGAAATATTAAAAAAAAACTGAAGTGTACCTTTGTTGTTGGTTTGGTGGTTTCTTCTTCTTGACCTTCGTCTTTGGTCAAACTGGCAGTTTTCTTTGCTGGCAATTTTCTTTCAACAGCTAAAATAGGAATATGTCAAAACAATTGCCACAGGTAAAAAAGGGTGTTAAGAAACTGTTAGAAGAAAATAAATTAAATTGAAAAATCCTCTTATTCAACACCTTCATATATAGGAGAGAGTACTTGAACATGCTTTATGTCAATATGAAGATGTCCTTTGAAACTATCCAGAGTATGCTTAGTCGAAAACACCCATTTTGCTAGTTTTTGAGAGTCTTGTCAAAGAATTTTCACGAAGTCCCCACAAACAAACCAGCCCAGAAACTGAGGGCTAAAAGCCACGCAAAATCAGTCGTTGGCAGTCAAGGGAATCTTGGTGGATACAAATTAAAAGCCAACTCATACCTGCGTTCGTGTTTAATGTACGAAGATAGTTTTAAATCGGGGAGTTTTTTTGTAAATGTTTCTCGCAAAGTAACTGCTGCTTCGTGGATGGTTCATCTAAGATCATCAGGTATATAGGCAGTCTCAAAGTATTTTTGGAATTTTTGGATTTCTTTGATGTGAGTCGAAATACCTTTCTTGGATCTATCCTGTACAGAAGAAAAAATAGTTGTTAAGTGCTGAGTAAAAGCATTAACGTCAAACATTTCTGTGGAGTAGTAATGTCTCCACGAAGTATCATATTCTTGGGAACAATGGCATGATGGTTTGAATGGAATGGGGGGTGAGTTGAGTAGTGCCAATATAATGCGACATCTGTTCATTACATTCAGCTTCAGTATGATGCATGTTGTAAAGGACAACAAAACTTTTCTATGGGAAAATTGGCTTGGGTAGAACTTGGTTAAGTCCAAACTGTCGACTGACAAGATTGGGTTGGTAGTTGAGAAGGATTATTTAATTCTTGGAAGGTCTGAGCCTTGTTGCTATCAACTTCGTTGTGAGGAATGCTTGTCATATGGCCAAAGATTCCGCTTCTTGATCTTTTGAAGGAGATGGATACTTTCTAGTGAACCACTATGGGCCATAATTCCTATTGGAGAAGGGAGCCATAGAGAGAGTAAAATTGTAGCGCTTGGCATACATCATTACATATTCAGTGAAAGTCTTTTTCAGATTTAGCCCTTCGTCACTAGGAGTCAACTAGGCGAGGCGTGTCCCTTCGACCCTTCTATTTTTAATCTCATCAACCTTTTCATTGATTTTGTTGTGAGTTGGCAATGAAGGTTCAAAAGTAGCATTTAGCCACAACTGAAGCAACCAAAATGGGCCAGCTAGTAGTAGGTTCGACACAAGTTAGATTTGCTTGAGGATTTCGACACCTTATCCTAGAGAATCGTATAGATAACCTAAAATCATTTGGCTAAGGCAGAGCTTGTGACCAGCGTGTATTTGGTTCGCCATGGTTAAGAACTTCTTCGCCACTTGTAGAGACTTCGAGCAGAAAATGCATCGAGATAGCCAAAGTGCGAGGAAGGAAATGTTCTCTTCATCAGAAAACCTCTTTAGTGTATTTCTTATGGTGGTCTGAGATGTAATGAGTAAAAGTAGCTTGATTTCCATCAAAGTCGATGGTGTCCTCAGTCATGTGGCTGGGATTGAAAGCGTCTCTGGTTGGTCGAAGACCAGTGATTGCAGCAATGTCAAAAAGTGTTGGAGTTAACATTCCACAAGGGAAGTGAAAGTTATTGTGTGTGTGTGTTATACCATAAGTACAAGGAGGTTAGCAACATGGTTTGGCAATAACCTGGTCCCGCTTTCGACAGTTGGATCATGTCAAAGATTTCCATATCTTTCCAAAATTGGGTTTTCTTTTTCTCTATCTTCGCAAGCCAGGACAAGTAATTTTCAGGGTCTTTCGATAAGGGGCAAGAGCAAAATACTCTAAAAGTATTGCTCATATAATCTAAGTTAATAGGTTTCTCTATAGGCTCAGTCGAGGACTTTGCCTAGGTATCAGCTACCGTACCTGGTTCAGTGTTCACAGATTCATTGCTAGCCTTAGATTTTTTTCTACTTGCTATAGATTTAGTTCTATGATAAGTGGGAAAATAATCTCTAAGTTTTTCAGAATTATTGTTAATCTCTGCTAAAGGACCAGAAATAGCATGTGTTTTTTCAGAAATTAAAATAGGGATTAATACTTGAGATTGATAAATACGTCGTTTCTCTTCTTCAATAGGAGGTTATGGGATGTACTGTTGATTCCCTACAACTTTGGGACCTAAAATCTTATGAACTGGGGGAATGGATGTTTGCTTCTTGGAATCTTTGGGGTTCTTAGCTTTGGATGCCATTGATGTTGGAAATGAAGAAAAGATTTGATTTTGTTTGGAGCTTTGTTGAGAAAAGATGAAGAGTTTGTTCTTGCGTTTTAGAATAAAAAGTTCAAAAGAAGTAAAAAATGAGGAGGAAGGTGAAAATTAGTATTCATAATGGGATTAGAGAGAGACATTTCATTTCAACAAATGTTGACAGTTGTTGAGGTCGTGGGACACGTGCTGATCGGGGAGAGAGTGATTGGACAGTGGTGTTGGCGTGGCCCACGATCTCCTAGGAAATAGGAGCGTGATGATTAAAGTTTGGATTTTCGCACGTCTTAAAAAGACGTCTGGAGAGACATAGTCATGATGACCATGACATCATAGCAATGAAGATGATGTAGCGTCGAAACATTTCAAAAAATGTCATTTTCTCCTTATAGTCGAAAATGACATTTTGGGGGGGGGGGGGGGGGGGGGGGGGGGGGGAATTTGTTAGTTGGGATTTCGAAGCACATGAATATTTGAAATAAGTTAGTGGAATTTAAAGAGATATTTTTAAAAAGAATATGTTGTTTTCAACAGAAAAGTTTTGAAGACACTGTCGAAGAGCCTCTTGCATAAAGGAAAATGTGGTCTAGGACTTATAAATATTTTTGGTCCAGACTTTAGTTCGACGGAGTTGGTTGGAGTAGCGTTCGACGAATACAATTCAAAATGAGGCTGATAACTATTTTTTGCCTTATTCGTTTCTCGAAGACGCGTGGAATGATGTGGATAGCGAAGTGCATGCAATAAAAACGTGACATCTTCTGGAGAAAAGAATGTTTGATGACAGATATTTTCGATTCATTATAAATATGAGTCTTAGTAATTAGGATTTGTGTGTTCAAACTTGTACAAAAACTCAAATCTACTCAAAGTATCTGTGTGTGTTGAGAAACGAGTTTTCCTGAACTCAATGTACGTGTGACCACCATACTTTTATACTTTTCATTTAAGCATTTAAGATTTCGTCATTTACATTTCATGTAAATTTGCTTTAAAGTCATTTACATTACAATTTACTTTTCTGCATTTCTTTAAGAATTGTAGTATTACTTTTAACCGGCCATTGTCGAAATGTTCATAAATAATAAAACTTAAAACAAACAGAAGCATATGTCCTAGGATCAATTTATTCGATCCTGTAATTAACCAAAATCATAAGAATTTGGAATACTAGCGCTTTTTTACCAAATTCGACGGTAAACAAACCCTGAGAAGTTTTGCACAAACCCCTTCAAGGTTCAATTCATTCATTAATAGAGAAAACATAAAAGAGAGAAATGGAAAGAGGATAAGGACACCCCAATATCCCTCATGCTTAACATCCATATATTGAATAATTTTCTCCCCTTACCTCATATTTGCAGAAAAGCTTGAAGCTACGACAATGGAGTTCCCCTTCTCCTTCAAAAGCTCTCCTAGGGTTGCCTCTTTCTCTCCTTAGAATTTTCTCCCAAAATTCTACGTACTGACAACTCTCTCCCTTTCTTATCTATTTAAATAAAAATCCTATTTTTATTTCTATTTTAATTAATTCTACAACTTCCCTCAACTATTACTAATTCCAACTACCTCTCTATTTTATTAAAAAATTACTTTTTTCCCCAAAGTCTCAATTTCTCTTATTTTTTAATTAATTAAATTATTAAAAAATATAATTAAATTATAATTTTAATATTAAATTATTATTCCTCACTTCTACTATAATTTAAATATAATAAAACTGACCCAAAATTCAATAACTTAAATAAAATAATTAAATAAATAAATAGGGCTCCAAAACTCAATTAAAATAAAATAATTAAAAATTGTGGTATTACAATGGTGGTCAGGGACACCTATCAAAGATGTAAGCATTGCATGATAAGGAAGAAAATCATAACAGACCATAGAAAGGTAGGTGTGTTGGGCGAGGAGGCAGTGTGTTAGGCGAGGATGTCAGTTCAGAAACTATAAATATGGATTTCTAGTTCAATTTTTGGAGAATTTCGGTTGATCGAACGAGTACATAATTGGAGTAGGTTCACTCTAGTCTATAATAAGAGAATAAGAAAGAAAGTCTAAAGGTGGAAGTTATACTCAAGTGACTGGGAAGATCTTATTTTCGAAGTTGACGTCTCTGAAAATACCGGTTGTCATCCTAAATATAACTAAAATTTCTATTGTTAGAATTATATATAATTAATATATTTATGTTCTAAATAGATCATAGATTTTTATGTAAATTTACTCATGTTATAATATTGATGACTCATTAATTCTAATTTCGTTAAAACGTTTTTTATTACAAATGTTCTTCTTTTAAAGAATGTATTTGTGAAAAAAAAATCATTTTGCTGCATGTACTTTTGTTAGAGAAGTGTGAATAACTTCTGTTACTATGGAGTTAGTTGCAGTTAGTGTTTAGTTGTTAGCTGTTAGTTCTAACAGTTTTCGTTTTGCCTCACTTGTATAAATAGCTAGATTAGCTTTCTTTTCTTTTTCAATTCAATGTATCAAATACTATTGTAACAACTGCAGTGAGAAAAAGCCTCTGCATCATTCTTTCTGTTATAGCACAAAGTGCAAAGCATGAACTGAGTTCGTAGCTTAATATGGTATCATTTGCGGAATCGATCCTTATCATTTCTTCCTCTGCTTCTCTCTGATGCATCGTCTTCATCAACTCACGATGTTCTTGATTCAACAATGGCTGAGTCTGAGAATCAAGGATCTGCTAACAAGGGAAATTCTCAAGATCTTTCAACTGTGCTCACCACCACCAAAACTGTGAATTCGTTCAGGCCGAAGCTTTCAATCAAGTTGCAAGAGAACAACTATCTCTTATGGAATCAACAGGTTGAAGGTGTGATTTTGTCTCAAAAGATGCACAAATTGGTCGTCAATCCTCAGATCCCGTTGAAATACAAAACAACTCAAGATCGACTTAAAGGTGTGATTTCTGATGAATATGAAGCTTGGATTGTACAAGATCAAGCTGTCTTTATCTGGCTTTTATCCACCATTTCTGAATCTATTCTACCAAGGGTGCTCGTGTGTAAACATGCTTTTGAGGTCTGGGACAAGATTCACCAGTTCTTCAATGCACGGATGAAAGCTAGGGTTCGTCAACTTCGCGTCGAACTCAAATCTACCAAGAAAGGTAACAAATCGATTACTGAATTTGTGCTACACATCAAGGCTGTTGCGAATTCCTTACTAGCGGTAGGTGACTCGATTACTGAACAAGATCAGGTAAATTCTAGTCTTGATGGTTTACCTGAGGAATATAATCCCTTTGTTATGCAAATGTATGCGTGTTCGCCGTCCCCTACACTGTGTGATGTTGAAGCTATATTGTATGTGCAAGAAGCACAGCTTGACAAATATCGTCAGAAACTCGCCACTGCAAATGTTGCTGCCAATGTGGCTCATACCAATCCAGCTGAGAATAACTCCAGAGGAGCTTATTCTAACTATCGTGGTCGTGGCAGGTCGAATCGAGGGCATTACCGTGGTAATGGCAGACACACAACTGGTAATCGACCTACTTGCCAACTCTGTGGAAAATATGGACATGTTGTCACTACCTGCTGGCATATATTTGATGAGAATTATATGTCTCCCTATTCTTCAAGTGACCAGTCAAAGGCTGCCAAGACTTCAACTCCCACAAATTCGTCAATTCAAGAACCTGCCCAAGAAGCTCAAACCGTGGCAATGATGGCTACTACAGGTAAACCAAAGCCTTTCACTCAAGAGTACTCACTACCTGCAGAACTAGAATCCCAAGCTTGGTTGCTGATTCAGGTGCCTCTCACCACCTAACCCCCTATGATTCTCTTTTACAAACCAAATGCAAGTATGTAGGGCCTAATAGGGTGTATGTGGGAAATAGTCAAACCCTTAACATTGAATCTGTAGGTTCATCTCAAGTGGTCTCTAGTCTTATTCCTAATTATAAGTTGAAATTGATCAATATTCTACATGTTCCCTCAATCACTAGGAATTTATTGTCTGTGTCCAAGTTCTCTAGTGATAACAATTGTAACACCCACATATAAAATCCATACATCAAAGCATAAATTATATATATGAATCCAAGTATTTGGTATTGAAATACAATAAGTCTTAGTTAACACATTATACACATAAATGCCCCTAATACAACAAAACTAAGGCATTACATATATAAGATGTTCCAACATGATAAAAACTAAGAGCTAGATCAATGCAATGATCTCAAAATAAAACGTCATAGCGGAAGCCATGCCATCTCAAAAGCTACGAACCGGAAAGAAAAGTCAAACCACTTTATCCTTACCCGTCGCCGAACCTACAGGACCTGTGATGTAAACAACAACAGTGGGTGAGATACATCAAATCTCAGTGAGTTCCCTATCTTATGGATTCTCTCGGATTATTGATGGTTCTAACAATCCTAACTCAAGTCCGGGGAAGGGAAAAGGACCTTGAGTTCACAATTTCATTCTTGCCCTATATGGAAACATACTCACGAGTTCTCAAACTCTCGCATCAACAATGGGTATCTCCCACGAAGGCATCCTTCCCCGGCCAACCCTACAAGAGGATTCGACACGAGTCACGGATCCTTAAATTCGTAGACAAACATTCTCGGCCAACCCTTCCAAAGAGTTTTCGACACGAGTCATGGATGCTAAGGCAAATAACTTTCCCCGGCCATCCACAAGGGCTATCCAACACGGGTCACGGTTATCTACACATAGTACTTTCCCCGGCCAGCCCACACCAGGGGCCCTTCAACACGGGTCAATAATACCATCATCTAAGCAACCTCCCCGGTTATCCATCATAAGAGGATCGGAACACGGGTCACCGTTACTTAGGTATCGATCACTCGTCGTGATCCCTCATGTTCCATACTAGGGTCTTTCACTTATCTCAAACGTTTATCAATCCTAGCCACAACTAGAAACGTAAACCTCCTAGTCATTCTAGGTCTTTCTATAATTAAGGTTGATGATTTCCTCACTCTCTCTATTTCATTTTCATATTACATGCATTTTTTTAATCACAATCATGTTAACAACCATAGATTAGGCAAAACATACCTTATTAGTGTAATAGAAAAGCTTAACACCATTTAATCATAGTTTACATAAAAATTATCAAATGAATTCCACTTCGGGTTCCCTCCTATTATTTAATCGGGCAATAAAATCGACAATGCTTATCATCATCATAAAGATCATTTCTCCAGCTTTCTATCGATATACGGAACATCCAAAAGGGACAAGCGGATGAAAAGTTATGACGAAGAAAGTTATAAAAAAACACAGCTCGCCCCAGGTTCGCTAGGCGAACTAGCTGGCGAACCTTCGCCTTCGCCTTCGCTAGGCGAGCAAGCTGGCGAGTAATTAAACAGGATGCTCCCAGACCCAAAACACCATAAGTTCGCTAGGCGAACGTTTGGCGAACCTTCGCCTTCACCTTCGCTAGGCGAACGTGCCAGCGAACACCTAGGCAGTAAGTCCCCAGACTCAAAACACACTAAGTTCGCTAGGCGAACGGGCCAGCGAACCTTCGCTAGGATTCACGTTCGGGTTCGCTAGGCGAACCCCCGACTGCTGTTCGCTGGGCTTCGCCCCAGGTTCGCTAGGCGAACCATGCGAACCAGAACTTCTCCCAGCTGTTGTTCTTCACTCCCAAGTCATTTTCCTCCAACAAAACATGATCAAATAATACCCTCATGATCCAAACTCAGTATAGACAGGATAACAAGCATACAACAACATTTATAGCAAGATTCAACCATAAAGTTCCAAATTTTCATAATCTAACCTAAATCCATAACCTCTCTAGAGCTCTCTAATAATGGTACTAACTAGAACCCACCTTGAGTGGAGCAAGATGAAGATGATGAGAAGATTGGTGAAAAGATGATGATGATCTTGATGTTCTTGGGCTTTTTCTCCTCTTTCTTCTTTTCTCTCCTTCCTTTCCTTTAACTTTCTCTATGTCTTTCTATCTTTGGCAATTGGAAGGAAAAGAAATATAGTAACTTAGTATTAGAAATAATACTACTAAATGTCCAAAAAGTCTCTCAAGTCCAAATTAAATAAATGTCTCCGACACAAATAATATTAATTGGATCAATTCTAAGTACCAAAGTTACTCTAATTATTTTATCAAATAATTTCTCAGAGCAACCGGACTCAGTTAATCACAATATAATATTATTCGGTGTAATAAAATACGGGGTATTACATCCTCCCCCCCTTAAATAGAAATTCGCCCTCGAATTTAAAGATTACCTGAACAGGTGAGGGTAAGCACCTCGCATTTCCGATTCAAGTTCCCAAGTTGCATCACCCGGATGAGTTATATCCCACTGCACCTTAACGAGAGGAATATCCTTGTTCCTTAATACCTTCGTTTCTCTTCCTACAATGTGGCTCGGTTGAGGTTCAAACGTCAAATCCGCTTCTATTTCAATAGTATCCGGTAAAATCGGCTGAAGAGGATCTGGAACAAATCTCCGAAGCTGAGATACATGGAAAACATCATGCATTTCCGACAGAGAAGGTGGTAAGGCCAACCTATAAGCTACTTCACCAATCATTTCTAAGATTTGATACGGTCCCACGTATCTCGGGCTTAACTTGCGTGACTTAAACGGTCTTTTCAATCTCAATCTAGGAGTAACTTTCAAAAACACATGGTCACCTTCTTCAAATTCTAAAGGTCTTCTTCGACTGTCCGCATAACTCTTTTAACGATCTTGTGCTTGCTTAATTTTCTCGCGGACCATTCGAATCTTTTCCGTAGTCTCTTGGATGATTTCGGGTCCTAAGATTCGATCTTCCCCAACTTCCGCCCAACACAAAGGTGTTCTACACTTTCGCCCATATAATGCTTCATACGGAACCATACCGATGCTAGCATGATAACTATTATTATAAGAAAACTCAATCAATGGTAGAAGTTCTTTCCAATCCCCTTTACTTTCTAACACACACGCTCTCAATATATCCTCCATCGTTTGTATTGTTCGCTCAGTCTGACCATCCGTCTGTGGATGATTAGACGTGCTCAAACGCAACTCCGTCCCCATAGCTTGTTGAAAGACTCTCCAAAACCTTGAAGTAAACTTCGGATCTCTGTCCGACACAATATTAGAAGGAATACCGTGCAATCTTACAATTTCTGCAATAAACAACCTCGCAAGATGACTTGCCTTGAAAGTAGTTTTCACGGCCAAGAAGTGCGCAAATTTCGTTAGTCGATCCACAATCACCCAAATTGAATCATAACCACCCTGCGTATGGGGCAAACCTACTGCAAAGTCCATAGAAATGCTATCCCATTTCTAATCTGGAATTTCTAAAGGTTGCAACATACCTCCCGGCCTTTGGTGTTCAATCTTAACCTGTTGGCACACTGCACATTATGACACATACATCGCAACATCCTTTTTCATTCCGGACCACCAGTAGTCCTTCTTCAAACCCTGATACATCTTCGAAGAACCAGGATGTATCGTAAAAGTACCTTTATAAGCTTCATCCAAAATCTTTCTTTTTAACATTGCATCATTCGGAACACAAATTCTTTGGTTGAACATAATAATTCCGTCGGTAGCCTGAATAAAACCCGATAGAAGTAACACTTCTTGCAACTTCTCATCTGCCATTTGACCATGGTGAATCTCAACTCTCAGAGTAGAATTGACATTTAAATTTCCTATAAGCACACCATCTTGGGTCCATACAAACTGAAGATTAAGATCTCTGAAATTCTCCAACAATGCATACTCCAAAATTATCAATTTCGCGCCATGAACTAATTTCCGACTTAACGCATCTGCTACCTTATTCGCTTTTCCTGGATGATACTTCAATTCTAAATCATAATCTTTTAAGTACTCCATCCATCTTCGTTGTCGCATATTTAACTCCTTTTGGTCAAATAAATACCTCAAACTCTTATGGTCACTAAACATTTCAAAACGTACACCATACAAATAATGTCGCCACACCTTTAGTGTAAAAACAACCGCCGCCAATTCCAAATCGTGAGTTGGATAATTCTGTTCATGAATTTTCAATTGTCGGGAGGCATAAGCTACTACTTGACCCCCTTGCATCAGTACGCCTCCCAATCCCATTTTAGAAGCATCACAAAACACTTCGTAAGAGTTGTTTGGATCAGGAATGATTAACACCGGAGATGTTGTCAACCTCTCCTTCAACTTCATGAAACTTTGCTCACAACCCGAATCCCACTCAAAAGTAAAATCTTTACGAGTAAGTTTCGTCATTGGTAAAGCCAACTGAGAGAACCCTTCGATGAACCTCCTATAGTAACCTGCTAGCCCTAAGAAACTTCTGACTTTTGAGGCATTTCTCGGCCTCTCCCAATTTATCACTGCTTCTACCTTTGACGAATCTACTGCTACACCACCTTGTGATATAACGTGACCAAGAAACGTAACTTCTGCCATCCAAAATTCACACTTACTCAACTTAGCAAAAAGTTGCTTCTCTTGCAACACAGATAACACAATTCTCAGATGTTCTTCGTGCTCTTGTGAAGTACGAGAATAAATAAGAATATCGTCAATGAAGATTACAATAAACTGGTCCAAGTAAGCTTGAAATATACGGTTCATATAGTCCATAAAAATGGCTGGAGCATTTGTCACACCGAAAGGCATCACTAAGAATTCGTAATGACCATAACGGGTCCTGAATGCAGTTTTAGGTACATCTGAATTCTTCACCCGGATTTGGTGATAACCTGACCTCAAATCAATCTTCGAGAACACGCAGGCTCCTTTCAATTGATCCAAAAGGTCGTCTATCCTGGGCAAGGGATACTTGTTCTTAATGGTGACCTTATTCAGTTGACGATAATCGATGCACATCCGCATCCCACCGTCATTCTTCTTCACTAGCAAAACAGGGGCTCCCCACGGAGAAACACTAGGCCGCACAAAATGTTTCGCCATGAGTTCTTCTAACTGATCCTTTAATTCCCTTAACTCCTTCGGTGCCATCCGATACGGAGAAATGGATATAGGAGCCGTTCCCGGTACCAGGTCAATAGAAAATTCCACTTCCCTCTCCGGAGGAAGAGAGGTGACATCTTCGGGGAAAACTTCGGAAAACTCGCAAACTACTGGAATATCCATAACCTGAAGGTCGCTACTCCCTTCCTTAGTGAGAACCAACAGAACCGATTTCTCTTCTTCAAACAAGAGATTTATCATACCAACCGTACCTTCTAGAATAGTTGTTAAAACATCCCTTGGTGTAGCCTCATTAGATGGAATGATGATGAGCTTTTCTTCACACCCAATAAACACCGAGTTAGCAGAGAGCCAATCCATTCCCAAAACGACATCAACTTTCTTAAGCGGTAGACAAATAAGGTCAATCTAAAAATCTCTACCATTCACAGACAGGACACAGTTTTCACACATCAACGGCGTCTCAACTATTTCATCCATGGCGGTAGTGACCACCATAGGGGGAGACAAGGGAACGGGCCGCAACCCAAGTCGCTTCATACATTGCATCGATACAAAAGAATGTGTAGCTCCGCAATCAAATAAAACAAAACAAGAAAATCCGTTAACTAGGCACGTACCGGCAATCAAAGAATTGTCACTCTTCTTCTTCCGTGCATCCAAGGTGTAGACTCGACCGGCGCTTTTTCCTTGCACTTGATTCTTACTCTTAGGATAATCCCTTGCCATATGGCCCACTCCATCACACTGATAACATCTAAAGACCCCATCGTTGCACTTCCCGAAATGATACTTGTTGCACAACCGGCACAAAGGAGGAGTATTAGGCTTACTACCTTGCACTTGTTTCCCTTTGAAAGATTGTTGTCTCGGCCTAAACGGTTGAGTAGATCTCCCGCGATCACCTTGCGTCGTCTTACTTGCGGCTCCCTCAGCGGGTACTTTCTTCAAACTATGCTCCGCCACATAGCATTGTCTTAACACTTCAGCATAAGTAGTGAACTCCCTCTGAGAGACACTATGGGATATTTCAGCTCGAAGTCCAAAAATAAATTGGTCTACCTTCCACCTCTCGTCCGGAGCATACTTAGCCTATCTGGAATATGCAGCCATGTCTTCGAACTTCTCAGCATAACTGGCTACCGTCATACTTCCTTGTCTTAATTGTTGAAAATCAAACTCTTTCTGAGTTCTCAAAGAACTCGGAAAATACTTCTCCATGAAAACAACCTTGAATTGCTCCCAAACCCTTGGCACTCCTTGAATGACCATTAGAGCCGAAGCACTCTCCCATAATCTCATGGCGGGACCCTTTAGAGAATGGGAAGCAAATAACACCTTATTCTCTTCGCTGCAATGGACTATCAAGAAAATCCTTTCCATACCTGAAATCCATTCGTGAGCCTTCACGGGATCTAATCCACCCTAAAATTCCAGAGGATTCATGCGGATAAAGTCCCAAAAATTACCACCTACAGCTTCGGGGACAACCACCTGAGGATGCGGACCTCCATTCATTTGCTGCACCATTTGCTACATGAATAGATTCTGTTGTTGCTGCATCTGTTGCATGAACTGATACAACAGAGCATTACCATCGCCAACCGGCGGATTCGTCCCTTGAGGAGTGGTGCGGGGCCTACCACGAGGGTTTCTACGTCCATCAGCCATGTTCCTAAAGGTCATACAAATAGAATTAAGTTGATCAGGCTCAATGCCATAAATATAACGCTTAAGACCAATGGCGACACAACGTATATGAAACAGAAAGAAACACTTATACTATTTCATGGCTAGGTCGAGGATACGACCTGCTCTGATACCAACTGTAACACCCACATATAAAATCCATACATCAAAGCATAAATTATATATATGAATCCAAGTATTTGGTATTGAAATACAATAAGTCTTAGTTAACACATTATACACATAAATGCCCCTAATATAACAAAACTAAGGCATTACATATATAAGATGTTCCAACATGATAAAAACTAAGAGCTAGATCAATGCAATGATCTCAAAATAAAACGTCATAGCGGAAGCCATGCCATCTCAAAAGCTACGAACCAGAAAGAAAAGTCAAACCACTTTATCCTTACCCGTCGCCGAACCTGTAGGACCTGTGATGTAAACAACAACAGTGTGGTGAGATACATCAAATCTCAGTGAGTTCCCTATCTTATGGATTCTCTCGGATTATTGATGGTTCTAACAATTCTAACTCAAGTCCGGGGAAGGGAAAAGGACCTTGAGTTCACAATTTCATTCTTGCCCTATATGGAAACATACTCACGAGTTCTCAAACTCTCGCATCAACAATGGGTATCTCCCACGAAGGCATCCTTCCCCGGCCAACCCTACAAGAGGATTCGACACGAGTCACGGATCCTTAAATTCGTAGACAAACATTCTCGGCCAACCCTTCCAAAGAGTTTTCGACACGAGTCATGGATGCTAAGGCAAATAACTTTCCCCGGTCATCCACAAGGGTTATCCAACACGGGTCACAGTTATCTACACATAGTACTTTCCCCGGCCAGCCCACACCAGGGGCCCTTCAACACGGGTCAATAATACCATCATCTAAGCAACCTCCCCGGTTATCCATCATAAGAGGATCGGAACACGGGTCACCGTTACTTAGGTATCGATCACTCATCGTGATCCCTCATGTTCCATACTAGGGTCTTTCACTTATCTCAAACGTTTATCAATCCTAGCCACAACTAGAAACGTAAACCTCCTAGTCATTCTAGGTCTTTCTATAATTAAGGTTGATGTTTTCCTCACTCTCTCTATTTCATTTTCATATTACATGCATTTTTTTAATCACAATCATGTTAACAACCATAGATTAGGCAAAGCATACCTTATTAGTGTAATAGAAAAGCTTAACACCATTTAAACATAGTTTACATAAAAATTATCAAATGAATTCCACTTCGGGTTCCCTCCGATTATTTAATCGGGCAATAAAATCGGCAATGCTTATCATCATCATAAAGATCATTTCTCCAGCTTTCTATCGATATACGGAACATCCAAAACGGACAAGCGGATGAAAAGTTATGATGAAGAAAGTTATAAAAAAACACAGCTCGCCCCAGGTTCGCTAGGCGAACTAGCTGGCGAACCTTTGCCTTCGCCTTCGCTAGGCGAGCAAGCTGGAGAGTAATTAAACAGGATGCTCCCAGACCCAAAACACCATAAGTTCGCTAGGCGAACATTTGGCAAACCTTCGCCTTCACCTTCGCTAGGCGAACGTGCCAGCGAACACCTAGGCAGTAAGTCCCCAGACTCAAAACACACTAAGTTCGCTAGGCGAACGGGCCAGCGAACCTTTGCTAGGATTCGCGTTCAGGTTCGCTAGGCGAACCCCCGACTGCTGTTCGCTGGGCTTCGCCCCAGGTTCGCTAGGCGAACCATGCGAACCAGAACTTCTCCCAGCTGCTGTTCTTCACTCCCAAGTCATTTTCCTCCAACAAAACATGATCAAATAATACCCCCATGATCCAAACTCATTATAGACATGATAACAAGCATACAATAACATTTATAGCAAGATTCAACCATAAAGTTCCAAATTTTCATAATCTAACCTAAATCCATAACCTCTCTAGAGCTCTCTAATAATGGTACTAACTAGAACCCACCTTGAGTGGAGCAAGATGAAGATGATGAGAAGATTGGGTGAAGATTGGTGAAAAGATGATGATGATCTTGATGTTCTTGGGCTTTTTCTCCTCTTTCTTCTTTTCTCTCCTTCCTTTCCTTTAACTTTCTCTATGTCTTTCTATCTTTGGCATTTGGAAGGAAAAGAAATATAGTAACTTAATATTAGAAATAATACTACTAAATGTCCAAAAAGTCTCTCAAGTCCAAATTAAATAAATGTCTCCGACACAAATAATATTAATTGGATCAATTCTAAGTACCAAAGTTACTCTAATTATTTTATCAAATAATTTCTCAGAGCAACCGGACTCAGTTAATCACAATATAATATTATTCAGTGTAATAAAATACGGGGTATTACAACAATGTTGTGTTTGAGTTTCTTCCTAACAAGTGTTATATTAAATCTCAGGGTTCTGATCAAATCATTGTAGAAGGAATCTTAGATGCTAGTGGTCTCTACTATTTTCCTCATTTAGCCCTGAAGCTCACAAGGTTTCACAATTTACAACACAACTTGAGTGCTACTTCTGCTATTCAAAGCTATGTTGCTTCTCACTCAAGTTCTATGTCTTCTAATAACTATAACAATACTATGCTATGGCATAATAGGTTAGGACATACAAATTTTGCTTCTGTAGCTCATGTTCTAAAGCTGTGTAATATACATTCATCTAATAAACATGATTTTTGCAATTCCTGTAATCTTGGTAAAGCTCATAGGTTGTATGCTCCTCTAACTGATACAGTTTACCAAAGACCTTTTGATTTTGTTTAAACTGACTTGTGGGGTCCAGCCCCCATTCCTACTAGTTCAGGCTATAACTACTATGTTGCTTTTGTAGATGGTTGTACTAGGTATACCTGGCTGTATTTTTTCAAATCCAAGGCTGAAGCCTTACATGCCTTCAAGCTATTTTATGAATTTGTTCAAAATCAATTTCAAGTCACTATCAGGTCTGTTCAAAGTGACTTTGGTGGAGAATTTCACCCTTTCACTAAGTTTCTAACTGAGCTAGGCATAACTCATAGGCTTGCATGTCCTCATACTTCCCATCAGAATGGGTCTGTTGAAAGAAAACATAGGCATATAGTAGAGATGGGACTTACATTGTTAGCTCATGCCTCTTTACCTTTATCCTTTTGGGATCATAGTTTTTCCACAACTGTTCATGTCATAAATAGGATTCCTACCGCATCCCTTCAAAGTGCTCTTTCCCCTTTTCTTCCTCTCTATGGAAAGCAACCCGATTACTCTTCCCTCAAAGTATTTGGTTACTCTTGCTTCCCACTTCTTAGACCATATAATAAAGACAAGTTACAATTCAGAAGTCAAGAGTGCATTTATCTAGGAATTTCCCCTCAACATAAAGGTTTCAAATGCTTAAGTTGTGATGGTAGGATTTGCGTCTCTAAGGATGTTAATTTTAATGAACAGTCATTTCCTTACACTAAACTATTTGTGACTGAGTCTAAATTCAACATACCTAGTACTACCAAGAGTTTGACTACCTCTACTGGTTCTCCCTTGGTGTCAGTCCCTACTACACATGTACCACCATTACAATACTATGCCATATCTCATCCTGTCAGCACTAGTCCAGGTTCTCAGCCCATAGCTGACTCTACTTTACCTAATAGTTCTCTTCTGCCAGAAAAGGTTGTCAGTTGTCCTTTTGAGCACACTTCTAGCCAACCTGTGACACCTAGTCTGGGCCATGACACATCTAATCACAAGTCCCAATCTGTTCAGCCTATGGTTATTCCTACTGGTGTAGGTTCTGAGCCATTGAATTATTCTCTGGGTAATGACCCTACTGAACATGTGTCTTCACCCATAAGTCTGGTTGATAGGATGTCTCCATCTAGGTGTGATGCCTCTAGTTATTCAAATGACATCACTCCTCCAAGTAGTTTTCATAGTCCTGAACAAGCTGTCTTAGAACAACATTTATCTCCCAAGTCTGATGAGTTAACTTTGTCCTCTTGTATTCCCTTATCCACATCTTCTCAGTTTCCTTCTATTCAATCAAATTCACCACTTGAGCCTCTTATTAAGAATGCTCATCCTATGCTCACCATGGCAAAAACTGGTCGTTCTAAACCCAAAGCATACCTTGTCCATTCTGAACCCACAAGTGTCAAGCAGGCCCTACTTCAACCAGAGTGGACTCAGGCTATGAAAGAAGAGTACAATGTTCTTCAAGCCAACAAAACTTGGTCTCTCACTACATTACCTCCTGACAAAAGAGCTGTAGGGTGTAGGTGGGTGTTTAAACTTAAGGAGAGCCCTAATGGCACCATTCACAAATATAAACCTAGGTTGGTGGCTAAAGGATTTCACCAGGAACATGGATTTGATTATACTGAGACTTTTTCTCCTGTGGTTAAGCCAACAACTATTAGAATCATTCTGACTCTAGCTATCACTAACAATTGGGATATCCAACAAATTAATATCAACAATTCTTTCTTGAATGGTGTTTTACATGATGAAGTCTACATGACACCGCCTCCAAGTTTTGCTAGTTGTGATAAGACTTTGGTTTGTAAGCTTCATAAAGCCATCTATGGCCTTAAACAAGCCCCAAGGGCTTGGTATGAAAAACTCATACAGACACTTCTTCACTTTGGCTTTACTGCATCCAAATGTGATAATTCCTTATTTGTTTATAGCAAGTTGGGTGTGTCTATGTATGCTCTTGTCTATGTGGATGACATTTTACTTACTGGGTCGAATATTTCTCTTATACATGATCTTATCAATAAACTTCACACTACTTTTGCTTTAAAGAAATTGGGCAGGCCTAGCTATTTTATGGGCATTGAGGTAAAGACTTGCAGCAATGGTGCTCTTTTTCTTACTCAGTTCAAGTATATTCAGGACTTACTTGTTAAGGCCAAGATGAGTCAGGCTAATGGTGTTCCCACTCCCATGATGAGTACTTGCAAACTTAGCAGACATGGCACTAACTATTTCTCGGATCCTCAGCTGTACAAGTCAATTGTCGGAGATCTTCAATATGTGACATTAACTCGGCCTGACATTTCCTTTAATGTCAATGTTGGCTCATAAATTCGACACCTGTATTAAGTTTGAGGAATTAACTGATGTTAAACCAGTTCTTAGAAGAGGCCCAACAGAGCGTTCGACTGGAATTTGAGGTGGAATCTAAGTCGAAGATGCTTGTATAAAGAATATGCTTGGGACTTAGAAATATTTCCGAGAATCTGGAAACAACCTTCGACCGAGACTAATGATGATGTTCGACACTAAGGAATTCAAATTTAAATAAAGGAGGGAGTAGTTATTCTGGTACACTCCTAAAAGAGACAAGTGGCGCATATCCAAGGGACAGAAGCATGCAGCGCGACACTTGTCATGTGTTGATGGTTTTAGGAAGTTAACAGCAGTTAGTTTTATTATTATAAATAAGAGTTCTAGCAATAGAATTGGTGTGTTGTGTTCACTTTGTACAAGTTACTCCAAATTTACTCAAAGTATCCGTGTGTAGAGAAAAGAGTCTCGTGAGAATGTACGTGATGTAAACACCATTTATCTTGCCAATGCAATTTACTTTAATCTTTTGTTAAGCACTTACCTTTTATTTGACGTAAGTTACTTTTCTGCACCCTGTCTTATTTACTTTCAACCTTTACCGTACTCCTTCGACCCTTTCCTTTACATTTTCAGTCTCTTAACTTAACCATTTTTAATGTCTTTTACATGGTATTTTTAACAAACCTTTCTCCATGAACACCATCGAAGTGTTCAGTTCTTTAGAATTTACTTTAAACCAGTTATTAGCACATGTCCTAGGATCAATCTGATCGATCCTATGAGTCACCAAAGTTAGATTTGGAAGATCAGCGGTTGTTTACCAATTTTCACGGTAAACAGTCAACAAAGCTTGTCAGCTCATGGCAAGTCCTCTTAAGTCTCATTGGTCAGCTGTGCGCAGAATTCTCAGATATCTTAGTGGTACAACTCACTTTGGCTTGTTGCTTTCTCACTTTACCAATTCTGGATTACACCAAGAAGGTCCTGGTAAGGACTTCGACCCAGAGCCACCTGATAAGGCTCAGGGTGTAGAGCAAGGTCAGGGGCTTGATGCCATCTATGATGATGAGCCTTTGGGGTTTGAAAAGGATATGTTGGCAAATAACATTAAGATGCTAACTCAAGATCCATTAGAAGAAATCGACCTAGCAGAAGGAGCAATCAGAAGGCCAACATATGTCAGCGCCAACCTTGACCCACAACTTAAGGTCGAAGTTACCCAGTTGTTGCAGGAGTTTAAAGACTATTTCGTCTGGGACTATGATGAGATGCCTGGTTTGAGTAGAGAGTTGGTTGAACATAAGTTACCGATCAAGCCTGGGAAGAAGCCAGTCAAACAGAATCCAAGACGGTTCACCCCAAAAATTCTCTCAAATATAAAGGAAGAAGTCGAAAGACTCCTTCGATGCAAATTCATCCACACTGTCAGGTATGTCGAATGGTTAGCTAACATTGTACCTGTTATTAAAAAGAATGGTTCCCTAAGAGTTTGCATAGACTTTAGAGATCTAAATTCTGCAACTCCAAAGGATGAATATTTTATGCCTGTGGCAGAAATGCTAGTCGATTCCGGCGCAGGACATGAGTATCTTAGTATGTTGGATGGGTACTCTGGTTATAACCAAATATTCATTGCAGAAGATGATGTCCCCAAAACAGCTTTTAGTTGTCCTAGAGCCTTAGGCACCTACGAGTGGGTAGTAATGCCTTTTGGCCTCAAAAATGCTGGGGCAACATATCAACGAGCAATGAACTCAATCTTCCATGATTATATAGAGACTTTCATGCAAATATATATTGATGATATTGTGGTTAAGTCTGTTTCAGGGAAGAGTCACTTAGACCATCTTCGACAGTCCTTTGAAAGGATGATAAGACATGGTCTCAAAATGAATCCTCTTAAATGTGCGTTTTTTGTGCATGCAGGGGATTTTCTAGGCTTTGTGGCCACAAAAAGGGGATTGAGGTCAACCAGAAAAAGACCAAAGCCATCATGGAAGTGAAAGCGCCATCAACCAAAAAGGAGTTTGAAATTCTGGTATCAGATGTGTGATGTTAAGTGGGATGTTGTAACACCTCAAAATTTGCCTTGTTGTTTTTAGATAACTGGCTTAGGTTTCTTTACATTTCTTGCATTTGCATTGTGCATAGCATTTGGTTTTTAGCATGGGATCGAGGTATTTGGTTCAACTCAAGGGCAAAAGCTTCTTATGAGCTCCATAAGCTCCTCACATCCTTATATGGTGGCCCAAGGGTATT
Organism: Lathyrus tuberosus; assembly: GCA_022829125.1. NCBI lineage: Eukaryota > Viridiplantae > Streptophyta > Magnoliopsida > Fabales > Fabaceae > Lathyrus > Lathyrus tuberosus. Next base: position 13,356,480 of record JALAZF010000120.1, on the reverse strand, counting down.
TCAATGAGGGATTCTCCAAGTGGTTATATCAAGGGTTGGTGTCCTTACACTGATGACCAAAACTAGGGTTTCATGGTTAAGGGTCCTAAGCTCAAGGAGTTGATTCAAACCTTTCACCAAGGTTCTCCATATGTCAAAACAAGTCTAAGGATGGATTTTGAGCCAAAAATTCACCATGGAAGACCTCAGATGATTCAGTAGCTTACAGATGAAGTAATCAGTCAAACTGGTCAACTGAAAAGTCAAACTAGGGTTTTGAGAGATCCTCATCATGGTAATCAAGTCAAGAGACCTTTGTTTGGTCTATGGAAGGCTTTCATGATCACAATTTGCAAGAATCAAGCTTTGGTAGAAAGTTGCTAAATTGGGAAAGTGACTTGTAATTTCAAGTTACTATTTTTGGCATATTTTCAACCAACTTTAACCAAACTTTTCATGATCAAAAATGCTTCAAACGAATTTTTGCCCAACACCAAAGTTGTAGATCTCTTTCTCCTCTTTCCAAAGAGTGGTGGATCATGATCATATCATTTTTGGGTCAAGAGTTATGGGCATTTGAAGTTAGAGGGCATTTGGTGTTCTACCATGCATACCATTTTGACATAACTTGCAAGTTGCATTTTAACTCACCAATATGGCTTCTAATTGTTCAGTTCACCTCACCACACTCCAATGTACCTCATTTAGCAGCATTTTGAGCCAAGAATTGAGTGAACCCGTGGGTTACATGTCCATAATTCATCATTATGCAATTTTGCAATTTCATTTGGAAATCACAATTCAGTTACTTTCCAACCCCAAGATCAATCCAAAGGTTCTCATGGCATCAAAAGGAAAGCAGTCATGCACTTTTCATGAAGAATGCACGAGTAGAATACCTCATGTGCACAAACTTGCAAATTTGCAAAACAGCCCAAAACTCATTGCTCTCAAGTCCTTGAGGATTAAAACCCTAAACAGTAGCATTGGCACACTATATAAGCTAACTCACACGAATTTCTCAGCAGCGACCATTCATTTTCACCACTTTTCAAAGTTTTGCTCTCAAGTTTCTCTCCTTCGATTCTCCCAATTCTTCAAGTGTCTTCCATTTTTTTTGGTTGGTTTGTGATCAGTGGAGCATAAGGAAGAGAAATCCACCATTGTTTTGAAGTTTAAGCAAAGAATTTATCAGTTGAGTTCAGATTTTCAACTCTCGGATTCAAGGATTCAGACCAATTTGAAGGTCTAAGTGCATTTATTTTGCAATTAGACGGTTTAAGGAGTTGATCTGCAGCTTATCTTGGAGTTTCTTGGTGATTTTCCAGTTCTGCAAATCTCAGGTGAACTTGAAATTCATAGATCTAGAATTGATTTTTGTTGTGTGTTTAATGTTCATCTTGATGTGTTGAGTTCATATATGTGTTTGGAATTGATTTTCAACGTGAATCATGGCTGGAATTTAGATCTGAAATTTTCAGATCCAAACTTGTTTCGTTCGATTCTTGAAATATATGCATGATAAATGATTTTGAGTAGCATATTTGTGATCTACGTGAGTTGCTGAACATTTTGATGTATGATTTGTTGTTTTTGGTTATGGTTTGAAGTTTAGTGACCGGAGAGTGGCCGGAGAAGATGACCGGCGCTTCTCCGGCCGGTGAGGGTTTAATTAGGGTTTGTGGTTTTCCAGTTTGAATCTCATGCGTTGGATCTTGATTAATTTTCCAGTTTAATTCACGTGCGTTGGATCTTGGTTATGAGTTGTTAATTAAATTGATTAGGGTTTAGTGGATCTGATTAATTCATGACTGTTGGATTTCATTTAATTAGTGAGTTTGAATATGGACCATCAGATGATTGACTTTGCTTCGTTTGACTTTGAATGAGAGCCTGTGGATCTGGAGACTTTTTTTGTTTGACTCAATCTATGCCGTTCGTTGTTTCTGAATGTTTGGAAGCGCTTGGGCCTTTTTGCTGTTTGCACCCCTCGTTTCTGAGCCTATGATTATTTGCACGCATTTGGATTCATTAATACACCCCTGGCTTCATTTCATTTCCTTTTTATTTTCTATTTTCATACCATTTCATAATTAATTGTTAAAAATACTTGCATGTGCTAAAAAATTCCAAAAAAATTCATCATTCCTCCTCATTATTAAAACTAATTTTTCACATTTTATTTTATTTTTTTTACATTAAAATTGCATTAAATATTAATTTTCCAAAGTATTTTTCTCATTTTGCACTTCATATTGCATACTTCATGTTGCATTTTTTTATTTCTCTCATTTGGAAAGTGATTTGATCCTGATTCTTTTTGGGTTATGTTCATAACATGTTGAAGTATGTTTGAGATTTTTGGTATGATTTTTAGGTCCTTTTTGGATGACTTTTGATGTGTTGCTTTGAGCATGAATGTATGAAATCCTATTGATGCTTTGACCTAATTGTTGATTGACTTTGGTTCTGATTCATTGCTTGTGGATTTGATATGTCAATTATACATGTTTGAGATGCTTGAATACTGAATGACATAATTTTTGAGGCATGTTTGTTATTTCTTTGAAGCATGAGCTTTAACTTGTCCAATTTGTGAATATATGCTTCATGTTTGGTTTGCTTGGTCATGAAGGCACTTGTGCCACAATTTTAGGTCTTGTTGAGGGATTGATAGCATGATTAATTGACTTCTGGTTGTGATATTTGAATCTCATATTTGCATGTTTGATGTTTTCCTTTCACTTTAAGTCATTTGTTTCACAAGTATGAATCATGTTTCACTTCACTTCACTTCACTTCTTCTTTGCTTCCTAATTGATTGTGAAAGTGTTTGTGTGACTTGAATGTTGTTTGAAGATCGTGTTTAGGCCCATATTTAGGATTGTGTCACTTCTGGACTTGGTTTACTTTGTGAAATTTTGACTTGGTTGCTTTACATGATCACTTCTTTTCATCTCACTCCTTCTTTAATGACTTGAATGGTACTTGAGTGACTTCTCCCTTTTCTTTTTGACTAATTGTGCATGGTTAATAGTAGAGGTCAGTAGGACCATTAGGTTCTGAACTTGATGCTTGATTTACTTTAGAACTTGTTTCTTTATGGCCTTATGCTTGTTTGAGTTTCATTTTGTCATATGTGAATACTTCTAACACTTTCAGGGGCAAATGGTAAGTTGTTTGAATGTGGATATGCTTCCACATTTTACTTTCTTCCTTTACCTTTTAACTTTCATACTTGTGTTTGAAGTGAGCTTATGCCACTTGTGTTTCACTTCTCTTTCTCCTCCTTCTCTTCCACTTTTTTCATCCCTCGAGTCACAAGACTTGTTTAAGTCTTGGATTCTCTCCCTTTAGAGCTACCTAGTCCAACTTAATTTTTGATTAAGCTTGGAGTAGGATTAGCATTAGGTTAGGCAGTCGTCTCTCCTAAACCTCACTAACCATAGGACATCCATGCATGATAACATTAGGACTCTTAGTTTCCCTGTAAAGTTTCCTTTTGTGTCGCTTCTCTTCTCATCTCAAACTTCTTGAACACACTTAATAAAATATAACGTATATTGCGCTCGAGCCTTAAGTGTAGGAAGTGAAGAACGAGGGGTCTCCTCTCCTCTTCTAGGGTGTTTAGCATACGTCTCATTTGGGGGCGATCATGCGACTCACTCGTTCCCGCATGGTAGACTTTGGTGCAATGTAAGTTACGAACTGACTCAAAACACTTCTGTCTAAAAAACACCAAACCAATTCAAATCTTTTTATCCTCCGGGATTGTTGGGTTTCAAACTTCTTTTTTTTCGTGAAAGAGCTCGTCGCTCACGTAAAAAACACTTACCTACCCGTGGTCGTACCCACGAACTACGTCAGCTCTGATTCCTCTCTCTCGTCCGATTGAGGATACGTAGGCACAAGACAGCGATTGTCTTGGCGAGCAACCTTCCCCCACAGTTCCCGTCCGAACTACGTTGACTCTGACTTTCCCATTGCACTGAGGGAGTACGTAGGCCTAGGACAACGATACCGTCCTATCGAGTCACTTCCTTTTCTTTTCTTCTTCGTTTCTCCGTTCTTTCCCGTTCCCGTTCCTTCTTCGGTCCAGTAGCAGTGGAGTTCCAGATGACGACGCCCTTTGATGCAGACAGTAAGCGTGGATCCCATCGAGTACGATGGACGTGTTGGGTGCTAACACCTTCCCTTCGCGTAACCGACTCCCGTACCCATTCTCTTGGTCGTGAGACCATGTTCTTTCCCTTCTTTCAGGTTTACGCAGTGTTTCCTTTCCCTCTCTAGGGATAAATACACTTTGCTGGCGACTCTGTGTTCTTTTGCGCCACTCTCGCGTTTGTACCGTTGGATGCGAATCTTTCGGGAGCGACAGCTGGCGACTCTGCTGGGGACTCTGGTTGACCTACGCTGGTCCTTCCCCTTTAGCGAGTCGATCCTAGCGCTTGTCTGTTTGTTTTTGGTGGGTGTTTCTATGGTGCTTTACTTTGTTGTATATTACTGTATTGCTATTTACTGTACTTTTACTTTAATGCTTTACTGTTTTTATAGCTTTTATTGCATTTCATTTATTACTGTCATACTGGATATTGTTGCGCTGTTCTGCTGCTGGATTTGCTGTTTGCAGGGTGGGTTGGATTCATGAGAGAAAAGCCCAATACCAAGGCTTGAGCATACACCTATGATTAGCGTGGAAAGTAGTGTGACTTGTTTGGCATTTGGCCAGACGAAGTATACATGAAAATTCCACATCCAGACGAGGTTTTCTTGATAATATTCTGTCCTGTCCATTTGGGGCAGATGATGGAATATGATCTGGAAAACTGTCGACTCTGGCGACCATTCCCGAGGACTCAGTTGCGGCACTCCTCCCGAGATGTGACAGTGGCAGACCACTTTCTGTGGCAAACCCATTGCATATTCTTGATCCGAGGACCCAATGCTGGGAACTTGCTATAGGATTTCCCTTTTGTAGTGAATCAGTGGACGACCTCTTTGATTGGCGATAGCATTGTATCCTTCGGGCTGAATGTGCTATTGTTTCTCAAACCTCTGAAACTGAGGATCTTTTGTTTTGGAGAATCGGTTGAGGCCTCCTCTTTTGATGATGATGCCAAACCAGAAATGGTGAACGTATCATCCTTTCTAGACCTGAGAGCCCGGGATACTGAACATCCTAGTACCCACATGTGAGAGGGGAGGGGTGTTTGCAGGTTTGCAGGTAACCGAGACCTTCAACCTACCTGGTTTCTGGGTTTCTCACCAGTGCACTATTATTATCCTGGCATTCTGGCAGTTTGATTGGGCTGTTATTCTAGATTTTTGGGTTTCTGGTTTTCTGGGTCTTATTCAATCAGCAGAACAGCAGCAGTTTGAGCATTTTGGATACCTTGATCCCATGCTTGCATTTTGCATCATCTTTTCGCATTCTGACATGTTTGTTCATTTGTAGGGTTGCATCCTAACTTTGATTCCGGTTGTCTGAAGACTGTCCATGATGAGCATTAGCGCTGAAAAAAGAAAGAACATCATCCCGTACAAGTTCCCAGAGCTTCATCTAGATGCTGTGCACAAGATCTCGGCTATGGCAAAACCTGAGGTATTGGCAGATTTCAGAGGAGAATATGGGAGGATTCTGAGTTTCGCCCGGAATGTTACCAACTATGAGTTCAGGGCTCTGCACACTCTGGCGCAGTTCTACGACCCTCAACTTCGATGTTTTCTGTTTGCTGATTATCTTTTGGCTCCAACGTTGGAAGAATTGGCTCTTATTCTGGATGTTTCAGTCAAAGAAGGAGTTCCCTTCTATCCTTCTAAGGAGTTTCCTGATTTGGAAAGGGTTGCTGCTACTTTACGTTTGGATCAGTCACTGTTGAAGAAAAATATTGCTAGTAAAGGGGGTTATCAGGGTTTTCACACGAAGTTTTTGATCGAACAGGCTGCTACTTGTGCTAAGGCTAAGTGTTGGTCAGTGTTCAATGCAATTCTGGCTATGTGTGTTTATGGAACGGCGTTATTCCCTAATGTGAAAGATTTTGTAGATGCACATGCTGTCCGCATATTCACCACGAAGAATCCGGTACCTACCTTGCTTGGGGATCTGTATTATTCGATGCACTATAAGAATGAGAAAAGGAGAGGCGGACCTCTTTATTGTTGTGCTTCAATTTTCTATAAGTGGTTTGCTGATCGTCTTCCCAAATCTGGGGCATTCGAAGACACTAAAGGAACTTTAGATTGGGCAAAGAGGTTAATGGGGTTAAGGGCCGACAACTTAGTTTGGATCAATCGTGATTTGTTGGGCCGAGAAATCCTGGTTAGTTGTGGAGGTTACCCAAACGTACCTTTAATAGGAAGGAAGGGGGGAATTAACTACAACCCCATTCTTGCTATTAGGCAATTTGGGTATGCTTTAAAGGAGCCGCCAAAAGGCCAAGATGTGCAAGAGTCTCTATTTTTGGGTGAGGAAGCCAATCTGGAGGTGTTGAAAGAAGCTGCAAACGCTTGGAGAGATCGCCATAAGAAAGGAAAGACTTCTTTTGGAAAGTGTAATAACAAAGCTTTTCGTGCGTATGAAGACTGGGTTCAGAGCAGAGTAGAAATTGTACTTTTGCCATTCTGCAGGGAACCTCCTTCTTACCCTTTGCTGATTGAACCCCCAACCATGATTGAGATGGAGAAGTACAATCAATTATGGGCTGAAAAGGAGAAGATTCGAGAGGAGAACCGTGAGTTGCAAAAGGAAATCTACCAGTTAAAACATGAGCGAGGTGAGGCTGTTCATATTGCCAAGCTGAAGACAGAACGTCTCGCTGAGAAAGAAAGGGAGCTGGTTGAAGAGATAGCAGCTAGGAAAAGGGTAGGACAAGCTCTAAAAGGCGTTTGCAAGACTCTCAAATCCAAGAAGGATGACTTAGCCAAGGCTTGGGCGAAGATTCGCAGGTTCAATGCTTACCGAGATACTGCAATCACGGCCAACAAGCAGAAAGAGGATAAGCATTTGGAGCAGATTGAGAGTCTGAAGGTGAAGCTCAGGAAGAAGGACGAGGAGATCTTGTCAGGGACGTTCCAAAGACACGCAGTTGAGGAACGGCTCAAAGGAGCCATAGCAACCATGGAAGAGCTGAAAATACAAGCAGGAGTGAAAAGGTCTAAGTGGGAGTGCTCTAGCTCGGGCGGTGGCCCTCATACGGTGCAAGACCCTTGAAGGGAACTTTACTCAGTAGTTTGTATTTTGTTCTTTCTTTGTATTTTGGGTCACCACCAGAATTGTTGGCTGGGACCTCTGCTTATTTTGTTTCAGGCTATTTTTGGTACCTTGGGTTGTAATTTCTGACAGTGATTCATTCTGATTTATATGAGCAGCAGTTTCATCCTATTTCACCTTTAAACTGGAATCAAGGGGTGGATCACCCTGCAAATATACAAACATGTTTGCATTTGCATTTGCATAATCATAATCATTTTTGCATTGCAGGTTATCTTGGTTTCTCTGGTTTTCTTATGCTCTTTCTTTCTTTCAGTCAGGATTGATCAACCAACTCATCGTTATTCTACTCGGCTCAATCAAAACAGAGTGATGGACAAAGTTCAGCCAGATATGGCCGCTATGCAAGCTCGCATCGACCAGTTCATGGAAATGATGCAGGGTGTGGTGCAAAGTCAGAACGAGTTTAGAACTCTGGTTCAGCCGTTAGTGGCGCAGGTCGACGAAAATGGTATCCTACACGGTGGTCTTATTAACCGTAATATCCCTCCGGGCGGAGTTGGTGCTGGTGGACAGGGCAGAATCCCTACAGTGGTTGGAGAGGGAAGTATTGTTCGGGCTATCCATGGCCATCATTTTGATGATCAACAGGACGATGTGTTCTCGGTCAGGAGTTTAGATGCTGCCATTCCCGTGGTCAGTGATGAAAGAATCCGTTTAATCGAAGCTCAATTAAAAGGAGTGGTGAAACCGGATGATTTGGGGATTGATTTGGACGACCTAGGGTTGGTCCCTGATGTTGTTATTCCACACAAGATTCAGATTCCTACGCTAGAAAAGTACAATGGCTCTACCTGCCCAAGGACTCATGTGAAGGCCTATACCCGGAAGATGGCTGCTCACGCTAAGGATGAAAAGTTAATGATGCACTTCTTCCAAGACAGCCTGTCTGGCGCGTCTTTGGAATGGGACATGGGGCTAGAAAGCAGAGATGTTCGTACCTGGAGAGAGCTAGCTGCAGCTTTCATCAAGCATTATCAGTACAACACGGACATGGCTCCCAACAGAACTCAGTTGTTGAGCATGTCCCAGAAGAATGATGAGAGTTTCAAAGAATACGCGCAAAGGTGGCGTGAATTGGCAGCTAGGGTGCAGCCACCAATGCTAGAGAAAGAGATGCTAGATATGTTCATGGACACACTGCCTAAGCACTACTATGAGAAGCTTTTGCCTTGTTCTCTAGGTAAGTTTGCAGATGTGATTGCTATTGGGCAGAAGATAGAGGTGGGAATTAAGGCTGGGAAGGTTTCTAGCGGTGATGGATCGTCTTCCGGACAGGGAAAAAAGCCGTTTGATAATTATAAGAAGAAAGGAGAGACCAACGCTGTATCATCCCACAGGGGAAAAGGGAAACAGCGCCAGTTTAACAATCAACAGGTAGCATCAGTAACCATTCCAGCAACATTACCTCCACCACAGCAGCAAAGGGGTAATGCTAATCAGAATAGACAGCAGGGTCAGTATCAGAACAGACAGAGGAATGCAGAGAGGCATTTTGATCAACCCCCAATGTCATATGCACAGTTATTGCAACATTTACTACAGTTACGTCTAGTTGAGCTTCGTACCCTGGCTCCACCAACAGGGGAACTCCCACGAGGCTACGATGCTAACGCACACTGTGATTTTCATTCTGGTGCTCCTGGGCACACGGTGGAGAAGTGCAGGGCGTTTCAGCACAAGGTGCAGGACCTTGTGGACTCTAAAGCCATCAATTTCTCGAATGACGGACCCAATGTTATTCAGAACCCGATGCCTAATCACAATGGGCCAAGGGTGAATGCTATAATTGAGGACTGTGAAACTTTGAATTTGATCATGGATGTGGAGGAACTGAAGACTCCATTGGTGGTGGTTAAGAATAGGTTATTGAAAGGTGATGTCTATCCGGGCTGTGGTGAGAATTGCTTAGATTGTTTGATAAAGTCTAATGGTTGTGATTCGTTGAAGAGGGGTATTCAGAATCTGATTGATGAAGGCTGTTTACAGTTTGACAGAGGTAATAAGCTAGAGGAGGTTGTTAGTGAGAAGGTTGCCACTATCACTATCCCTTTCAAAACAATTACTATTTCTGGTCCAGCAAGGCCACCTCCAGTCATTATCACGAGGGCTGGACCCATTCCGTACGAAAGTTCTAAGGCTATTCCATGGAATTATGGTGCAGAGGTGTTTGTCAATGGGCAAAAGCAAGAGCTAATGAACACTTCACCAGTGGGTTCTAGTTCAGGGATTAAAGTTGAGACTGATGCCATAACCAGAAGTGGTAGAGTGCTCCCTCCGGTTAACGATCAACCCAGTACCTCTAGGCAGGATAGAGGAAAACAGGCGATGGATGGTTCCGTTCAGACCCCAGTGATTGTGGAATCTACAGCGAAGCCGGTTGATGATGCTTTTTCAGAAAATGTAGAGGAATTTATGAGGCTCATCCGAAAAAGTGATTATAAGATTGTGGACCAATTACATCAGACCCCGTCCAAGATCTCTATTCTGTCTCTGCTCTTGTGTTCCGAGGCTCACAGGAATGCTCTTTTGAAGGTTTTGAATGCAGCATACGTTCCTCAAGAGATTTCTGTTAATCAGTTGGAAGGGGTTGTAGCGCACGTGAATGCGGGTAATGGCCTGGGTTTTACAGATCTTGACTTGACTTCTGCTGGTAGGAATCATAACAATGCCCTGCATATTTCGATCGAATGTCGTGGCTCGTTGATGTCACATGTCCTGGTTGATACTGGTTCATCGTTGAATGTATTTCCCAAGAAAGCGTTAATGAAGTTGGATACTCGAGGACTTATTTGTACACCAAGCGACTTGGTGGTGCGAGCTTTTGATGGCTCGAAGAGATCTGTTTTTGGCGAGATTGTGCTTCCCATCAAGGTTGGACCGGAAATCTTTAATGCAACGTTTTACATTATGGATATTCAGCCAGCGTACAGCTGTTTATTGGGTCGTCCTTGGATCCATGGGGCAGGTGCTGTAACTTCCACTTTGCATCAAAAGCTGAAGTATATGGTTGATGGTCACGTAGTGACAGTGTGCGGAGAAGAAGACATAATGATCAGTCAGCTGTCAACCTTCAAATACGTGGAAGTGGATGGGGAAATCCACGAGACGTTGTGCCAAGGATTTGAGAAGGTGAAAGTTTCTGAAGAAGTTGTTCAGTCTGAAGCTGTAGTGCAGCCCGTAGTGGCAAATCAACCTGAGGGTTCTATGTCTTCGTTGAGAGACGCCAAAGCTATGGTTGAAGCTGGTGGTTCACAGAGGTGGGGCCAGGTGGTTGAAGTCCAGAAAAAGAAGGATACTTATGGATTGGGATATAAGCCACCCAAAAGAGATGAGGATCCCCCAAGATTCTATGGCCCTGTCCGGTTCACTAGCGCTGGAGTTTTCTTCGACAGAGTTAATGCTATTGATGAAGAAGGAGACAGTGATTACGACATGGATAGCTGGATCCGTCCTTGTGCCCCAGGGGAAAGTCTGCACAACTGGTCTTCCGAGAAAGTCATTCAAGTGACAGGCTTCGAGTAATTGCTTTGTTTTCCTATTTTGTTAATCCTACGTTCTGCCCAAGACGTAGTGATTCTGTTTGTAGGGCTTTTAACTGTCGCATGTTTTGCTTTATCATCAATAAAGGACTTTTCACACTCAAATATTTTGATCTCTGTCTTTCTGTTTTTTATTTTTATGCATTAAAAAACCCACATCAAAATGGCAATGTGTTTCTTTTGTTGCATCATAATAAAACATACCTCATAAATCATTGCAGGTCTTTTTGTTCAGATGACACCGATCATGACTCAGCTATAGCTCGGTATGACTTTGACAATCCAATCTATCAGGCTGAAGAAGAGGCTGATGAAGATTGTGAACTGCCCGAAGAGTTGGCCAGACTGTTGAAGCAAGAGGAGAGAGTCATCCAACCTCATCAGGAGGAAATTGAGATTATAAATCTGGGAACCGAGGACGCTAGAAAGGAAGTAAGAGTAGGGGCTGCATTGGAAGACAGTGTCAAGGGAAGATTGATTGAAATGCTCCGAGAGTATGTTGACATCTTCGCCTGGTCTTACCAAGACATGCCTGGGCTCGATACTGATATCGTCGTACACCGGCTACCACTTAAAGAAGGTTGTGCTCCGGTCAAGCAAAAGTTGAGAAGAACTAAACCGGAGATGTCTGTCAAGATCAAGGAAGAGGTTCAGAAACAGCTAGATGCCGGATTTCTTGCCGTAACAAATTATCCTCCATGGGTTGCTAACATCGTGCCCGTACCTAAGAAGGATGGAAAGGTCAGGATGTGTGTTGATTACAGGGATTTGAATAGAGCCAGCCCAAAGGATGATTTCCCGCTCCCTCACATTGACGTGTTAGTTGACAATACTGCTCAGTATTCTGTGTTTTCCTTCATGGATGGCTTCTCTGGGTATAACCAAATCAAGATGGCCCCAGAGGACATGGAGAAAACAACATTCATAACACCGTGGGGAACTTTCTGCTACAAAGTGATGCCCTTTGGATTGAAAAATGCAGGGGCAACTTACCAGCGGGCGATGGTGACTCTCTTTCATGATATGATTCACAAAGAGATTGAAGTCTATGTTGATGACATGATTGCGAAGTCACAGACGGAAGAAGAACATCTGGTGAATCTTCAAAAGTTATTTGAAAGGTTAAGGAAATTCAGACTGAGGTTGAATCCAAACAAATGCACCTTCGGGGTGAGATCAGGAAAATTGCTGGGGTTTATTGTTAGTGAAAAAGGTATTGAGGTTGATCCTGCAAAGGTAAAAGCCATACAAGAAATGCCTGTGCCGAAAACAGAAAAAGAGGTTCGTGGTTTCTTGGGGAGATTGAATTACATTGCTAGGTTCATCTCGCATCTCACAGCCACGTGTGAACCAATCTTCAAGCTGCTTAGAAAAGATCAAGCGGTCAGGTGGAATGAAAATTGTCAAAAGGCATTTGAAAAGATTAAAGAATACTTGCAGGAACCTCCGGTCCTTATGCCGCCAGTACCAGGAAGGCCCTTGATTATGTATCTCACGGTTCTTGAGAATTCAATGGGTTGTGTGCTCGGTCAACAAGACGAGTCAGGTAAAAAAGAGCACGCCATCTATTACCTGAGTAAGAAGTTTACTGATTGCGAGTCAAGATACTCGATGCTGGAGAAAACATGTTGTGCACTCGCTTGGGCCGCTAAGCGTTTGAGGCAGTATATGTTAAACCATACAACCCTTTTGATTTCGAAGATGGATCCAATCAAGTATGTGTTTGAGAAGCAAGCACTTTCTGGTAGAATAGCCCGTTGGCAGATGGTTCTGACAGAATATGATATTCAGTATGTTTCCCAAAAGGCCATTAAGGGAAGTGTGTTGTCAGAGTATCTTGCCGAACAACCAATTGTGGATTATCAACCGATGAAGTTTGAATTTCCGGATGAACATATCATGTATCTGAAGATGAAGGATTGTGAAGAGCCTTTGCCTGATGAAGGACCTGAGATTGGATCTCAATGGAAGATGGTTTTTGATGGGGCTGTTAATTCATATGGCAACGGAATCGGGGCAATCATTACGACTCCACAAGGTTCTCATATACCCTTTACTGCCCGATTAGCGTTCATATGCACCAACAATGAGGCGGAGTATGAAGCATGCATCATGGGGTTAGAAGAGGCAATTGATTTGAGAATCAAGAACCTCGATGTTTATGGGGATTCTGCGTTGGTGGTGAATCAGATTACAGGAGAATGGGAGACTCGTCAAGTAAATCTCGTTCCATATAACAATTATGCCAGAAGATTGTTACCTTTCTTTAACAGAGTAGACTTCCATCACATTCCCCGGATAGAGAATCAGATGGCTGATGCGTTGGCAACATTGTCATCAATGTATAAAGTGAATCTTTGGAATGAAGCTCCCTCAATCAGAATCATGCGCTTGGATAGACCTGCTTTTGTATTTGCAGTTGAAGGGGTATCAGATGGCCAGCCTTGGTATCATGACATTAAAGTCTTCTTGAAGAGTCAGGAATACCCAGTCGGGGCATCTTCCAAAGATAAAAAGACATTGAGGAGGTTATCAGGAAACTTCTTTTTGAACAAGGATGATGTGTTGTACAAGAGAAACTTTGACATGGTCTTGCTACGTTGTGTTGATGAACACGAGGCAGGCTTGTTAATGGAAGAGGTTCACGAAGGTTCCTTCGGTACTCATGCCAATGGGCATGCTATGGCCAGAAAATTGTTGAGAGCGGGGTATTATTGGATGACTATGGAGTCTGACTGTTTTAAATACGCCCGAAAATGTCATAAATGCCAGATTTATGCTGACAAGGTGCACGTACCGCCTACTCCTCTGAATGTTTTGTCGTCACCTTGGCCTTTTGCTATGTGGGGCATTGACATGATTGGGAAGATCGAGCCGACTGCTTCGAATGGACACCGTTTTATCCTGGTGGCTATTGATTATTTCACGAAGTGGGTGGAAGCAGCATCGTATGCCAACGTCACCAAACAAGTGGTAGCCCGGTTTATTAAGAAGGACATCATCTGCCGGTATGGAGTCCCGGAGAGAATCATTACTGATAATGGTTCAAATCTGAATAACAAGATGATGAAGGAGCTATGCCAGAGCTTTAAAATCGAACATCACAATTCTTCTCCCTATCGTCCGAAGATGAATGGAGCTGTTGAAGCGGCTAATAAGAACATAAAGAAGATTGTGCAGAAGATGGTAGTGACATACAAAGACTGGCATGAGATGTTGCCTTACGCTTTGCATGGGTATCGTACTTCGGTACGCACCTCGACTGGGGCAACTCCTTTCTCACTGGTGTATGGCATGGAAGCAGTCCTGCCATTAGAAGTTGAGATTCCTTCTTTGAGAATTCTGACAGATGTGAAGCTGGATGAAGCTGAATGGGTGCGTTCCCGGCTGAATGAATTGAACCTCATTGAAGAGAAGAGATTGAAAGCCATTGCGCATGGCCGGTTGTATCAGAGCAGGATGAAGAAAGCCTTTGATCAGAAGGTGCGTCCTCGGTGTTTTCAAGCTGGTGAATTAGTTCTGAAAAGGATCACTCCTCCCCAAACAGATCACAGGGGCAAGTGGACTCCGAATTACGAAGGGCCATATGTAGTAAGACAGGTTTTCTCTGGTGGAGCCTTATTACTCTCAACTATGGATGGCGAAGATTTTACGTCCCCTGTGAACGCGGATGTAGTCAAAAAATACTTTGCATAAAAGAGACCCGCTGAGCATAAAAAGAAGGTTCAGGCAAAAATGGGGCATCCTGGCGAACCATAAAAAGAAAAAAGAAAAGGTTCGGGCAAAAATTAGGGATAAAAAGAAAAAGAATAAACCCGCAAGGTTGAAAACCTAAAAAGGCAACCTTGGCAAAAATGGGTATCCCGGTGGATTGAAAACCCGAAAAGGGGCGATCCAGGCAAAAGTTAGGGATTTTAGAGCAAAGACTACGATCCGCGTCCGATCTGTGATCACCGTTCACACTTGGAAAATTCTGAGGAAAGGAATCAGTCCAGTTAGTCGTTTTCGAAGGCCAAAGTATATGCGGATGAACAAGTCATATGGGTTATAGCTGAGTCGAGTCATGGTGGATGTCTGTTCCCCACATTGCTGACATGTGTATTTTCCTTTGCTTTTTGCGCAATTACCTCTTTCCAGGAATTGCTTCCAGATGTAAATGCCTATTTACAGGCCAATTCATTCAATAAAGTTTGCATTTCAGTTAAAGAGCTTCTGTTTTCTGTTTTACCTGTGTTGTTTGTGAAAATGTCCGATATTTTTGATAAAAACATTACATGCTAAAACGTTGAGCTTTATGACACAAGTTGGAAAACAGTGGCAATTGCTTAGGCGACAGTCATTATGTTGACAATCAATGTAATCATTTCTGCGCATAGACCTTTCTGTTGGTTTTGCAGGGTGACAGATGTACTCCCCCAGTAGAGTAGAGATCTCCCCTACTTTGAAGTCTGATCGTCCTCAGCAGGTTATTACTCTTCCCCATCAGAGTATCGAGGGCCGTCTTCCTCAACCAGAGTATAAAGAAGTAATTCCCTAAGCGGAGTCGTTAAGGATCGTTTTCCTTAGCAGGATATAAGAGGTTTTCTCCCAGGCCAGAGTTGTTACTTGGCGCATCTTTCTTCAGCAAGTGAAGTATCCCCACGGAGCATGGGGCATTTATTTGTCCCCCAGCTAGTCAGGAAGCATGTGTTATCCCTAGCAAATGAATGTTGACAATTACTTTCTCTCCCAAGCGGAGTCGTTGAGGATCATCTTCCTCAGCAAAGTACAGAGGATTATATACCCAGCCAAAGTTGTGTTTGGATTATTATTCCCTAGCAAGTACTCAGAAGTTGACTGCTTTAAGGTGAATGTTGTCGTGACTCCGTCAGGAAGTCTGTGGACGAAGATGTTATTATCCCCACAGGGTCATGGTGTCTACTTTCCTCGGTTGGTCAGAAAGTATAGTCTCGACGACAATGGTTTGATCTAGTACCCAGCAGGGTGAGGGTAAAGTTACTTCCCTAGCAGCAGATTAAGCTCATTTCCCCAATCAGAGTCTGGTGGTGAGTGGTATCCCCAGCAGGTCTTAAGGCCGATCGTTTTTGGCAGGCACCGAAGCCAAGTTCTGAAATAGTTGGTCGTCCCCAGCGGTGGAATTTCCATCTTCAGTATTCATCTCCCTCCCCAGCTGAGTGGGTATTCTCTCAGAGCTTCGTCCATCTCCAGCAGAGTTGTTGATCTTGATATTCCCCAACAGAGTGGATATCCTCTTGGAGTTTCGTCCATCTCCGACAGAATTGGTGATTGTGATATTCCCTAGCAGGGAGAAGTTTTCCTCAACAAGTTTTCCTTTGTTTCAGTGGCAATTTAGTTTGCCGTCCCTAGCGGAGTTGCTTCTGGTCTTCAGCATTTATTTTGTTGGGACGTCTCTTTTGCATTGCATAAGCATTTGTTTTGCATAGCATCCTCCCAAATGCGTAGCATTTCCACTTCATGTGGGGCATTACGGCAAAATTCAAACATATGCATCCGAAGCGTAAGCCAGGTTTGAGTTTTCCTTCGTCAGGAAAAGCCGGATTTCAGAGGTGTTGGGTTAAACAATATTTGACAGTTCCCTGGCAGAGTGTCTTGCCAGGATTATTTATCCTTGATTTTATTTGTACCCCTTCGTCCAGGTGGTCCTTTGGTTTATTCCCTCAAATTTTTTTACCGTCAGACACTCGTCCGTGTTTCTTTCAGCACCCGTCCGTGTTTGACCCTTTTGTTTCAATGCCCGTCCGCATTGACATTTGGCACTCGTCTGTGTTTCCTGTAACACCTCAAAATTTGCCTTGTTGTTTTTAGATAACTGGCTTAGGTTTCTTTACATTTCTTGCATTTGCATTGTGCATAGCATTTGGTTTTTAGCATGGGATCGAGGTATTTGGTTCAACTCAAGGGCAAAAGCTTCTTATGAGCTCCATAAGCTCCTCACATCCTTATATGGTGGCCCAAGGGTATTTCAATGAGGGATTCTCCAAGTGGTTATATCAAGGGTTGGTGTCCTTACACTGATGACCAAAACTAGGGTTTCATGGTTAAGGGTCCTAAGCTCAAGGAGTTGATTCAAACCTTTCACCAAGGTTCTCCATATGTCAAAACAAGTCTAAGGATGGATTTTGAGCCAAAAATTCACCATGGAAGACCTCAGATGATTCAGTAGCTTACAGATGAAGTAATCAGTCAAACTGGTCAACTGAAAAGTCAAACTAGGGTTTTGAGAGATCCTCATCATGGTAATCAAGTCAAGAGACCTTTGTTTGGTCTATGGAAGGCTTTCATGATCACAATTTGCAAGAATCAAGCTTTGGTAGAAAGTTGCTAAATTGGGAAAGTGACTTGTAATTTCAAGTTACTATTTTTGGCATATTTTCAACCAACTTTAACCAAACTTTTCATGATCAAAAATGCTTCAAACGAATTTTTGCCCAACACCAAAGTTGTAGATCTCTTTCTCCTCTTTCCAAAGAGTGGTGGATCATGATCATATCATTTTTGGGTCAAGAGTTATGGGCATTTGAAGTTAGAGGGCATTTGGTGTTCTACCATGCATACCATTTTGACATAACTTGCAAGTTGCATTTTAACTCACCAATATGGCTTCTAATTGTTCAGTTCACCTCACCACACTCCAATGTACCTCATTTAGCAGCATTTTGAGCCAAGAATTGAGTGAACCCGTGGGTTACATGTCCATAATTCATCATTATGCAATTTTGCAATTTCATTTGGAAATCACAATTCAGTTACTTTCCAACCCCAAGATCAATCCAAAGGTTCTCATGGCATCAAAAGGAAAGCAGTCATGCACTTTTCATGAAGAATGCACGAGTAGAATACCTCATGTGCACAAACTTGCAAATTTGCAAAACAGCCCAAAACTCATTGCTCTCAAGTCCTTGAGGATTAAAACCCTAAACAGTAGCATTGGCACACTATATAAGCTAACTCACACGAATTTCTCAGCAGCGACCATTCATTTTCACCACTTTTCAAAGTTTTGCTCTCAAGTTTCTCTCCTTCGATTCTCCCAATTCTTCAAGTGTCTTCCATTTTTTTTGGTTGGTTTGTGATCAGTGGAGCATAAGGAAGAGAAATCCACCATTGTTTTGAAGTTTAAGCAAAGAATTTATCAGTTGAGTTCAGATTTTCAACTCTCGGATTCAAGGATTCAGACCAATTTGAAGGTCTAAGTGCATTTATTTTGCAATTAGACGGTTTAAGGAGTTGATCTGCAGCTTATCTTGGAGTTTCTTGGTGATTTTCCAGTTCTGCAAATCTCAGGTGAACTTGAAATTCATAGATCTAGAATTGATTTTTGTTGTGTGTTTAATGTTCATCTTGATGTGTTGAGTTCATATATGTGTTTGGAATTGATTTTCAACGTGAATCATGGCTGGAATTTAGATCTGAAATTTTCAGATCCAAACTTGTTTCGTTCGATTCTTGAAATATATGCATGATAAATGATTTTGAGTAGCATATTTGTGATCTACGTGAGTTGCTGAACATTTTGATGTATGATTTGTTGTTTTTGGTTATGGTTTGAAGTTTAGTGACCGGAGAGTGGCCGGAGAAGATGACCGGCGCTTCTCCGGCCGGTGAGGGTTTAATTAGGGTTTGTGGTTTTCCAGTTTGAATCTCATGCGTTGGATCTTGATTAATTTTCCAGTTTAATTCACGTGCGTTGGATCTTGGTTATGAGTTGTTAATTAAATTGATTAGGGTTTAGTGGATCTGATTAATTCATGACTGTTGGATTTCATTTAATTAGTGAGTTTGAATATGGACCATCAGATGATTGACTTTGCTTCGTTTGACTTTGAATGAGAGCCTGTGGATCTGGAGACTTTTTTTGTTTGACTCAATCTATGCCGTTCGTTGTTTCTGAATGTTTGGAAGCGCTTGGGCCTTTTTGCTGTTTGCACCCCTCGTTTCTGAGCCCATGATTATTTGCACGCATTTGGATTCATTAATACACCCCTGGCTTCATTTCATTTCCTTTTTATTTTCTATTTTCATACCATTTCATAATTAATTGTTAAAAATACTTGCATGTGCTAAAAAATTCCAAAAAAATTCATCATTCCTCCTCATTATTAAAACTAATTTTTCACATTTTATTTTATTTTTTTTACATTAAAATTGCATTAAATATTAATTTTCCAAAGTATTTTTCTCATTTTGCACTTCATATTGCATACTTCATGTTGCATTTTTTTATTTCTCTCATTTGGAAAGTGATTTGATCCTGATTCTTTTTGGGTTATGTTCATAACATGTTGAAGTATGTTTGAGATTTTTGGTATGATTTTTAGGTCCTTTTTGGATGACTTTTGATGTGTTGCTTTGAGCATGAATGTATGAAATCCTATTGATGCTTTGACCTAATTGTTGATTGACTTTGGTTCTGATTCATTGCTTGTGGATTTGATATGTCAATTATACATGTTTGAGATGCTTGAATACTGAATGACATAATTTTTGAGGCATGTTTGTTATTTCTTTGAAGCATGAGCTTTAACTTGTCCAATTTGTGAATATATGCTTCATGTTTGGTTTGCTTGGTCATGAAGGCACTTGTGCCACAATTTTAGGTCTTGTTGAGGGATTGATAGCATGATTAATTGACTTCTGGTTGTGATATTTGAATCTCATATTTGCATGTTTGATGTTTTCCTTTCACTTTAAGTCATTTGTTTCACAAGTATGAATCATGTTTCACTTCACTTCACTTCACTTCTTCTTTGCTTCCTAATTGATTGTGAAAGTGTTTGTGTGACTTGAATGTTGTTTGAAGATCATGTTTAGGCCCATATTTAGGATTGTGTCACTTCTGGACTTGGTTTACTTTGTGAAATTTTGACTTGGTTGCTTTACATGATCACTTCTTTTCATCTCACTCCTTCTTTAATGACTTGAATGGTACTTGAGTGACTTCTCCCTTTTCTTTTTGACTAATTGTGCATGGTTAATAGTAGAGGTCAGTAGGACCATTAGGTTCTGAACTTGATGCTTGATTTACTTTAGAACTTGTTTCTTTATGGCCTTATGCTTGTTTGAGTTTCATTTTGTCATATGTGAATACTTCTAACACTTTCAGGGGCAAATGGTAAGTTGTTTGAATGTGGATATGCTTCCACATTTTACTTTCTTCCTTTACCTTTTAACTTTCATACTTGTGTTTGAAGTGAGCTTATGCCACTTGTGTTTCACTTCTCTTTCTCCTCCTTCTCTTCCACTTTTTTCATCCCTCGAGTCACAAGACTTGTTTAAGTCTTGGATTCTCTCCCTTTAGAGCTACCTAGTCCAACTTAATTTTTGATTAAGCTTGGAGTAGGATTAGCATTAGGTTAGGCAGTCGTCTCTCCTAAACCTCACTAACCATAGGACATCCATGCATGATAACATTAGGACTCTTAGTTTCCCTGTAAAGTTTCCTTTTGTGTCGCTTCTCTTCTCATCTCAAACTTCTTGAACACACTTAATAAAATATAACGTATATTGCGCTCGAGCCTTAAGTGTAGGAAGTGAAGAACGAGGGGTCTCCTCTCCTCTTCTAGGGTGTTTAGCATACGTCTCATTTGGGGGCGATCATGCGACTCACTCGTTCCCGCATGGTAGACTTTGGTGCAATGTAAGTTACGAACTGACTCAAAACACTTCTGTCTAAAAAACACCAAACCAATTCAAATCTTTTTATCCTCCGGGATTGTTGGGTTTCAAACTTCTTTTTTTTCGTGAAAGAGCTCGTCGCTCACGTAAAAAACACTTACCTACCCGTGGTCGTACCCACGAACTACGTCAGCTCTGATTCCTCTCTCTCGTCCGATTGAGGATACGTAGGCACAAGACAGCGATTGTCTTGGCGAGCAACCTTCCCCCACAGTTCCCGTCCGAACTACGTTGACTCTGACTTTCCCATTGCACTGAGGGAGTACGTAGGCCTAGGACAACGATACCGTCCTATCGAGTCACTTCCTTTTCTTTTCTTCTTCGTTTCTCCGTTCTTTCCCGTTCCCGTTCCTTCTTCGGTCCAGTAGCAGTGGAGTTCCAGATGACGACGCCCTTTGATGCAGACAGTAAGCGTGGATCCCATCGAGTACGATGGACGTGTTGGGTGCTAACACCTTCCCTTCGCGTAACCGACTCCCGTACCCATTCTCTTGGTCGTGAGACCATGTTCTTTCCCTTCTTTCAGGTTTACGCAGTGTTTCCTTTCCCTCTCTAGGGATAAATACACTTTGCTGGCGACTCTGTGTTCTTTTGCGCCACTCTCGCGTTTGTACCGTTGGATGCGAATCTTTCGGGAGCGACAGATGTCACAACAACACAATCTGCTATATGAACAAAGTAAAAGTACCAGCAAATAACACAATGAATTGTTCACCCAGTTCGGTCTAACTACCTACGTCTGGGGGCTACCAAGCCAGGGAGGAATTTCACTATTAGTAGTATTAATTTACAGACTCAACAATCCCAGTTGACATCTACTAAACTTAATCACTACCCAATGAACCTTCTACCTAAGAAACCACTTAGATATGAGAAACCACTCACTCCCTAAATCACCTCAGTGATACAATTCAAAACACACCTTGATTCTACTTCACAACTTTGATCAAGAACAATAACTCTCTTGCTTAACAGCTCTAGAGATATCAATTACAACTCAAAAACAATAACACCAATTCAACATGAATGGTTTACAAAATACACACGAAGACACAAACGACACCCAATCTATAGCTCTCTTTCTTCGTTATTTAACTTAGGGTTGAGGCTGCTTTAAATATCATTCTGACTTGGGCTTGGACCTGCTCCCAAGATTCTGATCTGATTTGTTTTTGCAATCAGAAATTAATGCAGATTTGATCTCCTAAATCTTTTCAAATCAGCCCTCATGTTAGTTATATGATTTGCTCCATGATCTGCTCCATATTTGATTGCCAATATCTTCTCCAATAAATTCACATCCAATCTCTCTAACAGACCTGCTCAAAACATCCTAACACGCGCAGCCCTAAAACATCACAAACTGATGTTCTGATGTTCTGGTATAGTGATGTCAAGACATCACTTATAACATCAGCATACAAAACTTCCAACCCTGCAACAGCTAATGATAAGAACCAATGTTATGACATCAGACATATGACATCAACATTGTTCAACTTTGTTTTACCAAAATTCCAGCCAACACAAGAACTAACAATCTCCCCCTTTGGCTAATTTTGGCTAAAACAAACTCTGCCATCATCAGAGAACCCAACAGCGGATAAATTTTCAAAACACAAACACCTAGCAGCACCTCTTCAACAAGCTACACAAACTCACTAACCAGCAGCAACAAAAACAAAAACCAACAACCTACAAAAATCATCTTCACATCAGCATAGGGCAAACTCCCCCTCAAAACAAAAACCAGCTCACAGTTGTTCAAACACTCTCCCCCTCAAGCCTAGAGCCACACCAGACAACTAGGAAACACTTAGGCTAACATACCTTCTCCCCCTTTTTAGCCACAATTTGACAACATCAAACACAAGAATATGACATCCATTAAGACATGGTCAAAAGCTAGCTTCCCAAGGAACACAATATCCCAAAAACTTTAACTGGTCAGGCGATATAACCTATGGACTCTTATAGTACTATAAAGTCCATGCCTTCTTCCTTCAAACAGCACCAGACACCACACAAGAATGAGTCAGTCATACAAAGATGCAGGAGAGCAACATAAGCATGAGAACAATAAGCCAGATCCACTGAAGACCAAGAACACAACAATGAAAGTCGCTGGAACTTTTTCAGGAGCAACAAGAACAAGAAAACCATTAGAGACAAAAACCATCAAGAAACCTCCAGTGCAACTCCATGCTTCTGATGATGAATGGAATGAAGATTCGAAAACTTTTCTTGATGCAGGGGGTTGGGATAATCTTTAGATCATATATAAATTGCTTTTGATGTACCAACATTCAATCTTGTATGCTTTCAGCAGTTGAATAAAATGTTGTTTTCATTAACCAAATGCAAAATCACAACTGCACAAATACTCCTTCCACCACACCTAATCCTCATAAATGCAAATTCCCAGTTTGCTTCTTAAACTTTCAAATTGATTTGCATCTAAGGCTTTAGTAAAAATGTCAGCTAGTTGTTTATCTGTAGCAACATGTTCCAAAGCAACTACTTTGTCTTCAACCAAATCTCTTATAAAATGATGCCTTATATCAATGTGCTTAGTTCTGCTATGTTGAACAGGATTCTTAGAGATATTGATAGCACTCAAATTATCACAGTACAATGTCATGACATCTTGCTTGACATTGTATTCTGTTAACATCTGCTTCATCCAAACAAGTTGAGAACAACTACTCCCTGTTGCTATGTACTCAACTTCAGCAGTAGAAAAAGACACACAATTCTGCTTTTTACTAAACCATGATATCAGATTATTCCCTAAGAAGAAGCACCCTCCTAAAGTACTTTTTCTATCATCAGCACTCCCTGCCCAATCAGCATCACAAAACCCACATAACTCAGTGCCTGATTCATGACTGTAAAGCATCCCATAGTCACTAGTCCCATTCACATATTTCAGAATCCTCTTCACTTGATTCAAGTGACTAACTTTAGATTCAGCTTGATATCTGACACAAACTCCAACAGCAAAAGAAATATCAGGTCTGCTAGCTGTGAGATACAATAGACTTCCAATCATGCTTCTGTATAAACTTTGATCCACACTAACACCATGTTCATCCTTGGACAACTTTAAATGAGTAGGAGCAGGTGTCCTCTTGTGATTAGCATTCTCTAGACCAAATTTCTTCACTATGTTCTTTGCATACTTGCTCTGAGAAATGAATATGGAGTCCTCTATTTGTCTAACTTGTAGACCAAGAAAATAGTTGAGCTCTCCAATAAGACTCATTTCAAACTCAGACTGCATTTGTTCCACAAAATGTTTCACCATTGCATCTGACATCCCACCAAATACTATGTCATCAACATATATTTGAGTCATCATCAGTTTTCCTCCTTCCTCTTTAACAAACAAAGTCTTGTCAATCCCTCATTTTCTGTAGCCATTCACAACCATAAATTTTGTAAGCCTTTCATACCAAGCTCTTGGTGCTTGCTTCAAACCATATAGAGCTTTCCTTAGTCTGTAAACATGGTCAGGAAATGTTGGATCAATAAATCCTTTTGGTTGATCAACATACACCTCTTCATTTAAGTAACCATTCAAGAAGGCACTCTTAATATCCATCTGAAAAAGCTTGAATTTGAAATTACAAGCCACCCCTAAGAGTAATCTGATAGATTCCAGTTTTGCCACAGGAGCAAAGGTTTCATCATAATCAATTCCTTCAACTTGAGTATATCCCTGAGCAACTAATCTGGCCTTGTTTCTGGTGACCACTCCTTGTTCATCAGATTTATTCTTGTAAATCCACTTGGTGCCAATCACATTAACTCCATCAGGCCTTGGTACAAGATCCCACACTTCATTCCTTTTAAATTGTTCCA
Source organism: Lathyrus tuberosus (assembly GCA_022829125.1). Classification (NCBI taxonomy): domain Eukaryota; kingdom Viridiplantae; phylum Streptophyta; class Magnoliopsida; order Fabales; family Fabaceae; genus Lathyrus; species Lathyrus tuberosus. The sequence continues at coordinate 13,332,129 of JALAZF010000120.1, read as the reverse complement.
GCTCTTCATGCATGGCATTAATCCAAAACTCATCAGTCAAGGCTTCTTTGACATTCTTGGGCTCAATTTTAGAAACAAAGCAAGAATTTGACACAACCTCTCTTGATCTAGTGCTAACCCCTGACTTCCTAATCTGTTGGTGTCAGGTGTGATGTTCTTGACATTAGGATTATAAATCCTATTTATCCTCTTCATAACTTTATTAAATTATCTTCCCAACAGAACAATAGCCTGAGATAGCTCCTCCTGAGACTCAGCACCATTCCCTTTCTTCTCTTCTTGAGTATTAGATACCAAAGCTATACTCTTGGTCTTCTTTTCAGGTTCTTCTTCACTCAACCCTAACTCAAAAGTTTGAAGAGAACCAATTAACTCATCAACCCTCATTTTGCTGATGTCTTGAGCTTCTTTAATTGCAGTCACCTTCATCTTATATCTCTTGGGAAAGGATCTAAGAATTTTTCTCACCAGCTTTTCTTCAGTCATCTTCTCTCTAAGAGCACTAAATGCATTGGACAGCTCCAGGATGTTCATGTGAAAATCATGGATAGTCTCATTCTCCTTCATCTTCAGATTTTCAAACTTTGTTGTCAAAAGTTGAAGTCTTGACATCTTGACTTTGGAGGTTCCTTCATGAGTAGTCTTTAAGATATCCCATGCTTCCTTAGCTACTTCACAAGTGTTGACCAACTTGAAGATGTTCTTATCAACGCCATTGAATATGGAATTCAAGGCTTCAGAATTCCCAAGGGCAAGCTCATCTTCTTCCTTGGTCCATTCTTCTTCAGGTTTCAGTTTTGAGCTACCCTCTACTTCCTTTCCATTCTCATCCTTTTCCACAATAACAGGATGTTTTCATTCTTTCAACACAGCCTTCCAAGCCCTGCTGTCCAAGGACTTCAAAAAGGTAACCATTCTAGGTTTCCAATAATCATAATTAGAACCATCCAGAATAGGGGGTCTATTCACAAATCCACTAACTTCCTTGTCCATCTTACCAGAAAGTATCAACCCTAGATCTCACCCAGATGCAGAGCAGGATGCCTGCTCTGATACCAATTAAAATTCTGGTATCAGATGTGTGATGTTAAGTGTGATGTCACAACAACACAATCTGCTATATGAATAAAGTAAAAGCACCAGCAAATAACACAATGAATTGTTCACCCAGTTCGATCTAACTATCTACGTCTGAGGGATACCAAGCCAGGGAGGAATTTCAATATTAGTAGTATTAATTTACAGACTCAACAATCCCAGTTGACATCTACTAAACTTAATCACTACCCAATGGACCTTCTACCTAAGAAACCACTTAGATATGAGAAACCACTCACTCCCTAAATCACCTCAGTGATACAATTCAAAACACACCTTGATTCTGCTTCACAGCTTTGATCAAGAACAATAACTCTCTTGCTTAACAACTCTAGAGATATCAATTACAACTCAAAAACAATAACACCAATTCAACATGAATGGTTTACAAAATACACACGAAGACACAAACGACACTCAGTCTATAGCTCTCTTTCTTTGTTATTTAACTTAGGGTTGAGGCCGCTTTAAATATCATTCTGACTTGGGCTTGAACCTGCTCCCAAGATTCTGATCTGATTTATTTTTGCAATCAGAAATTAATGCAGATTTGATCTCCTAAATCTTTTCAAATCAGCCCTCATGTTAGTTATATGATTTGCTCCATGATCTGCTCTATATTTGATTGCCAATATCTTCTCTAAGAAATTCGCATCCAATCTCTCTAACAGATCTCCTCAAAACATCCTAACACGCGCAGCCCTAAAACATCACAAACTGATGTTCTGATGTTCTGGTATAGTGATGTCAAGACATCACTTATAACATCAACATACAAAACTTCCAACCCTGCAACAGCTAATGATAAGAACCAATGTTATGACATCAGACATATGACATCAACATTGTTCAACTTTGTTTTACCAAAATTCCAGCCAACACAAGAACTAACAGAGTTGCAATCACTGTTGGGCAAGATTAATTTCTTGAGAAGGTTTATATCAAACCTAAGCGGAAAGTTACAGGCCTTTTCACCATTGCTTCGATTCAATAAAGATGGGTTTGAATAGGGGGCAAGAGCAGCAGGAAGCCTTCGACAAGATCAAGGAATACCTGAGTCGTCCTCCAATTCTTGCACCACCTTGTAGGAATAGGAGTATGAGATTGTACATAGTTGCGTCAGACAGAACCTTAGGGAGCATGTTGGCTCAAGAGGATGAGGATGGTGACGAAAGGGCCATCTATTACCTCAATAGAGTTTTGAATGATGCAGAAACTAGGTATAGCATGATAGAAAAATTGTGCTTATGCTTGTATTTCTCTTGTACAAAATTGAAGCAATATATAAAACCAGTTGATGTTTACGTTTCGTCTCATTTTGATGTTATTAAACACGTGTTGTCTAAACCTATTTTGCATAGTCGAATCAGTAAATGGGCGCTAGCATTGACTGAGTACTCTTTAACATATAAGCCTTTAAAAGCAATTAAAGGGCAAGTGGTAGCAGACTTTATAGTCGACCACTCTATAAATGAAAGGGCTTTAAATTAGGTCAAACTGGAACCTTGGAAGTTATACTTTGATGGCTCTAGCCACAAAGATGGAATAGGTGTAGGCGTGCTGATTATTTCTCCTGATTCCAATAAAATTCAAGTACAAGGTCGAAGGACTTTGTTCCAACAACGAGGCTGAGTATGAAGCCTTAGTAGCGGGACTTGAAATTTTGTTAGAATTGGGGGCAACTCAAATCGAAATAATGGGAGACTCAGAGTTGGTCATAAAGCAAATTACAAAGGAGTACAAATGTGTTAAGGAAAATCTTATCATGTACTTTGTAATAGCTAACAGACTACTAAAGAAATTCGAAGTAGTAAGCATTCGACACATACCTCGACTAGAGAATTAAGTGGCCAATGATTTGGCTCAGATTGCTTCTGGGTATAAGGTTTCGAAGGAAAATTTACAAGAGGTAATCGAAGCCAGAGGTAAAGTCGTGTCTGTTGGATTATGCCCATCAGATCTAGAAGTGACGAAGCTTGGATATGCTGATGAGGAAAATTTTGAGATTCTTGCAATAGACAACTTGTCGGACAAAGATTGGAGGAAGCCTATAGTCGAATACTTGCAAAATCCAACAACGTCCACAGAGCGAAAGGCCAGGTATCAAGCTTTAAGTTATGTTCTTCTAGGTAATGAATTGTTTAAAAAGACCCCTGAGGGAGTCTTACTTAAATGCCTTAGTGAATCAGAGGCATATCTTTCCCTTTCAACTGTCCATAGTGGGGCATGTGGGGCACATCAAGTAGGCCATAAGATGAAGTGGCTATTGTTTTGACAAGGCATGTATTGGCCTACTATGTTAAAAGATTGCATTGAGTTCGCTAAGGGCAGCCAGGAATGCCAAGTTCATGCTGGCATACAGCATATCCCTGCAAGTGAGCTGCATTCTATAGTCAAACCATGGCCTTTCAGAGGTTGGGCTTTGGATTTGATTGGAGAGATTCGACCAGCATCCTCCAAAAATCAAAAATATATTTTGGTGGGCATTGACTATTTTACGAAGTGGATCGAAGCGATACCTTTACCAAATGTGGATCAAGATGATGTAATCGAATTCATTCAAAAATACATCATTTATAGGTTTAGAATTCCAGAATCTATCACAACAGACCAAGGATCAGTCTTTACTGGTCGAAAGATGCAGGAGTTTGCTAGAGAAATGGGTTTCCAACTCTTAACCTCTACACCTTATTATGCTCAGGCTAATGGTCAGGTCGAAGCAGCCAATAAAGTGGTGATTGGTTTGATTAAAAAACATGTGGGAAAGAAACCTAGAAATTGGCATAAGACATTGGACCATATCCTTTGGGCATGTCGAACCTTTCCCAAAGAGGCAACTAACAGCACTCCATTTCGATTGACTTATGGTCATGATGCAGTATTGTCTGTGGAAACCTACCTTCAGTCGACAAGGATTCAGAGACATCATGAAATTCCTTATGAGTTTTATTGGGATATGATGTTAGATGAGTTGGTAGATTTGGACAAAGAAAGACTTAAAGCTTTAGAACTCTTGAGGAGACAAAAGAAAAGAGTAGAGAGGTCTTACAATAAGAAGGTTAAGATTAAGACTTTTTCGCCTGGAGATTTAGTTTGGAAGGTAATCCTGCCTATGGATCGAAAGGTTAGAGCCTTGGGTAAATGGTCCCCAAAATGGGAAGGCCCGTTTCAAATTACGCAAGTATTTTCTAATGGAGCCTATGAAGTTGAAGAGTTAAATGAGGATAAAAGAATCTTGAAAGTAAATGGCAAGTATTTGAAAAAATATAAACCAACACTTCAAGAAATTAAAATTGCTAAAGAGTAATTCGATGTAAAAAAGGCAAGGCCAATAATGGTATTCATGAATGCCAAAATGGCTCAAAAGTCATTACATATAAAAAGCCTCAAAAGGCTATGGAGCATTATACAAAAAAATGAAAAAATTACAAAGAAATTAACAAGCTAAAAAGGGAGATTCTCCTTCATCTTCAAGTACTTCGACTTCTGGAGTTCAAGACGCTTTTCACACAATGCCTTGTCATATTTTAAACGTTCAACTTCTTTCTCCAGTTGTCGAGCGTCCTCAGCGAAGGTTATTTCATTGTCAAGCTCTTTCGACACAACAGAGTCATCGAAGGCAGATAGTTCAGCGTTGCACTTTTTGGCCTTTGAGATCTTGGTTCGAAGCTTCTTGATCTTTCATTCCCAGGAGGCAATGCTTTGTTCATTGGAGGTGATCTCTTGCTTGTTTTTTCCTTAGTTTACTCCAATTCTGCTACCTTATTCTCAGAGTCCGTGGCAGCAGCCCAAGCAGCAGCCTCGCTTCCAGATTTGTCTGAAATTGCCTTCTCAATTTGAGGCAGGCGCTTGAAGTCACCATAGACTTGGTCAATCATAGTGCCAAGCTCTAAAATTATGTTGGCAGATTCTGGAGAAATAACATGGATGCCGACTTGTTGGAGGAGATTCTTCAGAGAGATGTGAGTGACTTGATCCATCTGTAAGAGTGTGAAAAGGTTGCCTTTAAAGATCTTTTCTTTGACCTTCAGAAGGATATTGTCCTCAGGTTTGCTTGAAGACTGATCTCCAGAGGCAGTCAAAGCACTAAGAGTTTTGTCAGAGGAAATTCCTCAACTGCTAAGAAGGATCTTTATGTATTGTCGAGGGTTGCTAGCCTTCAAGGCATCGAGTTCCTTTTTAGAAAGGCCCGCTCCATACACAGTGGAGTTTACTTTGCCTTTAGCAACAGCAGCAGTTGCTGGGGTAGTAGTGGCTTCGACAGGGGTCGGCTCTTTAGTGGGTCCTTTGTCAGTCTTCTTCTCCTCACATTTGTCCTCCTCTTCTTCATCTTCATCCATTTTGTCATCAACATTTTCATCACTATGGCCATCAAGTTCATACTGGTGCATTGTCTCATTATCATCTTCTTCCATCTCCTCCTCCCCTTCTGGACCAACATTGTCAGCCCCAACGGTCTTGTCCACTGGTGAGCCATCGTCATCGACCAGGGTTGCATTTTCATCCATGGCGAAGGTCCCTGGATTCTGCTGACCATCATCTTCCTCATGGTCGGAGCCATCTGTTTGAGACTGCTGGGTAGCAATCTTTGTTGGCGAAGGGGGAGCTGTTTCAAAGCCAGATTTGTTAATTTCACCTAGTGAACTCATTCCAGAGCCCAAATCAGAAGTGGGGTGGTATGTAGCCTCACCTTGGCTATTCAGGAGAGTAGCTAGAGAAGGAGGATTATCCACTGGTGGCTTCGAGCCACCTGCATCAGCCTAAATCACATCGAAGCAAAATTAGCTCAAAAGAAAATAAGGTAAATAAATTGGTACTTTAAGGAGTGAAGCGATAAGTTACCTTGACACCTTCAGCATCAGGGCTAGAGTTATTGCTTTCAGCATTATCTGCGGTTGGTTTAGAGGCAGCTCCAGAAGAGGCTTATGTAACTCTAGTAGTGGTTGTCTTTTTGGGGACTTTGGTCATTTTAGGCTCAAATGAGGCACCAACAGCATCTTTCTCTTGGCTTCCTTATCTTTAAGTCTTCAGGCGGGGATTGGTCATCATCCTCCAAGTCGAAGATAATTTAGGCAATGCCCCTCTTTGACTTCCTCTGAGGTGTCAGAAGTGGTTTGTGGGAAGCCTGAAATAATGAGAAGTATTAAGGAAAAGAATGACCAATCAATGAAGGAAAAGGTGGGTGACGTACCTTACTGCCTTCACCCTTTGCTTCGATCGGTTGCTGAGGTATGTTCTTTTTGGGTACAACTACAAAACTACCACAAGTCAGTAATGATAAAGTTCAAATGAAAGAACATAAATCGAAGGATCCAAACCTTCATGTATTTCAGATTCGATGTGAACATCTTCGATACCGACATGAAGGTGTCCTTTGAAACTGTCTAGCGTGTGTTTAGTCGGAACCACCCACTGAGCCTTGGGTTTCGACTGCTGACAAAGGATCTTTATAGAATCTCCACAGATGAACCAATCTGGAAATGGAGGGGCAAGAGCCACTCCAAAGTCAGCAGATGGCAGTCGAGGAGTCTTCGGAGGAAATAGTGCGAAAGCCACTTCATAGTGTTTCTCAGGAGGAATGTATGAAGGGAGTTTCAAACTCTCCATCTTCTTTAAGAATTTCTCCTTCAGCGTAACTGTGGCTTCGCGGACGGTTCGACTAATATCATCTGGTCGATAAACAGTTTCAAAGTACTTCTGGAAGGCTTGAATCTCTTTGATGTGAGTCAATTTACCTTTCTTGACCTTCTCCTGCACATCAACAAAAGCTTGGTCAATCAACTGAGCAAAGCTAGAAACATCAAGGAACTCTGCAGCATAATGCTTCGACCACCAGTCGTGGAATTCTTGAGTGCAGAGGTGAGAGGGCTCAAAGTAGACAGAAGTGAGGAGTAATTTGTGAGCATGTCGAGAGAGGTGTGTCGAACTCTCTATAGCGTCATAGACGGTGTGGGGAAGGATCACATGGACCTTCTTCTCGTACAGGCACTTAGGTAGAGTCTGGACCAAACCAAATTGTCGAGAGACAAGATTTGGTTGGTAGGCCATCAGAGATGTTTGGCCCCTTAGCAGGTTGAGTCGATGAACGATGAGTCGAGGGATCAGGAATGCCTCCCAGACACACTTCAATTCTTCTTTATGCTTCTTGAACGAAGGGGGGAAGGGCCTGGTAAACCATTCAGGACCATATTTTCTTTCAGCGAATGGTGCTATCCTTGGTGTAAATTCATAGCCCTTGGTAAACATCTTGACGAAGCCAGAGAAGGATGCCCTAAGTGTTTGTCCTTCTTCGTTTGGGGTCAGATGCACCAGTCGAGTCCATTCGACTCGTCTCTCCTTAATTTCTGCAGCCTCTTCGTCCACAGTGCCTTTGTTAGGGAGGCTGGCTTCAAAAGTGTCATTAAGCCACAATTGGAGTAGCCAAAAGGGTCCTGATAACAGGAGGTTCCCATTGCTCTCTTGATTTTTTAGGCGACCAACACCTTCACTTAAAGACTCATACAAACTAGCCAGTATCATTTCACTCAGGCAAATACCTCAATTAAGGTGCAATTGATTGGCCAGAGTTAGGTATTTCCTGGCCACCTGTAAAGATTTGGTGCAAAATACACAACGAGAAAGCCACATAGCCAGAAATGCTATATGCTATTGATCTTCGACTGTGTCAGTTTATTTGTTGTGGTAATGGTTCATGAAATGGGTGTAAATATGTTTGGTGGTTGAAAACCCTATGGTGTCTATAGTATCCACCTCCGGGTCGTAAACTAGTCCATGTGGTTTGAGCCTTGTAATAGCGGCTATGTCGAAGAGGGTGGGTGTCATCATCTCACACGGGAGATGGAAAGTATAGTGGGTGCTGTCCCAGAATTATAAAGACGATGCTATTAAAGTCGGACAGTAAGCTGGACCTATCTTCGACATCATGATCAGGTCATAAATCCCTATTTCCTTCCAGGTTTCTGCTTTGACTTTCTCTACCTTGGTTAACCAGTTTAAGTAGAGATTAGAGTCTTTGAAATATGGGGTTTCCCTAAATAATCTCGACCCATCATTCAAGTACATTAAGTCTATGTTTGTTAGGGCCACATTGTCATGGGGTTCAGAGGTTACCCTAGCTTTATCCTTCTGCCCTAAGGGTTTAGTTTTACGGTATGAAGGGAAGAAATCACTCATAGCTGCATAATCTACATCTAAAGAAGACAAAGGACCAGATAGAGCTAACGGTTTTCCAGAAACGGTAACGCGAATCAGTACCTGGGATTCGTAAATGTGCCTTTTTTCTTCCTTGAGAGGCTCAGGGATGAACTGCTGATTCTTTACCACTTTGGGTCCATTCAACGTGGCGAATGGAAGGAGTAGAGGTATGTTCTTTGGCCCTTTGAACTTCTGGCTTTTCTTTGGGTCTTGAGCGGTAGAGTTTAAAGATGCCATTGTTGAAAACTTGAGGAAAATGGGTTCGCTGAAGATGAAGAGTTGAAGATTTTGAAAAGAAAGAGAAAGAAGTGTTTAGTGGGCACTCTAGAGTTGGAAAAATAAAAATGGTTTATGAAGAAACTATTTATAAAAGTGCTTGGAAGCACTAAAAGGTCACTAATCATCATTAGGGGCTAAAAGCTAGTGGGACACGTGTTCTCCCAGGAGCAAAAGTAGGGGAGGTGGCAGTTAATTCCCGTGCTCACGATCTCCTAGACTCTAGGAAAGGTTATAATGGTTGGGGGTCTGATGTGACTTCCGAGGAGATGTTTTAGATATAATCATAATTGGCTATGACGTCATAAATGTGATTGAAAAGAAACTGAACAGTTTCTTGAAACGTGGGTTAGTCAGTTATGTTGATACTAATACCAATATGAGGTCGAAAGATGGCGTCGAATGGACACTATCAAAAAATGACCTTTCCTTTAGTATTGTCGAAAAGGACATTTTTGGGGGGCAATTTATTGGTTCATAAATTCGGCGCTTGTATTAAGTTGGAAGAATTAACTGATGTTAAACCAGTTCTTGGAAGAGGCCCAACAGAGCGTTCGACTGGAATTTGAGGTGGAATCTAAGTCGAAGATGCTTGTATAAAGAATATGCTTGGTACTTAGAAATATTTCCGAGAATCTGGAAACAACCTTCGACCGAGACTATTGATGATGTTCGACGCTAAGGAATTTAAATTTAAATAAAGGAGGGAGTAGTTATTCTGGTCCGCTCCTGAAAGAGACAAGTGGCGCATATCCAAGGGACAGAAGCATGCAGCGCGACACTTGTCATGTGTTGATGGTTTTAGGAAGTTAACAACAATTAGTTTTATTATTATAAATAGGAGTTCTAGCAATAGAATTGGTGTGTTGTGTTCACTTTGTACAAGTTACTCCAAATTTACTCAAAGTATCCGTGTGTAGAGAAAAGAGTCTCGTGAGAATGTACGTGATGTAAACACCATTTATCTTGCCAATGCAATTTACTTTAATCTTTTGTTAAGCACTTGCCTTTTATTTGACGCAAGTTACTTTTCTGCACCCTGTCTTATTAACTTTCAACCTTTACCGTACTCCTTTGACCCTTTCCTTTACATTTCCAGTCTCTTAACTTAACAATTTTTAATGTCTTTTACATGGCATTTTTAATAAACCTTTCTCCATGAACACCATCGAAGTGTTCAGTTCTTTGTAATTTACTTTAAATCAGTTATTAGCACATGCCCTAGGATCAATCTGATCGATCCTGTGAGTCACCAAAGTTAGATTTGGAAGATCAGCGGCTGTTTACCAATTTTCACGGTAAATAGTCAACAAAGCTTGTCAGCTCATGGCAAGTCCTCTTGAGTCTCATTGGTCAGCTGTGCGCAAAATTATCAGGTATCTCAGTGGTACAACTCACTTTGGCTTGTTGCTTTCTCCTTCTGTAGCTGCTCCAAAGTTTTCACTGCGTGCCTATAGTGACTCCGATTGGGCTAGTGATCCTGATGATCGAAGGTCTACGTCAGGTTCATGTATTTTCTTTGGGCCTAATCTAGTTTCCTGGGGTTCTAAGAAACAATCTCTTGTTGCTCGCTCAAGTACTGAAGCAGAATATCGAGTCTTTACCCACACAACATCTGAGCTGCTATGGATTGAATCTTTACTATCTGAACTTAAGGTACCGTTTCACACACCAACATTACTTTGTGACAATGTCAGTGTTGTTATGCTAGCTCATAATCCGATTCTTCATGCAAGCACCAAACACATTGAATTAGATATTCATTTCGTGCGAGAAAGAGTTGTAGTCGGTACGATGCAAATTCAACATGTCCCTGCAACACTGCAAATTGCTGATGTGCTCACAAAACCCTTATGTTCTGCAGCATTTACTGAGTTACGTGGCAAACTGAAAGTGATCTCTTCAGCCCAACATCTTTCAGTTTGAGGGGGGTGTTAGAGAAGTGTGGATAACTTCTGTTACTATGGAGTTAGTTGCAGTTAGTGTTTAGTTGTTAGCTATTAGTTCTAACAATTTCCGTTTTGCCTCACTTGTGTAACTAGTTAGACTTAACTTTCTTTTTTTTTTCAATTCAATGTATCAAATTCTATTGTAACAACTGCAGTGAGGAAAAGCCTCTGTATCATTCTTTCTGTTATAGCACAAAGTACAAAGCATGAACTGAATTCATAGCTTAATAACTTTTTATCATCACATGTAGAAAAATGAGAACGTTTTTTTATAGAAAGTGTAATAAATCTTGCATAATAATTTTGTAAATAGTTAATTCAATTTAAATATTAACAACGTTTCTATTGAAAAGCACTCTTAAAGAAATTAATAACATATTGTGAATGTGCATAGTACAATCAAATTTTCATAATTGATGAATGATGATACTAATTTTAAAGAAATTGCAGAGATTATGAAGAATCGAACAATAAAAGAATCACATTTATTTATTTTTAAAGAGAAAAATGTCAAATGAAGAGATAGAATATTATTATCCAAATAAAAGACGTTAATAACATATCGTGATTGTGGGGTGGAGGTTCATTTAAAAGATGACAAATGCTAACGTAGCAACATGTTAGTAGCTAAATCACATATCTAATATATTGTGGAAGTGAGAAAGTACATAAATTGACAACTTGAGATGTTTAATTTAGAACGAGTAAAGTTTATATAGAGAAACGAATCAATGTTAACATAAAGACGGTTTGGCGGAGTGGTCTAAGGCGCTAGATTTAGGCTCTAGTCCGAAAGGGCGTGGGTTCAAATCCCACAGCCGTCAATATTTTTCAATTAAATATGGTTTTCAGTAGTTTTGAATTTTGATAACGTTCTTTCCACAGCGAACCAAAAGTTGACGCGCGTGCTTTGCCTTATTATTATAGCTAAGTATTTTTCTTTTAAAATGAGGGAAAACTTTTTTATATAAAATAATCCATAAATATATATCCGTTTCTAACCTTTTTTTAAAATTGATTTCATTCAATAAAATAAATTATTTTTAATATATATTTTTTTAGTAGTTTTGTTCATAAAAAAAATTTTGAAATTTTTTTTCTGTGATTGTTATTTTGTTAAAATATCTTATAAAAAATACAATCATTGTTCAATGTTAAAATTAGTATTTACTTTAGGGTTAAATAAGTTTTTAGTCCCTATTAAGTTTGAAATTTTATTTTTAGTCTCTCTCTGCCTTTTGGCAACGGTTTTTACAAAAAAACCGTTGCCAAAACCAGCTATAACCGTTGCCAAAACCTAGGAGGGACTAAAAATGAAATTTCAAACTTTATAGAGACTAAAAACTTATTTAACCCTTTACTTTATAACAAATAAGCTACAAAACAACTTTTATTATTTTTACAAATATAGTAATAAAAACATTTTTTAAAATTACTTATTTAAATGAAATATAAATTCTCTTAATATCGAGCACATATATTAAAATCAATATTAAATATCATGTTATACTCGTTGATGAATCAATAAATAATATTAAGCACCGACATTATATAAACCACATAAAAACAATAGATAAAATCAGTAATTGCATTCAAGAGTACATGGGTTATTCCTAAGATTAATATACACATCTCTCATAAAATGGTGTTAAGGTACTCATAATGCAATTAAACATATTAGAAAAAGTTGAGAAACAATATATGAATCGTACAATTAAATAATTAAGCTCCAATGGTCATAAGGTATTAACTTACTTTGCAAAAATTCTCTCAAAACAAAATTTAAAATCCATATTATTTTGTACTAAAACAGAGAATAGATATTAAGTCGAGGATAACTATTGTGGAAGAGCTTTTTGTATGGTGGTAAAAGAAGTCTTCTTTGATCAGAGAAAGGGGTATATGCAAAATTAACACTTTGTCGCTCAAATAAGTGTTTGAGAGATGCGAAATTATGCAAGTGTGAACACTACAAAAAAGGAAATTATGCCGATTAAAAAATTGTTATTACGTCGGCTCAACAATTGTAATTTGCAAATTGACATGTATTTCCTCTTCAAATAATATGAGAGGGGGCCTTAGGATTTTCCCGTGACTTGTTTTCCCGCGAACATTCAATATAAGAGCGTATAAAGACCCAAAAGAAGAAATGTTTTCCTCCAAGGAATCCCTAGACATCCTCTATGACCCGGAATCGTCAAATATTGATATGACTCTTGACCTTACGTAATCGCTACTAATTGAGGGATGAGGAGAACCAAAGGATGGCCCAAATGAAGTTTCCACTTCATAATCACTAACTAGGTCAACAATGTTTTCAGTCATCCTAACTAAAAATAGGTAATGCTGAAAGAGAAAGCTTGAGTTAGAAGGGTACATGGTTAAAAGCGATTGATGGAGTATGAGGAAGGGAAAAGACGAAATCTTTAAGCGAAGACTCTCACTACTACAAAAGGGAAGGGATAAGACTTGAGCTCACAAACCACACACTATATGGAAACCACATATAGTCGGAAACCACATCAAGGCATCTTTCTCAGACCAACCCTACGTCTAGAGTTATCGACACGGGTCATGGATCCTTGTATTATAGATATATTTCCCTGGAAAACCCACACAAGAGTTCTCGACATGTGTCACAGATATCTAGCTCATAGGTAACTTTCCCCGACCAACTCACACAAGACTTCTTGACACGGGTCACAGATACCTATCTAATAAGTAACTTTCCCTTGCCAACCCACATAAGAGTTCTCGACACGGGTCACATATACTTATTAATAAATAATGCGCGCATTCCAGAGGAGCTCTCTATATAAGCCTCAACTCTTGGAACGAAAGAAGAAGTGTTTTCCTCCAAGGAATCCCTAGACATCCTCTATGACCCAGAATCGTCAAATATTGATATGACTCTTGACCTTATGTAATCGCTACTAATTGAGGGATGAGGAGAACCAAAGGATGACCCAAATGAAGTTTCCACTTCATAATCACTAACTAGGTTAACAATGTTTTCACTCATCCTAACTAAAAACAAGTAATGCTGAAAGAGAAAGCTTGAGTTAGAAGGGTACATGGTTAAAAGCGATTGATGGAGTATGAGGAAGGGAAAAGACGAAATCTTTAAACGAAGACTCTCACTACTACAAAAGGGAAGGGATAAGACTTGAGCTCACAAACCACACACTATATAGAAACATGTTGCTTGAGCCCAACAACTCAAATTATCCCTAGTCGGAAACCACATCAAGGCATCTTTCTCAGACCAACCCTACGTCTAGAGTTATCGACATGGGTCATGGATCCTTGTATTATAGATATATTTCCCTAGCAAACCCACACAAGAGTTCTCGACATGTGTCACAGATATCTAGCTCATAGGTAACTTTCCCCGACCAACCCACACAAGTCTTCTCGACACGGGTCACGGATACCTATCTAATAAATAACTTTCCCTTGCCAACCCACATAAGAGTTCTCGACACGGGTCACATATACTTAATAATAAATAATGCGCACATTCCAAAAGAGCTCTTTATATAAGCCTCAACTCTTGGAACGACACATCTCAAGGGATTGCTTTCGACTGCGTGATCACATACACAAACATGATTGTATTCGACAATCACAAGGCGAACGCATTCACCTTATTCCCAAAGTAACACAAAACCAACACATGTTCCATATAATGTCTCACCTTTTCACTAGACAACTATTTGTCAAGGTTGCACACCTAGGCATCAAATGCACAAGCATTGTCATCTAGGTCATCTATCATTTCCTAGTTACATCACTAGGTCATTCCATTGAATTACGATAAGGTTTTCCTCACTTTTCTTAATCATTTTTAATCATAAGGTCATCATCTTAATCAATCCACCATCCATAAATCCACATGCATATTACTCATAATAATAATTGTAAACAAGATATAGTAACAATAAATGTGCATGTGAAATAACCAAGCATCAAAACAAATGTGAAGTCTAGGCGAGGTCCCTTCGCCTTGAGTTCGCTGTGCAAACTCTGGGCGAGACAGGAAAATCAGAGGTAGTGGCAAAAGGGCCCAGTGGTCGATGTGTGAGCCCTAGGCGAATGCTTGCCTTCGCCTCGCCTTCAGCTCGCAGTGTGAGCATGACTGACTGTCATGTTCGCCTTCAGCTCACTGTACGATTTCCAGAGTTTTTGCATAAAATGTGGCAGTTCTAAGGGGTTTCTTCACCCCACTCCTTCTTAACTCAATCCAATATGATATCAACATAGTAAACAATAAGAATAACATTTCAAACAACAATATCATAAAAACAACAAGAATCATAGTATTTTCATGGAAATTAAGAAATCTTACCGAATCTAAACTCACACATTTCTATCTAGAAATTTCTAACCCAAGTGTCTTACTAGAACCCACCTCTAGATAATGATGGAGAAGTTGTTGATGATGAAAATGAGATGATTTGACGAAGAATGGTGAAATTTCCTCTTCTTCTAGGGTTTCTTCTTCTTTCTCCCTTATTTCTCTTATTTCTCTCTATTCTTCTTTCCCTTTTCTCTTACTATCTTTCTTTCCAAAATGTCTCTAATGTACCAATTAATAAAACCTCAGAGTTAGATAATATTAATTAAATCAAATTTTAGCTCATCGGTTGCTCTAATTATCTCAATAGATAACTCTCAGAGCACACCGGAACCCAGTTGATCTCAACTAATATTATTTAGAGTAATTTATCAAGTACGTGGTATTGCATCCTCCCCCCTTAAATAAAAATTTGTCCTCGAATTTAAATATTACCTGAAAAAGGTGAGGGTAAGCATCTCGCATCTCGGACTCAAGTTCCCAAGTAGCATCACCCGGATGTGTTTCGTCCCATTGAACCTTAACAAGAGGAATCTCTTTGTTTCTCAACACCTTAGTTTCTCTTCCCACAATACGGCTTGGTAGAGGTTCAAAAGTTAAATCTGCTTCTATCTCAATTGTATTTGGAAGAACTGGTTGAAGAGGATCGAGAATGAACTTCTGGAGTTGAGACACGTGAAAAACATCATGCATCTCATATAGATAAGGTGGTAAGGCTAATCTGTAAGCTACTTCACCAATCCCCTCTAGAATCTGATATGGTTCTACGTATCTCGGACTTAACTTCTGCGACTTAAACGGTCCTTTCAATCTTAACCTTGGAGTAACTTTCAAAACCACATGATCACCTTCTTCAAATTCCAAAGGTCTCATTTGGTTATCCGCATAACTCTTTTGATGGTCTTATGTTTTCTTAACATTGTCACGAATCATTCTAATCTTTCTTCAGCAACTTCCATCTAACACAAAGGCGTTCTACATTTCCTTCCGTACAAAGCTTTGTAAGGAGCCATACTAATAATCGCGTGGTAATTGTTGTTGTAAGAAAACTCAATCAACGGTAATAGTTCCTTCCAATTTCCTCCACTTTCAAGCACACATGCTCTTAACATGTCTTCCAAAGTTTGTATCGTCTGTTCCGTTTGACCATCCGTTTAAGGATGATTTGACGTGCTCAAACATAACTTAGATCCCATGGCTTGTTGAAAATCTCTCCAAAACCTTGAAGTAAACTTCAGATCTCTATCAGATACAATGTTGTAGGGAACACCATGAAGTCTCACAATTTCCGCAATAAACAACCTTGCAAGATGACTTGCCTTGTAAGTAGTCTTCACGGCCAAGAAATGTGCTGACTTCATCAACCGATCTATAATCACCTAAATAGAATCATAAACACCTTGTGTACGGGGTAACCCAATCGCAAATTCCATTGAAATACTATCCCATTTCCACACCGAAATCTCTAACGGTTTTAACAAACCACCCGGTCTTTGGTGTTCGATCTTCACTTGTTGGCACACTGCACATTCTGACAGATACACCACAATATATCTTTTCATCTCGGAGCACCAATAGTCCCTTTTTAAATTTTGATACATCTTCGAGGAACCAGGATGTATAGTAAAAACACCTTTATGAGCTTCTTCTAAAATCTTCCTTTTTAATACCACATCATCCGGAACACAAATCCTTTAATTAAATAGAATAAATCCATCTACAGCTCGTGAGAGACCCGATTGAACCAACATCTCTTGTAACTTCACATATAGTGTAACACCCCAATTTAAATTATTAATCGTCGTGTTATTATTTCTGTTTGTTGGGTTTTGTTAAGGGTGTGCGGTTGAGTGCAGGGGAAGGTATATCTTTAATAGAGGCGTTGGAGTAGTAAATTAATATTAGATAATTAAGAGATGCATTTAGTAATGATAAAATAATGAGAATATTATTATTATTATTATTATTAAGAAAATTTAATTAAAAATCTAATTAAGGGGAATTAGAGAGGTTTAGTGGAGAGGAGGTTAATTTCACGTAAAACAAGAAAAAGAGAGAAAGAAGAACAAGGAAGAAGAAGGGGTGCTAGGGCAAGGATTTCTTCTCAATTTTTCCAGATTTCTGAACAATTCGAGGTAAGGGGGGAGAACGGGTTCATATTTGGTGATTAAATCGTATAAGGGTAGTGGGGAGTCCTTAACCCCGTAGGATTTTGTCTGATTTTGTGTTGTTGTATGATTTTGGTGTCTATATGTGAATTCATGTCAAAATTCGTGTAGTTGAATTGTTGAATCGATGTTATATGGATGTTGTTGTTGTTGTTTGAACATGATTGTTGTAGATCTTAATTTTGGTACAGGTTAGGGAGGTGAAATTAATTCTAAAAACCTGTAGATTGTGATTAGTAATCATAAGAATAAGAGATAAGATGAACATGAGTACCTAAAATCAATGTAGAACAAGTTTTATGACTGTTTTGGAGTAAAAATTGGAGGAATTCGTAGCAGAACTCAGTTTGGTGTGGAAGAGGACGAATTGCATAATGGATCTGGCCATACGCGTATGGGAGAAGTTGATACGCGTAAGGCTGGGCAGGACATGGGCCATTACGCGTAAGGAGAGGCCATGAGGAGGAATTGGCACGGCCCTCTGCCCATACGCGTAAGGGTACGCGTATGGTAGGCAAGGCAATACGCGTATGGGGGTGGTCGTACGCGTATGCAGATCTGGAATTTGACATTGAAGGAAAAATGGGTCTCTGCCCATACGCGTATGAAGCGGGGTAATACGCGTATGGTAAGGCGAGGCAGGACGCCTTACGCGTCTGGTACGCACAGGAGGGGGCGAGGGAGCTAGTCATTACGCGTATGACTCAGGTCAATACGGGTATGGACAGCGTGAGTGCAGAATTTCACCGTTTCGCGATTTCTTTCCCGTTTTCACGTCTGATTCGGTTTCTCTTGGTTTGAGAGGTTGGGATTGGGAGTCAGATGCTGAGTAATACACAGTTGGTGATGAAACTAATTAATTTTATAATTTTTAGGAAATAATTAGTGTTTGGTAAATTATGGTGACTTGTGAGGGTTCAATGATTATGGTGCAAGTGGGAACGATTATGTGTCTCATGTGTGATCAGGAGGATCGTAACTATGTATGTCTATTATTATACATGTGTGTTATATGTATGTTTGTTGTGATCAGGAGGATCGTGAATTTGTTTATCATTTGTTATACATGTGTGTTATGTGTATCTCTTGTGTGATTAGTAGGGTCGTGTAGATGTATGAATGTGTCATACATGTGTTGTTATGTGCATTGAGTCATGCATACATATTATTGGTGGGATGAAATCATTGCTTAGGAGGAGTGTATGTGATTCATTCGAACTCCCTTGAGGAGTGTGGTGGGATAAATCATTGCCAAGTAGGGGTGTATGTGATTTATCTGGGTTCGATTGAATGAACCATGGTGATGTTGGTACCACATGCATTGCATTGTTAATTGTTGATTGTTGGTGATTGAATATGACAGTAGGTCGTGATTATATGTTGTTGTTGTTGGTGTGAGATACTACCTCCTTATATGTATTATTCGCCTTTTTATATTGAATATAGTTCTCACCCCTCTGTTGTTGTTGTGTCTGTGCTTCTTCGGAAGTACAGATATTCAGGTGCCAGGTTAGTGCTTGGAGCTTGTGTAGCTTATTCGAGTTTAGAGAGTCGCTCTGATACGTAACACGGGATTTGGGGGTTTTTACCATTTGTTTTGTGTCGTATACTTGTTACGTATCTTTCAATTGATGAATATTATGGTGGACCACGATTATGTGAAGTTTTTGGTGTTATAGGCAGATGGTCGTAAATCGAATAATTGAATAAATTTTCCGTTGTTTGATTTTATTAAAATAAAGGAGATTTGTTTTGTTGATTTTAAAATGTGGCATCCTACTTTGGTGTGGAAACTCTGATTTATTTCATATATTTTGTTTATTTTGAAAAATGGGAAAGTGAGGTGTTACAATTGGTATCAGAGCAGGTCGGTCCATCCGGCCAGGTTGTTTAGTATAGTCCGTGTCTTGGTATACGACACGTGTGTAGAACATGGTCGGTACGTGTTTGTTTTCTAACCGCTTGTTTGCAGGAGTTGTGGATGAGATAAGTGGGGGAGAAGCTGGTGTTCCTCCAGGGTGCTTCCACTTTGGAAAGATGAATCGGGGAGTATTGGAGTGCTATCATAGTTGGTAAGGAAGGGTTTATACTTCATCAGGATGATTAGCTGTCTATGAACAAACTAGGGAACTGATCACCCTCAATCTCTTGTTGATAGTAGTCAGAAATCAAGATGAAGGGATAAATACACCTTGACGGTTAAGATAGCAGGGGATGTGGAAGATGGTTGTGTTGAGTCGGTAGAGATCTTTATTATCTAAAAGAGGATGTAGAAGAGAAGTACTTGTCGGTCAAGTTGAAGAATATCTCTGAGGAGGGACAAACAGGTATGGTTAGTGATTGCTTGTCAGGGAGTAGAGAACAAGGTGATAGCTAGAGAGATGTCGGTATTGGGTAATCCTTGATGTCTTTCTGAGGTGTGGATCTGAATTGGATAATGGTAGAGAACTGGTATTGTTGTGTGCTGAGCGAACGGGTGAATATTTATCAGGCGAAGCCTCAGTGTATTAACGTTCGCGTTGGTGACGAGTTAGTAGTGAAGTTGCACGTGTCGAGTTTCTGGTTGTTTGTGAATTTTTTTTTTTGGATTTATTTTCAGGCGAGATAAGTGGATCATAGGCACGTTAAGAAGATAGAGGTGATTATTGATCCAGCACTTGGTACGAGTCTGATGTCAATGACTCCATACGGAAAGTAGATGCATGGTGTATTTGTGGAGTATATGAATTAAACCGTCAGGATTTGTTGATGATATTTGAGTATTCCGAATCGGAGAAAGATCTCGCAGAGCATGTGAGAATTATTTTGTAGGTGCAGAAGGATAATGAATTGTTCGCAAGTTTCGAATTGGGAGTTTTGATTGTAAACTGTGAGTTTATTGGAACAAGTTATTTTTGGTTAGGGTATTGTGGTAGATCCATCGGGAAATTAGCGCAGTGCTTCGGTGGAAAATCTTTAAAGACAGTGACGGAGATTAAGAGTGTCTTGGACTTAGTAGGTCATTATTGAAGATTCTTATATCGGAAAATGAGGCGGATTAGAGGTTTTGGTATGTTGGTCAGGTCGGGATGTCTCTGAGGGAAAAACTCTTAGGCGATGAAACCAAGATGTTTGCTATGTTTGTGATAGTATCGTTCTAGAATTGACAGGAAAACCACAGTAAAGGGCTTCCAGTTGCTCGTGATTTCCAGAGGTCTTTTCGGATGGAATCTTGGATGTTAGTATTAGGGTTACCTAGTGAAAGATTGTGCAAAGACTTTAAGAATTTGTATCTTTTGGAATGTGGTTGAGCATTACAATGTACAGTGATGTTGTGCAGTGTTAGTAATACGTCTAGAATGTTTGTGTAGTATATGAATCATATATTCCATACTTAATTGGATAAGTTCGAGGTGGTGTTCATTAGGAATATTCAGATCTATTATTAAATCAGAAGGAGAATTGGTAGGGTGTTTGAAAATTGAGTTGCAAGTGTTGAAACGAAAGAGATTTGTATGCTAAATTATTCAAGTGAGGATTTTGGTTAAAAAGGTTAGTTTTCTTGGATATGTTATAGTATTGTTATGGATCCATCAGAAGTAGATGCAGTTCTACAATGAGAGGCTCCGAAGTCGGTTAAGGTGATTAGAAGCTTTTGGACTTTAATTGGTTATTACCGGAGGTTATGGAAGGCTCTTCCAAGTTAGAATTTTTGTTACTTCAGTTGACTTGCAAGGGGTAAGTCGTTTGCTTTGGATGTTCATTGTGAAGAAGTTTGAGAGGGCTAAAGTAGAATTTGTTTGCGGCTCCAGTTTTGCTTCTTCGTGATCCTAATAAACCATTGTGAGGTATTGGAATGTGTCCATGATGAATTTAGTCGGTGTGTTAATGCATGATGGTAAAGTCGTCGCTTATGCTTTACGACAATTGAGAATTCATGATTTCAAGATGGTTGCGGTTATTTTTGTGTTGAGGATCTAGCAATATTATTTTTATGGTTTTGAGTTCAAATTGTTTAGTAATCACAAGAATATTGAGTACCTGTTTGGTCGGAAATAATAGAGTATGAGACAACGAGGACAGTTGAGATTTCGGATGAGTTATGACCTTAGCTGGAATTATCCTATTGGAGAAGTTAATGTCGTGCCAGATGAGTTAAGTCGAAAGTTTTTATACATGTCTGTTTTGATGGCCAGATGGATTAGAATTATTTGAGCAGTTCAGAGACTTGCGTCTGGTGTGTGAGATAACACAGCAGAGTGTGAGGTTGGGTATATTGGTAATGAACTACGATTTTTCTGGTGAAGATTAGAGAGAGTCAAAAGTTGGATATGACTTTGGTAAATTTGATTGTTGCGAGTAATCAGAGTGTGCATCGAAAGCGTGATATGATACCTTTTGTATATGTGTGCGTAACTGGTAAGAGTTCATAGGTTGAACAGTGGAAATATGTAGGAGCAATGAGACCATTGGACGTTTCAGAATGGAAGTAGAAAAGGTTAAATATTATTCTAGGACTATTAAGTAGATGGATGTTTTAGTCTTATGTTGATTGGTGAATCGTAGCATTGTTGTAATAATATTATGTGACAAGGATGTTGATATCATAGTTATGTAGAGGTTGTTGAAACGATGTTGTGTCGTGGAACTTTATGTTCTTGTTTTTGTTGTTGCCTCGTTGCCTATGTGATGGTTCGAGTGCGAGTGGCTAATTCCTATGGTGGGGAATTAGGAAAGGGTTACCTATGGTGAGGGTAACGATCTTTGTGTGTTCGTAACTTAAGTATTCTTTGGGTCGTGAATTAGTCGTCAAGGGCATTGTATGGGCATTGCATCTTGTCGTTGTTGTAGTTGCTGTTAGCAAGGTCGTCTGTTAGTTTGTGTTATTCATGGTGTACCTTTTGTTGGTATGATTGTTGGTTGTCGATGTGAGAGTTGTACCCGGAGTGATTCATTTCCGTTATATTTTCGAGGACGAAAATAATTTAAGTGGGGGAGAGTTGTAACACCCCAATTTAAATTATTAATCGTCGTGTTATTATTTCTGTTTGTTGGGATTTGTTAAGGGTGTGCGGTTGAGTGCATGGGAAGGTATATCTTTAATAGAGGTGTTGGAGTAGTAAATTAATATTAGATAATTAAGAGATGCATTTAGTAATGATAAAATAATGAGAATATTATTATTATTATTATTACTATTATTATTATTATTATTAAGAAAATTTAATTAAAAATCTAATTAAGGGAAATTAGAGAGGTTTAGTGGAGAGGAGGTTAATTTCACGTAAAACAAGAAAAAGAGATAAAGAAGAACAAGGAAGAAGAAGGGGTGCTAGGGCAAGGATTTCTTCTCAATTTTTCCAGATTTCTGAACAATTTGAGGTAAGGGGGGAGAACGGGTTCATATTTGGTGATTAAATCGTATAAGGGTAGTGGGGAGTCCTTAACCCCGTAGCATTTTGTCTGATTTTGTGTTGTTGTATGATTTTGGTGTCTATATGTGAATTCATGTCGAAATGCGTGTAGTTGAATTGTTGAATCGATGTTATATGGATGTTGTTGCTGTTGTTTGAACATGATTGTTGTAGATCTTAATTTTGGTACAGGTTAGGGAGGTGAAATTAATTCTAAAAACCTGTAGATTGTGATTAGTAATCATAAGAATAAGAGATAAGATGAACATGAGTACCTAAAATCAATGTAGAACAAGTTTTAGGACTGTTTTGGAGTAGAAATTGGAGGAATTCGTAGCAGAACTCAGTCTGGTATGGAAGAGGACGAATTGCGTAATGGATCTGGCCATACGCATATGGGAGAAGTTGATACGCGTAAGGCTGGGCAGGACATGGGCCATTATACGTAAGGAGAGGCCATGAGGAGGAATTGGCACGACCCTCTGCCCATACGCGTAAGGGTACGCGTATGGTAGGCAAGGCAATACCCGTATGGGGGTGGCCGTACGCGTATGCAGATCTGGAATTTGACATTGAAGGAAAAATGGGTCTCTGCCCATACGCGTATGAAGCGGGGCAATACACGTATGGTAAGGCGAGGCAGGACACCTTACGCGTCTGGTATGCGCAGGAGGGGGCGAGGGAGCTAGTCATTACGCGTATGACTCAGGTCAATACGTGTATGGACAACGTGAGTGCAGAATTTCACCGTTTCACGATTTCTTTCCCGTTTTCGCGTCTGATTTGGTTTCTCTTGGTTTGAGAGGTTGGGATTGGGAGTCAGATGCTGAGTAATACACAGTTGGTGATGAAACTAATTAATTTTATAATTTTTAGGAAATAATTAGTGTTTGGTAAATTATGGTGACTTGTGAGGGTTCAATGATTATGGTGCAAGTGGGAACGATTATGTGTCTCATGTGTGATCAGGAGGATCGTAACTATGTATGTCTATTATTATACATGTGTGTTATATGTATGTTTGTTGTGATCAGGAGGATCGTGAATTTGTTTATCATTTGTTATACATGTGTGTTATGTGTATCTCTTGTGTGATCAGTAGGTTCGTGTAGATGTATGAATGTGTCATACATGTGTTGTTATGTGCATTGAGTCATGCATACATATTATTGGTGAGATGAAATCATTGCTTAGGAGGAGTGTATGTGATTCATACGAACTCCCTTGAGGAGTGTGGTGGGATAAATCATTGCCAAGTAGGGGTGTATGTGATTTATCCGGGTTCGATTGAATGAACCATGGTAATGTTGGTACCACATGCATTGCATTGTTAATTGTTGATTGTTGGTGATTGAATATGACAGTAGGTCGTGATTATATGTTGTTGTTGTTGGTGTGAGATACTACCTCCTTATATGTATTATTCGCCTTTTTATATTGAATGTAGTTCTCACCCCTCTGTTGTTGTTGTGTCTGTGCTTCTTCGGAAGTACAGATATTCAGGTGCCAGGTTAGTGCTTGGAGCTTGTGTAGCTTGTTAGCGTTTAGAGAGTCGCTCTGATACGTAACACGGGATTTGGGGGTTTTTACCATTTGTTTTATGTCGTATACTTGTTACGTATCTTTCAATTGATGAATATTATGGTGGACCACGATTATGTGGAGTTTTTGGTGTTATAGGCAGATGGCCGTAAATCGAATAATTGAATAAATTTTCCGCTGTTTAATTTTATTAAAATAAAGGAGATTTGTTTTGTTGATTTTAAAATGTGGCATCCTACTTTGGTGTGGAAACTCTGATTTATTTCATATATTTTATTTATTTTGAAAAATGGGAAAGTGGGGTGTTACATCTAGCACTTGCCCTTGTTGGATTCCATCTCTCAAAGTTGAATAAACTTTCAAGTTTCCCATTATCAGACCATCAAGAGTCCAAACAAATTAAAGATTAAGATCTCGAAACTTTTCCAACAATGCATACTCACACATCATCAGCTCGGCTTTATGTACTTCTTTCCGACTTAACGCATCTACCAGTTTGTTTGCTTTAGATGGATGGTACTTTAGTTCAAAATCAAAATCCTTCAAGTACTTCATTCATCTCTTTTGACGCATGTTCAACTCCTTTTAATCAAACAAATGCTTTAAACTCTTATGGTCACTGGACATCTCAAAACGCACTCCATACAAGTAATGACGCCACACCTTAAGTGTAAAAACCACAGCCGCTAACTCCAAATTATGAGTTGGATAATTCTCTTCATGAACCTTCAACTGACGAGAAGCATAAGCTACAACTTGACCATCATGCATTAACACACCTCATAATCCCCTCTTGGAAGCATCACAAAATACTTCATACGGGTTACTAGGATCAGGAATAATCAAAACAGAAGCAGTGGTCAACCTCTCATTCAAACTCATAAAACTTTGCTCACAATCTGAATCCCAACTATAAGGAAACTCTTTATGGGTAAGTCTAGTCATTGGTAAAGCCAATTGAGAAAATCCTTTTATGAACCTTCTATAGTAACCTGCTAGTCTTAAGAAACTTCTGACTTCTGAAGCATTCTTCGGTCTTTCCCAATTAATTATTGCTTCAACCTTCGACGAATCTACTGTTAGACCTCCTTGGGATATAACATGACCAAGAAACCTAACTTCTGTCATCCAAAACTCACACTTGCTTAACTTGGAAAAAAGTTGATTCTCTTGCAATATCGATAGGGCAATCCTCAAATGTTCTTCGTGCTCTTGTGGAGTACGAGAATAAATGATAATGTCATCAATAAAGATCACCACAAATTGGTCCAAGTAAGGTTGAAATATCTGATTCATGTAATCCATGAAAACAGCTGGAGCATTCGTCACACCGAAAGGCATTACAAGAAACTCATAATGGCCATAACGGGTTCTAAATGCGGACTTTGGTACATCTGAACTCTTCACACGGATTTGATGATAACTTGACCGTAAATCAATCTTCGAGAACACACAGACTCCTTTCAATTGATCTAACAAGTCGTCTATCCTGGATAAGGGGCACTTGTTCTTGATGGTGACTTTATTCAACTGGTGGTAATCAATACACAACTGCATTCCTCCATCCTTCTTCTTTACTAGCAATACTGGAGCTCCCCAGGGTGACACACTAGGTCGAACAAAATGCTTAGCCAACAATTCTTCCAATTGTTCCTTCAATTCTCTTAACTCAAGTGGTGCCATCCGATACAGAGAAACATATATAGGAGTCGTTCTCGGTACCAGGTCAATAGAGAATTCCACTTCTTTCACTGGAGAGAGAGAAGTGACATCCATGGGGAAAACTTTCGGAAACTCACAGACTACAGGGATTTGCAAAACCTCTAAGTCGTTACTTGCCTCCTTAGTGAGAACCAAAAGAACAGACGTTTCCTTCTCAAATAAAAAATCAATCATGCCAACCGTACCTTCCAAAATAGTAGTCAATACATCCTGGAGTAGCTTCCTTGGACGAAATGATGATCAACTTCTCCTCACAACCAATAAACACCGAATTAGCAGAGAGTCAATCCATCCCTAAGACTACATCCACCTTCTTTAGCGACAAACAAATAAGGTCAATCTAAAAAACTCTACCATCCACCGATAACACACAGTTTTTACAAATCAACGACGTCTCAATCATCTCATTCATGGTGGTAGTAACCACCATGGGAGCAGACAAAGGAATAACTTGAAACCCAAGTCGCTTCATACATTGCATCGACACAAAAAGGACAAATTTATATCCATTAATAAAACTTTTGGACCGAAATAAACGCTTTTAAAATTATGAACTCAATATAAACTCAAACTAAAAGATAAGAGAAAAAAATATATATTAACCTAAATTAAAAATGGGTTTTGTGTAAAAAAATTTATCACTATCCACAAATCTATATTTACAATTTTATAAATAATTTTAACTAAAGTTAAATATTCTTAAAATTTTAATTATTATAATTTACAAACCGTGTAAGAAAATATTTAAGTTGAAAGTGGGTATAAATTAAAATGTGGAAATTATTTTATTCAAAAAATCGTGGAAATGCCATGTGGCATTGGAACGTTGGTTGGAGGAAGAAATGACAAAGGAAAAATCAGGGTTCGTTACAATGCGCAGTTAGTTGGTTTGGGAAGAAGTTCCGTTCCAACACTGCAAAACCAAAATACCTTTTATTGTTATATCTCAAATCTTCTTTAATCTCTCCTAATTTCAATCCTTCCCGTTCCTCTCTCCGTTTCATATCTCCATTTTTGTTTGCTGTTCATTGTTTTTAAGGTATTTCTTCTCATTTATTCATCTTCTTCTTTCAATCCACATTGTCTTCTATTCTATGCATCCCAATCTCAAAACAGATATATTGATTTTCTTACCTTTCATTTTTTCTTTTTAAATTAATCATGAACAACTTGTTCATTCATTGTCTAATGTTATTGCCAAAATGCAATTATGATTTATTGATTAATCAATGTTTAAAACCCTTGCATCCATATAATTAAATAATGAACATTTATTTTTGTAGGTTTTTTGATTCCTATAGAATCAAAGATGCCAGGTATTGTGAAAAATGAAGCAAAAGCAATGAAAGTGTTTGAAAATCATTCTCTCTCTAAGAGCACCTTAAATCGAACCAATTCACCACAAAGTGTATGTGATATACACTTTTCTCGTCGATCACCTTCGACTAATAGAAGCTTCGGATCCGAGAGTGATTGGTCTACAACGGATTCGGAATTTTCCCATATTGGTGGAGAACAAGTGAGGAAGTTGGAGATAGTGAAAGAGGAAATGGAGAAAGGTATAAAGAGGGATTCAAGAGCTAAGGGAAAAACTCCTATTGAAAGGAAGAGTGATAACAATCTTTGGAGAAAGCAAAATACAACGGTTGCTAGTCGTGTTACAAAACCGAAGAGTTCTTCTACTGGAAGATCAAGGTCACAAAGTCAAGTCAAGAATTCCAAAGAATCGACGTTAGATAATCCTGAGCTTGGACCGTTTTTGCTAAAGCAGGCGAGGGACTTGATTTCATTAGGAGAGAATCCTCGGACAGCGCTAGAATTATCGATTCAAGCAATGGCAATGTTTGAGAAATCTGCTAATGGGAAACCGAGTTTGGATTTGGTTATGTGTTTGCATGTTATTGCAGCAATATATTGCAGCTTGGGGCATTACAATGAGGCGATTCCAATTTTAGAGAGATCGATCGAGATTCCTGTTGTCGGGGAAGGTCAACAACATGCCATAGCAAAATTTGCCAGTTACATGCAGCTTGGAGACACTTATGCCATGCTAGGCCAGCTTGAGAACTCAATTATGTGTTACACTAAAGGGTTGGAAGTGCAAAGAATGGTTTTAGGAGTAACAGATCCAAGAGTTGGTGAAACTTGTAGGTATGTAGCAGAAGCTAATTTTCAAGCATTGCGATTTGATGAGGCGGAGAGGCTTTGTCAAATGGCTCTTGATATTCATGGAGCAAATGGTTCACCTTCTTCTCTTGAAGAGGCGGCCGATAGAAGATTGATGGGACTTATATGTGAAACTAATGGAAATCATGAGGCTGCATTGGAGAATCTTGTTTTAGCAAGCATTGCAATGGTATCAAATGGCCAAGAAGTAGAAGTGGCGTCCGTTGATTGCAGCATTGGAGACACATTTCTGTCGTTGGCACGATACGATGAGGCCATCTTGGCATATAAAAAGGCCTTGGCGGTTTTCAAGACTCACAAAGGAGAGAATCATCCTGCTGTTGGATCGGTGTTTGTACGTTTGGCTGAGTTGTATAATAGGACATGGAAAACAAGAGAATCAAAATCATATTGCGAGAATGCGCTTAAAATCTATGAAAATCCCATGTCTGGTGTCCCTTCTGACCAAATTGCTAGTGGTTTTGTGAATGTTGCAGCTATTTATGAATCAATGAATGAGCTTGAACAGGCACTCAAGTTACTGCACAAGGCATTAGAGATACACAATGATGCTCCTGGTCAACAGAACACAATAGCAGGAATTGAAGCTCAAATGGGGGTCATATACTATGTGTTGGGAAACCAGACTGAATCCTATAATGCTTTCAAGAATGCTGTCTCGAAGCTTCGTGCCACGGGAGAGAAAAAATCAGCCTACTTTGGTATTGTTCTGAATCAAATGGGTCTTTGTTGTGTGCAACTTTGTGAGTTACAGGAGGCTGCAAAATTATTTGAAGAAGCAAAGGTTGTTCTGGAAAAAGAGTATGGCCCATATCACCCTGAAACACTTGGGGTATATAGCAATCTTGCTGGCACATATGATGCAATGGGAAGGTATTCATTCTTATTTTGTGATTGTCTTTTGTTGTTGTTATATACCCTTGTTTGTTTGCAAATATTATTTCAACAGTCGAGATTCTGTGTAGATTAGTCGCAGTTTAATTGTGACAAAATTAATAGGGGTTTTATTTTACCATGGTTTAACCGTAACAAATATTCCGTGAGTCCTATTTTGCTCCTTTTTTACAATGACAAATTACGGGTCATGTGATGTAGTCAGCCTTACACATTCTCAAAGACGGTATATATCAAAGCAAATTGTATATCAAATGAGAAATGGAGCCTCTTGCTGCATAATTTTTGTGGTTTTTAACTTAGATGAAATAAGAAGTGATTATGTGAAAGTTATTTTGTTCATGCAGTATGATATTCTATTTCAGGGTGGATGATGCAATTGATCTAATGGAGTACATTGTGGTTGTGAGGGAGGAAAAGCTTGGGACAGCACACTTTGATGTTGTTGATGAGAAGAGAAGATTGGATGAGTTGTTGAAGGAAACTGGTAGAGTTCGGAAGAGAAAAAACATGTCACTTGAGAATCTTCTTGATGTTAATACTTATCTATAAACAAACAACTTTGTCATGAAGGAGTAATGTGATGAAAACTCACTGCTTTAATGTAGCTCTAGAAAAGCTAGGTAAAAAGCATAATTCATGTTATGGGGCTGAAATTGAATGGTTTATTCTTACTAAACTATGCTATATTTTATTTGACAGAAAATTATGCTATATTATTTGTAGATATAATGTACTGTAGTAGTTGATAACAATCTTTCGTGTAAGATTATAGCAATGATATGGGAACATACCAAACTGACGTTCTATAAAATACATTTATTTCAAATGTATTTAGAACTGTAAAGAAAAATATATTATCATATTAAAAAAAAGTATAGTGTTTAGTTTAGTTGCCCCAAATATATTTCCATCAAGACTAATGGTAAGATTTTGATATGCTTTAATCACATTAATTTTATTTTTTTATAATATAATACACATTCTATTTTAGTTTAATAATATCTAAAAGATTGATTTCCTAACTAAGATGATCGTTCAATTTAATGTGGTATAACTTTTCAACATTTATACCTGGATTTGAAATATTTAACAACTTCATCCACAAAAAATCATAAATATATGAAATATAAAACTTATGCAATAACAAAACTCTAAGAATTAGTTGATATAGGTTTATATTACCAATTGATAAAAAATATATATTAACTGATATAGGTGTTTGAAATTTACTTTATCAAATCTAAAGGGTCTGTTGAATTGGAATTATAAAAGAGATTTTTAAGATTTTATAGTATATTTTATAAAGAGAAAAAAGATGGTGCACTGACAGTGTAAATTATTTTTATACTGTCAATTAATGACAACCATGTATCCCGTCAAGTCAGTCTGTAAATCTTAAATTATTTAAATGATTTGGCACTTTAAAATATTTTGATTAGATGTATGTGTAATACTTTTTTACACTGACAGTGCAGCACCATTAAACTCTTTTATAAATTTGTAAGATTTTAAAGAATTTTATAAATATTTTTTAAAATATAGTAAATAAAATAATAATATATAGAATTTAAAATTGGTATTAATTTTAAATTTTTAACCAATAAAATAATTCTTGTTTAAGAAAAGAACCGAGATCTTAATATCATATTATCCTAATTGATTTTAATATTAACGATGCTTATTGTATGGTTTAGATCGACTATAACTTAAAAACTCATTCGATTTAAGATAAATTGATTCACAAAATGATTTTGAACGATATGTTAAAGAAATTTAATTCAAAATTTAATGAGTTTAGTTTGAATCGATTTTTATCTATTCAAATTATAAATTATATTTATTATTAATATTATAAAAAAACTAAATAAATAATAAGTTTTATATAATCTATAATAGAATTTAATTGATATAATTCGATAATGTAAAAAAAAGTTAATAGTTAATCACGACCTATGATTTATGTGAAAGATTTGACTTTTATTTTAGCCACTTGAAAAATAATACAAACAGATGATTGTGATGCAGAAAATATAAAGTATTTTATCTGATAGTGCATAATAATTAATCTCTATATAATATATGATATATTACAAAATGCAAATGATTATGATAAAAACAAAATGAAAAAATATAAATAAATAGATTAAATTAAACTAATAAATAATTTTTAAAAAATGTCATTAAATAACAAATTAATACAATATCATATTAATAAAAAATAATCCAATATAAAATATTTTTACACAATTAAAAATGTATCTGTCCAATTATATTCTTATTTTTAAAATATAAGATTGAATGATAAGTATGGTGTAAACAAGGTGCAGTACCAATAATCTAATAAAATAACTAGTTTTTATTTATTTTTATTAAACTTATTTAAAAAAAAAAAGTGGAATATAGGATGAGAAAAACATGTGATGTAAATTGTATTAATTGTTGGGTGTATTTCGAAGCCCGAATAGAAGAACAAGATGATATGCTCGGAGAAGGAGAAGAGCAAATAAAAACCCCCAACTCTTCTTTTTCTGTCTTCACTCACTTCACTGTAATCTCACCACAAAAACATGACAACGACGCAATCACCACCTCCTCCTCCCGTCGCCACCGCCACCGCCACCGCCACCGATGTAAACCAAGGTTTTCAATTCTATTTCCTTTTTATTCATTTCGCATCTCTTATTATCGATCGTCATAGAATCGCAATTTCATCGCTAGTCAAATCGTAGCATATTCCGATTCTACTTTTCACTTTGAATAATTCTTTTTGCCTTTTGTTCCTCTCTGATATGTAATATATTTTCACGATTCGTATCCGTCCTTGTTAGTTCTCGCTCGATTAACTGATAATTTCTCACATTTATTGCTTTCTTATTCAATTTTTGTAGCTTAAATTTTTATTCGAAATTCTTGTACATGATTAGTGGTTACCTCAGTGCTGCACTGCACTCATTTTTTGTTACGCTAATGTTTAATTCTCATTCACTAAAATAACAGTATGCAACAAATCATTACTCTGTTACTATATACAAAGAGTTAGCGACACTCCTGAAATATTTAGGTGAAGCTACACCGTGACAATCTCATCCTGTTTCTCGGTTTCTCCAATTCTTGGAGTTTCATTTAGACTGTGTTTTGGGATGATTAAACAATTTGGAAGTTTGACTTTCCAAACAGTTTTTAGATAATATTAATCTCCACAGTTTATGGTAACAATTTCCAAACAGACTATAGGAAAAACATCCTCCTTTCTTGGAGTCCATATATAGCTTTAGTCTGGAAGGATCACACAACATGGTAATCCAGTAATCTGTTGTCGGTAAATGTAGAATATTGTGATTGTGATATTTATGTGACCTGTAATCTGTTTTCCTTAATTTTTCCACAACTTGCATAATTTTCACGCTATCTTAGCAAATTCGGCCGTTATTTCGGTACGGAACAGCAAAACCAAGAAAATTGTGTCAGGCCATGCCATTCTGACATATGGGTGACTCGGCTGGAATGACCGCGGTAATGGGATTGGATTCGGAACAACACCGCTCTGACATAGCTACTCTGGTCGTGTTACCCGTATATGATATTGCCCTTAAATTTTTGGGGATAGCAAGATTATTTTATTGGCATTTGGAAATATGTTTTGCTTAAGACTTGTGGTTTTTATTTATAAAAATATGAATACTTCATGAATTTTGATTAATTTATTTTAGTTTTTAACAATTATGTGCTAATATTAACTATATTAGTGTCCGCGTCACAAAGTCGCCTTAATTGCGGCATTTGACTTACCTTCATTGGAGCCTCCTTTAACATGCCATATCTCTAAGTAATGTGGGACTAAATCCACCTTTTCAAAGCTAACACAGTGAAGGTGTTAGGGGCTGCAAGGAGGCAAGCCAAAGTGCCCCAATTAAGGCGACTAGGGGCAGACCGCAATTAAAGTGGAAAGTCCAACAAAATACTATAAAACCGATTGCATAGTTTCTTTGATAATTTTGTTCCTTCTTTTGACCTCTCTTCAGTTGGAAATGTTCACGTCCTCTTTCATTGACAGTGGATAACTTCAATGTGCCTTCTTTAAATTGATCTCCCATAAATCCCATTTATTTAAGGTTGCATATTATTGATTCATGCTATTCTATATTCCAATTTTATTTTGTTCAAATATTCTCTATCATTGAGTTATCTAGAAAATAATTCATTGAAATATATCTGTAAAAGATGGGCTCTACTCATGACAACCCTGAAAATCAGCGAATTTAGGTTAATTGTAATAATTATGCTTATCATTTTGGATTGTAGCTGATTAATGGTAATGATATTTACACATACTTTAATGCCAAACCTCGACAGCTTTATCTTAGTTTCATACTTAAATGATATCATGTCAAGACTAATACCTTTTACTGAGGTTGAACTGCTGGTAATGACCAAGTTAACCAACGAACATGCAATGGTAAATCATAATTCTCAATAGATTCCTTAATTTTCTTATACCAAAGATTATGTTGCTGTCATCATTTTACTGTAGTGTTCTTTGGTTTTTCCTTGATTGATAGGATTTGCTAGCAGAATATTACAGATAAGTTGCAGTTATATTGTTTTGGTATGATAAAATTGATTTGCTGATTCTCTTTTGAGATTTAGGCGCTGAATCTATCCAACCAACAAACACGGACCAGCAAAATGCTGTAGATGAGTCTGTTAAACCCAGTTCAACTACATCAGTCTTTGTGAACTCAGAACCATTGCGGGAAGAACAAGTTCAGAATGCTGTGAAATTTCTGTCACACCCAAAAGTTAAAGGTTCGCCTGTCATGTACCGGCGGTCATTTTTGGAGAAGAAGGGCCTTACAAAGGAGGAGATTGATGAAGCCTTTCGACGTGTTCCTGTAATCCAGGGCTTTTTTTTTTTTTTTTGTAAAATAGTTATCTTTCAGACACTTTCCTGTATATTCATCTCTTTTTATCCTTATCATAATTAAATATCACAGGATGCGGCTCCGACTGTGCAGACAGATGGTGGAAATCAAGGTGAAACATTAAATAATGCACTTTTCCTTTGGGTTGAGTCAAATTGCTTGGGATATCTCCATTGGATTAGTGTCAATTCAATTAAACTGGATGGATTATTGTTTCAGTTACATTTTAAACATGGCTGTTATAATATGCTAACAGATGGGCGAGTGAAATCATCATCAAATATTCAGCAACAGGCCCAACAGCAAACTTTGCAGCCTGTTTTACCTGCTTCTGCTGGTGTTAATACTTCATCAGGAACCATAGCACGAACCAAATATCACTGGTCCCATGTCCTTATTTTAGTTGGAGTCCTGACTGCTTCAGGTGCTGGAACAGTTTTGATAATTAAGGTATTACCACCAACTGTTATGTATGAATTATGATGCCATCTAAATCAGTATCTTAATGGTTGTGTGCTATTCTCAGTTTTTTAATGAAATTTTATTCACTTATTGTAATTAATATTTTGATACATGTACAATTTTGGTCACATTTTTGTATTCTTCTGAACTTCAAGAATGCTTCATGTTTTAGAATTCCCTTCTTCCTCGGTTAAAATCTTGGATACGCAAGGTTGTCTTAGACAACGATGATGAACTATCAAAGGAAACTAACAACAAACCAACTCTGGCTGAAGAAGTTGCTCAAGCTGCAAAATCAGCAGCAGCTGCAGCTGCAGATGTGGCAAAAGCAAGCCAAGATATGCTGGCTTCAAAGGGTGAAGGTGGGTTTAACGGAACCTTAATTTATTCTGAAAATTTACTGTAATTATTGCCTTATTGCAACATCTGGTTTATTATTACTTTGCAGAAAGGAAATACTTTGTGGAAGTTGTGAGTCTTTTAGATAAGCAAATACAAGAAATGAAGTTAATGACAAATGCAATAAGAAGATTGGAAGGTAATTGGGTGTTGCTATTTAACATATTGGCCTGACATGAGAGGCTACTATTGCTTTGAATATTCTGTTGTGGTTTTCATTTATGACTTGCCAATAGAGTTTGTCTCTTGGCTAGGAAAACACGTGGTTGTGTAATTGGGGAACAGGTTATTTATAACCCTTTAAGAGTGCAACAAGGTGGTTCATTGGTGTCCAAGAGATTTGACAAATTTTATCTGTTTTTAAAATTGTAAATGGACTTCAGGCTTCATGATTTGACAAATTTTATCTGTTTTTAAAATTGTATCAGGAAACCCGTTTATTCCCTTAAATTTGATTTCATACAACTGTTTAGGCTTCCTGATAAATTTTGATGGCATAATATCAGAAATTATTGTGTACTTATGCTGGAGAATTTTACCAGTTACTTAGAATTTTGAAGTTCTTGTTGAATATCTGTTTCTGCCAAATTATGGAATAAAATGTCCCTTCTATGATATCTCTGTCTCAGGGCAAGAAGATCTCCGAGTCAGTCAAACAAGTTCGAAGGTCAGATATAAATAGAACTCAAAGGGACATTCTCATCATCTTTTACGAGTTTTTTTTTTTTGCACACCTTTCCTGATCCTGGTTTGAGTTATCTTATGTTTTAACTTTTGACGACCATATTTTATTTTGAATACATGCAGCGACTGATTGCGAATGGCAAGGCGGACTATGACTTGCGCTCAGGTTGCAATATTTATTATTAGATCTTAACTAAATTAGTCTTATTCTCTGAATTATGTTACTTATAATTAGAATGTTGTATGCAGGGAGATCATTATCCCCGCCTGCATCTGTTGAACCATCAGGCCCCCCTCATCCAAAATCATATATGGAGGTAGTATTTTATAATGCTTTTATAGTTTTTTCCCCACCTCCTTGCCTTGCCTTTTACTTCTGGCTCACATCTAGATGCTTGCCATTTCAGCAATGTCTTCATATCTTGTAGATCACTTCTATTAAAATCAAAATATTACATTTAGGCATTAATTACTTTGGGACATGACATGGATTATAATTTTCTGTTATGACTATTGTATTTCTTAGTTTTGCTTCTGAAATACCCAAGTCAGTGTGGGCATACTTGATATTTCTAACTACATATTTAAGTCTATTGTGCTGTATTAGTGTGTATGTTGGCACTGGTTATCCCAATCTTGAGTCATACAGCTGCATAATTGATGCCCAATTTACTTTATTTGCTTCACCTGTTAGCTGATTCAAGTATTTAAGAGTATTTGCTTCCGATGACATTCTCCATTTCTGTCTCTAATTTAGTTTCTTAAAACAATTAAGAAAATCCTTTTCTAGGACGTCATATTTATGAACATGATTAAGATTAGCTGTTCTTGTTTCAATTGCAATCGAACTATCTAAGGGTCTGCTTCTCCCTGTAACAAGAGTTTTGAATGAAACCTCAAAATTAGTATTTCCTTTGGTGTTATCTATTCATATATTATATATAAATGTTATTCGTGACATGGATTGAACAGTAATTCTGGTGGGAATATATAAATTTTGTTGAATAATTGAATCCATTCTCCCGTGTGGTCTGAATTAGAGAAGGCATTTTTTTGTTTTGCTCATTAAGCAGCAAATTGATATGTCTCTGACATAAGTTTCTTCTATGAGGAGAAAGATGGGCTGCATTCAAATGGGATGAATGAAAAGAGTGGTTACATGTGTTTTAAAGGAGGGATAAAGTTGGAATAAAGATCGTAGAGGGGCTGTCACTACCCTTACTGCAGAAAAAAAAAAGTGAAGTTTTAAATGGTCGGGATAGCTCGTGAATCGTGATATTAGAGTCAAATGGGAATGTGATAGGTCTGATATGGTTAATTAAGAAGTTGGTACTCGTTAGTCAAGTAGATTGTAAATTTGTTGAGAGGTAGTTAGGACAAATAAGGCATGCTTCCTATAAATAGATAGGAGGATTAGAAAGGTGATGGTGATGGATCTTATCATTTGAGAGGAATGGGGCCTTAAGGCATTGGGAGGTAGGCAGACCCTCAAAGTGCGGTTTCTTCCCCATTTTCAGTAATAATATACCAGTTGGTTCTCTCGGAATGGTTTCGGTATCACCCCTAGAAAGTGGACTAAATAAGAAGGGGAAGAGTTGGGAAGTAAT
This sequence comes from Lathyrus tuberosus, assembly GCA_022829125.1. NCBI lineage: Eukaryota > Viridiplantae > Streptophyta > Magnoliopsida > Fabales > Fabaceae > Lathyrus > Lathyrus tuberosus. The sequence continues at coordinate 13,295,272 of JALAZF010000120.1, read as the reverse complement.
TGAATTTTAGAGGTTTGGATGGGCAGGGGATTCCCTATGCATCACAATTCACATATCCCCTTTTTTTTCTTCTGCATTTTCCTTAGAATTCTGCAATAGTGTTATTCATCTTCTGTTAGGCTTATATTTATTGACTTCTACAACTATTTTTGCAGATAATGGCCATGGTCCAAAGAGGGGAGAAGCCTTCTAACATCAGAGTAAACCTTTTAATCTCGATAAACTTATCTGCATGTTAAAATCATAAATCTCATTTGTGCACCATTAATATAAAATTATAAGAAAATTATTTGAAAAAGGGAATTAAAGTTTTATATGCGAGGAAAGGTGTCACTGAAGTTAAAAAGATTATGGTTTGCAAATAATATTGTGCTTTTCTATTTGGTTTGCCAATTTTATGTGATTATTACTTGTATAAAACATTGGGTTTTAATGCAGGAGATCAATGATTTACCCCCCAACCCAAGTCAACAGCCATCAGATCCTCGGATATTGCCTAGATCTAAGGTTTATTACAAAGTGCTTTACCTTTCAGAAGTAGTTTAGGTTTATGAAGTTTTTATTTAACCAAGTTAAATACGGCTTTTTTTAAACTTTATTTTGGTTCATTTTTGAGGATTTTCTGTCAATATGACCATCATTGTGAAAATATAATTACGCAAGTTAAGTTCTGGCTTCTAACAAGTATTGGCACACACATCTATTGAAACGTTAAATTTGTGCGTAAGTTTTCTTTTCTCAATGCCTTAGTGGTACTATTTCACATGAATCTGATCGTGTGTTTCAACTTCTCCTGGGCAGCCTTGGGAGATTGGGCAGGTTCAAAACACGTCTAGCCAAGTGTTTCAGCCTCAAGCATATGGTGAGGAGTTGTATACCAAAGTCCAAGATACTACTCAATCAAATGGGGATGACCCATCCCCCTGGTGGCAGAAGAAAAATGTCAGAATCAGGGAGATTGATGAAAATGTGTCTAATGGTGCACCTAATGGTACCACGCCCAGTCAGCAGCCCCTACAACGTGTGTGGGTTCCTCCTCAACCTCCACCAATAGCTATGGCAGAAGCTGCAGAAGCAATCAGACGCCCAAAACAAGCTGTTCAAAAAGAACCGGTGTCAGATAATCAATCAGTAGCTCAATCTTCAGATACCTTTAACTCTAATGGGGTGTATGAGATCCCAAAACCATTGGAAACTGATGGTGCTGTAGAGGAAAGCAATGTAAGCTCTGGGGAGATACAAGTCGTACAAGAAGACCATGAAACCAAATATGAAGAGCAATGAAGGTGAATCTATATCATAAAAAACTTGAAGTTAGAAAATAAAGCTTGAAGTGGTCCTAGATTCTGGATAAATTGGATATAATCTCTGTTTCATAAACTGAACATCATTACAAGATGCAAATGCAGGTGTCTTTTTCATGAAAGAATATGGTACTAAAGTTTGCACTATTATAGGGGTTTTATGATACATGTTACATTCTTACAGTTATTAGTATAAGCTGCTGCAAAATACCTGTATGGAATGCGATTAGATTATCATGTATTCTTACATCAAACGTAGTATATTTAAAAATCTTGAATAACTCGTAAAAATCAGGTTTTAAGTTTCGGGAGTTACTGTGACTGAAATGCCAACTTAGAACAAAACAACCAATGTCTACCATCAAGGATTAGCGACAAAGCAGGATACTTCGCTAGAATACACGAAGTATAAAAAAGAATTAAAAGCTCCTAAACCAAAAAACATTTAGGGAATCGAAACAGAGCCACAGCAGCCTATTCCATTTTGTTTCATGATTGTCTCGTTTACTTTAGAAACACCTAATGTTATTTCATTTATTACTAAGCCTTATTAAATTATAAAATACTACAAATAAATATAGATATTTTAAATCTAATTTTACCTTTTATTTATAATTAAACCAATTATATCGTTTTTTAGAATTAACATTTATCTTCATTAGTAATGTATATGTATGGTCATATTTATCTTCATTAACATTTATCCTTATTAGTAATTTATCTTCGTTTTTTTGTTATGCCAACTACCGGTTCTACATTCTCTAACGACCCTAACTCTTTAATTTGTTGTTCAAGAACTTCATAGCGAATTTGGTGATGGTGAAGTAAATTCTATAATGAGCGCATCGAGTTTGGGTAACTGGGGGTAAGAAATCGGTGGCCAGTATCGATTGTCACTCTTAGTGTTAATTTTGTTTTCGTATTCAAAAGTAATTTAAATTAAATATTAATATTTAGGCTAAATTACCTGCAGGGTCCTTTAACTTATTTAATTGTAATGAAGTGGTCCTTTATGTTTTTTTTTTGCTACAGTTAGGTCCTTTATGTTAACTAATGGTTAGAACGTTGACCTTGTTCTTGCCCAGATTTTGCAAACCCTTGATATCTCTCTGAATATGCAACTATTTGAGATGAAATAAAGATGAAAATCGTGTGTTTTGATCTCACAAACTCAATGGTACCATTTAATTTCATTTCTTTTTAGTGTGTAGCAAGATATATGGACATAAGTGTATGAACCCTAATTATGCAAAAACAACCACACAGTCGTGTTTATGAGAGTTATGATTCAATTTTTTGAGGGAAAACAACTAACATATGATCATGAACAATTGACAAAATTATTGTGTAGTAAAATATGCATGCATCATAGAGTTGGAGTTAGGAACATGTGTTAAAGGTCAACGCTGCAACCGTTAGTTAACATAAAGGACTTAACTGTAGCAAAAAAAACATAAAGGATCACTTCGTTACAATTAAATAAGTTAAAGGACCCTGCAGGTAATTTAGCCTAATATTTATTATTTTATTTTTTATATCATTTATTGTTTTTATAAAAAAACACAATTACGTGAATTTAATTGACATCAGAGGTGTTCAAAACCGAACCAACCCAATAGAAAACCGCAAACCAAACCAAACCAAACCGAAACCGCAAAAAATCGTATTTGGTTCGGATTTGTTCTGGCCATCTTTTAACAAAACCGCATGGTTCGGTTTGGTTTGCGGTTTGTATTTTGCAAACCGAACTAAACCAAACCAAACCGCATTATGTTACAATCTAAACTTCACATATGTTACATCTAACCCAAAACTTAAACCCATTATACTTTAACCTTACAATTACGAAATATTTTCTCTTATTTACACTTAACTTTTTCAGTTTTAATCTTCTCAAACCTCTCCTAATAGTATTGCGCATTCTTCTCATCTTCTTTGTCATGTAGGTCTCACCTCTTCTACACTAATCTCTCATCTCACTTGTTCTTTATTTTTCATCTTCTCATTTTTATGTTACTATTTTCTCTTCTAATTATGTTTTTATTGCACCTTTCTTCTCTAATCTCACATCTCTTATGTTCTTTCTTTTTCATCTTCTCTAATCTCCATTCTCTTCTATTTTTTCTGTTTTATTATAATATTTTTGATATTGTTTTATGCTACTATTTTTTTTCACTTTTGTTTAAGTTGATTTTTGTATATTGAATAAGTTTTTATCTAAATATGATGAGTTTTGTTGTTATTTGGTAATGTATGAATGACTAAACACAAAGTTATGTTATTCTCTATATATGTATATATGACTCAATAAAAATATTGTCAAAAACCGAGCAAACCAAAACCGCATTGGTTTGGTTTGGATTTTTTTGAAAAGCCAACCAAACCAAACCGAACCGCAAACTTTTTTCTCTTGCGGTTTCGATGATTTTTACTGTCAAAACCACCCAAACTGCACCACGAACACCCCTAGACATCACCGTTTAACTCTTGCATGCAGGCGACAACATCACACTAGATGTAATTGTCAATTAAATTTGTGTCATTATAATATTACGTTAAATCGTCAATTCGTCTGTTCCAATTTTTTTAAAGTTAATTTAAAAAATATGTGAGAAAGTAGGTTATTATAAAAATATATTTAAAAAAATGGGCTATTTAGATGAAAAATTCAAATTATACGCAATGAAAAAAAAATCGTTAAAATGACATAAGGTAAAGTATCATTAATCCTATATTAAATAGGTGGATGTGATCGCACACAAGCCATGCTATTCAAAAACCTATGATAGTCATGTAGTGTCACAATCACAAATAAAAGAGCAAAAAAATACTCCTTTCAATCACAATTATAAATAAAAATAATTATTTTTATACTAATTAATAAAATTAATTAATAGTAATTAATTTTTTATTACATATATAATTAGAATAAAATTTATTATAATATTTTTAATTATATTTGATGAATCAACTATCACTATTAAATACTATTAAATTAAATTAAAAATATACTAGTAATACAAATATTAATTACTTTACAAATTAATAACTTTTCTTTATAATATTGACCAAAATTTAAAACTATTTTTTTTATTTATAATAGTAATCAGAGAAATATAATAAAAACAATGAAAGGCCGTATGCAATGTATATGGAAAATTTGCATTCGCCTAACGCCAAACAGGGAACATCTAGCATCTTAGAGCAGAACTGCAGGACTATTTAATAGGTACTACTTTGTTTTTATAAGAGGATTCGCAAATAATGTTTGCTCTCGTACTTTTACTAAATTATTTTGTTTTGCGACGATATTTGTAATATAGATTTTATCTTTATATATATATATATATATTTGAAATGAATTATTTAATTATAAAATGAATAATAATAATAATATAAATGCAATTTTAATATTTAAAAATAAAAATTTTGTGCCTCAAATAAAGACAATTATTAATTTTTAAAAAATAGGTATTTTGTTTATAGTGACCCGTAAAAAAAAATAAAAATTTGACATTTGAAAATAAAAAATTTTGTATTTTAAATAAAGACAATTGGTAATTAAAATAAAATATGTATTAAGTTGATAGTGACCCGTGAGAAAAATAGAAATTTTGACATTTGAAAATAAGAATTTTATGTCTTAAATAAAGACAATTGTTCATTAAAATGAAATATGTATTTTGCTGATAGTTGTCCGTGAGAAAAATAGAAATTTGACATTTAAAAATAAGAAATATGTATCTCAAATAAAGATAATCGTTAGTTAAAATAAAATAGGCATTTTGCTGATAATAACCCATGAGAAAAATAAATATTTTGACATTTTAAAATAAGAATTTTGTGTCTCAAATAAAGACAATTATTAATTAAAATAAAATATGTATTTTGTGTTAAATGTAATTCATAGTGCCGAAGTCGAAGTCGAAGCATTCATGTGTCGAATAGTTTCGACAGATTCATTTTAGATTTGATTGGATTCTGTTTTTGATTAGATTAGATTTTATAAGATTTAGATTAGATTTGATATTTTGGGTTTTTAGAGTTATGGGCATTTGTAAATCTAAATCTATAAATAGGGAGTTACCCTTGTACATTACAACACAATTGCATTCACAGATTGCAGATTAGCAGGTGAATAATAGCAATAGAAGAAATCCCACAGTTCGTAGGTAGAAACACTTTTCTCCAAATATTTCTCTTCTCTCTCTTTTCTTTCTTGTTGTTAGTTTGTTGTTCTTCTTCTTCCTTTGTTCTTCATTGTCATTACGTATTGTTTGTGGGTTGGTGATCAATCTTGAGATCAAGATTGAAGCGAAATCATCATAGGATGTGGTGAATTTCCAACATCTGGTATCTAGAGCTCCGGTTGCGATTCAAGGAGGAAAACCGTAATGGCTATGAATCATTTAAATGGACACTTTCCGGCGACCCTACCAATTCTCAAGAATGATAATTATGAGAATTGGTGCAAGCGGATCAAGGTGGTTTTCTGTTATCAAGATCTTTTGGATCTTGTGAAGGAAGGAGTAACACCGCTTGGGGAAAACGCGACGGATCAAGAAAAGGCCGCACACAAAGAATTGAAGAAGAAAGATTATAAAGCGTTGTTTATAATCCATCAATGTGCTGATCCAGATAACTTTGAAAAAGTTAGCGATGCAGAATCAGCAAAGGAAGCATGGGAGATTCTTGAAAAGTCATTTGGAGGCGCAAAGAAGGTGAAAGAGGTGAGGTTACAAACTCACAAGAGAACCTATGAGTTGCTTCAAATGGAAGACAACGAAAGTATTACAGATTTCTTCACCAGAGTTACGAAGCTGGTGAATCAAATCAAAGTATGTGGAGAGGTGTTGACATCAAGATCAGTTGTTGCAAAGATCTTGAGGTCATTGGCTCCAAAATTCGACCACGTGGTAGTAGCCATAGAAGAGTCTAAAGACTTATCAGTATTGACGAAGGAAGAGCTTCAAGGGACGCTTGAGTCTCATGAACAAAGGATGGCTGAGAGAGCTGCAGGAAAGTCGAAGAGTGATATGGCTTTGCAGGCGCAGTCAGAAAAGGAAAGGAAAGGTAAAGGAAGTTGGAATTACAACAAAGGAGGAAACCAGTCGAATCAGAAGAAACCTTGGAACCAAGGCAACCAAAGAGGTGGTGTTGCAGGTAGAAGAAAAGGTGGTGATCGAAAATCTGACAAAAGTCACATTCAATGTTTCAATTGTCAGAAGTATGGCCATTATGTTAGTAACTGTCCAGAAAAGAAGAAAAATCAAGAAACTGATGCAAATCTGGCGAAGCATGAAGAAGAAGAGACGTTGCTGATGGTCACAACAAAAGATGAAGAAAGATTCCAAGATCAGTGGTACTTGGACTCAGGATGCTCATCACACATGACTGGGAGGAAAGATTGGTTTGTCAACATGAAGCCCTCGTCGAAGAACACAGTAAAGTTTGCAAATGACAACACTCTAGCAGCTGAAGGTGTTGGTGATGTTCTGATTATGAGGAAAGATGGCAAAAGGTCAACAATTTCCAATGTGTTGTACATTCCAGCCATGAAGAGTAATTTGCTCAGTATAGGGCAGCTAGTAAAAAAAAACTACAAGGTGGTTGTCGAAGACAAGATGATGAGAGTTCTCGACGCAGATGGTAGGTTGATCTTGAAGGCTCCAATGTCTCAGAATAGGACCTTCAAGATTGAACTCAAGGTGATGGAGCACAAGTGTCTAGCAACAGCAGCCAGCAGAGATGAGTGGTTATGGAATTTTCGACTAGGCCATCTCAACTTCAATGACATCAGAGAACTGAAGAGAAGAAATATGGTTTCAGGATTACCAGAAATCGACATTCCAAGTGAAGTTTGTGAAGAGTGTGTTAAGTCGAAACAACACAAGAATAGCTTCAGCAAGGATGCAGGAAGGAAGTCGAAGGCAATTCTTGAAGTCCTATACTCTGATGTATGTGGTCCAATCCAGGTGGATTCGATTGGTGGCAACAGATATTTTGTCACATTTATAGATGATTTCAGTCGAAAGTTGTGGACTTACCTCATCAAGAAGAAAAGTGATGTGATTGAGGTATTTTCCAGATTCAAATCCATGGTCGAAAGACAGAGTGGTCGAAAGTTGAAGATTCTGAGGACAGGTGGTGGTGGAGAGTATGTGTTAAAAGAGTTCGATACATTATGTGAAAAAGAAGGGATTGTGCATGAGGTGGTGCCACCCTATACACCACAGCAAAATGGAGTTGCAGAACGAAAGAACAGAACCATCATGAATATGGTAAGAAGTATGTTGAATGGAAAGCATCTACCCAAAGAATTATGGGGAGAAGCAGTTTCGACAGCAACGTATATTTTGAACAGATGTCTGACGAAGAAGCTTGAAGGAGTCACACCAGAAGAATGTTGGTCTGGTGTCAAGCCAAGCCTCAGTCACTTAAAGGTGTTTGGATCTATAGCACATAGACATGTGCCAGATCAGTTGAGAAGGAAGCTTGATGACAAGTCGAATCAGATGATCTTGATAGGATATCATTCGACTAGAGGTTACAAGCTGTTCGACCCAGTGAATAAGCAGGTAGTGATCAGCAGGGACGTGATCATAGATGAGCTTAAAGAATGGGATTGGAAAGAGAAAGCCAAGAAGGATTCAGTGAGAATCTTGTGAAGAACCAGTCACTGAAGTCGAAAGAGAAGTTCGACAGGAACCAGTTGCAGATGAAGCAGGTTCAAGCAGACCTCGACGAACAAGACACATGCCTGCAAGGTTGCAAGAATGTGTAATTACATCAGATGATGTAGTCGATGAAGAGGGTGAGCTGGTACATTATGCTTTCTACACAGATGTCGAACCAGTTAATGCAGTTGAGGCATTGAAAGATTCGAAGTGGGTGAAAGCAATGAATGAAGAGTTAGAATCCATCGAAGTCAACAACACATGGTCACTTGTCGAATTGACTCAAGGCAAGAAGGAAATTGATGTGAAGTGGGTTTACAAGGTAAAGGTGAATCCTAGAGGGGAAGTAACTCGACACAAGGCGAGACTTGTGGCGAAAGGAATTCTTCAGAAGGAAGGAATCGACTTCGATGAAGTGTTCGCACTTATTGCTAGAATTGAAACAATCAGGTTGGTTGTTGGTCTAGCAAATATGAATAATTGGCACACATGTCAGATGGACGTGAAGTGTGCATTCCTTAATGGCCTCTTAGACGAAGAAGTTTATGTCGCACAACCAGCTGGGTATGTGAAACGAGGTGAAGAAGGAAAAGTGTACAGGCTGCATAAAGCCCTGTATGGACTTAAGCAAGATCCAAGAGCTTGGAATAAGAAAATCGACAACTTCTTAAGGGAAAAGGAATGTGTGAAGTGTACGATTGAGCATGGAGTATATGTAAGAAGAAGAAATTGCGAATTGCTTATACTATGTCTCTATGTCGATGATTTGTTGATAACAGGAAGTTGCAGGAAGGAGATCAAAGATTTCAAACATGACCTAAGTGATGAGTTTGAAATGTCAGACTTGGGAGATCTCTCATATTTCCTTGGCATCGAATTCTACAAGACTAGTAGAGGTTTGATGATGCACCAACGAAGATATGCATGCGAAATACTCAAGAGATTTGAGATGCAAGATTGCAACTCAACTTCGACTCCAGCTGAGACCAGACTACAACTGTCGAAGGATCCAGACGAAGATGATGTCGATCCAACCCAATATAGAAGACTTATTGGGTCACTTAGATACCTTTGTCACACAAGGCCTGACTTAGCATACAATGTAGGTATGGTAAGTAGATTCATGCAGAAGCCAAAGGTATCACACCTAACAACGACGAAGAGGATAATAAGGTATCTGAAGGGGACTCTCGACTATGACATTTTGTTTCCTGCAGCAGATGAAGGGAAAGAATGCAAGTTAGTGGGATACACCGACTCTAGTTGGTGTAGTGATGCTGAGGATAGAAAATCCACAGCTGGATACATGTTTATGTTTGGTGGTGCACCAATTGCTTGGAGTTCGAGAAAGGAGCCAGTAGTGGCATTGTCATCATGCGAAGCAAAATATATAGCTGCTTCTCTTTGTGCATGTCAAGCAACTTGGATGGTGAACTTGGTCGAAGAGATTACAGGGAAGAATCATGGAGCAATTACCATGAAGATCGATAGCATGTCAGCTATCAATTTGGCAAAGAATCCAATAGCTCACGGTCAAAGCAAGCACATCGAAATGAGGTTCCATTATCTTCGAGAGTAGGTAGCAGAAGGGAAGATGAATTTGGAACACTGCAGAACTGAGAATCAGATTGCAGATATCATGACAAAGGGAGTGCAGGTCGAAGTATCCAAGAAGCTAAGATCGATGATGAATGTAGATAGTTTAGACACAATGAATTAGGTGGTGTGTTAAATGTAATTCATAGTGTCGAAGTCGAAGTCGAAGCATTCATGTATCGAATAGTTTCGACAGATTCATTTTAGATTTGATTGGATTATGTTTTTTATTAGATTAGATTTTATATGATTTAGATTAGATTTAATATTTTGGGCTTTTAGAGTTTTGAGCCTTTGTAAATCTAAATCTATAAATAGGGAGTTACCCTTGTACATTACAACACAATTGCATTCACAGATTGCAGATTAGCAAGTGAATAATAGCAATAGAAGAAATCCCACAGTTCGTGGGTAGAAACATTTTTCTCCAAATATTTCTCTTCTCTTTCTTTTCTTTCTTGCTGTTAGTTTGTTCTTTTTCTTCTTCATTTGTTCTTCATTGTCATTACGTATTGTTTGTGGGTTGGTGATCAATCTTGAGATCAAGATTGAAGCGAAATCATCATAGGGTGTGGTGAATTTCCAACATTTTGCTAATAGTTATCTATGAGAAAAATAAAAAATTTGACATTTGAAAATAATTTTTTTAATAATACTGAATATTTTTTTAATAATCATAAAATAAATATGTTTTCGGTTAAGTCAATTTTACGTGTTCTTCTTTATTCAATTAAAAATATTAAATTTATTTATTCATTTATGTTTAAAAAAATAAAAAGAGAAAGAGAAAATAGAGAGGAAAAAATTAAAAATGAAAGTGAAAAAGTGTAGGAAAGAGAAATGGTGAGTGAAAGAGTGAGAAGTGGCGGAAAAAAGTGAAATTTGAAAAAGTATCAAATAAGAACTTGACACTTGGTAGCATTTAGTTGAAATAAAGAATTATTTGAGAGATTATATTTTTACTATTTTAACCTGTTGCAAGTGTTAAAAGATTTAAAGTAAAGGGTATTATTGGTAGTTTGCAGGTATGCTCTTTTAATAGATAGATAATTGGTAGTTGATAATTGATAGTATATCATACTGCTTTTAGGGGGAGATAAGATACTCTCCATTTTCTCTCTATTTTTCCTCTCCATTACTACAGTTTTAAATATATTTGTAAGGTAACTTGTATTAGAAGCAATTAGTTTGTTAGAATTATGTTTTGTGCAATTAGTTAGTTAGTTTGCGTGTGCAAGTTTTTAACCGAAAATATGATATATAATCAACTATCTAACTAAGAATAAAACATGTTAATGATCTCCCTAATTTATCCTTTAACACAAATAACATTTACGCTAGTAGAAAACCTTTTACGTAATTGACTAAATAATAATTAATTACCCAATCTGAGCAACCCATATTGCCAAGTGGCGGAAGTTTTTTTTCTCTATCAAATTTGGAACATGCTTTAACCCGAGTAACAACACCCTCTCTCATTTCGTACAACATCCCTCTCTCTCCAACAACACATTCTCTTTTACCTATCTCATTTTTCAAACCTAACTCCTCCCTCCTTTTGCTTTTTCTCAGATCGATTGTCTTTTTTCAGATCCAGGTTTTTGGTGTCAAGATGGTGTGAAGATGTTCATGTTCATGTTTATAAGTGTTCAATCATTGACGTCTCTATCTTCACAAGTGTTCGTTAGTGTTTTTGTTTCTCAGTGTGTCCCTCAGGTGCGGAGTTCGTTGCTTGCGTATCGCTGGATTTTGGCACAGCTTGCTCGATCTGTTTAAATGGTTCGGTCAGTGTAACACCCCAATTCCCATCGCGAATAAATAATACATAAATAAATCAGAGTAACTAAAAATTTATTTTTCCAACAGAATCAAGGATGCCACATTTAAAGAAATAAAACACAAACCCTGCTCAATTATTTGATACATAACACAAAATAGAGTAAATCTCAAAGGGCAACTTTTTCCAACAAAATGAAGTTCAATTATGGAATAAAGCGGAAAGATCCATAACTGACTTGTTTTACAAAATAAATTATTTTATAACATCAAAATATACATACAAAGGTAATACAAAATAAATCTAACAAAGGTATACATATATAACATAATCGTTCCCCGACTCCTGTGCTAAGTATCAGAGCAGACACCAAGACCGACAAAAGAATGGAGAACTAATCTTCACAAAAGCCTCCAAGACTACAAATCTGCAATTGCCTCATAGAGCAACAAACCACAGCAGAAGGGTGAGAAATAACAACTAAATCAAGATTGCATAATAATATGCAAAAACATATTCAATCACATGTATAAATAAACTCACCTATACAATCACATACTAACACATATAACACGTATCAATTATACCGACATAATAACCTATTCACACATAATGCACACCAAAGTTATGACATATGGAAACACACCACCACATCACATATATTCATACATAGCATATTATAGACAATTAATACAATCATGGTAATGTACAACGTTCCCCCAAAACATAACATATGTCTATACATAAAACATATCACCCGTAAACGATGCATTTATCACATATGCACATCAATTCACAATTCCCCACACAAAATGCGTCCATTCACAATTCTCACACATAATCAATCCATTCATGATTTATGCAAATGCACAGAGACCGACACAATGACTCTATGCAATGCATATGCGGTACCATCCATCCATCATTTCTCATCACCAGTTCACTCAGGAACTATTGGAATCATCGCTTGTTACTTAGTGTAACTCCCCGTCGGGTAAACGATGTTCCCCGTTGCTTTAGGTCCTCTTGGTATATGGCTCACAACATTTATGGATTGCTTTAGGTCCTCTTTGTATAAGGCTCACGATCATCTATATCATCGCTTTAGGTCCTCTTTGTATAAGGCTCACGATGTTATAGTGGATTCCCTCTGGAATCATTTCGTCGCTCACACCCACTAGGGCACACGACATCACAAAAATGCATATCATGATGCTTGGCATACAATGACTCATGACAACCAAATGCACACATATACACATCCATGTGAACCATTACAACATCCATAATCATGCATATATGATCCAACATAACATAATGCATTTCATCACAATCCACAAACCACAACAATTAGCATTTTAGCATATACACTCATAACAATTCACATCAAGAATTACTCACCATCAACCACAACAATCATACAATGTATTTCACCACGCAACAACATCATTATCATACATTAAAATCAAACCCAAAACAACACATTTATTTCTCCATAAGACCACAAACCATCATCACCAACACTCATCATATATATTCACATCATATAAAAACACACAAGCTATACGATACATATTAAATGCATGTCACATGATAACACGTCAATCACATACAATTACGACGGTGAAAGCCGAAAAAATGACACTATTCCAATTCCTGACTCAATTAAATCGGCCACTACTCCGAAAACCATTATTATAAGGAATAACATTCCATTAACTCTCCAACGCATCAAACCGCGCCTCAAACCGACTTACGACCCAATAGTTATAAAGAAAACAATTTAGAAAAGCTGTCATGTTCGTAATGCGAAGCTCCTAGCGAGTCCTTCGCTTCCTCATTCGCAGTGCGAATACCCCAGCGAACCTTCGATGTCCCCTTCACAGTGCGAATCCCCCAGCGAACCGTGGCAGAAAGAAAAACAACACAACGTTCGCAGTGCGAACCTCACGCGAACGTTCGCCTTCCTCTTCGCTGGCCATTCGCAATGTGAACCTGCGAAACCAGAAAAACCCAGCAGCGCTAACATAGGTCATTTGGGTCCAAATTCATCATTCTCCCACCCCAAACACTTCCAATTCATACTATAATAACCAAAACATGATCCAAACCTAACAACAAGTATTCTACGCAGTTTATATCGAATTTCATCCGTGAAAACATCGATTTCTATCAATCGCTCCTAATTTCAATCGATAAGAAAAGTCGCGAAACAACCAAAACAATTACAACAAACAACACATATACATACACAAACAAGATATAATTGAAACTTCTCACCCTTACCCGATTATTCGCGCTCGAAACGGAGTTCCCGCGATTTTTCCTCTTTCTCCTCTTTTCTTTCCTCTTCCTTTCTATCTTCTCTTTTCTTTCTCTCTATTTTCTTTTCTCTCTATTTCTCTCTAATCTCTATTTATATAAAAATATCTAAACCCCTAAAAAGACTATTTTACCCCTCAACTCAAATATCTCGCAAACTCTCTCAAAACGCGATAAAACATAAACAGCGATGAAAAATAATATATTGCCAAATAAAAGTCAAGAATAAAATAATATAAAACAAAAATAATTAAATCGACTCAATTAAATAAATAAGACAAAACGGGGCGTTACAATTCTCCCCCACTTAGACATTTTCGTCCTCGAAAATATACTGAGACGAACAACTCCGGACACAACACGACGACAACTACAAAGACAAGATGCAAAGCCCATACAATGCACTTGACGACCAACTCACGACTCAAGGAATACCCAAGTTACGAACACACACAGGTTCACTCTTGAACCGAAACACAACAAGAACATAAAGTTCCACAACCCAACATCGTTCCAACAACCTCTACATAACCACAATACCAACCTCCTTGTCACACAACAATATTACAACAATGCTACGGTTCCCCAAACAAACATACAACCAAAACCTCCATCTACATAGTAGCCCATGAATAATATTTAAACCTTTCACCTAACACTTCCATTCTAAAACGTCCAATGGTCTCATCATTCCCACATGTTTCCAATGTTCAACCTAAGACCTCTTACAAGTCGCACACGCATATACAAATTGTGCCACATCACGCTTCTGCTGCGCACTCGGATTACTCGTAACCATCAAAACTACTAATCTCACGTCCAAAGTCTAACTCTTTCTCATATTCACCAAAAATCACTATTCACTTTTAATATATCCAACCTCACACTCTACTGTGTTATCTCACACACCAGACACAAGTCTCTGAACTGCTCAACCAACTCTAATTCTATGACCATCAAAACAGACATGTACAAAAACTTTCGACTTAACTCATCACACACAACCTCAACTTTACCAATCGGATAATTCCAGCTAAAGGTATAACTCATCACAAATTCCAACCCTCCTCGCTGTCTCATACTCTATTCCTTTAGACCAAACAAGTACTCTAAACTCTTGCGATTACCAAACACTTCGAACCTAGAACCATATAAATAATGCCTCCAAACATTCCAACACAATACAGCCGCAACCAATTCTAAATCCGGAATAGTATAGATCCTTTTATAAATCCTCAATTGTCGTAAAGCATAAGCCACGACTTTACCCTCTTGCATTAACACACGACTAAACTCATCAAAGACACATCACAATACCTCACAAACGGTTTATCAGGATCACACAAAATCAAAACTGGAGCCGTAGACAACTTCTACTTCAGCTCTCTAAAACTTTCCTTACAACGAACATCCCAAACAAGCAACTTACCTTTTGCAAGTCAATCGAAGTAACGAAAACACTAACTTGGAAAAGCCTTCCATAACCTCCGGTAATAACCAACTAAAGTCCAAAAAGATTCTAATCTCCTCAACTAACTTTGGAGCCTCTCATTGTAGAACTGCATCTACTTTCGATGGATCCATAACCATACTCTCATCTGAAATAACATATCCAAGAAAACTAACCTTTTTCAACCCAAGTTCTCACTTGAATAACTTAGCATAAAAATTCCTTTCTTTTCCACACTTGCAATTCGATTCTCAAACACTCCCCTTGTTCTCCCTCTGAGTTCATAACAAATCTGAATATCCTCAATCAAAACCACTACGAACTTATCCAATTAAATATGGAAGATACGATTCATCCACTCCACAAACATTCCAGACACCTTACTAACACCGAACAACATCACTGTGCATTGTAATGCCCAACCAAATTCCAAAAGATATAAATTCTTAAAGCTTTTGCAAAACTTTCCACTGGGTAACTGGTTACTCACATACAAGCTTAACCGAGTAAATAATAGCCTAATCCGATGATAACAAACCTAACCAGTCACATTAAATAGATTAAAGCCTCAACTCACAAAATTCACTATCCTTATCAAACGTTCCAAATAATTGTAATTTCAATCAAACTCAACCAAACCATTCCAATCATCTATTCCCGAAAATGGACACTTATTCTCAATCGCTACCTTATTCAACTGTCCGTAATCCCTACACAATTTCTTCTCTTGACAGTCCAAACTCCATAAATCCCAACATGTAGCAACAACCAAACAAAAAGAACTCTCAAACGCAATGTTACATCCACACCTAAGGGTTCTCTCAAGATTTCCATTAATGCCTGAAAACTCCAAAGACTTCAAACCTCACCAGAACTCTAAGTCTTGCTTCCCATAGTCTCAATACCATTATACACATCATGCTTGTTATTCCATTTAATCATCTCTCCTTTTTGTTACTAACAATACTGGAGCTCTCTAAGACGACACACTTGGTCTCACAAATCCCTTTTCCAGTAAATCTTCCAATAGCTCTTTCAATCTAAGTAATTCTAATGCTAACATCCAATATTCCATCCAGAAACACATCTGGAAATCACGCACAACTGGCAGCCCTTCACTGTGGCCTTTTTGCCAATTTCTAGAAAACTGTCATCACAAACATAACAAACATCTGAGTTTCACTTCCTAAAAGTTCTTCTACTTACTTAGCAGATCCAAACCTCAAATCCTCACCTTCAACCAATTTGAGTTCACACTCTACTCTCTAAGAACAACCATTAACGATACCCAATCGTTTTCTCTCAACGACCTCCCAACTGGACCAACATATCAAAACCTATAATCCGCCTCATCTTCCGATATTAGAATCTTCATCGACTTAACAAAACAATCCGTAACCATTTTCTTAATTCCAAACAATTCAGTTCACACACTATCAAAGCCGGGAAGACACGTCTATTCCATCTAACACAATTCCCGTCTACTATCAACAAGAGATTAAGGGTGATCAGTTCCTCAATTTGTCAATAGACAACCTACAATCATAATGGGGCATAAACCGTCTTTACCAAACTATAATAGCATTTCTTGCATCCTATGCATAAAACTATCTAAGGCACCAATCCTTAGTCAACATAAACCTTACCTCCGCATCCCCTCTGGAACCAAGAACCACACTATCCAAAGAGCACTTACAATCTTGCAATTCACAACACACTGAGCCAACGCTCCACACCTGAAGCAACTTGGAGAAGTACCAGCTTCTCCCCCACTTATCTCATTCTCACACCTGAAGACAAAGGATTAGAAAACTAGAAAGCACTGACAGTGTTTCACACACATATCACGTACTAAGGGACAAACAACAACGACGGTATTCAACTGTCACACCAACTGACTCAACAACTTGGCCGGACGGACGGACCTGCTCTGATACCACTAATGTAACACCCCAATTCCCATCGCGAATAAATAATACATAAATAAATCAGAG
Source organism: Lathyrus tuberosus (assembly GCA_022829125.1). Lineage (NCBI taxonomy): Eukaryota > Viridiplantae > Streptophyta > Magnoliopsida > Fabales > Fabaceae > Lathyrus > Lathyrus tuberosus. The sequence continues at coordinate 13,278,152 of JALAZF010000120.1, read as the reverse complement.
TAACTAAAAATTTATTTTTCCGACAGAATCAAGGATGCCACATTTAAAGAAAGAAAACACAAACCCTGCTCAATTATTTGATACATAACACAAAATGGAGTAAATCTCAAAGGGAAAATTTTTCCAACAAAATGAAGTTCAATTATGGAATAAAGCGGAAAGATCCATAACTGACTTGTTTTACAAAATAAATTATTTTATAACATCAAAATATACATACAAAGGTAATACAAAATAAATCTAACAAAGGTATACATATATAACATAATCGTTCCCTGACTCCTGTGCTACGTATCAGAGCAGACACCAAGACCGACAAAAGAATGGAGAACTAATCTTCACAAAAGCCTCCAAGACTACTAATCTGCAATTGTCTCATAGAGCAACAAACCACAGCAGAAGGGTGAGAAATAACAACTAAATCAAGATTGCATAATAATATGCAAAAACATATTCAATCACATGTATAAATAAACGCACCCATACAATCACATACTAACATATATAACACGTATCAATTATACCGACATAATAACCTATTCACACATAATGCACACCAAAGTTATGACATATGGAAATACACCACCACATCACATATATTCATACATAGCATATTATAGACAATTAATACAATCATGGTAATGTACAACGTTCCCCCAAAACATAACATATGTCTATACATAAAACATATCACCCGTAAACGATGCATTTATCACATATGCACATCAATTCACAATTCCCCACACAAAATGCATCCATCCACAATTCTCACACATAATCAATCCATTCATGATTTATGCAAATGGACAGAGACCGACACAACGACTTTATGCAATGCATATGCGGTACCATCCATCCATCATTTCTCATCACCAGTTCACTCAGGAACTATTGGAATCATCGCTTGTTACTTAGTGTAACTCCCCATCGGGCAAACGATGTTCCCCGTCGCTTTAGGTCCTCTTGGTATAAGGCTCACGACGTTTATGGATTGCTTTAGGTCCTCTTTGTATAAGGCTCACAATCCGACCGCTTTAGGTCCTCTTTGTATAAGGCTCACGATCGTCTATAATCATCGCTTTAGGTTCTCTTTGTATAAGGCTCACGATGTTATAGCGGATTCCCTCTGGAATCATTTCGTCACTCACACCCGCTAGGGCACACGACATCACAAGAATGCACATCATGATGCTTGGCATACAATGACTCATGACAACCAAATGCACACATATACACATCCATGTGAACCATTACAACATCCATAATCATGCATATATGATCCAACATAACAAAATGCATTTCATCACAATCCACAAACCACAACAATTAGCATTTTAGCATATACACTCATAACAATTCACATCAAGAATTACTCACCATCAACCACAACAATCATACAATATATTTCACCACGCAACAACATCATTATCATACATTGAAATCAAACCCAAAACAACACATTTATTTCTCCATAAGACCACAAACCATCATCACCAACACTCATCATATATATTCATATCATATAACAACACACAAGTTATACGATACATATTAAAAGCATGTCACATGATAACACGTCAATCACATACAATTACGACGGTGAAAGCCGACAAAACGACACTATTCCAATTCCCAACTCAATTAAATCGGCCACTACTCCCAAAACCATTATTATAAGGAAGAATATTCCATTAGCTCTCCAACGCATCAAACCGTGCCTCAAACCGACTTACGACCCAACAGTTATAAAGAAAACAATTTAGAAAAGCTGTCATGTTCGCAATGCGAAGCTCCTAGCGATTCCTTCGCTTCCTCATTCGCAGTGCGAATACCCCAACGAACCATGGCAGAAAGGAAAATACCCTACAGTTTCGCAGTGCAAACTCCCAGCGAACCTTCTCTGTCCCCTTCGCAGTACGAATCCCCCAACGAACCGTGGCAGAAAGAAAAACAACACAACATTCGCAGTGCGAACCTCACGCGAACGTTCGCCTTCCCCTTCGCTGGCCATTCGCAGTGCGAACCTGCGAAACCAGAAAAACCCAGCAGCGCTAACATAGGTCATTTTGGTCCAAATTCATCATTCTCCCACCCCATACACTTCCAATTCATACTATAACAACCAAAACATGATCCAAACCTAACAACAAGTATTCTACGCAGTTTATATCGAATTTCATCCGTGAAAACATCGATTTCTATCAATCGCTCCTAATTTCAATCGATAAGAAAAGTCGCGAAACAACCAAAACAATTACAGCAAACAACACATATACATACACAAGCAAGATATAATTGAAACTTCTTACCCTTACCCGATTATTCGCGCTCGAAACGGGGTTCCCGCAATTTTTCCTCTTTCTCCTCTTTTCTTTCCTCTTCCTTTCTATCTTCTCTTTTCTTTCTCTCTATTTTATTTTCTCTCTATTTCTCTCTAATCTCTATTTATATAAAAATATCTAAACCCCTAAAAAGACTATTTTACCCCTCAACTCAAATATCTCGCAAACGCTCTCAAAACGCAATAAAACATAAACAGCGATGAAAAATAATATATTGTCAAATAAAAGTCAAGAATAAAATAATATAAAACAAAAATAATTAAATTGACTCAATTAAATAAATAAGACAAAACGGGGCGTTACAGTCAGCATTATAGCTTTTGAGTTTTTTTTATCTTGCTTTGTTATAACATGTTTCGGTTCATGATGATGATTGAAAATGTTGTAGGATCAACATTCATGCTTGGAAGTAGAGCTGTCAAAATGGACTACCTGACCCTAAACGGGCCGGCCCTAGCGGGCCTCGGGCTTGTTAAGGCTAGGTCTAAAAATCCTTGTTGTAATATGGGCTCTAAAATTACTACCCGAGCCCGACCCTAGACGGGCTTCGGGATACTCGGTCCTAAACAATTTTTTTTAAATAAAAAAATTAAAATAAAACCTCCATAATATTTAGGGTTAAATATGTTTGTGATCCTCGTAAATATCTCAAATTTTGATTTTAGCCCCTTAAAATATTTCCTTCAAAGAACGGTCGTCCTAAAATTTTTCATCCACAATTTTGGTCCCTCCTGCAACTTAGTGACGATTTTTACAACTTAGCGACAGAATTAGCGATGGTTTTAGCGACGATATATTACTTAGTGACAGTTTTAGCGACGATTTTAGTATTAATTAAGGACCAAAAGTGTGGATGAAAAATTTTAGGAGGACCATTCTTTGAAGGAAATATTTTTAGGGACTAAAAACGAAATTTGAGATATTTAGGAGTACCACAAACATATTTAACCCTAATATTTATTATAAATAAAATTAAAAATTATATTATTTTAAACATAATATATTTTTAAGTACTATATTATCTTTATAAATACTATAATGTGTTTTTAAATACAACACGTGTCTAAATTGTATAAAATAATACTTGAATATTTAACATAAGAGAAACTAATTGAATACGAGAAAAGAGTGTTTATTATATTCATGTATAAAATTTAAAAGAGAAAGATTGAATAAGATAGAGATAAATTTAGTGAGGTGAGAAAAATCAATGTGTAATTTTATGTAAGATAATATAAGTATTAATATATTTTTAAAAAAATTTATAACTATGCTGGCTTAATGGGCTACCCACGGCCCATACAAGCTAGCCCTAATGGATAGCAGACTTTTTAGAGTTGGGCTAAAAAATCCCTAAAAAATATGAGCTCTAATTTTAAGGGCCAAGCCCTATAATTTTTCGGTTCTGGCGGGCCGATCCATATGGGCTAGTCCATTTTGACAGCTCTACTTAGAAGAACTTTAACATCTGTATTATGTGGAATGGTTTCTGATCGATATGGTCAAAAACCTGTTATGGTTATTGGCGTTTTCTCAGTATAAGTTTATATGTATATATCGATGAATTAGACATTTTCTGTAGCATATGAATGTGTTGAAAATCACTAATGTTAACTTGATTTCAGTGTCATTTTCAACACATTATTGGCATTAGCACGAGTTTTTGGATGTCGGTTATCACAAGATTTCTTCTCGGATGTTTGAATGGTACAATTGGACCAACTAAGGTACTATAAGTTTTATTTTTTCATATACTGCATCGGGTATTTGACAAAACTCCTCTATTTATTAGGCTTATGCTACTGAAATTTTTTGAGAAGAACTTCTCTATTTATTAGACTACTTGTGATCTACCAACTAACCCTATACCAATATATGGAAAAAGTTTGTGGATTTGTTTGAATTTCCAAAATCACAGGGGTTAGTTTAATCAGTTTCATCTAATTGTGGCAAATACTGAAAATTCCGCATTTTACTTCTTGTCATTTGAATTATGTTATGTTACTATGGATGCTTCATATGCAGGTGGTACAATGTGATTTTTCCTCTAATTTATTGCACAACCTCAATGAAAATCTCTAGAGAGTTAACATAAAATCCATCTTTAATTCTATTCTCTTGATCTTGGTTAACAGAGATTAACTTGGTCGCAAAAGCGTAGAGATGCTCATTTCCTCCCAGGTATGATCCTCAATATTTCATACATATATAGAGTAAGAGTTTTCTCTGTTTTCTAGATGTATTACTTGGTAGCTTACTACTGCACATTTAACTATAGGTACCCATATGGTATTTTTATTTTTAAATGTAGTGTCACTGATAAAAGACAACTTTGCTAGAGTTATGCAGTCTGATTAGGTCATTATTGAGGACACTGATGGCAATTTAATGCATCATTAGTCTTATAATGTTATACTTCATTCCAGTTTATGCGAAATTAATTGATTATGCTTGTATTTCTGTTTGTTTGTGACATATTAGGGAATGATATATTGATGGTTGAAACCATTCTTCTTTTCATGTGTCGTCTTTTTGCTCTACAATGTCATCATTGATTATCAATTATCAACTTATATATCTATAATTGAATTTGGGGGAAATGGTTTTTATGGTTGAAGTTGTCATTTCTAGGTGTTTGTAGAAAGGCATGGACTAGTTATGATTGTGATGTAACTCTTAACATTTGTGTTTGAAATTTATGATTTTTGGCTTTCCGTAGCATAATGATGTAAATTGTATAATTGTTGTAGAGCCGTTAACGTCAATTGATGATTCTTCTTCTGCAACTGATGGATCAAAGGTGCACGTGGGTTATCACGTATTGTGCCTAAGCGTTTCTATTTACTATTAAGCTGAAATATCCATGACAGTGTTTGTTATGCTGCTAACGAATCATTAGTTCAATACAGGTGGTGTCGGGAGCATACAATGAGGATGCAACTTTGAAAGCATGTCCAAAATGTGAGATATTGTCATGTGACGATTTATGATGGTGGAAAAATGTAGGACAATGCTTAATAGAATTTGGTTTGTTATCCATCAGTACTTTCTCAGCTATCATTTTAGGCTCTCATTCTTATTTTTCTAATTTGTTACTCACAATTGTGTATTGTAGGCCATCCATGGATAAAAAATTATAAGTATACGAAAGTACCGATGGATATTTTAATATTCAAGCTCATGAAGGCATACATGTGTTCTTCTTCTCTATGAAAAGAATCCTTGAATCTATGTACCAATGCTCACATCTACAATTTATAAGTAGTTTAGCTATGCACATCTATGATTTGGTATCTCGCTTATGTTTCGGTTACAAACCATATGAATGAAATGTCTCATTTCTAAGATTATTGTTTATTACTGATTCTGGAATACCTCAAATCGCAGCATGTCTACACATTTTTTGTGATGTGGTATTGATAGAAGATCAATTACAATCTTCTATGATGATCCTGTGAAAATGAGGTTTCCTTGCAATGAACATATTACTGTGAATATGAGCGAGAAATAGATGCACGGTTGGCTTTGAAATCCATGAAGCGACCAAATATGCAAGATGATCATGTATAAACTGAAGTGTTGAGTTGTTGATGGTATTCTTCATTGTTTCAATGTTTTGTTAATTTGACGCGGTTTGAATTCAATTTGGTTAATGACTTGCCATTATTCATTTTTACCGAGGTTTGAGACTTTTTTTGTTCATTTGTTTACTTAATTTTTTTAGTCTTTATTCATGTCGAAATAATGATATCTCCATTATGTTGGTATGTTCCATAGAGTTATTTCTTAATACATCTCTGGGATGGATTGCTGATCACATTTTCAAAATATTGTATATTATCATTTCATTTCCAAAGAAATTTTTTAGGATTATTGATTGATCATCTCAGATAAGCTTTTCTTGTCTGTTTTATTATTATATTAGACAGTATTATGTCATTATGATGAGACAAACATAATTCTTCATTCGACTGTACACCCTCAATTTAGTTCTTAAAATATTTTTTAAAAAATGTTTTTAAAAGATTAGCAAAATCAATCTAGTCTTCTAATGACACGAAGTCATAACTTTTGAGTTATCTTAATTGAGAAATAATGGATGTTTTGTAAATCTTGAGGATCATAATGGCATTCTAACTACTTTTAATTTTGTTGATGCATCTTCAGTTTGTTAGTTCAGATTATAAAGAATGAAACCGGTATCAGACTTAAGTAAAAAATTCAGAATTTAATTAATCGTTATGCGAATGCAACTTTTCTTTAAATTGCAAAAATAATTATATTCAAAAAGTGATTTTAAAAACATAAACAGACACGTGAAAACGGGCCTTTATGAACTTAAAATATGGTATTAGACGAGCGAAAGTCGGTAATACCTTTAAACTTATTTTCTCACCTTAAACAAAATTTTGATTAATTAGAAGTAATTAATTTTCAAAAATAGAAGTTTTGCACTTTAACACGCGAAAGTGACAGTATAGATTTTAGGCTAAAACTCGGTTTCGGTTGTACGAAATCGAACGGTTCCTCTAAATTAATTGTTTTTCTTATGATAAAATACTATCAGGAACGGAAACAAAACTCTTAATTAGTGAGGAGAAACATTTACTTTGTAGCATAAAATTTTAACTTCATATATATATATATATATATAATAGTATTAGATAAGATTATATGTTATATGACACAAGTTTTAAAAAAATTATTTATAATATACGATATATATTAAGATATGATGACATTGTATATAGGTAGTTTAAAACTTAGTGGGGGCATAAGCCCACACTTTGGAGTGAATAGCTCCGTCCCTTAATACTATCCTAATTTAATTAATTATTATTACAATTTTGCGAATACCGTTGGTCGATGTGAGCCACATTCTGGTCTCCATCTTAATAGATTTTCATACCAGTTTATTTTACTTCTTTAGCATCAAACATTGTTATTATTAGCCTTAAATTTACATTGAAGTGATAGATAACGATACGATTGACACTTAGTCTCAGTGGCTTCGATCTTTTATTACTACGATATTTACGTGCACTTGTGGACCTATGAGTAAGATTCTCAAGGCACGGGTTCTGAAGACTTTCTTGAGCCTCGTTCATGTTGGTGTAAGCCCTATAAGCCAATACTTTTGGTACTTGTATCGAATTATTTATTAATAAAAGAAATTATTTATTATGTTTGTTTTTCTAAAATAATAAAGTCCCTAGAATAGCTAGTCTGTTTAATGAAATATTAAGTGTGACTTAATCATGAGATCTCATTAAACATAAGGACATTATTCTTAAAGTATCTGTAGTCGAGCTTTACTGTGAAGTGGGATAACCTTAAAAAATTAAGACTATTATGTAGATAGGCTGATGATCATATCTCATGAATCATGGATAAGGAGTTATCAAGTCTTAACATATGTATAAATATTATGAGTAATATTTATACTGGATTGACCCTCTATGAGAGTACTACATAGAATGTTATGCAAAGTGTCATAAGTTACTCTCATTGTGATAGAGGTGTATACCACCCTTCTACCTGAAATCGCTATGGGCCCTAGATGTAGAGTCAAGTACTTTATTGCTGATCTAACATTATCAGTAATTGGATGATCATAAAGACAGTTGATGGGTACTCCACAAAGCATGCTGAGGGACATGAGTGACCTAGACGGAATTTGCCCATCCTACTTAACAAGATAAATGCCTAAGGGCCCAAAATTAAACTGGACAAGGATGACACGATATATGCCTTGTGTTCAATATATACATAAAGGCAAAAGGGTAATTGTACACACAAGTATTACCACAAAAGGTTTAGTCAGATCATATAACATTTTCGTGACATGGGAAGCAGTGATGTGTTGCTAGATACCGCTTACTGTTTATTATGTTAAATGTCTGATTTAATATAATTGCCAACGTCGCAAAAACCTACAGGGTCACACACATAAGGACAGATTAATAAGATGTGGAGTAAATAAGGAACACCGTAAGGTACGATGCACTTGAGTAAATATAGAACACCGTAAGGTACGATGTACTTAAGTAGAATACGAAATATGGTAAGGTACCACACACTTAGGTAATATACGGTACACCATAAGATATGGTGTGCGTGCACTTAAGTGGGCTTTTTAGCTTGTAGCCCACACAAGTAGTTCTATAAATAGAACCCTTGTGCAGAAGCATTGACTCTTGATGAAAATTTGAACTATGAAACCCTAAATGTATTTTCCTTCTCCCTCTCACTCAAAGCCTTAAATCGTAGCAGCTATCACTTAGACTGAAGGAATCTATTCGTGTGGACTGAGTAGAGGCGTTGTTCATCATTCAACGCTCGTGATCACTCCTTCGATTCAGCATCAAAGGTTTCATCGCCACAAGAGGTAATAGTTTCTATCACTGATCATGACCATTTATAAGGATCACTAAAGGGAAATTTTAATTTTTGCTACGTTATAGATCGTGATTTCCCTTCAGTTTAGAGATGCCTCAAGTTCTGCCACCCTGTTAAGAAAATGATCTTGCGCCCGACTCTCCCCAAGGGCACCCTCAACTTCATAAAATGATGGTTGAACATAAGTCAAAGCTTCATTATTCTTTGATAGCTCGGCCATAAACAATTTCAGCTTGTTAACCAATATATCAGGAGACAAAAAAACATTGACATCAACTTCCATCTCCAAAAAGGAAGTGAAATCCCTTTTAAGCTCCTCAAGGTACTAGTCACGCTCAATAGTAAGAGCCCGAACATGGTATTGGAGCACTTATTTATCCTTATGAATTTGACCATATACAAAGACTTTGATATGATCGACCCCACCAAAATCCAGAATGGAAAATGCTCGACAGGTAAAGTAAGCCAAATTCGATAACTCTTCCTTTCGAAAAGCCTTAGTCAAATCGAAAAAATAGGAATATTCTTCCTTCTAAATAAAAGCCCAGACTTCTTTTGTAGTGTCAGACCAGAGTGAGCTAGGGAGACATGAGTCAGAATCACCAAGGCAGATGTTAGACCTCCTAGGACATGTGGTTCTCTTTGATTTCTACCTGAAATTGGGAGAACCCAATTGGAGGTCTCCCTTCACTGAGAATTTTGACTTAAGAACTGGAGACCAGATCCTCTCTTCCCTAAACAGAGATAGACACATGTTATCATTTTGCACCAATGCTTGAAAAACCTGTATAAATGCCCAGCCTATCAGGTACAGATGTGAGGAAGCAATCAACAAGTGCTTCAAGACGCCGACCTCAAAATCATTGAACGAAAGATGGAAACCCGAGATGTAAAATAAGCACTCATAAAGAGGAATGACACACCCGTCATATTCACTGCATATCCTTTTATCCTTGTCTAAAGTTAACACCCCCAAGCCAAAGGAAGGTTCCAAATCACCATATGCACAATCAAGACCGCCTTCGTAAGTAAAAGTAGAAGCTGCTTCAAGCACAAGATGGGGATTGTGGTATTCAAAATTTGTGATTAATTAAAACCTTTCTCAATTAATATTGTATTAGTAATTTTTTTAGGTGAGTAATCGTAGCGGAAATAAAAATCTGAAATTAAATTCTAGAAAATAAAAGGATAGAGTTAGAAAGATTGGGATAAATATTATATAGGTTTGGCCGAATGCTGGCCTAGTCTTGTCCTCAAGAGGTCTTCTTGAGAATTTCACTATAGACTTTAAGCTTTTGAAGGTTATGCCCATGAACCTTAATAAACTAAGAACATGAATTTTATAATAGGTTAATCTCAAGAACCAAACTAAATCTCTTAAAGGTATTGCACTCTTAAGAATATAAACGACCAGCATGACCATTTACAAAATATCTTCCTTACAAGTAGAGTTTCACTTAGTAGCACTAAGGCAATTAGAAGTGAATAAGAATATTTTATAAAGAGATGGAAAGATATAAATCCCAATGAAATATGAAAATGTTGTAAAATGGCATGGTTGGAAGTGATGGCGTGCCTCTCTTATATAGTATTTGGAAAAATCAAGAAAGGAAATAATTTATGGGTCGAATTAATTATCTAATTGATTGGAAAAAAGCTTCAATCGATTAGAATACTAATTTATAATCGATTGTCAAGACCAAATATGAAGGTTTGGATATAGAGCCTTTACAAGTCATTAATGTGTTATCTTTATTGATTTTTTAATTGATTGGCACTCTTCTAATCGATTAGCATATTGTTCCAATCGATTGGCTGGTTAAAAAAGTTTTGGCAATCGATTAGCACATTTTTCTAATCGATTAAATAGTTAAAAATATTTGAAAAAGGTTTTGGACAACTTTTTGATCACTTGGTTCTGGCTTAGAAAATCACTTTTAGGATGAAAGCAATTTGAAAGATGTTTTAAGTGCGTGTGTGAGTTACCTTAGTACTCTCAAGCTACTACCTTACTTTTACAATACTCGGTTCACTCAAATAGACCGATGAATATGACCCGTCGAGCTTTTACACCTTTCTCCAAAGAGTTTTAAGACTTTTGCTAGATAATTTATGATTGTACATGCACTTTGATCTATAGTCCTTTTGTTGATGAGTCATAAGATGCTTTGGTTATACTATTATCATCAAGGTTGAAAGTGTTAGTTCTTGTATTGGCTGGAATTTTGGTAAACCAAAGTTGAACAATGTTGATGTCATATGTCTGATGTCTTAACATTGGTTCCTAACATTAGTTGTTGTAGGGTTGCAGTTTTGAGGTCTGATGTTAATCATGATGTCTTGACATCAGTTGACAGAACATCAAAAAACCACCTATTGTGTTTTTTGTATTGCAGGATGTTGGGTGAGATGTCATGGCATGGTTAATCAGACATCAGTACAAATATGGAGTATTACTGTCATGATAGTATGTCATAACACCTTGGTTCTGGCACAGCAGTTGATGTTGTTATGTGACAGATGTTGCAGGAGATGTCATGACATCTTAGTCTGGTATAGAAGGTGTTGCTGTTTTGCTGTCATATGATGTCAAAGGAGATGTCACGACATCAGGTGTCTGGGACAGCAAGTACTGCTGTCATGTGATGTCAAAGGAGATGTCACGACATCAGTTGTCTGGGACAACAAGTACTGCTGTTGTATATCTCTTGACGAATTTGATTTAATTTGATGAGATCTATTTGGATATACCTCATCATTATACGCAGGTCAAGGAGATTTATTAGGAACAAAGTGCAGATTTAATTGGATTTCATAAAAAGGATCTTGGAGACTTTTTAGGAAACTATTTGGAGATTTGTTCCTATTTTTATGGAGAAGATCTTGCAGCTGAATTAAAAAGTGAAGATTTAAAAGATACATAATATCCTGGAAATATGATGGAGCTAATTTAAAGGTCTGGAAGATTCAAGTCAGAATCAAGAAGAATATTGAAGAGTAATGACTTTCTAATTATGGAGATAAATTAGGAAGGATTTGATTGAAGACCTAATTTGTAAGAGAATCTTTTGCAGATTTGTAGCAGCTGATTTATTGTGATTTGAAGGCCCAAATCCAGTTTGGAAATAGGTTATAAATAGAAGCATTGTAACCTAGTTTTAGGAAGCCAGCCATCATGTAAACTATAAGGGCTGTGTTGTTTGATGCACCACCCGGTTTGTGGGATGGTCATCATGTTTATCTCTAAGCCTGTAGGTAAGAGATGTATTGGTCTTAGAGGAAGCTGTTAAGCAACTCTAAGCATTATTCTTAGTCATGAGGGTCATGTCTAGGTATTGTTATAAGAGTGTGTCTCCTATATGTTTGGAGAGTTTTTGGAAATCAAGTTGTTGATGCAGTGACTGAGATGTTGACTGCTAGACATCATTGCGATGATTGGGAGAGAGATGGAGTCTTTTATCTAGGGAGGACTTAGATAGAAGGGTCATTGGGTAGTGATTAAGTTAGTGGATTGTCAACTGGTTTGTTGAGTCTGTAATTTGATACTGCTAATAGTGGACTTCCTTCCTGGCTTGGTATGCCCCCAGATGTAGGTTGTTAGACCGAACTGGGTGAACAAATTCTGTGAGTTGTTTACTGCTTTTTCTGATTACTATTATTGCCTTGTTTATACAACAGATATTGATGTTGTGACATCGCACTTGACATCACATATCTGATACCAGAATTTCAATTGGTATCAAAGCAGGCATCCTGTCTATTTCTGGATGAGATCCAGGGAAGATACTTTCTAGTTCATGAGCAAGGAAGATAGTTTTACTGAGATGGTGTATGGACTTGGTCAGCTCATAGAGATTTTTGTATGATCCCTTAAAGTGGAGGATGAACTGTTCATGACAGGGTGTGTATTAGACCTGTTTATTATTATCAGGCTTGTAGCTTTGGTGGTGAGCTGCTATGTGGTTTGACTTATTTTCAAACCTATGTTGACCTAGTGCACATGGAGTGTCGTGTTTGTGCAAGGGTTATTATGTTTTGCCTGAAGGTTGTAGAGGAGTTTTCTGGTGTGTGTTCCGCTGCATATATATATCTGATGGAAAATTCCTGGTGGTTTTGTGTTAAGGCTGCAACATTCCGTTCTCGTTTGAAGATGTATCACATGGTGTGGTGATACTTGAGGATATCTTCAACTAGCTTGTTAGAGTTGCCAAAGATACTTGTGGTTCATCCCAAGTCTACTCATAAAGGAACTCTTATATGAGCTTGTTGAAAAGAGGTCTGAAGAAAGTTAGAAGCAATTTATTCTTGCCTCCAACGTTACAAGGTCAATCTCTGGACTGTGTTAAAGGATCTTTTGGTGTGTTTCTTGTGAAGAGAACTTATGTCCTACCAGTTGTTGGAACATAAAACCAGCAGATTGTGCAGAATCGTGTTGGATAAAGGTATGGCATAACAGATGCTTGGGGGCTAAACAAATGTGTATTGATCACATCTGTTTGGAACCTACTCCTGGCTTGGAAGAGGAGGCATCTGGGTTGTGTGTCTAAGAAGTTTCCTTCAAGAAACATGTCTTAGATATGTATGTTGGTCAAGAGATGATCAATATAGTGTCACTCATTGGATTAGTGTATTGCTGATCCAAGTGAGTAGGTGTTCATGGGCTGTTTATTTTTGTGGAGGTCAAGATCAAATGTCAAGGACATTCTCTCTGATATCTGAAAGTTCCTTCTGATCAAAGCAGCCAGTTGTTTGCAATCTTGTTTATGGCCATGGAGCAGATTCTATTTGAAGGAGTTATATGTGTGTACCAACCATAGGATGAGCATTTCAGATTTGTGCAAGGAGAAGTTGGTGTTCTTTTTCCAAAGGATTATGGTTCCCTGGTATCTGCATGAGAAGTTTCCTCTAAAGCTGGAGTTCAGTTATGTGGTGTCCTCATATAATGGAACATCTTTTTGTAAGGATTGAAGGGCATCCTTGTAGGTTGAAGTGTTGGGAGAAGCATATTTGTCTATGCTGTTTGTGATGACCAGTCAATGGTTTCTCTCCTTTAGGTACAGAAGGATGGCATCAAACATCTGAACATTAAAAGTTTAAAGATTCTTGAAATGTAGAGTATGCTGGTATGTTCTGGGTTTGAAGGTTGACCAGTTACTGATGGTCAATCCTCTTGTGTACCTTTCAAAAGATGTGTGTGGATTACTATGGTTGTTGTCTCCAAAGCCATAGTATATGTTTAGTGTGATTTACTATGATTGCTGATGTCGGAACTGATGTTGAAACATCATTTCAGTTCTTTGCTCAGGGAGGAGTGAAAGGTCAAGACACTGACCTAACCTGGAATGCTTTTGTGGTGTGAATGGTTGTCATGATGGTTTGTCAGCAAATGCCTGTTGTGTGAGAAGGTTACCTTGACAGGAGTTGAGTATTTGTCTGCTTTTGATAAGGTTGTGCATTCAACTAATGACAAAATACATTGACGGGAGACTATGTATATGTCTGATGTAAAAGTGCAGGACTGTTGAAGTGTTGAGAATATACTTTTCTCTATGTGGCTGTTTATTTCCCTTCGTGGTGTGTTGGTGTGTGAGAACTCTGAGAAGCAATCATGATGGTTAAAAGAATCTTGAGATTATAACAATAAGATTGTGTGTTCTATAATGTATTTAGAAGTGGCATTATTTGGTATAGTTATGGGGTAGTCTTGGACTACTTATTTTCTGAAGATTCAGATGTGGTAGGTTTGAAGTCTTTGGAGTTTCTGAGCAGGATGGAGGTTGTCTACTCAAACTTGATTGTTGAATCAAGTCTATGAGAGCATGGAAATCTGTTTCTGCAAAGGGAGGAGGTTCTTCTAAGTGGCAGAAGGAAGAGCTGAATTCAACAGTTGGATATCATAATGTTTTGACATCTAGCTTAACATCAGAAGTCTCAGCTGGTGATATGGCACATCAGCTTAAGATAGAGGTGATCTACAGTAATGGAAGTTATGGATGCTTCAAAAAGATCTATCTCATACAGTTTGTGGGAGCTGTGGTTTGAGAAGATGTTACATGACTAAGAGGCTTGGTGAATCCAAGATGTCTTGCTTTGGAGCAAGTAGTTCATATGACTTGAAAATCTGGTTTCATAGGTGGATCAGGATATCTTGTGGGAGTTCTAAAGAAGATTGAGATCAATCAAAAGGTGGAATTTGGTTGGTTTCATTGTGTGCATTCAAGCAGGATGCTTGAAACTGATTGCTCTTGGGCAGAAGGGTGATGAGTTGAAGACTCAAGGAGATTATTCTTCTTGAAGGTGGATGAGAGGTTAATTCTCTAGTTCTTTGGATTACTATGCAATAGTAAGTCCAGTTGGTGGAGCATATCAAGAATCATGGTGATGATATCTTGGTGTGTGGCAAATGTTCTAACTTGTGTTGGGACATTATCTGGTTGAATATCCTTGGTGAAGGATGAATTTGTTCTGGTTCTGAAGCTTGGTGCATACATAGTCATACGGGAGAATGATGAAGTAGAAGGTCTGCCTTGGATGGAGAATGTAGAGAAGACTGAAGTAGATCAGGTATTGATTGATTGGAAGTCTGAAGATGAAGAGTATGATAGGGAATAACTGCCTTTGGAGAAAGGGACAATGGTACCAAAATGCATGTGCTCAGCAAGTGTGCTCAAATGTTCATCTTCATCTAGAGCATTAGTTAACCATGACTGGGGGAGTACTAGTCTATGGATTTTGCTGCAAAGGTATATATATTGTGAAGATTGCATGCTAATCAAGATTGTGAAGATTGGTTGAGTCATATGAGGATATAATGTCAGATAACATGTTATGACATTAGGTTGTTGGATGACATGTTGGTGTGGACATGAATGGTTCTAGCCATGTGAAGCTAATTGTTTGAATCATATGCGCACATGCTTCTGAGGAGGATTCTGATGGACAACGTTGTTTGTGTCTGGGAGAATTTACTTTTCTCTGCAGTTTCTGGAAGAACTCTGTAGGGGTTTTTGTTGATGGGAGATGTCACACTTGTCCTGGTGTGTGTTATTAATTTTATGTAAGAGGACTTTACTTAAAGTGTAGTGGAAGGCAGTGTATTTGTGCCTCAGATCTTGTGGATGATTGTGTGGAACAAGAATGTCTATGGCTGTAAAATTCAAGGTGGATTTGTACAGGGTATGGATGGTTTCAGGATGAGAGGAATCAATGATGATTTTGGTCTCAATCCAAGAGGTTGTTGGAGGCGATCCTGGTACATTCTTACTATATGATCATAAAGGTGTCATGGGATATCATTGGTGATTTTGTGGTGTTTCTTGTTGAAGGAGCAACTTCTGTCAGTTAAATGTACTAGTGTTGTTTGAGGATCAAGCATTAAGTGAATGTGTTCAGCAGGTGTATTGAACAGAGGGTGCGCTCTTGAAGACATGAAGATGAGTCTTATGTTTTCCATTCATATCCTACTTCTTGATACCAAGAAGTAGGATTATTTTGTTCTGAGAATGTTAGTTGTGTTTGTGTGGGTTGCTGCAGGGATCTCTGATATGGAGTTGTTTTAGCCAAAATTAGCCAAAGGGGGAGATTGTTAGTTCTAGTATTGGCTGGAATTTTTGTAAAACAAAGTTGAACAATGTTGATGTCTTATGTCAGATGTCTTAACATTGGTTCCTAACATTAGTTGTTGCAGGGTTGCAGTTTTGAGGTCTGATGTTAAACATGATGTCTTGACATCAGTTGACAGAACATCAGAAAACCATCTGTTGTGTTTTTTGTATTGCAGGATGTTGGGTGAGATGTCCTGACATGGTTAATCAGACATCAGTACAAATATGGAGTATTACTGTCATGACTGTATGTCATAACACCTTGGTTCTGGCACAACAGTTGCTGCTGTTATGTGACAGATGTTGCAGGAGATGTCATGACATCTTAGTCTGGTATAGAAGGTGTTATTGTTTTGCTATCATGTGATGTCAAAGGAGATGTTACGACATCAGGTGTTTGGGACAGCAAGTACTGCTGTCATGTGATGTCAAAGGAGATGTCACGACATCAGTTGTCTAGGACAGCAAGTACTGTTGTTGTATATCTCTTGACGAATTTGATTTGATTTGATGAGATCTGTTTGGATATACCTCATCATTATATGCAGGTCAAGGAGATTTATTAGGAACAAAGTGCAGATTTAATTGGATTTCATAAAAAGGATCTTGGAGACTTTTTAGGAAACTATTTGGAGATTTGTTCCTATTTTTATGGAGAAGATCTTGCAGCTGAATTAAAAAGTGAAGATTTAAAAGATACATAATATCCTGGAAATATGATGGAGCTAATTTAAAGGTCTGGAAGATTCAAGTCAGAATCAAGAAGAATATTGAAGAGTAATGACTTTCTAATTATGGAGATAAATTAGGAAGGATTTGATTGAAGACCTAATTTGTAAGAGAATCTTTTGCAGATTTGTAGCAGCTGATTTGTTGTGATTTGAAGGCCCAAATCCAATTTGGAAATAGGTTATAAATAGAAGCATTGTAACCTAGTTTTAGGAAGCCAGCCATCATGTAAACTATAAGGGCTGTGTTGTTTGATGAACCACCCGGTTTGTGGGATGGTCATCATGTTTATCTCTAAGCCTGTAGGTAAGAGATGTATTGGTCTTAGAGGAAGCTGTTAAGCAACTCTAAACATTGTTCTTAGTCATGAGGGTCATGCCTAGGTATTGTTATAGGAGTGTGTCTCCTATGAGTTTGGAGAGTTTTTGGAAATCAAGCTGTTGATGTAGTGACTGAGATGTTGACTACTAGACATCATTGCGATGATTGGGAGAGAGATAGAGTCTCTTATCTAGGGAAGACTTAGATAGAAGGGTCATTGGGTAGTGATTCAGTTAGTGGATTGTCAACTGGTTTGTTGAGTCTGTAATTTGATACTGCTAATAGTGGACTTCCTTCCTGGCTTGGTATGCCCCCAGATGTAGGTTGTTAGACCGAACTGGGTGAATAAATTCTGTGAGTTGTTTACTGCTTTTTCTGATTACTATTATTGCCTTATTCATACAACAGATATTGATGTTGTAACATCGCACTTGACATCACATATCTGATACCAGAATTTCAGAAAGTTATTGCTATGCGTTGTCATCATTAAAACTTCATATGCAAATCTTGGATCTTCATCACTTGCAAGCACATAGATCGACATTCACCCCCTTTTTGATGATGACAACACATCTCTCAATAGAGGTGGTAACAAAACATATACAAGTATTTTGGAGTCATTAAACTTCCTCTGAGTTAACTAGAGATTATACCTAATCCCCATGAGAGTATACTTCTCCCTCTTTGTCAAAATTAAAAAGGTGAAAAAGACAAAAATGCAAATATAAGCTCATAGATTCACGTATATTAGTTCATGCATGTTTGGTTTAAAATTCCTGGTTTCATTCATATGAAAAATAAGTTGCTTTTAGCGAGAGTTTTAGTAAAATGTCTCCGAGTTGATTATATGAGTCTATAAATTCAAGCATACATCCCCCATTTTCAGCGTAATCTTTAATAAAGTGGTGACTAACGCCAATGTGTTTGGTCCAAGAGTGTAGTATCGGGTTTTTGGTGAGGTTTATGGCACTAGTGTTATTGCATTTTATTGGTTTAACTCTAAGTATGACACCGTAGTCACTGAGCTGTTGTTTCATCTAAATGATTTGCGTACAACAACTTCCTGCAACAACATATTTTGCCTCAGCTCTAGATAACACTACACTAGCTTGTTTCTTGTTATGTCATGAGACAAGAGAGTTCACATACCATTGTCACTTTTCCTATCCAGTTTGCACTCAGCAAAATCAGAGTCGAAGTACTTAACTAAGTCACAATCCGCTCATTTGGGGTACCATAAACCCATTTGTTATTTTCTAGTGAGATATATCATAATGTGATTGATGGAGCTGAGATGTGGTTCTTTTAGGGATGCTTGAAAGTGTGCACACATACATACAATAAACATTATGTCAGGACGAGATGCAGTTAGATAAAGGAGAGAGCCGATCATACTTCGATATTTTTTTCATCAACTGGTTTTCCATCTTCTTCTTTATCTAGGGAGCGTGATGTTAACATTGGGGTTTCTAATCTATTGGACTTTTCCATATAAAATCTCTTTAGTAGCTCTTTGCAATATTTACACGGTTTATAAATGCTTCTTCTATTATTTGATGGATTTGAAGTCCTAGAAAATATTTTATCTATCCCATCAAGAACAATTCAAATTCGCTTTGAATTATTTCAGAAAACTCTTTGCACAAAGATTCGTTAGTAGCATCGAAGATAATATCATCAACATAGATTTGAACTAGTAAAATGTCATGCTAAATTTTCTTTATGAAAAGGGTTTTATCAACTTGTTTTCAAGCAAGAATTTACTTAACCGGTCATACCATGCTCTAGGAGCTTGTTTTAGACCGTATAATGCCTTCTTAAGCTTAAAGACATGATATGGAAACATAGGGTTGATAAAAGTAGGATTGATAAATCAATGAATACTTCTTCTTGGATGTAACCATTTATAAATACACTTTTTACATCCATTTGAAATAGTTTAAAATTCATGATGCATGAGAAATCTAATAGCATCCTTATGAATTCTAATCTAGATACAAGAGCATAAGTTTCATAGAAATTTAATCCCTCATGTTGATTGTATCCTTTCGCAATGATTCTGACTTTATTTGTTAAGACATTTCCATCTTCATCCAGCTTGTTGTGAAGGAGCTATATGTTTCCAACAACTAGATTAGTTGTAGCTTTGGGAATGAGTTCCCAAACTATGTTTAGTTCAAATTGATTTAACTCTTCTCACATAGAAAGGGACCAATGTTCATCGACTATGGCTTTGTCGATTCCCTTTGGCTCAATTTGTGAAACAAAAGCCACAAAGTTACATACCTTGTTGAGTGATCTCCTAGTGGCGACTCCTTTGGATATGTCTCTAATAACATTTTCTATTTGATGATCTTTTGTTAGTCTTTGTCGAAAGTATAATAGGTGTGTAATAATTTTATCATCTCCACAGGGATTGTAGTGATATTACCCCGTTCTATAGTTCAAAGAATTTTAAGTGAAGGTTTCAAAAGAGTTTTATTTGGTATCATAAGTTTTCACAAGTTTTAGTAGCAAAGGGTAAATTCTAGAAAGATGTTTGTTTAACAAAACATATCAAGAATAGATTTCATCAACCTAACTTGCATATATTCGATTAATCAAGCATGTGAATTTGTTTCCGTTCAATATAATCACGTATTCTCTCAATACCGTTTATGTCTAAATGAGTATTATCGTATTAATCACTAGATGACGTCTCATGCTAACAATCAATACAATAAACTTAAAGATCGATACAAAGTGAATATCAACTCACAAATCTATGTCTAAAGTTTGTTCATTGATAGATGAATAACTTAGGTCAAGATTTGAAAATACCTTTCAATAGTGATTTAAAAAAAATATCATTAAGAGCAAAGATATTCATCATAAATTAATCATCAACTTGTTCACATACAAAAGATTAAAGAAAATACGTACAAGCTTAAGGAAGACTACATCTATCCTTGATACAAAGGATTTAGCTAGCCATCACCATGGTAGCTTGAGCAACAAGTAATAAAGAAAGCTCTACTAGCATCAAAGTCGAAAGATCGAAGATTGATGCTCCAAAGCTTTGATTTTTACCCCTTTTGGAATTTCTAAGCTTCTTGACCTAAAATATATTCTCTAAATCTGAAAAGTGAAAGTTGTTCTCAAAATATCTAGAAAGTTGCTTTATATACAAGTGCCAAGAGGTGCCTCTAGGTGACACCGCGTTAAGCTCATGCAGAGCTCGCTTAGCGCGGTCAATAACCAAGAAGGCAAAATCTCAGGATGCGCGCTAAGCGCGGTATGACTGGGCTAAGCGCAGTTTGGCTCATTTAGCTATTGCCTCTTCTTCAAACGGGCGCTGGAAACCGGGTTAAGCGGGCTTCGCGCTGGAACCCAGGCTAAGTGTGCTTCAACTTCAAAACTTCACCAAAATGTTATTCTAAACCTTCTTCCATCTCTTAAAGGTCCCAAGCATCCATTCAAGCAAGAAAACCTACAAAAATCCACCAAATTTATTACAAATAAAGTTATTTACATGCATAAGCTAAAACTTACTTATTTACACTAAAACTATGGTTTTACAACTAATTCACTAAGAAATCAATTGAAAATGACCACAAAATACTATCAAATATATATATATATATATATATATATATATATATATATATATATATATATATATATATATATATATATATATATATATATATATAATTTGGCCCTTAACAACTCTCCCCAACTTTGGATTTTGTTTGTCCTCAAGCAAAGTATGCCTCTCATGAAAACAAAAGGATTTGCTCAAGCATAAAATTCAACCAAGAAAGGATTAACGATTCAAATTTAACATATGAATGCGCACAAACAATGTTCACTACTTCCTAGAATCAAACAATGACAAAGAATTTAGTTCTTCAAACAAATATCATGCAAAGCATTCAAATAACAACTAAATTCTCATACTTGAATCACTCTAACACTCCTCTTCAAAATGGATGAAGGAATTTTCTCATTTTCATACGCGGAACAATTACACTCATCTAAAAGACAATGCTAGCAACAATTCAATTCATACATTCATCTAATAATCATAAATGAAATCATGGAAGCAAAAGATCACTAAGGGCTTGTAAGGTTGTAGCTTGGTCGGGTTTCACAACAAAGAGTCATTTCTTAGGCTATTGAAACAAAGATGCCACGCAAAAGAAACATTCACTATACAAGGTATTTACACATCACAACTTCTTTCACCAATTTCTTTTCTCTATTAACTCTCACCCTTTCAAAATTCCTTTGCACAAGTATTTTTCATCCTTCTTTTTTTCTTTCAAACTAGCATTTTTTTTCTTTTCTTTTCACCATCATATTCATAATTTTCTATACTTGTTCAAATTTTTTTAAATTTTCTAGCAACCTACCATTTTTCTGTCACTCTCCCCAACTTGAATACAATCAAACCATAAGTGAATGCTCATTGCTTTTTATGGGAAGGAAATTTGTTTAAAACAATGATAAAAGTTCAAAGGTTTTAAGAAAAAAAATTAGAATCCCACCAAATTCAATGATGAACTAAACTTTCAAGTTTCTATATGTACACAAACAAAGTTCATCACCAAATTGGGTTCTAATCTTTTAAGGCTCAAAGGGGTTAACGAATGCTCACTTCTCACAGGGTAAGTCACTTTTTGAATATTCTTGTCTTAATTATCAACAAAGTGGCTTGATCATTTCTTAAACTTCCACAAAATCACAACAATCAAAAGATTAAGCATGAATTAAATGAGTTAAACAAAGTTATCAGTAATCCAAGCATTTAGTGCACAATGGAGGTTTCTCACAATTTGTGGCTTTTGGGACCTAAGTGACTCAAGCATTCAAACAAGTTGTAAAATGAAACAAGAATAAACATTTGTACAAAGCACAAAATTCTTAGTCATTCTAACATTCTTAAAAGCCGTGACCATATACCTTGCTTGCATTCATCATATTCATAATCCTATCATCACCATCCAAACTTGGTGGAATATTCATTGGATACTTTTTAAGCAAAAGAGAAATCAATCTATGAAGTTCTCATCATCCATTCAATGTTGAAACATAAAATTCAAAACAAATTAACAACGATAAAAAAAACTAATTGAACATTCAAAAACTAAAATATTCAATTCATAAAACATAATGTAATGGTGTACAAACCAACAAAAGTAGTAGTACAAATCCAAAATAAATCCAACTAAACTGGATAGAGTACAACAAAATAAGTCTAAACAACTAAACATAAAAAATAATGATAATAAAGACAAAATAAAAATAGGATAGTCAAACTCATCACTCCTCCTCATCACTAGAGGCATCCTCCCAGATAGTCTCTCCACTATCATCATCATCATCCTGAGCTGCATCCGCCTGAGGTACCTGTGCCTGTGCCTGAGGTGCTTGCTCCCTCACAAAATGAAATGGTCTGTCCTTAGGCTAATCAACTACCAACAACAACAATTTCAAAAGCATCTTAACGCAACACAAAACAAAGCAACTTACAACAATAATCCGTATGGCTCATGAACATGCAATTCCAAGTTTCGCAAATCCTAAAATTTTCAACTTAACCCTAGAAATACACAACAATCAACACCATTTCAAATTCAGAATTCAAAGTAAGCATTTCAAAACACAACCAAACCCTAGAAAATTCAGTTTCTACACCAGTTCAAACCAAACCCTAGCCACATTTCAATCTATAATGCACTGAAAATTTTAAACGGAAACAAACCTGGACTGGGCAATGAGATAGAGAGTGAGAGATTAGAAATCTGAAGACTTGAAAAGATTTTTCCTTCTCTTAGGTACAGGCTGTGAGGAGAGTGAGAGAGCTTGAATGTGAGAAGTGTTTGTGAAAAAAAAAGGAAGTGATAGGGTGAGGGAAAAATGAGGGGAAATTTTTAAAGGAACTGAACATAACCCCTTATATTCTGGTAAGTGCCCCAAGGCCCACATTTCAAACACAATGGCCCAAACTTGAAATGGCCAAATAATATGATCGCGCTAAGCGGTCTTAGAGGAATATGGCCACTCAAGTTTGGCCTCAAAATGGGGTTTAGCCGACTTTTCAACACCCGACTAAATTCTACCTAACAGAAAACAATAAATACTTACAATGTTAGGGTGCCTCCCAACTAGAGCTTTGTTTAACATCGTTTGATCCTGACAATTCGATGGCGAATTCACGGATCCCCAAGAGAAGCTTTTAGCCTCTTCCTGATCAAACTCACCAACACAAAGATCTTCAACCTTTGTCCCTACCTATTCCAATTTTTTTTCCAGAAATGGTAAATTCCAACAAGATTTCATTGTCGCATCCATTGCATCTTCATCATTCTCATCTATGCAACAACCATTTTCCTATTTTGTGGAACAAGCTATGCCTTTAAAAGAGTGAAACAAACCTCTTCATCTTGAGTCCTTACCTTCATAATACCTTCATCAATGTCGATCATCATGTTGGAGGTTTTCATAAAGGGTCGGCCAAGAATCAAGGGTGTATCCTTATCTTCCTCCATATCCATTACCATAATATCAACCGAAAATAAAAATTTATCAGCTTTTACCAACACACCCTCCACTACACCGCGGGGACGAGTTCTTGGCTTATCCGCCAATTCCAATGTCATTCTAGTTGATCTCATTTCAATGTTTCCAAGTCGGTTAACCATAAATAACAGAATCAAATTTATGCTAGCGCCCATATCAATCAAAGATTTACAATGGAATTCGTTACCTATAGTTATAGGTAAATCAACTCTTCCCGAATCTTGTTCTTTTTGCGGAAGAATCCTTTGAATGATAGCGCTACAATTAACATCAAGCGGGATGGTTTCTTTATATGTAAATCTTCTCTTTTTTGGTAAGTATCTCTTTCATAAATTTAGCATACCTATGCTTTTGTTCAAGAGCCTCGGAGAATGGAATGTTGATTTGCAATCGACTAATAATATCCACAGACTGAGCGTAATTCCTCGCATTATCCTTTTTGGTAGGAGCATGCGGATAAGGTAAGTTTTGAATTTGGATATTACTCACATGCTTCTTCCTTTTTTTTATTCTTTTTCTTTTTCTTTTCTTTCCATTTCTTTTCTACTTTCTCCTTTTCTCTTTTCTCCTTTTCAACTAAGTCACCCTCCATATTTTTTTCTACTTCTTCCTTATCAATTTCATTTTTTTTTCAACTACAATCTCCTCTTCCACAACTTTCTAACTAATGCCCATATCATCAAGACTTCAGATGTGGACCTTGGATCTTCATCACCTGCAAGCACATAGATCAACAAGAGCAGTATCCAAAATATATGGATCCACACAGACAAATGTGATATCCTTCTTCGTTTTCTGGCGCATGACACATTAATTCAACCTCCATAATAAGGAATCTTGCACAGAAGACACTAGAAGGGTTAAAGCAAGATAAGAGACTTCAACTAAGGAAAAGGAAGACAAAGGAACTAACGCTACCTTAAGGATAATGAAACTAAGGGCAAACAGTAAAAAGAGTTTGCAAAGGGAAAGCTAGGAGTCCAATAATTCCGTGGATATCACAAATAAAACAAAGGGAAAGAAGAACGTTTCAGAACTTCAAAGGACGAAAAGGTAGAAAAAAATAAACAAAGAATCTTTTTATGGGTACTCCTAACACAAGAGCATCATGATGTCATACAGCTAAGAGAAAATCAAGTACTACCAACGATATAGATCTCCCTGAAATACGTTTCATATACTCAAGTGTCATAAGATTAGAAGGCCATAATTACTGGCATGCGAGGGGGTACACGTGAGTAGAAAGACACGCAGCACACATAATGTATTTAATGTGCAGGTTATTACCCTTGACTTGGCATATAATTCCAGTTGATCCCAGAGCATGCACGACAAAACCCTTCCCCTTCACGACAGAGGAAAAAGCTTTGTGGGCAAGTATTATGAACCGTCTTGAAGGCCCAGTAAGAGAAACCCAAAATTGAACACTATATAACACTACACATAATAAATGAGGACCTTCATGCTCTCGAGAACACACGATCTCATCCCTAGCTCATCACACATCGTTTAATTCAATCAGACAATCTCCTGCATAATATGTTGCATTTCACGTGAAACTGTTATAATTAACTACCATTGTTATATAAAGGGAATATGCGTCATTTTACATGTAATTCCATATTTATGTTCATTACTCATCATTTCTCATTTTCTCACTGAATTGAGTGTTTGAGTGCTAACATTGAAAACACACCTCACACTTCGAAAAGCTCAATGTAACGCATCGAAAGTCCAATCACCAATTCATCTTACATTTTTAGTTTCTTTCTAAAACAAATAATATATAGTAAAACATAAAACAGACTATGTTAATCTTAGTCAAATTATAACAAACAATTT
The DNA here is from genome assembly GCA_022829125.1 of Lathyrus tuberosus. Lineage (NCBI taxonomy): Eukaryota > Viridiplantae > Streptophyta > Magnoliopsida > Fabales > Fabaceae > Lathyrus > Lathyrus tuberosus. The sequence goes on along the minus strand of JALAZF010000120.1, from coordinate 13,252,348 downwards.
ATTATATATTACGAATGTTGTATTACGTGTACTATTCACATTATTTACAAATCTTTATTTTAAAACATAAAAATTCATTTGATTTTTAAAATAATTTATTTATTATAAAAATAGAAAAAAAAACTATTGTTTTCCTTACAAAGAAAAAGAGAACAAATTTCTTTTTATTTTTAACTACTTAACAAAAAAACCTTTAAGTTAATTCACTCTCCTCATATGTTGTTAAAGAGAACTAATATATTTTTTCTCTTCTAATAGTTATTAATCAAAAAATAAGAATCCAACATACAAGCATTTAAATAAACACTTTATAAATAACGTAGTAACATTTACATTATTTAACAGAGAATCTTTTTAAAATGCTCAAAACAATCACAAGTTCCAAGCTAAAGCATCTAATAAATGGCAACATATATTTTCAAAAATAAAAAACATTAACTATCCCCTTAAAAAATAAAATTATAATTCCCTAACATAAATTACTTAGATCAGTCACATGCTAATTCTCAATTTAACATGTTGGATTCACTCCCATAGCATTTGTAAAAAATAAAGAAAATGTTTAATTAGTATCTTAATAGAATTTGGCATCAAAGTTGGCATGACCCAACGATGATTCCACAAGTTGAAAACTCGTCTCGTCTCTATTTTGTCTTCATTCTTTTCTATTTCTATATTACCCACTTTCCGTTTAGATAATATTTTTAAATTAATTAATAGATGCTGTCCGAAACCACATCCATTGTGCTATAATAATATTGGTTACGATATTTTTTTTTCTGTCACAATATCTTTTCCCTCTAACCATTCTTGTTACATACAAAACATCACTGTAATCTCTCTCTCGTTTTTCTTGTTCTTCAGATGGCTCTCAATATGTCTTCTCCAACTGAACTCAAGTCTATTTTCTTCGCTGATCCCTTAAAGTTCACACCTAAATTCCCAGGTTCTTTCTTCTCTTCAATCCCGAAATTGTGCTCTTCCATTATATATTGTTCTTCCGTTTGTGTTTTCTGGCTTCATAGCTATGAAAATAAATCACTTTGCTGAGTTAGCGAATAAGAATAATTTGTTTTCAGTTAAGTATAACAAATCATTGTCGCGTGGGGTGTACTATGTTGATGCTACTGTCTGATATACTGTTTTTTTTTTAGTTTCATAATTATTTGATTTTATTATCAGGTGGTATTGCTTTGAAAAGAAAAGATGATGGAAGAGCATCGGGAAGAAGAGTTTTTTGCTCAGTGCAGTCGTCGTCACCCCCACCAGCTTGGCCAGGACGAGCTGTCCCAGAACTAGGTTATAAGACTTGGGAAGGCCAAAAACCTATTTCCATTGTGGGATCTACCGGTTCAATTGGAACTCAGGTACTGCTGTCATAAAGTCTGGACCCATGGTTTTAAATAACGGTCATAGTCACGTAAAGGCTTTCGCGATTTCGGCCACGGTCGCTTAAAGGCTTTCGCCATTTCAGTCACGGTCGCGTAAATGCCTTTGTGATTTCAGTCAGTACAGTACAGGTGTTGCAATACTGATTACGGTCGTCGCGGTGTGAATTAACCACACTTTATTTTTTATCGTATAAACAGTGAATAACAATATCGATATATTGGCACCTTCCATTTTGTGGCGTCCATTTTCGCAGTAATGGACCGTTTTTTAAAACCTTGGACCCTATTATGTTAGGAATGTTGTGTTTTTAGTATTTCATTCCTGTAAATATTTTTTCTTCTGTATGCTTTTGTAGACACTAGATATTGTTGCGGAGAATCCAGATAAGTTTAAAGTTGTTGCGCTTGCAGCTGGTTCAAACATTACTCTTCTTGTAGATCAGGTAAATACTTTCACTTCAACCATGTAATGAAACTTTGGATTGGTTTGTTTCTTTTTCACTGATCAGATTAGCTTCTTAAGTTTTACAGGATGAATTCAATCCCATGAAAAAAAACTAATCTCTCGGTATTTATGTTGCACAGGTTAAAAGATTTAAGCCACAACTTGTTGCAGTTAGAAATGAGTCTCTAATTGCTGAACTTGAAGAGGCATTGAAAGATGTTGAACAAAAACCTGAGATCATCCCTGGAGAGCAAGGAATCATTGAGGTGGACATCTCTGGTTTGTTCATATGATGCAATTTAGTTTAGAATACCAATGTTGTGTTTCACAAGCTATTGCTTGTATATTCTCAGGTTGCACGTCACCCAGATGCCGTAACCGTAGTCACAGGAATCGTAGGCTGTGCAGGACTAAAGGTAGCCTATTTTCCCTTTTCTCCAGCTCCTTTTGTAACTGCTCTATTTGCTATGCAACAAAAAACTCTCCTGTGTGCATGCATCTACACGTCTTTTAAAATTAACTTCATTAATCGTATCCAACCAATTGTGAAGTAAAGAATGTCATTGTATACATAGTAATATAGAAATGATACATTGCTTTTAATGGTCTAAATTGCATGAAATTGGTATTTATTTCCAGTAACAACTCCATTGATATGGTATCTTTTACGGACTGGTTTGAGTATTTATTTATTGGTGACAAAAACCATAGCAAAATGAATTGAGTGAGAAAAGGCACAACTAAGAGGGTATTACCATTATCAGACAATATATATATTAGATTGCTGAAGTTCCTCTCATTATTTTATTAGCCAACAGTTGCGGCCATAGAAGCTGGAAAAGACATAGCTTTGGCCAATAAAGAGACACTGATTGCTGGAGGTCCTTTTGTCCTTCCTCTTGCTCGGAAGCATAATGTAAAAATACTTCCTGCCGATTCCGAACATTCTGCCATTTTTCAGGTACAACATCACAGACTGTATCAAATAATTTGTGTTCAACAAGAGTAGTAGACTATAGATATACCGGTTTATTTATTTCTGATTTCATTCTCTGGTCTCTACATATTTTTTAGTAAACTTATCAATTGCTCTATCACGTACTTGGTCTATTAATGGAAAAACTGAAAGCATTCTTCACATCAGTGTATCCAGGGTTTGCCAGAGGGTGCACTTAGGCGAATTATTCTAACCGCATCTGGAGGTGCTTTTAGGTATGTAAAGTGAACCTGAATGAATGCAGTTTTTCTGTTTTGCATGTTCAGTTCCTCAATTTTTTTCTTTTGCTTGCTGCCAACATTTCATATTACGACGGAGACTCGTTGATCATGGAAAACCTTGAATTTTCCTTACATCTGTTTCTAGACCCGATATGATCAACATGGCTGTATTGCAAGTATTATTCATTCGCTTCCTGATTATTAGGGACTGGCCTGTTGAGAAACTGAAAGATGTTAAGGTAGCCGATGCATTAAAACATCCCAACTGGAGTATGGGGAAAAAGATAACGGTGGACTCTGCTACTCTTTTTAACAAGGTTTGTTCCTTTCTTCTGAAATCTGTATGACTATTTGGTTTAAACTTTAAATTTTTTCGACTTTAAAGTAAAACTATTCTACGTCTTTGCAGGGTCTAGAAGTGATTGAAGCACATTACTTGTTTGGAGCTGATTATGATGATATTGATATTGTCATTCATCCGCAATCAATCATACATTCAATGATTGAGACACAGGTTTAAGAAGAAAGAAGATAGAGATCATTAAATGTTGCTAAGTATGTATCGAATACTAAATTATTTTTTCTTTCTAGGACTCATCTGTTCTTGCACAATTGGGGTGGCCTGATATGCGTCTGCCAATCCTTTATACGTTATCATGGCCTGACAGAGTTTATTGTTCTGAAATCACATGGCCTCGGCTTGATCTTAGCAAGTATGATTATTTTTTCCTAATTTTGTTTTCTTAGTTCATACTTAAGAAAATAGACAAATCCACCTAGGCACCATTTTGAAATTTTGAAATATGATTATGCAGGATTGGTTCACTTACTTTTAAAGCTCCTGACAACATTAAGTATCCATCGATGAATCTTGCCTATGCTGCTGGACGCGCTGGAGGCACTATGACAGGAGTTCTTAGTGCAGCAAATGAGAAAGCTGTAGAAATGTTTATCGATGAAAAGTAAGATTAATACTGTATTTTGCTATTGTACCTAAGAATTTTGCAGGATATTTATATCTTCGCATGGAATTTTCTTCATCGAGTTTCATGCTCCTTAGCTTTTAGGCTACAATGTGTCTTCTTGTTGATGTAAATTATCATCTAATAATTGGCTATTTTGGTGTTTCCAGGATTAGCTATTTGGATATTTTCAAGGTTGTGGAGTTAACATGTGAGAAGCATCAAGCTGAATTGTTAACCTCACCTTCCCTTGAAGAAATTATTCACTATGACCTGTGGGCGCGGGAATATGCGGCTAGTTTGCAAAGCTCTTCAAGATTCACTGCTGTTCCAGTATAAAACTGGTTTTAAATTTCTTTGAGCATTGAATAATTGTATACAATGTAGCACAATGCATTCCCAGATTATGAAAGATAATTTTTATCAATGGAATCACTCAATAGTCTTAGTCTCAACCTCTTCTTCAGCTGACATTTCATCAATTTGCTAGCGCAAATAATATGCAAGTTCATGGTCAACACTGGCATACATATAATAAAAGACATATAGACAGCTAGCCAAAGAAAAAAAAAGAAAGCAACGTGTTCTTCATAAGAGGTTTTTAGTACATTTTGGTGAAAAACTTCAATGAACAAGGACAAACATTATAATCTGGAAAAATATATATTGACCTTTCAAAGAATCTTCGTGACACTTACCATACGGTTTTCCTTTATACAAATGTTACAATAATTAAAAACAACGACTAAAATTGATGTAAATGTAGATACAAAAGATTGAATTTTATTTTGTAGAGACTAAAAACAAAAATTAGTAAATATTTAAAATAATGAAAATTATATTCGACCATTAACTAAACTATTAATCAAGCATAGTATTGGATCTGTTATGGTAGTTCGTGACTTCTGATGCGGTAGAGAGGGTGAGATTATCTGTAAAATTAAGACTTCAATGCTCAAGTCAATAAAAGAGTGAAAAGTGAAGTTTGAATGAAAAAGAATTTGAATACACATGTGAAGTTGCACGGTTTCCTCTTTAAATATAGATGGTTGATAATTGCATGCGTGTGGAACGACGTGATATCGGTTAGCCGTTAGATTGATCTGGGCTATTAGCATGATGTTCTCGTGAAAGGTTACCTGTGACACAAAGGAAAATGAATATACTTGTTCCGCAATTATTGCTTTTTACTATGTAGTTGGGTCTTCGTATTTTGGGCCTTGCGGGCGGTCTAGAACAATTGCTTCCCAAGCCTTTGTCTCTGTTTCGTAGGGCTAGGGTTTGTGACATGCATTATTACTCGAACGCACGATCCTTGGATGTGGAAGTCGTAGATGAGATGTTGCCGTTCTCGAGAATGAACGCATTAAATGTCTCTCTTGAAAGTCGTAATGTAATTTTAGGAGTGCCTGACATGCTTTTATTTGCTAGTTAGCAATGTTTCTCTGTCTTTAGAATACTCGAGTGCTTTCCAGCAATTTTAAAAAATATCTCAACCGTTGGTAATGTGGGCTAGATCGTACGGTCCTCGGTGCCTGAACAAAGTCTAAAGGATTTTTAAAATGTTACTTTGCATATTTTGCAGTTAGTGATATGTGAAGAGAGTGTTTTTGTTTCCTTTATTATTCTTTCTTGGAAGTGTTTTGTTTTGACGTTACATCAAACTTAAACCTTTTTGTTCTTCGACGTTGGTTTTGCATGCTGGACTGATCCATTTCGTGAGCTTGAAGTCCACATTTTCTTTTTGCTCTTGTTCCCTTTCTCTTGGGCTTCCAAGATAAGGATTACTTGAACTTGCTTGCTTCATTATACCTGCATCGATTCTATTTATAATATATTTATATCATGGTGATAGTATGAGCTTCAAACGAGAAGGTTGGTAAGTACATATCAGCGATTGGGTGGATCCCAACCTACTAGAGATTGTCTCGCCTTTTGTTCGCAAAGGTGTTTTTGATAAAGCTTTGAAGAACGTGGATCCCGCAACCAACCATAGGTGTTTCCCCCAAACAAAGATAAGAGGGTCTGTAACCGATATGATGGATGCATTATCCTTTTCCACAAATGAATCTTCTCCATTATAGGTTAGCGTATTCCTTTCGAAGAATTTGAAGTCAACATATTAAATCACTTGTTGATTGCCCATTCCCCGGTGCATCTCGTGAGTTAGGCATTTATTGGAGTTTTCAAACACTAGTGCGAGTGTAAGGGGGTAAGTCGACTGTGGCGCTATTATTTCATTTTTTTAGAGTTTAAAACAACCGCAGGTATACAAATGGTGTAAGAACAAGAGTGGTTCTGCATCTGACCTTAAGTTTTGATGATAACTGCACATGTTATCTCAGAGAACAATTCAGTACTTTATGGTTTCTATCTAGTGTGTAGCTTTTTCTAAACAGGATATGAATCTGATTTAAAGGCGTGTGACGTCATCAGATCATTATCTAAACATTATGGAAGAAAAACATATGTTGTGTACAAGATTCAAAGTAATTACTCTAAAATACTTTCTAATACAACGGTTATGAAGAACGTGTGTATCAAAGCTTTTGATTGTGACTCTGTAAGTAAGCCTTGAAAGTTATCTTAGAGATATGCTTCTATTGCTACTGTTCTGAATTTTTTGAAGATAAGGTTCTGTTGAACGAAGTTCTGAAGATTCTAAAGACATAATTTCTAAAGATCAAGCTCTGAAGTTTCTGCAGACAAGGTTCTGTTGAACGAAATTCTGAAGATTTTAAAGACATCATTGCTGAAGATCAAGCTCTAATATTTTTGAAGACAAGGTTCTGTTGAACAAAAGTCTGAAGACTCTGAAGAAAAATATGCGCTCAACAAGTTCTAAAGATTCTAAAGACGAGGTTCTGTTGAACAAGTTCTGAAGTTTATGAGACATCACTTCTAAAGACCAAGTGCTGAAGACTCTTGAGTTAGTTCTGCTGAACAAAGATCTGAGACTCTGAAGACTTAGGTTCTGAAGTTATAAGTATTGATCTCTCTACATGCTTAATCAAAAACACATCTGAAGCCTTTGAAGATTAGAAGATAGAAGAATGGTTTGCGTTTTTTAATGAATATAATAGTACAAAGTAGTCTGTGACCTCTACCTAGATTAGGTGGCGCAAGGACAACCTTTTGTATTATGATGTGACCATTCCTGTAAGTGAACGTTGGGATATTACAGTTGGAATATGTTTCCTGTTATACCCTCCAACATATCTATTCTCAAGCTCTATTTATTGAAGATCTGAATGCTTGAAGAAATGCTGCTAGAGCGTTGCCAATGAGCCGCTCGTGAGCCAGAAATACAAAGCTACTGTAGCTGCTGCTACAAGCCAAATACAAATGCTAAAAGGTCGAAGTGCAAAATATTGCAAGAGCAGAAGAGAAAATCAAGATAGAGTAGCTATAACAAGAAGGTAAAGAGCTGAAGAATACAAGACAGTATGTGTGCAAGGCGGAAGCAAGCACCAAGTTATAAGTTCAAGAAGAAGATGCTCAATGCTTAACAAATTAGAGCGCTGCTCTACAAGAAATGAGAGAAGCATTAAAATAAGCTTTTAAGTTCACAAAACTTATGTTGATACGATGTAAATCTCTAGAAGATTATTCTTAAGATAGTTTTGTAAATTAGCAAGGAGTTGTTGCTCATATCTTGCTAGAAACACTTTTGTGTTATTGTACTTCAATTGTGTCACCTGCTTGTTTAGAAGCAATTCATGTACACACCTTTGTAAACACTTTTCAAAGTGTAGATTCCTCAAGTGACTAAGTAGTTAGTCTGGATACTTGAGAGGGCTAAGTTGTTTTCTAACACTTAGAGGTTGTAATCTGTTGATATTATTGGATTAAGTCCTTGTCTAAGGCGAAATCACCTTGGTGGGTGGACTGGAATAATTTTGTTAACAGTGAACCAGGATAAAAATAATTATGTCAATTTATTTTTATTGTCTTGTTAGCATTGATATTGAAATTCCGCAAAAGATATCATAGTTGGTGAAACCCAATTCAAACCCCCCTTTCTTGTGTTTCTCACCCCTTTAATTGGTATCAGAGCTCCGGTTCTGTTATTGATGTTTATAAAAAATTTAACTGTGTCAGATAAAGATTTAGAAGAGCTTTGAGAAACACATTAATGGTTTTTCACTCCACCTCCTGCTACTCCAGTCTCAAAGGTTCTTAGTTTTATCCTCTACCATTGTGTAGCTCCAGTTTTCGTGACGCGACCACTATCGAATTTGGTGCTACTTTCTGATTTATAATATTTATCCTATGATGCTTAAAAGGAAGGGGAAGATACCTTAAACTAACCTTGCTCGCAAGTGTTTTTTATACAAATCCTAAGAGATCTGGAATCGGAGGTTGGTTATACTAAGGGAAGCTATTAACACCCTGAGTATCTATAGTAATCTATAGGAACCTTTATTATATGTATTTCTGTGGAATTACTTGTTTGCTTAAGTATATTTGCTGATTAATTGGGAAAGTTTCTCCTTTGTGAAAATTGAGGAAATGTTTTTGTTATTTTTATGGTTTTCTATTGTTTTTGGAAAGGTACCTAGACCTAAGGTTTTTTTTATTAGTGTGCTCTCTAAGATCTTATGACATTATGCCTACGTATTCCCGAAAAGAGGATTGGGGAAATCAGAGCGTTCGTAGTTCCTCCTAATCTATGGGAGGAAAAAATTGTTTTGTATCTTGTTTAAAGCCTAAGATGATGAAGCTAAAAGAGTGTTTGAAAGATTTGACAAATTGTCGTCTTTAAGGGAGATATCTCACCTATTCACTACAATCATTTGAGAGTGATGTCATAAGGGAAAAAGCTTTAAACTTATTGTGTTAAGCAATGCCACTTTTTCCTTTATGAATTCTTTTCATACCAATAGAAGGACCTTAACTTGGATATATAATCGACAAGTGTGCCACTTACATCAGTTAGATGAAAGAAACATTTTGAACCATGATAAAGGAGGGACTCCAACTTGGATTTTGAATCAACAAGAGTGCCACTTACATCAATTATCTAGAAAATGTTTTGATTGTTTGATTTGAATTGTAGCGATTAGAAGAGATATCTTCCTACAGAGATGACTCAAAGTCTCATCTGTGAGGAGATGGATTTATTTAGGTATCTTGATTGAAGCCCAAGATATGAAGCTGAAAAAGATTGAAAACTGACTCAACTAGAGAGTTTTATCTGTCCTGTACAAAGCCCAAGATTGAGGCTGAATGAATGGAGACATTATTTGTATAAAAGCCAGAGAGAAGGCTAATGGCTGTTGAGGAAATTTTAAGAGACTGACTCAATGTTGAGGATTTGACTGATTCTTTTTGGGGATTTTTATTTTTTTGTATCCTGTACAAAGTCCAGGATGAATGAGACTAAAAGAATTTATTTGTATCCTGTACAAAGCCCAGGATGAATGAGGCTAAAAGATTTATTGTATAAATGACTTAAGACTTGACTTATGCGTTTAAAAAGCTCGAGGGTCGTTGCATGAAGCCCAAGTGGAGGCTGGGGGATTGAAAAGAGACTTCCTAAGTCTCCTTGTATGAAGCCTAAGAGGAGGTTATCTTCTGGGGAGATTCTTTGTATGATGCCCAAGAGGAGGCAATGATGCGTGTATAAGGCCCAAGAGGATGCCAAGGAACTAGTTGTTTGAACTAAGTTGTGATTGAAGGGGTCTTATTGTTAGACCTATGTCTAAACTAAGGATGATATAAATGTCAAGAGAAACTTACCAAAATATGAACAAACATGATTGAAGATTAACAAGTATAGACATTGATATGACATCTTTGAATTCATGTAAGATTTTTCATCTTTAGGGTTTTATGTGTTGAATATTTTATTTGTGTGTTTTATTCTATTCACAAAGGGTGTTGGGTCTTACACTCTAAGCAGAGGCCCAAGATTTATTGAAAAGAAAAGGTGGTAGGGCTTACACTCTTGACAGAGGCCCAAGGTTTAAAACAATTAGTTTTGAAAATGTAAAAAGTGATGGGTCTTACACTCTAATAGAGGCCCAGGATTTTGATGATTTGAAAATTAAAAGGGTTTGGGACTTATACTCTAGCATAGGCCCAAAGTGTTTGTTATTGAAAACAGATAATGTGCATTTGAAAGAGATGTCTTCATCATGGTAAGAGTTTATGAAGGAAATATTTGAACATGTAAGCAAGTGTACAAGTTGAACATGTTAAGACAAGTTGATAACAATCAAACATTCATGTTAGGGTTTAATCATGGTCTTGAACAAAGTAGAAACATGACAAAGGTTCATACAAACAAACATGCATATAAAAACATTTTCAGGGCAAAGTTCAAGTGTTTTAGGAGCACATAAATATGGTATGATCAACACAAAGACATATAAACGTATCAAATTCATGTAAACATGGAAGAAAATCAACATGTTAAGGCAAAGGATCAAGAGAAAAATTTATGGCATGATTGAAAGTTCAACATTAATTTACATGTAAACATACACTTGAAAATGCATTAAAATCAAGTAAGATAAGGATGTACAAATTCAAAACATCATTTAAGGTTCATATAAGATGTATATGGTTCAAATAAGTCATTGTAAGCAAGGAAAGGCAAGGAACCATTCAAAAGAATAAAAAAGAAACTTAAGAAACTCTAAAAAAACAATACACTTTAAGCACTCAAAAATATGAGAAAAATAATTATTTTTGATATTTTCTTTTCACAACTAGAAAATAGACATTAACATGAACAATTTGCAAAAAGAATGGGTTTAAAATGATAAAAAATGAGAGAGTTGTGATAGTTTGAAAATGTGAAGAAAGTTAAGAAAATAAGTGATTAAAAATAAGGGGAATGGTCCCTATGCGTGTTGAACCCATGACCATTCACTCACAGCACAAAACACTAGCCAAACCAACCACACGCGCATGGTTTCAAATGGTGGGGACAAGGTCTTATATGTGTTGATCATTTGAAATCCAGAAAAATAAAAAGAACTAGGGCGAGGGGGATTCGAACCCCGGTTCTGTAGGTTACAAGATACAAAGGCGTGCAGATTTAACCACTGGGGTGGTGATACATCCGTGTATCAAACCACGCCCATTAAATGGTAAGAGTGAACATGACCAAGTGACCTGAACAAAGGCGCCATGGCTATGTCTGGCTGGGCAAGAACCAGGTTTTTGGGTATTTGCAAGAAGGTCTTAACTTCTTCATTTCTCCATGAAAATGGATGAAACAAAGATAGATCCTGCCTAGAATTTCATGAGGAATTCAATGGTGGTTTTATATTTTTCTAAAAATGACTACATTTTAAAATCCGATAGTGGTTCCTAAAAGGCTTCAAATTTGCAAGTTCTATGCTACAACTATACACAATCAATAATAGCACTATAAAATGGTTCAAACATAACAAATAAGACATATATGACATGATTATGATCAATGTACATCAAAGAAAAGCATATTTCTTAAAGTTCAAGTTCTTTGGAAGCTTACCTCTTGAAGCTCACTTGAAAATTTCCAAGAGACTTGTTACAGAAGCAAACCAATGCCTTAGACACCTCCAATACACCTTATAGAAGCTTCTTGGATTCTTGGAACCAAAGGGAAACCTCTAGAACAGAATCTGGCTCCTTCTGGCAAATTTGTCAAAAAGTGGCAAAATGGAAACTCTACCAAATGGTGTTACAGTTGAGAAAATCTTGTTGGAACAGTTTAAAAATGTTATTTAGAGAGTGTTTGGAGTGTTGGATGGTTTTGAAATGGACAGAATCAAGACATGGCTTGAAAAATGTAGAAAGTCAAAGATATGAGGTTTTGATAGTTGACTTTCTGATTTTGGTGGTTTGAGATGAAGATGAACCTCTGAACACCTTCAAGGGATGATTTGTGATGTGTTTGGATGGTTGTTTGAGTGGTTTAAGCTCTGGTTTTGAAAACCCTAAGCTTACTCTTTGAAACTTCGAAAACTTGAAGTAAAAGAGGGAGAGTGAGAAAACAAGTCTTTGGTATTGTTTTGGTGTATCTTAATTGATGCAAAATGACCTCTATTTATAGAAGAACTGATTTGTTTTGGATGAGGGAGCATGCTATTGTCCAATGGATATATCCATGTAGCTCTAACTTAAAGGCTAAGGTACCAAAAGTCTTCTATAGCATGACTAGAATCTCGACTCAATTTCCATTTGCAGGTTTGAACACTCATTGTTTTTGAACTGGTGTGGCTCATTTCTTGCCAATTCATTGCTTCACATTAATGCACAAAAACAAACTTGACTTCATGGACATGCAATGATGTTTCTCACATGCTAAGAGATAGAATCATTGACTTGTGATTCAAAGTTGAAGATATTATGTGATTCAACAAGAATCCTTCTGATCTTGGAGGATGACAAGGCTTGCAAAGTTACCAAATATATTTTTGAAAAATCGTGTGATGCAAGTAAACATGGAAACTGTCTTGAAAAATCAATTTGATCATGGCAAGTTGTGAGGATCATATCTCCTTGCTCAAGTAGAATCAATGGATGTTCCTGTACTTTTTGGAAAGTTGAGACATCCTACTTTAACTTTGATGTTTACATTTGGTCTTGATTCATCTTGGATTTTGGAGAAAAATGGCCTCAAAGTTGGCTAAAATACATAACAGATTCAGCCTAAAATTTTTTCTAAGTGTCAAGATTCAAAAAGTCTTGAAACCCTAACTTCATGGCTTCATATCTCAAAATCTATGCACTTTTTGGTAATTCACCCTCATTGACAAAGTTGTAGTATGTAACAAGCTCTTCAATTTGGTCTTTGGATCCAAGAAAATGGTTGCTTGGTTTGGAAGTTATGACCTTGCAAAGTAGAGCAAAAATCATTGATTTTCAAGACTTATAAAAATTTCTAAGTTTCCCAAGGTTGCCCTTTTTACAAATAATCTCACTTTTCTTGTTTTTTCTTGATCAATCATGATTCAAATCACATATTAACATTGTTCTTGGCTTGAAGATACTATGTTTGACCAAAAACTCCAAAAGTCAAACTTGACTTTGGGCACAGTTGATTTTTTTTATCAGATGAATCTTGAACTTTGTGATCCTTTATGAAATCAAATCCTTGGGCTATATTAAACATCATGGATGGATTCAAAGGGTGTTTTTGAGTGTCTTGAATCATGTTCCAAGGTTTGAGATCATGTCTTGATCAAAAGTTAAAGGTATGGTTGACTTTTTGTCAGAAACCCTAGTTTGTGGTCCAGATGATTTTGAATCATTGTATAGCTTATGAATTAAGTCCTTTAGGTTAATCCATTCATATGAAGGGATTAATATGAGGCATTTGATTTCCTTGAAACATATTTGGAGGTTTGGGATCATGCCTTGCTTCAAAAGTCAACTCAGGGATTGAATTAGGTAAAAACCCTAATTATGGTGTATTGAGGGTCTTGAGGCTTGATGAACTTGTCATGATGCAATTTTGCACTTGATTATTGATGAGTGAAAGTTCTTGATCTTCGTGGATGATATAGAGACTTGTGGTGTTGAATATGATGTTTATCCCTTGATAATTCATCTGCTTGAGCTTTAGGGGGATCACCTAACCTGTGAAGCAAGTAAGTACACATGTCTTGTACTTGTGATGGGTTAGTGATGCATGAAAGTATATTCATATGATATGAAGATGATGTGGGATCTTAGGGTCAAAATTTAGGGTATGACACATTGTTGGTGAAAAGGTTGAGAACTGGAAAGTTGTATTAGAAAGTTCTTTCTAAAAGGTGATATTGATATTTTGAATATGATAGTTGATAACTACATATCTCCCTCAGTTAAAGCTGGTAAAAGGCTGAAAGTAAATCTGAATGCTTAGTTGAAAAAGATGACAAGAATCATCAGAAAGCAAGAAGCTCATTGATTGCTGAAAGTTAATTCTTACTGAGTTTGATATGTTTTCAAAACCGGACTTCTATGTCTATTTGACTTTCTCAGAATAAATCATTAATAACTCTTTTAAATCAAGAAAACAGTTGCTCCTGTTTTGATTCAGAAGCGTGAAAGCTTCAAGGACGAAGAATGCTGAAACTGTTGAGATGATGTTCTCAAACTTTTAAGACTTCGGTTGCAAAACTTTGGATTCTAAACTAAAGATACTCTTTGTCAGTTCACTTTGAGAAAGTTATTAGAAGCTTGATATCCGAATAAAGACTTTTGGTAATTACTCCCAAGTATGCAGAAGATCTGAACAACATCTCTATCAAAAGAAGATCAAAATGGCTTCAAGTCTAAATGATCAAGCAACACGGTAAAAGGTATGTTATCACCTCTACTCAAATGAGTTGATCACTATGGAAGAAGATCTCATGGAAACAGATCCAAAATGCCTAGACAATCGTTTGTCAACATGGAATGTTTATGAGTCCTTAAAAGATGATGAAGATAAAGGACCAGCTAACGTAGCACTGATTGGCTTGCGTTAGAATGATTGATGAAGAAGATCCCTCCAGAAGATGAAGTAGTTCTGTCCTGATTCAGTAGAAACTATCTCTGTTGCAGAAATTATCCGTAGCTTAGTTAAAGCTCTAGCATTGACACCAAGATTCTGGTTGTTTGCACTATTTATGTACAATGATATATCTGAGCCAATGAAATACCACAATATGAAGTATTGATTCAACTATGGTTAGTATCTACAGAATAAACCTTATTGAAAGATCTTGACACAAGGATGAATCCTTCTGTGTTCTCTTCTCTATAAGTGCAAAAATGATTGTCTGAGAATGTTCAAGGTTATAATTAATCTTGGTTAACAGACTATGCCAAAATAGCTTGAGAAACTATTCGTTGAAAATGATTTTTTCATATCCTAAGTTCTTTACAACCAGATACAGATGTAAAAGGAGAGAACAAGATCTTGAAGAAGAATTGTTAATTCATGATATCTGAGATTATCATATCAAAGAATTTCTAAGGAGATGTAGCATTCTATTCTGAACACAATCTCTTTTCAGATCACTTCTGATGTATCATGATTAGATTGCTCAATGTCTACAAGTACTTGGAGTTAAAGTACTTTTGCAGACGAATCAATTTGATGTCAGATTTGATGATAAGCTTGGTAATTAAAAGTCGAAGCTTATTCGAAGATTGCAAATCTGGAAATTACCCTTTCCGATGCTGAAGGTAATAGAGCTGCAGAAATCAGAAAATGCTCTATCAGAAGCCGTCGCAGTTCTTACTTTTCTAAGAAAGCTCAGACATAAGTCTTTACCTTTTGAAGTACTAATTATGGGTGATAAGACTAAGCTAGTAAGAACAAGATCAACCCTCAAACTCTCTGAAGAAATATTTAGTGGTTTGATGTTCATAATGATATTTGCATCTATCGAAGAAGAGTGTCTGATCAAAGATCGTACTTCAATGACATAAGAAGAATTCAACTAATTCTCTCAGCATATGGCATCTGGCTTTCTAAATCTGGAATTAAACATTAGTTGATTAAAATCAATTGACCTTATGGAAACAATTCATAGTGAGAACAGAAGCAGTTGATCAGAAGCAGAAAGCTAAATGGATTACTCAGATTCCTCTGATGATCTGGATACAACAAACATCAGGAGAGATGTTTCATCCATCAGAATGAGAAGACCAAAAAAGCTATGAAGACGTTTTAGCTTATCTTAGTAAAAGATAATGAAGGCTCTTGTGCATCCTACTCAGGTTCTGAAGAAGGACAGTATCTTATGCATCTCATTCAAGATCTATAAGAAGAAAATATTTTGTGTAGATAGTTTCTAAGGAGATTTTGCTCTAGTGGTCCAACTAGAGACATTATCAACAACATCCTCAAAAGCATAAGCAAATTGAGCACTGATTCTGAAGAAGTGTGCACATCCTCAAGATACATAAGCATCTTGGAAGTCTACCAAATAATTTAGTAACATTTTCTAACTCTTACTTTTTAATTATCTAAGAATCTATTTTTGTATTCTAGGATTAAAACTTTGGGATTATGTTCAGAAAGGAACTATATCTTAAAACCTTATTGATACAGTTTTTTCTTATGGCTGTTATATTTTTAAAATTCCTTGTTGAAGATAAACTTATTCTCATTCCCACATGTGAACTTTGTTCTATGTCCTGAATGAAAAGGAGTATCTCAGAATATATGTCCTCAAAAATAGAAAAATATTTTTCTGATGCTTGATTTATAATGTTTTACCTCTGAGATGTGAAGCTTCTAACAAGTGAAGTTCTCATGTATCTGAAGTATCCATAGTCAAAATGCTCTATTAAGTTTATTTTTGACTGTTGGAAACTGAAGAGTTTACGTCATCAACACGTTGTCAGGAATCTGAAGGGTTATTGATTCATTTTAAGTCATCTATCTTTTAATGAACGTCGCTTCACACTTAACGTGACACATTGGGTGACGAGACTCTTGGATTCAGGCTGTTAAATCATAACTTTTTTCTCTTGTCAAAATTAATTTCTTTTACTATTATCTTTTCTTATCTTTGACAATTACCTAATACCTTTTTTTAAGTATCCGTTCGTCTATTCCTTTATTGATATATCGAAAGCATTTAATACAACCTTTACTATTTCACTTTAATTATGTTTCATACGTTTATATTTCCTATGTGTTATTCTCTTTGAAAATGACAGTTGTCCACTTTCATGGTTAACCATTTATTGCTTTGCATGTCTCGAGTCTGTATGTTCTTTATTACTTTGTTTTGACTGGATATTTTGAGTTTATCTCCTCTAGTGTGTGCATTATATTAACCATTGGTTATTACTCAGCTCATATCTATTCTGTCTTGTTTATCTGCTTTATAAAATTGTTGCTAGCCAGATTTTCTCCCGTCCTTACAAGTATCTTCTCTGTAAGATAGTTATGTAATATCTCTTTGTTCTTGTAAGAAGTTTTGTTCCTCTCCTCATCATGTCCTCAAAATTTTTTAAAGGAGATATTCATGATCTAGAGGTTCTAAAGGAATACACATTTGATTTCAATGAACTATCTGCAAGCAATCTTTCATAAATCATCTCAAATATTCAATTATAGAAATGGGATGAATATTTTGCAATGTTGTCTCGACCCATCTATCCAGATCTTGTGAAAGAATTTTGGGCAAATGCATGTGTCTCTTAGTTTAAGCTAGATGATTGTCTGATTGTTGTTTATAGCTTCCTTGTGATAATCAACTCTATGTTCAATTATCTGAAATAAGAAATACTCTCATCTCGTGATGATTTATCGTCTCTCATTCCATTTGGAAGAGTTATTTCTCAGATTTTTGACCATCAAGGTGTTGTTACTCATGTACAACAAGTCGGGCTGATTGACAAATTTGATCCGAACCGGTGTTCTGCTATGAACTATTTTGAAACCATTATTAATCACTGAAGGTTCCTTCTTGATTAAGTTTTGGTTTCGGATATACTTGTGTTCTTTTTTTGGGGAAACTAAATTCATATCTTAGACTTCACTGATAGAAATTAGGAGGAGCTTACAAACCTCTTCTCTAAGATTATTTGACACAGGGAGAGATTACAAACCTTAGACCCTGAAAGTTTTTGGCCATGTTGTTATTTTCTTAGTTATTGTATTACATCACTGTTTCGCTTGTTTGTTTATGAATTTCTCATATAATTGTTCTTCTATCTTTTATCAATCTTTCTGTTAAATTTGTTTTACCTTTGTGATTTCTAACAAAGGGGGAGAAAGTGAAATGATTTTGATACACCTATTCCAAGATTCTTGATCCTAAATACACATTTCACTACAAGAAAATTGGCAGATTGCGACGGTTTTTTTTGGCAGGTTACGACGGTTAAAACCGCCGTAATTTGCAACGCACGACGGTTGTAGCACTGTCGCAGAAACATGTGTCGCGAGGCCGTTTCGCGTCGGTTATCAAAACAGTCACGCAAACCGTCGTTATCTTTCGCGACGGGTAGGGAACTGACGTAATCTGCATATTACGACGGTTATTAACCGTCGTAAATTTCCATTTGATTTTTATTTTTTTTGTTGATTACGACGGTTCAAACCGTCGTAACTTTCTGTTCCACAGGTACATCTGCAGGTAAATTCGTAGGAAATATTCTTTCCACAGGTAAATCCGCAGGTAATTTATTTTTAAAATAAAAAAAATTAATTGTAGAAATATGAACAAAATGGGACAAAAAATCACATATTCTTCATTCAACTAAACATATATATCATATTATATTTATACAAATCTATATTCCAATTAAAAAATAACTAAATTCTAACTATATTCCACCTCTATTAATATTATTTAAAAAAAATACAGTAGTGACTACAAGCCTTTTCAATGACAGGTCCTGCAGCTGATCTTAATACTATGATGTCCCACCATAGCACACTGCAAGGTTGCATCGGTGGTAGAATTGACATCATAACCGCGTGTGACATCATAACACACGATATCAAGTAAATATTTTCTTTCAATACCACATATCGTGAAGGAAATGTGAACCTGCAAAAGAGCATCAAGATTAATATATCAACAAGTAGCAAGAGTTCTTAAAACACTCTATGATAAACACACTTTTTGTTCAAACTAAGGCTCAATTTAATTCTATGTATTAACAGTGGAATATGTGCAGCCATCACAAGTTAACCCAATTCATAACCGTTCCCGGTAATTCAACCACAACTGGTTTGCATCACGAAGGGACCTACCAATAATTGTCAACGGTGCATAAACAGCAGACCCGCATTCGAGAACTTCAAATTCTTCACCAGAATAAAACCTTGCCATTTACTGCGAACCACACCACTACTCCACAGTTTTGCAGCAAGACCTGCAAACATAGAACTAGCCTGTGATAAAATCATCACCACCAAAATTAAAAGAACATTTCTTATCGAGAAGCGAGTGAAGCGCACCATATGCTTAATGGTCCCTACTTTCAAAAATTCTGTGGAGGCAACTCTGAATGGGTCAGACACAAGGCATCATTTTAACTGACAGAAGATGCAACTAGGAATGTCGTGAAACTCAGGCTCTCCGCGAATCTGTTGTTAACTTCCTTTGAATTCCACAACCAGCTCTCGCATTATCGTCGCACCTGTTTCATGAAAATTACAGTGAGAATTATCGCTGTAGCATTACACACGTGGAAGGCGGATCATGAATATGTTATGCACGTTCGAAACACTTACCGACAGATGCAGCAGTACTATGATTATATGTTGGAGGGACCATGCTCAATTCTTGGAGGACCCTGCTCCGGTATCATTGCCTAAGAAAGAATCAGTGGTTAAATCCGGTCATAACACGTTCAAACTCGAAAATCGTTTGGTCATCGTGAGAAATGAAGCTAAGGAATATGGTCATCAAGCGTGTTTATCACATAGTTGAAAGAAGTGTGACGAAAATGAGAAGCTCATCAAATCTGCAGACATAATTCAAGAAGAGATTAAATCAAACAAAGGAAAAGATCCCAACATGTTTAGACAGGTCTGAAGTAAAAACAGAAACAACATTACAATCATAAGAGACATGTTCCAGACAAGTTTTGAAATTTCCAAAACAAGCATATTCAGACAATTCAAAAATGTTCCTAAACAAGTTAAAACATGTTCCAACAGTTTTTGATTTCTTTCCAAGATTAGCATTTCCTGTCCAGTCTCAGAGCACATACATTGTAAGTTCTGTTCTGATTTCCGATTTCCCAAGAATGATGAACTGACTACCAAAGAAAAGAACACAGTTCTATTGAGGGAAAGAGCAGATTGTAAACCAGAAACATTATCTCGCACATCACCTATCACTGATAAGATCTTCCTAATTGTGCAAACCTTACCGCTTATTTCCTTTTGTTAGATGGGACCTGCATTAATCTGTCTAAGTAATGCAATCCATAGTAAAGATGCTTAACTAACTCAAGTAATGATAAAAGTGAAATAGTTAACCTCAATAAATCTGTGAGATAAAGTAGCTTATTCCCTTTTTCCTCGGTATATCTGTTGTTTCCTCAGGAATCAAACTGGCATTGAAGGCACCAGACAATGATTGAAAGCGAGACCTAAGCATACGCATACTCTGTTCATAGACCTCTTTGGAAGTGAACGGATACGACAACGTTTTTGTATGGAGTTTCTCAGCCTGTAATCCAAAAAGAATAAAATCAAAACTTGCACATTTACTAGAAGAGAAGAAAAATAACCTGTACCTAAGATGATGGTGGTTGGGAATATGATTTAAGCCACTAAATTATATAAACGATTATGCAGTTTCATTTTCTCTTCCCCAACCAAATGGTGTGGACCAACACCTAACCTCTCTCACTGCCATCTTGGATTCAGGCTTTCATATATTATAACCCTATTTGAAATCGGGTTTGGAATAGATGCGTCTAAAAATCCCTAAATGTTGGAATGATAATACTAAAGGTATTCTAAACAACATTGTCATGTGCCAACATTAGCATCATATATATACTTTTAAAATACATGATAAAAAGAACCATTTGACTATATTACTATTTTAAAATTTGTACTAAATTTGGCAAAAGATAATCGATTCAATCACCAAAAACCATATATTTGAAATAATTGATGGTGTAAGATGTTGAAGTCTTAAACCGACATAAATAGACCCCTCTCTAAAACAAAATATGATATAAGTTGACCCTTGTAGTTAATACCACTAACCTTCTTGCCTAATTTCTCGGAGATGATCACATTTTTTAGCTGAGCATCCTTTCTCCTTTTGATAGCTTCTTGCCGAGTTTCCCCAATGTAGTTAGCAAGAACTGTTGCACCAGCTGCATTTCCAAATGCCCAATAACCAGAAATAGCTACCCTGGAATATGTAGCTAATATAACAGAATAGCAAACACATATTCCTTTGAACATTTTTCCTTTCACAGGAGGTGCCAAAGTTGCCTACAAAATCGCACAAGAATCGTATTTAGTTAGTCATTTGACACGCGTGTTAAAATTGGTTATGAATGTGTATGTCTGGTTTCGCTTTTGGAAGAGGCAAAATTCTCCGAAAAAGACTAACAAGATGCTACACTAACCTGAATTTTTGGAATGATTCCACTAGCGTGTGTTGTAGCAATGATTGAAATGCCATTGAAGACACCAGAGAGTTTATCTGTATGAGATCCTTTTATAGAATAATGTCTCGGCGACGCGTCTTTCGAGTGACCCGCATTGGATCACAATAAACACAATCAGTTGAATGAATCAAATGACAGGTTCCTGTTATACATTGCTAATGCCATTGTGTCTTATTTTACTTACCGACATATATCGAACCGACCGTTAGGCATTTGCGCTACACCTCGGCGGTGATCGAATCAAGGATAAGAACAAAAGAAAAGTAGTAAAGGAAATTGAAGATATAAACTAACCTAAAATATCTCTAGCCATATCTCGAAATCTAAGCTGGCGACGACCAAGCTGAGCATGATGTTCTAAGACAAGAGATAAAAGATTATACGAATAGAATGTGATAACTCCTGCCAGAATCAACCAAATCATTCCTCCAAACTAACCCAGAAGAGTGAATGTAAATGGAAGTGTAAGAATCACAGGTCCAACAATAGATGTTGTCAAATGATAACCACAGTGTAACCATGATCCTACAAACACAACCATATACTAAATTAATCAACAACATAGCAACAACAATAACTTACTATAGTTTAATAACAACAATTTAATACTACTAACCATGAGATACAAGAACAAACTTTTCTCCTGCATCTAATAATAATTATGATATAACAGAAAAATATCTTATCTTATACACAAATACACAAGTCCTTCATGTTACAATCAGTAATTTATGTTAACTTATGTAAAATGAATTTAGAGTTCATAATAGTTTAGAAGAGATCTTTCCCAAAGGAAGGAAAATTATGTGTTTATTAAACTATACCCTCACCTCACTCGTTACTAGAGGACTTAAAAACATTTCAAAAATAGAACAAACAATCAAAGCAAGAATCTATTCAGATTAAAAGTGCAGAATGATAACTGAATGAATACAACATAACTGAATGAATACATTTCAAAAATGGATACAACATAAATGAATGAATAAACCCCAGTACACACACACAAAAGAAAGTTCAACTAACAAGAACGACATATTTGATGCTAAACTCTATGGATGAGAATAAAGGTGGCCAAAAATGGAACATTTTACAGCAAAACTCAGATCTAAACTTTGGGGTTTGGAAAAATAAATTGATAGAAATAAATTTCACAATGAGGGAAAGAGATTTTAGGTGGTTGTGTTGTGATGGTGGGACGACAGACACCGTAAGAAAGAATGGAGTAGATAGGGTGAGAGCAACATATATCCAAAAGTGACAGAAATGCAATATAAGTGTATAACATGCAATGAGACAACTATTTGAGTGACATGAAATCAAGAATAGTGGAAACAAACTCTGAAGTTTCTACCTCAACAAAGGAAATTAAAGATTCCCCAATGACCAACACACTATTACCATGAATTCCTTTTAATATCTTTCTATAAAAAGGAGCTAGCAAGCATAAAACTAAATTTCTTGAATTTTCAAATGAAGTTTCAAATTAACTAATCAAATCATACCTGATTTAAGGAATCCTCTGGTGTATTGTATTCAGCTGCTAAAAATACAAAGAACTAGAAACCATAGGAAAGAAGCAAAACCAAAATTAGTTTCCAGTCTTCCCCATCCATTCCAGATATTCAACTTAGTTCTAAGAGTTGATACTTCACAGAAAGAACACAAAATTTAAATGAAAAATGCATTTGAAGTCAAGAACCTTTTTTGTGTTCCATGTGAACAGAGACTGTAAATTGTTGAAATATTCAGTATCACATGGGTATGCAAGTTTTTAAAACTACATAGTAATTCCGATAACGAGAATAAACAATAAATCACAAAAAATATTCACTAAATATAAACAAAAAGAAAAACAATCAAAATGGAAAAGATTCATACCTAGAAAGTATTTTCCCTTGGAGTAACAAATCTGGTAGCACATGTTGTCTTCTTTGACTTCTTTGATGGAATCCAGAGTTGCTTCAGATTACGAATAATCCATCACACATAAATATCAACATATCTTTAATGCTAATTTAGTAATCTCAATACCAAAAATGACCAAAAGATAACGAAGAACGAAAAAAGCAAAAACCCTAAAACCAAAAGCGACACTGATAGATAGAAAAAAAAAACTCACGAGGATCTTAGCGGCGAGTGAGTGAGAAGGACCACGGTGCGAAAGCGAATTGAGCGCTACTTCGGCGGCGAAATGTTCAGCTTGATGTAGAGTTGAACATTACTGAGGACTCTCAAAGATCTCGCCGTTAAAGTTCACGGTAGCTTTAAACCTCGGCGCATGATCGGGACCTTCTCGGATACAAGTGTTTGAAGAAAGATTGAAGCAGCTCCTCTGCGCCAGCTCTTGAAGCTGGTTCTTGTACATTTTCCGATCTCTCTCAGTTCGTTCGAGTAGTGGATAAACAAATGAATGCCGTGAAATAGATCAGGTTGGGCAATTCTCCGGCGAGAGCAGGTCCCGATGGTGCCGGGGAACGATCACCGACGATAAGGTTTGGTGTTAGGGTTAGAGGATGCAAGAATGAGAGGGAGTTAGAGAGAGAAAGTGGAGGAACTAGAAAGGAGAAGAAGTAAAGAAGAAGAGTAATTAGTGATTTTCTGGTAATAATAATATAAAATTATTAATATAATATATAAAATTAATTTTTTTACAAATTTAACAGCGGTTATCCAAAACCGTCGTAATATGTTTTAAACTTTAAAAAAATTTAACGGCGGTTATCCAAAACCGTCGTAATATGTTTAAATTTTTAAAAAATTTAACGACAGTTGTCTAAAACCGTCGTGGCAACCGCCGTAACTTGCAAATAACGACGGTTTTTATGGAACTGTCGCAATCAATGTGTCGCAAAACACTATTTTTCTTGTAGTGTTTCAATATGCTTTTACCACTAACCTTTGTTTAATAATTGATCAGGAGATATGTTCAAGAAACAAGAAGTAAGCTCTGAATGAGTTTGCTCTTATACATTACATTACTCAAAGAAAAATTGGTTTTGACCACTCATTAATCAAATGCAAAAGAACGTCTGTAAGTGCTCTGATACCTCTGGCTTGTCAGAAGTTATGAACTTTTTGAAAGCATGGTAGCTAGACTCTAGTACTTCAAAGATTGTGGACCTTATGGATAATCTAATTGGTCATTCAGAAAATGGTCAAGTTATAAACTTTCTAATGACGTGTTGATTTCTGCACCCTCTGGTGACATGCTTAAAATATCTAAAAGAACCTAATTCTGATACATGATGCGAAGCATTATATAGTACAAACCAGGTTCTGAGATGAAGACCAAGCAGTTCTAGTCAGACTCTAATGAGACGTCTCTGAGAAGTATTCATTCTCTGTTTGTATGCTATGTACTTCAAAATTATTTTGTAAGTCTTGGGATCAAGGGGAAACTCTGAACAAGCATAAATGAATTTTGAGAGTAACAGATTCAGGGGGAGCTGGTTAGTTTAACTCTGATTCTATAGTTTTATGATGATTACCCTGTACGAATTGCTCTATCAAAATACATTGTTTGTCATCATAAAAAAGGGGGAAATTGTAAGAACAAGAGTGGTTCTGCATCTGGCCTTAAGTTTTGATGATAACTGCACATGTTATCTCAAAGAATAATTCGGTACTTTATGGTTTTTGTCTAGTGTGTAGCTTTTGCTAAACAGGATATAAATCTGATTTAAAGGCGTGTGACGTCACCAGATCATTATCTAAATACTCTGGAAGAAAAACATATGTTATTTACAAGATTCAAAGTAATTACTCTAAAATGCTTTCTAATACAATAGTTCTGGAAAAACGTGTGTATCAAAACTTCTGATTCTGAATCTGTAAGTAAGCCTTGAAAGGTTTCTTAGAGATATGCTTCTATTGCTACTATTCTGAAGTTTCTAAAGACAAGGTTCTGTTGAACGAAGTTCTGAAGATTCTAAAGACATCATTTATAAAGATCAAGCTCTGAAGTTTTTGAAGACAAGGTTCTGTTGAACGAAGTTATAAAGATTCTAAAGACATCATTTCTGAAGATCAAGCTCTGATTTTTCGGAAGACAAGGTTTTGTTGAACAAAGTTCTGAAGACTCTGAAGACAAATATGCGCTCAACAAGTTCTAAAGATTCTAAAGACAAGGCTCGGCTGGACAAGTTCTGAAGTTTCTGAAGACATCACTTCTAACGACCAAGTGCTAAAGACTCTTGAGTTAGTTCTGCTGAACGAAGATCTGAGACTCTGAAGACTTAGGTTATGAAGTTATAAGTATTGATCTCTCTACATGCTTCATCCAATACACATCTGAAGACTATCAAATTAGAAGACAAAATAATGGTTTGCGTGTTTCAATGAATATAATAGTACAAAGTAGTCTGTGACCTCTACCTAGATTAGGTGGCGCAAGGACATCCTTTTGTATTATGATGTGACCGTTCCTGTAAGTGAACGTTGGGATATTACAGTTACCCTCTAATGGATCTATTCTTAAGCTCTATTTATTGAAGATCTGAATGCTTGAAGAAATGCTGCTAGAGTGCTGCCAATGAGCCGCTCGTGAGCCAAAAATACAAAGCTGTTGTAGCTGCTGCTACAAGCCAAGTACAAATGCTAAAAGGCCAAAGTGCAAAATGCTGCAAGAGCAGAAGAGAAAATCAAGATAGAGTAACTATTACAAGAAGTTAAAGAGTTGAAGAATACACGACAGTATGTGTGCAAGGAGAAAGCAAGCACCAAGTTATAAGCTCAAGAAGAAGATGCTCAATGCTCAACAAATTAGAGCGCTGCTCTACAAGAAATGAGAGAAACATTAAAAGAAGCTTTTAAGCTCACAAAACTTATACTGATACGATGCAAATCTCTAGAAGATTATTCTTTAGATAGTTTTGTAAATTAGCAAGGAGTTGTTGCTCATATCTTGCTAGAAACACTTTTGTGTTATTGTACTTCAATTGTGTCACCTGCTTGTTTAGAAGCAATTCATTTACACACCTTTGTAAACACTTTTCAAAGTGTAGATTCCTCAAGTAACTAAGTCGTTAGTCTGGATACTTGAGAGGGCTAAGTTGTTTTCTAACACTTAGAGGTTGTAATCTGTTGAAATTATTGGATTAAGTCCTTGTCTAAGGCGAAATCACCTTGGTGGGTGGATTAGAGTAACTTTGTTAATAGTGAACTAGGATAACAATAATTGTGTCAATTTATTTTTATTGTCTTGTTAGCATTGATATTTAAATTCTATAAAAGATATCATAGTTGGTGAAACCCAATTCAAACCCCCCTTCTTGTGTTTCTCACCCCTTCAAACGGTTGCAGTCTACTCTCTTTGAGGTGACATATCAGGTATTTTGAATCTTACTACGAAAATTTGAAGCATTTTAATGATAGCTTTTACCTGGTGAATCCTCTAATTGAGCAAGCACACACAAAGATCTATAACATAGAACTTGGTCCTTCCTCTGCTTGATCAAACATATTTCACAAGTATTAAACTCATATTCATTACTTGACGGGTGCAATCTCATATGCTTACATGGAAGAAAACCTGAACCTAGAGGAGTTGTACTTGAAGAATCAGTTAGTGGCATTTGGTAAGGATCTTAGTTGTATCGGATGAGCTATATTATTTGGTGGGCGTCGGGAAACTGGTCAAAAAATGAATTTATACCCACTGGCTAGTGGATGCCAATTCAAAAGAGGAAATGAATAAATGTTTTGGCAAGTGAAACCAAGGCCTTGTCTTTCTTGTTTCATTTTCTTGATCTTTCTTTGATGTCTTTTTTCTTAATCATGTAGATGTGATGAAGAGCAAGGATGCCATACAAAGATTAAGGAAGGAGATTTGAGTGGTTGTTACTTTGGTTGGAACTCCTAGTACTCCTTTTATTGTAGGAGCTTCTAATTTGGATACACCTATCTGGACACCTTTTGGTCTGGTTACCGAGCAGGTCGTTCAAACAATTCCCCCTCTAGCTCGAGTAGAAGCAAGGGATTCCCCTGCCCGATTCATGATGGTTGAAGTCTTACTATCTTTGTGGTCGGAAGGTAAAGGAAGGCTGACCTCCACTTCATAGTTTCAAGAGATCAAGGTTGAGAAAACTCCTCATAAGCGCCTTCGACTTATAACTTTATAAGGGAATGTATTCGTTCAAGTGGAGTAAAATATGATGTTACTAGATCGTTCAGGCCTGAGAAATGATATAAAATTTAGGTCTTGGGTTTCTGAGGAAGATTATACTTATTTATTAGGACTTTATAAGGAAGCTCGACAAAGGTAATTGGACCAATTGGATTTCCATACTCATCGATTAGAAATTTTCTTTCCTAATTGCCTTCGATGAGAGATGTAGAAACTCAAAGAACAAGTTGATGATCTTACAATCAAGTAAAATTAGTATTCGGAGAAAATCTGACGTGCTTCAAACAAATTCTTGTCCATAGATGCAGTTGTGTAGTCTTTCAAATATCCTGGTACTCTGGAGGAAAAGGTACACCAGCTTGCCCAGGAAGTAGTCGAGAAGAATGAGGGTTTGGCTTCTGTTCAGACATCTTTGTCCTAAAAAGAGGCCGATGTGGAAGAGGTAAACCGAACATTAGGTCCTTCTCAAAAAAGGATAAAAGAACTGGAGTAGTCTCTAATAGAATTCCAGGAAATTCAGAAGAAGGCCGATGACAGTCTTCGTGCTATGAGCCAAGATAATCTTGATCTTTACAAGGGGCTAGCTAAGTCGTTAAAAAAGGGTTTCTTTGTCATAAGGGTTATTTTGAGGGTACCTTAAAACAAGTATGGTACTTTTAACCATACATTCATGTCTCTCGGGATTAAATTTGTCTCAGTCAAGCTATCGATGACGGAAAATTGGTCTCTTTGATGGACTAGCTCTCTCATTTATTTTATCAGAATTCTCATACATGGAATATGTGTAGCTTTATTGTTTTATCTTGCAACGTGTGTATATATATATATATATATATATATATATATATATATATTTCAATCAATTATTTATTCGTACTTCACCTGATTTGTGTGTTGTTTATAGTCTTGGGTTCATTTCTCAAAGACTTAGATTTCCCTCCGAGTTTGTGCTCGATGTTTATTGGACGAATTTGGGGATAGTACCCAACCAAGGGTCAGTACCTCTTCCCATGCCCCTATGTGAAAACCTAGTTTGAGGTCGATGTGTTGGAGAACCCACCACTTCCTCTGGAGTGGATATCTAATGAGAGGGGGTGAGTCAATTATTTTCCATTTTTTAGGCTTGCCTTCTTTGTATCTGTGTGTGTGTTGGTATCATGGGGTTTTGATTGCTTTAGTTATATGTTTGTGGTGTTTTTGAAACCACCCCAAAGTCTTTGTAATGAGGCTTAATATCTCTAGTCGTACTCCATACTCGTTATTACTTTTTATAATCACAAAGGAAATGGATAGTTTAGTGAAAAAATTACTCCTTTCTTTAATCAAAGCATTATAATACATTATGATAATTTCGTTTTTACAAAAAGAATTTGAATTTAAGATAATCAAGTGAATATGCTACCACTTAATGGTCGCGAGATTCGTGGAAATTGTTCTCGGCTTTTTTCGGATCAGGCACTTTGGCTCATCTGGCTGAGACGATATGCTTTACTCGCAAAGGGTCGGATAACCATGTATTTCAGCTTCGCGATTAATAAGGCCACATTGATTTCCATAACTTTACACTCATATTCCTTATAGTACTATTACAAGGTCTTGTAAATTCTCTTTGCTCTAGAAAGGTCGGCGATTATCGTCATCGACTCATCATGCA
Source organism: Lathyrus tuberosus (assembly GCA_022829125.1). Classification (NCBI taxonomy): domain Eukaryota; kingdom Viridiplantae; phylum Streptophyta; class Magnoliopsida; order Fabales; family Fabaceae; genus Lathyrus; species Lathyrus tuberosus. The sequence goes on along the minus strand of JALAZF010000120.1, from coordinate 13,223,469 downwards.
TATTGTGGTACTTCAGCTTCAGGAGCACTGAGGAGGCCACTACGTCCAATGCTACTACAAAGAGCCAACCTAGGATGCAGTTATAGAAACTTCTACAAGGGACTACCAGGAATTGGTAATCGATAATCCTAATATCCCTCCATTTTCCTTTGTAAACATGTACAATCTTGAATGTGTTGAGTTGTATTCTTGTAAGAACTCAAACTTAAAGTGAAAATGACACTTTATGAACTCAAACAAACCTTGCAAAGATTAAAAAATAATCTTGAAATAATGCATGAGTAGATGGATGTATAAATGTTAAATAATGAAAACATGAATGTAATTGAAATGGAATGAAAATATAAATTATAAAGTGATGAATGAAACTAGGTGATGGACTTCACTAAAAATTGAATTCATAAAATTAGAGCCCATAAATCTCGAGTTAATGAATACATAATGAAATGTAGATAAAAATGAGGTAACAAAATGTTTGGAATTGAATGCATGATATAAGAATGCAAATGACTAGATGAATAAGTCAAACTACTGACTTTTTCTTCTGTTGATTCTTATGTACATATTATTTTGGACTTATGACTGATGTATTCACACGAGAAATAATGACCAAATAAAATGGTTATAATAGGATGATGTAGATACATTAGATGCAATTAATAGATGAAAAATCCTTGGGGAAAAGTTTAGGGTATGACAACTATATTTAGCATTTTTATTGTTTGCGCTTTGTCCTTGTCTGGTAAGATATATTTATGCCTTTGTATTTGTAATGTGCTTCGCATCATAGAGGATCATTCCTCGACCAAGGGTAGAGAATCTTCGTCCATTCCCTCGAGGTATGACTCGGATCGAGGTGGACGTCTCTAGGCTCTACAACTCACGTCCCTTGTATTGGCTAGATCCGATGGGGTGCACCAGCTACGCATAAATGCTTATATTTCTTTGACAATGGGGTATTTGAATGGTGTGTTTGAACGTACAAAATGTCTCCAATAGCACCCTTAGGGGAATTTGTTTTATAGCCAGACGTGTAAAACGTCTCCGACAGCTCCCCCGAATTCTAAAGGCGTGTAAGACAGTGTGGGAAATTGACTGTTGTAGTCGTTCATGCAAAGCATTTCCGTCAGCATCCCTGTGAGTTTTGATGCCCTGAAGAGGGGAAAATAGATAAACAAAGCGAACAACCAAAATATAACAAAAAGGTTATCAAATTCAAATGTCTGTTAGTTTTCATATTTGTGAAGTTATGCAAAGAAAAGCATTGAACATTTTACTTAACTGTAATATTGTTTTAATTTGGCTACGTTCTATGTGATCGGTATCAGATCCCTTCCAGAAATTCCAAACAATATGCTCTGTGCCATGTGCTTTCTTTTACTCGATAAGGTATCTCCCTGTTTGCTGTCACGAGCATTCTTTCCCCCGATGTCGGCCCTTTGTAATACTAGATTTTTTGGATGGACTTCTCTATGTCGTACGTGGCTGTTGTCTTGGAAATTGTGGCTTGCTGAACAATGGTACTAGTGAAGATGGATGATAGCCTATTTTCTTCTAAGAAGTCTACTTCTTCTCTAAGTTCGACACCATTTATTTCCTTGGGAAGGGGGTTAAATGTCCTCAATGTCAGTTCTTTGATTTCCACCAAAGTAAATTCTTCTGCCCGTATGTTTGTCGGTATACAGCCTCCCCTATGGTGGACTAGGGGGTTGTATAGTATGCCCATAGGACATACTATAATTCGTTTGCCCAGTTACCATTGGCTTTCTCTAACCTTTTTTTCAACCCTCTGACTAGTACCCGGTTGACAACTTCTGCTTGGCCATTGGTTGGGGGTGTTCGACTGAGGAGAAATGTTGCTTGATTTTTAATTCTTCTATCGGGTTCTGAATTTTTCCATATATGAATTGTGTTCTATTATCTGTCACAATGGATTGGAGGACTCCAAATCACCCCAATACGTTCTTCTTGAAAATTTTCAAAACATTTGTTGCTGTGATTTTTGCTAAAGCCTTGACTTCGATCCATTTTGTAAAATAATCAACGACTACGTTCAAATACCTGAGTTGGCCAGAAGTCGGGACATATATGGTGAGGCGAGGACATGTAGCCCGATAGATAAGGCATTAAAAACATGTCAGTGTTGTTGGAATTGGTCGCATTTCTGTACATACTCTCGAGCATCTAGGACCATGGTCAGCTAAAAATATCCTGCCCTCAGGATTTTTTTGGCCAAGGAGGCTGCTCTCACGTGTTGCTTGGCTAAGAACGACTCAATCACTTCTCCCACTAAGTCAGGGCTAGGCCGCATGTGGCTGAACATATAAACAATAATTATATGAGATATCACTTGTTCACATATGAGAATGTTTAAAGCCTATTTCATACTCTAATAAAGGTAGAGTAACTTCTATTTTATTCACCGCAAATACAAAATATTTGTATAGACTTAAATACATAAGTCTTAAATATCAACCATTTGTATGGAAACAAATTGGTACAAGTTAGTTTTGATATAGTATTAGAGGATATAATTTTTAAAAATATCCAAATAAATTACATGGACAAACACATTTGACCTTAAATCACAATTTTTATGAGTTCTTATAGTTGGAGGATACATTTATATTATTCATGAGATTATTTGGTATGCTGTAAACAAATTTCATAGATTGTATTTTAGATGTGATAAAAGAAAACGTCAAGTATATTTAAGTCAAGGATATTTGAAGAAGGGACCATTCTTCTCATCACCATGCGTTCAATATTTTTTCGGTAGTTGAATTAAAATCAAATAGTTTAAATTTTAAATTAAATATTTTTATTTTAATATAGATAAAAAAATATTGACCAAATGGAATCGGAACCTCATACATATATGGATGCTGAAAACTCGCTATGCCATATGGCCAGCGATATTGTCTGCCATTGAGATTAATTGAAGATTCGCTCCATATTACTATTAATGCCACTTCATTCATCCAACCGCTTCTATTCGCAGCTGTCAGCACGTATCATTACATTACAAATGCTAAATGAATTGGAACAAACTTTGTTCAATGTGTATATATTCCTAGGACGGTTTACTCAACTGAGATAATGATGTGACTTGTTTCCTTGATTTTGGCTATATGACCCTCCAATGAAATTAATACTTAACTCCACTCTCTTTGTTAGGCAAAAACAAAACTCAAATCCAGTCTTATCTTTCAAGTTCAAGAAAAGCCAAATCACATAAAAACTTTAGCATTTGTCCTCTAATCTAATTTAATCCATGCTTCATGTCTAGAACAACTTGCTTTAAACCATTATTTAAGTAATTCATGAATATCACCGTCGCAAGTCTAAACCAAGTCAATACCGTGTGAGACCCACACCATTTTTACTCGGAACATTCTTTGCCAACTTATCTTCGTCAGCGCAAGCGCAACATGTCATGTCCTCTTTTCACTTACCCCTTCCAAATTTCAAAATTCAATCCCAACTTTATCAACAAACTTTAGCCACAAAATTAAACCCAAACAAAAAGGCATCCATATTATATAACCACACTTTAGCTCTAACCAAGAAAAAGATATTCCAAATCTCAACTAACCCCATAACAAATACAGCAATTCTATTAAGCTATCTATCAACAACCAAATTAAAGATAAATCTCATGCGGTATTGTAAAAATAACTCATGTAAGTTAACGTTAATTACACCATAAGAAAACCACCAGAATTCAATTAAGGATAATAATTTGTGTATATACCAAAATAAAAAGGTAATAACTTATGATTTACGTTTAATCCTTTTTTCACCAAAAAAAAATCTTATAGGGACTTGAAAGTAATTTTGCAATTCCGACAAAGGCAACTACTGAATAATCCAACTAATTCCTAACTTCCGCTTCGAACGAAACCCGTCTTTGGCCGCGCCGGCGACATCATGAACGGCGGAGTTGTGCTTGCCGCCTGATGTAAAAAACAAAACTGAGTCCTTCCCGTCGCTATGGCTCCTGAGTAGCAAGTCCCGGAACTTCCACCGTTTTGATTCCGACACGGTGGAGCTGCTCTTTTTGCAAGGAGGGGTCCACACGCAGTACGTACCCGCTGCCACACCGTCAAGTTCTTTTCCTTCCCTTTCGTCTTCCATGAGTTTCTTCAGGGGAAAACGACGACGGCGTGGTACCGTTTCAGGGAGAACATGAGACCGTGAAACGACGCCGTTGAGCAAAGATTGGTCGAAGAGTGGGTAAGTGGGTGTGATATGACCGTTGTGGAAAATGTCGTCGGCGGAGACAGTGTCAGAATCAGTGGAAAGGAGAGTGAAATCAAATTCGAAATCATCGTTGACAGTGTCGTTTAGTTTAAGAGTGTTGTTATTGTCGTTTTGTTGAGAAGAGTCTAGAAGTGTGTCGTCGGTGTGAATGACTCTGGTTGCTATTTGAGCCAAAGCGTCGGAGGAGTAACTGCTGAAGCTTGGGGAAGAAAATTGGTGATGGAGAGGCTCTGTTTCCATCGTCATGGTTCCGTTTCAGAAGAAGAAAGTGAAGAGAAGATTCTAGGGTGTGGTATTTATAAGAGGGAGTGGAATGGGTGGTGTGGTATTATGGTTTGTTTTTCCAATGTTATTAAAATTGTACGGTTTGTTTAGTGTGGAATTTGGAATGTTGGAACCAATGATCTACCCTGCCCTTGTATTATTGTAAAAGGACAGAGTGAGAGTGATAATGGGGACTACGGGAGAAACAACGGTTTAAATTTTAAGATTAAATTTTTAAGATAGATAAAAATTCAACTATTTGATTTGATCTTGAAGAGACTGTTTAAGTAGTGTTTAATAAGTCTAAGGGTCATATTAACTTGCGTTTTAAATACAAAATTAAGAAACATAAAGTCATAAGGTACTACAGAGAAAACTATTACCAACTCAAGATTGAAATCGAGAGGTTAATCTATAAGGGACACCGCAAGAAGCACGTTAAGGGCAACTCCTCATGTGGGTCAAACAAATCCAACTCTCGCGGGCGAGACTACGCATGGAGTCTCTGGCCTGCCAAGGTGATGGAGACATCCCAAGGAGAAGGCAACAAAATCGTGCACCATACGCTCAACAACATTGTATGAGGATTTGTCAGAGGCGGGGAGATTAGCTTCCCCCGTAAAAGGTATGCTCGACAAATTCTTAATATAAATGACCTCCCTAACGATGGAAGTGAAGTAAGACAAAGATGCCAGAAGTCATCATCCCCTTCTCTAGGAAGGATGCAGCTGACGTCCACCCTCATAATAATGACTCATGGTCATTACCGTTAGATGTGATGAATGTGAGATCTAAAGAGTTCTCATAGACCAAGGAAGTTCTACAAATATTCTATATTGTGACGCGATTGAAAGACTCTGCCTCGACCAAAAGGATCTAAAACCCTTCAAAGGCTCGCTAGTTGGATTCTCTAGGGAACAAGTGCAAGTGAAAGGTTATATCACGCTGAAGACCACCTTTGAAAAGCAGGATCAAACCAAAGAGATTAAGGTCATTTATTTAGTTATTAATGTCCCATTTTCTTTCAATATGATTATAGAGCGACCAAATTTTAATTAGTTGGTCGACATCCTGCGCACTTTGTATTTATGCATGAAGTACCCACTCTCTAATGGGCAAGTGAGAGTTATACGAGGAGATCTCCAAAAAATGTTACGTAGAGAGCCTTGATCGGAAAAATAGCAAGTGTACTATTTTAACGATGTAGTAATAATAGGGGTTATCCCCAGTATCGATATCGAGGACTGCGTAGGAAATACAAGTTCTTATAGTAATTCAATTGAACAAAAGGTCATATGGGTTTTGAAAATTGTTTTGAAATTATAACTAGAAATAGTAAAATGAACAAAATTATAAACTTGACTTAAAAACAGATATGAGAAACATGCTAGAGGAAGTGTATGAATTGCACTGCAAAAACTCTAAATCCTTATTCGATGAAACATTACTCTAAACAAACCTTACCGATTCTTAAGATTATTTTTCCCTAATTCCTTAGCGGAAAAACCTTTGAGATTCTATCTTTACCCTAATTCCTTAGCGGTCAAGAAAGAATCACAAGCATTATATTTGATCAAGAATAATCCGGTTATTACAGGGTATCCCTATTCCTAGGCAATATCTACTGTAATATTATTATGCAAAAGCGTTAGGTTGGTTGGTCCGACCTAAACCCTAACCGTAAATCAATTTCAATTTGTCCGATCGAAAAACCATTAAAAACGTTGCATAACAAAAGATTAAGGAAAAAAGTATTATCTCATATAACAATGGAAATAGAAGTCATTACAAATGCAATTCAGGGACACCCCTAGCATTGGGGGGTTTAGCTACTCATAAGGCGAAAAGAAATTACAAAATAAAAGTAAGATATTACAAGATTATTGGATGACTACGATCTTCAATTGCTTCCGCTCATGAACAATCTTCGTTCTCCAAAATCCTTGATAACATCAAACTTTAACGTAAAATATTCCGTCGGTAAAAAAGTCCTTTCTAGCTTCTCAAAAACAAGTCTAAATAGCCCCAATTCACCCAAATCGATTGGAAATACCCAAAGTTCCCCCACAACTTAATATAGGGACAAAATATGGAAAATGTCAGAAAATCAGCGCCAAACCTGACACGGGCCATGTCAGCCAACACTGCCGGCTGTGTCAGCTTGCTGGATTTTGTAACCGAAATTGTTTCGATCATAACTTTTGATCCGTAAGTCTGTTTTGGTCCCCGTTCGAAGCGTCAGAAAGCTAATGAAGAGAACTACAACATAGTACAGACAAGGAACTTGGTTGACCAATATTTTTTCCATGTTTGTTGAATTCTAGGTCCAGGCATCCTCTGCTTCATTCCAAAAACTCTTCTAAATCCCTGGAACTTCCATTTTCTTCGCTCGAGTCCTTTGGGCTTTTCCACTCAGACCTGAAACCATGGAAAACTACCAAACCAAAGCATAAAATGCAACATAATTGAAATAAAACAACAAATCATAAAATGCGAGAATAAAATACGATAAGTAAAATTGAATTGAAAAATAATGAAAAGACAAACAAAGTGCTACCGATTTTATGGATTCATGCCGAATAATTGACGGAAAACTAGTAGAAAGGGTGACCGATCAAGCCTCAAGCCAAAAATAGTCCTCCCCGAGACACAAAAGTTAGGCAAGTGGCCTCAAGAATAAATCCTCCAAGTGAAGCCTATAAAGGCGATGAGGCTTCTCCTCCAACCAGTGAGGAGACCGAAGATTGAAGCCCATAATGAATGCCCTCTGGCGCCACCTTTCCTATTGTCATTTTTTTCTTTACTACTTTTTAGTCATTTTGTTGTAAGTTTTCATATGCGAGTATTGTATCTCTACTGTTTGTAAGGACGTGTTGTTTTATGGGGTAAAATCTTATCCCTATGTACTTTACATGGAGCGGGGGATTTTTAATGAGGCCCCTCATCTTATTATTTTAGAGGATCTATGTTTACTGGTTTTTCCTTTTTTGCAGGAAACATAAGAGTTATGGAGAAGACCAGCCTTAGAGGCAATCAAAATGATGAATCCCTAAGTGGGATTTTTGATGCTCTACGAGGCAGTCAAATGTTGGATCCCTAAGTGAGAGTTTTTCCGTCCTATGAGGAAATCAAAATGTTAGATTCCTTAAGTGAGATCCTTGTCGCCCATGAGGTGATCAAAACGTAGGATCCCTAAGTGGAATCCTTTCCGCCCCATGAGGCAATCAAAACGCTGGATTCCCTAAGTTGAATTTTTTATTGCCCACGAGGAGATCAAGATAATGGATCTCTAAGTGAGATCCTTGTCGCCCTATGAGGCAATCAAAATGTTGGAGTCCCCAAATGGGATCCTTGTCGCCTTATGGGACAATCAAAATGCTAGAAATCTAAGTGAGATCATTTCCACCCATAAGGCGATCGAAACACTGGACCCCTAAGTGGGATCCTTGTCACCCTATAAGGCGATCAAAATATTAGATTCCTTAAGTGGGATCCTTGCCGCTCATGTGGCGATCGAAATGCTAGATCCCTAAGTGGGATCTTTGTCGCCTGTAGCGTGCGATTTTTGTCGGTGACGCGACCACCTTATCGCCATTGGTTGGAATTGGGTGCTACTTTCTGATTTCTTATTTATCCTATGAAGCTGGAAAGGAAATGGAAGCTATCTAAAACTAACCTTGCACACAAATGTTTTCTTTAACAAATGCTAAGAGATTGGGGAGTTCGGGGTCAGGTTATACAATGGGGAGTTGTCAATTACCCATCCTATATATGGTTATCCATAGATCGTTAGCAAATCTACTGTTTTCTATTTACTGGTGTTTGTCTCTTGATCGGGAAAGTTTTTTTTTTGGGAATGTTGGAGAGAGATTATTTTTGTTGATGTTTTTGGTAAGGTACTGGACCTAAGGTTTTTTATTAGTGTGCTCGTGCTAACTCCCGCTATCAATCCTACGCCGGCTCCGACGTATCAACCTCAGGTTGCTCATAGCCAACCAAGTCAACAACAGTCTCAGCAAATGACACAACAGCCTCTCCAGCAAGTTCGTCCATAGTACAACAATAACAATCGTACGACACGACCATCACGGTTCGACCCTATACCGATGTTGTATGCAGAATTATTTCCACTTCTACTGGCAAAGGGGAACGTCCAAACCAGGTCTCCTCTTACAGTACCAGAAAATCCACCTTTTTGGTTCAAAGCGGATCAAACTTGCCCTTACCATCAAGGAGGATCGGGGCACATCATCGAGAACTGTATCAGTTTCAAGTCCGATGTGCAGAAGCTTGTCAGGAACGGGGCCCTATCTTTCAAAGATACTAATCTGAATGTTCAGACGAACCCGTTACCTCAACATGAGAAGACTGCAGTAAGTTTAATAGAGGAAGAATTTAGCCGTAATTAGTAAATTCACGATGTACTCCTATTAGGAACCAATCTGGTCAGGATGCATTGTAGACAGAGCGGGTACGGTCATGTACCACCTCACAATTATCACCAGTGTGATATCTGTTCAAAGAATAACCAGGGGTGTTCCGTAGTGCAATCAGCTCTACAAGAACAGACGAATCTAGGCTGGATTCAAGATCACCGAATTCGTGAGGTCAGCATGGCCCACGCACATCCCAACATTGTTCAGAACCACAACATCCGTGCAATGAACGTTAACGTGGTAGCAATGCACTCAAGGCAAAGTCAATACCACTTTTGTTCCATAACTTAGAAAAAATTTGGTCTCTCAAGGTTGCCCCTTTTACAAGAAACCTCACTTTTCTTGATTTTTCTTGATGGATGATGATCCAAACCATAAGTTAACATTGTTTTTGACTTAGGGGAACCATATTTGTGAAAAATTCCAAAAAGTCAAACTTGATTTTGTGCACAGTTGGCTTTTTGTCAGATGAAATCCAAACTGTGCGATCCTTTGTGAAATCAAGTTATTGACCTAATTCAAACCTAATGGATGGATTCCATAGGTGTTTTAGGGTGTCTTGAATCATGTCCTAAGGTTTGGGAGCATGTCTTGGTCAAAAGTCAAAGATACATTTGACTTTTCCTTCAAAACCCTAATTGTGGTCCAGATGAAATTGAAACTTGTGAATCAAGCTTCTTGGAATAATCCATTGTTGCAAATGGATCAATGTGGTGTATTTGAGGCCCTCAAATCATGTCTTAAGGTCTTGGCTCATACTTTGCTCCAAAAGTCAACATAGGGGTGAATTAGGTCAAGAAACCCTAATTCCTGATTTTTGGTAAATGCATCCCCTGAGGTTAAATTGACTTGATGATTAGGCCCTTGAGGTCCCTTGGAGTATCTTGGGTTGTGCTTTGAAACATTGGCTCATGTCCAGAAGAAAATTTTCATCTGGAGGCCTTGGTCGACCAAAACCCTAATTTGGTGACACTGGCGATTTCGAGGCTTGATCCACTTGGAATGTTGCACTCCTGTGCCTGATTCTTGATGTGGGAGTCCTCTTGATCCTTTATAGGTGTTTGAGAGGTTAGACAAGTTGAAGATCATGTCATTTCTTGATTGATCCTTTGTCTAAGTGCTCTGAGAGGGCTTGAAACCCTAATTCTTGATTGTGGTGAATGCTCAACCATCTTTGAGGAGATTGATGAGACATGAAGGTACATCCATATTATGGTGATGATCTATACAATGATGGGAAATCTTGGTGGTCAAAATTTGGGGTATGACACCGCCCTATGAGGCGATCAAAATGATGGATACCCTAAGTGGGATCCTTGTCGCCTGTGAGGGAATCGAAACGCAAGATCCCTAAGCAGGATCCTTATTGCCCTATGAGACAATCAAAATGTTGGGTTCCCTAAATGGGATGCATGCCGCCCTTGAGGTGATCGAAACACATGGTCCATAAGTGAGATCTTTTCCGCCCTATAAGTAGATCAAAATACTGGATTCCCTAAGTGGGAACCTTGCCACCCTTAAGGGTAATTGAAAAGGTGGATTCCCTAAATGGAAAACCTGGAGGGCCTTAGAGGCGATTGAGCTTCGAGATCCTTCAAAAAGGTTCCTAGCCCTAAAAACGTGAGACCTTCATGCAAAACCCTACTGGCTAGGAGGCGATCTAAATTGCCCAACAATACTGGTAATTATGACAAGGGAAAATCATGTCTCTACTGATTACAATTCTTTTTTTAACTGTGTCATAGAGTTTATAGCCATTCGTAGAGTGATACGCAATAAGTATCATTTTCCCTCCCTTATCATTTAGCTTCTTTCTAAGTTGATCCAAAATACTTCTATGCATAACCAAACCAAATACTTTCAAGTGACTCATATTTGGCTTGGATCCAGACCATGATTCTTTGGGTGTAATATTTTTTAGCTTCTTTGTTAGACACCTTGTCACTCCCGAAAGATTCGCATCCAACGGTACAAACGCGAGAGTGGCGCGGAAAACACAGAGTCGCCAGCAAAGTGTATTTATCCCAAGAGAGGGAAAGGAAACACTGCATAAACCTGAAGGAAGGGAAAGAGCATGGTCTCACGACCAAGAGAAACGGGTACGGGAGTCGGTTACGCGAAGGGAAGGTGTTAGCACCCAACACGTCCATCGTACTCGATGGGACCCATGCTTGTCGTCTGCATCAAAAGGGTGTCGTCGTCTGGAGTTCCACTGCTACTGGACCGGAGAAGAAACGAGAACGGAAAGAAACGAAGAAACAAATGTAGGGAAAATAAAAGAAGTGCTCGCATGGGACCTACCCCACTGCCTACGTATCCCATCGGGAGCATGAGAATCAGAGCGACGTAGTTCCCCTCACTAGAGGTGGATTGTGTTTTTTAGGGAACGACTTACGTTCTAGCTCAGGTGTTACAGACTCGCTGAATCGAGTGCGTTACCGTCTTGCAAGAGAACGAGTAGGAGCACGTTCGTACGTTGAGAGTGAGTGAGATGAGAAAAGAATTCCCGAAGGAAAGACGTTATTGTTTGTTTGAAGTTTTTTAATCAAGAAGTGTTTTTTACAGTTATTTGCAACTTGCATTGAACCAAAGCCTTAAATACAGGAACGAATACTTCGCACATCGTCCCCAACAGGACGTACACTAGGTATCCTAGAAGAATGAGAGGAAGCCCCTCATTCCCCACTCCCCACATAGAAGGCTCAAGCTCAATACATGTTAACCTTTATTACGTGTTTTCAAGATGTTTGGAGATGAGAAGAGAGACGACACAAAGGAAACTCTAAAGGGAAACTAAGAGTCCTAATGTTATCATGCATGGATGTCCTATGGTTAGTGAGGCTGAGGAGGAATGACTACCTAAAACCTAGTGCTAATCCTACTCCAAGCTTAATCAAAAATTAAGTTAGACTAGGTAGCTCTAAGGGGAAAAGAATCCAAGACTTAATCAAGTCTTGAGACTCAAGGGATGAACAAGAGTGAAAGAGGGGTAAAAGAGAAAGAGAAGGAAGATATGAGATACAAGAAGTGGCAGCAAGCACATCATATCATAAATGTCCAACTTAAATCATCAAACAAGTTTCAAAGATCCATGCAAAACAAATCAAGTAAACATGCAAAGATAAACATGAAAAAAAATGCAAGCATACTTGTATGAAATGCACAATTAAACATACATGAACTTCATATCAAAATGAAATGAGAAAGATAAGATGAAGATGAATGCAAGTCAGAACCAAGATCATATTATCATCAATAATTCACACATGCAAAAGGAAATCATATCATGAAGCCTTATGATCCAAAGAAGTCCACAAAAGGAAAAGTAATGATACTAATCATACAATTCAAACAAAATGCATTTAAACATGCTCAAGTGAAATGAAAACCAAGTAGGGCACACAATAGGCAGTAGCATATGCATCAATGTCATATCAAAACCAAACTCAAGTCATACAAGTCCAAACATCAAGCAACACCTTCAAGACATGCATCCAAGTGACCCACCAATGGAAACTCAAAAGTCCAAACACTTAGCACATACCAAACATGATTCATGAATTGCAAAATTAAGTCTCAAAGGACCTCAACTAGGGGTAAACATCATACCAAAAGCTCATGCAAAGAATCACAAAAGAACTCAATCAATTAGGCATGGCAAATCCACTTGTGTAAAGAGATGTCAAGATATAATCATGCATAAATCATTTAAGCACAAATAAGCAAACATATATCAAATGACATTCAAAAATTGTGAAATTTAAACTCAAATGACCTAAGTCAGGAACCAATCACATGTCAAAAGATCTCACAAAAATTCACAAGTTAAGCAACTCAAACAATTAAGCAAAGATCAAGTAAGAAACATGAACCAATATGCAAAAAAAAGGGGACCAAAATGTAATATGAAAAAGTTTTAAAAATGAAACAAATTTTTTTTATGCACTTCAATATGTTGATGAAATAATGCAAAAAGAATGAACTCAAAATGTTTTATATGCTATGAGAAATAAAATCTACAATGCAAAGTATGCACATATGAAGCAATTCAAAAAGAAAATTAATTAAACAATTAATTAAGACACCAAAAATAAAATAAAATAAGAAAATAAAATTTGGAAAATTTTTATAAAATGCTAAACATGCTTCATGATTTTTTTGGTAATTTTTAAATGCATTAAACTATTTTTAAAAAATTAAAATGCAAAACAACAATTAAATGAAAAAAATAAAATAAATGGAATCAGCCAGGGGTGCATTCAGCATGCCAAACACGTTCAGAAATGCAAAAAAGGCCCAAAGGAGGGGTGCAAAGAGCAAAGCCCAATCTGAAAAATCCAATAGCGCATCCAAACAAAACAAAAAAACTTCAGTCAACCATCAGACTCAACATCAACCATTAGATCCATCACACACTCCACAATTAGTCAATACAAGCAATCAGGTAATCAAGATCAACAACTCAGATTTAAAGCACACCATGAGAAGGGTACACACACACACATCATACACGATCAGAAATTAAAAAAAAAGCACGTGAGCAGCACACTTCCATTTTAATGCGTTGGCAACCATTCAACCCTTGGATTCATCCTACGCCTCAGATTAAGTCAACAAAACAAATTTTAATTAAGATGAGTGGTCCAGATTGAGAGTTCATGATAACACACATGGAGTGACAAGCACACAACCAACAAAATAAAATCAGAAATAACAAAACGTGGCAACATGAAGACCATAGGATCAAGCAAATCAACGGCTGGGAACTCATCTTCTCCATAAAACCTTCGTCGGACTGAGGAACAAACCAGACGCCGGAGCTAGGGCTCCGATCACCCTCTCCGGTGAGCTGCAACAAAGACTTTTCCTAAAATTGCATACGAGTATACCATTTTAATCAGAAAAACATGAGGATCACAAATATCATGCTCATTTCAACAAACAATCACCATACAATGCAAATCGAAGGAAAGAAAGTTTGGATCCAAAACTTAAATCATCAAATACTCTCATGATACACGTCCAAAGTCAAAATAAAATATATCAACATGCTCAGTACACATCACAGATCATTATGCACATAAGAAAAACAAGTTCTATGAGTATGGATTTCACACCAACCTGAACCTTGAAGAGCTCAAAATACCACAAGAACGCATTCCAAAAGCTGCATATCAAGTCCTTGGAACCTCTAATTGCAAAATAAATGCAACTAGAGCTTGGAATCGTGCTAGATCTTGAGGTTTGAACTTGGATCCTCTTGAACTGAACTTAATGAAAACCTTGCTCTCATCTCAAAATGATGGTTGATTCTTGTTCTACTCTCTTCACTGATCAAGAATGTGGAAAGAAAACTCAAGAAAGCCTTATGGAGAGAGAAAATCGAATAAGAGAAAGTGTGGAGTGAAAAATATATTCTGAGCCAAAATGAATGCATGACCTAGAAATGAGGGTATGAGTAAGCTTATATACTCTCCATTAGTCCACTGATTGTGATTAACAAGTGATTAAACCTTTGGTTAATGAGATTGGAGTGATCTTGCAATTTTGCATTTTGAGTGATACACCCTCCTCCACACGTGTTCAAGTCATGAGGAGAGCATGAATCATTCACAAATCTTCTGCTGATCACAAATGAATTGTACTTGGACTTGCAATGACTTGGTTGGTGAGTTTTTGATCCATTTGCAATTTTGAACTTTGTTGAATAAGTGAAAAATAGGTCATGGAATGAATTAATTCAAAGGCCAAAAATGATCCTCTTGACTTGTATTTTGATGTTGTAATGTGACATGAAGCAATTGGGAACATTACAAGTCCTTTTGAGTGAAAATACCAATGGTGGAAAATTTGACATATAAGAAATCCATGAGATGCACCTTGCATTGCTTTGACCACAACTAGAGTTCCACAAATGATATGGAGATGTTCTAGTACTTTTTGGAAATGGGAGAGAAATATCTTCAACTTTCATGTTGGAGGAAAATTCATTTGAAGCTTCCTTGATGATGAAAAGTCAAGTTGAATGTAGTGGAAAAATTGCAAAAAATGGAAAGTTCTCATTATAGGTCATTTTCCAAATTTAGTAACTTTTGCACAAACTCTTGATCCTTGATGAATGATGTGAAACTTGACCCTTGAATACCATATGAGGATGTGGGACCTTGAAAACCATGAAAAGAACCTCAAAATTCCACAGTTGACTTTCTCCTTTACAGTTGACTTTTCTTGGTTCACAAGCAACTGATCCACTGAACATTCTTCACCATGAATTATCAACCAAACCCTCATCTTATGGATACATGTGAGCATATAGACCTCATAGAATCATGCTTGAACACACAAAGCTCTCCAAGAAGTCCTCTTGAAACCAAAAACCCTAGTTGGTCCCTCTGATCAGGAGGAAAAGATCCACTTGAAATCCTTTGCCATGCTTGACCATATGAAGATATGATGAACCCCATGAGCCACCTTGAAGCTTGAGACTTGAGAATATGGACCAAGTATCTTGATCCCATGCTAAGAAACCAATTCTATGCACAATGCAAATGCAAGAAATGAAAAGAAACATAAGCCAATTAGTATATAAACAAAAGGGCACATTTTGAGGTGTTACAGCTGCCCCTATTCAATCAGCTTGGTCCTGAAGGTATGACGGCAACGACTGTCATGCATTCAAAGGATTCATGGAGATTGAATACCAAAAGAAACCTGAAATTTGCATAAAGAACACCATCCCTGCTGATAGAGGGAATTGGCGAAGAAAATCTTCAACATAACTTCACATGAGAGAGACCTGAACATCAACCTCTGCGGGGGAAGCGCAATAAGAAATCTTCAACCTGACTTCACATGAGAGAGACCTGAACGTCAACCTCTGCGGAGGAAGCGCAATAAGAAATCTTCAACATGACTTCACATGAGAGAGACCTGAACGTCAACCTCTGCGGGGGAAGCGTAATAAGAAATCTTCAACCTGACTTCACATGATAGAGACCTGAACCTCAACCTCTGCGGGGGAAGCGCAATAAGAAATCTTCAACATGACTTCACATGAGAGAGACCTGAACATCAACCTCTGTGGGGGAAGAATAATAAGAAATCTTCAACCTGACTTCACATGAGAGAGACCTGAACATCAACCTCTGCGGGGGAAGTACAATAAGAAATCTTCAACCTGACTTCACATGAGAGAGACCTGAACATCAACCTCTGCGGGGGAAGCGCAATAAGAAATCTTCAACATGACTTCACATGAGAGAGACCTGAACATCAACCTCTGCGTGGGAAGTACAATAAGAAATCTTCAACCTGACTTCACATGAGAGAGACCTGAACGTCAACCTCTGCGGGGGAAGTACAATAAGAAATCTTCAACCTGACTTCAAATAAGAGAGACCTGAACGTCAACCTCTGCGGGGGAAGCGCAATAAGAAATCTTCAACATGACTTCACATAAGAGAGACCTGAACATCAACCTCTGCGGGGGAAGTACAATAAGAAATCTCCAGATGCGATTGCGATGTTAAACAACATCCCTTGGAGCGTATCCTTTTCTGCTGGTAAAAGGAACCCTGCAACAAAATACCAAACTTGGCTTATGCTTCAAATGCATATATTTGAATCTTGCTGTAATGCTCCATACGAAATGGAATGCTACGTATTTGGGAGGATGTCATGCAAAAGATGCTTATGCAATGCAAAAAGGGCATCCTAGCGAAATAAACGCTAAGGACAAAGGCAGCTCCTGGGGTATGGTAAACTGACATGCCATTCTTAACCAAGAGACCCTGATGAGGTATACTTCACCCTACCGGGAAGAAACAAAACCACCCATTCTGTCGGAGACGGATGAAACTCCGAGAGAAAACCCACTCTGTTGGGGAATGTCAGGATCAACAACTTTGTTGGAGATGGACGGAACTCCGAGCGGATACCCATTCAGCTGGGGGAGGGAGATGAATACTGAAGATGGAAACTTCTCCGCTGGGGATGACCAACTGTTTCAAAACTTGGATTTGACGCCTGCCAAAACGATTGGACTTAAGGCCTGCTGGGGATACCACTCACCACCGGACTCTGCTTGGGGATGTTGGTGAGCTTAATCTGCTGCTAGGGAAATAACTTCACCCTCACCCTACTGGGGATGAGATCAAAGCCGTTGTAGTTGAGAATATACTTTCTGACCAACTGAGGAAAGTAAATACCAGGACTCTGTGGGGATAATAACATCTTTGTCCACGAACTTCCTGCGGGAGATACAATAACATCCACCTTAGAGCAATCAACTTCTGAACGCTTGCTGGGGAATAGTAATCCAAACACAACTTCGGTTGAGTATACAATCCTCTGTACTCTGCTGAGGAAGACGATCCTCAACGACCCCGCTTGGGAGAAATGGAGCTGTCAGCATCCATCCTGCTAGGGGATAAACCCACTGTTTCCTGACTAGCTGAGGAAAATGAATGCCCCATACCCTGCGGGGGACACCATCTTTAATCAAAGAAGATGCTCCATTAATCCCTTGCAGTAATAACAACTCCTGGCTACTTGCTGAGGAAAGGTGAGCCAAATCACAACTCTGGCTGGGGGAAAACCTCTTATATCCTGCTGAGGGAGACGATCCTCAACGACTCCGCTTGGGGAATTACTCCTTTGTACTCTTGTTGAGGAAGACGATCCTTGATACTCTTATGGGGAAGAGTAATAAACTGTATGAGGAAGGTCAGACTTCAAAGTTGGAGAGAGCAACTCTACTGGGTAGAGCAGCAAACTGCTGAGGAAAACTAGGCTTCAAAGTTGGAGAGAGCAACTCTGGGGAGGTACACCTGTCATCCTGCAAAACCAACAGAAAGGTTTATGTAAAAATTATTACTTTGATTATCATCATAGTGACTATCGCCTAAGCAATTGCCACTGTTTTCCCACTTGTTTCACGGAGCTCAACATTTTAGCATGTAATGTTTTTATCAAAAATATCGGACATTTTCACAAACAAAAACAGGTAAAGCAAAACAAAAGCTCTTTGACTGAAATGCAAACTTTATTGAATGAATTGGCCTGTAAATAGGCATTTACATCTAGAAGCAATTCCTGAAAAGAGGTAATTGCGCAAAAAGCAAAAGAAAATACAAATGTCGGCAATGTGGGGAACAAACATCCACCATGACTCGACTCAGCTATAACCCATATGACTTGCTTATCCGCAGATACTTTGGCCTTTGAAGATGACTAACTGGACTGATTCCTTTCCTTAGAATTTTCCAAGTGTGAATAGCGATTACAGATCGAACGCGGATCGTAGTCCTTGCTTTTAAATCCCTAACTTTTGCCTGGATCACCCTTTTCGGGTTTTCAATCCAACGGGATACCCATTTTTGCCAAAGTTACCTTTTCAGGTTTTCAACCTTGCGGGTTTATTCTTTTTTCTTTTTTTTTATCCCTAATTTTTGCCCGAACCTTTTCTTTTTATGGTTCGCCAGGATGCCCCATTTTTGCCTGAACCTTCTTTTTATGTTCAGCGGGTCTCTTTTATGCAAAGTATTTTTTGACTACATCCGCGTTCACAGGGGACGTAAAATCTTCGCCATCCATAGTTGAAAGTAATAAGGCTCCACCGGAGAAAACCTGTCTTACTACACATGGCCCTTCGTAATTTGGAGTCCACTTGCCCCTGTGATCTGTTTGAGGAGGAGTGATCCTTTTCAGAACTAATTCACCAGCTTGAAAACACCGAGGACACACTTTCTGATCAAAGGCTTTCTTCATCCCGCTCTGATATAACCGGCCATGCGCAATGGCTTTCAATCTCTTCTCTTCAATGAGGTTCAGTTCATTCAGCCGGGAACACACCCACTCAGCTTCATCAAGCTTCACGTCTGTCAGAATTCTCAAAGAAGGAATCTCAACTTCTAATGGCAGGACTGCTTCCATACCATACACCAGTGAGAAAGGAGTTGCCCCAGTTGATATGCGTACCGAAGTACGATATCCATGCAGAGCGTAAGGCAACATCTCGTGCCAGTCTTTGTATGTCACTACCATCTTCTGCATAATCTTCTTTATGTTCTTATTAGCCGCTTCAACAGCCCCATTCATCTTCGGACGATAGGGAGAAGAATTATGATGTTCGATTTTAAAGCTCTGACATAGCTCCTTCATCATCTTATTGTTCAAATTCGAACCATTATCAGTAATGATTCTCTCCGGGACTCCATACCGGCAGATGATGTCCTTCTTAATAAACCGGGCTACCACCTGTCTGGTGACGTTGGCATACGATGCTGCCTCTACCCACTTCGTGAAATAATCGATGGCAACCAAAATGAAATGATGCCCATTGGAAGCAGTCGGCTCGATCTTTCCAATCGTGTCAATGCCCCACATAGCGAAAGGCCAAGGTGACGACAAAACATTCAGATGAGCAGGCGGTACGTGCACCTTGTCAGCATAAATCTGACATTTATGACATTTCCGGGCGTATTTAAAACAGTCAGACTCCATAGTCATCCAATAATACCCCACTCTCAACTATTTTCTTGCCATAGCATGCCCATTGGCATGAGTACCGAAGGAACCTTCGTGAACTTCTTCCATTAACAGGCCTGCCTCGTGTTCATCAACACAACGTAGCAAGACCATGTCAAAGTTTCTCTTGTACAACACATCATCCTTGTTTAAAAAGAAGTTTCCTGATAACCTCCTCAATGTCTTTTTATCCTAGAAAGATGCCCCAGCTGGGTATTCCTAACTCTTCAAGAAGACTTTGATGTCATGATACCAAGGTTTGCCATCTGATACCCCTTCAACTGCAAATACAAAAACAGGTTGTTCAAGCGCATGATTCTGATTGAAGGAGCTTCATTCCAAAGATTCACTTTATACATTGATGACAACGTTGCCAACGCATCATCCATCTGATTCTCTATCCGGGGAATGTGATGGAAGTCTACTCTATAAAATAAAGGTAACAACCTTCTGGCATAGTTGTTATATGGAACAAGATTTACTTGACGAGTCTCCCATTCACCTATAATCTGATTAACCACCAACCCAGAATCACCATAAACATCGAGGTTCTTGATTCTCAAATCAATTGCTTCTTCTAATCCCATGATGCATGCTTCATACTCTGCCTCATTGTTGGTGCATATGAACGTTAATCGGGCAGTGAAGGGTATATGAGAACCCTGTGGAGTCGTAATGATTGCCCCGATTCCGTTACCATGTGAATTAACAGCTCCATCAAAAACCATCTTCCACTGAGATCCAATCTCAGGTCCTTCATCAGGAAAAGGCTCTTCACAATCCTTCATCTTCAGATACATGATATGCTCATCCGGAAATTCAAACTTCATCGGTTGATAATCCTCAATTGGCTATTCAGCAAGATATTCTGACAAAACACTTCCCTTGATGGCCTTTTGGGAAACATACTGAATATCGTATTCCGTTAGAACCATCTACCAACGAGCTATTCTACCAGAAAGTGCTTGCTTCTCAAACACATACTTAATCGGATCCATCTTCAAAATCAAGAGGTTTGTATGGTTTAACATATACTGCCTCAAACGCTTATCGGCCCAAGCGAGTGCACAACATGTTTTCTCCAGCATCGAGTACCTTGACTCACAATCAGTAAACTTTTTACTCAAGTAGTAGATGGCGTGCTCTTTTCTACCTGACTCGTCTTGTTGACCGAGCACACAACCCATTGAATTCTCAAGAACCATGAGATACATAATCAAAGGCCTTCCTGGCACCGGTGGCATAAGGACCGGAGGTTCCTGCAAGTATTCTTTAATCTTTTCAAACGCCTTTTGACAATTTTCATTCCACCTGACCGCTTGATCTTTTCTTAGCAATTTGAAGATTGGTTCACACGTGGCTGTGAGATGCGAGATGAACCTAGCAATGTAGTTTAATCTCCCCAAGAAACCACGAACCTCTTTTTCTGTTTTCGGCACAGGCATTTCTTGTATGGCTTTTACCTTTGCAGGATCAACCTCAATACCTTTTTCACTAACAATAAACCCCAGCAATTTTCTTGATCTCACCCCGAAGGTGCACTTGTTTGGATTCAACCTTAGTATGAATTTCCTTAATCTTTCAAATAACTTCTGAAGATTCACCAAATGTTCTTCTTCCGTCTGTGACTTCGCAATCATGTCATTAACATAGACTTCAATCGCTTTGTGAATCATATCATGAAAGAGAGTCACCATCGCCCGCTGGTAGGTTGCCCCTGCATTTTTAATCCAAAGGGCATCACTTTGTAGCAGAAAGTTCCCCACGGTGTTATGAATGTTGTCTTCTCCATGTCCTTTGGGGCCATCTTGATTTGGTTATACCCAGAGAAGCCATCCATGAAGGAAAACACAGAATACTGAGCAGTATTGTCGACTAACACGTCAATGTGAGGGAGCGGGAAATCATCCTTTGGGCTTGCTCTGTTCAAATCCCTATAATCAACACACATCCTGACCTTCCCATCCTTCTTAGGTACAAGCACGATGTTAACAACCCATGGAGGATAATTTTTTACGGCAAGAAAACCGACATCTAGCTGTTTCTGAACCTCTTCCTTGAATTTGACAGACATCTCCGGTTTAGTTCTTCTCAACTTCTGCTTGACCGGAGCACAACCTTCTTTAAGTGGTAGCCGGTGTACAACAATATCAGTATCGAGCCCAGGCATGTCTTGGTAAGACCAGGCGAAGATATCCACATACTCTCGGAGCATTTCAATCAATCTTCCCTTGACACTGTCTTCCAATGCAGCCCCTATCCTTACTTCCTTTCTGGCGTCCTCGGTTCCTAGATTCACAATCCCAATTTCCTCCTGATGAGGTAGGATGACTCTCTCCTCTTGCTTCAACAATCTGGCCAACTCTTCGGGCAGTTCACAATCTTCGTCAGTCTCTTCTTCAGCCTGATAGATTGGATTATCAAAGTCATATCGAGCTATAGCTGAGTCATGATCGGTGTCATCTGAACAAAAAGACCTGCATGATTGACGAGGTATGTTTTATTATGTATGCAACAAAAGAAACACATTGCCATTTTGATGTGGGTTTTTAATGCATAAAAATATAAAAACAGAAAGACAGAGATCAAAATATTTGAGTGTGAAAAGTCCTTTATTGATGATAAAGCAAAACATGCAACAGTTAAAAGCCCTACAAACAAAATCACTACGTCTTGGGCAGAACGCAAGATTAACATAATAGGAAAAAAAAGCAATTACTCGAAGCCTGTCACTTGAATGACTCTCTCGGAAGACCAGTTGCACAGACTTTCTCCTCGGACGCAAGGACGGATCCAGCTACCCATGTCACAATCACTGTCCCCTTCTTCCTCAATGGCATTAACCCTGTCGAAGAAAACACCGGCACTAGTGAAACGGACTGGGCCATAGATTTTGGGAGGATCCCCATCTCTCCTGGATGGCTTGTATCCCAATCCATAGGTATCCCTCTTCTCCTGAACTTCAACCACCTGGCCCCACCTCTGTGAGCTACCAGCTTCAACCACAGCCTAAACGAAGACATGGAAACCTCAGGTTGATTTGCCACTGCAGGCTGCTCTATAGCTTCAGACTGGACAACCTCTTCAGAAACCTTCACCTTTTCAAACCCCTGACACAACGTCTCATGGATTTCACCATCCACTTCCACGTATTTGAAGGTTGATAACTGACTAATCATTATGTCTTCTTCTCCGCACACCGTCACTACATGACCATTAACCATGTATTTCAGTTTTTGATGCAAAGTGAAGGTTACAACGCCTGCACCATGGATCCAAGGACGACCCAATAAACAGCTGTACGCTGGCTGAATATCCATAATATAAAACGTTGCATCAAAGATTTCCGGTCCAACCTTGATCGGAAGCACAATCTCACCAAAGATAGATCTCTTCGAGCCATCAAAAGCTCGCACCACCAAGTCGCTTGGTGTACAAATAAGTCCCCTGGTATCTAACTTCATTAGTGCTTTCTTGGGCAATACATTCAACGATGATCCGGTATCAACCAATACATGTGACATCAATGAACCACGACACTCAATCGAAATATGCAGGGCATTGTTATGATTCCTGCCAGCAGAAGTCAAGTCAAGATCTGTAAAACCCAGGCCATTACCCGTATTCACGTGCGCTACAACCCTTTCCAGCTGGTTAACAGAAATCTCTTGAGGAACATATGTTGCATTCAAGACTTTCAGAAGAGCATTCCTGTGAGCCTCAGAACACAATAGCAAAGACAGAATAGAGATCTTGGACGGGGTCTGATGTAACTGGTCCACGATCTTATAATCACTTTTCCGGATGAGTCTCATAAACTCCTCTACATTTTTAGAAAAAGTATCATCAATCGGCTTCACTGTAGAATCAATAACCACTGGAGTCTAAACAGAACCATCCATCGCCTGTTTTCCCCTATCTTGCCTAGAGGTACTGGGTTGATCATTAACAGGAGTAAGCACTCTACCA
Organism: Lathyrus tuberosus; assembly: GCA_022829125.1. Lineage (NCBI taxonomy): Eukaryota > Viridiplantae > Streptophyta > Magnoliopsida > Fabales > Fabaceae > Lathyrus > Lathyrus tuberosus. The sequence goes on along the minus strand of JALAZF010000120.1, from coordinate 13,200,010 downwards.
CTTCTGGTTATAGCATCAGTCTCAACTTTAACCTCTGAACTAGAACTCACTGGTGAAGTATTCATTAATTCCTGCTTTTGTCCATTGACAAACACCTCTGCACCGTAATTCCACAGAATAGCCTTAGAACTTTCATACGGAATGGGTCCAGCCCTTGTGATAATGACTGGAGGTGGCCTGGCCGGACCAGAAATAGTAATTGTTTTGAACGGGATGGTGATAGTAGCAACCTTCTCACTAACAACCTCTTCTTGCTGATTACCTCTGTCAAACTGTAAACAGCCCTCATCAATCAGATTCTGAATACCCATTTTCAGCGAATCACAACCATTAACCTTTGTCAAACAATCAGAGAAGTTCTCACCACAACCCGGATAGACGCCACCTTTCAATAACCTGTTCTTAACCATAGCCAACGGAGTCTTCAGCTCCTCCACATCCATGATCAAATTCAGAGCTTCACATTCCTCAATTATCGCATTCACCCTCGGCCCATTGTGATCAGGCATAGGGTTTTGAATAACATTGGGCCCAGCATTCGAGAAATTAATATCTTTGGAGTCTACAAGATCCTGCACCTTGTGCATGAAGGCTTTACACTTCTCTATAGTATGCCCCAGAGCACCAGAGTGAAAGTCGTAATGTGCGTTAGCGTCATAACTTCGTGGCAATTCCCCTTTTGGTGGAGCCAGGGTACGGAGCTCAACTAAACGCAACTGCAGCAAATGTTGCAATAACTGTGCATACGACATTGGCGGCTGATCAAAGTGCCTATCTACTCTTCTCTTTCTATTCTGATACTGACCCGACTGCCTGTTCTGATTAGCATTATTCCTCTGTTGCTGTGGTGGAGGTAACGTTGTTGGGATAGTTACCGATGCTACTTGTTGATTATTGCTCTGACGCTGTTTCCCTTTTCCCCTGTGAGATGATACAGCGTTGGCCTCTCCCTTCTTCTTATAATTATCAAACAACTTTTTTCCATGTCCGGAGGACGATCCGTCACCACTAGAAACCTTTCCAGCCTTAATTCCGACCTCTATCTTCTGTCCGATAGCAATCACATCTGCAAACTTGCCTAGAGAACAAGGCAACATCTTCTCATAGTAGTGCTTAGGCAGTGTGTCCATAAACATGTCCAACATCTCTTTTTCTAGCATTGGTGGTTGCACCCTAGCCGCCAATTCACGCCACCTTTGCGCGTATTCCTTGAAACTCTCATCACTTTTCTGGGACATGCTCAATAGTTGAGTTCTGTTAGGCGCCATGTCTGTGTTGTACTGGTAATGCTTAATAAAAGCCGCAACTAGCTCTCTCCAGGTACGAACATCTCTACTTTCCAGCCCCATGTACCATTCCAAAGACGCGCCAGACAGGCTATCTTGGAAAAAGTGCATCATTAACTTTTCATCCTTAGCGTGAGCAGCCATCTTCTTGGTATAGGCCTTTATATGAGTTCTCGGGCAGGTAGAACCATTGTACTTCTCCAGTGTAGGAATCTGAATCTTGTGTGGAATGACAACATCAAGGACCAACCCTAGGTCGTCCAAATCTATTCCCAAATCATCCTGTTTCACAACCCTTTTCAATTGGGCCTCAATTAAACGGATTCTCTCATCACTGACCACCGGCAGACCAGCGTCCAAGTTTCTGACTGAAAAGACATCATCATGTTGATCATCAAAACGATGGCCATGGATAGATCGAATAGTACTTCCCTCTCCAACCACCGAAGGAATACCACCCTGTCCACCAGCACCAGGGATAGGAATGTTGATACCAGCACCACCTCCGCCCAGAGGAACAACACGATTAAGAAAACCACCGTGTAAGATACCATTCTCATCAACCTGCGACACCAAAGGCTGAACTAGTGTTCTGAATTCATTCTGACTTTGCACCACACCCTGCATCATCTCCATGAATTGATCGATTAGAGCTTGCATAGCTTCCATGTCTGCCTGAACTTTGTCCATCACTCTACTTTGATTAAGCCTGGTAGAATACCGATGAGTTGGTTGATCAATCCTGACTGACAAAAAGAGAGAGCATAAGAAAACCAGAGAACCTGAGATAACCTGCAATGCAAAAATGATTATGATTATACAAATGCGAATGCAAAATGCAAACAAACATATTTGAACATTTCCAGGACATATCCGCTTTGATTCCATTCCCTGAAACCGGGCAAGGGATTAGACACACTATCGGAAAAATAAATCCGAACCCAGAAATACCACCGGATCAAACCGCAAGAACAATACCCTCTGAAAACCAGAACTGCCAGAGCACAGATAACTAAACCAAATATTCCATTACTGAAAACAAAATAGTTCTTACAGACAGATTCAAGCATAATCAAAGGTGATTTCATCAACAATCCTGATGGTAATCCCGAAAAAAGATAAACAACAAAATCAACTACAAATCAATTCCAAACAAACCAGCTTCAACTTCCTCAAGAAGGTTCACAGTGTCAGGATGTGTAGGTTGCTGCATCAGCCCTTTGATCAACTTGTTCCTCTTTGCAATCTCCTGGTTCAATTTAACAATCTGCTCTTCAGCGTTGTTGTCCTCGCGCTTCGACTTCTTGACCTCGGCTTGTAGCTTGAGCTCTTTAATTTCCTTCTGTGCTTCTTTCCACTTAGCAAAGTAACGATCTTTCCTTGTTTTCACTACTTGAAGCTCTTCTTTCAGCTCTTCATTCTCAATCTTGGCCTCCTTCCACATATCCTGATACGTGGCAAGCTTGTCTTCTGCTTTAGTCAAAAGCTTCTTGTTTTTTCTTTTAGCTCTGCCTGATGATTCAGCACCCATACTGACCTTTTTGAAATGCTGAGCCCTGTCGGCAAAATCCTTCTCTTTTTTCTCTAGATGCGCAGTCATGTCTTGAACTTTCCATTTCAACTCCAAGTTGTCATGTAGAGCACTCTGTAGCTGACTACTCATATCAGTGTTTTCCACCCTCATATCAGATACCAACTTTCGCTGCTTGTCGAATTCTTTAAGTGGTACAGTGAGTCTCTCTTCCACAATCTCTGGATACAAGGGAGGCGCCCGATCAAAAGGCAAATAGAACTCTTCTACCCTCTTTTTCACCCATTCAACATACAGAGCGAAAGCTTGATTATTGGGTTTCCCCAAAATAGTTTTACCTATCTTCTGTCTGCTGAGCCAGGCATGAGAAGCTTCTCGTGCAATAGCCACACCATCAGTCATATGAAAATACAAAGATTCTTCCAAATCTTTTCCAACTGGAGGATCTTTTAGGGCGTATGCAAACCGCCTGATAGCCAAAGACGGTTGTAGTTAATACCTCTTTTTCTTCCGACCAAGGGTACATTAGGATACCTGCCACAGCTATGCAAAATATCAGTCCCCACTAATCCTTTGTCCACCCAAAGAATATCTTTAGCAGCTAAGCCCATCAGACGCTTACTCCACTCTAAAGAAGTCTTTGAATCCACAAAAGCACCAGATTGGGGTAACCGTTTGGCAAACCACTTGTAAAAGAGAGATGCGCAACAACAAACCACCCCACCTCGTCTTTTCTCATTCCTGTTGTATAGAGCATAGTGGAGATCACCTAACAAAGTCGGTACCGGATTCTGAGCTGTAAATATCTGAATAGCATCCATATCGACGAAATCAGACTCATTAGGGAATAACACAATGCCATATATACACAGAGCTAAAATTGCATTGAAAGCCCTCCACCTCTTTTCCTTAGCTTCTTCTTGAGCCCTCTTCACTAAGTACTCCAAGTGATAGCCTCGGGATTTTCCTTTCTTAGAAAAGTCAGCCTCCACTGTAGATATGCTCAAATAAAGAGCCTCAGCCACTGATTGGAAATCACAATCTCCTTGGGAACCACAGAAAGGAACATCTTCTTTGACAGGAATCCTCAAAATGTTGGATTACTCCTCCAGGGTAGGAACCAACACATAATCTGGCATCACAAAGCACCTAAAGGAAGGATCATAAAACTGCATCAAGGTGTGTAGCCCATTGTATTCATATTCACTGAGACTCCGAACCAGGGATAATATCCAACCATACTTCTCTTCCAAGGCTCCCAAAACTTCTGGACCAGCTATACTCTGTAAACTGTTCAACGAGCCAAGAGTGATCTTCGGGAACCTGTAGACGACGATGTTCTTCTTACCCCTCTTAGTGTCCATCCCTATGAATGCCCTCTAACTGGAATCAAAGACTAGATACTACCTAAAAATGCACAAACATGAATGTCAGAAAAATGGAATGCAATGCAGAGCATGGGATCAAGGTATCCACACGAACTGGCTGCACTGTTCTGACTGAACAAATCAAGGCTCTGTACCAAAACTCAGAACAACAACAACCCCAGTGAAAAAAAATAGAAAACCAGGTAGGTTGAAAGTCACGGTCACTTGCAAACCTGCAAACACCCATCCCTCTCACATGTGGGTACTAAGATCCTCAGTATCCCGGGCTCTCAGGTTGAGAAATGATGATACGTTCACCACTTCTGGTTTGGCATCATCACCAATCGAGGAGGCCTCAACTGATTCACAAAAATGAAATATCCTCAGCTTCAGAGGTTTGAGAAGCAATAGCACATTCAGCCTAAAGGATACAATGCTATCGCCAATCAAAGAGGTCGTCCGCTGATTCACTTCAAAAGGGAATCCTATAGCAAGTTCTCAGTATTGGGTCCTCGGACCGAGAATGTGCAATGGGTTTGCCACAGAACGTGGTCTGCCACTGTCACATCCTGGGAGGAGTGCCACTACCGAGTCCTCGGGAATGGTCATTAGAGTCGACAATTCCTCAAGAGAATAACTACTGGCCTGTATCAACATAGAGTAGCAGAAAGCTCCTGATAGAACCTTGTCTGATTGTAGGGATCGTGATCACCCGCACGTGGCCAACACCACGGGAGCGTCACTCCTGCCCACGCTAAAACCTAGGTGTATGCTTGAGCCTGGGTATTGGGCTCATCTCTCAAAACCTACCAACCTGCCAAACAGAAAACCAGCCAGCACATCACAGTAATATCCAATATGACAGTAATAAAACGAAATGCAATGCGATAAAAGCTGTAAATACAGTAAACAAATAAAACAGCAAATACAGTAATATACAACAAAACAAAGTACCACAAAAGAACACCCAATGAAACAAAACAGACAAGCGTTAGGATTGACTCGTTAAAGGGGTAGACCATCAAGAGGTCAATCTGTCCCCAGCAGAGTCGCCAGCTGTTGCTCCCAAAAGATTCACATCCAACGGTACAAACGCGAAAGTGGCGCGGAAAACACAGAGTCGCCAGCAAAGTGTATTTATCCCAATAGAGGGAAAGGAAACACTGCATAAACCTGAAGGAAGGGAAAGAGCATGGTCTCACGACCAAGAGAAACGGGTACGGGAGTCGGTTACGCGAAGGGAAGGTGTTAGCACCCAACACGTCCATTGTACTCGATGGGATCCACGCTTGTCGTCTGCATCAAAAGGGTGTCGTCGTCTGGAGCTCCACTGCTACTGGACCGGAGAAGAAACGAGAACGGAAAGAAACGAAGAAACAAATGTAGGGAAAATAAAAGAAGTGCTCGCATGGGCCCTACCCCACTGCCTACGTATCCCATCGGGAGCATGAGAATCAGAGCGACGTAGTTCCCCTCACTAGAGGTGGATTGTGTTTTTTAGGGAACGGCTTACGTTCTAGCTCAGGTGTTGCAGACTCGCTGAATCGAGTGCGTTACCGTCTTGCAAGAGAACGAGTAGGAGCATGTTCGTACGTTGAGAGTGAGTGAGATGAGAAAAGAATTCCCGAAGGAAAGACGTTATTGTTTGTTTGAAGTTTTTTAAGCAAGAAGTGTTTTTTACAGTTATTTGCAACTTGCATTGAACCAAAGCCTTAAATACAGGAACGAATACTTCGCGCATCGTCCCCAACAGGACGTACACTAGGTATCCTAGAAGAATTAGAAGAAGCCCCTCATTCCCCACTCCCCACATAGAAGGCTCAAGCGCAATACACGTTAACCTTTATTACGTGTTTTCAAGATGTTTTGAGATGAGAAGAGAGATGACACAAAGGAAACTCTAAAGGGAAACTAAGAGTCCTAATGTTATCATGCATGGATGTCCTATGGTTAGTGAGGCTGAGGAGGAACGACTACCTAAAACCTAGTGCTAATCCTACTCCAAGCTTAATAAAAAATTAAGTTGGACTAGGTAGCTCTAAGGGGAAAAGAATCCAAGACTTAATCAAGTCTTGAGACTCAAGGGATGAACAAGAGTGAAAGAGGGGGAAAAGAGAAAGAGAAGGAAGAGATGAGATACAAGAAGTGGCAGCAAGCACATCATATCATAAATGTCCAACTCAAATCGTCAAACAAGTTTCAAAGATCCATGCAAAAGAAATCAAGTAAACATGCAAAGATAAACATGAAGTAAAATGCAAGCATACTTGTATGAAATGCACAATTAAACATACATGAACTTCATATCAAAATTAAATGAGAAAGATAAGATGAATATGAGTGCAAATCAGAACCAAGATCATATTATCATTAACAATTCACACATGCAAAAGGAAATCATATCATGAAGCCTTATGATCCAAAGAAGTCCACAAAAGGAAAAGTAATGATACTAATCATACAATTCAAACAAAATGCATTTAAACATGCTCAAGTGAAATGAAAACCAAGTAGGGAACACAAGAGGCAGTAGCATATGCATCAATGTCATATCAAAACCAAACTCAAGTCATACAAGTCCAAACACCAAGCAACACCTTCAAGACATGCATCCAAGTGACCCACCAATGGAAACTCAAAAGTCCAAACACTTAGCACATACCAAACATGATTCATGAATTGCAAAATTAAGTCTCAAAGGACCTCAACCAGGGGTAAACATCATACCAAAAGATTATGCAAAGAATCACAAAAGAACTCAATCAATTAGGCATGGCAAATCCACTTGTGTAAAGAGATGTCAAGATATAATCATGCATAAATCATTTAAGCACAAATAAGCAAACATATATCAAATCACATTCAAAAATTGTGAATTTTAAACTCAAATGACCTAAGTCAGGAACCAATCACATGTCAAAAGATCTCACAAAAATTCACAAGTTAAGTAACTCAAACAATTAAGCAAAGATCAAGTGAGAAACATGAACCAATATGCAAAAAAAAGGGGGACCAAAATGCAATATGAAAAAGTTATAAAAATTAAACAAAAATGTTTTTATGCACTTCAATATGTTGATGAAATAATACAAAAAGAATGAACTCAAAATGTTTTATATGCTATGAGAAATAAAATCTACAATGCAAAGTATGCACATATGAAGCAATTCAAAAAGAAAATTAATTAAACAATTAATTAAGACACCAAAAATAAAATAAAATAAGAAAATAAAATTTGGAAAAATTTTATAAAATGCTAAACATGCTTCATGATTTTTTTGGTAATTTTTAAATGCATTAAACTATTTTTTAAAAATTAAAATGCAAAACAACAATTAAATGAAAAAAATAAAATAAATGGAACCGGCCAGGGGTGCATTCAGCATGCCAAACACGTTCAAAAATGCAAAAAAGGCCCAAAGGAGGGGTGCAAAGAGCAAAGCCCAATCTGAAAAATCCAATAGCGCATCCAAACAAAACAAAAAAATTCAGTCAACCATCAGACTCAACATCAACCATTAGATCCATCACACGCTCCACAATTAGTCAACACAAGCAATCAGGTAATCAAGATCAACAGCTCAGATTTAAAGCACACCATGAGAAGGGTACACACGCACACACCATACACGATCAGAAATTTAAAAAAAGCACGTGAGCAACACACTTCCATTTTAATGCGTTGGCAACCATTCAACCCTTGGATTCATCCTACGCCTCAGATTAAGTCAACAAAACAAATTTTAATTAAGATGAGTGGTCCAGATTGAGAGTTCATGATAACACACATGGAGTGACAAGCACACAACCAACAAAATAAAATCAGAAATAACAAAATGTGGCAACATGAAGACCATAGGATCAAGCAAATCAATGGATGGGAACTCATCTTCTCCATAAAACCTTCGCCGGACTGAGGAACAAACCAGACGCCGGACATAGGGCTCCGGTCACCCTCTCCGGTGAGCTGCAACAAAGACTTTTTCAGAAATTGCATACGAGTATACCATTTTAATCAGAAAAACATGAGGATCACAAATATCATGCTCATTTCAACAAATAATCACCATACAATGCAAATCGAAGGAAAGAAAGTTTGGATCCAAAACTTAAATCATCAAATACTCTCATGATACACGTCCAAAGTCAAAATAAAATATATCAACATGCTCAGTACACATCACAGATCATTTTGCACATAAGAAAACCAAGTTCTATGAGTATAGATTTCACACCAACCTGAACCTTGAAGAGCTCAAAATACCACAAGAACGCCTTCCAAAAGCTGCATATCAAGTCCTTGGAACCTCTAATTGCAAAATAAATGCAACTAGAGCTTGGAATCGTGCTAGATCTTGAGGTTTGAACTTGGATCCTCTTGAACTGAACTTAATGAAACCCTTGCTCTCAGCTCAAAATGATGGTTGGTTCTTGTTCTACTCTCTTCACTGATCAAGAATGTGGAAAGAAAACTCAAGAAAGCCTTATGGAGAGAGAGAATCGAAGAAGAGAAAATGTGGAGTGAAAAATGGATTCTGAGCCAAAATGAATGCATGACCTAGCAATGAGGGTATGAGTAAGCTTATATACTCTCCATTAGTCCACTGATTGTGATTAGCAAGTGATTAAACCTTTGGTTAATGAGATTGGAGTGATCTTGCAATTTTGCATTTTGAGTGATACACCCTCCTCCACACGTGTTCAAGTCATGAGGAGAGCATGAATCATTCACAAATCTTCTGTTGATCACAAATGAATTGTACTTGGGACTTGCAATGACTTGGTTGGTGAGTTTTTGATCCATTTGCAATTTTGAACTTTGTTGAATAAGTGAAAAATAGGTCATGGAATGAATTGATTCAAAGGCCAAAAATGATCCTCTTGACTTGTATTTTGATGTTGTAATGTGACATGAAGCAATTGGGAACATTACAAGTCCTTTTGAGTGAAAATGCCAATGGTGGAAAATTTGACATATAAGAAATCCATGAAATGTACCTTGCATTGCTTTGACCATAACTAGAGTTCCACAAATGATATGGAGATGTTCTAGTACTTTTTGGAAATGGGAGAGAAATATCTTCAACTTTCATGTTGGAGGAAAATTCATTTGAAGCTTCCTTGATGATGAAAAGTCAAGTTTAATGTAGTGGAAAAATTGCCAAAAATGGAAAGTTCTCATTATAGGTCATTTTCCAAATTTAGTAACTTTTGCACAAACTCTTGATCCTTGATGAATGATGTGAAACTTCACCCTTGAAGACCATATGAGGATGTGAGACCTTGAAAACCATGAAAAGAACCTCAAAATTCCACAGTTGACTTTCTCCTTTATAGTTGACTTTTCTTGGTTCACAAGTAACTGATCCACTGAACATTCTTCACCATGAATTATCAACCAAACCCTCATCTTATGGATACATGTGAGCATATAGACCTCATAACATCATGCTTGAACACACAAAGCTCTCCAAGAAGTCCTCTTGAAACCAAAAACCCTAGTTGGTCCCTCTGATCAGGAGGAAAAGATCCACTTGAAATCCTTTGCCATGCTTGACCTTATGAAGATATGATGAACCCCATGAGCCACCTTGAAGCTTGAGACTTGAGAATATGGACCAAGTATCTTGATCCCATGCTAAGAAACCAATGCTATGCACAATACAAATGCAAGAAATGAAAAGAAACATAAGCCAATTAGTATATAAACAAAAGGGCAAATTTTGAGGTGTTACACACCTATTCAACAAATATGAAATTGTGGACACCGCTTTTCCTCATAAATGTTTTGGCAAGTTTTTCCCTTTCAACATGCTTTTCACCATGTTCATAATAAAGTGATTCTTTCTCTCAAGGATTCCATTTTGTTTAGGCGTATAGGGTGGCACTACCTCATGTACAATGATTTCTTGATCAAAAAATTTCCCAAAGTCATTTGAGACATATTCACCTCCACCATCTGTTTTTAGAGTTTTAATTTTGTGACCACTTTGTCTTTCCACCATGGATTTGAACTTCTTGAATACTTCCAGCACCTCATGTTTTCTTTTGATCAAGTAAGTTCACCATTTTCTGATAAAATTATAAATGAAAGTGAAAAAGTACATATTGCCTCCGATTGAGTCAACATGCATCGGTCCACAAACATCCAAATACATCACCTTAAGATGTCACTTGGTTTTGCATTATGCATCTTTTCTAAAGTTGTCTCGATGTTGCTTGGTCTGCACACACTCTTCACATACTTCAGTTGGCATATTGATAAATGGAAGCCTTATAACCATGTTATTTTTCTACATATGATTGAGGTCCTTCAAATTCAAATGCCCAAGCCTATAGTGTCATGTCCATTCTTCCATACTAGCAGCCGCTACAAGACACCTATGCTCCATTACTTTCAATTCAACTTTGAAAGTTATATTTTGATCCATATTGGTCTTTAGGATCAAACTCTCATTCGCATCCATAACTTTCATCACATTGTTTTCCATGTGAATCTTGTAATTCATTTCAAGCAATTGATCAATGCTTAAAATATTACACTTGATTCCAGGAATATACAACTCATCTTTAATTAAAAAATCCTCACCATTATTCCTCTTGATTAATACATCGCTAATACCATCTACTGCTATTGTAATGTCATCCTCAAATTTCACCTTATTTTTTAATGCTTTGTTGATTTTTAAAAATCAACCATTTCTGTCATCTAAGTTGAACATCCGAAGTCAGAGTATTATTGATCGATGCATTCTGCATCTTCTCGTGTAGTCACCATCCCCTTTTTAACTGATGGTAATCAGTTATATTTTGCTTGTAACCGGTTACAGCTGCCTTTTCTTGTACTATTTTTTACTTCAACAATCACCATCAACAATTTTCTCTCATCATGCTCTTACCTTGCAAAATTTTCTTCATCTTCTTGTGGATTATTCTTGTTGACATTACATTTATGAAGAACAATGTTCAAGCTTTTAACAATTGTAGCATTGAACATATCTCGTATCATCTTTCCTTCTTCCTCTATTGTAGTCACCTTTGTAATTTCTTGATCCACCACTTGTCGTTGCTTTCACCCTTTTGAGATGTTGAATTATTGGAATTTTGGGAGTCCCTTCCACAATTGTTGGGATAATTTCCTCTTCCTCTATTCATGGACCATTTTCCTTTCACCTTTTTATCTTTTTCAATGAAACGGGTCTGGAAAGCAATTTCAGCATTTTCTTTGTCAACATTCCTTTACTCCATTCTCTAATCACGAGCCTCAAGATAACTTTGCAACTCTTCTTTGATCATGGTTGAAATATCCTTGGACTCTTCAATAGCAACAACCGCATTATCTAATCTTAATGTCAAGGATCTAAAATTTTTACCAACCACATACTACTCAGTGATTGTCTCTCCATAAGCTTTCACTTGATCCACCAATCTTGTAATTCTTGTTGTAAATTCACTAATAGTTTCTTTCTTTTCCATCTGAATCAATTCCAACTGCCTTTTGTGAGTTTGTAACCTTATTACATCTGCCTTATCAACTTCTACATAACTTTTCTCCAAGATTTCCCAAACTTGCTTTGAGGATGTGAAGTTACCAACATTCTCAAAGTTATCAACATCAACACATTGATGAATAAGATACAAAGCTTTAAATCTTTCATCTTCTCTTCCTTATGCACAGTTCTTTTTGCAGATGATTCACGTTCTGCAAGTGGATTAATACCATTCTTGACCACTTCAAGAACATCTTGATAACAGAATAATACCTTCATTTGTTTGCAACACTTGTCATAATTATTCGCATCAAGAATTTGGAGATTTGCAGGGATACGTTTATTGGATACGAAAAGCATTTTCACACACTAAATGTTTGATCAAAGAACTAGGTTCTTGATACCAAATGATGGGTCAAAATCCAATCACAAGGTAAAATGATGAACAAGAGAATAATGGAGAGAGTGAGAGAATTAGAATAAATAATGATTGTTCTTTATTGATAACCTAACATATAGGTATATATACAACAATACACAAATGCATAGCTAACCAACTAAAAGAAGAAAAAAAATTTCTAACCATGTAACTAGTTACACCAAACCTGTAACCGGTTATAGGAAATTACTGTCTCAAAAATACTAAAAACTGAAGGGTGGTAACCGATTACACTTTTCCTGTAACCGGTTACAACTTGATTTTGTTTGATTCTTTTGCTGCTGGAAAGGCTGGTAACTAGTTACACCCCAGCTGTAACTGGTTACACCAACTTGAATTACATTTTTTTCACAACAAATAAAGCCATCGTAGGTGAGTTTATTGTCTAAGATTAAGTCCCTTTTTTGTTTGTTTGAAGTTTGTACCTATTCACATTGATCTCTTTTTCCTTATGTGAGACAAAATCCATTAATTCCTTTTACTCTCCATGATGGACTATAATAACCAAATATTCAATTTGTATTGTATTCAGGAGACATGTCTAAACGTTAGCGTCACGCGATAAATGACCATTAAAGTGCCCATAAAACTGTATCTTTGATGACTCGTCTTTGGGGCTTCCTAAATAACACAAATGCTAGCTAAGGGTCTAAACCCATTTCAAGCTTAGACCTGACACATTATCCTCATACCATCTCGCCAATTTCCAAGATGTACACAGTCTCCAATCATAAGGTTTGGTGAGGTAAAGTTCTTAAGGATACAACGGTCGGACTAATCCAATTATATACATTGTCCAAGTTCCATCATTTCTCCTCAGTAATAATCATTGCTCCTACTACTAAGATTTTTGGCCCTTCCTCTAGGAGACCCTTGGTGTTACTAAAACTTGGCTTAAATAATGTTTTTTCTTTTTTTTAGTCCTCTAATCTTGGACAAGAGATCCTACTTTGATCACATGATATATGTGTTCCATATTTATTAGACAAGTGATCCTACTTTGATCATGGAATATGATCAAAACAAATTTAGTGCCACTGAGAGAGAGGCGGTTGAATTTTTGGAACAATTTAACACTATATGGGTGCAAGACTTGCTTAAGTACGAATGTGGCATGGATAAATTGGTCGATTTTCTTGGTATAGTGACTCTCATGAAATCTTGTCTTCAATTTTATCTATACTTGACTCCTTACTCTACTCCTTATTGTAAGTGCGTGAAAAATGACTTACGCCAAAGTGGCAGAGAAAAAAACCCGTTGCCTCAAGCAAAAGTATGTCATGGAGAAAGTCCAACTTATGCATCATAGTGATCCCATTGGCGTTCAAAATTGAATTAAAAAAATAGGACAAATGTGGTGGGTGTCCTCATTTCTAGCCAAATTGCTCCTAGGACCTCCAAATCCCCCTGCGAAAAAGAATAAGGAAGATACTGGAAAGTCTGTTCTTTGTGCTGCGACTCCGGTCCATATCGATCTAGAGGCACCCAGTTTGTTTAGGGTAAAAGGGGGGAGCAAGAGGTCCTCCCCCAAAGGTGATAAAGATTATAGGATTAAACAAAAAAGAAAACTAGTCATTAACCTAAATTATGCTAACATCAAGAGTCTCCTAGAAGAAGGGCCAAAAAGTCTAGTAGTAAGAGCAATGATGATTGAGGAATTACAAGTCCCAATAAAAATAATCATGAGGAATTTAAAAACCCTTTCTAAGGCATAGAAGTCCAAGAGTCCAACTACGGACTTGTATCTTCAAAAAACTACCATGTCGCCCACGAAGGCCCCATGAATAGAGAGTTAAACCAGAGGCTCTCATGATAGAATTTGACCTCCCACCTACACTGTGCCTCATCATAACATAGGAAACAAAGACAACAAACCTAACTATTAAAACCAGTTAGAATACCCCAACTTACTCCCTACCATTTAACTCATGGAATCGATAATCCTTTTGGGTCTTGCTCTTGATGGCTTCTAATAAAACGTGCTTCCATCAAAATTTTCAAATCAACTTCCACCAAAATTTTCGACTCTTATTCGCAGCTTCACTTTGAGCTTCCTTCCTCTCCCTAAATGTGAAAGGACGCCCAAGATGAGTGAGCTGTGAATCTTAGATACTCTGATGTGATAGAACAAAACTAGAACACAGAAAGATATCGTGCAATCATATTAGATAAAATGCATCCCTTTGATAAGACGTGAATAAAAAGTCACAGGGATTTTAGAAGTAGCCCTCAACAACAACTCAAATCCTTTCTTATCCATACTAAAATGCTTTGTTCATTTTAGTGTGAACCTTTATTATTTTGTTTGCTAATGCATTTTTTTATATAAAAACACATACCAAAGTAGAAGAAAGGATGGGGGGAGCAGGAGGTCCTCCCCCAAAGGCGATGAAGATTAGAAGATTAAACAAAAAATAAAATCACTATTTAAGCCAAAGTATAGTAACACCTAGAGTCTCCTAGATAAAGGGCCAAAAAGCCAAAAAGTAAGAGAAATGATGATTACCGAGGCACTACAAGTCCCAATAAAAATAATCACGAGGCATTAAAAAACATCCTGAAGCATAGAAGTCCAAGGGACCAATGACGCACTCATATCTTCTAAAAACAAGCATGTCGCCCATAAAGGCCCCATGAATGGAGAGTTAAAACAGAGGACCTCATGATAGACTTCGACCTCCTACCTACGGTGCGCCTCATAATAACACAGGAAACTAAGAAAACAAACTTATTTATTAAAACTCGACAAAATACCCCAACATACTCCCTACCATTCAACTTTCATATGTTCGATAACACTTTTGGGCTTTTCTCTTGATGACTCCTAATAAAACGTGCTTCCATCCAAATTTGCAACTCAACTTCCACCAAAATTGTCGAATCCTATCTGCAACTCCATTTCGAGCTTCCTTCCTCACCCTAACTGTGAAAGGCCCCCCAAGATAAATGAGTTGTGAATCTCAGATACTCTGATGTGATAGAGCCAAACTAGAACACTGAAAAATATTATTCAATTATATTAAATAAAATGCATCCCTTTGATAAGACTTGAATAAAAAGTCAAAGGGAGTTTAAATGTAGCCCTTAACCACAACTCTAATCCTTTCCTATCTATACTTAAATGCCTGTTGTTGTAACCTGAAATTTGACTTCCCCTTTTGCTTTTTAGCATGAGAGTGTGCACCTGCATTCCTAGCATACACATTGGCATTCTTTATATGTGGTTTTGTTGCAGGCATATCCAAAATTTCAGAAAGTTTTAAAGCTATAATTAGTTACATCCCCTCTAAGTAGTCAAAGCCTCGATACAGGCCAAACAGATGGATTTCTATGCGTATATATCAAATTACAAGGATGGAAGGCGGAACCACGGTCAAAGCGCTCCATTGCAAGCCAAAAAAGTGGATTTTTGCCCGTGGTAACCGGTTACCAGATTTGGGGTAACCAGTTACAACATCAGTTTTCAGCCTAGGAAGGCCTTTGTGCGTGCCTGTAACCGATTACCATAATGCCTGTAACCGGTTACAGCTACGAATTCTACAATTTTTCAGCATTTCCTTCATGCTGCAGTAGCTCTCATCTCATTCTTTTGGTCTACATTGTTCTAACATTGTGTGGAATATTCTAAACACTTCAAGATATCACTTGCATTTGCTCCAATACATCACCAACAATAAAACTCATCATCCACCCTCATTTCCACTCATGTGAACCATTTGATCTTAGAGCTACATTGGGATTCGCCAACTAAGTTAATAAATAGCTAACCGAGTTAGACTCCAACTCAGTGAGTTGAGTATAACTAACTTCAAACCAAATGCCATACCACCCTTAGCTAACTCCAAACCAAGTTCCAAGCTGTCATACCCCAAATTTTGACCACTAAGATTTCCCATCATTGTGAAAATCATCATCACAATATGGATGAACCATCTTACCTCATCAGTCTCCCCAAAGATGGGTGAGCATCCACTACAATCAAAATTAGGGTTTCAAGCCCTCTCAGAGTTCTTAGATAAAGGATCAATCAAGAAATGACATGATTTTCAACTTGTATAGCCCCTCAAATATCCACAAGGGATCAAGAGGACTCCCACTTCAAGGATTAAGCACAAGGTTGCTCCCTTCCAGGTGGATCAAGCCTCAAGATCGCCAGTGTAACCATATTAGGGTTTGGTCGACCAAGGCCTCCAGATGAAAACTTTACTTTGGGCATGAGCCAATGATTCAAAGCATATCCTAAAATACTCCATGGAACTTCATGGGCCCAAGCATCAAGTCAATTTGGCCTCAGGGGATGCATACATCAAAAATCAGGAATTAGGGTTTCTGGACCTAATTCACCCCTAAGTTGACTTTTGGGACAGATCATGAGCCAAGACCTCAAGACAGGATTTGAGGGTCTCCAACATACCATATTGATCCATTTGTAACAATGGATTGATCCAGGAAGTTTGAGCAGCAAGTCTCAATTTCATCAGTACCACAGTTAGGGTTTTGTGAGAAAAGTCAACTGTATCTTTGACTTTTGACCAGGACATGCTCCCAAACCCTAGGACATGGTTCAATATACCCTATAACACCCATGGAACATGTCCATCAAGTTTGGTTTAGGTCAAGGACATGATTTCCTAAAGGATCGCACAGTTTGGAATTCATCTGATAAAAAGTCAACTGTGCACAAAAGTCAACTTTGACTTTTTGAGATTTTTCACAAAGATGGTTTTTTAACCCTAAAAGGATGTTAATGTATGATTTGAATCATCATTCATCAAGAAAAATCAAGAAAAGTGGGATAACTTGTAAAAGGGGCAGCCATAAAAACTTAGAAAATTTTCTAAGTTATGAACAAAGTGGCAAGGGTACCAACTTTGGAGGATCATAACTCCTAAACCACAAAGCCATTTTTCCTCATCCAAAGCTTGATTTGTAGATCTCACTACCCTCTACAAAAGCTTAAAACTGACCTCCCTCCAAATTCCTCATGGATTTTGAGTTATGGAATGATCAAAATCACAAAAAGTGAAAATGTCACTTTTTTCCAACACTTATTGAAATTTTCACTAAGTCAGAATCTGTCTTCACTTTTTTCCAAATGTAGAAGGATTTTTCACTTGGATCCAAAAGGTATCAAAACCAAATATGATCAAACAGTTGTTGTATCATATGAGGGCTTTCCAAAATGGCCAAGAACATCACCAAATTCCACTTGGGCCAAGAGATATGATAATGGCAATATGCCTTGCTGAAAACTGCCAAGGCTAGGCCGAATTTTGCATTTTTGCTCAATTTGGCAAAATCAGATAATTCCAAGCCTTGTCATCACTTTGGACACATCTGAGGATCAAATCTAAAGGGGACAAACACTGAGCCAAGCCTCCAAAGTCCTTGGAACAAGAAGTAGCATGCCAAACCTAGAATTGCCTAAAAGAGGGACAAGACTCCAATTTTGGATTGGAGCATTCAATGCATACACCAAGGTGGCATGGACTGAGCCATTTGCAACTGAATTCAGTCAAGACTTATCCAAGACCAAGGGAACCACAGCCCTGTGCCCTAACCTCTAGTCAATGGCTAGAGGAGACTTGGATTCCAAAGTACAACCATTGACCAAACCTCTGCTGCAATTTCCATTCACTATTGATCCCAAAACAAACTTGCTCTACTATAAATAGAGCTCATTTGTGCTCAGTTTGAGTACACCAAAGCCATCAAATAGATGCTTTCCTCAAAATCTCCTTCTTCACTCCAAAATTGCCTTCCAAAGCAAGTCACTATCGGGTTTTGAGTTTGAGAGCAATTCCAATCAAACCAATCACACACACACCTCATAAACATCACATAGAAGTGATCCAAACACTCACATAACATCTGAAACACCAAAATAACAAAGTCACCAGCCAATTGCTCAAGCCTTTGACAGATTTGCAGTTGGGGTACCATCTCAAGTTCCAGATCATTTCAATCCATTCCAAGCATCCAGACACACTCCATAGCACATAGGGAAGCTGTCCATAACCTTGGAACCAAGCTGTAACACCTCTAACACAAAACACGATCACCAACTGCAAGTGGTAAGCATGAACTCTTCTAACTCTATGATCCATGCAATTTTTGCTGCACAATAGTTTGGCCATATGTTCATAATCATGCATGGAGTGTTTTCCCTCAATCAATTGCATTGTTTGAATCATGTATGGAATTTCTGAACCTTCATGCAGAATTTAGGGTTCTTGAGGTTTCTCTTTGATTTCTTATTCCATGCTTAAAATAAATGAAATTAAAGACCATAGACATGATCGTGAGGTTGAAACGAGTAAATTGATTGTAGATTGCATGATATAATCAAGTATTCAGTGAGATTGGATAGAAAATGCAAATCTGCAGAAACAGAGGAAGGGCGCGTGTTCTTGCCATGTTCTTGGCGCCTTTTTTCAAATATTTGAATATTTGAATTTTGTGATTTTATTTAATTGATTCAAAAATTAATTTCTCTCTGAGTTTTAATGATTTTGAGTTGATTCTTTTTATAATAATTCACAAAAATGTTAAAATATTTTATTTTACCAAAAAATCCCAAAAATATTATTTATTTCATATAATTTATATTTTTGCCAAGAATTAATATTTTAATTGTTTTTGACATTTAAAATATTTTTTCCTTCTTGATTTTGCAAATTTTTATGATTTCTAATCATTTTGTAGGTCAAAACATGATTTTTGAAACATTAATCTAAGATCACAATTTGTTTTCCACATGTTAAACAATTTTGATCATTTTAATTGAATTTTTTATTCAATTAAAATATATTTTGGAAACAAATTAGGGTTTTGATTAATTCAACCCTCATCAAATAATTTCAAACACTTTTGGGCCTCTAATAGAGTGTAAGACCCAATCCTTTGTAAATACAAACCCATTTTGGGCCTCACTTATTGTATAAGTCCCGTTGTATTTCAAAAAAGTTCAACGCGATCATCGTCCATTGAAAATCAAATTTTGGGCCTCTCCTCGAGATATAAGACCCATTCAAAATCTTTAGGGCCTCTATTAGAGTGTAAGACCCAGCCCCCTTTGAAAACCAAACCATTTTGGGCCTCAATGCATTGTATAAGACCCACCGCGTTTTCAAAAATCTCGGCGCGATCGCCATTTTCAAACAAAATCTTTTGGGCCTCTCCTTGAGCTGTAAGCCCCACCACTTGTACAAAAATAAATCTTTTGGGCCTCTTGAGAGAGTATAAGACCCATCCACTTGTACAGAAAATTTCTTGGGCCTCAGTCACTTGTATAAGTCCCTCTGTACAAAACGACAGTGTGATCACTGATAAACCTTGGGCCTCTCCTTGAGCTGTAAGCCCCAACACCTTTTCAAAATAATTTCTCCTTTAATTTTGAATATACTGTTGTTTTCAATCTTTCTTTGTTGAACAACTAACCAAACAGTATAGAAGCTCTACAACCGAGTAAGTGTTTATATGCTTTCTTTACCCGCTTTCATATACATATAACTGTATTATGGGGCTGTTTCACTGTAAGTCTTCTTTCATAAACTCATATCAACTGTGTAATACTAGTATAGATATTTAGAGTTTCCCCGGCAACTACGTCTAGCACTAAGCCCTGTTGGTCACTCTTAAATAGACAAAACTAGATCCCCCATAGGATTACCAGACACAGTCTTCCCTCCTCTTGGGGTTAAACAATATGGAGACGTGAAAGACAGCATTCTCGGTGAACCCTTTCTTAGACTGTCACTCTTAGAAATTGTCAAAGAAACTCTACTCCCCAGAGATGATATTTTCTCCGTGAATGGCATCTCTTGAGTTTCTTCCAAATTCTCGGACTTTCCTGGCTTGATCTATTCTCTGTGAATAGTCTGTCTTGAATTTCTCGGGGTTTGGGGACCCACAGGCTTCCTAAAAGCATCCCCGCCTCCTCTTGGGCGTTGTACAAGGACCCGTCGGCTTCTTAGAAGTTTTCACAGTGTCCTCTTATGCTTCGTATAATGATTCTTTCTCCGGGAAGATAGCCTCCTCTTGGACCTAGTACAAATTGTCCCTCAGCTTCTCAAAAGTTTCCAGCCTCCTCTCGGGCTTCGTACAAATTGTCCCGACGACCTCCTAGAGGTATAAGAATAGAAATTAGTCATCTTAATAGAACAGTCTTTCAAAGAGTCTAGATCTTTCTACCGTGAACGTACTACTACTGTTTCTTTAAGCATAGTACAAAAGATAAAACTCTAGACTTGGACAGTCTAATCTCCTTGAGTCTCGAAGGCATTCTCAAGTAGGTAAAAACACCAGTAGACTCGGACAGTCTCTAATACCCTCTGGATTCCCCATTTCCTTAAAGAACAGGAAATAACCCTGATCCTTTGATCGATCCCAAAGCATAGACTTACCTTTAATCAGTCTCTTTATAAGAACTGATTTTCTCTTTTAACCCACCTACTGGACCTGTCACTCAACTGAAACAACAATCCTTTTAGCCTCTATCTCGGGCTTCGTACGAGATACAAATCACTCTCTTGTTGAGTATAAAGCACTCTCTTGTTGATTCAACCTTTAGCCTCTATCTCGGGCTTCGTACGGGATACAAAAAAGACTATCTTTTTGAGTCAATCTCTCCTTTAGCCTCTATCTCGGGCTTCATACGGGATACAAAAAGACTCTCTTGTTGAGTCAATCTCTCTTTTAGCCTCCATCTCGGGCTTCGTACGAGATACAAAACCACTCTCTTGTTGAGTATAAAGCACTCTCTTGTTGAGTCAAACCCTTTTAGCCTCTCTCTTGGGCTTCGTACGAGACACATAAAAACACCCTCTTGTTGGGCCAATAGCCTCCTCTTAGGCTTTGTATAAGAAAAACCCCGGTTGAGTCAATCAACCTTTTAGCATCAAAACTGTGCCTCGTTCACAGGATGCAAACATCAACAACTCCTTTCATCTAATCACTATAAGCGACAAGCCTCTGGATTATTTACATCCACGTCACTGTCCCTCTTTTAGCATGAGAAATTCCTAAGGAAATATAGCATTGCTCTACACTGAGTTAAAGTCTTCTCCTTCAGGTTAAAACCCCCTATAAAGGAAATTATGGCATAGCTAGGATTCAGATATCCCGGTTAAAGTAATCCTCCTTTATAGTCAGTCACCCAACAGTTGTGATAAACAGACCCCCTTTAGAGATGACAAATTCTCTCTAAAGACAACACCATTTTAGCTTCACATCTTGGGCTTTGAACAAGATATAAACCAAACCACCTTTTCACCTTCACGTCTTGGGCTTTGAACAAGACACCAAAACACCATTTCCTCCCATAGAATAGGAGGAACTACGATCGCTCTGATTTCCCTGTTTCGATAAACGGGAATACGTAGGCATAAGATTGAAAGAAAAATCTTAGCGAGCACACTAATCCAAAGTCCCAAATCCCATACCTTCACATATCAATTGAAAAACATCAATCTTAAACTCCCACCAATCGCCCAGGCACTATTTTAACAAAATAACCTAAGAGAGACCCACAATCTTTGTAGCATCTGTAAACCAACAGTCATCTGTTTAAACTCAGTATGCAAGCAGGGTTAATTAGAGACATCTATTTCCCTTCCTTCATCAGCTTAAATAGGATAAAAAATGAATTAAACTGTAGTACCCCAAAAGCGATAGTGCTTCGCAACCACGTCCAAAAATTTGCGCTACATAAGCCTCCACTCACTCCAAGCCTATGCACTATTTAAACAAACTCCTCCCTTTGATTCAAGGGGGACTTTCATTTTTCACCAAATTCTCTCATTGTGCTCTGAATATTCACTCTCACTCTCTGAATTTTCTCAAGCACTCTTTCTCTTCTTCTTCCATAACCTCACAAAAGCTCATTCACCATTAAAGCTTAGCAAGCTTTGCATTGAAACTTGCTAATCTTTGATCTAGACCTCCATTCCACTACATATCTTCTTTGAATTTTGCAGCAACATCAACTTTTACTTTATTTCAAGCTTTGAAAGTTGATCATTGCAAGAGTTTTAGTGAAAATTCAGATTTGAAGAATTTATCACATTTTCTTTGGTTCTCGCTACGGATTGCTAAGGATATTTAGATTCTCTGGTTTTCTTAGCTTCTTTGCATCACATTTCGTGCACAATAATCACCAAGGCAAACCGCAGCCTTGTAGGTTGGTGCATTTCTGCTTAATTTACCGTTTTCGAACTATTTTGCATTTTCGTAATGTAGCGCTTAATTGCTTTTCCGCTATTTGAACGATTTCTTTACGTGCTTGATTTTATTGATCCCTAATTGCTTTGAATTAACATAACTTTTGCATCTACTTCTATGCTATGATACACCGTGATTACATGCAATAAGTGATTCTGAAAAGTGCTTCTGAACTATTGTTTTTTGCTATTTTCGCAGGTGTAACCGATTACGCCCCTGCCCTAGGAGGCATTTTCATGCACTGGTAACCGGTTACCGTTATTCCTGTAACTTGTTACACCTGCGTTTTTTGCCAAAAACTTGTTGTTTGGGGCTGTTTTGCATGCTTTATTCATCTACTTCCCCATGCTTGCTCATATTGATGTACATGCTACTGTTTTAGCTCATCACATGCTTGTAATAATTTTTGCTTGATTAATTGCATGATTTCCTTCGATTATTTCGCGATTTTATCACATGTTTGAGGCATTTTTGCTCATTGTTGCTTACATTTTGATATGAACAAATGCATGCTAATATGTCTTGTTAATGATTTGCAATATGTCTTGATGCATTAGATTTGTTATTACTTGAGCAAATTCAATCATGTTCAACATTATTCCCACACTTGCTTTGATAATCTTTCGACTTGTTTAAAAGATTATTGGCAATTTTCTCCCTTTAATTAGTTGATTGAAACTTTGTTACGATTAATTAATTGTCCCCTACTCTTCTCTTTAGGATTTCCTTAGAGCCTCTCTCTCTAGATCCTGTTTGGAGCCGGATGTCTGCACAACAAGATAGAGCACTGTACAAATTGCGTTGTTACTCTGTCGGTTTTAGTTTTCGCACTATGCTTTGAGTGCTAGAGAAGGGATGAGATTGGAGAATTCCTATACTCATTCTGGTTATTTTGGGTAAGGGATGAATTACCCTGTGCCTGAATAATCATCTCTATCTCCAGACTGTAGTGTCTCCTAATCTTCAGCAGAGTCGATCCTTGTACACTCATTCTTGATACCATCTCTCGTTGGGTTAATCACCTCTTGGTTCTTCACCCTTTTTTTTGGTTAATCACAGTTCGTCTGTTAAAACCAATCTTGCTTTCTTTGGGTTCATCACCTATTCTTTTGGTTGATCATAGTCTGTCTGTTAAAACCAATCTTTCTTTCTTTGGGTTAATCACCTCTTGGCTCATTACCCGTTCTTTGGTTGATCACAACCCGTCTGTTAAAACCAATCTATCATTGGGTTAATCACCTCTTGGTTAATCACCCGTTCTTTTGGTTAATCACAGTCCGTTTGTTAAAACCAATCGATCTTTTTGGGTTCATAACCTTCTTTTGGTTCAATACCCTTTTCCTCGGTTAATTATTGCCCGTCAGTGAATATATCGAGTCCCTTTGGGTTCGTAACCTTCTTTTGGTTCAATACCCTTTGCTTCGGTTAATGACAACCTGTCAATTAATATACCGAACCCCTTTTGGGTTAGCAACATTCGCTTGGTTCTACACCCTTTATTTTGGTTGATCACAGTCCGTATGTTAAAACCAACTTCTCCTCTCCTTGATTGGGTTAATCACCTTTTGGTTAAACACCCATTCTTCTGGTTAATCATCGTCCGTCGATTAAAAACCAATATCTTCCTTTCCTTGGTTAGACATAGTCCGTCTGTTGACATACTGTGTTTCTGTTTGGGTTAGCAACCTCCTCTTGGTTCAACACTTGTTTCTTTGGTTAATCACAGTCTGTCTGTTAAAACCAACCTCCCTTCTTCTTGTTGGGTTAATCACCTCTTGGTTCAACACCCTCTTCTTTTGGTTAATCACAGTCTGGCTGTTAAAACCAATTTCATTTTTTCCCCTTAGAGTCATAATCTTCTCTTTCTTCGGTTAACCCCTGTTTAACAAGTTAACATACCGAATCCCCAGCAGGTCCAACACCTTGTCTCAATTCAACACCCTTGCTCTTACTCCTTACTTCTTTATCTGTATCTCTTGGTTTTGACACCACTTCCATGCTCTCTTGGTTTCGACACCATTCCTTTGCTTTTTGCTCTTGGTTTTGACACCATTTCCATTTCTTTCTCCGTCTTTGTTCCCCGAACTACCGAGCTCTGACTTCCTCATTGCACTGTAAGGATACGTAGGCATGAGATTGCGAGATCTTGGCGAGCACCCTTCTTCCACAACCTTTTTCCTCTTTTCTTCTTTTCTTCCCTGGTTCCATGAACTACGAAGCTCTGAATTCCTCATTGCACTATGAGGATATGTAGGCACGAGGGCCCCAATCCTCCGCGAGCACTCTTTTTTTTTCTTTTTTCCTTCCCTCCTTAGCAAGAAGCCTTTAGATAGATAACCCATCCAACCTATAAGCAAGCAGAATGGTTCCCGCCGAGTATGACGTATGCGTGGGGTGCTAATACCTTCCTCTCACATAACCGACACCCTTACCCACTTCTCTTCCCCTTGGGTTTTATCGATATTTTCCCTGTCCTTTGGGACTAAATAAAGTTCGGTGGTGACTCTGTTGTATCTTTGAGTGTGCGATTCACTCAGGTATAATCCTGGTAGCTTCAGTTGGAGACTCTACTGGGGAGTCCTTGCTCTTGCAAGTTGGAGCCTTGGCTAGTTTTGTTTGTTTTCCTTGTTTGTTTGGGTGTTTATCTTTATGCTTTATTTGCTTTATCTTTATATTATTTAATGCATTATTTATTGCTTTAAATATTCATATGCTGCATACTATGGATATCTGCTATATTTTCTGTTGTTGTTGGGATGGGTTGATGTTACTTGAGAGATAAGCTCTATACCCGGGCTTAAGCATACACCTAGGATAGAATCGTTGATATTCGTGTTTCCCGCGTTTCGCGCGTTGGGTTGTCACGAGAGCCACACCCAGACTAGTTTCACTTAAGAATACTTTTGTCCTGTGAGAATTCGCTACGGCAAGGTATTTTCACTTGATTCCATGACTCTGGGAGACCTTCTAGAGACCACATTTGGAAGACTAGAATACACCTGTGATGGGATATTGGGTTTATGCAGAAAACCAAGACTCTTCATACCTTTTGTTCTCTTGTACACGTCAGACTTTTGTGCCTACACAAAATTGTATGCAGATTATCTAGATTATGTAGATTGTTCAGATTGTGTTGCCTGCTTGATCTGTGATTCCATATCATTTCATCATGTCAAATTAATTTTTGCATATGCATTAAAAAATAATTTTGCATGCATTGCATTCATTCTTGCACACATATGCATGTCCCTCATCCAGAAAAACAAAATGCTTACATCGTCCATCTCAGCCTTGTAGCAAGACGACGACTCGACATCGCTATTTCACTCGATCAAGAAAGTCTAAGATCATGGCTGACTATGAACTTGAGAATGCTGCTTATAAGGAAACCTTGGCTCAGTTTCAAGGTAGGATGGATCAGTTCCAGACTAACATGGATGTTATCATGGAGTTCCTTCAAGTTCAGAAGGACGTCGTTGCTGCCGCTACTATTGTTACAACCGCCACTGATGCAATTGTTATCACTCCTGTTGTTACTTCTTCTCCTGCTGTTGTTGAAGTGCCAATTGAGACTGTGATTCAACCAATTGTCAATCTACGATGCTCTCAGCCTCGTCTGAATAGGCTTCTTGCTGCCTATCCATGGGGAATGCCACTGAATTTCGCTCCTCAGATTGCCAACGGTGGTGTTTTTGTGCCTTATCAACCTTTTGCCATGCCTGTGCCTAATGGGAATTCGGCTGCTTACCCATGGGGCATGCCTACTCCGCTTCCACCTCCTATGGAAAACAATGACGATCATGAGATTCCTCAAGAACAGACTCGCCAGACTCTTGTGCCAACTGATGTTGAGACTCCCGATGAGGATGAGTATGTGTACAAAGGGCCTCTTATTCGTGTTCCGGTTTCATCTCAATCTACTCAAACCGATATTCAAAATGCCCATTCTAGAATGTCCTACCCTGGGGCAACTTCCGCTGTTATGGTACCTCCTCTTGGTTATCTGTATGGTTTTAAGACGGGTCATACTTATGGTAATATGGTTAATTCTGGGTTGGTATATCTGTCTCAGTTTTCTTCCCCTAAAGTACTTGCTCCAGCCGCGTCTTAGCTCCCGAATCCTCAGATTCTTGTCAGACCTGCTGATCAGAACAAACCTGTAGACTACAAACTATTAGAGTGGAGAATCAGAGCTATTGAAGGATTTTCTGCTTTTCGCATGGATGCCAAAGACTTGTGTTTGGTTCCGAATGTTATACTGCCACAAAATTTCAAGATTCATGAGTTGCCAAAGTACAAAGGGCTGAGTTGTCCTCAAAGTCACGTGACTATGTACTGCAGAAAGATGGTATCCGATATTGACAACGATGAATTTCTAGTTCATTGTTTCTAAGATAGCATGTCTGGAGCTTCATTAGACTGGTATATGAGTTTAGAGCGCAACAAGATCCGTTCCTGAAGAGAATTGTCCGAAGCTTTCTTGAAATAATACAAGTATAATCTTGATTTGGCTTCTACCAGGTTGCAATTGCAGAATCGATCTCAACGTACAAGTGAAACCTTCAAAGAATATGCGCAAAGGTGGCGCGAAATGGCCTCTCGTGTTCGACCTGCTCTCTCTGACACAGAGTTGGTTGACATCTTCATGGGGACATTACAAGGGTCGTATTACAAGAACATGGTGTGAATTTCATCTTTGAACTTTACTGATATTATGACTATTGGTGAAAGAATTGAAAATGGGCTGAAGATCGAAAATATTTCTGGTACCGCTACTCAGCAGCCAACCAACAAGAAACCTCAGAGCAGCCATTCGAAGAAGAAAGAGGGTGAGGTTCCTATGGCTCCCATGCCATATTATCCTTACCCTTATGTTGCTGCTGCCAAATATCAACAACCACCATATCAATATCATCCACAACAACAGGCTCAGAATTCTCAGAATCAACAGCCACAACGTCAACAATCTCAGCAAAATAACCGAAATAAAAAAAAATCAGAACATACAGAATAACAACAATCAGAGAAATCGTAAGCGTCCAAACTTTGATAAAATTCTCGTGACGTACACATAATTGTTTCCTTATGTTGTTCATCAAGGGGCAATCGTTCCAAAATAGATCGCACCTGCAATTCCTCCTTATGGCCCGAAACATAACCCTAATGCCTCATGTGCTTACCACTCTAGGAACATAGGACAAGCTACTAAAGATTGTATTATTTTCAAGACCAAAGTTCAATAGCTAATTGATCAAAAGATTTTGACCTTTGTTGAAGAGCGTCCCAATGTACAGACTAATCCTTTGCCTATTCATGGTTGACCTGGGGTTAACATGGTTGAAGATAATCAAGGGGCTGAGCTGATCATGGATGTCGATGAAGTAAAAGCTCTGATGACTATTGTGTTTAAGAAATTGAATGAATAGGGAATTCTAAAGGGTCTCCATGAAGAGTGTGTTATCTGTACATACAATCCTAATCAGTGCCAAAGATTGAAAGGTTGTATACAGATTCTCATAAACAGGGGTGTGGTCCAGTTTGCTAGGTCCAAATCTGTTGAGAAGGTAGCTGCTATTGAATCGTTCATAATTATGTACAGAAAAGTTATTGTGGAAGCTCCAAAGAAGAAAATTCAGCATATCATTGTTTGTGTTCCCATGCCATTCCCTTATTAGAGTTCAAAAGAGGTGCCATGGAAATATGATTCCACCGTGTATTCAGGGGGTCGCGAAATATGGTTTTCAAAATCTGAGATTGTGAATATAACTGCTGCTGGAGGCATGACTCATAGTGGACGAGTATTTGCTTTAAAGGTCACTTCAAAGCTAGTGCAAGTGCCAGTTGTCATTCCTCCTAAGGATATCTCAGCAACCCCTGTGGTACAACAAGGGGCATCTACCTCTGCATCTGTTCCAATCACTCTGTCTGGGGATGTTGTGAAAAATAAAGAGGTAACCGCTGACGAAAGCCAATAATTTCTCAAGCTTATTAAGAAGAGCCATTTCAAGATCGTGGATAACTGGGGAAGACACCCTCGAAGATTTTGATCTTGTCCTTGCTTATGAGTTCCCCCGCTGACAGATTGGCTTTATTGAAAGTATTGAACGCTGCCCATGTAATGCATGACATCTCTGTTGACCAGTTTGATGACGTGGTTGCCAATATAACCACAAGTAGATATTTGGGTATCAACGAATCAGAGCTGCCTCCTGAATGAACCGCACATAATAAAGCCTTACATATATCAGTGACTTGCATGAATGCCTTGATATCCCGTGTCCTCATGGATACCGGTTCTTCCTTCAACGTGATACCTAAGGGCACGTTGAGTCAATTAGTGGTGGAAGGGAGCGAGATGAGGGCTAGCGCTTTGATTGGCAGAGCCTTCGATGGTTCAAGAAGGTAAGTTATCGGCGAGGTAGACTTGCCAATTAAGATCGGACCACATTTGTTCACCATTACTTTCCAAGTGATGGATACCAATCCTGCCTAGAGTTGCTTATTGGGTAGACCCTAGATCCATGCCGTTGGGGCAGTTACCTCCA
This sequence comes from Lathyrus tuberosus, assembly GCA_022829125.1. NCBI lineage: Eukaryota > Viridiplantae > Streptophyta > Magnoliopsida > Fabales > Fabaceae > Lathyrus > Lathyrus tuberosus. The sequence goes on along the minus strand of JALAZF010000120.1, from coordinate 13,171,131 downwards.
CATTGCATCAGAAGCTCAAATTCATGTATGACGATCAATTGGTTATTGCCGATGGTGAAGAGGATTTGTTAGTAAGTGAGTTATCATCCTTTCGATATGTCGAGACTGATGAGGGCATAGTTGAGGTGCCGTTGCAATGTCTTAAATTCAAAGATGTCAGCTCCACTTCTATCAATCAAATCGGATCACTAGAGATGACCCTGTCATCTGCCAAGAGTGCGAGAGAAATTCTTGAGAAAGGTGCCTTTCCTGGCTGGGGGCATGTGTTGGATGTGGTAGAGAAGCATGATCGTTTTGGACTGGGTTATCATCCTGATGAACAAGTCAACACATGTGGTCAAAAGAAGTGCAATCTGATCAAGTTCAACAGTGCTGGTTTCCAGAAAGGTGATACTGTGGCTGTCGTTGATGATGTTAGTCCTAGCAACCAGAATGCAAGATTTTTACGCAAGTGTCCTCCGGGTTTCGAGCATAACAATTGGATGACTATCGTGGTTCCCATGGTCTTTCCTGCGAACATGTAATGCATTTTCTTTCTTGCTCCCTCGTCCTCGCCCGAGACGAGAAGATAGCTTATAAAGGGCCTCCCGTTCTAGACATATTATGTGATCATTAAATAAAAGTTTTTTGCATTCAAATCACGATCTTTTCCTTTCTTTATTTTACTTTTTCACAAATAACAAATGGAAAAAGTTTCTTTTATTTTCACCTTTCAAATAGCTCATTCTAAGCAAAATTCATAAACATGCAGAGAAAATAAATGCATTGATAACAATATGGCAAACATCCATTATAACTCTGGGATTCCAATTAACCAAGCCGGAGAAGATGGCGAGGAAGATTGTGAATTACCGGCTGACTTAGCAAGGCTCCTTGAGCATGAGCAGAAAGAGATTCAGCCACACAAAGAGCCAGTGGAAGTCCTCAACCTGGGTACTGATGATGTTAGAAAAGAAGTCAAGGTTGGGGCATCTCTCACCAAGCATGTACACTCTGAGCTGGTCAAGTTATTGCAAGAGTATGTTGATATCTTTGCCTGGTCTTATCAAGATATTCTTGGGTTGGATACCAACATCATTGAACATCACTTGCCACTCAAGCCCAAATATCCTCCTGTCAAGCAGAAGCTCAGAAGGACCAGACTCGACATGGCACTTAAGATTAGAGAAGAGGTAAAGAAATAGTTTGATGCTGGGTTCCTAGCCACTTATAAATATTCTGAATGGGTTGCTAACATCGTCTCGGTTCCTAAGAAAGATGGGAAGGTCAGAATGTGTGTGGATTATCTAGATCTCAATAAGGCAACTCCGAAGGATGATTTCCATCTGCCTTATATTGATGTCTTGGTGGATAACACTGCACGGTTCTCTGTCTTTTCATTCATGGACGGTTTTTTCATAATATAATCAGATCAAGATGTCCCTTGCTGATATGAAGAAAACCACCTTCATCACACCTTGGGGTACATACAGCTCAAAGTCATGCCATTTGGTTTGAAAAACGCAGAGGCAACATACCAACATTCCATGGTAACCCTCTTTCATGATATGATCCATAAAGAGATTGAGGTTCACGTGGACGATATGATTGCCAAGTCCAAGATCGAATACGATCACTTGGACCATTTGAGAAAACTGTTTGCTAGGCTCTGAAAGTTCAGGCCGCGGTTGAATCCTGCAAAATGCACCTTTGGAGTCCGATCTAGTAAACTATTGGGCTTTATTGTGAGTCAAAAAGGCATAGAAGTTGATCTTGACAAAGTTTGAGCAATTCAAGACATGCCACCTCCCAAAATTGAAAAAGAAGTTTGAGGCTTTCTGGGCCGACTTAATTACATCTCCAGATTCATTTCTCATTTGATGGCTGTTAGGTGCAGATTTTACCTAAAAATGGCATATCTTTCTTTGCACTTTTTCTACTATTTTCTCATGTTTTCATGGATTTTATCCATGATTGTTGTTGTTCTTCTAAACATTGAGAATATACCTTTAGTGCTTGTAATATGTGTGCTATTGTGCAGGAAAAGGAACTAAATGATCAAAGTTATAAGACATAAGAATTGATGCAAGCTGCCAAAGAAAAGAGGAAAATAGCAGAAGGTTTTCTTTGCGAACTCTGGTGAATAGCTAGCGAAGGTTCGCTTTGCGAACAATCTAGCGAGGTCCCAGCGAATGGTCCCAGAATTGGACAGAGGAAAAAAAAGCTAAAATTCGCTTTGCGAGCTTAAAAGCGAGTTTTCGCTTTGCGAACATTCCTTTGCAATGTGAACTCACGAGAATTTCTGGGGCGGTTTAACTATTCAGAGGCACCTGAAGTGCCTATTTTTGCCATTCGCTTTGTGAATGAATCGTTCGCTTAGCGAACATGAAAATTCCTGAATGTATTATAAATAGAACTTTCACACTTTTTAGTTTTAGTTTTTGGATATTTGATACAACTTGTAATTAAAGATCAGAACTTGATATTTCTTCATTCCAAGGGAGAAAAGGTAGGATCTTTGATCTCTTGTTGGATGAGGATGTAATCTCTTGATACCTTATGTATTTCATCTAATGTATGTTTGTGAATATGTTTCGATTCTCTATTGTTGTTGTCTTTGATTGATTATTTGTGGTCTTGACAAAACATTTACAAATCCTTGATCTTAGATTTTCATCTATCAATGAACCAAACTTTTGACATGGTTTTGTGAATTGATATTCATTTTATCTTTTGTTGTATTGTGTTGATTAAGTAGCATGGCTAGCATGAGTAGGATCGATACGGTATTGCGAGGATGCGTGATAATAGTGATGAAGAACGGTATTTACATTCATTTGGCAAATTAGTTGAATACATGAAAACAGGGTTAAACGTATGTACGTATTCTGATCGTTGGCATTTTATATGAAGCAGTCATTTATTTAATGTGGGTGTCATCTTTGTTTACCTGTTTATCTTTGATTTGAACCGCTATAGACATATACTCTTCAGATTTGGATCTAAGATGATTATCTGTTTTGTTCTGAACTCTAGAAATAAATTTAGGCTTAACACTTATGTGAGTATCAGCTCTTAATGCTCTGTGTTGGTTTTGTTGCGTGAGACATCACCAATGAGGCAATACGGTCGATCTCTTGACGTTGCGTTAGACATAACCTCTGTCGTGGGTGATACGTGAGGATATTAGGCGAATGATTGATTTATGTATAATATGATTAGAAGAATGCATGTGTTATCAATTGATGAGATCCAATTCCAACAAAGCTCCGTTTATAATTCAGTCTTTATTTTATATTTTCCGTCTTTACATTTTCTGCATTTGATTTTGGTTCCGCTTTAAACCAAAACTTTTGAACCATAAGTTTAGAAATGTAGAAACCGTCGAATGGCATTCTTTCCCTCGCACTGATCCCTGTGGAGAATGACAACACTGGGTTACTTATATTTTTGCTTGCTGCTATTCTAGCTTCAGCAATGGCTACCTGTGAACCGATATTCAAATTGCTAAGAAAAAATCAATTGGTTGAATGGAACAATGATTGTCAAGAAGCATTTGACAAAATAAAAACAAAATACTTGCAAGAACCGCTGATCTTAGTACCACCAGTTCCTGGTAGGCCTTTAATCATGTATCTCACTGTTCTCGATGAATCTATGGGCTGTGTATTAGGTCAGCATGACGATACAGGCAGAAAAGAACACGCAATTTATTATCTGAACAAGAAGTTCACCGATTTTGAGACCAGATACTCACTCTTGGAGAAGACCTATTATGCTCTGGTTTGGGCCTCTCAAAACCTAAGACAATACATGATTTGTCATACTAATTTATTGATATCCAAGATGGATCCGATAAATTATATATTTGAAAATCCTGCGGTCTCTGGATGAATTGCTCAGTGGCGAATGCTGCTAGTTGAGTATGACATCTGGCATGTTACCCAGAAAGCTATAAAAGGGAGTGTTTTGTCTGACTACCTTGCTCATCAACCTGTGGAGGGTTATCAGCAAATGAAGTTTGACTTTCCGGATGAGGACGTTCTGTTTATTAGAGATTATGCAACTCTAGACCCTGACATAGGACCCGAACCAGGGGCGCGATGGACGTTCGTGTTCGATGGTGCCTCCAATGCTCGAGGTCGTGGAATTGGTGTTATCCTCATCTCTCCGACAGGTTTTAATCTTCCCTTCACCGCCAGATTATACTTTGAATGCACCAACAATATGGATGAGTACAAAGCATGTATCTACGGAATTGAAGCGGCCATTGACATGAGGATTAAGATTCTTAAGGTCTATGGGATTATGCTCTGGTGATTGGCCAAGTCAGAGGGAATTTTGAGACTCGGGATTCTAAGTTGGTTCCGTACCAAAGGCACATCGCGAAATTGATTCCCTATTTTGATGAAATCGTTTTTCATCATATTCCTAGGGAAGAAAATCAACTAGCCGACGCTCTTGCCACCCTGACATCCATGTTCAAAGTCAAGTGGAAGAATGAAGCTCCTGCTATCCGCATTGATCATTTGAACGAACCAGCGCATTATTTAGCAATCGAGGACGAGTTTGATGAAAAGCCTTGGTTCTATGACATCAAAAGATATTTGGAAAAATAGGAATATCCTGAGGGTATCACTATCACTGACAAGAAGGCTCTCAGATGGCTCTTCGCCAAATTCTTCTTGAGTGGTGGTGTACTACACAAAAGGAATTATGACTCTGTGTTGCTCAGATGCGTGGATAGACACGAAGCAAACACGATCATAAGGTCCATACATGAGGGCTGTGAGGGTGTACATGCCAAAGGGTCTGCCATGGCTAAGAAGATCCTTTGAGCTGGTTATTACAGGACAACAATGGAGGTCGACTATTACAACTTTGCCAAAAGATGACACAAATTCCAAATATATGGTGACAAGATCCATGTACCACCAACTCCATTGAATGTTTTGACTTCTCCTTGACCCTTCTTTATGTGGGGTATTGATATAATTGGAATGATGGAGCTGAAAGCTTCCAACAGTCATCACTTTATTCTAGTTGTTATCGATTATTTCACCAAGTGGGTTGAAGCAGCTTTTTACGCAAGCGTTACACGACAAGTGGTTGCAAGATTTATCAAGAAAGAGATCATTTATCGCTATGGTTTTCCTAGTAGTATTATCCCTGACAATGTCAGCAACCTGAATAACAAGATGGTGAAGGAGTTGTGTCAAGAATTAAAGATCGAGCACCATAAATATTCACCATACCGGCCCAAGATGAATGGCACCGTCGAAGTAGCAAACAAAAACATCAAGAGGATTGTCCAGAAAATGGTCAAAACTTACAAAGATTGGCATGAGATGCTTCCCTATGCATTGCATGGCTACAAAACTTCAATTCATACTTCCACTGGGGAACTCCGTATTCGCTTGTGTGTGGTATGGAGGTTGTTCTACCCATTGAAGTTGAAATCCCTTCACTTAAAGTCATCATTGAAGCGGATCTCGATGAAGCTAAATGGGTCCAATCCAGATACAACCAGCTGAATCTTATTGAAGAGAAGCGCCTGATAGCTGTCTGCCATGTCAATTGTACCAGAGATGCCTCAAAAGAGATTTTGACAAGAAAGTTCTCCCTCGAGCGTTCCAAGAAGGTGAACTCATGTTCAAGAGATACTCTCCTATACACTCGCATCCACGAGGCAAGTGGGCTCCCAACTATGAATGACACTTTGTTGTCAAGAAGGCCTTCTCAGGCGGAGCCTTGATTGTAACGCCCCGATTTGTTTAATTCTATTTATTTATTCCATTTATGTGAATTTTGTGAAATGCGTGAATTTATTGTATTTTACCTGCTAATTGAGTTAATTGGTGAATTTCTCTGATAGGTAAAATATTTGCAATAAATTATAAATTCTTTTCAACTTTTATTTCCCGAAATATATTTCATCGGTATGGTTATGTTTTATCGCATTTTGAGAGCGTTTGGGAGATATTTGAGCTGAGGGGTAAAATGGTTATTTTAAGGGATTAGATATTTTAGAAAAATTAGATATTTTTATAAATAGAGATTTGAGAGAAAAGAGAGTATTTTAAGGTAACTCTAATAATTGATCAATTGGTATTAGAAGACAAAATATCAATTGGAGATATTTAACCCTATTGGATTTATATTATATAATAAGTATTATATATATATATATTGGTTAGAAATAAAGAGAAAGGAAAATTTAGAAAGGAAGAAGAAAAACAGAGAGAAAGAAGAGAAGGAAAACGTGGTAAAAGAGAGAAGAAGGGGAAGAAGAGAAAATCATCAAGACCAAGCTTGATCTTCGATTAATCGGGTAAGGGTGAGAAATTTCAATTATATCTTGCTTGTATATGTATATGTGTGTGATTGTGTGAATGTTTTCTTGTTTTTCCATAGTTTTCCAATTCTAGGTTAAAATGAGAAAAACGATTAGAAATCGATGTTTTCACGGACGAAAGTCGGAATAAATCGCGTAGTAGAGTCGTGTGATGTTGGGTCATGATTTAGCGTGATCGTTTGATTGAATCGAGTCGAATTTGTACTGCTGAGTTTTTGATATATATATATTGATGTTTTTGTGCAATTGATGTTGTGATCGGGTAAAAGTGTTTGGATATGTCTGGTAACATTGGTACAGGTTGATATTTAATCGGGTAAGGATAGAAATTAATCGGGAATGGCTATTTGTATGTTTTCGAGTGGTTTTGAGCGAGTTTGGAGTTGGGATAAACGGATAAAACTATGTTTTAAAATATTTCAAAAATGTAAAATGTGTTGGATGACTTTTTAATGGTGAAAATATTGTAGTATTTTGAATTATGAGATCGCAACTTTTTACGGAATCGAAATCGGAGGTCCGGAAGGCATTTAACGGCCGAAAACTGAGTTTTTAGCAAAATCTGCACTTCGTGCGCTAACCCCTGCAACTGTGCGTCGACTCATGATTTCCATGCGCTGACCCGGGCGAAATTTGCAGGGTTGTGCGTCGACTCATGATTTTGTGCGTCGACCTCTGATTGCAGAATTTTCCAAAATGTCCGATTTTGTTTTCTTCATAACTTTTGAACCGTAAGTCCGTTTTGACCCCCGTTTGAAGCGTTGGAAAGCTAATGAAAAGTTATTTCTATTAAAGATGGTTTGGAGGGTAAAAGATGATTTAATTAATTCGTGTTTTTGGAAAATAGTCGGGCTGTCGGGTTTTTATCGCGTACAATGTGTGCGATTGATGTGTTATCATGCTATATGCGTTTGATATGTAACATATAGCTTGTGTTCTATTGTAAGGCGTGAATATATGTGATAAAATGTTGTGCATGATTGATACGCATTGGTGATGGATGTATGATATTTGAATGTGTGTTTTGGATGTGAATCATACAATAGTGCATTGATGTGAATGTATATAGATTGTATGTGATTGTATGAGATGAATGCATGAATATATTGTGAATATGTATGCATTTCAAGAATGTCTTGAGTCATTTTGTATGTGAAGCATAATGATGTACATTCTTGTGTGGAGTGATTCTAATGAGAATCTGTTGTAACGTCGTGTGCCTATGTGAGGTGTGAGCGATGATTGTAACGGTCTGTTTTTTTATATTCCCTATTTTTGTGCTAATTGATGTTTTGTTATTGAGTCTTTTATTTAATTGAGCAATATTTATGTGAATGGTGAAGTTGGTGTTTTATTAGCCTAGTCGGGCGAAGTATGTGTCGCCGGGCGGCGTGTACGTTTCTGTGATGTTTTGGATTTTGTGTACTTAATAGATATTTATGTTAATTATGATGTTGGTAAGTTAATATGTTGTTTTTACATATGTTGTATTTTTACCCTTTTTGGAGATTTCGCGGGAAAATTAGAATAGAGGGTATATTAGATATTTTATAATTAGTGGTATTTAATTAATAGTTAGTTTTAATATTTATTAGAAGTGTAGATTTTAAGTTAAGAAAATATAATAAGTTAGTAAGAGTTTTTTCAAAAGAGAAGAAAAAGAGAGAAATAGAGAAGTGAAGAGAAAGTGAAGAAAAGTTGGAAAATTCACCAAACGAGCTTCGGGAATCGGTTTCTTATCGGGTAAGGGTGCGAAACTCGGTTATTATATCATTGTATACGATTATATCCGTTTGTTTTTGAATTGTTTGGATTGTGTAGGAAAATATTGAGTTTAGGTTAGTTTTTGACATAATCGATAAAATCGGGAGTTTTTACGGATGAAATTCGAAACAAATTGTGTAGTTTAGTCGTGTGAGGTTAGGCCGACGTTATAGAAACTCGTTTCGTTAAAATCGGTTGATAATTGAAGATTTTGTGTTTTTGAGTTTTGATTATGTGTATGAATAGTGATTTCGAAAAGTCGAGGAATCGGGTTTTTCTTGATCCTAATATGTCCGTATGCATTTATGTGATATTACCGCGTGTTTTGTTTGAGGGAATTCTGAGAATCGGTCGGGTTTTGAGGGGTTTCGCGCGGCTGGCAGCAGCTGCCCCAAAATTCTGGTTTTTGTGCGCGTCGTACGGACGCGTGCTGTAGGTGAAAATTCTGTTTTCGTGTAATTTTCGGAAATTCATATCTCTTGAACCGTAAGTCGATTTTAACCCTCGTTCGAAGCGTTGGGAAGCTAACGAGATGTTCTTTCTAGGAAAAATAGTTTTGGGGTCTGAACTTGCTCCAATCGGTACAGTTTTTACGAACCGTTTCGTAGTGTCGGGCGTCCGGTTTATGTTTTGCGTTATTTTGAAATATTCATATCTTGTTAACCGTTTATCGTATTTAAGAGTTCTTTATACCGAATCGAAGCTGTCGATGAGTACTTTTTGATGATGATAGAAAATATTATTTTTGGCCGACTTTTAGCCGACTTTTCCGAGAAATCGTAAAATGGAATTTTGAGTTATTTTTCAATATTGTAAGACATGTTATGATATGTTATGAGATGGCTTGTGTGATGATTATTTGATGGGAATTTGATGTTGTGGAATGGTATATTAGTGTTTGTGGCCATTTTGGGCAATTGTGTGCATTACTTTATATGTACTTGAAATGCATGATTTAATGTATGAGTCTTGATTGCCATGGGTCATTATATGACATGCATCATGTTGAAGACATTGTAAGATCCCTTCGTGGGTGTAAACAATGCATGAAGACATTGTAAGATCCCTTCGTGGGTGTAAACAATGCAGTTAGACATTGTAAGATCCCTTCGTGGGTGTAAACAATGCATGTTGAATTGTAGATCCCTTATGGGTGTAAGCAATTGTTGTATTGATCGTGTGCCTATTATAAAGGACTAAAAACGATCCATAACGTCGTATGCTTGGTGATAAGTGGTAGCGACGGGGAACATCGTATGCCCGACGGGGAGTTACCCTAAGTAACGAGCGATGATTCCAAGAGTTCCTGGGGGACTAATGGTACCGCATGCATAGAGTCGTTGTGTCGGTCTCTGTGCATTTGCATAATTCATTACATGAATGTTTATGTGTTGAATTTTGAGAAGGATTTGTTATGCATTGTGTTAATGTATATGCTTATGTGATTTATGTGTGAAATGGGTTGAATATGTCTTGTGTTGTTTACAAGTATCATATTTGTGTGGTGAGAATAATTGTGCATATTTTGCTAAGTGTTATATAATGATATGCAATTATATTATAATCCTGTTTCTCACCCTTCTGCTGTGGTTTAATGCTCTATGAGGCATTGCAGATTAGAGGCTGAAGTCTTTTGCGAAGATTAGTGTCTTCGTCTTTTGTCGTTCCGTCGGCTCTGATATGTAACACGGGTAGTCGGGGTTCGAGTGTAGATGTTTCTTTTGGCTTGTATATGGTGGCTTCTATGAACATGTATATGACATACTTATCTTTTGTGATGACATCAGTTATGGATGTTCCGCTTTAATTCTGTAACTGAACGAGGATATTTTTGGAACTGAGTTCCTATGATTATATGACTATCAGGTTGTTATATATCTATATGAGCATAATGTTTTAGTTCACTTTGGTGTGACATCTCTGGCTATATCATGATAAATTATTCTTTGCTCTGATGTTTTATTTATAAGATTAGTTTATTCCGATTTTTGTACGGGGTATAGAAGGGGTGTTACATTAAGTGGTATCAGAGCCAATGTTTGGTTTGTCCGACCATGTTGTCGTGTCGGTTGTGTCTTGTTGGTCTGTTGCACTCTGTGGAGTGGTTGTTTAACCATAATTTGCTATCATTGGGAATGTTCAGATTATGGCGGCAAGACGTGACGCTGCTATGACTGCGGCCATGCAAGCTATGGCGCAAGCGATGCAGAATTTACCGAATGCTGCGGCGGACGAGGAGTCGCGTAGTATGGATAAGTTTCAGAAGAATAATCCACCGAGCTTCGAAGGTACTCATGATCCTGAGGGAGCACAGATTTGGCTGAAGAAGATTGAGAAGATCTTCCGTTTCATTAGGTGTTCCGAGGATCAGAAGGTGCAATTTGGTACTCATGTGTTGGAAAAGGAAGCTGAAGATTGGTGGGCGAATGCTTCTCAGAGGTTTGAGGAGGATGAAATAGTGGTTACATGGGCTGTGTTCAAGGATGCTTTTCTGGAAAAGTATTTTCCGGAAGATGAGAGAGGTAAGAAGGAAATTGAATTTCTTGAACTGAAGCAGGATAATTCCTCTGTTGCGGATTATGCTGCTAAGTTTGAGGAACTTGTGAAGTTCTGTCCTAATTATAATACGGCTGGTTCTGAGAGGTCAAAGTGTTTGAAGTTTGTGAATAGCTTGAGGCCAGAAATCAAGCAGGGTATCGGTTATCAGGAGATCAGGCAGTTTCCAGTGTTGGTGAACAAAAGTAGGATTTTTGATGAGGATAGCAAAGCACGTGCTACTCATTACAAGAATCTGAATGATAAGAAAGGAAAAGGGCAGTTCAGAGGTAGGCCTTATGTGACTTCTGCTGATAAGGGGAAACAGAAGGCTACTTTTGATAGGAAGCCGAGTGGAGGAGGAATGAATTCTTCTGTGAAATGTTATAATTGTGGTGGTATGGGTCATCGTGTGTCGGAGTGTAGGAGGAATATGAACAAGTGTTCTAATTGTGGTTTGACTGGTCATGTGGCTGCTGATTGTAGGAGGAATACGGTCAAGTGTTATAATTGTGGGGAGAATGGTCACTATAGTACAAAGTGCACGAAACCAAGACAAGCTCAAGCGGGCAGAAAGGTGTTTGCATTGGCGGGGACTCAAACTACGAATGCAGACCGTTTGATTAAAGGTACGTGTTTTATTAATAGTACACCTTTAGTTGCTGTTATTGATACGGGAGCGACTCATTCGTTTATTTCGTCTGAGTGCGCGAAGCGTTTGAATCTTGCGTTAACTTTGATGGGTGCTGAAATGGTTATTGAGACTCCTGCTTCAGGGTCGGTAAATACATCTTTGGTGTGTATGAGTTGTCCTTTAACCATGTATGGTAAAGACTTTGTTATGGATTTAGTATGTTTGCCGTTGGTGGGATTGGACGTGATCTTGGGTATGAACTGGTTGCAATTTAATCGAGTTCATATAGATTGCTATCACAAGTTAGTAAGGTTTCCTTCTATGGAAGGTGATGAATTTGAGAGTTTCCTATCCACTAAAGAGTTGAAGAAACTTTTAGCGGACGAAGCTCAATTGTTTGGTTTGTTTGCATCATTGTCGGTGGAGAGTAAAGTTGAGCTTGATGTGTTTCCAGTGGTGTGTGAATTTCCAAAAGTATTTCCGGAAGATATTACGGACGTACCGCCGGAAAGAGAAGTTGAATTTTCTATTGATCTAGTTCCGGGTACTAGACCGATTTCGATGGCACCGTATCGTATGTCGGCATCGGAATTGGTAGAATTGAAAAAGCAATTGAATGACTTGTTGGACAAGAAATTTGTAAGGCCAAGTGTTTCTCCTTGGGGTGCTCCGGTATTGTTGGTAAAGAAGAAGGACGGGAGTATGCGGTTATGCATTGATTATCGACAGTTGAACAAAGTGACAATTAAGAACAAGTATCCGCTTCCAAGGATCGATGATTTGATGGACCAATTGGTTGGTGCGAATGTTTTTAGCAAGATTGATTTGAGATTAGGATACCACCAGATTCGTGTGAAAGGAGAGGATATTCAAAAGACGGCCTTTAGGACACGGTATGGTCATTACGAATACTCCGTGATGCCATTCGGGGTTTCTAACGCGCCGGGTGTGTTTATGGAATACATGAATCATATTTTTCATGAACAGTTGGATCGTTTTGTGGTTGTGTTCATCGATGATATTTTGATTTACTCTAAGTCTCAAGAGGAGCATGAAGAGCATTTGAGAATTGTGTTGCAAATTTTGAAAGAAAAACAATTGTATGCTAAGTTGTCAAAATGTGAATTTTGGCTGTCGGAAGTAAGTTTCCTTGGACATGTTATTTCCGGTAGTGGTATTAGTGTTGATCCATCCAAGATAGATGCGGTGATGCAATGGGAGGCTCCTAGGTCGGTTACGGAGATTCGAAGCTTTTTAGGCTTGGCAGGTTATTATCGGAGGTTTATTGAGGGATTTTCGAAATTGGCACTTCCTTTAACGCAATTGACTTGTAAAGGAAAGGCTTTCATTTGGGATATTCATTGTGAAGAGAGTTTCAATGAGCTAAAGAGAAGGTTGACAACGACTCCGATCTTGATTTTGCCTAATCCTAATGAACCATTTGTTGTGTATTGTGATGCTTCATTGACGGGTTTAGGTGGTGTTTTGATGCAAGATGGAAAAGTTGTGGCATATGCATCTAGACAATTGAGAGTGCATGAAAAGAATTATCCTACACATGACTTGGAGTTAGCGGCCGTGGTGTTTGTTTTGAAAATATGGAGGCATTATCTTTATGGTGCGAGATTTGAAGTCTTTAGTGATCACAAGAGCTTGAAATATTTATTTGATCAAAAAGAGTTGAACATGAGACAAAGGAGGTGGCTAGAACTTTTAAAGGATTATGATTTTGGTTTGAATTACCATCCGGGTAAGGCAAACGTGGTGGCCGATGCCTTAAGTCGGAGGTTGTTACATATGTCCGCATTGATGATGAAAGAATGGGAACTTTTGGAGGATTTTAGAGACTTGAGTTTAGTTTGTGAAATGACGCCGAGAAGTGTGAGACTTGGTATGCTACATGTTACAAATGATTTTCTTGCAACGGTAGGTGAAAAGCAAAAGTTGGACTTGAAATTCGTTGATTTGATGTTGAATGAGAATGAAGATTTCAAAGTTGATAATTTTGGAGTTTTGAGATTCCGTGGTCGTATTTGTATTCCCGATGATGTGGAGTTAAAAAAGATGATATTGGAAGAAGGGCACCGAAGTAACTTAAGTATTCATCCGGGAGCGAACAAAATGTATCAAGATTTGAGAAAAATCTTTTGGTGGTTCGGATTAAAGAGGGACGTTGCTCAATTTGTGTATGCATGCTTAACTTGTCAAAAGTCTAAGGTGGAACATCAAAAACCGAGTGGATTTATGCAACCGTTGGATATTCCGGAATGGAAATGGGATAGTATATCGATGGATTTTGTTACGGGATTGCCGAATACGCAAAGAGGTCATAATGCTATTTGGGTAATTGTTGATAGGCTTACTAAATCTGCTCACTTTATTCCAATTGATATTAGTTATCCTTTGGAGAAGTTAGCCGAGATTTATGTTCTTGTGGTGGTGAAGTTACATGGAGTTCCTAAGAGTATTGTATCGGATAGAGATCCTAGGTTTACATCGAGGTTTTGGGAGAGTTTACAAAAGGCTTTGGGTTCTAAGCTAAGATTGAGTTCGGCTTATCATCCGCAAACGGACGGTCAAACCGAGAGGACGATTCAATCGTTGGAGGATTTATTGCGTGCTTGTGTACTCGAGCAAGGTGGTGCTTGGGATGGTTATTTGGCGTTGATTGAATTCACTTAAAATAACAGTTTTCATTCGAGTATAAGTATGGCACCATTTGAGGCTTTGTATGGTCGGAGATGTCGAACACCTTTATGTTGGCATGAAACCGGCGAGAGGACGATAGTTGGACCGGAAATGGTACAACAAACAACGGAGAAAGTGAAGTTTATTCGGGAGAAGATGAAAGCTTCTCAAAGTAGACAAAAGAGCTATCATGACAAGAGAAGGAAAGATCTTGAATTTCAAGAAGGCGACCATGTGTTTTTGAGAGTTACACCGGTTACGGGTGTGGGTCGTGCTTTGAAGTCGAAGAAGTTGACTTCTCGTTTTATTGGTCCATATCAGATATCCGAAAGAGTTGGTGCAGTGGCTTACAGGATAGCATTGCCACCGAATCTTTCGAATCTACATGATGTTTTCCATGTTTCACAGCTACGGAAGTATGTTCCAGATCCGTCTCATGTGATTCCGATGGATGAGGTTGAGGTAAGAGATAATCTTACGGTTGAGGTTTTACCGGTGAGGATTTTAGATCGCGAGTTGAAAAGGTTAAGAGGCAAGGAGATTGCACTTGTGAAAGTGGCGTGGGGAGGCGCTGCTGAGGGCAATTTGACATGGGAATTGGAAAGTCGGATGCGGGAGTCGTATCCGGAGTTGTTTGAATCAGGTAATATTTTCGGGGACGAAAATTTCTAAAGTAGGGGAGAGTTGTAACGGTCTGTTTTTTATATTCCCTATTTTTGTGCTAATTGATGTTTTGTTATTGAGTCTTTTATTTAATTGAGCAATATTTATGTGAATGGTGAAGTTGGTGTTTTATTAGCCTCGCCGGGCGAAGTATGTGTCGCCGGGCGGCGTGTACGTTTCTGTGATGTTTTGGATTTTGTGTACTTAATAGATATTTATGTTAATTATGATGTTGGTAAGTTAATATGTTGTTTTTACATATGTTGTATTTTTACCGTTTTTGGAGATTTCGCGGGAAAATTAGAATAGAGGGTATATTAGATATTTTATAATTAGTGGTATTTAATTAATAGTTAGTTTTAATATTTATTAGAAGTGTAGATTTTAAGTTAAGAAAATATAATAAGTTAGTAAGAGTTTTTTCAAAAGAGAAGAAAAAGAGAGAAATAGAGAAGTGAAGAGAAAGTGAAGAAAAGTTGGAAAATTCACCAAACGAGCTTCGGGAATCGGTTTCTTATCGGGTAAGGGTGCGAAACTCGGTTATTATATCATTGTATACGATTATATCCGTTTGTTTTTGAATTGTTTGGATTGTGTAGGAAAATATTGAGTTTAGGTTAGTTTTTGACATAATCGATAAAATCGGGAGTTTTTACGGATGAAATTCGAAACAAATTGTGTAGTTTAGTCGTGTGAGGTTAGGCCGACGTTATAGAAACTCGTTTCGTTAAAATCGGTTGATAATTGAAGATTTTGTGTTTTTGAGTTTTGATTATGTGTATGAATAGTGATTTCGAAAAGTCGAGGAATCGGGTTTTTCTTGATCCTAATATGTCCGTATGCATTTATGTGATATTACCGCGTGTTTTGTTTGAGGGAATTCTAAGAATCGGTCGGGTTTTGAGGGGTTTCGCGCGGCTGGCAGCAGCTGCCCCAAAATTCTGGTTTTTGTGCGCGTCGTACGGACGCGTGCTGTAGGTGAAAATTCTGTTTTCGTGTAATTTTCGGAAATTCATATCTCTTGAACCGTAAGTCGATTTTAACCCTCGTTCGAAGCGTTGGGAAGCTAACGAGATGTTCTTTCTAGGAAAAATAGTTTTGGGGTCTGAACTTGCTCCAATCGGTACAGTTTTTACGAACCGTTTCGTAGTGTCGGGCGTCCGGTTTATGTTTTGCGTTATTTTGAAATATTCATATCTTGTTAACCGTTTATCGTATTTAAGAGTTCTTTATACCGAATCGAAGCTGTCGATGAGTACTTTTTGATGATGATAGAAAATATTATTTTTGGCCGACTTTTAGCCGACTTTTCCGAGAAATCGTAAAATGGAATTTTGAGTTATTTTTCAATATTGTAAGACATGTTATGATATGTTATGAGATGGCTTGTGTGATGATTCTTTGATGGGAATTTGATGTTGTGGAATGGTATATTAGTGTTTGTGGCCATTTTGGGCAATTGTGTGCATTACTTTATATGTACTTGAAATGCATGATTTAATGTATGAGTCTTGATTGCCATGGGTCATTATATGACATGCATCATGTTGAAGACATTGTAAGATCCCTTCGTGGGTGTAAACAATGCAGTTAGACATTGTAAGATCCCTTCGTGGGTGTAAACAATGCAGTTAGACATTGTAAGATCCCTTCGTGGGTGTAAACAATGCATGTTGAATTGTAGATCCCTTATGGGTGTAAGCAATTGTTGTATTGATCGTGTGCCTATTATAAAGGACTAAAAACGATCCATAACGTCGTATGCTTGGTGATAAGTGGTAGCGACGGGGAACATCGTATGCCCGACGGGGAGTTACCCTAAGTAACGAGCGATGATTTCAAGAGTTCCTGGGGGACTAATGGTACCGCATGCATAGAGTCGTTGTGTCGGTCTCTGTGCATTTGCATAATTCATTACATGAATGTTTATGTGTTGAATTTTGAGAAGGATTTGTTATGCATTGTGTTAATGTATATGCTTATGTGATTTATGTGTGAAATGGGTTGAATATGTCTTGTGTTGTTTACAAGTATCATATTTGTGTGGTGAGAATAATTGTGCATATTTTGCTAAGTGTTATATAATGATATGCAATTATATTATAATCCTGTTTCTCACCCTTCTGTTGTAGTTTAATGCTCTATGAGGCATTGCAGATTAGAGGCTGGAGTCTTTTGCGAAGATTAGTGTCTTCGTCTTTTGTCGTTCCGTCGGCTCTGATATGTAACACGGGTAGTCGGGGTTCGAGTGTAGATGTTTCTTTTGGCTTGTATATGGTGGCTTCTATGAACATGTATATGACATACTTATCTTTTGTGATGACATCAGTTATGGATGTTCCGCTTTAATTCTGTAACTGAACGAGGATATTTTTGGAACTGAGTTCCTATGATTATATGACTATCAGGTTGTTATATATCTATATGAGCATAATGTTTTAGTTCATGTTGGTGTGACATCTCTGGCTATATCATGATAAATTATTCTTTGCTCTGATGTTTTATTTATAAGATTAGTTTATTCCGATTTTTGTACGGGGTATAGAAGGGGTGTTACATTAAGTGGTATCAGAGCCAATGTTTGGTTTGTCCGACCATGTTGTCGTGTCGGTTGTGTCTTGTTGGTCTGTTGCACTCTGTGGAGTGGTTGTTTAACCATAATTTGTTATCATTGGGAATGTTCAGATTATGGCGGCAAGACGTGACGCTGCTATGACTGCGGCCATGCAAGCTATGGCGCAAGCGATGCAGAATTTACCGAATGCTGCGGCGGACGAGGAGTCGCGTAGTATGGATAAGTTTCAGAAGAATAATCCACCGAGCTTCGAAGGTACTCATGATCCTGAGGGAGCACAGATTTGGCTGAAGAAGATTGAGAAGATCTTCCGTTTCATTAGGTGTTCCGAGGATCAGAAGGTGCAATTTGGTACTCATGTGTTGGAAAAGGAAGCTGAAGATTGGTGGGCGAATGCTTCTCAGAGGTTTGAGGAGGATGAAATAGTGGTTACATGGGCTGTGTTCAAGGATGCTTTTCTGGAAAAGTATTTTCCGGAAGATGAGAGAGGTAAGAAGGAAATTGAATTTCTTGAACTGAAGCAGGATAATTCCTCTGTTGCGGATTATGCTGCTAAGTTTGAGGAACTTGTGAAGTTCTGTCCTAATTATAATACGGCTGGTTCTGAGAGGTCAAAGTGTTTGAAGTTTGTGAATGGCTTGAGGCCAGAAATCAAGAAGGGTATCGGTTATCAGGAGATCAGGCAGTTTCCAGTGTTGGTGAACAAAAGTAGGATTTTTGATGAGGATAGCAAAGCACGTGCTACTCATTACAAGAATCTGAATGATAAGAAAGGAAAAGGGCAGTTCAGAGGTAGGCCTTATGTGACTTCTGCTGATAAGGGGAAACAGAAGGCTACTTTTGATAGGAAGCCGAGTGGAGGAGGAATGAATTCTTCTGTGAAATGTTATAATTGTGGTGGTATGGGTCATCGTGTGTCGGAGTGTAGGAGGAATATGAACAAGTGTTCTAATTGTGGTTTGACTGGTCATGTGGCTGCTGATTGTAGGAGGAATACGGTCAAGTGTTATAATTGTGGGGAGAATGGTCACTATAGTACAAAGTGCACGAAACCAAGACAAGCTCAAGCGGACGGAAAGGTGTTTGCATTGGCGGGGACTCAAACTACGAATGCAGACCGTTTGATTAAAGGTACGTGTTTTATTAATAGTACACCTTTAGTTGCTGTTATTGATACGGGAGCGACTCATTCGTTTATTTCGTCTGAGTGCGCGAAGCGTTTGAATCTTGCGTTAACTTTGATGGGTGCTGAAATGGTTATTGAGACTCCTGCTTCAGGGTCGGTAAATACATCTTTGGTGTGTATGAGTTGTCCTTTAACCATGTATGGTAAAGACTTTGTTATGGATTTAGTATGTTTGCCGTTGGTGGGATTGGACGTGATCTTGGGTATGAACTGGTTGCAATTTAATCGAGTTCATATAGATTGCTATCACAAGTTAGTAAGGTTTCCTTCTATGGAAGGTGATGAATTTGAGAGTTTCCTATCCACTAAAGAGTTGAAGAAACTTTTAGCGGACGAAGCTCAATTGTTTGGTTTGTTTGCATCATTGTCGGTGGAGAGTAAAGTTGAGCTTGATGTGTTTCCAGTGGTGTGTGAATTTCCAAAAGTATTTCCGGAAGATATTACGGACGTACCGCCGGAAAGAGAAGTTGAATTTTCTATTGATCTAGTTCCGGGTACTAGACCGATTTCGATGGCACCGTATCGTATGTCGGCATCGGAATTGGTAGAATTGAAAAAGCAATTGAATGACTTGTTGGACAAGAAATTTGTAAGGCCAAGTGTTTCTCCTTGGGGTGCTCCGGTATTGTTGGTAAAGAAGAAGGACGGGAGTATGCGGTTATGCATTGATTATCGACAGTTGAACAAAGTGACAATTAAGAACAAGTATCCGCTTCCAAGGATCGATGATTTGATGGACCAATTGGTTGGTGCGAATGTTTTTAGCAAGATTGATTTGAGATCAGGATACCACCAGATTCGTGTGAAAGGAGAGGATATTCAAAAGACGGCCTTTAGGACACGGTATGGTCATTACGAATACTCCGTGATGCCATTCGGGGTTTCTAACGCGCCGGGTGTGTTTATGGAATACATGAATCATATTTTTCATGAACAGTTGGATCGTTTTGTGGTTGTGTTCATCGATGATATTTTGATTTACTCTAAGTCTCAAGAGGAGCATGAAGAGCATTTGAGAATTGTGTTGCAAATTTTGAAAGAAAAACAATTGTATGCTAAGTTGTCAAAATGTGAATTTTGGCTGTCGGAAGTAAGTTTCCTTGGACATGTTATTTCCGGTAGTGGTATTAGTGTTGATCCATCCAAGATAGATGCGGTGATGCAATGGGAGGCTCCTAGGTCGGTTACGGAGATTCGAAGCTTTTTAGGCTTGGCAGGTTATTATCGGAGGTTTATTGAGGGATTTTCGAAATTGGCACTTCCTTTAACGCAATTGACTTGTAAAGGAAAGGCTTTCATTTGGGATATTCATTGTGAAGAGAGTTTCAATGAGCTAAAGAGAAGGTTGACAACGACTCCGATCTTGATTTTGCCTAATCCTAATGAACCATTTGTTGTGTATTGTGATGCTTCATTGACGGGTTTAGGTGGTGTTTTGATGCAAGATGGAAAAGTTGTGGCATATGCATCTAGACAATTGAGAGTGCATGAAAAGAATTATCCTACACATGACTTGGAGTTAGCGGCCGTGGTGTTTGTTTTGAAAATATGGAGGCATTATCTTTATGGTGCGAGATTTGAAGTCTTTAGTGATCACAAGAGCTTGAAATATTTATTTGATCAAAAAGAGTTGAACATGAGACAAAGGAGGTGGCTAGAACTTTTAAAGGATTATGATTTTGGTTTGAATTACCATCCGGGTAAGGCAAACGTGGTGGCCGGTGCCTTAAGTCGGAGGTTGTTACATATGTCCGCATTGATGATGAAAGAATGGGAACTTTTGGAGGATTTTAGAGACTTGAGTTTAGTTTGTGAAATGACGCCGAGAAGTGTGAGACTTGGTATGCTACATGTTACAAATGATTTTCTTGCAACGGTAGGTGAAAAGCAAAAGTTGGACTTGAAATTCGTTGATTTGATGTTGAATGAGAATGAAGATTTCAAAGTTGATAATTTTGGAGTTTTGAGATTCCGTGGTCGTATTTGTATTCCCGATGATGTGGAGTTAAAAAAGATGATATTGGAAGAAGGGCACCGAAGTAACTTAAGTATTCATCCGGGAGCGAACAAAATGTATCAAGATTTGAGAAAAATCTTTTGGTGGTTCGGATTAAAGAGGGACGTTGCTCAATTTGTGTATGCATGCTTAACTTGTCAAAAGTCTAAGGTGGAACATCAAAAACCGAGTGGATTTATGCAACCGTTGGATATTCCGGAATGGAAATGGGATAGTATATCGATGGATTTTGTTACGGGATTGCCGAATACGCAAAGAGGTCATAATGCTATTTGGGTAATTGTTGATAGGCTTACTAAATCTGCTCACTTTATTCCAATTGATATTAGTTATCCTTTGGAGAAGTTAGCCGAGATTTATGTTCTTGTGGTGGTGAAGTTACATGGAGTTCCTAAGAGTATTGTATCGGATAGAGATCCTAGGTTTACATCGAGGTTTTGGGAGAGTTTACAAAAGGCTTTGGGTTCTAAGCTAAGATTGAGTTCGGCTTATCATCCGCAAACGGACGGTCAAACCGAGAGGACGATTCAATCGTTGGAGGATTTATTGCGTGCTTGTGTACTCGAGCAAGGTGGTGCTTGGGATGGTTATTTGGCGTTGATTGAATTCACTTACAATAACAGTTTTCATTCGAGTATAAGTATGGCACCATTTGAGGCTTTGTATGGTCGGAGATGTCGAACACCTTTATGTTGGCATGAAACCGGCGAGAGGACGATAGTTGGACCGGAAATGGTACAACAGACAACGGAGAAAGTGAAGTTTATTCGGGAGAAGATGAAAGCTTCTCAAAGTAGACAAAAGAGCTATCATGATAAGAGAAGGAAAGATCTTGAATTTCAAGAAGGCGACCATGTGTTTTTGAGAGTTACACCGGTTACGGGTGTGGGTCGTGCTTTGAAGTCGAAGAAGTTGACTTCTCGTTTTATTGGTCCATATCAGATATCCGAAAGAGTTGGTGCAGTGGCTTACAGGATAGCATTGCCACCGAATCTTTCGAATCTACATGATGTTTTCCATGTTTCACAGCTACGGAAGTATGTTCCAGATCCGTCTCATGTGATTCCGATGGATGAGGTTGAGGTAAGAGATAATCTTACGGTTGAGGTTTTACCGGTGAGGATTTTAGATCGCGAGTTGAAAAGGTTAAGAGGCAAGGAGATTGCACTTGTGAAAGTGGCGTGGGGAGGCGCTGCTGAGGGCAATTTGACATGGGAATTGGAAAGTCGGATGCGGGAGTCGTATCCGGAGTTGTTTGAATCAAGTAATATTTTCGAGGACGAAAATTTCTAAAGTAGGGGAGAGTTGTAACGGTCTGTTTTTTATATTCCCTATTTTTGTGCTAATTGATGTTTTGTTATTGAGTCTTTTATTTAATTGAGCAATATTTATGTGAATGGTGAAGTTGGTGTTTTATTAGCCTCGCCGGGCGAAGTATGTGTCGTCGGGCGGCGTGTACGTTTCTGTGATGTTTTGGATTTTGTGTACTTAATAGATATTTATGTTAATTATGATGTTGGTAAGTTAATATGTTGTTTTTACATATGTTGTATTTTTACCGTTTTTGGAGATTTCGCGGGAAAATTAGAATAGAGGGTATATTAGATATTTTATAATTAGTGGTATTTAATTAATAGTTAGTTTTAATATTTATTAGAAGTGTAGATTTTAAGTTAAGAAAATATAATAAGTTAGTAAGAGTTTTTTCAAAAGAGAAGAAAAAGAGAGAAATAGAGAAGTGAAGAGAAAGTGAAGAAAAGTTGGAAAATTCACCAAACGAGCTTCGGGAATCGGTTTCTTATCGGGTAAGGGTGCGAAACTCGGTTATTATATCATTGTATACGATTATATCCGTTTGTTTTTGAATTGTTTGGATTGTGTAGGAAAATATTGAGTTTAGGTTAGTTTTTGACATAATCGATAAAATCGGGAGTTTTTACGGATGAAATTCGAAACAAATTGTGTAGTTTAGTCGTGTGAGGTTAGGCCGACGTTATAGAAACTCGTTTCGTTAAAATCGGTTGATAATTGAAGATTTTGTGTTTTTGAGTTTTGATTATGTGTATGAATAGTGATTTCGAAAAGTCGAGGAATCGGGTTTTTCTTGATCCTAATATGTCCGTATGCATTTATGTGATATTACCGCGTGTTTTGTTTGAGGGAATTCTGAGAATCGGTCGGGTTTTGAGGGGTTTCGCGCGGCTGGCAGCAGCTGCCCCAAAATTCTGGTTTTTGTGCGCGTCGTACGGACGCGTGCTGTAGGTGAAAATTCTGTTTTCGTGTAATTT
This sequence comes from Lathyrus tuberosus, assembly GCA_022829125.1. NCBI lineage: Eukaryota > Viridiplantae > Streptophyta > Magnoliopsida > Fabales > Fabaceae > Lathyrus > Lathyrus tuberosus. The sequence continues at coordinate 13,148,447 of JALAZF010000120.1, read as the reverse complement.
TCGGAAATTCATATCTCTTGAACCGTAAGTCGATTTTAACCCTCGTTCGAAGCGTTGGGAAGCTAACGAGATGTTCTTTCTAGGAAAAATAGTTTTGGGGTCTAAACTTGCTCCAATCGGTACAGTTTTTACGAACCGTTTCGTAGTGTCGGGCGTCCGGTTTATGTTTTGCGTTATTTTGAAATATTCATATCTTGTTAACCGTTTATCGTATTTAAGAGTTCTTTATACCGAATCGAAGCTGTCGATGAGTACTTTTTGATGATGATAGAAAATATTATTTTTGGCCGACTTTTAGCCGACTTTTCCGAGAAATCGTAAAATGGAATTTTGAGTTATTTTTCAATATTGTAAGACATGTTATGATATGTTATGAGATGGCTTGTGTGATGATTATTTGATGGGAATTTGATGTTGTGGAATGGTATATTAGTGTTTGTGGCCATTTTGGGCAATTGTGTGCATTACTTTATATGTACTTGAAATGCATGATTTAATGTATGAGTCTTGATTGCCATGGGTCATTATATGACATGCATCATGTTGAAGACATTGTAAGATCCCTTCGTGGGTGTAAACAATGCATGAAGACATTGTAAGATCCCTTCGTGGGTGTAAACAATGCAGTTAGACATTGTAAGATCCCTTCGTGGGTGTAAACAATGCATGTTGAATTGTAGATCCCTTATGGGTGTAAGCAATTGTTGTATTGATCGTGTGCCTATTATAAAGGACTAAAAACGATCCATAACGTCGTATGCTTGGTGATAAGTGGTAGCGACGGGGAACATCGTATGCCCGACGGGGAGTTACCCTAAGTAACGAGCGATGATTCCAAGAGTTCCTGGGGGACTAATGGTACCGCATGCATAGAGTCGTTGTGTCGGTCTCTGTGCATTTGCATAATTCATTACATGAATGTTTATGTGTTGAATTTTGAGAAGGATTTGTTATGCATTGTGTTAATGTATATGCTTATGTGATTTATGTGTGAAATGGGTTAAATATGTCTTGTGTTGTTTACAAGTATCATATTTGTGTGGTGAGAATAATTGTGCATATTTTGCTAAGTGTTATATAATGATATGCAATTATATTATAATCCTGTTTCTCACCCTTCTGCTGTGGTTTAATGCTCTATGAGGCATTGCAGATTAGAGGCTGGAGTCTTTTGCGAAGATTAGTGTCTTCGTCTTTTGTCGTTCCGTCGGCTCTGATATGTAACACGGGTAGTCGGGGTTCGAGTGTAGATGTTTCTTTTGGCTTGTATATGGTGGCTTCTATGAACATGTATATGACATACTTATCTTTTGTGATGACATCAGTTATGGATGTTCCGCTTTAATTCTGTAACTGAACGAGGATATTTTTGGAACTGAGTTCCTATGATTATATGACTATCAGGTTGTTATATATCTATATGAGCATAATGTTTTAGTTCACGTTGGTGTGACATCTCTGGCTATATCATGATAAATTATTCTTTGCTCTGATGTTTTATTTATAAGATTAGTTTATTCCGATTTTTGTACGGGGTATAGAAGGGGTGTTACAATGATTACAAACGATTGTGTGCCTAGGTGAGGTGTGAGCAATCGGGGTCGTGTGCCCATGTGGGGTGTGAGCGATCCATAAATGATGTTGTTGTGTGGTAAAATACATTGTTTGATTGAATATCAATGTATGTTGTTATGATGTGTTGTGAATAGCCTTTGTGGTGTGAATCTCTTGTGGAATGAATTGTGATGATTTTATGATTGTTGTGGTATGTGGTATGTGATGAAATGCATTGTTTGAATTGTTTTCAATGCATGAATATGATGATGTGACAATCATATTGTTGATTTGTGAAGATGCATTTGATTGTCATGAGTCCTTGAGTGTCAAGCATCATGATATGCATCTTGTAATGTCGTGTGCCCATGTGGGGTGTGAGCGACGGATTGGTTCCAGAGGGAATCCGCTATAACGTCGTGTGCCCATGTGGGGTGTGAGCGATGATTATAGACGATCGTGTGCCCGTGTGGGGTGTGAGCGATCGGATCGTGTGCCCATGTGGGGTGTGAGCGATCGGATCGTGTGCCCATGTGGGGTGTGAGCGATCGGGTCGTGTGCCCGTGTGGGGTGTGAGCGATCCATAAACATTGTGTGCCTATGTGAGGTGTGAGCAATGGGTGAACATCGTAGGCCCGACGGGGAGTTACATTGGTAACGAGCGATGGTTCCAATAAGTTCCTGAGTGAACTTGAGATGATTGAGTCGATACCGCATTGCATTTGCATAGAGTCGTAAGTCGGTCTCTATGATTTGCATTTATCATCTTTATAATTGTGCATTGATGAATAAACATGAATATGTATGTCTATGCGGAATGATAAGAATTGTGAAAGTATGCATGATGAATATGCTTGGTTTTGTAGATATGTACATTGTGATGTATATGAGTGAGTTGTGACGAATTGTGGTGAGAATTGTGAATGGATGCGTTATGTGTGGAAAATCATGATTTGATTTATTATGTGTGATATGTTTTGTATTTGTGGCATGCTATATGTGTTAGTATGTGATGGTATGGGTGAGATGATTTATACATGTGTTTGGATGTGTGTTTGCATATTATTATGCAATCTTGATTTAGTTGTTATTTCTCACCCTTCTGCTGTTTTATAATGCTCTATGAGGCATTGCAGATTAGAGTTGCTGGAGGTCTTTTTGTGAAGATTAGTCCTCCGTTCTGTTGTCAGTCTTGGTGACTGCTCTGATACGTAGCACGGGAGTCGGGGAACGATATATATATATATATATATATGTATACATTTGTTGAATGTATTTTGTGGTACTTTTGTGTATATAGTTGATGTTCTAAAAAGATTTATTTTGTAAAACAAGTCGGTCATATATGGAAAAAGTTTCCCCTTTGAGGGTATTCTATTTTATGCTATTTATCAAATTTATGAGCAGGGATGATGTTTCGTTTATTTAAATGTGACATCCTTGTTTCTGTCGAAAAAATAATTTTTTAGTTACTCTGATTTTAATTATGTATTATTTATTCGCGATGGGAATTGGGGTGTTACATTGATCCTCACCACCATGGATGGGGAGGAGTTGCCACTACCCGTGAACTCCGACGCAGTCAAAAAATATTATGCCTAAAAAAATTGATTAACAAAGAGCCCGCTAGATTGACATCCGCAAGGACAATCTAGGAAAAAATGGGTGTCCTGATGGACCCAAAAAAGAAATGTCCATGCAAAAGTTAGGGACAAAGCAAAAAATAATAATAGTTCGCTATGTTGAAAACCTGAAGGGGCGACTTAGGAAAAAATGGGCATCCCGATGGATGGAAAAAAAAGAGAAAGATGTCCTTGAAAAAATTAGGGATAAAGGCATTTGACTATAAACACTTGATCCTATCTTCATCATAGCTGGACCTTAGACGGTAAACGAGCAATCAAATCATCGTCAATGGATGCAAGGTGTTGGAACCTAGACTTACAGTGGATGGTAGTCAATGTTGTAATCAATGCAAAATATGACTTTCCATTGCCATTTACCTTGGTTTTTCAATTTATTGTAAATTTCTTCATCAAGGATTTTTGCATCCTTGTACACACCTTATGTACAAATCTTTTCATATTCAAAAAAGTTCATCATTTGATTTCTCATTTATATCTTTCAGTATTTTGTTTGCAAAATAAACGATTATTTGTGATCACATAATACTATAAAATGTTGAGAATAATAACAAAGCTAAATCAACAGAGAAAAGCATTATGAATTGCATAATTTATCGAAAATCCATAAAGGATGATTGGTAGTCCCCATTGCAAGCTTGATACGCGGCGAGCACCATCATGGTTTTTTGGAAGGTTGTTTGTCTTCCATTTCCCTAACAGATCCATGTTTAGTCTCTTTTTCCCACCAAGAATGGGATCCTCGCAGCATCCCCAACAGGTCGTAAGTATCATTTCCCCAGCAATGGTGATCGTCCAGGGATCATCCTGGCCTCGTTCTTCCCTAAGCGGCAGTTGTTGTTCGAAGATCATCCACGTTCCTTTATCCCTAGCAGCAGTAATGGCAGTAGCTCGAGAACCATCCATGTTGCTCTTTCCCCAACCGAGGATGTTGAGTTAAAGTCTATTTTGTTACATTATTTACTTGTCGCGCTGTACCTTAACCTGCACCATTGCATAGCATAATCTCATGCATCATGTAAGACTAAGCATATATTGCATTCTTCATATGCGTCAAGCATATCCCCCATTGACTGATTCATTTCTCCAACAGATATTCAACTAATTTTCACTTAATCAAAATATCAACACACATTCACCTTTCCAAACACTACCATCTTTGTCGGCCAAATTTTTGAGCTACTCTTGTATTTAATCCCCTTCCACCTTGAATAATCGAAAAGCTGTAGCAATTCGTACATTCAGGTCTAAGAGGATTAAATAGGGGCAACTGTCGTAACCCGAAATTTGAACACCCCTTTTGCCTTTTAGCATGAGAGTGTGCACAGCATTCCTAGCATATGCATTAGCATTCTTTATCTGTGGTTTTATTGCAGGCATATCCCGAATTTCAGAAAGTTTCTAAGCTATAATTAGTCACATCCCCTCTAAGTCATCAAAGCCTCGATACAAGCCAAACAAATGGATTTCTATGCCTATATATCAAAGTACAAGGTTGGAAGGCGGAGCCACGGTCAAAGCGCTCCATTGCAAGCCAAAAAAGTGGAATTTTGCCTGTGGTAATCGGTTACCAGATTTGGGGTAACCGATTACAACATCAGTTTTCAGCCCAGGAAGGCCTTTTTGCGCGCCTGTAATCAGTTACCATAATACCTATAATTGCTTATAGTTATGAATCCTGTAATTTTTCAGCATTTCCTTCACACTGCAATAGCTCTCATCTCATTCTTTTGGTCTACATTGTTCTAGCATGTGTGGAATATTTTAGACATTTCAAGATATCACTTGCATTTGCAAACCAACAATAAAACTCATCATGCACCCTCATTTCCACTCATGTGAACCATTCGATCTTGGAGCTGAATTGGGATTCTCCAACTGAGTTAACAAATAACTAACCGAGTTAGACTCCAACTCAGTGAGTTGAGTCTAACTAACTCTAAACCAAATGCCAAATCGCCCTTAGCTAACTCCAAACCAAGTTCCAAGCCTCCACTCACTTCAAGCATATGCTCTATTTAAACAAACCCCTCCCATTAATTCAAGAAGACTTTCATTTTTCACCAATTTCTCTCATTGTGATCTGAATTTTTACTCTTACTCTCTGAATTTTCTGCAACACTCTTTCTCTTCTTCTTCCTTAACCTCACAAAAGCTCATTCAAAATTAAAGCTTAGCAAGCTTTGCATTTAAACTTGCTAATATTTGAGCTAGACCTCCATTCCACTACATTTCTTCTTTGATTTCTGCAACAATAACAACTTTTACTTAATTTCAAGCTTTGAAAGTTGATCATTACAAGAGTTTTGGTGCAAATTCATATTTGAAGCATTTATCTCGTTTTCTTTGGTTCTCGCTACGGATTGCTAAGGATCTTTTGATTCAATGGTTTTCTTAGCATCTTTGCATCACATTTCGTGCACAATAATCACCAAGGCAAACCTCAGCCTTGTAGGTTGGTGCATTTTTGCTTAATTTACCGCTTTCGAACTATTTCGCGTTTTCACAATGTAGCGCTTAATTGCTTTTCTGCTATTTGAATGATTGCTTTGCCTGCTTGATTTTATTGATTCCTAATTGTTTTGAATTAACATAACTTTTACATCTACTTCAATGCTATGATAGACCATGATTACATGCAATAAGTGATTCTGAAAAGTACTTATGAACTGCTGTTTTTTTGCTGTTTTCGCAAGCGTAACCGGTTACGGTATTTGACATAACCAGTTACGCCCCTGCCTGCGCCCCTGGGAGGCGTTTTCATGCACTGGTAATCGGTTACCGCTATTCCTGCAATCGGTTACACCTGTGTTTTTTGCCAAAAACTTGCTGTTTGAGGCTGTTTTGCATGCTTTATTCATCTACTTCCCATGCTTGCTCATATTGATGTACATGCTACTGTTTTAGCTCATCATATGCTTGTAATAATTTTTGCTTGATTAATTGCATGATTTTCTTCGATTATTTCGCGAGTTTATCACATGTTTGGGGCATTTTTGCTCATTGTTACGTGTTGATATGAACAAATGTGTGCTAATATGTCTTGTTAATGATTTGCAATCTGTCTTGATGCAATAGATTTGTTCTTGCTTGAGAAAATTCAATCATGTTCAACATTATTCCCACACTTTCTTTGATAATCTTTCGATTTGTTTGAAAGATTATTGGTAATTTCCTTCCTTTAATTAGTTGATCAAAACTTTGTTTCGATTAATCAATTGTCCCCTGCTCTTCTCTTTAGGATTTCCTTAAAGCCTCTCTCTCTCTTGATCTTGTTTGGATTTGGACGTCTGCACAACAAGCTGGAGCACTGTACAGATTGCACCGTTACTCTGTTGATTTTAATTTCTGCACTATGCTTTGAGTGTTAGAGAAGGGATGAGAGTGGAGAATTCTTATACTTATTCTGGTTATCTTGGGTAGTGGACGAATGACCTTATGCCTGGAATAATCATGTCTTTCTCCAGACTGTAGTTTCTCCCGATCTTCAGCGGAGTCGATCCTTGAACACTCATTCTTGATACCATCTCTCGTTGGGTTAATCACCTCTTGGTTCATCACCCGTTCTTTTGGTTGATCACAGTCCATCTATTAAAACCAATCTTTCTTTCTTTGGGTTAATCACCACTTGGTTCATCACCCGTTCTTTTGGTTGATCAAAGTCCGTATGTTAAAACCAAACTTTCTTTCTTTGGGTTAATCACCTCTTGGTTCATTACCCGTTCTTTGGTTGATCACAGTCCGTCTGTTAAAACCAATCTTTCCTTGGGTTAATCACCTCTTGGTTAATCACCCGTTCTTTTGGTTAATCAATGTCCGTATGTTAAAACCAATCGATCTTTTTGGGTTCGTAACCTTCTTTTGGTTCAATACCTTTTTCCTCGGTTAATTACTGCCCGTCAGTTGATATACCGAGTCCCTTTGGGTTCGTAACCTTCTTTTGGTTCAATACCCTTTGCTTCGGTTAACGACAGCCTGTCAGTTAATATACTGAACCCCTTTTGGGTTAACAACCTTTGCTTGGTTCTACACCCTTTCTTTTAGTTGATCACATACCGTCTGTTAAAACCAACTTCTCCTCTCCTTGATTGGGTCAAACACCTTTTAGTTAAACACCCATTCTTCTGGTCAATCATCGTCCGTTGGTTAAAAACCAATATCTTCCTTTCCTCAGTTAGACACAGGCCGTCTGTTGACATACTGAGTTTCTGTTTGGGTTAGCAACCTCCTCTTGGTTCAACACCCGTTTCTTTGGTTGATTATAGTCCTTCTATTAAAACCAACCTCCTTTCTTCTTGTTGGGTTAATCATGTCTTGGTTCAACACCCTCTCTTTTTGGTTAATCACAGCCCGTCTGTTAAAACCAATTTCCTTTTTTCCCCCTCAGAGTCGTAATCTTCTCTTTCTTCTGTTAACCCCTGTTTATCAAGTTAACATGCTGAATCCCCAGCGGGTCCAACACCTTATCTCGATTCAACACCCTTGCTCTTACTCCTTACTTCCTTATCTCTATCTCTTGGTTTTGACACAATTTCCCTTTCTTACTCCATCTTTGTTCCCAGAACTACGAAGCTCTGACTTCCTCATTGCACTGTGAAGATATGTAGGCACGAGATCGCGAGATCTTGGCGAGCACCCTTCTTCCACAACCTTCTTCCTCTTTTCTCCTTTTCTTCCCTGGTTCTATGAACTACGAAGCTCTGAATTCCTCATTGCACTATGAGGATATGTAGGCACGAGGGCCCCAATTTTCCACGAGCACTCTTTTTTTTCCTTCTCTCCTTAGCGAGAAGCCTTTAGATAGATAGCCCATCCAGCCTAGAAGCAAGCAGAATGGTTCCCGTCGAGTACGACGGATGCGTGGGGTGCTAATACATTCCTCTCGCATAACCGACTATCCAAAGGAGGCCCCCCAAAGGTGATGAAGATTAGAAGATTAAACAAAAAAGAAAAATGTTATCTAAGCCAATGTATGGCAACACCAAATATCTCCTAGATGAATGGCCAAAAATCCTAGTAGTAAGATACTGAGGTGATACAAGTCCCAATAAAAATAATCATGAGGCATTTAAAAAAAAGTACCGAGGCACAAAAGTCCAAGGGCCCAATGACAGACTCATTTCTTTAAAAACTAGCATGTCTCCCACGAAGGCCCCATGAATGGAGAGTTAAACTGGAGGCCTTTGTGATAGACTTCGACCTCCCACCTACGGTGTGCCTCATCATAACACAGAAAACCAATACAACAAACTTAACTATTAAAACCAGACAAAATACCCCAACTTACTCCCCACTATTCAACTCTCATGGAATAGATAACCCTTTTGGGTTTTGCTTTTGATGACTACTAATAAAACGTGCTTCCATCAAAATTTGCAACCCAACTTTCACCAAAATTGTTGACTCCTATCTATAGCTTCACTTCGGGCTTCCTTCCTCTCCCTAACTGGGAAATGCTCCCCAAGATGAGTGAGTTGTGAATCTCAAATACTCTGATGTGATAAAACCAAACTAGAACACTGGAAATTATTGTTAAATCATATTAGAGAAAATGCATCCCTTTGACAAGACATTGTTAAATCATATTAGTTGTTACCCTCAACCATAACTCTAACCCTTTCCTATATATACTGAAATGTTTATTCATTTGTGTGTGCACCTTTATTATTTTGTCTACTAACGCATTTTTGTAAAAAAAACAGATACCAACATAGAAGAAAGGAGGGGGAAGCAGGAGGTCCTCCCCCAAAGGCAATAAAGATTAGAAGATTAAACAAAAAATAAAACCACTATTTAAGCCAATGTATGGTAACACCAAGTGTCTCCTAGATGAAGGGCCAAAAAGCTTAATAGTATGAGCAATGATGATTTTTGAGGTGCTACAAGTCCCAGTAAAAATAATCACGAGGCATTTAAAAACATTTCTCGTGGCACAGAAGTCCAAAGGCCCAATGATGGACTAGTATCTTCTAAAAACTAGTGTGTTGCCCGCAAAGGCCCCATTAATGGAGAGTTAAACCAAAGGTCCTCTTGATAGACTTCGACCTCACACTTACGTTGTGCCTTATCATAACACTGGAAACAAAGACAACAAATATAACTATTAAAACCAGACAAAATACCCTAACTTACTCCTTACCATTCAACTCTGATGGAATTGATAATCCTTTTTGGTCGTGCTCTTGATAACTCCTAATAAAAGGTGCTTCCATCAAAATTTGCTACTCAACTTTAACCGAAATTGTCAACTTCTATCCGCAGCTTCCCTTCGAACTTCATTCCTCGCCCTAACTGTGAAAGGATTCCCAAGATGTGTGGACTGTGAATCTCACATACTTTGATGTGATAGAACCAAACTAGAACACTAAAAAATATTGTTCAATCATATTAGAGAAAATACACCCCTTTGATGAGACTTGAATACAAAGTCATAAGATTTGAACACAAAATTACAGGGAGTTTAGCTGATGCCCTCAAACACAACTCAAATCCTTTCTTATCTATATTGAAATGCCTATTCATGTAAATGTGCACCTTTATTATTTTCTCTACTAACGCATTTAAAAAAAAAAAACCAAAATAGAAAAAATTAAGTGAAACAAAAATTACATTTAAAACTTTGAAGAATACAACTTGGAGTTGCTCAATATGTTCATGGTAAAAGCCTATTCGCTAGTACTTATTCCATGTAGCAATTGTCACTAACTAGAAAGGGAAATCAATTCCTTCTACTATATAGTACAATTAACATTAAAACAAAACGCGTATACCACCCAAACAAAAACAAAAAACAAATGCCACCCTGTTTCTCAGGCTTGTGTCTTCATCCTCAATGTAAGTTTGGTTAGTACGAGTATTATGTCTACTCCAAAGTTGCGTTCACTTTTTTTAATATCTATCGTAAGTAGGAGTGTTCAAAAATATAGTTAACTGAATTGTATACTTAAATTAAATTGTATTGTACTAGAAAAAAATTGAATCACTTAAATGGTTAATGAATTGAACAATTTAACTAAAACAATTCAAATTCAGTTTAAAATCAGTTCAGAACCAATTGTCTTTTATAAACTGGTTTAATTATATAAATTAATTAGTTTTTAATAAAAAGAATAAAAAATTAATTAAGAGTAAAAAAAATCTGAAAATAAATAAAAAAATTTGAAAATTAAAAAAATTCTAGAAATACGAAAAAATCGAATTTTTTCGGAAATATAAAAAATCGATTTTTTTTAGAAATAAGAAAAAATCGAGTTTTTTCAGAAATACAAAAAATCAAGTTTTTTCAGAAATATGAAAAAATCAATTTTTTTGAAAATAAAAAAGTCGAATTTTTTCAGAAATATAAAAAAGTCAAATTTTTTCAAAAATACGAAAAATCAAGTTTTTTTTTTAAAATAAAAAAAAATTAAATTTTTTCAGAAATATAAAAAAATGATTATAGTATTATACATACAGAGAAAGCCTTGAGCAATAGTCTTAACATGCATTTAAGACATTTATTTAATTACATAGTTCAAATTTATAATTATATTTCAAAAACATATGTATATTTTTCATTATAATATTTAATCGTACATCTCTTTAAAATGAACTAAAAAATAAGTTTAAAGAAAGATGTAGTCGTTTTTTTCAATAAATTTAGAGATAAAATTCACAGTCGAATTTCATAGTAGGAGATTTGATTTAAATTTCAGCTATCAAATATTATTTCAGTTATAATCTCAGTTGTGTTTGCAGACATGATGCCATGATGCCATTAAATACAATTATATAATTTTATTAAACCTTCCCATAAGAAATTGGTTTTAACTTTTAAAAGAATTTTTTATTTGTATTGGTAGTGTGAAACTTATGTTATGCATAGAAAAGTATTCGTTGAAAAATTATGAATTTAATTATAATAAGTAAAATAATCTCTCTTATTTTAATGAAGAGAATTCACAATCCAACAAGATGAACGAAAGCTTGAAAATGAAACTAATGAAAATCAGAGTGAAATTTTATCAAGAGGATAATTTGAATTGAAATAAAAAACAAATGTAAAAATTCTTCGAAAACGTCTCATCATAATCGATTTTTTTGGAAATATTAAAAAAGTCGTGTTTTTTTTCGGAAATATGAAAAAGTTGAGTTTTTTTTTCAGAAATACAAAAAAATCGAGTTTTTTTGAAAATATGAAAAGGTAGAGTTTTTTCGGAAATACGAAAAAAATCGAGTTTTTTTGAAAATATGAAAAAATCGATTTTTTTTTGAAATATGAAAAAGTCGTATTTTCGAAAATATGAAATTGGTTTAAAATTTGATTTTAAAAGAATTCAAAAAATATAATTGGTTTAAAATTGCAAACTGACTTTAAACTAGTTTATAAATATAAACGAGTTCTAAACTAGTTTTAAATTGAATTGAAACCATTTTAATAGTTAACTGAACCAAACCATAAATATGGTTCAGTGCAATGCAGTTCATGAACCATGAACACCCCTAATTGTAAGTATGGACAATTATCCATCCACGCTGCTGGCTGTTCGGTTTGCCTAAAGCTTGCAAGCATTTTCTGAAAGACATACAAATTTACAGAGTTAAATTAGAAGCCATATAATACATGCACAAATGCAACGTAACAACACAAAAAATATAAGAAAAATATAATTGATTCTGTCAGTAGGCAGTCTAAGTTTTTGTGTTTGGCATGATGTTGCCAAGCCATTGCAACCTTATACTACTGATACCGTTGTTGCTTCTGAGTCAGTTCCACCTCCTACTGCTGATGTTGTTGAGTCGGTGCCACTTCTGGATGGTGAGGCTGTTGTGGATGCTGAGCCAGAGGCATTTGGAGGAGGCTCTGTAGATTTGTCACTACTGCCTCTATACCCAAACCATAATGCCAGACATATCTGGGACAGAGAGGTGACATTAGTTGGATTCATTATTTTTAATTTATGTCTATTTTAATTGACAAGTTTCTGACATTGACTTTTATTTTTTACAGGACTGTGTTTCGCTGAAGTTTATTAAGCACAGTCGGAAGATTACTGGCTTACGTCAGCCGAATGAGGTTTCAGACAACTTTGTCCTTATCTGGGATGAAGGACTTATGCATGACTAGTTATATTACGGTCAACCACAGGATGTTTAATGTGTAACACCCCTTTCTATACCCCCAAATAATTAATTAAATCATTTAGGCACGTATTGAAATTTTCATCAGAGTATAATTGCAAACACGGCATAAAAAGGTATGTCACATTATGCTTGAAATTAAAACACATACAACACCTGCTCAAAATGATATGCAACAGTGGGGTAACTTTCAAACAACAAAGGATCTCAGTCCTTATACCCACATCTCAATATTTAGAATAAAAACGGAAACATCTAAAATATTGAATAACAACCACATATATACATGAACATATATATACATCATCCAGTATGAATCACAAACAACATCATGTTTATATACACAAATTCATCAGCAAGATACATATGCAAATGTATCACAAAAAGATCAAAACATCCTAGCTACCCGGTGCTACATATCAGAGCCAACCGACCAACAAGGAAAATGAAGACACGCTTCACAAAAGACCACCAGATACCTAATCTGCAATGCCTCATAGAGCATCATAAAACAGCAGAAGGGTGAGAAATATTATCATAATAACGTTGCATATAATTATATATCTCAACATATAATACACATATACCACATTCTCACCACAACTCGTCACTATGCATATATATATACATATAACACCAAGCATATACCATAAATCAAATACACGGCATAACAATCCGTAATTAACGCATCCTTCACATAGGCATATTCATTCATGCTCAAATACATGTATCCCTAATACATCTCAATTCATCACCATTCATTCAACACAACACACGTACATATTTATTCACCAATGTATCATTACAAAGATACAACTCTTATCGCCATTCATCACATCTTACTCAATATACATCGCAAGGCATATATATATATATATATACAAAACCAAACATATTCATCACAATGCTTATCATTCAACATAAATACATATATTCATGTTCCTTCATCAATGCACATATACAAAGACGACCAATGCAAATCATAGAGACCGACTCACGACTCTATGCAAATGCAATGCGGTACCGACTCAACCTCGTAATTCATTAGTCCCCCAGGAACTCTTGGAATCATCGCTTGTTACATAGAGTAACTCCCCGTCGGGCCTACGATGTTCCCCGTCGCTATAAACCATTATTTCAGGGCGTACGACGTTTATGGATTGCTTTCGACCACTATTTCAAGGCGCACAATCCGATTGCCATAGTCCACTATTTCAGGGCGCGCAATCATTTGTGATTAATCGCTTCTATCATTATTTCAGGGCGTAAGACGATAAAACTGATTCATCTATGAATCTTCCAATGCAAGAATGCATATCATGATACTTGACACATTAATGACTCATGCCAACATCAAATGCTCATGCATTAACAATAATCATGTATTTCAAGTACATATAAAGTAATGCACACAATTGCCCAAAATGGCCGCAAACACCAATATACCATTCCACAACATCAAATTCCCATCAAAGAATCATCACACAAGCCATCTCATAACATATCATAATATGTCTTACAATATTGAAAAATAACTCAAAATTCCATTATTCGGTTTTCCGAAAAAGTCGGCTAAAAGTCGGCCAAAAATAATATTTTCTATCATCATCAAAAAGTACTCATCGACAGCTTCGATTCGGTATAAAGAACTCTTAAATACGATAAACGGTTAACAAGATATGAATATTTCAAAATAATGCGAAAACGTAAACCGGACGCCCGACACTACAAAACGGTTCGTAAAAACTGTACCGATTGGACCAAGTTCAGACCCCAAAACTATTTTTCCTAGAAAGAACATCTCGTTAGCTTCCCAACGCTTCGAACGGGGATCAAAACCGACTTACGGTTCAAGAGATATGAATTTCCGAAGTTTCCCCGACAAACCAGATTTTCTGTTTCAGCACAGTAGGTATCGATACATAGGCTTTATGTATCGATACATAAAGACCTCATGTATCGATCCCTAACTCGCATGTATCGATCCCTGCTGTAGTAAAAATTCCATTTTTCCCAATTTTCACAGTAGGGATCGATCCCTGGGATTATGTATCGATCCCTAACCCTGTTTTTCACAAAAAACCAGATTTTTCAAATTACAACTTTGCTGTCCTTTTCCCGAATCCCCGAAAACTCGACTAAATCGAACATTTTCACCGAAACAAACATATACGCGCAACCACCAAATACATAAGAACAATTTAGAACACATAAACGAAATTTCTACGACGTTCGATTTTTCGATTAAATTTCAACCTTTCAAAAACCAGAATTTTTAAACTTCACCAAATCGAATAAAAAGCACGACATACGACGACCTAACCTTCCTCGATACAACTACGTAATTTATTTCGAATTCTAACCGTGAAAACATCGTTTTCTATCAATTTCCTATAATTCGACCTAAACGGAAACAACAACGGAAACATACCGAAAACTAACCGAAACATAACCAAACTTAATGAAACTTCAAACAGCAGCTCACATACATATAACCAACCAACACATGTATTTATACGACTTTCCGACCGTAGAAACATCGGTTTCTATCGATTTCGTCCAATACGACATAAACGGAAACATATGGAAAACCAACCAAAACATTCACACAAAACACATACATAATCATACACAAAGTTATAATAACAATATTTCACACCCTTACCCGATTATATCGACTCCGAAAGATTGATCTTGGTGATTTTCCACACTTTTCTCTTGCTCTTCTCTTTTCTCCTCTCTTTTCCTTCTTCTTCTCTTTTTCTCTCAAAATTCTGTTTTTCTCCCTTTCTCACCTCTAACTTTCTATTTTAATAAAACAAATATCTATCCCCACAAAAAGACCAAAAGACCCCTACACTCAAATATCTCGCAAACGCTCTCAAAACGCGACAAAATATAATCACGATGAAAAATAACATTTTTCTAAATAAAAGTCGAAAATATAATAATATAATAATAAAATAATCAAAACGACTCGATTAATTAAATAAGACAAAACCGGGGCGTTACAACTCTCCCCCACTTAGAAATTTTCGTCCTCGAAAATATACTGAGACGAACAACCCCGGACGCGACTCTCGCATCCGACTAACAAACCAACATGCCAACAAAAGGCACACCACAAATAACACAACTGACAAACCACCGTGCTAACAGCAGATACCACAACGGCACGACAACGACGACAACAACGACAAGATGCGAAGCCCATACAATGCACTTGACGACCAACTCACAACTCAAGGAAAACCACGATACCAACACACAGGTTCACTCTAGAACCAAAACACAACAAGATCGTTACCATCACCGTAGATAACACTCCCCTAATTCCCCACAAGAAATTAGCCACACACACTCGAACCATCACGATGGAAACGAGGCAACAACACAAACAAGAACACAAGTTTCACGACACAACATCGATTCCACAACCTCTACAAAACCAGAATACCAACATCCTTATCACACAACCTTATTACAACAATGCTACGATTCCCAATCGAACATATAACCAAAACATCCATCTACATAGTAGCCCATGAATAATATCTAAACCTTTCACCTGACACTCCCATTCTGAAACGTCCAATGGTCTCATCATTCCTACATGTTTTCAATGTTCAACCTACGAACTCTTACAAGTCCCACACGTAAACACAAAATGTGCCACCTCACGCTTCCGCTGCGCACTCTGATTACTCGCAACCATCAAAACTATCAATTCCACGTCCAAAGTCTAACTCTTTCTCAAATTCACCAAAAATCACTGTTCACTTTGATATTACCAATCTCACACTCTCTCGTGTTATCTCATACACCATACACAAGTCTCGGAATTTCTCAAATAATTCTAACTCCCTGATCATCAAAATAGACATGCATAGAAACTTCCGACTTAACTTTTCAGGCACAACAACAGCTTTTCCCCAAAGGATAATCCAAGCCAAATTCATAACTCATCAAGAACTCTAACCATCCTTGTTGTCTCATACTTTATTCCTTTAGACCCAACAAGTACTCAATGTCCTTGCGATTACCAAACACTTCGAACCTAGAACCATAAAGATAATACCTCCAAACATTCCAACACAATACCACCGCAACAAATTCCAAATCCATAATAATACAGATCCTTTTATAAATCCTCAATTGTCGTAAAGCATAAGCCCCGACTTTACCCTCTTGCATTACCACGTTGACTAAACTCATCAAAGACACATCACAATACCCCACAACCGGTTTATTAGGATCACACAAAATCAAAGCTGAAACCGTAGACACTTCTACTCCAGCTCACCAAAACTTACTCATAACGAACATCCAAACAAACGACTCACCCTTTGTAAGTCAACTGAGATACCAGAAGTACGAACTTAACAAAGTCTTCCATAACTTGTAATAACAACCAACTGAGTCCAAAAGTTTCTAATCTCCTTAACTAACTTCGGAGCCTCTCAATATAGAACTACATCTACTTCCGATGGATCCATTAACCATACTCTCATCTGAAATAACATTTCCAAGAAACTAACCCCTTTTCAGCCAAAATTCTCACTCGAATAACTTAGCATAAAACTTCGTCTCTTTTCAACACTTGTAATTCAAATCTCAAACACTTTACTCATTCTTCCTCTTAGTTTATAACAAATCCAAATATCCTCAATCGAAACCACTACGAACTTATCCAATTAAATATAGAGGATACGATTCCTTTACTCCACAAACATTACAGATTCCTTACTAACACCAAATAACATCACTGCACGTTGTAATACCCAAACAAATTCCAAAGGATATAAATTCTTAAAGCTTTTGCAAAACTTTCCACTGGGTAACTGGTTACTCACACACAAGCTTGACCGAGTACATAACAGCCTATCCCAATGATAACAACCATAACCAGTCACATTAAATCGATCAAAGCCTAAGCTCACACAATTCACCACTCTTATCAAACATTCCAAACAATTGTAACTCACTCAAACTCAACCAAACCATTCTAGTCATCTGTTCATGAAAGTGGACACTTATTCTCATTCATTACCTTATTCCACTGACAGTAACTCATACACAATTTCATTCTCTGGACAATCCAAACTCTATAAATCCCAACATGTAGCAACAATCAACCAAAAAGAACTCTTAAATAATACATCCACACTTAAGGTTTTCTCAAAATTTCCATTAATGCTCTAAAATTCCAAAAACTCCAACCCTCTTCGGAACTCTAAGTTTCGCTTCCCATAGTCTCAATACCATTATACTTGTTATTCCATTATATCATCCTTCCTTTTGTTACCGACAATACTGGAGCTCTCCAAGACGACACACTTGGCCTCACAATTCTCCTTTCCAGTAAATCTTCCAACTGCTCTATCAGTTCGGGTACCTCTAACGCTAACATCCAATATTCCATCTGGGAATACATCTTAAAATCACGCACAACCGGTAGCTCATCACTGTGTCCTCCCTGCCAATTCTAGAAAACTATCATCACAAACATAACAACATCTTAGTTTCACTTCCTAAAAGTTCTCCTGCTTACTTAGCAGATCCAAACCTAAAATCCTTACCTTTGTCCAATTTGAGTTCACACTTTTCTCTCTGAGAACAACCATTAACGATGCCCAATCATTCTCTCTCAAAACTTCCCAACTGGACCAACATACCAAAACCTCTAATCCATTTCATCTTCCGATATTAGCATCTTCATCGACTCATCAAAACAATCTGTAATCGTTTCCTTAAATTCCAAACACTCATTTCACACGCTATCAAAGCCGGAAAGACCCGCCTATTCCATCCAACATAATTTCCGTCTGCTATCAACAAGAGATTAAGGGTGATCAGTTCCTCAATTTGCCAATAGACAGTCGACAATCATGATGGGGCATAAACCGTCTTTACCAAACTATAATAGCCTTTCTTGCATCCCATACACAAAACTATCCAAGACACAAATCCTTAGTTGACATAAACCTTACCTCCGCATTTCTTACGGAACTGGGAACAACACTGTCCAAACAACACTTACAATCTTGCAATTCACAACACACTGAGCCAGTGCTCCACACCTGAAGCAACATGGAGAAGTACCAGCTTCTCCCCCACTTATCTCACTCTAACTCCTGAAAACAAAGGATTAGAAAACCAAAAAGCACTGACAGTGTTTCACACACATATCACGTACTAAGGGACAAACAACAACGACAGTATTCAACTGTCACACCAACAGACTCAACAACTGACTCAACACTGGCTCTGATACCACTTAATGTAACACCCCTTTCTATACCCCCAAATAATTAATTAAATCATTTAGGCACGTATTGAAATTTTCATCAGAGTATAATTGCAAACACGGCATAAAAAGGTATGTCACATTATGCTTGAAATTAAAACACATACAACACCTGTTCAAAATGATATGCAACAGTGGGGTAACTTTCAAACAACAAAGGATCTCAGTCCTTATACCCACATCTCAATATTTAGAATAAAAACGGAAACATCTAAAATATTGAATAACAACCACATATATACATGAACATATATATACATCATCCAGTATGAATCACAAACAACATCATGTTTATATACACAAATTCATCAGCAAGATACATATGCAAATGTATCACAAAAAGATCAAAACATCCTAGCTACCCGGTGCTACATATCAGAGCCAACCGACCAACAAGGAAAATGAAGACACGCTTCACAAAAGACCACCAGATACCTAATCTGCAATGCCTCATAGAGCATCATAAAACAGCAGAAGGGTGAGAAATATTATCATAATAACGTTGCATATAATTATATATCTCAACATATAATACACATATACCACATTCTCACCACAACTCGTCACTATGCATATATATATACATATAACACCAAGCATATACCATAAATCAAATACACGGCATAACAATCCGTAATTAACGCATCCTTCACATAGGCATATTCATTCATGCTCAAATACATGTATCCCTAATACATCTCAATTCATCACCATTCATTCAACACAACACACGTACATGTTTATTCACCAATGTATCATTACAAAGATACAACTCTTATCGCCATTCATCACATCTTACTCAATATACATCGCAAGGCATATATATATATATATATATACAAAACCAAACATATTCATCACAATGCTTATCATTCAACATAAATACATATATTCATGTTCCTTCATCAATGCACATATACAAAGACGACCAATGCAAATCATAGAGACCGACTCACGACTCTATGCAAATGCAATGCGGTACCGACTCAACCTCGTAATTCATTAGTCCCCCAGGAACTCTTGGAATCATCGCTTGTTACATAGAGTAACTCCCCGTCGGGCCTACGATGTTCCCCGTCGCTATAAACCATTATTTCAGGGCGTACGACGTTTATGGATTGCTTTCGACCACTATTTCAAGGCGCACAATCCGATTGCCATAGTCCACTATTTCAGGGCGCGCAATCATTTGTGATTAATCGCTTCTATCATTATTTCAGGGCGTAAGACGATAAAACTGATTCATCTATGAATCTTCCAATGCAAGAATGCATATCATGATACTTGACACATTAATGACTCATGCCAACATCAAATGCTCATGCATTAACAATAATCATGTATTTCAAGTACATATAAAGTAATGCACACAATTGCCCAAAATGGCCGCAAACACCAATATACCATTCCACAACATCAAATTCCCATCAAAGAATCATCACACAAGCCATCTCATAACATATCATAATATGTCTTACAATATTGAAAAATAACTCAAAATTCCATTATTCGGTTTTCCGAAAAAGTCGGCTAAAAGTCGGCCAAAAATAATATTTTCTATCATCATCAAAAAGTACTCATCGACAGCTTCGATTCGGTATAAAGAACTCTTAAATACGATAAACGGTTAACAAGATATGAATATTTCAAAATAATGCGAAAACGTAAACCGGACGCCCGACACTACAAAACGGTTCGTAAAAACTGTACCGATTGGACCAAGTTCAGACCCCAAAACTATTTTTCCTAGAAAGAACATCTCGTTAGCTTCCCAACGCTTCGAACGGGGATCAAAACCGACTTACGGTTCAAGAGATATGAATTTCCGAAGTTTCCCCGACAAACCAGATTTTCTGTTTCAGCACAGTAGGTATCGATACATAGGCTTTATGTATCGATACATAAAGACCTCATGTATCGATCCCTAACTCGCATGTATCGATCCCTGCTGTAGTAAAAATTCCATTTTTCCCAATTTTCACAGTAGGGATCGATCCCTGGGATTATGTATCGATCCCTAACCCTGTTTTTCACAAAAAACCAGATTTTTCAAATTACAACTTTGCTGTCCTTTTCCCGAATCCCCGAAAACTCGACTAAATCGAACATTTTCACCGAAACAAACATATACGCGCAACCACCAAATACATAAGAACAATTTAGAACACATAAACGAAATTTCTACGACGTTCGATTTTTCGATTAAATTTCAACCTTTCAAAAACCAGAATTTTTAAACTTCACCAAATCGAATAAAAAGCACGACATACGACGACCTAACCTTCCTCGATACAACTACGTAATTTATTTCGAATTCTAACCGTGAAAACATCGTTTTCTATCAATTTCCTATAATTCGACCTAAACGGAAACAACAACGGAAACATACCGAAAACTAACCGAAACATAACCAAACTTAATGAAACTTCAAACAGCAGCTCACATACATATAACCAACCAACACATGTATTTATACGACTTTCCGACCGTAGAAACATCGGTTTCTATCGATTTCGTCCAATACGACATAAACGGAAACATATGGAAAACCAACCAAAACATTCACACAAAACACATACATAATCATACACAAAGTTATAATAACAATATTTCACACCCTTACCCGATTATATCGACTCCGAAAGATTGATCTTGGTGATTTTCCACACTTTTCTCTTGCTCTTCTCTTTTCTCCTCTCTTTTCCTTCTTCTTCTCTTTTTCTCTCAAAATTCTGTTTTTCTCCCTTTCTCACCTCTAACTTTCTATTTTAATAAAACAAATATCTATCCCCACAAAAAGACCAAAAGACCCCTACACTCAAATATCTCGCAAACGCTCTCAAAACGCGACAAAATATAATCACGATGAAAAATAACATTTTTCTAAATAAAAGTCGAAAATATAATAATATAATAATAAAATAATCAAAACGACTCGATTAATTAAATAAGACAAAACCGGGGCGTTACATAATGCATTCGTGGAGAGATGGCATTCTGAGACATTGTCATTTCATCTCCCACTTAGTGAGATGTATATCACACTCGACGATGTATCGTGTTTGCTACATTTTCCAATCAGGAGGAGACTTCTATGTCATGGGAGGATTACCAAAGACAGGGCACTCGAGATGATGATAGACTATTTAAGGGCTGACTCAGCGGAGCCGGATGAGGAGTTGAATAGAATCAGGGGCTCATACTAGGTTTGAATACCTGAAAAAGGTATATACAAATGAGCTTTAGAAAGCACGACATGCTATATGTGATGACGAGCAGGTGGGGCTCTATAAAGCACAAGCTATGAGAGCATACCTGCTATATTTGGTTGGCACTGCAATTTTTTATGGACAAGAGTGTCACTTATACAGATGTCATCTACCTACGGTACTTCGAGGATTTCGAGCGGGTCTATGAGTACAACTAGGGGCCGTTTGTTTGGTCTACATGTACTTGAAGTTATCAGAGGGTTGTAGGTGGAAGATAAAGTAGGTCACCGGCAGCATCACACTACTGACGGTAATATTTATTGGTCTTTTAATCTTTGTGTCATTTTCATTTCATCTTTACAACACCATTAATAATGATACATGTGTTCCAAACTTTTCAAGCTTGGATCCTCTAGCACTTCCCACACATCTCTGACTGGGTGTGTGTACGGACTTACACTAAGGATATGCCACGTGCTACTGTATTTTCCCCACTCAGAGGGAACCAGGTGAGAGAGTCGTTCAGAGTGTATCTTGACCGTTTGGTTGCTGAGGACATGCACTTCAACATGTATGTTGATCACTGTGAGACGCGGTCATTTGATGAGATAGTGTTATACTCAAGATGGTTGACCTACAGATCACGTCTCACTTCTCTTCATCTTCCTGAGCGCGTCATGCGGCAGTTTGGCTACACTTACATCATTCCTAGACACCATGTTGTCTCTGCTCCTCCTAATTGACACATAGACATATGGATGTCATGTTTGATGATTATGAGAGTCATTTGGTACCAAAGAAGGCACAGAGTACCATAGTTGTGAGCGACTGGAGCTACGTCGACGGATATATCATGTGATTCTTCAAGGTGTCACATCCATATGGTGCATGCTGCTCCAGGAGATCTGCCGATGCCAACTCATCAGGAGATACTGGAGGAGGCGCATACACAGTTAGATCATGCTAAGGATGTCTTGCTAAGATGTCGTTGCATAGTGGAGATTGCGCAGGAAGGAATTGACGGAGGTATTGTCCCTGATGGGTTTGTTGTAAGGCAGGTCCTAAATGCCATCATGACGGAGGCACGAGGGGGATTGATGTATCAGAGACAGCGTCAGAGGGCGGGGGGATTAATGGCCGAGGAGGCAGAGGAGTTAGAAGAGGCAGAGAAGATGTAGTCTAATATACAGAGTAGTGCATTAGTATATAGTAGTAGTTCTCGCGATGAGAATCGGATATCAAGCTATTGAATTAACTTGAATCACAAATCATAATTCACCACCGATTTTTAATTTATCCAAGGAAAGTGAAAAATAATGAATAACCCATAAACATGCAATGCAATGCAAAGCAAAATAGAATCTAAGGTTCGGGGTTTGGTTTTACCTAGGGAAGGTGCTAGCATCCTAATTATATGTAATACTCTACATGAACCTCTTGTCTTATTGTGTTATTTGTTATCTGTTTGCTAAGGGTAAAAAGAAAAGGAATACCTAAGGTGTTATTCCTAAGTAAGCTCGCCAAGACATCGCATCTCGTGCCTACATATCCTGACGGGAATGGAATCAGAGCATTCGTAGTTCCCCTCACAAAGGGTAAATAAAGTAAAAAGAAAAGGGTGCTCGCCAAGGATTGACCTTGTGCCTACATATTCTCAAAAAGGAACTTTGAGAAATCAGAGCGTCCTTAGTTTGGACAACTACAGGTAAAAGCAATGTTTATTGGTTGGTTAGGAGAAGATACAAGTTGTCATCATAAGGAGAATACTCAATTAACCACCACAAACATGCGGAAGATGAATCCTTGCTTCACATTAAGAGAAAGGCTCCATCTTGGATATAAAATCGACGAGTATGCCACATACCTCTCTCAAGTGGAAAAGAATCGACATCTTTCTCGACTATGTCATGGGGTAGGAGAATTACATCTCAACTAGGGATGACTCATGTCTAATTCTCTCATGGGAAAATAGGGAGACTAACTGTAAGTTGTCTAAGTTAAACATCCTAAGGGGAACTATCCTAAGGGAAGTTGTCCTAAGGGAATGAGCAGTCTAAGCTAGAATTAACAATCTATATATATACATCCTAAGGCGATCAACCTAAAGGGAAATAAAGAACATGCAAAGAGGGTAAGATGCAAAGAAACAAAATGCAATGCACATGCACATGACTATAAAGTCAACCATGAACCCTTCCCTTGGATTCAAACTTAAGCAATCAGAAAGATTCAAGAGCTACAAGTGAATATCAACCAAGAGAGGAATCATGAAGATAATATCAAGATAGAGCAAGGCACAATCTTTTTTTACAAAGTTATTAATCACAAATTTAATCACAAGAGCTTACAAAATTATTCATATAATTTACAGAATAATTCACACAATTTACAAAATAATTCACATAATTTATAAAATTATTTACACAATTTATAAAAATGATTTACACAATTTAGGTCATATGAGGTGCAAAAGTGAAATAGAAGTGTGAATGGAAGAGTCATATGGGCTTTAAATATATTATTCCATAACCCAACAACCAAAACTAAACTTAAAATAGAAACAAAAATTAAAACTATATAAAAAATCAAGAAACCAACGTCCTATTTCCAAAAAAGTTCCTTTACAACACGTAGGACTTTATTGGACAGCCAAAACAAACAAAAAAAGGAAATAAAACTAATTAATTTAAAAAAGTAACACGGAAGCAGACTTTGAGTCCTATCATCTTCATCAGTCTTGAGACACTTTTAAAACTTATTTCATTTTTATTTTATTTTTCAACAACAAACATAAACACACACATACCACAATGCCATATTCAAACAATGTTCACCACATACAGCAAGCAAAAGATATCATCACAACTGAAGTGAATCATAGCAATAAATACACAATTTATACAATTAAAACACAAAGTTACCAGCCCGAATAGTTACTGCAGTGTCGAATCCTTGGCAGTTTCGGCACTGGAGATCTGAAGCAGTAGGTTGAAGGTTGTTGCGAAACGCGAGTTTGCCGGTGGTGGCTACACGTGCGGCGTAGTGAGCAGCCGTGCAGGTATGGCGATGTGGTTATGGCATCCATCGAGTTTCTCGGTGGCTGAGAGTTGAGGTAGCAGTGGAAAATAAAGGAAGATATGTGTGAATGTATGTGTATTGGGGCGAGAAGGTGATGTCTTGGAGGAACACGTCTTGGTGGCGAGTTCCTGTTATGGGAAGGCCATGGAATATCTTATACGCTTTCTTTGAAGAAAAGAAGGGAGATCTTGTGTTGGTTTAATGTGGAGGAAAAAGTTCATATTGGTAAAGGAGGGCATCATGAAGGTGGTGAAAGAGCTGCTGGTGTAGGGGGACGAAGGAAAGTGTTCAGTCTATTCTTTGTAGGTGCACCTTTTTTAAGAAAAAGAAGGTTGAGGTAGTATGAAGCTATTTATTTTAAAAAAGTGAAGTAAGTGGCGTGATGAACATAGTGCAGCAGGAGGGAGATTGGGTGATATGTTAACGGAGGCAAGATAAGGGTGGCATGTTTTGTGAAGTGAGGTTGAACCATGTATTTTCTTTTAGAAGTAGGTTCTCTTCTCAAGTGTGTTAAAAATGAAAAAAAAAACAAAAAATAATACGATGAAGGGTGTTTTCTGGGTCATAAAAAATGAAGATGATGCAGTGTTTTTTCGGTTCTTATGATACATGTTGGAGGTACTGGTTTTATTGAAGAAGAAAGAATGAAGAGAGAGAGAGAGAGAGAGAGAGAGAGAGAGAGAGAGAGAGATCATGAAAAAATGGTTTTTAAATATTGGTGTTTGAATTTGTGAGAGGGTGGGTTTTTATGTTGAAAAGTATTTATATGCAATAGGCCCTTGTTTTGAAGATTTGAAAGTGAAGTATTGGTGTTGTGTGTTAGTGAGTCTGTTATGGAAAGTAGGAAGTGATTTTCGGGGAAGTGTAGAGCGGTTTTTGTGGTTTCGAATCACTATCGCTTTGGTACTACAGTTCGATTCATTTTTTATCCTATTGAAGCTGATGAAGGAAGGGAAATAGATGTCTCCAACTAACCCTGCTTGCAAACTGAGGTTAAACAGTCAAAACTGTTGGTTTACAGATGCGACTTTAGTTCGTGGGCCTCTCTCTGCTTATTTTGTTCAGAACGAAATACCGGGACTGTTCATGGGGAATTTGTTGGGATACTGTGCTAGATTGGCTGGAGGTATGGGACTTTGGGGTTTTTTTATTAGTGTGCTCGCTAAGATTCTTTTTTCAATCTTATGCCTACGTATTCCCGGGATAAGGAAATCAGAGCGATCGTAGTTCCTCCTATTCTATGGGAGGAAATGGTTGTTTTGGTGTCTTGTTCAAAGCCCAAGACGTGAAGATAAAGGAGGTTTGTATCTTGTTCAAAGCCCAAGATGTGAAGCTGAAGGGTCTATTTGTATCTTGTTCGAAGCCCAAGATGTGAAGCTAAAAGGGTGTTAACTTTAGAGAGAATTTGTCATCTCTAAAGGGGAATATTTGGTCTGTTTAGCATAACTGTTGGGTGACTGATTATAAAGGAGAATTACTTTAACCGGGATATGCGAATCCAGCATTGCCATAATTTCCTTTATAGGGGATTTTCAACCTGAAGGAGAAGACTTTAACTTAGTTTAGAGTAATGCCATCTTTCCTTAGGAGTTTCTTATGCTAAAAGAGGGATAGTGGCATGGATGTAAATAATCCAGAGGCTTTCCGTTTACAGCAATTAGACGAGGGAAAAGGAGTTGTTAATGTTTGTATGCTGTGACCAAAGCATGATTTGATGCTAAAATGTTGATTGAATCAAACGAGGATTTCTTTATACAAAGGCTAAGAGGAGGCTATTGACCCAACAAGAGGATTCTTTTGTGTCTCGTACGAAGCCCGAGATAGGGGCTAAAAGGGTTGACTCAACAAGAGAGTGTTTTTATATGTGTCTTGTACGAAGCCCAAGACGGAGGCTAAAAGGGTTTGACTCAACAAGAGAGTCTTTTATACTCACCAAGAGAGTGATTTGTATCTCGTACGAAGCCCGAGATGGAGGCTAAAGGTGATCGACTCAACAAGAGAGTCTTTTTATACTTAACAAGAGAGTGTTTTTGTATCTCGTACAAAGCCCGAGATGAAGGCTAAAAATGTTTGACTCAACAAGAGAGTCTTTTATACTCAACAAGAGAGTGTTTTTGTATCTCGTACAAAGCCCGAGATAAAGGCTAAAAATGTTTGACTCAACAAGAGAGTCTTTTATACTCAACAAGAGAGTGATTTGGTATCTCGTACGAAGCCCGAGATGGAGGCTGCAAAGGTTAACTCTGCTGGGGAGAATCATTGTACAAAGCCCAAGAGGAGGCTAGGGTTACTGTTTCAGTTGAGTGACAGGGCCAATATGTTGGTTAAAAGAGAAAATCAGTTCTTATATAGGTAATGTTGTACTTATGGATTTGATCTGAGGACCGGGATTATTTCCTATTTTTTTATGGAAACAGATAATCCGAAGGGTATTGAGACTGCCCAAGTCTACGGGTGTTTTTTCCTATTTTTGAAAGGAACTTAAGAATGTCTTCGAGACTCAAGGAGGTTAGACTGTCCAAGTCTAGAGTTTTATCTTTTGTACTATGCTTAAGAGAGATCAAGAGACAGTATGTTCGCCGTAGGAAGATCTAGACTCTTTGAAAGACTGTTCTATTAAGATAACTAATTTCTGTTCCTATACCTTTAAGAGGTCGTCGGGACAATTTATACGAAGCCCAAGAGGAGGCAACAAAAACTTTTAAGAAGCCGAAGGGATAATTTGTACAAAGCCCAAGGGAAGGCTATCTTCCCGGAGGAAGAATCATTATACGAAGCCTAAGACGAGGCTGTGAAAACTTCTAAGAAGCCGACGGGTCCTTGTACAATGCCCAAGAGGAGGCGGGGATGCTTTTAGGAAGCCTGTGGGTCCTTGTACTAAGCCCAAGAGGAGGCTGATGAACAGTTCCAGAAGGAGTTTCACTTGGAACATTGACCTTCTGTATATGAACTGTTCAAGGGGGAGATTTCTTAGATCTAGTTATCTAAAATTATTGTAAAAGAAAATTTTCATGGTTTAGGTTATGTTGAAATATCCGGGAGAACGTCGGATGTAAGGAGACGAGGTTTTGTCTAGTTCTAGACGTAGTTACTAGGGAAACTCTAAATATCTATACTAGTATTACACAGTCGATATGAGTTTATGAAAGAAGACTTACAGTGAAACAGCCCCACAATACAGTTATATTCATATGAAAGCGGTAAATGAAAGCGGGTAAACACTTACTCGGCTGTAGAGCTTCCATGCTGTTTGGTTTGTTGTTCAACAAAGAAATTGAAAATAATAGTATGTTACAAAATCAAAGGAGAAAGTGCTTTTGAAAGGAAAATTGGGGGCTTACAGCTCAAGGAGAGGCCCAGGGTTTTATCAGTGATCGCACTGTCGTTTTGTACAGGGACTTATACAAATGACTGAGACCCAAGAAAGATTTTCTGTACAAGGGGATGGGTCTTACACTCTCTCAAGAGGCCCAAAATGATTGAAAGTGAACAAAAATGGGTCGTATAGCTCAAGGAGAAGCCCAGGGTTTATTTTGAAAAAAGCGACGATCGCGCCGAGGTTTTGAAAACACCGTGGGTCTTATACAATGACTGTGGCCCAAAAGTTTTTGGTTTCAAAAGGGGATTGGGTCTTACACTCTATTAGAGGCCCAAAATGATTTTGAATGGGTCTTATAGCTCGAGGAGAGGCCCAGATGATTTGTTTTAAACGGGCGATGATCGCGCCGAACTTTTGAAATACAACGGGACTTATACAACATTTGAGGCCCAAAATTGGTTTGTATTTACAAAGGATTGGGTCTTACACTCTATTAGAGGCCCAAAATGTTTTTAAAATGTTTGATGAGGGTTGAATTAATCAAAACCCTAATTTGTTTCCAAAACGTATTTTAATTGAATAAAAAATTCAATTAAAATGATCAAATTTGTTTAACATGTGGAAAACAAATTGTGATCTTGGATTAATGTTTCAAAAATCATGTTTTGACCTACAAAATGATTAGAAATCATTAAAATTTGCAAAATCAAGAAGGAAAAAATATTTTAAATGTCAAAAACAATTAAAATATTAATTCTTGGCAAAAATATCAATTATATGAAATAAATAATATTTTTGGGATTTTTTGGTAAAATAAAATATTTTAACATTTTTGTGAATTATTAAAAAAAGAATCAACTCAAAATCATTAAAACTCAAAGAGAAATTAATTTTTGAATGAATTAAATAAAATCACAAAATTCAAATATTCAAATATTTGAAAAAGGGCGCCAAGAACATGGCAAGAACACGCGCCCTTCCTCTGTTTCTGTAGATTTGCGTTTTCTATCCAATCTCACTGAATACTTAATTATATCATGCAATCTACATATCAATCTACTCGTTTCAACCTCACGATCATGTCTATGGTATTTAATTTCATTTATTTTAAGCATGGAATAAGAAATCAAAGAGAAACCTCAAGAACCCTAAATTCTGCATGAAGGTTCATAAATTCCATACACGATTCATACAAAGCAATTGATTGAGGGTAAACACTCTATGCATGATTATGAACATATGGCCAAATTATTGTGCAGCAAAAAATGCATGGATCATAGAGTTAGAAGAGCTCATGCTCACCACTTGCAGCTGATGATCGTGTTTTAGGTTAGAGGTGTTACAGCTAGGTTCCAATGATCTGGATAGCTTCCCTAGGTGCCATGGAGTGTGTCTGGATGCTTGGAATGGATTGAAATGATCTGGAACTTGAGAAGGCACCCCAACTGCAAATCTGTCAAAGACTTGAGCAATTGGCTAGTGATTTTGTGATTTTGGTGTTCCAGATGTTATGTGAGTGTTTGGATCACTTCTATATGATGTTTATGAGGTGTGTGTGTGTGATTGGTTTGGTTGGAATTGCTCTCAAACTCAAAACCCGATAGTGACTTGCTTTGGAAGGCAAATTTGGAAGTGAGAAGGTGATTTTGAGGAAAGCATTTGTTTGATGGCTTTGGTGTACTCAAACTGAGCACAAATGAGCTCTATTTATAGTAGAGCAAGTTTATTTTGAGATCAATAGTGAATGGCAACTGCTGCATAGGTTTGGCCAATGTTGATCAATGAGAATCCAAGTCTCCTCTAGCCATTGACTAGAGGTTAGAGCACAGAGCTGTGGTTCCCTAGTTGTTGGATCATTCTTGACTGAATTCAGTTGCAAATGTGTCAGTCCATGCCACCTTGGTGCATCCATTAAATGCTCCAATCCAAAATTAGAGTCTTGTCCCTCTTTTAGGGATTTCTAGGTTTGGCATGCTACTTCTTGTTCCAAAGACTTTGGAGGCTTGGATCAGTGTTTGTTCCCTTTAGATTTGATCCTCAGATGTGTCCAAAGTGATGAAAAGGCTTGGATTTATCTGATTTTTCCAAATCGAGCAAAAGTGCAAAATTCTGCCTAGCCTTGGCAGTTTTCAGCAAGGCATATTGCCATTGTCATATCTCATGGCTCAAGTGGAATTTGATGGAGTTCTTGGCCATTTTGGAAAGCCCTCATATGATACAATAACTGTTTGATCATAATTGGTTTTGATACTTTTTGGATCCAAGTGAAAAATGCCCCTACATTTGGAAAAAAGTGAAGGCAGATTCTGACTTAGTGAAAATTTCACTAAGTGTTGGAAAAAAGTGACATTTTCACTTTTTGTGATTTTGATCATTCCATAATTTAAAATCCATGGGGAATTGGAATGAGTGGTAGTTGAAGCTTTTGTAGAGGGTAATGAGAGCTACAAATCCAGCTTTGGATGGGAAAAAATGGCCTTGTGGTTTAGGAGTTATGATCCTCCAAAGTTGGTACCCTAGCCACTTTGTTCCATAACTTAGAAAATTTTCTAAGTTTTTTATGGTTACCCCTTTTACAAGTTATCCCACTTTTCTTGATTTTTCTTGATGAATGATGATTCCAATCACACATTAACATCATTTTAGGGTTAAGGAACCATAATTGTGAAAAATCTCAAAATGTCAAAGTTTGACTTTTGTGCACAGTTGACTTTTTATCAGATGAATTCTAAACTGTGCGATCCTCTATGAAATCAAGTCCTTGACCTAAATCAAACTTGATGGATTGATTTCATAGGTGTTATAGGGTGTATTGAATCATGTCTTAGGGTTTGGGAGCATGTCCTGGTCAAAAGTCAAAGATACAGTTGACTTTTTCCGCGAAACCCTAACTGTGGTTCTGATGAAATTGAAACTTGTTGCTCAAGCTTCTTGGATCAATCCATTATTGCAAATGGATCAATGTGATGTATTTGAGACCCTCAAATCCCCTCTTGAGGTCTTGGCTCATGTTTTGTCCCAAAAGT
The DNA here is from genome assembly GCA_022829125.1 of Lathyrus tuberosus. Lineage (NCBI taxonomy): Eukaryota > Viridiplantae > Streptophyta > Magnoliopsida > Fabales > Fabaceae > Lathyrus > Lathyrus tuberosus. The sequence continues at coordinate 13,117,191 of JALAZF010000120.1, read as the reverse complement.
CAACTTAGGGGTGAATTAGGTCAAGAAACCCTAATTCCTGATTTTTTTAATGAATGCATCCCCTGAGGCTAAATTGACTTGATGATTGGGTTCATGAGATCCCTTGGAGCATCATAAGTTATGATTTGAAGTATTGGCTCATTCCTAGAGGAAAATTTCCATCTGGAGGCCCTAGTCGACCAAACCCTAATTTGGTGACACTGGCGATCTTAAGGCTTGATCCACCTAGAAGGGAGAAGCCTTGTGCTTAATACTTGAAGTGGGAGTCCTCTTGATCCTTTGTGGATGTTTGAGAGGCTAGACAAGTTGAAGATCATGTCATTTCTTGATTGATCCTTTGTCTAAGAGCTCTGAGAGGACTTGAAACCCTAAGTTTGATTGTAGTGGATGCTGACCCATCTTTGGGGAGACTAATGAGGTATGATGGTTCATCCATATTGTGATGATGATTTGCACAATGATGGGAAATCTTAGTGGTCAAAATTTGGGGTATGACAGATGCCACTATTTAATCTTCTTGGACCCGAAGGTGTGAATGGCGAAGGTATTCGGGCATTCAGGGTGCAAGAGGATTAAATATCGGAATACCCAAAATTTTGATGGTGGTTATGAATGGCAGTTCGCGCATCCTTCCTCTTTTTCTAAGCAATGATGCTTAAAAAAGGTAAACTTCCCCTCGATCCCGATTTCCTACCAAAGAACTGGTCTCAGTTTCTGAAATAAACCTCCCATCTATCCTGATTTCCTACCAAGGATCTGGTCTCAATTTCTGATGTAAACTTCCCCTCGATCCTAGTTTCCTACCAAGGAACTGGTCTAAGTTTCTTTTGTCAATAAACTTTATTGACAAGGGATGCTATGTGTAGCGGTTTTCCTCAAACTTCTCGCCGAATTTTCCTGGAGAGATGCCATTTGATAGAAAAACTTTTGATGTCAGACTTGCTGGGGAACCCATCTGTCTGAATTGTAGAGGGGTACAAACTTCTCTGTTGGAGATGCCATTTGTTGACTCTATCTGGGGAAAACGAGTCTCTTGAGAGATTGCTTTCGCTTGGGGTTACCACATCATACTTTTCTCGAGATCTTCTCGGAGAAATTCCATATGATGTGATCCAATTTTGAGGTGTCGATGACCTTTTCGTCAGTGAATTTTTTGGAGAAAAATTGATGTACTGCCGAATCCCTGATTAAGAGGCTTTCTCTGGGGATTTTCCTTAATCCGGGAAAGCGAAGATATCATCTTCAATGGCAAAGAGTGATGTTTTTCGAAAGCTCTCTGGCTCTTCAGAGGTTCAAGTTATCAAAGTGGTCAAAGAACCACCTTTAATCCAGAAATAAACTAGAGGAGATATCGCTTAGATGATTCATTTCCTGACGAGGAAAGAACTGACGAATCAATTGAGAGGACTCTTATCACTAGGGAACAAGACCGATTAGAGTGATAATGATGCAATATGAATATGAATGTAAATCAATAATGCATGATGTATGTATGTATATGCTGACAAAACTAACGCGACATACAGACTAGTAGATGAACACGACTAGATACTCGGCCACAGTGGGGGGTGAAAAGTATCACTGGTTCACGATAGCAATTTTGCCTTGCTTAGGAGAGATAGTCCCTGTCGGGAGCTATGTTGGTCTGGCTTAGGAGAAAAGAACTCTGTCGGGGGTATCAGATGGGAAAATCGCATCTGATACAGCTGATCCTTCATTTAGGCGCACCTAGCTTAGAAGGAGTACTTTGATTCTGCACTTTGAAGCTCGATTACTTTTGGCGAAGCGATCGATGTTCTTTCGATGTTCAACAGTCAAAAGAAATTACCATCTTTATTTTAAAAGCAGAAAAAGTTTGACAAGTAAATTCATTTTTGATAGGATGGAAATCAGCCAAACTCGTGATTCCATAGAGTATTTACAAAGTTAGAAAATGGTAATTTAAGGGAAAAGGGCTACATTGAAACATAATGACCATTATCCTTCTACCAACTTTGAATTCTGGACATCCTGAGCTTCTGTCGAAGATGACCTTGACAGGCGTTTTCCTAACCGATGGCATTACTACTGCTGAGGGATTTGCCCCTTTGTTGAACATAGTTACTTGCCATTATCCCTAATATTTGCCTGGATTGTACTGTGATGTTTCTAATCCACCGGGATGATTTTTTATCATGTCTCTAATTTTTTACTGGACCGCCCTTTCGGGTTTTCAATCCACCGAGACGTTTTTTTTAGTTTAGGCGAAGTATTTCTTGACTACGTCAACATTCGTGGGGTAGGCAAATTCTTCTCCATCCATGGTTGCGAGTCTCAAGGCACCGCCTGAGAAAGTTTTCTTGACCACATAGGGGCCGTCATAATTCGGAGTCCATTTGCCCCAGGAATCAGTGAGAAATAATTGTATCTTTTTTAGCACAAGGTCTCCTTTCCTGAAGACGCGAGGTCGAACCTTTTTGTCGAACGCCTTCTTCATCCTTTGCTGATACAACTGACCATGGCATGGTGCCGTGATTCGCTTTTCTTCGATCAGGTTCAGTTCGTTGTGCTGACTTTGGCACCATTCAGCTTTTGTTAGCTTAGCTTTCATCAATACTCTGATTGACAGGATCTCTACTTCGATGGGGAGCATTGCCTTCATGCCATAAACTAGAAAGAAAGGGGTTGCCCCTGTTGAAGTACGGACAGATGTGCGATAACCGTGAAGAGCATAGGGCAGCATCTCGTGCCAGTCTTTGTAGGTTACAATCATCTTTTGAACAATCTTCTTGATGTTCTTGTTAGCCGCTTCTACCGTGCCATTCATCTTGGGTCGGTAGGGAGATGAGTTATGGTGTTCGATCTTGAACTCAGCACACAACTCCTTTATCATCTTGTTGTTCAAGTTAGATCCATTATCTGTAATGATCTGGCTTGGAACACCATAATGGCAGATGATATTGTTTTTTATAAATTGGACTACCACTTGATGGGTTACATTGGCGTATGACGCTGCTTAAACCCACTTGGTGAAGTAGTCAATGGCTACCAGGATGAACCGATGTTCGTTCGAAGCCTTGGGTTCAATCATGCCAATCATGTCGATTCCCCATATGGAAAAAGGCCACGGGGAAGAGAGAACTTTGAGATGCGTTGGCGGTACATGAATTTTGTCGGAGTATATCTGACATTTGTGACACTTCCTCATGTACTTGTAGTAATCGGATTCCATGGTCAACCAGTAGTACCCTGCTCTTAGAATTTTTCTCGCCATTGTATGTCTGTTGTCATGAGTGCCAAAGGACCCTTCGTGAATTTCTTTTATCAGCATGTCTGCTTCTGGTCTGTCGACGCATCGGAGCAAGACCACGTTAAAGTTCCTCTTATAGAGTGTATCACTGCTCAGGAAGAAGCTGCTAGCCAGCCTTCTAAGGGTTTTTCTGTCTTTCCTTAGTGCCCCAGGTGGGTACTTTTGTTTATGAAGGAAGCATTTGATATCGTGATACCAAGGTTTATCGTCTATGACTGCTTCAATCGTGAAGATGTAAGTGGGCCTTTCAAGGCGCATTATGTCGATCTTAGGTATGTCATTCCATTGACCTACACTAATCATGGAAGAGAGAGTGGCTAATGCATCATCCATGTGATTCTCTTCACGAGGGATATGATGAAACTCGATTCTGTTGAAGAAAGGTAACAACCTTCTTGCGTAGTCTTTGTAAGGAATCAGTCCTGATTGGTATGTGTTCCAATCTCCCTTGATCTGATTGATGACCAGAGCTGAGTCGCCATATACATCTAAGGTTTTGATCCTCAAATCAATCGCTTCCTCGAGACCCATAATACAAGCTTCGTATTTGGCCTCGTTGTTTGTGCACTTGAACGTAAGCCTGGCAGTGAAAGGAATGTGGGTACCCTGAGGTGTTATGATGATTGCCCCAATTCCGTTTCTGTAATGATTGACAGCTCCGTCAAAAATAAGTCCCCATTGGGAATCTGGTTCTGGCCCTTCACTGGGTAGCGGTTCATCGAAGTCTTTCATTTTTAGATACATGATATCTTCGTCTGGGAAGTCAAATCCGACTGATTCCTGATCGTCAATCGGTTGATGAGCCAAATGATCGGCTAAAACACTTCCTTTAACGGCTTTCTAAGCGTGGTACTCTATGTCATATTCTGATAACAACATCTGCCAACGGGCAATCCTTCCCGTGAGAGCAGGCTTTTCAAAGACATACTTGATTGAATCCATTTCAGAGATTAACCAAGTGGTGTGACGAATCATTTACTGGCAAAAACGTTTGGCTGCCCAAGCCAGAGCGTAGTAATTTTTCTCGAGCATAGTGTACCGAGTCTTGCAGTCGGTGAATTTCTTGCTCAAATAGTAGATGGCAGACTCTTTTCTTTTTGTTTCGTCTTGTTGGCCAAGTACACAACCCATTGAGTCTTCCAAGACTGTTAAATATATGATTAGTGGTCTTCCTTCCACTGGAGGTGATAGAATCGGTGGGTTCAACAGATATTCCTTAATACTGTCAAAGGCGGTTTGGCAGTCTTCTGTCCAAACGCAGTCATGATTCTTTTTGAGTAATTTGAAAATTGGCGCACATGTCGCGATCATGAGGAATATGAATCTGGAAATATAGTTCAAACGTCCCAGGAATCCCCTGACTTATTTTTCAGTCTTTGGGGAAGGCATTTCTTGAATGGCCATGACATTGTCAGGATCAACCTCAATTCCTTTCTGGCTGACGATGAACCCTAAGAGTTTCCCTGAACGGACACCGAAGGTGCATTTATTGGGATTCAAGCGGAGTTTGTACTTTCACAAATGCTCGAATAGTTTTGACAGGTGGGTCACATGCTCCTCTTCTGTTTTAGATTTGGAAATCATGTCATCGACATACACTTCGATTTCTTTGTGCATCATGTCGTGAAACAGAGTAGTCATAGCCCTTTGAAAGGTTACCCCGACATTCTTCAAGCCGAACGACATTACCTTGTAACAAAAGGTAACCCATGGGGTGATGAACGAAGTTTTCTCCATGTCTTTCGGCGCCATTTTGATCTGGTTATAGTTCGAGAATCCATCCATGAAGGAGAAAACTTTGAACTTTGTTGTACTGTCTACCAGCATGTCAATGTGTGGTAAAGGAAAGTCGTCCTTTGGACTAGCCTTGTTTAGATCTCTGTAATCCACACATATTCTGACTTTTCCATCCTTTTTCGGAACTGGTACGATGTTGGCTAACCATTGAGGATATTCGGACATAGCGAGGAAACCCGTGTCAATCTGTTTCTGTACCTCCTCTTTGATTTTGACAACCATGTCTGGATGAGTCCGTCTCAACCTTTGTTTTACCGGCAGACATTCTGATCTTAATGGTAGATGATGTTCCATGATGCTGGTATCCAACCCTGGTATATCCTGATAGGACCAAGCGAATACATCGGGAAACTCTTTGAGAAGTTTCGTCAAACTCTCTTTGACAGTTAGACTGAGCAGTGCCCAAATCTTGACTTCCTTTCTCTCTTCTTCCGATCCTAAGTTGACTATTTCCAGCAACTCTTTGTGAGGCTCAATGGACCTTTCCTCTTGTCTGAGTAGTCGGGAGATCTCCTCTAGAATTCCGTCGTCATTTTCTTCTTCAGCCTCAAATACTGGGAACTCAAAGTTAGGAGAAGGCATTGGATCGTATGTTTCAACGGGGTTTAAAACAAATAATCTGCATGACATGATGATTTGTGTTTAGAAGAGATAGAGAGAATGCAAGAGTGTGTGCAGTGTATTTTTCTTTGAAAACTGCTTGTTTTTATTATTGAGTTGTTTTTTTAGGATTACCATTTTCTGAAAAAAGCAAAAAGAGAAAACAGCAATTAATGCGGAAATTACAGAACGACGTTATTTTATTAATGAACAAGTCAATTCTTGAAACTACAGCCCTATAAAACAAAACTCTGTCGCTTTGGGCAAAACGGAGAGGGATATTTACAGAAAGTGAGCCCTATCAAAACATCTGTTTCACCTGGGCAAGGTGAAAGGTTAAAGTAAATATGGCAATTACTTAGACTTATGAACAATCTTCGGAACATCGACAGCAACCCATTGGCGGCGAACTCCTCGGTGAATCACAAAGTCTGGTACCTTCCTTGATATGTTATCAGAAATGACGCTGATTTCTGGTAGAGCTGGATCATTGGAATCTGTCTCCAAGGCAGAGTTGTCGTAGGAGGATTCCTCAGTTGTATTTTGCGTAGTATTTGTACTCTCAACTGTATCTCCCCATCCAGTTGGCTGGATGTCCTCAAGCCTGATACGAGAGCTTTTAGGAGTGGTGTACTTGACCATGAAGTCAAATTTTCCACTTGGTTGTCCCAAGGTATCCCACACTTCTTTGGAACTGGAGGAGTCATCCCTCTCGATGACGTTGACCTCGGGAAAAGCATAGTTGATGAATTATAGTCCGGCAAATGTTGCAAATTCATCGTCGTGCTGGGTATTTTCAAGATAACCTGGGTGTTGATCCCATGAAATGGTGGGGACGCAGGTATTCTTTTTAATGATGCTCAGCTGATTTTCATTGTTCGGCTGACTTTCTTGCCCCAAATCTCTGGGATACGACTGCCAGATAGGCAAGCCATCCATTGGGCCATAATAGTCGTGGTCAAAGTTGTATTTCATTAGAGTGTCTTCCTCTAATGAATTTGGCGGAGCCCGGCATCCTTCAGGATCACAATCTCCGTATATCATTTCGACATCTGACCTCGGTATAAATCTCGGACTCTGTGCGGGATAGCAAAGGGGAGTCTGTGTTTCGCCCTGAGACGTATAACCGTCCCCGTTGAGATAGGACTTCCATTCTTCCTCCGTATCGGAGGAATCATCTTTATTGATGGTATGCACGTCTTGAGTCACTGGTTGAAGGAAGCCTCCACTGTGGAAGAAGTTCTGAATGGGATGAAGACTTTCATCGTTAGCAGCTGTCTGGGTGCAGGTTGTAGAAAAACCAAGACCCTTCTTTGTTTTGTTATCAGTGGGAATGACAAGCTGTCCCCATCCTTTTGCATTGTTGTTTTCGATCACTTCGAGAGCATCTCTGTATGAGAAAATCGAGGTTCCTTTCTCTGATTGATTCTCATTGTTCACCGAAAGTGCTTGGAACTGAGTTCCAACAACCTCCTCAGGTTCTACACAAGAAGATAATGACAAGTTGCTCACGAGCAAGGCTTGTTTTCCACAAACCATGACAAGTTGGTCGTTTTGGACGAACTTTAGCTTTTGGTGGAGGGTCGAAGTGTCCGCCCCAACCTGATGTATCCAAGGTCTTCCTAATAAATAACTGTATGTTGCCCGGATGTCCATGACCTGGAAAGTGTGAGGACCAATAGTTATGGGAAGGTCGACTTCGCCGATAACTATTTTTCTGGATCCGTCAAATGCTTTGACGACGACCTCGCTGGTTCTCATCGGAGGTCCTTTGAATGATAATTGCATCAAAGTGGACTTCGACATAACATTCATAGCTGACCCTGTGTCTACCAGTACATTGGCTAAAGCATCATCCTGGCAGTTGACTGTAATGTTGAGCGCCATGTTATGACGGCGACCTTCTTCAGGTAATTCCTCATCATTAAATCCCAAGTTATTGCAGGAAGTGATGTTAGAGACAATGTTATCGAACTGTCTGATTGTTACACCCTGTTCTACAAAGGCTTGCTCCAAGACTTTCTGTAGAACCTCTCTGTGGGCTTCGGAACTGAGTAAAAGTGATAGCACAGAGATCTTCGAAGGAGTTTGTAATAGTTGATCAATAATGTTGTATTCACTCTTTTGGATGAGCTTCAGCATCTCATCATTGTTTTTCGAAAGGTCGGGATTATGGATTGACCGACTGGTGGATCGGGAACTTCTGTCTGAGGTTCCTTTTCTTTGCTGGGTTCTCCAACTCCTCTGTTGAAGATTCTACCACTCCGTGTTACTCGACTAATGTCTGCAATATTCACGACGGAGGGTAACAGAATTTCCTTTCCATTCTCAATTGTTGTTGCACCGTATTTGTAAGGGATAACCTAAGATGATTCATACGGTAGCGGTCCCGATAGATAGATGACTATGGGAGCCTTCTAATTTTTCTGACCATCGTAAGTAATTTCGATCCGTTCCCGGTTAGGAACTCTCGATTCGTCAAGTAGAGGGATAATGGTACAAACATCCCTAGCCCTCTGATGATCAGAGATTACGACAACGTCCTCGATTTAATCAGCGAAGTAGTTGACTGATCCAGAACTTGACCATGGTTGAATCTCTTTGTGGTCCAACTGACTTTGAAGGGCTGCTCGCACGAGGTAGTACCCTTGATTATCCACTGAGCAAACTCCACACCGCTCATAGTTGTGTAGTGGCACCTGGCCACGTCCTCTTTAAATATAGTGTAACCTTACTAGATCTGTTTCCATCGACCGAACATCCTGACTTTAATATCTAGTAGGATTCCTGTTAGTGGTACTGATTTGCTGGGTGTCTTCATCCATATAGATTGGAAGCCACCAGTGGTTCAACAAGTGTTGAAGTGTTTCCTGGACAAGGGCACAACCCTGATCGTCTTCACAACCCACTTTAGAGCCCTGATAATCATGTGATACCAGGAACCCGAGTCGAACCTGTTTAGTATATAACTCCACCAGGCTGGTATTCATCAAGCGAATATTGAATATTTGAATTATGTTGATTTGATAATGATTCCTATCATGGTAGTCTTGCATCCATCCAAGATCCATCTGACGCTGGAGGGCCTCTTGTACAAAAGAGCATCTCTGTTTGTTTACCGAGCAAGTCAGACAGGAATTGTAATCGTGTCATGGCAGATTATGATACTGGTTTTGCCTTGAGTGCATTGCCACCAGCTTGACATTCATCGCACGGATATCGTGGTTTTGAATGATGTTGGAATTCGTATAAACCATGTTAACTCCACGAACTCGGTGCTCTTGGATCCATCAGAGACCCATCTGTTCATGTAGAGCTAATTGCACCACAGAACATCCTTGATTGCTTTTATAGCAGATATCACACTGGTGATAATTATGAGGTGGCACATGGCCATATCCACTCTGTCTACAATGCATCTTGACCAAGTTGGCCCTCAATAAGAGTACATCGTGAATTTGATAGGTGTTATTAGACTCTCCCTCTATCAAATTGACTGTAGCCTTCTCGTGTTGAGGTAGCGGGTTCGTGAGAACATTCGGATTCGTATCTTTGTAAGATAAGACCCTGCTCCTAACAAGCTTTTTCACATCGGACTTGAAACTGAGACAACTCTCTATGTTATTCCCCGGTCCTCCTTGATGGTAAGGGCAAGTCTGATCCACCTTAAACCAAAAAGGCAGATTTTCTGGTACTGTAAGAGGAGACTTAGTCTGGATATGCCCCTTGGCTAACAGTAATGGAAATAGTTCTGCATACGATACGGGTATAGGATCAAATCCTGGTGGCCGCGTTGTATGGTTGTTGTTGTATTGAGGACGAGCCTGCTGAAGAGGCTGTTGTGTCCTTTGCTGAAATTGCTGCGAATGCGGTTGGCTTTGAGCAACCTGAGGTTGATACGTAAAAATAGGCGCAGGGCTGATAGCAGGAGTTACAGCTGCTACTAGTTGGTACCGTTGCCTTTGCTTTCCGAGGGAGATATTCCCAATATCTTGCTCCTTTTTCTTAGGGAGAGCACTACCGTATTTTTTAGTACCGCTTGTCGACCCAGTGTCTTTGATTAGACGTCCTTCTCGAACGGCTTCCTCGAGACGTACTCCCATACCGACCATTTCGGTGAAGTCGCTGGGTGCACTGGCAACCATTCTGTCGTAGTAAAATGAGCTCAAGGTCTTTAAGAAAATCTTTGTCATCTCTTTTTCCTCAAGAGGTGGACAAATTTGAGCGGCAATTTCACGCCATCTCTGAGCGTATTCCTTAAAGGTTTCCTTGTCCTTTTGCGACATTGATCTGAGTTGATCTCTGTCTGGTGCCATGTCTAAATTATATTTATATTGTTGGACGAAGGCAGTGCCAAGATCTCTGAAAGTGCTAATCGTAGCGCGGTTTAAACCCATGTACCATTTTAATGCGGCACCGATTAAACTATCCTGAAAGTAGTGAATCAGTAGATCCTGGTTCTCTGTCTGAGCTGACATTCGTCGAGCGTACATCACCAAATGGCTTTGAGGGTAAGAGTTACCCTTGTATTTTTCAAAATCGGGTACTTGGAACTTATGCGGGACTTTCACATTGGGGACCAAGCAAAGGTCTGCGGCGTCCTTTCCAAATAGATCCTGACCGTGAAGGGCCTGTAGTTTTTTCTGCATCTCCAGGAATTGTTCCTGGAACTCATTCATTCTGTCGAACATGCTGTCCTTTCTACCAGAAGGTATCTGTGGAATTTGTCCTTCTGGGACAGTGTGCACCAAAGGGGGTGGTACCGTTACTACGGCAGTGAATCTTGGCGCTTCCTGAAGTTTGTAACCTTCAGGAGTCCTCATTATGCCTCTGGCATCCTCGCTTTCCCGAAGTTTGTAACCTTCAGGCCCAGCGGCTTTTGCTATGATTCTCTGATCTTCAGTGATCGGCGGAACATATCCTTCCGGGATATAGTTAACAGGCATGCCCCAGGGACAATTTTTCGGCATTTGATACCTAGGATCATACTTCTCCACTATGGGCGTTGAGGTGATCTCTGAGATCACATTTCTTTGTAGCTGAGCTTCTGCTATGGCTTGCATGTCATTAAGAAGCTTTCTCATATCCTCTCTCAGAGCGTCGATCTCTTCTTTAAACTCTCTGTTCTCTTCCTCGAGATCATCCATCTTTTTCTGACGATTGGCCCGAGTATTGTACGAATGAGACAGTTTGACTCTAGAACCGAGACACAAACGTGAGATTCGTAGGTAAGAAGAATACGTGACGTGAGAATGATGAATGCAATGATTATATTAATTGTTTTTTTTGTTTAATCAAAATAAACTTCGACAATTAGATTGCAAATATCAAACAGTGGGGACACCCCCGTTTTATTGAATTCAAAGGATTGCGAAAATGGAAATACAGTAAATTACAAGATGCGGAAACAGAAACCTAAGCTAATGGGTCCCGAGTCCTCCCTGAGGAGAACTCGGGTGCTGATTCTGGTACTTTCGTTTTCTTGGACCGAGGCTCTTGGGCCGTTGTCGGGTTGTCATTCTTTTTCCAAGTGAAAGGAGCGAGCAAATTCCTTTGGTCATCCTGATTTTCTACAGCATGTTGCTCCAAAATCTCAATTAGAGCATCCTTATCTTTCAGCAGTTGCTGTATTTTGGTACACTCCACATTAAGAATGCGGTACTTGTTCTTCCAAGACCTCCTCTCCTGTTGAACTTTGTTGAGAGTAACCTGAAGTTTTTCCATTTCAGTCATGAAGTACATGACAGATTCCCTTGGTGGAAGAACTTCGTGACGAGAATAAGGCATCTTTAGCTTGAGAGCTCTAGTTTGTACCCAGTGGAGATAAGGCTCCACCGAGACACAGTCCGGTTCCCCTAGAGACTCCCGTCCTTTCTTATGAACGTGTTTCCAAGCGTGCACTATTTCCATCTTTAGTGCCCTGTCATTTTCTCCTTCCTTGAAGAAAAGACCTTCCAGATGAGCATTACGCGGGACATGCCTCATCGGGTGTCCAAATTGACGACGAACTAAAACTGGATGGTAATTGATTCCTCCCTTAGTTCCTATAAGGGGTACGTTGGGGAAATTTCCACAATAGTCAATGATCCTGATCCCATCATAGATTCGATTATACCAACCGATGTCAGAGTTAGTAAGAGACGTGATTTTCTGCGACCAACGTAAGGCATTCTTATGATCCCAAAAAGCGGCAGACTTAGGCAAATGGGAGATAAACCATTTACATAGCAGGGGTACACAGCACGTGATCATTCCTCCACTGTATAAATTCCTTAAGTGTACAGAATGATACGTATTTGCGAGCAAGGTTGGTACGACGTTTCCAATGAGAAAAACCTTAATGGTGTTGATATCGACGAAGTTATCAATGTTGAGAAACAAAAATAACCCGTAGGTGAGCAAAACAAAGATGCTCTTGAAAGCAGTCATGTTCCCTATACTAGCAAAGTACAGAGCCTTCTTTACCAGAAACATGGCTGGTAAACCTAGGATTCCTTCCTTGGTGGTCAGGTGAGTCCTGACTTCTGATTCGTCCAAATAAATTGCTTTTGCAATGGTCTGATCCTTTGGAATTTCTTCCAGTCCAGAAAAGGGAGCTTGATCAGTAATGGGTAGATAAATCAGATGAGAATACTCCTCCAGCGTTGGTGCGAGCTGGTAATCCAGGAATGTGAAACAGTGATAGACCGGATCGTAAAACTGAACGAGTGCCTCCAGGATTCCTTCAATTACATGGACCCTTAATAGAGGTAGTAGACCTCCGTACTTGGCTCTGAAAGCGTCAGGGTTAGTGATCATCCTTGCTAATCCTCTCAAATCCTCTAGTTTTGGAACCTTGAAGGTATACTTGTGAGTTTTTCGTCTACCAAAATCCATGAGCACAATCTTTTTCTCTCTGACATTTGTAATCATTGTTTTAGTTTAATTTGAAAAAGAGAGACTAGAAGAGAAAATTTTTCTTTGCTTAATGTGTTTTAAAATGAATGCATGAATGCAGGTCGGTGTCATGAAGTCAAGGCTCTACCCATCCCAAAGGTTTATACTAGTGATTTTTGTACCTGTCTCTCAAAATCATTGATTCTTGTCGAGATAACATCAGCGGGCCGGGAACCGTGCTAGGTGATGTATTTTGAAGAATCTCAGAAGAGGGTAGTATCGCGTGACAACTATTTCTGATAGCTTCCGCACTACTGAAAGAGGTTTTTCCTAGGTGTATACTCAATCTTTCCACATGCGGCATCACACGCATTCCCATTAGCAGAAAAATAAACACAGATATCAATTAGGAAAAGCAGTATATATATTTGTCTTAATGTCCTAGACTTTTTAAGAGCTATGAATCCTATGATCCTAACAGAAAATGGCTCCCCGACGGAGTCGCCATTCTGTGGTACCTTCCCAACTTAAAGGTTTTTTACCTAAGATCCTAGTGAGGGCCGATCCTAATAATGACATTCCCCGATGGAACCGTCATTCGGTGAAACCTTGTGAACCCAAGGACTCGTTCTAAGAGAAGGTTTCAACCAGAGAGATAAGAGAGACAAGATTCCTTTGTTTGGCCCCACGGTGGGCGCCATTTTTCCTGTGAAATTGTCTAAACTTAAGGTTTCCTCCTAAGAGACGGGAGAAGAACAAGTCTCTCCCACTGTGGTCGCCATTTTTCTGTAGCGCGGTTTTTGTGGTTTCAAATCACTATCGCTTTGGTACTACAGTTTGATTCATTTTTTATCCTATTGAAGCTGATGAAGGAAGGGAAATAGATGTCTCCAACTAACCCTGCTTGCAAACTAAGGTTAAACAGTCAAAACTGTTGGTTTACAGATGCGGCTTTAGTTCGTGGGCCTCTCTCTGCTTATTTTGTTTAGAACGAAATATCGGGACTGTTCATGGGGAATTTGTTGGGATACTGTGCTAGATTGGCTGGAGGTAGGGGACTTTGGGGTTTTTTTATTAGTGTGCTCGCTAAGATTCTTTTTTCAATCTTATGCCTACGTATTCCCGGGGTAGGGAAATCAGAGCGATCGTAGTTCCTCCTATTTTATGGGAGGAAATGGTTGTTTTGGTGTCTTGTTCAAAGCCCAAGACGTGAAGCTAAAGGAGGTTTGTATCTTGTTCAAAGCCTAAGATGTGAAGCTAAAGGGTCTATTTGTATCTTGTTCGAAGCCCAAGATGTGAAGCTAAAAGGGTGTTGACTTTAGAGAGAATTTGTCATCTCTAAAGGGGGAATATTTGGTATGTTTGGCACAACTGTTGGGTGACTGATTATAAAGGAGAATTACTTTAACTGGGATATGCGAATCCAGCAATGCCATAATTTCCTTTATAGGGGATTTTCAACCTGAAGGAGAAGACTTTAACTTAGTTTAGAGCAATGCCATATTTCCTTAGGAATTTCTCATGCTAAAAGAGGGACAGTGGCGTGGATGTAAATAATCCAGAGGCTTGCCGCTTACAGCAATTAGACGAGGGAAAAGGAGTTGTTGATGTTTGTATGCTATGACCAAAGCATGATTTGATGCTAAAAGGTTGATTGAATCAAACAGGGATTTCTTTATACAAAGCCTAAGAGGAGGCTATTGACCCAACAAGAGGATGCTTTTGTGTCTCGTACGAAGCCCGAGATAGAGGCTAAAAGGGTTTACTCAACAAGAGAGTGTTTTTATATGTGTCATGTACGAAGCCCAAGACGGAGGCTAAAAGGGTTTGACTCAATAAGAGAGTCTTTTATACTCACCAAGAGAGTGATTTGTATCTCGTACGAAGCCCGATATGGAGGTTAAAGGTGATCGACTCAACAAGAGAGTCTTTTTATACTCAACAAGAGAGTGTTTTTGTATCTCGTACAAAGTCCGGGATGAAGGCTAAAAATGTTTGACTCAACAAGAGAGTCTTTTATACTCAACAAGAGAGTGTTTTTGTATCTCGTACAAAGCCCGAGATGAAGGCTAAAAATGTTTGACTCAACAAGAGAGTCTTTTATACTCAACAAGAGAATGATTTGGTATCTCGTACGAAGCCCGAGATGGAAGCTGCAAAGGTTAACTCTGCTAGGGAGAATCATTGTACAAAGCCCAAGAGGAGGTTAGGGTTACTGTTTCAGTTGAGTAACAGGTCCAGTATGTTGGTTAAAAGAGAAAATTAGTTCTTATATAGGTAATGTTGTACTCATGGATTTGATCTGAGGACCGGGATTATTTCCTGTTTTTTAAGAAAAGGAGAATCCGAAGGGTATTGAGACTGCCCAAGTCTACGGGTGTTTTTTCCTATTTTTGAAAGGAACTTGAGAATGTCTTCGAGACTCAAGGAGGTTAGACTGTCCAAGTCTAGAGTTTTATCTTTTGTACTATGCTTAAGAGAGATCAAGAGACAGTATGTTCACTGTAGGAAGATCTAGACTCTTTGAAAGACTGTTCTATTAAGATGACTAATTTCTATTCCTATACCTTTAAGAGGTCGTCGAGACAATTTGTACGAAGCCCAAGAGGAGGCGAGAAAAACTTTTAAGAATTCGAAGGGATAATTTGTACGAAGCCCAAGAGGAGGCTATCTTCCCGGAGGAAGAATCATTATACGAAGCCTAAGAGGAGGCTGTGAAAACTTCTAAGAAGCCGACGGGTCCTTGTACAACGCCCAAGAGGAGGCGGGATGCTTTTAGGAAGCCTAGGGGTCCTTGCACTAAGCCCAAAAGGACGCTGATGAACAGTTCCAGAAGGGGTTTCACTTGGAACATTGACCTTCAATATATGAACTATTCAAGGGGGAGATTTCTTAGATCTAGTTATCTAAAATTGTTGTAAAAGAAAATTTTCATGGTTTAGGTTATGTTGAAATATCCGGGAGAACGTCAGATGTAAGGAGACGAGGTTTTGTCTAGTTCTAGACGTAGTTGCCGGGGAAACTCTAAATATCGATACTAGTATTACACAGTCCATATGAGTTTATGAAAGAAGACTTACAGTGAAACAGCCCCACAATACAGTTATATTCATATGAAAACGGTAAATGAAAGCGGGTAAACACTTACTCGGTTGTAGAGCTTCCATGCTGTTTGGTTAGTTGTTCAACAAATAAATTGAAAATAACAGTATGTTGCAAAATCAAAGGAGAAAGTGCTTTTGAAAGGAAAATTGGGGCTTACAGCTCAAGGAGAGGCCCAGGGTTTTATCACTGATCGCACTGTCGTTTTGTACAGGGACTTACACAAGTGAATGAGGCCCAAGAAAGATTTTCTGTACAAGGGGATGGGTCTTACACTCCCTCAAGAGGCCCAAAATGATTGAAAGTGAACAAAGATGGGTCTTATAGCACAAGGAGAAGCCCCGGGTTTATTTTGAAAAGGGCGACGATCGCACCGAGGTTTTGAAAACACCGTGGGTCTTATACAATGACTGAGGCCCAAAAGTTGTTGGTTTCAAAAGGGGATTAGGTCTTACACTCTATTAGAGGCCCAAAATGATTTTGAATGGGTCTTATAGCTCGAGGAGAGGCCCAGATGATTTGTTTTAAACGGGCGATGATCGCGCCGAACTTTTAAAATACAACGGGACTTATACAACATTTGAGGCCCAAAATAGGTTTGTATTTACAAAGGATTGGGTCTTACACTCTATTAGAGGCCCAAAATGTTTTTAAAAGGTTTGATGAGGGTTGAATTAATCAAAACCCTAATTTGTTTCCAAAATGTATTTTAATTGAATAAAAAATTCAATTAAAATGATCAAAATTGTTTAACATGTGGAAAACAAATTGTGATCTTGGATTAATGTTTCAAAAATCATGTTTTGACCTACAAAATGATTAGAAATCATTAAAATTTGCAAAATCAAGAAGGAAAAAATATTTTAAATGTCAAAAACAATTAAAATATTAATTCTTGGCAAAAATATCAATTATATGAAATAAATAATATTTTTGGGATTTTTTGGTAAAATAAAATATTTTAACATTTTTGTGAATTATTAAAAAAAGAATCAACTCAAAATCATTAAAACTCAGAGAGAAATTAATTTTTGAATCAATTAAATAAAATCACAAAATTCAAATATTCAAATATTTGAAAAAGGGCGCCAAGAACATGGCAAGAACACGCGCCCTTCCTCTGTTTCTGCAGATTTGCATTTTCTATCCAATTTCACTGAATACTTGATTATATCATGCAATCTACATATCAATCTACTCGTTTCAACCTCACGATCATGTCTGTGGTCTTTAATTTCATTTATTTTAAGCATAGAATAAGAAATCAAAGAGAAACCTCAAGAACCCTAAATTATGCATGAAGGTTCAGAAATTCCATACACGATTCATACAAAGCAATTGATTGAGGGTACACACTCTATGCATGATTATGAACATATGGCCATATTATTGTGCAGCAAAAAATGCATGGATCATAGAGTTAGAAGAGCTCATGTTCACCTCTTGCAGCTGGTGATCGTGTTTTGGGATAGAGGTGTTACAGCTAGGTTCCAATGATCTGGATAGCTTCCCTAGGTGCCATGGAGTGTGTCTGGATGCTTGGAATGGATTGAAATGATCTGGAACTTGAGATGGCACCCCAACTGCAAATCTGTCAAAGGCTTGAGCAATTGGCTAGTGATTTTGTGATTTTGGTGTTCCAGATGTTATGTGACTGTTTGGATCACTTCTATATGATGTTTATGGGGTGTGTGTGTGATTGGTTTGGTTGGAATTGCTCTCAAACTCAAAACCCGATAGTGACTTGCTTTGGAAGGCAAATTTGGAAGTGAGAAGGTGATTTTGAGGAAAGCATCTGTTTGATGGCATTGGTGTACTCAAACTGAGCACAAATGAGCTCTAATTATAGTAGAGCAAGTTTGTTTTGGGATCAATAGTGAATGGTAACTGCTGCATAGGTTTGGCCAATATTGATCAATGAGAATCCAAGTCTCCTCTAGCCATTGACTAGAGGTTAGAGCACAGAGTTGTAGTTCCCTAGTTGTTGGATCATTCTTGACTGAATTCAGTTGCAAATGTGTCAATCCATGCCACCTTGGTGCATCCATTAAATGCTTCAATCCAAAATTGGAGTCTTGTCCCTCTTTTAGGGATTTCTAGGTTTGGCATGCTACTTCTTGTTCCAAAGACTTTGGAGGCTTGGATCAGTGTTTGCTCCCTTTAGATTTGATCCTCAGATGTGTCCAAAGTGATGACAAGGCTTGGATTTATCTGATTTTACCAAATCGAGCAAAAGTGCAAAATTCTGCCTAGCCTTGGTAGTTTTCAGCCAGGCATATTGCCATTGTCATATCTCATGGCTCAAGTGGAATTTGATGGAGTTCTTGGCCATTTTGGAAAGCCCTCATATGATACAATAACTGTTTGATCATAATTGGTTTTGATACTTTTTGGATCCAAGTGAAAAATGCCCCTACATTTGGAAAAAAGTGAAGGCAGATTCTGACTTAGTGAAAATTTCACTAAGTGTTGGAAAAAAGCGACATTTTCACTTTTTGTGATTTTTATCATTCCATAATTTAAAATCCATGGGGAATTGGAATGAGTGGTAGTTGAAGCTTTTGTAGAGGGTAATGAGAGCTACAAATCCAGCTTTGGATGGGAAAAAATGGCCTTGTGGTTTAGGAGTTATGATCCTCCAAAGTTGGTACCCTAGCCACTTTGTTCCATAACTTAGAAAATTTTCTAAGTTTTTTATGGTTACCCCTTTTACAAGTTATCCACATTAACATCATTTTAGGGTTAAGGAACCATAATTGTGAAAAATCTCAAAAAGTCAAAGTTTGACTTTTGTGCATAATTGACTTTTTATCAGATGAATTCCAAACTGTGCGATCCTCTATGAAATCAAGCCCTTGACCTAAATCAAACTTGATGGATTGATTTCATAGGTGTTATAGGGTGTATTGAATCATGTCTTAGGGTTTGGGAGCATGTCCTAGTCAAAAGTCAAAGATACAGTTGACTTTTTCCGCGAAACCCTAACTGTTGTTCTGATGAAATTGAAACTTGTTGCTTCTTGGATCAATCCATTGTTGCAAATGGATCAATGTGATGTATTTGAGACCCTCAAATCCCCTCTTGAGGTCTTGGCTCATTTTTTGTCCCAAAAGTCAATTTAGGGGTGAATTAGGTCAAGAAACCCTAATTCCTGATTTTTTTGATGAATGCATCCCCTGAGGCTAAATTGACTTGATGATTGGGTTCATGAGATCCCTTACAGAATCATAAGTTATGCTTTGAAGAATTGGCTCATGCCCAGAGGAAAATTTCCATCTAGAGGCCCTGGTCGACCAAACCCTAATTTGGTGACACTGGCGATCTTAAGGCTTGATCCACCTAGAAGGGAGAAGCCTTGTGATTAATCCTTGAAGTGAGAGGCCTCTTGATCCTTTTTGGATGTTTGAGAGGCTAGACAAGTTGAAGATCATGTCATTTCTTGATTGATCCTTTGTCTAAGAGCTCTGAGAGGGCTTGAAACCCTAAGTTTGATTGTAGTGGATGCTCACCCATCTTTGGGGAGACTAATGAGGTATGATGGTTCATCCATATTATGATGATGATTTGCACAATGATGGGAAATCTTAGTGGTCAAAATTTGGGGTATGACATGAAGGAAAGGAAAAACTTTGGTTGTCGTGATTAAGTGTTTTTGAGAGAGTGATTATGGTGTAAAGGGTTATGGTGTAGGAAGAGGAGGTGAAGGATGTGTTGGAAGTTGATGATGGTGATAAGTGGATAGAGAGTCTATTGATGAAATGTGTCTTTGGTTATTACTGAAGAAGATTTTGGGAAACAAGTGAGGTTGTGGTGTTGTTCACCTCATCTTTAGGGAAAGTAACTTTTGCTAATATATTGAAATTGGGAGAGAGAAAAAAATGAGAGTGAGGTGATGATCTTCTTGTTTAAGTTTCATGCGCAGGATTTTGGTGAGAGGGCGGATTTGTGGTACAAGCAAGTTTTATGTTTTGTAAAGAAAATCTCTCTCTTGTGCAGCATGGCCACGTGGGTGTGTAGTGGTGAGTGAAGCAAGTGGTGTCACTTTTATTTCTTTATTTTTTATTAAAATATTCAATGGACCATATGAGAGAGGGATAATATGGAGATGGTACGTAGCACGTGAAGAGCAGTATGTTTGGCCCACTACGTCTGCATCGTGCCAGCCAATTACACAAGAAAAATAATAGGGTAAAATGTCCTCTAAAACTCACATATTAAGTTTTACCATAAATAAATAAAAACAAAAATCAGAATAATAAAATAAAATAATATAAAAAAATATAATAAAATAAAAGAAATAAATAAAAAACAAATAGTAATAAAAATCTGGATTAAAAAAAGGTAATACTAATTAAAAAAAGTTTAAAACGGAAAATTAGACCGGTATCGACAGGCTCAGAAAAATAAAACGAACACACTAAAATGATCAGCGCAAAATATATGTATTAGAAAAATACAGCGTTTGATCAAATTTCGAACAAAATATACGTCCACTGATTTTTTGCACAGTTGACTTTTTATTTGACCAAATCGGCTGTAAATTCCAACAAATTTATTATGGCTGATAAATTGGGTAATATGCGAGATGCAAGATATGGTATCTTATGCAAACGATGCAAAGAGAAAACACATAATCTTAGGGTAAAAAATTAGGGTGTGACAGATGCCCCTATTTAAGTTTCTTCTATTCAGAGATATGGAGATTAAAATCTTCGTCTCGACGTGATAGGAGAGACTTAAATACAAACATGCACAATTTTTGGCACTAAGATGCCACAAGATGCACATGATATGACATGAAATGATATGTATGCAAGACAAAGATCCTGTGAGGAATGATGTCACAGGGAATAATTGTATGGAGAAACGCTGAAACACAGTTAAAGAATGAATGACTCAAGGAGGAACAACTTAGAAAACAAAGCGAGAATCCACGGGGAAAAGATCCAACTTCACTGGGGATGAGACTCAACTCCGCTGGGGAAAAGACTACCAACTGACAATCACAAGGTATCTAAACAAAGGGTGATGAACTTGTAACGAAATCTTTTAACAAATTCCACTCAGAGAACCTACTATCGAGGTCAACTATGGTTATTTCAAGAGATATCCAACTAGAGGAGTCTACTGCCGAGACTTAGACCTCATTTGGGAATACCTTATGCCAAGGTTTTATTGAAAAAAGTGTCAACCATCAAAATTTTCAGGGGAATCTGCTGCCGAGATTAACCAGGGAATCTACTGCCGAGATTCTGAAAAGAAACAACTGTATGCTGAAGCTTAAAGAAGTAACAAAGTTAACCAGAGAATCTAATGCCCCGATCCTGGAAATAGAGAAACATCTTCTGTTGAAGTCTGCTGGAGATCTACTGCAGAGAATTACCAGAGAATTAACAAATGAAACACCTTTTGCCAAGGTTTTTATTGGAAAATGTGTCAACTATCAAAATTTACTAGGGAATCTGCTGCCGAGATTATCTAGGGAATCTGAAAAGAGACAACTATTTTTCGAAGTTTAAAGAAGCATCAAAGTTAACCGGAGAATCTACTGTCGAGATCTTGGAAATAGAGAAACATCTCCTATTGAAGTCTGTTGGAGATCTACTGCCGAGAATAACCAGAGAATTTACAAATGAAATACCTACTGTCGAGGTCTACTGGAAATCTTCTGTCGAGACTTTCCAGGAAATGAAAAGGAAACACCTTCTGCCGAGGTCAACTGGAAATCTTCTGCCGAGACTTGCCAGGAAATAAGAGAGAATACCTGCTGCCGAGGTTTTTTTGCTGAAAAATCTATTTTTAAATTTTATCGGAGAATCTACTGCCGAGATTAACCAAAGAATCTGAAATAGAGCCAACTTCAAATAATCAAATGATCTGTTTAAAAGGATAATAAACCTCTCATCGCCTCGTGTCGCAAGCCACATATTGGTCTCAGTTTCTTCTTTAATCAGGTATTCCACTTGAAAAGGGTAAAATAAACCTCCCCTCATCTCGGGTCATAAGCCACAGACTGGTCTCTGTTTCTTCTTTAATCAAGCATTCTACATGAAAAAGGTAAAATAATAAACCTCCCATCGTCTTGGGTCATAAGCCACAGACTGGTCTCAGTTTCTTCTTTGATCAAGTATTCCACTTGAAAAGGGTAAAATAAATCTCCCCTCGACTCGAGTCGTAAGCCACGGACTGGTCTCAGTTTCTTCTTTGATCAAGTATTCCACTTGAAAAGGGTAAAATAAACCTCCCCTCGTATTGGGTCGTAAGCCACAGACTGGTCTCAGTTTCTTCTTTGATCAAGTATTCCACTTGAAAAGGGTAAAATAAACCTCCCCTCATCTCGGGTCATAAGCCACGGATTGGTCTCAGTTTCTTCTTTAATCAAGTATTCCACTTGAAAAGGGTAAAATAAACCTCCCCTCGTCTCGGTTCATAAGCCACAGACTGGTCTCAGTTTTTCCCAGGAATGGTGAATACTTATGGGAGAGTATCTTCACAGGGGATCGGAACTTCACTAGAGATCTATGACTTCAGCAGGAATCCATAAATTTATTGGAGATTAGGAAGCATCACCGAGGATCTTCAAAAGAGATGCAAGTCTGTTGACTTGTAAAACATGTCTTCTCAAATAAAGAGAAAGATCATCTGAATCTTCACCAAACTTCTCTGAGAGATGCCATTTGATGGGAGCAAATTAAATAGTGGACTCACTAGGGAGAACATCACTGAGGAGTAAAATTATTGTTGTTTGAAATTGCATTGAAGCAGATAAAATCCTTGTAACAGGATATCTCAAATAAAGAGAAATACTTGTAAGGTCTTCAACCAACTTCTCTGACGGATTTCCGGAAAGATTCCATTTGATGGAAGAAAAAGTTGATGATCTTGATAATTTGTTGGGGATAGGAAAACTGTCTTGGAAAGAGACTTCCATTTGCGATCTAAATAGAAAACCCGAGAATAAAACAAGCTGCTCAAATAAAGAGGTTGCCACTTGTTGGCTGGGTATGAATTCCAGAGGAATGTTACCACAATGTTGGAGAAAGAACTTGTATTTAATGGTGATCTTCAGATAGATTCTTCTAGGGGATACAAAGTGAAAATAAATGCACGCTCTATCTAGGTTCAAGAGCCTAGAGAGATTCAAAATATTTGTCAGGGACCAAAGTTCAATTCAGGAAATAACTGAAGAGAAATGGTCAAGCAAGACTCTATCCACTGAGGAATGAACTCAACTGGGGATTTATCTTTATCCAAAAATAGAAAAGAAAACTAAAGCAAGAATCTTCCACGAGGATCAAACTCATTAGGGAAACTGGAAAGGATGTGCACTTTCTTCTTAAAGTTGACGACTCTACTGGAGAGAGAAGACAAACCAAGTCACCTAGGGATAAATGCAGCCAAAGTGAATGAACAAATAAACATCACAAAAATGAAAAATGCATATATGCCATGTATCTATATGAATGAATGTATGTCATGTTATGCTTATGCTGACAAAACAAACGAAAAGAAGTAAACTGGAGATGAAATAAACATCTCGACACGGACACTCGGCCAATCTTCGCAAGATAGAAACATCATTGGGGATGAATGGAAAGCCACATATGGAACCAAAATCCTGTACCAAGGCTTTAAACTTCTCTGGGGAAAAGAGATCACTCCACTTGGGGATAAACATCATGGCTTCACTTAGGGGATTGTCAAGATGAATCCGGTGACTCTGTTGGGGATGAGAAAGATCCACTGGGATAGGAAACTCATGATTGGAGAGACTTCATGGGGGATAAAATAAATATCCACTACGAACTGAAGTAGTCTGAAAGTAAGTTGTAATTGGAGATGCCAGAGCTAAGGTCTCACAGGGGATAAAATAAATATCCATTTCAATGGGGAAGGTTAGATCAATATCGCACCTGTCAGAGTTGAGACTCCATGGGGATGAAATAAACATCCACTTTGCTGGGGAAGATTGAAGTTGTAAGAAATTCACTAAGGAGTGAAATAGCATTCACTTCACTCGGAAGGTTGAAGCCAAGGACATTCACTGGGAATTCTTACACCAGACATGCCATAACTGCTTGAAGTAGAGATTCACTAGGGAATTGTCATGACCACCTGAAGTAGAACTTACTGGGGACATGGGTGAAAGTTGCTATGAGAACAAAGGAGTTATGCATTGATGAACCACATGTTAGTCGCCATTTTGAACAACAGTTGTTGTGAATGGATCAAAATAATCTTCAATTCACACATGCCCCAGATCAAGAGGATTTTATAGAAAACTTGGCATCTAAAATGTTCCAATGTTTTCAAACTCTTGGAGAGATTTATCAAATCTCGACGTAATTGCCCCAGATTTATTGTATTCTGTATAACCGAGTCTTCAAACTTGCCCTTCAGGGATGATGAGACTGCGAAAGCAACATTTGGGAAAGAACTTGCCCCTGATCAGCAGAGTCTTCAGACAACATACCCCTGGTTATGGTCATCCTTTTGAAATGATTTTCCATTTACTCACCAGAGTCTCAAGTCTCAAAAGATTGAGCTCATCATTGATGCTTGTATGCAAGGTTCTATGATACCAAGCAATATTAGCAAGCAAAAAAATGTTAATTCTGAAACTGCTAATGCAATACATATGTTAGTCTTGAAGTTTTTATTGAAAGGATATCGCAATAACTTGTGACTAAATCACTAGTTAGGATATAACATTGATTAATTTTACAAAGCCAACACAAATTTGAGCATAGCTCATAGGTGTCGAGAAACGTTATCTCGATGAGTATGCTTTCGAAACAATCCCTGGTTCAATTAGGTCTTTTGAGGGTTGTAACGTGGCTTAGTTCACGGTTTATGAAACAAAGGATATAAAGGTTCAAAGTTTAGTTGTACCCACTCATTCTTCGTGATGTTCTCTAATCCTATATTCAGCTAACTGACTCGAGCACTCATCTCTCAAGAGGAGTTTTGATATGGTTGAGAAACCAATGAGGCTTTGGACATGGCAGTCACCTACCTTTTGCTTTTGGCGTTTGATCACACAACTTGGTTATTTATTAAGGATTTTTCTTTGTAATCCTTTGTTTTAGCTTTTCGCGTTTTTTTTATTCCCTAACTTTTGCCTGGACGTAGGCTTTGGATTTGACTTTGAAGTCCAGCGGGATGCCTCAATTTTGCCTAAGTCTCCTTCATAGGTTTTGACTTAGCGGGATTTTTATTTTTCTTTTTTCATTTTTTTTGTGATTTATGAACAAATCGTGTAGCTCTAAGTCATTTTGACTTGTTGAAAAGATTGTGACTTCCCCACTCTTTGGCTAGTTAAGGGATAATCATTGTGGATTTGACTCCTAGCCTCCTAATGTGTGAGGGATAGGTGTAATGTCCTCGGATATTGACTCCCATCCTTTTTTGAAAGTCTAGGCTCTCGGTCAGTTTAACTGAAAACTACCCCGCCCTAGGTTAAAAGTGAGGGTTTTTTTTTATTTGGAAAGGAAAACTCCTACTTCAAGGCTCAAAGGGGTTAACGGGGGTCTACTTCCCTTATATCTCTGGTGTTTGAGGATTTGAAACAATGCCTTGCATCATCAGCAGGGTTTTACTTAAAAGCATACAAGAAATCTTGCATTTTTTATTCGTCATCCTCCCTCCAATTTTCTGCCTAAGCAAGAGACTGGGATGTTATTGGCACTATAAAATAGAAAAAGCATTTTAACAGAAAAGTATTTTATGAGTGAATACGAATGAACTTCTTCAAGACAAACATATTCATTGCATTAATCATTCAAAATAACAAGTCTTTTCATGTAAATCATGCTTTTACAATCAATGGAATAACAATAAATGCAAGCAAACAAACAAACAACCTGATGATCTTGGGAATGAGCTCAGCTCTTGATTTCACCGACTTTAAGAGGACTCTCTCGAGTCTCCATATTTATCAGCATAAAGGCATTCCATTCACAACTAGGCTTCCTCCCTTGAAGGTCAGCACCTCATCGTCGATCATCTTTTAAACCTTTTCCTGGAAAACTTTGCACTCTTCAATCAGATGCCCTACCACTCTATCATGAAATTCACGACTGGCATTTGGATTATACCAAGGACGGCGAGATTTTATGGCTCTGGTCTTTCGGGGTGTCGTCTCCGAGTTTCGGGAAAGACAAGACCACAATTGACTGTAAGTCATTGGGATTAGATCAAACAGGCGAGTCTCTCCTTCTGGACTATTGAGAGGTCTCTGCTGATTATGGTGCTGATTCTGATAATTTAGATTCTGAGCTTGTCGATTCTGACATTGATCTCGAGGAACCAACCTTTGTTGCTGATACAGAAGTCCACGAGGTAGTGATTGTTGGCACTGCATACCAATATTTGTGACAAGGTACCAGAATTGGAGCTTGCAGGATCTGAGGAGAATCCAAAATTGTATCAACTTCAGCATTTCTTTCCTCTTGGGAATCACTAACAGATTTCTCTTCACTAGCTTGGCTATTCGAGTCATCTTGGATTCTTCCACTTTTGAATGCGTCCTCGATGGTTACTCCGAGTTCCACAATTTTAGAGAACTCTAATGTCACAATGCCTACCATTATGACATAAAAAGAGTCTGACAGCGTTCTTAGAAACATCTTGGCCAACTCTTTCTCTATGAGTGGTGGATGAACTTGGGCTGCCAACTCTTTCCACCATTGTGCGTACTCCCTGAAGGATTCGTTGTCCTTCTGACTCATGCTCATCAATTCATCGCTGTCTGGAGCCATGTTTATGTTGTAATTGTATTGCTTCACAAAAGCGCCAGCTAGGTCTTCCCAAGACTGAATATGGTTCCTTTCTAGCTTCATATACTACATCAAGGATGCCCCACATAAACATTCTTGAAAGCAGTGAATCATCAGCTCGTCGTTGTCGATATAAGCAGTCATCTTTCGACAGAACACCGTTAAATGGTATCTCGGACAGCTAACACCCTTGTATACTTCAAAGACAGGCATTTTAAACTTCGGGGGAATAACCACGCCCGGAACTAGACACAAGTCATGAGCTTTAAGACCAAATACATTGAGTCCTTTCATCATCTTTAATTGTTCCTTGAGATCACAAACTCCTCCCTCGATTTCTGCAACTTTAGGATCGTTCACCTTTATCACAGGGTGAACATTCTAAGGATTTGGCATATACCTCAGAAAATGAGAAACTCTTTCATCAACTTGAACTGTCGGGTTATCTTGCACAGGCTGAGGTTGAGTAGGAATATCCACTTGTGGAGCATTGTCGTCGGGAGGAAAATCAAACATCGGGTTAGTCATTACTCTAAAGCCTGACATGGGATCAACATTCTCTGTCCTCTCCATTATCCTTCAGTAACTGCTTCAAGCTCGGTTTGAAGGCCAGGAAATAAGCTAATCAGACACAAGGTCTGTAGGACGAATGAGTTTTTGTTTAGGGAAAAGGTGTATGCAAATGACGAATGCAATGCTAATGATGCATGTTGTACAAATGCAAATAAATTTCAAGGAACTTAAAGATTATGTTACAAACACCATAAAATGGATAACACTTTGAATAACTAAAAAAGTCTCATTTTATTAAAAAAAAAACTAAAGGACTGCAAAATAGAGTACAAGTTCCAAAATCTACGGTAAAACCTATGATGTTTGTAAGATAACTCTAAGTTCCTTGAAACAGTCAGAAAGATGGTGCATGGATGCATGGATGGATGTATGCACAAACACAGGTATACACATATTCACATATTCACATATACATGCAAACAAATAAGGGCCTAGGTTTGAATATCATGAGCATGGAGCCATGGTCTACCCATCCCAAAGGTATGTACTATGAGTTCATTTATACTTGTACAACAGGTTCTACACAGTTCCCAAAGTCATCAGTCCATCTTTCGGACATTATCAATTTCCCAAATACTCGGTAGTTAATAATATTCTCAAGAGAACCTCTTTTGAATGTAGTATCGCACATCAACTATTTTGGGAATACTCCCTCATAGTCATCACACTACGTCCTAAGAAGACCAAGTTAGGTTAAGGGTAACTAAAGGTCCTCAGTGTCACGGACTCCTAGGTCAAGTAGTAATGTTTTCACGAATACTCGTTCAACAATACTACTCCCAAGAGGGCCTCAACTGAGTGGTGATTTCTCAAGTCATCTTGGTCGAGAATCAACTCCCTATAAGCCTTATAGAATATATCACCTTTCTATCATAGGTGTACTCAAGTCTAGGTTAGGACTTATCTCACAACAGTATGTAATAATCCTGCATATAGAAAAACCCAAGCATACAGATATATACAAATATACAAGTATACAGACATACAACAGATAACACGTATAAAACAAGTTAGGTGTAACCCTCTTAGGGAGATGGTCCCCAGTGAAGTCTCCATTTTTATCGCGGTGAGAATCGAATATCAAGCTATTGAATTAACTTGAATCACAAATCATAATTCACCACCGATCTTAAATTTATCCAAGGGAAGGGAAAAAAAGCGAATAAACCCATAAAAATGCAATGCAATGTAAAGCAAAAGAGAATCTAAGGTTCGGGGGTTGGTTATACCTAGGGAAGGTGCTAGCATCCTAAGTATCTGTAGTACTCTACGGAAACCTCTTGTCTTATTGTGTTATTTGTTATTTGTTATCTGTTTGCTAAGGGTAAAAAGAAAAGGAAGACCTAAGGTGATATTCCTAAGTATGCTCGCCAAGACATCGCATCTCGTGCCTACGTATCCTGGCAGGAATGGAATCAAAGCATTCATATTTCCCCTCACAAAGGGTAAACAAAGTAAAAAGAAAAGGGTACTCGCCAAGGATTGACCTTGTGCTTACGTATTCTCAAAAAGGAACTTTGAGAAATCAGAGCGTCCGTAGTTCGGACAACTACGGGTAAAAGCAATGTTTGTTGGTTGGTTAGGAGAAGAGACAAGTTGTCATCTTAAATAGAATACTCAACTAACCACCACAAACATGTAGAAGATGGATCCTTGCTTCACATTAAGAGAAGGGCTCCAACTCGGATATAAAATCGACGAGTATGCCACATACCTCTCTCAAGTGGAAAAGAATCGACATCTTTCTCAACTATGTTATGGGGTAGGAGAATTACATCTCAACTAGGGATGACTCATGTCTAATTCTCTCATGGGAGAAGAGGGAGACTAACTGTAAGTTGTATAAGTTAAACATCCTAAGGGAAAATATCCTAAGGGAAGCTATCCTAAGGGAATGAGCAGTCTAAGCTAGAATTAACAATCTAGATATATACATCCTAAGGTGATCAACCTAAAGGGAAATAAAGATCATGCAAAGAGGGTAAGATGCAAAGAAACAAAATGCAATACACATGCACATGACTATAAAGTCAACCATGAACCCTTCCCTTGGATTCAAACTTAAGCAATCAGAAAGATTCAAGAGCTACAAGTGAATATCAAACAAGACAGGCATCATGAAGATAATATCAAGATAGGGGAAGGCACAATCTTTTTTTACTAAGTTATTAATCACAAATTTAATCACAAGATCTTACAAAATTATTCACACAATTTACCGAATAATTCAAACAATTTACAAAATAATTCACACAATTTATAAAAAAAAGATTTACACAATTTATAAAAATGATTTACACAATTTATAAAATTATTTACACAATTTAGGTCATATGAGGTGCAAAAGTGAAATAGAAGTGTGAATGGAAGAGTCATATGGGCTTTAAATATATTATTCCATAACCCAACAACCAAAAATTAACTTAAAATTGAAACAAAAATTAAAACTATATAAAAAATCAAGAAACCAACGTCCCATTTCCAAAAAAAATTCTTTACAACACGTAGGACTTTATTGGACAGCCAAAACAAACAAAAAGAGGAAATAAAACTAATGAATTATAAAAAGTAACACGGAAGCAGACTTTGAGTCTTATCATCTTCATCAGCCGTGAAACACTTTTAAAACTTATTTCATTTTTTATTTTATTTTTCAACAACAAACATAAACACACACACATACCACAATGTCATATTCAAACAATGTTCACCACATACAGCAAGCAAAAGATAGCATCACAACTGAAGTGAATTATAGCAATAAATACACAAGTTATACAATTAAAAACACAGAGTTACCAGCCTGAATAGTTACCGCAATGTCGAATCCTTTGCAGTTTTGGCGCCAGAGATCTGAAGCTGCAGGTTGAAGGTTGTTGTGATACGCGAGTTTGTCAGTGGTGGCTACACTTGCGGCATAGTTAGCAGCCGTGCAGGTATGACGACGTGGTTATGGAATCCGACGAGTTTCGCGGTGGCTGAGAGTTGAGGTAGCAGTGAAAAATAAAGGAAGATATGTGTGTATGTATGTGTATTGGGACAAGAAGGTGACGTCTTGGAGGAACACGTCTTGGTGGCAAGTTCCTGTTATGGGAAGGCCATGGAATATCTTATACGTTTTCTTTGAAGAAAAGAAGAGAGATCTTGTGTTGGTTTAATGTGGAGGAAAAAGTTCATGTTGGTTAAGGAGGGCTTCATGATGGTGGTGAAAGAGCTGCCGGTGTAGGGTGACGAAGGAAAATGTTTTGTCTTTTCTTGTGAGGTGGACCTTTTTTAAGAAAAAGAAGGGTGAGGTAGTATGAAGCTATTTATTTGAAAAAAGTGAAGGAAGTGGCTTGATGAACAAAGTGCAGCAGGAGGGAGATTGGGTGATATGTTAATGGAGGCAAGATGAGGGTGGCATGGTGTGTGAAGTGAGGTTGAACCGTGTATTTTCTTTTAGAAGTAGGTTCTCTTCTCAAGTATGTTAAAAATGAAAAAAAAAAACAAAAAATAATAAGATGAAGGGTGTTTTATGGGTGATAAAGAATGAAGATGGTGCAGTGTTTTTTCGGTTCTTATGATACAGGTTGGAGGTACTGGTTTTTATGAAGAAGAAAAAATGGAGAGAGAGAGGGAGAGAGAGAGAGAGAGACAGACAGACAGACAGAGAGAGACAAAGAGAGAGAGAGAGAGAGAGAGGGAGGGAGAGAGAGATCATGAAGAAATGGTTTTTGAAGATTGGTGTTTGAAGTTGTGAAAGGGTGGGCTTTTATGTTGAAAAGTATTTATATGCAGCAGGCCCTTGTTTTGAAGATTTGAAAGTGAAGTATTGGTGTTGTGTGTTAGTGAGTCTGTTATGGAAAGTAGGAAGTGATTTTCGGGGAAGGAAAGGAAAAACTATGGTTGTCGTGATTAAGTGTTTTTGAGAGAGCGATTATGGTGTGAAGGGATATGGTGTAGGAAGAGGAGGTGAAGGATGTGTTGGAAGTTGATGATGGTGATAAGTGGAGAGAGAGTCTATTGATGAAATGTGTCTTTGGTTGTTACTGAAGAAGATTTTGGGAAACAAGTGAGGTTGTGGTGTTGTTCACCTCATCTTTAGGGAGAGTAACTTTTGTTAATATATTGAAATTAGGAGAGCGAAAAAAATGAGAGTGAGGTGATGATCTTCTTGTTTAAGTTTCATGCGCAGGATTTTGGTGAGAGGGTGGATTTGTGGTACAAGCAGGTTTTATGTTTTGTAAAGAAAATCTCTCTCTTGTGTTGCATGGCCGCGTGGGTGTGCAGTGGTGAGTGAAGCAAGTGGTGTCACTTTTATTTCTTTCTTTTTTATTACAACATTCAAAGGACCATATGAGAGAGGGAGAATATGGAGATGGTACGTAGCATGTGAAGAGCAGTATGTTTAGCCCACTACGTCTGCATCGTGCCAGCCAACTACACACAAAAAAATAATAATAGGACAAAATGTCCTCTAAAACTTACCTATTAAGTTTTACCATAAATAAATAAAAACTAAAATTAGAATAATAAAATAAAATAAAATATAAAAATATAAAAAAAATAAAAGAAATAAATAAAAAACAAATAGTAATAAGAATCTGAATAAAAAAAGGTAATACTAATTAAAAAAAAGTTTAAAACGGAAAATTGGACCGGTATCGACAGGCTCATAAAAATAAAACGAACACACCAAAATGATCAGCGTAAAATATATGTATTGAAAAAATACAGCTTTTGGTCAAATTTTGAAATAAATTTTACCTGCTAAAATAGCTTAAACTGATAAAAAATGCAACCAAAAATTGGTCAAAAAATTCAAATGAGCACGCCAAGTTAAACTACGCGAAACGTAGATTATTATCACTGTCATCTGCAGGCTCGATTTTAAAATTCTCCGTCCATTGATTTTTTGCACAGTTGACTTTTTATTTGACCAAATCGGCTGTAAATTCAAACAAATTTATTCGGGCTGATAAATTGGGTAATATGTGAGATGCAAGACATGGTATGCTATGCAAACGATGCAAAGCGAAAACACAGAATCTTAGGGTCAAAAATTAGGGTGTGACAGTAGTACTATGGATTGTATTTTATTTTTACATCATGCTATATTTATATATGACATTTTTGGACCATCTAGATTTATGTGCATCATTTTTTGCATATTGATTGTATGGTTTAAATCTCGTCACATAGCATGGTATATAACGCTTATAAATCTTCATCTGAATACATGTAAACAAAACATAACATGATTCTATTATGTTCTGATAGGTTACGGAGATGTATCTCCGTAAAATAAACGGAGATGTATCTTTGGTACAATAAACTTTCAAAATGACTTCTGAGTGTGATGCATAGTATATGTTTTAAATTATTATAGAGATACATCTCTGGATCATTTAACGTTTCAAGGTGCGTCCGAAGATGCATCTTTAGAATCTGAGAAAATTTAAGTATTTTCACGTGGTGCCTAAGTAACATATTGAGTGCATTAAGAAATTCCCTTAATTAAACCCCTTTAACGCAATTGTTCAAGCATATAAATGAGACACTATAATTAAATGGACCAAACCTAACCTGTTATGGTTTTAAACTTTGAATCAACCTCATATTTCTTTTCAAGTGGGGGGGGGGGGGGGGGGGGGTTATGTATCAAAACTCGTTCAGTACCAATGGCATGTGATTTCCACCACATTAAAATCAACTAGCAGAGCCACTAACAACATCTTGCATTGTGCAAGTCCAACCCCTATTCTCACTCTAAGTTCATTAAAATGTTAAAAACGTATTCTTACAACACTTATGTTAATCTTAGAAGCAAAACTCACACGATCCCACCAATTTTCGAGATGTACACAATCCCAAAACATAAGGTCTGAAGGGGCGAAGTGCTTAAGGATACAACAGTCGGACTAATCCAATTATATTCGTCGCCCAAGTTTCATCATTGCTCCTCATTAACAGTCATTGCTCCTACTACTAATATTTTTGGTTCTTCATCTAGTAGGAGAGCATTGGCGTTACCAAAACTTGGCTTAATTAGCGTTTTTCAATCCTCTAATCTTGGACAAGCGATCCTACTTTGATCATGGGAGATACACGTTCCCCATTTATTGGACAAGCAATCATACTTTGATCATGGAATATGATCCAAACAAGTTGAGCGCCACAGAGAAACAGGCGATCGATTTTTTGGAACAATTTTAGACTATATGATACAACTTTTTTAAGTACTAATGTGACCTGGATAAATTTTTCGATTTTATTAGTATTGTGACTCTCATGCAATATTGTCTTAAATTTTATCTATAATTGGCTGCTAACTATACTCCTTTTTGTATGTGCAGGAAAAATGACTAACGCCAACGTGGTCGGAAAAAAAACCCAGTTGGCTCAAGCCAAAGTCTTGTGGAGAGGTCCAACTTGTGCATCAAAGTAATGTCGTTGTCGTTCAAAAATGAATTATAAAAGGGAGGAAGAATGTGGAGGGTGTCATATCCCCATTTTCAACCAAATTGCTCATATGACCTCCATATCCCCCATGCGAAAAAGAACAAGGAGGATGCTAGCAAGTCTGTTCTTTGTGATGCAACTCCGGTCCATATATCAATCTAGAGGTCGCCACTCTGTTTATAGAAAATGGGGGAGAAGAAGGTTCTCCCCTAAAGGCAATGAAATAAAGATTAGAAGATTAAAAAAAAAGGAAAACTTTTATTTAAGCCAAAGT
Source organism: Lathyrus tuberosus (assembly GCA_022829125.1). Classification (NCBI taxonomy): domain Eukaryota; kingdom Viridiplantae; phylum Streptophyta; class Magnoliopsida; order Fabales; family Fabaceae; genus Lathyrus; species Lathyrus tuberosus. The sequence continues at coordinate 13,083,461 of JALAZF010000120.1, read as the reverse complement.
ATGGTAACACTAGGGATGGGAATTTGGCCTATCTCCAGTGGATATCCAGAAAATTACCCACAACGGGTAGGGTAAAAACCCGCAAAAATGGGTACGGATACTGGTTCGGATAATTACCCACTTAAATAAGTGGGGATGGGTGCGGGGATGGGCACCTTAGTACCCAACCCGCCCCATACCCGCACAATATATATTTATATATTTTAATTTATATTATTATATAAAAATAAATATTTATAAAATTTAAAAAAAATATCAATTTTAAATTACTACATATTTAATATACGTGATCATTTATTTCATAATTCAACAATAAAATTTTTTAAAATTTTTTTAATATTTTTAAAAACTTAAAATATTATGATACTTTATACTTAATATATTTATTTTTATTAGAAATGCGGGTAACAGGTACAGGTACGGACACTTATATACCTATAGGATACGGGGACGGGTGTCAATTTTGATACTCAAGCGAGTATGGACTCGGGTACAGAAATTTTTTTTAACTGCAAATATGAAAATAGGTGTTATAGTACTCTACCCATACCCTGCCAATTGTCATCCCGGTAACACCAAGAGTCTCCTAGATAAAGGGCCAAAAAGCCTAGTAGTAGGAGCAAAGAGGTCCTCCTTCAAAGGCGGTGAAGATTAGAAGATTTCAAAGGCGGTGAAGATTAGAAGATTAAATAAAAAAGAAAATCATTATTTAAGCCAAAGTATGGTAACACCAAGAGTCTCCTAAATGAAGGGCCAAAAAGCCTAGTAGCAGGAGCAATGCTGATTATTAAGGCGCTACAAGTCCCAATAAAAATAATCACGAGGCATTAAAAATACTTCTTGAGACACAAAAGTCCAAAGGTCCAACGACGGACACATATATCCTAAAAACTAGCACGTCACCCACAAAGGCCCTATGAATGGAGAGTTAAAAGAGTGGCCTACGTGACAGACATCAACTTCACACCGTTGTGCCTCATCATAACACAAAAAACCAAGACAGAGAACCATACTATTAAAACCCCAACTTACTCCATGTCATTCAACTCATGACTAGGGGTAGAAATAGGTTGGACCGAGTTAGGCTTTGTCAAGTTTAAGCATGATCTGTCAAAAAAACTGAAGTCTAAGTCTATCTTATAATCTGTCATAAACTTATTTTTAAGTCTGAGTTTGACCTTTTCTAAGGCCTGGTTAATCTGTTAGCCTATATAAAAGCCTATTATTTTAAAAATATGTAAATACATAATTAAAATAATGTTTAAATAGACTAACAAACTAAAAAATCAATAAGACTAAAAGTTTATTTGCATTGACTTATTTTAACACACCTATTAACATAAGTTTTGTAAGACTATTTGTTTAAGATAATTTATGAAAATAATTAATAACATTGTTCATAAGGTGTTTTAATTTTATTTTCATAAGTTCTCTAAAATAACCAATTTTTATTTATGTATTTTAACTCAAAGTACAAAACATAACGTAAGATAATAAAAAAATTATTCATATTTATTTAAATAGGCCGGCCTGTTAGGCTTAAAAGACATTTTTTATGGCCTGAGACCTAACTTTTTTAACTAAATAGGCTTATAAAAAAATCTAGGTCTTATCTATTTAAAAAAATAGCTTGGCCTGACCTGAACTTGTGTAGGCTAGCCTGTAGACCACTGTTATCGGCTTGACCTACTTCCACCCCTCCTCATGACCCTTTCAGGTCTTGCTTTTTGATGACTCAAGTTCCACTAAAATTGCCGAGTTTTATCCGCAAGATTCACTTCAAGTTTCTTTCCGCACCCCAAATGTGAAAGACTCCCCTAGATGAGTGAGCTGTGAATCTCTTACTCTGATGTGATAGAATAAAAAACGATGAAAAATAATGCTCAATCATATTTTAGAAAATGCATTCTTTTCTGGAGTCTGTTTTATTAGTTTAGTGCTGGTGAATAACTAGTAGAGATCTCAGATTTAAATATTGCTTTTGTTTGAGTTAGTTAGCAGGAGCTGGTGTGTTGCTTGTGTAGGTGGTTGTTCAGGGACAATTATAGCGTTTGCTTTTCCTGAGTGGTAGACTTTGAAGTTGTTTTTTGCAGGTACTTTCCTCGCAGTTGGCAGTGTTGGGACAGCAATCCATGTTCTGGTTATCTAAAGGTGGGTGTGGAGTGGTAGTTGGTTCATTCTGTATCAGTGTGGGGTTTTTCGGTGATTTGCGAAGCAACCGTTATTCAGAGTCCGTGGTATCTTTCTGGCTGGTGCCGGTGCTGAGCTTGATTAGTTTAGAGGTGGCAATTAATCTGGTCCGGGAGTCGTTGAATTTATATTCTGTAGCCTGGTTGTAGCTTTCTCTTGCTGTTTTAATTCGGTCGGCGTTGATTTGGTAATCGGAGTGAATGAGGAGCTCCTGGTCTAAGTTTGTTTCTGTTGCGGATTGGCCGGTTGAAGTTGTTTAGTTTGGATGTAGCAGAGTTTTTCTTCTAGTCATGTATCTTGTCGTGGTGTTTTGTTCTTCAATTATTTTCGGCTTTGGGGGCCTACAGTGCAGTTGTTTAATTCTCTGTTCAGCATTGCTGTTGAGGGTTTAGTGGTGTCTCTTGAAGTGTTAGGAGTTGATACAAACAGCCTAGCTGTCGTTGCCTTTCACTTGTAGTTCCAATTAGGAGTGGGAAGGTTGTATGAGGACCTCCGAATCGAGCTATCTGTGGAGTTCCACCATAGGCACATCGGGGAGAGGTTCTGTGTAGTAGCTGTTAACATAAAGTTGATACTAGCTTTATGCAGAAACTTAATGCTCCTATAATAACCGGTGCAGATAATCTTCTTGTCGTTCAGTGGATTTGGTACGCAAGCGAAGTTAGTTCCTTGATGTAGGGGAGTGATTGTCTGTTGGTGTCAATTGGACTCTGTCCATTGGTGTGGTCTGCAGCTGACTTTTGAGGTTAGGCCATAGCGTTGTATATCTCTGGTTTCAGTCCATCATTAGATTGGACAAGTTGCTGGCCTGCTTGGATTGCCATGTCAAGGAGATGGACTCTAGTTATACTGCCAAGAGAATTGGGGTGGCCATCAGCAGTTTTTGGTTTTTGGGTTGGTGGTTGTTGCTCAGCTAATCTTTGATTAGTTTTTTCCTTTGGTTTTGGGGCCTTTTAGAGTATTAGCATATGGCTGTCTTAGGGGTGGGTGGTTTTTGGAGAAACCTTATTTCTCTTGTTTTTTATCAGAGAAATTTTGTAGCTGGTGTGAACTCTTGTACTACTGTTTAGCACATCTTGTGCAATTTAATAAATTTGGCTTTTTCAAAAAAAAAAAAAAATTAAAAAAATGCATCCCTTTGACAAGACTTGAATACAAAGTCACAAGACTTGAACACAAAGTCTCCCAAGGAATTTAGCTGTTTCCCTAAACCACAACTCCAATAATTTTCTATCTATACTGAAATGCATACTCCTTTTAGTGTACACCTTTATTATTTTGTCTACTAATTAAAAAAAAATACACCAAAATAGAAGAAAGTAAGTGAAACAGAAATTACATATAAATTTTTAAAGAATGCAACTTGGAGTTGCTCAATATGTCATATGGTAAAAGCCTATTCGCTAGTACATTATTCCAAGTAGTAATTGTAACTAACAAGAAAGGGAAATCAATTCTTTCTATTGTATACAATTAACATTAAAACAAAACGCGTATACCACCCAAACAAAAACAAAAAACAAATTTCACCCTGTTTTTGAGGCTTGTGTTTTCATCCTCCATGTAAGTTTGGTTAGTACGAGTATTGTGTCAACTCCAGTATTCTATTCACTTTCTTTAATATCTATTGTATGTATGGACAATTATCCATCCACGCTGCTGGCTGTCCGGTTTGCCTAAAGCTTGTAAGCATTTTCTGAAAGACAAACAAATTTACCAAGTTAAATTAGAAGCCATATAATACATACCCAAATGCAACATAACACAAAAAATACAAAAAAAATATAACTGATTCTGTCAGGAGGCAGTCTATATTTTTGTTTTTGGCATACATATAGTTTCCTAGCAAATATTGTAGATAACATGTTACTCCAGAATTTAAAGACCCAGCTCGCTCTTTGACTAAATCCCCTTTACCACGACTGTTCAAGCATAAAAACGAGACACTGGAATCAAATGGACCAAACCTAACCTGTTATGGTTTCAAATTTTGAATCAACCTCATATTTCTTTTCAAGATGAGGGGGTTGATGCATCAAAACTTGTTTAGGACCAATGGCATGTGATTTCCACCACATTAAAATCAACTCTAGCAGAGACAGCATCTCGCATCGTGCAAGTCAACCACTATTCTCACTCCAAGTTCATTATAATGTTAAAAACGTATTCTAACAACACCTTTGTTACTATAAGAAGCAAAACTCACATCCTGGGTTCCTTAGTAATCAAAAAGTAGGAAGACAAAGGAAAGCTACATCCGCGCCCAACTATAATCCAGATCAAATTTCATATTTTCATGAATATAGATTCCCATTTTTTAACTTCCCAATTACAATGGAGGGTGAAATAGTCCAGCTAGTAGGAAAAGGCAGTTATGATTGTAGTAATTATTGTAATGCAGGGTGAAATCAACTAGGCCCCATTTGATACAGCCAAAACAAGCAAAAATATGCACATTGATAAAAGGAGTTGGGATAAAGCATGTCATTTGTATTTTTATTGAGAGTATTAAACTTTGATCTATAATAATAAGTTGCACTAAAAGAATAACCACTATATCTGAAGTTTTTAAGCTTCATATAAGTGTCAAGAACACATATTTAAACTTAAAAAGACATTAGAAACACTCGATTCCGGATGGCGGTTCATGGCGGAAAGCCAAAATCCCGCCATACCAGTCGCTTAGCAAGCGCCATTATAGCGGACTATGGCGGAAATTCCCACAATTTCGGGATATTTACCATTGCGGCAAGCCCAAAAACTGCCTATGTATATCCACCTATAGCGCCGCCATTGCGGATACTTGATAACACTGATTAGAAGTACGGTACCTTTGCTCTGAAAGATTTGATAACAGAAACCAGCAACTTGTCTCCCGCAATTAGTCTAACTTTTTGTGTCAATTCATGTCGCGAAATCTTCTTTTCCTGTAAAGAGAAGGAACCCAAAACACAATTCAGCAAAAAGAGAAACTAGCCACTAAGTCTCAAACTCCAGAAGCAAGTGAAAAGCACTTACTCTATACTCTTTGTGAAATTTGGCAATGAAAACAATATCAGACGGAGGCAACATCTTGGAAAGCACGGAAATTAGGACCGTGAATGGCATCCAAGGCGAAGACGGTCTCATAGATTGCCCCACAACTCCAACCTTCTCATGTCCTACAAAATCAAAAACACAAAGAATCTCAGCCATCATCCCTAATCACAAAATCAAAAAACCAATAACAATAAGAACAAGCATTAAAAAAAAACCTTTGTTGGAAGCAAGTTTGAAACTCAAAACATATTCAGGCAACACATGCGTGTTGATCCTGTTACTCCAAACAATGTACTCTTTGGGAGATGAAAAACTATCCACCCCAGAATCATACTCTTCAGAACTCGGACGGCATTGGTCAGAACCCGCTGCCACAACCTCCATCTTTCCAAGAATCACACGACACAGCAACAAGTGCCTCAAACCGTCTTTATCAACAACAGAACTTTTCACACTGCACAAACACAAAAGTCAAAACAACAATACACATTCAATCACATCTAAAAATCTACATCGATTAAAGTGAATAATCAATCATTAGCTACAGTTAATTCAATTAATTAAACTAACTACACAATTAAATAATATACAATATAATAATACAAAATTGGCGCGTACCTTTCGAGAGGTGAATCATTGGGAGAGAAACGCAAACCATTACTATGAGCATGACCAAAACCGTGTTGAATAATATCATCAATCTCTTCCTTACTAGAAGCACCATACCAAACGTGTTTCACGTTCGCATTTCCACCGCGGAGTTTCGCCACCGCGCGTGCGAAGATCTGAAACGATTGAATTCTCGCTTGTGCCATTACAGACGAACAAGGATTCCTCTGAATCGACATCACATCGGCTTTCAACCCTTGCGTGCTCAAACCGCAAACGAATCTAGTTCGAATTAGGTTCATATCAGCACCATCCGTCTTCCGAATATGCCTATCTGAAACGTGGCCGCCGGAAGCAACACTCTCGCAATCGGAAACCGCCGATTCGTCGTCGCTGATGGATCTCTCTGAATCTTGAATTGGTCGTTCCATAAGTTAATCGAAATTAAAAGCTAAAAAAGGTTTATGTCATGTAACCTAAAAACTAAAAGATTAAAAAGGGATTAATGAAAAGATAATTGATATGAGTTCATTGTTATTATGTTTTAACAACTTGTAGAGAAAGAAAAAGGAGGGAAAGAAAAAAACGAACACACACAAAAGTTAGAAAATAGATACAAAGTGTGTTTGAGGAAAAAACAAACGAAGGAAATAGAAGTTGAGAGAAGGTAGCGTTTTGTTTTTAAAGGAAACGGAAACCGCCATCAGAAAGAAGAAACGCGACGACTTTGTGAGAGGCGGTGGAGTAGATAGGTTCGTTACTACGGAATTTGAATTAAGAGGACCACGTTTTGTTGTGATATTACGATTTTGTCCACTCGTGTTGCTTTGCGTGTGCTTTCTTGGTGACTAAGGCAAAGGTCAAAATTTGCAACTGATTTTGTTACTTGAGCAATACTGGTGGTTTGCTTTTATTTTGTTTTATTGTTATTTTTAAATGTCGACACTAGGTGTAATCTTTTATTTAATTAATGGCATGTTATTTTAGATCGAAATTATGTTATGTAGGAGCCTTTATTTGAGGGTCATCAAATGTAGACCTCCGAAAATATAGTGTGATACATAGATATAATACTTAATGGACAAGCAAAATCTACTTATAATGCATAAAGTATCTTTTAGTCGATTATTAATATATTTAAAAATAGAATTAATTTTTAAAAATATATTTTGTAAAATAAATTGTTTCTTCTGAAAAATAATAATAAAGATAATGTATTGGTTAACAAATGTTTCTTTTTCTTCTAGATTATTAACAAATGTTATTATACATTATAACTCGTGAGAGAACCATGCATTCGCACGGCTACTGGTATTGTACGCGTTTTATTTTTAAATTATAATAAAAATTAAATAAAAAAATTAAATTTATCAACCAAAAAAGTTGTTATCTTTAAAATATATAATAAATTAATGTCTATAATCATCAACAAATTTGATCTCGTATATAAATAATAAATTTGTTTTGACATTACTTATGTATTTGAATCTATATAAAAATATTAGAATTAACAAAATATTTTTTTAGTATTTTTTTAATTATTATGAATGACGCAAATTTGTCCCATAAAATATTTAAATAAAATTATATATTAAAAAATAAATTAGTATAATTATTAAGTATAAGAGATAAAAGGTAAGCAACAATATCAATAATAATATGATTAAAAAAATATTAAAATTTGAATTATATAAATGAAATGTTTAAGTTTTTTTTAACAAATAAGACAATTATGTTATAAGAGATAATACAATGATCGATAAATTTCTGTTATTCAATATTTGAATCAGTAATAAAGTTGATATCGTTTATAACAATAGTATTTGTTTTCATATATAAAAATATTATAATCAACAATATATTTTTTCTCGTATATAAATATTATTTTTATTTTCACATTATTTATAAATATATTTGAGTCAATAGTGAAGTTGTTCCCGTTTATAAAAATATTTAAATCATAATATTATTTTTGTTTTGATAGTATTTATAAAAATATTTGAATCAATAGTAAAGTTGTTCCCATTTATAACAATAGTATTTTTGTGAATTGGGTAATGCTGACTGTAACAACGGTTACCTATAGATTCAAGTTAAATGGCAATCTGTCTGATAAGTTATCTGCTAAGAGGGGCCTCAGACAGGGGGATCCCTTGTCCCCTCTTCTGTTTATTACTATGGAATACCTCCATAGAATTCTTCATAGGATGCAGAAGAACCCGAACTTCAACCACCACTCTAAGTGTGAAGCTTTGGAGATCACCAACTTTTTGTTTGCTGATGACCTTTTACTCTTCACTCGGGGGATTCTATTTCTGTTGATCTTATGCAGGATGCTTTGCACACTTTCTTTCGCTCGACTGGTCTCAAAGTGAACTCCTCCAAGAGTAGAATTTTCTTTGGTAATGTGGATAGGGATGTTAAGCTTTTGATCCTTCATAAAACCGGGTATTTGGAAGGATCCCTCCCTTTCAAATACCTTGGTGTCCCTATTACTTATAAAAAGCTGAACATTGCCCACTATTTACCCCTTGTTGATAAGCTAACGGCGAGAATCACCCACTGGACAACCAAGCTCCTGAGTTATGCTGGTAGATTACAACTCATCCAAAGTGTGTTTTGTGCCATTAATAATTATTGGATGCAGGTGTTCATGTTTCCGAAGGCTGTCATCCATAGGATTGAGTCCATCTGTCGCTCTTTCCTTTGGACTGGTTCTGCATCGATTTCTCGCAAGAGTCCCGTTTCCTGGAAGAAGATCTGTAAGCCTAGGCCCCAAGGTGGACTGCAACTTCCTGATCTTCATATTTGGAATTCTGTGTTTATGTTGAAGTTACTGTGGAGTTTGAGCACCAAAGTGGACAGCCTTTGGGTGAAGTGGATTCATAGCTACTATATGAAATCTGAGGATGTCTTCACTCGAACTCTTCAATCCAATGCTTAGTGGATTATGAAAGAAGTGATAGGGCATAGGGATAAGGTGATTGGCATGCAGACCCATTGGGACCTTATGGTTGCTAATGGGAAGTTCAATGCGGCACAAACCTATAGAGCTCTGACTACTCCTGAACCGACTGTGAACTGGTTCAGACTCTTCCATGGCAACTGTGCTCAGTCGCGGTCCAAAATGACTCTTTGGTTGGTTTGTCATGGAAAGCTAGCGACGAAGGATCGTTTATTCCGTTTTGCTATGATTGACTCTCTGAAATGCTGTTTTTGTTCTGAAAATGAATCTTTGGATCATTTATTTTTGGTTGCTACCGTATGCGTGAGATTTGGCTGCAGGTTCTTCTTTGGCTCCGGGTAGCACATTGTCCTACCACCTGGACTCAGGACCTCTCTTGGATGATAGACAAAGGGAAAGGTAAAGGTTGGAGAGCTACCATGTTCAAATTGCCCCTTACTGAAACAATATATGGAATATGGAAGTATAGGAATGAGGTTTGTTTTGGGGTACTGTGAATAATAGAAATGTAGGTGATAGTATTATTGATATGATCATTCAAAGAGGGTGGGCTAGACATAAGCTTAGACCACACATAGCCTTTTTGATGACGCCATAGTCAATTCTTTTTGTGGCTGCATCCGTGCGATCGGCTCTGTAGTCTTCTTTTGAATTAATATACATCCTTTTAATTAAAAAAAAAATAGTATTTTCCCCCTATATAAAAACATTTAATCAACAATGTATTTTTCCTGTATATAAATATTAATTTTGTTTTAATATTATTTATAAATTATTTAAATCAACAGTAAAGTTGTTATCGTATACCAAAAAATTTGAATCAATAATAAAATTGTTTACGTTTATAACAATAATTGGATCAGTTATTTCATTTTTCCTGTTTCAAATCATTTCCACGATATGAGTAGGGATGGCAATGAGCAGGGTATGGGTAGGGTACTATGTACCCGTCCCTATACCCGCAGTTGAAAAAAATCCCCGTACCCGAGTCCATACCCTCTTAGGTATTAAAATTGGCACTCGTCCCCGTACCCTATGGGTATATAAGTGCTCGTACCTGTACCAGATACCCGCATTTCTAATAAAATTAAATATATCAAGTATAAAATATCATAATATTTTAAGTTTTTAAAAATATTAAAAAATTTGTAAAAAATTTTATTGTTGAATTATGAAATAAATGATCACGTATATTAAATATGTAGTAGTTTAAAATTGATGTTTTTTATAAAATTTTATAAATATTTATTATTATATAATAATATAAATTAAAATATATAAATATATATTGTGCGGGTATGGGACGGGCTGGGTACTAAGGTGCTCATCCCCGCTTATTTAAGTGGGTAATTACCCGAGCCCGTACCCGCACCCATTTTTGCGAGTTTTTACCCTACCTGTTGTGGATAATTTTCTGGGTACCCACTGGGGATGGGCCAAATTGCCATCCCTAGATATGAGAAAACAAAACTGATTAATTTTTTTTTTTGAAATAAAGATATTGAAATAAAGATAATACTTAATAATAATAGTAACAGAAATAAAAAATTAAATTCTCGTTTTAGTTTTTTTTTACAAATGAGATGTTATTTTATAAGAGAATACAATTTTAAAATATATACTCAATCTTTTTAAAACTCCCTTATATTTTTCACATATTTGAAAATAACTGTCGATATATTTTTAGTATTTACTATTTGAATAAGTGATAAAGTTTTCCTAATTTATTCAATAGTAAAGTTGTCCCCGTTTATTATAAAATGAAACCAAAAAGTTAATTCATGTGATCATGTTAATTTTGATCATGTATGTTACTTTGTGTATAGATAGACATTAAACTTGATCATTGATTGAATTTTTTAAACTAAATCCAATTTTATATATATATATATATATATATATATATATATATATATATATATATATATATATATATATATATATATATATATATATATAAATTAATTCAGTCATAAATCATTTTGGGTCATTTAAAAACTAAAATGACTTGTAAGCTTTTGGGCAAGTAAGAATGTTGCAACTCAATGAGTTTAAGAAGCATAGATTTTTCTCTTATGAGAATGTTTTGATCTTTTTATAAAAATATTTATGCAATCATTTAGTTTTATAAATATCAACTAATAACATATTATTTATAAATATTGTTTTAATTATAAAAATAAATATTAGTAACATTAATAAATACATTTTGTCCGTGTTTATATAGATACTCGTGCGTTCGTACGAGTAAGTTATGCACATTTGTTTTCAAAATGTTATAAGAATGAATAGTAAGAAAAACAAAATTGCTGATATATTAGTTAAAGTATTACATCAATAATATATAGCTCACCTTTCATTTATTTTTCCGTATACAAATATTAATTTTGTTTTGACATTATTTATAAAATTATTTTTATGAATAAAAATTTTGTTCTCATTTATAAAAGTTTTTGGATCACCAATACATTTTTTTCATATATAAATATAAAGTTTGATATTATCAATGACTTTATTTTCCGCGTTTCAATAATTAACTTAATCTCGTATTATAAAAAAAATAGTAAAATACTATTTTAAATAAAAAGATCAAATCAGATTCCGTAATAATAACTTCATAATAACTTAAAGAGAAGATTTTTTTATATAATTATTTTATTAATTGATATATTGTGGTATTAATTTTTAAAGTTAAAAAGAAAGTGAAAGTTTTATTTTGAAACTTTTGTAAAAAGAATAGTTAGATACTATTTTAAATAAAAAATCAAATCAGATTCTCTCATTGTAAGATACTATTTTAAAAGTTTTTTATACCTCTTATTTATTAAAATGGCAAAATAATATTAAGAAAAATCAATGTGAAAAACAAACATAAAAATATTTAAATCAAAATCATAATAATTGTTTATTGCTTTATAAATGAAAAAATAATAAAAATTAAATAAATGAGAAAATGACCATTGATGTGATATAAGATAGTAAGAGGCAGTTAGCTTGCACAATGAGTAATTTGTATCTTGATTTGTCCCTAACTGAGTATCAATATAACCTCAAAAACAAAAGATATATCAGATCAATTAAACAAACTGTTGTATGTACAATGTAGATCTGAAAAAAATAAATTTGTGTTTATCTTTTCTTTCAGTTAAAAATAAAACCTATAGCTATTATTTCTTATCTTATTTTTGTTAAATTATTCCTAAAAAAAATTCAAAATTATTTATTTGCCATTTTCTTTAATTCTACTAACAATATTTATTTTGATATATTCAAAAATATTGTTACAAACAACTCATTAATTTATTGTTAGAAATAAATTAGAGGGCATAATTTTGTACCCATAACAAAATAAAAAAAATACCATAATTAATATTATTGTGATAACAAAAATCGAGAATTTTTTTTAGAGAGAAATGTAAAAACAATTATTGGGTTGAATTTCTATGTAAAAGTGTATTAGCACCAAAACCATTTTAATAAAAGGTTATGGTAATTTCAATCTGCTCTATTATTTTTAGTAATCAAACTATGTGTGATTTGGTTACAAATTACAAAAAAAAATGACAATTTTTACCCATAAATTAAGTATGTGGCAAATTTAAATTAGGAGTACAGTTGGCTTTTCCAAAACAATTATTTTTCTAATATTATAGATTATTTTTCTGATATTATAGAAGATAATATTAAAGTACAAATCTCATGTACCAACATGAAGAGGAAAAAACGGTAAAGAACCTAAATCCTAAAAGTTCATCTCAAATTTCTTTCATAACACCATCTATATCTTGCAGATCTTCAATCCATGGTTCTTTTTAAATTATATACGTAGGTAAAACAGAGAGAAAATATCAAACTTTAAAGATAGAAATAGAAAAAGAAAGAGGAGCAAGTGAAGATGAATAAGCAGAACCATAAATGTTTTTCTATATTGAAAGATGATATTTCTCTCTATCTCTTTACCAGAGTCATGTAGTCTCTGTTAAAGAAAAATGAAAAGTTTTGAAAGAGGTTAAATTTGAATTTCATATTGTTGGATAGAAAGAGAGTGATCAGGGGGAACTGAAAAAATTAAAATAAATTAGTAAATATAATGACATGACAAGTAAAAAAAATAGAGAGAACTTTACCTTTACTTTTCATCATTTGTAATTTTTTTTGGAAGGTCAAAGAAACTGATATATTAAATAAAAGAAACATGCATAAGGGTTGCCATGAACAAAGTACAGAAACACACGCTGCAAATCAAAAGCAGAAATGCCATCAACTAACACCCAAAAACACCAATACAAACTCAAAATAACTCAAATCCATAATCTCCACAAAACAACCAACACACTAAAAACCAAAATTGTGCAAATAGATTAACTTCTGCAAAATAACAAAACTGCCACAAGAAACTGAGAAATCAAACCATCAACAGAATGGTTGAACTCCACAGCGACTCACACCTAACAATCACTTGTCTAAGTCTTGTTGTGCCAAGTTATAAAGACATTTATACATCACCACCATGCCATGTAATAAGAACATGATTACCATAAACAAACAATCATCTATAACTATATATAAAGGGGATAGGGGATTTTAGGCTGACCTATTTTTCTTCCTATTTTGCCCTTAATATAGAGTGGTTATTAGAAATTACTTAAATACTCACATAATAAATAATAATTATTGGAAATTGCTTAAATTATTATCAATTATATGTAACTGCAACACACAAATACACGGATTTACACACTATCTCAATCAATAGAGGAATCAATTTAAAATAGGAAAAAATATTTATTAAAAAAATTATAGAATAAATTTGATATAAGAAAGAATATTAAATTTATAATCTTCTATAACTATATATATATATATATATATATATATATATATATATATATATATATATATAAAGGGGATAGGAGAGTTTGGGTTGACCTATTTTTCTTCTAAAATCATTCCTTAAATAACTTCTTAAAAAAATGGACATACAAACATAATAGTGTATATCAAAAAGTTTATTGCACAAATAATTTAAATTTAAATCAAAACTAATGAAAAATATCTGTTAATATTTCTGACGTATGTGTTCATTAAAAAAGCGGACTCGTGCCTGTTTGGACGCTAGTAAACATATAAAATTTATTGATGCTTAGAAAATAGTGAAATTTTGTTTACCAAAATAAAAGACAAACTACAAACAATAATGAAATGTATAAATGCAAAGAAAATCATAGGAATGACCTTGCCAAACTTTCTTGAAGCTGGTAATGAGCTTTTCATATTCTGGAAAAAATGAAAATCTTATAAACCCCAATATTTTAGAAACAATAAAAATCATATAAACTACAAACAATAATCAAATTGTAAACATTTACTTCTTTCTTATCCATTAGTTTTCTAAATAAAAAATCTATTTAGGAGTAAGTTTTTGGGAAGATAATCACTACATATTAGAAACATTGATGAGAGAATATTTAATTGACTTGATTGACATTATATTGGTATGAAATCTTTACAGAGAACCAACATGTTTATGAAGAACCCTATAAAATAAATAAGGCATGAAAATCATTATTAAGATTTGAAATGCTAAATAAAAACAGAGGTTTAAATTTTTTTTACCTGATTAATCGAGAAAAATATATGGGTGTTGAAGATAGAATCAATCGGTATGTTACATGTACAGATGAGAATCTATTAGAGAGATGAAGGATAAGAAGAATTCGGAAATTGGTATGAAATACATTTGAAATTGATGAGAGAGAAAGAGAGGAATAAGTTGATTTATTGCTACATTAGATATGGATGTAAGTATGGTCATTTTGCTGATAAAAAATTGGGAGTTTGAAAAGGGAAAAGATGATAGAAAGATAAAGTGATTGATTGGAACTAAAGTAGATGTAGGTTCTGTTACCATGATAAAGGTGTCATATTTATTTGCCATAATCAAAAAATTGTAAACTAAGTTACGTTTGCTCTATCAAAGAAGTGAGTGACAATTTAAGATTTAATAAACTACAAAGCAAATATTGGTTCTATTGTAATCAAATGATCATTTTGGTTGGAATAAAGCAAAAAAAGACAGATTTTGCCATCAAATTGCTGACGTGAAGGGCAATGGACAAAGGGTGAAATGGTGATATCCACAACACATAGATTTCTTATATTATAGATATAAAACCCGTACTCATAAAATGGAGATAAATTATTGTGCTGAGTTAATGAATTATATTTTTTATTTATTTATTATGAATTAGGTTGTTGCATTGTATATCTATTCATAAATATATAAATTATTTCTTTTGAATTTGTTGTATTATGTAAAATAATATGGAGTGTTCAAATTATTTTCGTGAAGAAAGAACACATATAGAAATAAATGTCTCAACATGTGGTCCTTATATGTAGGACAAGGTTGTTGCTGTTTTGACGCATATTTTTGTATATTGTACAACAAGATTTGTTACTATCTTTTACCAATGTGTGATGTGATTTGTTTGACAATTGTTTGAAGATCAAATCAATAAATAGATATTTATATTTGAATTTGAATTAGAAATAAATCATATATTTTGTTGGAGATTTTTTTGAAATAAATCAAATTCAACAATATCTACTACTATTTTGGACAAGGCCACAACTAACATCAAAGGAGAAAAACTCATAATTGCATTGCTATGTAAGGTGACTTATTCCTCATGTTTGAGAATGAGCATTAAGATTGAATATCTTTGTGATAGGGTTTATTTGAGTCTTTTTGTTTGTGTTTCTTGTACACCACATTATTGCTTCATTCATATCATAAGGCATGGTTTGGTTTGTTTAGTTGAGTTGTAAATTCAACATTGAATCATTATGATTATTGTTGTTGATCACTAGAGTTAGTGATGGAGAGAAAGTTATATATATATATAGAAATACACTGAGGCAGGAATTAAGAAAATGGACATTGAGCAAGAGGTTTGTTCATCTAAGTCACTTCGTGCTTATTATATTAAATAATGGTTATCATTTCTTGGATATAATGCCTCTTAGACATAGGTGTTGTTTGCACTGAAGTAGGTTAATAATCCTTGTATGTTATTTTCTATTTTTCTATTGATTCATTATTGTTGTCATAATGTGTTAAATCTGGGTTAGCAAATTGGACAAGTTGTTCTAGACATCTGGTCCAACATTTGTCCCCTGAGGAACAAAATTTCAATTTGCATCAGAGCAGGCACCCTGTCCTATTTGGGTGAGCTCTAAGGAAGATATTTTATGTTCATACGGACAACACAAAGGATGAATGGTCTATCAACAGACTACCTGTTTTGGATGACACCAATCATGATTATTGGAAAACTAAGATGGTTTCCTTTCTTAAATCCATAGACAACAAAACTTGGAAGGTTATAATTAAAGGTTGGAAATATCATGTGATTACTTCTCAAGATGATATAACAAGTTTAAAGCGTGAAGTTGATTGGTCCAAAGATGAAGATGATGAAGCTCTTGGAAACAACAAAGCCTTGAATGTTATATTCAATGGTGTTGTTTATACCTGAAGGTTTGGCATATAGGTAGAATATCCAGTTCCTAAAGGTTGACTCATTAGACCCATATGGTTTATACCTGAACAAGATCCTTGTAGTGGTGAAGTCACATTCACCGCTGATTCTGCAAATGCTGATGAAGCATTGTGCAAACTTGCCATCACCGCGTTGGCATACCATAAGGTTATTCTCGACATATTGGAGGCATTCAAAATCCAGGCATATAAGGCCTGAATAGACTACTTCCCACTGGAGGGGGGGGGGGTCATTTGTGGACCCTGTGTTCCCATATGGGACAAAATGGGAGCACTTTGGGCGATCGACTGCATTGGCGTCGAACCTGCGATTGATGGTATGGCCTCAGATATTAATACTGAGACCGTATTGCCGCCGGTCGAAGAGGCAGGGGCGGTTCTCCATCATTTGGTAGATTTTGATTATTTGCCGGATATGGATTCTCCATTCTTCTTACGTATCTCCTTCTAGGTCTCTCTTCGTTACTAATGACTATTTTACCACTCCTGAGTCTCATGCAACAAAGCTTAGAAAGATTGTAAGAACAAAGTCCTTAAAAAGTAAAAATGTTTTGCAGATTACAGCATTGTCCCACGGGGCGTGGTAATTTGTTTATCATGAAAAAGTGTAAACAACCGCTGGTCTCCAAATATTGGTTAACTTGTAGGATCAACCAGTGAATCCTAGGACATGTGCTTAGTGTTTTTAAATTAGAGTTTGAGAAACAAGGAACGCTTCGATAGCATTCATGATTAGAAAATAGTTTGTTTCAAAAAGATAAAGGAAATTGTGTGACAAAAGAATGGTCGAAAGTGCAATAAAATGTGTTGAAATTAACTTGTACGAAATAAAGATAAATTTCTGGGCAAAAGCAAAAACTGACTTTTATTAAAATGCAAGTAAATTAATAGTGTTTCATCAAACGTGCATTTTCTCAACAACTCGTTTCTCTACACACGGGTACTTTGGGTATTTTGAGTGATTTTGTACAAACTTGAATACACATGAAATCTTAACACTAAGACTTCCTATTTATATTGAATCAAAATAACTACCTCTAACAGCCTTTCTCCTAAATGAAGACAAATGGCACTCGGCATGTCTTCGACTTTCCAGCGTACTCCACGTGTCTTTCTCTTGAAAAATGGATAAGGACAACATTCCCTCTTTGATTCAAATTCAAAATTTAAGTCGAAGATACCATCAGTAGCATCCCCGTCGAAATACTACTTCAATACTTAGGAAATTTTCTTAAGTCCACCTAGCCATATTTCCTTTCGTAAGGAGTGACTTCGACTGAGCCCTCAAAGTTGCAATTTCCTAGTCGAAATCCATCATAACTTGGCAGAAAATTTCCATTTCCTTATGTGTTCCATAAATCAAACTAGGCATCGAAATTAAAAGCCAACACTATGAAAAGTTGATTAAAGAGTTTAATGTGAACCAATCTCCTAATTGTAATAATGAAGGAATTCAAGAGTATATGAAGGTTTATACTATAGGGAGATGTGTGAAGTTTTCACCATCCACTATTTATGCATATCTGGGAAGAAACAAGTCAGCTGAGTCTGAAAAAGTTTTCTCTATGGACAAGATTGCCAAGTAAATCACTGCTAGACAAGTGAAACAATGGCCCAACAATAGTTACTTTCTTGTGGAAAATTGAATGTGAAGTGTGTTGTTTTGAACCCACTAATCACTACACAAGCATCACTCATACCTTGGCCAAGCTGATTTATCAAATTAGAACCAAGTTTAAACTGAACTTTGGAGAATATATTTTTAATCAGACCATGAAACATGTTGAATTATATGGTGTCAAGATTCCAATAGCTTTACCTTGCTTAATTGCTAGGATAATATTTAAGCAACATCCCAACATTGTGCATTCTGAAGAAATGAAGAACAAAGAGCCTTTGCCTCTAACTCTTAATAATAAGTTATTTATACTGACACATGTCCCAGAAATTGTGGTCAAGCATCATGGTCAGTCTGCTGGTGGAAGATCTTCACATGTATCTAAAGTCACCAGAAAAGATGTGTTGTTTGAGCTGATGGAGGTTTTAAAGGCTCAACAAGTGACTATTACCTCAAGTACCATCCGAAAGAGGAATGTGGATGGCTTAATAAAAATGTTGGCCAAGGAGATGAATGTTGAGGATGAAGACAAAATTGAAAGCGAAGAAGAAGAGGAAGAACAATCTGCTAGTGGTGAAGAATATGATAGTTTAGAATCCTCAAGTGTAGAAGAAGAATCCAGCTCTGAAGACTGATGTCAACAAGCTGAAGTAGTTTTGAGTTTTTTGGCCTTTATGTGTTTAAGATTATCTTTGTGGTTTTGTAATAACCTTTTCTTATGCTACTTTAGTTGTACACTTATGAGTTCTAGTTTTTATTGCCAATAAATAAGTCCAGATGTTTTAGCATTTGGTTCAACATCTGTCCTCACAATTTTTTTATGTATGTCTACTTCTGATATGTTGTGTGTATGTGCTAACATATTTACATCTATATTGACTGACTGGTTGATTTTTCTGGGTCATACCTTTGCTAAATTATGGCAAAAAGGGGGAGTAATGGTGTGTATGAGTTCTGGTGACATGCTGATATATGGTGGTGTATGAGTTTTGCTAATATATGTTGTTGATTGTGAGGCTTAGTACCAACTACTTACCTTTTGATGTGATTGGTGCTAACTGTTATGTGATTATTAAGAGCACACATGCTGAAGCATTTGGCCCTGAACTTTGTGTCTTGATCTCTTGGAGTATTATTAGTATCTTTTAACCTTGACTACTAATTTTGTGTGCATGCATGACTGGATATTTTGATTGTTTATGTGAGCATCATTGAGTGTCTAACTGACTATTGTGTAGCAACCAACTATTTAACTTTTAACTATGCTACTATTTTTTGTTGTTGCTCTAATTTGTGCTAGTTCTATTTTGATTTCTACTATTGTTCATGTTTGTTCTGAGTATGGACTGCTTATGTTACTCTATTGTGTTATATCTTGAAGAGTTGTTTTGCCAAAATTTGTCAAATGGGGGATTGATATTCCTTTTAGATTGACTATATTATGCAAAACAACATGGAGTGTTCAAGTTGTTTTTTTGAAGAAAGGACATATGCGGGAACAAATGTCCCAGCATATGGCCCGTGTCTGCAAGACAAGGTTGTTGCTATTTTGGCGCGTATTTATGCAGCATTGTGCAACAAGATTTATTGTTATCTTTTAACAATGTGTGACGTGATTTTTTTTACAACTGTTTGAAGATCAAATCAATTTAAATGGAATTTTAAATTTGAATTTTAATTAAAAACAAATCATATCTTTTGTTGGAGATTTTTATGGAATAAATCAAATCCAATAATAACTACTACTATTCTGGATGAGATCGCAGCTAACATCCAAATGAGAAAAACCCATAATTGCATTTCTATTTAAGGAGACTTATTCATCACGTTTGAGGGTGTGCGCTAGGATTGAATATCTTTGTGCAAGGGTTTATTTGAGTATTTTTGTTTGTGTTTATTGTATACGACGTTATTGCTTCTTTCATATCATAAGGCATAGTAGTTGGTTTGCTTAGTTGAGTTTTAAATTCATTATTGAGTCATTCTGATTATTGTTGTTAATCACTATGGTCAGTGATTGAGAGAAAGTGAGAAGGGATTCTAATATTTAGGGGGAGTCATAAATAGAAATACACTGAGGGTAGATTTAAGAAGACACTACTATAGAAAACACTTATTATAACGGTTGGAAAAGGGATACAATCACGTTCGACCAACCGTTGTGAGGTAAGGTGTGATTGTATGTATGATGCTTTCCACCACAGGCCTTGGACCATTGTGATAAACTAGGTAGCACACTATATATCACAACGATCAAAGTATACAACCGTTGTGATATAAAGCGAGAGGTCATGGGTTCGAAATCCAATGATTGTATGGTCTATAATATTTTGTGCTCTATCTATAACAACAGTTGATATAAATAACCATGATTAAATACTTTTTTTTTTAATTTTAATTTATTTTTCCATATATTACAAACATGTATTTTTTTACCTGTATATGATCAAATTAAGCAATAAAAATATATTTATGCATATATATTTTATACATATATACTTGTATATTTTTCCATATATTATACATGCATTATCAAATTAAGCAATAAAAATATATTTATAACCATCAAAGACGAAATCATACAGTGTCACCCCTCTTTTCAACTAGCGCGTTGAAAATAAACGCCCAACATCTACGAATGTCTTCTAAGTCATCGGGAGAGAAAGGTGTCATGTCGTTAAACGTCTACATAAACAAGTGAAAAAAATTGGATAATTCATGACATTATAATAGAAAATTACTTTAATATTAATATGTTATTGTAAATATTTCATGACATTATATATACCTGATCCCACAAATCAACAATGTCAGCAGAGACGATGTTAAACATGTGTGTCATTGGATATTACCCACACTAATTTTCTGTAACACCCTAAAAACCCCCGCATAATTTTTAAAATAAAATATCAGAGTAAAATAAAACATAAGGCATTTAGGATGCTACTTTCAACAAACACCTGCTCATATATTTAGATATGTAACACATACTACTTTTAAAAATTATTAACAGTAATGATAATAATAATAATAAAAGGTGTCTGAAAATTCAACTTTATTTAAAGCAGCGAAAAATCAACATCAAATAATTATTCAGAACATAATAATGTTGTCAAAATAAATATAAGTAGCCACAACTCAAGAGATATCCAAAAATCTCCAACAAAACAGAAAAGACATAAATGTTCCATAACCCCGATGTTACACATCAGAGCAGACGCCGACACTAAAAAAAAGGAAGACTTCATCTTTCACCCAAACCAACTCCTCTACTGCTAGTTATCTGCATGATGCCTAAGTAAAGACAACATTCAAACAGAAGGGGTGAGATATCATAATTATATAAAGGAAAGCATGATAATAAGCAAGCATTAGATTATTATATGCGCAATTACCCATTCTATAACATACATTCACACATCCAACACAACCAACATCCATACACAACAATAAATACAACCAAGATGCAATGCAATGAGACTCACAACTTGTATCAATGCATGTGGTACCATTCGGTTCCTATTTCATAACATGATCCTTATTTCAGAATCACAATTCTCGTCGGAATTTCCATTACCTCGTTCACACCCCATCGGGCACACGACCTCCATGATCGCTCACATCCCACCCGGGCACATGATCACCTCAACAACAACACGATTCTACAACTAAAATTCAGATAAGACGCTCACACCCACCTGGGCACACGATTCATCTCACAACATACAATGAATTTCATTTAATCAATGTATCTCGCCACTACAGGCCACAACACAACATACCATAACAGTCCAACAACATCGACATACAACATGGCAAGCAACTACAAAGGCATTTACAATTATGCCACACCATAACATAACGATAATAATACGCTTAACACCATCATACAACAAAATTATTCAACTTTTGGTACAAAACCCATTTTTAGAATAAAGTTTGCCGTGTCAGCTTCCTAACGATTAGAACGACACTCGAATCAGACACCCAGAATCTGAGTTATGAATTTTCAAAAAAAATTAAAAAATGGTCTCAGTGTAATCGGTTACCCCAAATTTGGTAACCGGTTACACCTTCTGTAACCAGCCATACAACACAAAATGCACTCAATGTAACTGGTTACCTCGAACATTGTAATCGATTACACCATGCTTATTTGCCCAGAAAACGCAACTTTTAAATAGTGTAACCAGTTACGCCCACAGTGGTAACCGATTACACTGTATGCAGAATCACTTTTTCTGCAATTTTTCACACAAAAATCACTTTTAACCCATCCAAAAACTCCATTTTTCTTACAAATCGTTTATACCACATTTTAACATAAATTTTTTTTTCTAAAGTTTCAAACTCCAAATTCTTTTCATTAAAACTACTTATAAATTTGTTCTGACTCTGACTCGTGATCACATACAACAAACAACATCAACATCATACAACTATCAATTATATGATTCAAACAACAACAATTGCAACAATGCATCATTCTAACATCAGTCACAACATCGACACACCACACACAACTCATCAAGAAACTAATCAAATCCAACAATTATCAATTCATCAAAATTATGAAGAGAGAAAAAGCACAAACCCTATATGGCATAATCTACCCACCATTATCATGTTAACCCTTAGATAATTAAAACCCCATTCTTACCTTAGAGTTCTTGCAAAAGCTTCTTCTTCCTCAACAATGGATTCTCCTATTCCCTCTTGCCCTAGCCTTTCTTCTCACTTTCTCTTGTTTTAATGTGTCTGACAACTTCTACTCCTCTCTCCCTTATTCTTATTATTATTATATTATTATTATTATTATTATTATTATTAATATTAATCCCATATAACTAAAATAATAACAAATAATAATAATAAAACTAATTATTTAATCTAAATAATATCCACCTTATATTATTTTAAATAAATAATTACTAAATAATATTACTAATTAGTTTTACTCTTCACACCACTCATCTGTACACAATTGCTCACACACCCCAACACCTTAATTTCTATTCTTAAGGCCACTACCACACACTAAGGTAGCTCAAACACATCAAAGCACAACACAACCACAGTTATCACATAATTAAAATACAGAAAAATAAATAAAAATAAGTTGAGGCGTTACATTTGTGAGAACAAGATCTGGTTCTGCAATATTATCTCTAAGTTTTGATGATAACAAATGGGTATTGGCATGAACAATTTTGCACAACTAATGTTGTTACTTGTGAGAACCTAGCAAACAGGTTATGCTCCTGAGAATCAGTGCAATTCTTAAAGAAAGACATTTCGTCTATGCACTTAGAAGAGCTGAACGAAGATAACACAAAAGACCTGGATTCGAAAGGAAAAGAGTATGAGTTCTGAAGATCTGAAGACAAGGGTTCTGATGGAACGAAGTCCAGATGCTGAAGCCTCACGCTCTCTGATCAAGGTTCTGAAGACCTACCCAAAGTCGACTCTCATGCTTCAATCAAATATTATCAAAAGCCTCTGAAGATATGAAGAAAGTGGATTAAGAGAACAAGGTTCTAAAGACAAGTTCTGAAGATTCTGGAAGCGCATAGCTGATGATTCGAAGACTTGATAATCTCAAGAACCGAGCAATGTTTTCCCTTCTTACTCATGCTCACAAAAAGCCTCTAAAGTTGAGAAGCCAAGAAAACCTGCCACACTGTACAACTGTACCACATTACAACGTTAAAATTCTTGAAGACTGTGCGAAATACAAACAAGACAATCTGACACAGACAGGATGCGCAGCATGCAGAAGACTTTGTACCTGTCCTCACACTTCTAGCCGTAAGCTTACTTAGCTATCATGATTCCATCTCAACAGCTATTTTCACTCGGCTATAAAAGGAAGCTCAAAGACTTGAAGAAAGACACACACGCGAACTGCTATAATACTTTCTAACTCTGTTCTTTCTTAAGTCATTCTTGGTCTAAAAGTTTTTTACATTATCAGCTTGATAAGAAGCAATTGTCTGTAAACCCATTGTATTTGAACTTAAAGTTGTATTCCTTAAGAGAGTCTTAGTGATTAGATCTCTTGAGAAGTCTAGGACGTGAGTCTTAGAGGTTGTGCCTTAAGTAAGACCTGTGTGGTTGGATTTCTTGAGAAGTCTAGAACGTGTGAGTTCTAGAGGTTGTTGTTAGTCACTAGCTGTGTAGCTCGTGCAGTGTACTATTTTGTTGAATAGTGGATTAAAACCTTGTTGAGAGAGGCGAAATCACCTTGGCGGGTGGACTAGATTAACTTGAGAGGTTCTCAAGTGAACTAGTATAAACATAACATGTTTATATTTCTTTGTTTAACCGAGTTGTTTTTCTTTAGAAAAAGGGGTAAAGTTTTAAATAGAAAGTTATTTTAAAGAAACAATTTATTTTGAAAACCCAATTCAAACCCCCTTTCTTGCGTTTTTCACACCTTTAATTGGCATCAGAGCTCCGGTTCTGAGGTGATAAAAAGATTGAATTTTTTATCAAGCACTTAACAGTGTTCAGTACCGATCCAAGTGTGAAAAACAATGACTACACCACCACCAACAACTTCTGAAACAAATGTTATTGAAAGAGAATCTTACACTGCAAAACCTCCTATCTTTGATGGAGAAAGTTTGATTATTGGAAAGATAGAATTGAAAGTTATTTCTTATCATTTGACCTAGATCTATGGGATCTAGTACTTGATGGCTATAGTCATCCTGTAGATTCTGTAGGTAAAAAGATTGAAAGAAGTGAGTTTACAGATGCTTAAAAGAAAACTTACAAAAATCATCACAAAGCAAGAACCATTCTGTTGAACGTAATTTCTTATATCGAGTATGAGAAAATCACAAACAAAGAAACTGCAAAGTCCATCTTTGACTCTCTTCATATAACTCACAAAGAAATGCTCAAGTCAAGGAGACGAAGGCTCTCGCGCTAATCCAAAAATACAAAGTCTTCAAAATGCAAGATGATGAGTCTGTTGAAACCATGTTCTCAAGATTTCAAATGCTTATTGCCAGACTCAGAGTTCTGAACAAAGGCTATTCTACTGCTGATCATGTCAAGAAAATCATCAGAAGTCTTCCGGCCAAATGGAGACCAATGGTGACTGCCTTGAAACTTGCAAAGGACTTGAATAGTATCAGTCTTGAAGAACTTATCAGTTCTTTAAGAAATCATGAAATAGAGCTTCAAGGAGATGAACCTCAGAAGAAAAACAAATCCATTGCACTGAAGGAAAAGCCAGAAAAGAAGAAGGCGTATCAGGCAGAAGAAGAAATGGAAGAATCTGAAGAAGATTCAGAAGAATATGATATATCACTCATATCAAGAAAGATAAGTCAACTTTGGAAATACAGAAGGAACAAGTTCAAAGGACCAAGGAGAAGATTCAAATCTACATCTGGTCAAAGAAGAAACTATGGAAAAGATGTTACGTACTTTGAATGCAAAGAACCTGGACATCTCAAAAATGACTGTCCAAAGGCCAAGAAAGAAGAAAGACCTAGGAAAGCCAAAAAGGGTCTCATGGCAACCTGGGGTGATTCAGAATCTGAAGATGATGCTGATGAAGGTCGGGTCAACATGGCATTCATGGCAGAAACTAGAAGCGACTCGTCAGAGGAAGAACTATCAGACTCCGACGATGAAAGAGAGGTACTTTCCTCCTTATCACATTCTGAACTTGAATTAGGATTAACTGAACTTATAAAAAGATATCAAATCCTTCAAAGCAAATTCAAAATCTTGAAAAAGAGTTTTATAGTCTCTTCAGAAGATCTTACTATAAAAAAGAAAACCATTTCTGAACAAAATGAGAAAATATTTGTCTTAGAAAACTCACACACTGTCCTGAAATGTAAATTATCTAAGTTAGAAGAAGAGATTGTTTCAAACTCAACTAACACTAGTGAAGAAGACAAATATGATAACACATTTAAAAACTTTCTTGCCAAAAGCGTAGATAGAAGCAAAATGGCTTCACTAATCTATGGAGTCAGTAGAAATGGCAGTAGAGGTCTAGGATATTCAGGACCATCTCAACCATATGATGAAACCAAAAACATCAAAATAATACCTCTGTCGAAACAGTTTATTCCCTCTGGTACTGGCCTTAAGCATTCAGAACCAAAAGGCTCAAACACTAGGATTACACAAACACACACACTAAAGAAATATCCTAAACGCGAACACTATGTACAAACTCCACACCATTTTGCTAACGTAAGGAAATCTAAAGGGATCAGAACCTTTAGAAAAACTAATGTGAAAGGACCCACAAAATGGGTACCTAAAAACAAGATAATCTATGTTGCAGATATCCTTAATAGCTCCATTGAAACACCAGTCATGGTACCTGGACAGTGGATGCTCGCGACACATGACGGGAGAAAGGCTTATGTTCCAAGATCTGAAACTTAAGCCTGGAGGCATCGTCGATTTTAGAGGAAATCAGAAAGGAAGAATCATTGGCTCCGAAACTGTTGGAAATGGTAAGCTTCCTTCCATTAAGAATGTTTTATTAGTAGAAGGTCTAATGCATAATCTGTTGTCAATAAGTCAACTTAGCGATAGTGGATATGATCTCATTTTTAATCAAACGTCTTGTAAAGTTGTAAGTCAGAAGGATGGATCTGTCCTATTCAACAGAAAGAGGAAAAACAACACTTACAAAATTAAATTATCTGATTTAAAACATCAAAATGTAAAATGTCTTCTTTCTGTAAACGAAGAGCAATGGGTCTGGCACAGACGTCTTGGCCTGTCAGTTTGAGAAGAATCTCTCAACTTAATAAGCTTGGTCTTGTTAGAGGCCTGCCAAATCTGAAATATTCGTCAGACGCTCTTTGTGAAGCATGTCAGAAAGGAAAGTTTTCAAAAACCTCTTTCAAAGCTAAAAATGTTGTTTCCACCTCTAGGCCGTTGGAACTTCTTCACATTGATCTATTTGGCCCTGTAAAAACGGCCTCTCTCAATGGTAAGAAATATGGACTAGTCATCGTTGATGACTATAGCAGATGGACATGGGTAAAATTCTTAAAACACAAGGATGAATCACATTCTGTATTTGCTTCCTTCTGCACTCAAGTACAAAATGAGAAAAATTGTAAAATAGTCAGAGTCAGAAGTGATCATGGTGGAGAATTTGAAAATAAAAACTTTGAAGAACTTTTTGATTCATATGGAATATCTCACGATTTTTCTTGCCCTAGAACTCCACAACAAAACGGAGTTGTAGAAAGAAAGAATCGAACTTTACAAGAAATGGCTCGCACCATGATCCAAGAAACTGACATAGCTAAGCACTTCTGGGCAGAAGCAATTAACACAACATGTTATATTCAAAATAGAATCTCTATACGACCTATCTTGAATAGAACTCCATATGAATTATGGAAGAATAAATTACCCAACATTTCATATTTTCATCCATTTGGATGTGTCTGTTTTATGCTTAACACTAAAGAGAATCTTAGCAAGTTTGATTCCAAAGCACAAAAATGTCTGTTGTTGGGATACTCTGAACGCTCAAAAGGCTACAGAGTCTACAACACAGAATCAAGAATTGTGGAGGAATCTATTCATGTTAGATTCAATGACAAGCCTGACTCAGAAAAGTCAGAGCTAGTTGAGAAACTTGCAGATTTGGAAATCAGATTCCCCGAACCTAAGGAAAGGACAAATGAAGTTAAAGAACAACAAGATCCTACACCAGAAACCACTGAAGTAACTCCAAATACCCCATCTCAACGAAGAAGAAGGTTGTCCACATCCCATCCTGAGGAACTAATTCTGGGTAACAAAGATGCTCCTATCAGAACCAGATCAGCCTTTAGACCATCAGAAGAAACACTTGTAGGACTAGTATCATTGATAGAACCAGCTACAATTGAAGAAGCCCTCATGGACAAAGACTGGGTTCTGGCTATGGAAGAAGAACTTAACCAGTTCTCCAAAAATGATGTTTGGGATTTAGTTCCTAAACCTAAGAATGTTCATGTAATAGGAGCTAAGTGGGTATTTAGGAATAAGCTAAATGAAAAGGGAGAAGTTGTCAGAAACAAAGCACGACTTGTTGCTCAAGGATACAGTCAACAAGAAGGAATTGACTACAACAAAACATTTGCTCCAGTTGCTAGACTTGAAGTAATACGTTTACTAATATCCTTTTCAGTAAATCATAACATCACTCTATATCAAATGGATGTTAAGAGTGCATTCTTAAATGGTTATATATCAGAAGAAGTTTATATCAAACAACCTCCTGGGTTTGAAAATTCAGATAAATGAGACTTTGTTTTTAAACTAAGAAAATCACTCTATAGTTTAAAGCAAGCTCCCAGAGCTTGGTACGATAGATTGAGCAAATTTTTATTAGAAAATAATTTCACCAGAGGAAAGGTTGACACAACTCTTTTCTGCAAAACATATAAGAATGACATCCTTATTGTTCAAATCTATGTTGATGACATTATTTTTGGTTCTGCTAACTCTTCTCTATGTGAAGAATTTTCAAAGTTAATGCAGGCCGAATTTGAAATGAGCCTCATGGGAGAATTGAAGTTCTTCCTTGGAATTCAGATTGATCAAAGATCAGAGGCCACTTACATCCATCACACCAAGTACACAAAAGAACTTCTGAAGAAGTTAAATATGACGGATTGCAACATTGCTAAAACACCAATGCATCCAACTTGTGTCATGGGAAAAGAAGAAACAGTAGTTAAGGTTTGTCAAAAACTCTATCGTGGTATGATAGGTTCTCTCTTATATCTAACTGCTTCTAGACCTGATATATTATTCAGTGTACATCTATGTGCTAGATTCCAATCAGATCCAAGAGGATCACATCTAACCGCTGTCAAGCGAATTCTAAGGTATCGGAAAGGAACAACTAACCTTGGCCTGATGTATGAGAAAACATCAGAGTATACTCTTTCTAGTTACTGCGATGCAGATTATGCCGAAGATAGATTAGAAAGAAAGAGCACATCGGGGAACTGTCAGTTCTTAGGAAGCAACCTAATATCACGGTCAAGCAAGAGACAATCTATAATTGCTCTCTCAACAGCTGAAGCAGAATACATATCAGCTTCCCTATGCAGCACTCAAATGCTATGGATGAAAAATCAGCTGAAAGACTATCAGATATATGAGAGTAACATTCCTATCTTCTGTGATAATATTGTTGCTATTTGCTTAAGTGAAAATCTAATTTTGCATTCTAGGGCTAAACACATTGAAATAAAACATCATTTTATTAGGGACTATGTTCAGAAGGGAACTCTATGCTTAAAATTCATTGATACAGACCATCAATAGGCTGAAGTTTTTACAAAACCCTTAGCTGAAGATAGATTTCTAATCATTTTAAAACATCTGAATATGGAATACTGTTCAGAATAAAAACATTTTCAGAACCTCATGTGTTTAGTCAGAAGAAAAGTATTTTCAAATCATCAGAACCTTTTTCTTAACGCATCTCAAGTTCTGGTAAATATATGACATGTCATATATTCGGAAAATTATTTTTGCATGTGATTTAAATAAAATTAAGTCACTTTAATTATTCAAATTAAACGAACAACGTTTTTCTCGAGATTGACTCAGCTTTATCACATTTATTAGCTTATCCCCTCAAGAAGGTGTCTGTCCTTTAAACTCTCGAGAACATCCTCTCTCTCTCACACAAACCCTAAAAAGTTAATCGACTCTCATCTATTTCTCTCTCTATCTATCACTCCCTCAAAATCAACTCAAAGTTCAATTCTTATTCTTTCTTACCACCGTAAAGATGAGCACTCATCAACAAGATACTGTTCAAATCTCTCAAGAACTACCATCCCCATCCATCACACCCAATACTACTCTCTCAACAGTTGAACCAACTGTTTCAAATCCATTAACCCTTCCCACAATTAATGCAAACCATGTCACCCAGAGAACTCGCTCTGTGACATGCGTGACACATGCAAACGATCTAACTGTTCTGAAAGAGCTAGATGTTGACTTTAACAATCTCTCTGATAGTGGGTTTAGCCTAATTGATCAATTGGGTGCTCAAGAATGGAAAAATTACTTTGATAGACTAAGAGGTCCATGCTTTGATGATCTAGTGAAAGAATTCTGGAGACATGCAGATACAGACGAATTTCATGTGGTATCTTTTATTCTGGAGCAGAAGATTATCATCACCGAGAGATCTATTTCAGAATTGCTAGGAATGAAGTTCTTGGAAGGAAAGAGGGTGTACGAAAAAACTGAAAAATTTGAGTCAGTCATCAACAAAGATATCTTTAAAAGTTGTCAATCAGGAACAACGGACTACAAAAGCAAAAAGTTATGTGACAACCTAAGGATCTGGCACAAGATCATTCTTGGATGCATCAATCCAAGACCGCGCGAAGAGTGCTACAGATTTTGCCAACACAAATCAAAAACACATGTTGTACTACTTGTACAAACATGAGAAAATGTGTCTTCCCTCCATTCTATTCTATTATTTAAGGGATATGGTGCGCAAGACAAGAACAACAGCCTCACCAGAAAAGAATATTGTTAACTACATTCCTTTTGGAAGGCTGATCTCTGCCATTCTGGTTGAAAGCAGATTAGTGAACTATCTGATCAAGGAAGCAAAGTTCACAGAATATTTGAATGAAAAAGTTGGAGAAGCTTTCAATGTTGTAAATCTTAAGCATATGAAGATGATTGCAAGTGTCGATGTGAAACCAACACCCATTTCTCCTGACACGGTGAAAAAGATCAGGAATCCAGTAGACAACTATCCATTCTACCGCAAAGAAGATAATCCAACCGCAATAGCCTCTTACATTGCCATAATGAGAGAAGCAGAATCTAGAGTTGAAGAAGTTGTCTCTCAGTCAAAGCATATTGCCAGGAGTAAGAGGAAGCTCGCTGAAGAGGATGCGGAGTGAAAAAAGAAGAAAAGGGATGAAACTGAAATCTTCAGAAAATAAGCTTTTCTTCTTGAGAAATTCAATAAAGTTGATGCAAATCCATCTGTTGTTGCACCATCTTCATCACCAATCACCTCTACCTCCATTCCACAAGTAAGATTTAAACCCCCATCTTTTTCTATTCCTTTAACAACCATTGATCAATCAACCACCAACTCATCAATAACTACTCCAATCTTGTCTGAGACTGTTTTTACCTATATTTCAACAACAACCTCCTCAACAACTTAACCAAATAAACTAGAACCAACAAATCAAATCTCTGAATCTCAAGCTCCCAATACTGAATCTAGTTCTGAGGGAACCTCCTATGAATCCCTAGAAATTTTCTTACCTGAAAACCTCATGAGCTCCGACAATCTAGAAGTATCCTCTCCTACCGATCAACAACAACCACCTAAACCTGCTGCTACTGAGATTGACTTATCTCAGCAACCACCACCTGAAACCAACTCTGATAAATCCAACCTCGCTCTGGTTGTCTACAATGCTCCACCTCCAACATCCTTTGAAGAATGTACAAGTCAATTTCATGACAAAGCACTTGAGATGTTTGCTAAGTTAAGAGCGGAACTTTGTACAAGCACAAAGCTCATGGAACTTGAGAGTGCCTGTCAAAGTTTTCAAAAATGGCTGGACATGGAACTTATAAGAATTGTAAGTTTCTCAAATATAACCATAACTACTGAACTAGCAAAGGCTAAGGAGAGAGCAGAAGTTGAAGCAAGAGTCAAAGTACTCAAGTTTTTGGCTGCCAAGCAGAAAGAAGCTGAAGAAAAGGCTGCTAAAGAAGCAGAAGAGCAAGCTGCTAGAAAGGCACAAGAAGCTGCTGAAGCTGAAAGAGCTAAAGAAAGTGTTATGATTGCTTTCACTTCTGATCCTGTTATCAAGCGTCTGGGAGACGCCATTGATGAAATCAGAATTGAACAGAAGAACTTCAGAGAAAGGTTTGACAAGCAAGATACTGTCAATGAAAATCTTCAGATCATGATGAAGAATATTTGGGACAAGATGTCCTCTGACAGCAAATAAACCTCTGTTTTTCGTTTAAAGTTTTAGTTCTGTGTTTTTCACCCTTGGACTACCCTGTGTTTATCGTTTTGATTCATGACAAAAAGGGGGAGAAAGTATATGAATGAGATAATTTTGATCTTATAGTCATTCTTTGAAAAATAATGCTGCTTACATTGCAAACAGATAAATCTATCATCTCTATTAGATTGTTTTTCTGTATTTTTCTTCTGTGCAGATAACTCAAAACTCTGATGATGAAGAAAGACTCAAAAGGTTAATGAAGTCAGGGGGAGCCCGAGCAAGAACCTTAATCAAATCTAATACTCAGGGGGAGCACTTCATAAAAAGGATAAGCTATCCTAAAAACCTTTTTTCCATGTTCTCCGTGCTATATATGTATATATCAAAATTGCGTCATCAAATACATAGTTTTGTCATCATCAAAAATGGGGAGATTGTGAGAACAAGATTTGGTTCTGCAATATTATCTCTAAGTTTTGATGATAACAAATGGGTATTGGCATGAACAATTTTGCATAATTAATGTTGTTACTTGTGAGAACCTAGCAAACAGGTTATGCTCCTGAGAATCAGCGCAATGCTTAAAGAAAGACATTTCGTCTATGCACTTAGAAGAGCTGAACGAAGATAACACAAAAGACCTGGATTCGAAAGGAAAAGAGTATGAGTTCTGAAGATCTGAAGACAAGGGTTCTGATGGAATGAAGTCCAGATGCTGAAGCCTCACGCTCTCTGATCAAGGTTCTAAAGACCTACCCAAAGTCGACTCTCAAGCTTCAATCAAATATTATCAAAAGCCTCTGAAGATATGAAGAAAGTGGATTAAGAGAACAAGGTTCTGAAGACAAGTTCTGAAGATTCTGGAAGCGCAAAGCTGATGATTCGAAGACTTGATAATCTCAAGAACCGAGCAATGTTTTCCCTTTTTACTCATGCTCACAAAAAGCCTCTGAAGTTGAGAAGCCAAGAAAACCTGCCACACTGTACAACTGTACCACATTACAACGTTAAAATTCTTGAAGACTGTGCGAAATACAAACAAGATAATCTGACACAGACATGACGCGCAGCATGCAGAAGACTTTGTACCTTCCTCACGCTTCTAGCCGTAAGCCTACTTAGCTATCATGATTCCATCTCAACGGCTATTTTCACTCGGCTATAAAAGAAAGCTCAAAGACTTAAAGAAAGACACACACGCGAACTGCTACAATACTTTCTAACTCTGTTCTTTCTTAAGTCATTCTTGGTCTAAAACTTGTTTACATTATCAGCTTGATAAGAAGCAATTGTCTGAAAACCCATTGTATTTGAACTCAAAGTTGTATTCCTTAAGAGAGTCTTAGTGATTAGATCTCTTGAGAAGTCTAGGACGTGAGTCTTAGAGGTTGTGCCTTAAGTAAGACCTATGTGGTTGGATTACTTGAGAAGTCTAGAACGTGTGAGTTCTAGAGGTTGTTGTTAGTCACCAGCTGTGTAGCTCGCGCAGTGTACTATTTTGTTGAATAGTGGATTAAGACCTCGTTTAGAGAGGCGAAATCACCTTGGCGGGTGGACTAGATTAACTTGAGAGGTTCTCAAGTGAACTAGTGTAAACATAACGTGTTTATATCTCTTTGTTTAACCAAGTTGTTTTTCTTTAGAAAAAGGGGTAAAGTTTTAAATAGAAAGTTATTATAAAGAAACGATTTATTTTGAAAAACCAATTCAACCCCCCCCCCCCCTTTCTTGCGTTTTTCATACCTTCAACATTTCCCTCTACATGTCTCCTCATCTACAAATTGAAACATTTCATGAATATATAACTACACATTTCATGAATATGTATAAGTGAATGTCACAATTAATCCACTTACCTTGGGCTCACAAAATGCAACGTAGGGTACCCTTTCTTTTCTGTTATTCTTATTTGCCCTGGCCTTTTTAGCCTTCAGGCGTTCTACCTGTCAAACTCTGACAGCCAACTGGGCCATGTCTCTCAGGTATTGGGTATCCAGTTTCTTCCTAATGGAATAGTCAAGGCCACCGGCGGCCATTTCGACTAGCTTATGCTCAGACACTTGTGTAAAAAATCTGGCCTTAAGCAAACGAAATCTATTAAGGTAATCATCTATTGGCTCAGAGATTTTTCATTTGATACTGGTCAATTCCTTCAAACTGATCTTCGACTGTCCCATATAGAACTGATTATGGAACAATCTTTCTAGTTGAGTCCAATTATAAATTGAATTTACTGGTAATGTGGTGAACCAAGTAAAGGAATTCTTCGTAAGGGAACTTGGGAAGTATTTCATCCTTAGGTTCTCGTTATTGGCAATTTCCCCTACCTCGATTAGGTATCTGGCCACGTGTTCGACAGTGGACTCACTAGTGTCCCCAACAAATTTAGTAAACTTGGGGACTTTCCACCTAAGGGTAATTCTGATTGCAAAACTTACTCAAGCAATGGTGATGTGTAGTTTGGCCTATGAAGGCCAATATTTACCCCATTTCGTGCCATAATTCTTTTGACCATGGCTGCTAAATTATTGTCTGTTGCTACATCATCACGTTGAACTTGATTTATGACATCGTCTGCATTTTGGTTCCTATTCATCATCACTACCCTTGGTTCCATTTCCCTTGGAATTTGTTGTTCAAGCCTAGGAGGTTCAACCCTAGGTGGTTTGACTCATAATCCCTGATTTACCACATTCGCCTGGGGTACATTTCGTCGGATTTGGTTAATAGTGGGGTCCTTTTCCAAGACTGCCCCCTGATTTTCTATCATCCATTCCCTTTGAGGGTTTCGAGGGGGTTGTGAAACACCAAAGAAATCAGTAATGCGCGTCATTTGCGCTGCCAATTATTGGTTTGTTTGGGTAGTGTTCAGGATTAAAGGGTTAAATATCACACCCATTTGTTAGGCAAGCATTTGGACCATCTCGTGATTGCTTTCGTCCGTCTGTTGCCATATCACCGCTGCATATTTATTGGTGGATTTTGATTCATCATCCTCTTTATGTATCTTTTCCTTGGTCTTTCTTCGTTGTGTGTGCCTATTTTACCACTCCTAAGTCTCATGCAACGAAGTTTGAGAGATAATAAAATGAATAACCTATGCAAAAAAATTCAGAAAGAAAAAGTGTTTTTAAACAATAGCATTGTCCCACTGGGAGTGCCAATTTGTTTACCATGAAAATTGGTAAACAACCGCTGGTCTCCAAAAATGGTTTACTTTACAGGATCAACCAGTGAATCCTAGGACATGTGCTTTTGTTTAAAACAATTTCTGGAAGTCTATGAACACTTCGACAATGTTCATGATTAGAAAATGTTATTTAAATTTTTGAAAGTTTAAAAGTAAAATGCAGAATTTGTAAATGAATTGCAATAAAAACTTCAAAGTAAATTGCAATAGAAAAAGTAATTGATAAAATTGAAAATAACTTCAATCAAAATGAAAATATGGTGTTTCAGACGTACATTCTCAATGAACTCGTTTCTCAATTACACTTAGATACTTTGAGTAATTTGTGAGTATTTGTACAATGATTGAACACACGAAATCCTATACACTAAGACCCCTATTTATACTACATCGAAAATAACCTCTAACAACGACCTTTTCTCCAGAAAATGACACGTTTCACTTGCATGTCTCCAATTTTCCACATCTTTACACGCGTCACTTTTGAGAAATGGATAAGGAAAAAAGTTAGTTATCATCCTTATTCAAACTCTTCGTTGAACGCAACCTTTAGCATTGCCTCCGTCGAAGGAAAATTTTAACCCATACCCCATCATTTATTCTCCTACCCCTACATTATATTTTTTTTACCAAAATATCCTTATATAAATAAGTGTAAAATTTTCCTAATTTAATTATTTGATCCACAATTTAATAAATAAATCTATTTTTAAAAGCTGCTTTATTAATATTCTCAGCAAATATGCCAAACGTCCCTCTCGGACTGCTTCCTCAAGTCGTACCCCCATGTTCACCATCTCAGTGAAATCATTGGGTGCGCTTGCGACCATGCGGTCATAATAGAATGGACTCAGTGTTTTTAGATATATTTTTGTCATTTATTTCTCCTCGAGGGGAAGGCAAATTTGGGTGGCAACTTTTTGCCATCTCTGAGCATATTCCTTGAAGCTTTCTTTTTCTTTCTAAGACATAGCCCTGAGTTGATCTCTGTCAGGAGCCATGTCTAGGTTGTATTTGTATTGTCTTATGAAGGCTTCACCAAGATCTTTTAAGGTACGAATCTTCGTACTATCCTGTCCCATGTACCACTTAAGTGCTGCCCTAGTCAGGTTGTCTTGAAAGTAATGAATCAGTAGTTGATGATTGTTCGTCTGAGTAGACATCTTACGAGCATACATAACCAAATGACTCTGAGGGCAAAAGTTACCCTTATATATTTCAAAGTCAGGTACCTTGAATTTGTGTGGGATTTGAACATTTAGAACCAAATAGAGGTTTGCGGCATTTTTCCCAAACAAATCTTGTCCACGAAGAGCCTTAAGTTCTTTCTATATTTCCAAAAACTAGTATTGGAAATCGTCTATCCATTCACCTACCGCCATACCTTCACTGGGAGCGGCATGGAAGATTTGCTCTTCATTGTATGGAATAGTGTTTCCTATAGGAGGTGGCATAGACATGATTGCAGTAACTTTTGGAGCTTCAAGAACCGGAGGTCTGTAACCCTCTGCTATGAATTTGAGAGGCATGCCCCAAGGAAAGTCGAGAGGCATGGAATATTGTGAAACACTAACGAGCGCACTAGAGAAAATTGCAGAGATGATCTCAGAGATCACGATCATTTGTATAGCTTCTTGAGAACTAGGTGGCGGCTGATTCTGAGCAACCGTCATTGTTTCCATCATAGTGTTAAGTTTTTCCATACTTTCTTTCAGAGTAACAACCTCTTATCTAAGCTCCTTATTTTCTTGCTCAAGTTGATCCATTCTTTTCTGACGACTTCCTCGAGTATCATATTGATGAAACAGTTTGACTTTTTGGAGTAAAAGATACATGTGAGTTTTCTGAAAATGCAAAATGTTTGAATGATGCATGATGTGCAAAAAAAAATATAAACGACTCTATTTTCAAGGAACTTTAGCAATTACGTTACAAACATCATATGATGGATAACATTTTGAATAACTGAAAAATATTATTTCATTAATAAACTTGAAATATTACAAATTTGGGAAGTACAACTTCAAAGGATCTTAAAATACAAGAGAAAAGCTAAGTCCTATGAGTCCTAAGGAATTCTCTTTGATGAAGGTCCAACTTCTTGCTGGTGCTTCCTATTTTGTCTTTTCAATTGAGCATTTTCAATCTTAAGTTGGTCGATGATCCTTTTCCAAGCACCAAAAGTAGGAGAGATACTACCAGAGAAAAATAATTTCTCTTGCTCTTATTTTCTTTCCACAACATCTTGCTCAAGTATCTCAATCAATTCGTCCTTTTCTTTTAGTTGTTCCCTCAACTCTCTCTTTTCAGCTTTTGAAGCATGATACTTGCCTTCCCAAGTGTCTCTTTCCAACTTCATCCTAGTCAAGAGTTCTTGAAACTCCTCTTTGTTTTCAATAGGGATGGTAGATGATGATGCTATAACAAAAGGTAATGAAGGTTTCTCAAGAGAATAAGGCATCTTGAGTTCACAAGATCTGGTGCGTACCCACTGAGTGTATGGCTCAAAAGCAATAGTTCTTCCTTTCCAATTGATCTTTCCTTTTCCTATGAATGGTGTTCCAAGAATTTATAACTCTTCTTTTCAACTTCGGATCTCCTTCTTCATTAAGGTAAAAGAAACCTGATATCGAAAGGTTACTAGGTTTGTCTTTCATGGGGTACCCAAACTGACGTATTGCAAGAGCAGAGCTATAGTTAATCCCTCAATGTATACCAAGAAGCTGTACATTAAGGAATTCTCCACAACGGTCAATAATAACTCCTGTGTTATAAGTCGAGTCATACGAGTCCAAATTTCTATGAGAGAGAGAGAGAGAGAGAGAGAGAGAAACATAAGCCTTTGAGACCATCCGAGTTTGTCTCAATTCACTGTGAAGAGTCTAGTTCAAGGTAAGTATGATTGAAACCATTTGTATAACAAGGGTGCACAACATATGATCATTCCATTTCCCTTCTTGGTTCTGTGATGAATAGAATAGTAGGTGTCTCCAAGCAGAGTAGGCATTGGGTTACCACTTAAAAATATTTGGATGGCATTAACATCAACATAGTGATTTATGTTGGGGAATAACACAAGTCCATAGATGAGTAGTACAAAGATAGCTTCAAAGGCACCCAAACTATTTGCTTTGGCCAACTCTGTAGCATCCCTTATCAAGAACCTGGAAGTAAACCCCTGAATTCCTCCTTTGGTGGTAAATTTGTCTTTTATATCTGAAGTTTCCAAATGAATGGCTTTTGTAATGACTGAGTACTTAGGAATTTCCTCTGAGCCATTGAAAGGAATCTTGTCTAACACTCGCAAACCAACTCAATATGAATATTCCTCCAAAGTTGGTGTAAGCTGATAATCTGGGAATGTGAAACTGTGGTATAGTGGATCATAGAATTGAACAAGAGTGTCAAGAATCCTATCTTCAATATCAGTCTTCATAATACCCAAAAGTCTTCCATAGTTTCTTCTGAAATCCTCTGGACAAGAGATCATACGTGCTAGCTTTCTCAATTCTGTTACATCATGATCTTTGAAACTGTACTTCCTAGTGTTTCTTTTCTCAAAATTCATGGTAAAACCTATGATATTTGTAATAAATGTTTTAAGTTCCTTGAATGATTTGAAAAATGATGTTTAATGAATGCAGGAATGTATGGATGCACATACACAAAGTTATAAACATGTGGTTTAACGGTTCGACGTCATGAGCATGGAGTCATGGGTCCAACCATCCCAAGAGATATGTACTA
Organism: Lathyrus tuberosus; assembly: GCA_022829125.1. NCBI lineage: Eukaryota > Viridiplantae > Streptophyta > Magnoliopsida > Fabales > Fabaceae > Lathyrus > Lathyrus tuberosus. Next base: position 13,044,524 of record JALAZF010000120.1, on the reverse strand, counting down.
TGGGTTTATTGTACTTGTAGAATGGGTTCTATCAAGGTTCCCAGATTCATAGATCAATCTTTTGGATATTATCAACACACCAACTACTCGGGAATCAATAATATTCTCAAGAGATACTCGGCTGAGTGTAGTATCGCGTATCAACTACCTCAGGTCTACACCTGAATAATCACCGTACTACATCCTAAAAAGGCTAAGTGGGGGTAAAAGTGATACTAAGGTCCCCAGCTTCTCAGGCCCCCAGGTCGAAAAAAGTAATGGCATTACGATTACTCGCAAATGATATCAGTAATTCCAAAGGGGCCTCCACTGAGTGTGATTATATCATATATTACTCATGCGTAGGATTACTCCAGACATGGAACTTTTGATTATACCAACATCCTATCTTATTTATGTATACTCAAATCCGGGTTATGATTTATCTCACTCATAAAGATTAACCAAGAACCCAAACAAATGCAAGCAAATAATACAATAACAAAAAACAAGACAAGATAGGTTTAACCCTCTTTTGGGGAGTGACTCCCCAGTGAAGTCACCATTTTTTTCGTGGACGGCGTTTTGGTATATGAATCGGAGACCAAGCTATTGGATTAAATTGACTTGAAAATCAAAAATATCGCCACCAGACTTTAATTTATCCAAAGGGAAGGGGTAAAGAAAGAATAACCCATAAATATGCAATGTGAAACAATGCAATGAGATCTGAAGTTCGGGGGTTGGTTATACAAATTGAAGGTACTAGCACCCTAAGTATCTATAGTATCCTATAGGAACCTCTTAAAATGTTTGTGTTATTATTCTTAAGTTATTTTCTATTTGATTGGGAAAGTTGATTGTTTTTTAGTGAGTGATGGGAGTGGGAAATGTTTTTTGTTGTTTTTGTAATGTATATGAAAAGGGGGTGAAAATAAAAAGGTGTGCTTGATAAAATCTCGCAATCCTATGCCTACATATCCCTAAAGGAAGTCAGAACATTTTTAGTTCGGAGAACTACGGGTAAAAGCAATGTTTGTTAAGTTTTTAGGAAAAAGAGACAAGTTGCCATCTTAAGAGAGATTGCTCAACTATACCACTGAAAACATAGAAAGATAAATAATTTTTGCATAATACGAGAAGGACTACAACTTGGATATAGAATCAACAAGTATGCCACTTACATCGCTTAAATGAAAGAGTGTCTCTGCATCATAATAAGAGAGGACATCAACTTGGATATAGAATCAACAAGTAGGCCACTTACATCACTTAAATGATTGAGAAAGTTTCAAAAGTTTGATTCATATTGTGGGGATAGAAGAGATGTCTCTTTTATAGAGATGATTCATGTCTAATCTCTTGGGGAAGAGTTTTGAGTTTGAAGCCAAAGATGGCTAGGGTTTGATGGAAGTTGAATTGTGAGGGGAATCCTAATGTTTGAACTAAGTCTAAATAAAGGGTGAGGTTATGATGAACTTAAACACTAATGTCAAGAGAAACTTAACAGATAAAGCTTAGCAAGTATGAACAAGTAAAAACAATAAAGTAAGATTAAGCATGGTATCAAGACATGTGTATAACAGGTAAAGAATAAGACAAGTAGACATGCTTGACATTATGGAAGTTTATGAAGGAAATAATAGAACATGTGAGCAAAGATTTAATCAATTTGAAACATCATAAACAAGTTTAAACAAGTACATGAATCATGGATTAGATGAACATGGCAAGGCAAAAGAAAAACCCTAAAGAGAGTTTTATGAAGAAAATATTTGATCATGTCAACAATTTAATCAAAGTAAACACATGAATAAGACATTTGACATGATTGAAACAAGAGTTAAAGGAATCAAACTCAAGTGGAAGCCCTAGTTATGCCTCAAGTTGTTTTGAAAGATTAGTCGAGATTAAACCCGAACGGTATTACTTAAACAAACCATTTTAATCAAATTTTTTTCAAATAAAAAGCCAATTAATCATGGTGTGAGTCATTAACAAGACTTAATCAAAGCATATTATAGTAATATAAACATATGTGTTCAATTAGATCAAAGAAATACTCCAAAGAACACCATTAAACGGGTTTTAAAACACATAAAAAGTACATGTTTTCAACTACACAAAAATACATGAAATAAATATTAGTTTTTGTATTTTTTTATATATTCACAAAATAGAGGGGATAAATGATAAGTGTGAAAAAAATCATTCAAAAATAATTAATTATCCATATAGAAATAATTAAGAGGAAATGGAGAAAAAAATATGAAGAAAACTAGTGTTAAAAAATAAGGGATGTCACTTTCATGGCTTGAACTCGTGACCTTGAGGTCATGGGCTCAAAATTTAACCATTGGGCCATGTGCCTTGGTTCTATATATAACGCGTGTGGTAAATAATATAGTAAGTTTTCAGTTGAAAATGGGTAAAAAAATAAAATGCAAAAAGGTCAGGGGCGAGGGGGATTCGAACCCCAGACTCTATGCTCACACTCAATGCCCAAATACTAGTGTTTCCACTAGAGCGCGATGTCAATTCAGGTTTTAAGTTGAAACAAAAAAATAATATATTAAAACTAATTTAAAAAATGAAAATGGCGCCATTACTATCTTCACCTTCTTCCTCTATTTTTGGTTTTTTCTGGAAAACCTATCTCTTTGAATACTCAATATTTTTGCACGATGTAAGCATGAAAAATATTGGGATTTTGATGAGGATCATGATGGTACCATTTAATTTCGTTTATTTTCAAAACATAATAAGTAATCAAGTCAAAACAAGCATGAACCCTAATATGAAAATCTATAATGAAATTCCATACAATACATATTCAAAGCAATTGACATAGGGTAAATGATCCTCTCAGCGTGGCAAACATGTTTGTAACTCATATGATCAAGAATGATGTATGAATCATAGAGTTAGGGAAAAAGTCACTTACCTCCAAAATTGAAAATCGAATTCTGCTTTGGAGCTGTTACAGAAGCAAAGTGATGATCCAAAAAGCTTCCTTGGCCTTAAAGGAATGTGTTGGAATGGTTGAATTGGATTAAACCTTCTGAAACCCTCTACGTGAATCAACCTGAAGTTTGAGCAAGTGAGATGTGTTTAGAAAGTGTTTGGATACTGAAATTGAATGGAAAGTGTTTAGAATGAAAAATTTGATAGCTCTTGCAAGTGATGCAACAATGGTGATGTGAAGATGCAATTTCTGGTTAGGGGTGATTTGATGATGTTTTGAGTGTTTCAGAAGTTTATATAGGTTGTATGTGATGTGTTTGAAGAGTTAGAATGGAGGTTTATGGAATGGTTTGTGAATTGTAAGTTTTCACTTTGGTGGTTTTGGAATTTTGCAAGAATGTGCAAAATCTGGTGTGAAGAGGTTTGAGATGTTATGCTTCTATTGTGTGTCCTTAGAATGATCAGAAATGGCCTCTATTTATAGGAAAACAATTTGGTTTTTCTTGAGGAAAATTTTGGATTTGAATGCACCCTATTATCCAATGTATATTGTCATGTTTCCAAATTTGAATGCAAAGTTTAGTAGCTTAGTTCCTAAGCAAGATCAAATCTTGACCATTTGGACTATCACCATTCAAATGGTGACCTTAGTATTGATGTTCATAACCAATTCTTTTCTTGGTGATAAATCTCTTGACTTTGTGGCATTTCACTTAATGCATCAAAGCAAAACTTAAGTTCATGCCTTGGGAAAAGATTTTCTACTATGCCAAGGGATATAACCTCAGCAAATTTGGTACCATCTTGAAGATATTATGGGATACTACAAGATTCATGTTGACTTTGTGTAGAGATAAGGCTTGTAAAGTGATCAAAAATGTGTCCAAACTTGTATGTTATCTTGAATTCATCCCCATCAATGCTTCTTGCCAAAATCATAACTTCTAGCTCAAGTAAGATAAATCTTTGTTCTTGGACTCTTTGGAAAGCTTGAAATATCCTCTACAACTTTCATGTTGACAACTTTCCTTGATTTAAATGGGATCATGATGAAAAATGCTTGTAAAGTTAGCTTCATGACATAGGCAGATTTGGTTGAATTTTCTAAGTATTTTTGTTCAAAAAGTAGTGAACCCTTTACTTCATGGCCTCATATCTCTTAATTCGTGCATTTTTTGGGAAATCATCCTCTAGGACTAAGTTTTAGTATGGAGCAAGCTCTTCAATTTGGTCTTTGGAGCAAAGAAAATGGTTTCTTGAGAAGGAAGTTATGGCCTTGGAAAGTAGGGCAAAAATCATAGAATTTCATAACTTGGTGAAATTTCTCAAAACCCTAATTTTGCAATTTTGATCTTTTCTTTGATTTTCTTGATTGATCATGATCAAATGCATTCACCAATCATATTTTCATGATATTTGACTTGAAGAAATAATGTGTGACCTAGAAGTGCCAAAAATCAGGCTTTGACTTGACCAGTTGTTTCACTTTGTATTAGATAAATTCAGCTTTGTAATTGCCAATAAATCAAGCTTCTTGGGCAATTGGGATCTTGTGAATGGTCTTCAAAGATGTACTTGAGGTCCTTGAATCATGTTTTGAAGTATAGGATCATCCTTAGATGAAAACGTCAACCCAGGGACTGAATTAGGTCAAAACCCTAATTTGGAGGTGCCAGATGACTTGGGACTTGTTGATCTTGATTCAATGCCATCTTGCACTTGATTATTGATGAGAGGATACCCTTGATCAATGTTGAATGTATTGGGGCTTGAGAGGTTGAGGATCACACCAATCCCTGGCTAATCATTAACTTGAACATCTTGAGTCACAACCTAACTTATAAAGCAAGCAAGCACACATTTCTTGTATTTCTAATGAGTTAGTGACGCATAAACACACACACACACACACATGTAATGCTAAATGTCATGCAAATGATGTAAATGAGGTGGAATCTTAGGGGGGTAAAAATTAGGGTATGACAGGTTGTTATTTCTTTTTCACTATGTGTTTAAGAATGCTTAGCTTATGAAACAGTATTTTTGTATGTATTAAGCTCATCATGAGTTAAAACCTTTTATGTTTAGGAATATGAAGTTAATATAAAGTAGTCTTTTATGTTAAATGATGCGTTGTTAATGCTTTGTTTTATCATGTGTTAACCTATTAAAAATCTGCTTATTTGACTAATCAACTTAGGAAAATATACATGCTTGTTGTTGTGAAAGATCTAGCAACAAGCAAATTTCTTGATAAAAGTGATTGAAAATAGTAGGATAGAGATATTCAATAAGTTAGCTACTTTAGAGATAAAGAGCTACAATCATAGAGGACATTCAAAATAAAACTATACATGAATTAAGATTACAAGAAAGGGCTAGATATTTACCCATTGCTTTAATGTATATGTTTATGATGATGTAGACATACATCCCAAGATTACTTTCTAACCTTTCTTGGCATGACATAACACATCATGTACATATAAATGACAAGTTATATTAATGGATCATTACCCAACATGTTTTTTATTATTAAAACTCACTTACTTTCCTTAAAATTGTGTTGACTTTGTTTGCTACCAAACTAAACCTGTGACAACCATAAACTATTATTATCTTGCTCATGCTTATTTAAAAAAGATAGTCTCCATAAAATCAACCTAATTTATTTTCTACTCCCTGTGGGTTCGACATCTTTACTTATCTATCACTTTCTACATAAAACACACATGTACACTTGCATGTGACATTACACGTTTTTATCCAACACCGTGGTTAGGTTAAAGCTTAGCATGTGATTAAAACTTGGATAATGTTCGAGATTAACCCTGCATTAAAATCTCCTATGTTAGAACAAGATTTGGTTCTGCAAGATATCTCTTTGTTTTGATAATAACAAAGTTGTATTTGTGTGAGAACAATTTTGGTACTCTAACGTGTATTTTCTTAAGAATTGACAAATAGGTGCTGACTCTGATAAAGATAGCTCTGACTCTGATAGAGATCATGTGCTACGTCACTCTAAAATTCTCAATGGTCGATTCTGCGTAAAGAAGCAAGATTGCTTCTGATTTACTGTGCGTTAGAAAGACTCTAAGAAGACACTATGTTGCTACTGCAATGTTCTCTTGGATTCTGGCTCTGAATTTAACTCTGATACTTATCTTCTGGAGACTCTGAAGACAAGGTTCTGATGAACATCATTTTGAAGACTCTGAAGACTTAAGTTTCTGATGACCAATTTCTGAAGACTCTGACGACAAGGTTCTGCTGAACAAGTTCTGAAGACTCTGAAGACTTATGTTTCTGATCAGTGTTTTAAAAACCGAATCGGTCATCAAACTGGTGAGGGTACTGGGTCACTGGTTTATTGTTCAGACCACTGATTCATTGGTCAAACCGCTGGGAGATAAAGCTGATCTAGTCAGAACTCGTTCATCCTTCAGACATTCTGAAGAAACCCTACTGGGTCTAGTGTCTCTGATAGAGCCAACAACGATTGATGAAGCTCTCAAGGAAAATGAGTGGATTCTGGCCATGCAAGAAGAACTGAATCAATTCACCAAAAATGATGTCTGGGATCTTGTTCAAAAAACCAAAGGTGTCCACGTCATTAGAACTAAATGGGTATTTAGAAACAAGTTAGATGATAAAGGTGAGGTCATAAGAAGCAAAACACGACTGTTTGCACAAGTTTATAGTTAACAAGAAGCGATAGACTATACAGAAACCTTTGCACCAGTTGCCATGTTAGAATCTATTCGCATTTTAACCTTCTAAAGAAATTCAACATGTCAAAAAGTAAACCTGCTAAGACTCCTATGCATCCGACATGCATTCTGAAGAAAGAAGAAGTGAGTAAAAAGGTTTGTCAGAAGCTATATCGTGGTATGATAGGATCTCTTATGTATTTGACAACTTCTCGTCCAGATATTCTGTTCAGCATATGTCTCTGTGCTCGTTTCCAATCAGATCCAAGGGAAACTCACTTAACTGCTGTTAAGACAATCCTAAGGTATCTTAAAGGAACAACTAACCATGGCTTGATGTATAAGAAAACATCAGAGTACAAGCTTTCTGGTTACTGTGATGCAGATTATACTGGAGACAGATTGGAAAGAAAGAGTACTTCTGGAAACTGTCAATTTCTGGGAAGTAATGCCTTTTGGTCTAAAAAATGTTAGGGAAAATTACCAGCGAGCAATGAATTCGATCTTTCATGATTTTATTGAGACTTTTATGCAAATCTATATTGATGATATTGTTGTTAAGTCTTTTTCAGGAAAAGATCATTTAAGCCATCTTTGACATTCCTTTGAAAGGATGAGAAAGCATGGTCTTAAAATGAATCCTCTCAAATGTGCTTTTTGTGTGCAGGCAAGGGATTTCTTAGGCTTTGTGGTCTACAAGAAGGGGATCGAAATTAACCAGAATAAAACCAAAGCCATTATGGAAGCAAAAGCTCCATCAACAAAGAAGGAATTGCAGTCCCTCTTGGGCAAAATAAATTTCTTGAGGAGGTTTATATCCAACTTGAGTGGGAAAAGGCAAGCCTTTTCACCATTGCTTCGAGCTAGCAAGGATGGGTTCGACTGGGGGCAAGCGTAACAGGAAGCCTTCAACAAGATCAAAGAGTACCTGAGTCACCCCCCGATTCTCTCACCACCTTGTGACAATAAGTGTATGAGATTGTACATAGCTGCGTCAGATAGAACTTTAGGGAGCATGTTAGCTCAAGAGGATGATGATGGTGTCGAAAGGGCCGTCTATTATCTTAGTAAAGTTTTATATGATGCAGAAACTAGATATAGCATGATTGAAAAATTATGTTTATGTTTGTATTACTCGTGTACAAAATTGAAGCATTATATAAAACTAGTTGATGTGTATGTTTCTTCTCGTTATGACGTTATTAAACATATGTTGTCCAAACCTATTTTGCATAGTCGAATTGGAAAATGGGCATTAGCATTAACTGAATATTCTTTAACTTATAAGCCTTTAAAAGCTGTTAAAGGGCAAGTAGTGGCAGACTTTATAGTTGACCATTCTACACACGAGACCCCTCTGAACCATCTTGAAGTGGAACCTTGGAAGTTATACTTCGATGGGTCAAGCCACAAAGATGGGACATGCATAGGAGTGCTTGTTATTTCTCCTAATAAAATTCCAACAACACTTAAGTATAAAATTGAAGGTCGTTGTTCTAACAACGAGCTGAATATGAAGCTTTAATTGCTGGACTTGAAGTATTGTTGGAATTGGGGGCAACACATGTCGAAATAATGGGAGATTCAGAGCTGGTCATAAAACAAGTTACCAAGGAGTACAAATGCATAAAAGAAAACTTGATTATGTACTTTGTAGTTGTCAATCGACTGCTGAAGAAGTTCGACGCAGTTAGTTTTCGACACTTCCCTAGATTGGAAAACCAGGTCGCTAATGACTTGACCCAGATTGCATCAGGGTATAAAATTTCGAAAGACAAACTTCAAGATGCAATCGAAGTCAGAGGGAAGGTGGTGTCGGTAGGATTAGCCCCATCAGACTTGGAAGAAACTAAGCTTGGATACGCTGATGAAGACAATTTTGCAATTCTGGCAGTTGATAATATAACTGACAAGGATTGGAGAAAGCCTATAATGGATTACCTGAAAATCCAATATCTCCGACAGAAAGAAAAATCAAGTATCAGGCTTTGAGTTATGTCTTGTTGGGTAATGAATTATTCAAAAAGACTCCTGAGGGAGTATTGCTTAAGTGCCTCAGTGAGGCAGAAGCATACTTGGCCCTTTCAACTGTCCATAGTGGGACGTGTGGGGCACATCAGGTAGGCCATAAAATGAAATGGTTGTTATTTCAACAAGGCATGTATTGGCCTACCATGTTAAAAGATTGTATCGAATTTGCTAAGGGTTGTCAGGAATGTCAAGTTCACGCTGGCATTCAACACGTCCCTGCAAGTGAATTACACTCTATAGTGAAACCTTGGCCTTTTAGAGGATGGGCTTTGGATTTGGTTGGAGAAATTCGACCAACGTCATCTAAAAATCATAAGTACATTTTGGTGGGTATTGATTATTTTACCAAATGGGTCGAAGCTATCCCTTTACCAAATGTTGATCAAGAAGATGTGATTGAATTTATCCAGAAACACATCATCTATAGGTTTGGGATCCCAGAGACAATTACAACAGACCAAGGATCAGTCTTCACTGGTCAAAAAATGCAAGAGTTTTCTAAAGAAATGGGATTCAAGCTTCTAACATCCACACCTTATTATGCTCAAGCTAATGGCCAAGTCGAAGCGGCAAATAAAGTAGTTATTGGGTTGATAAAAAAGCATGTGGGAAAAAGGCCAAGAAATTGGCATAAAACTTTGGACCAAATACTCTGGGCATGTCGAACGTCCCCAAAAGAGGCAACTAATACTACCCCATTTCGACTGACATTTGGGCATGATGCAGTTTTGCCTGTAGAAATTCATCTTCAGTCCATAAGGATCCAAAGGCATCATGAGATCCCATCTGAGTCTTATTGGAATATGATGCTTGATGAGTTAGTGGATTTAGACGAAGAAAGGCTCCATGCATTAGAGTTGCTGAAAAGGCAAAAGAAAAGGGTGGAGAAGTCTTATAACAAAAAGGTAAAGAGTAAAACTTTTTTAGCTGGGGAACTGGTGTGGAAAGTGATCTTGCCTATGGATCGAAAGACCAGATCTTTAGGGAAGTGGTTTCCTAAGTGGGAAAGTCCTTTTCAAATTATTGAGGCATTCAGTAATAATGCTTACGAGGTTTAGGAGATTGATGGTGATCTAAGAGTCTTGAGGGTAAATGGGAAATATTTGAAAAAATATAAGCCTATTTTGCAAGAGATTCATATTAAGACATAAGTTTTATTCAGATTATAAAAGCCAAAATAGGCCATGTGAGGCCAAAATGGCATACAAAGGAAAGGAAACAAGTACAACAACATGAAACCCAGGAGAAAGATCATTCATAGTCTCTCCAATTAATAGAGTTAAGGAAGGCGACATAATCTTCGTCAGCTTCATCATCAGAGTTTTGTGCTTTGGAATGTCCTTTCTTGGGGACCTTCATCTTAGTTTCTCGCCTCTTGGCGCGAGAGGTTGCTCCAGTCAAAGTATCATCGTAGGCAGTAGTTGTTGCCTCAGCTTTCTTTGTCTCCTTAGCCACCTTCTTAGTCACTGCCTTCTTTGAGGAAGTACTCATGCTTGCTTCAGTGGGTGCAAAATATGGCTCATGTGAAGAGGATTTTATAGAGGCAAAGCCTTGTAAGGATTGGTCAGTCAACAATGGAAACACGTGAAATTGCTCTTGGGAATATACCCTAGGGTTATGCTATTAATATTCCTTTATGGAATGGAAACTTGTGCCGTTGGAACACTAAGCTGTCAAAAGTTGCGTTATTTTCATGATTTCCAAGAAAAGAGGCAGAGTACTTTAATTACAAAGATTAGCAAAGTTTAAGAGAAAATGCTCCATGATTTTATCAAAGATTTTGCAAGTCGAAGAGTTAATAGCAAACAGAAGTATTTAGATAAATGCCAGGGGGCATTGAGATTGTCTTTACATAGGGCCTCAAAAGGGCCAGCAAACATGATGATAAAAAAGGAACTACAAATAAGAAATCATAGGACAATAAAAAAGGGAGCTTCGACTTCAACTCAAGAAAGTTGACCTTGTGATTCTGAAGGCGTTTCTCACACAGAGCTTTGTTGAGCTTAGCTGCTGAAAGTTCCTTTTCAAGCGTTTGGGCTTTATCAAGGAAGTCTATAGTGCGCTTTAGCTCTCTAGCCATTTCAGTATCGTCGAAGTTTTTTAGCTCAAGGTTGCGCTTTTCAGCGTTAGAAATCTTGTTTTGCAGTTCTTCAATTTACTGCTTCCAAGTATCAATATTCTTTTGGTTCGACTCTATCTCTGCCTGCCTTTTGTTTTGGTCAATCTCCAGAGTTTCGACCTTAGCTTCTGATGCGTGTGCTTCATCCCAAGCTGAATGTTCCAATCCAGTTGTAACTTCAATGGTGTGTTGGATCTTGGGAAGAAGTTTGAAGTCCTCAGACATCTGATTTACTAAAGCAGTCAACTCCACAAGGAATTCAGACACATCTTTACTAAGAGTCAAAAGGTCCAGTTTTTGGAGGCTATCTTTCAGGAAGAGAGGAGCAGTTCGATCTGAAAGTAAGACATTATGGATGTCTCCCTTGAAGAATTTGTCTTTGATCTTTTGAAGGATAGGGCTGGCAAAGTCATCTGGAGCTGGACCCCCAGAACTGGTCGAAGTACTAAGGCTAGTACCTGAAGAGCTGTACTTCTTCCCAAGTATCATTCTGGCATACTGTCGAGGATTCGACCATTTAAGGGCAGCCAGTGGGTCTCCAGTGGGGGATCCTCCAATAGTCGAAGTGACTGTAGGCCCAGGAGTTGGATTATTGACATGACCTGTTTCAGCCACAGGTGAATGGGTCTGATCCTACTCAGTCTTTTCCCTCTCTTCTTCTTGTTCTTCTTCATTTTTGACCTCCTCTTCTTCCTCTTCAATTGGCCTTCCTTCTACGTCCATGGCAATGGTCTCTGTATGGTCGAGAGGTTGTTGGTTAGAAACATCATCCTCTTCATGTTCAGAGCCATCGGTTTGGGATTGTTGAGTGTTGGTCCTGGTGGGCGAGTTTTAGTTTGTTTCATCTGCTTCAGAAGGAGGAACTGTAAGAGGAATAGGTTGGTTAATTTTGCTCAGTGAACTATATCCAGAACCAAGGTCAGAGGTAGGGTGATAAGTTGTTTCACCTTGGCTATTCAGGATAGTTGTTGCAAAGCTGAATGAAGTTTGTGGTGGGTTAGAACCACCTACATCATCCTGAAGACCACAAGTAAAGAGAATAAGTTTGAAAGAAATCTGAATAAGGAATGCAAATGCTGAGTAAAGATAGTGTGCATACCTGTACAGTTGCGGCATCAGGACTTGAGCAGTCGTTTTCGACGCAATCTGGGAGAGTTGTTTCTTGACACCACTATCAGCAGGTGTTTTCTCAAGAATTCTGGCTACCTTTGAGGAGGATTGGATGGTAGCTCCAGAAGCTTTGGTAAGCTTCATTTTCTTTTTAGCCACTGCCTCCTCAGGGGATTCATCATCAGCATCTGAAGGGATAACTATTTGAGCACCCTTCTTGCCCTTTTTTGAAGGCGTTGGAGGTTTTCGAGCAGTCTAAAAGGTGATGCAAATATTAGAAGTTGGTTACACAAAAATATTTAGGCAAGGGATATGAAATACCTTTGTGCCTTCAGTTTCCTTTTCGACTCTTGCAACACCCTTCGATGAGCTGGTCTTCCTGGCCATAGCTGAAAGACAGATGATTATTACAAGATTAATAATTGAGTGGTTAGTTAAAAATCACAAATCCAGGGCCTCAAACCTTCATATATTTTAGATTCGACACGAACATCCTCGAACCCTATATAAAGGTGTCCTTTGAAACTGTCCAGCGTATGTTTAGTCACAACCACCTGTTGGGCTTTCGGTTGAGACTGCTGTCGAAGGAGTTTTAGGTGCTCACCACAGACAAACCAGTTTGGAAATGGGCGGGCAAGTGCCACTCCAAAATCAGAGTTAGGCAGTCGAGGGAACTTTGGAGGAAAGAGTTCAAAAGCCACCTCATAACGTTTCTCAAGAGGAACGTTTGAAGGGATTTTCAACTGATCCATTTTTTGTAGAAATTTCTCCTTCAAAGTGACAGCAGCCTCACGAACGGTTCGACTAATATCATCTGGTCGATAGACAGTTTCAAAGTACTTTTGGAAGGCCTGAATTTCTTTGACATGAATGAACTTACTCTTCTTGGTATTCTCCTGCAAATCAAGAAAAACTTGGTCAATTAATGAAAAGAAGGTAGCAACATCAAAAAATTGTTCACTGTAGTACTTCGATCACCAGTTGTGAAATCGTTTAGTGCACAAAAATGTGGGTTGAAAGTGCACAGGGGAAAGAGTTGCTTTTCTAGCGTTCCACCGGTTGAAAGGGACTGCAGCACCTCCTTCATCAAAACTGGCAGTATGAAGGACTACATGGCCTTTCTTCCCATACATACACTTGGGGAAATTTGAGCCAACCCAAACTGTCGAGAGACAAGATTTGGTTGGTAAGCAATCAAGGCTGCCATATCTCTTCCAAGATTCAGCCTCTGAATTATAAATCTAGGAATCAAAAAGGCTTCCCAGATTGAAACAGATTCGGTATCGAGTTTTTTGGATGAATCAGGGAATGGCCTTATAAACCACTCAGGTCCAAATTTTCTTTCAGCAAAAGGGGCCATACTGGGTGTGAAATCATACTGCTTGGCGAACATCATAATGTAACTGGAGAAGGCTCCTTTGAGAGTTTCCCCGTCATCATTGGGCGTGAGTTTCACCAGGCGAGTACCTTCGACCCTCCTTTCTTTGATTTCAGCAGAGTCCTCATCGACTTGCCCTTTTCTGGGAAGGCTAGCTTCGAAAGTTGCATTAAGCCACAATTGAAGGAGCCAGAGGGGGCCACTCAAGTGAACAGTGCCCTGGGCCTCCAAGTCTTTGAGTCGAGCCGCCCCTTCGCTGAGAGACTCATAGAGGTTTGCCAAAATCAACCCACTAAGGCAAACTCCTTTGTTGTTGTGAAGTTGGTTGGCCAGAGTGAGATATTTCTTGGCCACCTGTAGGGATTTTGAGCAAAATACATACCTCGACAACCATACGGTGAGGAATGCAATGTGTTCCTTGTCAGTTATTTCTTCAGTGTCACGTTTGTGGTGGTTTATGAAGTGGGTGTATGTAAGCTTGGAATCAGAGATCCCAATGGTATCTTCTGCATCAGTTTCAGGATCATATGAAATGCCATCTGGTCGAAGCCCTGCAATGGCAGCCAGGTCGAAGAGTGTGGGGGTAACCATCCCACAAGGAAGATGAAAAGTGTAGTGGGTAATATCCCAAAAGTAGAGTGATGCTGCCAGCAGGTTCAAACAATAAGGAATATTGGTCTTCGACAGCATAAGCAGATCATAAATTCCAATGATCAGCTTTGACCTTTTCCATTCTGGTCATCCAAAGGTCAAAGTCCTTTAACTGGTTAACAGCTCTTACCAATCTATTACCATCACGAAGATGCCTAAGATCCATCTTAGTCAAAGTGGGTGTATCAGGGGAAGCTTCATCTTCTTTAGGGTTGCTCTTTTGCCCTAAAGGTCTTGATTTACGGTAAGAAGGGAAAAACTCACTAAGCTTCTCATCGGTGAGTTTAACATCAGCTAAGGGGCCACCTAAAGCATAAGGTTTATCAGAAACAATGAGAAGAATCATTACCTGAGACCCGTAAATGCTCCTCGCTTCCTCAAGAAGGGGTTCTGGCATGAACTGTTGATTCTTCACCACCTTAGGTCCTGGAATGTTTGAAAATGGCGGAAGGGTTTGCTTGAACTGTGTGGCTCTACCTTTTTGACTTTTGTTGCTTGGGGAATGGTTTGTGAAGACGCCATTGTTAGAAGTTGAAGAAAAGTGAGAATGCGTTCTGGGTTTTTCTTGAGAGTGTTTGAAGAACGAAGAAATAAGTTGCAAGAAAGTTTGAGAATGCAAAAGTTTGCAAGTTGGAGAAAAAGGGTATTTATAGGAGTTTGGAAGATAAAGGGACTGTGAATCTGCCGTTAAAATAAAAATGATAGTGGGACGCGTGTCTTCTTTTGAAATTGTTGGATGGTGGTGGTTATGATCAGACTGCAAATGTCTAGTTCCAAGAAAGGTGATGATGAAACTGTAACGCCCCGATTTGTTTAAATTGTATTTATTTATTTATTTCATTTATGTGAATTTTGTGAAATGTGTGAATTTATTGTATTTTACCTGCTAATTGAGTTAATTGACTAATTTCCCTGATAGGTAAAATAATTGCAATAATTTATAATTTCTTTTCAACTTTTATTTCCTGAAATATATTTCATCGCTGTTTATGTTTTATCGCGTTTTGAGAGCGTTTGCGAGATATATGAGCTGAGGGGTATTTTGGTCTTTTGGCTTGGGTATTTTTCATAAAATAGAAATAGAGAGAAAATAGAGAGAAAGGAAAAGAAAAAGAAAGAAAAAGAGAAGAAGGAAAGGAGAAAGAAAAGAAGAAAAGAGGGAAAAACTTGGAGAGGAGGAAATCGATTCAACCGAGTTTTAAAAAACACGATTAATCGGGTAAGGGTGCGAAACTCGATTATCTTATACTTGTGTATGATTATGTATGTATGTATTTGGTTGTTTTTGGATTGAAATTGAATATAGAACAAAAACTATAATATGTTGAAATTGTTGGAAATTGATTCAAAATGTGTCTGAAATCATGTTTTAATGTCCATAATTGCTGAGACATGTTAGATAGGTGTTGTTGTGCAATCTATTGGTAATTTTTAGGTGATTAGAGGAGATTTGGGGTGGTTTTTGGTTGATCTCGTAGCAGAAAAATTATGCAGGAAAAATTTTGGGTTGTCGCTGTCGTTACGCGTATCAGGCATGTCTATACGCGTATTGGGTTGGGCAATACGCGTATGGGAGGTGCAAAGTGAGGCAATACGCGTAATGAATTCCATTTTTCTCGGCCATCTGCTGAAATGCGTAATGGTACACGTATGAGGCTGGGCAATACGCGTATGGCTCAGGGCAATACGCGTATGGCCAGCGAGTGTGCAGAATTGTGCCATTTTGTGATTCCTTTTCGTTTTAATTCCGTAACTTGTGTTCCGATTATCCGTTTTGAACATTCTTGGTATCGTTGGAAAGCTAATAAAATGTTATTTCTTATTAAAATGGTTTTGAGATTGTTGGCCGATTTAATTATGTCAGGAATTTGGAATAGTGTTGTTTTGTCGACTTTTACCGTTGTAATTGTGTGTAATTGATGTGTATCATGCAATGTGCTGTTGATATGGATATCGTATGACTTGTGTGCTGTTGTGTGATGAAAATGCATGTGATGAAATGTTGTGATGATGGTTTGTGGCTTATGGGCAAGAAATGCAATGTGTTGTGTTTGATTATATATGCATGATTTTGGATGTGTATATGTGTGCATTTGAATGCCATGAGTCATTGTATGCCAAGCATCATGATATGCATTCTTGTGATGTCGTGTGCCCTAGTGGGTGTGAGCAACGAAATGATTCCAGAGGGAATCCGCTATAACATCGTGAGCCTTATACCGAGAGGACCGAAAGCGATGATTATAGACGATCGTGAGCCTTATACAAAAAGGACCGAAAGCGATCGGATCGTGAGCCTTATACAAAGAGGACTGAAAGCGATCCATAAATGTCGTGAGCCTTATACCAAGAGGACCAAAAGCGACGGGGAACATCGTTTGCCCGACGGGGAGTTACACTATGTAACAAGCGATGATTCCAATAGTTCCTGAGTGAACTAGTGATGAGATTGATGGATGGATGGTACCGCATATGCATTGCATAGAGTCGTTGTATCGGTCTCTGTGCATTTGCATAAATCATGATTGGATTGATTATGTGTGGAAAATCATGATTGGATTGATTATGTGTGGAAAATCATGCATGGATTGATTATGCGTGGAAAACCATGAATCGAGTGAGTATGTGTTGAGATTTGTGTTTGAATTGGTGAATTGATGTGCATATGTGATAAATGCATTGGTTGTGGATAATATGTTTTATGCATAGATATATGTTATGTGATGTGGTGGTGTGTTTCCATATGCTATAACCTTGGTATGTCTTATGTGTGAATATGCGATTGAGTGGGAATAATTGATATATGCTAGGTGTATTAGTATGTGATGCTTGTGGTGAGAATGTTTTATGTGTGTATTTTTGTGTTATTATATAATTGTATGCAATTATATTATGATTGTGTTTCTCACCCTTCTGCTGTGGTTTGTTGCTCTATGAGGCAATTGCAGATTAGTAGTCTTGGAGGCTTTTGTGAAGATTAGTTCTCCATCCGTTTGTCGGTCTGTCTGCTCTGATACGTAACACGAGTGTCGGGGAACACTGTTGTTGTATATATAATTGTTGGATTTATTTTGTATACCTTTGTATGAATATTTTGATGTTATAAAACAATTTATATTGTAAAACAAGGCAGTTATGGATCTTTCTGCTTTACTCCATAATTGACCTTTCCTTTTATATGGAAAAAGTTTCCCTTTGAGGTTATTCCATTTTGTGTTATGTATCGAAAACTTATAAGCACGGATTGTGTTTTCTTTCTTTAAAATTGTGGCATCCTTGTTTCTGTCGGAAAAATAAATTTTTACTTACTCGGATTTACTTATGTATTATTTATTCGCGATGGGAATTAGGGTGTTACAATAGTGGTATCAGAGCAGGTCGGTCCATCCGGCCAAGTTGTTGAGTCAGTTGGTGTGACAGTTGAATACTGTCGATGTTGTTCGTCCCTTAGTACGTGATATATGTGTGAGACACTGTCAGTACTTTCTGGTTCTTCTAATCCTTTATCTGCAAGATGTAGAATGAGATAAGTGGGGGAGAAGTTGGTGCTTCTCCAAGTTGCTTGGACAGTGTTGTTCCTGATTCTGGAGGGAATGCGGAGGTAAGGTTTGTGTCGACTAAGGATTTTTGCCTTAGGTTGTTTTGTGCACAAGAAGTAAGAAATGCTATTATAGTTTGGTAAAGACGGTTTATGCCCCATCATGATTGTCGGCTGTCTATTGACAAATTGAGGAACTGATCACCCTTAATCTCTTGTTGATAGTAGACGGGAATTATGTTGGATGGAATAGACGTGTCTTTCCGGCGTTGATAGTGTGTTCAATGGATTGTTTGGAGTTAAGGAAATGATTACGGATTATTTGTTGAATCGATGAAGATTCTAATATCGAAAGATGAGACGGATTAGAGGTTTTTGTATGCTGGTCCAGTTGGGAAGTCATTGAGAGAGAATGATTGGGTACTATTAAGGGTTGCTTCTCAGAGAGTGGAGATTGAACTTAAATGGAAGAAGGTGAATAGTTGAGGTTTATATCTGCTAAGTAAGTAGAAAACTCTTAGTATATGGGACTAAGATATTTGTTTGGTCTGTGATGATAGTGTTCTGGAAATGGGCAGGAAGTCCCAGTGATGGATCGTCAGTTGTGCATGGTTTTCAGATGTGTTTTTGGGTGGAACCTTAGAGTGTTGTCTTAGAGAGCTCTAGTATTGGTAGTAACAAGAAGGATGAATAATTGAACGGAGTAACAAGCATGAGGTGTATTATGGTATTGAGACTACGAGAAGCCAAACTTAGAGTTCTGGTGAGGTTTGGAGTCCTTGGAGTTTTAGAGCATTAATGGAAATCTTGAGAAGACCCTTAGGTGTGGATGTAATATTTGAGAGTTCTTTTTGATTGGTGGTTGCTACATGTTGGGATTTATAGAATGTGGATTGGTAAGAGAAGAAATTGGGTATGGATTACTGATAGTCGAATAAGGTAACGATTGAGAATAAGTGTCCACTTTCATGAATAGATGACTGGAATGGTTTGGTTGAGTTTGAGTGAAATTACAATTGTTTGGAATGTTTGATAAGAGTGGTGAATTGTGTGAGTTGAGGCTTTGATCGTTTTAATGTGACTGGTTATGTTTGTTATCATCGAGATGGGCTGTTATTTACTCGGTTAAGCTTGTATGTGGGTAACCAGTTACCTAGTGCAAAGTTTTGCAAAAGCTTTAAGAATTTATATCTTTTGGAATTTGGTTGGGCATTACAACATACAGTGATGTTATTTGGTGTTAGTATTGCGTCTGTAATGTTTGTGGAGTATATGAATCGTATCTTCCATATTTAATTGGATAAGTTCGTGGTGGTTTTGATTGAGGATAGTCGTATCTGTTATAAACTCAGAGGAAGAACAGGTAGAATGGTTGAGATTCGAATTACAAGCATTGAAAAGAGACGAAGTTTTATGCTAAGTTATTCAAGTGAGAATTTTGGTTGAAAAGGTTAGTTTTCTTGGATATGTTATTTCAGATGAGAGTATGGTTATGGATCCATCGGAAGTAGATGTAGTTCTACGATGAGAGGCTCCGAAGTTGGTTAAGGAGATTAGAGATTTTTGGGCTTAGTTGGCTGTTACTACAGGCTATGGAAGACTTTGCTAAGTTCGTACTTCTGTTATCTCAGTCGACTTGCAAAGGGTGAGTCATTTGTTTTGGATGTTCGTTGTGAGTGAGTTTTGGTGAGCTGAAGTAGAAGTTGTCTACGACTCCAGTTTTGATTCTGTGTGATCCTAATAAACCGTTTGTGAGGTATTGAGATGCGTCTTTGATGAGTTTAGGAAGTGTGCGTGCAAGAGGGTAAAGTTGTGGCTTATGGTTTACAATGATTGAGGATTCATAAAAGGGTCTATACTATTCTGGATTTGGAATTGGTTGCGGTTGTATTGTGTTGGAATATTTGGAGGTATTATCTTTGTGGTTCTATGTTCGAAGTGTTTTGTAATCACAAGAATATTGAGTACTTGTTTGGTCTGAAGGGATAGAGTATGAGACAACGAGGATGGTTAGAATTCGTGACGAGTTATGAATTTGGCTTGGATTATCCTTCAGGAAAAGTTAAGGTTGTGCCTGAAAAGTTAAGTTGAAAGTTGTTACGCATGTCTGTTTGGATGGTTAGAGAATTAAAATTATTTGAGCAATTCCGAGACTTGTGTCTGGTGTATGAGATAACATAGGAGAGTGTGAGGTTGGGAATATTAAAAGTGAACAGTGATGTTTGGTGAATATGAGGAAGAGTTAGACTTTGGACGTGAGATTGGTAGACTTGATAATTTCGAGTAATCAGAGTGCGCAGCAGAAGCGTGATATGGCACATTTCGTATATGAGTGTGTGACTTGTAAGAGTTCATAGGTTGAACATTGGGAACATGTAGGAGTGATGAGACTATTGGACGTTTCAGAATGGAAGTGTTAGGTGGAAGGTTTAAATATTATTCATGGGCTACTATGTAGATGGATGTTTTGGTTATATGTTCGATTGGGGAATCGTAGCATTGTTGCGATATTGTTGTGTGACAAAGATATTGGTATTGTGGTTACGTAGAGGTTGTTGAAACGTTGTTGGGTCGTGGAACTTTATGTTCTTGTTTGTGTTGTTGCCTCGTTTCCATCGTGATGGTCCGAGTGCGAGTAGCTAATTCCTGTGTGTGTTCGCAGCTTGGGTATTCTTCGAGTCGTGAGTTAGTCGTCAAGTGCATTGTATGGGCTTTGCATCTTGTCGTTGTTGTTGTCGTCGTTGTCGTGTCGTTGTTGTAGTTGTTGTTAGCAAGGTGGTTTATGTAACACCCCAAATCCCATCGCGAATAAATAATACATAAATAAATTAGAGTAACTAAAAATTTATTTTCCCGACAGAATCAAGGATGACACATTTACAGAAAGAAAATACAATCCCTGCTCACAAAGTTTTGATATATAACACAAAATGGAAACACCTCAAAGGGAAACTTTTTCCATATAAAAGGAACGTCAGTTATGGAATAAAGCAGAAAGATCCATAACAGACTTGTTTTACAAAAATAAATTATTTTATAACCTCAAAATATACATACAAAGGTAATACAAAATAAATCCAACAAAGGTATACATATATAACATAATCGTTCCCCGACTCCCGTGCTACGTATCAGAGCAGACACCAAGACCGACGAAAGAACGGAGGGCTAATCTTCACAAAAGCCTCTAAGACTACAAATCTGCAATTGCCTCATAGAGCAATAAACCACAGCAGAAGGGTGAGAAATAACAACTAAATCAAGATTGCATAATAATATGCAAAACATATAAATTCACGTACACGGTTATTCTCACCACAAGCATCACATACAATACATATAGCATATATCAATTATACCAACATAATAACACATTCACACATAATGCACACCAAAGTTATGACATATGGAAACACATCACCACATCACATAGCATATGCCTATACATAAAACATATTATCCACAACCAATGCATTTATCACATATGCACATCAATTCACCAATCCAATCATAAATCTCAACACATACTCAATCAATTCATTCATGATTTATGTAAATGCACAGAGACCGACACAACGACTCTATGCAATGCACATGCGGTACCATCCATCCATCAATCTCATCACTAGTTCACTCAGGAACTATTGGAATCATCGCTTGTTACTTAGGATTACTCATGTAACACCCCGTCGGGCAAACGATGTTCCCCGTCGCTTTAGGTCCTCTTATTTTTTTAAGGCACACGACGTTTATGGATCGCTTTAGGTCCTCTTTGTATAAGGCACACGACCCGATCGCTTTAGGTCCTCTTTGTATAAGGCACACGATCGTCTATAATCATCGCTTTAGGTCCTCTTTTTTTTTTAAGGCACACGATGTTATAGCGGATTCCCTCTGGAACCATTTCGTCGCTCACACCCACTAGGGCACACGACATCACAAGACGCATAAATGAGTGGGGCTTATACAATAAATGAGGCCCAAAGTTTTGGTTAAAAAAGGGGGTTGGGTATTACACTCTATTAGAGGCCCAAAAGTTTTGAATGGGTCTTATAGCTCAAGGAGAGGCCCAGTTGGTTAATTTTAAACTGGCGAGCGTGCCGAGGTTTTTGAAAATACAGTGGGACTTATACAATAAGTGAGGCCCAAAATGTTTTGTATTTTACAAAAAAAGGGTTGGGTATTACACTCTAATAGAGGCCCAAGTGTAATTGTTTGATGAGGGTGAAAATCAAAGAAACCCTAATTTTAATCTTTAAATAATAAATATTTAAAGAAAATCAATGAAAAATACCAAATAGATTTAAATAAATCACTTGTGATTTTGGTTTAAGGTTTGAAAAATGAGGTATAAATCACAAGAGGTATTAAAACTCATTTGGTCTTGATTTTTCAAGATGGATGTTCATTTTAAAATGTTTAAAAACAAATAAAAATGAATTTATTCACAAAAATACTAATTATATTAAATACATAATATAAATCTAATTTTTGTATGGAATAAAATATTTCAACATTTTTATATTTTTTGCAAAAAGAATCAGTCAAAAATAATTAAAATTGAGTGAGTTATTAATTTTTCAAATCATTAACAAAATAATATGAAAAATAGGAAAATGGGAAAAAGTGATAAAAAAAAGGTCTGGGGTGAGGGGGATTCGAACCCCAGACCTTTCGTTTGCCAATACATACAAACCAGCTGATCAACCACTGGGGCGCAATGCTAATTCATTAATAACATGGCAAGTGAAAAATATATATCAAACTAGTTGGATTTTCTGAAAATGGTGCCATGGCCATCTTCTTCCTCTAGCTCATGCATGAAGCCCTCCATCTCTCTCATTTCTCAACCATTTGACATGATTCAAACACCAAACTCACGCGTTTTTTCACAAGGAAGAAGATGGCAATACCCAATTTCATTCATTTTTAGTGTATAGCAAATTATATCATTGTGGCCGTATGAACCCTAATTTTGCAAAAGCAATCGAGTAGCCATGATTAGCCATGATTATGAGTGCTATGATCAAATTTTTTGAGGGAAAACAATCAACATATGATGGCAAGCAATTGGCAAAAATATCATGCGAGGAAATATGCATGGATCATGGAGTTGGAGTTTTGAGGCTTACCTTGATGCAAGCTGAAATGGAACTCTGCACAAACCTTGTTCCAGTTGTGAATTAATGATCCCTATAGCTTCAATGGATGTTATGGAGTGTGTTGCAAGCTTTGGAACACTTTGAAACTCTTTGGATCAAGCTGGAGACCTCCACCTGCATAATTGAGGCATAATGGCTTGGTTGAAGGGTGATTTTGAGCCTGAGGTGTTACAGTCAGTGTTTAAGTGTTTGGACACCTCAAATACATCATATGTGATGTGTTTGAGCAATTGGAATTGATTGCTTAAGGCTGCAACTCAAAACCCGATAGTGGTTACTCAAAAACCAAGAAACTTGAGGTTTAAGGAAGAATGAGAGAAAGCAGTGCTGTAACTGGCTTTGGTGTGAGTTGAATGATCCATTGGAACCTCTATTTATAGGTGATCAACTTTTGTCTTGGATGAATAGTGAATGGCTGCTGGATCAGATCACATTTGCATGGATTGGCTTGGAGGATTTCTTCTCAAGCAAGGCAAACTAGCCATTCCCAAGAGCAGGGCTATGCCTTGACCAAAATCACATTCTTCAGATGTTTTTATTGTTGTTTAATCAGAGAACTTGACTGAGTAGAGTGGCTTTGTTGAAAATGCATTATTCCACATTAATGCCCCTTTGAATTCAAGGCAAAATGTGCCAAAGTGGATGAATTTCAAGTTGGAAGATTCCTTGGCTTTTTGACTCAGCCTTATCAGTTAGATCAGATGCATTGTGATTGGTTTGAGTATATGTGACATGCTGATCCTCAGTTTTTTTGGTTCAAAATCGTGTGTGGCAAGCAAACATGCAAACTGATTTTTCCAAAACAGCTTGCAGCAGCATGGCTTTGGGCATGGATTTCTTTTGGCTCAAGTTGAATCAATTCATGCTGTTAAGCTCTTTGAATTCTTGGCAACATTTGCAACAACATTGATGTTTATCTTTGGACTTGATTCAGCTTGCAACTATGTGAAAAGATCTCACAAGTTTTGGTGTTTCAACACAAAATCTGCCTTGCCCAGAATTTTTCTAAGTGTTGAAAAAGTTGTACTTTCATGTTTTTAGTGACTTTGATCACTCCATAACTCAAAATCCCCAATGAATTGGAATTAGGTCTAGTTGAAGTTTTTGTAGAGGGCAATGCGATCTACAAATCAAGCCTTGGATGGGAGAAAATGGCTTTGTGGTTTAGGAGTTATGACCCTCAAAAGTTGGTACCCTAGCCACTTTATTTTTAACGTAGAAAAATTTCTAAGTTTTTATGGTTACCCCTTTTACAAGTTATCCAACTTTTCTTGATTTTTCTTGATGAATGATGATTCAAATCATACATTAACATCATTTTAGGGTTAAAAATCTATTTTTGTGAAAAATCTCAAAAAGTCAAAGTTGACTTTTGTGCACAGTTGACTTTTTATCAGATGAATTCCAAACTGTGCAATTCTTCAGGAAATCATGTCCTTAACCTAAATCAAACTTGATGGACATGTTCCATGGGTGGTATAGAGTATATTGATGCATGTCATAGGGCTTGGGAGAATGTCCTGGTCAAAAGTCAAAGTTACAGTTGACTTTTTCCTTAAAACCCTAACTGTGGTGCAGATGAAATTGAAACTTGTTGCTCAAGCTTCTTGGATCAATCCATTGTTGCAAATGGATCAATGTAGTGTATTAGAGACCCTCAAATCCTCCTTTGAGGTCTTGGCTCATGATTTGCCCTAAAAGTCAACTTAGGGGTGAATTAGGTCAAGAAACCCTAATTCCTGATTTTTTATGAATGCATCCCCTGAGGCAAAATTGACTGGATAATTGGGTCCATGAGGTTCCATGGAGTATATTAGGTTATGTTTTGGATCATTGGCTTGTGCCCAGAGGAAAATTTCCATCTGGAGGCCCTGGTCGACCAAAACCCTAATTTGGTGACACTGTCGGTCTTGAGACTTGATCCACCTAGAAGGGAGAAACCTTGTGATTAATCCTTGAAGTGGGAGTCCTCTTGATCCATTGTGGATGTTTGAGAGGTTAGACAAGTTGAAGATCATGTCATTCCTTGATTGACCCTTTGTCTAAGCACTCAGAGAGGGCTTGAAACCCTAATTTTGATTGTAGTGGATGCTCACCCATCTTTGGGGAGACTAATGAGGTATGATGGCTCATCCATATTGTGATGAGGATTTCCACAATGATGGGAACCTTAGTGGTCAAAATTTGGGGTATGACAAATACCTCACAAACGGATTATTAGGATCACACATAATCAAAACTGAAACTGTAGACAACTTCCACTTCAGCTCACCAAAACTTACTCACAACGGGCATCCAAAACAAACGACTCACCCTTTGCAAGTCAACTGAGATACCAGAAGTACGAACTTAACAAAGCCTTCCATAACCTGCAATAACAACCAACTGAGCCCAAAAGTTTCTAATCTCCTTAACCAACTTCGGACCCTCTCATTGTAGAACTACATCTACTTCCGATGGATCCATAACAAGACTCTTATATGAAATAACATATCCAAGAAAACTAACCCTTTTCAACCAAAATTCTCACTCGAATAACTTAGCATAAAAATTCCTTCCTTTTTCAACACTTGCAATCCGATTCTCAAACTCTCTACTTGTTCTTCCTCTAAGTTTACAACAGATCTGAATATCCTCAATCAAAACCACTACGAACTTATCCAATTAAATACGAAAGATACGATTCATCTACTCCACAAACATTCCGGACACATTACTAACACCAAATAACATCACTGTGCATTGTAATGCCCAACCCAATTCCAAAATATATAAATTCTTAAAGCTTTTGCAAAACTTTCCACAGGGTAACTCCTTACTCACATACAAGCTTAACCGAGTAAATAATAGCCTAATCCGATGATAACAAACTTAACCAGTCACATTAAATAGATTAAAGCCTCAACTCACAAATTTCACCATTCTTATCAAACGTTCCAAACAATTGTAATTCCAATCAAACTCAACCAAACCATTCCAACTATCTATTTTTGAAAGTGGACACTTGTTCTCAATCGTTACCTTATTCAATTGTCAGTGATCCATGCACCATTTCTTCTCCTGACCGTCCAATTCCACAAATTCCAACCTGTATCAACAACCAACAAAAAGAACTCTCATACTGAATGTTACATCCACCCACAAGGGTTTCCTCACAATTTCCATTAATGCCTTAAAACTCCAAAGACTTCAAACTTCACCAAAACTCTAAATTCTGCTTCCCATAGTCTCAGTACCATTTTACATTCATGCTTATTATTCCGTTCAATCATCATTTCCTTGTATTACTATCAATACTGGAGCTCTCTAAGATGACACACTTGGTCTCACAAATCCCTTTTCCAGTAAATCTTCCAACCGCTCTTTCCATAACTTCCCAACTGAACCCTTTTCTTAAATCCAAACAATTCATTGCCCACACTATCACAGCCAAAAAGACACGTCTATTCCATCCATCATAATTCCCGTCTACTATCAACAAGAGATTAATGGTGATCAGTTTCTCAATTTGTCAATAGACAGCCGACAATCATGGTGGGGAATAAACCGTCTTTACCAAACTATAATAGCATTTCTTGCATCTCGTGCACACCACTACCTAAGGCACAATTCCTTATTCGACATAAACCTTACCTCCGCATTCCCTCCGGAACCGGAACCAACACTGTCCAAACAACACTTACAATCTTGCAATTCACAACACACTGAGCCAACGCTCCACACCTGAAGCAACTTGGAGAAGTACCAGCTTCTCCCCCACTTATCTCATTCTCAATCCTGAAAACAAAGGATTAGAAAACCAGAAAGTACTGACAGTGTTTCACACACATATCACGTACTAAGGAACAAACAACATCGACAGTATTCGACTGTCACACCAACAGACTCAACAACTTGGTCGGACGAACCGACCTGCTCTGATACCACTAATGTAACACCCCAAATCCCATCGCGAATAAATAATACATAAATAAATCAGAGTAACTAAAAATTTATTTTTTCGACAGAATCAAGGATGCCACATTTACAGAAAGAAAATACAATCCCTGCTCACAAAGTTTTGATACATAACACAAAATGGAAACACCTCAAAGGGAAACTTTTTCCATATAAAAGGAACGTCAGTTATGGAATAAACCGGAAAGATCCATAACAGACTTGTTTTACAAAAATAAATTATTTTATAACCTCAAAATATACATACAAATGTAATACAAAATAAATCCAACAAAGATATACATATATAACATAATCGTTCCCCGACTCCCGTGCTACGTATCAGAGCAGACACCAAGACCGACGAAAGAACGGAGAGCTAATCTTCACAAAAGCCTCTAAGACTATAAATCTGCAATTGCCTCATAGAGTAATAAACCACAGCAGAAGGATGAGAAATAAAAACTAAATCAAGATTGCATAATAATATGCAAAACATATAAATTCACGTACACGGTTATTCTCACCACAAGCATCACATACAATACATATAGCATATATCAATTATACCAACATAATAACACATTCACACATAATGCACACCAAAGTTATGACATATGGAAACACGTCACCACATCACATAGCATATGCCTATACATAAAACATATTATCCACAACCAATGCATTTATCACATATGCACATCAATTCACCAATCCAATCATAAATCTCAACACATACTCAATCAATTCATTCATGATTTATGTAAATGCACAGAGACCGACACAACGACTCTATGCAATGCACATGCGGTACCATCCATCCATCAATCTCATCACTAGTTCACTCAGGAACTATTGGAATCATCGCTTGTTACTTAGGATTACTCATGTAACACCCCGTCGGGCAAACGATGTTCCCCGTCGCTTTAGGTCCTCTTATTTTTTTAAGGCACACGACGTTTATGGATCGCTTTAGGTCCTCTTTGTATAAGGCACACGACCCGATCGCTTTAGGTCCTCTTTGTATAAGGCACACGATCGTCTATAATCATCGCTTTAGGTCCTCTTATTTTTTTAAGGCACACGATGTTATAGCGGATTCCCTCTGGAACCGTTTCATCGCTCACACCCACTAGGGCACACGACATCACAAGACGCATATCGTGATGCTTGACACACAAGAACTCATGACAATCAAATGCATCTTCACAATTCAACCATATGAATTATCTCATCATCATTATTCATGCATTGAAAACACTCCAAACAATGCATTTCATCATAACCCACAAACCACAACAATCATGCAATCACATTTACTTCCACAAGGGATTCACACCATAAAGGCTACCCACAACACATCATAACAACATACATTGGTATTCAATCCAACAATGTATTTTATCACACAACAACATCATTAATCATAAATGGAAATCAAACCCAAAACAACACATTTACTTGCCATAAGGTCACAAAACATCATCGCCAACACTCGTCATATGTATTCACATCATATAACAACACATCAGCTATACGATGCATATTAAAAGCATATCACATGATAACACATCAATCACACACAATTACGACGGTAAAAGCCGACAAAACGATATGTCTCCACATTCCTGACATAATTAAATTGACCACTAAACTTAAAACCATTTTAATAAGAAAGAACATGCCAAAAGCTTTTCAACGCATCAAACTGCACCTCAAACCGACTTACGGATCAAAAGTTATAAAGAAAACAATTTAGAAAAGCTGTCATGTTCGCAATGCGAAGCTCCTAGCGAGTCCTTCGCTTCCTCATTCGCAGTGCGAATGTCCCAACGAACCAAGTCAGAACTGAAAATAGCCTACAGTTTTGTAGTGCAATCTCCCAGCGAACCTTCGCAGTGCGAATCCCCCAGCGAACCGTGACAGAAAGAAAAACAACACAACGTTCGCAGTGCGAACCTCACGCGAACGTTCGCTTTCCCCCTTCGCTGGCCATTCGCAGTGCGAACCTGCGATACCAGAAAAACCCAGCAGCGCTAACATAGGTCATTTGGGTCCAAATTCATCATTGTCCCACCCCCAAACACTTCCAATTCATGCTATAACAACCAAAACATGATCCAAACCTAACAACAAGTATTCTACGCAGTTTATATCGAATTTCATCCGTGGAAACATCGATTTCTATCAATCGTTCCTAATTTCAACCGATAAGAAAAGTCGCGAAACAACCAAAACAATTACAACAAACAACACATATGCATACACAAGCAAGATATAATTGAAACTTCTCACCCTTACCCGATTAATCGCGCTCGAAACAGAGGTTTCCTCGATTTTCCTCTTTCTCCTCTTCTCTCTTTCTTTCTTCTCCTTTTCTTTCTCTTCTTTTCCTTTCCCTCTCTTTTCTCTCTACTTTCTATTTATATAAAATATCTAAACCCCTACAAGACTATTTTACCCCTCAGCTCAAATATCTCGCAAACGCTCTCAAAACGCGATAAAATATAAACAACAATGAAAAATAATATATTGTCAAATAAAAGTCAAGAATAAAATAATATAAAACAAAAATAATTAAATCGACTCAATTAAATAAATAAGACAAAACCGGGGCGTTACAGTTTGTCGGTTGTGTTATTCATGGTGTGCCTTTGGTTGGCATGTTGGTTGGGTAGTCGGATGCGAGAGTCGTATCCGGAGTTGTTCATATCGGTTATATTTTCGAGGACAAAAATTTCTAAGTGGGGGAGAGTTGTAACACCCCGATTTGTTTAAATTGTATTTATTTATTTCATTTATGTGAATTTTGTGAAATGTGTGAATTTATTGTATTTTACCTGCTAATTGAGTTAATTGACTAATTTCCCTGATAGGTAAAATATTTGCAATAATTTATAATTTCTTTTCAACTTTTATTTCCCGAAATATATTTCATCGCTGTTTATGTTTTATCGCGTTTTGAGAGCGTTTGCGAGATATTTGAGCTGAGGGGTATTTTGGTCTTTTGGCTTGGGTATTTTTCATAAAATAGAAATAGAGAGAAAATAGAGAGAAAGGAAAAGAAAAAGAAAGAAAAAGAGAAGAAGGAAAGGAGAAAGAAAAGAAGAAAAGAGGGAAAAACTTGGAGAGGAGGAAATTGATTCAACCGACTTTTAAAAAACACGATTAATCGGGTAAGGGTGCGAAACTCGATTATCTTATACTTGTGTATGATTATGTATGTATGTATTTGGTTGTTTTTGGATTGAAATTGAATGTAGAACAAAAACCATAATATGTTGAAATTGTTGGAAATTGATTCAAAATGTGTCTGAAATCATGTTTTAATGTCCATAATTGCTGAGACATGTTAGATAGGTGTTGTTGTGCAATCTATTGGTAATTTTCAGGTGATTAGAGGAGATTTGGGGTGGTTTTTGGTTGATCCCGTAGCAGAAAAATTATGCAGGAAAAATTATGGGTTGTCGCTGCCGTTACGCGTATCAGGCATGTTCATACGCGTATTGGGTTGGGCAATACGCGTATGGGAGGTGCAAAGTGAGGCAATACGCGTAATGAATTCCATTTTTCTTGGCCATCTGCTGAACGCGTAATGGTACGCGTATGAGGCTGGGCAATACGCGTATGGCTCAGGGCAATACGCGTATGGCCAGCGAGTGTGCAGAATTGTGCCATTTTGTGATTCCTTTTCGTTTTAATTCCGTAACTTGTGTTCCGATTATCCGTTTTGAACATTCTTAGTATCGTTGGAAAGCTAATAAAATGTTCTTTCTTATTAAAATGGTTTTGAGATTGTTGGCCGATTTAATTATGTCGAGAATTTGGAATAGTGTTGTTTTGTCGACTTTTACCGTTGTAATTGTGTGTAATTGATGTGTATCATGCAATGTGCTGTTGATATGGATATCGTATGACTTGTGTGTTGTTGTGTGATGAAAATGTATGTGATGAAATGTTATGATGATGGTTTGTGGCCTATGGGCAAGAAATGCAATGTGTTGTGTTTGATTATATATGCATGGTTTTGGATGTGTATATGTGTGCATTTGAATGCCATGAGTCATTGCATGCCAATCATCATGATATGCATTCTTGTGTTGTCGTGTGCCCTAGTGGGTGTGAGCGAAGAAATAATTCCAGAGGGAATCCTCTATAACATCGTGAGCCTTATACCAAGAGGACCGAAAGCGATGATTATAGATGATCGTGAGCCTTATACAAAGAGGACCGAAAGCGATCGGATCGTGAGCCTTATACAAAGAGGATTGAAAGCGATCCATAAACGTCGTGAGCCTTATACCAAGAGGACCGAAAGCGACGGGGAACATCGTTTACCTGACGGGGAGTTACACTATGTAACAAGCGATGATTCCAATAGTTCCTGAGTGAACTAGTGATGAGATTGATGGACGGATGGTACCGCATATGTATTGCATAGAGTCGTTGTGTCGGTCTCTGTGCATTTGCATAAATCATGATTGGATTGATTATGTGTGGAAAATCATGATTGGATTGATTATGTGTGGAAAATCATGAATGGATTGATTATGCGTGGAAAACCATGAATCGAGTGAATATGTGTTGAGATTTATGTTTGAATTGGTGAATTGATGTGCATATGTGATAAATGCATTGGTTGTGGATAATATGTTTTATGCATAGATATATGCTATGTGATGTGGTGGTGTGTTTCCATATGCTATAACCTTGGTATGTCTTATGTGTGAATATGCGATTGAGTGGGAATAATTGATATATGCTAGGTGTATTAGTATATGATGCTTGTGGTGAGAATGTTTTATGTGTGTATTTTTGTGTTATTATATAATTGTATGCAATTATATTATGATTTTGTTTCTCACCCTTCTGCTGTGGTTTGTTGCTCTATGAGGCAATTGCAGATTAGTAGTCTTGGAGGCTTTTGTGAAGATTAGTTCTCCATCCGTTTATCGGTCTGTCTGCTCTGATACGTAACAAGGAAGTCGGGGAACGCTATTGTTGTATATACAATTGTTGGATTTATTTTGTATACCTTTGTATGAATATGTTGATGTTATAAAACAATTTATTTTGTAAAACAAGGCAGTTATGGATCTTTCCGCTTTACTCCATAATTGACCTTTCCTTTTATATGGAAAAAGTTTCCCTTTGAGGTTATTCTATTTTGTGTTATGTATCAAAAACTTATGAGCAGGATTGTGTTTTCTTTCTTTAAAATTGGGGCATCCTTGTTTCTGTCAGAAAAATAAATTTTTACTTACTCTGATTTACTTATGTATTATTTATTCGCGATGGGAATTGGGGTGTTACAAAAACTGATCACAAATACGGTTGAAAAGACGTTTGAAGATTCACCAGCATGACATGACGTCATAAGCATGGTGGAAAGAAACTGAATAGTTTCTAGATCGTGGGTTGGTCAGTTATGTTTTTTCATAGTCGAATGAGCAGGCGTCGAAAATTGTTTTATCAAAAAAATGACCTTCCTACCAACACTGACGAAAGGACATTTTTGGGGGGCAATTTGTTAGCTCCTAATTTCGACGCTACATGATTTCAAATAGATTTGGCTTTTAAAGAAGCTATTCTTTAAAATATAAGCTAAAGGAGAAGAAGGCTTCGACCAAGATGTATTCGACCATATTTGTTGAAAGCCCGAGTCGAAGAGAATGATTTTAAGACTTCAAACATTTCCAAGTCCAAGGCATCAATTCGACAGGGTAAAATGGCTATGGATAATGCGCTGCAGTTACAGCTGGATAGTGGAGGTAAGTTCTACTATTTGAATTTGGAAAGAGGACAAGTGGCGAATATCCAGAAGTTGAAGACATGCAAAGTGCCAAGTGGCGTGTTCTAGGAGTAAACCGTCAAATGGTGGTTACTTTAGAGTATTATAAATAGGTTAGTTCTAGAGTTAGAATAGGTGTGAAAAAATCGTGTTGTACAAGTAACTCTGAAATCACTCAAAGTATCCAGCGTATAGAGAAAAGAGTGAGGCGAGAATGTACGTGATTGTAATCACCATTATCTTTCATTGCAATGCAATTTTCTTTGAAGTTTCTATCTTAGACCCTTTACTTTGAAATCCTTTAATTCAGTCTTTTACTTCTAAGCATTCTACGTTATAAAGTTTTTACTTTGCAGTTTTACATTAAAAAGCCTTTACCTTCAAGCATTTACATTTCTGCAGTTTAAGATCTTTATGCACTTTTTTCCAACATTTAACTCCAATTTTTATCAAACCTTTACATTCAGTTTTTTTCCTTTGATGTGTTGTTCGACTTAAACATTTCTTTGATTTCTATCACTTTCATTTACATTTCAAAACACGTTCTTTTATTTATATGCACTGTCGAAATGTATACTTTGCCTAATTGTGATATATTCTAAATACACTCATAGCACATGTCCTAGGATCAATCTGATCGATCCTGTAAGTTACTAGAACTTTGTTGTTTTAGAAGATCAGCGATTGTTTACTAATTTTCAAGGTAAATAGCGTGGTGTCTAAAAAATATGAATGATCTAATAAGAAATTCTCTATTCTAATAACCTTTAAAAAAATCTAATTTTATATAATCAGCGAGTAAACGTGACTACACGTGACTGATTTTAATGGTTGTAAATAAAAAAAAATACTTATAATTCTCTAAATACAACTCAGTTCTCACCTTTTTGACATAGCTAATCTATAATATAAGAAATTCATGTGTTGTGGTTAACACTAATTTAACCTTTGATCTAATGTTGACAACTCATCAAATTAGGGGCAAATTGAGTCCAATTCCAACAATTTCCAACCAAATCTGCATTTAATTCAATACTAACTGTCTAATTTGCACTGCACATATTATAATTGATCCAAAAGTAGCTGTACAGTGTTAATTCAGTTCCCCAACCCAACTTTCTTTTATAACTTTTGCGGTCTCTTTCTGCACATCACCGTTTTTAGCTTTTGGCTAGATTTGAAAAGTCACACTACTACATCTGCATATTCTCAATTAATTTTTATTTAAAGAAATAATATCAAATTTGTTTAATTTCAATGTTATTGATTGTGATTATGTAAATTTGTTAGGTAGCAATGTGACATAATAATATGACAATCCTTTATTGATTTAAGATTTTTAATGCTATTAATATTTTTGATGAATGCCTATCAACTATACAAACAAATTTTGATCAAATAAGAATTTATCGTTTTTTAATAATACCAAATTAAAACAATTATAATGGTAAACGGTCAAAATATTGAATAGTACCAAAAACAAGTTTACTATTAATTTCAATATATCTGCAAATAATGCCAAAAAAAATTATTTATATACGAAAAAATATAGTGATTCAAATAATTTTATATTAGGAAAAAAATTGTAGTTATTAAATTTTGATTCAAATTTTTTTATATACGAAAAAAATACTATCGTTATAAACGGACACAACTTTAATTTTGATTCAAATATTTTTATATATGAAAAAAATACTATTGTTATATATGGGCACAATTTTAATTTTGATTCAAATTTTTTTATATATGAAAAATACTATTGTTATAAATAGTCACAACTTTAATTTTGATTCAAATTTTTTTATATACGAAAAAATATACTATTGTTATAAATGGGGACAACTTAAATTTTGATTCAAATTTTTTAAATACGAAAAAAATACTAATATTATAAACGGACACACCTTTTATTTTGATTCAATTTTTTTAATATACGAAAAAAATTATTATTGTTATAAACGGGCACAACTTTAATCTTGATTCAAATTATTTTAAATA
The DNA here is from genome assembly GCA_022829125.1 of Lathyrus tuberosus. NCBI lineage: Eukaryota > Viridiplantae > Streptophyta > Magnoliopsida > Fabales > Fabaceae > Lathyrus > Lathyrus tuberosus. The sequence continues at coordinate 13,010,154 of JALAZF010000120.1, read as the reverse complement.
CGAAACAAATACTATTGTTATAAACGGACACAACTTTAATTTTGATTCAAATTTTTTTATATACAAAAAAATACTATTGTTATAAATGGGCGCAACTTTAATTTTGATTCAAATTTTTTTATATAAGAAAGAATACTATTGTTATAAACGGACACAACTTTAATTTTTATTCAAATTTTTTTATATACGAAAAAAAAACTATTTTATAAATGAGCACAATTTTAATTTTGATTCAAATTTTTTTTATATACGAAAAGTACTATTGTTATAAACAGTCACAACTTTAATTTTGAATCAAATTTTTTTATATACGAAAAAATATACTATTGTTATAAACGGGGACAACTTAAATTTTGATTCAAATTTTTTATATACGAAAATAATACTATTATTATAAACGGGCACACCTTTAATTTTGATTCAATTTTTTTAATATACTAACAAATTATTATTGTTATAAACGGGCACAACTTTAATTTTGATTCAAATTATTTTATATACGAAACAAATACTATTGTTATAAACGGACACAACTTTAATTTTGATTCAAATTTTTTTATATACTGAAAAAAATACTATTGTTATAAACGGACACAACTTTAATTTTGATTCAAATATTTCTATATAAGAAAGAATACTATTGTTATAAACGGGCACAACTTTAATTTTGATTCAAATTTTTGTATATACGGAAAAATATATTATTGTTATAAACAGACACAGTTTTAATCTTGATTCAAATTATTTTATATACGAAACAAATATTATTGTTATAAACGGAAACAACTTTAATTTTGATTCAAATTTTTTTATATACGAAAAAATACTATTGTTATAAACGGACACAATTTTAATTTTGATTCAAATTTTTTTATATAAGAAAAAATATTATTGTTATGCACGGGCACAACTTTAATTTTGATTCAAATTTTTTTATATACGAAAAAAATACTATTGTTATAAACGGACACAACTTTAATTTTGATTCAAATATTTTTATATACAAAAAAATACTATTGTTATAAATGGGGGCAACTTTAATCTAGATTCAAAATATTTTATTTATGAAACAAATACTATTGTTATAAACGGGTAGAACTTTACATTTCATTCAAATTTTTTTATATACGAAAAAAACTTTATTGTTCATTCAATTTTTTGTATAAATTGTGTCAAAACAAAACTATTATTTATATACGGGAAAAAAATTCATTGTTGATTAAAATATTTTTATATACAGAAATAAGTACTGTTGTTATAAACGGGAACAATTTTACTATTGGTTCAAATATTGAATAATACAAATTTATCAACAATTTCTTATTCTTACCAATACAAAATTTTTATTTCAATCATATTTATTTTTATAATTTTACCAATTTTTTCAATTTGATTAACAATTATGTGTTCATAACATAAAATCTTCGAACAGACATGCCCGTGTGAACGCACGGGTTAGTTATTAGTTTGAGCTTCAAAGTAATTACAAATTCCAACAAAGCCCATTACTAAATAACCCATCTAATTCCTAACCTCCTCGTCAACTCGTCGTTCCATACAATCCTTAGCCGCGTGGACACCACTACAAACGAAGGATTTGTGCTTGCCGTTAGGGCTCAACCAAGAACGACTCCTTATTTTCCATCATTATGGCTCCATGGTAGCAGCATCCGAATCTTCCATAGTTTCAATTTCAAGCCCGCAGAGCTCCTCTCTTTGCAATGTGGAGTCCACACACAATAATCACTCGCGGCCACGCCGTCAAGCTTTTCACATTTGTTTTCCATTAGCTTTTTTAGGGGTAAATGACGACGACAAGGCACCGTTTCGGGGAGTAAAAGAGAATCTGAAACGACACCGTTGTGGAAAGTTTCGTCGAAGAGGGAATAAGTGGGTTTAATTTGCATTCATGTTTTTTAGTTTGTATTTTTTATTTAAATTGAAAAAATGTTTTTGACTTGGTCTATAAGCGTAATAAGTTCCTATTTCGTGGTATAGCCAATTATTTTTTAGTGTTCCTATTCTTTCTCGATAACCCATCATTTTACTAGCAATTATTTTGTATTTGTTGGAGTCATTGATCGAAATTATTTTTTATTAATGTTATTGTTATTTTTTCTAAAATATGAAAAGGGTTAGCGAATTAATAAGTTTTTTCTTCTAAAATAATTTGTTGAGAATGCTCATTTTCATGTGCACCATTATTTTTTTACAAATCTCCTTCTCTCATTATTACTATTTTTTTTCTTGACAAAATTTAGTTTAATCAATTTCATTAATAATGACATTGGCGATACAATTCGACATTAACTTTAAAACCGAAGAACTAATGGTATATAGTTGTCATTGGAACCTTTTCAAGTTTTTAAGAAGTCTTGTGTAGATTAGTTATAGATTAACCATGAAAAAACTAATATAAAGTCTATCTAACTACCATTTAACTGTTATAAATACTTTATGAGACTCTGTTCAGTCACAGATTAACTGTAATAAATTTAAGATCTTGTGCGGTATCTCGCCTTGCACACCTTCAAAGACATACATAATTGACCTAGGCATTATAATTGTTTGTTATATTCAATAGGTGAGCGTGAACGATAGTTTAACAAATAAGAATTACATTCTTTAATGATAAAACCAAAATAAAATAATTATGTACCATTTTATTTAAATTTTCAACTCCATCTTTGTATCTAGTTAGAAAATTACATTGTTGTGTCCCATTTATGCTATTTATTGACTTTTAAAAGACTAAAAGCTTCACATTTCTTAACCGTTAATATGGCAGTTGTTGATAATAAATTATATTGAATTCTTAGTTACTGCGTTTATTAGTTTAAGTTGTTATTATTATTCAAGTAATTTGTGACTAAATTAAATATGTTGGTCTCTTTCCAAATTTTTGATGCCTTAAGTCTTAGTTAGTGTCGCCTTGTTCTTGGGTCGGTTGTGTCGGGATGGTCAAGGCCCAAAGGAGAAAGTCCAATTATGAGACTCAATTTATAGTATCCATTCAGTGGATAAAGAAATAGGTGGAACCTCATTAAAAGTCGGACACTTGATCCCAACTACTAGTGCATTGTTTGTCGTTGGATCTGATCGTACAACTCAATGCATCTCACGTCAAGTTAGACGGAAGCAATTTTAAGTATCTATCATATATAAGCCTAACGTCGTGCCATTTAAGATATTATCTCACTTTCAAGCTACATCTCTTTGACTTCATTGACTTGGGTGTTGGAGTGCTAACATTATAGGTCATCACTGCCATGCCGCGCCAGAAACTCTTTTTGTCGCAATGGAATAGCTCATTCCTTTGGCATTACATATTTTTCATTCCATCTCAAAATAATGATATCCGTCTGTGGGAACGACTATTTATTCCCTCAAATTCCTGTGAAAACTGCCATCTCTTCAACGCTCATATGCTTTAATCGATCTTCTTTCTTCTTTAGTGTTTAGTCAATCTTACATAAATAATGGAAACCTCCAAGTCCACTCGACTATCTGCTCAATGTAACATTATCATCGCTGCTACGGCGGTTAACTTTCATAATCCCTTGAGAGAATCTTCACCTCATCCAACAATAAAAATTGATCTAAGTCTTATTAACTTCTCCTTATGTTCCAACTCCACATAGTTCAACTCCTTTAACTATCTACTGGAGCACATTCTAGGTCCTTCCAACTTTTCAATCTTCTTAATAATTCTCACAAGGTCAAACCTCTAAACAACTTCCATTGCAACCACTGATCCCTGGACAGGAGATGCTCCAAAGCCTCAAGCAACTCCAAGCCAACCTAGACATGCAAGGAGTGAACAGACTGTTTAACAATATCTACAACTTAGTAAAGAAACATAACTCACATTTCTTTTTCGAAAGACTCTTCATGACTGAATAAAATCTGCAATGTGCTTTTCCTATAAAACCATTCCCTGTCGTGGAGCCATGCCACAATCGATCCTCGTTGATGACACCTCTCCAAATCAATCAACTCCCAGGTTGCCAAATAGTCTCTAGTATCGAGAATGTTGATTTCCTCTATATGATTTTGGGGGGAGAGGCGGTAGTAATACTCACTCGAGATCATGTCATCCTCACTAATTTCCATTTTTCCTTTTTCGGAGGGAAGACAACCATGACGATGAGAGATAAGTTCCTGATTGAAGAAGTGATCGGTGAAGTGTAAATAACTCCTTATAACCCTCAAATAAGCCATCATGACATGGTTATAGACCCTACCTTACGGTCACATAAACTCCTAAAAAGAACTTTACAACTCTTTTACCGTATAATTCACCGCCCAAAAATGGAAACCCATGACAATAGTTGTCCTCAGCGAAATTCAAAAAGAGAAAAAGGAAACCCTACGGGAATACATATAGTGGTTCACTGTGGTGGTCGTAGATGTATGAGGAAGGAATGAATGGCTGAAATGTTGGATATTAAAGAAAGAACTAAGGGCACACTGTATGTTTTGTGAAAAGTTAGAACTATAAGGGGTTAGGATTTTAAATGACCTCCTGAATAAGGCCTATCCCTACACTCACTATGGAAGTTTATAACTTTGAGCATTTGTAGCCACCTTGTAGTATTAGGAATATCCTTTTGCTAGACACTTTGAGCCTAAGCCTTTCTTTCGGTGACTTAGCATATAACTCTTAGCCGTATGACTTGAAAGATCCTTTCTTTCCACCATCTCTTTGGAGTTAGGTAGAATTTCAGTTCTTAAGGATGTATGAAAAAGATTAAGTTAAGGGTTGCTATTGGAAGTGAGCAAAGTTTTAAGTTTGGGGTTGGGTATTAGAGGTAATTGGTCACAAAAATTCAAATCTTTTGTATAAGAAGTGAAAAAAGAAGCTTCTTAAAAAAAAATATAATAAAAGAGTAAAAGCAGAAAGAATGACCAAATCTCTAGTTCTGTTAAGAAGGAACAAAGGGGTATGAGAATAGAAGGAAAACTAGGTACCTAACTCTGAGGTTTAAACCTACTTTCCTAAAAACATCCCACCCGAACATAATCCAAGTTACAAACTGCAAAGACCTCGAATGTGTGTGTTATGATCTCTATGATGAACTCTATCAGAACATGATCAATGTATAATTTATTTTACATGTTGATTGAATGATAACCCTATCCATTGAGCGAGTAAAGTGAGCTGAGAGACATGTTGAGTACTAGTCAATATTTGAGGACGTTTTCCAAATTTGCTAGATCGAAGTTGGAAGCTGGAACAATGGTTAGGTAACGGAAACAATATATGGTGATGTTTAATTGTTATTGTTAGTTCTTGGATTGGCTAGAATTTTGGTAAAACAAAGTTTGTTCAATGTTGATGTCAAGGTGGTGATGTTGCAACATTGAGTCTTAACACTGGGTTGTGTTAAGTAGTGAAGCTGTTCAATGTTTGATGTCACATGGGTGATGTTACAACATTGAGTCTTAACACTGGGCTGTGTTAAGTGTGAAGTTGGATGTCTGATGTCACAGGCGATGTTGTAACATTAGATCTGTAGAATTAATAACATCAGGTCTTGTGATGTTGTTAGGGTTTGTGTGTTAGCTGGAATTGTGGAGAGCAGTTGTCTCATTGGATGCGAATATCTTGGGATAGATATTTTCTGTTGCATAAGAGATTTGATGTAGATTTGTAGGAGATTTAAAAGGTTGAAGATTTGAAAAGATTTTAGGAGAAAATCTGTTTTGAATATTCAGTTTTAAATAACAAATCAGGTCAGATATTGTAGCAGGTCCAAGTCCAATTCAAAGAGCTATATAAAGCGCATCAGTACTGAAGGAAAAGCAACGAAGAAAGAGAGCTAAAGAGTGAGTGTCGTTTATGTCTTCGTGTATGTTTTGTAAACCATTCGAGTGTGAATTGGTATTGTTGATTTTAGTTGTTCTTGATCAAAGCTGTGAAGCAGAATCAAGTAGTGCTGTTCAATGTGTGTGATCTTTGAATTATGTCACTGAAGTGTTTTAGGGATTGAGTAGTGTTCTCATATCTAAGTGGTCTCTTAGGTAGGAAGTCACTAGTAGGAATTAAGTTTAGGAGATTGTCAACTGGGTTTTTGAGTCTGTAAATAAATTCTACAAGTAGTGAATTTCATCCCTGGCTTGGTAGCCCCCAGACGTAGGTAGTTAGACCGAACTGGGTGAACAATTCATTGTGTTGATTTATTTCTGTTATTGCATTGTCCATTGCAGAGTGTGTTGTTGTGACATCGCACTTAGCATCACACGTCTGATACCAGAATTTCAATTGGTATCAGAGCAGGCATCCTGTCTGTCTCTGGGTGAGATCTAGGGAAGTTACTTTCTGGTGTAAAGATGGACAAAGAAGTTGGAGGATTTGTCAACAGACCCCCTATTTTGGATGGATCCAATTATGACTATTGGAAGCCAAGGATGACTACTTTCTTAAAATCCTTGGACGGCAGGGCTTGGAAGGCCATTATTAAAGAATGGAAAGCACCTGTTGTGTTTGAAAAAGATGATGCTGGCAAAGATAAAGAGGGCACCTCAAAGCCGAAGCCTGAAGAAGAATGGACCAAGGAAGAAGATGAGCTTGCCCTTGGTAACTCCAAAGCTCTGAATGCAATCTTCAATGGAGTGGATAAGAATATATTCAGGTTGATCAATACCTGTGAAGTTGCTAAGGAAGCGTGGGATATTTTGAAGGCTACTCATGAAGGTACATCTAGAGTTAAGATGTCAAGACTTCAAATTCTAACATCAAAGTTTGAAAGTCTGAAGATGAAGGAAGATGAGACTATCCATGACTTCCACATGAGTATTCTTGAGCTATCCAATGCATCTAGTGCTCTTGGAGAGAAAATGTCAGAAGAAAAGCTTGTAAGGAAGATTCTTAGGTCACTTCCTAAGAGGTACAAGATGAAGGTGACTGCCATTGAAGAAGCACAAGACATCAGCCAGATGAGGGTTGATGAGCTCATTGGATCTCTTCAAACATTTGAGCTTGGGTTAAATAAAGAAGAACCTGAAAAGAAGCCAAAAAGTATAGCCTTGACTTCAAATGCTCAAGAAGAGAAAAGGAAGAGTACTGAATCCCAGGAGGATTTATCTCAGGCCATAGCTATGTTGGGAAGGCAGTTCAACAAGGTGTTCAAGAGGATGAACAATAACTACAAGCCTAATGTCAAGAACATCTCTTCTGACATCAACAAGTCAAAAGAGAAGGATGAAGAGAAGACTGCCTAAGATAAAGGAGTTCAGTGCTTTGAATGTGAAGGTTATGGACATGTCAAGAAAGAATGTCCCACATTCTTGAAGAAGCAGAAGAAGGGCATGACAGTTTCCTGGTCTGAATCTGATAGTGAAAGTGAAGGTGAGTCAGCAAAGCATGTTAGAGCCTTAACAGGAACTGTTGTTTCTGATGATGATAGTGATGGAGAAATAACTTATGAGGAGTTAGCATCTACTTATCAAGAGTTGTGTTTAAAAAGTGCTGAGATTTGTCAATAAAACAAGTGTCACAAGCAACAGATTGCTCAGCTTGAGAATGTAAAAGCTGATATGGAAAATGAAGTTGTACTAGTTAAATCTCAACTTGATCAGGTGACAAGATCTGTTAGGATGATGAACAGTGGTACAACCACTCTTGATAAGATTCTTCAGTCAGAGAAAGTTGCTGGAGATAAATCAGGTATAGGATATGTGGTTGAGGAAAAGAGTTCTACAAAAGCAAGCACTTCTGGAACAAAGAAGGAGGTGTCCCAACCAATGTCTCAGCATCAAACAAAGAGACATGATTCTACACCTAAGAAGGTTACTCATCCACAGCCTCAGAATGTTGAGAAGAAGAATGCTCATCATCAAAAGAAGGTGCAGTCTCAGGGAGCTAGTCAGTATATGCCACCTCAATATCACAAGAGCATGAAGGCTGCTAGGTTCAATCAGAACATGGTTCATCAACATCAGGGGAACATGTATGAATATGGATACAACAATGTTGTGCCTCATTACTATGGAAGAAGGAAGCCTCATCACCATAGGAGACAGTTCAAAAGACAGTATCCTTACCATAGAAGACAGTCAAACTATGGTAGTAGAAGACAACAGCCTTATCGTAGAAGAAGAAATCAACACTATGGATGGCAGCACCAGCAACATCATCATCATGGTGGCAGAAGGTTTAACCACTTTAAAGATGACAGAGTTAGATGCTTCCACTGTGGCAGATTTGGACATATGCAGTTCTCTTGCTTCAAGCTTCATGGTTATCCAAATTCTGCTCCTCAACTCAGACAGAAGGAGGTCAGGCCCAAAGTAGTAAAACAATGGGTTCCTAAAGCTCAGGTCACATGTCTATTGGCTCACACATCAGATGGACATTTTACTATGGATGCATGGTACTTTGACAGTGGATGTTCAAAGCACATGACTGGATCCAAGAAGTATTTGGTAGAGTTCAATCCTTTCCATGCAAATGATGTTATTTTTGGCAATGGTGAAAAAGGAGTAGTAAAAGGAGTTGGAAGAGTGAAGAATCATGATGGTCTTACTCTTGATAATGTGCTCCTTGTTCAAGGGTTGAGTGCTAATTTAATTAGCATAAGTCAACTTTGTGATGAAGGTTACAAGGTAAGCTACACCAAAGATGAATGTGTGGTAGCTGATGAGCAGAATGAGGTAGTGATGAAGGGAGTAAGATCCAAAGATAATCGCTATCAGTGGATACCTCAAGTGGATAACTTATCTAGTGATGTTAAGGTTGATGCTGTAACATCAGATGGTGACATCAAGTGTGAAAGTATGGTGAAAAGTCAATCTGGGTTAATGACTTATGGTGCTGTTACTCCTAAGTTGGATGATGTGTTAAAAGCCAACTTAAGTAGTCAGTTATGTGAGCAAGATGAAGGAGTTAACAATGCTGATGGAAGGATCAAAAGCAGTGACCTTAAGAAGTGTTGGGAGCTGAATACTTGCAAGGCCAAGAAATATGACAACCTGACTAATGACTCTTATAGTTCAGAAGAAAAATTTCACAGGTTGACAATCCTTAGGTTGGAAGATGTAGATGTTATAGTTGATGTTAAAACATCTCAAGTCAAGAAAGGTACTTCTAGCCTTAAAATAAAGAAGAGTGATGATGAACTAATTACAAAAGTGGTTCCTGGGGTTGCTAAACGACTGAAATCAAGGAAGAGGAAAGCTATTGAGTCACCTCCAAAGATGAGAACTGATAAGCAGAAGATCTATGTGGATGGTACTACAAAATCCAGGAGTAAAGTGTTCATCTCTTCCAGAAATAGGAAGATCAGAGATAAGTCTGATGATATTGTCCAGGATATCTCTCAAATGAAGGAAGCCGTTGTTGTTAGAACTTCTGAGAAAATTCAAAAGGCCATACTGGATAACATTCATGTGCTTTTCATAAAATGGTGGAAGTATGTTCTGGAAAAAGAATTTGGTATAGATACTCTGGATATGATTGAGTTTGCTAGGATATGGTTCAGAGAGGGTGTGGGAACTTATGGTATTCAGGTGTGTATGAATAAGTTGCTCTGACTGTGTTTTATTGGGAGCTTCTTGAAGGACTTCTTTGTGCAATGAGTCCTTTGAATGGTGATGAGAAGCTGATGTCCCAAAAGATGTTATAACATCATGTTTACTGGTGGTTATATCTGGAAGATGATTAAGATTGGACATGTGGAGTTGGATGCTCTAGCATTTTTGGTCAGAAGAGGTGGAGATTATGGTCATGTGTTTAGTAGCTTGTTCTGGCAAAGCATGACTACTGTCTTTGAAGACTTCACCAGTTTCAACAACTACTAGTGGATGTAAGGATGAAGGAATTGCGATCTCTTGAAGAGACTGGATCTCAGTAAAGCTTATAAGTAAACTGAGAATTTGTGGAGTTTGTGACACAGTGTTGAGTTTGGATTATTTTGCTGATAGTAAATCCAGTAGTGGAGCATATGTAATACCCTGGTGACAAGAGTGTCAAGAGTATCCTTGGTGAAGGATGTCTTTGTTCTGGATCTGAAGCTTAGTGCTTACATTATATCTAAGGAGCATCTACATAGTCATACGGGAGAATGATGAAGTAGAAGGTTTGCCTTGGATGGTGAAGATGAATTGTATGATAGCCTTTGGAGAAAGGGACAGTGGTACCAAAATGCATGTACTCAGAAAATGTGCTCAAATGTTCATCTCCATCTAGAGCATTTGTTAATCATGACAGGGGGAGTACTTGTCTATGGATTTTGCAGCAAAGGTGCATTTATCAAGCTTGTGAAGATTGGTTGCCTCTTATGAGGATATAATAGCATGTTATGACATTAGGCTGTTGATTGGTGTTTTGGTGTGGCCTTGAATGATTTTAGTCATATGAAGCAAATTGTTTAAATCTTGTGCGCACATGCTTCTGAGGAGATGTCTGAAGACAAGATTGAATCATGGCCTTGAATAGATTGTACACTTGTCTTGGTGTGTGTTATTCTTAGAGTTCAGTGGAAGGCATTGTGTGTGTGCTTCAGATCTTGTGGATGATTGTGACTATGACTAATGGTAGAGGAGCTGACAGAAGATGTACATGTTGAGGTTTGTCCAATTGTGGCTAAAAAGGGGGAGAAATAGCCAAGTGAGCCAAGAGTATCAAAGAGTACAAATGTCAAATGCTGTCAAATGCTGCTAAAGTGATGTGATGCAGAAGTGCAGAAATTCAGGGGGAGTAATTGCTGATCTGCTGAACAACTATTATGCTGGTTCTGGTTTTGAGGGGGAGCACCATTTTGGTTGTTGCCAAGTGCTGTTGAAGATGGTGATGTAGCAGAGTTTTGTGTGAAGTGAAGTCTTTATTTTTTGAAGATGTTGTTGCTTGAAGTTTCAAAATTATTCAAGTTTTTTCCGCTGCTGAAGTCTCTGAAGGTGCAGAGATTGTTTTAGCCAAAATTAGCCAAAGAGGGAGATTGTTAGTTCTTGGATTGGATAGAATTTTGGTAAAACAAAGCTTGTTCAATGTTGATGTCAAGGTGGTGATGTTGCAACATTGAGTCTTAACACTGGGCTGTGTTAAGTAGTGAAGTTGTTCAATGTTTGATGTCACATGGGTGATGTTACAACATTGAGTCTTAGCACTGGGTTGTGTTAAGTGTGAAGTTGGATGTCTGATGTCACAGGCGATGTTGTGACATTAGATCTGCAGAATTAATAACATCAGGTCTTGTGATGTTGTTAGGGTTTGCGTGTTAGCTGGAATTGTGGAGAGCAGTTGTCTCATTGGATGCGAATATCTTGGGATAGATATTTTCTGTTGCATAAGAAATTTGATGCAGATTTGTAGGAGATTTAAAAGGTTGAAGATTTGAAAAGATTTTAGGAGAAAATCTGTTTTGAATATTCAGTTTTAAATAACAAATCAAGTCAGATATTGTAGCAGGTCCAAGTCCAATTCAAAGAGCTATATAAAGCGCATCAATACTGAAGGAAAAGCAACGAAGAAAGAGAGCTAAAGACTGAGTGTTGTTTATGTCTTCGTGTATGTTTTGTAAACCATTTGAGTGTGAATTGGTATTGTTGATTTGAGTTGTTCTTGATCAAAGCTGTGAAGCAGAATCAAGTAGTGCTGTTCAAAGTGTGTGATCTTTGAATTGTGTCACTGAAGTGTTTTAGGGATTGAGTAGTGTTCTCTTATCTAAGTGGTCTCTTAGGTAGGAAGTCACTAGTAGGAATTAAGTTTAGAAGATTGTCAACTGGGTTGTTGAGTCTGTAAATTAATTCTACAAGTAGTGAATTTCATCCCTGGCTTGGTAGCCCCCAGAGTAGGTAGTTAGACCGAACTGGGTGAATAATTAATTATGTTGATTTATTGTTGTTATTGCATTGTCCATTGCAGAGTGTGTTGTTGTGAGATCGCACTTAACATCACACGTCTGATACCAGAATTTCAGTTATCGTACGACTTGTTGTCTGTTGAAATATACAGTTACAGGTGAGTTACTTGAGGACAAGTAACGATTCAAGTTGGGGTTGTGATGATAGTCACTCATTGCATTAAATTAGGCGAAGAATCGAAGAAAAACAAGCGAAAGAGGAGCCAAAAGGAAGAATAAAGACCCAAGAATGAGTCAAAAATAGTTATGTATGGAAGAATGGGACTTAGTGAGAATTCTGATGAAAATGGTGAATTTTTATGCAGCTACTGAAATAATCACGTGCATCATCGCACGCACGATAGGGATGTGTGAGTTACGTCACGCACATGATACATGTATAATGCGCACAATGGGCACTTTTTCTGGGCTTTTCTGATGCGTTCTGATCCTTTCTGAGCTCCTTTTAAGGGGATTTTTAGCATTTGGACAAGTGTTACGAATTTTGGTGAGCAAAGCACGATTTTGAGAGCATCAAGGGTGATTTTTAGGGAATTTGAAACCATTAGAGGCCATTACTTAAAGGCACTTCATATGTTATTTTCATCTATCAATTGTGATATTGTTATCTGAATTATTAGTAGCTAAGCTCCTCTAGGTTAGGTTGTGTTATGATGAACCTTATTCAATCTTGTTGGCATTATATATTGGTTTAACTTTGTTTGAATGCTTTGAATTATAATTTTATTCAGTTGTTTCTCGTTCTTAATACTTTTTATGTGAGATACTCTGTTAATCTGATATTGGACACATAGGGATTATTGACCCTTAGCCTATGTGTTGGACCTAGGGAAACTGTTCTACTTACACTGATTGAATAGGAATAGGAGACCCCGAGTAGTGACATAGGGAATTAACGTTATACACATCGCCTAATCCTGCTTACGCTAGTGGACTAGGAATAAGAAGATTCGAGTAGTGATTAGTGAGTTATTTCGTGAAGGATCAGTTATAACGGTTTTTTTTAATTCGTTGTGAGATTATAAGGATAAGACCATTAATGCAAGACATCATACATCAACAAGAGAGGATAAGGGGATTCGATACACAACCTGGCCGTCTTAATATTTCTGTTTTAAAACTCTTATTTAGTTTTTCACTCTGAAACTTGAAAAAAAAAACCTTAATTACTGTTTTAATTTACATTGCACAAATATTGTCTTGTTCGAACACAGTCTTTATGAATTCGATCTTTTATTACTGCGACATTATCGATACATTTGTCGAGAAATCATTAGTGGTGCAAACACAAAAAGAAGTTGTTTAGCCGCCCCTACCGATAATGAGATCTATAACGGGTTATTGGCTCCTTTTGAACAATCATATACCAAAATGTTATGTCACCTTATCGACAACACAAACCTAATTTCTCTAGAGCCAGAACCTAATTTCTCTGGACATAAGGTTACTATAGTTTGGTGTACGTAAGTATATAGAATTGAATATCTCATTATGATTTTGTACATTCATTGAATACTTACTTTTTAAATTGCTTACTTATTTTTTGAATTTTGTTTAAACATTTAGGTACACTTACCGTGTTTGTATAGAATTAAATAAATAAGATATTTATGGATACTTGTATTCAGTTAGTATTGGATTTACAAATGATTCGGCAAAAAAGATTGAAGATGACATAACATCATGGTTAGATGGGAAAAAAGACTGTTGCTTAGCAATATTTCTCCATAAGTGAGTAATTTTGAAATTGTGGTTTCTCTATTATATATAGTTAGTTTCCATGTTTAACCAAATACTAATTATATATGTCATGTGTTCATTCATGCTGGGGGAGTTTTTCACTAAGGAGCATTGAACATTGGGTCAAGAGCAACACGAGTGAGAGAGACACTACATATTCACCCAAAACCTTAAGGTGATAGGTGTGTGGGTTCTCCCACTTATAAATGCTCAACTATCCACATTTATAACCAATGTGGGACTCCAACTCACACTTGAATTTATTATTCTCAACACTCCCCCTCAAGTGTGAGTCCACAATGTTCTCCCTCAAGTGGAAACTCTTTTGTCCACATATATTTGTACCGCCGTTGTCACCTCTTTCCTTGGCATTTCGACACACCTCTTCCAGGGCATTTCGATTTCAACGAGACACCACTTCCTGGGCATTTCGATACATGTAAGTCAGTCCCTTTACTCGAACCAAAGGCTCATGATACCATTTGTTGGGGGGTTTTTTCACTAGGGAGCATTAAATATTGGGTCAAGAGCAATGCAAGTGAGAGAGACACCACATATTCACCCAAAACCTTAAGGTGATAGGTGTGTGGGTTCTCACACTTATAAATGCTCAACTATCCACATTTATAACCAATGTGGGACTCTAACTCAAACTTGAATTCATTATTCTCAATAATTTAGCGAACATTTTCAATTGATCATCATATATCTTCGGACGAATATGGTAACTACATTGTGTTCCTTACATCATCCACTTGAACCTAATATGAAACAAATTATTATTAGGTAACTTTATGTTTATGAGATAATTTATTTGACTTTGTAATTAGTTTTGCATGTAATATTTTTAAATAATTTTCAATATACATGGTTGTGGAGCGACACTTTATTATGAACAATTCTAGAAAAAAAAACTCACATTTTGTACACCAATGTAAGTGGATTACTTGTGGCATTAATATATATATATATATATATATATAGAGAGAGAGAGAGAGAGAGTTACATGCATGTGTGGTTATATATTCATGAAATATTTAAATTTGTAGACGAGGAGACAAGCAGAGGAATACGAGTGTGGGTATTATGTAATGAAACACATGTTAAACATTGTATCTACCGACATTGTTGATTCTTGTAATCAGGTATATATTATGTTATGAAATATTTACAATAACATGTTTTTAGCTTAAGTTTGCTATTGTATTTCAAATCATGTGATATTCAATTTTCTTCACTTTTTTTATAGACGTTTAACGATAGGAAACCTTTCTCCCCTGATGACTTAAACGACATCCGTAAACATTGGGATTTTATTTTCAATGCGCTACTTGAAAAGGGAAAGGGTGCCAATGTGTGACTTTGGCTTTGATGTCTGTAAATATTTGATTTTGGCTTAATTTGATGTTTTTAATATATGACAATGGTATATACATATTTGTTTGTAAATAATATTTTTAGCTTTGATGTAAACAATATTTAGGTAATATATGTATAAAATACAAGTTTGTAATATATGGAAAAATAAAATAAAATAAAATAAAAACAAAGTATTTCACCACGGTTATTAATAATAATCATTGTAATAGGTATCACGCCAATTAATTAGATACCATACAATCACTGGGTTTCGAACCCATGACCTTTATATATATTACACAATGTTTTTTATTCTAACCGTTGTAATATATAGCGCGCTACCTAGTTTATCACAATTGTCACACGCCCGTGGTAGAAAACAACATATATACAACCACGCCCTACCTTATAACAGTTGATCAACTATGATGGTATCCATTTTCCAACTGTTGTGAAATGAGTTTTCTGTAGTATTTATAAGTCCATCGGGTGAGGCACTTGACAACTCGGGGGAGACTTCCATTGATCCCTCAGGCAAGACTTATGACCAAATCTCTTAGGCTGGATATCGGTCACGCCTTTTAGGCGTGACTCCTGATTCTGATCTCGCTCAAGGAAACATTACTTCTATCAGGTGAGAGTTATATGTAGCCCGACTGATGAAACTATAAGTCCCTCAGACGAGGGGCTTGACATCTCGGGCTAGACTTCTATTAAGCCCACAGGCAAGACTTGTAAAAAAGTCTCTTAGGCTAGAGATTGGTCGCACCTCTTGGGAATGATTCTTTATTATGATCCTTCCTGAAGAAAGAATAAGTCCCTCAGACGAGAGTTATATATAGCTTGACTGATGAAAATATAAATCTCTTAGGCAAGGCGCTAGACCTCTCTGGTGGAACTTCCATTGAACACTTTGGCAAGACTTTAACCAAGTCTTTTAGGATGGATATCAGTCACATCTCTTAGGTGTGATTCCTAATTTTAAACCTGCATATGAAAACACTAAGTCCCTCAGGTTAGGCTTTAAACTCCCAAGCGGGACTTCCATCGAGCTCTCAGGCAAGACTTGGGGCCAAGTCTCTTAGGTTGGATATCGGTCGCGCCTCTTAGGCGTGATTCCTAATTCTAATCTCGCTCAAAGAAACACTAAGTACCTCAAGAAATATTTATATGTAGTCTGGATTATGAGAATATAACTTTGTTAGGCGAGGCTCTTGACCTCTCGAACAGGACTTCCATCGAGCCCTCAGGAAAGACTTGTGACTAAGTCTCTTAGGCTGAATATCGATCACACCTCTTAGGCGTGATTCCTAATTCTAATTCCGCCCAAGGAAATACTAAGACCTTCAGGCAAAAGTTATATGTGGCCTGACTAATGAGACTATAAGTCCCTCAGACGATGCGCTTCACCTCTCGGGCGAGACTTCCTTCGAGCCCTCGGATAAGACTTATGGCCAAGTCTCTTAGAAGAAAAATTAAACAATGGAATAATTTGGCTCAAACCTTACTAGTTGAGGTATTTATAGATTCAATACAGGTTGATTGGTTGTCTTTTTCTTCCTCAACTTTCAATCCACAAGGAAACTTCTATGCTGGTCATCTTTTGTCATGTGATTCTTTTTGTTCATTTATTCATTGGTATAATAGCTAATTATAAATTTGAAATAAACAAACAACAATCAACTCATTCATTAATTAAGGTAAGGAAAAATAATGGGAGGAGTATTTGTTTATTGCTTGAACTCTTCGTTGGATAATGAAAATAAAAGCAAAAAATGACTGAAAACAAATAAATCTGATGAATAGTGATTCCGAGTCACATGTTATCGGATTTGAAATAATCATGCATATTATTCATGGTGTTGTTAAAGTCTTTATGAGCAACATTAACATAAAACTCTAATCCAATGGGTTTGTAAGTTTCTTGGATTAATTTGTTGAGTAGTTTTTTTTGGCCAATTTCATTTGCTAAAACATCTTCACCACTTCCTCATACCCCTGACAAATTCTCACGATCGAACGATCATTACCTCACTATATTATATTTTATCAACTTTTGATATTTTTCTGCATTTGCCTCAGAAAGAAATATGTAATTTGGTAAGATTGTGCGTCTTGTACATGTTGTGTAGTTGATGTTGTTGCTTTTGATGCTCGGAATCTTTTTGGTGCAATTATAACTATAACAACACTAAAAATATGCAAGAGACTAAAAGATGAAATTAGGATTAGAAAAAAAATTAGGGTAGAAAAGAAAAAATAATAATTGTTTTATTCTTTTCTTTTTCCATTCTTTTTCATTTATGTAGCTTATGGGTTATAAACTAGTGTTGGATCAAACTTCGTCGAAGTCGAAGAGCTATTTTAGCTGTCGAAATATGCTAGGTAGTTAGCATGTCGAAATGGGATAGTCTATAAGCACATATGTTTAGTATGTTAGTTGAAAGCTAGGGTTTTAGTTTTCTTTTAAATAGCATAATAGTCCTCACTTCTCATTAACTCTAATTAAGGGAGAAAGTGGCGTGGTTGAGATTCAATTGTAAACATTGTTCCTTAATGTGTAATTGAATCAAGAATCCAGGGTTTCATACCACTTTGAATAATCTTTCTTTTCTCTATTACCTCTTTCTTACTTTGTTGTTTTCTTGTTGATAAACAAACAATTTATACTTTATTTTTTGTGGCATCAATTTCACAACAAATTGGTGCGGTGAGCTTGGAGAAAAAGATGTTGTCAACAAAGTATGAGATTAAAAAATTCATCAGAGTGAGTGATTTCGGATTATGGCATTTGAAGATGCAAGCTCTTCTTGTATAACATTATTTGTTAGAAGAGTTGAAAGGATCATAAAAGATGGATGATGCCCTAACGATAAAGGAGAAGACGGCGATGATCGAGAAAGCCCACTTTGCCATCATATTGAGCCTTGGTGATAAGGTTCTCTGGCTAGTCTCGAAGGAGAAAATGGCTGCCAGCGTGTGGGACAAACTTGAAGGTCTGTACATGACCAAATCTTTAGTTAATCATCTCTGCCTGAAGCAAGCTCTATACTTATTCAAAATATGAGTGAAAATAAAGTCCTGATTGAACAACTAGATATGTTAAATAAGATGATTCTTAATATGGAGAATATTTATGTCAAGATCAATGATGAAGATAAAACGTTGTTGTTGTTGTTGTTGTTGTTGTTGTGTTCTTTACCAAGACCTCATGCTTAAAAGAAACTCTCTTATATGAAAGAAAGTCTCTGACCTTTGAAGAAGTTTAATCAACCTTGTACTCAAAAGACTTTAATGAAAGAAAGGATTATAAACCATCTTCTGTTGGTGAAGGATTTTCCGTTAAGAGAAAATTCTCAAACAAAGATGGTAGGTTTGAGAAGAAGAAGGGTAAAGTCCAACAAAAGTGTTATGGTGGTGATGCTTGTGCAATTAGGTGTTATCACTGTAAGAATGAGGGTCATACAAGAAAGGTTTGCGTTGAACGTTTGAATAATCATGGAGGTAAAGATGGTAACACAAACATTGTTCAAGATGATTATGAATCATCTAATTTCCTGGTAGTTTTAAGAAATAATTCTAATAAGGAATGAATCATGGATTCAGGTTGCACTTGACACATGACTCCAAACAAAGATATGTTTGAGAAATTATGTGATCAAGATAGTGGATGAATGCTGATGGGAAATAACAAAGCCTGCAAAATTGCAGGAATCAGACTTGTGAGATTTAAGCTATATGATGAGTCCATAAAGTTGTTGACTGGTGTCAGGTATGTACCTTATTTGAAGATAAATTTGATTTTTATTGGTGAATTCGACAAGAAAGGATGTATGTTCAAACAACAGAAAGGTATCCTAAGAGACATAAAGGGCTCGAAGAAAGTCTTGAGAAGCAGAAATAAGTAAGGCTTATATACCCTTAAGGATGAGGTTATAAATGGTTATGCATATTTTGCATCTACGAAACTTGAGTCGAAGACAAAACTATGGCACATGAGATTGGGCCATGTCAATGAAAGGGTCCTGGCCGAACTTGGGAAATAAAATCTACTAGGTGATGACAAGGTCGAAAAGCTAGAGTTTTGTGAACCTTGTGTGTTTGGTAAAGCCTGTAGAGTGAAGTTTAACAAAGGAAAACAATAAACACATGGGTCCCTTGACTATATTCATGCTGATCTTTGGAGGTCTGCAAGAAATCCTTTACACTCAAGGGCAAGGTATTTTCTATCCATAGTTTATGACTATTCCAGAAAGTTGTGGATATTCACTCATAATACTAAGTATGAAGCTTTTGATAATTTCAAAACATGGAAGACTTTGGTCGAAAATCAGACTGGCAAGATAGTCAAAAGGTTGAGGACTAATAATGGCCTTGAATTCTGAAATGAAGCTTTCAATAGTTATTGTAATGTGTCTGGTATTTCTAGGCACAAGACTGTAGCAGGTACTCCTCAGGAAAATGGTTTGGCTGAAAGGTTTAATCTAACTATCCTTGAAAGAGTTATATATATGTTAGTTAGTGTTGGATTGAAGAAGGTGTTTTAGATTGAGGTTGCAGTGGCTGAAACATACCTGATAAATAGGTGTCCATCGACTACATTGGGGATGAAGACACCTTAAGAAGTATGGTCGAGACATCCACCTAATCTTGACAGACTTAGAGTATTTGGATGTGTAGCATATGCTCACATAAGGCAAGACAAAGTCGAACCTAGATCTCTAAGATGCATGTTCCTTGGGTATCCCGAGGGAGTTAAAGCCTATAGACTATTGTGCCTAGAACCAGGTCACAAAAGGTATCTCACAAGATGTGATGTAGTCTTCAATGAAGCGGAAATGACGTTTAATAAAATTAATGACGCTGGTAGAAATGCAAAGATCTCTGAAGAAGAGCGAGAATAAGAAGAGATTCATGTTGAGATGAAGCATAGTGATGTTGAATTACATAACTCAAATTAAGTCGAAGAAGAAGCACAAGTTGCTTATGAATATGAGGATATTGATAATGACTACCTGCGGGCAAGCGACAGGCTGAGAAGAGTCATCAAGCCACCTCAAAGACTTGGTTATGGAAATCTCATAGTTTTTGCCTTAATCTCTGTAGGCGAGGTTCTTGATGCAGAACCTATAGAGTACAAGGAAGTTGTGAGGAGTCAAAATAAGACTAAATGAATGAAAGCCTAGGATGATGAGATGAAATCTTCATGATTACAAAACTTGGGAGCCGATCAAGAAACCTACAAAAGCCAGGTTAGTCAACTGTAAGTGGATTTTTAAGGTTAAGGA
The DNA here is from genome assembly GCA_022829125.1 of Lathyrus tuberosus. Taxonomy (NCBI): domain Eukaryota; kingdom Viridiplantae; phylum Streptophyta; class Magnoliopsida; order Fabales; family Fabaceae; genus Lathyrus; species Lathyrus tuberosus. The sequence continues at coordinate 12,989,906 of JALAZF010000120.1, read as the reverse complement.
AAAATCAAAGAAGTGATGTCAAAGATATTTAAGGCTAGGTTGGTTGTTGGGGGTTCACTCAGAAAGAAGGAGTCAAATTCATTAATGTGCTCGCCTATTGTAAAGCATAGATCCATTAGAATTTTATTAGCCATGGTGGTAAAGTTTGATCTAGAACTTGAATAAATGGATGTAAAGATCACCTTCTTGTATGGTGATTTTGATGAAACAATCCTAATGAGGCAACCTGAAGGGTATGCAGAAAAAGGCAACGAGGATTATGTGTGCAAGATGAATGGATCATTATATGGCCTGAAGCAATCTACTGGGCAATGAAATATGAGGTTTTATAGGTTCATGGCTCACATAGGTTTCATTGGGAGTCAGTTCGACCATTGTGTTTACTTCAGATTTGGACCAGTAAGTTCACTTGTTATTTTGTTGCTTTATGTGGATGACATCCTCATAACAAGCAACAATGCCAAGGATGTAATTAAGGTGAAGGCAGAACTCGACAAAATGTTTGAAATGAAGGATCTGGGAGCTATCACAAAGATTCTTGAGATTGACATCCGAAGAGATAGAAAACAGTTGATATTATGATTATCTTTAGAGACATACCTAAGGAAGATTCTTGACAAATTTGGTATGTCAAATTCAAAGCCTATCATAATAATAACAAATCCTCAATTCAAGCTGAGTATGACTCAAAGTTCGAGTATTGAAGTCAAAATAGCCTATATGAATAGCATTATGTATGCTAGTATAGTAGATTCTTTGATGTATGTTATGGTTTGTACTAGGCCAGACATAGCATATGCAGTGAGCCTTGTAAGCAAGTATATGGCCAATCCTAGTAAGGCACACTAGCAAGCATTGAAGTGGATTCTAAGGTACATAAATGGATATATGAGCAGAGTTCTGATTTATGGTGGAGCCAAAGGTGATAGAAAAGTTGAAATTAAAGTATTTGTCGATTCTGATTTTGCAGGTTGTATGGATTCCATAAAATATATTTCTGATAATATTTTACCACATTTGGCACAACAATTAGTTGGAAATCAACACTTCAGAAGGTTGTTGTCTTATCAACCACTGAAACAAAATACATTGCCCTCACTGAAGCTGTGAAAGAAGCATCATGGCTTGAAGGTTTTGCTAAGAAGCTGAAACTTCAAGGTCATACAATCATTGTTAAATGTGATAGCCAAAGTTTCCATACACCTGTGAAAAAATCCAGCCTATCATGAGCGAAAACACATTGATGTTAGGCTGCATTTCATCAGAGAGATGATCGGGCATTGAGAAGTCCAAGTGCTGAAGGTTTCGATTGATGACAATGCTACTGATATGATCACCAAGACATTTCCAAGCTGCAAGTTCTTCCACTGTATGCAGCTGATAAAACTGCATAATGATAGCTAGTTTGTTTTAGGGTTCATAGTTTTGTTCCAAGGTGGAGATTTGTAGCCTATGGGTTATAAACTAGTGTTGGAACAAACACTGTCAAAGTAGAAGAGCTATTCTGACTGTCAAAATATGATAGGTAGTTAGCATGTCGAAATGGGCTAGTCTGTTAGCACATTTGTTTAGTATGTTAGTTGAAAGCTAGGGTTTTAGTTTTCTTTTAAATAGCATAATAGTCCTCACTTCTCATTAACTCTAATTAAGGGAGAAAGTGGCGTGGTTGAGATTCAATTGTAAACATTGTTCCTCAATGTGTAATTGAATCAAGAATCCAGGGTTTCATACCACTTTTAATATTCTTTCTTTTCTCTCTTCTCTCTCCCTTACTTCGTGGTTTTCTTGTTGATAAATAAACTGTTTATACTCTATTTTCGTGGCATCGATTTCACAACAATTTGTTTATATTTTATCCTTAGTTTTGCTTTATTTGTTCCATCTTTTTTCCAAATTTCACCACCTAATAACATGCCACACAAGAGCAAACACTATTAATCAAATAACATGAATTTAAATAGCAATGAGAATAATAACTTAACGATGGGTTGTCTCCCATTAAGAGCTTATTTAAAGTCCTATGCTCGACCATTAATTATCTGTTAGGGGGCATATATGACACAAAAAAATACATCATCCTTCTTCTTCCTTTTGTTAGGTAGGAATCCCTTTACTTTGAGGTACTGATGATTTTTCTTCCATATCTTCTTCAGCTTGATAATAGTGAACAAGGCATAAATTTCATCTAGTACTTTATCAGTTTATGTTCTTTCATATGCCTTATTGTTATAATACTCTTTTAGGGGAATGTTTTTGTTGAAGACTTTCTTATTGGATATGTAAACAAACTATTGAAATTAGAGCTTCATCCAAAACTATAAAACCCTCAAATTGCATTCTTGTTCTTTTCCCACGTCTATTTTTCACCTCAGACTCTTATATTCTTAATTCAGTTTTTTCATTAGATGTTGTGCATTCTTCTTATTATTATTCTTTTTGACTCCTTCTTCATCGTCTACTTCCCATTCATCTTGATTTCTCTCACAAATTCATCATCTCTAGGACTATCCAACATATTATCATAAGAACCTCCACTTGATTGAGCTTCCACTTGTTTATATAACTAGTTAATATGATTTTCCATACTCTTCATGGATGCTTTTGTGTTCTTGTTGGATGCTTCAATATTTTTGTTCATTGCTTCAAAGTTATTTTTAATTGATTTCGTGAGTTTGTTCAAAGTTTCTTCTAGAGGAAATGACGTCTTTGGTGGATGACTATTATGAGTTGATTAAATTAAATTTTGAAATTGAGTGTTACTCCAGTAAATATTTGAATGATCATCCCACCATGGATTATTGTTATTGAAGTAAGGATCTAGATTTTGATAGTTTCTAGCATAATGCGTTTCTCCAACGTATATGGCTTGTACATAATGGCTATTTTCACGACCTCCGCCACAGTAATTATGCCAGAATACTCTAACTTGATTAGCATTTGCTTGAGCTAGAGTTGAGTCTTCCAACTATTTTCGCAAAGCTTGGAGTTTTCCTAACAGTTCAAGATAAACATAATTCTCCATCATACATGTCTTCCTTTACCTCGTATACAAAATCAAAAGAAAAATACCTTAGTAGCACTGCAATATATAAAAACTAAATAAGAATAAAAAATAGAGGTAAGAAAATAAAAATAAAAACTAAACCCTAAAAATAAAAAAATAATAATACTAACTACACCTACAAAATTAATAAATTTCGCACATAAATGGCCTTGTTGAAATTCGCAATCTCCGACAGCGGCACCAAAAACTTAATAATTTCTTGGCAAGTGTACCGATAATGTCGAAGTAATAAAAATAAAGATCGTATCCACAGGAATTGCTATTTAGTAAAACTATGATTGTATGAAATATAAAAGTAACTATTGGGGGTTGAGTTATTTTGCAAAAAGTAAATTTGTTCTAAATTCAATACAAGAAAAGTGACTAGGTTTTATCGTGAATCCCTTATTTATCCCCTGTTGATGTTTAGTGCATTAGATAAATGGTAAAGTCGTTATATGTTTACAGCGAACTAAAAACGCCACTATACCTAATCCTTGAGTGTATAACTCATTAACTTCTACTAGTGACTTCATATCCCTATTTGGTCAGCAAAAGTGAAATTAGGCGTTATTATGGTGCGTTAATTCAAAGCCACTACTAGTGGTCTCCTATCCTTATTGAACCGATGAAAGTATATTAATTATCCTAGTTCAGACTCATGGGCTTAGGGTCAGTAATCCCTACTCGTCTCAGTTTATATTATCAACACGTCCACAAATAATAAGCATTAGGAACAAAGGTAATTAAATAGAAAATATAACTTTAATTATTCATAAAACATCAAACTAAACATATAATCCAATAGGTTCAAAACAAGTTCATCAGACAATACTTAATCTAGAGTGATTTAGCCACTCATCGTAATACAATAAAATACCAGGAGTTGAGAAGATGATTGCATATGAAACCCTTGAAGAGTTTGGCCTTTAATGGCTTCCAATTCTCTCAAACCCACCTTCCTGGGACTCCACGTAAAACCCTTGTAAAAGTACCAAAGTTTCCCTTTTATAGCCACTAAAACGCGTTAGAAATGTGTAAGAAAATGTCCAAATTAAAAGCTCATCGCACCCAAAATGCTTCTTATCGCGCCCATGATACCTTGTTATCGTGCCCATGATGAGACGCAAGAAATCCAGTAGATTTTTTTGCCCATTTGTGCCTTTTTTCCACCAATTTTCACTAAGCTCATATTTTCTCCACACTTGGTCATTATAAGCACTTCTTTGGCACTTTTCCTTCATATTGGCTCCATATTTGACTGAAATTGCTCCAAATTCGTGTAAAAAACATGTCATGATAGAGTGTTATCAAATCACCACCAAAAACTGAAACCTTACCTCCAAAATTTGTCTTGCATGCAACATTGTCATCACTCATGATAACCTTTAACGACTTGTTAAGTGCTTCAAAACAAAATTTATTTGGCATAAGAGCCTCATCCCATATAACTAGCTTTGTTAGTTTCAATAGTTCTGCAAGGTCAAAAATTTTCTCAATGATACAAATGGATGATTCCAAACAAGGAATAAAGATCTTGAATTTGGAATGTGTTGCGCTTCCTCCTGGTGATAATAAAAGTGTGATTCCGTTTGATGCTACATTTGACATAATATCGTGTTTAGAATGTGTTCCACATGAAAGTTTTATCAGTCCCACCATGATATAAAAAACTCCTCCTTTTTGTTGTGTGACATTGTAGCGTGCGATTTTTGTCGGTGACGCGACCACCTTACCGTAATGGTTGGAATTGGGTGCTACTTTCTGATTTCTTATTTATCCTATGAAGCTGGAAAGAAAAGGGAAGCTATCTAAAACTAACCTTGCACGCAAATGTTCTCTTTAACAAATGCTAAGAGATTGGGGGTTCGGGGTCAGGTTATACAAAGGGAAGTTGTCAATCACCCAATGTATATATGGTTATCCATAGACCTTTTATGGCATGTTTTTCTATTGGTTTAAATACTTTCTGGTGTTTATCTGTTGTGGGTTGGGAAAGTTTCTCCTTCGGGAGTGTTGAGAGGATCTTTTTGTTGTTTTCGGGTTTTCCATTGTTTTTGGGAAGGTCCTGGACCTAAAGTTTTTGATTTGTGTGCTCGCTAAGATTTCGCAATCTTATGCCTACGTATTCCCGTAAAGATAACTAGCAAAATCAGAGCAATCGTAGTTCCTCCTATTCTATGGGAGGAAAGATGTTTGGTGTCTTGTTCAAAGCCCAAGATTGAAGCTAGAGGTTATTTATGTCTTGTTCAAAGCCCAAGATTGAAGCTAAAAGTTTAACTGAGAGAGAATTTGTCATCTCTAAAGGGAGATATCTCCCCTGTTCATCACAATTGTTGAAGGATTGGTTATAAAGGGGAATTACTTTAACTGGAATGTATGGAATCCAGCAATGCCATAATTTCCTTTATAAGGGAATTGTCCTGAAAGAAGAAACTTTAACTCAGTGTAGAGCAATACCATTTTTCCTTAGGGATCTTTTAAGCTAAGAGAAGGACATTAGCTTGGATGTAAATAATCCAGAGGCTTGCCACTTACAGCAATTAGATGAAAGAGGAAGTTTACCAGGATAAGAGAGGGACCACAACTTGGATTTTGGAATCAACAAGTGTGCCACTTACAACAGTTATCTGGAATTAGGGTTTTTTTATTGTCTGTTTTGATATGTGATGTACAGAGAAATGTCTTCCTACAGAGATAACTCTTGATTTCCTCTGAGGGGATGATGATTTTTTTGTGCCTTGATCAAAGCCTAAGGTTGAAGCTAAAAGATTGACTCTGATTAGGGAGTTTTATATCTGTCTTGTACAAAGCCCAAGATTGAGGCTGAAAACATTGACTCTACTGGAGAGGTTTTTATCTGTCTTGTACAAAGCTCAAGATTGAGGCTGAAAGATTGACTCTACTGGAGAGGTTTTTATCTGTCTTGTACAAAGCCCAAGATTGAGGCTGACTGACTCCACTGGGGGGAAGTTTTATTTGTCTTGTACAAAGCCTAAGATTGAGGTTGACTCTACTGAGGAAAATCATTATACAAATCCTAAGAGGAGGCTGAGGTTTTAAGGGATGAGAAACAACCCTAGAATGGTTAGATGTTTTGGAATTCTGACTCTCCAGAGGATTGAACTATGTAAAGATGACTAGTTTCTGTCCTATACCTGTAGGAGGTCTTTGGGTCCTTGTACTAAGCCCAAGAGGAGGCTGAGAACTTCTAAGAAGCCTGTGGGTCCTTGTACAAAGCCCAAGAGGAGGCTGGGGATGCTTTTAGAAAGCCTGTGGGTCCAAACCTAAGAAAAGTTCAAGAAAGGTTTCACCGGGAATAAGTCTTTTCTTTGCAGAACAAATATAAGGTTTGATGAAATTCAAACGAGGTTTCACTGAGAATTAATCCTCTTTGGGGAAATGAATTTCTTGTACACATATATTTCTAAATTTGGACAGTCTTGAGAAAAGTTTCACCGGGAATAATGCCTTTCTTTGTTCCATATTGTATAAGCCCAAGAGGAGGCAAGACTGTATCTGGAATTTCCTATGAGGAACTAGTTTTGACTGTGTTGAAAGAGTAACCACTGGTTTGATCTAGACCTAGACCTAACTGCTGGGGAAAACTCTAAGCAAGTATGTACAAGCATATATATATATATATATACAGATGAAATATATAAACAAGTATGTATTGAAGAGATAGTGGAACTTACAGTTGTGCTAGCCCAAACATAGTAACTACAGCTGCATGGTTAGTTTTTAAGAAATTGAAGAAAGTTTTGATAAAACTTTGAATTTGAATCTAAATAAAAAAGAAAGTTGTTTAAAAGGAAGTTTGGGGCTTATACTCACAGGGAGGCCCAGATGATCCTTTTTTTGGAAAGGCGACGATCGCGTCGTAGTTTTGAAAATCATAGAGGGACTTATACAATGACTGAGGCCCAAGTTATTGTATTTACAAAAAGGATGGGTCTTACACTCTATTAGAGGCCCAAAAGTTTATTTTTATACAAGAGATGGGACTTATAGCTCAAGGAGAGGCCCAGATGAAAAACAATGATCGCGCAGTTTATTTTGAAAATCACGTAGAGACTTATACAATGACTGAAGCCCAAATTATTTATGTACAAAAGGGGTTGGGTCTTACACTCTATTAGAGGCCCAAAAGTGGTTGAGAAGAAGAAAGATGGGACTTACAACCTCATACCCCAAATTTTGACCACTAAGATTTCCCATCATTGTGCAAATCATCATCACAATATGGATGAACCATTAGTCTCCCCAAAGATGGGTGAGCATCCACTACAATCAGACTTAGGGTTTCAAGCCCTCTCAGAGCTCTTAGACAAAGGATCAATCAAGAAATGACATGATCTTCAACTTATCTAGCCTCTCAAACGTCCACTAAGGATCAAGAGGACTCCCACTTCAAGGATTAAGCACAAGGCTTCTCCCTTCTAGGTGGATCAAGCCTTAAGATCGCCAGTGTCACCAAATTAGGGTTTGGTCGACCAGGGCCTCCAGATGGAAATTTTCCTCTGGGCATGAACCAATGCTTCAAAGCATAACCTATAATTCTCCAAGGGATCTCATGAACCCAATCATCAAGTCAATTTAGCCTCAGGGGATGCATTCATCAAAAAATCAGGAATTAGGGTTTCTTGACCTAATTCACCCCTAAATTGACTTATGGGACAAAACATGAGCCAAGACCTCAAGAGGGGATTTTAGGGTCTCAAATACATCACATTGATCCATTTGCAACAATGGATTGATCCAAGAAGCTTGAGCAACAAGTTTCAATTTCATTAGAACCATAGTTAGGGTTTCGTGGAAAAAGTCAACTGTATCTTTGACCTTTGACCAGGACATGCTCCCAAACCCTAAGACATGATTCAATACACCCTATAACACCTATGAAATCAATCCATCAAGTTTGATTTAGGTCAAGGACTTGATTTCATAGAGGATCGCACAGTTTGGAATTCATCTGACAAAAAGTCAACTATGCACAAAAGTCAAACTTTGACTTTTTGAGATTTTTCACAATTATGGTTCTTTGACCCCAAAATGATGTTAATGTATGATTGGAATCATCATTCATCAAGAAAAATCAAGAAAAGTGGGATAATTTGTAAAAGGGGTAACCATAAAAAACTTAGAAAATTTTCTAAGTTATGGAACAAAGTGGCTAGGGTACCAACTTTGGAGGATCATAACTCTTAAACCACAAGGCCATTTTTTCCCATCCAAAGCTGGATTTGTAGCTCTCATGGCCCTCTACAAAAGCTTCAACTACCACTCATTCCAATTCCCCATGGATTTCAAGTTATGGAATGACCAAAATCAAGAAAAGTGAAAATGTCACTTTTTTCCAACACTTAGTGAAATTTTCACTAAGTCAGAATCTGCCTTCACTTTTTTCCAAATGTAGGGGCATTTTTCACTTGGATCCAAAAATTATCAAAACCAATTATGATCAAACAATTATTGTATCATATGAGGGATTTCCAAAATGGCCAAGAACTCCATCAAATTCCACTTGAGCCATGAGATATGACAATGGCAATATGCCTTGCTGAAAACTGCCAAGGCTAGGCAGAATTTTGCACTTTTGCTCGATTTGGCAAAATCAGATAATTCCAAGCCTTGTCATCACTTTGGACACATCTGAGGATCAAATCTAAAGGGAACAAACACTGATCCAAGCATCCAAATTCTTTGGAACAAGAAGTAGCATGCCAAACCTAGAAATCCCTAAAAAAGGGACAAGACTCCAATTTTGGATTAGAGCATTTAATGGATGCACCAAGGTGGCATGGACTGACACATTTGCAACTGAATTCAGTCAAGAATGATCCAACAACTAGGGAACCACAACTCTGTGCTCTAACCTCTAGTCAATGGCTAGAGGAGACTTGGATTCTCATTGATTAACATTGGCCAAACCTCTGCTGCAGTTGCCATTCACTATTGATCCCAAAAAAACTTGCTCTACTATAAATAGAGCTCATTTATGCTCAGTTTGAGTACACCAAAGCCATCAAACAGATGCTTTCCTCAAAATCACTTTCTTTAGGCAAAAATACCTTCTTTAGCAAGGTAACTCTGAGTTTTTGAGTTAGAGAGCATTTCCATCACAACTCATGATCCAAACACATCCAATATGTCATATCTAAGCTGTCCAAACTCACACAAGTGACCTGTAATCCTTAAATCTCAAAGTCACCTCTCAAAACCTCAAAATAGGCTTTTTTTTTGCATTTTTCAAGCCATGTCTTGATTCAGTCACTTTCCAAACCAGATAAAACCTCAAACACACTCCAAATATCATCCTTGAACTGTTCCAAATGGCTCCCAACATCTGGGACACCATTTGAGAGAGTTGTTATTTTGGCCATTTTAACCCCTTTTGCAAGAAAGGGTCAGTTTTTGTTTTTGCAGGTTCCAGCTAATTCCAATCATCCTAAAAGCTTTTAAGGGATCATTTGAGAGTGTCCAAAGTATCAAACCATTTCTGGAACAAGAAACTTGGCAGATTGCACAAAAAAACTCCAAAAGCTCATAAAGAGGTAAGCATCATGACTTGAACTTTCCAAAATATGCATTGCTTTGAAGTCCACTGATCATGCATCTCTTCTACATGTCATGTGTGTTGTGTTTGCATCAATTTATCATGTAATTCATACCTGTACAAAGATGTAGCACAAAAAATGCAAAATATGGTCTATTTCAAAACCACTATCAAATTTTGAGGAGGGATCATGATCTGAAAAAAAAATACCACCACCATTGGATTCCTTGTGAAATTCTAGGCCAGATGCATATAAATTTTGTCTCCAACCATGGAGAAATGAGAAAGTTATGGACCTTCCCGTTTCTTGTCAAAACTTGCCTTGCCTTGCCTTGGGCCAGGCCAAAAGCAAGGCAAGCCTTGTATATTTATGGTTGTGTTTCAATCAACGAATGTATCACCACCCCAGTGGTAAGGAGCGCGCCCTATACACAAGAGGTCTGGGGTTCGAATCCCCCTCACCCCAGATCCTCTTTTTGCTATTTTTCCCACTTTTTGTTATTTTCCATATTATTTTTAATAGTTTGAAAAATTAATAACTCCCTCAATTTTAATTATTTTTTATTGGTTCTTTTTGCAAAAAATCACAAAAATGTTGAAATATTTTATTCCCCAAAAAAATTAGATTTATATTATTTATTTAATATAATTAGTATTTTTGTGAATAAATGTCTTTTATTTGTTTTTAAACCTTTTAAAAATAAATATCCATTTTGGAAAATCAAAACCAAGTAGGTTTTAATTCATCTTGTGATGAAAGCCTCATTTTTTAAACCTAAAACCAAAATCACAAGTTGTTTATTCAAACTTATTTGGAATTTTTATCATTTGTATTAATTTTCTTTGAATAATTATATTAAAAAATGATGAAATTAGGGTTTTATTGATTTTCACCCTAACAAACTTTTCCGAACACTCATGGGCCTCTAATAGAGTGTAAGACCCAATCCTTTGTAAATACAAACCTATTTTGGGCCTCAAATGTTGTATAAGTCCCATTGTATTTCAAAAGTTCGGCGCGATCATCGTCTGTTTAAAACAAACTATTTGGGCCTCTCCTTGAGCTATAAGACCCATTCAAAATCATTTTGGGCCTCTAATAGAGTGTAAGACCCAATCCCCTTTTGAAACCAAAAACTTTTGGGCCTTAGTCATTGTATAAGACCCACGGCGTTTTCAAAACCTCGGCGCGATCGTCGACCTTTTCAAAATAAACCCTGGGCTTCTCCTTGAGCTATAAGACCCATCTTTGTTCACTTTCAATCATTTTGGGCCTCTTGAGAGAGTGTAAGACCCATCCCTTTGTACAAAAAACCTTTCTTGGGCCTCAGTCACTTGTATAAGTCCCTGTACAAAATGACAGTGCGATTACTGATAAAACCTTGGGCCTCTCCTTGAGCTGTAAGCCCCAATTTTCCTTTCAAAAAGCACTTTCTCCTTTGATTTTGTAACATACTGTTATTTTCAATTTCTTTGTTGAACAACTAACAATAAAGTATGGAAGCTCTACAACCGAGTAAGTGTTTACCCGCTTTCATTTACCGCTTTCATATGTATATAGCTGTACTGTGGGGTTGTTTCACTGTAAGTCTTCTTTCATAAACTCATATCGACTGTGTAATACTAGTATAGATATTTAGAGTTTCCCCGGCAACTACGTCTAGAACTAGACAAAACCTCGTCTCCTTACATCCGACGTTCTCCCGGATATTTCAAACATAACCTAAACCATGAGAATTTTCTTTTACAACAATTTTAGATAACTAGATCTAAGAAATCTCCCCCTTGAACAGTTCATATACAGAAGGCCAATGTTCCAAGTGAAACCCCTTCTGGAACTGTTTATCAGCCTCCTCTTGGGCATTAGTGCAAGGACCCACAGGCTTCCTAAAAGCATCCCCGCCTCCTCTTGGGCATTGTACAAGGACCCGTCGGCTTCTTAGAAGTTTTCACAGCCTCCTCTTAGGCTTCGTATAATGATTCTTCCTCCGGGAAGATAGCCTCCTCTTGGGCTTCGCACAAATTGTCCCTTCGGCTTCTTAAAAGTTTTTCTCGTCTCCTCTTGGGCTTCGTACAAATTGTCCCGACGACCTCTTAAAGGTATAGGAACAGAAATTAGTCATCTGAATAGAACAGTCTTTCAAAGAGTCTAGATCTTCCTACGGTGAACATATTGTCTCTTGATCTCTCTTAAGCCTAGTACAAAAGATGAAACTCTAGACTTGGACAGTCTAGTCTCCTTGAGTCTCGAAGACATTCTCAAGTTCCTTTCAAAAATAGAAAAAAACACCCGTAGACTTGGACAATCTCAATACCCTTCGAATTCCCCGTTTCCTTAAAGAACGGGAAATAATCCCGGTCCTCAGATCAAATCCATAGTACAACATTACCCATATAAGAACTGATTTTCTCTTATAACCAACATACTGGACCTGTCACTCAACTGAAAAAGTAAACCTAGCCTCCTATTGGGCTTTGTAGAATGATTCTCCCCAACAGAGTTAACCTTTGCAGCCTCCATCTCGGGCTTCGTACGAGATACAAAATCACTCTCTTGTTGAGTCAAACATTTTTAGCCTTCATCTCGGGCTTCGTACGAGATACAAAAACACTCTCTTTTTGAGTACAAAAGACTTTCTTGTTGAGTCAAAGATTTGCAGCCTCCATCTCGGGCTTCGTACGAGATACAAAATCACTCTCTTGTTGAGTATAAAAGACTCTCTTGTTGAGTCGATCACCTTTAACCTCCATCTCGGGCTTCGTACGAGATACAAATCACTCTCTTGGTGAGTATAAAAGACTCTCTTGTTGAGTCAAACCCTTTTAGCCTCCGTCTTGAGCTTCGTACAAGACACATATAAAAACACTCTCTTGTTGAGTCAACCCTTTTAGCCTCTATCTCGGGCTTCGTACGCGACACAAAAGCATCCTCTTGTTGGGTCAATAGCCTCCTCTTAGGCTTTATATAAGGAAACCCCAGTTGAGCCAATCAACCTTTTAGCATCAAAAGTTGTGCCTCGTTCACAGTATACAAACATCAACAACTCCTTTTCCCCATCTAATTGCTGTAAGCGGCAAGCCTCTGGATTATTTACATCCACGCCACTGTCCCTCTTTTAGCATGAGAAATTCCTAAGGAAAGATGGCATTGCTCTACACTGAGTTAAAGTCTTCCCCTTCAGGTTAAAAATCCCCTATAAAGGAAATTATGGCATTGTTGGATTCACATATCCCAGTTAAAGTAATTCTCCTTTATAATCAGTCACCCAACAGTTGTGACAAACAGACTGAATATCCCCTTTAGAGATGACAAATTCTCTCTAAAGTCAAAACCCTTTAGCTTCACATCTTGGGCTTCGAACAAGATACAAATAGACCCTTCAGCTTCACATCTTGGGCTTTGAACAAGATACAAACCACATTTAGCTTCACGTCTTGGGCTTTGAACAATACACTAAAACACCATTTCCTCCCATAGAATAGGAAGAACTACGATCGCTCTGATTTCCCTATCCCGGGAATACGTAGGCATAAGATTGAAAAAGAATCTTAGCGAGCACACTAATCAAAAAACCCCAAAGTCCCCTACCTCCATCCAATCTGGTGCAGGATCCCATCAAATTCCCCATGAATAGTCCCGGTATTTCGTTCTGAACAAAATAAGCAGAGAGAGGCCCACGAACTAAAACCGCATCTGTAAACCAACAGTTTTGACTGTTTAACCTCAGTTTGCAAGCAGGGTTAGTTGGAGACATCTATTTCCCTTCCTTCATCAACTTCAATAGGATAAAAAATGAATCGACCTGTAGTACCCCAGAGCGATAGTGCTTAAGAACCACGTCCAAAATCGCTCGCTACAGAAAAATGGTGCCCACCGTGGGGCCAAACAAAGGAATCTTGTCTCTCTTATCTCTCTGGTTGAAACCTTCTCTTAGGACGAGTCCTTGGGTTCACAAGGTATCACCGAATGACGGTTCCATGGGGGAATGTCATTATTGCTAGGATCGGCCCTCACTAGGATCTTAGGTCAAAAAGCTTTAAGTTGGGAAGGTACCACAGAATGGCGACTTCGTCGGGGAGCCATTTTCTGTTAGGATAATAGGATTCATAGCACTTAAAAAATCTAGGACATTAGGACAAATATATATACTGCTTTTCCTAATTAATATTTGTGTTTATTTTTCTGCTAATGGGAATGCGTGTGATGCCGCATGTGGAAAGATTGAGTATACACCTAGGAAAAACCTCTTTCAGTAGTGAGGAAGCTATCGGAAATAGTTGTCACGCGATACTACCCTCTTCTGAGATTCTTCGAAATACATCACCTAGCACGGTTCCCGGCCCGCTGATGTTATCTCGACAAGAATCAATGATTTTGAGAGACAGGTACAAAAATCACTAGTATAAACTGTTGGGATGGGTAGAGCCTTGACTTCATGACACCGACCATTTGACCCCATATTTTTTCTATGTTTTTGTATGCTGCATTCATTTTAAAAAAACATTAAACAAAGAAAATTTTTCTCTTCTAGTCTCTCTTTTTCAAATTAAACTAAGACAATGATTGCAAATGTCAGAGAGAAAAGGATTGCGCTAATGGATTTCGGTAGAAGAAAAACTCACAAGCATACCTTCAAGGTTCCAAAACTAGGGGATTTGAGAGGATTAGCAAGGATGATCACTAACCCTGACGCTTTCAGAGCCAAGTACGGAGGTCTGCTACCTCTGTTAAGGGCCCGTGTAATTGAGGGAATCCTGGAGGCACTCATTCAGTTTTACGATCCGGTTTATCACTGTTTCACATTCCCGGATTACCAGCTCGCACCAACGCTGGAGGAGTATTCTCATCTGATTTATCTACCCATTACTGACCAAGCTCCATTTTCTGGACTGGAAGAAATTCTAAAGGATCAAATCATCGCAAGAGCAATCTATTTGGATGAGTCAGAAATCAAGACTCACATGACCACCAAAGGAGGAATCCCAGGTTTACCAGCGAAGTTTCTGGTAAAGAAGGCTCTATACTTTGCTAGTATAGGGAACGTGACTGCTTTTGAAAGCATCTTTGTTTTATTCACCTACGGGTTATTTCTGTTTCCCAACATTAATAACTTCGTCGATATCAACGCCATTAAGGTTTTTCTCGTTGGAAACGCCGTACCAACCTTGCTCGCAGATGCGTATCATTCTGTACATTTAAGGAATTTATACAGCGGAGGAATGATCACGTGCTGTGTACCCCTGCTATATAAATGGTTTATCTCCCATTTGCCTAAGTCTGCCGCTTTTTGGGATCATAAGAGTGCCTTACGTTGGTCGCAGAAAATCATGTCTCTTACCAACACTGATATAGATTAGTATAATAGGATTTATGACGGGATCAGAATCATTGACCGTTGTGGAAACTTCCCCAACGTACCCCTCTTAGGAACTAAGGGAGGAATCAATTACCATCCAGTTTTAGTTCGTCGTCAATTTGGATACCCGATGAGGCATGTCCCGCGTAATGCTCATCTGGAAGGTCTTTTCTTCAAGGAAGGAGAAAATGACAGGGCACTAAAGATGGAAATAGTGCACGCTTGGAAACACGTTCATAAGAAAGGACGGGAGTTTCTAGGAAAACTGGACTGTGTCTCGGTGGAGCCTTATCTCCACTAGGTACAAACTAGAGCTCTCAAGCTAAAGATGCCTTATCCTCATCACAGAGTTCTCCCGCCAAGGGAATCTGTCATATACTTCATGACTGAAACGGAAAAACTTCAGGTTACTCTCAACAAAATTTAACAGGAGAGGAGGTCTTGGAAGAACAAGTACCGCATTCTCAATATGAAGTGTATCAGAATACAGCAACTGCTGAAAGATAAGGATGCTCTAATTGAGATTTTGGAGCAACATGCTGTAGAAAATCAGGATGACCAAAGGAATTTGCTCGCTCTTTTCACTTGGCAAATGAATGACAACCCGACAACGGCCCAAGAGCCCCGGTCCAACAAAAGGAAAGTACCAGAATCAGCACCCGAGTTCTCCTCAGAGAGGACTCGGGACCCATTAGCTTAGGTTTCTATTTCCGCACCTTGTAATTTACTGTATTTCCATTTCCGCAATCCGTTGAATTCAATAAAACGAGGGTGTCCCCACTGTTTGATATTTGCAATCTAATTGTCGAAGTTTATTTTGATTAAACCAAAAAACAATTAATATAATCATTACATTCATCATTCTCGCGTCACGTATTCTTCTTACCTATGAATCTCACGTTTGTGTCTCAGTTCTAGAGTTAAACTGTCTCATTCGTACAATACTCGGGCCAATCGTCAGAAAAAGATAGATGATCTGTAGGAAGAGAACAGAGAGTTGAAATAAGAGATCGACACTCTAAGAGAGGATATGAGAAAGCTTCGTAATGACATGCAAGCCATGGAAGAAGCTCAGCTACAAAGAACTGTGATCTCAGAGATCACCTCAACTCCCATAGTAGAGAAGTATGATCCTAGGTATCAAATGCTGAAAGATCGTCCCTGGGGCATGCCTGTTAACTATATCTCGGAAGGATATGTTCTGCCGATCACTGAAGATCAGGGAATCATAGCAGAAGCCGCTGGGCCTGAAGGTTACAAACTTCGGGAAAGCGGGGATGCCAGAGGCATAATGAGGCCTCCTGAAGGTTACAAACTTCGGGAAGCGCCAAGATTCACTGCCGTAGTAACGATACCACCCCCTGTGGTGCACACTGTCCCGGAAGGACAGATTCCACAGATACCTTCTGGTAGAAAGGAAAGTATGTTCGATAGAATGGATGAATTCCAAGAGCAGTTCCTGGAAATGCAGAAGGAACTGCAAGCTATTCGTGGCCAGGATTTATTTGGAAAGGACGCCGCAGACCTTTGTTTGGTCCCCAATGTGAAAATCCCGCACAAGTTCCAAGTACTCGATTTTGAAAAGTACAAGGGTAACTCTTGCCCTCAAAGCCATTTGGTGATGTACGCTCGGCGAATGTCAGCTCAGACAGAGAACCAGGATCTACTGATTCACTACTTTCAGGATAGTTTAACCAGTGCCGCATTAAAATGGTACATGGGTTTAAACCGCGCTACTATTAACACTTTCAGAGATCTTGGCACTGCCTTCGTTCAACAATATAAATACAATTTGGACATGGCACCAGACAGAGATCAACTAAGATCAATGTCACAAAAGGACAAGGAAACCTTTAAGGAATATGCTCAGAGATGGCGTGAAATTGCCGCTCAAATTTGTCCACCTCTTGAGGAAAAAGAGATGACAAAGATTTTCTTAAAGACCTTGAGCTCATTTTACTACGACAGAATGGTTGCCAGTGCGCCCAGCGACTTCACCGAAATGGTCGGTATGGGAGTGCGTCTCGAGGAAGCTGTTCGAGAAGGACGTCTAGTCAAAGACACTGGGTCGACAAGCGGTACTAAAAAATACGGTAGTGCTCTCCCTAAGAAAAATGAGCAAGATATTGGGAATATCTCTCTCGGAAAGCAAAGGCGACGGTACCAACCAGTAGCAGCTGTAACTCCTGCTATCAACCCCACGCCTGTTTCTATGTATCAACCTCAGGTTGCTCAAAGCCAACCACATTCGCAGTAATTTCAACAAAGGACGCAATAGCCTCTTCAGCAGGCTCGTCCTCAATACAACAACAATCGTACAATGCAGCCACCAGGATTTGATCATATACCCGTATCGTACGCAGAACTATTTCCGTTACTACTGGCCAAGGGGCATGTCCAGACTAAGTCTCCTCTTACAGTACCGGAAAATCTGCCTTTTTGGTTTAAGGTGGATTAGACTTGCCCTTACCATCAAGGAGGACCAGAGCATAACATAGAAAACTGTCTCAGTTTCAAATCCGACATGCAAAAGCTTGTTAGGAGAGGGGTCTTATCTTTCAAAGATACAAATCCGAATGTTCTCACAAACCTGCTGCCTCAACACGAGAAGGCTATGGTCAATTTGATAGAGGGAGAGTCTAACAACATCTATCAAATTCATGATGTACTCTTGTTAAGGGCCAACTTGGTCAAGATGCATTGTAGATAGAGTGGATATGGCCATGTGCCACCTCATAATTATCACCAGTGGGATATCTGCTCTAAAAGCAATCGAGGATGTTCTGTGGTGCAATTAGCTCTACAGGAACAGATGGATCTCGGATGGATCCAAAAGCACCGAGTTCGTGGTGTTAACATGGTT
The DNA here is from genome assembly GCA_022829125.1 of Lathyrus tuberosus. Taxonomy (NCBI): domain Eukaryota; kingdom Viridiplantae; phylum Streptophyta; class Magnoliopsida; order Fabales; family Fabaceae; genus Lathyrus; species Lathyrus tuberosus. The sequence continues at coordinate 12,972,084 of JALAZF010000120.1, read as the reverse complement.
TATACGAATTCCAACATCATTCAAAACAACAATATCCATGCGATGAATGTCAACCTGGTGGCAATGCACTCAAGGCAAAGCCAGTATCATAATCTGCCGCGTCATGATTATAATTCCTGTCTGATTTGCTCGGTAAACAAACAGGGATGCTCTTTCATACAGGAGGCCCTCCAGCATCAGATGGATCTTGGATGGATTCAAGACTACTATGATAGGAATCATTACCAAATCAACATGATTCAAATCTTCGATATTCGCTTGATGAATACCATCCTGGTGGAGTTACATGCTAAACAGGTCTGGCTCGGGTTCCTGGTATCACATGATTATCAGAGCTGTAAAGCGGGTTGCGAAGACGATCAGGGTTGTGGCCTTGTCCAAGAAACACTTCAGCACTTGTTGAACCACTGGTGGCTTCCAATATATACCAATGAAGACACCCAGCAAATTAGTATCACTAACGGGAATCCTACTAGATATCAAAGTCAGGATGTTCAGTCGATGGAAACAGATCTAGTAAGGTTACACTGTATTCAAAGCGGACGTGGCCAGGTGACACTACACAACTATGAGCGGTGTGGAGTTTGCTTAGTGGATAATCAAGGATGCTACCTCGTGCGAGTAGCCCTTCAAAGTCAGTTGGACCGCAAAGAGATTCAACCATGGTCAAGTTCTGGATCAGTCAACTATTTCGCTGATCAAATCGAGGACGTCGCCGTAATCTCTGATCATCAGAGGGCTAGGGATGTTTGTGCCATCATCCCTCTACTTGACGAATTGAGAGTTCCCAACCAGGAACAGATCGAAATTACTTATGATGGTCGAAAAAATCAGAAGGCTCCCATAGTCTTCTATCTACCGGGACCACTACCGTATGAATCAACTAAGGTTATCCCTTACAAATATGGTGCAACAACAATTGAGAATGGAAAGGAAATTCTGTTACCCTCCGTCGTGAATATTGCAGACATCAGTCGAGTAACACGGAGTGGTAGAATCTTCAACAGAGGAGTTGGAGAACCCAGCAAAGAAAAGGAACCTCAGACAGAAGTTCCCAATCCACCAGTCAGTCAATCTAGTAATCCCGACCTTTCAAAAAACGATGATGAGATGCTAAAGATCATCCAAAGGAGTGAATACAACATTGTTGATCAGCTGTTACAAACTCCTTCAAAGATCTCGGTATTATCACTGTTACTTAGTTCAGAAGCGCACAGGGAGGCTCTACAGAAAGTCTTGGAGCAAGCCTTTGTGGAACAGGATGTAACAATTAGACAGTTCGATAGCATTGTCTCTAACATCACTTCCTGCAATAACTTAGGATTTAGTGATGAGGAATTACCTGAAGAAGGTCGCCGTCATAACATGGCGCTCAACATTACAGTCAACTGCCAGGACGATGCTTTAGCCAGCGTACTAGTAGACACAGGGTCAGCCCTGAATGTAGGGGTGATCGTATCCGAACCAATCCAAAAGCAAAACCGCAAATCGAACCAATCCAAACCGAAAACCGCAAAAACCGCATTTGGTTTGGATGATTTTGGATGATTTTTTTACTGAACCGCACGGTTTGGTTCGGTTTGCGGTTTTCATTTCACAAAACCGAACCAAACCGCATTTTAAACTTAAGTTACTAATTTCTATTTTTATATTTCCAATTCCACGTGACTCATTTCCAATTCCATTCAGTCATTAGCTTTCAATACTAATATCTAATTTTTATTATCATATTAAACTTGTTTTCTTTTTTAATACAGTAATACTACTATTTTAATTTTAAATTAAACTTTCAATTTCAATTTCAATTTATTGACTGCAATCTCAATTTCAATTCCAAATTGTATTTTCTTTGTTAGTGATAAGATTCCCTTCTAAAATGACTGCAGTATCTCTATTAATTTAATTCTAGTAATGTTTGTTTTATTTTTTTATTATTATTATTTTTTTTGTTGAAAATTAACTTTTTATGGATATGTTTTATATGCGGTAACTATTACCCCTGTTAGAAAAACATGGTCATATAACTAGCATTTTTTAATAAACAATTTATTTGTAATAAACAGCTTGCTTTGTATGATTGTTCTGTTTAGGAAATTATATGATTAGTTTCTTAGTTTTATAATTCCATAATCAAGAAGTCTATAAACCGCAACCACTGAACCGATTCTAACCGCATTGGTTTGGTTTGGTTTGGTTTGGATGAATTTTTAAAAATCAACCGAACCAAACCGAACCGCATGCATTTTTATCTCGCGGTTAGGATGATTTTTATGCTCAAAACCGAACCAAACCGCACCGCGAACACCCCTACCTGAATGTTATGCCAAAATCTACTCTAATGCAACTATCATTTTAAGGATTTCCTCAACCTGTACTCAGACGGCTGGGAAAAATAAAAGTTTTCATCCCATTCAAAACTTCTTCCACACTGGAGGCTTCCTTCAACCAGTGACTCAAGAAGTGCATACCATCAATAAAGATGATTCCTCCGATACGAAGGAAGAATGGAAGTCCTATCTCAACGAGGACGGTTATACATCTCAGGGCGAAACGCAGACTCCTTTTTGCTTTCCTGCACAGAGCCCGAGATTTATACCAAGGTCAGATGTCAAAATGATGTACGGAGATTGTTATTCGAAAGGATGCCGCGCTCCCCCAAACTCATTAGAGGAGGATACTCTGATGAAAGACAACTTTGACCCCGACTACTATGGCCCGATGGATGGTCTGCCAATGTGGCAGCCTTACCCAGGAGACTTGGGGCAAGAAAGTCAGCCGAACAATGAAAATCAGCTGAGCATCATTGAAAAGAATACTTGCGTCCCCACCATGTCATGGGATCAACACCTAGGTTATCCTGAAAATACCCAGCACGACGATGAATTCACAATGTTTGCAGGACTAGAATTCATTAACTATGATTTTCCCGAGGTCAACGTCATCGAGAGAGATGACTCCTCCAGTTCCAAAGAAGTGTGGGATACCTTAGGACAGCCGAGTGGAAAATACGACTTCAAGGTCAAATACACCGCTCCTGAAAGCTCTCGTATCAGGCTCGAAGACATCCAGCCAACTGGATGGGGAGATATAGCTGAGAGTACAAATACTACGCAAATTACAACTGAGGAATCCTCCTACGACAACTCTGCCTGGGAGATAGATTCCAATGACCTAGCTCCACCAAAAATCAGCGTTATTTCTGAAGACAAATCAAGGAAGGTACCATACTTTGTGATTCACTGAGGAGTTCGTCGCCAATGGGTTGCTGTCAATGTCCCGAAGATTGTTCATAAGTCTAAGTAATTGCCATCTTTACTTTAACCTTTCACCCTGCCCAGGTGAAACAGATATTTTGATAGGGCTCACTTTCTGTAAATATCCCTCTTCGCTTCGCCCAAAGCGACAGAGTTTTGTTTTATAGGGTTGTAGTTTCAAGAATCGACTTGTTTATAAATAAAATAATGTCGTTCTGTAATTTCCGCAGTTATTGTTGTTTTCTCTTTCTGCTTTTTCCAGAAAATGGTAATCCTAAAAAACAAAAATAAATAAAAATGAGCATTGTTCAAAAAAAATATATAAAACACTGCACACACTCTTGCATTCTCTCTATCTCTTCTAAACACAAATCATCACGTCATACAGATTGCTTGTTTTAAACCCCGTTGAAACATACGATCCAATGCCTTCTCCCAACTTTGAGTTCTCGGTATTTGAGGCTGAAGAAGAAAATGACAACGAAAATTCCAGAGGAGATCTCCCGACTACTCAGACAAGAGGAAAGGACCATTGAGCCTCACAAAGAGTTGCTGGAAACAGTCAACTTAGGATCGGAAGAAGAGAGAAAAGAAGTCAAGATTGGGGCACTGCTCAGTCCAACTGTCAAAGAAAGTTTGATGAAACTTCTTAAAAAGTTTCCCGATGTATTCGCTTGGTCCTACCAGGATATGCCAGGGTTGGATACCAGAATCGTGAAACATCATCTACCGTTGAGATCAGAATTTCCGCCGGTAAAACAAAGGTTGAGACGGACTCATCCAGACATGGCTGTCAAAATCAAAGAGGAGGTACAGAAACAGATTAACGCGGGTTTCCTCGCTACGTCAGAATATCCTCAATGGTTAGCCAACATAGTACCAGTTCCAAAAAAGGACGGAAACGTCAGAATGTGTGTCGATTACCGAGATCTGAACAAGGCAAGTCCAAAGGACGAATTTCCCTTACCACACATTGACATGCTGGTAGACAGTACAGCAAAGTTCAAATTTTTCTCCTTCATGGATGGATTCTCGGGCTATAATCAAATCAAAATGGCGCCGAAAGACATGGAGAAAACTTCGTTCATTACCCCATGGGGTACTTTTTATTACAAGGTAATGTCGTTCGGCTTGAAGAACGTCGGGGTAACCTATCAAAGGGCTATGACTACTCTGTTTCATGACATGATGCACAAAGAAATCGAAGTGTATGTCGATGACATGATTGCCAAATCTAAAACAGAAGAGGAGCATGTGACTCACCTGTCAAAACTATTCGAGCGTCTGAGAAAGTACAAACTCCGCTTAAATCCCAGCAAGTGCACGTTCGGTGTCCGTTCAGGGAAACTCTTAGGATTCATCGCCAGCCAGAAAGGAATTGAGGTTGATCCTGATAAGGTCAAGGCCATTCAAGAAATGCCTTCTCCAAAGACTGAAAAATAAGTCAGGGGATTCCTGTGACGTTTGAACTACATCTCCAGATTCATATTCCTCATGACCGCGACATGTGTGCCGATTTTCAAATTACTCAAAAAGAATCAGGACTGCGTTTGGATAGAAGACTGTCAAACCACCTTCGACAGTATCAAGGAATACCTGTCGAACTCGCCGATTCTATCACCTCCAGTGGAAGAAAGATCGCTGATCGTCTACCTCACAGTCCTAGAGGACTCAATGGGTTATGTACTTGGCCAACAAGATGAAACAAAAAGAAAAGAGTCTGCCATCTACTATTTGAGCAAGAAATTCACCGACTACGAGACTCAGTACACTATGCTCAAGAAAACTTGCTGCACTCTGGCTTGGGCAGCCAAACGTCTTCGCCAGTACATGATTCATCACACCACTTAGTTAATCTCTGAAATAGATCCAATCAAGTATGTCTTTGAAAAGCCTGCTCTCACGGGAAGGATTTCCCGTTGGCAGATGTTGTTATCAGAATATGACATAGAGTACCACGCTCAGAAAGCCATTAAAGGAAGTACTTTAGCCGATCATTTGGCTCATCAACCGATTGACGATCAGGAATCAGTCGGATTTGACTTCCCAGACGAAGATGTCATGTATCTAAAAATGAAAGACTGCGATGAACTGCTACCCAGTGAAGGGCCAGAACCCGATTCCCAATGGGGACTTATCTTTGATGGAGCTGTCAATCATTACGGAAACAGAATTGGGGCAATTATCATAACACCTCAGGGTACCCACATTCCTTTCACCACTAGACTTACGTTCAAGTGCACAAATAATGAGGCCGAATACGAAGCTTGTATCATGGGTCTCGAGGAAGCGATTGATTTGAGGATCAAGAACTTGGATGTATATGGTGACTCAGCTTTGGTCGTCAATCAGATCAAAGGAGATTGGAACACATACCAATCAGGATTGATTTCGTACAAAGAATACGCAAGAAGGTTGTTACCCTTCTTCAACAGAGTCGAGTTTCATCATATCCCTTGTGAGGAGAATCACATGGCTGATGCATTAGCCACTCTCTCTTCCATGATTAGTGTAGGTCAATGGAATGACTTACTTAAGATCGACATAATGCGCCTTGAATGGTCCGTTTATATCTTCACGATTGAAGCAGTCATAGACGACAAACCTTGGTATCATGATATCAAATGCTTCCTTCTGAAACAAGAGTACCCACCTGGGGGACTAAGGAATGACAGAAAAACCCTCTGAAGACTGGCTGGTAGCTTCTTCCTGAGCGGTGATACACTTTACAAGAGAAACTTTGACATGGTCTTGCTCCGAGGCGTAGACAGACCAGAAGCAAACATACTGATAAAAGAAATTCACGAAGGATCCTTTGGCACTCATGCCAACGGACACACAATGGCAAGAAAAATTCTGAGAGCAGGGTACTACTGGTTGACCATGGAATCCAACTGCTACAAGTACATGAGGAGATGTCACAAGTGTCAGATATACTCAGACAAAATCCATGTACCGCCTACACATCTCAAAGTTCTCTCTTCCCCGTGGCCTTTTTCCATATGGGGAATCGACATGATCGGTGTGATTGAACCCAAGGCTTCGAACAGACATCGGTTCATCCTGGTAGCCATTGATTACTTCACCAAGTGGGTCAAAACAGTGTCATACGCTAATGTAACCCGACAAGTGGTGGTACGAGTTATAAAAAACAATCTCATCTGCCGTTATGGTGTTTTGAGCCAGATCGTTACGGATAATGGATCTAACTTGAACAATAAGATGATGAAAGGGTTATGCACAGAGTTCAAGATCGAACACCATAACTCATCTCCCTACCGACCCAGGATGAACGGAGCGGTAGAGGAAGCTAACAAGAACATCAAGAAGATTGTTCAAAAGATGGTCGTAACCTACAAAGATTGGCACGAGATGCTACCCTTTGCTCTTCACGGTTATCGCACATTTGTCTGCACTTCAACAGGGGCAACCCCTTTCTCTCTAGTATATGGCATGGAGGCAGTGCTCCCCATCGAAGTAGAGATCCCATCAATCCGTGTATTGATGGAAGCTAAGCTTACAGAAGCTGAATGGTGCCAAAGTCGACACGACGAACTCAATCTGATCGAAGAAAAGAGAATCACGGCACTATGCCACGGTCAGTTGTATCAGCAAAGAATGAAGAGGGCGTTCGACAAAAAGGTTCGACCTCGCATCTTCAGAAAAGGAGACCTTGTGCTCAAGAAGATACAATCATTTCTCACCGATTCCCGGGGCAAGTGGACTCCGAATTATGACGGCCCCTCTGTGGTCAAGAAAGCTTTCTCAGGCGGTGCCCTGAGACTTGCAACCATGGACGGAGAGGAATTTTCCTACCCCACAAATGTTGACGTAGTCAAGAAATACTTCGCCTAAATTAAAAAAAAAACGTCTCGGTGGATTGAAAACCCGAAAGGGCGGTCCAGGCAAAAATTAGAGACATAATCAAAAATCATCCCGGTGGATTGGAAATCTCAAAGTACAATCCAAGCAAAAATTAGGGATAATGGCAAGTAACTACGTTCGACAAAGGGGCAAATCCCTCGGCAGCAGTTACATCATCCGTCAGGAAAACTCCAATCAAGGTCATCTTCGACAGAAGCTCAGGATGCCCTGAAGTCAAAGTTGGTAGAAGGATTGTGGTCGTTATGTTTCAATGTAGCCCTTTTTCCCTTAAATTACCATTTTCTAAACTTTGTAAATACTCTATGGAATCACGCGTTTGGCTGATTTCCATCCTATCAATACAATTTGAGCCCTTGTGTTTTTGTTTGAAATTCTTATTTGTTTTAGCTTTACAGGACGACATTTTAACATGATCAACGATTCTTGAAATAAAACAAAAATGAATTTACTTGTAAAATTTTTCTGCTTAAAATAAAGATGGCAATTTCTTTTGACTGTTGAACATCGAAAGAACATCGATCGCTTCTCCAGAAGTAAGCGAGCTTCAAAGTGCAGAATCAAAGTACTCCTTCTAAACTAGTGCACCTGAATGAAGGATCAACTGTGTCAAAGACCATTGGTTCATCTGACACCCCCGACAGAGTTCTTATCTCCTAAGCCCGACCAACGTAGCTCCCCACAAGGACTACTTCTCCTAAGCAAGGCAGAATTTCTATCTTGAACCAGTGATACCTCTTCGTCCCCAGCAGTGGCCGAGTATCCAGTCGTGTTCATCTATTAGTTTGTATGTCGTGTCAGTTTTGTCAGCATATACACACATACATCATGCATTACTACTTTGCGTTCATATTCATGTTGCATCACTATCACTCTGGTCGGTCTTATCCCCTAGTGATAACAGTCCTCTCAATCGAGTTGTCAGTTCTTTCCTCATCAGGAAATGTTGCATCTAAACTACCTCTCTACTCCAGTTTATTTCTGGGATGAAGTCGACCTTTGATCACTTTGATAACTTGAACCTCTGAAAAACCAGAGAACCCTCAGCCGGCATCACTCTTCGCCATGGAAGATGATATCTTCGTTTTCCCGGATTAAGGAAAATCCCTAGAGAAAGCCTCTCAACTAAAGACTTTCAGCAACACATTGGTCCTTCTCTCCAGAATGTCAATGTCAACAAAGTCATCGGCACCTCAAAATTGGGGTACATCGTATGGCATTTCTCTGAGAAGATCTCGAGAAAAGTATGATGTAATATCCCCAAATGAAAGCAGTCTCTCAAGAAGACTCGTTTTCCCCAGTAGAGTCGACAAATGGCGTCTCAAACAGAGAAGTTTGTGCCTCTCTAAAATCAAAACTTTTTCCATCAAATGACATCTCCACAGGAAAGCTTGCCGAGAAGTTTGAGGAGAACCGCTACAAATAGTGTCCCTTGTCAATAGAGTTTATTGATATAAGAAACTATGACCAGATTCTTGGTAGGAAACCAGGATCGAGGGGAAGTTTATTTCAGAAATTGAGACCAGATCCTTGGTAGGAAACCAGGATCGAGGGGAGGTTTATACCGGAAACTGAGACCAGTTCCTTGGTAGGAAACCAGGATCGAGGGGAAGTACATTTCAGAGACTAAGACCAGTTCCTTGGTAGGAAACCAGGATCGAGGGGAAGTTTACCTTTTCTAAGCATCATCGCTTAGCAAAAGAAGAAGGATGCGCAAACTGCCATTCTTAACTGCTATCAAAATTTCAGGTATTCCGATATTTAATCATCTTGCACCCCGAATGCCCGAATACCTTTCCCATTCACACCTTCGAGTCCAAGAAGATTAAATAGGGGCATCTGTCATACCCCAAATTTTGAACACTAAGATTTCCCATCATTGTGCAAATCATCATCACAAAATGGATGAACCATTAGTCTCCCCAAAGATGGGTGAGCATCCACTACAATCAGACTTAGGGTTTCAAGCCCTCTCAGAGGTCTTAGACAAAGGATCAATCAAGAAATGACATGATATTCAACTTGTCTATCCTCTCAAACATCCACAAAGGATCAAGAGGACTCCCACTTCAAGGATTAAGCCTTAAAATCGCAAGTGTCACCAAATTAGGGTTTGGTCGACCAGGGCCTCCAGATGGAAATTTTCCTCTGGGAATGAGCCAATGCTTCAAAGTATAACCTATGATGCTCCAAGGGATCTCATGAACCCAATCATCAAGTCAATTTAGCCTCAGGGGATGCATTCATCAAAAAATCAGAAATTAGGGTTTCTTGACCTAATTCACCCCTAAGTTGACTTCTGGGACAAAACATGAGCCAAGACCTCAAGAGGGGATTTGAGGGTCTCAAATACATCACATTGATCCATTTGCAACAATGGATTGATCCAAGAAGCTTGAGCAATAAGTTTCAATTTCATCAGAACCACAGTTAGGATTTCGCGGAAAAAGTCAACTGTATCTTTGACTTTTGACCTGGACATGCTCCCAAACCCTAAGACATGATTCAATACACCCTATAACACCTATGAAATCAATCCATTAAGTTTGATTTAGGTCAAGGACTTGATTTCATAGAGGATCGTACAGTTTGGAATTCATTTGACAAAAAGTCAACTGTGCACAAAAGTCAAACTTTGACTTTTTGAGATTTTTCACAATTATGGTTCTTTGACCCCAAAATGATGTTAATGTATGATTGGAATCATCATTCATTAAGAAAAATCAAGAAAAGTGGGATAACTTGTAAAAGGGGTAACCATAAAAAACTTAGAAAATTTTCTAAGTTATGGAACAAAGTGGCTAGGGTACCAACTTTGGAGGATCATAACTCCTAAACCACAAGGCCATTTTTTTCCATCCAAAGCTGGATTTGTAGCTCTCATGGCCCTCTACAAATGCTTCAACTACCACTCATTCCAATTCCCCATGGATTTCAAGATATGGAATGATCAAAATCAAGAAAAGTGAAAATGTCACTTTTTTCCAACACTTAGTGAAATTTTCACTAAGTCAGAATCTGCCTTCACTTTTTTCCAAATGTAGGGGCATTTTTCACTTGGATCCAAAAATTATCAAAATCAATTATGATCAAACAGTTATTGTATCATATGAGGGATTTCCAAAATGGCCAAGAACTTCATCAAATTCCACTTGAGTCATGAAATATGACAATGGCAATATGCCTTGCTGAAAACTGCCAAGGCTAGGCAGAATTTTTCACTTTTGCTCGATTTGGCAAAATCAGATAATTCCAAGCCTTGTCATCACTTTGGACACATCTGAGGATCAAATCTAAAGGGAACAAACACTGATCCAAACCTCCAAAGTCTTTGGAACAAAAAGTAGCATGCCAAACCTAGAAATCCCTAAAAGAGGGACAAGACTCCAATTTTGGATTGGAGCATTTAATGGATGCACCAAGGTGACATGGACTAACACATTTGCAACTAAATTCAGTCAAGAATGATCCAACAACTAGGGAACCACAACTCTGTGCTCTAACCTCTAGTCAATGGCTAAAGGAGACTTGGATTCTCATTGATCAACATTGGCCAAACCTCTGCTGCAGTTGCCATTCACTATTGATCCCAAAACAAACTTGCTCTACTATAAATAGAGCTCATTTGTGCTCAGTTTGAGTACACCAAAGCCATCAAACAGATGTTTTCCTCAAAATCACTTTCTTTAGGAAAAAATACCTTCTTTAGCAAGGTAACTCTGAGTTTTTGAGTTAGAGAGCATTTCCATCACAACTCATGATCCAAACACATCCAATATGTCATATCTAAGTTGTCCAAACTCACACAAGTGACCTGTAATCCTTAAATCTCAAAGTCACCTCTCAAAACCTCAAAATAGGCTTTTTTTTTGCATTTTTCAAGCCATGTCTTGATTCAGTCACTTTCCAAACCAAATAAAACCTCAAACACACTCCAAATATCATCTTTGAACTGTCCCAAATGGCTCCTAACATCTGGGACACCATTTGAGAGAGTTGTTATTTTGGCCATTTTAACTCCTTTTGCAAGAAAGGGCCAGTTTTTGTTTTTGCAGGTTCCAGCTGATTCCAATCATCCTAAAAGCTTCTAAGGGATCATTTGAGAGTGTCCAATGCATCAAACCATTTCTGGAACAAGAAACTTGGCAGATTGCACAAAAAAAACTCCAAAAGCTCAAAAAGAGGTAAGCATCATGACTTGAACTTTCCGAAATATGCATTGCTTTAAAGTCCACTGATCATGCATCTCTTCTACATGTCATATGTGTTGTGTTTGCATCAATTTATCATGTAATTTATACCTGTACTAAGATGTAGCACAGAAAATGCAAAATATGGTCTATTTCAAAACCACTATCAGATTTTGAGGAGGAATCATGATCTGGAAAAAAATACCACCACCATTGGATTCCTTGTGAAATTCTAGGCCAAATGCATATAAATTTTGTCCCCAACCATGGAGAAATGAGAAAGTTATGGACCTTCTCGTTTCTTGTCAAAACTTGTCTTGCCTTGCCTAGGGCCAGGCCAAAAGCAAGGCAAGCCTTGTATATTTATGGTTGTGTTTCAATCAACGAATGTATCACCACCCCAGTGGTAAGGCGCGCGCCCTATACACAAGAGGTCTGGGGTTCGAATCCCCCTCGCCCCAGATCCTCTTTTTGCTATTTTTCCCACTTTTTGTTATTTTCCATATTATTTTTAATAATTTGAAATATTAATAACCCCCTCAATTTTAATTATTTTTTATTGGTTCTTTTTGCAAAAAATCACAAAAATGTTAAAATATTTTATTCCCCAAAAAAATTAGATTTATATTATTTATTTAATATAATTTGTATTTTTGTAAATAAATGTCTTTTATTTGTTTTTAAACCTTTTAAAAATAAATATCCATTTTGGAAAATCAAAACCAAGTAGGTTTTAATTCATCTTGTGATGAAAGCCTCATTTTTCAAACCTAAAACCAAAATCACAAGTTGTTTATTCAAACTTATTTGGAATTTTTATCATTTGTATTAATTTTCTTTGAATAATTATATTAAAAAATGATGAAATTAGGGTTTTATTGATTTTCACCCTAACAAACTTTTCCGAACACTCATGGGCCTCTAATAGAGTGTAAGACCCAATCCTTTGTAAATACAAACCTATTTTGGGCGTCAAATGTTGTATAAGTCCCGTTGTATTTCAAAAGTTCGGCGCGATCATCGCCCGTTTAAAACAAACCATCTGGGCCTCTCCTCGAGCTATAAGACCTATTAAAAATCATTTTGGGCCTCTAATAGAGTGTAAGACCCAATCCCCTTTTGAAACCAAAAACTTTTGGGCCTCAGTCATTGTATAAGACCCACAACGTTTTCAAAACCTCGGCGCGATCGTCGCCCTTTTCAAAATAAACCCTGGGCTTCTCCTTGAGCTATAAGACCCTTCTTTGTTCACTTTCAATCATTTTGGGCCTCTTGAGAGAGTGTAAGACCCATCCCTTTGTACAGAAAACCTTTCTTGGGCCTCAGTCACTTGTATAAGTCCCTGTACAAAACGACAGTGCGATCACTGATAAAACCCTGGGCCTCTCCTTGAGCTGTAAGCCCCAATTTTCCTTTCAAAAAGCACTTTCTCCTTTGATTTTGTAACATACTGTTATTTTCAATTTCTTTGTTGAACAACTAACAATACAGTATGGAAGCTCTACAACCGAGTAAGTGTTTACCCGCTTTCATTTACCACTTTCATATGTATATAACTGTACTGTGGGGCCGTTTCACTGTAAGTCTTCTTTCATAAACTCATATCGACTGTGTAATACTAATATAGATATTTAGAGTTTCCCCGGCAACTACGTCTAGAACTAGACAAAACCTCGTCTCCTTACATCTGACGTTCTCCCGGATATTTCAAACATAACCTAAACCATGAGAGTTTTCTTTTACAACAATTTTAGATAACTATATCTAAGAAATTTCCCCCTTGAACAGTTCATATACAGAAGGCCAATGTTCCAAGTGAAACCCCTTCTGGAACTGTTCATCATCATCCTCTTGGGCTTAGTGCAGGGACCCATAGGCTTCCTAAAAGCATCCCCGCCTCCTCTTGGGCATTGTACAAGGACCCGTCGGCTTCTTAGAAGTTTTCACAGCCTCCGGGAAGATAGCCTCCTCTTGGGCTTCGTACAAATTGTCCCTTCGGCTTCTTAAAAGTTTTTCTCGCCTCCTCTTGGGCTTCGTACAAATTGTCTCGACGACCTCTTAAAGGTATAGGAACAAAAATTAGTCATCTTAATAGAACAATCTTTCAAAGAGTCTAGATCTTCCTACGGCGAACATACTGTCTCTTGATCTCTCTTAAGCCTAGTACAAAAGATGAAACTCTAGACTTGGACAGTCTAGTCTCCTTAAGTTTCGAAGACATTCTCAAGTTCCTTTCAAAAATAGAAAAAAAACACCCGTAGACTTGGGCAATCTCAATACCCTTCGGATTCCCCGTTTCCTTAAAGAACAGGAAATAATCCCGGTCCTCAGATCAAATCCATGAGTACAGCATTACCCATATAAGAACTGATTTTCTCTTTTAACCAACATACTGGACCTGTCACTCAACTGAAATAGTAAACCTAGCCTCCTCTTGGGCTTTGTACAATGATTCTCCCCAGCAGAGTTAACCTTTGCAGCCTCCATCTCGGGCTTCGTACGAGATACAAAACCACTCTCATGTTGAGTATAAAAGACTCTCTTGTTGAGTCAAACATTTTTAGCCTTCATCTCAGGCTTCGTACGAGATACAAAAACACTCTCTTGTTGAGTATAAAAGACTCTCTTGTTGAGTCAAACCTTTGCAGCCTCCATCTCGGGCTTCGTACGAGATACAAAATCACTCTCTTGTTGAGTATAAAAGACTCTCTTGTTGAGTTAAATATTTTTAGCCTTCATCTCGGGCTTTGTACGAGATACAAAACACTCTCTTGTTGAGTATAAAAAGACTCTCTTGTTGAGTCGATCACCTTTAACCTCCATCTCGGGCTTCGTACGAGATACAAATCACTCTATTGATGAGTATAAAAGACTCTCTTGTTGAGTCAAACCCTTTTAGCCTCCGTCTTGGGCTTCGTACAAGACACATATAAAAACACTATCTTGTTGAGTCAACCCTTTTAGCCTCTATCTCGGGCTTCATACGAGACACAAAAGCATCCTCTTGTTGGGTCAATAGCCTCCTCTTAGGCTTTGTATAAGGAAATCCCAGTTGAGCCAATCAACCTCTTAGCATCAAAAGTTGTGCCTCGTTCACAGTATACAAACATCCACAACTCCTTTTCCCTATCTAATTGTTGTAAGCGGCAAGCCTCTGGATTATTTACATCCACGCCACTGTCCCTCTTTTAGCATGAGAAATTCCTAAGGAAAGATGGCATTGCTCTACACTGAGTTAAAGTCTTCCCCTTCAGGTTAAAAATCCCCTATAAAGGAAATTATGGCATTGCTGGATTCACATATCCCAGTTAAAGTAATTCTCCTTTATAATCAGTCACCCAACAGTTGTGACAAACAGACCGAATATCCCCTTTAGAGATGACAAATTCTCTCTAAAGTCAAAACCCTTTAGCTTCACATCTTGGGCTTCGAACAAGATACAAATAGACCCTTCAGCTTCACATCTTGGGCTTTGAACAAGATACAAACCACATTTAGCTTCACGTCTTGGGCTTTGAATAAGACACCAAAACACCATTTGAACTACGATCGCTCTGATTTCCCAATCCCGGGAATACGTAGGCATAAGATTGAAAAAGAATCTTAGCGAGCACACTAATAAAAAAACCCCAAAGTCCCCTACCTCCATCCAATCTGGGGCAGGATCCCAACAAATTCCCCATGAACAGTCCCAGTATTTCGTTCTGAACAAAATAAGCAGAGAGAGGCCCACGAACTAAAACTGCATCTGTAAACCAACAGTTTTGACTGTTTAACCTCGGTTTGCAAGCAGGGTTAGTTGGAGACATCTATTTCCCTTCCTTCATCAGCTTCAATTGGATAAAAAATGAATCGACTTGTAGTACCCCAGAGCGACAGTGCTTAAGAACCACGTCCAAAATCGCTCGCTACACAACCAAAGGGAGGCCCATATGAAAAATTGTTTTGAAAATGGCGATCGCGCCGAGATTTTTAAAATTGTATCGGGACTTATACAATGACTGAGGCCCAAAAAGGTTTATTTACAAAGGGATGGAACTTACACTCTACCAAGAGGCCCAAAAGTTAAAAATTTAAAATTAAGAGAAACCTTAATTTTAATTAAAAAATAATAATTTTTAAAGGAAATTAAATATAAAATGATACGAAATATCAAATATATTTAAGAACAAATTGTCAACTTTAAAAAATATTTTGAAAAATCATGTTTAATCACATGAAAGCTTGAAATCCAATTGGTTTTGAAAAATGAAGGTGGGAATTTCATTTTTAAAATGTTTAAAAACAAATTAAATTAAATTAAATTCAAAAAAATTAAACTATATTAAATAAATAATATAAATGTGATTTTTTTGTAGAATAAAATAATTTAACATTTTGTGACTTTTTAAAAAAAAAAAACCAATAAAAAATGATAAAAAAATGAGAGAGAAATTAATTTTTGAAATCATTTAATAAAAATATCAAATATTCAAAAATTCAAATATTTGAAAATGGCGCCAAGGCCATCTTCTTCTTCCTCACGACTACCCGCCATAGCCAATTTGCAAAACCTCTCATATCTCACTGATTACTCAATAAAAACGACTTTTGTAAACATGAAACTTGCTCGTTTTTGAACAAGGATTCCAATGGTACTAATTAATTGCATTTATATTAAGTGTGGAGTGAGAAATCAGAAGATGAACTCAAGAACCCTAATTTCTGCAAGAACACTATGAAATCCTAAACACGATTCATACATAGCAATTGATTGAGGGGAAACACTCTACATAAGTGCATAAACATGTTTGTAACTTGAAAACACATTTATATGCATGAATCATAGAGTTTGAGAGTGTCAGGCTTAACTCTTGCAAGAAGAATTCGAATTCTATGTTGGAGGTGTTACAGATGTTGTGTAATGATCTAGATAGCTTCAATGGACCTCAAGTAATGTGTTTGAAGGCTTGGAATGGATTGAATCATTTTGGAACATGTTGTGGCACCTCAACTGCAAATAGGCCAAAAAGCTTGAGCAAATGGGGGGTGACTTTGTGATTCTGATGTTCTAGATGAGTTTTAAGGTTATGGATCACTCATATATGATGTATGTGAGGTGTTGGCATGATTGGTTTTGATAGAATTGCTCTTAAATGAAAAATTCGAACGTTACTTGAACAGTCCAAAATATGGTTTTTTGAGAGTGATTTGGAGGAAAACATGTGTTAAGGTGCTTTGGTGTACTTGAATTGATCAGAAAGAAGCTCTATTTATAGTAGAGCAAGTTTGTTTTGGGAGCAATAGTGAATGAAGGCTGGATCACTCCATTATCCATTGAACTTTGTCTTGTTGCCAAAGTCTCCTCTAGCCATTGACTTGGGTCAATCTTCCAGGCCTATGGTCTTCTGATGCTTGAGTTTATCTTGACTCATTTACAATGTTGTGGACTGATACATGCGAGCTCTATGCATCCATTCAATGCCTCATGACAAATTTGAAAGTTTTAGATTTGAACTTTGAATGTCACATGCCAAATGATGAGGTTTTGGACTTGCAAGGCTCTATGGTGTTGTAGCTCTGCATAGATCATGTTCATTGCACTTTAGAAAGTTGTATTGTATGATGACAAGGCTTGCCAAGTCATGGAAATGACAAAATCGTGATGCAAGTGCAAGACTGTCTTGCAAAACCAGTCTTGGAGGTGTCATGTTTCCATGCTCATAACTCCCTACTCAAGTTGAATTAGGATGAGTTCTGGTACTCTTTGGAAAGCTTGTATATCCTACTTTAACTTTGATGTCCAACATTGGTCTTGAATCAACTTGGATCAAGGTGAAAAATGGCCTCAAAGTTGGTGAAAATCCAAGACATATTCTGTCCAAAATTTTCACTAAGTGTTGGAAAAAGTGGTCATTTCATGTTTTTTGTGATTTTGATCAATCCATAACTCAAAATCCATGATGATTTGGAATCTGAAGTAGTTGACAATTTTGAAGTATGTAATGAGAGCTTTCATTTGAGCTTTGGATGGAAGCAAATGGCTTTGTGGTTTGGGAGTTATGACCTTGCAAAGTTGGTACCAAATTAATTATGTTCCATAACTTAGAAAAATTTAGATTTCTTAAGGTTACCCCTTTTTCAAGTAACCTCATTTTTCTTGATTTTTCTTGATGGATGATGATACAAACCATGATTTAACATTGTATTTGAATTAGGGAATCCTTGTTTGTCAAGAAATTCAAAAAGTCAAACTTGGTTTTTGGCACAGTTGACTTTTTATCAGATGAATTTCAAACTTTGTGATCCTCTATGAAATCAAGTCTTTGACATAATTCAAACCTAATGGATGGATTCCATAGGTATTTTAGAGTGTCCTGAATCATGTCCCGAGGTTTGGGATCATGTCTTGGTCAAAAGTCAAAGGTACAGTTGACTTTTCATCAGGAAACCCTAATTGGCCCAGATGAATTTGAATCTTTGTATTGCTTGTGAACCAAGCTCTTTGAGTCAATCCAACATTGTGAATGGATCAATATGATGGATTTGAGGTCTTTAAAACACTTCTTTAGTGTCATACCCCAAATTTTGACCACTAATATTTCCCATCATTGTGCAAATCATTATCACAATATGGATGAACCATCATACCTCATCAGTCTCCCCAAAGATGGGTGGACAGTCACTACAATCAAGAAGTAAGGTTTTGAGCCCTCTTAGAACACTTAGACAAAGGATCAATCAAGAAATGGCATGATCTTCAACTTGTCTAACATCTCAAACACCTATAAAGGATCAAGAGGACTCCCACATCAAGAATCAAGCACGAGGTTGCAGTATTCCAAGTGGATTAAGCCTCAAGATCGCCAGTGTCACCAAATTAGGGTTTTGATCGACTGAGGCCTCCAGATGGAATTTTTCCTTTGAGCATGAGCCAATGCTTCAAAGCATAACCCAAGATACTCCAAGGGACCTCATGGACCCAATCATCAAGTTAAGGGTTAAATAGTGTTTACCCCCTGCCATATAGGCGTGTTTTGGTTTACCCCCCCTTAAGATTTTTTTGTGTGATTCCCCCCTTGTAAAATCAAGATTCTGATTGCAGAACCCCCTATCCCTTGTTTGGCTGACTGGGCATGGAGAATCTGCACACGTGGCAGTCCACGTGGCTTTTTTATATTAAATATTATTAAATATTTATTTATTTCTTAAATATTATATATTTATTTATTTTGTATATTTTTTTAAATATTATATATTTATGTAATTTAAATATTAATTATTTATATATTAATTATTAAAATTTAATAATAAGGCCTAAAGCCCTTGTTTCAAATTGGACTGTGTGTGTTTGACATTCCTACCCTTTTGGTCTATTTTCAATTCAAATTGATTTGTGTGTGTTTAATATATAAACACTACTATTATGTTCAATAGTTTCGATGTGGGACTTATATTACACCCAAACCCACATTCAACTTCAACTGTCTCGTTAGAGTTTTTTCTAATTAAATGTTGTGGTGGCATTGTTAATAGCTTTCTGATAAAATACAAGAGTCACTAGAAAATCCTATTTGTTCTGCTGCTGTTTTGATTAGCTCTTCAATGGTGTGTGGAACCCATAATACAATACCATTTCTTCTACACTCTTTTGGATCCCATGGGTGGAAAGGGAACACTGTGCACTTCTTTGGATGTACTTTATCTGAGAAAAATGGAAGATGCACTTTATCTGAGAAAAATGGAAGATGCATTTAATATTTGAGTTTACAGCAACACGTGAAATGAAAAAGAACAACAGGTTTTGGTTATGCTTAGTGTAAGTAACAATGAAAAGGAAAGAAACAACAAATCAATAGTATATTCTAAATAAACAATTCAGCTAAATGTTTAAAATTAGGGGAAATATGGAGAAGGAAAAGAGAAATAGTCATATTTCACCTATAATAGAGAATTTTGGTGGAAGCACTAGTAATGTCCATAAATACAATTAAGAGCTCACAAGTCACATCACAATGCTGCTAATACCAACGCTCAAGTTCAGATATGTCCAGAGTATAATATTATTGCAATGTTTGCGAACTATAATTATATGGTTTATGTGGTTAAACGTAGCATGAGAGCTCCAAGGATGCGTTGGACTTCCACTCTTCATAATCGCTTTGTTCACGCCGTTGAGCTTTTAGGTGGCCATGAAAGTAAGTGCTTTTCTATAATCAATTACAAATTCACTGTGATTATTATATAAACACATTTGTCTTAATTTTTTAGGAGCTACACCAAAATCAGTTCTCGAGCTTATGGATGTAAAAGATCTAACGCTATCACATGTTAAAGCTCATTTGCAGGTATAATTATCTTCAACTCCTTCATTGCAGTAGATCACTAAACATAGTTTAGTTATAACTATAATTACATTATGATTTGATTATGATGTTGTTAGTATGTTAAAGAGTGGTTTCAAATGATGGAGAAGGAGGTTGTTCAAGTTTTTTTTAAAAGAGCCTTGTGCTGGTTGTTAAAGAGTGTAGTGAGAAAAGATGTAGCAGGTAGTGATGGTGGTGTTAATTGAAGTTAGTTTAGTGAATTATACTAAATTTAAAAATTGTATTGTTACTGTTAGCAACTTAAAAAGTTAGTTACTTTGATGGTAGTTAGAATAAGTAGCTTATGTTAGGAGGATATTGATGTTAAAAACTTGTACTGCTATGTAACCTAAATGTTAACATGGTTGAAATTTGAACTGCTATGTAAATATTGTTGTTAGTCCCACATCGAAAGTTTTCAAAACACTAGTAGTGTTTATATATCAAACACACACAAACCAATTTGAAATGAAAATGGATCAAAAGGGGTAGGAATGTTAAATAATTTAAATAATTTAAATATGAATAAAATTAATAATTTAAAAAAATGGCCCATTTAAATTTTTTTTAAAATAATAATTTAAAAAAATATAATCAAATTAAAAAATATATAATATGAATAAAATTAATAAAAAATATCACTCATAAAAATAAAACGAATAAAAATAATTAATTTCATAAAAAAATTTAAGAAAAAGTAATAAAAAATAGGTGGCATAAATTATAACACAGTCAGCAAGGAAACATAGCTCCAGTCAGCAGATTCTCTCATCCAATCAGCAATAGGGGATAGTGAAATTAGAATCTTGGTTTGGTGAGGGGGGAATTAAAAAAAAAAATCTTAAGGGGGGGGTAAACCAAAACACGCCTATATGGTAGGGGGTAAACACTATTTAACCCTCAAGTTAATTTAACCTCAGGAGATGCATTTACCAAAAATCAAGAATTAGGGTTTCTTGACCTAATTCACCCCTAAGTTGACTTTTGGGACAAATCGTGAGCCAAGACCTCAAGACAAGATTTGAGGGCCTTAAATACACCACATTGATCCATTTGCAACAATGGATTAATCCAAGAAGCTTGATTCACAAGTTTCAATTTCATCTGGACCACAATTAGGGTTTTGAGGAAAAAAGTCAATTGTACCTTTGACTTTTAACCAAGACATGCTCCCAAACCTTGGGACATGATTTAATACACCCTATATCACCTATGGAGTCCATCCATTAGGTTTGATTTAGGTCAAGGATTTGATTTCACAAAGGATCGCATAGTTTGGACTTCATCTAATAAAAAGTCAACTGTACAAAAATCCAAGTTTGACTTTTTGGATTTTTTGGTCAACCAAGGTTCCTTCACCCTAAAACAATGTTAATATGTGATTTGAATCATCACCCATTAAGAAAAATCAAAGAAAGAGAGTTAACTTGTAAAAGGGGTAACCATAAAAAACAATTTTTCTAACTTATGGAACAAAGTCGCTAGGGTACCAACTTCTAAGGATCATAACTTGAGATCCAAGCAACCATTTTGGGTGATCCAAAGCTGGATTTGTAGGTCTTGCTACACTCTACAAAAGCTTCAACTACATCAAACTCCAATTCCTCAAGGATTTTAAGTTATGGAGTGAGCAAAATGGCTAAAAACATGAAAATGACATTTTTCCAACACTTAGTGAAATTTTCACTAAGTCAGAATCTGCCTTACTTTTTCCAAAATGTAGGGACATTTTTCACCTTGATCCAAGTCAAACCAGGTCTAGGGGTGAACATGAAAGTTAAAGTATGCCATAAGAGCTTTCCAACAAGTACCAGATCATCTCCAAATTCAATTTGAGTTGAGAGATACATCCCTTGAAACATGGCATCATGAACTGGTTTTACAAGGCAGAATTATGCACACTTGCTCGATTTGTCCAATCTGATAACTACAAGCCTTGTCATCAATTTGGACACATCAGAGGATCAAATCCAAGGGGGATGATCTGATCTCCAAGCCTCCCAAGTCCAAGAATCTACATTAGGCTTGTCATCCCTAAAAAGGCTACAAAGATGCCAAGACTCCAATTTTGTTTCCAAGCATTCAATGGATACACCAAGGTGGCATGAACTGAGCCTATTCCAACTTAATTCAGTCAAGACTTATCTCTGAACCAAAGCTACAAAGCCTGTTCCCTAATCTCAAGTCAATGGCTAGAGGAGACTTGAGATTCCTTTTGCATAACATTGGCCAAAGGCCTGCTGCAGTTGCCATTCATTATTGCTTGCAAAACAAACTCACTCTACTATAAATAGAGCTCAATTGTGCTCAATTTGAGTACACCAAAGCACTACAACACTTGATTTCCTCAAAATCCCTTTCTCTAGGCCAAAATGCCTTCTTTTGCAAGGTATCTCTGAGTTTTTGAGTTAGAGAGCAATTCCAACACAGCTCATGATCCAAACACCTCTAATATGTTGTATTTAAGCTGTTCAAACTCTCATTTGTGACCTGAAACACCAAAATCACAAAGTCCACTTCCAAAACCTCAAAATTGGACTTTTTTACATTTTTCAAGCCATGTCTTGATTCAGTCACTTTCAAAACCAGATAAGACCTCAAACGCACTTCGAATATCATCCTTGAACTGTCTCAATTGGTTCCCCTCATCTGGAACACCATTTGAGAGAGTTGCCATATTGGTCACTTTTGCCCCTTTTGCAAGAAAGAGCTCAAACTTGTTCCTGAGGATTCCAGCTGATTCCAATCATTCTAAAAGCTTCTAATGGATCAATTGAGAGTGTCCAAAGCATCAAATTACTTCTGGCACAATGAACTTGGCAGATAGCACAAAAAACTCCAAGAGGTAAGTGCATGACAACTTGAACTCTTTGAATTATGCATTGCTTTGAAGTCCACTGATCATAAACATCTCATACATGTTGTATATGTTGTGTTTGAACCAATTCATCATGTAATTCTTGCCTGTATCATGAGATGGCAGAGAAAATGCAAATTGTGGCCTATTTCAAAACCACTATCGGGTTTTAAAATGGGGACCTCATCTAAAAAACTAAGGGCACCATTGGATTCCTTGTGAAATTCTAGGCAGGATAAACCTAAATTTTGTCCCAATCCATGGAGAAATGAGAGAGTTACAGCCTTCACGTTTTTGGCCCAAGAACTTGTCTTGTCTTGCCTTGGCCAAGCCTGAAAATTGGTATCCCATATATATTTATGGGGTGGTTTTGATACGCGGATGTATCACCACCCCAGTGGTTGCGCGCGCATGTGTTTGGCTTGGAGGTCTGGGGTTCGAATCCCCCTCGCCCCAGACCCTTTTTTATCACTTTTTCCACTTTTTTTTTTTATATTTTTCATATTATTTTCTTAAATGATTTGAAAAATTAATTTCTCTCCCAATTTTTATCATTTTTTATTGGTTCTTTTTATGAAAAATCACAAAAATATTAAAGTATTTTATTCTATAAAAAAATCATATTTATATTATTTATTTAATATAGTTGGTATTTTTGTGAATAAATTCACTTTTATTGTTTTTTAAACATTTAAAAAGTGGATTTTTATCTTGAAAATCAAGACCAAATGACTTTTAAATCATCTTGTGATTAAAACCTCATTTTCAAACCTTAACCAAAAATCACAAGTGGTTTATTTAAACCTATTTGGTTTTTTTTATCATTTTTATTAATTTTCTTTAAAGAATTACTTTTAAAAATGAAAATTAGGGTTTCTTTGATTTTTGATCCTTATCAAACATTTTCAAACATCTTTTGGGCCTCTAATAGAGTGTAAGACCCAACGTCTTTTGAAAACCAAACTAATTTGGGCCTCAGTCATTGTATAAGACCCACTGTGTTTTCAAACCTCGGCGCGATCGCCATTTTCAAATCAAATAACTTGGGCCTCTCCTTGAGCTATAAGTCTCATTCCTTTCTTTTTTTAACATCTTTTGGGCCTCTAATAGAGTGTAAGACCCAATCATTTTCTTAACCAAAACTTTTTGGGCCTCATACATTGTATAAGTCCCAACACACTTTCAAAAATCTCGGCACGATCACCAATTCAAAATCAAATCACTTGGGCCTTTCCTTGAGTTGTAAGCCCCATCTTTTGTACAAAAAATAAATCTTTGGGCCTCTAATAAAGTGTAAGACCCAACCCCCTTTGTACATAAATAATTTTGGGCCTCAGTTATTGTATAAAACCCATTACAATTTACAAATAACGGTAAAATTACTGTTTTCATCTGGGCCTCTCATTGAGTATAAGCCCCAACAATATTTTCAAAAAAAACTTCCATTTTGATTTAGCTTCATAAATACAGTTGTTATCAAAACTTTTTTTAATTTCTTTGAACAACTAACAATACAACATGGAAGCTTGCTCACCTATAAGTTTTTATCAGCTTTCATTTACTTGCTTTCACATATAAATAAACTGTATTGTGGGAAGCTGCTCCACTGTAAGTTCTCCTTTCATATCCTTTTAAATACTTGTCATATATCAATTGTATATATACTAGTATATCTATTTAGAGTTTTCCCCGGCAACTAGGTCTAGAACTAGGTAAAGCCAGTTGGTCACTCTTTAATACAGTCAAAACTAGATCCCCATAGGATTTCCAGATACAATCTTGCCTTCTCTTGGGCATATACAATATGGAACAAAGAGAAAGGTAGTATTCTCGGTGAACCTTTTCTCAGACTGTCACTATTAGAAATTGTCAAAGAAATTCTATCCCCCAGAAATGATTCATTCTCGGTGAATGACATCTCTTGAATTTCTTCAAACCCTAGAACTGTTCACTAAAGGATTAATTCTCGGTGAAACCTTTCTTGAACTCTTCTTAAGTTTAGGACCCACAGATTTCCTAAAAGCATCCCCGCCTCCTCTTGGGCTTTGTACAAGGACCCTCCGGCTTCTTAGAAGTTCTCATGCCTTTTCTTGGGCTTAATACAAGGACCCTGAAGACCTCTTAAAGGTATAGGACAGAACTTAGTCATCCTTCATTAGAGTTGTCTTTCTAAAAAGAGTCAAAACCTCAGACTAATTTTAGGGTTGCTACTCATCCCTTAAAAGAGTCAGCCTCCTCTTGGGTTATACAAAGATAAACTCTTCTATACCAGTAGACTTGGACAGTCTAAATCCCCTTGAGTCTCAAAGACATTCTCAAGCACTTTACAAACCTAGGAGAAACCCCGGACAGTCTGGATTAATCTCCAGCAGAGTTAAAACCCATAGTTCTAAAAAACCTAGTCTCTCTCCTAAAATTCCCTAGCCATGGTCAGTTTATCATCAGATAACACTATCCCAAATCAGAACCTCAAGGTCTCTAATACCTCAACTCTTCTGTAACCCTCAGCAAGAGTTAATTCCCCATTTGGACCTGCCTCGGGATCTCAATAATCCTCAGCAGAAGATAACCTCCTCTTAGGATTTGTATAATGATCCTTCCTTTCCTCAGGATAGTCAGCCTCCGATTGGGCTTTGTACAATGATTCTCCCCCAGCGGAGCTAACCTTTTCAGACTCTCTTGTTGAGTCAATTACTTTTCAGACTCTCTTGTTGAGTCAACCACTTTTCAGACTCTCTTGTTGAGTCAATCACCTTTCAGCACTCTCTTGTTGAGTCAACCCCTTTAGCCTTAATCTTGGGCTTTGTACAAGACAGATAAAACCACTCTCTTGTTGAGTCAATCTTTTTTCAACCTCCTCTTAGGTTTGATATAAAGATTTCCCCTAGGAACAGTTAGCCTCCTCTTAGGCTTTGTATAATGATTTCTCCAGCTTGTTCAGCCACAATCCTGGGCTTCGTACAAGACAGATAAAAGCACTCTCTTATTGAGTCAAACCCTTTTAGCCTCAATCTTGGGCTTTGTACAAGACATAAATCGTCATAACCTTCTCTCAAGCTTGGGACAAATATCTTTACTAGCGGAGTCAATTCCTCCCAGCCTCCTTTTAGGCTTTGAGAAATAATTTCCCAAGCAGAGTCAAACTTATTTCAGCCTCAATCTTGGGCTTTGTACAAGACAGATAATACTCTCCCGCAGAGTCAAACTCAGTTCAGCCTCTATCTTGGGCTTTGTACGAGATACCTAAAATATTCTCAGCCGAGGCAGTAGAGTCCCATTTTAGCCTCAATCTTGGGTTTTGTACAAGACAGATAAAGATTTCTTTCCCACTGAGTCAGTCTTCTTTTCAGCCTCAATCTTGGGCCTTGTACAAGACACATATAAACCCTCCCCGGCGGAGTCAAAATCTTTTTAGCCTCAATCTTGGGCTTTGTACAAGACAGACAGAATATTTTCCCCGGAAAAGTCAAACTTTTCACCTCCTTTTGGGCTTTGTATAATGATATCCCCAAAGAGTCAGTCTCTTTTAGCCTCAATCTTGGGCTTTGTACAAGACAGATAAAAACTCTCTTGTTGAGCCAGTCATTCCCAGCCTCCTCTTAGGCTTTGTATAAGGACTTACCTAGTGGAGTCAATCAACCTCTTAGCTTCAACCTTGGGATTTGATCAAGGCACACAAAAATCAACATACCCTCCGAGAAAATCAAAATCCCTCTGTAGGAAGTCATTTCTCTATTTATCACTTATCAAAACAGAAAAGCAAAACAAACCCTAATCCCAGATAACTGTTGTAAGTGGCACACTTGTTGATTCAAATATCCAAGCTGTCGTCCCTCTTTTATCCTGGTAAATCCTCTCTTTCATCTAATTGCTGTAAGCGGCAAGCCGCTGGATTATTTACATCCATGCCATTGTCCCTCTCTTAGCATGAGAAATTCCTAAAGGAAAAATGGCATTGCTCTACACTGAGTTAAAGTTTTCCCCTTCAGGATAAGTCCCCTATAAAGGAAATTATGGCATTGTTGGATTCACATATCTCAGTTAAAGTAATACTCCTTTATAATCAGGCACCCAACAGTTGTGATAAACAGACAAAGATGTCTCCCTTTAGAGATGACAAATTCTCTCTTAAATACCCCTTTAGCTTCAATCTCGGGCTTTGAACAAGACACAAATAAACCCTTTAGCTTCAATCTTGGGCTTTGAACAAGACACCAAAACATATTTTTTCTCCCTTAGAATAGGAGGAACTACGATTGCTCTGATTTCCCTGTTTCGTTTAAACAGGAATACGTAGGCCTAAGATTGCGAGATCTTAGCGAGCATACCAATAAAAAAAACAAGGTCCAATACCTTCATATCAATCAAAACTTAGGTCCAGTACCTTACCAAAAACATCGAAAAAACCCGAACATCAACAAAAACTCAATCTCTCTCTCTCATATTTCCCAAGAAACTTTCCCAACCCATTAACGGATAAACACCATCAAGTACAAAGCAGAACCTAAAGCTAACAACATGTGGATAACCACATATAGGATGGGTAACTGACAACTCCCCATTGTATAACCTGACTCCGAACTCCCCGAATCTCTTTAAGCGTTTGTTAAACATTCACATGCAAGGTTAGTTTTAGATAGCTTCCCTTTCCCTTCTAGCTCCATGGGATAAATAAGAAATCAGAAAGTAGCACCCATCTCCTACCATTGCAGTGAGGAGAAACCCATGGCGATAAGGTGGTCGCGTCACCGACAAAAATCGCACGCTACATTGAGGTCTTGGCTCATGTCTTGCTCCAAAAGTCAACTTAGGGTGAATTAGGTCAAGAAACCCTAATTCCTGATTTTTTATGAATGTATCCCCTGAGACTATTTTGACTCTATGATTGGGTCCATGAGGTCCCTTTGAGCTTCTTGGGTCATGTTTTGAAGTATTGGCTCATGCTCAGATGAAAATTTTCATCTAGAGGCCTTGGTCGACCAAAACCCTAATTTGGTGACACTGGCGATCTTGAGGCTCAATCCACTTGGAATGTTGCAATCTTGTGCTTGATTCTTGATGTGGGAGACCTCTTGATCTTTTATAGATGTTTGAGAGACTTGGCAATTTGAGGATCATGTCCACTCTTGATTGATCCTTTGTCTAAGTGCTCTGGGAGGGCTCAAAACCCTAATTCCTGGTTGTAGTGAATGCTCAACAATCCTTGAGAAGATTGATGAGGTATGATGGTACATCCATATTATGGTGATGATTTTCACAATGATGGGAAATCTTGTGGTCAAAATTTGGGGTATGACAGACATATTGCATAATTTCTGTAAAAATCCCAAGTTATTCGTCTAAATGATAAAAAAAATTGTTAGCATAATTTCTGTGAGATTGTTCTAAATTTACGTTTTTCTTTTATAGAGCAATACTCGTATACCGAGTACAAAGAGAATCTTGAGTAGCACAGGCTAAAGCAACCAACGTTACATGGGTCAAAGTGGAGGTATATTAATTTTCACAATGTTGCTTATTAGTGATGCTACTTGATAACACAAAACAACTATATATTAATTCTTATTTGTTTGTCTATGTGTAGTGTCCTCGTCAGCGTAATGGCATAAACTGCGGGTATTTCGTTTTGAGGTTTATGAGAGAAATCCTTCAAATGGATCGATTAGAGATTCCTATTACGGTATCATGGATTTATAACTTAGGATTTATTTTAATATTTATCGGATATGTCATATAATTTATTATTTTTAACTAAATCATGCATATTTTGTTTTGTTATGTAGTACTTTGATGAATACGCGTGTTCTCATTACACGAAGGATAAATTGCAAGAAATTAAGAAGGAATTGTGCGAATACCTTATTGAAAAAAGAATCATATATATATAAGGTATAGGATTATGGGATTATGTGAATGTATAGTTTTGTGAATGGTTTATTTTATGGGATTGTATAGTTTTGTGAATGGTTTATGCCCTTTATGTGTTTTTGGATTGTAATTGTATAGTTTTGTGAATAGTTAATGTAAATAACTTGAATTATAATGGAAATGGTTTATGTGGTTTATGTGATTTATGGGATTAGTGGAAATGGTTAATGAACCATACTAGAAATTGTTAATGGAAATGTGAAATATACAGGTTTATTGAAATGGCTTGAATTATACAGGTTTCTGCATAAAAAAATGGTTAAAATGGGATTTAAAAAAAAATCATTAAAATTATACGTAGAGAAAAGACAGCGCTTTCTAGAAAAAGCGCTGTCTATAGTTCACAAACGAAAGCGCTTTTCCTAAAAAGCGCCCTCTAAAGGTATAGAAAAATTGATGACTAAAATTATAGGCATACATTAGACAGCGCTTTAAAAAACGCTGTCTAAAGGGGGCCTTTAGACAGTGTTTTTTCTTGAAAAAGCGCTCTCTAAAGGTATATAAAAAAATTCATTAAAAATTTATACGTATACATTAGACAACGCTTTTTCAAAAGCGCTGTCTAAAGGCCCACTTTAGAGAGCGCTTATTACGGAAAAAGCGTTGTCTAATGTATACTTTAGAAAGCGTTTTTTCATAAATAAAAAGCGTTGTCTTTACCTACGACAGCGTAACCTTAGGGAGTGCTTTTAAGCGCTGTCTAAGGCCTAAAAAAGCGTTGTCTAATGTCTTGTTTGGCGTAGTGAAGATATGTTGTAATCATGGGATGGTAATGTAGTTATAAAAATAGCAGGGTCGTCTTTGAAGGCTTGTAAGGCGACCTACCGCACTAGGCCTAAAAAATTTTAGGGTTAAAGTATAGCTAAATGAGGCCGCATAAGATATTTGTGAGATTAAATTGTGATTAAATAAGGCCTCTATTTATTTTTCCCTTGTTAAATTATGACTATCCTACACAGGACTTCTAAAAACTTGAGACGACTCTGAAAAAGAGATGCATTACTGTTAAAGAATGTACATGTTATTGAATTAGAATTAGAAAAGTAAAATACTGCATGAAAAAAAAACATATAATTACATTGGTGAAAAAACATTGAGAATTCAATTAGAATTTCTAAGCAAATACCAACAAAAGATATGCCAATATAAATAAAGGATGTCCAAGAATTACAAGAATTTATAAGCAACCATACAGCTTGTAATCTCACAGTATGTAACTGTTCTGGACCGGGCAAGGCTTCCTGCCCTTAAGGGCCAGGCCCAATCCATCATAATTAGCGAACAGGCCCAATAAGCACAATATAGCCGTTGGGCACAATATAGTCGTTGGACGTGTACCTTCACACGCAGAATAGCTCACGCGACCAACTGCCTCCCCGGATATCACGGAAACAGTTAGAAAGACCACGCGCTCCGCCCTCCATCTGGCCATACCTCATTGGTCGATCAGGCACTTTGCTCGCCAACAATCTCCCTATAAAAACCCCTCGCTCGAGATGGGCAGGTATCACAAATCATATACTTGACTTTCTTACTTGCTTTCCCCCTTTCTTTTGACCAAATACTTACTTTGGCATCGGAGTACCTTGCAGGTACCTCCACCCCTTTTTCCTCTCCTACGAGCATCAACTCTTGTCCTACACGAAGGCCGCGACGATCTCCTTCTGGTCCTCTCCGATCAGTGCCGCCGTCTATGGGAAACTTCGCTTCCCCGTCTTTTCGAATCAAGATCCCTCATCTTTTCACCCAAAAGACCAAAGCTTTCATCTCTCTCCAAAATCCCAGATCATCACGGCTTTCGTTAAGAGTGACATCCAAGAACCTGTGGCCGCCGCTGCCAATGTCGACAAGGATGCTTTCGTCGGGAACATCCCATCCGAAAACGTCCAGCGCAATGGTGGACCGGCTTCCCCAAAGCCCGACGAACAAAGACCACGAGCACAAGCCGTGGAACTTTCCTTCAAACCCATTCCGGTTCCTCAAGGGGCTGATCCGACCACCGCAGCGCTCATCGCCTCTTTGAACAATTCCAATTGTTTCATCATCCAGTAGGGAGAAAAGATCAGTGCCCTCGAGCACGCCCTTCAAGAGCATCACACTTCGGAGACGCTGAACCTCTCCCTGCCTCCGCGAGTTCACTCAAAGCGGAGACGTGATACTCCTTCCCCGGTCAAGGAACGTTCAAGATCAGGGAGCCCAACACCCGACCTTGCTCACCGACGTCGTCGTTCTCCTAGCAAAACTAGGCACTCCCCTATTCCCAAAAGACATCGACATTCGGACAAATACGAGCATAGGCGTACCCGCGGACACTCTCCTCGCCGCAGTCAAAGCCGCGACCACAGTCTTTCTCCATCATTCTCTCACAGCTCTAGCAGTGACGACGAAGCTCAAGGTCCATTCACGAGAAACATTGTGGACACCCGGATCCCCCGCGGGTTAGAAAAACCTCCCACACTAGCGACGTACGATGGCGCGTCAAATCCTCACGAGCACCTGGAGAACATCGAAGCTATGCTCCAGTACCATGGTGTCTCCGGAGCCATCCGGTGCAAAATATTCCCCATCACCTTGAGGAAGGGTGCGATGACATGGTTCAAAAGACTCCCTCGAGGATCCATCTCCTCCTGGCGCGACCTCAAGGGCCAATTCACCCGCCATTTCACTGCCTCCAGACGACATCCAAAGACGGAGGCAACGTTAGAAGCCATCATACAAGGTAGGGAAGAACCCCTGCGGGAATACATCGAGAGATTTAATAAGGAGGCAGTGGAAGTCAGAACTTCCGATCACATGAAGAAGTACCTCCTCGAGAAAGGACTCCGACCGAAGAGCGACTTCCGCAAAGCTGTCGGGATCGAAGCTCCTCGACGCTGACAGAGCTTCTCCACATGGCCAAAGATTACATCCGCTACGAGGAGAAAGAAGCCGCATACCGTGCCCAGGACGCAAGAGATCGGGAAGCACCCCGAGCACCCAAGAAGGAGGAGCCAGAGCCATCCCGTAAGGGGAAGGAGAAGCGACGAGAGGAGCGTCCCCGTGAAGGCAAAGGCCCAGTTGGTCGATTCAATGAATACACTGTGCTCACTACCTCACACGAGCGTATCCTCTCCGACTGTATCAACACCGAATTCAAACAAGGAGGTGTCAGGTTCCCCAAACCAACCGCGTCCAAAGGAAACGTCGACAAAAGTAAATATTGTCGTTTCCATCGTAGTCACGGGCACGTAACGGAAGATTATGTACACCTCAAGGACGCCATAGAAATCCTCATCAAAGAGGGTCACCTGAAACAATACGTGAAGAAGGGAGAGTCCTCCCGACGAGACATGTCTGATCCGAAGAAAGAAGCAGAATCAACCCCCTTCAGTCCTCCCCCGCAGGTCGCAATGTCCATCAGCCGACCAGAGGACTTCTTCGTTCTTGACCACTTCGACCCGACTTCCCAGGCATTCATACACAGCACCTGGGAAGCCTTTCCTACGGCCATGGTTATCTCACGTGGGGGGTACCATGAGCTCACGATAGGATCCATCAAACGAAAGTTTGAACAGCTAATAGACAACAGCCCTGACCAGTTGTACACGATCAACAAGGGTAAAGGGCGTTCACAGCCGATCACGTTCTACAGAGAAGAACTCCCCGGAGGATCATCGAACTCCCACATTCCTCTGCTGATCAGGGCCAAACTATCATCTACCGACGTGCGGAGAATCCTGGTCGACCAGGGCAGTTCCGTGGACATCATGTACTTCAGCCTGTTCCGCGCACTGAAGCTGAATAAATCTAATCTCTCCCCGTACGTAGGATCTGATCTCCAAGGATTTAATGGAGCAACGGCCCGACCTTGGGGTTACGTGGAGATACCAGTCACATTTGGCGAAGAAGAGGCATCTCGAAAAATCAAAATGCAGTTCCTAGTCATTGATTGCCCGTCGCTCTATCAGTGCATCCTCGGCAGACCAGCTCTTGCCGAACTCATTGCTGTCCCATCGACGGTCCACCTCAAGCTCAAGTACTATATTGAGAAGGGACACGTCGCAACTCTACACGACGACATCGAGGCTGCTCGCAGATGCTTTGAGGCCGCAACCAAAGGGCAGAACCAGATCACGACAACAGCAAAGTCGGCAAAGCGCACCAGAGAGGACGAGGTTCCAGCCGAAGAAGGCCAGCCAGAAAAAAAGCCCACGCTTCCCGTGCACACCATTGACCTCGACAGCAGGCTTGCTGAAGATGGAAACGAAGATCGGGACGAAGATGGAAAGTTAGGAGTGACAAGCTCCCCGTCTCCTACACTGCTGCGACCAGTTCCAGATGGGGAATTCGAGATCATCACTTTCAGCAACAACCCCAGCAGGGGAGTGAGGATAGGCGCTGGTCTCCTCGAAGAGGTAAAGGAGGATTTGAAGAAATGCCTCGACGACAACGCCGACCTGTTCGCATGGAGTGCAGCGGATATGCCCGGCCTTGATCCAGAAATTGCATGTCACCACCTCACAATTAATCCAGCTACCCGCGCCATTGCCCAACGAAGAAGGAAACAATCCGAAGAAAAGGCACAGGCTGCCGAAAAGCTTGTACAAGACCTCTTAGAGGCAAAATTTATTTCCGAGGCCAGGTATACGACCTGCCTCTAAAATATTGTACTTGTAAAGAAAAATAATGGAAAGTGGCGCATGTGCATTGACTACACCGATCTCAATCGGGCTTGCCTGAAAGACGCTTATCCACTGCCGAGCATAGATAAACTCGTAGATAATTCCGCAGGTTTCAAGCTCTTGCCCTTCATGGACGCTTATTCGGGATACAACCAAATCCCAATGGCAGACGAGGACAAGAGATACACGGCATTCATGACCTCCTCGGGGAATTATTACTATAACGTAATGCCCTTTGGACTAAAGAATGTCGGGGCCACATACCAATGCATGATGAACAAAGTCTTCCGATCATAAATCGGTGACATGCTCGAAGTATACATGGATGATATGATCGTGAAATCCCAAGAGGAATCCGACCATACCACCCACTTGCGCAAAGTGTTCGACCAAGCTCGAAAATGTAAAATGCGTTTTAATCCAGAAAAATGCACCTTTGGTGTGCGAGCAGGAAATTCCTCGGGTTTTACCTCACCGAAAGAGGAATAGAAGCAAACCCAGACAAATGCCGAGCACTTGTGGAATTCCCCACGCCGCGGTCGAAGAAGGCGATACAATCTCTCAACGGGATGCTCGCATCCCTTGCTCTCTTCGTAAGCAAGTCCGCCCAGCACGCCCTGCCCTTTTTCAAATTACTCAGGAAGGAGGCGAATTTTGAGTGGATGGACGAGTGCGAGCAGGCTCTCGCCCATTTCAAACAAGCTCTGTCCGAACCACCGGTGTTGTCCCGACCAGACCGCGGGGAAACCATATACCTGTATCTCTCCGTGGCCAACGAAGAAGTAAGTGCAACACTTATTCGCGAGACTACTGATGGGCAGAAACCCATCTATTTCACCAGTAAAGCCCTACAAGGACCCGAAGTCAGATACACGTAAATAGAACGGGTGGCCCTTGCTCTCATAACCACCGCGAGGAGACTCAGATATTACTTCCTGGCACACACTATCGTCGTCAGGACCGACCAGCCAATTAGGCAGCTGTTAAGCCGACCAGATATGGCGGGCAGGATGCTAAAATGGTCCCTTGAACTGGCCGAGTTCGACATTCACTACGAAGGGAGGAAAGCCCTCAAGGCGCAGGTCCTGGCCGACTTCGTGGCAGAAATGACTCTGGATTCGTCCCCTCCGGGAGGGACACAGGAGTGGATCATTTACGTGGATGGCGCATCAATCCCCTCGGGCAGCGGAGCAGGAATTATCCTCGAAAACGAAGAAGGGACCTTGATCGAAGTATCCCTGATCCTTTCCTTCAGAACATCCAACAATCAAGCCGAGTATGAGGCCTTCCTCGCAGGATTACGACTCGCCAAAGACGTCGGCGCGAAGAAAATAAAAATTTACACTGATTCCCAACTCGTGGCGTCTCAAGTACGAGGAGAATTCCAAACAAAGAACGACTAACTCGCCGAATACTTGGCCGTGGTGAAAGACAAAATGACGGAGTTTGAAGCATGGGAAGTTCAGCACGTCCCGCGCGAACAGAATACCCGAGCAGACATCCTCTCCAAATTAGCCAGCACCAGGAAAAAAGGTGGAAACAAATCCATCATACAAGAGATACTGGCTAGCCCGAGCATTACAAAGCCCGACCTGCCAGATGTTAACGTCATCGGAGAGCCCCATTGTTGGATGACCCCAGTATACAATTATCTCACCAAAGGGGAACTTCCCAAAGACAGTAAGGAGGCCAGTGTGACTAAGCGACGAGCCTGCTCGTACGTACTGATCGAGGACAAGTTATATCGACGAGGATTTTCCATTCCCCTGTTAAAATGTGTCGATGAGGCCCAGGTCCCCGAAATCTTACAAGAAATCCATGAGGGCATCAACGCACAACACTTAGGAGGAAGATCCCTGGCTCAAAAAACTCTGCGCGCAGGATATTACTGGCCGACCATGCAGCACAACGCCAAAGAACATGTGCAAAAATGTGATCGTTTCCAGCGCCACGGGGACATGCATTTGGCACCACCCAACGAGTTGAAGACCCTCTCCTCGCCTTTGCCCTTCGCCTGGTGGGGGATGGACATCCTAGGCCCCTTTACAATGGGATCTTATCAAAATAAATTCCTAATCGTGGTCGTCGACTATTTCACAAAATGGATTGAAGCCGAAGCGCTCGCCAAGATCACAGCCTTCAACATACTGCGTTTCTACAAAAGAAACGTCCTCGCCAGATTCGGGGTACCCCAGGCCCTCGTGACCGACAACGGAACCCAATTCACGGACAGAAAATTCCAAGACTTCGTCGCCAAATTGGGAACGAAACAACACTTCACTTCTGTCGAGTATCCCGAAACCAACGGGCAAGCGGAGGCCGCGAACAGAGTGATCCTACGCGGATTAAAATGAAGGCTAGGCGAGGCCAAGAAAAGATGGGTCGAGGAGCTCCACAGCGTCCTCTGGGCATACAGGACAACACCCCACTCCACCACCGGGGAAACCCCTTTCCGACTAGCGTATGGAACAGAGGCGGTAATACTGGTGGAGATAAGGGAGCCCTCCAAAAGGACAGAAGCTCCCCTCGACGAAGAGATGAACGATGAGGCTCTACGCGAGGAACTCGATTTGGTCGAAGAAATAAGATCAGGGGCTGCCCTCCGCGAGGCCGCATTGAAGCAACAAATAACAATGCGACATGACGCCAAAGTCATAAAGCGCGACTTCCCCATAGGCAGTCTGGTCCTGCGCAGAAACCAGAAGGATTCTCGCGAAGGGAAACTGGCGGCGAATTAGGAAGGACCCTATAGGGTCAAGTCCAAAACGGGCACGGGAGCATACTACTTGGAAACACTGGACGAAAAACAACTTGCTCGACCATGGAATGCTGAAAAACTCAAGCAGTACTATAGTTAAGTCCTTAACCACGAGGATAAACAAGTCGCCGACATAGTCACCCCAAAACGGGGAGAGCTGCGCGACCATCGTATCGTGCCCTGGTGAAGCGTGACACGCATTACAACGTCGGCCAGCTTCTGCTCATTGTACGAGCAGATCCTGCGCACAACGGGGATACCTCAACCGAGCTCCACCGTTGCCGCACCATTCAGGCAGGACACCCAGCTCGCGATGGGAACAGTCCAAGCCTATGAGATTAGTACCTCAAACGAAGTCCTAGCCTCATCATGGGCGGAACCACTTCGCCCTCCTCGGTAGGTTTTATGCCTAGCCGGGGACACACGCACACATAAGCAAAAAGAGCAAAGTCCATAATAAAACGTCCACAAAATCCAAGTATATTAAAGTACCGACCACGACCGGACAGTGTCATAAATACAAAGAGGGGCAGCGCCCATACAAAATGATAAATACAAATTGATAAGGGCACGCAGGCCCACAAAACATGCTCAAAACAACCAAGTCCTACTCTGCGACTTCACTCTCCTCTTCGGCTGGGATAACTTGACCGTCCACCACTCTGTTGAACAAACTCATCCCATCCGTCGTAAGCTGCACGTCAGAATTAAGGGCCACCATCTGCTCTTTTGCAGCATGGAAGCCGAATTCAGCAGCTTTCAGGTTGTCCTCGCCCAGGATTCTAATCCTGTCGATCAAGTCAGCCCGCGACTTCAGAGACTTCTCGTCGTCATTTTCATCTTGGACAGCTGCAGCCAAACTTTCCAATTCAGTGATCCTCGCCTGCAGACGCGCCTTCTGCTCGTCAGCCTCAAGCGCAGCTAACTTCAGCTGGGTCACCTCCGTCTGAAGCAGCAACTTGGCCTCCTCGTGACCTTTAAACTTTTTTAAATCGTTGAACAGCTTGTTGTTTTCTGCCTCCAGCTCGGCTATTCTATTCTGGGAAGTCACGAGGCTCGCTCGAGTAGCGGCTTCATCGTCGGCGAGGACAAGGGCAGCTTCAAGGACCCTGAACATGCCCGCCGCATCCTGGCACAACTGTTTTCTCCTCACCTTGGAGTTGGCGTTCAAAATAGTCATGGCTTCAGAATCATGGACCTCTATCGAATCCCCTTCAACGAATAAGTCTCGGCGCGTGTAGAAGGCGGGCAGGACGAAATGACCGGCACCAGACCCCCCGGGACCAGCGGCCACAGGAGTCCCCGCAGCATCTCTCTTCCTCTTAAGAGAACCCTCCGGGGTCAGCGGCGTCGAGGCTCTCTCCGGGACGGGGGTAGATCCAGCAGTAAAACTCTCCATCACTGTCTGCTTAGGCGCCCCGGCCTTGGTACCGGTGGTCGCCTTCTTGTGAACCTTCGCAGCCTGCGACCTCATCAGACGCTCTCGCATGTCAGCCATCATACCTGCGAACACACACATCCAGTCAGAATCAAAAGAATTTAAAGAAACAAAACCAAACAGTGGAGCATACCAAGCAAAGTCATAGCGTCGTCGTTGTTATCACACTCAAGGAGAGCTTTGACATTAATATATCTAGCTGCTCGGACAGGTCCATCCTCCCCGACCAACTGATTCCCGTCCCGATCAACGACGAAGGCTGGAGTAAAGCTCTCCACGTAAGCATGGAGGATCCTGTACGACTCCTTATCCGCCGGGCAAAGCTACTCATGCTTCACCAGGAACTGATCTGCTCGGCGTTTAAAATGGGTGTAGACCCATTCCAAAGGAAAGATGGAGACCACACCATCCCTTTCCCGACCATCCACCATCACCCTCTCAATGGTCGAGATGCTCCTCTTCGCCTCTTCGATTATAGGCTTCACGATCAGAAACCTGTCCTTGAAATTGCGTATCGAATCAGAATACGGCCAGAACAGCCTACTCTGTTGCTTAAACGATACCCAACTCTGTTTCGACCCCGCCGTGCTCCGCTGAATTTGGAAGAGGTAGAAGAAAAGATTCGTGGTCGCCCCGATATTGAGATAACGACACACTAACTCAAAAGCCCTTATAAAAGCCAAGGCGTTTGGGTGAAGCTGGGACGGGCACAAGGCCAAATGGGTGAACAGAGAAGATTGGAAGTCAGTAAAAGGGAGACGCATCTTGGCCTCCGTAAACGCAAATTCGTACATAGGAAAGCGAAGTCTCGGGTACGAGGAACAAATTCTATCGTACTCCCTGGGACGAAAGGCTTTCCATGCCCGTGGAGCGCCCTCGTCGCGTCTCTCCAACAAGTCGAAGTCCCGTATCTCCTCGGCGGAGAAGGTTGATCGAAAAGACAAGGGCTCATGTCCAAGCCAGTCAAGGTCCCCTCCTGCGACCTTGATATTCGAGTAATCGGCGGACACACTGGGTCCCTCTTGTACTTCCTGTGCGTCGGGCATAACTTCATCGCGGGGTTCAGCCATTTTCACTTGAAAAGCAGAGGAAGAGAAGTGAATTCGACATCCGCGATCAAATCCACCCTTCCACCACTAATCAAGTGAAAGGGCGTTAACGAATCCGGGGACAACCACGTGCTCGTATAAATTACTACCAATAGCTACAAGAGGTCTCCGCGACCAGAACACGCAGATGCACATACGAGGACGCATGTTCGTCCCAAAATCACGATAAAACTCCGAACAGGCCTAGTGCCCGACTACAAACTAAATTCTACACCTAACCAGATTCTACAAGGATCTACGCTAACAATTTCTACAAAATTCTAGAAATTCCTAAAATTCATCATGTTCTTCACAAAATTTCCTGGAATTCATGTGTTCATCAAAGAACACATGAAGTTCAACCGGAAAATATGAACTTCAACCAGAAAACCTATAAAAATATGCAGAAAGGGAAGAACGAACTTACAAGTAAAAGAAGTTGACGGTGGCGAAGAGAAGCTCCGGCGAAGACTAATTGCAGAGCAAAGAGTAAAAAAACTTGTGAAATTATGAAAATGAAACCTTCCCCCACCTTTTTATAACCATTTGATCGTGGGGAATCGTGAAGGTCATCATAGCCTATACGCCCCTAGGACTGACAAAGGCCATAAATGCTCACCACGTGTCACAAAAACTCTTCGCCTGGTTCAGCGCAGAAAATACACTAGCCCTTGGCCCCCATGAGCAAGTCTCTTCGTCAGAGTGAACACATCCGTGCAAAGATGCTCGCCAAAAACTCCCATTTCTCCGAGGACGCTGCAAACCTTGATCGACATTTCGCGCTGGTAGCTAACGACCACATCTGGTCGGGGTACGAATGGAACATTCTACGCGAGCAACCACTTCCCCAACAGTACGGTCGAAGTCACAGCTATCTAAAGTCATTACTCTCCAATAGAGCAACGACTTGGGGGGCTCCTGTTCTGGACCGGGCAAGGCTTCCTGCCCTTAAGGGCCAGGCCCAATCCATCATAATTAGCGAACAGGCCCAATAAGCACAATATAGCTGTTGGGCACAATATAGCCGTTGGGCACAATATAGCCGTTGGACGTGTCCCTTCACGCGCAGAATAACTCACGCATCCAACTGCCTCCCCGGATATCACGGAAACAGTTAGAAAGACCACGCTCTCCGCCCTCCATCTGGCCACACCTCATTGGTCGATCAGGCACTTTGCTCGCCAATAATCTCCCTATAAAAACCCCTCGCTCGAGAGGGGCAGGTATCACAAATCATATACTTGACTTTTTTACTTGCTTTCCCCCTTTCTTTTGACCAAATACTTACTTTGGCATCGGAGTACCTTGCAGGTACCTCCACCCATTTTTCCTCTCCTACGAGCATCAACTCTTGTCCTACACGAAGGCTGTGACGATCTCCTTCTGGTCCTCTCCGATCAGTAACCATATAAGTAACCATACAATATTGCAATGAATATCTATTTATAACCATACAGTATGCAAGGATTTATAATTAGGCTTAATACCCTTTTTGGTCCTCTAACTGTAGGCCTGGGTCCAATTTGGTCCTCTTTCTTTTAAAAGTTCCAAATT
This sequence comes from Lathyrus tuberosus, assembly GCA_022829125.1. Classification (NCBI taxonomy): domain Eukaryota; kingdom Viridiplantae; phylum Streptophyta; class Magnoliopsida; order Fabales; family Fabaceae; genus Lathyrus; species Lathyrus tuberosus. The sequence continues at coordinate 12,932,129 of JALAZF010000120.1, read as the reverse complement.
GGTCCCTTACGTTATCTAACTGAATCAAATTGGTCTTTTCCGTCAAATATTTGTAACACTGTTAGAAATTAATGACGTGGCATCTGAGGTGGCGAATTTTGATGACGTGGCATATGATTTATTAATTTTTTTATTATTTATAACTTTTTTTCATTATCCATGTCATTTTATTAGTAAATTATTAATTAATTTTTTTGAAATTCATATAGAATTGAATTTATACAAATTTTTAAAAATTTAGTTACTATTACTTGGGCTTGATAATAGCAGCCCATTAGTCAAGCTTTATTTGTAGAGTGTGAATAAGTAGTTTATAAACACTCATGCTTATAACTTCAATTTCGATGTGGGACTCAAACAAAGCAAGACCAATAACAAACTAATATCAGTAGCACAAGCAAATATCAGTATCAACTAGTTTCAAATAACAAACTAAAAAACTACAGAAATGTTATCCCTCACAAAGCAATACGCCAATAACACAAGTTTGGAACAAAATCTCTTAATCGAACCATTTTCTTGGTGGTTGCAATGTTTATCCATTTAATTAAACACTTTTATCAAGCAAGAATTTCTTAGCAACACTCACTTATATTCTATTCAAACCATTTTCTTGAGAGCAGAATAAGTGCTTCATTGTCGCAACATGTGATCGAGATTTGAAAAGGAGGATCCGAAAGGTAAACAAATTAATCATTGACGCAACACTTTCTATGCTAATTGTTCTGTTGGCGTTCTTCTACAATCTCAGAAATTGCTTTTTCTGCATCTGATTCTTCCTTCTCACACCAGCATCTGCAAGAAACATACAAACACCGTTTTTACGGAGAAAATTGAGTTTAAAAATTTCAGAAAACCACTCCAAATAGTACAGTGTAATCTTAAGCCCATTAAGATTAACCCCATTAAGATAGATGAAAGCTTAAATTCATTCAAAGTCTATAATCTTAAGCAACATTTTAGTAGGCTTTGTTTGTACTCATAACATCTTTATGTTTCTTATCAGCCGCCCCAACCACCTCTAATTGTTGCTTAAGCGAAATAGACTTGCTTGGTTCTCTATCAGACTCGTTCTCTTCAAATGCATTGCCTCCTGTGCCAGATACACCAGCAACTGCAACCCCTGAAGCAAACAATGGTTCAACAGCTTCCTTTGCAGCACCATTATTTGGGTCCAATAATTTCAATCAGGTAGGCATCTGAATGATAATTTCTTCGTTTTAGTTAAAGAATTCTTTTCTTTCTATGTTTTAAGACAGTACCAAAAAAGAGAATTGATTTGTTTGTGCCTTGGAATTCTTCTGATTGCCACATTTATGCCTTGGAATTCTATCGTGCAGGTCCTTACCGTGGGTCTTGGAAATGGGCAAATAACTTCTGAATTCAAGAAGTCATGCTTGCTCATCCCTCTGTCACAGGAGATACGTCTCAATATCGTCCCAAGAATATCCGATGCCACACGGTGAAAGTGATGTCATGATGTGAAAGAAAATTTGAATTCAGTTCACAAATGGCAAACGAAAAGCTCAAATTTGCAGCCAACTGGACAATTTGAAGTTATACCTTTTCAGCAAGCTAGATGTTGATATACAGGACGCCAATGTTACTATTTGATTTCATTGTCCTGCAAACACCCATAACAAAATCAAAGATTCATTAAATTGAATTCATAACAGAGTTTTTTGCCTAACAAAACAACTCACACTTCAAACCAATTCCCTGAACCAACTCACTATCAGGATCAAGCATCGCTATGCATCATCATCACCATCAATTCGCAGCAAAGGCAGTCAAGGTTGAAAGAAGAAGATGAAATTAGAGTCTGAAACAGAAGAACTTGAAGAATCAAATTGAAGCAGTGAAACAGGATTTCAGAGCATCACAATACCCACATGCACTGAATCACAAGAATTGAAGAGGAAGTACCTGAAATCTTTCACCGAAGTCGAGCAGCCACTGTGCCGGAACGCAGAGTCTCCAATCAGGTGTGTTACAATCTTCTTGCCTAATTTCTATGCGTAATCAGGCGCCCTGAGTCGTATTCGAATGTAGCTGATGATTAAATCATTATGATTTTGCCTGAATTTGAGAAACATCATAGCTTAGGGTTTCGTTCTCTTTTGTCGATCCCGATATTTGAGGAGAGGTTTGCGAATTTCATTGTTGAATTCGTGCTTAGAAATTGGTTTTGGTTTAGGTACGCTTTAGAATTTCATGGTTTAGGTCCCACATCGAAATTGAAGTTATAAGCATGAGTGTTTATAAACTACTTATTCACACTCTACAAATAAAGCTTGACTAATGGGCTGCTATTATCAAGCCCAAGTAATAGTAACTAAATTTTTAAAAATTTGTATAAATTCAATTCTATATGAATTTCAAAAAAATTAATTAATAATTTACTAATAAAATGACATGGATAATGAAAAAAAGTTATAAATAATAAAAAAATTAATAAATCATATGCCACGTCATCAAAATTCGCCACCTCAGATGCCACGTCATTAATTTCTAACGGTGTTACAAATATTTGACGGAAAAGACCAATTTGATTCAGTTAGATAACGTAAGAGACTAATTTGAAACTTTTAAAAGAAAGAGGACCAAATTGGACCCAGACCTACAGTTAGAGGACCAAAAAGGATATTAAGCCTTATAATTATAACAAAATTTCTATGAATTTCTAAGCAACCATACAATATCTAATGATAACAGAATTTCGTAAAGAACTGCAATAAGGTTTCCCCGAATTGTTAAAGAAACCATATATTGTAGTTATGCTACATTAAAATAGTAGGTAATTTTAATAAGCAAGTGTTGCCATGTTTAGATTGTATATACTGTAGCTATGCTACACTAAAATAGTAGGTAATTTTAGAATGAGTAAGAAATGCAAGTGATGTCATATTTAAATTGCATATATCAGGAATTTTAATATGATGAAACATGTGATTATAAACTATAAGAAGTAATTGCACATACAGTATGTGATTAGAAACTATAATAAGTAATTGCATACACAACATGTCATATATAATGGTGTTTATATGAAGCATCATGTATAATAATAGGATGTTTCTTATTACACCACCCTTGTTTCTTAGGTACCACCTGAATTTCCGTTTTTGCCCTTAATTTTCGGATGTGCACATCCGGACGCACCATTTTTCTAAAAATTTTCAGTTTTTTTCCGGATGTGCACATCCGGACGCACCCTTTCTCTAAAATTTTTCAGTTTTTTTCCGGATGTGTACATCCGGAAGAATTCCTAATCTGCAAATCCGGAAAAAATCAAAAGAATTCCATAAAATCATTTACTTCTAAATATAATTAAATCCAATATAATTAAAATCCAACATAATTAAACTTAATATGATTTTTTCAATATAATTAAATCTAATATAATTAAAATAAATATGATTAAAATTAATATGATTTTTTTAATATAATTAAATTCAATATAATTAAATTAATTTTAGAAGTAAATACCATATAATTTTAATTATAATTTGGAAGTAAATACCATATAATTTAGAAGTAAATACCATATAATTTTAAATACCAATATAATTAAATCCAATTTTAGAAGTAAATACCATATAATTTTAAATCCAATATAATTAAATTAATTTTTTCAATATAAAAAAATCATTTAAAATTAAATACCATATTAATCATATTAATTATATTGAAAAAAATTAATCATATTAAATATCATATTAATTTTAATTAATATAGATTTTAATTATATTGAATTTAATTATATTGAAAAAATGATATTAATTTTAATTATATTAGATTTAATTATATTTAGAAGTAAATGATTTTATGGAATTCTTTTGATTTTTTCCGGATTTGCAAATCAGGAATTCTTCCGGATGTGCACATCCGGAAAAAACTGAAAAATTTTAGAGAAAGGGTGCGTCCGGATGTGCACATCCGAAAATTGGAGGCAAAAATGAAATTTCACGTGGTACATAAAAAATTTGGGTGGTGTATTAAGAAATCCCCTAATAATAAGGTTTGAGTAGTAATTAGTAAAATGATTTTGCATTAGCATGCATAATAAGAAGGTTTGAGTAGTATTTAGTAAGATGTATGTAATCTTTGTAATACTTATTAACTTGTGAAATAATTCTTGGTAAATTTCATTCCGAGCTATTGGATCATGTTGCCTTTCATCATAAATCAATCTATTTTCAAAGAAGTTAAGGACATAGCTATTGGGATATAACATTGGCTTAAAATCTTTCAAGCTTCATCTATTTTTCTGCAATTGCTCCTCAATTTCCATCAATGTTAGTTGTTGAATATCTCTATCTGATAACGGTCGAGAATAATTTTCAAATGTCTTCCTTTTCAAGACTCGAGTCATTGTCTGAATGGTGTGTTGTTTTATAACGAATATTAGTGTAATATATATATTAGTATGATGTGTAATATATAATGAATTTTAATAAATGAAAAGCGATAAAAGTTATTTTATACAACCTAAGAACATATTATAGTTTGAATTATTTTCATCATCAGTCTCAAATTCCAAATTAGCTGTAGTGTAAACTTAGGACAAGTTGAAAGCTATGAAGCACGGCCACCTCTAGGAGTAGGCGTGTCGCGGTGTCTGACACGCGTCGGTGTCCGACACTTGTATGACACTCGTACGACACGTGTCGGAAAAGTCAAAGAAGTGTCGGAAAAGTCAGACAAGTATTCACTAAAAAAATAGTTTTTTTTTCTTTGTTTCGACACTCTTCGAATCAATGGTTGACACTCATACGACATTCATAACACATATGTTTGACAATTCAGACAAGTATTTTAAATAAAAAATTGTTTTCTTCTTTGCTTCAACACACTTCTATACATATTTTAGACATATCTCACACAAATTTAAAATTGTTAACCGTGTATTATTGAAGACATTAATTTTAATTAGAATATTTTCAACTTATTTAATCATAGATGGATAAATAAAACTTAAATACTCTCTTATATATAGCGGTGTCGGTGTCCTATGTTTTAACATTATCGGTGTCGGAGTGTCCGTGTCGTGTCGTGTCCCGCTGTCTGTGTCGGAGTCCGTGCTTCATAGGTTGGACGTGATATTGGTGTCATTGTGTTTGTTTCCAAACTTATTCTATGAACAAATATAGATTGTGTTAAAAAATGTTAGGTGCTTGTGAAGTACGGTTGAAATATATATAGAAAAAATAAGTAGCTTTAAAATGTCAGAAAAGAAGTTTTAATCTACTAATAATGACATTACTTACATAAGACTATTTAGAAGTTGGTCTAAAACAATGTGGTAAGATGTGCTGGTTGTGTCTTGGTCTATGCGTGTGAGGTTTTATGCTAAATCTGGTACGCCAAGTCCTTTTTTAGGATGACCTCTACCATGTTTGAGTAATTGTGGTGTTGGAAAATTACTTTTCCCTCTATCTTTCTTGTGAATAAGAATTGTATTAGAGACACTACTACAAAATACACATTCGATGACATAATACTACTACAGTTATGTCTTCCACCATTGTAATATTACAAACTAGAAGCGCTTAATGCTTATTTATTTTTTTGAAAGATATTTAATCATGGTTGATATAAACAGGTGGTGATAAAGTGAGTGGTACAAGGTTCGAATCCTGCCAACTACATTTTTTCCAATTTTCCTATTACAAAAAGCGCGTGTCACTTAATTTCATAAATAAATAAAAAATACACAACTATTTAATCACACTTTTAATATTCAATTGTTGTAATATGATATGTACAACCTTTTTACTTCCCATAATAGAGAAACGACTATAATAATGATTGAAAATTTTCTTCATTTCTCAAGGCGGTCACACGTCATTCAAGAATATCAATCATTAGAAGTAATCATTACAAGGATTAAGTCATAAGATGTTTCATCTTTAACCTCTTCTATAAATGCACAGTTTCATATAATGAATTTCTACTTCTTCAAACTATTCTTCTTAACTTCATATAGCAATATGAGTTCTCCATCTGAGAATGGTAACAGAAATATCTCAACTGAAGTCACCACATTACAACACCATGATCAGCAGTCAACTGAGGAGGTCCAGCCATCTAGATCGACTGCTGTCAGGGATACACTTAGGGTTAGGGAGGCCAAGAAGAAGAAGAAGCTGAAGAAGAAGAAGAAAACGGTGTTGAGGAATATTTGTTACTATAATTCTGACGAGGGTAGTGAGGAGAGAATCGTAGATTATGAAGATTCATTTGCTGCCAGAGGTTATTGTTCCGACATTGACAAAATTATGTAATGAAAAAATTATGTTTTATATACTCTTCCCTTTTAGACCTCTTAATGAAATTATGTTTTATATACTCTTCCATTTATATACTCTTTCCTTTTTAAAAAAAATAGTACAAACCAACAAAAAAACCAGCGACAATAACAACAGTAATGAAGAATAATAATAACAACAATTAAAAACTCTCTCACCATTGCGTTCATAAATAGATAAAAAAAAAATTGAAAGTTATATAACCACAGTTTTACAATACAACCGTTATAAAATTTGAATATTGCATCACAGTTTTTCTTTCTAATCGTGATGAAAAGTGATATTTTTAAGTGTATAAGCGAAAGTCTCTATCGTTCAGTATAAAATAGTTGTTTCTCTCAAAAGAAAACGCTAGCATATTTTACTCTTCTCTCTCATATAACATAACCCTAACATCCATTTCACTCTTTAAACATACTTCAACCTTAAGATTCATCTTCGCATATCGATATCTTGAGGTTCGTTCATTAAATTTATGCTTCGATTTCATTTACGTTTCTTGTTAAAAATGAGTTTTCATTTTTTTCATTTGGTGAATGTTCTCATTTTTTCAAATTCGTCTTTACCACGTTAACGAAGTGCATACTTTGGCTATGATACATATGGTTTGTGTAGCTATGAAGAAAAATACAAAAAGTATAGAGCTATTGTGTAAACTTCATTCACCTTGTACTTGTTCTTCATAGCTTCATAAAGTAGATGGAGTTCATAATTTGTTCCAGATCCACTATTAGTTTAAAAAAAAGGTTGTTCTTGAAACATTACATAATATCTTGTGTTGTTGTATGCTGTTGTATGTTATTGTTGTTACATATTTTTTATTTTGTTATATGTTGTTGTGTTGTTGATAATGTTGTTGTATGTTGTTGTTGTTGATTAATGTTTTCAGAACAATAACAAAACATTGTTAAGTCACAAGAAAAAAGCTTCTTGTGACTTAGAAATGTTTTTTTCTTTAAATTTTTATATGCTATGCAGATGAAGTTGAGTTTATTATATGTTATGTAGATTGTTTGTTTTACTAACCCTTCATTGAAAATACATTCCATTTAAATTGACATAGAAATTTATAATCTGAAAAATTAAGTTGTATTTTAAAACCAACTTATATCAATCAATATTTTCCGAATTGCATCTGTCTCATCATTCATCTCACGTTGTTTAACATATAGAATGTAGGTCAATGACCTGATTCCTTCATCACATCCATATCTTCCCTTATAGTTCAATTTGAATAACAACAATTTATTGATATTATTCAAATTAAACTAGAATAAAAGGAATTGGTGTCATAAAGGAATTAGACTATTGAACCACATTCTATATGTTAAAGAGCAGGAAATGAATGATGCGACACATGTAATTTGGAAAACAGTGGTTTGTGTAAGTTGGTTTTCAAGAATAGTTTAATTTTCAGATTATATACTTCTTCATCAATTTGAATGGTTGTATGTTTTTGTAAGATTTATTGAAAAACAAGTAATCTACAGATTTTATAATAAACCTGGGTACTTTCAACAGTGATTATTTTGTTTAACCATGATTAAATCTTAATTTCATAAATGTATATACCACAACGGTTGATACTAGTAACCGTTGTGGTAGGTAGCGCGCGCGTCTTGCCTTACTATCACGGTTTCGCGTTCGTGGTGGAAAGCACCAGACATACATTCACCCCTTACCTTACAACGGATGGTCAGACATTATGATATTCTTTTTCCAACCGTTGTCATGTGGTTTTTCCGTAGTAGTGAGACCATTAGCAATTAACATAAGTGTGAAAGTGTGATGGATTAACAACACTTACATAATTGCATTCGAAGAGGTTGATAGCTGAATAGATGAAAATTTCGTTTCCACTCTAGTAATATTGTGATGGCCTTGACACAACTTAGCATTTCCATTGTGATGTGTGATTTGTGGGTTTATATTTTCATTTTGGGGGATATGAGGACACATTAGAGAACTTTGACATAAGGTTTGTACCCAAATGATGGATGTTATATACTTTGTGTGGTGTATGAATACCAAGTGTTGATGGTGTATGGTTAGTTCCCTATAATATAACATCAATTTTTTGACCATCACTAATAATCTTGCTGATAAGATGTTGGTTGGAAACTGTTGGAGTTATATTTGACAGTGTAATCCTATTCTTGGAAGAGTTAAGACTGTTAGTTGAATCATGTTTGAAACACTTTGCCTATTTATATTTGAGAGTGTCAAATCTTTGCAATCTAGCTCTCTTATAAGTAAATTTCCTCTGCCAGTAATCATCATTAAGTAAGACTTGTTGTTGGCCATTCCTAAATCAATAGAAAAGGCAGTAACGATTTAGAAATTAAAATGAGATATGTGTGAAACATCTGACTATGATAGTATTTGTAGATTCATAATTAATAGCACCTATTTGAAATTTATTTGAGATGTAAATTTCAATGTCAAATGCATTATGTGAGTGAGATTAAATAGTGGCAGTGAAATATCCATAATAAGTTATCATATTATAAATTTGGCAGTATGTTTATAAGATTGGAAATATTCTTACATAATTTTCGAAAATATACAATGAACAAAATTATTTAGTATATGTTTAGAAATGAAATAAATGTGATTTATAGGGCTTTATAATGTTATCCCAACACATGATTACAAAAAATTCCAAAAGTAGTATAAAATCACAGTTAAACATAATGTGAGTATGGATAACCGAACAGAAGGTTTTAAACTAATTTGGTGCGTTTTACTAAAATCATCCAGCATAGTGTTTGAAATTGGGATAGAAACCTACATGACAAAACACATTAGATGGATTAATATTGAACAACATATAAAAGTAGTTGTATAAATAATATTTAAAACTAATTTAAAAGTTGATTGGAAAATGGGAGGTGTTATCAATAAACGACCAACCAACAAATGTAAAAAATGACAGGGAAATGGCCAAGTTCAATTCATTGTTCGGAATGTCAGTTTCACTGTATATAATTCATGGTATAAAATGGCTAAGTTGAATTCATTCTTCACAATGTATTAGTAATAGAGTGCCAGATAACATATCTTTTATATCGCTAGGACAATTTCATTTTTAGAATGTCAATTTCATATTTCAATTGAATAAACTGATATAAATACAAAATATTTGTGCATCAGAAACACATATATATAGACATTGAAGATTTGAAATTAATTTCCATTCAAGTTAACATATTTCAAGAGGCTGTAATGTATTAGTAAAATATTGATTACAATTATGTATTCTAATGTTATATTCATATGAAAGACTACATTTCATTGATAAGTGTTTTTTATGAAAGTTGTTCTAAAAGACAAATTTTATAATGTTCTAATGTAATTATACTATTGAAGATAATGTTGTTCTGGTTGTGTAATTTGACATACCATGAAATTCTTTAAAACCATAGGGTGTTATCATTATCTAGAAGTGAATGTATGTTCAAATAATTATCTTTGTTGGAAATTCAAATGTAAAAAAGTTGTCTCAAGTGACCTAGGATGAATTACAACTCATAACTTGGATTTTAAAATGGAGTTCATGTTGGCATATTTCATTAATAACATGGTAATTTCATAAAACTAAATTCCTATAGCAGATATGGGATGGAAAAAAGTATGTATTATGCACACTTTTAATTGTTATTAAAAATAACATGCTGCGTTGAATAAGACATTAATACCGAGATTTATATAGCATGATGAGTGAAGAGTGTGAGATTCGGGTCGAACTCATGTTGTGTCGAAGGAGAGCATTCATGTGGTTTCGACAGGAGGCAAGCATGCAGTCGAAGTTTGTTTACATGCTGGTGCCTGAGTGTTACATACTGTAGTCGAAGTTTTGTTCTAGTATGTACTGTCGAATTGGGCCTTGTGTTAAGGATCCAATTGATTAGGTTTCTTGGACTGCAAGTTACCTAGTTAGTCTATAAATAGGCTAGTACACTCAGATTGTTGAGTGTGACAAATTGTGATATTCACTTGTAATCATTTGTGACTTTAATGAGAAAGTGAATAGTAAACAGAATTTATATTTGCCCAATCCTTGTTGTTTCTTCTTCTTCTTCTTGTGTTTTCTTTCGTAGTTTTCTATTAACCCTTGTTTGGTTCTTGATCATCAAGAAACCGTTTTATACTTTGCCTAAAGATATCGTTTTTCATAACAAATTGGTGCGGTGAGCGTGGAGAAGATGTCTTCAACAAAGTATGAGATTGAAAAGTTCACCGGAGTGAACGATTTCGGTCTGTGGCGCTTGAAGATGAAAGCCCTACTGGTTCAGCAAGGTTGTTTGGAAGCGTTGAAGGGAATGGCAGCCATGGATGCTGCTTTGATGGAAAGAGAAAAGACGGCAATGATCGAGAAAGCCCACAGCGCGATTTTGTTGAGCCTTGGTGATAAGGTTCTCCGGCAGGTATCAAAGGAGACTACGGCGTCAGGATTATGGGTTAAACTTGAAAGTTTGTATATGACCAAATCTCTGGTGAATCGTCTCTACCTGAAGCAAGCCTTGTATTCATTCAAGATGAGTGAAGACAAAGCTTTGACTGAGCAGTTGGATTCGTTCAACAAGCTGATTCTTGATCTTGAAAACATTGATGTGAAGGTCGATGATGAAGATCAAGCACTGTTGTTGTTGTGTGCTTTGCCCAGATCGCATGCTCACTTCAAAAAAACACTCTTGTATGGAAGAGAGTCCCTGACCTTTGAAGAAAGTTCAAGCAGCCTTGTATTCGAAGGATTTGAACGAAAAAAAGGAGAAGAAACCTTCATCAGTTGGCGAAGGATTGTCCGTGAGAGGAAGATCGTCAAAGAAAGATGGTAGGTTTGACAAGAATAAAGTAAAGGCTCAGCAGAAGTCTTATGGTGGTGATATGTCTAGTATCAAATGTTATCACTGTAAGAAGGAGGGTCACACAAGAAAGGTGTGCCCTGAGCGCCTGAATAATCATGGAGGTAAGGACAATGGAAATGCAGCTATTGTGCAAGATGGTTATGAATCATCTGATGTCCTTGTGGTGTCGAGCAGCAACTCTTGCGAAGAGTGGATTATGGATTCTGGATGTACTTGGCATATGACTCCAAACAAGAATGTGTTTGAAGAATTGTGTGATCAAGATGGTGGATCAGTGTTGCTGGGGAACAATAAAGCTTGCAAGATTGCAGGTATTGGATCTGTTAGATTTAAGCTCCATGATGAGTCAATAAAGCTATTGACTGGGGTTAGGTATGTACCTGATCTTAAGAGGAATTTAATTTCTCTTGGTGAATTCGACAGAAAGGGATATGTTTTCAAAGGAGAGCAAGGTATCCTGAAAGTCATGAAAGGGTCGAAGGAAGTCTTGAGAGGCGTGAAAAACCAAGGCTTGTATACCCTTGAGGCTGAGGTTGTAAGTGGTTCGACAAATGTTGTATCCACGAAACCTGTGTCGAAGACAAAATTATGGCACATGAGATTGGGCCATGTTAGCGAAAGAGGTCTGGTCGAATTAGGGAAGCAGAACCTGCTAGGAGGTGACAAAGTCGAAAAACTGGAGTTTTGTGAATCTTGTGTATTTGGTAAATCCTGTAGGGCGAAGTTTAACAAAGGCAAGCAAAGAACACATGGATCCCTTGATTATATTCATGTTGATCTTTGGGGTCCTGCAAGGAATCCTTCACACTCAAGTGCAAGGTATTTTCTATCCATCGTTGATGACTATTCCAGAAAGCTATGGGTATTCATTCAGAAGACGAAGGATGAAACTTTTGAGAATTTCAAAAGTTGAAAGGTTCTAATCGAAACTCAAACTGGCAGAAAGGTTAAGAGGTTGAGAACCGACAATGGCCTTGAGTTCTGCAACGAAGCATTTGACAGTTACTGTGTTGAGTCTGGGATTACAAGGCAGAAGACTGTAGCAGGTACTCCTCAACAAAATGGCTTAGCTGAGAGATTCAATCGAACAATCCTTGAAAGGGTTAGATGCATGTTGGTTAGTGTTGGATTGAAGAAGGTGTTTTGGGCAGAGGCTGTTTCGACAGCAGCTTATCTGATAATTAGATGTCCCTCGACTGCGCTGGGAATGAAGACACCTGAAGAAGTTTGGTCGGGTCATCCACCAGATCTCGACAAATTGAGAGTATTTGGTTGTTTAGCCTATGCGCACATTAGGCAAGACAAGGTCGAACCTAGGGAGTCAAGGGTTATAGGCTGTGGTGCCTAGAACCAAGTCACAGAAGATGTATCACAAGTCGTGATGTAGTTTTCAATGAGGTCGAAATGACTTTCAAAAAAACTGGTGATGCTGGTCGAAGTGCATAAACCTCTGAAGAGGAGCTGGAACAGGTAGAGATGCCTGTTGAGGTGGAGCATAGTGATGCTGAAGTGCATAGCCCAGATGAAGTCGAAGTCGAAGAGCAAGATGCTGAAGAGGTTGAGGAAACTGTAGATGACTACCTACTGGCAAGAGATAGGTTGAGAAGAGTCATCAAGCCACCTCAGAGACTTGGTTATGCAGATCTTATAGCTTTTGCTTTAATCTCTGCAAGTGAGGTGCTTGACGAAGAACCTAGAGATTACAAGGAAGCTATAAGGAGTCGAAATAAGACTGAATGGCGAAAAGCCATGGACGACGAGATGAAATCTCTTCATGACAATAACACTTGGGAGCTGATTGAGAAACCTGCAGGAGCAAGGTTAGTCAGCTGTAAGTGGATTTTCAAGGTCAAGGAAGGAATCGAAGGAGTGATGTCGAAGCGCTTTAAGGCGAGGCTGGTTGCTAGAGGGTTCACTCAGAAAGAAGGAGTCGACTTTAATGATGTGTTCTCACCTGTTGTAAAGCATAGATCCATTCGAATGTTGTTGGCCATGGGGGCAAAGTTCGACTTGGAACTTGAGCAAATGAATGTGAAGACAACATTTCTGTATGGTGATCTAGATGAAACGATCCTGATGCATCAACCTGAAGGGTATGCAGAAAAGGGAAAAGAAGATTATGTGTGCAAGCTGAATAGGTCTTTGTATGGCCTGAAACAATCACCTCGACAGTGGAATAGGAGATTCGATAAGTTCATGGTACACATTGGTTTCACTAGAAGTCAGTTCGATCACTATGTTTACTTTAGATTTCGACCGGAAACTCACTTGTTATGTTGCTGCTGTATGTGGATGATATCCTCATAGCTAGCAACAGTGTTGAGGATGTAACGAAGGTGAAGGCTGAACTCAGTAAGGAGTTCGAAATGAAGGATCTGGGAGCTGCAGCTAGGATTCTTGGGATTGACATCCGGAGAGATAGAAAGTAGTCGAAATTGTGCTTATCTCAAGAGACATACCTACGGAAGCTTCTCGACAAGTTTGGTATGTCGAATTCAAAGCCTGTTGTGACACCTACAAATCCTCAGTTTAAGCTTAGTACTACTCAAAGTCTGAGTACTGAAGCTGAAAGAATTTATATGAATAGCATTCCATATGCTAGTGTAGTGGGTTCTTCGATGTATATTATGGTCTGTACGAGGCCAGATATAGCATATGGAGTGAGCCTTGTGAGCATGTATATGGCCAATCCTGGAAAGGCGCACTGGCAAGCTGTAAAGTGGATTCTCAGGTACATAAATGGGTCTCTGAAAAGAGTCTTGATTTATGGTGGAGCCTGTGGTGGTGATAGCATAGTCGAAATCGAAGGATTTGTTGACTCTGATTATGCAGGTTGTATGGATTCCAGAAAGTCTATTTCTGGATATGTTTTCACAATGTTTGGCACAATAATCAGTTGGAAAGCGACGCTTCAGAAGGTTGTTGCCTTATCAACCACTGAAGCTGAATATATTGCCCTCACTGAAGTTGTGAAGGAAGCATTGTGGCTTGAAGATTTTGCAAAGGAGCTGAAACTTCAAGGTCGAATTATCACTGTTAAATGTGATAGTCAAAGTGCAATACACATGTCGAAGAATTCAGCCTATCATGAGCGAACTAAGCACATCGATGTGAGGCTGCACTTCGTCAGAGAGATAATCAAGCGTGGTGAAATCCAGGTGCTGAAGGTTTCGACTGAAGACAATACTGCTGATATGATCACCAAGACGTTGCCAAGTTGCAAGTTTTTCCACTGTATGCAGTTGATAAAGCTGCATGATGAAAGCTAGTTGATTCCCTTGTTGCTGAGTTAGATCTAAGGTGGAGATTTGTGAGATTTGGGTCGAACTCATGTTGTGTCGAAGGAGAGTTTTCATGTGGTTTCGACAGGAGGCAAGCATGCAGTCGAAGCTTGTTCACATGCTGGTGCCTGAGTGTTACATACTTTAGTCGAAGTTTTGTTTTAGTATGTACTGTCGAATTATTCTGTCGAATTGGGTCTTGTGTTAAGGATCCAATTGATTAGGTTTCTTGGGCTGCAAGTTACCTAGTTAGTCTATAAATAGGCTAGTACACTCATATTGTTGAGTGTGGCAAATTGTGATATTCACTTGTAATCATTTGTGACTTTAATGAGAAAGTAAACAGTAAACAGAATTTATATTTGCCCAATCCTTGTTGTTTCTTCTTCTTCTTCTTGTGTTTTCTTTCTTAGTTTTCCGTTAACCCTTGTTTGGTTCTTGATCATCAAGAAACCGTTTTATACTTTGCCTAAAAATATTGTTTTTCATAACAAAGACATTACTAACTGAGTTGAAAATAGGATGTTGAGTTTTGTGTCGCAGTGGTTAACTTTTCTGTATTGAAATGGAAAAAGTCAACTCTGGTCAGATTTATATATTATGAGATATATTTAATTAAATAAATAGGCATGGACACAGTACATAGAATAAACTATAAAGGTCATAGAAATTGATTCGAAATTAATACGGTTCACATTGAAGTAGGAATATTTAGTTTCAAAAGATTGTTTGAGACAACAAGGTATTATTCCGCAGGTACAACATGTTAGATAACATGTTTCTATTCAACAATTTATTTTTGGGAGTAGATAGTAGGGGTGGACAATCGGTCGGCTACAGTCAGTTTCGAGCCTAAAACTTAAATCCGACGTAAATTACGATTTCATTTTTATGGTCCAATTTCGACCGATAAAATTTCGGTTTTCGTCGGATTCAGTTAAGTCAGTTTGACGGTTAAGTCGGATCGGTTTAATCGGTTTAATATTTATTAGAAAAAATTTATAAAAATGATTTTTTTAATTTTGGTATAAAAAATATTAAATTTTTAGAATAAAACTATTTTTTTAATAAAAATTAGGCTTAAATGCAGTTTTGGTCCCCATAGTATCATTTTTTTAAACTTTTGATCCCCTTTAAAAAAACTCAGGTTTTAGGTCTCTTGGTTTGATTTTTTTTAGGATTATTTTGGTCCCCTCTCAAAATTAGGGTATGTGGCATTTTTCTTGTTGATGTGAATTGCTGACTAAGATTATTTATTATTTTATATTTATTTACATAATTAATTGGTAATTTTAATAGAGTTTCTCTAAAATTTAATTAATAAATATTTTTTAGAAATTAGATAATTAAATTTTTTTTAAACAGTTTGGGTCACAAATCCAACTCATTTTATCACTAGCCCAATACACATTTGTTAAAAAATCAATGTGGGACTTACAGGTGTTTTTCTCTAAATTTGCATAATTGAAAATTCGTAACAATGCTTACAGGTGTTTTCATTGATGGGAAAATATTCCAAAACCGCAGAGTCTCGTCCCCAGCACCAGTCACTATTGTCTGCATTTGTATTATTCAACATTAAAGTTCATGTACAACATAAGGATTAATGAACAATTTGTTTTACTCTCATGTTGTTATGTGGACATTAATACCTGACCATCAGGAGACGTTGCAAGGTATAGTACTCTCATGCTATGGCCGATTAGAGTTGCAACCTTAAAAAATAAATCCATATGGTTAGGACAATTTATGTTTATTGATAATAGTTTCTGGTTGGAATTGAGTTCTCAAAGTAAAGTACCTTTGCTAGTGATGGATATTTCCACACCATGATTTGATTTTGTGAGTAACCATGAGTACTTACTAGCTCATTTACATTTTTACTCCAAGCAAGGTTACACACCTGCAGGATTACACATATAAGCTTAGATCGCTGACATTGTTTCTATATGAAATCTTGCCAAAAGAAAAGAGGTAAGGAAATAAACCTGGCTTCCAGTGTCAACCGAGTTCAATTGGTGACCATTCATAGAGTTCAATCTCTCCTTATCTTCCTCCATTAAACCTCATCAATAACCATTATTCTCCACTAAATCATCATTAAAAACCCTAAAAATAAAAAACCCACCAAGAGAAAATTCTCTATATTTCTACTACAAGGGTTTCTAAGGGCTGCACATATCTCCTCTTCACTTTCTGCGAAAATCAAGTGTCATCATCTCCTTTCAACTCTTCTTCAACCATGGCTTCAAGAAGAAATCCAAGTAGAAGGGGAACAAGAGGTTCATCTTCACAACCAGCACCAACCAGAGCATCATCTTCACAACGGGTAACCTTTAAGTCTTTAATTTCCGAAAGACTAGCTATTCCTTTTGAGCAACTATTCTGTAACCGTGCGGTTATAAGACAACATGGCTTTTATCCTCTGATGGGTCCAGATTTTCACATTCTTGAGATTTCTGAACTTGTGAATTTTCAAAATCTTGGTGAATTTCTAGAACGTGATGATAAGTATAGTGAAGATTTGACTCGGTTGTTCTACTGTGGGATCAAGGGTAAATTTCATGGGGCTGAATTTAAATTTTCTATGAATAATGCACAATTTGAAGTGACCAATGATGTATGCTCTACACTATTTGTCTTGGACACTGATGACACTCTCCCAAAGGTCACGGATAAAGTTTTTGTTGAGAACTATGAGTTCAAAACTGCTCTGAATTCGATGTTACGGGAACCATATCTAGATGATATTGTAGCAAGTGGAGTATTTCCGAAAAATGTCACTACCGGCCACTTGAAATTTAAAGACCGAATTCTTCAATGGATTGTTGCTCGCATCTTGAGGCCTAAGAAAGGAGGGTACTCAAGAGTTAAGCAGGCAGAGGTTCATCTCATCTATATTCTAAAGAATCGGATCAAGATTAACTGGCCTTATTATTTTGCTTATAGGATGTTCGTTACTCGCAGCTCCAGCAAATTTCCGGCACTTGGTTATGCATCTGTTGTTGCAAACATTTTGAATCACTTTGACATTCCTGTTCCAAACATTTTTCATATTCATATTATAGTTGAACAACAATTTCTTGCCAAAACCCTTACCATGATGGGTTACTTTTGGGATTCACGAGAGAACAAGTTTACTTATTGACCTCGTTCCACCCATCCTGAACCTGATGCACCTGTTCACCTTGAAGAAGATGATGATGAGGATGCTCCAGAAAATGCTAATCAAGATGTTGATGATGAAGATGTGATTATGCAGGAAGAGAACAATGAGGCTTGGATGGGCAATCAACCTGAAGAACCTTATGAAAATCAGGGCTGGGGGCAGTGGCAACAAAATTGCTGGACTGTTTTTGGAAACGCCTATGTTCCTCCAACCTATGGTGAGGACTCTGAATGGCAGCAACCTGACAATTCTGCTCCTCAAACTCCACCGTCTCAGCATAATCCGCAGGCTTCTGAAGAAATTCTTGCTAGGTTGAACGAATTGACTCTTCAACATCAAGAATTTCAAGCTTTGCAAGATACGCGCTACACTGCTCAGGAAGAACGGTTCACCAATCTGTCTGATCAGGTCTCCTCTCACATTACCAACTTCAACAATTTTGCCAACGCCGCTATGAATCATTTCAATCAGATGGACGCCAACTTGACTCAACAAAACCTAAACCTGACAAATAGTCTTGGCAACCTGAAAAGCACGTTGATTGATCTCAACCTACAACTAGAGGATCTCCCACCACCAAGCCAACACTATAGGGGAAGAGGTCATCCGTTTAGGGGGAGAAGGCCATAGAGTTTAAGGCATCATATTTCATTTATGCTTGCATTTATGTTTTATGGTTTAGTTTTTTTTTTCTGTTGCTTGACTTTGACTTTTGCTTCCGTTACAATTTATGTTTGAACTCTTTCGGATTGAATGTATTGCTTTTAAGTTTTTGATTCCTTATTTATCCATCCATAAATTTTTTTTACATTAGCTGTATCATATGTGGATGCGTGTTAATGTTTGTATGTTGCAAATCTGTGATGATCCCTTACGATTTATAGTGTTTTATTTTGACCACCTTCTTTTCTTCTTTTTGATGTTGTCAAAGGGGGAGAAGAATAACAACAAGCAGGAATTTTATTTACCAAGTGTCAAAGACAGGGGGAGCTTTGCTCACTCTTAAATTACAAATCTCATGACAGCTAAGAAAGTGTTGCCGTCATAAAAAAGGGGGAGTATGTGAGGGATATTCTTCTATCTACCTTGTTTTAATGATGTCAACAAACATGTAAGAAATTAGATTGTAATTTGAGCGGTATCACTTCACGTGTCGGGCATATTACGTCTAACCATTATCGTTTATGTGTCTAGATGTATAGGACCTCGTCTCTCCCATAAATAAATGTCCATTATCATTTTAGTTGTGTCTAGTATGTGTTTCTGATCTTGGTCTGGTGAAAATGCTCAGAAAATTAAATTTCCGAAAAAAATGCAGTTCATGCGCTGACCCTTCCAGTTCATGCGCTAACCTCAAAATTCATGCGCTGACCTAGCAAATCCTGCAGGAAAGCGCACAACTTAATTAACACAAAAACTTGGTTATATGCGTCGACGCATGAGGTCAGTAGGTCGACGCGTGACTTCAAAATTCTGTGTTTTTCACTTAATTCTTTTTCTGTCATTTCTGTTATTATTTTTGTGGGTCATTTTATTTTCCTATAAATAGTTTTGGTCATCCTTTTATTCTACCAACAAGAAACGTGAAAGATATATGTCATTTCTCTCTTCATCTTCATCTTCTTTATTGAGTAAACAAATAATCACACATAATCATCTTTGTTTGTGTCGCCCATTGTTCGAAGTGATAACGTTCAGAATTTAGGAAGTGTGATCTTCATCTTCTGGGTTGAGAGCTTGGCAGGTGTTTCTTGAATAAAACCAGTTGGTTTTGTCCTCCAAGAATCTGATTGATTTTGGGGGGTTTTGTACAAACCTATTCGTTCTACAGGGATTAGGTTGGGCGAAGGTAACCGGAAATTGGCGCAATTGTTCGGTTTAGTAGCTGTAATTAGAGGATCGTAGAAGAAAGGTTTGGGTTCGAATTTTTGGTAGATCGTAATTGATCGAGTGAACGTAACCGAAGAACAGTGGATTCTTACGTTTTAGTAGTGTGGGACGATAATTGGATCAACCATATTCGAAGGACTTGATTCATCTTGAATCAAGGGAAGAGAAAATTCTGCATCAACGATCGAAGACGTTCGAGGGTTTGGATGTTCATAGTTTTCTCTTGTAACAAACAATTTGCAACAACTATATATATATATATATATATATATATATATATATATATATATATATATATATATATATATATATTCCATTTGTGGAGTTGGGGGCAGATGTACCCAAAGCGAGGACGATTGGAAAACTGCCTAATCAAATCGTGTTTGTTCTCTCTCTCTCTCTCCTTAACTCCTTTAGATTTCAGTTTGTTCGAATTTGTGAAGTTGCAAGTTGTTGAAATTTCTGTCGTAGAGTAATTATAAGCTGATAAACTGTTTTGTTAAATTGATACAATTCCTTGAATTGTATCTTGGAGCAGCTGTACATTACCCTCCATAGAAATTCTGCTCTTGGTGTGTTTACGCACACTAGGTGTTTGATAATTTGTTTCAGAGCAAATTTTGAACACGTTGCCTTAAATTGCTTATCACTTTACCTCATTGGATTGGAATAAACGTCAAGCAGGTGAAATTCGGTTGACTGCGTTTTTAAGTGTAGTAATCAAACTGAGTTTTTCTCTTCCATACTCATTCCCGATATATTCGTGCATATCCGATCCTTTTAGTAGAAGGTTCGTTGTAGACGATCTATCCAGTGGTTTCTTCCGTTAAACATTTTTTAAAATAATTTTTTGTAATCCATTTGCGTGTAAAACTCAAGGGATCTATTCAACCCCCTTCTAGATCCATAGCCATCGTCTAACAATGGTTACTTCTTGGATAAGTTTATTTATGATCTAGGAGGAATGGAGTGCTGGTGATGGCACAACATGGATCAGTTTATTTCTGATCTAGGTACTTGGGATCATGAGATCTTGCTCAGCTTGAAGGTCAAGGTTAAGTGGCAGTTTTCTCTGACTTTCTACAGACTGCTCTACTAAGGAAAGTGGCGTTCTTTGGTATGGCTATGGTGTAGTCTAGGACTACTTTATCTTCTGAAGATTCAGACGTGGCAGGTGTGAAGTCTTTGGAGTTTCAAAGCAGGATGGAGGTTGTTTACTCAAACTTGGTTGCTGAATCAAGTCTATAAGAGCATGGAACTCTTGTTCTGTAATAGGGAAGAGGTTCTTCTAAGTGGCAGAAGGAGGAGTTAAATTTAGCAGTTGGATGTCATATCAGAATGTTCTGACATCTAGCTTAACATCAGGATCTCAGCTGGTGATGTGGCACATCAGCTTAAGATAAGATGATCTACAGGAGAATGGAAGTAATGGATGCTTCAAAAAGGTCTATCTCATGCAGTTTGCGGGAGCTGTGGATGAGAATATGTTACATGTCTAAGAGGCTTGGTGGATCCAAGTAGTTCATGTGACTTGAAGATCTGATTTCATTGGTGGATCAATGTATCTTGTGGGAGTTCTAAAGAAGAGTAAGATCAATCAAAAGGTGACATTTGGTTGGTTTCATAATGTGCATTCAAGCAGGGTGCTTGGAACTAATTACTCTTGGGCAGAAGGGTAATTGATTGAAAACGTAAGGAGGATCTGGTTCATATTGGAGCTTGTGGCAGAAGTTATCAGTTTATGGAAGATTACCTTCTTTTGGTGGATGAGAGTTTATTTCTCTCTGGGTTTCTGAAGTTCTCTTTGTTCAAGCTGGTGACGCAGTGTTGTTTGAAGATCTTCAGTTTGGATTACTATGCAGATAGTAATTCCAATCGTGGAGCATATCAAGAACCATGGTATGTGGTGTATGTGATATGTGAAGGATGTCCTAACTGATGTTAGAATATTTTCTGGGGTTGTTATCCTTGGAGGAGGATTCTTAAGTTCTGGTCTAGGAACTTGTTGGCTACATCATGTCTAAGGAGTATCTATCTTGTCATACGGGAGAATGATGGAGTAGAAGAACTGCCTTGGGAGGATGGTGTAGAGAAGACCGAAGTGGATCATGTGTTGATTGCATGGAAGTCTGAATACGGATATTCACCAGTTGATTAGAAGTATTCCAGGTTATCATATGGGAGAATGATGAAGGAATGACTGTCTTAGATTGTTGGGTGTCTATCTATTGACTTTGCTAAGGTCAGATGAAAAGCTTGTGGAGGGGATATCGCCCCTATTGGCAAGTCATGCTAAAGGGAAGTGGATCAGTTTGGCAGCTGTGAAGTTCTAAAGCATGTATACGGTATCTGACACCGTTGGAAGAAAATAAACTAAGAGGTATGGTATCTCTTTGAGGAATGTGGATCATTCTAGATCAATTGGATTTTATCTCAAGGAACAAGGACATCTATACATGAGAATTCAAGAGGAATTCGTTTGGTGTATGGATAGTTTCTAGAAGAGGGGGATCAATGAAGATTTGATCTTAATCTAAAAGTTTGTTAATATAGGATGATGATCCTAACGAGTCTTCACGGGAAGTATGATGGTGTTCATGTGTGAGTGATTATTGATTCTTGTCAGAAGAAGGAATAAGCAATAAATGGAGTTGATGTTTGTGTTCAGCAGGTAGGTTGAACCAAGGGTGCGCTCTTGAAGACATGAAGATGCGTCTTATGTTTTCCATTCATCAGCATAATGTTCATTGGAGGAGCACTGGTTATCTTAGATAGGGGGTTGCTCCTTGATCTAAGATGTATTACTGCAGGGGTGCAACCATGAATCCAATTTGTTTGGAGGACAAGTAAACTGTGATTATTGTGAAGATAAGATGTCAAGAAGGATGCCTTGACATCTCTCTACTGTTGTAGGTTGTAGGGGACTTGGCAGTCTGAGTGAATACTATCATTTAAGAATCAATGGATTAAATCAGTGATGTAGACCTTTTTAAATATCTTAATAATCGTGATGTGATTCTGGGAGAATATGTCATGATCAAGGATGTCATCGTATGTCATATGAGTGGAGAGTGCCTAAATAATCTCTGATAGTCTAATGATAAAGGTATTGATTCCGTCTTGGGAAAATGCTTGGGGCGTGTACATGTCAGGAGGACGTGTAAAATTTTGTCCTTGAATATGCATACACATGTGTTGGAACTTGCACTTCAAGAAGAATCAGTCCAAAAATGAATAAAGACATGAAGACCGGGTCGTGGTTGATATAATTCAAATAAGGGGATCTCAAGTTCATCTTACTCTTTGTTGTGCCATTCTTGTTGTAGTCTCTATGGCATATATAAGGTTCTGGGTGAGCACTATTTGGATCTGGATATGCCTTGGTAATATTTGTCAAATTTTGACTAAAAAGGGGGAGAAATGCTCTGATCTTCGAATGAGAATCTCACGTCTGATAAAGTTGCTTAGCAAAGATGCTCAAAAGGATGTTATAACATTGTCTGGGTCTCAGTTCTTAAAGGAACTTTTGTGTCTTGTGATCTGAGTTATGAACACAGTTATGTCCTGTGTTCTGAGTTACCCAAGGAAGTGCTTTGCTACTAAGGGTATTGCTACTGCTTTTTCCTAATGATTTTCTTATGCCTTTAAGGAGGAAGTGTTATCTCTTCGTGACAAGTATTGGTTCATGAGTTGAGGGGCATTTTCTTTCTCATGTACTTCATCGCGGGAAAGGTGTAGGCCTTGAAATTATTTGGAGTCCTCACTGCATCGATCTGGAGTTTTACTATGCAGATGTGTTTTAGCCAAAATTTGCCAAAAAGGGGAAGATTGAAAGCTCTGGTGTTTTGGACAAATTTTGGTAAAACATAAATGTTGAAATAGAAGACTCAACATGGAGATCAAGCTGAATAATTCTGCAGAAGACATGATGTCGAATGAGATGTCTCAGCATGCAGACTTGACATCCTGGACTGATTGATTTAAATCTGTTTTATATGATGCAACACTCAAGGAGCAATCGCAGAAGTGGATCAAGGAAATATTTGAAGCCCAACTGAAGACTCTATATAAGAAGACTTAGACCTAGGATTTTATATGCCTTTTTGTAACCTAGTTCTCTTGTGTAGAATCAGGGGTTTAGGGTTTTGAGAGTCATTAGCTCTCTAGGTTGTAAGTCTCCCTTTGTATCAGTTGATGCATTGTGGCAGATATATGTGTCGTACAGATCCATAAGCCTTGAGGTATTGAATTGTGTATTGTTCTTAGATGAAACTTTTAAGCAAATCTGAGTTAGCTTATGTTCTAGACTGGGCCGAGGCTGCCCAACAGTCGAGCAGGCCCAACCCATATAGCATGGGGAGGCCCACTAAGACCCCTCCGCGGGGCCCTTGACTGCTGCAAGCAGACCAACGTTCCCCCCGAGCACTTTGTAGTGTCGGGCATCTAGGTCACCAGGACAGGAGGACCTCGCATCCCGGCGGAGAGGTACCTCCTCGACATACCAGCTTCTCCCCACGAGAATGCCACATATCACTCCTCGGCAGACATGGTCCCTCCCCGCAAGGACATGTCCGTCGTACGGCTTGTTGGTCCTCGGCACAGAAGACTCCTCCCCCCGCGAGGAGTGTCTAACGGTCCGTACCACGTGGACACGTTCCAAGTAACCTCCCACTTCCGCAGGATTCGGTCTGCCCTAATCCCGGAAATCTAGGAACGGTTACCCCAGGGCGAAGACCACGTGCTGGTCTTCACTACGCCACGTAAGCCCTGGCAGTTACTTGGATTGGGCCTGACAATCCAGCCCAACGCAAGTAACCGTTGGCCCCGCGCTGGGGGCTATCTATAAATACTCTCTCACTTGAGAGGGTCAGGTTAAGTCACTTCTTTCACTCTTTGTATTTGCTGTTACTCTGTGCACTCCCTAACTTGAGCGTCGGAGTACCTTGCAGGTACACCCCCCCACCGTACTTCAACCTCACTGGAGCCGGAGTTCAACGGACGTCGTTGGCCATCTGTAACTGTCTGATCCAGGTACGATCAGTGGCACCGTCTGTGGGAACTTTATAAGCTTCCCCGTTTTCTCCTCGATAAACCAAAGCTTCCTCTATTCATCACCAACATGGCCAATCCGACCGTCAACCAGGCTCTGGACACCGTGCTCGCGTAACTGGAGAACGGGAACCACCGTGAGGACGCCGTCATCCTCCACGGCGACGAAGGCGACATAAGGGACGGACGGACCGCCTCCCCGGACTCACAGGATGCGACTATCAACGTCGTCCGCACCGACGACCAGCAAACCCCTCTCCAGCCAGTGGCTCCGCCGCCCAACGTGGACCCAAGCACCGTGGCCCTATTTGCGTTGATCAACCAGACCAATCAGCTGATCGCGCAGCAGAACACCAGAATTGAAGCCTTGGAGCATGGACGTGCACGACGATCTTCCCCGCGAAGACATCGTCGCCCCCAGTCACCTCGCCTCTCTCCTTCCCCGCGAAGGACCCCTTCCGAAGATTCTCGGACACCGTCGCCCGTACGCCATGGTCGTCGACCGCGTCTCGAGCGCCCCCAGCCGGCAATCACCCAGAAACGCCCTCGTTCCCCGCCCCGGAAGGAACCCAGGGCCTCCGCCACCTCCAAGAAGTCCAAGCAGACCGAAGAGAGACCAAAGAACCGGTCGAGGAACTCTCCTCCACGGCACCATCGATCACCTTCGAGATCCCCGGCTGATAGCCACGACGAGGACCAAAGGACCCCCTTGTCGTGGGAAATCATGGACGCCCCAATCCCTCCAGGCATGGAGAAACCTCCACACTTGGGGACCTATGACGGGCTGACCGACCCCGACGATCACGTGGAGAATTTCGAAGCGATGCTCGACTTTCGAAACGTCAGGGGAGCCATCAGGTGCCGGCTGTTCCCCACTACCTTACGGAAGGGAGCCATGACGTGGTACAAGGGCCTGGAACCTGGTTCGATCACGTCGTGGAAGCAGCTGAAACAACGCTTCACCAAACACTTCACCGCATCTCGTCGACACCCAAAGACAGAGGCTGCCCTAGAGAAAATCTTCCAAGGGAGGAACGAATCCCTCCGAAATTACATTGAGAGGTTTAACAAGGAAGCCGTCGAGGTCCACACGACCGGCGACATGAAGAAATACTTAATTATTCACGGACTACGCGCCGGGTCGGACTTTGCCAAATCCATTGGCCTCCGAAGACCCAGGCGTCTCGAAGACCTTCTCGCTCGAGCCCAGAAGTACATCGAGCTCGAAGAGACGGAAGCAGCCCAGATCGCTCTTGAGACAAGACGCAGAGAAGGCCCCCGCGGCCACAAAGACGATGACGCTTCTCCCCGGCGGGGAGGAGAAAAGAGGAAGGAAAATCGCAATCGAGATCCCCGGGAACAGCGCGGGCCAGCTGGCCGATTCACGGAGTACACGCCGCTCAACACTTCCCGGTCTCGGATCCTCTCAGACTGCCAGAATTCCGAGTTTGTGAAAGGAGGAGTTCGCTTCCCGAAGCCCGCGGCTCCCAAACCAAACGTGGACAAATCTAAGTACTGCAGGTTCCACAGAAGCCACGGGCATGTCACCGAGGATTGCATCCACCTCAAGGATGCCATTGAGATTCTCATCAAAGAAGGGCACTTGAAGAAATATGCCCAGCAGAATGATCCTCCTCGTACCAGCTCAAAGGAATCGCATAACGTCGAGGAGACAACACCCCCTCCCGCCGACAGCCAGCTTCAGGTCGCCCTCAGCGTCACTCGGCCCGAGGACTTCTTCGTCCCCCCAATCATCGAGGGCGAAGAGGCAATCCGCAACATGTGGGCGGCCTTCCCGACGAAGGCCCCGTCACGGCCCGTAGTACCTGGGAAGGCTTCCCCAAAGCAATGGTTATCTCCGGAGGAGACCCCGGGAAAATATCGGTTGGGTCGATCAAACGAAAGTTTGACGAACTGGAATCCGCGACATCGTCAAAGGCGACCACCCTCGAGAAAGTGCGCGGAAACTCCAATCCCATCACCTGCTACCTCGAAGAACTCCCCGGGGGAGCACCAAACGCCACTATTCCCCTCCTGGTCAGGGCCCAAATGGCGAACTTTGACGTCCGAAGAATCCTAGTCGACCAGGGGAGCTCGGTCGACATCATGTATTCTCATCTGTTCGGGACCCTTCAGCTGGACGAGAGGCATTTGACCCCGTACGTCGGGTCAGACCTACAGGGGTTCAATGGATCCACCACCAAACCATGGGGTTACGTGGAGCTGATGGTTACGTTCGGGGCCGAAGACACGGCCCGACAGGTGAAGATCCGTTTCCTGGTGGTGGAATGCCCATCCCTCTACAACTGCATCCTCGGAAGGACCACCCTTGCTGAACTCACGGCGGTCCCGTCAACGGTCCATCTTAAAATGAAGTACTACACGAGGAGAGGACGGGTAGTGACGATGCACGGGGACATCGACGCGGCTAGGAGATGCTTCGATGCCGCCGTCAAGGGCCTAAGTTCCATTGGTCCCAAACCTAAGGCCGTGGCCAAACCACCCCAGGACGGCGGACAGATACCTCTCCCGCGCGTCAACGCGGTCGACCTCGACAGCAGGTTCTCCGGCGAGCCCAATGAAGACAGAGTCGAAGACCACGACCACCGGGCGGAAAACAACGGGCAACCTCTCCACCCAATACGCCCCATCCCAGATGGAGAGTTCGAGCTTGTGGCCGTCGGAGGCAGTCCAGATCGCAACGTGAAGATCGGCACCAGGATCCCCGACCTAGCCAAAGAGCAGCTTAAAGCATGTCTGAGGGAGAACACTGACCTCTTCGCGTGGAGCGCATCTGAGATGCCTGGCCTCGACCCCGAGGTGGCTTGCCATCAGCTCGCAGTAGATCCGGCCGCTAGGGCCGTAGCACAGCGTAGGCGCAAGCAGTCTCCCGAGAAAGCGGAGGCTGTTGAGAAAGCTGTAAAAGACCTCCTAGAGGCAAATTTTATTTCGGAAGCCAAATACACGACATGGCTGTCCAACGTTGTACTTGTTAAGAAAAATAATGGAAAATGGAGAATGTGCGTTGATTATACTGATCTTAATCGGGCTTGCCCGAAAGACTGTTACCCCTTGCCTAACATCGACCAACTGGTCGACAATTCTGCAGGTTACAAACTACTGTCTTTCATGGACGCCTATTTAGGATACAACCAAATTCCCATGGACAAGGTCGACAAGCAACACACGGCCTTCATGACCGCGTCGGGCAACTACTACTACAATGTAATGCCTTTCGGTCTGAAGAATGCCGGTGCGACCTACCAGCGGATGATGAACAAGGTCTTTCGAACTGAAATAGGAGACATGCTCGAAGTCTACATGGACGACATGATCGTCAAGTCCGCAGAAGAAGTCAACCACGTCGCGCACCTCAAGAAGGTGTTCGATACGGCGAGAAGATGCCGTATGAGGTTTAATCCCGACAAATGCACCTTCGGTGTCCGAGCAGGAAAGTTCCTCGGATTTTACCTCACGGAACGAGGAATCGAGGAAAACCCCGACAAGTGCAGAGCCTTTTCCAAACTCCCTACTCCGGGCTCGAAGAAGTCAATACAATCATTGAACGGAATGCTCACCGCCCTTTCCCGGTTCGTCGCCAAATCCGCACAGTACGCACTCCCCTTTTTCAAACTCCTCCGGCAAAAAGCAGAGTTTGAGTGGAGCGATGAATGCGAACAAGCGCTCGCACATTTGAAACAAGTCCTATCGCAACCCCCGGTCCTCTCGCGACCCGAGAACGGGGAAACACTCTTCTTGTATCTTGCGATCACGAGCGAAGCGGTCAGCGCCGTCCTCATTCGGGAAACACCAGACGGACAGAAGCCAGTTTACTTCACGAGCAAAGCTCTCCAAGGCCCCGAGCTCAGGTATCAACAGATCGAGAAAGTCACACTGGGCCTCGTCACCGCGGCCAGAAGACTCCGCCACTACTTCCTTGCCCATACCGTCGTCGTGAGGACCAACCAGCCAATTAGGCAACTCCTTGGACGACCAGATATGGCGGGGAGGATGCTCAGGTGGTCGCTCGAGCTGGCCGAATTCGACATCCAATATGAAGGGAGGAAGGCCTTTAAGGCACAAGTGCTGGCCGACTTCGTAGCAGAGATGACCGTCCCAGAACCCTCAGCCAACGGGTCGCAGAAATGGACAATATATGTCGACGGAGCATCCAGCCCGAAAGGAAGCGGAGCGGGAATCATACTCGAAAACGAGGAAGGCATCCTCATCGAGGTGTCCCTCGAACTGGCTTTCCCGACTTCGAATAACCAAGCCGAATACGAGGCCTTCCTTGCGGGACTCAGGCTGGCTGAGGACCTTGGCGCCAAGGAGGTCAAGCTATTCACCGATTCCCAGCTCGTAGCCTCGCAAGTCCGAGGAGAGTACCAAGCCAAGAACGACAGTCTCATAGAATACTTGGCCTTGGTAAAAGAGAAGATGAAGAAGTTCACCTCGGCAGAAGTGACTCACATTCCCCGGGAGCATAATGCCCGGGCAGACGTCCTGTCAAAATTAGCAAGCACGAAAAAGAAAGGCGGAAACAAGTCCGTCATACAAGAGGTCTTTTCCCACCCGAGCGTCGATAAACCTGGTATGGTTTCGAATATCAACGCCATCGGGGACAGCGGCTGCTGGACGACCCCGGTATACGAATACCTCACGACGGGCAAACTGCCCGAAGACCCCAAAGAAGCTAGAATGGTCAAGAGACGGGCATGCTCGTACACTATAGTCGAGGATAAGCTATACCGGCGGGGATTCTCTATTCCCCTCCTCAGATGCATCGAAGATACCAAGGTCCCCGGCATACTCCAGGAGATCCACGAGGGAATCAATGCGCAGCACCTAGGCGGACGATCGCTAGCTCGGAAAGCACTCCGGGCAGGATATTACTGGCCGACCATGCAACAAGACGCTAAGGAGCACGTCAAGAAGTGCGATAAATGCCAGCGGCACGGGGACATGCACCTCGCTCCCCCTAGCGAACTCACGACGCTATCCTCCCCGTGGCCGTTCGCATGGTGGGGGATGGATATCCTCGGGCCTTTCGTCCAGGGGTCGTATCAAAACAAATACCTCATCGTCGGGGTAGATTACTTCACAAAGTGGATTGAAGCAGAAGCATTGGCCAAAATCACTGCTTTCAACATACTTCATTTCTACAAAAGAAATATCCTCGCCCGGTTCGGAGTGCCTCAAGCCATCGTCACAGACAACGGAACCCAGTTCACCGACAGGAACTTCCAAGACTTCGTCACAAAACTAGGCACGAAGCAGCACTTCACGTCGGTCGAGCACCCTCAAACGAACGGGCAGGCTGAGGCCGCTAATAGAGTGATCCTTCGAGGATTAAGACGAAGACTGGGCGACGCCAAACAACGGTGGGTCGAAGAGCTACACAGCGTTCTCTAGGCCTACCGAACAACCCCACACTCCACGACCGGGGAGACCCCCTTCCGTTTGACTTATGGAACGGAGGTAGTGATCCCCGTGGAGATCAGAGAACCCTCGAGGAGGACGGAAGCCCCCCTCGACGGGAACACGAACGACGAAGCCTTGAGGGAAGAACTCGACTTCGTGGAGGAAACACGCTCGGGCGCTTCTCTCCGAGAGGCGTCACTTAAACAAAAAATAACACTACGTTATAATGACAGTGTCATTAAACGTGATTTTCAGGTGGGCACCCTCGTCCTACGAAGGAACCAGAAAGACTCGCGAGAAGGCAAACTCGCCGCGAACTGGGAGGGCCCGTACCGCGTCCGCGCGAAAACGGGGACAGGAGCCTATTTCCTCGAAAATCTGCACAGGGAAGAACTTGCTCGACCATGGACAGAGACTGCGTTGTGTGTGCGCGAGGACATTTGATCCGGCGGGGATACCTCGATCGAGGCCCACCGTCATCGTGCCAACCGGGCATAACACCCAGCTCGCGATGGGAAGTTCATGCCACGAGACTAGGACCTCGACCGAGCTCTTAGCCTCGTTGAAGGTCGGAGTACTCCTCCGGCCGCCCGACCAGCTCTCCACGCGGTCAGGGACGATCAAGGTCGAGCAAATCCCGAAGCCTTATTACTTGGGCAAAAATAAAGTATAACAAACAATAAAGTATAACAAACACCACATCACACACAAGGAAAAGTAACAGATATTATAAAGTACGAATAGCGGGCAAAACACTTGGTCCAAAAAGTTACAAATATGAGCCCACAAGCCGGGCGAAAATAACCATTGTGCAAAAAGTACATCAGCTAAGCCCACAAGCCGGGCGAAACAAAACGGCTCGCAGGCCGACCAAAACAAAGATAAAAACCTACTCAGCTGCGGTCCCGTCGGGCTCCTCGTGCGCATGAATGTCGTTCTCCCGCAGAGGATACACGATCTGGCCATCCACCACCTCAGCGTCGGGGTCGATCCCTTCGATGACAAGGTCGGGGTTGAGAACCCGAAGCTGCGCCACGGCACTGCGGAACCCTATACCCGCGGTTTCGATAGAATCATCCTCGGACACTCGGAGATCCTGCTCAAGCTTCCGGAGCTACGCCACAAACGCCGCACGAGTGGTCAGGAGTTTGTCCTCCTCGGTCTCCCCTTCGGCTGGCCGCACCGCATCTTCCAGCTCGGCAATTCTTACCTTAAGCCGATTCTCCTCCAACTCCAGCTCAGCGATTCGGGCAAGGTGGCTCTTCTTTGTCTCCTCGGCTTCCTTAAGCTTGGCCTCGACCAATTGCTGCTGCTTGCCTTGCTCTTTGTTCAGATCTCGGCACTCTTTTAGCTCCTTGCGCATGCCGAGCATCTCAGCGCCCAAGGTATCCAACGCCTCCTGCAGGCGGGCCAGTTCAGCAGCAGGGCGGGTCTCGTCAATTAGAATGAGGGCAGTCGAGCAGATACGCATGACGGCCGACAGGTCCTCAAAAAGCATCCTCCTCCTCACTTCAGGTGCGGTCCCCAGCACGGTTTGGAGCGAGGAGGGAAGGGAGCGAGGATAAGTGACCTCGGAGAAGAAGTGAGGTTTTTGATGGCAGGGGGGAAGGTCAAAGCTGGAAGGAACCGGGGGACTATCTTCACCACCCAGGTCGACGACCTCCGCAACGCGCTGCCTCTTCGGAGTCCCTTGGGTAGCCGGGGATTGGCTTCCTGCAGGAGTTGTGCGGTCACCCGCGGTCCCCGATACAGAGGCAGCAGGCTGGGACAGAGTGGATCCTTCGGGGGCAGCGGCCGTGGAAACACCCTCATGCGGGGCCCCAGAGGGGGCAACTTCCTGATCTTTGGAGCGCGACGCTTCTTCCCGGGCCTGCGCTTCCCGGGCCCTCTTCGCTTTCAGTTTCTTCAACCTCTCCTCGGCTCCGGCCATTGTTCCTGCAAAAGAAAGCGTTAGTAAAGCGAGAAACACAGATACGAGGAAGAAATAAAACCAGGGCGTTTCACCACCTAATAATTCGATGGCCTCCTCGTCGGAGAAGGTCTCGAGCAGAACGCGGGTGTTTATCAGGCGACGTTCTTTCTTCACCTGCCCATCTGCACCTATTATAGGCTGGCCGTCCAGCGTCTCATGTCGAGCCTCTGAAAAGCTGTCGACGAAAGCTACGATTTTATCGTAGGCTTCCCGCTCGTAGGCCTCCATCTGAACGGGTTTCGTTTTATACTTGTCAACTCCCTTCTTAAAGTGTTCCTCCGTCCAGTACAGAGGAAACTTCGGCACCAGCACCTCCTCGGAACGACCGTCGACCTCGCGGGTGACTTTCCGGTACAATGAATATACCGCCTCGAGGGTGACCGGCTTCACATAGAAATAGCGGAACTTGAAATCCCGGATGGAATCCAAGTAAGTGTGGAACAACGCCTTGCTCTGCTTGAAGGACGCCCAGCCGTGTCGACCTCCTACCGACGACCGTTGGAGGTGGAATATGCGGAAGAAAAGGCGAACGGTCGGCACGATCTCCAAATATTTGCATACAAGCTCGAAAGCCCGGATGAAGGCCAGCGAGTTCGGATGAATCTGCGAATGGGCCAACTTCAACCAGTCAAAGATCCCCTCCTGAAAATCCGTGAAAGGCAGCCTCCACCCCGCCTTCTCGAACATAAACTCGTACAAGGGGACCCGCATTCCCCGGTAAGGGGAGCATATCCGGTGATGCTCCTCGGGACGAAACACCTTCCAGGATTGACCACTTCCGATTAGTTTGTGCTCGACGGTGCAAAAAGTATCGCCCACATCTGGGTACACGAAGATGGACGACATCTCAAGGGCTTTGCTACAGACCCAGTCCTCAAGCGGCCTCTCCTGCGCAAAGGCCATGTGAGCCATGGGGGAGTCAGGCTGGTCGTCGTCGTTTTCCTCGAAATATCCTGCGGCCACCTCTGCAGCCAAATCGTCCATTTACCTGAAAAGCAGAAGGAAACGGTGAATTCGATTGGTCGTATCAAATTCACCCCTCCACCGCTATTCAAGCGAACGGGCGAAGAAGGGGCAAGGCTTTCTCAACTCCCCGACTAGATCGACCAAGGATCAACTTGCCCACCGGGGAACTCATCGTCTCCCCGGAAGGTTCTGCCCCGTGTCCCCGCGGCACTAACAAATACACTGATTATCAAGGACCCCGAGACATTCAACGGATCCCCGACGTGTTCGTCCCTGTTCCCCGAGGTATTCATCAAAAGCGAGCAAGAATCTTCGCACTCTCCCTCTCCACAACTAAAGATTCCCGCCGTAATCGCCGGGAATCCCTTCGTTTCTCATGGGAATGTCATCAATTCACCAAGGAAACGTCCTACACTAGTTAAAATCGAAGAAAAACGCAAAATAAAGGTCCGGTTTGAAGCAAATACCTGGTAAGCGGCGGTGTAGGGTCCGGCACGGAGGTTTCCGGCTCTGGTACGGCGGCGAACGATGGTCCTAGCAGAGGAAATGCTTCTGGCAGATAGTGCCCGGCGATTGACGACGACGAGCTACGACGGAAGAGGTTAGAGAGAGAGGGAGAAAGTTTCTTGAGAGAGAAGCGGAAAAGTGAAGAATGAGCGAGAGGAGCGGCTTTTATAAGCGATTCTCGCGAGACCCGAGGGGCGTAGGGCACTCGAGTGCGCTACCCTAGCCAGCCGCCCTAGCCCCCTAGGTAATGATGGCAGGCAACACGTGGCACGCATGCAGCCACCCGTCTCCCCACGCGTGT
The DNA here is from genome assembly GCA_022829125.1 of Lathyrus tuberosus. NCBI lineage: Eukaryota > Viridiplantae > Streptophyta > Magnoliopsida > Fabales > Fabaceae > Lathyrus > Lathyrus tuberosus. Next base: position 12,898,394 of record JALAZF010000120.1, on the reverse strand, counting down.
CGTTTCGGGTTTCCCCAGCGCTTTGAATCTGAAACCCTTCATCTCCCCGACCATACGACCGGACACATCTGTCCGACGCCCGACACTCATCCGGCCGAATGAATTTCGCATAGGATATCGACATCCTCGGTTCCTCTCTTAGCGGATCCTCGACATATAATAACCCTTAAGTCATCACTCTGCCACCTCAGAGCAACGACTTGGGGGGCTCCTGTTCTGGACTGGGCCGAGGCTGCCCAACAGTCGAGCAGGCCCAACCCATATAGCATGGGGAGGCCCACTAAGACCCCTCCGCGGGGCCCTTGACTGCTGCAAGCAGACCAACGTTCCCCCCGAGCACTTTGTAGTGTCGGGCATCTAGGTCACCAGGACAGGAGGACCTCGCATCCCGGCGGAGAGGTACCTCCTCGACATACCAGCTTCTCCCCACGAGAATGCCACATATCACTCCTCGGCAGACATGGTCCCTCCCCGCGAGGACATGTCCGTCGTACGGCTTGTTGGTCCTCGGCACAGAAGACTCCTCCCCCTGCGAGGAGTGTCTAACGGTCCGTACCACGTGGACACGTTCCAAGTAACCTCCCACTTCCGCAGGATTCGGTCTGCCTTAATCCCGGAAATCTAGGAACGGTTACCCCAGGGCGAAGACCACGTGCTGGTCTTCACTACGCCACGTAAGCCCTGGCAGTTACTTGGATTGGGCCTGACAATCCAGCCCAACGCAAGTAACCGTTGGCCCCGCGCTGGGGGCTATCTATAAATACTCTCTCACTTGAGAGGGTCAGGTTAAGTCACTTCTTTCACTCTTTGTATTTGCTGTTACTCTGTGCACTCCCTAACTTGAGCGTCGGAGTACCTTGCAGGTACACCCCCCCCGCCGTACTTCAACCTCACCGGAGCCGGAGTTCAACGGACGTCGTTGGCCATCTGTAACTGTCTGATCCAGGTACGATCAGCTTGTTTATCAAGTAAGCTTGACAGAATTCTGTATTGACAGGGATGATGTAGAAATCACAGTTGGTGATTAAGGGAAGTGAGTGGGGTATCTCGTATCAAAGAGTTTATTCTTTGATAAAGTCTTCATTGGGTAGATGTTAGGATATAAAGTTATAAACGGGGGATTTTAGCTTTGTAACAGTTCTATAGATAGTGGAGTCTTCTTCCTGGATTGGTATCCCCCAGATGTATGTGAGTTGCACCAAACTGGGTTAACAATTGTTGTGTTCTTTATCATTCTGCAGATTTACTTTTCTGTTAGGGTTCATGATAAACATGTTGGATCAGATGTCATAACATCTGTGACTTTGCAGTCTAGATATTCAAGGTATCAGTTTGCTGTTGTGCCTTTGTGTTTAAATGTTTATGCAGAACAATGTCTTGACATGTGTTAGGACATATCTTGTCTGCATTGCCAGAATTTCAAATTGAATTTGTGTTTAGAAGGTTAATTAGCTTTAGATGGAAGTATGTTATGATGTGGTTATGGGGTGATGAATGTCTCATTGCTTGCTTGTGTTTGGCCCTGCTAGTTTAATTTGCTTGTCGTGTGGTATGCATATGTTATGATCAATTTGGATATTGTAGATGTTATTTGAACTTGAGTGAGATCATGAATCCCCTACTACTTTTTTGAACTACTTTAATCTCCATGTTCCTACCAATGGTATCTTTAGGTCGACTTTTACCCATTCCACCAAAAGAAGTAGGAGTTTCTACTTAATTTTCCACTGAAACTTGTTGTTTTTGTTGTGATTTGTGATTTTGGTGAATAAGACTTGCTGCCATTATATTCCCTCTTATAGATACTTTTCTAATTTGTGTAGACTACTCATGTATACCGCGATTATTTTGGTTGACTGCATTATAACTATTAATTAATTGCTCTTCAACTTGTGAGTGGCTCACACAATTTTCATGGTATTTGATCTCCAACAGGTTGATGATCATGGCTCAAACTTTGGGTGGCTGACTGATGAGGAATCTGCCCCTCAAGGCTAACTATTATTTTCACTGCATCAAATGTCGGGTATGCTTTTCATATATGGCTTTGATGGAACATGTATGTTTTTTTAAAGCAATGCTTTGTTTTGATTTGAACACCATTTGAATGGCTTGAATTTTGTTACTTTTTCTACTAGTTTGTGCAGGTTTGATGAAGATAGTTTGAAGATAGTAATGAGGGGCTCGTGTGGACTGCTGACTAATATTAGATTGCTAGAGCCCGCCAATGCTGTAATTTGTAAGTGCATTATAATAAGGAAATGAATGTGAATATGAGTTGTGGCAGTTCAGCAACTGAGTTACCATATTCCTCATCATCTTTTAAGCTATAGTCAGCTGAAATAATTATCTCTTGGCCTAGTTTCAATTGGATAAGCTTGTATAATTTCGACCCAAGTGTAAAAGGAAAACTTGTAATTCAAATTGGAACTTTGTAGCCTTTAAGAACTTGTACAATTTGAATTCTAAAACTTGTATTGTAACTTAGTTCTTCGTACTACTTAAAATAAAATCAAAATGTTTTGGACAACTTATGCTTTAAGTTTCATGACGCTTCAAATCACTTGGTTCACTTTGTACAATGTTTAGAGGCTTAGCCATGTTCTGTATAATAATGATCAAATTACTTTATTCATCTTATTTTGAATAACTTATAAACGAAGTTACCTCCTTTGAAAAAAAAATGCATGAACGGATGGTCAAAATAACTAATGAATGCATATGGTAAAGTAAGATCATGGATTAATATATTATGGAATGAGACAAAACCAATTTTGTAAAGTTAAACCTCATGTTATGAATGAAAACTATACATATAGCAAGATGATATCAAGTACTTATAGCCTAACGCAAATGGATGGGAGTTGATGACCAAATGAAATGGTCAATATTCACTAATGTAAATGAAAAGTTCAAGGTAAAATTTAGGGTATGACAGTTGTCATACTCAACCTCTGTTTCTATTTTATACATAATGGAATAGTAATAAATGAAAGGTTAGATAAAAGATCTTTGAAAGAATGAAAATATAAGATATTGGGTTAGTGAGAAAGATGTATTATTTGGTTATAGGGGCATAAGGATATTCACAGCAATTGCATATAAATGGACTTCCAGGAAACATATTTGTCCTTTTACAGCTTAGACAAAGTTCGTAGTACCAATCAAATTTATTTGACTTGAACCACTTTGTTGTTCCAAGTGTGTTGCAGAAAGTTTCCTTTTAGCCAATTTATAAGATTACCTAAAAGGATAAGAAGATATTTGAAAAAATTCAATGTAAGCAACATACAAAGAAGGTTGTAAGAGGGATAAAACTTACACGTTGAAGATAAATCATATCCTCTGTGGATTTGACATCCTTTATAAAGGAGAAAGGATTATCTACAAAATTCCTTTGGGAAGCAGAAGATTAGGAAAAAGGACTGTGACACAACTTTGGATGGATCTGTTTCTCCTAATTTGAGGGGCAATATAAGAACATAATAGTGAATTAAAAACATTTCAAAGTTAACAATGTATTATGACCCTCATTTAAATCAGATATAAGAATCGGTGGTCTAGACATGATGTTGTGAACTGAAAAGTAGAAATAAAAAAAAAAAAAAATGGTAGTGACATGATGTGAACTGAACTGAAATGTTTGAAAGTAAAGAGTAAACCCAAATAAACTATGTTGGTTTTGAGGTTAATGTTGTGATAAACACACAGTAACAAACATACAATAAGGAATAAAACATTTATGGGTTGAACTTTTACATGAATGTTTGAAAATGAACTTGTGTTGTGAGTTTAACATTAAATGAAAATCGAAGAAACAACATTGACAAGTAAAAATGCAACAATGTAAGCGAGTTAAATATAAAAGACAATCGTGAAAACCATCAATGTTGCACTTTTAGATTGCCTTTTTTGATAAGTTTTTTCAGTTATTTTTGTGCGCAAGATACAATATCAAGAAGGAATGAATTTGCATAACTTACTGAAAATCTGGAAAAAAAAGGTTGAAAATTTAGTTAAAATTAGAACGGACTTTAATCGGAAAACGAAGTTTTTGAGGTGGGAGAGAGAAAAGAAAAGAAGTGATTTAAGTGGAGAGAGGGAATATAGTGAATATTTTTTAGGGTTAAATATGTTTTTCGTCCCTCTAAATATTCCAAACTTCGTGTTTCGTCCCTCTAAAATTTTTGTTTAAATAATAGTCTCTATAAAGTTTTCCGTCCCCAAATTTCATCCCTGTCGTCTATTTAAGTTAACGACTGATGACGTGGAGGGTGATATGTCATTTACTTTTATTTTTATTAATGTTTTTACTGATGTAAGAATGCCACACATTGCCACACCATGCCACATAATGTGTGTTTCTTGCATTCGTATCATTGCCGACTTTTCACTTTAGATTTACTTAACCCTAGATTAACTCTCCACTTGCCAAAAGTTAACATTGACACTGCTCAAAGGTATTATGCTCTCTCTCGTTCCCAAGGTGAGCTAAAAAATGTTTCCTTTTCAAACCCTAAAGTCTGTTTCGTAACCTTGTTTTGGTAACATTGTTTTGCAGTTTTTTGCGTTTGAGTTGCTCTGTGGTCCCAACATTCTTTTTGGAAGCTGCTGCAAATACGTGGTCTATCGACAACAAAACTTGAGGTATGTCCACATGTTCTTTAATAGATTCTGTTTTATTGAACTTTGGTATAGGTATAGTATTTTAATGGTAGTGTATTCATTATTGAGTCTTAAATTATTTTCTCTACTATATAGATTCTGTTTTTAGGGTTTTTTGTTGTGGGTCCATCATTGACTGTAAAAGTATTTTCAATATGTAGGGATGGGGGTCTTTAAGGTAATATTTTTCACTAAGGGTTCTTTTGTAAAAGACCATATGCTAAAGTATGTAGGTGGGGAGGTATACGCTTTTAATGGGCAGGATAATCAACGTTGGTCTTTTTTTGATGCTTGTGATTTAATTAAGGGGATGGATCCTGGCTTTGAATATAGTAGTGTTAGGATGTGGTGGAAACATGGTGAAGGTACCTTAGAGAATGATCTAAAACCATTTTAGGATGACTGTGATGCTTTTGAGATTGGTGCTTTTATGAATGAATGCAAGGATGATGTTGAAATATACACTGAAGAGATACCAAGTAAGGGGGCTGAAACCTTTATGGAGACTGCATGAAGGAGGAACAAATGCCCAAAATTTAAAGATAAGGTTGATTTTGGTTCAGATGATGAGAGTTCTAGTGATGAGTTATTGAAAGATATTAAGTTTGAAGATAGTGAAGAGGAAAAGATGAATCCTATTGATGAGGGTTTTGATGATGGTATTAATGTTTAATTTGATAGTATTCCATTAAATGTACATGCTGAAGATGATGTGGTTGGTTCTAGTGAGGTAGTAAAGGAAAGCTTGATTACACCAGAGATGGGCAAAGAACATGTAATTAAAGATGAGTATTTAACTGATGAGCTTGATAGTGGAGCTGAAGATGATAGTGATGATGAAAGGCCAAGTATTGTTAGGTATAATAATGTTGATGGTATTACAAAGGATTATAAGTTCAAGGTGGGAATGGAGTTTTCATCACTTAGGCAGTTTAAGAATGTTATTTTGGAACATAATGTCCTGAATGGGAGGGATGTTAGATTGTGAAGAATGATGCAGTGAGATGTAGGGTGGTTTGCAAGGAGAAATCTCTATGTGATTACACTGTCCTTTACAGTAAAGTGTTGACATCTACCACCTTTAGAATTAAGACCTTGTATGATAAACATAAGTGTGGAAGATAGTTTTTTAACAAAAGTGCAAAAGCTGACTGGGTTGCAAGGGTGATTGTAGATAGGATGAAGAACAACAATAAAATGAAGTTGAATGAGGTGATTGCTGATGTTAGGATTAGGTATGCTGCTGAAATTCCAGGTTGTAGGGCTTTTAAGGCAAGACAATTTGCCAAGAGGATTGTGGAGGGAGATTCTAGCAAACAATATAGTTTGTTATGGTCTTATGGTGTTGAATTGAGGAAAGCTTCAAAAGGAAACACTTTCAAGATGAACATCCAAACTCCAGGTCCAGGTTTATTACCAAGATTTGAAAGATGTTACATGTGCTTTGATGGAACAAAGAAAGCCTTGAAACATGCTTGTAGGCCATTTATTGGACTTGATGGTTGTCATCTTAAACATAAATATGGTGGTATACTATTGATAGCAGTGGGACGAGATCCTAATGACCAGTACCTACCTCTTGCATTTGGTGTTGTAGAAACTGAGTCAAAAGACATTTGGAGTTGGTTTATGCAACTACTTATTGAAGACATTGGTGACCAAAGGTGGTGTTTTATTTCTGACCAACAAAAGGTAAGTGTACAACTTTTTATTTTTTGTGGATTATTTTCATTTCTTGTTAAGTGTTTTATGTAGCTGTTCTAATTGTATACAGGGTCTTGTACAAGTGTTTGAGAAGCAATACCCAACATTTGAGCATAGATTTTATGTGAGGCATCTTTATGCTAACTTTAAAAAGAGGTTTGGAGGTGGTACCCTCTTTAGGGACCTAATGATGGCTGCAACAAAGGCTACTTATCTTGAAGCTCATGAACAATTCATGCAAAAGATCAAGGAAGTCAGCAATGATGCTTATGAATGGTTGGAGGCCATACCAAAAACAAAGTGGTGTAAGCATGCCTTTCCTTTGTTTTCTAAGTGTGATGTACTGGTGAATAATTTAAGTGAATCATTTAATGCCACTATTCTGCTTCAGAGGGATAAACCTATTATTACAATGTTTGAATGTATTAGGTCTTATCTTATGGGTAGGTTTGCAACTTTAAGGGAAAAGGTTAATGGTTATAATGGTAGGATTATGTCAAAGCCACTTAGGAGATTGGATAGAGAGATTGAGAAGAGTGCAAGTTGGACAACAATGTATGCTGGACAACTAACATTCCAGGTTACCTATGTGATGTTCACTGATAGTTTTGTAGTTGATCTGAATAACAAGACATGTTCATGTAATTCTTGGGATCTCACTGGAATTCCATGTAGGCATGCAATTTCTGCAATCCATAGGAAAGTAGATAATCCCATTAACTAAGTCCATAAATGTTACCACAAGTCAACATATGTCAGATGTTATGAAGTAGGGATCACTCCTTTGAATGACCTAAATAAGTGGCAAAAAACTAATGACCCAACCATATACCCTCCTATGTTCAAAAGAGGCCTATGGAGGCCAAAGAAACTTAGGAGAAGAGAACCTGATGAGGGAAGCCAAACAAAATGGAGAAGAATTAACACAAACCATAGGTGCAAGTTATGTTTTGAGCTTGGACACAACAAAAGAACATGCAAGAAAAACAAGCAGATTGTGCTTCTTCCATCAGGAAGTACCAATGCTGCAAGTCAAGGAATGCCCAATGATGCAAGTTCAGGAGTGCCCAATGCTGCAAGCCAAACAATGCCCAATGCTGCAAGTCAAGAAATGCCCACACAAGCTAGTCAAGGAATACCTACTCAAGCTAGTCATACAAGTCAAGTAACAATGGCACCTAAAAAAAAGGGTATTGTCATATTATCTTTATTTACATATTTAGATTGATATTGTGATTGTTATGAATGCTATTTTGATTGTATATATTGTGACTGTTTCCTACAGGGAGGCCTAAAGGAGCTACTACCAAGGGAACAACTAAGGAACCCAAGAAGTCAAAGATTAAGGAACTGAAAGAACCAAATAAAAATAGCACAACTGTCAAGAATGAAACAAGCAAAGAAGGTGGCCCAAGGAGACTGTAACTAAACCTGCTCAACCTGATGCTGTGATAACTGAGCCCATGGAGACTGCACCTAAACCTGCTACAAGTTTGGATGATACACTGGAAGCATTGTTACGGGGTGATGCTGTCTTGGACATTCAACCTTTGAATGTTGTCAAATCACCCCTCAAGGTAACTACACCAAAACCTAAGGTGCCAAAGTCTTCTTTGGTAAACAACCCAAAATTTGCAGAAACAAGCCATTAAAGCCATCAGGTATTCGAACAGTCATTTCAAGACCAGCATGCAGTGAGTCTCTAAAGTTTAAAACCCAAAGCAGGTACAAGACTCAATCTGAGGGTTCAGTTGAAAAGAGGCAGTCAGATAGGCTAAGGAGTTTGAAGACCAAGAACATACCTGGCCCTGGAAAGAAAGCTGATGATCCAATTGTTATACCTGAAGCAGATTGATGAAAGACCATCTATTTTGTTTTTATTGTTGTGAATTTTGTCTATGTAATGTTGTTAAGTAATCTGTAGACTTTGATTGACTAGGTTGTTTTGTTAAGTACTCATTTTGGTGTAGTCTTGGTGCATCTATAACTAAGGTCATGTATTTGATCAGACTATACACTATATTTTGTTGTAATTTTGGTTGATCTACAAACTAAGCTCAAGTCATTCTGTATCCTTTGTGATTGAATTCTATTTCAATGGATTCTACAAACTAATTTTGGTGGATCAAGTTAATGTCCATGATGTCTAATTCAACTCATTATGTATCAATTGTGAATACTGTCAATTTCATTATGTATCAAGTGTGAATACTGTCTATTTCAACTCATTATTTCAACTAATTTTGGTGGATCAAGTTAATGCCAATGATTCTACACAACTGTAATAATTTACATTAAGGGTTCATCATTTCATTGACAATTTACATTAACAATTTACATTAACAATTTACTGTCAATGTGCAAAATACTGTCAAGGTGCCATACTGTAATCATTAACAATTTACATTAACAGTTTGGTTACATTCATCAATACCAATTTCATTACATTGCATTATGCTGGACAATTACTAATTGCAATAACACCTTTGGTCATCAACAACAATTTCATTTCAATTTCATCAACAACCATTTCATTACATTAATCAACCAAAATTTCATTACAATTTCATCAACAACAATTTCATTACATTCATCAACCAAAATTACACAACTACTAATTTCAACAATTACACTTCATTAAAAGGAATACATTAACTAGCAAAGACACCACAACACATATAATCTTTATTTTCCCAGCCAATGCCTCTGCTCTCAATTTTATTTGCAGCTTCAAATTTTTCTTCTTCGCACCTTCATACAACTTCCTCAGCAACTCATTTGTCTCTAATTCCTTCATCCTATACTTTTCTGGTTGTTCAAAACCATTAACATCTAATCGAGCAGATCTTCATCCCAAACAAATAAATCGCAAGGTGCTTCAGTCTGCCAATATAGGCATCTCCAGAAAAACCTACCTTTGTTGCGACCATTTTTACAGACATATGATACCATACGAGCATCACAACCACAATTCCTTCCCTGTCGGGTTCGCACAGAGCAACTAGACATGTTAATGTGTTTTGAATCACTTGTTCTTGAACATGCCATCAAACAAATTCTGCTGAACTTAACCAAAGGAAGAACAAAGACGAAATCAGAAGGAAGGAAAATCAAAATACCAAGATGAAATTAGGTTAACATGGGAGAAAGAGGAAAAGAGAGACATGAAATTAGGTAAACAAAGAAGAAAGAGGAAATGAACTTAAGGCATTCACATCTGCTGATGTGTCTATTCATCTGATGACGTGGATTTTACAATACATCCAATGATCTAAAAAAAATTGCCAGTTCATCATCCACATCTTCATCCGTTATCTTAAATAAACGTCAGGGATGAAAATTGGGGACGGAAAACTTTAAAGGGGACAGAACATTAAACGAAAATTTTAGAGGGACTAAATCCGAAGTTTGAGTTATTTGCAGGGACCTAACACATACTTAACCCTATTTTTTATGCAAAATGTAAAGAGAGGGAAAGAAAATTTAAGAGAATTTAAAGTAAATTCATAAGCAAGTGGAATTAAGATACTTGCAAGAAAAAAAAAATGAGAAAGTTAAATGTTTTTTGATTAATATGTTAATTACCGTAGTAAAATTGGATAAGAGTAATTAAGGGTAAATGGTGACATTTCATTTTCTTAGGACAGTTGATAACGATGATAATAAAATAAATAAAAATAAAAGCCACCAAAACCCTGGCACATAAACCCTACTTCCTCCTTTAACTAATTCGGATTCACAGACAAGTTGCGTTGAGCAAAATACTAAATGGAGTCCCTTCGGTTGAAAACTAACTACCGATGTGTTCCGGCCCTACAACAGTTTTACACCGGCGGCCCCTTCGCCGTTTCATCAGACGGCTCCTTTATCGTATGTGCATGCGGCGATTCCATTAAAATCGTCGATTCCGCCAACGCATCCATCAGGTCCACCCTCGAAGGCGACTCCGAACAAGTCACCGCTTTGGCTCTTGGCCCCAACGATAAAATTCTCTTCTCTTCTAGCCACAGCCGCCAAATCAGAGTTTGGGACTTAACCACTCTCAAATGCGTGCGCTCTTGGAAGGTACAGTCAAATTAGGTTTAACTGTTTAAGTTCAATTCAATGTTTGGTCATGTTTATGCTTATGCGTATATGTATGTAGTGTAATTGATTTTGGTGTTGTTTAAGGGTCATGATGGTCCTGTTATGTGTATGGCTTGTGATGCTTCTGGAGGTTTGCTTGCTACTGGTGGAGCTGATAGGAAGGTCCTTGTTTGGAATGTTGATGCTGGATATTGCTCGCATTTCTATAAAGGTCACGGTGGAGTTGTTTCTTGTGTTATGTTTCATCCTGATCCTGAGAAACAGCTTGTGAGTCCCCCACCTTAATGCTATTTACGTTATTGCATTGTTTGTGCCAATATATGCATTTCCTTTATAGGGATTAATTGAACAAATTGTCACTACCAAGTGAATTGAATCATAATCACTGACTACTGTTATGTGAGCTACACATTAAAATCTTCTTTTCCATCTAGAAAGTCTAGAAAACAAGACATTTTCTAACCGATTGATTTAGAGTGATTAATGATGACTGGTGACAGGGACACGAGTAGTGTAAGATTTAATTGATGGTCATATAATGTGGTTGCCTTTTTTTATCCTTTCCATTTCGGTTTACATTTTGTGATTTTTGAAGAATAAGAAAACTTAAGTTAATGTAACATGAGAAGGGTGGAGGAGTTTAGTAGTTCTAAAGTAAAAGAATTGATAAGATAGTTTGTTCGAATCCTTTTAACCCAAGCAAATGTGAATTTTGTTTATCCCTTCCCTATCACTATTCACTACTTGTTTCCAACCATATGCAAGTGTTGAATCCAACTTCATATATTTAACTCATACTAATGGAATTTGTGTATGCAGCTTTTTTCTGGTAGTGATGATGGTGGTGATAATGCAACTGTAAGGGTCTGGGATATTTCCAACGCCAAGCGAAAGACCAGCATTGCAATCCTAGATAATCATCGCTCTGCAGTGACTTCCATTGCAGTATCTGAAGATGGATGGACACTGCTCAGTGCTGGAAGAGATAAGGCAAGATTTATAACACTCCACTTTCCTTTTTGTTTTAATTTACCTGTAATACAATGGTTTTGTGTTGTTAAATAACTGGTATAGCATTGCTTTACTGCTATTACATAGTGGGATTTAGACCAACCATGGCAGATGAAACAACACTTCTGTCAGTTCTTTGAACTGTTGCAATTTTGAGTTTTTTGTTAGTCACCTTTTTAATTTCTGTTTATGCAGCTTTTATTTGTGTGCGGCGTGCTTCATTTTATTTTTAACTATTTATTTCAACTGCTTTGCGTCTTCCGCTATTTCTTTCCTTACACCATGAGCTTTTTCTTTTTTTACTTCATTTTATTTATTTTCTTTAGAGTGAGACTTATCTTCAATTTTTAACATTGCTTAAGTTGTCTGGATGTCATTTTTACTAGTAGGCCAAAACCGCAATGAACTTAATTTATTAATTTGACAAATTGGTCTGTGGATTTGTATTGGCAGATTGTAACATTGTGGGATCTTCATGATTATAGTAGCAAGAAGACTGTCATCACAAATGAGGCAGTTGAATCTGTTTGTCCTATTGGTGCTGGGAGTCCTTTTGCTACATCATTAGATTCATATCGGCAAAATTCAAAAAAACATGCTGGTTCACAAGCAATGCATTTTGTTACTGTTGGTGAACGGGGCATTGTGCGCATATGGAGTTCTGAAGGGTAATATATGTGAATTTTTTTCTTCCATTAGTTAAAATATTTCTAGTTCCATATTAATTTGCATGAATTAAACTTGAGAGTTAAAAACTTGGTAATATTATTTGTGTTTGTTACTTGGAGTTTATTTATACAGTGGCAGCCTGTAACTTGTATGTAATTTGGCACACCTAAATTTGGGATATATTTTTTACCAACTAAAGGTGAACGACCTTTAAATTTCAAAATTGTCTTAATCAAGATGGAAGCTGTGCACTCAGTTTTTTTATTTAATACCAACAGTGCAGTTTGCTTGTTTGAGCAAAAAGCTTCAGATGTTACAAACAACACAGACGAGGATGGTTCACGTAGGGGTTTCACTTCTGCTGTTATGCTTGGTTCGAATCAAGGATTGCTTTGTGTGACTGCAGATCAGCAGTTTCTGTTTTACTCTCTGAACTGGATTGAAGAGTTGTTGCAATTAAATCTTACCAAAAGACTAGTGGGATATAATGAAGAGGTTGTAGATATGAAGTTTGTCGGGGATGATGAAAAGTTCCTTGCTCTTGCTACAAATCTTGAACAGGTATAAAAATGTGCTAGTAGATTTAAACTTTATGTTGAAAAAAGGATAAATTTCCATTGGTTGCATTGCGGGATATTATTTTCATCTAATAATTTTTTATTTTATGTAGTGTTTGTTACTGTCACGGCGTTCAAAATTTGACATTGTGTAATATTTAAATGCATGCACTAAGTGCTGAACATGATCCATGTTTCTATTTTTTGGGATAAAAAGTAATTATATACATTCAAGAATCAAGACCGAGAATATAAGCACTTAAAGAATTTTTTGGATAGAACATTTGGAAATGAGATTCCATTCGTGGTGTTTTTTCAATCTGTAATTGATTACAAAACTTTTGAAATAAGACCATTTTTTAATTTTCAATTAACCAAGAGAATAGTGTGTATTCAACTATTCATGTTTAATAGAATTTTGCAATGTTCTCATGGTCTTATTTATGCTTTAGCTGCAAGTTGTGAGTCATGACATTAAAGCTCATTGGTTTCATACTTTGTTTTTGATGTTGGAAACCATTTGTTGGGTAAGGATTAAAAATATTTTGCTTGGTGTTTTGAATGCTCATTTCAAATTTTTTCTGTTGTTGTCATTAGACCCTTGTAACATTATGTTATGGTCTTAGGTGTAGATAAAGTAATGAGTGTGTTTTTTTATATTTATCCAAAATCCAAATATTGTCTGATTATAGTTTCTCATCTCTGTAAATGCAATCTAAGTAATTTAGCAAATTATTGCAAATTAGGACAAAAAAGAACACGTACATGAAAAATAAATAAAATGAGCATCTTGCATAGACTGGTGTAATATCACACCAGAAAACTATATATCCTAATATTCTGAAATTTAACAATCCTAATTTTATTAGAGCTATACAATTATTTTCATAAAAGGATAAAGGAGACGTTGACTCCCTATTTGTTGGGATTTGAATGATTGATAATGTAAGAAGTTTAGCATTTGATTACCATCCTTCAATTTATGTATCAATTCTCCATTCATCAGTCACTAGTGTGATGTTTAAGTTCTCGGCCTTTAATGTACTACCCTATTGGAGCTTTGCAGGTTCGGGTTTATGACCTTGCATCTATGTCATGTTCTTATGTCTTATCTGGTCATACTGAAATAGTTCTATGCCTTGACACCTGTGTATCAAGTTCTGGGAGAAACCTAATTGCGACTGGAAGTAAAGATAACACTGTAAGTTTTTCCTCTTTGGTCTCAACTAAGACTTTGAACTTTCTTCTGCGGGAACTCTTATATAATGTTTGTGTCCTAAGTTAATAATAATGATATGCTTGTAGTGCACTGTGTTGAAGTCAATCTGAAATTATGTAAAAATGTCCACTTGCTGTATAGGTTAGGTTATGGGACTCAGAAAGTACAAGCTGCATTGGAGTTGGTATAGGCCACATGGGAGCTGTTGGAGCCATTGCATTTTCAAAAAAGAAGCGGGACTTCTTTGTTAGTGGCAGTAGGTGAGTGTAGATGCATTAATTTTATTCTTCATAACAACAAGGATTTGTTTACTTTTTTACTCCATAAGTTCCTGCATTTTTATCATGATAACTCTTTTTATAGTAAAATAGTTACTGTATAACTGTAAAATGAAAAAGCGCATGAAAGTTGTACAAAATTTATTGTATGCCTTGGTTTTTTAAATCTATTCATAAATGATAATCTTATAAATGAAAAAGAGAGTAAATAATTTATCACTCTTCTTTCTCTCACAGCAGCAGTTTAGCACCAATAACTAGTTAGAAATAATATTTTCAAAAACATTCTGCTGTTAAGTTTTATTGCTATCTGTTGCTCTGTTTTGCCAGTGACAATGTCAATTTGATATATTACATGTCAAAAAACATTATGGTTTACCTATGCTGTGTTGCCAATCTTTTAAAGAAGACAGTCACATTTATCTCTTTCAAGATAGTCTTCTCCCAAAGGGTCATTATCCCCAAACATCAAGTTTGGCTTTCCTGTTTATTTTTTAATGTTAAACTTTACTTTTTTTATGCTGTATGACTTGACTGTTCCAATATGTTACCAGGTTTATCGTTGAATCCTTTGACTTTAAACGCGCAAACTTTCAGATACTACTATACTGTTTAAATTTATTTCTTATGAATCTACGAATGTTGAATGTTTCTCAGTGATCATACTCTTAAGGTGTGGAGTATGGATGGTCTCTTGGACAGTTTGACAGCTCCAATTAACTTAAAAGCAAAAGCTGTTGTTGCAGCTCACGATAAAGATATCAATTCTGTAGCTGTTGCTCCAAATGATAGTTTAGTATGTAGTGGTTCTCAGGTTGGTACTTGCAAATTTCTTTGGTCTTTTATTTTAACTAAACTTACCAAAAAGGTTTGTTCCCATTGCTGACTATAGTATTCTTGATCATTTTTAACGTGTAAAGACTACTTACACTGGCTTCCTTCCTTTACTCTTCCCGTTTGAAAGTTTTGTGCTTCAATTATAGTTACCATCAATTATTTTTTCTTGTCTTCAATCAGGACCGCACCGCATGTGTTTGGAGACTTCCAGATCTAGTATCAGTAGTTGTATTTAAAGGGCATAAAAGAGGAATCTGGTCTGTAGAGTTTTCCCCTGTTGATCAATGTGTAGTAACAGCATCCGGGGACAAAACAATAAGGATATGGGCTATATCTGATGGCTCGTGTTTGAAGACATTTGAAGGACACACTTCAAGTGTGTTAAGAGCACTATTTGTTACTCGTGGAACACAGATTGTTTCTTGTGGTAAGGGGATATCTATAGCTGATTTTGTTAATTTCCAACATTTTGATTGCGTGTGTGATATCCTCAATTAATATTTCAGGTGCTGATGGTTTAGTAAAACTATGGACTGTAAAATCAAATGAATGTGTTGCCACTTATGACAATCACGAAGACAAGGTTCTACTCGATCCTATATAATATTTCAATTTTTTGCGGTTTTCTTCAGGGCCTGATTAGTTGAGGGATTATTTTATAACATTTGTGTTTGGTTGAGGGCCCTCGCAAATGTGATGCATACTTCAAGATTCTCAGTAGAGTTTTTGAATCTTTTATTATTAGTGAGAAATTTAGGATTTGACGTATTTACTTCAGCCAGAAAACTATAAACGCTACTGAGTTCTATGCTCTACCGAACATTCAAATTGTGCTTTTTCTTGATAGTTTATTATTTCTAAACTTAGAAAATTCTAATCCGAATTATTTTAGCCATATCTTTTTATTTTTAACTTCAAGCGTGTAGATTATATTTTGGCAGTGACACATCTCTGAATTTCTTCTTGCTCCATAAGATAGGCTGTATAATATAAATTATGATATATAACTTACTTCTTGCTCCATAAGATAGTTTGTATAATATAGATGATGATATATAACTTATTTGAGTATTTGGTTAACAGTTAATATCAGTATACATTTCATTTGGTTTGAATATAAAGACTAGTTAATTAGAGCGGGTGGTTAAATATACCTTATATATTTACAAGGTGTTTTGTATCATTCATGCATTTTCTCAAAATGTAGTTGCAAGGTTTTAATGACCTTCCCGTTGTTTTTCCCACAAATTTCCTTGACATATTAGTTCAAGTTTTTTGGCCCTTGTAATCTTAAGCTGATTTTTTTTACTCTGCAGGTTTGGGCCTTGGCTGTAGGCAGCAAAACAGAGCTGCTTGCAACTGGTGGTAGTGATGCTGTTGTCAATCTGTGGCTAGATTCCACTGCAGCTGATAAAGAAGAAGCTTTTCGTAAAGAGGTTTGTTAAACTGACTGCATTTTGGTTTTCCACATAGCATTGAGGTTAAATCAACGATTGATGATAATAATGATTGCTAAGTTTGATTCTACAATTATTCCCCATTACACAATGCACAAATTTTGATGGACAAGTGGTTACACAATCAGATAAAATTAGAGTCACATGATACTAATGATTGCTAAGTTTGATTCTACAATTATTCCCCATTACACAATGCACAAATTTTGATGGATGAGTGGTTACACAGTCAGATAAAATTAGAGTTACAGAGTCAACAGAGAGAAATACTCTTTAAAATCACGTGTGCCTTGTGAATTAGAAAAGTGTTGGGTCTCTGTTAGTGTGGCTATTATCGTGAGAGAATAAAGTAAATTAGGTTTAGATAGTAAGGCATCTTATCTATGAGTAAGAGGAGAGGTTGTGATCAAGAACTATGATATCTTTAAGATTTGAGGCATTTTACATGGGAGAGGCATATCCTTGAAGTTCTGCAACATTTTTGTAATTGGAGAGTTTATCCCAATTTCTTGGAAAAAGATACAGGGTTTTAACAAAAAGTAATATGGTTTCTATTTTTGATGCAGGAAGAGGGAGTTTTGAAAGGCCAAGAGCTAGAGAATGCCCTATCAGATGCTGACTATACCAAGGCAGTCCAAATTGCATTTGAATTGCGCAGACCCCATAAACTTTTGGAGTTATTTGCAGAACTTTGCAGGTTAGCTTTTATCTATTTTATGACTTGAATCTTATTGGTATAAACATGACTGGCTCCCAAATCTTGTTGTGCAGAAAGAAAGGAGCTGAAGATCATGTTGACAGAGCACTTAAGGCCTTTGGCAATGAAGAGCTTCGTTTATTATTTAACTATATTCGAGAATGGAATACAAAACCAAAGCTCTGTTATGTCTCACAGTTCGTGCTTTTCAGAGTTTTCAACATCTTTCCTCCAACAGATATTGTTCAGGTGTTTTTAAGCCGTTCTTTAAGAGGCTTTATGAAATTCGTATCCTTAAAGACACAGGCTGATTTGTTCAGGCTGCATATGCAGCTCGAACAGATTTAATTTTCAGACTGTATTCTCCGCTTTAAGGCAAATGCGAATCTTTTAGAAATATGATGTAACTGTTGCATTTGCCTTTAAGGCAAATTGGTTTATCTATCAAATATAACTGTTGTATACTATAGTCTATAACGGATATAAATTGCATTTTAGCATTAGGGTAAAGTATCTTTATATATGATAGATAAACCAATATACAATTAATTCTACATAATGCAACTTTTAATCCATTTTTCGATTTTGGAAAAGCATTTTCATATCCACTGTTTATGTCAAAAAGGGTTTATGCATATGTATCTTGGTTCAGTTTGTTAGAATATTTTTCGTTTAACTTATACATTTTCATGTTTTTGAGGAAACAAAAAAAATGTCTAACATACATTTTTTATGGGACATTTCAGATTAAAGGGATCGGGGAACTACTTGAAGGTCTTATACCATATAGTCAAAGGCACTTTGGCAGAATAGATAGACTTGTAAGAAGCACATTTTTGTTAGACTTCATTCTATCAGGGATGTCAGTTATTGAACCAGAGACCCATCAGACGGAATCAAAGGACGAGTTTCCATTACAATCTGAAATCGATGCTCCAGATCAAGAAAATGGGAAAGAGGAGAAAGATTACACTATTGAAAATAAAACTGCTTCAAAGAAAAGGAAATCACACAAATCTAGACATGAAAATGGGATCGAGGAAAAGGATCAGATTCTTGAAAATGATACAGCTTCAAAGAAGAGAAAATCAAACAAATCAAAACATGGTTCCCACAAGAAAGTCAAGGATGTTGCTTACAACAAAATTGAACCTATTCAATTACAAGCATAAGTTGGTGCTTTCATCCTCTCGCGTATAAGTACGTTGATTGGCTGTTGGAAGAACTTGATTCCTTCAAATTTTTGACGGTTGCTGTCCTTATAGAATATTTAGGCCACAATTTTGTTGTTAATTACGATGTAATTTTAGCCACTGTTTTGTATTAATATTTCATGTTTTTGATGTAGATCATTATTCAAGCTTACTCCCAATGTGTCGTATAGAAATGTTTCTTCAGCTGTCGATTGAAAGAAAATTTTTGTGACAGGAAGATTGCATACTTTAGCATGAACTCAAGCGTTTATTCTTACTCTAATTTAAACAGCACTGCGCAGTTTGTCCCGCATATGTTTATTATTATTTTAATGCCTGTTATTTTCTTGTTCTAAATGTGTATCGTATTGTATCAGATACCTGTGCAAAAACTTGTTTTAAAGAGACTCTGTTCAGATGTTACTTATACTATAGATTTATTTGATAGAAATTGAATAAAAGTAAAGACCGATTTGAAGGAATCGAGACCAATACATTGTAGCAAAATTAAACAAATTTTATGATAGATGATAAATTTTAATATTTAACGAAGTATTTGAATGGTTTGAAGACCCTATTTTTAAAGTAACATATTTAAGTAACATGACTCCCTCCGATCTATTATTTCTTCAAACATCAATTATTATGTGTAATATGCAAGGAAACAAGTAAATATAGTAACCATCCATACTTATCAATTTCTTTGCAACTTTCAGGATATTGAAGATTATGGTAGGATCCCTTGAGGAAAATTTGAAAACCGTTTTTTAACATTTTGGTGTTGGACATATGTATATTCATTATTCAATATCATATATTACTTGTGATAAATACAATGATGGAACCCTTCTTGCTTAGAACAAAGCAAGATGATTTTTTGTAATGAATCTTTCGAAACTAAATGCGTACACTAATTCTAGGGGTTGAGATATTTATAACCACAATTTATGGGTCAAATTATGGATGAAGAACTGATTCCAATCTCAACTGCTTGTCTGGAATGTGAAAATATGAAGACTCAGTTGTTCCTCTTTCATATAAGGAGTGATTTTCTCCCTGAAGTAGTGGTAACGATGATTTTTACTCTAATGACGTGGTATGAATCATCTTTGTCTATCTTCAATTAAATATATACAATATTGGGCCGGACAAACAATACATGATATGAACTATTAATTAATTTGCATGCACAAAATCTGGGTCGTGAATGCTCTCTCACCCATTAACAGATGCAAACCTACTGCCTGGTAATAATGACTTACTCGACCTAGATGTCTTTCCTTATAAATAGACAAATCTCAATCTTTTCTTTTACTTTCTTCTACGGTCACATTCTTCACTTCTTTGAAGAGTTTTCTTCTTCAAGTTCAACCCCCCATCATCATCATCATCATCACCCTGCATACTCAAGTATTGAATCCTATTATCTTCTCCTTTGTATAGGAATAAGGATTATTAGGCATTGAGATGAGAATAACAATGTCACAAAATCTAATACCCATGAGGGCGTTTTTGATATGTGGAAGAAATGTGTAGAGAATGCGAGAAGATCAGATGAGATAATTGATTAAAACCTTGTAGAGTTAAGGGTGTTTGGCAGTTACAATAATGATTATGATTTTAGTAGTGATAGTGATAATATTTTTCCCTATTTTCTCCCAAGACAAACATGACTACTAATGATGTCTAGTTCTTCAAAACGTTTGGGCGTCGAGGATTTCAAAACTCTTTATAAGAAGGGTACAATTATTTCCTTTTATAAGGATATAAATCTCCCAGGCGACAAAGAGATGTTATATTGGAACCCTATACTGAAGACGAAAGGGTTAACATGGCGATACCGTGTGACACAGAGTGGGAGTTTTTCTACATGCACCTCCAAGCCGTTTATGATTTGGGGCTATTGATTCATTTTACCATGTTTGACTCTGAGGTCCTTAAGACCATGAATGTCACTCCCTAACAGATCTCGCCCAACGGTTGAGCCTTTATCAGACATTCAAGATCATCGGTAGATATTTAGAGGTTACGCCTAAGATATGCATATTTTTTCTTTCTATGGCACAAAAAACGAAAGTAACAGTAGCCGACAAAACAATTGAAAAAATATATTTTTTAGGATACATGGGAGAGAGAATTTATCTATGGCGATGTTTGAGTAGACGAGAAAATACTTATTGGATAAGTGAACCTGTGCTAATAAATGTCTTTAATTGTGAATTCCTAAGTGAGACGGAAATATAAGTTATTGAGTTTTGGAGAAATTTTGCATCATGACTTAAAATGGAAGTTGTGGAGTACGATTAAAGTGATGACCTTAAAAAAAAGTTAGAATATTATTATAGTAAGTTTCTTGTTTGTTTGGGTGTCGTCGTAGTGATTACCTTTTCTAATGTTTTTCTTTATTTGCAAGCAGGATGACTCCCATAACAATTGCTGAGAGTAAAGCTCTCCATGCCAAACAGAAGGCTGAATGAGCCGAGACACGGTCCACTAACCCTAAAAGTCATTATGGAGGTTTAATGAGCAGGGGAAAAAGGAAACCGGTGGAAAGGGCAACCATTATCCCCTTCAGGCCTCTCAAGATTGTCAAGCCTGGGGCAACTAAAGGAGCCATTTCTCTGATTCAGGATGAGAAGCACATGGATGTCCAACCTGATAAAACTATTGATTTAAATGCTCATGAAACTATTGATCTCGGGGGGACACCTTCAAAGGGAACTACTTTTCTGTCTCCTTCATGGAACAAAACTACATCATTTCTTTGGAACAAGGACTTTTACACCCGAAGCTACGCGTGGGGAAATTTTTTGTTTCTAAGCGACTTTTCTAATGATCATAAGATGACGACTTACTCGAGGTCTTACAGATGTCAAATTTGATAATACCCATATACTAAGGGGGGATAATGCTGGAGCGCGTGATGTTCAATGTCTATGACCAATTCGACAGGTCCGTTGTGGATCTTAAAATTAAGATAAACATTATGCATGAGACGCTTACTCAAACTCAGATTTCACTGAAATCTAGTATTGAGGAGCATGATGAAGCGAAGCGCTCCATGGGCGAGCTGGAGGAAGCATATAAGAAAAAAGATGATGCTTATAGGAAAATTATCAAGGAGCTTGACCAATTGAGAATTGATCTTAAAACGTATAAAAAATCCACCCAGACAAAGGCCCTAGCTCCATGCGAAAAAACTGCAAGTGGCTAATGCCAATGACGAGGTAGTTAACGATGCTAACAAGGCCTTTGAGAGGGATATGGTGCAAATGGAACACCTTTATATTGAATTGGATATGGGTGAATTTAACTTGTTCATGATTGTTAAAGATGAGCAACTGGCAGAAGAGAAGGATGAATCCTCCTAACAAGTGACCCCCTTCTTAGAGGAGGAAAATGTTACAATTTAGTAGAACACCTATGATAATGATGATGGGTAAGAGGAAGGAGAAACCACTCTATCTAACTCTACATTCTTAGGGACAATTTTTCACTATTGACTCAAATGAGATGGCCTCTTAGGGCGACCTCAACTCCTCGTCAAGAGGGCAACGTAATATGGTAACAATTGTTTTTTATCAGGATTAAGCATAATAGTCTACTATGGCGACATTGATTCCTAATCAGGATCAAGTATAATAACATAATGAGGTGACAATGGTTCTTTATCTGGCCTTATTATGATCAAGTATAATAGCCTACTGAGGTGATAACGATTTCTCATTAGGATAAAGTATAATAGCCTAATAAGGTGACAATTATTCCTTATTAGAATAATGCGCAATAGCTTAATAAGGCGACAATGATTCCTTATAAGGATCAATCATAATAACTTAGCGACAATGATTCCTTATAAAGATAAAATATAATAGCCTAATGATCTGAAACTGATTCCTTATCAAAACAAATCAAGATAACACAACATATAAGAAAATTATCAGACAAGTAAGTTGAAAAAATATGACACCTCATTAAAAATCCTAATTTTGTAGGGGAAAATAATGCCCCTACCTCTGTCATTAAATGAAATGAGTTTTGAAGTCACATGCATTGGTGGCATGAACATCACCGCCTGATTTGATCAATAAGAAATAAAAAATTAACTATAATAATTCTTCAAATTCACTGAGTTGAGTTTCAAGTTATGGGAACGAGTTGTCCATCTAGCTCTTCTAGCATATATGTCCCATGTGGTAAGTTATGGTGCACCCTGTATAGCCCTTTTCAACTGGGGAGTAATTTTCCAATCCGGGTAGGTGCAACCACCTACCTAAGCACAAGGTAACCTTCTTTCATGTTCCTTGGGACTACTAAGACCACCTCCAACGGAGGTTCTTGATGCCAGTTTGCCAGGTGGCAAACGTAATAACACTTTTTTTTCATGGCTGGAGTTCCCCACGTGACAAACGCAATAAATATATGCAACGGTAACAATTGATTTTTTAATATTATAAAATTCAAACTATTGTTTTATAGGTTTTGCTTTTAAATTATGATAAAATTAAAACTAGTCGAGTATATTTGGGAACCTTTTGGACATGAAGATGATGAAATTTAAGTTTGATTAATTATGTGATGTTATTTATTTTTATTGTTTTTAATTATATATCATGTATTTGAGATTAATTTTAATTATCATTTTAAATTATAAGTTTAATTTAAATTTTATTTATTTTATATCAATTTTAATTTAAATAATTAAAATTATTATTTTAAGTGATATAAAATTTAATATGAATAAAATATTAATATATAAAGTAAAGTTGTGGGATCCAATATGAGTTCTTCAGAGTTGCACCATTGGAGTGAAAAACTAGTTGAGTTGCTTCAAGCTGACATGGCTTAATAGGTCCCACAAAGAACCCAAAAATGGATTCACAGTTGGAGATGCTCTAAGAAGTTGTATCTCATATCAACTCTTTGTCTGGTTGCGAACTAACAGACGTGGTCGATTTCCCTTTCCTTATCGAGAATATTAGATGTACATTCAAGTATTGTTTCATTTTATTTGTTTATTTATATAAATACAATTAATTTGGTATAAGGTGGCTAGATACTTTTTTACTATACAGGGAATATATAGGCATATG
This sequence comes from Lathyrus tuberosus, assembly GCA_022829125.1. Taxonomy (NCBI): domain Eukaryota; kingdom Viridiplantae; phylum Streptophyta; class Magnoliopsida; order Fabales; family Fabaceae; genus Lathyrus; species Lathyrus tuberosus. The sequence goes on along the minus strand of JALAZF010000120.1, from coordinate 12,874,928 downwards.
GGCGTGCCTTACCTTCTTCATTAAAATGCTCATGCCGCAATGTCAGCGTATCAATATTAACTAGAAACATAACATTTGTGGCATAAGCCATTTTGATTTTCATCCACTTAGTGGTGGAATGAGGGGTTGTGTGATACGACCACAAAACCTTTTCATAATCTGTATTAAGTACAATAACACACGCCGACAAATATGAATATATATCGTGTAATTGTTCTGCCTATAAAACTTTGGCTTCGTCCAAATTCTTCTTTATTCCGTAGAGGATTACTTTTTTGGCTGATTCGGCCCGTGCGTTGGCTTGTGGATGGACCACCGAGACGAACTTCATACGAATTTCAAGATGATGGAAAACACCATTGCGATCGAGCTAGAAAGCTAAAATCCAATATTTGAGACGGTACTTCTTGACAAACCGAACCTGCAAATGATTCGCTTCTAGTAGAAACACCTGACTTTTTCCACAGGGATTTTGGACATTGTCGCTACCTTAATCCACTTTGTAAAATAATCAAAACATACGAGTATCGACTTTAGTTGACCCAACGCTAAGGGAAAAAGACTTAACATGTCGACAATCCATTGATAGAAAGGCTAGGGGATGTAGTGGAGTGCAAATTTTCAGTCGGGGCGTAGTGAAGGTTAGAATGCTTCTAGAATTTCTGAACGAATTCCGCACTATCCTTCATCATGATTGGAAACTAGTAACCAACCCATAACAACTTATGGATGATGACTCTTTCTCCGATGTGGATTCCATAGACCCTTTCATGAAGCTCCATGAGAACCAAGGTGGTCTTATTCTCACTTAAACATCTTAGCATAAGGAAACCCTTCCTGTATTGTACAGTTTTCCCGCTACCATAGTGTACTTTATTGCCAACCTTATTTTCTTCTTTGCTTTGTTCTCATTTGAAAACAACTCTTTTGTCGTCAGATAATGCATAATTTTCACCATCCAACTAATGATATTGATGACATATATGGCATTAATCTATTCTTTCTAGGTGCTTGGAGTGGCCAGGGTCTTCCGTATTAATATCCTATTGTATCTATGCTTTCTAGTGTTGGAAATATTTGATAGGAGACCAATCATAGTGTTTTTCTCTATAGGCATATAAACTACTTCTAAGAACTTGAAGTACTTAGCCAAGAGTTATACTTTAGGAAGGTAATTTACGACCTGAGCTTCCTTTGTCTGGTAATCTCTAGCGAACTGACTTGTGATCAATTGGGAGCCGCAAAAGGCTTTGAGGTTGGATGCAACCATTTCTTTTTCTTGGTTTATTCATATGATAAGGTGTTCATATTCAACCTAATTGTTATGGGTTTTGAACTCAAATCTTAAGGATTGCACTATAAGAATGATGCATGAGCCTTCTAGGAGTCTAAAACCTAATTGTGTGTTTCATAAAAATGGTTGTTTGAAACACTTTTAGGATCATATGCTGGCGTCCATGTGCCCTGTTAACTATTGAAACTCCTTCACTGTTGCAGGACTCATGCTGATGATGGCATGCAATTTATCGAGATTGATAGCTATTTCTCCCGTGATTAACATGAACCCCATACATTTTCTTTCCAGGACCCCAGAAAAACACTTAGAGGGGTTCAGGCGCATGTTATACTTCTTGACTGAGTTCAAGAAATCCTCTAGGTTTGTACAATGGTTTCCTTCCTCCAAGGTCTTCATGACCAAGTCGTTTATATAGACATTGATGTTGTGCCCTTAATTATTTGAGAAGACAACATCTATCAATATCTAGTAAGTGACACCTGCATTTTAAGGGAGAAAGGCATGACCTCATAATAATAGTAACATTTGTTGGACATGAATGCAGTTCCGGGTGCGTCAAGGGAGTCCATGTTAATATAGTTGTATCCAATGTAGGCGTCCATGAAGCTTAAAGTTTTGTAACATGATAACATGTCAATTAATCCATCAATATTTGGCAACATGTAAGGATTTTTATGGCACACCAAATTCAAATAAGTGAATTTCACACACATTCCCCATTTCCCAGATGTCTTTAGAACCAACACAATGTTTGCCAACCAAGTTAGGCATTTAGTTTCAGTTATAAAATTAGCCTCTTTCAGTTTCCCAACTTTTTCGTCAATGGTCATCAACTTCTCCTTGTATACCTTACGCTTTCTCTGTGCTAATAACTTCATTGAGGAGTTAATTAAAAGGAGGCGACGTACAACTCAATTGTCAATCCTTGACATATCAAAAGGGGTCTAAGCAAAAAGATTAATATTTTTTAGAGCAAGGCGACTAAATCCTCTTCTCCAACTTCCTTCATGGAGGTGCCCAACCCGTTGGTGTGGAACTCAAGCGACTCTATTTGGACCTTTGTCAAGTCATCTATCATCATAAGTTTTTTATCTTCTAGGCTCTTCTCTAGGTTACATCCATAGTTTTACCCTATGGATATCTGGTTGTGGTGTGGCACATACGACCATCGTAAAGCATTGAGAGGGCGGTTTCTTGACCTCCTTAGACCATGCCAATACACACATTATTTAGTGGACACTTTGTGCTCAAGTAAAGCATTGAGAGGGCGACTTCTAGAAGGTTAAAAGCAAATTTCCTGATAATGATGTTGTAGAATGAGGGGGCATCGAAAGTGAGATACCTACATTTTATCGTCTTAGCGTTCTCTTTTAATACAAACACCATTTTAAGGGTGATATAACCCTTCACTTAAACATGCTCACCAGAGAAACTGATAAAGGAGCCCCTAAATGAATGCAGATTGTTTGGATCCTATTTCAGTATCTCAAAGGTGTCCCAATACATGACATCAACCAAGCTTCCAAGATTTTTTAAAACTTATTTGATTTTACACTATGACAGTTGTACCTTTATCACCACAATATCATTTTCAAGGGGGAGGACCCTAACAACATCTTTATGAGAGAAGGTGATCTCGAGCTTTGGATATAATTTCGAATTGACAGGTGAGTCCTCCACGCGCATGACCTGGTAGACATATATTCTATTGGAGAAGCTGGATTCTCTACCTCATGCGAACTCTCCCATGATGGTATTCAATGTTTGGAAGACTCTTCTGTCCTCCGCTCCTCCTTCTAGTTCTGTCTTTTCTAGATTGGGGGCTTATGGAATGGTCTCGTCCTTAATCCTGGGACCGACCCTTTGCTTGTTGAGAGATTCCTCTAACATACTTATTTAAGTGTCTTATTGAATAAGGTACTTAATCTCCCTCTTTAGTTGGTGACAATCGTCTATGTGATAACCCTTAACCTTGTGGTATTTGCACTACATATTGGGTTCGGGCCCTATGACCACCCCTTTGGAGTTGGAGGAGGATGAATGTCATAAGAGCGATGAACTTTACGCCATATTTTCTCTCAATAGGTATTTAGAGGTGTAAAGTTTTTTATGGGCCTCTCATTACGTTTGAAAAGTCGCCCTGTCCCAAACGAGCGAAATATAATGACACTTGTAACACCCGAGGCTGAAAAGGGTGGAAAGTGTTTACATGTAACACCCAAGGGGGACAGAGTGTTTGTCGGTGCACGATGCATGACTACGAGACACTTCTGTTAGAATTTTTAGTCACAAATGTAACATTTAAGGTGTTAGTGTCATTATTTTAATTAGTTAAAACTTAAAGGGGTCTAATTAATATAATATTAAGTTTGTGGATAAAAGCATAAATGTCATGAAATGCTAGGTTATTGTGTAGATACCGTAAGTCAATATCTAATTAGAATATTAAAAACTAAGAATTAACCCTAGGGGTTTTAAATGGGTTATGATCCCCATTTGTAGTGCACAATCAAAATAAGGTTTATCAGGTTTTCTCTCTTCATCCCCATCAGAGGAGATTCAAGGAACCCTAAGAAACTTTACAAATCGGAAGATCACATATCCAGAACCTTCAACGATTTCAATGGAAAATTCAAGTACGCTTCCGCCTTCGTTCTCCAATTGAATTTTGGTATGGATTTAAGGGATACAAGTTGATGCTATATCGACTTATATGAATTATTTTAGAGTTCTGTTCTTGATTTCTATATCGGTAGAAATCATAAGGTTTTGAATAGATCTAACAAGTGGTATCAGAGCCTCCCATATCTGATTCAATTTGTTTTGGGGTTATTTAGGATCCTTTTATCTTCCAATTGTATAAATCAATATATGTTGTGTCTATGAGGTTTTTTTATTAGGGTTCTAAAATTGAGATCTGTTTTGATCTTACAAAATTTTTGTGCTCAAAATCTTAAATGTGAAATTAAATGTCAGGTTGAATTTATCGTCAATTTTATTTGCTCTTATACATAAACTTTTTTTGTTCTTACACTCTTTTGTTATTATTATAATAGTGTCTTTTGTTGATTTTGACTAGAATACTCTTTGCCACTTATAATCTCCAAATGATAGTCATTATGTTGGACGACTAGATTCATCCATATCTCTCTGTTTTCTTGTGTTTTTATTCTAACCATTATTAAATGTTATATATTTGATCAAATAAATATTTTCTATGTAAATTGCACTTAGATGCATATCAAAGGATAATGCTATATATAGAGTTGTTGTACCTAACAACCAACACTTTTGCAGTTAAAGGTAATAAAACTGACGATATGGTTCCATCTTCAATGCGTAATGAAACTGTTCATAGTTTTGTTGAATTTTTTCTCCAAGTCTTTCTATGCGGTGTATAAGGATAAAAACAAGGATCAATTTTCTTTTTAATAACTACATTATAATTTTTTTTGGTTTAAAAGAATTATATGTTTTTTTATATTATTTATTATTTATTATAAATAATATATGTGATTTTATATTTTAAAGTTAAACTTAGTATAATGTCGTAACAGTACAATAAAATGCATTGGTGTTTTTGATTTGCATTTAATTTCAATTTTTCTTTGGTTCAATTTTGTTCGAATTTGGCTACGGAATGTATTTTTACAGAGTAATTTAACATTTTTAGGTAAGTAGTTGAAATGAAAAAGTCGCCAAAGTGACCTCTTTTATAACAATTGCTTATGAAAAATGTTAAATATTTTTATGGTTTGTGTGCATGTTTGTCCATGCGAGTATCAATTGACCCAAATGACAATTGGTGGTTGGCCGGTTTTCATACGCTCTTTTGATGGTAAACATGTGATAATTATGAGGTCCTACATGTGAATAATAAATCAATCCAAAGAAGGGGTTTATTATTCGACATGTTTTTATTATCAATATTTGATTGTTACGACAAGAGTACCACTAGCAGTCGATATTACTGTCCAAAGACTTGATATTGGTGGTGCACTGGGTATCTTGAGATGGGTTATGCCTTTATTTGAATAACATTGATGATTCGGTTTTTATTTATGTGAGTATATTTAAAATGTTTGCTTTTTTGTTCTTTTTTCAGCTAGAATTGCTTCAATATCTGCTAATATGAATAAGGTTCAGGTCCTGAATAAGAAAATATTATGAGAAGTGGGATCGCTCCAATCGCATGAGCCATGGGTTGGTTTGTTCTGAGGTCAATTTAGCTTTAGTACCTGGAAACACTTGGTGGTTAGACTCTGGTGCAACTACTAACATCAGTGTTTCAATGAGGGGTTGCCTGAACTACAGGAAGCCAAATGATGTTGAAAGATACATCTATGTTTGAGATGGTAAGTCGGTGGAGATGGAATCTATAGGGAATTTTAGATTATTAATTTGTACCAGATTTTATTTGGATTTGAAAGACACTTTTGTGGTTCCGTCATTTAGACGAAATTTGATTTCAGTTTCTTATTTGGACAAATCAGGTTATTTTTGTTCATTTGGAAATAATATGTTTAAGCTGTCTTTCAATTCAAATATTGTTGGGACTCGTTCACTTATGGGTCATGATAATCTATATTTGCTTGACACAATAGCTACCTATGGCGAATCCTTAAATGTGGAATCACATGGTACTAAGCGTAAAATTGAGGATAATAATTCAGAAGCATTATGGCACAAACGCCTAGGTCACATCTCTAAAAATAGAGTTAAGCGACTAGTGTCAGATGGAATTTTGGATTCCATTGACTTCACAAACTTTGATGTTTGTGTTGAATGTGTTAAAGGAAAACAGACCAAACCAAAGAAATTTGGTGCATATAGAGCTACGAATGTCTTAGAATTAATACATACAGACATTTGTGGACCATTTTCGACACCTTCTTGGAATGGTCAACAATATTTTATATCATTCATAGACGATTATTCTAGATATGCATACATATTTCTTATACATGAAAAGTCTCAGTCATTGGATGTGTTCAAATCGTTTAAGGCTGAAGTTGAGAATCAACTTGACAAAAGAATTAAGAAAGTCAAATCCGACCGTGGCGATGAATATTACGGTAGATATGACGGTTCAGGTGAACAACGTCAAGGGCCTTTTGCCAAAAACCTAGAGGAATGTGGAATTGTCCCACAGTACACCATGCCAGGATCTCCTAGCATGAACAGTGTTGCTGAAAGACGAAATCAGACTCTTAAAGATATGGTAAGGAGTATGATTTGTCATTCTACCTTACCAGAGTCACTCTGGGGAGAGACACTAAAGACTGCAGCTTATATTCTAAATAGAGTACTTTATTGATCAAAAGCAACTATATGAATCGGTTCTGGAATTGTTATCGATTCTTCCTCTAAGACAAAGTCTCTAACCTTATTCTTCCCCCCAAACTCAATATCCTCAAAGAATGTGGTTGTTCCCGTCTCAAAAATTAAATTTAAGAGGACTCTTTGGTTTAGTGGGAGTTAGTCGATTATGAATTTTATGTTCTGTGTTTGGTATTATGTATGCATACTATGATTTTGGATATTTTACAATTAATAAAGTTTGATATTCAGTAGTTTACATTTTGTACAATAAAGTTATTGAATGATCTCATTACAGTAAAGTAAGACCAATTGAAAATCGACATATAAATACCAACTTCATGTGATTTTCATGCTACACATTTCATGATGGATCTATGTCATTTAGTTGTGTCACTATCGGTAATCATTGATGGGTTTAGTTATGATTGATATAATGAAAATCACCCTGATTCTGTATATTTGCATGACTAATAGATGAGATACTTTGGATATGCTTAAAGAATATAATGACAAATTTTGAGGTCATATAGTCTAACACATGTGTAAAGTTACATATGTGGCCAGTGGGAGATTGTTAGAATTTTGGGTCACAAATGTAACATTTAAGGTGTTAATGTCATTATTTTAATTCCTCAAAACTTAAAGGGGTCTGATTAATATAATATTAAGTTTGTGGCTAAAACCATAAATGTCATGAAAGGCTAGGTTATTGTGTAGATTCCGTAAATCAATATCTAATTTGATGAGGGGTCAAATTAGAATATTAAAAACTAAGAAATAACCCTAGGGTTATTTAAATGGGTTATGGTCCCCATTTGTAGTGCACAATCAAAATAAAGTTTATCAGGTTTTCTCTCTTCATCCCCATCAGAGGAGATTCAAGGAACCCTAAGGAACTCTACAAATGGGAAGGTCACATATCCGGAACCTTCAACGATTTCAATGGCAAATTCAGGTACGCTTCTGCCTTCATTCTCCAATTGAATTCTGGTATGGGTTTACGGAATACAAGTTGATGCTTTATCGACTTATAGGAATTATTTTAGAGTTCTGTTCTTGATTTCTATATCGGTAGAAATCATAAAGTTTTGAACAGATCTAACAACTTCTAGAAGCTTCTAGGGAAAAACCAAATTCACATCGGAATGAGAGGGATCACGAGGCTGTGCAGGTATGAGATTTCATGGTTGAAGGAAAGGCTTATAAGGATTAATTAGTACTACCTATAACAACAAGATGCATCTTCTCTTCGGTAGTCCATTCCATAAGAACTCCACAGTTAAGTGTGTTTGACTTGGAGCAATTTTGGGATGGGTGACCTTCTGGAAAGTTTCTTAGAAAACGTGTGAGTGAGGACAAAGCATGTTGAAAAGACCTGTGTTGGTTTGTGGGGTTAGTCGGTAATCCTAAAAGTATTATGGAGCGTTACAAATGATACCAGAGTTAGACCTCTCCCAATATGATATGGTTCGGGGACGAACCAATTGGAAGCTGATGGGCATGTAACACCTGAGGCCGAAGAGGGCGGAGAGTGGTTACATGTAACACCCGTTGGCAAGAGAGTGATTATCGGTGCACGAGGCATGACAATGAGACACTCATAGCAGCTTCTAGGAAAAAACTGAATTTATATAGGAATGAGAGGGATCCTGAGGTTGTGCAGGTCTGAGACTGCATGGTTGAAGGAAGGCTTATAAGGATTAATATGTACTACCTATACCAAAAAGATGCATCTTCTTTTCGGTAGCCCGTTCTATAAGATCTCCACAGTTAAGTGTGATTGACTTGGAGCAATTTTGGGATGGGTGACCTTAAGTTTCTCAGAAAGCGTGTGAGTGAGGACAAAAGCATGTTGAAAAGACCCGTGTTTGTTTCCGGGGTCAGTCGGTAATCCTAAATGCATTCTAGGGCGCTGCAACACTGGTGTTGTTGTTGCAAAGAATCTGACTCACATGTGACACCTTCTTTGACATTCTTGGTGTTAGTTTTCAGATTTCTCTCTTCCCCTTTGATATAACACTCAACATGTTCCATAATTCCAGCCATGAAAGTGGCAGTTATTTTGGGTGAGAGACTCTTTGAAATGTCAAGCCTTTAAACCATTTTAGAATGCTCCCACAAATATTTTTGGTTGTATTTACCAGTTTATTGTTGCCTCATTGAATCAGGCAAGTTTTTTTTGCAAGGACTTAGAGTGCCCCCGAAGGAAATTGAATAGGCTAGTTATCGAAACTCTCAGATGTTTACACGTTGAAATTTGATGGATTATTTTCGTCGAAAGGTGCTAATATATAACTCGTCACCAAAAGGCGAAAGAGGTTCATTTATCACCTTAGAGCTTCCTACTTGAAAGTACTGGATAAGAGCTTGGATTTCAAGAATGCACCAGTGTCAATTATTGTCTTATGAGTGTTGATGTCGACGATGTGTTCCTAGGGGTCATTTTTCAATCAAAGGTCACCAATAATGGTGGTTTGATGTTTTCTAGAACTATGACACCTCATATTTCATCAGAAAGAGGTTGTGGATCTAAGATTTCATTTTTTTATCGGGTTGTCTTCGTGATGTCGATGCTAAAGGGTAAAGTTGTTATCCTGCATCGATTGGTTGGAGTAACACAATTCCTCTATAGCGTTTCACATCTCCACTATGGCCTCATTATAACTGCCACCGCTGCTATTGGTGGCAGTGGTGCCTCGTCTCACTAGGGTGAAAAGGTGATTATGGTAACTGAATGTTAAGTGAAGGTAACCTGGGTCAATTTATCGATGCTCCACAGTGGGATTCAATTGCACGTGTGATAAATACAATGATGGGATCCCTGCTTGTGTAGGACAAAACAAGAAGACTTTTTGATACTGAGTCTCTCCAAAATGAATACTTGCACCAATCCTAGTGGTTGAAATATTTATAGTCACAGTTTATGGAATACGTTGTGGGTGAAGAATCGATTCAAATCCTAACTATTTGGTTAAAACGTGGGAATAAGAACACTCAATCCTTCCTCTTTCATATGGTAATGACGGATTTTACTCTTATGACACATATTTGTGTATCTACAACTGAATCCTAATACTTGCTAGATGACCCTCGCCTTAAGTAATGTGGTATGGATCGGACGCGCTCACATACTTGCTAGATGAGATGAGGTCTCATTTATTATAGTCAAATTTTAAGGTCCAACTAAAATTATCTCAATTAAATATCACTTTTTAATTAATATATTTTAAAACATACCGATAGCCGACCAATATAACAACAAGAACTAAAGATTCATCACAAAAAATTAATGTTCTATGCATTTTTTTTTGCCATCTACCCATTACACAAATAAACTTTAAAAAACTAAATACAAACAAAAACAAATATTAAATGTCAAATGGATATGTATACATGTATAACTCTACTTTAGGTAGAACCTTCCTGTGGGCACGTGATGGTGAAGAACAATATTTACCCATTCTTTGGCGTTGTACCATTGCTATGTCGGCTTGGGGTTGATATGGAGAAGGTAAAGTATAATGCAAGAATTTATTTATTTGGTAGCAGTCTCCGTCGTTGGTTTTACTGTCAAATTCAAAGGATCTATCTAGTCCCTACGATTGAAATAAATCAAAACATCTATAACTATATTCTCATAAAAAAAATGTTATCTTTCTAAAGTGAATACTATTTTTTTACTCAATTGAATCCTATTTAAGAAAACTTAGAGAAGTTAAATTGCATCACCCTATCCTACAACACATCAAGAAAGAAACAAAAATGTCTCGAGTAGGTTACGCTCTTGAACCCAAGAAAGTCGATACCTTCATTCAACCCTCATTCCTCCATTACGCCAAACAACATTCCATCGATCTCGTACAAATCGACCTCACCACACCCTTATCCCAACAAGGTCCATTCCACTGCATCATCCACAAACTCCTCACCCAAAACTGGAAGAACCAGTTACTCGAATTCTCAACCAAAAACCCAAACACAGTCATCATCGACCCTCCCGAGTTGATAGATCGTCTTCACAATCGCATTACCATGCTCGAATCAGTGAAAGAGTTGGAACTTTCTATTGAAAATGAAAACGCGACTGTTGAAATTCCCAACCAAGTTGTCGTCAAGGAACCGAAATTATTCGATTTCGGTTCGATTGAGGAGCAGGGTTTGAGGTTTCCTTTCATAGCGAAACCGTTGGAGGCTAACGGGACTGTAAATTCTCATAATCTGTTTCTGGTTTTCGACCGTGACGGTGTGAATTCCTTGGATAATAATCCTATGGTGCTGCAGGAGTTTGTGAACCACGGTGGGGTCATTTTCAAGATTTACGTTGCCGGGAAGCATTTTAAATGCGTAAAGCGTAAATCTTTGAATGATATTTCAGAAGAGAAGCTGAAAACGATTAAAGGGTCGGTGCCGTTTTCGCAAATATCCAACTTGGGTGAGGGGGATGGTGGTGGTAGTAGTGTTGTTGATAAGGCTGAAATGCCTCCTCAGAGTTTGATTGCTGAGTTGGCAAGAGTGTTGAGGGAAAGATTAGGACTTAATCTTTTCAATGTGGATGTGATTAGAGATGGTAAAAATCCAGGAAGGTATCTTGTGATTGATATCAATTACTTTCCTGGGTATGCAAAATTGCCGTCTTATGAAGAGTTTTTCACCAATTTTTTGATGGATGTTGTGGAACAAAGTGGGTCTGTTTGAGTGTTTTTTCAAGCCAGAGAAAGAGAATCATGTTATTTATGTTTCTTTTGTTGTGTTTTTTTGAGTTACTCTCTTGGTTCCAAAATAAGTGTTGTATTGATGATAGTAGATGCATTGTATCATTTCACTTCTGATGGCTCAAAATGTTTCTTATTGAAAATAAAGAATATTCAGGAATGGCAATGATGCTTGTTTTCTAGGCTGTGTTTTTCTTAAAAATAATCAATCAACTATGAATTGCTTTGGCATCTGGTTCTATGATCCTAGTCAACTATACACGAACAAGTAAACAATATCAATTTATTGAGCTTATTCCATTCAAATAGCAACACTTCTCCCTGTAGTTAAATTGATGCTTATTTCTAATCTTACTAAAACATTAATTAATTAAAAATAATATCCGGGAAAGAAGTGACAATGCAAACATATCGTGGTACACTTCATTGTATTGTAAACTTCCTAACAATTCCTATGAGTTTTATTCGTTGAGTACAAACTAAATAGCAATGCGGATTGCACTCACAGCCAACAACATGATACAACAATCCAAACTACACAATCAACAAACTTCACCCAGATCTTTAAGGCGAAATTAAGTGGTTTAGTAGGTAAATCTTGATTATGAAGTTCAAATTTTAAACTATAACCGAAAGTCTAACAAAACAAATTAACAAATAATATTTGTCCATAGGTGTTTGCTTGAAATTTAGTAAACAAAAATAAGTTTTATTTCACTTAAGGGATTAAACTCGAAAATATCTCATGACATATTTGTGTAAAAATCACAAGTTTAAAATAAATTTGATATCAAAATCGAAATGAAAAAAGACTGAATGACTGAAATTAACTTCAATACCGTAAATGACTTTAAAAAAAAAACTTTAGTTTGTAAAAATGGAACGCATATACGTACATTCTTGACTCTTTTTTCACAAACACATAGATATTTTGAGTTTTACAAAATTTGTGTACAATTGCAAACCCTTAAAAAAAATAAGTGAATGCTTACTTATATACTAGTTCTAAGTTAAGCGCTACAATGGTCAACTAAGCAACACATGCCACGTCTTCATCTCCATGCAGCCTTCGCATTCGACAAGCTCCCACGTGTCTTTGAATAACTGTATGATCTTATCCACTTACACCTCATTCGACTGCATGAAGTAAAGAATTTGAAAACTCTAAATTTCTCTAAGTCACAAAACCATTAAACTCCCTGGCTTTGACTGATTGCAACTCGACTAAAGTTGGTACTATTTATCGACATATCAAATTCATCGAGATCTCCATGGTTATAACTGATCAGTTTGATTTTTTGACAATAAACCCATTATCACATCTTTATAATTAATGTTTGTGTCGAAAATCTGAGGTAACAAATTGTCCCTCAAAATGCCATGTTTCGAATTTGAATCAAAAAGAGAAAGGTGACATTTTTGAAAGTACTTTCGACACTGTACAAACTCTCTCGCTGATGTCATCATTATCATCATTACCACCTTAATGCACATTGTCATTTTTCAGAAGATCTTCGCAGAAATTCATTATTACTTCTATTTTTTAGGAGATCATGAATTTGCACGTTTCACTACCTGCTCCACTTTTATAAACTTTTCCACTTCTTAAAAAATGAGGCATTTCACATCAACACGCATATGCCATGTGTTTGTCATTGACAAGAAAAATGACTTTATAAGTACTTCCTTCTTATTCTGTTCTCATCTTCTCCGCTCTCGCTTTAGCATTTCACACACAGAAAATCCTTTTGCAGCAAGCTTTTCAAACTCAACAATGGCTGCAAACACTTCATCTTCCAAACTGGATATTGAGAAAAATCCTTTGGCGTTCACGATTTCGCCATCAGAGGATGAACAAGAAAGATGTTTTGTACCTGAACCACCAATGGCCAAATAAAAAATCATAATCTGGACTAATCAGGTACTCATTCATTTCTCCATTCCTAACAAAATTTCCGCGTTCTTAGGACCATATCCGATTGCTAAGTCACAACTTGGGAATGTGAAGAATTTCTTCCCATGCTATCCCGTCGACATGCCCTCAGCGTTCGAAGAACACTCTTTCGATTTGTCTTTTATAGAAATACTTATGAGTGCAACTCTCCGTTAGATGTATTTTGCATGATGTCAAGATTAGGATACTTTAGTGTTAATGTATATTCGACGGTATCCTCTAATTCTACATGTGCATCTTAGCATTAGGAATAATTAAAATAGTTTGAAAAAGTTTCATAAATAAAAAATGCATTGAAAACAAATTTTTTGTGAAAAGCATTATAGTATGTGTCGATACATAGAGCTTTCAGGTCGGCACATAGAATAAAATTTTCCTATGTGTCGACACATCCATCATTCAAGTCAGCACATATGGTGCAGTATTAAAGCCCGTAGGTTCTGTCCATGTGCTGACTCCTATATGTTGACACATGACCTTCACAGGTCGACTCAAGACCTTCATAGGCCGACTCATGATCTTCATAGGTCGACTCATGACTTTCATAGGCCGACTCATACGATGCATTTTTTCAAAATTCACAATTTTCTTCATTCTTTTGCATTCCTTTTGCTTCAAAACTTGCATACATATAAATACTTGATACATGCATCATTTCTAGTAAGGTTCTAGAGTAAACCTATACGAAACTGGGATTTAACAGTATTCTCATCATATTGAACCTCTCTTCTAAGCATACACACAATTAAATTACACACAATTATTTTTTGATTGGGTGCCATCTAGATTAGGGTGGATAACGTCCAATTTAGGTTGTTTGTACTGTAAATTGTGTTGAGTTCTTTGCGGGTTTCAAATAAGAAAACCGAGCTGGGGGTTTCCTTCAAGATCGTTAAGAAATTTGAAGGTTTTGGATAAGATTACGTAATTCGGATCTGATCGAGTGAAAGCCTTGGGACAAAGGGTGCCTTGTAAGGGAGTAGCGTGAGACGGTGGTTCGTTTGATAAATCTTAGGTTTCAACAAATGTGCGCTTGGAATTCATTCGACTGAGTGAAAGCCTTGGGACAAGGGGTTCCTTGCAAGGAAGTAGCGAAAATAGGTGAATTCAAGCGACATTGTTGGTGACTTGATCAATCTTTGATCAAGTTTTTTTGGAGGTGCTAGAATCAACACGAAACTTAGGGTTTGTAGGGTTGGATTGCTACATCTCTTGTATTCATACTTTTGCAAAGTAAGGTTAATTGCAATTACCTCAATTCAAATTCGAATTGAGGACAGACGTACCCATAACAAGGTCGATTGGAGAACTGCCTAAACAAATCCTCGTTTACTCTCTCTCTCTCTCTCAATCTATTTTAATTTGTGTTTACAAATTATTGAATTCATTGTTCGTTCGATCAATTTGTTTGGAAATTATTTTTGATCACATTTTGAAATAGGTGTTGTTGAGTTAATCGCAATCTGTTTGATTGTTATTAGATTTTAAGATAAAAAAACCAAATAAATTTCCAAACGATATCTATTGCACACAAGGTGTTCGATAAATTTCCTTATTGTATTTTTGTGTGTTTTGATAATTGGGAATAAGCTTTACGTATAACTTTACATTCATTTGGTTTTGATTAATAGTTATTAAACAATTTGTGTTCATTATCACACGTTTGTGTACTTTTACCCATATCCGAGCTTTTCGATAGAGGTTCGGTTAGACGATTTGATTCGGGTTGTTTCCGTTGTGGCATAAAACTTTTCAAATCAATTTTTGCCAAAAGTTTTAAACTTGTGATCTATTCATCCCCTCTAGATCGAAGCCTATCGTCTAACAAGTGGTATCAAAAGCTCCATTTAATTCCAGGCTTAAGATTTGCTTATTAGAAGAATGACTATCGAACCTAAGGGAGCTTACAATAGAGCACCAATTTTCACCGGCGAAAATTATGGCTATTGGAAAGCTTGTATGCGTATTCATGTCAACTCGGTTAACTAAGGTATATGGGATGCCATCATGAATGATCCTAATGAAATTACAATGACCAATGGTGAAGGTGTTACCGCACCTAATCGGGAAGTACAATGGGATGATAATGATAAGAAATTGTTGTCACATGATTGGAAGGCACAAAATATTCTCACATCAACACTTGGCGTTGATGAATATTATCGTGTCTCTTATTATGAGACCGCCAAAGCTATATGGAATGCATTAGAAGTTGTTAATGAGATAACTAATGAGGTCAAACAAGTTAGGATGAATACCTTAAATCAAGAGTTTGAACTATTTCGCATGGAGTATGATGAAACTATTGCGGACATGCGAAAACGGTCACAGATTTTATCAATCGATTGAATATTTTAAATAAGCTTATTTTCAATAATATTGCTACTAATAAAATTTTGAGATACCCCTGAATGTTTCTTATTGAAAATAAAGAATATCCAGGAATGGCAACACCATCGGTTTGTGCATGATAGTAGATGCATTGTATCCTTTCACTTCCGATGGCTCTAAATGTTTCTTATTGAAAATAAAGAATATCCAGGAATGGCAACACCATCGGTTTGTGCATGATGCTTGTTTTCTAGGCTGTGTTTTTCTTAATAATAATCAATCAACTATGAATTGCTTTGGCATCTGGTTCTATGATTCTAGTCAACTATGCACGAACAAGTAAACAATATCAATTTATTGAGTTTATTCCATTCGCACAGCAACACTTCTCTAAATTGATGCTTATTTCTAATCTTACTAAAATTTTAATTAATCACAAAAGCTTATACATAGCAAGGATGTGTCACTTTGCCTAATATTTCTCTATAATTTTAATAGAAATTGAAAGCCAAAGATTAAATATGAAAAACATGTGTGACACAATAAAAAAAATTACAAAGAATATACGGGAAAGAAGTGACAATGCAAACATATTGTTGTACATTTCATTCGGATTGCACTCCCACAGCCAACAACAAGATACAGCAATCTAAACTACACAATCAACAAACTTCACCCAGATCTTTAAGGCTAAATTCAAGTGGTTTAGTAGGTAAATCCAAGAAATTTGATTATGAAGTTCAAATTTTAAACTATAACCGAAAGTCTAACCTAACAAACTAACAAATAATATTTGTCTATAGGAGACTAGTTAGTTATGACCAAAATAATCAAGTAAATGTGTTCTTTAATTACACCTAATCAACGTAAATAAAATCTCAAACAAATGGAAGTTTCCGTCATCATCCTCATGTGATATCTTAAATAAGAGTCTCTCTCTCACAATGTTATTTAGTTATTGAAATTCTAATTTCTTTCTTCGTCTTATATTTTTTAATCTTTATCCTTAACATGATATTAAGGAGTTTGTTTGATTCAATGAAATATTTGAAACAATGAAAATTCTCCTCTAATATTAGTGTTACTATTTATTTCTTTACTCATTCAATTGATTGATCTCATCAATTTATGTGTTACTCTCTCCATTCTTATTTAGAGGGTTTCTTAATACACCACCCATGTTTCTTAGACACCACGTGAAATTTCATTTTTGTCCCCAATTTTCGGATGTGCACATCCGGGCGCACTTTTTTTTATTTAAATTTTTTAATTTTTTTCGGATGTGCACATCAGGAAAAATTTCTAATCTGCAAATCCAGAAAAAATAAAAAAATTTCATAAAATCATTTACTTTTAAATATAATTAAATCCAATATAATTAAAATCTAACATAATTAAAATTAATATGCTTTTTTCAATATAATCAAATCCAATTTAATTATATAATTAAAATTAATATGATTTTTTTTTTTCTAAATGATTAATATGGTATTTACTTCTAAATTATTATTTTTATATTAAAAAAATTAATTTAATTATATTGGATTAAAAATTATATGGTATTTACTTCTAAAATTGGATTTAATTATATTGGTATTTAAAATTATATGGTATTTACTTCTAAATTATAATTAAAATTATATGGTATTTACTTCTAAAATTAATTTAATTATATTGGATTTAATTATATTGAAAAAATCATATTAATTTTAATTATATTGGATTTAATTATATTGAAAAAATGATATTAATTTTAATTATGTTGGATTTTAATTATATTGAATTTAATTATATTTAGAAGTAATTGATTTTATGGAATTCTTTTGATTTTTTCCAGATTTGCAGATCAGAAATTCTTTCGGATGGATGTGCACATCCGGAAAAAATTGAAAAATTAAAAAAAAAACGGTGGGTCCGGATTTGCATATCCGGAACGCAGAGATATTTTCGTCAGCGCGCATAGTGCATAAGAAGGTTGGGTGGTGTGCTAAGAAATTTTCCTTATTTATAAGAAAATTTTAACATTTTAAATTCAGTAAATAATTAATACATATAACTTATATATAGTTCAGATGCATTATTTATTAAATGAACTTAAGAAATTAAAATTTATTTATAAAAAAAATGGAGGGAGTCAAACTTAATTCTTTCATGACACTGATATCCCTTATGTCTTTACAACTACCCAACAATCAATCTCTCACTGTTGATCTTACTCCTCCTCCTTCTTGTTTCCATTCCATATGATTGTAAGTCTATCCCATTGCCTAATTTTATCTATTCTACCAACTCTACTTATTTTCTTCTTTTTTTTACTCTATATTCATAGTTTGTCTAAGTCCTATCCAAGACGAGGAAAACAAGGAAGATCTTAATAAGAGGTATTCACCCCCTCGTACTTGGGTTAAGGGTAGTTTAATTTATTTATGTTTTATTATGTATTCTCTTTGCAATCTTTATTTTCATAAATAATGTTATTTAATAATTGAAATCATAATTTTTTTTTTAATATTTTATCATCTCTATTGTTAACATGATAGTAGTATTAAAGAAGTTGGTTGACTCAACGAGACATTTGCACCAATGAAAACTCTCATTCAATTTTTTGGTTACAGTTTTGTTCCTTATTAAAGGTCGCATTAATTTGTGTTTTACAATTTGTATCTCTTAAAAAATTGATATAAGTCATTTTTGTTGACCAAATGACTACAAACACAAAAGAAGAGAAGGTGAATTTTGATGGTTAAAAATCCAAGTCCAATTATACAAATTTTGATTTATAAAAATGTTTAAATTAATATTATAAAGCAAAAAAAGATTAAACAAAGAAATATTTAAATAAAGGAATATTAGAAAGATGAAGAGAAATAACTACAGTGAAAAATTAAATAATACTACTAGAAAGATAAAGAGATAGGAAGAGAGAAATGCACCAACAATTTATACAGAATCTATCTATCCACTTAAGCTACTCTTGTCTTCAAGAATTTCTTCTCGAGAGTTTTCACCGAAATAATTTTACCTTTTTTACATGATATGTCAACGAACCTTCTTACCACCAAACAAATATTTTAGTGGACTAATCACACGAACCAAACAAAATATGCTTGAGCTCAGGAGCTAATAAGAGTTTTTCATAGGCTAAAATCAATAACAAAACAAATATAATCTCAATAATCAAGTAGATATTTTACAGGCTAGTATCAAGAACCAAATAAAAACTTTTATCTGATAACCTCAAGAACCAAATATCAAATCTTACAAAGATATTATATAAGATAAGATACCCTTTTGAGTAAAACTAGTGGGAAACCCGTGCGTCCGCACGGGTTCCGATGTGGACCGTAGATACGTCATCAGTTATGTTATGAAATATAAAAAAAACTTAAAATATAAAAATTTTGTTGTAAATAAAAAAAAATTAAAATCATAACACCCAATAAAAAAACAACCGTGTTCAAAATTTTGATCAGCAACTTTATGTTCATTTTCCACAACTTAGAATTTTGATCAGAAACTTCATGTTCCTATTAATTTTCAATATTTTAATAAGTGAGTTCATGTTCCCGTTAATATTCAATATTTTGATCAGAAACTTCATGTTTCTGTTAATTTTCAATATTTTGATCAGTAACTTCATATTCCCGTTAATATTCAATATTTTGATCAGTACCTTCATGTTCCCGTTAATATTCAACATTTTGCTCAATAACTTCATGCTCCCATTAATATTCAATATTTTGATAAGTAACTTCATGTTCCCGTTAATATTCAATATTTTAATCAATAACTTCGTGTTTCCGTTAATATTCAAATTTTCTATCAATAACTTCAAATTCCCGTTAATATTCAATATTTTGATCAGTAACTTCGTGTTCCCGTTAATATTCAAATTTTCTATCACTAACTTCAAATTCCCGTTAATATTCAATATTTTGATCAGTAGCTTCATGTTCACGTTAATATTCAATATTTTGATCAGTAACTTCATGTTCCCGTTAATATTCAATATTTTGATCAATAATCGAATTTTTTTTAATATAATGTATTTTTTCAAAAAAATACCATAAAAACAAACATTTAAAAAAAATGACAAAAATGGCATGGTTTGAAAATAATTTAATAGGGTGGCACCATATGGTATGGCGCCTCAGGCATAGGGAAAAACCCTAAATGCCAATCCATATGGCGCCTTGGTTCAAACGTCATGCCCTATTTTTTTTGGTTTTTTCTTTACAGGGGAGGCTCCATATGGTATGGCGTCTCAGTTCCCCTTCCCTTTTTTTAATTATTATTTAAATTTGGAAACTAAAAAATTTAATAAAAAAAATGAGGGTATCCAAAAATACATAACCATGTTCAGAATAAAAATTAGTACAGTTGATGGTAAAGAAAAATTTAATGATCGTGCCTATCTAAACGTCCATCGGTTCCACATGCCCGGGCTCTTGCACGACGTCTTTGTCTACCACGACTTTGTTGAGGTGTGCCTGGCCTTTGCATCTGCTGAGATGGTCCCGGCGTATTAGACACATTTTGAAGCATCTGTCCCCAATAGCCGGGGGAGGGGGGTGCTGCCAACAGCGCTTCCGTAATTCAGTTGCATGCCCATGTTTTCGTAGTTTGTAATGGGGGGTTGGGTTGGTTGTGGACGGTATGGTTGGCCAAAATGTTGCATTGAAGGGTGTTGGTACTGATCCAGTGGTTGATTTGGGGTTTGGTAGCCGAATAGTGAGTGGGTTTGTTGGTCATAGGGCGATTGTGTTTGGTGGTTGTAGGACGCTTATGTGTTTATTTGCGGGAGGCTATGGTGGGTTGGGGTGGGTTCGAGCGAGTTGTCAGGGCTATAGGCATTAGTGGGGTCGATGTAGGTGGGCTAGGGGTAAGGGTAAGGCTCTTCTTGTTGTGAAAAAGGTTGGTGGCTTGAAAGTGTTGCGGCTTTGTGAATGGGTTGATTCGGTTTGCCCACATGGTTGCTGGGTATAATAAGGTGTATGATGTTGGTCATGTGGCTGGGCATGTTGTTGTGAGGAAGAGGCACGGTGGCGCGGATCAATTAGATACTTTGGCTGAGAGAGGAATTGTTGGGGTGTTGTAACAGACCTAAACCAAGTCATATATTGTTGAGTTGGTATAACATCTTCCACAACAAGGTCGGAAAAATGTGCTGGTGTCGATTCTCCTAGTGTTCACACATCTCTGTTGCAAAGTTCGTCCAGTGTCCCACGACCCACTGTGTGTCCACTCTACATAGATGCCACTGTCCCAAACGTGTCAGAGCGACCAGAATATCCTGATGCATTCTGAACTGCAGTTTTACCCGATCGCTTTGATGCATCGCTACAGTGGTGAACAAAATGATGGGTGTCTTTGATGTCCACACTGCAGCATCATTCGCGTTTAGGACGTGGTCGAGACCCTCGTACGACCTCCAGACAAACTACAAGAAGAAAATAATATTTAATTAGAAATTCGGCGGTGCTGCAATTTATGAGACAAAATTATGGTATTTCAAGAAAAAATTACATCGTCCAGGCCAATGTGATCTATTAGGTTGCGGTAGACGGTTATTGCGCTCCTGGGATTTTGATGATAAGTCATTCCCGGAACTGACCACCTAAAAAACGTGACACAAATAAGTTTGTTACAAATAAACATATCATTTAACGACATAAGTTCGAGTAGTAAAATTGAGCGTACTTGTTTTCATAGGGAAAAGTGAATGGATTCCGGGTAACAGGAACCAGCGCTGGCATTCTGGACCAACCCCACGCTTGAAGGAGATAAGCGCAGCCATAAAAAGTATAAGTGTCTTTTTTTGAAGTTTTACAGAGTGAACTATAAAGATGGGCCAGCACAGCTGAATCCCAACTATATTCGCGCACTTTGTTAATGTTAGACAACAAAGGTAAATACATAATATTAACACTATTTCTAGTACTTTCTGGAAATAAAAAGTGACCGAACAAAAGCATTAAATAACACCGAGTTTTTTGTATCTTGTAATACTGGAGGGTTTCCTCGTCTAATACAATATACTAGTAGTATTCTTTAAGGTATTTTAAGTTAATACCTTGGCCCCTAGGTCGACCATCCCGTGTTGGTTCAGGAGCATCGAGACTGAGCAGTGTGCCCAACAACTCATCACACAGTTGGTTGTTTACAAAAACGTTCCTGTTGATGGTCTTTCTGTCGATACGTAGGCCAAACAACATATAAACATCTTGGAGTGTGACCGTGCATTCAACGAATGGAAGGTGAAATGTGTGGGTCTCTGGCCTCCATCGTTCTAGCAAAGCTAGAATGAATTTTGGGTCAACCGTGTATGACTTGATTTTAATCAACTCGCCAAATCCACATGCAGTTAGGTAACCTTCGATGAATTCGTCGTGTGGCATGTATTCGTGCCCACAACAACGGAACCTTGATACCTCTTAAACAAAAATATAAATAACATTACTTGTAGTAAAAGATGGTTCTAGGTTTAGGAAGACAAAACGAACCAAAGTCAAGACACTTACAAAGTCTGCAATGTTTTCCGGTGTGCCTCTGTGATCGTTTCCCATGGTGAGTAAAGACATTTTTTGGTATGAAGAAGAAGAGGTTGTAATGGATGCGAATATTTTGTGATTTGAGTAGAAGAGTTTGTGATCAGAAGAGTTTGAGTAGAAGAGTAGAAGAGTTTGTGATCAAAAGATTTTGTGAAGAGTTTTTTGGTGGAGAGAATGTATTTATAATGGTGAAGACTGAGATGAGGGGAGTCACATGATATTGCATGCATTCTTGGTCATTGTGTAACGAATCTCTTAGGTGTTCTCTTGCATGCATGCTTTGGAATTGTAGTGTAACAAGTGTAGTCATAGAGAGAAGTGTATTACTTTTTCGTGTGATGCGAGGAATGTAAGGAATCTTGCTGACAATGCATGTAACCCCATGTGAAAATGCAAGGCTAGTGTAGTTTTCTGATCTCGTAGACTGTGCAAATGAATAGTTGAAGGCTAGTGTAGGCATGCAAACTTGTGTGGTCTTGTTAAGGCTAGTGTAGGCATGCAGACTTGTGTGGTCTTGTCAAGGCTAGTGTAGGCATGCAGAGCTTTGGAATCACTTATTTCGTGGAGTGTGAGAAGTGTGGTTAGAGAGTCACATGAGAAAGTGAAGGCATGGTAGTATTGTCACATCATTTGTTAACATTTTCTTCCAAACACTAAACCTTGCCAATATAAATAATACCAATAAAAATAATAACAATAATGAAAAAGCATTCTGAAGTGTGGTCTTGTCACAATAGTAAACCATTATAAAGCAATTAAACTCCCAAGACACATTACTTGTATCAACTATGAATAATAGTGCAGAGTAGTGCTAAAGAATAATGGAGGGCTAGCGTAGGCATGCAGACTTGTGTGGTCTTGTCAAGGTTAGTGTAGGCATGCAGAGATTTGGAATCACTTATTTCGTGGAGTGTTAGAAGTGTGGTTAGAGAGTCACATGAGAAAGTGAAGGCATGGTAGTATTGTCACATCCTTGGGAGATTCTTGGCGTGGAATTGGGGTCTTGTCACGCAGAGAACCAGATGGTTTATGCAAGGCAATGGTAAACCATTATGAAGCAATTAAACTCCCAAGAGACATAACTTGTATCTACTATACGCCTATTAATACACATGAAACATACAACTTATGCTCACATCCTTGAGTTAACATTTTCTTCTAAACAACAAAGTTTGTAAAACATTTCTTCCAAACACAATTTATCAACGTTTTTTGTTATGGCTCAAAGACCACAATACATGATAACTGCACATCTCAATGGTGAGATATTTGAATTGAAATTTGTTAGACGATGGCTATGGATCTAGAAGGGGGGTTGAATAGATCCCTTGAGTTTTACACACAAATGGTTTACAAAATTTGTTTTTAAAATTGTTTAAACGGAAGCTACCACTGGATAGAATGTCTAGAACGAACCTTCTACCAAAAGGATCGGATATGCACGAAGATATCACGGATGAGTGCAGAGGAGAAAAATTCAGTTTTGAATATTACACTTAAGATACGCAATCAACAAAATATCACTTGGTTGATGTATATTCCAATCCAATGAGGAAAAGTGATAAACAATTTAAAGACAACAAGTTCGAATTTGGTTTGAAACAAATTATCAAACACCTAGTGTGCGAAAACACACTAAGTGCAGAATTTTAGTAACGAGTAATGTATAGCTGCTCCAAGATACAATTCAAGGAATTATATCAGTTTAACAAAGCAATTTATCAGCTTACAATTACTCTACTACAGAAATTTCGATGACTTGCGACTTCACAGATTCGAACGAAATGAATTGTAAAAGAGTTAAGGAAAGAGAGAACAAACGCGATTTGATTAGGCAGTTCCCTAATCGTCCTCGCTTTGGGTACGTCTGCCCCCAACTCCACAAATAGAATTGAGATATATATATATATATATATATATATATATATATATATATATATATATATATATATATATATATATACTGTTGTTGCAAATTGTTTATTACAAGAGAAAACAATGAACATCCAAACCCTCAAACGTCTTCGATCGTTGATGCAGAATTTTCTCTTCCCTTGATTCAAGACGAATCAAGTGCTCCGAATATGGTTGATCCAATTACCATCCCACGCTACTAAACCGAAAGAAACCACCTTTCTTCAGTTACCTTCACTCGGTCAATTGCGATCTACCAAGAATTCGAACCCAAACCTCCTTTCTACGATCCTCTGATTACAGCTACTAAACCGAATAATTGTGCTAATTTCCGGTTACCTTCGCCCAGCCGAATCCCTGTAGAAAGAACAGTTTGTGCAAAAACCCCCAAAATCTATCCGATTCTTGGAGGACAAAACCAACTGGTTTTATTCAAGAAACACCTGCCAAACTCTCAACCCAGAAGATGAAGATTACACTTCCTAAATTCTGAACGTTATCACTTCGATCAATGGGCGACACAAATAAAGATGATTATGTGTGATTGTTTGTTTACACAGTGAAGAAGATGAAGATGAAGAGATAAATGACATATATTTTTCACGTTTCTTGTTATTAAATAAAAAGGATGACCAAAACTATTTATATGAAAAATATGACCAACAAAAAACTAACAGAAAAATAACTGAAAAGAAATTAAGTGAAAAAATGCAGAATCTGAGGTCATGCGTCGACCTCCAGCTTTCATGCGTCGACGCATAAGTGAATAACTTGGTGTCCACAAGTTTGTGCGCTTTCCCGCAAGTTTTGGAGGTTAGCGCATAAAATTTGGGGTTAGCGCATGAACTGAAGGGTCAACGTATGAAGTGCAAATTTTCAGGAAATTCAATTTTTCTGAGCATTTTTACCAGACCAATATCAAAGACACATACTAGACACAACTAAAATGATAGTGGACCTTTATTATTGGAGAGGACAAGATCCTATGCATCTAGACATATGAACGATAATGGTTAGACGCTATATGCTCGACACGTGAAGTGATACCGCTCAAATTACAATCTAATATGTTTGTTGACATCATTAAAACAAGGTAGCTAGGAGAATATCCCTCACATACTCCCCCTTTTTGATGATGGCAACACTTTCTGAGCTGTCACAAGATATGTAATTTGAGAGTGAACAAAGCTCCCCCTGTCTTTGACATCTGGTAAATAAGATTTCTGCTTGTTATTCTTCTCCCCCTTTGACAACATCAAAAAGAGGAAAAGACAGTGGTCAAAA
This sequence comes from Lathyrus tuberosus, assembly GCA_022829125.1. Classification (NCBI taxonomy): domain Eukaryota; kingdom Viridiplantae; phylum Streptophyta; class Magnoliopsida; order Fabales; family Fabaceae; genus Lathyrus; species Lathyrus tuberosus. Next base: position 12,849,563 of record JALAZF010000120.1, on the reverse strand, counting down.
TAATGCAGTATAATACGTATTGGATCATCATATATTTGCAACAAACACACATTAACATGCATCCACATATGATACCGCTAATGTAAAATTAGGAATGATTAAATACGGAACAAAAAAAACGAACAAAACATTCACGATGGAAGAGTTTAAACAAACGGAAGCACATGTCAAAGTTAAGCAAAACAAAAACAACCAGATCACAAAACATAAATCCAAACACAAATGAAGCATAATGCCCTAGGCTCTATGGTCTTCTCTCCCTAAAATGATGACCTCTTCCCCTATAATGTTGACTTGGTGGTGGAAGATCCTCAAGTTGAAGGTTGAGCTCAATCAAGGTGCTGTTGAGGTTACCAAGGCTGTTTGCCAAGTTTAGATTTTGCTGAGTTAAGTTGGCATCCTATTGATTGAATCGATTCATGGCTGCATGTGCGAATTGTTGAAGTTGGTGACGTGAGAAGATAGTTGGTTAGACAGATTTGTGAACTGTTCCTGCTGAGTCGTGTATCGAGTATCCTGTAGTGCTTGAAATTCTTGATGTTGCAGAGATAACTCATTCAGCCTTGCTAGAATTTCTTCAGACGACTGCTGATCATGCTGGAATGGTGGAGTTGGAGGAGCAGAATTTTCCGGTGGCTGCCATTCATAGTCTTCACCATAAGATGGAGGAACATATGCATCACCAAGCACAATCCAGCAGTTTTGTTGCCACTGACCCCAACCCTGATTTTCAGAGGTCTCTTCAGGTTGTTGGCCCATCCATGCCTCATTGTCCTCTTCCTGCATATCCACATTTTCTTGCATAATCACATCTTCCTGTATGACCACATTTTTATCATTAACCGCTTGATTTGCATTTCCAGGAATGCCTTCATCATCACTTACTTCAAGATGAACCGGTTCATCATGTTCAGGATGGGTGGATCTTGGTCGATAGATGAACCTGTTCTCACGTGACTGCCAAAAGTAACGCATCATGGAAAGGGTTTTGGCAAGAAATTGTTGTTCAGTAGTGATATGAATGTGAAAAATCTGCGGAATAGGAACATCAAAGTGATTCAAGATGTTTCCAACAACAAATGCATAACCAAGTGCCAGAAATTTGTGGGAGCTGCGAGTAGTGAACATCCTATAGGAAAAATAATAGGGCCAGTTAATTTTGATCCTATTCTTGAGAATATAGATGAGGTGAACCTCTTCCTGCTCAACTCTTGAGTATCCTCCTTTCTTAGGCCTCAAGATGCGAGAAACAATCCATTAAAGAATACGATCTTTGAATTTTAGATGGCCGGTAGTGACACTTTTAGGAAATAATTCACTTGCCACAAAATCAGCTGAATATGGTTCTCGCAACATTGAATTCAGAGCAGTTTTAAATTCATAGCCCTCAACAAAGGTTTTATCAGTAACCTTTGTGAGAGTGTCATCAGTTTCCAAGACAAACAATGTAGACCATACATCATTTGTCACTTCAAATTCTATATTGTTCATGGAGAATTTAAACTCAGCCCCACGAAATTTGCCCTTTATCCCACAATAGAATAACTGAGTCAAGTCTTCACTATACTTATCATCACATTCTACAAATTCACTAAGATTTTGAAAATTTATAAGTTCAGAAATCTCAGGAATGTGAAAATCTGGACCCATCAGAGGATATAACCCATGTTGTCTTATAACAGCTCGATTAGAAAACAGTTCCGCAAACGGAGTAGTTAGCCTTTCAGAGATTAAAGATTCAAATGTTACCCGTTGTGTAGATGATGATGCTCTAGTGGGTACTGATTGTGAAGATGATCCTCTTGTTCCCCTTCTACTAGGGTTTCTTCTTGAAGCCATTGTTGAAGAAAAGTTGAGAGAGGATGGTGACACTTGTTTTTCTATGAGAGTAAAGAGTAAATATGACAGCCTTTAGACAACCTTGTAGCAGTATAGAAGATTTCCTCTTGGTGGGTTTTGATTTCTAGGGTTTGGATGAGGATTTAGTGGAGAGTAATTGTGATTGATGAGGTTTAATGGAGGAGGATAGGGAGAGATTGACCACAAAGACTAATGGGATGACATGCAAGAATCATGGATTAATGTGCAATGAGAATATGTAGGGAAAATGAACAGCACTAGGTCAGCGCACAAGTCCCAGTAAAGAAGGGAGTCTGAACGGTCAAGTTATGCGTCGACCTGTGAATCTGTGCGTCGGCGCATGATTCGTGAAATTTTTTTAAAAAAAATATTGAACATGTGTTTATGCGCTATCCCAAAAATTTAGTAGGTCAGCGCATGAATCTATGTGTCGACGCATACACACAAAAAAAGTGAAATTTTGCAATTTTAAAGTTCCAACCAGATAAATAGACACATGCACATACAGAACAAAACATCCACATGAACGACAAGTGCTCTAAATGCAATAAACATCAAGATTAGAGTAATTAATATGACACAAAATATTGATAAACATCTATAAATCAGAACGATATTACCTTGGTCATCATGACGATAAAATCCCTAACATATGGCTAAATGTATCTTTACATTGTTAGTGAAAAGAATAAACAAGCATATATATATGTGAAGATCAATACTCTAAAGGACTATCAAGCACAATCCGATATATCGAGAATGCCAAGTTCCCTACGGATGTGAAAGAAAGGCTCTGTAGCTAATGGTTTTGTGAAAATATCAGCAAGTTGATTCTTTGAGTCAACGTGCTCAAAAATTACATCACCTTTCACTACATGATCCCTAAGAAAATGATGGCGTATTTCGATATGCTTGGTGCGTGAATGCAATATGGGGTTCTTAGTTAGATAAATCGCACTAGTGTTATCGCACAAAATTGGAATACGTTCAAGTTTTAAGTTGAAATCAAGTAATTATTGTTTAAGCCATAAGACTTGAGCACAACAACTACCGGCGACAACATATTCCGCCTCGACTGTTGACAAAGCAATGGAAACCTATTTCTTGCTGTGCCAACTCACCAAGGAATTTGCGAAAAAGTGACATGTGCCACTAGTACTTTTCCTATCCAACTTGCACCCGGCAAAGTCGGAATCGGAGTAGCCAACTAAGGAACAAACACTACCTTTGGAATACCACAGTCCATACTTTGGAGTACCAGAAAGGTATCGAAGTATGCGCTTAACTGCCTTTAGGTAGGATTCCTTGGGATGTGCCTGATACCGCGCATACATGCATACACTAACATTATATCAGGACGTGATGCGGTAAGATAAAGAAGAGACCCTATCATACCTCGATACTTCTTTACCTCAACATCCTTACCCTTTTCGTCACGACCAAGATTAGCACTCGTAGGCATAGGAGTATCTATTGCTTTGCAGTTCAGCATATCAAAACGTTTTAGTAAATCAAGACAGTATTTCGTTTGACTCACGAATGTGCCCTCTTCAAGTTGTTTGATTTGCAATCCAAGGAAATAGTTGAGTTCCCCCATCATGCTCATTTCAAACTCCCCCTGCATCAAACTAGAAAACTCCTTGACCAAGGTCATGTTAGTAGACCCAAATATGATATCGTCAACATAAATTTGTACCAAAATTAAGTGTTTTCCTTGACGTTTAATAAAGAGGGTTGTGTCAACCTTTCCTCTTGAATACCCTTGATCTAGTAGAAATTTGCTTAGACGTTCATACCAAGTGTAGCGAGTGATTTTTGGATGTGGTTGCGAAGCACAATCGCTCTAGTACTACAGCTCGATTCATTTTTTATCCTATTGAAGCTGATGAAGGAAGGGAAATAGATGTCTCCAATTAACCCTACTTGCATACTGAGTTTAAACAGTCAAAACTGTTGGTTTACAGATGCTACAAAGATTCGGGGTCTCTCCTAGGTTATTTTTTCGAAAAGGGGTGTTTTAGGCTATCGGTTGAGATGTTAGGACGAATATATGAAAGTATGGGATTTTGGGTTTTTATTTAGTGTGCTCGCTAAGATTTTTCTTTCAATCTTATGCCTACGTATTCCCGTTTACCGAAACAGGGAAATCAGAGCGATCGTAGTTCCTCCTATTCTATTGGAGGAAATGGTGTTTTGGTGTCTTGTTCAAAGCCCAAGACGTGAAGCTAAAGAGTCTATTTGTATCTTGTTCAAAGCCCAAGATATGAAGCTAAAAGGGTTTGACTTTAGAGAGAATTTTTCATCTCTAAAGAGGGGTTTGTATGTCACAACTGTTTATAAAGGAGAATTACTTTAACCGGGATGTGCGAATCCTAGCAATGCCATAATTTCCTTTATAGGGGATTTCCAACCTAAAGGAGAAGACTTTAACTTAGTGTAGAGCAATGCCATCTTTCCTTAGGAATTTCTCATGCTAAAAGAGGGACAGTGGCATGGATGTAGATGATCCAGAGGCTTGCCGCTTACAGCAATTAGATGAAGGGAAAGGAGTTGTTGATGTTTGTGTACTGTGAATGAGGCACAATTTTGATGCTAAAAGGTTGATTGGATCGACCAATGGTTTTCTTATACAAAGCCTAAGAGGAGGCATATATGTCTCTCGTACAAAGCCCGAGAGAGAGGCTAAAAGGTTTTGACTCAACGAGGGAATCTTTTGGTATCTCGTATAAAGCCCGAGATGGAGGCTATTTGACTCAACAAGAGAGTGTTTTGTATCTCGTACGAAGCCCGAGATGAAGGCTATTTGACTCAACAAGAGAGTCTTTTGTATCTCGTACGAAGCCCGAGATGGAGGCTAAAATTGTTAGCTCTGCTGGGGAGAATCATTGTACAAAGCCCAAGAGGAGGCTATTGTGACTGTTTCAGTTGAGTGACAGGTCTAGTATGCTGATTTAAAGAGAAAATCAGTTCTTATATGAGTAATGCTGTACTCAAGGATTTTGATTCGAGGATCAGGGTTATTTTATGTTCTTTAAGGAAATGGGAAATCCAAAGGGTATTGAGACTGTCCGAGTCTACGGGGTTCCTTCCTATTCTTGAAGGGTGCCTGAGAATGTCTTTGAGACTCAAGGAAATTAGACTGTCCAAGTCTAGAGTTTCATCTTTTGTACTATGCTTTGAGAAACAGTAGTAGACTCTTGGAAAGACTGTTATATTAAGATGACTGATTTCTGTTCCTATACCTTTAGGAGGTCGTCGGGACAATTTGTACGAAGCCCAAGAGGAGGCTGGAAACTTTTAAGAAGCCGAGGGACAATTTTTACTAAGCCCAAGAGGAGGCTATCATTCCCGGAGGAAGAAATCATTTATACGAAGCCTAAGAGGAGGCTGTGAATACTTCTAAGAAGCCGACGAGTCCTTGTACAACGCCTAAGAGGAGGCGGGGATGCTTTTAGGAAGCCTGTGGGTCCCCAAACCCTGAAAAGTTCAAGATAGGCTATTCACAAAGAATAGATCAAGCCAGGAAAGTTCTAGAATTTAGAAGAAACTCAAGAGATGCCATTCACGGAGAAAAGATCATCTCTGGGGAATAGAGTTTCTTGACAAGTGCTTTTAAGAAGCCTGTGGGTCCCCAAACCCCAAGAAATTCAAGACAGGCTATTCACAAAGAATAGATCAAGCCAGGAAAGTTCGAGAATTTGGAAGAAACTCAAGAGATGCCATTCATGGAGAAAAGATCATCTCCGGGGAATAGAGTTTCTTGACAAGTGCTTTTAAGAAGCCTGTGGGTCCCCAAACCCTGAGAAATTAAAGACAGGCTATTCACAAAGAATAGATCAAGCCAGGAAAGTTCGAGAATTTGGAAGAAACTCAAGAGATGCAATTCACGGAGAAAAGATCATCTCTGGGGAATATAGTTTCTTGACAAGTGCTTTTAAGAAGCCTGTGGGTCCCCAAACCCCGAGAAGTTCAAGACAGGCTACTCACAAAGAATAGATCAAGCCAGGAAAGTTCGAGAATTTGGAAGAAACTCAAGAGATGCCATTCACGGAGAAAATATCGTCTCTGGGGAATAGAGTTTCTTGACAAGTGCTTTTAAGAAGCCTGTTGGTCCCCAAACCCCGAGAAATTCAAGACAGGCTATTCAAGAAGAATAGATCAAGCCAGGAAAGTTCAAAAATTTGGAAGAAACTCAAGAGATGCCATTCACAGAGAAAAGATCATCTCTGGGGAGTAGAGTTTCTTTGACAACTTCTACGAGTGACAGTCTATGAAAGGGTTCACCGAGAATGTTGCCTTTCATGTCTCCATATTGTTTAACCCCAAGAGGAGGGAAGACTGTGTCTGGTAATCCTATGGGGATCTAGTTTTGACAATTTAAGAGTGATCAACGGGCTTAATGCTAGACGTAGTTGTTGAGGAAACTCTAAATATCTATACTATTATTACACAGTCGATATGAGTTTATGAAAGAAGACTTACAGCGAAACAGCCCCACAATACAGTTATATGTATATGGAAGCGGTAAATGAAAGCGTATAAACACTTACTCGGTTATAGAGCTTCCATGATGTTTGGTTAGTTGTTCAACTAAGAAAGATTGAAAACAACAGTATATTTCAAAATCAAAGGAGAAAGTGCTTTGAAAAAGAAAGATTTGGGGCTTACAGCTCAAGGAGAGGCCCAGGGTTTTATCAGTGAGCGCACTATTGAATTTGTACAGAGGGAATTATACAAGTGACTGAGGCCCAAATTTTTTTTTCTGTACAATGGGATGGGTCTTACACTCTCTCAAGAGGCCCAAAAGGTTTAAAGAAAAAGAGTGGGGCTTATAACACGAGGGTAGGCCCAAATGATTTTTCGTTTAAAATGGCGATCGCGCCGAGATTTTCTTTTAACGCAAAGGGGCTTATACAGTATCTGAGGCCCAAATTTGTTTTTGGTTAAAAGGGGATTGGGTCTTACACTCTATTAGAGGCCCAAAAGTTTTAAAATGGGTCTTACTACTCGAGGAGAGGCCCAAAGTTTGTTTTTCAACGGACGATGATCGCGCTGAACTTTTTGAAATACCACGGGACTTATACAATAGGTGAGGCCCAAAATAGGTTGTATTTACAAAGGGTTGGGTCTTACACTCTATTAGAGGCCCAAAATGTTTTAAAGAAAAGAAATGGGTCTTACTACTCGAGGGTAGGCCCAAAGTTTTTTTTTAAAAGGCGACGATCGCGCCGTTTATTTGGAAATGTACAGAGGGACTTATACAATGAGTGAGGCCCAAAATGGTTTGTACAAGGGGGTTTGGGTCTTACACTCTCTCAAGAGGCCCAAAGAGTTTTGAAAATGATTTATGAGGGTTGAATTAATCAAAAACCCTAATTTGTTTTCAAAATGTGTTTTAATTGAATAAAAAATCAATTAAAATGATCAAAATTGTTTAACATATGGAAAACAAATTGTGATCTTGGATTAATGCTTCAAAAATTAAGTATTGACCTACAAAATAATTAGAAGGCATTAAAAGTTGCAAAATCAAGGTGGAAAAAATATTCAAAATGTCAAAAACAATTAAAATATTAATTCTTTGCAAAAATATCAATTATATGAAATAAATAATATTTTTGGGATTTTTTGGGAAAATAAAATATTTTAACATTTTTTTGAATTATTAAAAAAAGAATCAACTCAAAATCATTAAAACTCAGAGAGAAATTAATTTTTGAATCAATTAAATAAAATCACAAAATTCAAATATTTGAATTTGAGAGAAATAGCGCCAAGAACAGCTGAAGAACACGCGCGTTTTTCAGTTTTTCCCAGATTTTCATTTTCTATCCAATCTCATTGAATACTTCATCATATCATGCAATCCATATACCAATCAACTCGTCTCAACCTCACGATCATGTCTATGACAATTAATTTCATTTAAATTAAGCATAAAACAAGAAATCACGAAAAATCCTCAAGAACCCTAAATTCTGTATGAAGGCTGGGATTTTTGATACACGATTCAAACAAAGCAATTACTTGAGGGAAAACATTCCATGCATGATTATGAACATTTGGCAAAAGTATTGTGCGAGGAAATATGCATAGATTGAGAGATGACCAAGTTTAGGCTTACCTCTAGGTCGTGAAAGCAAGAGCAAATTGATTTCTGAGTAGGAGGTGTTACAGATGAATTATGATGATCTGAACAGCTTCCCTACACCCTATGGAGTGTGTTTAAATGCTTGGACTTGATGGAAATTGGCTGGATCACTTCATGGCATCTCAACTGCAACATGGTTAAAACTTTGAGCAATTGACTGGTGATTCTGAGAAATCAGTGTTCCAGATGTTGTTTAAGTGTTTGATCAGCTCACATATGATGTATATGAGGTGTGTGTGTGATTGGTTTGATTGGAATTGCTCTCTAATGAAAAACCCGATAGTGACTTGCTAAGAAAGACATTTTTGAGAGTGAGAAGTGGATTTTGAGAAAGGCAAGTGTTGTAGGCCTTTGGTGTACTTAAACTGATCATAATTGAGCTCTATTTATAGTAGAGCAAGTTTGTTTTGCAAGGAATAGTGAATGGCAACTGCTGAGTAGGTTTGGCCAATGTTGGCAAATGAAAATCCAAGTCTCCTTTAGCCATTGACTAGAGGTTAGGGCACAGGCTGCTGGTCCCCTTGGTATTGGATAAGTCTTTACTGAATTCAGTTGCTAATGGCTCATCCATGCCACCTTGATGCTTCCATTGAATGCTCCAATCCAAAATTGGAGTCTTGTCCCTATTTTGGGCAATTCTAGGTTTAGCATGCTATTTCTTGTTCCAAGGACTTTGGAGGCTTGGCTCAGTGATTGTCCCCTTTAGGTTCAATCCTCAGATGTGTCCAAGGTGATGACAAGGCTTGGAATTGGCTGATTTTGGCAAATCGACCAAAAGTGCAAAAATCTGCCTTGCCTTGGCAGATTTCAGCAAGGCAACTTGCCAATGTCATATCTCATGGCTCAAGTTGAATTTGGTGATGTTTTTGGCCTTTTTGGAAAGCTCTTATATGATACAACAACTGTTTGATCATATTTGGTTTTGATACTTTTTGGATCCAAGTGAAAAATGTCCCTACATTTGGAAAAAAGTAAGGCAAAAACTGACTTAGTGAAATTTTCACCAAGTGTTGGAACAAAGTGACTTTTCTTGATTTTGATCACTCCATAACTCAAAATCCATGAGGAATTTGGACATAGGTCAGTATGAAGCTTTTGTAGAGGGCAATGAGATCTACAAATCAAGCTTTGGATGGAAAAAAAATGGCTTTGTGGTTTAGGAGTTATGATCCTCCAGAGTTGGTACCTTTGTCACTTTTTTTCATAACTTAGAAAATTTTCTAGGTTTTTATGGTTACCCCTTTTACAAGTTCTCCCATTTTCTTTGATTTTTCTTGATGAATGATGATTCAAATCATACATTAACATCATTTTAGGGTTAAAAATCCATTTTTGTGAAAAATCTCAAAAAGTCAAAGTTGACTTTTATGCACAGTTGACTTTTTATCCGATGAATTCCAAACTGTGCAATTCTTCAGGAAATCATGTCCTTGACCTAAATCAAACTTGATGGATATGTTCCATGGGTGGTATAGAGTGGATTGAATCATGTCTTAGGGCTTGAGAGCATGTCTTGGTCAAAAGTCAAAGTTACAGTTGACTTTTCCCACGAAACCCTGACTGTGGTTCAGATGAAATTGAAACTTGTTGCTCAAGCTTCTTGGATCAATCCGTTGTCCCAAATGGATCAATATGGTATATTAGAGACCCTCAAATCATGTCTTGAGGTCTTGGTTCATGATTTGTCCCAAAAGTCAACTCAGGGGTGAATTAGGTCAAGAAACCCTAATTCCTGATTTTTGATGTATGCATCCCTTGAGGCCAAATTGACTTGATGATTGGGTCCATGAGGTTCCATGGAGTATATTAGGATATGTTTTGAATCATTGGCTTATGCCCAGATGAAAATTTCCATATGGAGGCCCTGGCCGACCAAACCCTAATTTGGTGACACTGGCGATCTTGAGGCTTGATCCACCTAGAAGGGAGCATCCTTGTGCTTAATCCTTGAAGTGGGAGTCCTCTTGATACATTGTGGATGTTTGAGAGGTTTAGACAAGTTGAAGATCATGTAATTCCTTGATTGATCCTTTGTCTAAAAACTCTGAGAGGGCTGAAAACCCTAAATTTGGTAGTAGTGAATGCTCACCCATCTTTAGGGAGACTGATGAAGCATGATGGTTCCTCCATATTGTGATGATGATTTGCACAATGATGGGAAATCTTAGTGGTCAAAATTTGGGGTATGACAGATGCCCCTATTTAATCTTCTTGGGCCCGGAGGTGTGAATGGCGAAGGTATTCGGGCATTCGGGGTGCAAGAGGATTAAATATTGGAATACCCAAAATTTTGATGGTGGTTAAGAATGGCAGCTTGCGCATCCTTCTTCTTTTACTAAGCAATGATGCTTAGAAAAGGTAAAAACTTCCCCTCGATCCTGGTTTCCTACCAAGGAACTGGTCTTAGTTGCGGAAATAAACTTCCCCTCGATCCTGGTTTCCTACCAAGGAACTGGTCTTAGTTTCTAATTTAAACTTCCCCTCGATCCTGGTTTCCTACCAAGGAACTGGTCTTAGTTTCTGATTTAAACTTCCCCTCGATCTTGGTTTCCTACCAAGGAATTGGTCTAAGTTTTTGATTTAAACTTCCCCTCGATCCTGGTTTTCTACCAAGGAACTGGTCTAAGTTTCTGATGTAAACTTCCCCTCGATCCTATTTTCCTACCAAGGAACTGGTCTCAGTTTCTTTTGTCAATAAACTTTATTGACAAGGGACGCTATGCGTAGCGGTTTTCCTTAAACTTCTCACCGAATTTTCCTTGGGAGATGCCATTTGATGGAAAATTTTTTTATGCCAGACTTGCTGGGGAACCCAGTCGTCTGAGTTGTAGAGGTGTACAACTTCTCTGTTGGAGATGCCATTTGTTGACTCTATTTGGGGAATGCGAGTCCCTTGAGAGACTGCTTTCACGCTTGGGTATATTACATCATACTTTCCTCGGGATCTTCCCGGAGAAATGCCATATGATGGGATCCAATTTTGAGGTGCTGATGACCTTTTCATCAGTGGTTTTTTCTGAGAAAAACTGCCGTATTGCCGAAGCTCCGATTAAGGGGCTTTCTCTAGGGATTTTCCTTAATCCGGGAAAGCAAGGATATCATCTTCAATGGCAAAGAGTGATATCTATTGAAAGCTTCTCTGGTTTTTCAGAGGTCCAAGTTATCAAAGTAGTTCAGGACCTATCTTCAATTCCGAAATAACTGGAGGCGAGATTGTTCAGATGATTCACTTTCTGACGAGGAAAGAACTTGAAAACTCGATTGAGAGGACTTTTTATCACCAGGGGATAAGACCGACTAGACTGATAGCGATGCAATATGAATGCGAATACAAATAAAATGCATGATGTATGTATGTATATGCTGACAAAACTGACACGACATACAAACTAGTAGATGAACAAGACTGGATACTCGGCCACAGTGGGAGATATAAAGTATCACTTGTTCACGAGAGCAATTCTGCCTTGCTTAGGAGAGATAATCCCTGCGGGGAATACCGTTAATTGGGCTTAGAAGATAAGGACTCTGCCAAAAATGTCAGATGTAATAGTTACATCTGACACTGTTGATCCTTCATTCAGGCGCACTGGCGTATAATGAGTACTTTGATTCTGCACTTTGAAGTTCGCTTACTTCTGGAGAAGCGGTTGATGCTCTTTTGGTGTTCAACAGTTAAAAGAAATTGCCATCTTTATTTTAAAAGCAGAAAAAGTTTTACAAGTAAATTCATTTTTGTTTTATTTCAAGAATCGTTGATCATATTAAAATGTCGTTCTGTAAAGCTAAAACAAATGAGAATTACAAACTAAAGCACAAGGGCTCAAATTTTATTGATAAGATGGAGATCAGCCAAACGCGTGATTCTAAAAAGTATTTACAAAGTTAGAAAATGGTAATTTACAGGGAAAAAGGCTATGTTGAAACATAACGACCACTATCCTTCTACCAACTTTGAATTCGGGACATCATGAGCTTCTGTCGAAGATGACCTTGACTGGAGCTTTCCTCCGATGGATGGTGTAACTGCTAATGAGGGACTTGCCTCAGTTGAACATAGTTACTTGCCATTATCCCTAACTTTTGCCTGGATTGTACTGTGATTTTTCCAATCCACCGGGATGATTTTTTTTATTTTGTCTCTAACTTTTTCCTGGACCGCCCTTTCGGGTTTTCAATCCACCGAGATGTTTTTTTTAGTTTAGGCGAAGTACTTCTTGACTACATCAACATTTGTGGGGTAGGCAAATTCTTCTCCGTCCATGGTTGCAAGTCTCAAGGTGCCGCCTGAGAAAGCTTTCGTGACCACGTAGGGGCCATCATAATTCGGAGTCTATTTACCTCGCGAATCAGTGAGAAATGATTGTATCTTCTTGAGCACAAGGTCTCCTTTCTTGAAGACACGAGGTCGAACCTTTTTGTCGAACGCCTTCTTCATTCTTTGCTGATACAACTGACCGTGGCATAAAGCTGTGATTTGCCTTTCTTCGACCAGATTCAGTTCGTCGTGTCGACTTTGACACCATTCGGCTTCTGTAAGCTTAGCTTCCATCAATACCCGGATTGATGGGATCTCTACTTCTATGAGGAGAACTGCCTCCATGCCATATACTAGAGAGAAAGGGGTTGCCCCTATTGAAGTACGGACAGAGGTGCGATAACCGTGAAGAGCAAAGGGTATCATCTCGTGCCAATCTTTGTAGGTTACAACCATCTTTTGAGCAATCTTCTTGATGTTCTTGTTAGCCGCTTCTACCGCTCCGTTCATCTTGGGTCGGTAGGGAGATGAGTTATGGTGTTCAATCTTGAACTCTACGCACAACTCTTTCAACATCTTATTGTTCAAGTTAGATCCATTATCAGTAATGATCTGGTTTGGAACACCATAACGGCAAATGATATTATTTTTGATAAATCAGACCACCACTTGTCGGGTTACATTGGCGTACGACGCTGCTTCGACCCACTTGGTGAAGTAATCAATGACTACAAGGATGAACCGATGTCCGTTTGAAGCTTTGGGCTCAATCAAGCCAATCATGTCGACTCCCCATATGGAAAAAGGCCATGGGGAAGAAAGAACCTTGAGATGCGTTGGCGGTACATGAATTTTGTCGGAGTATATCTGACACTTATGACACCTCCTCATGTACTTGTAGCAGTCGGATTCCATTGTCAACCAATAGTACCCTGTTCTCAGAATTTTTCTCGCCATTGTGTGTCCGTTGGCATGAGTGTCAAAGGATCCTTCATGATTTTCTTTCATCAATATGTCTTCTTCTGGTCTGTCGACGCATCGAAGCAAAACCAAGTCAAAATTCCTCTTATAGAGGGTATCACCACTCAGGAAGAAACTGCCAGCCAGTCTTCTGAGGGTTTTTCTGTCCTTCCTTAGTGCCCCAGGAGGGTACTCTTGTTTTTGAAGGAAACATTTGATATCGTGATACCAAGGTTTGTCATCTATGACTGCTTCAATCGTGAAGATGTAAGCGGGCCTTTCAAGGCGCATTATGTCGATCTTAGGTAGGTCAGTCAATTGACCCACACTAATCATAGAAGAGAGTGTGGCTAATGCATCAGCCATGTGATTCTCATCACGAGGGATATGATGAAACTCAACTCTGTTGAAGAAAGGTAACAACCTTCTTGCATAGTCTTTGTAAGGAATCAATCCTGATTGGTATGTGTTCCAATCTCCTGTGATTTGATTGATAACCAGGGCTAAGTCTCCGTATACGTCCAAGTTCTTGATCCTTAAACCAATCGCTTCTTCGAGACCCATAATACAAGCTTCGTATTCGGCCTCATTGTTTGTACATTTGAACGTAAGTCGAGCGGTGAAAGGAATGTGGGTACCCTGAGGGGTAACAATTATTGCCCCAATTCCGTTTTCGTAATGATTAACTGCTCCGTCAAAGATTAGTCCCCACTGGGAACCTGGTTCTGGCCCTTCACAGGGTAGCAGTTCAGCGCAATCTTTCATTTTTAAATACATGACATCTTCGTCTGGGAAGTCGAACCCGATTGATTCTTGATAGTCAATCGGTTGATGAGCCAAATGATCGGCTAAAATACTTCCTTTAACGGCTTTCTGAGTGTGGTACTCTGTGTCATATTCTGATAACAACATCTGCCAACGGGCGATTCTTCCCGTGAGAGCAGGTTTTTCAAATACATACTTGATTGGATCCATTTCTGAGATCAACCAAGTAGTGTGATGAATCATGTACTGGCGAAGACGTTTGGCTGCCCAAGCCAAAGCGCAACAAGTTTTTTCGAGTATAGTGTACCGAGTTTCGCAGTCGGTGAATTTCTTGCTCAGTAGTAAATGGCAGACTCTTTCCATTTGGTTTCGTCTTATTGGCCAAGTACACACCCCATTGAGTCTTCCAAGACTGTGAGGTAGATGATCAGTGGCCTTCCTTCCACTAGAGGTGATAGAATCGGAGGATTCAACAGATATTCCTTAATACTGTCGAAGGCAGTTTGACAATCTTCTGTCCAAACGCAGTCCTGGTTCTTTTTGAGTAATTTGAAAATCGGCGCACATGTCGCGGTCATGAGGAATATGAATCTGGAGATGTAGTTCAGACGTCCCAGGAATCCTCTGACTTGTTTTTTAGTTTTCGGAGAAGGCATTTCTTGAATGGCCTTGACCTTGTCAGGATCAACCTCAATTCCTTTCTGGCTGACGATGAACCCTAAAAGTTTCCCTGAACGGACACCGAAAGTGCACTTGTTGGGATTCAAGCGGAGTTTGTACTTTCTCAACCGCTCGAATAGTTTTGACAGGTGGGTCACATGCTCCTCTTCTGTCTTAGATTTAGCAATCATGTCATCGATATATACCTCAATTTCCTTGTGCATCATGTCATGAAAGAGAGTAGTCATGGCCCTTTGATAGGTTGCCCCGGCGTTCTTCAAACCGAACGACATTACCTTATAACAAAAGATACCCCATGGGGTGATGAAAGAAGTTTTCTCCATGTCTTTCGGCGCCATTTTTATCTGATTATAGCCCGAGAATTCATCTATGAAGGAAAAAACTTTGAATTTTGCTGTACTATCTACAACCATGTCAATGTGTGGTAAAGGAAAGTCGTCCTTTGGACTAGCCTTGTTCAGATCTCTGTAATTGACACACATTCTGACTTTTCCGTCCTTTTTTGGAACTGGTAGTATGTTGGCTAACCATTGAGGATATTCTGACGTGGCGAGGAAACCCGCGTCAATCTGTTTCTGTACCTCCTCCTTGATTTTGATGGCCATGTCCGGGTGAGTCCGTCTCAACCTCTGCTTTACTGGCGGACATTCCGATCTTAACGGTAAGTGACGTTCCACGATGCTGGTATCCAACCCTGGCATATCCTGATAGGTCCAAGCGAATACATCGGGAAACTCTTTGAGAAGCTTTATCAAACTCTCTTTGGCAGTTGGACTGAGCAGTGCCCCGATCCTGATTTCTTTTCTCTCTTTTTCCAAACCCAAGTTGACCGTTTCCAACAGCTCTTTGTGAGGTTCAATGGACCTTTCCTCTTGTCTGAGTAATCGAGAGATCTCTTCTGGAATTTCATTGTCAACTTCTTCTTCAGCCCCAAATACCAGAAACTCAAAGTCGGGAGAAGGCATCGGATCGTATGTTTCAACAGGGTTTAAAACAAGCAATCTGCATGACGTGATGATTCATGTTTAGAAGAGATAGAGAAAATGCAAGTGCGTGCAGTGTATTTTTCTTTTACTGCTCATTTTTGTTATTGAATTGTTTTTTAGGATTACCATTTTCTGAGAAAAGCGAAAAGAGAAAACAACAATAAATGCGGAAATTATAGAACGACGTTATTTTATTAATGAACAAGTCGATTCTTGAAACTACAACCCTATAAAACAAAACTCTGTCACTTTGGGCGAAGCAAAGAGGGATAGTTACAGAAAGCGAGCCCTATCAAAACATCCGTTTCACCTGGGAAGGGTGAAAGGTTAAAGATGGCAATTACTTTGATTGGCGAACGACCTTCGGAGCATCAACAACGACCCACTGGTGGCGAACTCCTCGGTGAATCACAAAGTCTGGCACCTTCCTTGATTTGTCTTCAGAAATGACGCTGATTTCTGGTGGAGCAGGATCATTGGAATCTGTCTCCCAGGCAGAATTGTCGTAGGAGAATTCCTCTGTTGCATTTTGCATAGTATTTGTGCTCTTAGCTGTATCTCCCCATCCAGTTGGCTGGATGTCTTCGAGCCTGATACGAGAGCTTTTGGGAGCGGTTTACTTGACCATGAAGTCGTATTTTCCACTCGGTCGTCCCAAGGTGTCCCACACTTCTTTGGAACTAGAGGAGTCATCCCTCTCGATGACGTTGACCTCCGGAAAAGCATAGCTGATGAATTCAAGTCCTGCAAACATTGCAAATTCATCGTCATGTTGAGTAGTTTCTGAATGACCTGAGTGTTGATCCCATGACATGGTGGGGACACAGGTATTCTATTCAATGATGCTCAGCTGAGTTTCATTACTCGGCTGACTTTCTGGCCCCAAGTCTCCTGGGTAAGGCTGCCACATTGGCAGGCCATCCATCGGGCCATAGTAATCGTGGTCAAAGTTGTCCTTCATTAGAGTGTCCTCCTCTAATGAATTTGGTGGAGCACGACATCTTTCCAGATCATAATCTCCGTATATCATTTCGACATCTGACCGTGGTATAAATCTCGGACTCTGTGCGAGATAGCAAAATGGCGTAGGCACCTCTTCTTGAGACATATAACCGTCCTCGTTAAGATATGACTTCCATTCTTCATCTGTGTTGGAGGGATCCTCCTCATTGATAACATGGATTGCCTGAGGTACTGGGTGAAGGAAACCTCCACTGTGGAAGAAATTATGAATGGGATGAAAAGTTTCATTGCTGGTAGCTGTCTAAGTACAAGTTGCAGAAAAACCAAGACCTTTCTTTGCTGTATTGCTAGTAGGAATGACAAGCTATCCCCATCCTGTTGTATCGGTACTCTCGACTGCTTTAATAGCATCTTTGTATGAGTAAATCGAAGTTCCTTTTCCGGATTGATCGTCCTTGTGTAGCGAACGTGCTTGGAACTGGGTTCCAATTATCCCTTCTGGTTCCACATAAGTGAATGACGATAAATTACTGACGAGCAAGGCCTGTTCCCCACAGACTGTGATGAGTTGGCCGTTCTGGACGAACTTTAGCTTTTGGTGGAGGGTTGAAGTGACTGCCCCAGCCTGATGTATCCAAGGTCTTCCTAATAAACAACTGTACATTGCTCGGATGTCCATGACCTGGAAGGTGACTTGGAAAGTGTGAGGACCAATAGTTATGGGAAGGTCAACTTCGCCGATAACCATTTTTCTGGATCCGTTAAATGCTTTGACGACGACCTCGCTGGTTCTCATCGGAGGGCCTTTGAATGATAATTGCATCAAAGTGGACTTCGGCATAACATTCAGGGCTGACCCTGTGTCTACCAGTACGCTGGCTAAAGCATCGTCCTGGCAGTTGACTGTGATATTGAGCGCCATGTTATGACGGCGACCCTCTTCCGGTAATTCCTCATCACTAAATCCCAAATTGTTGCAGGAAGTGATGTTAAAGACAATACTATCGAACTGTCTGATTGTTACATCCTATTCCACAAAGGCTTGCTCCAAGACTTTCTGTAGAGCCTCCCTGTGTGCTTCTGAACTGGGTAACAGTGATAATACCGAGATCTTTGAAGGAGTTTGTAATAGTTGATCAACAATGTTGTATTCACTCCTTTGGATGAGCTTGAACATCTCATCATTGTTTTTTGAAAAGTCAGGATTACTGGACTGATCGACTGATGGATCGGGAGCTTCTGTCTGAAGTTCCTTTTCATTGTTGGACTCTCCAACTCCTCTGTTGAAGATTCTACCACTCCATGTTACACGACTGATGTCTGTAATATTCACGACGGAGGGTAATGGAATTTCCTTTCCATTTTCAATTGTTGTTGCACCGTATTTGTAAGGGATTGTCTTAGCTGATTCATACGGTAGTGGTCCCGACAGATAGATGACTATGGGAACCTTCTGGTTTTTCTGACCATCATAAGTGATCTCGATCCGTTCCCAGTTGGGAATTCTTGATTCGTCAAGCAGAGGGGTAATGGCAAAAAAATTCCTGGTCCTCTGATGATTAGAGATGACGACAACGTCCTCAATTTGATTGGCAAGGTAGTTCGGCGACCAATTGATGGGTCCGGAACCTGGATATGGGCGAATCTCTCCACGATCCACCTGCCCCTGGAGAGCTGCTCGCACAAGGTAGCACCCTTGGTTGCTTTCCGAACAGACTCCACAATGTTCATAATTGTGTGGTGGCACCTGGCCACGCCCACTTTGAATACAGTGTAACCTCACTAGGTTAGCTTCCACGAGTCGGACATCTTGACTTTGACGCCGAGTGGGGTTTCTGTTATCGATACTAATTTGCTGAGTATCTTCATCCATGTAGATTGGCATCCACCAATGATTTAACAAGTGCTGAAGTGCTTCCTGGACAAGGGCACATCCCTGATCATTTTCGCAACCCGCTTTACAGCTGTGATAATTATGTGAGATCAAGAATCCGAGTCGGACCTACTCAGCATGCAACTCTACCAAGTTGGTATTCATCAAGCGAATGTCGAAGATCTGAACCATATTGATCTGATAGGGATTCCTATCATGGTAGTATTGGATCCATCCAAGATCCATCTGACGCTGGAGGGCCTCCTGTATGAAAGAGCATCCATGTTTATTTATCGAGCAAGTCAGACAAGAACTGTAATCGTGCCGCGTCAGATTATGATACTGGCTTTGCCTTAAATGCATTGCCACTAGGTTGACATTCATCGTACGGATGTCATGGTTCTGAATGACATTGGAATTCGTATAGACCATGTTAACTCCACGAACTCGGTGCTCTTGGATCCATCCTAGATCCAACTGTTCCTGTAGAGCTGCTTGCACTACAGAACATCCTTGATTGCTTTTAGAGCAGATATCACATTGATGATAATTATGAGGTGGCACATGGCCATATCCACTCTGTCTACAATGCATCTTGACCAGATTGGTCCTCAACAAGAGTACATCGTGAATTTGATAGACGTTGTTAAATTCTTTCTCAATCAGGTTGACTGCAGCTTTCTCATGTTGAGGCAGCGGGTTCGTAAGAACATTAGGATTCGTATCTTTGAAAGATAAGAGCCCGCTCCTAACAAGCTTTTGCACGTCGGATTTGAAATTAAGACAATTCTCTATGTTATGCCCTGACCCTCCTTGATGATAAGGGCATGTCTGATCCGCTTTGAACCAAAAAGGCGGATTTTTCGGTACTGTAAGAGGAGACTTAGTCTGGATGTGCCCCTTAGCCAGTAGTAACGGAAATAGTTCTGCGTACAACATGGGTATAGGATCAAACCCTGGTGGCCGTATTGTATAGTTATTGCTATATGGAGGACGAGCCTGCTGAAGAGGCTATTGTGTCCTTTGCTGATTAGGTTGGCTCTGCGCAACCTGAGGTTGATACGTAGGAATAGGCGCATGATAGATAGTAGGAGTTACAGCTGGTACCGGTTGATAACGTCTCCTTTGCTTTCCAAGAGAGATATTCCCAATATCTTTCTCTTTTTTCTTAGGGAGAGTACTGCTGTATCGTTTTGTACTACTCGATGATCCAGCGTCTTTTATTAGACGTCCTTCTCGGACGGCTTCCTCAAGACGAACTCCCATGCCCACCATCTCGGTGAAATCACTGGGTGCACTGGCAACCATTCTATCATAGTAAAATGAGCTTAAGGTCTTGAAGAATATCTTTGTCATCTCTTTTTCCTTAAGAGGTGAACAAATCTGAGCGGCAATTTCGCGCCATCTCTGAGTGTATTCCTTAAAGGTTTCTTTGTACTTTTGTGACATTGATCTGAGTTGATCTCTGTCCGGTTCCATGCCCAAATTGTATTTGTATTATTGGACGAAGGCAGTACCAAGATTTCTGAATGTGCTAATCGTAGTACAATTTAAACCCATGTACCATTTGAGTGCGGTACCGGTTAAACTATCCTGAAAGTAGTGAATCAGTAGGTCCTGATTCTCCGTCTGAGCTGACATTCGCCGAGCGTACATCACCAAGTGGCTTTGAGGGCAAGAGTTACCCTTGTATTTTTCAAAGTCGGGCACTTGAAATTTGTGCGGAACTTTCACATTGGGGACCAAGCAGAGGTCTGCGGCGTCCTTCCCAAATAGATCCTGACCGCGGATGGCTTGCAGTTCCTTCTGCATTTCCAGGAACTGTTCCTGGAATTCATCCATTCTATCGAACATAGTTTCCTTCTTACCAGAAGGTATCAGTGAAATCTGTCCTTCTGGGACAGTATGCACCACAGGGGGTGGAACCGTGACTACGGCAGTGAATTTTGGCATTTCCCGAAGTTTGTAACCTTTAGGAATCTTCAGTATGCCCCTGGCATCTTCGCTTTCCGGAAGTTTGTAACCTTCAGGCCCAGCGGCATCTGTTATGATTCCCTGATTTTCAGTGATCGGCGGAACATATCTTTCCGGGATATAGTTAACAGGCATGCCCCAAGGACGATCTTTCGGAATTTGATACCTAGGATCATACTTCTCCATTATGGGCGTTGAGGTGATCTCTGAGATCACAGTCCTTTGTAGCTGAGCTTCTGCCATGGCTTGCATGTCGTTACGAAGCTTTCTCATATCCTCTCTCAGAGCGTCGATCTCTTCTTTCAACTCTCTGTTTTCTTCCTCAAGGTCATCCATCTTTTTCTGACGATTGGACCGAGTATTATATGAATAAGACAGTTTGACTCTAGAACCGAGACACAAACGTGAGATTCATAGGTAAGAAGAATAAGCGATGTGAGAATGATGAATGCAATGATTATATTAATTGTTTTTTGGTTTAATCAAAATAAACTTCGACAATTAGATTGCAAATATAAAACAGTGGGGAAACCCCTTTTTATTGAATTCAAAGGATTACAGAAATGGAAATATAGTAGATTACAAGGTGCAGAAACAGAAACCTAAGCTAATGCGTCCCGAGTCCTCTCTGAAGAGAAATCGGGTGCTGATTCTGGTACTTTCCTTTTCTTTGACCGGGGCTCTTGGGCCGTTGTCGGGTTGTCATTCCTTTGCCAGGTGAAAGGAGTGAGCAAATTCCTTTGGTCATCTTGATTCTCTACAACATATAGCTCCAAAATTTCAATCAGAGCATTCTTATCTTTAAGTAGTTGCTGTATTTTGATGCACTCCACGTTGAGGGTGCGGTACTTGTTTTTCCAAGACCTCCTCTCCCGTTGAACTTTGTTGAGAGTAACCTGAAGCTTTTCAGTCTTAGTCATGAAGTACATGACAGACTCCCTCGATGGAAGAACTCCATGAAGAGGATAAGGCATCTTTAGCTTGAGAGCTCTAGTTTGTACCCAGTGGAGATAAGGCTCCACCGAGACACAGTCTGGTTTTCCTAGAGATTCCCGTCCTTTCTTATGAACATGTTTCCAAGCGTGCACTATTTCCGTCTTTAGTGATTTGTCACTTTCTCCATCTTTGAAGAAAAGACCTTCCAGATGAACACTCCGTGGGACGTGCCTCATCGGGTATCCAAATTGACGATGAACAAGAATTGGATGGTAATTGATTCCTCCCTTAGTTCCTATAAGGGGTACGTTGGGGAAGTTTCCACAACGGTTAATGATCCTGATCCCATCATAAATCCTATTACACCAATCAATGTCAGAGTTGGTGAGAGACATGATTTTCTGCGACCAACGCAAGGCACTCTTATGATCCCAAAAAGCAGCAGACTTAGGCAAATGAGAGATAAACCATTTATAAAGCAGAGGTACACAGCATGTGATCTCCCCTCCGCTGTATAAATTCCCTAAGTGTACAGAATGATACGCATCTGCGAGCAAAGTTGGCACAGGGTTTCAAATGAGAAAAACCTTAATGGAGTTGATATCGACGAAGTTATTAATGTTGGGCAACAAAAATAACCCGTAGGTGAGTAAAACAAAGATGCTTTCAAAAGCAGTCACGTTCCCGATACTGGCAAAGTACATGGCTTTCTTTGTCAAGAACTGGGCTGGAAAACCTTGTATGCCACCCTTAGTGGTCATGTGAGTCCCGACCTCAGACTCGTCCAAATGAATTGCTCTTGCAATGGTCTGATTCTTTGGAATTTCTTCCAGTCCAGAAAATGGAGCTCGATCAGTGATGTGTAAATCTATCAGATGAGAATACTCCTCCAGCGTTGGTGCTTGTTGGTAATCCTAGAATGTGAAACAATGATAGACCGGTTCATAGAACTGAATGAGCGCATCCATGATTCCCTCAATCACATGGACTCTTAGCAGAGATAGCAAACCTCCGTACTTGGCTATGAAAGCCTCTTGGTTTGTAATCATCCTCGCCAAAACTCTTAAATCCTCTAGTTTTGAAATCCTGAAGGTGTACTTATGAGTTCTCCTTCTACCGAAATCCATTAGCGCAATCCTTTTCTCTGATATTTGCAATCACAGTCTTAGTTTATTTTGAAAAAAACAGAGAGACTAGAAGAGAATTTTTTTTGAATGTTTTAATGTTTTTTTAAATGAATGCATGAATGCAGCACACAAAAACATAGAAAAAACATGGGGTCAAAGGGTCGTTGTCATGAAGTCAAGGCTCTACCCATCCCCAAAGGTTTATACTAGGGTGATTTTTTGTACCTGTACTTAAAATCATCAGCTCCTCCCAGGATAACAAACAGCAAGCGGACCGCCAGCGAGCTGTAGGAAATCTTAGAGTAAATGCTATTCACCGAGAATAGATCATCAACCTCAAATGAGGGTAGTATTGCGTGACAAATATTTTCGATAACTTTCGCACTACAAAAGGGTTGGCTCCTCAGCTTCTCAGACGTCACAATCGGCCCATTGCCTATGAGAGGGAAGCCTCCACTGGGCTTGATGGTCGACCTCGTCGCCATCACTTATCTTAAGTGTATACTCAATCTTTCCACATGCGGCATCACACGCATTCCCATTAGCAGAAAAATAAACATAGATATCAATTAGGAAAAGCAGTATATATATTTGTCCTGAACATCCTAGACCTTTAAAAGCTAAGAATCTTAAGTTCCTGACAGAAAATGGTTTCCCGACGGAGTCACCATCCTGTGGTTTCATTCCAGATTAACGGCGTTTTGACCTAAGATCCTAGCGACGTAAGGGTTTCAAGAGATAAGAGGAACAAAATGCCTTGAAAGGCGTCATTTTTGTGGTACCCCCTTCCAAGATTTCTACCTAGGAGACGAGAAGAGAACAAGATCCCTAAAAAGTTCTCCCCAGCAGAGTCACCATTTTTCTGTAGCGAGTGATTTTTGGATGTGGTTGAGAAGCACAATCGCTCTAGTACTACAGCTCGATTCATTTTTTATCCTATTGAAGCTGATGAAGGAAGGGAAATAGATGTCTCCAATTAACCCTGCTTGCATACTGAGTTTAAACAGTCAAAACTATTGGTTTACAGATGCTACAAATATTTGGGGTCTCTCCTAGGTTATTTTTTCGAAAAGGGGTGTTTTAGGCTATCGGTTGAGATGTTAGGACGGATATATGAAAGTATGGGATTTTGGGTTTTTGTTTAGTGTGCTCGCTAAGATTTTTCTTTCAATCTTATGCCTACGTATTCCCGTTTACCGAAACAGGGAAATCAGAGCGATCGTAGTTCCTCCTATTCTATGGGAGGAAATGGTGTTTTGGTGTCTTGTTCAAAGCCCAAGACGTGAAGCTAAAGAGTCTATTTGTATCTTGTTCAAAGCCCAAGATATGAAGCTAAAAGGGTTTGACTTTAGAGAGAATTTGTCATCTCTAAAGAGGGGTTTGTATGTCACAACTGTTTATAAAGGAGAATTACTTTAACCGGGATGTGCGAATCCTAGCAATGCCATAATTTCCTTTATAGGAGATTTCCAACCTGAAGGAGAAGACTTTAACTCAGTGTAGAGCAATGCCATATTTCCTTAGGAATTTCTCATGCTAAAAGAGGGACAGTGGCATGGATGTAGATGTTCCAGAGGCTTGCCGCTTACAGCGATTAGATGAAGGGAAAAGAGTTGTTGATGTTTGTGTACTGTGAACGAGGCACAATTTTGATGCTAAAAGGTTGATTGGATCGACCAGTGGTTTTCTTATATAAAGCCTAAGAGGAGGCTAATATGTGTCGCGTACAAAGCCCGAGAGAGAGGCTAAAAGGTTTTGACTCAACGAGGGAATCTTTTGGTATCTCGTATAAAGCCCGAGATGGAGGCTATTTGACTCAACAAGAGAGTTTTTTGTATCTCGTACGAAGCCCGAGATGGAGGCTATTTGACTCAACAAGAGAGTCTTTTGTATCTCGTACGAAGCCCGAGATGGAGGCTAAAATTGTTAGCTCCGCTGGGGAGAATCATTGTACAAAGCCCAAGAGGAGGCTATTGTGACTGTTTCAGTTGAGTGACAGGTCTAGTATGCTGATTTAAAGAGAAAATCAGTTCTTATATGAGTAATGCTGTACTCAAGGATTTTGATTCGAGGATCAGGGTTATTTCCTGTTCTTTAAGGAAATGGGGAATCCAAAGGGTATTGAGACTGTCCGAGTCTACGGGGTCCCTTCCTATTCTTGAAGGGTGCTTGAGAATGTCTTTGAGACTCAAGGAAATTAGACTGTCCAAGTCTAGAGTTTCATCTTTTGTACTATGCTTTGAGAAACAGTAGTAGACTCTTGGAAAGACTGTTATATTAAGATGACTGATTTCTGTTCCTATACCTTTAGGACGTCGTTGGGACAATTTGTACGAAGCCCAAGAGGAGGCTGGAAACTTTTAAGAAGCCGAGGGATAATTTCTACTAAGCCCAAGAGGAGGCTATCATTCCCGGAGGAAGAATCATTTATACGAAGCCTAAGAGGAGGCTGTGAATACTTCTAAGAAGCCGACGGGTCCTTGTACAACGCCCAAGAGGAGGCGGGGATGCTTTTAGGAAGCCTGTGGGTCCCCAAACCCCGAAAAGTTCAAGACAGGCTATTCACAAAGAATAGATCAAGCCAGGAAAGTTCTAGAATTTGGAAGAAACTCAAGAGATGCCATTCACGGAGAAAAGATCATCTCTGGGGAATAGAGTTTCTTGACAAGTGCTTTTAAGAAGCCCGTGGGTCCCCAAACCCCGAGAAATTCAAGACAGGCTATTCAGAAAGAATAGAGCAAGCCAGGAAATTCGAGAATTTGGAAGAAACTCAAGAGATGCCATTCATGGAGAAAAGATTATCTCTGGGGAATAGAGTTTCTTGACAAGTGCTTTTAAGAAGCCCGTGGGTCCCCAAACCCCGAGAAATTCAAGACAGGCTATTCACAAAGAATAGATCAAGCCAGGAACGTTCGAGAATTTTGAAGAAACTCAAGAGATGCAATTCACGGAGAAGAGATCATCTCTGGGGAATAGAGTTTCTTGACAAGTGGTTTTAAGAAGCCTGTGGGTCCCCAAACCCCGAGAAGTTCAAGACAGGCTATTCATAAAGAATAGATCAAGCCAGGAAAGTTTGAGAATTTGGAAGAAACTTAAGAGATGCCATTCACGGAGAAAAGACCATCTCTGGGGAATAGAGTTTCTTGACAAGTGCTTTTAAGAAGCCTGTGGGTCCCCAAACCCCGAGAAATTCAAGACAGGCTATTCACAAAGAATAGATCAATTCGGGAAAGTTCGAGAATTTGGAAGAAACTCAAGAGATGCCATTCATGGAGAAAAGATCATCTCTGGGGAGTAGAGTTTCTTTGACAACTTCTACGAGTGACAGTCTATGAAAGGGTTCACCGAGAATGCTGCCTTTCATGTCTCCATATTGTTTAACCCCAAGAAGAGGAAAGACTGTGTCTGGTAATCCTATGGGGATCTAGTTTTGACTATTTAAGAGTGATCAACGGGCTTAATGCTAGACGTAGTTGCCGAGGAAACTCTAAATATCTATACTATTATTACACAGTCGATATGAGTTTATGAAAGAAGACTTACAGCGAAACAGCCCTACAATACAGTTATATGTATATGAAAGCGGTAAATGAAAGCATATAAACACTTACTCGGTTGTAGAGCTTCCATGCTGTTTGGTTAGTTGTTCAACAAAGAAAGATTGAAAACAATAGTATATTTCAAAATCAAAGGAGAAAGTGCTTTGAAAAAGAAAGATTTGGGGCTTACAGCTCAAGGAGAGGCCCAGGGTTTTTTCAGTGAGCGCACTGTTGAATTTGTACAGAGGGACTTATACAAGTGACTGAGGCCCAAAAATTGTTTTCTGTACAAAGGGATGGGTCTTACACTCTCTCAACAGGCCCAAAAGGTTTAAAGAAAAAGAGTGGGGCTTATAACACGAGGGTAGGCCAAGATGATTTTTCGTTTAAAATGGCGATCACGCCGAGATTTTCTTTTAACGCAAAGGGGCTTATACAATATCTGAGGCCCAAATTTGTTTTTGGTTAAAAGGGGATTGGTTCTTACACTCTATTAGAGGCCCAAAAGTTTTGAAATGGGTCTTACTACACGAGGAGAGGCCCAAAGTTTGTTTTTCAACGGACGATGATCGCGCTGAACTTTTTGAAATACCACGGGACTTATACAATAGGTGAGGCCCAAAATAGGTTGTATTTACAAAGGGTTGGGTCTTACACTCTATTAGAGGCCCAAAATGTTTTAAAGAAAAGAAATGGGTCTTACTACTCGAGGGTAGGCCCAAAGTTTTTTTTTTAAAAGGCGACGATCGCGCCGTTTATTTGGAAATGTACAGAGGGACTTATACAATGAGTGAGACCCAAAATGGTTTGTACAAGGGGGTTTGGGTCTTACACTCTCTCAAGAGGCCCAAAGAGTTTTGAAAATGATTTATGAGGGTTGAATTAATCAAAAACCCTAGTTTGTTTTCAAAATGTGTTTTAATTGAATAAAAATTCAATTAAAATGATCAAAATTGTTTAACATATGGAAAACAAATTGTGATCTTGGATTAATGCTTCAAAAATTAAGTATTGACCTACAAAATAATTAGAAGGCATTAAAAGTTGCAAAATCAAGGTGGAAAAAATATTCAAAATGTCAAAAACAATTAAAATATTAATTCTTTGCAAAAATATCGATTATATGAAATAAATAATATTTTTGGGATTCTTTTGGAAAATAAAATATTTTAACATTTTTATGAATTATTAAAAAAAGAATCAACTCAAAATCATTAAAACTCAGAGATAAATTAATTTTTGAATCAATTAAATAAAATCACAAAATTCAAATATTTGAATTTGAGAGAAATGGCGCCAAGAACAGCTGAAGAACACACGCGTTTTTCAGTTTTTCCCAGATTTTCATTTTCTATCCAATTTCACTGAATACTTGATCATATCATGCAATCCATATACCAATCAACTCGTCTCAACCTCACGATCATGTCTATGGCAATTAATTTCATTTAAATTAAGCATAAAACAAGAAATCATGAAAAATCCTCAAGAACCCTAAATTCTGCATGAAGGCTGGGATTTTTGATACACGATTCAAACAAAGTAATTACTTGAGGGGAAACATTCCATGCATGATTATGAACATTTGGCAAAAGTATTGTGCGAGGAAATATGCATATATTGAGAGATGACCAAGTTTAGGCTTACCTCTAGGTCGTGACAGCAAGAGCAAATTGATTTCTGAGTAGGAGGTGTTACAGATGAATTGTGATGATCTGAACAGCTTCCCTACACCCTATGGAGTGTGTTTGAATGCTTGGACTTGATGGAAATTGGCTGGATCACTTCATGGCATCTCAACTGCACTTGGTTAAAACCTTGAGTAATTGACTGGTGATTCTGAGAAATCAGTGTTCCAGATGTTATTTAAGTGTTTGATCAGCTCACATATGATGTATATGAGGTGTGTGTGTGATTGGTTTGAGTGGAATTGCTCTCTAATGAAAAACCTGATAGTGACTTGCTAAGAAAGGCATTTTTGAGAGTGAGAAGTGGATTTTGAGAAAGGCAAGTGTTGTAGGCCTTTGGTGTACTTAAACTGATCACTATTGAGCTCTATTTATAGTAGAGCAAGTTTGTTTTGCAAGGAATAGTGAATGGCAACTGCTGAGTAGGTTTGGCCAATGTTGGCAAATGAAAATCCAAGTCTCCTCTAGCTATTGACTAGAGGTTAGGGCACAGGCTGCTGGTCCCCTTGGTCTTGGATAAGTCTTGACTGAATTCAGTTGCTAATGGCTCAGTCTATGCCACCTTGATGCTTCCATTGAATGCTCCAATCCAAAATTGGAGTCTTGTCCCTATTTTGGGCAATTCTAGGTTTAGCATGCTATTTCTTGTTCCAAGGACTTTGGAGGCTTGGCTCAGTGATTGTCCCCTTTAGATTCAATCCTCAGATGTGTCCAAGGTGATGACAAGGCTTGAAATTGGCTGATTTTGGCAAATCGACCAAAAGTGCAAAATTCTGCCTTGCCTTGGCAGATTTCAGCAAGGCAACTTGCCAATGTCATATCTCATGGCTCAAGTTGAATTTGGTGATGTTCTTGGCCTTTTTGGAAAGCTCTTATATGATACAACAACTGTTTGATCATATTTGGTTTCGATACTTTTTGGATCCAAGTGAAAAATGTCCCTACATTTTGAAAAAAGTAAGGCAAAATCTGACTTAGTGAAATTTTCACTAAGTGTTGGAACAAAGTGACTTTTCTTGATTTTGATCACTCCATAACTCAAAATCCATGAGGAATTTGGACATAGGTCAGTATGAAGTTTTTGTAGAGGGCAATGAGATCTACAAATCAAGCTTTGGATGGAAAAAAATGGCTTTGTGGTTTAGGAGTTATGATCCTCCAGAGTTGGTACCTTTGTCACTTTTTTTCATAACTTAGAAAATTTTCTAGGTTTTTATGGTTACCCCTTTTACAAGTTCTCCCATTTTCTTTGATTTTTCTTGATGAATGATGATTCAAATCATACATTAACATCATTTTAGGGTTAAAAATCCATTTTTGTGAAAAATCTCAAAAAGTCAAAGTTGACTTTTATGCACAATTGACTTTTTATCCGATGAATTCCAAACTGTGCAATTCTTCAGGAAATCATGTCCTTGACCTAAATCAAACTTGATGGATATGTTCCATGGGTGGGATAGAGTGGATTGAATCATGTCTTAGGGCTTGAGAGCATGTCCTGGTCAAAAGTCAAAGTTACAGTTGACTTTTCCCACGAAATCCTGACTGTGGTTCAGATGAAATTGAAACTTGTTGCTCAAGCTTCTTGGATCAATCCATTGTCCCAAATGGATCAATATGGTATATTAGAGACCCTCAAATCATGTCTTGAGGTCTTGGTTCATGATTTGTCCCAAAAGTCAACTCAGGGGTGAATTAGGTCAAGAAATCCTAATTCCTGATTTTTGATGTATGCATCCTTTGAGGCCAAATTGACTTGATGATTGGGTACATGAGGTTCCATGGAGTATATTAGGATATGTTTTGAATCATTGGCTTATGCCCAGATCAAAATTTCCATCTGGAGGCCCTGGTCGACAAAACCCTAATTTGGTGACACTGGCGATCTTGAGGCTTGATCCACCTAGAATAGAGCATCCTTGTGCTTAATCCTTGAAGTGGGAGTCCTCTTGATACATTGTGGATGCTTGAGGGATTTAGACAAGTTGAATATCATGTCATTCCTTGATTGATCCTTTGTCTAAAAACTCTGAGAGGGCTGAAAACCCTAAATTTGGTAGTAGTGAATGTTCACCCATCTTTGGGGAGACTGATGAAGCATGATGGTTCCTCCATATTGTGATGATGATTTGCACAATGATGGGAAATCTTAGTGGTCAAAATTTGGGGTATGACAGATGCCCCTATTTAATCTTCTTGGGCCCAGAGGTGTGAATGGCTAAGGTATTCGGGCATTCGGGGCGCAAGCAGATTAAATATCGGAATACCCGAAATTTTGATGGTGGTTAAGAATGGAAGCTTGCACATCCTTCTTCTTTTACTAAGCAATGATGCTTAGAAAAGGTAAAAACTTCCCCTCGATTTTGGTTTCCTACCAAGGAACTGGTTTTAGTTGTGGAAATAAACTTCCCATCGATCCTGGTTTCCTACCAAGGAACTAGTCTTAGTTTCTGATTTAAACTTCCCCTCGATCCTGGTTTCCTACCAAGGAACTGGTCTTAGTTTCTGATTTAAACTT
Source organism: Lathyrus tuberosus (assembly GCA_022829125.1). NCBI lineage: Eukaryota > Viridiplantae > Streptophyta > Magnoliopsida > Fabales > Fabaceae > Lathyrus > Lathyrus tuberosus. The sequence goes on along the minus strand of JALAZF010000120.1, from coordinate 12,819,284 downwards.
CCCCTTGATTGGGAATCCTGTTTTGACTTTACTTGGTGATACTTACTTCTCCATCCATCATAATACTTCTAAGGGGAATGGTATCATTGTTTGTTGCGCACCTCAGCTGTACAAGTGGTTTATTTTGTACTTGCCACAATCATCTGCTTTTAGGGAGAACAAAAGTTGTTGAAGGTGGTGTCAGAGGATCATGTCCCTTACTCATGCTAACATTACTTGGTCGTCTTCTATTTATGAGAATGTCCAGATTAATGATAGTTGTGGGGAATTCTCCAATGTGCCTCTTCTTGGCACACAAGGTGGAATTAACTACAACCCGAGTTTAGCTCGCCGTCAGTTTGGTTATATGTTAAAGGATAAGACTAAAAATATTCTATTAGAGGGTTTATTTTTCCAAGGAGGGGATGACTCTCTTAGTTTGAGAGGAAGAATGGCTCATGCTTGGACTAAGATTCATAGGATGGGTAGAGGACAACTTGGGAGTCAAGTTTGCATTGCCTTGGAACCTTATATGCTTAGGGTGAATGAGAGAGCTAAGGAGCTCAAAATGCCTTATCCTTTTGAGAAACCCATGTCTACAATGATCGCTACACCTCTCCCTATTCCTTCTGATGATGTGAAAACTCTTCAAGATGCTTTGGCCAAGATGAATGAAGAAAAAGATCTTTGGGAATCCAAGTTTCACTACTTCATCATCGTATCCTCCTACTTCTGGTGCTTGAATGGGTATTGTGGATCAACTCATGTTAGAGAAGACTGCCATGAAGAACAACTATAAGAGACATATTAAGAGACTCCGAAGGAACTATCAACTTAGATCGTCATCAGATTCTCTTTAGGATCTTTAGGATCTAGATTTTTCTTATTGTATTTTGATCCTTTGTAACTTGTACTTCCCAATGTAGCTCTTTCCAATATTCAATAAGATGAGATATTTATCAGTATTTCAAAAAGTGTTCTTTCTTTATGATGTTTACAATTTCTTTATATTTTAAAGATCCTTGAAAGATGAATGAAACATTTGCATTTTTTGCATTTGTATTTGCATCATTGTGAATTATGTTTTTCCTTTTCCAGGTATCTTATGTTTCTTTCGGCCTTCATTCAACCAAGATGTCACACCAATATAATACTCGAGCTAATATAAGGAAAAAGATGGATCAATTGCAACAAGAGAACCATGAGCTTCGTGAGGAAGTAACAACTCTGAAGGACAATTTGGAAAGACTCACTGCTATGATGGAAGTATTGGTGGCTGCTCAGAATCAGTCGCCCCCTCCTCCTCCGCCTTTGACTCCTGTGCAAAAGGCAGTCATTTATGAGATTGTATCTACACCAATCTCAGTGGCGCCTACTAGTGTTCCTTAATACTCCATGCCTCATGGCTTCCCTTGGGGCATGCCTCATAACTTTATTCTTGAAGGTTATCAACAACCACCACCTCCTGAAGTTCCATCTATTTCCACCGTCCAGTCAGTGATGTCTGTACCACTGCCTGTGGTTCATACCGTTCCTTTTGGTGAAGAGCCGATTTTTCACACTGTTCCAAGCGAGAATATTAGTGCTTATGAGAAAATGGAATGCAGAAAGAAATCAAAGCTTTAAGGGGTAAATAACTGTTTGGGAAGAATGTCCATGAGTTATGCCTAGTTCCTAATGTGAAGATCCCATATAAGTTCAAGGTCCCTGACTTTGAAAAGTATAAGGGTAACTCTTTTCCATTGAGCCATTTGACTATGTGTGCTCACAAAATGTCGACTCAGACCGATAATTATCAACTTTTCATTCACTACTTTCAAGACAGTTTGTTTGGTGCAGCCTTGAAATGGTACATGGGACTCGACAGCACTCGAATTTGCACTTTAGAAGATTTGGGTGAGGCTTTTGTAAAGCAGCATAAGTATAATGTGGATATGGCTCCTAATCGTGATTAACTTCAAGCAATGGCTCAGAAAGATAAGGTGTCATTCAAAGAATACGCGCGGAGGTGGTGCGAGATTGCTGCTCAGATTAATACTCCTTTGGAAGAAAAAGAGATGACCAAAGTCTTCCTGAAAACTCTGAATCCTTTTTATTATGAGCGTATGATTGCTAGTGCCCTGAGTGACTTCACTGAGATGGTGAATATGGGGATAAGATTGGAAGAAGGTACCCGTGAAGGACGTTTGTCAAAAGATGGTAATTCTGCTGGAAGTTCCAAGAAATATGGTGGAGGATTTGCCAAGAAGAAAGAAGGAGAGTCCAATGCCGTTTCTCAAGAGAAATATAGAAGACCTTGCAATAGAAACAGTCATCAGCAACATGTTGCATATGTTACTCATGTTATCAATTCAAAACCTATTGTTCATGCAACTCCTGCCCAACAACGCTCTCACCAACAAAACAATCAACATGGCCGTTTTCAGAAGAACTTTGATCCCATTCCAATGACCTACTCAGAGTTGCTTCCAGGTCTGATTCAAAAGAACCTTATTCAAACCCGTGCACCACCTACTGCTCTGAAAGATTCGCCATGGTGGTATAAGCCCGTGGCTCATTGTGCTTTCCATCAGGGAGGAGCTGGGTATGACACTAAGAATTGTTATCCATTGAAGATGGAAGTGCAAAGATTGGTTAGAAGTGGAATTTTAACCTTCGAAGACACCAATCCTAATGTGCAATCGAACCCATTTCCCAATCATGGAAAGACATCTATCAATATGGTTCAAGGTTGTCCCGGTACATTCAAGATTTATGATATCCGTTGGATCCGAAGATCGCTTGTGGAAATGCGTGCACTTTTGAGTGAATACCATAATATTGATCATGATTATGCAGTCTGTTGCATCTGTTCTGTGAACCCGTGTGGTTGTCTGATAGTGAAAAGGGAAATTCAAGAGATGATGGATCAGAATTTGATTGAGGTCACTGCAAAGAGAGATGAGTATGAGAATTAAGTGAATATTATTGTGCCACACTTTAATATTCCTGAACGGGTTGTTATCTCTTATGATAGTCGGAAGTCCGCTGTTACACCTTTGGTTATTCGATTACCCGATGCAGTACAATATGAATCTGACAAAGCTATTCCATATAAATACAATGCTACCATGGTAGAAGATGGTAAGGAAGTGCCCATTCCTTCTTTGTCTTCTGTGGTAAGCATCACTGATGTTAGAAGGGTGACCCGAAGTGGTCGTGTCTATGCTTCTGAGCCTCCAAAGAAGGTAAAGAATGCTGATGTTGGGAAACAACCTCAAAGTGAGAATGTTGTTGATATTTTAGGTCAGTTAACTAGTTTGAATAAGAAGACTTATGAAGATAAGGTATTGACATTGATCAAGAAGAGTGAGTATAGTTTGGTAGATCAACTCTTGCACACCCCGTCTAATATTTTAGTGTTGTCCCTATTGATGAGTTCTGAGGCTCATAGGGAATCTTTGAAGAAAATGCTAGAACAATCGTATGTTGAGCATGATGTGACTATTAATCAGTTTGATGGCCTTGTTGCCAACCTCACAGCATGCAATAATTTGAGTTTTTGTGATGAAGAGTTACCCGAGGAGGGGAGAAATCACAATTTGGCTTTACATATCTCTATGAACTGTCAAGAAGATACACTTTCCAATGTGTTGGTTGATACAGGCTCTTCCTTGAATGTGTTACCAAAGTCTACTTTGTCAAAGCTTTCGTACCAAGGTGCTCCCATGCGGTATAGTGGGGTTGTGGTTAAAGCTTTTGATGGATCTAGAAAAACTGTGATTGGAGAGGTTGATCTTCCAATCAAAATAGGAACAAGCTTCTTCCAAATTACTTTTCAAGTAATGGATATTCGTCCTGCTTATAGTTGTCTTCTTGGCCGACCTTGGATTCATGAAGCTGGGGAAGTGACCTCAACTCTTCATTAGAAATTAAAATTTGTTAAGAATGACAAGATGGTAATTATTGGAGGAGAACAAGCACTACTGGTGAGCCATTTTGATCCTTTTCGTATGTTGATGCCGACGAAACTGTGGGAACTCTGTTCTAAGCTCTTTCCGTCGATGATAAAGCTGTTAAGAAGAATGGGTTGCCCATGTCTTCTTTGAAAGATGCTCTGCATGTATTAGAGACTGGCCGGTCTGACGGTTGGGGTCGAGTTATTGACGTGGTTGATAATAAAGACATAACTGGTTTAGGCTTTGTGCCTGGTATAGTTAAAAGAGATTTGAAGCGTATTAAAGAAGCCTTTCATAGCGCTAAATTCATCAACAAAGATCACTCCACTGCTGCAATTATTAAAGACGATTAAGAATATGAAATTGATCCTCAGGAATGAGAGTCATACCTTAATGATCCTGGATACGGTTCTGAGACAGAAGATGCATATGTACCCTTTTATTCCCCTCGACCGAGGCTTAAAGACTTGAATATGAAGTCAGTACCATCATTGAAGATGACGAAGAGGAAGAATTCCCCAATTTTGTGACGCATGGACAGATCTGCCAGAATTGGATAGCTATTGATGTTCCCACTGTTATTCATATTTCAAAGTAATTTGTTTTTGTTTCTTTCAAAAATCCTTTCACTCTTCCCAAGGTGAAAGTGAATTTGTGAGGGTTTTGTTTCAACTATTTATCATCATCAATAAAATGTTATTTTATTTATCCATATTATGTTTTCCCTTTTTGCTTTATTTCTGAAAAATGGTAACATAAAAAACCAAAAAAAATAATAATGTGATAATCACTTTTATCTGCATAATACTTGCACTTCTTGTTCATATTCTAAAATCAAACATAAAATCATTGTGCAGATTGATTGTTAAACCCATTGAAAACAATGACCCTATGCCCTCTCCCAACTTTGAGTTCCCTGTGTTTGGAACTGAAGAAGAGGATATTGAGGAGATTCTGTTGCGGTGAGAATTGGATATCAAGCTATTAATTAACTTGAATCACAAGTCTTAATTCACCACCGATCTTTAATTTATCCAAGGGAAGGGAAAAAGAACGAATAACCCATAAATATGCCATGCAATGAAAAGCAAAAGAGAATCTAAAGTTCGGGGGTTGGTTATACCTAAGGAAGGTGCTATCATCCTAAGTATTTGTAGTACTCTACAGGAACCTCTTGTTTTATTGTGTTATTTGTTATCTGTCTGCTAAAGGATGAAAAGTAAAAGGGGAGACCTAAGGTGTTAGTCCTAAGTATGCTCGCCAAGACATTGCATCTCGTGCCTACGTATCTTGACGGGAATGGAATTAGAGCATTCATAGTTCCCCTTAATAAGGGTGAGGAACTCTTGACTGTGGTCAAGGTTCCAAGGGAAGATAAGTATCCATGGCAAGACACTTATGTAGAGTACGGCGACTCTAAACCTAAGGCTAGGTTGAAAGGGAAAGGAAAGAGTAAGCATCCATAACCGTGACACTTAAATAGAGCACGATGACTCTAATCCTAAGGCTAGGATAAAAGAGAAAATAAGTGTCCATGGCAAGACACTCACATAGAGTACGACGACTCTAATCCTAAGGCTAGGATGAAAGGGTAAGACTCTAACAAGGTCTCAAGGGAATGGTGGACAAGGTTATCTTAACTGTGACATGGAAGTTGTCATACCCCAAATTTTGACCACCCAGATTTCCCATCATTGTGAGAATCATCACCATAATATGGATGTACTTTCATGCCTCATCAGTCTCCTCAAAGATGGTGGAGCATTCACCATAATCAAGAATTAGGGTTTTAAGCCCTCTCAGAGCACTTAGACAAAGGATCAATCAAGAAATGACATGATCTTCAACTTGTCTAACCTCTCAAACACCTATAAAGGATCAAGAGGACTCCCACATCAAGAATTAAGCACAAGGTTGCAACATTCCAAGTGGATCAAGCCTCGAGATCGCGAGTGTCACCAAATTAGGGTTTTGGTCGACCAAGGCCTCCAGATGAAAATTTTCCTCTGGGCATGAGCCAATGCTTCAAAGCACAACCCAAGATACTCCAAGGGACCTCATGAACCCAATCATCAAGTCAATTTAGCCTCAGGGGTTGCATTCATAAAAAATCAGGAATTAGGGTTCTTGACCTAATTCACCCCTAAGTTGACTTTTCAGGTAAGGCATGAACCAAGACCTCAAGAAATGATTTGAGAGCCTCAAATACACCACATTAATCCATTTAAAATAATGGATTGATCCAAGAAGCTTGATTCACAAGTTTCAATTTCATCTGGACCACAATTAGGGTTTTGAAGAAAAAGTCAACTGTGCCTTTGACTTTTGACCAAGACATGCTCCCAAACCTTGGGACATGATTCATTACACCCTAAAAAACTTATGGAATCCATACATTAGGTTTGAATTAGGTCAAGGAATTTATTTCATAAAGGATCGCACAGTTTGGATTTCATCCGATAAAAAGTCAACTATGCACAAAATTAAGTTTGACTTTTTGGAATTTTTCACAAATATGGTTCCCCCAAGTAAAAAATAATGTTAATGTATGGTATTGATCATCATTCATTAAGAAAAATCAAGAAAAGTGAGGTTTCTTGCAAAAGGGGCAACCTTGAGAAAAACAAAATTTTTCTAAGTTATGGAACAAATGTGGTTTTTACCCAACTTTGCAAGGTCATAACTCCTAAACCACAAAGCCTTTTTCCTCCATTCAAAGCTCAAATGAAAGTCTATCTGACATAATTTAAAAGTGTCAACTACAAGAGATTCCAAATCCTCATGGATTTTGAGTTATGGATTGATCGAAATGGCAAAAATGAAGAAAATGGCACTTTTCCAACACTTAGTGAAAATCTGCCTAAGTTACCAGCCTTGGACATCAATGTTCTTGAGGATTTTTCAGTTGGGATCAAATAGTTTCAAGACAAACTATGATCACACATGTATTATATCATATGAGGGCTTTCTAAAAAGCACAAGAGCCTCCCATAACTCAACCTGAGCAAGGAGATATGATTCCCTCAAAATCACCATTTCCAACTGTCTTGTACAAGGCAGAATTTGGCATTTTGCTCGATTTGGCAAAATTGGACAACTCTAACACATCAGAGGATTAAATCTAAGGGGAATGATCTAATCCCCAAGCCTCCCAAGTCCAAGAATCTACACATAGCCATAACAAACCTAAAATGGCTAAAAAGTGCAAAAGACTCCAATTTTGTTTCCAAGCATTTAATGGATGCATCAAGGTGGCATGGACTGAGACATTTCTAACTGAATGAGTCAAGATTCAGCTCTGAATCAAAAGACCATAGGCCTATGCCCTAACCTCAAGTTAATGGCTATAGGATACTAAAGATTCCCTCGGATCAACATTGGCCAAAGGCCTGTACCAGCTACCATTCACTATTGCTTGCAAAACAAACTTGCTCTACTATAAATAGAGCTCATTTGTGCTCAGTTTGAGCACACCAAAGCACTAAAACACTTGCTTTCCTCAAAATCTCTCTCTTTAGGCCAAAATGCCTTCTTTTCCAAGTCATCTATGAGTTTTTGAGTTAAAGAGCAATTCCACCACATCTCATGATCCAAACACATCCAATATGTCATATCTAAGCTGTTCAAACACTCACTTGTGATCTGAAACACCAAAATCAGAAAGTCTACCTCCAAAACCTCAAAATTTGACTTTTCTGCATTTTTCAAGCCATGTCTTGATTCAGTCATTTCCAAAACCAAACCAGGCCTCAAACACACTCCAAATATCATCCTCAAACTATCCCAATTAGTTTCCCTCATCTGGAATAACATTTGAGAGAGTTACTATCTTCGTCACTTTTGACCCTTTTGCAAGAAAAAGCCTATACTTGTTCCTGAGGATTCCAGCTGGTTTTGATCATCCTAAAACCTTCTAAGGGATCAATCAAGAGTGTTCAAAGCATTGAGTTACTTTTGGAACAAGGAACTTGGCAGATAGCACAAGAAGCTCAAAGAGGTAAGTGCATCATAACTTAAACTCTCTAAATCATGCATTGCTTTGAGGTCCATTGATAATGGACCTCTCATACATATCAAATGTGTTGTGTTTGAATCAATTTATCATGCTATTATTGCCTGTACCATGAGATAGCATAGAACATACAAAATTTGGCCTATTTTGAAATCACTATCGGATTTTAAAATGGAAACATTTTTTGAAAATTCCAAGGGCACCATTGGATTCCTCATGAAATTCTAGGTTAGATGAACCTAAATTTTGTCCAAATCCATGGAGAAATGAGAAAGTTAGAGGCTTCATGCAAATTGCCAAAACTAGGCCTTGCCTTGGGCAAGGGCCAGGCATGGCGCCTTGGCCAGGTCTAGAAACTTGGCACCTCATATATGTTCATGGGTTGGTTTTGATACACAGATGTATCACCACCCTAGTGGTAGCGCGTATGTGTGTTTGTTGTTGAGGTTGTGGGTTCAACACCCACCCAGACCATTTTGCCATTTTCTCATTTTTTGCTATTTTTCACATATTTTATGGTTTTTGTTAATTAATTCTAAAATTAATTTCTCTCTCAATTTTAATTATTTTTGATTGGTTCTTTTTTTGAAAATTTCCAAAAATGTTAAAATATTTTATTCCATAAAAATTTCACAAAAATATTATTTATTTCATATATTTAGTATTTTTGCAAAGAATTATGTTTTATTTGTTTTTAAACATTTAAAAATATTTCTTTCTCTTGATTTTGCAAATTCAAACATGATTTTTCAAACATTAATCCAAGGTCACAACTTGTTTTTTTCACACATGTTTGATAATTTTGATCTTTTTTAATTGAATTTTTATTCAATTAAAATACATTTAAAAATCAAATTAGGGTTTTGATTGTTTTCACCCTCACAAATCTTTTTTCAAACACTTTTGGGCCTCCTAATAGAGTGTAAGACCCATCCCTTGTAGATAAAACCTTTTTGGGCCTAAGTCATTGTATAAGTCCCACTGTGTTTTCAAAAACCTCGGCGCGATCGCCGTTTTCAAACAAAAATCAATTGGGCCTACCCTTGTGTTGTAAGTCCCATTTCATTTCTTTTTCAAAACACTTTTGGGCCTCTAATAGAGTGTAAGACCCAAACCTCTCTTGTACATAAATAACTTTGGGCCTCAGTCATTGTATAAGCCTCAGTACAGTTTACAAAACAACGGTACGATTACTGTTTTTCATCTGGGGCTCTCCTTGAGTATAAGCCCCAATCTTCTTTTCAAAACAACTTTCCCATTTGATTTAGGTTCAAATTCATATTTGTTATAAAAAATTTCTTTAATTTCTTGAACAACTAACAATACAGCTTTTACAATGGAAGCTTGCTCGCCTGTAAGTTTTAAACAACTTTCTTTTACATACTTGCACATATATATATTTGTTTGTGCTGGAAGCTTGCTCACCTGTAAGTCCTCCTACCCTCTTTTTACATACAGTATATATTTCATCTGTACATATATACCTGTATATTATCTGCTTAGAGTTTTCCCCGACAATTAAGTCTAGAATTAGATAGAGCCAGTGGTCACTCTTTCAACACAATCAAAACTAGTTCCCCATAGGAATTCCAGATACAGTCTTGCCTCCTCTTGGGCTTATACAATATGGAACAAAGAGAAAGGCATTATTCCCGGTGAAACTTTTCTCAGCCTGTCACTATTAGAAAATTGTCAAAGAAATTCATTTCCCTAGAGAGGATTAATTCCCGGTGAAACCTCCCTTGAATTTCTTCAAACCCTAGATCTGTTCACTAAAGAAAAGATTATTCCCTGTGAAAATTTTCTTGAACTCTTCTTAAGTTTGGATCAACATGCTTCCTAAAAGCATCCCCGCCTCCTCTTGGGCTTTGCACAAGGACCCTCTGGCTTCTTAGAAGTTCTCATGCTTTCTCTTGGGCTTAATACAAGGACCCGAAGACCTCTTACAGGGATATGACAGAACTTAGTCATCCTTTGTTAGAGCTGTCTCTCTAAAAACTCAAAACCTCAGATTAATTTAGGGTTGATTCTCATCCCTTAAAGAATCAACCTCTTCTTGGGCATCATACAAAGACAAACTCTTCCATACCAGTAGACTTGGACAGTTTAATCTCCTCTAGGATCTCAAAGACATTCTCAAGTTCCCTACAAACATGGGAGAAACCTTGATTATTCGATCAATCTCCAGTAGAGTTTAAAATCCTCACAGGATCTAAAACTCAATCTTTATCCTAAATTCCCCCAGCTAGGGTCAGCTTATCATCAGTATAACACTATCCCAAATCAGAACCTCAAGGCATCTGATACCTCAACTCTTCTGTAAACCCTCAACAAGAGTTGATCCCCCGACTTGGACCTGCCTTGGGATCTCAATAATCCTCAGCAGAAGACAGCCTCCTCTTAGGCTTTGTATAATGATTTTCTTTAGAAGAATCACCCTTTAAAACACTCTCTTATTGAGTAAATATTCTTTCTTAAAAGCACTTTCTTGTTGAGTCAATCACCTTAAGGCATTTTCTTGTTGAGTCGACCCTTTTTAGCCTTCTCTTAGGCTTTGTATAATGATTTCTCCAGCTTGTTCAGCATCAATCTTGGGCTTTGTACAAGACAAACAAAAGCACTCTCTTGTTGAGTCAACCACCTTAAAAGCACTCTCTTGTTGAGTCAATCATTTTCAGCCTCCTCTTAGGCTTTGTATAATGATCGTTCTTTTCCTCAGCAAAAGTCAGCCTCAATCTTGGGCTTTGTACAAGACACCATAAATATCCCCAGCTGAGTGAGTCAATCATCTTTTAGCCTCAATCTTGGGCTTTGTACAAGACACCATATAAATCTCCCTAGGCAGAGTTAATCCTCTTTTCAGCCTTAATCTTGGGCTTTGTACAAGACAAATCATACTCTCCAGCAGAGTCAATCTTCCTTCTCAACCACAATCTTGGGCTTTGTACAAGACAGATAAAACCTCTCACCAGTAGAGTAAGTTTCCCCTTTTAGCCTCAATCTTGGGCTTTGTACGAGACACATACAAATATTCCCCAGTGGAATCAAAAAAACCTTTTAGCCTCAATCTTGGCCTTTGTACAAGACAGACAAAATATTTCACCAGAAAAGTCAATCTTTAGCCTCCTCTTAGGCTTTGAATAATGATATCCCCCAAAGAGTCAATCCTCTATTAGCCATAATCTTGGGCTTTATACAAGACAGATAAACACTCTTGTTGAGTCAGTCTTTTCTAGCCTCCTCTTAGGCTTTGTATAAGGACTTCCCCAGTGCAGTCAATCAATCTCTTAGCTTCAACCTTGGGCTTTGATCAAGGCACACACAATAAAACCAACATCCCCTCAGAGGAAATCAAAAGCTCTCTGTAGGAATACATTTCTCTGTACAATCACATATCAAAACAGATATTTAAAACAAACATTAATCCCAGATAACTGCTATAAGTGGCACACTTGTTGATTCAAATATCCAAGCTGTAGTCCATCTCTTATCCTGGTAAAACTCCTCTTTCATCTAATTGCTGTAAGTGGCAAGCCTCTGGATTATTTACATCCATGCCACTGTCCCTCTCTTAGCATGAAAGATTCCTAAGGAAAAATGGCATTGCTCAACACTGAGTTAAAGTTTTCTCCTTCAGAACAAAATTATGGCATTGCTGGATTCACATATCCCAGTTAAAGTAATTCTCCTTTATAATCAGTCACCCAACAGTTGTGATAAACAGACGAGATGTCTCCCTTTAGAGATGACAAATTCTCTCTCAGTCAAACTTTTAGCTTCAATCTTAGGCTTTTAACAAATCACAAATACCCTTTAGCTTCAATCTTGGGCTTTGAACAAGACACCAAATATCTTTTCCTCCCATAGAATAGGAGGAACTACAATTGCTCTGATTTCCCTGTTTTCTTTAACGGGAATACGTAGGCATAAGATTGCAAAAATCTTAGCAAGCACACCAATAAAAAACTCTAGGTCCAATACCTCACCAAAATCATCAAAACTCACTCTCTCTCAAACACTCCCAAAGGAGAAACTTTCCCAACCCATAATAGACAAACACCAGTAAGTAGAAAGCAGTACGGATAATTGCTAATAACCTGTGGATAACCACATATAGGATGAGTAATTGACAACTCCCCATTATATAACCTGGCCTTGAACTCCCCAATCTCTTAAGCATTTGTTCAGTTAAACATTTGCGTGCAAGGTTAGTTTTAGATAGCTTCCTTTTCCCTTCCAGCTTCACGGGATAAATAAGAAATAAAAAAGTAGCACCCTACTCCCTACCATTGCGGTGAGGAGAAACCCATGGCGATAAGGTGGTCGCGTCACCGACAAAAATCGCACGCTACAGAAGTCAACAGAGAAATCCTTTCCTTTGGACTCTTGGAATACAAGCAACAACAAGGAGCAAGGGGTGAAGTTCTATCCTAATGTTGTCATGCGAAATGAGAATCTAAAGTCTACCTTGATTCAACTTATTGAAGATGAAGTTGAACCGAGAGAATCCTAAGGGAGCATGGCTTAACAGATCCAACAGGCAATAAATCATGTATTAAGAATAGACCAATATCCAATCAAGATAGGCATCAAAACAATGACAAAACAATAAGTAAATTCATCAAGAAATATTCACACGTATCACCAGAAATTTTTAACAAACCTAATCAAAGTCTAAACAAAACTTTACTCAAAATTCGGAACAAAAATTTAATCAAGACCAAAATCACAAATTAATCGCCAATTAACTAAAATTACAAGCAAAAATTAATCACTAACATTAAAAGTCAATTCAAACTTAAATTCAAGATTAACTTCTAATCTAAAAAATCTAATTAAAGCCATTTAAACTAATGAGAATTCAAAATCTAATTGAAACTTAGAATTATAATTAACAACCAAATTGAATTAATAAACCACACAAAATAATAATAAAAAAAATCAATGGATAATGAAAATAAAATAAAAAACAAGTAATACAAAAACCACACATGGGCCGTGTTCTGGACTGGGCAGACGCTTGGCCCACAATAGGGAAAGGCCCAATCCAGTCCAGCTCTTAGCAAGGCCCAATAACTGGATTTAGCCAATCTAGCCGTTGGGCATAAACTAGCCATTGGGCACAACATAGCCGTTGGGCACCATATGACCATTGGGGACATCCACCTAACGCGCTTGACAGTTCACGCGACTAACTGCCTCCCCGGATCTCACGGAAACAGTTGGACCAGGTCAAAGGGTCACGCGCCTGACCCTCCACCTGGCAGTCTCCCATTGGTCGACCAGATAATTCGACCACATGGGAGACCTTGGCCCGCGTTGGGGGTTACTTCTATAAATACCCTCTCACTTAAGAGGGTCAGGTGTTATCACTATTTAATACTCTAAATCATACCTAAAAGCTTTGTACTTGCTTTCTCTCTAGCAAAAACTTACTTTGGCATCGGAGTACCTTGCAGGTACACCTTTCTCCTCTCCTACAATCATCATCTCTGCCCTACACGGAAGGCCACGACGATCCAGTCTGATCACACCAGATCAGTGGCGCCGTCTGTGGGAAACATCGCTTCCCCGTCTTTTTGAACCAAGATTCCTTATCTTTTTAGCCTAAAGACCAAAGCTTACTCCCCATATTTCACTTGATTATCATGGCCTCCATCAGAAACGATGATGCCCATCAAGAACCTGCTATCGCCGTTACCCTGGATAAAGTCGACCACCATAACCTTGTAGCTACGGTCCATGAAACCGATCACAGGGACGGAAGGACTGCGTCTCCTTCTTCCAACGATGTGAAGCCACGCGCACAGGCTGCCGGTCACGTCTTTGAGCCTATTCCTGTCCCTCAAAACACTGATCCTGGCACGACTACCCTCATTGCCTCTCTCAATAGGTCCAACCTCCTGATCTTCCAACAGGGCGAGAAGATTAACATGCTCGAGCACATCCTCCAAGAGCGGTTTCCTTCGTAAAAGCCGCGCAGTCCCTCTCCACGCCCGCAGTCTCCTCCTCAGAAACGTCGACAAGACAGATCCAAGAGCATTTCTCCCGTCAGGGGACTACCAAGATTGGAAGAACCTGAATCAGAAGTCGCCAGAAGATGACACCATTTTCCTCCACGGAGATCTAGACGTTCTCCTACCCCAAAGAGGACCAGACCCTCAGAAAAGCATCATGAACATCGTCAGTCGTGTAGACATTCTCCTCGATGCAACAGAAGTCGTAGGTGCAGCCACTCCCCCTGTCGGTCATCGAGCGCGAGCAGTGATGACGATGTCCATGGACCCCTATCTTAGGAGATCATGAACACTCATATTCTTCGCGGGCTGGAGAAGCCCCCTTCTCTGGAAACTTATGATGGGACCACCGACCCAGGCGAGCATATAGAAAATATCGAAGCCATGCTCCACTACCACAATGTGAACGGAGCTATTAAGTACAGTTTGTTCCCCCTCACTCTCAAGAAGGGGGCCATGGCTTGGTATAAGCGGCTTCCCCGAGGTACAGTCACGTCCTGGAAGGATCTGAAGAACGAATTCGCCCGAAACTTTACTGCTTCCCGACACCATCCCAAGTCGAAAGCCACTCTCGAAGCCATCATACAGGGCAAGGATTGCCCCTTGCGCGCATACATCGAGAGGTACAACAAGGAAGCTGTCGAGGTCTGCACAACGAACCATATGAAGAAATATCTCCTCGAGAAGGGACTGAGACCGAAGAGCAAATTTCGCAAAGTAGTGGGCAACGAGACCCCTCGTACCTTGGCCGAACTCCTTTGTAAGGATTAAGCTTATATACAGTACGAGGAGAAAGAAGCCGCGTACAAGGCCCGAGACTCAAGGGATCAAGAGAGTTCCCGGGTAACAAAAAAAAAAGAATCGGAGGCCCCTAGGCGTGATAGGGAGAGACGACGAGACGATCGTCCCCGCGAGAGCAAGGGACATGCTGGTCGCTTTGCAGAATACACCCTGCTGACAGCTCTCCGCGAGCGCATTCTTTCCGAATACATTAACGGGGAGTTCAAGCAAGGGGGTGTCCGGTTCCCTAAGCCGACAACGTCAAAGGGCAACATGAACAAGAGTAATTACCGTCGCTTCCACGGGCACGTGACCGAAGACTGCATTCACCTGAAGGAAGCTATTGAAATCCTCATCAAGGAGGGTCACCTGAAGTAGTATAAGAAAAAGGGTGAATCTTCTCGATGAGAGACTTTGGAGTCCAAGAAGGAAACAGAGTCTTCACCGCCCAGTCCTCCCCCGCAAGTCACCATGTCAATCACGCGGCCAGAGGACTTCATAATCCCCGACTACCTCAAGGATCCTCCCTAGATATCTGCGCACAACACCTGGGAGACCTTCCCCACGGTAAAGGTTATCTCATGCGGCAGATACAATGAGCTCACTGTAGGGTCGGTCAAGAGGAAATTCGACCAGCTGATTGACTGCAGTCCCGACCGGTTATCCACGCTCGAGAAATTCTGGGGGCGTTCTCATCCTATCATATTCTACCGTGAAGAACTACTTGGGGGCTCCTCAAATTCACACATTCCTCTGCTCATCAGGGCAAGGCTGGCCAGCACTGATGTCCGACGGATCCTGGTCGACTAGGGAAGTTTGGTGGACATCATGTACACCGGTTTGTTCCGCGCTTTGAAGCTTGACCAGAAGAATCTGTCACCATACGTGGGATCCGACCTACAAGGATTCAACAGAGCTACCGCCAGACCTTGGTGGTATGTGGAGCTTCCAGTTACGTTCGGGGAGGAGGAGGCGTCCAAGTCGATCAAAACTCAATTTCTGGTAATCGACTGTCCATCGCTGTACCAGTGTATCCTAGGGAGACCAACCCTCACGGAGCTGATTGCTGTCCCTTCAACTGTTCATCCAAAGATGAAATATTATACGGAGATATAGAAGCTATGAGGAGATGCTTTAAAGCAGCTACCCGAGGACAAAGCTCGATCGGTACAGCACCCAAGGCCGCTAAACGGGCAAGGGATGAAGATCTTCCAGGCGAAGAAAGTCAGCCTAACAAGAAGCCAACTCTCCCAGTGCACACAATCGACCTCGACAACCGAATTTTTGAAGGAGGCGGAAGACAGCAACGAAGGCACTTCAGCAGTATCAGGCATCTCCCCTACATCAACCATCCTGCGTCCAATACCAGATGGGGAATTCGAAGTAATCACCTTCGAAGACAACCCGAACAGAGGGGTAAAGATAGGCGCATGGCTGCCCAACGAGGTAAAGCAGCAGTTGAAGACATGCTTGGAGGACAATGCAGACTTATTTGCTTGGATCGCCGCAGACATGCCCGACCTTGACCCTGAGACTGCATGCCTTCAACTCACCATCGACCCAGCTGCTCGGGCGGTAGCGCAGCTCAGGCATAAGCAATCTGATGAAAAGGCACAAGCTGCCGAAAAACTTGTACAAGACCTCTTAGAGGCAAAATTTATCTCGGAGGCCAAGTATACAACCTGACTGTCCAATATTGTACTTGTCAAAAAAGCATAAGGAAAAATGGCACATGTGTATTGATTATACAGATCTCAACCGCGATTGCCCGAAGGATGCTTATCCTCTGCCCAACATAGATAAGCTTTAAGACAATTCTGCAGGTTTCAAACTCTTGTCCTTCATGGATGTCTACTCGGGATACAACCAAATTCCCATGGCCGAAAAGGACAAGAAATACACCGCGTTCATGACCTCGTCGGAAAACTATTACTACAACATAATGCCCTTCGGTCTGAAAAACACTGGGGCCACGTACCAGCGTATGATGAACAAGGTCTTCCGATCAGAAATCGGAGACATGCTCGAAGTATATATGGACGACATGATCGTGAAGTCCCAAGAGGAATCCGATCACACAGTCCACTTGCAAAAGGTCTTTGACCAAGCGAGAAAATGCCAAATGCGTTTCAACCCAGAAAAATGCACCTTCAGCGTGCGAGCAGGGAAATTCCTCAGCTTCTACCTCACCGAGAGGGGGATAGAGGCCAACCCTGACAAATGTTGGGCATTCGCTGAATTTCCCACACCTAGGTTGAAGAAATCCATACAATCCCTCAACGGGATGCTTGCTTCACTTTCTCGCTTTGTGGCCAAGTCTGCCCAACACGCTCTGCCATCCTTTAAACTTCTGCTAAAAGAAGCCACATTCGAGTGGATAGAGGAATGCGAGCAGGCTCTGCTCCACCTCAAGTGAGCCTTATATGAACCCCCCGTCCTGTCATGACCATATAGTGGGGAGATGTGGTACCTATCCCTTTCCGTCACCAGCGAAGCCATTATCACCGCCCTCATTCGTGAAATACCCGACGGGCAAAAACCCATATATTTCACGAGCAAGGCCTTGCAAGGGCTAGAAATCAGGTACCAGCAGATCGAGAAGGTCACCCTCACCCTCATCAACGCAGCGAGGAGATTAAGACATTACTTCCTGGCCCTCACGATAGTGGTGCGAACATACCAACCCATAAGACAGTTGCTTAGCCGACCAGACATGGCCGACATAATGCTTAAATGGTCTTTGGAGCTATCAGAGTTTGACATCCATTACGAGGGTAGAAAGACCTTTAAGGCGCAAGTCCTAGCCGATTTTGTGGCTAAAATGACGCCTTCAGCATCCCCACCTAGCGGGGCACGCAAATGGACCATCTTCGTCGACGGGGCTTCCATCTCCACGGGCAGTGGCGCCGGTATCATCCTGGAGAAAGAAGAAGGAATCCTAATTGAAGTATCTCTAGTCCTGTCCTTCCCCACATCGAACAATCAAGCCGAGTACGAGGCGTTCCTCACAGGCTTACGGTTGGCTGAAGACTTGGGCTCCAAGGAAGTGAAGATCTTCACAGGTTCCCAGCTCGTAGCTTCCCAAATACGAGGAGAGTACCAAGCCAAAAATAATCACCTGGTCGAGTACCTGACGCTGGTGAAAGAAAGGATAAGACATCCTCCGCGAACGAAACACTCGAGCAGATGTCTTATCAAAATTGGCTAGCACCAGAAAGAAAGGTAGCAATAAATCCGTCATACAAGAGATACTCTCCCGCCCAAGTATTGAAAAGTCATTAGGGATGCTCGACGTTAACGCCATTGGCGACAACAACTGCTGGATGACCCCAGTATATAATTACCTCACCACAGGGGAGTTGCCCGAGGACGGAAAGGAGGTCGGCGTGACCAAGCGGAGAGCATGTTCATACGTCCTGGTCGATGACAAGCTCTACCGACGGGGATTCTCCATCCCCCTCCTAAAATGCGTTGAGGAGGGCAAGGTCCCCGAAGTTCTCCAGAAAATTCACGACGGTATCAACGTACAACACTTGGGAGGGAGATCATTGGCACGAAAGGCCCTACAAGCAGGATACTATTGGCCGACCATGCAGCATGATGCTAAGGAACATGTCTAGAAATGTGACCGGTGCCAGCGCCACGGGGTCTTGCACTTGGCACCCCCTAACGAGTTAAAGACTCTGTCCTCGCCCTGACCCTTCGCCCGTTGGGGGATGGACATCCTCGGCCCCTTCACAATGAGGTCCTACCAAAACAAATTTCTGATTGTGGTCGTCGATTACTTTACAAAGTGGATCGAAGCTGAAGCTCTCGCTAAGATCACGGCCTTCAACATACTTCGCACGATTCGGGGTGCCCCAAGCCCTTGTGACCGACAATGGAACCCAATTCACGGACAGGAAGTTCCAAGACTTCGTCGCTAAACTAGGAACGAAGCAACACTTCACTTCCGTCGAGAATCCCCAGACTAATGGGCAAGCAGAGGCCACGAACAAGGTGATCCTTCGAGGTCTAAAATGAAGGCTAGGCGAAGCCTAAAAGAGATGGGTCGAGGAGCTACACATCGTGCTCTGGGCCTATAGAACAACCCCACACTCCACCACCGGGGAAAATCCCTTCCGACTGGCTTACGAAACTGAGGCAGTGATACCAGTGGAGATCAGGGAACCTTCTAGACGAACGGAAGCTCCTCTCGATTAAGAGATGAATGACGAGGCTTGAGAGAAGAGCTCGACCTGGTCGAAGAGATCCAACCAGGAGCAGCTCTCCGTGAAGCTTCACTGAGACAAAAAATAACCTTGCGCCATGATGCCAAAGTCGTAAAGCGCGACTTCCCAGTTGGTAGCCTGGTCCTACGCAAAAATAAAAAAGATTCACGCGGGGGCAAGCTGGCCGTAAACTGGGAAGGACCATACAGGGTCAAATAAAAAATAGACATTGGAGCCTACTACCTAGAAACGCTGGACGGAGAACCATTTTCTCGACCATGGAATTCTGAAAAGCTCAAACAATATTACAGTTAGGACTAGCCACTAGTTCGGACTAACTACCAATGAGATCACCCCACTGTGGGGAGACGGCTCGGCCACATGACCGTTCCCCAGTGCAAGCACGATCCGTAACTCTATAACACCGGCCAATTTCTGCTTATGGGACGAGCAAACTCTGCCCAATAGGGATACCTCAATCGAGCTCTGCCGTTGCCCCAACAACATGGCAGGACACCCAGCTCACGATAGGTATAGTCCAAGCCCGGTAGGACCAGGACCTCGACCGAGATCCTAGTCCCACCACCGGTGAAATCACTTCGCCTCCTCGACGAGTCCCCCAAACTGTCGAGCGTAACAATAACGAGTCGAGCAGAATTTTTGTACTTAGCAGTAAAATGTCAAAATATACACAAATAAAATGCAACACATATAATATCAAATGCAAAGATATTTACATAAATATGGCCACAAGGCCAGAGTTGTTAATATTACAAAAGGGGGCTATGCCCGACAAACGATTACAAATCAATGGAACGCAGGCCAACAAAAGGTACAAACAATTAAACTACGTCACCGGGAACCTCTGGAGGAACCACCTCGCCATCGACGACCACGTTGAGAATGCCATCCCTTCGGTCAACAGCTGGACGTCGGAATTAAGAGCTTTCATCTGCTCCACCGCAATGTTGAATCCGAACTCAGCCGCTCCCAAGTTGTCCTGCTCGACGATGTAGATTCTCTCGATCAGATCCCTCCAGGTCTTCAGGGCCTTCTTATCCTCGGTCTTATCCTGACTGACCGCCAATGAGCCCTCCAGCTTGGCTACCTTCGCATTCAGGATGGCATTCTCTTCGTTCACCCTTGTCACCTCCCCTTTCATCTGGGTCACTTCCTTCTGGAGTGCGATCTTGGCCTCCAGGTTACCTTCGAGCTTTGTCAGCCTGTTATATATCTCAACATTCTCCAGCTCGAGGTCGGTGATCTTCGCCTGCGCCCTCTTGAGATCCGCGAGCGGAACTGTCTCCGCATCCTCGAGGGCCAGCGCCGCCTCCAGCACCCTCATAACAGCGTCCCCATCCTGGCAGAGAAGCTTCCTTCTCACCTTAGGGTCGGCGGACAGAATAGCCAACGCCTCAAGGTCGGGGATAACAACAGAGCCTTCCCTGTCAAATAATTTTCCTTGAAGATAACACGGAGGAAGTACGAATTTGCCCCCGAAAAAGCTGCTCGAACCACCAGCTGGAGAGGAGCCAATATCATCCCACTTCCTCTTGTTGGTTGTGTCCAGAGTAGGAGGGTTCAAAGTGGTCCCCGGGAAGGAGGAAGTGCCGCCCACAAACTTCTCCAGCGCTACTTGTTGCTTGGCAGCGTCAGCCTTCGGCACTTCTTCAAATTTTTGGCCGCTGCGGACCTGACCATACGCTCCCTTATGTTCGACATCTTCCCTGCAAAGGTAAAATGTGAGGTTAGCACATTGAACAAGAAATTAAAAACACGGGAAAAGAGATAACCTATACCAAGGAGCTAAAACGCAACGTCCTCGGTTTCACATTCGAGGAGGGCTTTGGTATTTATGTAGCGAGCCACCCGAGCAGGCTCTCCATCCTCCCCATACAGTTTGTTGTCATCCCTGTCCACTACCAAGGCGAGGCTGAAACTCTCTACATAGGAATGCAACGCCTGGAAAGACTCCTTGTCCCCGTCATAGAGCTGCTCGTGCTTGACAAGGAACTGATCGGTCCTATATCTAAAATGGGCATACACCCATTCCAATGGGAACTTTGACACCACTTTCATCACCTCCCGACCACCAACTTCCACGGTCTCCATGGTGGATATGGACTCCTTAGCTACCTCCGAGACAGGCTTCACGACCAGGAACCTGTACTTGAAGTTTCGGATAAATTCCGAGTACGGCCAGAAGAGCCCGCTTTGTTGCTTAAAGGACACCCAGCTTTGCTTCGGACCTGCTGTGCTTCTTTGAATTTGAAATATGCAGAAGAAAATATCTATTGTGGCCCTGACCTTCAGATATCGGCAGACCCGCTCAAAGGCCCTAATAAACGCCAGAGCGTTCAGATGTAGTTGGGAAGGACACAGTTCGAGATGACAGAAGACGGCCTCTTGAAAGTCGGTGAAGGGCAGACGATACATCGCCTCCACGAAAACAAATTCATACATGGGGAACCTCATCCCTGGATACACCAAACATAACCGGTCAGCCTCTGTGGGGCAAATAGCCTTCCAGTTGACGAGCGCACCCTCTACCCGGTCTTTAAGATAAGGAAACTCACGAGCCCCCTCTTCGGTAAAAGTTGATCTCGTCGACATTGGCTCGTGGGCTATCCAGTCAATATTTCCCTCAGCCATTCGGACGTTAGTATGTTTAACGGGCTGCTCCGCCTCCCTGGATACAGCCCTGACGTCAAGGACGACTCCCTCGTTTCTGTTAGCCATTTCACCTGAAAAGCAGAGGAACCAAAAGTGAATTCGACTAAAGATCAAATCCACCCTTCCACCACTAATCAAGTGAAAGGGCGAGGAGTAAGTACGAGGATGCCCTGAGCCCTAGTCGACTGTACCAGGATGCGGCGAAATCCGTTTCCTCGTAAAACGGGGACGAGTCTCCGCGACTCTATGAAATGGTTATGCGAGGACAAGTCTCCTCGACAAAACAAAACTTATCAAACGTGAAAATTAATTCTCGCGTCGAGAAGGCATAATGGCCGACTACAAACTTAAAGTTAATCCTAACTAGAAATCTAGGAAGATCTACAAAGTCCTACCCTACATTCAAAGACATTCATCCTAGGTTCTTCATGTTCTTCATGAATTTTCCAAAAAATTCATGTGTTCATCGAAGAACACATGAACATTCAACCAGAAAGTTCATGAGTCACCTGAAAATTCATGCTAATTTGTAGAAAATGAAGAACATCCTAGAAATAACCATGAAAGATGAAGAACTTACTTGATTTTAGAGGTTGAAGATGAAGGTCTGGGCGTAGACGATGAAGATCGACGACGACAAAGATGAACTCCGGCGAAAGGACGAGTTGCAGAGCAAAGGGGTTTGAGGAGAGAAATTTGTGTGAAGTGCAAATGAATCCTCGCTCCCCCTTTTTATAAGCAGTTGCTCGCTTGGGGAAATGCAAAGGCCATCATAACCTAGACCCCCTAGGTCTGACAGAAAGTAAATGCACCACTATATGTCAGAAGATAATCTTCGTATTGCATTCCCAAAGCCATGCGTTGCATTCCCCAAGTCTTCTCCAGTCCCCTGCGGGCATATCCTCCCCGACAGTCCGCACAAGCCACGTCCTCTTAAGGGCTGGTCGACAAAAAAACGTCATTTTCACGGGCATTTTTGTTAAACCTGGTCGACATAAAAACGCCATTTTCGCGGGCATGTCCTCGCATTCAAAAGGGTTGACGGGCTTATAAGCAACCAGTGTCGACCATGCTGACCATAGAGTAGGCGAAAAGTATGTCCCCACACATTATCATTCAAAGGAAACTGTCTACTAGGCTATCTCAAGTCATCACTCTTCTTCAGAGTAAAGACTTGGGGGGCTCCTGTTCTGGACTGGGCAGGCGCTTGACCCACAGTAGGGCAAGGCCCAATCCAATCCAGCTCTTGGCAAAGCCCAGTAACTGGATTCAGCCAATCTAGCTGTTGGGCACAACATAGCCGTTGGGCACCATATGACCGTTGGGGACATCCACCTCACGCGCTTGATAGTTCATGCAACCAACTGCCTCCCCAGATCTCAAGGAAACAGTTGGACCAGGTCAAAGGGGCACGCGCCTGACCCTCCACCTGGCAGTCTTCCATTGGTCGATTAGATAATTCGGTCACATGAGAGACCTTGGCCCCGCGTTGGGGGTTACTTCTATAAATACCCTCTCACTTGAGAGGGTCGGGTTTGATCACTATTCAATACTCTAAAGCATACCTAAAAGCTTTGTACTTGCTTTCTCTCTAGCAAAAAATTACTTTGGCATCGGAGTACCTTGCAAATACACCCCTTCCTCTCTTACAGTCATCATCTCTGCCCTACACGGAAGGCCACGGCGATCCCGTATGATCACACCAGATCAGACCATGTGAAAATAGTGGGTAACTAATGAGAGAAGGGTATTCAAAAAATCATGGGAGTATTTTCAAAAAACCAATGGGCCCAAACCCTCTCTAAGCCCAACCAAATCTAGGCCATAAAGGCAAACACATGAGGCACAATCAAGCAAACTTCCCGTGGCTAGCTTCTTCTTCCTATTACGATCTCTTTTTTTCAAAATTTTCTCACAAAATTTATTCAAACAATTCATCAAGAACAAAGTATGAGCTACAACATGTGCGAATCAGCATGGTGATTAAAGAAAGAATTACCAATGGAAAATCGTGGGAGGTTTTTTTTACGGTAGATTCAAGAATGGTACCGGCGATGGTGAAGATGAATACTTCGACAAAGATTGAATTTAATTTCTAGGTACTTCTACTTCTTCTTCCCGCTTTTTCTTCCTCCTTCTTCTGAATTCGTATGTTATGTGTTGCTGCAATTCGTCTCTGCTGCTTTTTAAACTTTTGTTGTGCTTTTTCCTTGATGCTTCTCTTTTCAAATCATATGCGTGTGTGTTATTGTTGGTGTGTATGTGTGATTGTGATGGTTTCAGTGAATGAATTTTTCTGGTGTGAATTCTGTTCTTCACAATGCGTGTGTTCTGTGTATACCGTCACTCTGCGGTGTTTGTGTCCCTCTTTATAGGCACATATGAGATTAAATTCCTGATTTTTGAATTGATGATTAAGATTGTGTGTCAGTTCTTGTTTTGGAAATTGATGCTGATTCTTGCCCTGTACACGTGATGATTGTGTGATGAAGACCTTTCCATTTTCAATTGATCGTGTTTGATTATGTTTCATAACAATTTAATCCCACATGATGGCTTTTGATTCTTTGCCCTTTTTATTGATTTCTCTTGATGACTACATGATGATGATGATTTTGTTTCTAATTTCAGTTGTCGTGTTTGATTGCTGTAGTGACTTATAGAAGCTTAAAGCCATTTGTTGCCACTTAATATTGAGGATGAAATTGCAGTGCTAATTACAGGTCTGGATTGCCCAATCAATTGCATTCTTACGTGGAGCAGAGAGAGAATAGTTATATTCATGAGAAGCAAAGAGAAATGCATCAGCTATAACAATCTTTTGGCGAAAAGCTTCAATGTCAGCAGGATAAGTCTCTTGTTTCTCAAGATCAGTGTTCAACAATGGCAGATTTGAAATATCAACATGTTCAATTTCAACACCCTCAACAACACTTTTGCTCAATAGCAGCACGAATGAGACCGGTGTTGTTAGAAGCTTTTCAAACAGATCCAGAGAGAGCAAAGATCTTCATAGCAGCAACCATATTGTTTTTAAATTACTATTATAATTATGATTTGTGATTGTGAATTTATAAATCCAATTTGTAAAATTTGTGTTTGGTCTTGTAATCACATCTGAAGCTTGTGGTGAAATCGATCTACAACATTAACACATACAACCGGTAAATGAAGATCCTTTTCAAAGGTTTTCATCACCCTTTCCCGCTCGTTATACCTGAGCAAGCCATTGTCAACAAAAACACAATGAAGCCTATCCCCAATAGCTTTATGAACTATAGTAGCAGCAACAGTGGAATCAACACCACCAGATAAAGCACAAATAACATGTTCCTTATGCCCCGCTGTATTATTGATCACTCTAATTTCTTCCTCCAACACATCCTCTATCTCCCACTCCGCCGCAATTCCACAAACATCAAACAAAAAATGCTTCAGAGTTTCCATTCCCTCTGGCGTATGAGTCAACTCAGGGTGATACTGAAGGCCATATAATTTGGAAGAAGGATTCTCTATAGCAGGAATAACACCTTGTTGGCTCCGCGCCACGACATTGAAACCCGACGGACTTGATTGTGTCCAACTTTATCGGACGGGTACAGAGCAGAAGGATTTTCGACATGGGTTTCCATGGTGAAATGTGAATCTTTTTATAAAAACCCTTGAATCTTGAATCATAGCTTAAACTTAAACTTTGTAAGAAACCATAAATTAATTGGAACATCCGTAAAACATAAGTCTTGGATTTCACTTTGAGAGCTTTTGGCCTATACTTGATTCACGATTTTTATCTAAATTTTACCACTTTAAAGCATGTTTCTCACAAACCACCAATAATAAAATACAAAATCTCCCCCTTAAAATCCAAAGGAATCAAATGATGATCCAATCCTCATGGATAAAAGAAAATCTTGCTTGACATCTATTGCCCGCACAACCAAAGATTTAGACGATGATGAAACTTGAAATGGCATGTCTTTTCTTTGGTTCACTTTTAAATCAAATGAACTTGAAGCTATGAGTTTGAAAATGAAATTGAATCAAAAGAGGATGGAGGAATGCCTTGAATGAGAGAACCAGTATCATCTACACTTGTATTTAATGCACCTGCAAAACTTGTTAATCATAATAAACACGCACACAAGACTGTATGACCTAAAGATGTTAAGGAAGATGATGCACAAAGAGGTGGGATCTTATGGTCAAAAATTAGGGCATGATAGATTCCAGATGAAATTTCTTGGTTGCTTGAGCACGAGGAAAAATCCATTCAGCCTCATGAAGAGCTGGTGGAATTAGTTAATTTGGGTTAAGAGGAAAATAGAAAAGAAGTCAAGATTGAGACACTACTTCAGTCAGATGTTAAGAAGAGGATGGTAGAGATTATTAGAGAATATGTTGATGTGTTTGCTTGGTCCTATCAAGATATGCCTAGTCTTGATACTGATATTGTGGAGCATAGATTTTCGTTGAAACCTGAATGCCTGCCAGTTAAATAGAAATTGAGAAGAACTCATCCCGACATGGCTGTGAAGATTAAAAAGGAGGTTCAAAAGCAGATTGATGCTGGTTTTCTTGTGACTGCTGAGTATCCTCAATGGGTGTCCAATATTGTGTCTGTTCCAAAGAAAGACGGAAAAGTCCGAATGTGCGTTGACTATAGAGAACATTCATTACACCCGGGGGAACATTCTGTTACGGAGTGATGCCCTTCGGTTTGAAAAATGCTGGTGCAACGTACCAGAGAGCTATGAATACTTTGTTCCATGATATGATGCATAAGGAAATTGAGGTCTATGTGGACGAGGAAGATCATATTGAGTACTTATTGAAGCTGTTTCAACATTTGAGAAAGTTTAAGCTCCGTTTGAATCCTAATAAATGCACTTTTGGTGTCCGTTCTGGATAGTTGTTGAGCTTTATTGTCAGCCAGAAAGGCATTGAGGTTGATCCTGGTAAAGTTAATGCTATTAAGGAAATGTCAGCGTCCAAAATAGAAAAACAAGTAAGAGGATTCTTGGGGCGTTTGAATTATATTTACCGATTTATATCCAATATGACTGCCACATGTACACCGATCTTCAAGCTTCTCCACAAAGATCAGAGTTGTGTCTGGACAAAAGATTGTCAGAAAGCTTTTGATAATATTAAAGAATATCTACTTGAACCTCCGATTTTGTCTCCTCCCGTGGAAGGAAGACCTCTGATTATGTATTTGACTGTGCTGGAAGAGTCTATGGGTTGTGTTATGGGTCAACAAGATGAATCTGGTCGAAAAGAATTTGCCATTTATTATTTGAGCAAGAAGTTTACTAATTGTGAGTCTCGGTATTCCATGCTTGAGAAGACATGTTGTGCTTTAGCTTGGGCTGCCAAGCGTCTTGCCAGTATATGTTGAATCATACAAATTGGTTGATATCCAAAATGGATCCAATCAAGTATATCTTTGAAAAGCCTGCTTTGACTAGGAGCATTGCTCGTTGGTAAATGTTGTTGTCAGAATATGATATCGAGTACTGAACTCAAAAAGCAATAAAAGGAAGTGTTTTGGCTGACCATTTGGCACACCAGCCAATTGATGATTATCAACCTATCAAGTTTGATTTTCCTGATGAGGATGTGATGTACCTAAAGGTTAAAGATTGTGAGAAGCCATTACGTGAAGAAGGGCCAGAGCCTGGATCCTAATGGGGTTTGATTTTTGATGGAGCTGTTAATAAGTATGGTAATGGTATTGGGGCAATAATTGTTACTCCTCATGGTTCTCATATTCCTTTCACTGCAAGGTTGATGTTCACTTGCAAAAATAATGCGGCAGAGTATAAAGCGTGCATTATGGGCTTGGAAGAAGCCATTGATTTAAGAATCAAGATTCTTGATGTATACAGAGATTCAGCCCTGGTGATTAATCAGATTAAAGGGGAGTAGAAGACACGTCAACTTGATTTGATTCCTTATCGAGATTATGCAAGAAGGTTGTCAACTTTCTTCAATAAGGTTGAGTTTCACCATATACCCAGAGAAGAGAATCGAATGGCAGACGCTTTAGCAACTTTATCCTCCATGATTGTGGTGAATCGTTGGAATGATGTGCCGAAGATCGATGTTAAGCATCTTGATAAACCAGCTCATATGTTTTCAGTTGAATAAGTTGTTGATGATAAACCTTGGTATTATGATATTAAATGTTTTCTTCAGAATCAAGAGTACCCACTTGGGGCATCCAAGAAGGATAAGAAAACTTTGATAAGATTGGCTGGTAGTTTCTTCTTGAATGATGATGTGCTGTATAAAATAAATTATGACATGGTCTTGCTCAGATGAGTGGATAGACACGAAGCAGACATGTTGATGAAAGAAATTCATAAAGGATCCTTTGGTACCCATGCCAATGTACATGTAATGGCTAAGAAGATGTTAAGAGCAGGTTACTATTGGATGACAATGGAATCTGAGTGTTGCAAATATGTGAAGAAGTTCCATAAGTGCCATATTTATGCTAACAAAACTCATGTGTCTCCAACTCCTCTCAATGTTATCACTTCTCCATGGCCTTTCTCCATGTGGGGCATTGATATGATTTGAATGATTAAGCCCAAAGCTTCGAACGAACACCGTTTCATATTAGTGGCTATTGATTATTTTACCAAGTGGGTTAAAGCGGTGTCATATGCTAATGTGACCAAGCAAGTAGTGGTTGAGTTTATTAAGAACTAAATCATCTGCCGGTATGGCGTTCCGAGCAAGATTATCACTGATAATGGGTTGAATATGAATAATAGGATGATGAAAGAATTATGTGATTAGTTTAAGATTGAGCATCATAATTCTTCTTCTTACAGACCTAAGATGAATGGGGCTGTTGAAGCTACTAATAAGAATATTAAGAAGATCATTTAGAAAATGGTTGTTACGTACAAGGATTAACATGAGATGCTCCCTTTCGCTTTACATGGGTATCGTACATCTGTCCGTACTTCAACAGGGGCAACCCCTTTCTCGCTTGTTTATGGTATGGAAGCAGTACTTCCAATAGAAGTTGAAATCCCTTCTATGAGAGTTTTGATGGAAGCTGAACTGTCTGAGGCTGAATGGTGTCAGAGTAGATACGATCAGTTGAAATTGATTGAAGAGAAAAGAATGAAGGCCTTATGTCATGGCCAGTTATATCAACAGAGAATGAAGAAAGCTTTTGATAAGAAGGTTCAACCTCGTGTGTTCAGAGAAGGTGACCTCGTGTTGTCATACCCTAAATTTTGACCACAAGATTTCCCATCATTGTGCAAATCATTGCCACAATATGGATGTACCATCATACCTCATCAATCTCCTCAAGGATTGTTGAGCTTTCACTACAATCAAGAATTAGGGTTTTAAGCCCTCTCAGAGCACTTAGACAAAGGATCAATCAAGAAATGAAATGATCTTCAACTTGTCTAACCTCTCAAACACCCATAAAGGATCAAGAGGTCTCCCACCTCAAGAATCAAGCACAAGGTTGCAACATTCCAAGTGGGTCAAGCCTCAAGATCGCCAGTGTCACCAAATTAGGGTTTTGGTCGACCAAGGCCTCCAGATGGAAATTTTCATCTGGGCATGAGCCAATACCTCAAAACATGAGTCAATAAGCTCAAAGGGACCTCATGGATCCAATCATCAAGTCAAATTAGCACCAGGGGAAGCATTCATCAATAATCAGGAATTAGGGTTTCTTGACCTAATTCACCCCTAAGTTGACTTTTGAGGCAAGACATGAGCCAATACCTCAAGACATGATTTGAGGGCCTCAAACAGACCACATTGATCCATTTACAATAATGGATTGATCCAAGAAGCTTGATTCACAAGTTTCAAATTCATCTGGACCATAATTAGGATTTTGAAGAAAAAGTCAACTGTACCTTTGACTTTGGACCAAGACATGCTCCCAAACCTTGGGACATGATTCAAGACACTATAAAACATCTATGGAATCCATCCATTAGGTTTGAATTAGGTCAAGAACTTGATTGCATGGAGGATCACACAGTTTGGAATTCATCTGACAAAAAATCAACTGTGCCCACAATCAAGTTTGACTTTTTGAATTTTTTTCACAAATATGGCTCCCCTAAGTCAAGAACAATGTTAATGTATGGTTTTGATGATCATTCATCGAGAAAAATCAAGAAAATTGAGGTTTCTTGCAAAAGGGGCAACCATAAGAAACTTAAAATTTTCTAAGTTATGGAACAAAATGGATTTGGTACCAACTTTGCAAGGTTATAACTCCCAAACCCCAAGGCCTTTTTCTTCCATCCAAAGGTCAAATGAAAGTTCACATGACATACTTCAAAAGTGTCAACTACATCAAATTCTAAATCCTCATGGATTTTGAGCTATGGATTGATCAAAATCACAAAAAGTGAAAATGACCACTTTTTCCAACACTTAGTGAAAATTTCAAAAAGTCAGAACCTGTTTCATTTTTTACCAACTTTGAGGTCATTTTTCACTTTGATCCAAGCTGAACCAGGTCCATTGGTGGACATCAAGGTTAAAGTATGTCATGAGAGCTTTCCAAAGAGTACAAGAACTCCCATTGATTCAACTTAATCAAGGAGTTATGAACCTCACAACATGCCTTGCTCAAACTGATTTCCAAGACAGATTTTGTGCATTACTTGTGGCACACGATTCTTGAGTCCAATTTTGGTGACTATGCAAGACTGATCCTCATCCAAATTCAACAAGAATCTCAGTCAATCATGAAAAACCTGCAAGCTTGGACCCTAAGGCAAGAATCCAATCCCTTTGGCATGTGATCATCAATGTTGGAAATCCAAAACCAAGCTTTGTCATTTGGAATTGATGTGGTGCATTGAGTTGTCATGAACCAAGCCATATCAGTCCAATTGAGTCAATATTGACTAAAAACTCAGAAGACCTAGAGCTACAAAGATCAGCTCTAGTCAATGGCCAAGTACGTGAAGACTTGGTACCTTGGCATTAAAGAAAGTGATACATGGGTATATCCATTGGATAATAGAGTGATCTCTCATCCAACACTATTCCTTCAAAAACAAAACTCCTTTACTGTAAATAGAGGTCATTTCTGATGTTTCAAACCATACCAAAACAATACCAAAGCCTTGTTTTCTCACTCTCCCTCTCTTACTTCAATTTCAAGTCACATTGGAGCAATTTGGGAATTCTTGAAACCAGAGCAAAAACCACTCAAATAACCATCCAAACACATCTTAAATCATCCATCGGAGGTGTTCAAACCTTCATCATCATTATACAACATCAAAATCAGAAAGTCAACCTCCAAAACCTTAAATTTTGACTTTTCTACATTTTTCAAGCCATGTATTGATCCAATCACTTTCAAGACCAACTAACCCTTCAAATGCTCTCCAAATATCATCCTCAAACTGCCCAACAGGTTTCCCTCAATTGTAACACCATTTGAGTGAGTTACCATTTTGGTCATTTTTGCCACTTTTACAAGAAAGATCAAATTCTTGTCCCTGAGGTTTCCAGCTGATTTTGATCATCCTAAAAGCTTCTAAGGGATCAATCAAGAGTGTCTAAAGCATTGGATTACTTCTGGCACAAGCATCTTGACAGTTGCACAAGGAGCTTCAAGAGGTAAGTGCATCACAACTTGAACTCTTAAAATATGCATTGCTTTGATGTCCATTGATCATAAACATGTCATATATATATCAAATGTGTTATGTTTGAACCAATTTACCATGCTATTGTTGTTTGTATGATAAGATATCATAGAACTTGCAAATCTTGGCCTATTTTAAAACCACAATCAGGTTTTAAAATAGAAACATATTTAGAAAATTCTAAAAGCACCATTGGATTCCTCATGAAATTCTAGGCAAGATCCATCTAAATTTCATCCAATTTCTTGGAGAATTGAGGGAGATATGATCCTTCTTGCAAATCACCAAAACTTGGTTTTTTGCCTTGGTCAGACCTAGAATTCAGGTCACCCTTATGTATTCATGGGGTGGTTTTGATACACGGATGTATCACCACCCCAGTGGTAGCAGCACGCTTGTGTTTGGTTGGAGGTCGTGGGTTCAAGACCCACCCATACCATTTTCGCTATTTCTCTCATTTTGCTATTTTTCACATATTTCATGATTTTTATTAATTAATCTCAAAATTAATTTTTCTCTCAATTTTAATTATTTTTCATTGATTCTTTTTTTAAAAATTCAAAAAAATGTTGAAATAATTTATTCCACAAAAAAATTGAATTTATATTATTTATTTAATATAGTTTGAATTTTTGTAATTAATTTCATTTCTTTATTTTCAAACATTTAAAAAATGAAATTTCCACCTTGATCTTTCAAAACCAATTGATTTTCAAGCCTTCATGTGATTAAAAATTATTTTCCAAAATATTTTTCAAAGCTTACCACTTGTTTTTAAATATATTTGGTATTTTATATTTAATTTCCTTTGAAAATAATATTATATTAATTAAAATTAGGGTTTCCCTCAATTTTAATTTTTCAAACTTCATTTGAAACACTTTTGGGCCTCTAGTAGAGTGTAAGACCCATCCCTTGTCACACACAAACATTTTGGGCCTCAGTCATTGTATAAGTCCGGATACGATTTTAAAAAACTCGGCGCGATTGCCATTTTAAAACAATTTTCATCTGGGCCTCACCTTGAGTTGTAAGTCCCATTTTTCTTCTTTTTCAAATAATTTTGGGCCTCTAATAGAGTGTAAGACCCATCCTCTTTGTAAATACAACAATTTGGGCCTCAGTCATTGTATAAGTCCCTCTGTGGTTTTCAAAACTATGACGCGATCGTCGCCTTTTCAAAAGAATTCATCTGAGCCTCTCCTTAAGTATAAACCCATAACTTCCTTTTAAAACAAATTTATTTTTTTATTTAGATTCAAATTCAAAGTGTTATAAAAACTTTCTTCAATTTCTTGAATAACTAACCATACAGCTGTGGTTACAATGCTGGAGCTTGCACAACTGTAAGTTCTACTTTTTTCTTCTACATACTGGTTTATATATTTCATCTGTATATGTATGCCTGTATATACTTGCTTAAAGTATTCCCCAGCAATTAGGTCTAGTTTTAGATCAAACCATTGGTTACTCTTTTAACACAGTCAAAACTAGTTCCCCCATAGGAAATTCCAGATACAGTCTTGCCTCCTCTTGGGCTTATACATTATGGAACAGAGAAAGACATTATTCCCGGTGAAACTTTTCTCAAGATTGTCACAACTTAGAAATATCTATATAAGAAATTCATTTTACCAAAGAGGACTAATTCCCGGTGAAACCTCTTTTGAATTTCTTCAAACCCTAGAACTGTTCACTAAAGAAAGGATTATTCCCGGTGAAACCTTTCTTGAACTTTTCTTAGGCTTGGACCCACAGGCTTCTTAAAAGCATCCCCAGCCTCCTCTTGGGCTTTGTACAAGGACCCTCAGGCTTCTTAGAAGTTCTCATCCTCCTCTTGGGCTTAGTACAAGGACCCAAAGACCTCTTACAGGTATAGGACAAAACTTAGTAATCTCTACTAGTTCAATTCTCCGGAGAGTCAGAATTTCAGAACATCCATTCTAGGGTTGATTCTCATCCCTTTAAACACCAGCCTCCTCTTAGGCACCATACAAAGATCATTCTCTAGTTAAGAGTAAACCTCTTCATACCAGTAGACTTGGAAAGTGTCATCTCCTCTTGGATCTCAAAGAAACCCTCAAGCTTCCTGAAAGCACAGGAAAACCCCGATCACTTCATCAACCTCCAGCAGAGTTAAAACCTCCATAGGTTTTAAAACTCAATGTTTAAACTTTTATTCTAATTTCCCCAGCTAGGGTCAAATTACCACCGATAAACCCCAAAAAACATCAGAACCTCAAGGCATCTGATATTTCAACTCTTCTTCAATCCTCAGCAAGAGTTGATACCCCAATTTGGACCTATCTCTGGATCTCAATAATCCTCAGCAGAAGCTGGCCTCCTCTTAGGCTTCATATAAGAATTTCCCCAACCAGCCTCCTCTTAGGCTTTGTATAATGATTTTCCCTCGGCAACTTTTAGCCTCAATCTTGGGCTTTACAAATCATATTCTCCAGCTGAGTCAATTAATCTTTTCAGCCTCAATCTTAGGCTTTGTACAAGACAGATAAAACATCCCCAGTAGAGTCAATTATTTTTCAGCCTCAATCTTGGGCTTTATACAAGACATATATAAAACTCCCTAAACAAAATCAACCTTTTAACTTCAACCTTGGGCTTTAATCATGGCACACAAAACATTCCCTCAGAGGAAATAAAAAGTTCTCTCTGTAGGAAGACATTTCTCTTTACATCACACATCAAAACAGACAATCAAAAAACCCAATCCCAGATAACTGCTGTAAGTGGCACAATTTTTGATTAAAAAATCCAAGTTGTGGTCCCTCTTTTATCCTGGTAAACTTCCTCTTTCATCTAATTACTGTAAGTGGCAAGCCTCTGGATTATTTACATCCAAGCCCATGTCCATCTCTTAGCATGAACAATTCCTAAGGAAAAATGGCATTGCTCAACACTGAGTTAAATTTTCCTCCTTCAGGACATCTCCCTTATAAAGGAAATTATGGCATTGCTGGATTCCATACATTCCAGTTAAAGTAATTCCCCTTTATAACCAATCCTTCAACAAACTGTGATGAACAGGCGAGATATTGTAGCGAGCAATTTTTGTCGGTGACACGACCACCTTATCACTGAAGTTTGGGGTTTCCTCCTCGGGGAGAAAGGGTGCTACTTTCTGATTTCTTATTTATCCCGTGAAGCTAGAAGGGAAAGGGAAGCTATCTAAAACTAACCTTGCACACAAATGTTTAACTAAACAAATGCTTTAAAGAGATTGGGGGGTCCGAGGTTAGGTTATACAATGGGTAGTTGTCAATTACCCATCCTATATGTGGTTATCCATAGGATGTTAGCTTTTAGGTTTCGCTTTGTAATTGATAGTGTTTATCTGGTGATGGGTTGGGAAAGTTTCTTGGGAAGTATGAGTGAGAGGGTGAGTTTTTGTTGATGTTCGGGTGTTTTTGGTAAGGTACTGGACCTAACTTTTGATTGATGTGTGGAGGTACTGGGCCTAGAGTTTTTGTTTAGTATGCTCGCTATGATTTTCCAATCTTATGCCTACGTATTCCCGTTTAAACGAAACAGGGAAATCAGAGCAATCGTAGTTCCTCCTATTCTAAGGGAGGAAAAAGATGTTTTGGTGTCTTGTTCAAAGCCCAAGATTGAAGCTAAAAGGGTATTTGTGTCTTGTTCAAAGCCCAAGATTGAAGCTAAAAGGTTTGAGAGAGAACTTGTCATCTCTAAAGAGGGATTGGATTTCCTCTGAGGGGATTGTTGATTTTTGTGTGCCTTGATCAAAGCCCAAGGTTGATGCTAAAAGGTTAATTGACTCAGCTAGGGGATTTCTTTATACAAAGCCTAAGAGGAGGCTAGATAAGACCATCTCAACAAGAGAGTGTATATATTGGTGTCTTGTACAAGGCCCAAGATTGAGGCAAAAAAGAGATTGACTTTTTGGGGATATCATTATACAAAGCCTAAGAGGAGGCTAAAAAGGGTTTTGACTCCGCCGGGGAGGTTTATATGTGTCTTGTACAAAGCCCAAGATTGAGGCTGAAATGAGAAATTTAACTGACTCTAGTGAGGATATTTTGATGTGTCTTGTACAAAGCCCAAGATTGAGGCTGCAATGAGTTTGACTCTGCTTGGGGAAAATCATTCCTCAAAGCCTAAAAGAAGACTGGGAGGAAATGACTCGGCTGGGGAAGATATCTATCCTAAGATTAAGAGAGGGAAATTTATGTCTTGTACAAAGCCCAAGATTGAGGCTAAAGGGGTTTGACTCAACAAGAGAGTGCTTTTATCTGTCCTGTATAAAGCCCAAGATTGTGGCTAAACAAGCTGGAGAAATCCTTCTACACAACTTGAGAGGAGGCTAACTCCTACTAGAG
Organism: Lathyrus tuberosus; assembly: GCA_022829125.1. NCBI lineage: Eukaryota > Viridiplantae > Streptophyta > Magnoliopsida > Fabales > Fabaceae > Lathyrus > Lathyrus tuberosus. The sequence goes on along the minus strand of JALAZF010000120.1, from coordinate 12,783,657 downwards.
GAAATCTTTATACCAAGTTTGGATAAAGGTTGACTCAACGAGAGAGTATTGAAAGGTGATTGACTCAACAAGAGAGTCTGAAAGGTGATTGACTCAACAAGAGAGTCTGAAAAGTGATTGACTCAACAAGAGAGCCTGAAAGGTGATTGACTCAACAAGATAGTCTGAAAGGTGATTGACTCAACAAGAGAGTCTTTTATACTCAACAAGAGAGTGATTTGTTGTCTTGTACGAAGCCCGAGATTGAGGCTAAAAGGGTATTGGCTCAACAAGAGAGTCCAAAAAGGTTAGCTCCTTTGGGGAGAATCATTGTACAAAGCCCAAGAAGAGGCTGACTGTGTTGAGGAAAGATCATTATACAAAGTGTAATACCCCAAAATTTGGTCTCCCCTTTTTGCATCTTAGCATAGCACTATCATCTATCATATCATATTCATCTCATTAGCATTGCATTGCATTTAACATAGAAAAATGAAGCATAACATTCCTCTCACCATCAAGGCATGTGATCAGGGGGAAGATGGACAATCAAGAGATCATTCAAAGCACAAGAAGGTCAATCAAGTTGCCTCCAGGCAAGCCAAGAGTCTCTCATGTCTCATACCATCTCAATTGATCATCCACAATCTCAAGGAAGTGAGATCCAATGGGAGATTGAAGCAATACATACTTCAACATGCAAGAGGTTCAAAAACTGAAGGAAAACCCTCAAAATAGATAGCTCATTGATCCAAAGTCATCCTCAAATGGTATATCTCATCATCATTTAAGAGGATACACAACATACTCTGAGGAATTTGAAATTGAAGACTGCACATTTTTCTCCTAGGAGGTGGGCATCAAAATTAGGGTTTCTAATAAAATCAGGATATCTTTGATTTTTTGGACAAAACTTGATGTCATGGTATTCTATATGTTCTTAAGTGTATGTATGTGGAAAATCACCTCTCAATTGGTTTTAGAAGTGGTTCAATTGGAAGAAAGATAAAAAATCAGGGAAATTGGGGCCAGGTCAAATAATCAGAGGAAAAAAGTCAACTCTTGACTTTTTGTGGCCAAATTCATAAAATTCATGTTATATGTGACCAATGTACAAAATTTGATCAAGAAACTCCAAAGGAATCATGAAAAAATCAAGAGGTGGAAAGTTGCCATTTTTGGATGAAGAAGGGTTACTAAAAATAGCAAGTTTTGGCCATTTTGCATCAGAGTTTGAACCAAGGCCATTTAAAATTGGAGCATCAAATGAAAATTCCACCAGGCCACAACAAAAGGTCTTGCTTTAAGCTTCAAATCCATGTGTAGAACATCTCCATTGGATAAAAATTGAGTGAGATATGATTGATCAAAGTTTGAGCAAAGTAGGTTCAAAACTAGGTCATGACCAAGGATTTTCAAGTCACGAGCGTGTCATTTTCACAAGCACATGGTGGGCTAAATGTATTGATCAATTACTCATGGTTAGAGGCCTCAAATGGAAAATCTTTCAACACGAAAGTTGTTCCTCTATGTGAGATCTTCAAAGTGTATGTTTATGGTTTTTTCATTAGACCAATGATTGAGAAGTTGTGGTGGCTCAAAATAAGGCCAAGATAACTGAATGTTTGGTTAGGTCACGACCAGGTCTTGCCCCACATGCGTGCATTATGAGTCAGCTTTGAGTTTACATGTTTGAAGCACATTTCCAAGTTGTTGCAAGTCTCATTTTCATTTACTTTCAACATCAAAGTTGTTGTATCATGTACACACTTTGTAATGATACCAAGATAATTCATGTCCATGGCTTGAGGAGAGAGATATCCATGCGTAAACATCACCATTTCCAACTGATGAATCACAACAGAATTTGCAGTTTGGTTTAGACATCCATCAAACAACCCTTGCACTTTATTTCCATATTAAGCCAAGCACATATCACCTCCACCTTGCACATTAGCACGTGCCTTGCATGAAACGTGGAAAAAATAAACTTACTGAACAAGTTTCTGATACAATCAGCCATGCCATTGCAAGCTTATTTTCAGCTCTACCATAACCCACCATGAACTATCACCACCATATCCTTGCTCTCCCTAACTAACTTGACCTAGTTAGTTAGGGATGACTTAGTTAACCATGATAACTCACCCTAACTCAACTCAGTAAACTGTAGTTAGCTCACATTATAAATAGAAAACTCCTTCACAAATTCGTTTTTCAATTTCATTTCTCTCACATTCTCCCCAAAACTCTCTCTGCTTTACTCCTAATCTCACCCTTGCAAAGGATTCTCGAGCTCACATTGTTCATCCTCCTTCTAAATCTTCTTTGAATCTCTCTCAATTTCACCAAAGAGAAACTGTTTTGGAAGCTTGGATCCAGTTTCTTTCTATTGAATCATCATCAACCACTTCAGTTAAGCCTTTATTTGGCCAATAGAAGCTCAAGGAAGAAGCATTTTCCTCTGGTGTTCTTGTGTATTCAAAGCATCCTCAAGTTCAGGTTCCAAACTCTCAAACTTTGCTTTGGCGATTTATGGTTTAGTTTGTTGTTTTCGTATTGATATGAGCTTAATAGAAGCATTCCTAACTCCGGCTAGTTGATAGGCCTTCTAAAGGCGTAGTTGCGAAACTTAGGGCACAATTTCATTTCCTCTGTTCTTGCTGTGTATGCATGATATATTGTTTTTGTGAGTGAATTCTTAATCTGCATGAGCTCAGCTTCAGTTTGATGTATATTTTGTGGATTTCTGAAGAGATCAAAGTTGCAGACGGTGGTGGTGTGGCCGGAGAAGGTGACCGGAGGTCACTCTCCGGCCGGTGGACTTTGTGTTAGGGTTTAGGCTCAGTTTGAATCTGGTCCGTTGGATGAATGTGATCTAATGGCCACTATGCTGCCAACACATAAAAATTCATGTGCATGTCACGTGACTTTATTTCTGATTTCACTTAAACGCTATGTGGTGTGGTACACGGTGGGAACCGTGGTCATTCATGTGTGCATGTTGATCTTGATTACCTTGACCTAGATTTGACCTTGACCTGATCTGATGGTGGTGAATGGTTTGACTTAGTTTGACTGATAATGCATGGTAGTTAGTGTGTGGTACGCGTAATTGGACCTATGACAGATTGCTTTTCGCACCTCCTTTTTAAAAAAGCCCAAACACTTTGAACTGTTGGTTTACTATATTTGCACCCCACTCTTGTTTTCTATTTCCTTTTATTTTCTTCATTTTATGCACGTTTACTTTTTAATTTTTAAAAATATCAAACATCATCATAAAATTCCACAAAAATTCATGTTCATCATTAAAACATTTAGAAAATTTTTCTTGATTTTATTTCTTGATTTTATGACTTTTTGCCCCTATTCCATAATTTTTCTTTGATTTTCTTTTGTATGCATTCTTAATGTGGTACATGATTTTGTTTAATTTTGTTCTTGATCATTAAAAATTGTTTTGATGCTCTTCTTTTTGCATTGAGTCGTTATCATCTTGAGGTATGTTAAGTGATTTTTATTTGATTTTTTTAGGTCAGTTTATGGCATGTTTGGTGTTCATTTTGGTGCTACTTTGTATGATATGTCTACTTGACCTAAGTGCATTGTTGACATCATTTTGCCTTGGTTTCTTGCATGCTACTTTGATATGTGATTCATCTCTGATTTGTGAACTTCAATAACATGTTTCCATAATTCTCATGAGACCATTTAATTTTTTGTTTAATGCATGACCTTTGAAGCATAATAACATGTCATGTCATCTTAATCTTTGTGCATGTTTACATGATTGCTTTTGTGCATACTTGCATGATCATTTGCCTACTTTGTGAGATATCCATTTGACATTATAGGTCATTAGTACATATTACATGTCATCCTTGCATGTTGACTTTCATTTGAACATGGTACACCTTTAACATGTTGTGTTTGTATTTGTGTTTTCTGTTGAACTCCTATTTCAATTCCACTTCTCCTATCACCTTTTAAATGTTTTGATGTGTCATGCATGAATACTTGTGAAATGTTTGTGAATCATTTTTCATTTCAATTCTGATCCTTAGATTACATGTTCCATTTATGCATGTTTCTTCCATTTCTTTTCATCTTTCATTCTCCCTTTTCTTATAGTAGCATGTTCTAATGTCATGGATGATGTTTGTTGCCTATCCATTTGGACTTGCATGATAATGATCATTTGTTTTCCATGTGATGTACATTCTGGTTGTAACCAATTTCTCATGTACCTCTTTTGAATTTTATGGTGCATTAAAAGTTCTTTTATTTCTTATACTTCTTATACATGTTTACTAACCATGTAGGGGCTTTGGTAAGTTGCAATTGAGTGTGGATAAGGAATCCACATTCAAACTTCTTTCCTCTCATCTCTTTTACAATTCCATCTTGTGTTTTGTTAAGCACTTATGTGCTTTCTTTGAATAACTCATCACTTTCCCTTTTTGAATTACAATTCATCTTCTACTTAGAAGTGAATTGTTTAATTCATTCTTTCTTTAGACTTTAGGTTGAAACCTCACAAACCATTAGGATCACTCCCTTAACTAATCAATTAGGATTGAGTCTTAGATCACATAGATTTTACCTTTCTCCTCTCTTGAGTCTTTTTTCTCATCTCTAAGAAATTTCAAAATACTTAATAAAGGTAAGCATTTATTGCCTTTAGGCCTTTCATATAAAGAAAAGATTATAAGGGGTCTTCTCTTGTAATCTTAGAATGTGTAGCATATAGCCCATCTTGGGTCAATGTGTTAAACATTTGATCTTGTATGAGGGACTTAAATGCAATACTTGTTGAAGAATAAATAAAAAACACTTCTTCATTTAATAATCAACAAAAACACTTAACAAACATAAGTATGCTAGTGTGTTTGAACCTTGACAATTGGAACTAAGTGTGTGGGTCTTCTTCACTCTTAATGTGCTTTCTTACCCATTCCATCTTGGAATGTGAGAATGTACACATTCCAATAACTAAGATTCAGATACACTATCATATGCAAACAAATGGAAAAAACTCTTAAAAGACAAAAACAAACAATAACGTCTTTCCTTCAAGAATTCTTTCCTTATCTCCTTCACTCCTTCCGTAAGGATGCGTCATTTCCGTTCTACCGCAAACAGGTAACGCCTAAGTCTCCCTACAGCGAGCTGCAACACCTAAACTGCTAGAACGTGAACGTTGACGTATTCCATTAAAAAACACAAACAACTTTCCCTAGGTGAGGGGAACTACGTCGCTCTGATTCTTATGTTCCCGATGAGATACGTAGGCAGTGGGGTAGGGCCCATGCGAGCACTTCTTTTATTTTCCCTACATTTGTTTCTCTTTCTCTCTTATCCTGTTCCAGTTCTCCAGCTAGTAGTTTCTTTTTCAGTATCCTTTTCTTACACCCTTTGATCGAAGCAAGCAAGCGTGGATCCCATCGGGTACGATGGACGCGAGGGGGTGCTAATACCTTCCTCTCGCGTAACCGACTCCCTTACCCTTTCTCTTGGTCGCAAGACCATGCTCTATCTTTCCTTCAGGTTTATGCGGTGTTTCCTTTCCCTCTCATGGGATAAATACACATTGCTGGCGACTCTGTTCGGTGCCACTTTCGCGTTTGTACTTGGATGAAAATCCCGGGAGCGACAGCTGGCGACTCTGCTGGGGACAGGTTGACCTATTGCTGGTCTATCCTAAGCGAGTCAATCCTAACGCTTGTCTGTTTTTCTTTCATTGGGTGTTTATTGTTGTGCTGTATTTACCGTTTTATTGTATGGTTATTTATTGCATTACTGCACATTACTGTATTTACTGCTTTTTAGCATTACATATCATATTATTACTGTTGTGCTGGACTGTGCTATTTTCTGTTTGGCGGGATGGGATTTCTGAGAGATGAGCTCAGTACACAGGCTCGAGTATACACTTAGATTTAGAGTGGAGAGTAGTGGAACCTACGTGCCATCTGTGTACGTGGGTAATCACGAAATTCACAGCTAGACGAGGCTATCTTGGGACCCATCATGGCGTGCGCATCTTGCGTATTCCAGGATGTCGATCTAGAGAGCTGTCGACTCTAGTGACCGATCATGAGGACCTTAGTGGAAACATCTCTCTTTAGCGGTGACAGTGGCAGACCACATTCTGTGGCAAACCCACTCGCCCCCGAGAGCCCACTTTGGTACTTGCATAGGATGACCTTTATTTTCTAAGGCGAGTCAGTGGACGACCTCTTTGATTGGCATAGCATTGTATCCTACGGGCTGAATGTGCTATCGCTTCTCAAACCTCCGAAGCTGACAAGCCTTATTTTCTAGGAACCACATGTGAGTATGGGTGGGATGTTTACAGGTTTGCAGGTAACCCAGCTTCCTACATACCGTACTTATGATTCTATGATTATTACAGATAGTGTATCCTATGACAGTGGTTTGAGTATTCGTCTCAGATATATTGCCAGATTCAGTACAGAGACACAGTGCACACAGTTCCACACAGGCACCGACACCTGGATACCTGATCACATGCCTTTTGCATTTGCATAATCATATCATAACATGGTTATGTTTGTCATTTTCAGGTACTTACCATATTGTCTGATTCCAATCATGAGTTCCCAAGATGCTGAGGTTAAAAGGAAGAATAATGTGTCATACAAATTCCCTGATCCTAAGCTGGGTGTATTGAACAAGATGATAGGTATGGCTGGTTCTGATGTTTTTAGCACATTTCAGAAGGAGTACGGAGAGCTGATTAAGATGGTCTGTGCATTCACAAAGTACGAGAAGGATGGGTTGCATACCTTCTTACAGTTCTATGAGCCATCAATGAGATGTTTCCTATTCCCTGACTACATTCTGATGCCCACTCTGGAGGAATTCTCATTTATTTTGGGAATTCCAATCACGTCTGCTATACCGTATTTTTCTGAAGGTGCTCTTGCCCCTGAAGTAATCACTGCTGTCCTGCATCTGGACTTGTTTGTTGTGAAAAGTGGCCTAAGCAGGCTCAAAGAAGATGAAGGATTTCATTTGGAGTTTCTTTTTCGACAAGCTCAGGAAGCTGCCAAGGCTAACAATTGGACTACTTACAATGCTGTGTTAGCTCTTTGTATCTACGGCTTGGTGCTTTTCCCCGGTCAGCCTGATTTTGTTGATATGCAGGCATTGAAAGTGTTTGTCTCGAAGAATCCGATTCCTACCCTGCTAGGGGATTTTTATCACTCCGTACACTACAAAAATGAGAAGGCAAGAGGGAGTTTGGTTAGCTGTTGCACCCAATTGTTATGCCATTGGCTCTTCAAACATTTACCCCGGACTGGTGCGTTCGTAGAAACTGCTGAGACAATGAAGTGGTCCAAGAGATTGATAAGTTTAACTGCCAATAATATTATTTGGTTTGATCCCAAATTACTGACGATAGAGCTTACTGTCAAATGTGGAAGTTTTCCTAATGTACCTCTACTTGGAAGAAGAGGTGGGATTAATTACAACCCAGTGTTGGCAGTTAGGCAATTTGGTTATGCCTCGAGACATCCTCCTGCTGATGAAGAGATTAGCGCTTCTCTGTTTTTCGTAGGGACCAAGAACGAAAGAGTGTCGGAAGTAATAAATGCTTGGAAATTTAGGCAAAGAGAGGGAAAAGTGACTTTCGGCAAAGGAGACTGCAGATCATACCCTGACTACGATGCCTGGGTTGAGATGAAGGTCAAAAAGCTGTTGTTACCCTTTTCCCGAGAAGTTCTCTTATGTCCAGATCAACATTCCACGGTACCGGCTGAGGAGTACGAGAAATTGAAGAAAATGGTTAGAGATCTGCAGATAGAGAACTCTGGAATGAGCAGATGTCTCCAGAAAGCTCTAGCTGACAACAAAGATTTGGAAAAGAGAGCGTTGAAAGCAGAAAAAACCCTGGCGGACAAAGAAGAAGATTTTGATGAGAGAGCTCGATACTTCCGGAAGCTTACCTTGGGAGCAGATGATACTAGTCAGGCTCATAAGGCTACGAAGCAGGCGCTGGCCCGAAGCAAGGATTCGTTAGCTAAACTCCGTCAAGCTTGGGATGAGGTCAGAATTGAGAACTCCGAATTACAGGCCCAGCTAAAAGATAAAGACGAAGAGCTGAAGAAAGCGCACGTGGAAAGAAGAAAGTATCGAGAAGATCTTGGCAAAAGTCAAGAACAAGTGAGAAATGCTGAAGGTAAGCTGAAAATCACCAACAAGGAGCTTGAAGATGTCACAGCAGAGCTGAAACTGGTTAAAATTCAAGCTGGAATCAAGAGGCGCAAAGGAGCCAATAAAGATGAAGCCTTGCTGATGCACGTGGGGTCATTAGAGGATGCATTGGAAAAAAGGGACGCAGTGATTAAGGAGCTGATTGAGAAGCCGCATCATCAGCGTACTCGCATCCTATTTGAGGAGATCAAGTACTCCAGTCAGAAGCTGAAAGATGTAGAGCTGTCGGATTAGTGATTTTTGTCTTTTCTTTGTAATGGTTACCATCAGAATTGTTGATGGATCCATTTGACTGCCTGTTTTTATTTTGTTGCTGAAAATACGACAAACGTGCTTGAGAAGTTTTGGGGAATTTGTATGAAATGGGTTACTTCTGTTCACAATTTCTGATCTTCAGATGTATGTGATGTGATATCTGCACACTAGCACACTACAAAATCACTATTTCTGGTCTTCAGACACCCGTGATCGATGTATATGAATATCTCTTCATGACAAAACTCAGTAATCATGACTCCTGGTCTTCAGGAATTCTTGGTTACGATTGGAGTCAGGATATGAAAAGCATTCTGAAATGACAAACATAACTTTGCATTTGCATTCGTATATCATTTTTTTTTGCATTGCAGGTTTTCCTTTTGCAGGCGCCTGCTAACCTTTATTTGGTTTTCAGGCACAATAGCTGATACCCCAGTTCACCGATATTCTACCCGACGCAATCAAGCAAGAGTAATGGAGCAAGTTCAGACAGAGTTAGCCGATTTGAGGGGAAGGATGGAACAGTTCATGAACCTCATGCAGGGGATTGCTCAAGGCCAGCAAGTGCTGAGGACCGGTCAAGAAAACATGAGGGTTGGACAGGAAGCTATGAGAACCACTATCCAGAGGCTGGAAACTGAAATCCCAAATCGTAATGTGCGCACTCCTCCTGTTGGCACAATCCCTGCTGGTGGGGCACATCTGGGCTTTGATAACAATGAGGATGGTCAGGAGGACCAGTTCACTGCATTCAACAATGACATGGGTTGCTACAATGACGACCGGAAGTATGAAGGGCTGGATGAAAGACTCAAGGCTATTGAGAGCCAAAATCCTCTTGGAATTGATGTAGAAGACATGGGTCTCGTGCAGGGTGTGCGAATTCCTCCCAAGTTCAAGCTTCCTGCTTTGGATAAGTACAACGGCAGTACATGTCCCAAAACACATTTGCAAGCATACAATCGCAAGATTGCTGCTTACACTGATGACCAGAAACTCTGGATGTATTTTTTCCAGGATAGCCTGTCAGGCGCATCCTTGGAATGGTATGTCAAGCTGGACGGGGTTCGTATAAAGAGTTAGAAAGATTTGTGTGCTGCATTTCTGAAGCAATATCAATATAATTTGGATATGGCACCCAATCGTACTCAGCTGCAGAGTATGACTCAGGATCCTAAGGAAGGCTTTAAGCAATACGCCCAGAGATGGAGGGAATTGGCTGCTCGAGTTCAACCACCTCTGGGTGATCGCGAGATGGCTGATATGTTCATGAGCACGCTCCAAGGGTCGTATCTGGATAGATTGGCTGCATGTCCTTCCACAGGGTTTGCCGACATTGTTATTGCTGGAGAACGAGTAGAAAGTCTGTTGAAGTTGGGTAAGATTCAAGACCCCAGTGGGGCTGGTACTTCAAGTTCTAAGAAACCCTTTGCTAATGGACCCAGGAAGAGAGAAGGGGAGTCCAGCGCTATGTATAGAGGAGGGGGCAGAGGCAGGACTCAGCCCTATCATCAAGTGGATGCTGTAACCATTCCGGTTCCAGCTGGACAGCAAGCTCCCAATCAGCAAGGTAGACCCCGATTCCAGAATAATAGACCAAGGGACCGTAAGTTTGATCCTTTCCCTATGTCGTATGCTGCTTTGTTACCACAATTGCTCAAAGAGAAATTGGTTGAACTCCGGACTATGAGGCCGCTAGATGCTGGGAAAGTACCTCAGGGTTATGATGCTAGTGCTCGGTGTGAATTTCATTCTGGCGCGCAAGGTCACACAATAGAAAAGTGCTGGGCTTTTCAACACATAGTTCAGGACTTGATTGATGTGAAAGCTATTAATTTCTCCAGGCCGCCGAGTGTTCGTGACAATCCAATGCCTAATCATGGAGGTGCGAGCACGAATGCTATTTCTGATGGTGAGAAATTGAATCTGATCACCGATATTAACTTGGTAAAGACTCCGTTGTTGACTGTAAAAGAACGTTTGTTAAAGGGACAAGTATTTCCTGGGTGTGGTTCTGATTGTGAGGGCTGTGCGAAACAGGTTAATGGCTGCAGTAAATTGAAAACTGGACTGCAGAGTCTTATGGACGAAGGAAGCCTTCAGTTTGATAAAGTAGAGAAAGAACAGGATGTTTCTGCCGTTACCATTTACTATAATCCAGTCGAGATACAGGTGCCTGTTGCAGAGCCTGTTGCTATCATCGTGCCCGAGAGGCCGAGACCAGTTACGATTATAGTTCCTGAATCGGCTGCTTATGTGTCTAATAGGGCAGTTCCGTGGCAGTATGGAACTGATACTCGTCAAGGAGGAAGCCGGCAGAAGGCAGAGGCTGTTGGTACTAGCATTGAGAATGTCAGTGGACCAAGTGGTTTTACTAGGAGTGGTCGACTGTTTGCTCCCCAGACTTTAAGGAGTGAGGCTGAAGTCGCTGCAAGAGCAAAAGGAAAACAGGTGGTTGATGACAAGGTGCCTGCTCAGGAAGAGGACCCTAAAGTCAATTTTGATAATGATGTTGAAGAATTTATGAGGGTTATCAAAAAGAGTGATTATAAGATCATTGACCAGCTTAATCAGACACCCTCTAAAATTTCGATATTATCTCTGTTGATGAGTTCAGACGCACATCGGGCTGCTTTGTTGAAAGTTCTGAATATGGCATACGTTCCCCAAGAGATTACAGTGAATCAGTTGGAGGGGGTAATTTCTAGTGTGAATGTGATCCACGGGTTGGGATTTACGAACAGGGATTTGACACCAGATGGACGTAACCACAACAAAGCGCTGCACATCACACTTGAATGCAAAGGAGCTGTTTTGTCGCATGTGCTGGTTGACACAGGTTCTTCCTTAAATGTGTTACCTAAAAAGGCCCTGATGAAAATTGAAGTAGATGGATTGGTTCTGAGACCCAGCGATCTGATTATGAGAGCTTTCGATGGATCCCAAAGATCGGTGTTTGGGGAGGTTGAACTACCTATACAGGTTGGTCCACAGATATTCAAGACGACCTTTCATGTTATGGACATTCAGCCTGCTTATAGCTGTTTGTTGGGCCGACCATGGATTCATGCAGCAGGCGCAGTTACCTCCACACTTCATCAGAAGCTCAAGTATGTGTTCGAGGGTCAAGTGGTTACTGTTTGCGGCGAGGAAGATATATTCGTGAGTCATCTATCCACTTTCAAATATGTGGAAATGGATGGAGAGATTCATGAAACATTGTGCCAATCTTTTGAAGCCCTGAATATCAACAACTTACCAGAATCTACTTCAGCAGCGGTGGTGTCGAATGTGCCAGGTGGGCCGAGTGCATCAATTGCGTCGTACAAGCAGGCCAGAGAAGTGGTCGAAAGCGGAAATGCCCAAGGCTGGAGTAAAGCTATAGATGTGTTCGTGAAAGAAGATAAGTTTGGCATTGGATATCAGCCGGGCCGGACGCCAGTTCCCCGATTCCGTGGGCCAATCAACTTCAACAGTGGAGGAATTATCAATCCCAATCAGTCCTGCTCAGCAATAGAAGATGACGCTGAAAGCTCAGATTATCTGGACAGATGGGTATATGCACTGGCTCCAGGCGAGGCGTTGCAAAATTGGTCTAGCGAAGAAATCGTTCATGTTGTTCACCATGCAGAGTAACAATTCTTGTCTTTCATAATGCATGAAATCCCACACTCTGCCCAAGGTGTGAGGATCCATTTGTAGGGCCACCATATTTTCTCATATAATGTTCAAATATCAATAAAAAGGACGTTTTTGTTTACAAATTTGTGTTCCTTTACTCTTTCTTTATTTTTATTTTTGCACAAAGAAAATTAAAAATGATAATGCACTTTCTTTTCTTTTGTTTTCAAGCAAAAATAATCTAAAATAAAGCATAAACCCATTCATGCAGACTGGATTCTGTGGATTTCTCTGAAAATGATTCTGTTATGCCCACGTATGATTTCGACAATCCGATCTATCAAGCCGAGGAAGAAAGTGATGAAGACTATGAACTCCCGGAAGAATTGGCTAGATTGTTGAAGCAGGAAGAAAAGACCATTCAGCCTCATCAGGAAGCTCTTGAGGTTATCAATATTGGTTCGGAGGAAAGCAAGAAAGAGATCAAGATCGGTGCAAGTCTGCGGGCTGATGCAAAACAAGAGTTGATAGTCATGCTACGTGAATACGTTGACATCTTCGCTTGGTCATATCAAGATATGCCGGGTTTAGATACAGACATAGTTGTGCATAGACTACCATTGAAAGAGGATTGTCCACCGGTCAAGCAAAAGCTGCGCAGAACGAAACCAGAAATGGCTTTGAAGATCAAAGAAGAAGTACAGAAACAGTTGGATGCAGGCTTTCTGGCAGTAACCAACTATCCTCCCTGGGTGGCCAATATAGTACCGGTGCCGAAGAAAGATGGCAAAGTCAGAATGTGTGTGGATTACAGAGATCTCAACAGGGCGAGCCCTAAAGATGACTTTCCACTCCCTCATATTGACGTGCTGGTTGATAATACCGCTCAGTTTTCAGTGTTCTCATTTATGGACGGATTCTCCGGGTACAATCAGATAAAGATGGCGCCTGAAGACATGGAGAAGACGACATTCATTACCCCGTGGGGTACCTTCTGTTACAAAGTAATGCCTTTTGGGTTAAAGAATGCAGGGGCAACCTATCAAAGAGCAATGGTAACGTTATTCCACGATCTAATTCATAAAGAGATCGAGTGCTATGTGGATGACATGATTGCTAAATCAAAGACAGAAGAGGAACATCTGATCAACTTAAAGAAGTTATTTGAGAGGCTGAGGAAATTCAGGTTGAGACTGAATCCTAACAAGTGTACTTTTGGCGTGCGGTCCAGAAAATTGCTTGGTTTCATTGTCAGTGAAAAAGGGATAGAGGTTGATCCTGCTAAAGTGAAAGCTATACAAGATATGCCTGTACCGAGAACTGAAAAAGAAGTTCGCGGCTTTCTAGGAAGATTGAACTACATTTCAAGGTTCATATCTCACCTAACTGCCACTTGCGAACCGATATTCAAAATGCTAAGAAAAGATCAAACGGTCAGGTGGAATGATGGTTGTCAAAATGCATTCGACAAAATAAAAAGATATTTGCGGGAACCTCCAGTTCTGATACCTCTAGTTCAAGGGAGACCACTGATTATGTACTTGACAGTGCTCGAAGGATCCATGGGTTGTGTTCTCGGTCAACACGACGAGACAGGTAGGAAAGAACATGCTATCTACTACCTGAGCAAGAAATTTACAGATTGTGAATCGCGTTATTCAATGCTTGAGAAAACATGCGGTGCACTCGCATGGGCCACCAAGCGATTGAGACAATACATGCTCACACATACAACCCTGTTGATCTCTAAATTGGATCCGGTCAAGTATATTTTTGAGAAACCAGCACTTACAGGCAGAGTTGCAAGGTGGCAGATGGTACTGACAGAGTACGATATTCAGTTTACTTCGCAAAAGGCAATCAAAGGAAGTATACTGGCAGATTATCTTGCGCAACAGCCTCTTGATGATTACCAGCCCATGAGATTTGATTTCCCTGATGAGGACATCATGTTTCTCAAAGCGAAAGACTGCGAGGAACCACTTCTGGAGGAGGGGCCTGACCCTGAGTCCAAATGGAGTTTGATGTTTGATGGGGCAGTTAATATGAATGGGTGCGGAGTTGGTGCAATCCTTATTACGCCTGAAGGTGTTCACATGCCCTTCACTGCCCGAGTAACTTTCGGGTGTACCAACAATGAAGCAGAATACGAAGCTTGCATACTAGGGATCGAGGAAGCTATTGACTTACGAATCAAGACCCTCGATATCTTTGGTGATTCAGCACTGGTAATTAATCAAGTAAAGGGAACTTGGCACACACATCAGCAGAATTTGATTCCGTATAGAGATTATACGAGGAGATTGCTGACCTTCTTTACAACTGTCAAGTTGTACCATGTTCCTAGAGAGGAAAATAAGTTTGCAGATGCCTTGGCCACTATCTCTTCGATGATCAAAGTGCATGGTTGGAACTTTGTGCCCAGGATTGATGTATCTCGTCATGATAGGCCTGCTTTTGTGTTTGAAGTTGGTGCAGTGTCTGACGATAAGCCTTGGTACCATGACATCAAATGCTTCTTAAAAAATCAAGAATACCCGCCTGGGGCATCTTCTAATGACAGGAAGACATTAAGAAGGCTAGCTGGTAGTTTCTTCTTGAACAAAGATGGCGTGCTGTATAAAAGGAATTTTGACACGATTCTGCTCAGATGTGTGGATAGACACGAGGCAGACCTGTTGATGATTGAAGTGCACGAGGGCTCTTTCGGTACCCACGCCGGAGGACATGCGATGGCTAAGAAATTGTTGAGATTAGGGTATTATTGGCTGACCATGGAGTCAGATTGCTGCAAGTATGCTCGCAAGTGTCACAAATGCCAGATCTATGCAGACAAAGTGCACATTCCTCCCAATCCGTTGAGTATAATGTCTTCTCCATGGCCATTTGCAATGTGGGGCCTTGATATGATCGGGAAAATCGAGCCTACTGCTTCAAACGGCCATCGTTTCATCTTGGTCGCCATTGATTACTTCACTAAATGGGTTGAAGCAGCATCTTACGCCAATGTCACTAAGCAAGTAGTGGCTCGATTCTTGAAGCGAGATATCATTTGTCGATATGGAGTGCCCGAAAGAATCATTACTGATAATGGTTCTAATTTGAACAACAAGATGATGGCTGAGCTATGCCGGGACTTCAAAATTGAGCACCACAATTCTTCTCCGTACCGCCCGAAGATGAACGGCGCGGTCGAAGCGGCCAACAAAAATATCAAGAAGATTGTGCAGAAGATGGTTGTCACGTACAAAGATTGGCATGAGATGTTACCACTGGCTTTGCATGGGTATCGAACATCAATCCGCACGTCCACTGGGGCAACACCATACTCGCTTGTATACGGTATGGAGGCAGTTCTACCGATAGAAGTTGAGATCCCCTCTCTCCGAGTATTGATGGACGTTAAGCTAGATGAAGCTGAATGGGTACGAGCCAGATTTGATCAGCTGAGCCTTATTGAGGAGAAGCGATTAGCAGCGGTATGCCATGGCCAGTTATATCAGCGCAGAATGAAGAGGGCATTCGATCAAAAGGTTCGACCTCAAGTCTACAAAGTCGGGGATGTGGTAATCAAGAGAATACTTCCTCCGAGTACAGATCACAGGGGCAAATGGACTCCTAACTATGAAGGTCCGTTCGTGGTAAAAAAGGTCTTCTCAGGAGGAGCTTTGTTGCTGACAACCATGGATGGTGAAGATTTTTCATCCCCTGTTAATTCAGATGCAGTTAAAAAATACTTCGTATAAAGAGACCCGCTGGATAAAAGAAAAAAGGAATCCAGGCAAAAAAGGGCATCCCGGCGAACCAAAAACAGAATAAAGGTTCGGGCAAAAATTAGGGATATAATTGAAAAGAATTGTACACCCGGTAAGTTAAAAACCCGAAAGGGCAACTTAGGCAAAAAAGGGTATCCCAGTGGATTGAAAACCTAAAAAGGCGATCCACACAAAAGAGGAATTGAAGCGAATGACTGCAGTCTGAATTAATCTGTACATTTTCTACTCTTCAGCAAACCGACAAAATTCCAAAGGAGGAATTGGTCCGATCACGAGCTTCTGAAGGCAAAGATAATCAGGAGAGTTGGAGTACATACTGGCTATAACAGAATCAGAAATCAGTTGGAAACCAATTTCCACATTATCATTAGGATAGATTTCTTTTCTCAATTTTACGGCAATCGCCTCTTTCAGGGGTTTGCTTCTGATTGTAAATTCGCCAATTTTTGGCATTTCATCAATAAAGTTGAATATTCAGTCACGGGCTTTTATTTTCATTTTTACTGTTTTGTTTGCAAAACGTCCGATTTTTGATAATAAAACGTTACTTTGAAAATATCTTGGCCTTGCAAAAACATGCAAAAAGACAATTAAAATTACTTTGCTTGTTGGACAACCTTGGATGGTGGACCCAAAAGACCACGCAATATCCTGGGGCATGTGCATATTCTTTTTCTGTTGCAGGTAATGAGCACGGTCGATCCAAACAGCATGATCGTAACCCCGAGCAGATATTTGATATGATTTGATACTGTTGTATCTTATTAAGTCGATTCTTCCAGTCAAGAGTTCCCACTAAGTTTCGTGGCGGCAACGGTGTTCGAAGTTGGATTTCTTCTGTGTTGATAACGGTTATTAATGCAGTGAATACTCCAGGTTGACAACAAGTGCCAATCCTCCAGTACCTTGCAGACGATGTGAAAGGATGTACCAGCAAGTGGTAGTATCATATATCCCGCAGGTTCAGCAGGTGAAATTTGTCAAAGAATAATCCCCAGCGGAGTTATTGACCATCCCGAGCATGGGGCAGCTTGAATTTCCCCGGCAGAAGATGTTCCAGATCTAATATCCCCCAGTAGAGTTTGGAGACACTTGGTCTTCTGTAAAATCCTCTCAAAAGGCATTACCCAACACGAGACGCTTTACAGCAGTTTTCTCTAACAGAGTGTGTTGTAAACTCATTATCCCCAGCGGAGTCGTCAAAGAGAAAGTTCGCCCAACATGGGGCATTGTGACATCTATCCTAAGCTCGACAGTCATCTTCCTCAGCAGATTACCGAGGAATTGCTTTGGGTTTCCCTAACAAATCTCTAGGGACTCTTTCTCAGCATGTTGCAACGGATTGTCTTTCAACCAAGATTTGCATATCCCCGGCAGAGCAGCCCTGATCCCCAGCAAGATCGCATCTCCGGTAATGGTACCCTGAATCGTGTCTGCTATACTCCCCAGCCGAGTCGCAGTAATTTCCCCAGCAAGGTTTAAAGAGATCGACAGAATCTCTCCTTCAGCAAGGTGTCAGCATATGACATTACCCAGCAAGTGGTGTAATTTTTAGCAGTGTTCATTTACAACTCAAAGTCCAATTTATTTTTGGCATGCGTACAGTTTGTTCATGTTATTCCAACAGGTTGAGTGATCATTTGGCAAAGCTTCCAACGATAGTTTGGTAAGCGTTCAAGTCCAAACGACAGTTTGGCAGAGATTCCAACGACAGTTTGGTAATCATTAAAATCCAACGATAGATTGGTAGAAATCCAACACGAATTGGTAAAAGCTGCTAAAGTCCATCTGAAGATGGCAAGTGTGAGATCCCAATGACGGTTTGGTAATCGTTAAAATCCAACGCCAGATTGGTAGAAATCCAACGCAAATTGGTAAAAGTCCAACGACAGTTTGGCAAAGCTTCCCACGACAGTTTGGTAAGCACTAGAAATCCAACGACAGTTTGGCAGAAAGTCCAACGACAGATTGGCAGAGCAGCTAAAGTCCATCGACAGTATGGCAAGCCAGTAGTCGCCTGGCGTCGTTCAAAAAGACATTGTTGAAAGTCCATCAACAGTATGGCAAGCCAGTAGTCGTCTGGCGTCGTTCAAAAAGACATTGTTGAAAGTCCAACGACAGTTTAGCGAAGCTACCGACGACAGTTTGGTAAGCACCAGAAGTCCTACGACAGATTGGCAGAACAGCCCAAGTCCATCGACAGTATGGCAGGCCAGTAGTCGTCTGGCGTTGTTCAAAAGACAGATCTCTCCGACACTTGAAGATTCAATCCAACCATCGCATTGGGTTTATATCCCTTTTCTTTTTATCATCCAGAGCAAATTTTTGGTTATATTTGGTATTCAATCACTATATACCTTGAAAGTCTGAAAGCCTTTGCTTTCAGGCATTCAGGTCTACAGTGTTTGAATAGGGGCAGCTGTAATACCCCAAAATTTGCTCTCCCCTTTTTGCATCTTAGCATAGCACTATCATCTATCATATCATATTCATCTCATTAGCATTGCATTGCATTTAACATAGAAAAATGAAGCATAGCATTCCTCTCACCATTAAGGCATGTGATCAGGGGGAAGATGGACAATCAAGAGATCATTCAAAGCACAAGAAGGTCAATCAAGTTGCCTCCAGGCAAGCCAAGAGTCTCTTATGTCTCATACCATCTCAATTGATCATCCACAATCTCAAGGAAGTGAGATCCAATGGGAGATTGAAGCAATACATACTTCAACATGCAAGAGGTTCAAAAACTGAAGGAAAACCCTCAAAATAGATAGCTCATTGATCCAAAGTCATCCTCAAATGGTATATCTCATCATCATTTAAGAGGATACACAACATACTCTGAGGAATTTGAAATTGAAGACTTCACATTTTTCTCCTAGGAGGTGGGCATCAAAATTAGGGTTTCTAATAAAATCAGGATATCTTTGATTTTTTGGACAAAACTTGATGTCATGGTATTCTATATGTTCTTAAGTGTATGTATGTAGAAAATCACCTCTCAATTGGTTTTAGAAGTGGTTCAATTGGAAGAAAGATAAAAAATCAGGGAAATTGGGGCCAGGTCAAATAATCAGAGGAAAAAAGTCAACTCTTGACTTTTTGTGGCCAAATTCATAAAATTCATGTTATATGTGACCAATGTGCAAAATTTGATCAAGAAACTCCAAAGGAATCATGAAAAAATCAAGAGGTGGAAAGTTGCCATTTTTGGATGAAGAAGGGTTACTAAAAATAGCAAGTTTTGGCCATTTTGCATCAGAGTTTGAACCAAGGCCATTTAAAATTGGAGCATCAAATGAAAATTCCACCAGGCTACAACAAAAGGTCTTGCTTTAAGCTTCAAATCCATGTGTAGAACATCTCCATTGGATAAAAATTGAGTGAGATATGATTGATCAAAGTTTGAGCAAAGTAGGTTCAAAACTAGGTCATGACCAAGGATTTTCAAGTCACGAGCGTGTCATTTTCACAAGCACATGGTGGGCTAAATGTATTGATCAATTACTCATGGTTAGAGGCCTCAAATGGAAAATCTTTCAACACGAAAGTTGTTCCTCTATGTGAGATCTTCAAAGTGTATGTTTATGGTTTTTTCATTAGACCAATGATTGAGAAGTTGTGGTGGCTCAAAATAAGGTCAAGATAACTGAATGTTTGGTTAGGTCACAACCAGGTCTTGCCCCACATGCGTGCATTATGAGTCAGCTTTGAGTTTACATGTTTGAAGCACATTTCCAAGTTGTTGCAAGTCTCATTTTCATTTACTTTCAACATCAAAGTTGTTGTATCATGTACACACTTTGTAATGATACCAAGATAATCCATGTCCATGGCTTGAGGAGAGAGATATCCATGCGTAAACATCACCATTTCCAACTGATGAATCACACCAGAATTTGCAGTTTGGTTTAGACATCCATCAAACAACCCTTGCACTTTATTTCCATATTAAGCCAAGCACATATCACCTCCACCTTGCACATTAGCACGTGCCTTGCATGAAAGTGGAAAGAATAAACTTGCTGAACAAGTTTCTGATACAATCAGCCGTGCCATTGCAAGCTCATTTTCAGCTCTACCATAACCCACCATGAACTATCACCACCATATCCTTGCTCTCCCTAACTAACTTGACTCAGTTAGTTAGGGATGACTCAGTTAACCATGATAACTCACCCTAACTCAACTCAGTAAACTGTAGTTAGCTCACATTATAAATAGAAAACTCCTTCACAAATTCATTTTTCAATTTCATTTCTCTCACATTCTCCCCAAAACTCTCTCTGCTTTACTCTTAATCTCACCCTTGCAAAGGATTCTCGAGCTCACATTGTTCATCCTCCTTCTAAATCTTCTTTGAATCTCTCTCAATTTCACCAAAGAGCAACTGTTTTGGAAGCTTGGATCCAGTTTCTTTCTATTGAATCATCATCAACCACTTCAGTTAAGCCTTTATTTGGCCAATAGAAGCTCAAGGAAGAAGCATTTTCCTCTGGTGTTCTTGTGTATTCAAAGCATCCTCAAGTTCAGGTTCCAAACTCTCAAACTTTGCTTTGGCGATTTATGGTTTAGTTTGTTGTTTTCGTATTGATATAAGCTTAATAGAAGCATTCCTAACTCCGGCTAGTTGATAGGCCTTCTAAAGGCGTAGTTACAAAACTTAGGGCACAATTTCATTTCCTCTGTTCTTGCTGTGTATGTATGATATATTGTTTTTGTGAGTGAATTCTTAATCTGCATGAGCTCAGCTTCAGTTTGATGTATATTTTGTGGATTTCTGAAGAGATCAAAGTTGCAGACGGTGGTGGTGTGGCCGGAGAAGGTGACCGGAGGTCACTCTCCGGCCGGTGGACTTTGTGTTAGGGTTTAGGCTCAGTTTGAATCTGGTCCGTTGGATGAATGTGATCTAATGGCCACTATGCTGCCAACACATAAAAATTCATGTGCATGTCACGTGACTTTATTTCTGATTTCACTTAAACGCTATGTGGTGTGGTACACGGTGGGAACCGTGGTCATTCATGTGTGCATGTTGATCTTGATTACCTTGACCTAGATTTGACCTTGACCTGATCTGATGGTGGTGAATGGTTTGACTTAGTTTGACTGATAATGCATGGTAGTTAGTGTGTGCTACGCATAATTGGACCTATGACAGATTGCTTTTCGCACCTCCTTTTTAAAAAAGCCCAAACACTTTGAACTGTTGGTTTACTATATTTGCACCCCACTCTTGTTTTCTATTTCCTTTTATTTTCTTCATTTTATGCACGTTTACTTTTTAATTTTTAAAAATATCAAACATCATCATAAAATTCCACAAAAATTCATGTTCATCATTAAAACATTTAGAAAATTTTTCATGATTTTATTTCTTGATTTTATGACTTTTTGCCCCTGTTCCATAATTTTTCTTTGATTTTCTTTTGTATGCATTCTTAATGTGGTACATGATTTTGTTTAATTTTGTTCTTGATCATTAAAAATTGTTTTGATGCTCTTATTTTTGTATTGAGTCATTATCATCTTGAGGTATGTTAAGTGATTTTTATTTGATTTTTTTAGGTCAGTTTATGGCATGTTTGGTGTTCATTTTGGTGCTACTTTGTATGATATGTCTACTTGACCTAAGTGCATTGTTGACATCATTTTGCCTTGGTTTCTTGCATGCTACTTTGATATGTGATTCATCTCTGATTTGTGAACTTCAATACCATGTTTCCATAATTCTCATGAGACCATTTAATTTTTTGTTTAATGCATGACCTTTGAAGCATAATAACATGTCATGTCATCTTAATCTTTGTGCATGTTTACATGATTGCTTTTGTGCATACTTGCATGATCATTTGCCTACTTTGTGAGATATCCATTTGACATTATAGGTCATTAGTACATATTACATGTCATCCTTGCATGTTGACTTTCATTTGAACATGGTACACCTTTAACATGTTGTGTTTGTATTTGTGTTTTCTGTTGAACTCCTATTTCAATTCCACTTCTCCTATCACCTTTTAAATGTTTTGATGTGTCATGCATGAATACTTGTGAAATGTTTGTGAATCATTTTTCATTTCAATTCTGATCCTTAGATTACATGTTCCATTTATGCATGTTTCTTCCATTTCTTTTCATCTTTCATTCTCCCTTTTCTTATAGTAGCATGTTCTAATGTCATGGATGATGTTTGTTGCCTATCCATTTGGACTTGCATGATAATGATCATTTGTTTTCCATGTGATGTACATTCTGGTTGTAACCAATTTCTCATGTACCTCTTTTGAATTTTATGGTGCATTAAAAGTTCTTTTATTTCTTATACTTCTTATACATGTTTACTAACCATGTAGGGGCTTTGGTAAGTTGCAATTGAGTGTGGATAAGGAATCCACATTCAAACTTCTTTCCTCTCATCTCTTTTACAATTCCATCTTGTGTTTTGTTAAGCACTTATGTGCTTTCTTTGAATAACTCATCACTTTCCCTTTTTGAATTACAATTCATCTTCTACTTAGAAGTGAATTGTTTAATTCATTCTTTCTTTAGACTTTAGGTTGAAACCTCACAAACCATTAGGATCACTCCCTTAACTAATCAATTAGGATTGAGTCTTAGATCACATAGATTTTACCTTTCTCCTCTCTTGAGTCTTTTTTCTCATCTCTAAGAAATTTCAAAATACTTAATAAAGGTAAGCATTTATTGCCTTTAGGCCTTTCATATAAAGAAAAGATTATAAGGGGTCTTCTCTTGTAATCTTAGAATGTGTAGCATATAGCCCATCTTGGGTCAATGTGTTAAACATTTGATCTTGTATGAGGGACTTAAATGCAATACTTGTTGAAGAATAAATAAAAAACACTTCTTCATTTAATAATCAACAAAAACACTTAACAAACATAAGTATGCTAGTGTGTTTGAACCTTGACAATTGGAACTAAGTGTGTGGGTCTTCTTCACTCTTAATGTGCTTTCTTACCCATTCCATCTTGGAATGTGAGAATGTACACATTCCAATAACTAAGATTCAGATACACTATCATATGCAAACAAATGGAAAAAACTCTTAAAAGACAAAAACAAACAATAACGTCTTTCCTTCAAGAATTCTTTCCTTATCTCCTTCACTCCTTCCGTAAGGATGCGTCATTTCCGTTCTACCGCAAACAGGTAACGCCTAAGTCTCCCTACAGCGAGCTGCAACACCTAAACTGCTAGAACGTGAACGTTGACGTATTCCATTAAAAAACACAAACAACTTTCCCTAGGTGAGGGGAACTACGTCGCTCTGATTCTCATGTTCCCGATGAGATACGTAGGCAGTGGGGTAGGGCCCATGCGAGCACTTCTTTTATTTTCCCTACATTTGTTTCTCTTTCTCTCTTATCCTGTTCCAGTTCTCCAGCTAGTAGTTTCTTTTTCAGTATCCTTTTCTTACACCCTTTGATCGAAGCAAGCAAGCGTGGATCCCATCGGGTACGATGGACGCGAGGGGGTGCTAATACCTTCCTCTCGCGTAACCGACTCCCTTACCCTTTCTCTTGGTCGCAAGACCATGCTCTATCTTTCCTTCAGGTTTATGCGGTGTTTCCTTTCCCTCTCATGGGATAAATACACATTGCTGGCGACTCTGTTCGGTGCCACTTTCGCGTTTGTACTTGGATGAAAATCCTGGGAGCGACAGCTGGCGACTCTGCTGGGGACAGGTTGACCTATTGCTGGTCTATCCTAAGCGAGTCAATCCTAACGCTTGTCTGTTTTTCTTTCATTGGGTGTTTATTGTTGTGCTGTATTTACCGTTTTATTGTATGGTTATTTATTGCATTACTGCACATTACTGTATTTACTGCTTTTTAGCATTACATATCATTTTATTACTGTTGTGCTGGACTGTGCTATTTTCTGTTTGGCGGGATGGGATTTCTGAGAGATGAGCTCAGTACACAGGCTCGAGTATACACTTAGATTTAGAGTGGAGAGTAGTGGAACCTACGTGCCATCTGTGTACGTGGGTAATCACGAAATTCACAGCTAGACGAGGCTATCTTGGGACCCATCATGGCGTGCGCATCTTGCGTATTCCAGGATGTCGATCTAGAGAGCTGTCGACTCTAGTGACCGATCATGAGGACCTTAGTGGAAACATCTCTCTTTAGCGGTGACAGTGGCAGACCACATTCTGTGGCAAACCCACTCGCCCCCGAGAGCCCACTTTGGTACTTGCATAGGATGACCTTTATTTTCTAAGGCGAGTCAGTGGACGACCTCTTTGATTGGCATAGCATTGTATCCTACGGGCTGAATGTGCTATCGCTTCTCAAACCTCCGAAGCTGACAAGCCTTATTTTCTAGGAACCACATGTGAGTATGGGTGGGATGTTTACAGGTTTGCAGGTAACCCAGCTTCCTACATACCGTACTTATGATTCTATGATTATTACAGATAGTGTATCCTATGACAGTGGTTTGAGTATTCGTCTCAGATATATTGCCAGATTCAGTACAGAGACACAGTGCACACAGTTCCACACAGGCACCGACACCTGGATACCTGATCACATGCCTTTTGCATTTGCATAATCATATCATAACATGGTTATGTTTGTCATTTTCAGGTACTTACCATATTGTCTGATTCCAATCATGAGTTCCCAAGATGCTGAGGTTAAAAGGAAGAATAATGTGTCATACAAATTCCCTGATCCTAAGCTGGGTGTATTGAACAAGATGATAGGTATGGCTGGTTCTGATGTTTTTAGCACATTTCAGAAGGAGTACGGAGAGCTGATTAAGATGGTCTGTGCATTCACAAAGTACGAGAAGGATGGGTTGCATACCTTCTTACAGTTCTATGAGCCATCAATGAGATGTTTCCTATTCCCTGACTACATTCTGATGCCCACTCTGGAGGAATTCTCATTTATTTTGGGAATTCCAATCACGTCTGCTATACCGTATTTTTCTGAAGGTGCTCTTGCCCCTGAAGTAATCACTGCTGTCCTGCATCTGGACTTGTTTGTTGTGAAAAGTGGCCTAAGCAGGCTCAAAGAAGATGAAGGATTTCATTTGGAGTTTCTTTTTCGACAAGCTCAGGAAGCTGCCAAGGCTAACAATTGGACTACTTACAATGCTGTGTTAGCTCTTTGTATCTACGGCTTGGTGCTTTTCCCCGGTCAGCCTGATTTTGTTGATATGCAGGCATTGAAAGTGTTTGTCTCGAAGAATCTGATTCCTACCCTGCTAGGGGATTTTTAT
The DNA here is from genome assembly GCA_022829125.1 of Lathyrus tuberosus. Lineage (NCBI taxonomy): Eukaryota > Viridiplantae > Streptophyta > Magnoliopsida > Fabales > Fabaceae > Lathyrus > Lathyrus tuberosus. The sequence goes on along the minus strand of JALAZF010000120.1, from coordinate 12,758,515 downwards.
CACTCCGTACACTACAAAAATGAGAAGGCAAGAGGGAGTTTGGTTAGCTGTTGCACCCAATTGTTATGCCATTGGCTCTTCAAACATTTACCCCGGACTGGTGCGTTCGTAGAAACTGCTGAGACAATGAAGTGGTCCAAGAGATTGATAAGTTTAACTGCCAATAATATTATTTGGTTTGATCCCAAATTACTGACGATAGAGCTTACTGTCAAATGTGGAAGTTTTCCTAATGTACCTCTACTTGGAAGAAGAGGTGGGATTAATTACAACCCAGTGTTGGCAGTTAGACAATTTGGTTATGCCTCGAGACATCCTCCTGCTGATGAAGAGATTAGCGCTTCTCTGTTTTTCGTAGGGACCAAGAACGAAAGAGTGTCGGAAGTAATAAATGCTTGGAAATTTAGGCAAAGAGAGGGAAAAGTGACTTTCGGCAAAGGAGACTGCAGATCATACCCTGACTACGATGCCTGGGTTGAGATGAAGGTCAAAAAGCTGTTGTTACCCTTTTCCCGAGAAGTTCTCTTATGTCCAGATCAACATTCCACGGTACCGGCTGAGGAGTACGAGAAATTGAAGAAAATGGTTAGAGATCTGCAGATAGAGAACTCTGGAATGAGCAGATGTCTCCAGAAAGCTCTAGCTGACAACAAAGATTTGGAAAAGAGAGCGTTGAAAGCAGAAAAAACCCTGGCGGACAAAGAAGAAGATTTTGATGAGAGAGCTCGATACTTCCGGAAGCTTACCTTGGGAGCAGATGATACTAGTCAGGCTCATAAGGCTACGAAGCAGGCGCTGGCCCGAAGCAAGGATTCGTTAGCTAAACTCCGTCAAGCTTGGGATGAGGTCAGAATTGAGAACTCCGAATTACAGGCCCAGCTAAAAGATAAAGACGAAGAGCTGAAGAAAGCGCACGTGGAAAGAAGAAAGTATCGAGAAGATCTTGGCAAAAGTCAAGAACAAGTGAGAAATGCTGAAGGTAAGCTGAAAATCACCAACAAGGAGCTTGAAGATGTCACAGCAGAGCTGAAACTGGTTAAAATTCAAGCTGGAATCAAGAGGCGCAAAGGAGCCAATAAAGATGAAGCCTTGCTGATGCACGTGGGGTCATTAGAGGATGCATTGGAAAAAAGGGACGCAGTGATTAAGGAGCTGATTGAGAAGCCGCATCATCAGCGTACTCGCATCCTATTTGAGGAGATCAAGTACTCCAGTCAGAAGCTGAAAGATGTAGAGCTGTCGGATTAGTGATTTTTGTCTTTTCTTTGTAATGGTTACCATCAAAATTGTTGATGGATCCATTTGACTGCCTGTTTTTATTTTGTTGCTGAAAATACGACAAACGTGCTTGAGAAGTTTTGGGGAATTTGTATGAAATGGGTTACTTCTGTTCACAATTTCTGATCTTCAGATGTATGTGATGTGATATCTGCACACTAGCACACTACAAAATCACTATTTCTGGTCTTCAGACACCCGTGATCGATGTATATGAATATCTCTTCATGACAAAACTCAGTAATCATGACTCCTGGTCTTCAGGAATTCTTGGTTACGATTGGAGTCAGGATATGAAAAGCATTCTGAAATGACAAACATAACTTTGCATTTGCATTCGCATATCATTTTTTTTTGCATTGCAGGTTTTCCTTTTGCAGGCGCCTGCTAACCTTTATTTGGTTTTCAGGCACAATAGCTGATACCCCAGTTCACCGATATTCTACCCGACGCAATCAAGCAAGAGTAATGGAGCAAGTTCAGACAGAGTTAGCCGATTTGAGGGGAAGGATGGAACAATTCATGAACCTCATGCAGGGGATTGCTCAAGGCCAGCAAGTGCTGAGGACCGGTCAAGAAAACATGAGGGTTGGACAGGAAGCTATGAGAACCACTATCCAGAGGCTGGAAACTGAAATCCCAAATCGTAATGTGCGCACTCCTCCTGTTGGCACAATCCCTGCTGGTGGGGCACATCTGGGCTTTGATAACAATGAGGATGGTCAGGAGGACCAGTTCACTGCATTCAACAATGACATGGGTTGCTACAATGACGACCGGAAGTATGAAGGGCTGGATGAAAGACTCAAGGCTATTGAGAGCCAAAATCCTCTTGGAATTGATGTAGAAGACATGGGTCTCGTGCAGGGTGTGCGAATTCCTCCCAAGTTCAAGCATCCTGCTTTGGATAAGTACAACGGCAGTACATGTCCCAAAACACATTTGCAAGCATACAATCGCAAGATTGCTGCTTACACTGATGACCAGAAACTCTGGATGTATTTTTTCCAGGATAGCCTGTCAGGCGCATCCTTGGAATGGTATGTCAAGCTGGACGGGGTTCGTATAAAGAGTTAGAAAGATTTGTGTGCTGCATTTCTGAAGCAATATCAATATAATTTGGATATGGCACCCAATCGTACTCAGCTGCAGAGTATGACTCAGGATCCTAAGGAAGGCTTTAAGCAATACGCCCAGAGATGGAGGGAATTGGCTGCTCGAGTTCAACCACCTCTGGGTGATCGCGAGATGGCTGATATGTTCATGAGCACGCTCCAAGGGTCGTATCTGGATAGATTGGCTGCATGTCCTTCCACAGGGTTTGCCGACATTGTTATTGCTGGAGAACGAGTAGAAAGTCTGTTGAAGTTGGGTAAGATTCAAGACCCCAGTGGGGCTGGTACTTCAAGTTCTAAGAAACCCTTTGCTAATGGACCCAGGAAGAGAGAAGGGGAGTCCAGCGCTATGTATAGAGGAGGGGGCAGAGGCAGGACTCAGCCCTATCATCAAGTGGATGCTGTAACCATTCCGGTTCCAGCTGGACAGCAAGCTCCCAATCAGCAAGGTAGACCCCGATTCCAGAATAATAGACCAAGGGACCGTAAGTTTGATCCTTTCCCTATGTCGTATGCTGCTTTGTTACCACAATTGCTCAAAGAGAAATTGGTTGAACTCCGGACTATGAGGCCGCTAGATGCTGGGAAAGTACCTCAGGGTTATGATGCTAGTGCTCGGTGTGAATTTCATTCTGGCGCGCAAGGTCACACAATAGAAAAGTGCTGGGCTTTTCAACACATAGTTCAGGACTTGATTGATGTGAAAGCTATTAATTTCTCCAGGCCGCCGAGTGTTCGTGACAATCCAATGCCTAATCATGGAGGTGCGAGCACGAATGCTATTTCTGATGGTGAGAAATTGAATCTGATCACCGATATTAACTTGGTAAAGACTCCGTTGTTGACTGTAAAAGAACGTTTGTTAAAGGGACAAGTATTTCCTGGGTGTGGTTCTGATTGTGAGGGCTGTGCGAAACAGGTTAATGGCTGCAGTAAATTGAAAACTGGACTGCAGAGTCTTATGGACGAAGGAAGCCTTCAGTTTGATAAAGTAGAGAAAGAACAGGATGTTTCTGCCGTTACCATTTACTATAATCCAGTCGAGATACAGGTGCCTGTTGCAGAGCCTGTTGCTATCATCGTGCCCGAGAGGCCGAGACCAGTTACGATTATAGTTCCTGAATCGGCTGCTTATGTGTCTAATAGGGCAGTTCCGTGGCAGTATGGAACTGATACTCGTCAAGGAGGAAGCCGGCAGAAGGCAGAGGCTGTTGGTACTAGCATTGAGAATGTCAGTGGACCAAGTGGTTTTACTAGGAGTGGTCGACTGTTTGCTCCCCAGACTTTAAGGAGTGAGGCTGAAGTCGCTGCAAGAGCAAAAGGAAAACAGGTGGTTGATGACAAGGTGCCTGCTCAGGAAGAGGACCCTAAAGTCAATTTTGATAATGATGTTGAAGAATTTATGAGGGTTATCAAAAAGAGTGATTATAAGATCATTGACCAGCTTAATCAGACACCCTCTAAAATTTCGATATTATCTCTGTTGATGAGTTCAGACGCACATCGGGCTGCTTTGTTGAAAGTTCTGAATATGGCATACGTTCCCCAAGAGATTACAGTGAATCAGTTGGAGGGGGTAATTTCTAGTGTGAATGTGATCCACGGGTTGGGATTTACGAACAGGGATTTGACACCAGATGGACGTAACCACAACAAAGCGCTGCACATCACACTTGAATGCAAAGGAGCTGTTTTGTCGCATGTGCTGGTTGACACAGGTTCTTCCTTAAATGTGTTACCTAAAAAGGCCCTGATGAAAATTGAAGTAGATGGATTGGTTCTGAGACCCAGCGATCTGATTATGAGAGCTTTCGATGGATCCCAAAGATCGGTGTTTGGGGAGGTTGAACTACCTATACAGGTTGGTCCACAGATATTCAAGACGACCTTTCATGTTATGGACATTCAGCCTGCTTATAGCTGTTTGTTGGGCCGACCATGGATTCATGCAGCAGGCGCAGTTACCTCCACACTTCATCAGAAGCTCAAGTATGTGTTCGAGGGTCAAGTGGTTACTGTTTGCGGCGAGGAAGATATATTCGTGAGTCATCTATCCACTTTCAAATATGTGGAAATGGATGGAGAGATTCATGAAACATTGTGCCAATCTTTTGAAGCCCTGAATATCAACAACTTACCAGAATCTACTTCAGCAGCGGTGGTGTCGAATGTGCCAGGTGGGCCGAGTGCATCAATTGCGTCGTACAAGCAGGCCAGAGAAGTGGTCGAAAGCGGAAATGCCCAAGGCTGGAGTAAAGCTATAGATGTGTTCGTGAAAGAAGATAAGTTTGGCATTGGATATCAGCCGGGCCGGACGCCAGTTCCCCGATTCCGTGGGCCAATCAACTTCAACAGTGGAGGAATTATCAATCCCAATCAGTCCTGCTCAGCAATAGAAGATGACGCTGAAAGCTCAGATTATCTGGACAGATGGGTATATGCACTGGCTCCAGGCGAGGCGTTGCAAAATTGGTCTAGCGAAGAAATCGTTCATGTTGTTCACCATGCAGAGTAACAATTCTTGTCTTTCATAATGCATGAAATCCCACACTCTGCCCAAGGTGTGAGGATCCATTTGTAGGGCCACCATATTTTCTCATATAATGTTCAAATATCAATAAAAAGGACGTTTTTGTTTACAAATTTGTGTTCCTTTACTCTTTCTTTATTTTTATTTTTGCACAAAGAAAATTAAAAATGATAATGCACTTTCTTTTCTTTTGTTTTCAAGCAAAAATAATCTAAAATAAAGCATAAACCCATTCATGCAGACTGGATTCTGTGGATTTCTCTGAAAATGATTCTGTTATGCCCACGTATGATTTCGACAATCCGATCTATCAAGCCGAGGAAGAAAGTGATGAAGACTATGAACTCCCGGAAGAATTGGCTAGATTGTTGAAGCAGGAAGAAAAGACCATTCAGCCTCATCAGGAAGCTCTCGAGGTTATCAATATTGGTTCGGAGGAAAGCAAGAAAGAGATCAAGATCGGTGCAAGTCTGCGGGCTGATGCAAAACAAGAGTTGATAGTCATGCTACGTGAATACGTTGACATCTTCGCTTGGTCATATCAAGATATGCCGGGTTTAGATACAGACATAGTTGTGCATAGACTACCATTGAAAGAGGATTGTCCACCGGTCAAGCAAAAGCTGCGCAGAACGAAACCAGAAATGGCTTTGAAGATCAAAGAAGAAGTACAGAAACAGTTGGATGCAGGCTTTCTGGCAGTAACCAACTATCCTCCCTGGGTGGCCAATATAGTACCGGTGCCGAAGAAAGATGGCAAAGTCAGAATGTGTGTGGATTACAGAGATCTCAACAGGGCGAGCCCTAAAGATGACTTTCCACTCCCTCATATTGACGTGCTGGTTGATAATACCGCTCAGTTTTCAGTGTTCTCATTTATGGACGGATTCTCCGGGTACAATCAGATAAAGATGGCGCCTGAAGACATGGAGAAGACGACATTCATTACCCCGTGGGGTACCTTCTGTTACAAAGTAATGCCTTTTGGGTTAAAGAATGCAGGGGCAACCTATCAAAGAGCAATGGTAACGTTATTCCACGATCTAATTCATAAAGAGATCGAGTGCTATGTGGATGACATGATTGCTAAATCAAAGACAGAAGAGGAACATCTGATCAACTTAAAGAAGTTATTTGAGAGGCTGAGGAAATCCAGGTTGAGACTGAATCCTAACAAGTGTACTTTTGGCGTGCGGTCCGGAAAATTGCTTGGTTTCATTGTCAGTGAAAAAGGGATAGAGGTTGATCCTGCTAAAGTGAAAGCTATACAAGATATGCCTGTACCGAGAACTGAAAAAGAAGTTCGCGGCTTTCTAGGAAGATTGAACTACATTTCAAGGTTCATATCTCACCTAACTGCCACTTGCGAACCGATATTCAAAATGCTAAGAAAAGATCAAACGGTCAGGTGGAATGATGGTTGTCAAAATGCATTCGACAAAATAAAAAGATATTTGCAGGAACCTCCAGTTCTGATACCTCTAGTTCAAGGGAGACCACTGATTATGTACTTGACAGTGCTCGAAGGATCCATGGGTTGTGTTCTCGGTCAACACGACGAGACAGGTAGGAAAGAACATGCTATCTACTACCTGAGCAAGAAATTTACAGATTGTGAATCGCGTTATTCAATGCTTGAGAAAACATGCGGTGCACTCGCATGGGCCACCAAGCGATTGAGACAATACATGCTCACACATACAACCCTGTTGATCTCTAAATTGGATCCGGTCAAGTATATTTTTGAGAAACCAGCACTTACAGGCAGAGTTGCAAGGTGGCAGATGGTACTGACAGAGTACGATATTCAGTTTACTTCGCAAAAGGCAATCAAAGGAAGTATACTGGCAGATTATCTTGCGCAACAGCCTCTTGATGATTACCAGCCCATGAGATTTGATTTCCCTGATGAGGACATCATGTTTCTCAAAGCGAAAGACTGCGAGGAACCACTTCTGGAGGAGGGGCCTGACCCTGAGTCCAAATGGAGTTTGATGTTTGATGGGGCAGTTAATATGAATGGGTGCGGAGTTGGTGCAATCCTTATTACGCCTGAAGGTGTTCACATGCCCTTCACTGCCCGAGTAACTTTCGGGTGTACCAACAATGAAGCAGAATACGAAGCTTGCATACTAGGGATCGAGGAAGCTATTGACTTACGAATCAAGACCCTCGATATCTTTGGTGATTCAGCACTGGTAATTAATCAAGTAAAGGGAACTTGGCACACACATCAGCAGAATTTGATTCCGTATAGAGATTATACGAGGAGATTGCTGACCTTCTTTACAACTGTCAAGTTGTACCATGTTCCTAGAGAGGAAAATAAGTTTGCAGATGCCTTGGCCACTATCTCTTCGATGATCAAAGTGCATGGTTGGAACTTTGTGCCCAGGATTGATGTATCTCGTCATGATAGGCCTGCTTTTGTGTTTGAAGTTGGTGCAGTGTCTGACGATAAGCCTTGGTACCATGACATCAAATGCTTCTTAAAAAATCAAGAATACCCGCCTGGGGCATCTTCTAATGACAGGAAGACATTAAGAAGGCTAGCTGGTAGTTTCTTCTTGAACAAAGATGGCGTGCTGTATAAAAGGAATTTTGACACGATTCTGCTCAGATGTGTGGATAGACACGAGGCAGACCTGTTGATGATTGAAGTGCACGAGGGCTCTTTCGGTACCCACGCCGGAGGACATGCGATGGCTAAGAAATTGTTGAGATTAGGGTATTATTGGCTGACCATGGAGTCAGATTGCTGCAAGTATGCTCGCAAGTGTCACAAATGCCAGATCTATGCAGACAAAGTGCACATTCCTCCCAATCCGTTGAGTATAATGTCTTCTCCATGGCCATTTGCAATGTGGGGCCTTGATATGATCGGGAAAATCGAGCCTACTGCTTCAAACGGCCATCGTTTCATCTTGGTCGCCATTGATTACTTCACTAAATGGGTTGAAGCAGCATCTTACGCCAATGTCACTAAGCAAGTAGTGGCTCGATTCTTGAAGCGAGATATCATTTGTCGATATGGAGTGCCCGAAAGAATCATTACTGATAATGGTTCTAATTTGAACAACAAGATGATGGCTGAGCTATGCCGGGACTTCAAAATTGAGCACCACAATTCTTCTCCGTACCGCCCGAAGATGAACGGCGCGGTCGAAGCGGCCAACAAAAATATCAAGAAGATTGTGCAGAAGATGGTTGTCACGTACAAAGATTGGCATGAGATGTTACCACTGGCTTTGCATGGGTATCGAACATCAATCCGCACGTCCACTGGGGCAACACCATACTCGCTTGTATACGGTATGGAGGCAGTTCTACCGATAGAAGTTGAGATCCCCTCTCTCCGAGTATTGATGGACGTTAAGCTAGATGAAGCTGAATGGGTACGAGCCAGATTTGATCAGCTGAGCCTTATTGAGGAGAAGCGATTAGCAGCGGTATGCCATGGCCAGTTATATCAGCGCAGAATGAAGAGGGCATTCGATCAAAAGGTTCGACCTCAAGTCTACAAAGTCGGGGATGTGGTAATCAAGAGAATACTTCCTCCGAGTACAGATCACAGGGGCAAATGGACTCCTAACTATGAAGGTCCGTTCGTGGTAAAAAAGGTCTTCTCAGGAGGAGCTTTGTTGCTGACAACCATGGATGGTGAAGATTTTTCATCCCCTGTTAATTCAGATGCAGTTAAAAAATACTTCGTATAAAGAGACCCGCTGGATAAAAGAAAAAAGGAATCCAGGCAAAAAAGGGCATCCCGGCGAACCAAAAACAGAATAAAGGTTCGGGCAAAAATTAGGGATATAATTGAAAAGAATTGTACACCCGGTAAGTTGAAAACCCGAAAGGGCAACTTAGGCAAAAAAGGGTATCCCAGTGGATTGAAAACCTAAAAAGGCGATCCACACAAAAGAGGGATTGAAGCGAATGACTGCAGTCTGAATTAATCTGTACATTTTCTACTCTTCAGCAAACCGACAAAATTCCAAAGGAGGAATTGGTCCGATCACGAGCTTCTGAAGGCAAAGATAATCAGGAGAGTTGGAGTACATACTGGCTATAACAGAATCAAAAATCAGTTGGAAACCAATTTCCACATTATCATTAGGATAGATTTCTTTTCTCAATTTTACGGCAATCGCCTCTTTCAGGGGTTTGCTTCTGATTGTAAATTCGCCAATTTTTGGCATTTCATCAATAAAGTTGAATATTCAGTCACGGGCTTTTATTTTCATTTTTACTGTTTTGTTTGCAAAACGTCCGATTTTTGATAATAAAACGTTACTTTGAAAATATCTTGGCCTTGCAAAAACATGCAAAAAGACAATTAAAATTACTTTGCTTGTTGGACAACCTTGGATGGTGGACCCAAAAGACCACGCAATATCCTGGGGCATGTGCATATTCTTTTTCTGTTGCAGGTAATGAGCACGGTCGATCCAAACAGCATGATCGTAACCCCGAGCAGATATTTGATATGATTTGATACTGTTGTATCTTATTAAGTCGATTCTTCCAGTCAAGAGTTCCCACTAAGTTTCGTGGCGGCAACGGTGTTCGAAGTTGGATTTCTTCTGTGTTGATAACGGTTATTAATGCAGTGAATACTCCAGGTTGACAACAAGTGCCAATCCTCCAGTACCTTGCAGACGATGTGAAAGGATGTACCAGCAAGTGGTAGTATCATATATCCCGCAGGTTCAGCAGGTGAAATTTGTCAAAGAATAATCCCCAGCGGAGTTATTGACCATCCCGAGCATGGGGCAGCTTGAATTTCCCCGGCAGAAGATGTTCCAGATCTAATATCCCCCAGTAGAGTTTGGAGACACTTGGTCTTCTGTAAAATCCTCTCAAAAGGCATTACCCAACACGAGACGCTTTACAGCAGTTTTCTCTAACAGAGTGTGTTGTAAACTCATTATCCCCAGCGGAGTCGTCAAAGAGAAAGTTCGCCCAACATGGGGCATTGTGACATCTATCCTAAGCTCGACAGTCATCTTCCTCAGCAGATTACCGAGGAATTGCTTTGGGTTTCCCTAACAAATCTCTAGGGACTCTTTCTCAGCATGTTGCAATGGATTGTCTTTCAACCAAGATTTGCATATCCCCGGCAGAGCAGCCCTGATCCCCAGCAAGATCGCATCTCCGGTAATGGTACCCTGAATCGTGTCTGCTATACTCCCCAGCCGAGTCGCAGTAATTTCCCCAGCAAGGTTTAAAGAGATCGACAGAATCTCTCCTTCAGCAAGGTGTCAGCATATGACATTACCCAGCAAGTGGTGTAATTTTTAGCAGTGTTCATTTACAACTCAAAGTCCAATTTATTTTTGGCATGCGTACAGTTTGTTCATGTTATTCCAACAGGTTGAGTGATCATTTGGCAAAGCTTTCAACGATAGTTTGGTAAGCGTTCAAGTCCAAACGACAGTTTGGCAGAGATTCCAACGACAGTTTGGTAATCATTAAAATCCAACGATAGATTGGTAGAAATCCAACACGAATTGGTAAAAGCTGCTAAAGTCCATCTGAAGATGGCAAGTGTGAGATCCCAATGACGGTTTGGTAATCGTTAAAATCCAACGCCAGATTGGTAGAAATCCAACGCAAATTGGTAAAAGTCCAACGACAGTTTGGCAAAGCTTCCCACGACAGTTTGGTAAGCACTAGAAATCCAACGACAGTTTGGCAGAAAGTCCAACGACAGATTGGCAGAGCAGCTAAAGTCCATCGACAGTATGGCAAGCCAGTAGTCGCCTGGCGTCGTTCAAAAAGACATTGTTGAAAGTCCATCAACAGTATGGCAAGCCAGTAGTCGTCTGGCGTCGTTCAAAAAGACATTGTTGAAAGTCCAACGACAGTTTGGCGAAGCTACCGACGACAGTTTGGTAAGCACCAGAAGTCCTACGACAGATTGGCAGAACAGCCCAAGTCCATCGACAGTATGGCAGGCCAGTAGTCGTCTGGCGTTGTTCAAAAGACAGATCTCTCCGACACTTGAAGATTCAATCCAACCATCGCATTGGGTTTATATCCCTTTTCTTTTTATCATCCAGAGCAAATTTTTGGTTATATTTGGTATTCAATCACTATATACCTTGAAAGTCTGAAAGCCTTTGCTTTCAGGCATTCAGGTCTACAGTGTTTGAATAGGGGCAGCTGTAATACCCCAAAATTTGCTCTCCCCTTTTTGCATCTTAGCATAGCACTATCATCTATCATATCATATTCATCTCATTAGCATTGCATTGCATTTAACATAGAAAAATGAAGCATAACATTCCTCTCACCATTAAGGCATGTGATCAGGGGGAAGATGGACAATCAAGAGATCATTCAAAGCACAAGAAGGTCAATCAAGTTGCCTCCAGGCAAGCCAAGAGTCTCTTATGTCTCATACCATCTCAATTGATCATCCACAATCTCAAGGAAGTGAGATCCAATGGGAGATTGAAGCAATACATACTTCAACATGCAAGAGGTTCAAAAACTGAAGGAAAACCCTCAAAATAGATAGCTCATTGATCCAAAGTCATCCTCAAATGGTATATCTCATCATCATTTAAGAGGATACACAACATACTCTGAGGAATTTGAAATTGAAGACTTCACATTTTTCTCCTAGGAGGTGGGCATCAAAATTAGGGTTTCTAATAAAATCAGGATATCTTTGATTTTTTGGACAAAACTTGATGTCATGGTATTCTATATGTTCTTAAGTGTATGTATGTAGAAAATCACCTCTCAATTGGTTTTAGAAGTGGTTCAATTGGAAGAAAGATAAAAAATCAGGGAAATTGGGGCCAGGTCAAATAATCAGAGGAAAAAAGTCAACTCTTGACTTTTTGTGGCCAAATTCATAAAATTCATGTTATATGTGACCAATGTGCAAAATTTGATCAAGAAACTCCAAAGGAATCATGAAAAAATCAAGAGGTGGAAAGTTGCCATTTTTGGATGAAGAAGGGTTACTAAAAATAGCAAGTTTTGGCCATTTTGCATCAGAGTTTGAACCAAGGCCATTTAAAATTGGAGCATCAAATGAAAATTCCACCAGGCTACAACAAAAGGTCTTGCTTTAAGCTTCAAATCCATGTGTAGAACATCTCCATTGGATAAAAATTGAGTGAGATATGATTGATCAAAGTTTGAGCAAAGTAGGTTCAAAACTAGGTCATGACCAAGGATTTTCAAGTCACGAGCGTGTCATTTTCACAAGCACATGGTGGGCTAAATGTATTGATCAATTACTCATGGTTAGAGGCCTCAAATGGAAAATCTTTCAACACGAAAGTTGTTCCTCTATGTGAGATCTTCAAAGTGTATGTTTATGGTTTTTTCATTAGACCAATGATTGAGAAGTTGTGGTGGCTCAAAATAAGGTCAAGATAACTGAATGTTTGGTTAGGTCACAACCAGGTCTTGCCCCACATGCGTGCATTATGAGTCAGCTTTGAGTTTACATGTTTGAAGCACATTTCCAAGTTGTTGCAAGTCTCATTTTCATTTACTTTCAACATCAAAGTTGTTGTATCATGTACACACTTTGTAATGATACCAAGATAATTCATGTCCATGGCTTGAGGAGAGAGATATCCATGCGTAAACATCACCATTTCCAACTGATGAATCACACCAGAATTTGCAGTTTGGTTTAGACATCCATCAAACAACCCTTGCACTTTATTTCCATATTAAGCCAAGCACATATCACCTCCACCTTGCACATTAGCACGTGCCTTGCATGAAAGTGGAAAGAATAAACTTGCTGAACAAGTTTCTGATACAATCAGCCGTGCCATTGCAAGCTCATTTTCAGCTCTACCATAACCCACCATGAACTATCACCACCATATCCTTGCTCTCCCTAACTAACTTGACTCAGTTAGTTAGGGATGACTCAGTTAACCATGATAACTCACCCTAACTCAACTCAGTAAACTGTAGTTAGCTCACATTATAAATAGAAAACTCCTTCACAAATTCGTTTTTCAATTTCATTTCTCTCACATTCTCCCCAAAACTCTCTCTGCTTTACTCTTAATCTCACCCTTGCAAAGGATTCTCGAGCTCACATTGTTCATCCTCCTTCTAAATCTTCTTTGAATCTCTCTCAATTTCACCAAAGAGCAACTGTTTTGGAAGCTTGGATCCAGTTTCTTTCTATTGAATCATCATCAACCACTTCAGTTAAGCCTTTATTTGGCCAATAGAAGCTCAAGGAAGAAGCATTTTCCTCTGGTGTTCTTGTGTATTCAAAGCATCCTCAAGTTCAGGTTCCAAACTCTCAAACTTTGCTTTGGCGATTTATGGTTTAGTTTGTTGTTTTCGTATTGATATAAGCTTAATAGAAGCATTCCTAACTCCGGCTAGTTGATAGGCCTTCTAAAGGCGTAGTTACAAAACTTAGGGCACAATTTCATTTCCTCTGTTCTTGCTGTGTATGCATGATATATTGTTTTTGTGAGTGAATTCTTAATCTGCATGAGCTCAGCTTCAGTTTGATGTATATTTTGTGGATTTCTGAAGAGATCAAAGTTGCAGACGGTGGTGGTGTGGCCGGAGAAGGTGACCGGAGGTCACTCTCCGGCCGGTGGACTTTGTGTTAGGGTTTAGGCTCAGTTTGAATCTGGTCCGTTGGATGAATGTGATCTAATGGCCACTATGCTGCCAACACATAAAAATTCATGTGCATGTCACGTGACTTTATTTCTGATTTCACTTAAACGCTATGTGGTGTGGTACACGGTGGGAACCGTGGTCATTCATGTGTGCATGTTGATCTTGATTACCTTGACCTAGATTTGACCTTGACCTGATCTGATGGTGGTGAATGGTTTGACTTAGTTTGACTGATAATGCATGGTAGTTAGTGTGTGCTACGCATAATTGGACCTATGACAGATTGCTTTTCGCACCTCCTTTTTAAAAAAGCCCAAACACTTTGAACTGTTGGTTTACTATATTTGCACCCCACTCTTGTTTTCTATTTCCTTTTATTTTCTTCATTTTATGCACGTTTACTTTTTAATTTTTAAAAATATCAAACATCATCATAAAATTCCACAAAAATTCATGTTCATCATTAAAACATTTAGAAAATTTTTCATGAATTTATTTCTTGATTTTATGACTTTTTGCCCCTGTTCCATAATTTTTCTTTGATTTTCTTTTGTATGCATTCTTAATGTGGTACATGATTTTGTTTAATTTTGTTCTTGATCATTAAAAATTGTTTTGATGCTCTTATTTTTGTATTGAGTCATTATCATCTTGAGGTATGTTAAGTGATTTTTATTTGATTTTTTTAGGTCAGTTTATGGCATGTTTGGTGTTCATTTTGGTGCTACTTTGTATGATATGTCTACTTGACCTAAGTGCATTGTTGACATCATTTTGCCTTGGTTTCTTGCATGCTACTTTGATATGTGATTCATCTCTGATTTGTGAACTTCAATACCATGTTTCCATAATTCTCATGAGACCATTTAATTTTTTGTTTAATGCATGACCTTTGAAGCATAATAACATGTCATGTCATCTTAATCTTTGTGCATGTTTACATGATTGCTTTTGTGCATACTTGCATGATCATTTGCCTACTTTGTGAGATATCCATTTGACATTATAGGTCATTAGTACATATTACATGTCATCCTTGCATGTTGACTTTCATTTGAACATGGTACACCTTTAACATGTTGTGTTTGTATTTGTGTTTTCTGTTGAACTCCTATTTCAATTCCACTTCTCCTATCACCTTTTAAATGTTTTGATGTGTCATGCATGAATACTTGTGAAATGTTTGTGAATCATTTTTCATTTCAATTCTGATCCTTAGATTACATGTTCCATTTATGCATGTTTCTTCCATTTCTTTTCATCTTTCATTCTCCCTTTTCTTATAGTAGCATGTTCTAATGTCATGGATGATGTTTGTTGCCTATCCATTTGGACTTGCATGATAATGATCATTTGTTTTCCATGTGATGTACATTCTGGTTGTAACCAATTTCTCATGTACCTCTTTTGAATTTTATGGTGCATTAAAAGTTCTTTTATTTCTTATACTTCTTATACATGTTTACTAACCATGTAGGGGCTTTGGTAAGTTGCAATTGAGTGTGGATAAGGAATCCACATTCAAACTTCTTTCCTCTCATCTCTTTTACAATTCCATCTTGTGTTTTGTTAAGCACTTATGTGCTTTCTTTGAATAACTCATCACTTTCCCTTTTTGAATTACAATTCATCTTCTACTTAGAAGTGAATTGTTTAATTCATTCTTTCTTTAGACTTTAGGTTGAAACCTCACAAACCATTAGGATCACTCCCTTAACTAATCAATTAGGATTGAGTCTTAGATCACATAGATTTTACCTTTCTCCTCTCTTGAGTCTTTTTTCTCATCTCTAAGAAATTTCAAAATACTTAATAAAGGTAAGCATTTATTGCCTTTAGGCCTTTCATATAAAGAAAAGATTATAAGGGGTCTTCTCTTGTAATCTTAGAATGTGTAGCATATAGCCCATCTTGGGTCAATGTGTTAAACATTTGATCTTGTATGAGGGACTTAAATGCAATACTTGTTGAAGAATAAATAAAAAACACTTCTTCATTTAATAATCAACAAAAACACTTAACAAACATAAGTATGCTAGTGTGTTTGAACCTTGACAATTGGAACTAAGTGTGTGGGTCTTCTTCACTCTTAATGTGCTTTCTTACCCATTCCATCTTGGAATGTGAGAATGTACACATTCCAATAACTAAGATTTAGATACACTATCATATGCAAACAAATGGAAAAAACTCTTAAAAGACAAAAACAAACAATAACGTCTTTCCTTCAAGAATTCTTTCCTTATCTCCTTCACTCCTTCCGTAAGGATGCGTCATTTCCGTTCTACCGCAAACAGGTAACGCCTAAGTCTCCCTACAGCGAGCTGCAACACCTAAACTGCTAGAACGTGAACGTTGACGTATTCCATTAAAAAACACAAACAACTTTCCCTAGGTGAGGGGAACTACGTCGCTCTGATTCTCATGTTCCCGATGAGATACGTAGGCAGTGGGGTAGGGCCCATGCGAGCACTTCTTTTATTTTCCCTACATTTGTTTCTCTTTCTCTCTTATCCTGTTCCAGTTCTCCAGCTAGTAGTTTCTTTTTCAGTATCCTTTTCTTACACCCTTTGATCGAAGCAAGCAAGCGTGGATCCCATCGGGTACGATGGACGCGAGGGGGTGCTAATACCTTCCTCTCGCGTAACCGACTCCCTTACCCTTTCTCTTGGTCGCAAGACCATGCTCTATCTTTCCTTCAGGTTTATGCGGTGTTTCCTTTCCCTCTCATGGGATAAATACACATTGCTGGCGACTCTGTTCGGTGCCACTTTCGCGTTTGTACTTGGATGAAAATCCCGGGAGCGACAGCTGGCGACTCTGCTGGGGACAGGTTGACCTATTGCTGGTCTATCCTAAGCGAGTCAATCCTAACGCTTGTCTATTTTTCTTTCATTGGGTGTTTATTGTTGTGCTGTATTTACCGTTTTATTGTATGGTTATTTATTGCATTACTGCACATTACTGTATTTACTGCTTTTTAGCATTACATATCATATTATTACTGTTGTGCTGGACTGTGCTATTTTCTGTTTGGCGGGATGGGATTTCTGAGAGATGAGCTCAGTACACAGGCTCGAGTATACACTTAGATTTAGAGTGGAGAGTAGTGGGACCTACGTGCCATCTGTGTACGTGGGTAATCACGAAATTCACAGCTAGACGAGGCTATCTTGGGACCCATCATGGCGTGCGCATCTTGCGTATTCCAGGATGTCGATCTAGAGAGCTGTCGACTCTAGTGACCGATCATGAGGACCTTAGTGGAAACATCTCTCTTTAGCGGTGACAGTGGCAGACCACATTCTGTGGCAAACCCACTCGCCCCCGAGAGCCCACTTTGGTACTTGCATAGGATGACCTTTATTTTCTAAGGCGAGTCAGTGGACGACCTCTTTGATTGGCATAACATTGTATCCTACGGGCTGAATGTGCTATCGCTTCTCAAACCTCCGAAGCTGACAAGCCTTATTTTCTAGGAACCACATGTGAGTATGGGTGGGATGTTTACAGGTTTGCAGGTAACCCAGCTTCCTACATACCGTACTTATGATTCTATGATTATTACAGACAGTGTATCCTATGATAGTGGTTTGAGTATTCGTCTCAGATATATTTCCAGATTCAGTACAGAGACACAGTGCACACAGTTCCACACAGGCACCGACCCCTGGATACCTGATCACATGCCTTTTGCATTTGCATAATCATATCATAACATGGTTATGTTTGTCATTTTCAGGTACTTACCATATTGTCTGATTCCAATCATGAGTTCCCAAGATGCTGAGGTTAAAAGGAAGAATAATGTGTCATACAAATTCCCTGATCCTAAGCTGGGTGTATTGAACAAGATGATAGGTATGGCTGGTTCTGATGTTTTCAGCACATTTCAGAAGGAGTACGGAGAGCTGATTAAGATGGTCTGTGCATTCACAAAGTACGAGAAGGATGGGTTGCATACCTTCTTACAGTTATATGAGCCATCAATGAGATGTTTCCTATTCCCTGACTACATTCTGATGCCCACTCTGGAGGAATTCTCATTTATTTTGGGAATTCCAATCACGTCTGCTATACCGTATTTTTCTGAAGGTGCTCTTGCCCCTGAAGTAATCGCTGCTGTCCTGCATATGGACTTGTTTGTTGTGAAAAGTGGCCTAAGTAGGCTCAAAGAAGATGAAGGATTTCATTTGGAGTTTCTTTTTCGACAAGCTCAGGAAGCTGCCAAGGCTAACAATTGGACTACTTACAATGCTGTGTTAGCTCTTTGTATCTACGGCTTGGTGCTTTTCCCCGGTCAGCCTGATTTTGTTGATATGCAGGCATTGAAAGTGTTTGTCTCGAAGAATCCGATTCCTACCCTGCTAGGGGATTTTTATCACTCCGTACACTACAAAAATGAGAAGGCAAGAGGGAGTTTGGTTAGCTGTTGCACCCAATTGTTATGCCATTGGCTCTTCAAACATTTACCCCGGACTGGTGCGTTCGTAGAAACTGCTGAGACAATGAAGTGGTCCAAGAGATTGATAAGTTTAACTGCCAATAATATTATTTGGTTTGATCCCAAATTACTGACGATAAAGCTTACTGTCAAATGTGGAAGTTTTCCTAATGTACCTCTACTTGGAAGAAGAGGTGGGATTAATTACAACCCAGTGTTGGCAGTTAGACAATTTGGTTATGCCTCGAGACATCCTCCTGCTGATGAAGAGATTAGCGCTTCTCTATTTTTCGTAGGGACCAAGAACGAAAGAGTGTCGGAAGTAATAAATGCTTGGAAATTTAAGCAAAGAGAGGGAAAAGTGACTTTCGGCAAAGGAGACTGCAGATCATACCCTGACTACGATGCCTGGGTTGAGATGAAGGTCAAAAAGCTGTTGTTACCCTTTTCCCGAGAAGTTCTCTTATGTCCAGATCAACATTCCACGGTATCGGCTGAGGAGTACGAGAAATTGAAGAAAATGGTTAGAGATCTGCAGATAGAGAACTCTGGAATGAGCAGATGTCTCCAGAAAGCTCTAGCTGACAACAAAGATTTGGAAAAGAGAGCGTTGAAAGCAGAAAAAACCCTGGCGGACAAAGAAGAAGATTTTGATGAGAGAGCTCGATACTTCCGGAAGCTTACCTTGGGAGCAGATGATACTAGTCAGGCTCATAAGGCTACGAAGCAGGCGCTGGCCCGAAGCAAGGATTCGTTAGCTAAACTCCGTCAAGCTTGGAATGAGGTCAGAATTGAGAACTCCGAATTACAGGCCCAGCTAAAAGATAAAGACGAAGAGCTGAAGAAAGCGCACGTGGAAAGAAGAAAGTATCGAGAAGATCTTGGCAAAAGTCAAGAACAAGTGAGAAATGCTGAAGGTAAGCTGAAAATCACCAACAAGGAGCTTGAAGATGTCACAGCAGAGCTGAAACTGGTTAAAATTCAAGCTGGAATCAAGAGGCGCAAAGGAGCCAATGAAGATGAAGCCTTGCTGATGCACGTCGGGTCATTAGAGGATGCATTGGAAAAAAGGGACGCAGTGATTAAGGAGCTGATTGAGAAGCCGCATCATCAGCGTACTCGCATCCTATTTGAGGAGATCAAGTACTCCAGTCAGAAGCTGAAAGATGTAGAGCTGTCGGATTAGTGATTTTTGTCTTTTCTTTGTAATGGTTCCATCAGAATTGTTGATGGATCCATTTGACTGCCTGTTTTTATTTTGTTGCTGAAAATACGACAAACGTGCTTGAGAAGTTTTGGGGAATTTGTATGAAATGGGTTACTTCTGTTCACAATTTCTGATCTTCAGATGTATGTGATGTGATATCTGCACAGTAGCACACTACAAAATCACTATTTCTGGTCTTCAGACATCCGTGATCGATGTATATGAATATCTCTTCATGACAAAACTCAGTAATCATGACTCCTGGTCTTCAGGAATTCTTGGTTACGATTGGAGTCAGGATATGAAAAGCATTCTGAAATGACAAACATAACTTTGCATTTGCATTCGCATATCATTTTTTTTTGCATTGCAGGTTTTCCTTTTGCAGGCGCCTGCTAACCTTTATTTGGTTTTCAGGCACAATAGCTGATACCCCAGTTCACCGATATTCTACCCGACGCAATCAAGCAAGAGTAATGGAGCAAGTTCAGATAGAGTTAGCCGATTTGAGGGGAAGGATGGAACAGTTCATGAACCTCATGCAGGGGATTGCTCAAGGCTAGCAAGTGCTGAGGACCGGTCAAGAAAACATGAGGGTTGGACAGGAAGCTATGAGAACCACTATCCAGAGGCTGGAAACTGAAATCCCAAATCGTAATGTGCGCACTCCTCCTGTTGGCACAATCCCTGCTGGTGGGGCACATCTGGGCTTTGATAACAATGAGGATGGTCAGGAGGACCAGTTCACTGCATTCAACAATGACATGGGTTGCTACAATGACGACCGGAAGTATGAAGGGCTGGATGAAAGACTCAAGGCTATTGAGAGCCAAAATCCTCTTGGAATTGATGTAGAAGACATGGGTCTCGTGCAGGGTGTGCGAATTCCTCCCAAGTTCAAGCTTTCTGCTTTGGATAAGTACAACGGCAGTACATGTCCCAAAACACATTTGCAAGTATACAATCGCAAGATTGCTGCTTACACTGATGACCAGAAACTCTGGATGTATTTTTTCCAGGATAGCCTGTCAGGCGCATCCTTGGAATGGTATGTCAAGCTGGACGGGGTTCGTATAAAGAGTTGGAAAGATTTGTGTGCTGCATTTCTGAAGCAATATCAATATAATTTGGATATGGCACCCAATCGTACTCAGCTGCAGAGTATGACTCAGGATCCTAAGGAAGGCTTTAAGCAATACGCCCAGAGATGGAGGGAATTGGCTGCTCGAGTTCAACCACCTCTGGGTGATCGCGAGATGGCTGATATGTTCATGAGAACGCTCCAAGGGTCGTATCTGGATAGATTGGCTGCATGTCCTTCCACAGGGTTTGCCGACATTGTTATTGCTGGAGAACGAGTAGAAAGTCTGTTGAAGTTGGGTAAGATTCAAGACGCCAGTGGGGCTGGTACTTCAAGTTCTAAGAAACCCTTTGCTAATGGACCCAGGAAGAGAGAAGGGGAGTCCAGCGCTATGTATAGAGGAGGGGGCAGAGGCAGGACTCAGCCCTATCATCAAGTGGATGCTGTAACCATTCCGGTTCCAGCTGGACAGCAAGCTCCCAATCAGCAAGGTAGACCCCGATTCCAGAATAATAGACCAAGGGACCGTAAGTTTGATCCTTTGCCTATGTCGTATGCTGCTTTGTTACCACAATTCCTCAAAGAGAAATTGGTTGAACTCCGGACCATGAGGCCGCTAGATGCTGGGAAAGTACCTCAGGGTTATGATGCTAGTGCTCGGTGTGAATTTCATTCTGGCGCGCAAGGTCACACAATAGAAAAGTGCTGGGCTTTTCAACACATAGTTCAGGACTTGATTAACGCGAAAGCTATTAATTTCTCCAGGCCGCCGAGTGTTCGTGACAATCCAATGCCTAATCATGGAGGTGCGAGCACGAATGCTATTTCTGATGGTGAGAAATTGAATCTGATCACCGACATTAACTTGGTAAAGACTCCGTTGTTGACCGTAAAAGAACGTTTGTTAAAGGGACAAGTATTTCCTGGGTGTAGTTCTGATTGTGAGGGCTGTGCGAAACAGGTTAATGGCTGCAGTAAATTGAAAACTGGACTGCAGAGTCTTATGGACGAAGGAAGCCTTCAGTTTGATAAAGTAGAGAAAGAATAGGATGTTTCTGCCGTTACCATTTACTATAATCCAGTCGAGATACAGGTGCCTGTTGCAGAGCCTGTTGCTATCATCGTGCCCGAGAGGCCGAGACCAGTTACGATTATAGTTCCTGAATCGGCTGCTTATTGTCTAATAGGGCAGTTCCGTGGCAGTATGGAACTGATACTCGTCAAGGAGGAAGCCGGCAGAAGGCAGAGGCTGTTGGTCATAGCATTGAGAATGTCAGTGGACCAAGTGGTTTTACTAGGAGTGGTTGACTGTTTGCTCCCCAGACTTTAAGGAGTGAGGCTGAAGTCGCTGCAAGAGCAAAAGGAAAACAGGTGGTTGATGACAAGGTGGGTCTTCTTCACTCTTAATGTGCTTTCTTACCCATTCCATCTTGGAATGTGAGAATGTACACATTCCAATAACTAAGATTCAGATACACTATCATATGCAAACATATGGAAAAAACTCTTAAAAGACAAAAACAAACAATAACGTCTTTCCTTCAGGAATTCTTTCCTTATCTCCTTCACTCCTTCCTTAAGGATGCGTCATTTCCGTTCTACCGCAAACAGGTAACGCCTAAGTCTCCCTACAGCGAGCTGCAACACCTAAACTGCTAGAACGTGAACGTTGACGTATTCCATTAAAAAACACAAACAACTTTCCCTAGGTGAGGGGAACTACGTCGCTCTGATTCTCATGTTCCCGATGAGATACGTAGGCAGTGGGGTAGGGCCCATGCGAGCACTTCTTTTATTTTCCCTACATTTGTTTCTCTTTCTCTCTTATCCTGTTCCAGTTCTCCAGCTAGTAGTTTCTTTTTCAGTATCCTTTTCTTACACCCTTTGATCGAAGCAAGCAAGCGTGGATCCCATCGGGTACGATGGACGCGAGGGGGTGCTAATACCTTCCTCTCACGTAACCGACTTCCTTACCCTTTCTCTTGGTCGCAAGACCATGCTCTATCTTTCCTTCAGGTTTATGCGGTGTTTCCTTTCCCTCTCATGGGATAAATACACATTGCTGGCGACTCTGTTCGGTGCCACTTTCGCGTTTGTACTTGGGTGAAAATCCCGGGAGCGACACAAAGCTTAAGAGGAGGCTAACTTTTACCGGGGATAATTGAGATTCCGAGGTGTAGCGAGCGATTTTGGACGCGGTTGCGAAGCGCTATCGCTCTTTGGTGTCTACAGCTCGATTCATTTTTTATCCTATTAAAGCTGATGAAGGAAGGGAAATAGATGTCTCAAATTAACCCTGCTTGCATACTAAGTTTAAACAGTCAAAACTGTTGGTTAATAGATGCTACAAAGATTCGGGGTCTCTATTAGGTTTATTTTTTTAAAAGTGGTGTTCGGTCGATTGGTGGGGGGTTAAGATGTTAGGACGGATGTATGAAAGTATGGGATTTTGGATTTTTGTTTAGTGTGCTCGCTAAGATTTTTCTTTCAATCTTATGCCTACGTATTCCCGTTTACCGAAACAGGGAAATCAGAGCGTTCGTAGTTCCTCTTATTCTATGGGAAGAAATGGTGTTTTGGTGTCTTGTTCTGAAATTCTGGTACCAGACGTGTGATGTTAAGGTGCGATGTCACAACAACACACTCTGCAATAATGGACAGAATAAGCAACAGGAAAACACAAGGAATTGTTCACCCAGTTCGGTCTAACTACCTACGTCTGGGGGCTACCAAGCCAGGGATGAAATTCACTACTTGTAGATATAATTTACAGACTCAACACACCAGTTGACAATCTCCTAAACTTATACTCTACTAGTGACTTTCTACCTAAGAAACCACTTAGATATGAGAACACTACTCAATCCCCTAAAGCACTCAAAGAACAACCTCTTTGAGATCCCTTGATCTTGCTTCCTAGCTTCGATCAATCAACAACTCTCTATTGCTTCACAGCTTCTAGAGAGGACAGAAAATTCAACACCTATTCAACCTAGAATAGTGTGATTACAAGTACTCTAAACAAACCCTAGACTCTAAGCCTCCAGCTCTTGATCTTCAATCTGTTTTCTGTACCTTCTTCCTTGGTCTTGTGCGCTTTATATAGCTCCTTGAATTTGGATTGGATTTGTCACAATATTTGATTATATTTGTTAATTAAAAACTGAATCTTTTAAAACAGATTTTATCCCCAAAATCTTTTTAAATCTTCCACCTTTTAATTCTCCAACAAACCTGCAATCAAATCTCCCATGTAACAGAAAATATCTAGCCCAAGATATTCTCATCCAACGAGTCAACACTCTCCACAATTCCAGCTAATACGCGACCCTAATAACAACAAGCCCATGCTGTCATTAGTTTCAGTTCTGCAGGTCTGATGTTACAACATCACCTATGTGACATCAGACATCCACTTCAGCAACTAGCAACCTTAACACAGCCCAGTGTTAAGTGCAATGTTATGACATCAAGCCCATGACATCAAACATAGTTAACCTTCACAACTTAGTACAGCCCAGTACTAAGACTCAATGCTGCAACATCAACACCATGACATCAGCATTGAACACCTTGTTGTTTTACCAAAATTCCAGCAAATCCAGGAACTTACAATCTCCCCCTTTGGCTAATTTTAGCTAAAACAATCTCTGCATCTTCAGAGACTTCAGCAGCGGAATATCTTCAATATTTTGAAACATTAACTTGCAGCAGTTTGACAATCTTCATATAGTCTTCATTACTTGATCTGCTGCAGCACCATCTTCATTATTGACAACAGCCAATTGGTGCTCCCCCTCAGAAACTTGAACCAGCATCACAGCTGTTCAGTAGCTCACAATGTGCAGCACATCTCTCCCTTGATGTCTGCTTTGCTGCACTCTGCACTCTTCAATGCTATGAATACTTCACTAGCAGCTCCACAACTATGCTGTCTATACTCCCCCTCCACAGCTGCATCATTACTTTTCAACTAAACACCTTTTATTTTTATTCTTTTAGCAGCAACTACTCTTCTCCTCATGGCAATTTTTAACTCTCCCCATTTTTAGTCATAATTAGACAACTATCCCAAATCAAATGCCCTACAAGGTGACATAATACTGGTCCCACTGTCAGTAGCAACAAGACCTATGTAGTCTCCAAGCACAATGTTCTGACATTATTAATGACATAGTCAAAAACAACTTCCAACCCCTTGACTGGTCAGGCGATACAACCCAAGCATTTGAACAAACCATTATAAAACCACTCTTTCTCCTATGCTCAGCACAACACACCAATAAAGCATGAGTCAATCAAGCTCCAAAGAACCAACCAAGAACCTCAAGCATGAGGATACACAACCAGACCCTTTGAAGAAGAAGATCAAATCTCAGACGACATCAGGTCCTTCTACAGGAGCAACAAAAACTGGCAGGACTTCAGTGACCACTATGAAGCCTGGTAAGAACCATTCTGCTCAACAACAGCCTTCAGAAGATGAATGGGATGCAGATTGGAAGGCTTTTCTGGATGCAGGAGATTGGCATGAGGATGTAGTCTAATCTTGTATTTTCAACTATTGAATAAAAATCCTATTTTTAGATTTTTCAGTTGCCATGCCAAACACTTTACAGTACTTTTCTAAACTGCTGAAATTTGTACTGCATTAAACAGAACCAGAGCACCAAGATGAGTTTCTTAGAGAGACTACACTAAAAAATTGAACAGACTATTTTATGTACCATACTATCTGCAGTTGAATAACCATTATCTTATAGGCCAACTGCACCATAAAACATCTTTCAATTAATTTTGAAGTAATACGCTCCCCAATTTTAAGCTCTCAAATTGGTTAGCATACATGAACTCATCATCTAATTTCTCTTTATTTACCAAATAATCTGAGTATTTAACCAGATCTTTTCTATCAACCTGCTCATCATCCCATTGATGAGTAACATTCTGCAATGTTGTAACATCTTTCTTGACATGGTGATTGCCCAACAGTCGTTTCTTCCACAAGAGTTGATAGCATGAGTTCTTTCCACATAACACTGATCTACGACTGTTCTTCTTCTTAGATCTGAGAACTAATATGATTTTGCCCCTCTTTCTTCTTCTGAGTCTTCCAAGATCAGTTTGTATCTTTTGACCAGCATGATTCCATCCTAGAGGATGTGTATTTATTCTTGACATTTTAATCCAGGATCTGATAGAGCCAATATCAGAGGTCCTCTGCATGTCAATTTTCATATTGGGATCAGTCTTAGACTCTAGTCTATTCTGAATCATTTTTGCACTTTGCTCATCATCCTTCTTGAGGCTAGAAATACTCTTCTTGTCTTGAGATGTTTCAGCATCTGCTCTAACATCTGTATCTTTCGACACAGAGCTATTCATCCAGGGGAGGTTTTCTTCTGAGACATCGATCTTCTTCAGATCTTGATGATAGAATTTTTTATAGTTACCACTGGTATCTCCCATAACTTCAGTGAGTTCTTCAATCTCTAGCCTTTTAGACTTACTCACAGTCAGACCACTACATTGATGCGAGATTCTGATGATTTGTTCAGATGTCAAGACATCAGCATCTTTCCTCTCGAGAGATGTTGCTCTATTCAGCTCCTGAGAACCTTTAATCCTTCCATCAATGGTGAGGACTGATGTGTAACATTTGCCCTTGACTAATTTCAGATCATCTTTTCTTCTGACCTTCATCAACTTGAGGGAACCTTCATCATTCTGATGTCTACACCTGATATCTTCTTTATCATCATCAGACTGGCTTTCAGTTTGAGGAATCCACTGATAACAATTGTCTTTGGATCTTGCACCAGTCATTACTGCCTCACCCTTCTCATTCGTTACAACACATTTGTCTTTGGTGTAGCTGACTAAGTAACCTTCATCACATAATTGGCTGATGCTTATCAGATTAGCATTCAAACCATTGACAAGATAGACATTGCCAAGTTCAGGTCCTCTTACTTTTCCAATACCTTCTACAACTCCGTTATTCCCTTTACCAAACACCACTTCAAGAGAAGGACACGGTCTACATTCAGCAAACATGGATCTACATCCAGACATGTGTTTGAAACACCCACTGTCAAAATACCATGTTTCTTCTTTAGCTTCTTTGTCAGTCAGGTGAGCCAATAAGCACTTCATCTTCTCATTCTGTACCAATTGTTTAACGACTTTGGGCCTGTATTCTCTCCATCTGTTCTGTGTCTGAGGGTATCCATGCAGCTTGTAGCAAGAGTATTGCATATGTCCAAGCCTTCCACAATAAAAGCATCTCACCCTTTCTTCTCTGAATCTTCTGCCTTGATGAGACTACATAGGTTGCCATCCATAAGGTGGTCTTCTCCTAACATTGCTTGCCTACCTTCTATTATGCTGGTATCCATAAGGAACCTGAGAATGCTTTTTCCTGGATTGTCTCCCATGATGGTGGGACTTTCTCCTTCCATAATTGTAAGGTACAACATTGTTGAAACCAGATCCGTACCAGTTTTCCTGATGTTGAGACATCTGCTCTGACATGTTCTGTTTGTACCTTGCAGCCTTCATGCTCCTATGATATTGGGGAGGCATATACTGTCTAGCACCTTGAGGCTGCTTTCTCTTCTGATTATGACCAGTCTTCTTCTCAATCTTCTTAGGTTGTGAAACATCAGCTTCCTTGGGAGTAAGATTCTGCCTCTTTGGCTGATGTTGAGGCACAGTTTGTGACTCTTCCTTCTTTAGACCTGAAGTACTTGCTTCTGAGGTACCTTTGTCTTCGGTCACATATCCGATCCCAGCTTTGTCTCCAGCAACTTTTTATGACTGGAGTATCTTGTCAAGAGTGGATGTACCACTGTTCAACATTCTAACAGTTTTAGTCATATGCTCAAGATGAGCTTTGACACATAGGACTTCTTTCTCCAATTCAGCTTTATCATCCTCAAGCTGAGCTATCTGTTGCTTGTGGCACTTGTTTTCTTGACAGACTTCAGCACTCTTAAAACACAGCTCTCTGTAGGTTGAAGCTAGCTCATCATAAGTGACTTCTCCATCACTATCATCATCAGATTCAACAATTCCTGTCAAAGCTGTAACATGCTTTGCTGACTCACTTTCACTTTCACTGTCAGAGTCAGACCAGGAAATTGTCAAGCCCTTATTCTGCTTCTTCAAGAATGTGGGACACTCTTTCTTGACATGTCCATACCTTTCACATTCAAAGCACTGAACACCTTTATCTTGGACAGTCTTCTCTTCATCTTTCTCTTTTGACTTGCTGATGTCAGAGGAGATGTTCTTGACATTAGGCATGTAGTTATAGTTCATCTTCTTGAACACTTTGTTGAATTGCCTTCCCAACATAACTATAGCCTGAGGCAGATCCTCCTGGGACTCATCATCTTTAGCTGCTGCAGGAGTGGAGACTAAGGCTATACTCTTGGGCTTCTTTTCTGGTTCTTCCTCATTCAGCCCAAGTTCAAATATTTAAAGAGATCCAATAAGCTCATCAACTCTCATCTTGCTGATGTCTTGAGATTCTTCAATGGCTGTTACCTTCATCTTATACTTCTTAGGGAGGGACCTAAGAATCTTTCTTACCAGCTTCTCTTCTGTCATCTTCTCACCAAGAGCACTGGATGCATTTGACAGCTCAAGAACACTCATGTGGAAGTCATGAATAGTTTCCTCTTCCTTCATCTTCAAGCTTTCAAACTTAGATGTTAAAAGCTGAAGTCTTGACATCTTCACTCTAGATGTACCTTCATGAGTAGCCTTCAAAATATCCCAAGCAGCCTTAGCAGTTTCACATGAGTTGATCATCCTGAATATGTTCTTGTCAACCCCATTGAAGATAGCATTTAGGGCTTTTGAATTCCCAAGGGCAAGCTCATCTTCTTCCTTGGACCATTCTTCTTCAGGCTTTCACTTAGAGGTGCCTTCTTTATCCTTGCCAGCATCATCTTTTTCACACACAACAGGAGCTTTCCACTCTTTAATGACAGCCTTCCAAGCTCTGCTGTCTAATGACTTTAAAAAGGTAGTCATTCTAGGCTTCCAATACTCATAGTTTGAGCCATCCAATATAGGGGGTCTGTTGACAAATCCTCCAACCTCTTTGTCCATCTTTCACCAGAAAGTAACTTCCCTAGATCTCACCCAGAGACAGACAGGATGCCTGCTCTGATACCAATTGAAATTCTGGTACCAGACGTGTGATGTTAAGGTGCGATGTCACAACAACACACTCTGCAACAATGGACAGAATAAGCAACAGGAAAACACAAGGAATTGTTCACCCAGTTCGGTCTAACTACCTACGTCTGGGGGCTACCAAGCCAGGGATGAAATTCACTACTTGTAGATATAATTTACAGACTCTACACACCAGTTGACAATCTCCTAAACTTATACTCTACTAGTGACTTTCTACCTAAGAAACCACTTAGATATGAGAACACTACTCAATCCCCTAAAACACTCAAAGAATAACCTCTTTGAGATCCCTTGATCTTGCTTCCTAGCTTCGATCAATCAACAACTCTCTATTGCTTCACAGCTTCTAGAGAGGACATAAAATTCAACACCTATTCAACCTAGAATAGTGTGATTACAAGTACTCTAAACAAACCCTAGACTCTAAGCCTCCAGCTCTTGATCTTCAATCTGTTTTCTGTACCTTCTTCCTTGGTCTTGTGCGCTTTATATAGCTCCTTGAATTTGGATTGGATTTGTCACAATATTTGATTATATTTGTTAATTAAAAACTGAATCTTTTAAAACAGATTTTATCCCCAAAATCTTTTTAAATCTTCCACCTTTTAATTCTCCAACAAACCTGCAATCAAATCTCCCATGTAACAGAAAATATCTAGCCCAAGATATTCTCATCCAACGAGTCAACACTCTCCACAATTCCAGCTAATACGCGACCCTAATAACAACAAGCCCATGCTGTCATTAGTTTCAGTTCTGCAGGTCTGATGTTACAACATCACCTATGTGACATCAGACATCCACTTCAGCAACTAGCAACCTTAACACAGCCCAGTGTTAAGTGCAATGTTATGACATCAAGCCCATGACATCAAACATAGTTAACCTTCACAACTTAGTACAGCCCAGTACTAAGACTCAATGCTGCAACATCAACACCATGACATCAGCATTGAACACCTTGTTGTTTTACCAAAATTCCAGCCAATCCAGGAACTTACATGTTCAAAGCCCAAGACGTGAAGTGAAAGGTGATTTATTTGTATCTTGTTCAAAGCCCAAGATGTGAAGCTAAAGGTAGTTTGTATCTTGTTCAAAGCCCAAGATGTGAAGTTGAATTGGGTTGACTTTAGAGAGAATTTGTCATCTCTAAAGAGGGGTTTGTATGTCACAACTATTTATAAAGGAGAATTACTTTAACCGGGATTTGTGAATCCAGCAATGCCATAATTTCCTTTATAGGGGACTTCCAACCTGAAGGAGAAGACTTTAACTCAGTTTAGAGCAATGCCATCTTTCCTTAGGAATTTCTCATGCTAAAAGAAGGACAGTGGCATGGATATATATGATCCAGAGGCTTGCCGCTTACAGCGATTAGATGAAGGGGAAAGAGTTGTTGATGTTTGTGTACTGTGAACGAGGCACAACTTTGATGCTAAAAGGTTGATTGGATCAACCAGTGGATTTCATATACAAAGGCTAAGAGGAGGCTAAAAGGTTTTCCTTATACAAAGCCTAAGAGGAGGCTAAAAGGTTTTCCTTATACAAAGCCTAAGAGGAGGCTAATATGTGTCTTGTACAAAGCCCGAGAGAGAGGCTAAAAGGTTTTGACTCAACGAGGGAATCTTTTGGTATCTCGTATAAAGCCCGAGATGGAGGCTATTTGACTCAACATGAGAGTTTTTTTTATATCTCGTACAAAGCCCGAGATGGAGGCTATTTGCCTCAACAAGAGAGTCTTTCGTATCTCGTACGAAGCCCGAGATGAAGGCTAAAATTGTTAGCTCCGCTGGGGAGAATCATTATATAAAGCCCAAGAGGAGGCTAATGTGACTGTTTCAGTTGAGTAATGTTTGCACTCAGGGATTTTGATCCGAGGATCAGGATTATTTCCCGTTCTTTAAGGAAATGGGAAATCCAAAGGGTATTGAGACTGTCCGAGTCTACGGGGTTCCTTCCTATTCTTGAAGGGTGCTTGAGAATGTCTTTTAGACTCAAGGAAATTAGACTGTCCACGTCTAGAGTTTCATATTTTGTACTATGCTTTGAGAAACAGTAGTAGACTCTTGGAAAGACTGTTCTATTAAGATGACTGATTTCTGTTCCTATACCTCTAGGAGGTCGTCGGGACAATTTGTACGAAGCCCAAGAGGAGGCTGGAAACTTTTAAGAAGCCGAGGGACAATTTGTACGAAGCCCAAGAGGAGGCTATCATTCCCGGAGGAAGAAATCATTTATACGAAGCCTAAGAGGAGGCTGTGAATACTTCTAAGAAGCCGACGGGTCCTTGTACAACACCCAAGAGGAGGCGGGGATGCTCTTAGGAAGCCTGTGGGTCCCCAAACCCCGAAAAGTTCAAGACATGCTATTCACAAAGAATAGATTAAGCCAAGAAAGTTCGAGAATTTGGAAGAAACTCAAGAGATGCCATTCACAGAGAAAAGATCATCTCTGGGGAGTAGAGTTTCTTGACAAGTGCTTTTAAGAAGCCTGTGGGTCCCCAAACCCCGAGAAGTTCAAGACAGGCTATTCACAAAGAATAGATCAAGCCAGGAAAGTCTGAGAATTAGGAAGAAACTCAAGAGATGCCATTCACGGAGAAAAGATCATCCCTGGGGAATAGAGTTTCTTTGACAACTTCTACGAGTGACAGTCTATAAAAGGGTTCACCGAGAATGTTGCCTTTCATGTCTCCATATTGTTTAACCCCAAGAGGAGGGAAGACTGTGTCTGGTAATCCTATGGGGATCTATTTTCGTCTATTTCTAAGAGTGATCAACGGGCTTAATGCTAGACGTAGTTGCCGGGGAAACTCTAAATATCTATACTAGTATTACACAGTTGATATGAGTTTATGAAAGAAGACTTACAGTGAAACAGCCCCACAGTGAAACAGCCCCACAATACAGTTATATGTATATGAAAGCAGTAAATGAAAGCGGGTAAACACTTACTCGGTTGTAGAGCTTCCATGCTGTTTGGTTAGTTGTTCAACAAAGAAAGATTGAAAATAACAGTATATTTCAAAATCAAAGGAGAAAATGCTTTGAAAAAGAAAGATTTGGGGCTTTCAGCTCAAGGAGAGGCCCAGGGTTTTATCAGTGAGCGCACTGTTGAATTTGTACAGAGGGACTTATACAAGTGACTGAGGCCCAAAAATTGTTTTCTGTACAAAGGGATGAGTCTTACGCTCTCTCAAGAGGCCCAAAAGGTTTAAAGAAAAAGAGTGGGGCTTATAACACGAGGGTAGGCCCAGATGATTTTTCGTTTAAAATGGCGATCGCGCCGAGATTTTCTTTTAACGCGAAGGGGGTTAAACAATATCTGAGGCCCAAATTTGTTTTTGGTTAAAAGGGGATTGGGTCTTACACTCTATTAGAGGCCCAAAAGTTTTGAATGGGTCTTATAGCTCAAGGAGAGGCCTAGATGGTTTATTTTTAAACTGGCGATGATCGTGTCGAATTTAAAAATGTACAGAGGGACTTATACAATAAGTGAGGCCCAAAATATTTATGTACAAGTGGGTTGGGTCTTACACTCTAATAGAGGCCCAAAAGTTTTTTTGAAAATGACTTGTGAGGGTTGAATTAATCAAAAACCCTAATTTATTTCCAAAATATATTTTAATTGAATAAAATTCAATTAAAATGATCAAAAATTGTTTAACATGTGGGAAACAAATTATGATCTTGGATTAATGCTTCAAAAATCAAGTATTGACCTACAACATAATTAGAAGTCATTGATCTTTACAAAATCAAGAGGGAAAAAATATTTTAAATGTAAAAAATAATTAAAATATTAATTCTTTGCAAAAATATCAATTATATGAAATAAATAATATTTTTGGGATTTTTTGGGAAAATAAAATATTTCAACATTTTTCTGAATTATTAAAAAAAGAATCAACTCAAAATCATTAAAACTCAGAGAGAAATTAATTTTTGAATCAATTAAATAAAAATCACAAAATTCAAATATTCAAATGTTGGAAAATGGCGCCAAGAACAAGGGCAAGAACACGCGCGTGTTCTGAGTTTCCCAGATTTGCATTTTCTATCCAATCTCACTGAATACTTAATCATATCATGCAATCCACATACCAATCAACTCGTTTCAACCTCACGATCATGTCTATGACAATTAATTTCATTTAAATTATACATAAAACAAGAAATCATGAACAATCCTCAAGAACCCTAGATTCTGCATGAAGGCTGGGATTTTTGATACACGATTCAAACAATGCAATTAATTGAGGGGAAACATTCCATGCATGATTACGAACATATGGCCAAATTATTGTGCAGCAAAAATTGCATCGATTGAAAGATGACCAAGTTTAGGCTTACCTCTAGGTCGTGACAGCAAGAGCAAATTGATTTCTGAGTTGGAGGTGTTACAGATGAGTTGTGATGACCTGAACAGCTTCCCTACACCCTCTGGAGTGTGTTTGAATGCTTGGACTTGATTGAAACTGGCTGGATCACTTCATGGCATCTCAACTGCAACTTGGTTAAAACCTTGAGCAATTGACTGGTGATTCTGAGAAATCAGTATTCCAGTTGTTGTTTAAGTTTTTGATCAGTTCATATGTGATGTATATGAGGTGTGTGTGTGATTGGTTTGATTGGAAAAGCTCTCAAACTCAAAACCCGATAGTGACTTGCCTTAGAAGGCAAAATTGGAGTGAAAGAAGAGATTTTGAGTAAAGCATCTATTTGATGGCTTTGTTGTACTCAAACTGATCACAATTGAGCTCTATTTATAGTAGAGCAAGTTTGTTTTGCGAGGAATAGTGAATGGCAACTGCTGAGTAGGTTTGGCCAATGTTGGCAAATGAAAATCCAAGTCTCCTCTAGCCATTGACTAGAGGTTAGGGCACAGGCTGCTGGTTCCCTTAGTCTTGGATAAGTCTTAACTAAATTCAGTTGCTAAGAGCTCAGTCCATGCCACCTTGATGCTTCCATTGAATGCTCCAATCCAAAATTGGAGTCTTGTCCCTATTTTGGCAATTCTAGGTTCAACATGCTATTTTTTGTTCCAAAGACTTTGGAGGCTTGGCTCAGTGATTGTCCCCTTTAGATCCAATCCTCAGAGGTGTCAAGTGGATAGGAGTGTTTGGATTTGCCTGATTTTGGTAAATCGACCAAAAGTGCAAAAATCTGCCTTGCCTTGGCAGATTTCAGCAAGGCATCTTGCCAATGTCATATCTCATAGCTCAAATTGAATTTGGTAATGTTCTTGGCCATTTTGGAAAGCTCTTACATGATACAACAACTGTTTGAACATGTTTGGTTTTGATCTCTTTTGAATCCAAGTGGAAAATCCCCCTACATTTGGAAAAAAGTAAAGGCAGATTCTGACTTAGTGACATTTTCACTAAGTGTTGGAACAAAGTGACTTTTCTTGATTTTGATCACTCCATAACTCAAAATCCATGAGGAATTTGGACAATGTGATCTACAAATCAAGCTTTGAATGGGGAACAATGGCCTTGTGGTTTAGGAGTTATGGTCCTCCAAAGTTGGCACATTAGTGTCACTTTTTCCATAACTTAGAAATTTTTCTAAGTTTTTATGGTTACCCCTTTTACAAGTTATCCCACTTTCTTTGATTTTTCTTGATGAATGATGATTCAAATCATACATTAACATCATTTTAGGGTTAAAAATCCATTTTGGTGAAAAATCTCAAAAAGTCAAAGTTGACTTTTGTGCACAATTGACTTTTTATCAGATGAATTCCAAACCGTGCAATTCTTCAGGAAATCATGTCCTTGACCTAAATCAAACTTGATGGACATGTTCCATGGGTGTCATAGGGTATATTGAATCATGTCTTAGGGTTTGGGAGCATGTCCTGGTCCAAAGTCAAAGTTACAGTTGACTTTCCTCGCGAAACCCTTATTGTGGTGCAGATGAAATTGAGACTTGTTGCTCAAGCTTCTTGGATTAATCCATTGTTGCAAATGGATCAATATAGTATATTAGAGACCCTCACATCATGTCTTGAGGTCTTGGCTCATGATTTGTCAAAAAAGTCAACTTAGGGGTGAATTAGGTCAAGAAACCCTAATTCCTGATTTTTGATGAATGCATCCCCTGAGGTCAAATTGACTTGATGATTGGGTCCATGAGGTTCCATGGAGTATATTAGATTGTGTTTTGGATCTTTGGCTTGTGCCCAGATGAAAAATTTCCATCTGGAGGCCCTGGTCGACCAAAACCCTAATTTGGTGACACCGTCGATCATGAGACTTGATCCACCTAGAAGGGAGCAGCCTTGTGCTTAATCCTTGAAGTGGGAGTCCTTTTGATCCATTGTGGATATTTTAGAGGCTAGACAAGTTGAATATCAAGACATTCCTTGATTGCTCCTTTGTCTAAGGCTCTGAGAGGGCTTAAAACCCTAATTTTGATTGTAGTGAATGTTCAACAACCCTTGAGGCATTTGATGAGGCATGATGGTTCATCCATATTGTGATGATGATTGACACAATGATGAGAATCTTAGTGGTTAAAATTTGGGGTATGACAGATGCGCCTATTTAATCTTCTTGGACCCGAAGGTGTGAATGACGAAGGTATTCGGGCATTCAGGGTGCAAGAGGATTAAATATCGGAATACCCGAAATTTTGATGGTTATGAATGGCAGCTTGCGTATTCATCTTCTTTTGCTAAGCAATGATGCTTAGAAAAGGTAGACTTCCCCTCGATCCTGGTTTCCTACCAAGGAACTGGTCTCAGTTTTCTTTTGAAATAAACCTCCCCTCGATCTTGGTTTCCTACCAAGGAACTGGTCTAAGTTTCTGATTTAAACTTCCCCTCGATCCTGGTTTCCTACCAAGGAACTGGTCTTAGTTTCTGATTTAAACTTCCCCTCGATCCTGGTTTCCTACCAAGGAACTGGTCTTAGTTTCTGATTTAAACTTCCCCTCGATCCTGGTTTCCTACCAAGGAACTGGTCTTAGTTTCTGATTTAAACTTCCCCTCGACCCTGGTTTCCTACCAAGGATCTGGTCTTAGTTTCTGATTTAAACTTCCCCTCGATCCTGGTTTCCTACCAAGGAACTGGTCTTAGTTTTATATTTAAACTTCCCCTCGATCCTGGTTTCCTACCAAGGAACTGGTCTAAGTTTCTTTTGTCAATAAACTTTCTTGACAAGGGACGCTATTTGTAGTGGTTTTCCTCAAACTTCTCGCAGAATTTTCCTGGGGAGATGCCATTTGAGTGGAAAAATTTTTGATGTCAGACTTGCTGGGGAACCCATTCGTCTGAATTGTAGAGGTACACAAACTTCTCTGTTTTGGGAGACGCCATTTGTCGATTCTACCTGGGGAAAATGAGTCTCTTGAGAGACTGCTTCCGCTTGGGGTCTTACATCATACTTTTCTCGGGATCTTCCCGGAGAAATACCATATGATGGGCTCCAATTTTGAGGTGCCGATGACCTTTTCATCAGCGGTCTTTCGGAGAAAGGCAGCTGTACTGCCAAATCTCTGCTTAGGAGGCTTTCTCTGGGGATTTTTCTTTAATCCGGAAAAGCAAGGATATCATCTTCGATGGCGAAGAGTGACATCTGTAGAAAGCTTCTCTGGCTTTTCAGAGGTTCAAGTTATCAAAGTGGTCGAGTGCCGATTCTAATCCAGAGATACACTGGAGGCGAGATTGTTCAAACGCAGCATTTCCTGACGAGGCAAGAACTGACAACTCGATCGAGAAGACTATTATCACTAGGGGACAAGACCGACTAGAGTGATAGTGATGCAATATGAAATGTGAATGTAAATCAAGTGCATGATGTATGTATGTATGTATATGCTGACAAAACTGACGCGACATACAGACTGACGAGTGAACACGACTGGATACTCGGCCATTACGGGGCGAAGAAGTACTGTTGGTAAAAAAAGTAGCAATTCTACCTTGCTTAGGAGAAATAGTCCCTACGAGGAATACGATTGATCGGGCTTAGGAGATAAGAACTCGGCCGAGGGTATCAGATGGGAAAACCACATCTCATATAGTTGATCCTTCGTTCAGGCGTACTGGCCTAGAAGGAGTACTTTGATTCTGCACTTTGAAATTCAAACGCCTTTGGAGACACAATCGACGTTCTTCCGATGTTCAATAGTCAAAAGCAATTTCCATCTTTAATTTAAAAGCAGAAAAAGTTTTAACAAGTAAATTCATTTTTGTTTCATTTCAAGAATCGCTAATCATGTTAAAATGCCATTCTGTAAGGCTAAAACAAATAAGAATTACAAACAGAAGCACAAGGGCTCAAATTTTATTGATAAGATGGAGATCAGCCAAACTCGTGATTCCAAAGAGTATATACAAAGTTTGAAAATGGTAATTTATAGGGAAAAGGGCTACGTTGAAACATAACGACCATTATCCTTCTACCAACTTTGAATTCGGGACATCCTGAGCTTCTGTCGAAGATGACCTTGACTAGAGTTTTCCTCCGATGGATGATGTAACTGCTGCTGAGGGACTTGCCTCTGTTTTGAACGTTGTTACTTGCCATTATCCCTAATTTTTGCCTGGATTGTACTTTGAGGTTTCCAATCCAACAGGATGATTTTTGATCATGTCTCTAATTTTTGCCTGGACCGCCCTTTCGGGTTTTCAATCCACCGAGACGTTTTTTTTAGGCTAAGTATTTCTTGACTACATCAACATTCGTGGGGTAGGCAAATTCCTCTCCATCCATGGTTGCAAGTCTCAAGGCACCGCCTGAGAAAGCTTTCGTGACCACATAGGGGCCATCATAATTTGGGGTCCACTTGCCCCGAGAGTCAGTGAGAAACGATTGTATCTTCTTGAGCACGAGGTCTCCTTTTTTGAAGACACGAGGTCGGACCTTTTTGTCGAATGCCTTCTTCATTCTCTGCTGATACAACTGACCGTGGCATAGTGCCGTGATTCGCTTCTCTTCGACCAGGTTTAATTCGTCGTGTTGACTCTGACACCATTCAGCTTCTGAAAGCTTAGCTTCCATCAATACCCGGATTGATGGGATCTCTACTTCTATGGGGAGAACTGCCTCCATGCCATATACTAGAGAGAAAGGGGTTTCCCCTGTTGAAGTGCGGACATATGTTCGATAACCGTGAAGAGCAAAGGGTAGCATCTCGTGCCAATCTTTATAGGTTACAACCATCTTTTGAACGATCCTCTTGATGTTCTTGTTAGCCACTCCTACCGCTCCTTTCATCTTGGGTCGGTAGGGAGATGAGTTATGGTGTTCGATCTTGAACTCAACGCACAACTCTTTCATCATCTTGTTGTTCAAGTTAGATCCATTATCTGTAATGATCTGGCTTGGAACACCATAATGGCAGATGATATTGTTTTTGATAAATTGGACCACCACTTGTTGGGTTACATTAGCGTACGACGCTGCTTCGACCCACTTGGTGAAATAGTCAATGGCTACCAGGATAAACCGATGTCCGTTTGAAGCCTTAGGTTCGATCAAGCCAATCATGTCGATTCCCCATATGGAAAAAGGCCACGGGGAAGAAAGAACTTTGAGATGTGATGGCGGTACATGAATTTTGTCGGAGTATATCTGACACTTGTGACACCTCCTCATGTACTTGTAGCAGTCAGATTCCATGGTCAACCAATAGTACCCTGCTCTTAGAATTTTTCTCGCCATTGTGTGTCCATTGGCGTGAGTGCCAAAGGATCCTTCATGAATTTCTTTCATAAGCATGTCTCCTTCTGGTCTGTCTACGCATCAGAGCAAGACCATGTCAAAGTTCCTCTTATAGAGAGTATCACCGCTCAGGAAGAAGCTGCCTGCCAACCTTCTGAGGGTTTTTCTGTCTTTCCTAGATGCCCCAGGTGGGTACTCTTGTTTCTGAAGGAAGCATTTGATATCATGTTACCAAGGTTTGTCGTCTATGATTGCTTCAATCGTGAAGATATAAGCGGGCCTCTTGAGGCGCATTATGTCGATCTTAGGTAGGTCGTTCGATTGACCTACACTAATCATGGAAGAGAGAGTGGCTAATGCGTCAGCCATGTGATTCTCTCTACGACGGATGTGATGAAACTCGATTCTGTTGAAGAAAGGTAACAACCTTCTTGCATAGTCTTTGTAAGGAATCAATCCTGATTGGTATGTGTTTTAATCTCGTTTTATCTGATTGATAACCAGGGCTGAGTCGCCGTATACGTCCAAGTTTTTGATCCTTAAGTCAATCGCTTCTTCGAGACCCATGATACAAGCTTCGTATTTGGCCTCATTGTTCGTACATTTGAACGTAAGTCTGGCAGTGAAAGGAATGTGTGTACCCTGAGGGGTAACAATTATTGCCCCAATTCCATTTCCATAATGATTAACAGCTCCGTCAAAGATTAGTCCCCATTGGGAACCTGGTTCTGGCCCTTCACTGAGTAGCGGTTCATCGCAATCTTTCATTTTTAGATACATGACATCTTCGTTTGGGAAGTCAAACCCGGTTGATTCTTGATCGTCAATCGGTTGATGAGCCAAATGATCGGCTAAAATACTTCCTTTAACGGCTTTCTGAATGTGGTACTCTATGTCATATTCTGATAATAACATCTGCCAACGGGCAATTCTTCCCGTGAGAGCAGGTTTTTCGAAGACGTACTTGATTGAATCCATTTCGGAGATTAACCAAGTAGTGTGACAAATCATGTATTGGAGAAGATGTTTGGCTGCCCAAGCCAAAGCGCAACAAGTTTTCTCAAGCATCGTGTACCGAGTCTCGCAGTCGGTGAATTTCTTGCTCAGATAGTAGATGGCAGACTGTTTTCGTTTGGTTTCGTCTTGTTGGCCAAGTACACATCCCATTGAGTCCTCTAGGACTGTGAGGTAAATGATCAGTGGTCTTTCTTCCACTGGAGGTGATAGAATCGGCGAATTCAACAGGTATTCCTTAATACTGTCGAAGGCGGTTTGGCAATTTTCTGACCAAACACAATCTTGGTTCTTTTTGAGTAATTTAAAAATCGGCGCACACGTGGCGGTCATAAGGAATATGAATCTGGAGATGTAGTTCAAACGTCCCAAGAATCCTTTGACTTGTTTTTCATTTTTCGGAGAAGGCATTTCTCGAATGGCCTTGACCTTGTCAGGATCAACCTCAATCCCTTTCTGGCTGACGATGAACCCTAAGAGCTTCCCCGAACACACACCGAAGGTGCATTTGTTGGGATTCAAGCGGAGTTTGTACTTCCTCAAACGCTCGAATAGTTTCGACAGGTGGGTCACATGCTCCTCTTCTGTCTTAGATTTTGCAATCATGTCATCGACATATACCTCTATCTCTTTGTGTATCATGTCATGAAACAGAGTAGTCATGGCCCTTTGATAGGTTGCCCCGGCGTTCTTCAAGCCGAACGGCATCACCTTGTAACAAAAGGTACCCCATGGGGTAATGAACAAAGTTTTCTCCATGTCTTTCAACACCATTTTGATCTGATTATAGCCCGAGAATCCATCCATGAAGGAGAAAATTTTGAACTTTGATGTACTGTCTACTAGCATGTCAATGTGTGGTAAATAAAAATCGTCCTTTGGACTAGCCTTGTTTAGATCTCTGTAATCTACACACATTCTGACCTTTTCGTCCTTTTTCGGAATGGGTACAATGTTGGCTAACCATTGAGGATATTCAGATGTAGCGAGGAAACCCGCGTCAATTTGTTTCTGTACTTCCTCTTTGATTTTGATAGCCATGTCCGGGTGAGTCCGTCTCAACCTTTGTTTTACTGGCGGACATTCTGACCTTAACGGCAAACGATGTTCCACGATGCTAGTATCCAACCCTGGCATATCCTGATAGGATCAAGCGAATACATCGGGAAATTCTTTGAGAAGCTTTATCAAACCCTCTCTGGAAGTTGGACTGAGCAGTGCCCCAATCCTGATTTATTTTCTCTCTTTTTCCGAACCCACATTAATTGTTTCCAATGGCTCTTTGTGAGGTTCAATGGACCTTTCCTCCTGTCTGAGTAGTCGAGAGATCTCTTCTGGAATTTCGTTGTCAACTTTTTCTTCAGCCCCAAATACCGGGAACTCAAAGTCGGGAGAAGGCATCGGATCGTATGTTTCAACTGGGTTTAAAACAAGCAATCTGAATGACGTGATAATTCGTGTTTAGAAGAGATAGAGAAAATGCGAGTGTGTGCAGTGTATTTATTTTACTGCTTGTTTTTATTTTTAATTGTTTTTTAGGATTACCATTTTCTGAGAAAAGCAAAAAGAGAAAACAATAATTAATGCAGAAATTACAGAACGACGTTATTTTATTAATGAACAAGTCAATTCTTGAAACTACAGCCCTATAAAACAAAACTCTGTCGCTTTGGGCGAAGCGAAGAGGGAAATTTTACAGAAAGCGAGCCCTATCAAAACATCCGTTTCACCTGGGCAGGGTGAAAGGTTAAAAACGGCAATTACTTTGACTGATGAACGATCTTCGGAACCTCGACGACAACCCATTGGCGGCGAACTCCTCGGTGAATCACAAAGTCTGGCACCTTCCTTGATTTGTCTTCAGAAATAACGCTGATTTCTGGTGGAGTAGGATCATTGGAATCTGTCTCCCAGGCAGAGTTGTCGTAGGAGGATTCCTCTGTTGCATTTTGCATAGCATTTGTGCTCTTAGTTGTATCTCCCCATCCAGTTGGCTGGATATCTTCGAGCCTGATGCGAGAGCTTTCGGGAGCGGTGTACTTGACCATATAGTCAAATTTTCCACTTGGTTGTCCCAGGGTGTCCCATACTTTCCTGGAACTAGATGGGTCATCCCTCTTGATGATTTTGACCTCGGGAAAAGCATAGTTGATGAATTCCAGCCCGACAAACATTGCAAATTCATCGTCATGTTGAGTAGTTTCTGAATGACCTAAGTGTTGATCCTATGACATGGTGGGG
This sequence comes from Lathyrus tuberosus, assembly GCA_022829125.1. Lineage (NCBI taxonomy): Eukaryota > Viridiplantae > Streptophyta > Magnoliopsida > Fabales > Fabaceae > Lathyrus > Lathyrus tuberosus. Next base: position 12,717,092 of record JALAZF010000120.1, on the reverse strand, counting down.
ACACAGGTATTCTGTTCAATGACGGTCAGATGATTTTCATTGTTCGGCTGACTCTCTTGCCCCAAATCTCCTGGATAAGGTTGCCACATTGGCAGACCATCCATTGGGCCATAGTAGGTGTAGTCAAAATTGTCTTTCATCGGAGTGTCTTACTCTAATGAATTTGGCGGAGCACGACATCCTTCCGGATCACAATCCCCGTATATCATTTCGATGTCTGACCTGGGTATAAATCTCAGACTCTCTGTAGGAAAGCAAAAAGGAGTTTGCACTTCGTCCTGAGATATATAACCGTCTTTGTTAAGATAAGACTTCCACTCTTCCTCTGTGTCGGAGGGATCTTCCTCATTGATAGCATGGACTGCTTGAGGGGCTGGGTGAAGAAAACCTCCACTGTGGAAGAAGTTCTGAATGAGATGAAGACTTCGATCGCTGGCAGCTGTTTGGGTACAGGTTGCAGAAAAACCAAGACCCTTCTTTGTTTTATTGTCAATAGGAATGACAAGATGTCCCCATCCGGTTGTATCGGTACTCTTGACCACTTTGATAGCATCTTTGTATGAGGAAATCGAGGTTCCTCCTTGGAATTGATTGTCCTTACCCACCGACAACGCTTGGAACTGCGTCCCAATAACCTCCTCGGGTTCTACACAAGTAGATGATGATAAGTTAATCACGAGCAAGGCCTGTTCTCCACAGACTGTGACAAGTTGATCGTTCTGAACGAACTTTAGCTTTTGGTGGAGGGTCGAAGTGACCGCTCCAGCCTGATGTATCCAAGGTCTTTCTAATAAACAACTGCATGTTGCTCGGATGTCCATGACCTGGAAAGTGACTTGGAAAGTGTGAGGACCGATAGTTATGGGAAGATCAACTTCGCCGATAACTGTTTTTCTGGATCCGTCGAACGCTTTGACGACGACCTCGCTGATTCTCATCGGAGGGCCTTTGAATGATAATTGCATCAAAGTGGACTTCGGCATAACATTCAGGGCTGACCCTGTGTCTACCAGTACGCTGGCTAAAGCATCGTCCTGGCAGTTGACTGTGATATTGAGCACCATGTTATGACGGCGGCCCTCTTCGGGTAATTCCTCATCACCAAATCCCAAATTATTGCAGGAAGTGATGTTAGAGACAATGCTATCGAAATGTCTGATTGTTACATCCTGTTCCATAAAGGCTTGCTCCAAGACTTTCTCTAGAGCCTCCCTGTGGGCTTATGAACTGAGTAACAATGATAATACCGAGATCTTTGAAGGAGTCTGTAACAGCTGATCAACAATGTTATATTCACTTCTTTGGATGAGCTTTAGCATCTCATCATTATTTTTCGAAAGGTCGGGATTACTGGATTGACCGACTGATGGATCGGGAGCTTCTGTCTGAAGTTCCTTTTCCTTGTTAGGTTCTCCAACTCCTCGGTTGAAGATTCGACCGCTCTGTGTTACACGACTGATGTCTGCAATATTCACGACCGAGGGTAATGGAATTTCCTTTCCATTTTCAACCGTCGTTGCACCGTATTTGTAAGGGATAGCCTTAGTTGATTCATATGGTAGTGGTCTCGGTAGATAGATGACTATGGGAACCTTCTGATTTTTCTGACCATCATAAGTAATCTCGATCCGTTCCCAGTTGGGAGCTCTAGATTCGTCAAGTAGAGGGATGATGTCAAAAACATCCCTGGTCTGGTGACGACCAGAGATCATGACAACCTCCTCGACTTGATTGGCAAGGTAACTCGGCGTCCAGTTGATGGGTCCAGAACCTGGATATGGGCGGATCTCTCCACGATCCACCTACCCCTGGAGAGCTGCTCGCACAAGGTAACACCCTTGGTTACTTTCTGAACAGACACTACAACGGTCATAATTGTGTCGTGGCACCTGACCACGCCCACTTTGAATACAATGTAACCTCACTAGGTTAGCTTCCACAGATCGGACATCCTGACTTTGACGTCGAGTAGGATTCCTGTTACTGATACTAATCTGCTGAGTATCTTCATCCATATAGATTGGCATCCACCAGTGATTTAACAAGTGCTGAAGTGCCTCCTGGACAAGGGTACAACCTCGATCATTTTCGCAACCTGCTTTACAGCTTTGATATTCATGTGATATTAAGAATCCGAGTCGGCCCTGCTCAGCATGTAACTCTACCAGGTTGGTATTCATCACGCGAATATCGAAGATCTGAACCATGTTGATCTGATAAGGGTTCCTATCATGGTAGTCTTGGATCCATCCAAGATCCATCTGACGCTGGAGGGCCTCTTGTATGAAAGAGCATCCCTGTTTGTTTACCGAGCAAGTCAGACAGGAACTGTAATCGTGTCGTGGCAGATTATGATACTGGATTTGCCTTGAGTGCATCGCCACCAAGTTGACATTCATTACGCAGATATCGTGGTTTTGAATGACGTTGGAATTCGTATAGACATGTTAACTCCACGAACTCGGTGCTCTTGGATCCATCCGAGGTCCATCTGTTCCTGTAGAGCTGCTTGCACTACAGAACATCCTTGATTACTCTTAGAGCAGATATCACACTGATGATAATTATGAGGTGGCACGTAGCCATATCCACTCTGTCTACAATGCATCTTGACCAGATTGGTCCTCAATAAGAGTACATTGTGAATTTGATAGACATTGTTAGACTCTTTCTCAATCAGGTAGACTGCAACTTTCTCGTGTTGAGGCAGCAGGTTCGTGAGAACATTAGGATTCGTATCTTTGAAAGATAAGAGCCCGCTCCTAACAAGCTTTTGCACGTCAGATTTGAAATTGAGACATTTCTCTATGTTATGCCCTGATCCTCCTTGATGATAAGGGCATGTTTGTCCACCTTAAACCAAAAAGGTGGATTTTCCGGTACTGTAAGTGGAGACTTAGTCTAGATGTGCCCCTTAGCTAGTAGTAATGGAAATAGTTCTGCATACAACATGGGTACAGGATCAAACCCTGATGGTCGTATTGTACGGTTGTTATTGTATGGAGGACGAGCCTGCTGAAGAGGCTGCTGTGTCCTTTGCTAATTAGGTTGGCTCTGCGCAACCTGAGGTTGATACGTAGGAATAGGCGCAGGGCCGATAGCAGGAGTTACAGCTGCTACGGGTTGATAACGTCGCCTTTGCTTTCTGAGAAAGATATTCCCAATATCCTGCTCCTTTTTCTTAGGGAGAGCACTACCGTATCATTTTGCACTGCTCGATGATCCAGCGTCTTTTGCCAAACGTCCTTCTCGGACGGCTTCCTCAAGACGAACTCCCATGCCCACCATCTCGGTGAAGTCACTGGGCGCACTGGCAACCATTCTGTCATAGTAAAATGAGCTTAAGGTCTTTAAGAAGATCTTTGTCATCTCTTTTTCCTCAAGAGGTGGACAAATTTGAGCGGCAATTTCACGCCATCTCTGGGCGTACTCCTTAAAGGTTTCCTTGTCCTTTTGTGACATTGATCTGAGTTGATCTCTGTCCGGTGCCATGTCCAAATTATATTTGTATTGTTGGACGAAGGCAGTACCAAGATCTCTGAATGTGCTAATCGTAGCATGGTTTAAACCCATGTACCATTTTAATGCGGCATCGGTTAGACTATCCTGAAAGTAGTGAATCAGCAGGTCCTGATTCTTAGTCTGAGCTGACATTCACCGAGCGTACATCACCAAGTGACTCTGAGGGCAAGAGTTACCCTTGTACTTTTCAAAGTCGGGCACTTGGAACTTGTGCGGGACTTTCATATTGGGGACCAAGCAGAGGTCTGCGGCGTCCTTTCCAAATAGATCCTGACCACGAATGGCTTGCAGTTCCTTCTGCATTTCCAAGAACTGTTCCTGGAATTCATCCATTCGGTCAAACATAGTTTCCTTTTTATCAGAAGGTATCTGTGGAATCTGTCCTTCTGGGACAGTGTGCACCACAGGGGGTGGTACCGTGACTACGGCAGTGAGTCTTGGCGTTTCCCAAAGTTTGTAACCTTCAGGAGTCTTCAGTATGCCTCTGGCATCTTCGCTTTCCCAAAGTTTGTAACCTTCAGGCCCAGCGGCTTCTGTTGCGATTCCCCGATCCTCAGCGATCGGCGGAACATATCCTTCTGGGAAATAGTTTGCAGGCATACCCCAGGGACGATCTTTTGGCATTTGATACCTATGATCAAACTTCTCCACTATGGGCACTGAGGTGACCTCCGAGATCACAGTCCTTTGTAGCTAAGCTTCTACCATGGCTTGCATGTCGTTACGAAGCTTTCTAATATCCTCTCTCAGAGCGTCGATGTCTTCTTTCAACTCTATGTTCTCTTACTCAAGATCATCCATCTTTTTCTGACGATTAGCCCGAGTATTGTACGAATGAGACAATTTGACTCTAGAATCGAGACACAAACGTGAGATTCGTAGGTAAGGAGAATACGCGATGTGAGAATGATGAATGCAATGATTAATTGTTTTTTGGTTTAATCAAAATAAACTTCGACAATTAGATTGCAAATATCAAACGGTGGGGAAACCCCTTTTTATTGAAATTCAAAGGATTGCGGAAACGAAAATACAGTAGATTACAAAGTGCAGAAACAGAAACCTAAGCTAAGGGGTCCCGAGAGAACTCGGGTGCTGATTCTGGTATCTTCCTTTTCTTTGACCGGGGCTCTTGAGCCGTTGTCGGGTTGTCATTCCTTTGCCAAGTGAAAGGAGTGAGCAAATTCCTTTGGTCATCCTGATTATCCACAACATGTTGCTCTAAAATCTCGATCAGAGCATCCTTATCTTTCAGCAGTTACTGTATTTTGATACACTCTACATTGAGGGTGCGGTACTTGTTCTTCCAAGACCTCTTCTCCCTTTGAACTTTGTTGAGAGTAACCCGAAGCTTTTCAGTTTCCGTCATGAAGTACATGACAGATTCCCTCGGTGGAAGAATTCTGTAATGAGGATAAGGCATCTTTAGCTTGAGAGCTCTAGTTTGTACCCAGTGGAGATAAGGCTCCACTGAGACACAATCCGGTTTTCCTAGAGACTCCCGTCCTTTTTTATGAACGTGTTTCCGAGCGTGCACTATTTCTGTCTTTAGTGCTCTGTCACTTTCTCCTTCCTTGAAGAAAAGACCTTCCAAATGAACACCCCGTGGGACGTGTCTCACCGGGTATCCAAACTGACGGCGAACCAATATCAGATGATAATTGATTCCTCCCTTAGTTCCTATAAGGGGTACATTGGGGAAGTTTCCACAATGGTCAATGATCCTGATTCCAACATAAATCCTATTACATCAGTCTATGTCAGAGTTGGTGAGAGACATGATCTTCTGCGACCAGCGCAAGGCACTCTTATGATCCCAGAAAGCAGCAGACTTAGGTAAATGGGAGATAAACCATTTGTAAAGCAAAGGTACACAACATGTGATCTCCCCTCCGCTGTATAAATTCCCTAAGTGTACAGAATGATACGTATCTGCGAGCAAAGTTGGTACAGGGTTTCCAATGAGAAAAACCTTAATAACGTTGATATCAACGAAGTTATTAATGTTGGGCAACAAAAATAACCCGTAGGTGAGTAAAACAAAGATGCTTTAGAAAGCAGTCACGTTCCCTATACTAGCAAAGTACAGAGCTTTCTTTGTCAGAAACTGGGCTGGCAAACCTTGTATGCCACCATTGGTGGTCATGTGAGTCCTGACCTCAGACCCGTTCAAATGAATTGCTCTTGCAATGGTCTGATTCTTTGGAATTTCTTCCAGTCCAGAAAATGGAGCTCGATCAGTGATATGTAAATCAATCAGATGAGAATACTCCTCCAGCGTTGGTGCTAGCTGGTAATCTTGGAATGTGAAACAGTGATAAACTGGATCGTAGAATTGAACGAGCGTGTCCATGATTCCCTCAATCACATGGACCCTTAACAGAGGTAGCAGACCTCCGTACTTGGCTCTGAAGGCCTCTTGGTTTGTGATCATTCTCGCCAAACCTCTCAAATCCTCTAGTTTTGGAACCTTGAAGGTGTACTTATGAGTTCTCCTTCTACCGAAAACCATTAGCACAATCCTTTTCTCTGATATTTGTAATCACAGTCTTAGTTTAATTTTGAAAAACAAAGAGACTAGAAGAGAAGAATTTTTTGAATGTTTTTATGTTTTTTAGATGAATGCATGAATGTAGCACACAAAAACATAGAAAAAACATGGGGTCAAAGGGTCGTTGTCATGGAGTCAAGGCTCTACCCATCCCAAAGGTTTACTAGTGACTTTTGTACCTGTCTCTCATCATCATCAACTCTTGTCAAGAAAACACCAGCGGCCCGGGAACCGTGCTAGGTGATGTTTTTTGAAGAGTCCTCAAAAGAGGGTGGCATCGCATGACAACTATTTCTGATAGCCTCTGCGCCACTAATTTTCTCCTCAGCTTCTCAGACTTCACAATCGACCCATTGCCTGTGAGAGGGAATGGGTTGCATTAGGAAGCCTCCACTGAGGTTGATGGTCGACCTCATCGCCATCACTTATCTTAAGTGTATACTCAATCTTTCCACATGCGGCATCACACGCATTCCCATTAGCAGAAAAATAAACACAGATATCAATTAGGAAAAGCAGTATATATATTTGTCCTAATCATCCTAGACCTTTAAAGCTATGAATCCTATGTTCCTGACAGAAAATGGGTTCCCCGGCGGAAGCCCCAATCTGTGGTTTTCACACAAGAGAAGAGAAAAAAGGGTAGAAGAGCCCCACGGTGGGCGCCACTTTTAAAGTTTCCACCTAATAGATGGGAAGAGAACAAGATCTCACTACAAAGGTGAGATAGATCCTAATGACACGTCCCTAGCAGAATCACCATTTCCCCAGTGAAGTCGCCATTTTTCTGTAGCGAGCGATTTTGGACGCAGTTGCGAAGCGCTATCGCTTTTTGGTGTCTACAGCTCGATTCATTTTTTATCCTATTAAAGCTGATGAAGGAAGGGAAATAGATGTGTCAAATTAACCCTGCTTGCATACTGAGTTTAAACAGTCAAAACTGTTGGTTTGCAGATGCTACAAAGATTCGGGGTCTCTATTAGGTTAATTTTTTTAAAAGTGGTGTTCGGTCGATTGGTGGGGGGTTAAGATGTTAGGACGGATGTATAAAAGTATGGGATTTTGGGTTTTTGTTTAGTGTGCTCGCTAAGATTTTTCTTTCAATCTTATGCCTACGTATTCCCGTTTACCGAAACAGGGAAATTAGAGCGTTCGTAGTTCCTCCTATTCTATGGGAGGAAATGGTGTTTTGGTGTCTTGTTCAAAGCCCAAGACGTGAAGTGAAAGGTGATTTATTTATGTCTTGTTCAAAGCCCAAGACGTGAAGCTAAAGGTAGTTTGTATCTTGTTCAAAGCCCAAGATGTGAAGCTGAATTGGGTTGACTTTAGAGAGAATTTGTCATCTCTAAAGAGGGGTTTGTATGTCACAACTATTTATAAAGGAGAATTACTTTAACCGGGATTTGTGAATCCAGCAATGCCATAATTTCCTTTATAGGGGACTTCCAACCTGAAGGAGAAGACTTTAACTCAGTTTAGAGCAATGCCATCTTTCCTTAGGAATTTCTCATGCTAAAAGAGGGACAGTGGCATGGATATAGATGATCCAGAGGCTTGCCGCTTACAGCGATTAGATGAAGGGGAAGGAGTTGTTGATGTTTGTGTACTGCGAACGAGGCACAACTTTGATGCTAAAAGGTTGATTGGATCAACCAGTGGTTTTCTTATACAAAGCCTAAGAGGAGGCTAAAAGGTTTTCCTTATACAAAGCCTAAGAGGAGGCTAAAAGGTTTTCCTTATACAAAGCCTAAGAGGAGGCTAATATGTGTCTCGTACAAAGCCCGAGAGAGAGGCTAAAAGGTTTTGACTCAACGAGGGAATCTTTTGGTATCTCGTATAAAGCCCGAGATGGAGGCTATTTGACTCAACAAGAGAGTTTTTTTATATCTCGTACAAAGCCCGAGATGGAGGCTATTTGACTCAACAAGAGAGTCTTTCGTATCTCGTACGAAGCTCGAGATGGAGGCGAAAATTGTTAGCTCCGCTGGGGAGAATCATTGTACAAAGCCCAAGAGGAGGCTAATGTGATTGTTTCAGTTGAGTGACAGGTCTAGTATGCTGATTTAAAGAGAAAATCAGATCTTATATGAGTAATGTTTGCACTCAGGGATTTTGATCCGAGGATCAGGATTATTTCCTGTTCTTTAAGGAAATGGGAAATCCAAAGGGTATTGAGACTGTCCGAGTCTACGGGGTTCCTTCCTATTCTTGAAGGGTGCTTGAGAATGTCTTTGAGACTCAAGGAAATTAGACTGTCCAAGTCTATAGTTTCATCTTTTGTACTATACTTTGAGAAACAATAGTAGACTCTTGGAAAGACTGTTCTATTAAGATGACTGATTTCTGTTCCTATACCTCTTGGAGGTCGTCGGGACAATTTGTACGAAGCCCAAGAGGAGGCTGGAAACTTTTAAGAAGCCGAGGGACAATTTGTACAAAGCCTAAGAGGAGGCTATCATTCCCGGAGGAAGAAATCATTTATACGAAGCCTAAGAGGAGGCTGTGAATACTTCTAAGAAGCCAACGGGTCCTTGTACAACGCCCAAGAGGAGGCGGGGATGCTTTTAGGAAGCCTGTGGGTCCCCAAACCCCGAAAAGTTCAAGACAGGCTATTCACAAAGAATAGATTAAGCCAGGAAAGTTCGAGAATTTGGAAGAAACTCAAGAGATGCCATTCACGGAGAAAAGATCATCTCTGGGGAGTAGAGTTTCTTGACAAGTGCTTTTAAGAAGCCTGTGGGTCCCCAAACCCCGAGAAGTTCAAGAAAGGCTATTCACAAAGAATAGATCAAGCCAGGAAAGTCTGAGAATTTGGAAGAAACTCAAGAGATGCCATTCACGGAGAAAAGATCATCCCTGGGGAATAGAGTTTCTTTGACAACTTCTACGAGTGACAGTCTATGAAAGGGTTCACCGAGAATGTTACCTTTCATGTCTCCATATTGTTTAACCCCAAGAGGAGGGAAGACTGTGTCTGGTAATCCTATGGGGATCTATTTTCGTCTATTTCTAAGAGTGATCAACGGGCTTAATGCTAGACGTAGTTGCCGGGGAAACTCTAAATATCTATACTAGTATTACACAGTTGATATGAGTTTATGAAAGAAGACTTACAGTGAAACAGCCCCACAATACAGTTATATGTATATGAAAGCAGTAAATGAAAGCGGGTAAACACTTACTCGGTTGTAGAGCTTCCATGCTGTTTGGTTAGTTGTTCAACAAAGAAAGATTGAAAACAACAGTATATTTCAAAATCAAAGGAGAAAGTGCTTTGAAAAAGAAAGATTTGGGGCTTACAGCTCAAGGAGAGGCCCAGGGTTTTATCAGTGAGCGCACTGTTGAATTTGTATAGAGGGACTTATACAAGTGACTGAGGCCCAAAAATTGTTTTTTGTACAAAGGGATGGGTCTTACACTCTCTCAAGAGGCCCAAAAGATTTAAAGAAAAAGAGTGGGGCTTATAACACGAGGGTAGGCCCAGATGATTTTTCGTTTAAAAACGCGATCGCGCTGAGATTTTCTTTTAACGCGAAGGGGCTTATACAATATCTGAGGCCCAAATTTGTTTTTGGCTAAAAGGGGATTGGGTCTTACACTCTATTAGAGGCCCAAAAGTTTTGAATGGGTCTTATAGCTCAAGGAGAGGCCCAGATGGTTTATTTTTAAACTGGTGACGATCGTGCCGAATTTAAAAATGTACAGAGGGACTTATACAATAAGTGAGGCCCAAAATATTTCTGTACAAGTGGGTTGGGTCTTACACTCTAATAGAGGCCCAAAAGTTTTTTTTGAAAATGACTTGTGAGGGTTGAATTAATCAAAAACCCTAATTTATTTCCAAAATGTATTTTAATTGAATAAAAATTCAATTAAAATGATCAAAAATTATTTAACATGTGGGAAACAAATTATGATCTTGGATTAATGCTTCAAAAATCAAGTATTTACCTACAAAATAATTAGAAGTCATTAATCTTTACAAAATCAAGAGGGAAAAAATATTTTAAATGTCAAAAAAATTAAAATATTAATTCTTTGAAAAAATATCAATTATATGAAATAAATAATATTTTTGGGATTTTTTGGGAAAATAAAATATTTCAACATTTTTGTGAATTATAAAAAAAAGAATCAACTCAAAATCATTAAAACTCAGAGAGAAATTAATTTTTGAATCAATTAAATAAAAATCACAAAATTCAAATATTCAAATGTTGGAAAATGGCGCCAAGAACAAGGGCAAGAACACGCGCGTGTTCTGAGTTTCCCAGATTTGCATTTTCTATCCAATCTCACTGAATACTTAATCATATCATGCAATCCACATACCAATCAACTTGTTTCAACCTCACGATCATGTCTATGACAATTAATTTCATTTAAATTAAACATAAAACAAGAAATCATGAACAATCCTCAAGAACCCTAGATTCTGCATGAAGGCTGGGATTTTTGATACACGATTCAAACAATGCAATTAATTGAGGGGAAACATTCCATGCATGATTATGAACATATGGCCAAATTATTATGCAGCAAAAATTGCATGGATTGAGAGATGACCAAGTTTAGGCTTACCTCTAGGTCATGACAGCAAGAGCAAATTGATTTCTGAGTTGGAGGTGTTACAGATGAGTTGTGATGATCTGAACAGCTTCCCTACACCCTATAGAGTGTGTTTGAATGCTTAGACTTGATTGAAACTGGCTGGATCACTTCATGGCATCTCAACTGCAACTTGGTTGAAACCTTGAGCAATTGACTAGTGATTTTGAGAAATCAGTGTTCCAGTTGTTGTTTAAGTGTTTGATCAGCTCATATGTGATGTATATGAGGTGTGTGTGTGATTGGTTTGATTGGAAAAGCTCTCAAACTCAAAACCCGATAGTGACTTGCCTTAGAAGGCAAAATTGGAGTGACAGAAGAGATTTTGAGGAAAACATCTATTTGATGGCTTTGGTGTACTCAAACTGATCACAATTGAGCTCTATTTATAGTAGAGCAAGTTTGTTTTGCAAGGAATAGTGAATGGTAACTGCTGAGTAGGTTTGGCCAATGTTGGCAAATGAAAACCCAAGTCTCCTCTAGCCATTGACTAGAGGTTAGGGCACAGGCTGCTGGTTCCATTGGTCTTGGATAAGTCTTGATTAAATTCAGTTGCTAATAGCTCAGTCCATGCCACCTTTATGCTTCCATTGAATGCTCCAATCCAAAATTGGAGTCTTGTCCCTATTTTGGCAATTCTAGGTTCAACATGCTATTTCTTGTTCCAAAGACTTTGGAGGCTTGGCTCAGTGATTGTCCCCTTTAGATCCAATCCTCAGAGGTGTCCAAGTGGATAGGAGTGTTTGGATTTGGCTGATTTTGGCAAATCGACCAAAAGTACAAAAATCTGCCTTGCCTTGGCAGATTTCAGCAAGGCATCTTGCCAATGTCATATCTCATAGCTCAAATTGAATTTGGTAATGTTCTTGGCCATTTTGGAAAGCCCTTACATGATACAACAACTGTTTGAACATGTTTGGTTTTGATCTCTTTTGAATCCAAGTGAAAAATCCCCCTACATTTGGAAAAAAGTAAACGCAGATTCTGACTTAGTGAAATTTTCACTAAGTGTTGGAACAAAGTGACTTTTCTTGATTTTGATCACTCTATAACTCAAAATCCATGAGGAATTTGGACATAGGTCAGTATGAAGCTTTTGTAGAGGGCAATGTGATCTACAAATCAAGCTTTGAATGGGGAACAATGGCCTTGTGGTTTAGGAGTTATGGTCCTCCAAAGTTGGCATATTAGTGTCACTTTTTCCATAACTTAGAAATTTTTCTAAGTTTTTATGGTTACCCCTTTTACAAGTTATCTCACTTTCTTTGATTTTTCTTGATGAATGATGATTCAAATCATCATTAACATAATTTTAGGGTTAAAAATCCATTTTGGTGAAAAATCTCAAAAAGTCAAAGTTGACTTTTGTGCACAGTTGACTTTTTATCAGATGAATTCCAAACCGTGCAATTCTTCAGGAAATCATGTCCTTGACCTAAATCAAACTTGATGGACATGTTCCATGGGTGTCATAGGGTATATTTAATCATGTCTTAGGGTTTGGGAGCATGTCCTGGTCCAAAGTCAAAGTTACAGTTGACTTTCCTCGCGAAACCCTAATTGTGGTGCAGATGAAATTGAGACTTGTTGCTCAAGCTTCTTGGATTAATCCATTGTTGTAAATGGATCAATATAGTATATTAGAGACCCTCAAATCATGTCTTGAGGTCTTGGCTCATGATTTGTCCCAAAAGTCAACTTAGGGGTGAATTAGGTCAAGAAACCCTAATTCCTGATTTTTGATGAATGCATCCCCTGAGGTCAAATTGACTTGATGATTGGGTCCATGAGGTTCCATGGAGTATATTAGGTTATGTTTTGGATATTTGGCTTGTGCCCAGATGAAAAATTTCCATCTGGAGGCCCTGGTCGACCAAAACCCTAATTTGGTGACACCGTCGATCTTGAGACTTGATCCACCTAAAAGGGAGCAGCCTTGTGCTTAATCCTTGAAGTGGGAGTCCTTTTGATCCATTGTGGATATTTTAGAGGCTAGACAAGTTGAATATCAAGACATTCCTTGATTTCTCCTTTGTCTAAGGCTCTGAGAGGGCTTAAAACCCTAATTTTGATTGTAGTGAATGCTCAACAACCCTTGAGGCATTTGATGAGGCATGATGGTTCATCCATATTGTGATGATGATTGACACAATGATGGGAATCTTAGTGGTCAAAATTTGGGGTATGACACGAGGCTAGTCCAAGTGGGGAGTCAACTCTGAAGGTGCGAGAAAGACACAAGAAAGGGGGTTTGAATTGTGTATTTACTCTTTCTGAAACTTTTCGCATCTTGTTAATTTGACGCTCAAGAACCTTCAGTGTTCGTTGAGAGACTCTGATCTAATAACTAAAGAGTATGAGAACCGTATAAGTTCTGTTCATAAGATACAATACTCAGAACTTGCAGTGCGGAAGCTTATTAGAGATAGGTTGCAAGGTTCTGACTTTGCTTAATATGAGGTTCTGATATTCAAAGCAGAAACATAAATAGAGATACTAAGCAAGAGAGTAAAGGACACACGATATATCCCGGTTCACCACGCGGACTAATCCAGTCCACCCTCCTCAGGTGATTTCTCCTTGAACATAAGGACTTAATCCACTATAACCAAATCATGATTACACTTGCACGGGAAACAGCCGGTGACTAACCACTTGCACAACCGCACTGTGACTAACAACACAATGAACCGTTCAGGGATCCAACCGAATATAACGTTCATTGACCGAGCAGAGCCATTGCTGGGATTTCATAACTAGCCGTTCAGGGATTCATCACAATGAATATAACGCTACTGACCATATTTCAGGATTTTCCACAATGACCCTCAGCCATTGTCATCTCAAGTATCTAATCACCACGTGATCTACTCAAGGGCCTCAACTCACAGCTGAACCGTTTAAGGATCCATCAGGATATAACGTTCACTTGAGGAGTCTCAATTCATCTAGTTGAATTGGCAAACTGGAGATTACAAATTGTGCTTCTTAATAAGCAAGTTTCTCATAGGTTTAAGTACAAAGAACACACACATGTGTTCAAGCAAGTTTTGAGCAATCAGCTCCTTGCTTTCCTAAGAAACTACAAAGATGTATTTAGATATTATGATTGTTGACATCTTGTAGATCTTCTTCTTTTTCGTCTTCTGGTTGAGCAAGCTTTGAGCAACAACTCCTTGCTTCAGATCTTCAATGTAGCTTTGACGAGAAGGTAGATTGATGACTTGACTGATCTTCAATTGTTGTCTTCTTCATCAACAACTTCTATTTGATTGTTTTTGTTGTGTTAATTTGTTCTTTGGAGTTTCAACAATAATTGCCATGAGTGAATTGATGACAGGTTTGAATATTCTAAGTGTTACAACGAGAACTCATCGTTGTTGCTATCTTCACACAATGACTTGGTCAATTTTGTAGATGAATATTCAGTTCATAGTTCTACAAGTGATCGACACATCAGAAGCAAAAAATCTTTCCATTAAATAGCCAGTAGAAATATAGCCGTTAGAGAATACTGTTGGCTGTTTGGAAAAGAGACGTTGTGAAATAATGAGTTGTACTGACACATCCTCTTTTTGCAGAGGAGATCTTTTCTTGGGCAGTGTGTATATTTAACTCACAACGGTAATATTTAGACTTCGAAACTTCAGTGGCTTTTGATGTTAATTTGATGAAGCATGAGTGGAGTCTTTGTAGCAGAATATTTGATGCTTCAAGTCTTCCATTAATTGAAGAAGTCCATTAGGAATCAGTCTTCAGAACTTCAGCACTTGGTCTTTAAGAGCGTTATCCTTTTCTGCTTTAAGTCTTCCGAATCTTCAGAACTTGTCTTCAGAATCTTCAGAACTTCTTGTTTGAAACCTTGATCTTCAGAACTCGTCAGTCTTCAGAATCTTTCTGCACTTGGTCTTCAGCGCCTTCAGCCATCAGAACTTCAAGTCATAGGAGTCTTCAAAACTTTGGTTATTTCTGAGTGTACTTCTTTAGAAGCTACGCCATCTTCAGAATCTTGATCACTCTCAGAGAGCATCCACAAGAGCATTGCAACAGCAATCTTGGCATCCTTGGATCTGGCTGATTATGACTAGATAAACAAGTGTTCTTGCTTCTTGCGACTTTAGTCACACATAGTAACTTTGCATATTCATATATTCAATCATAGTACATCTGGCTGGTGTATGTTGGTTATGATGTATCTAGTTCTTATGATCTGCACACAACACACGTTAGACCATAAAATGGTTCTTTCACAAATACTTATTGTTATCATCAAAACATAGATTGACTTGTAGAGACAATTCTTGCTCTCACAATCTCCCCCTTTTTGTTGATGACAAAACCAAGTAGTTTGATTGAACATTTTATACAAGGTAATCACCAAAGCAAACAAATTCAGAATGTGGAACAACAGCTCCCCCTGAATGAGTTATCCTCAAAGCTCTATCTGAGATCATCTAGGATTTTATATAATCCAAAGATATACAGAGTAGCAACTTGAGTTGTCAGATCAGAAATAGAAAAGAGTTACTCTTCTATCTTGTTCTTAGGAAAATGAAGAGTCTTTAGCATCTGGACTAGTTCAACGGAACTTCCATCTTCAGATCTTCATAACTCAGTTTCCTTTGTTATCATATCAGAGCTTGTTATCTTCAGAGTCTTCTGAAGCATTTCTACTTTTCAGTAGATTCAATTGAGCGCAGAATTAGAGTAGTTCTTCGACTGATAAACATAGCTTTGCTGTATATCAGAAACTGCCTTTTGAGATACTCCCCCTGAGTTTTAGGCTATATGAGGTTTTTGGATTTTGCATTTTAGTCTTCTGGGTAATCTCCCCCTAATTTCCATAAGTCAGATATTGGGATCTTTCAGAATTGAAATTCAGAGTTTCTAAATTTAATCACCAATGTTGATCATGACTTTTCAGAGTTTGACTTTGATCACAGGTTTATTTCAGACCTTGTTATTGTCACAACTCAGTTAAATTTTCAAAGCTTTATTTTTGATCAGATACCAAATGAAGGTTAAAGCTTGTGATCAATCAATGTTTGATTCTGAATCTGGAACATCTTGATTTAGTCGGATGTAAGGTTGATGTGCTGACTCTTACACCAGAGTATTTTGAAACTGATACCAAGTAAAGAATTTCTTCTCATACGCTTAATAGATAATTCATTTGAGTGCTGATATTGATATCAATGAAGATATTTGACAGTAGTCCACAACTTTGATTGAGAGTCTGATACTAATCTTTGTGTACTCAATCCAATTGCTGATTTAGTCTGATACCAAATCGTCTTTACTTCAGATGGTTCCCGATAAACATCAGAAAGGTTTCTTGCTTGGATCTTTAATCCGGATCTTCAGACAGTTCTTGACTTCTGATTTGCACAGATCTTCTGAGAGAGCATCTTGAAATGTAGATTTTACCTTGATTGCTTTCAGAGTTTTCTTACTTAATCTGGTTCATTATTCCATGATCGTAGTTCTTCTTCTTAACCTGTTTTTAGAATGCCTAGTGAACTTGTTTAGAGTTCCTCGGATAACATCAAACAACAAACGTTAGTAGTAATGCATTTTATAAGGGTGTACTTGTTTGAGTTCTAAATTCTTTCAGATTTTCTTCTTCTTTCAATCAAAATCATTATTTCTCCCCCTTTTTGACATCATCAAAAAGTGTTAGGGCATATGAGCATTTAAGCATGTAGTCATTTATATTCAGTTACATAGTCACAGAGTCATTTTAACATTTAGAAGCATTTAGACTCATTTAAGGGAAACACATCTATACTCAGTATGCATTTTATTGAAGGATGATAGATGGAATCAACTGAATATTTAAAGATTAATAGATGTAAATCAACACAATAGAAGACATCAAAGTTTCATTTACTAAGTGAGAAAGAGACATCAGTAAAAAAAAAAAACAAAACATAGCATTGCACTACATTGGATTTTAGTCATCAAAATCTTCCACGTTGTCTACCCTACCACGTCTTATCTCAGTTACTGACGGTTCTGGTCCGAGTCTCCTTACTAATCCCCAAAATTTTTCTTTTAGCATAATTTCAGATATTATTCTCCCGTATGGGACGTAAGAGTTCAACTGAGTTTTTGAAACTCTGATAGAATGTTTCAGGTGATGGAAAATAGTTTTGGGAAGATTGATTTTAAAGTGGTGTGTTAGTAGGAAAATAAATACTCTGTCATCTTGGGACAGTGTGCTCCTTGCACTTGCACGAGGTCGAAGATTTGTTTGAGAGAATCTGAACCATGTTCTGGGTGAAGGAAGCTGTTTCTCAGGGTTGTTTGGTTCATAAGGAACCGAATCATCGAATAAAACCTTGTATTTCGTTTTAGATTTATAATTCAGATCATAGGCTTAGCTTAATCTAGACAAGTTCAAACTAAATTGGATTAGAGAAAGATTGAACATAAAAACTCTAGATTGTATTACGGATGGATTTTATAAAAAAAACCATACAACTCTAGACTAGGCGAAACTGATTCCTATAGGTTAGTTTGAAAGGAGCTTAGGGAAGAGAAGTTTCTTCTGTTTGAGACATTACAAGCTTCTTGTGTATTACTATTTCTTCTGAGATCCATTCATGGAACTCGTTCCAAACCTTTCATACTTCCATAGAGTTTGCACAAGATATTGACAGGAGTTTGAATCCTTGAGAATGCGTTGTCCGGATGAGTTTATATGATTTTAAGAGCAGGCATGCATGATTATGTTAGCAATTTTTTAGTGAGACTTAAGATTTTTATTCAATAATTTTGAATTGCATAGTGCAGGAATTGAAATGATAGATAGACACTTAAATCTTAGTTCTTATAGGTTTGAAAAATCCATTGAAGAGCATTCTTCGGTTATCCCAACATGTTCTAACTTAGCAATGACATCCAGAGTCTCTAGGACACGAGATATGACCCTTCCATAAGGAATACTGAGAAAGGGATTGTCTTTAGACAGAAGAATTTGTTCTTTCAAGTGATTAAACATAGTTGATGGGAGGTTAATTCTTCTTCTGTAGGTGAGGAGGAAGATGAAAAGCCTATCTGAATAAGTAAGCAATTTTCCTCCGTTATCCCTAGGTAGGATATTCTTTTCCATTATTCTATACCATACTTTTGGTGAGGGTTTGAGTGTGGAGACACAATTGGAGGCACCGTTTCCATTGTGAATGTTACATATGATATCGTTGAAGATGGTCCTTTCCTTGTAGTCTTCAAGGGTGTCGCCACTTTCATTGCACTTTATCGCCTGAGCAATGATAGACGTATTGATTACAACATGGATTCTAAAGACGGTTGACTTAATGATACACTGGTTGTGTGCATTAGAAAACACATCTGCATTTACCCATAATTCTTTGACACAGTCTAGGTAGATGATACCAGGAAGCATGTTAAGATACCCATTCCAATTTTGACACATGAGCTCCGAGGAGGTTCTTAATAATCCAAGATCTTTAAGAGAGTTGTGATCAAATGAGGATTCTTTGAGGACAATCAACTCAGAGTGATTTACTCTGCTGGCTAAGGTTTGTGAGTTAGATATTTTTAGAACTGATACTTAGGGTGTGAGTGAGAGGAAATGCTAACAGGAGAATGAGATCGAGAGGAGTAACTCGGGCCTTAAATAGACCAGTTATAAGTGAGTTTTAATGAGTGCATGTGATTTTAAACGATAGGTTTGTATTTTCAATGTATTTGGCATTCAAAGTAACTGCGTCTAACTATTGTTATTTCCCAAATTTCATTTGTTTAGAGGGACTGAGAAATTTCTAGTAAGAAATAAGGGACAAGCCATTTGAACGCAATTTTCTAGAGAGATGAATTAATGAGTGTTATAAGAAAATTAAGATAGGTTGAGTTTAACTGGGGAGACTCTATGAGATAGAGAGTTAGGTTCTAGTAGGAGTGCTAGCTGGATTTTATCTATAGGTTGTAGGATTTGACTAGACACTGAGTAATATGATGGGTGGAGTCTTTTATCTGTGACTGATTTTAAATTTTTAACTAATCAGAGGACGTGTGTAAATAAATACATGGGAGGTCAAGGAGGTTTTCTTTAAGAGTTTGTTTCAAGAACCTAAGAAGAGATTTGGGTTTGATTATTAGGAAGAGTAAGTGAAGGCATGACGATGATTGCATGTTATTTTGAACTTTCAGGGTTTTGAGTGTAGAAGCATGAGAAGGAGATGTGACTTCATAGAGTAAGTGTGTAGATTTATTTATGCCTAGTCTAGGAAAGATATAGGTCAGTTCAAAAGATTTTAGTAAGATCTTATTAAGTTGTCAGAGATATGTTGTGCAATGATGATTGTATCTTTTGCGTGTAGTTTTTGTTAAAGAGTTTTCTTAGATTTAGCAATTTCTTTTCATCTATGCTTAACAGATTTTCTATTGGTTGAATACTTTCTTAAAGGAACACCTAAATAATTATCTAGTAAAACATGCTATGACAATTAAAAAGAATTCTAATTAAAACATCTCATGAGTTTAACAGATTAAAAGTGTACCTTAGATCTTTCAGTCTTAACTGAGTACCTTTTGTCTTGACTTCGGTCTTTACTCTGATGAGTTTTGAATTCTTCGTAATTTTTCGCGTGTGTATTCTTCTGAGTTTTTGGTCAACTTTCTTTCAAACTTGGCTTGGTCTGAGCATCTTTCTGATTCTGACTATTTCCGAGTAAGCTGCAGATGTTTCTTGGGTTCTTCAAGATAGGCTTATCTTCTGACTTCTGAAGAGAATATTTTCTTGGAAGATGTTCCAAGTTGGATTGTAGCTTTCTCTCTCTTTTCCTGTTCAACCTTGTCATTTAGCTCTCTGGGTTACAGTAACGGAGATTTGGACTTAGCATGATCAGGGTGACCATTTTAGTTGAACTAAGCCAATTCCTTGCAATCCTTTTTGATAAGGCGATACTCATATGCTTGGGAGCAATACTGAGTGACCTGTAAAATCATTTGATGACCCCATTCAAAAACAACAGATTACATCTGTTTTAAATGTTTCTTACTTCTTATTTCCTTGATCCATAGAACCTGTTTGGTTCTGGTACAGTTCTTAAGATATGGATCGGAATCTTAAACCACAAACTTTGAGAAATGGTTGAGTTCTCCTTTCATAGCCAGAATTCAGTTTGTATTTGTGAGAGTTTCTTTTTTTTGAACGATGATTGATTTCACTAGTTCAGTAAGAACCTTTGAGAGGTTGTTCAGGAAGGAATTGTCATATCAACGTCTGACTTGTTTCTCAAAGTTGTTTCAGAACTTGTTCAGAATCAAAACATCATCATGCACCATGTGTACATCACTAGTCATGATTTTTATGAACCTCTTGTTCTCACAATAATGATCAACTTACTTGGGGTTGTTCACATATCCATGAGTTGACTAATCAACGTCTTCTTTTATGACATCAGTTGGAGAACCTAGATACCTGAAATGATAGCATCTAATTTCATAGCACAAGTGGTTCTGAGAACACTAGATCTGTAGAAAATCAGATTATCAACATTTGATTTTTACTATGATGATTTCAGGTTGTTGGAGCTTGATCACCGAACCAGTTAATAGTTCACTCGGAATCAACTGAGTCTTTGAGATTTAGTTTTCCATTGAATCTTTTGATCATTCCAGATTCTGACATTGAATCATTTCTAATAACTTGAATTTTTCAGATTCTGAATTTAACAGATTTCTTTTTGAAATTCAAAGTCTTAGAACAACAATCTTCCTTCTTTACATGAAGAGATCCAGAATGAGTTTTTAAACGAGAAAGTCAAGGGTGGACCTAATCCATTTCTTTAAAACATCTCAAAAACTCATAATGAATTAATCTTCAGCAAACAAGATTTCTTGCTTTCTGATGATTCATCTTTTAATCATATACGTGGTTTTATCCACACGTATTTTCAGAATAAGCATTCAACAGATACTTCCATTTATCTGACGAATTTATCTTATCAATTGATTCTTCAACTTTAGTGAGGCTTCAACTTGAATCAGTGACTTGCTCACAAAGTAATCGGATTGATTACAATTTTGTACGCAGTTAACTGCTGAACTGTTACAGAAATTGTAAGTGGATTTCAATCTCACCAAGAGTACTTCTACGCACCACGTCTGGATCTTTTTCTGACACTGTTAAGTGTTTGATGTGAATCAATAACAGAACCGGAGCTCTGATACCAATTGAAGGTGCGAGAAAGACACAAGAAAGGGGGGTTTGAATTATGTATTTACTCTTTCTGTAACTTTTCGCATCTTGTTAATTTGACGCTCAAGAATCTTCAATGTTCGTTGAGAGACTCTCATCTAATAACAAAAGAGTATGAGAACCGTATAAGTTCTGTTCATAAGATACAATACTCAGAACTTGCAGTGCGGAAGCTTATCAGAGATAGGTTGCAAGGTTCTGACTTTGCTTAATATGAGGTTCTGATATTCAAAGCAGAAACATAAATAGAGATACTAAGCAAGAGAGTAAAGGACACACGATATATCCTGGTTCACCACGCGGGCTATTCCAGTCCACCCTCTTCAGGTGATTTCACCTTGAACACAAGGACTTAATCCACTATAACCAAATCATGATTACACTTGCACAGGCAACAGCCGGTGACTAACCACTTGCACCGCCGCACTGTGTAGATATTATGATTGTTGACATCTTGTAGATCTTCTTCTTCTTCGTCTTCTGGTTGAGCAAGCTTTGAGCAGCAACTCCTTGCTTCAGATCTTCAATGTAGCTTTGATGAGAAGGTAGGTTGATGATTTGACTGATCTTCAATTGTTGTCTTCTTCATCAACATCTTCTGTTTGATTGTTGTTGTTGTGTTAATTTGTTCTTTGGAGTTTCAACAACAATTGCCTTGAGTGAATTGACGACAGCTTTGAATATTCTAAGTGTTACAATGAGAACTCATCGTTGTTACTATCTTCACACAATGACTTGGTCAATTTTGTAGATGAACATTCAGTTCATAGTTCTACAAGTAATCGACACATCAGAAGCAAAAACTCTTTCCATTAAATAGCCAGTAGAAATATAGCCGTTAGAGAATACTGTTGGCTGTTTGGAAAAGAGACGTGAAATAATGAGTTGTACTGACACATCCTCTTTTTGCAGAGGAGATATTTTCTTGGGCAGTGTGTATATTTAACTCACAACGGTAATATTTAGACTTCGAAACTTCAGTGGCTTCTAATGTTAATTTGATGAAGCATGAGTGGAGTCTTTGTAGCAGAATATCTGATGCTTCAAGTCTTCCGTTAATTGAATAAGTCCATTAGGAATCAGTCTTCAGAACTTCAGCACTTGGTCTTTAAGAGCGTTTTCCTTTTCTGCTTTAAGTCTTCCGAATCTTCAGAACTTGTCTTCAGAATCTTCATAACTTCTTGTTTCAAACCTTGATCTTCAGAACTCGTCAGTCTTCAGAATCTTTCTGCACTTGGTCTTCAGCGCCTTCAGCCATCAGAACTTCAAGTCATAGGAGTCTTCAGAACTTTGGTTCTTTCTGAGTGTACTTCTTCAGAAGCTATGCCATCTTCAGAATCTTGATCACTCTCAGAGAGCATCCACAAGAGCATTGCAACAACAATCTTGGCATCCTTGGATCTGGCTGATTATGACTAGATAAACAAGCGTTCTTGCTTCTTGCGACTTTAGTCACACATAGTAACTTCGCATATACATATATTCAATCATAGTACATCTGGCTGGTGTATGTTGGTTCTGATGTATCTAGTTCTTATGATCTGCACACAACACACGTTAGACCATAAAATGGTTCTTTCACAAATACTTATTGTTATCATCAAAACATAGATTGACTTGTAGATACAATTCTTTCTCTCACAAACTCTTACTGAGGATTACAGAAGAGTTGAGGTATCATATACCTTGAGGTTCTGATTTGGGATAAGCTGACCCTGGTTGG
Organism: Lathyrus tuberosus; assembly: GCA_022829125.1. NCBI lineage: Eukaryota > Viridiplantae > Streptophyta > Magnoliopsida > Fabales > Fabaceae > Lathyrus > Lathyrus tuberosus. Next base: position 12,694,460 of record JALAZF010000120.1, on the reverse strand, counting down.
GGAACTCTCATGAGAGAGACTGGGTTTCTGCTGGAGATTGATCCAGAGTGACCGAGGTTCTTCCTATATTTATAAGGAACTTAAGAATGTATTTGAGACTCAAGGGGATTAGATTGTCCAAGTCTACTAGTGTGGGAGAATTTTATCTTTTGTATGATGCCTCCCAGAGGAGGCATTGTTATTAAGGGATGAGACCAACCCTAAAATGGCCGGAGTTTTGACACTGGAAAAACTGTTCTAGCAAAGAATGACTAAGTTCTGTCTTATACCTTTAAGCGGTCGTCTGGGTCCTTGTATTAAGCCCAAGAGAAGGCATAAGAACTTCTAAGAAGCCGAAGGGTCCTTGTACAAAGCCCAAGAGGAGGCGAGGATGCTTTTAGGAAGCTTGTGGGTTCCAAACCAAGAAAAGTTCAAGAAATGCAATTCACAGAGAAGAGATCATTTCAGGAAAGTTTGAGGTTCGAAGAAACTCAAGAGATGCTATTCACAGAGAATAGATCAACTCTAGGGAGTAGAATTTCTTTGACAATTTCTAGGGGTGACAGTTTGAGAAAAGGTTCACTGAGAATACTTCCTTTCTCTTTGTTCCATATTGTTTAACCCCAAGAGAAGGGAAGACTGTATCTAGAAATCCTATGGGGGATCTAGTTTTGTTTGTATTTTAAGAGTGACCAACAGGGCTTTACCTAGTTCTAGACCAAGTTGCCGGGGAAAACTCTAAATAACTATACTAGTATATATACAGTTTATATATGACGAGTATTTTAAAAGGGTATGAAAGAAGACTAACCATGCGCAGCTTCCTACAATACAGTTATATATATATTGCATGTATTTAAAAGAATGAAAGAAGACTAACCATGCGCCGCTTCCCGCAATACAGTTATATATATTAAAGCAGGTAAATGAAAGCAGATAAAACTTATAGGTGAGCAAGCTTCCATGCTATATTGTTAGTTGTTCAAAGAAATTAAAGAAAGTTTTGATAACAATATATATATTTGAATCTAAATCAAAAGGGAATTGTTTTGAAAAGATTGTGGGGCTTATACTCAAGGAGCGGCCCAAGGTTTAACAATGATCGCTGTCGCTCACGGGATTTTCATCCAAGTACAAACGTGAAAGTGGCGCTGAAACAGAGTCGCCAGCAATGTGTATTTATCCCAAGAGAGGGAAAGGAAACACTACATAAACCTGAGGGGAAGGAAAAAGCATGGTCTCGCGACCAAGGGAAACGGGTAAGAGAGTCGGTTACGCGAGGGGAAGGTATTAGCACCCCCACGCGTCCATCGTACTCGATGGGATCCATGCTTGCTGTCTCGATCAAAGGGTGTCGTCGTCTAGAGCTCCACTGCTACTGGAAAGGAAAAGGAACGGGAACGCAGGAGAACGAAGAAACGAGGGAGAAAAGAAAAAGAAGTGACTCGATAGGACATCGCCCGTCCTATGCCTACGTATTCCCTCGTGCAATGGGAAAGTCAGAGTCAACGTAGTTCAGACACGAACTAAGGGGGGAGGTTGCTCCCCAAGACATCGCCGTCTTGTGCCTACGTATCCTCAATCAGAGGAGAGAGAGGAAATCAGAGCAGTCGTAGTTCGACCTAACGAGGTCGCTGTTTTTTATGAGCGACGTTAGATTCGCGTCCGACAGTTAGGGTCGATGCCTGTTTGCGACAAAAAGGAAAATAACGTGCTCTTTTCTGAAAATGATTGAAACTTAACAATCCCGAAGGATGAAAAAAGGTTTTCGAATTTGTTTTGTGTTTTTTAGACAGAAGTGTTTTGATTTTTGTTTGTAGTATGCCTCGTTCTAAAGTCTATGACATAGTAAGTACTTTGCATAACGAGTCACACGCCTCGCGCAACAAAGTATACTATGTACTTAAGGCTCGTGGCACACGAAGCACACTTTTAATTATTAAGTGTTTTGTGATTTTTTCTTTAAGAGAGAAGAGAAGACTCAAAAGAAAGAAAACACTAAGGGGAAACTAAATCCTAATGTTATCATGCAAAGGTGGCCTTATAGTTGAGGTAAGAAGGGGAACAACTACCTAAGTTAGCATGCAAAACGAAAGCCTAATGCTAATCCTACTCCAAGCTTAATCAAAAACTAAGTTGGACTAGGTAGCCCTAAGGGGAGCAAATCCAAGACTTAAACTAGTCTCGAGATTCAAGGGAAGAGAAGGAGTGAAAGAAAAGAAACAAACAGCGGCTACAACATCGCCCCTGCACCAAAACAGCAGTAAAATTCTAGCAAACAAGCCAAACAGCATTTAATAGCTCATGCTCAGCATACAAAACCGGTGTTAAAAGGCCAAACAGCAGCGCATACAACAACACATATGCACATAAACACCAGTAGAAAAATAGGGCAGCATGCATTCAAAAATGATTCACTCATGGAAAAGCAAACATGCATCAAGCATTACATATTCTTCAATTAAACATGATCATAATCATACCACAAACCATGGTAAACAACTCTTGAAATCATCATGAAAGAATGCATATCATTTGGTATATGAACAAGTCAAAACAAGCATGCATCTCATGAAGTTAAGTGCAAGCAATCATGTTCAAAACAAAAACCCCATCAACACCAACAATGAATCACAATCCACATGTTCAAGAAGTGTGTTCTATGTGTTCATCGCCTCAAGACCGCAACAACGCAAACATGATCATAAACGATGAATATCCAAGAGTCGCGTGTCGAAAAATTGTGTTCATGCAATAATGTGAGGTGAAACAGCTCAAGAATAATCCACAAATCATCGACATATTAATCCATGAGATTTAGGCATGCAAAGGATCTCAAACAAACAAGAAAATGCAAAAAATACACATTCTGTCCCAGAGTAACCGGTTAACAAACGGTGAGTAACCGGTTACTTAGTTAAAAATCAGACAATTTACGCAGAAATACAACATGTTAACCGGTTAACACCCACACGTTAACCGGTTACTCTGGGACAGTGGCAAAAAAAAAACTGTTTCAAAAGCACTTTTCAGTAGCTTATCACTTCTTCAATTACCTGCATGTTAGGGCATCTCAATATGCACGAAAATTACATCTCAAGAACAACAAACACACGTCAATCAACCAGCAACAACAATCAAATCCCCAATCCAATGGATCAAACATAACAAAGTCAAGATCTACATCATGAACAAGCAAAATAAGCTAAAATGAAAAGTAGATCTGAAATTCACCAACCTACAAAGCTGAGAATTGCTTTGGTGAGTGTTGATAAGCTGCAATTGATGAATCTAAGCAAGAAAACCAGAGATCCAATGCTATCTTCACCAAAAATGAAAAATAAATGCAATGTGATGAAATTGCTTCTAGCTTCTCGAAAAATCACTTCCAAGAACTTAGATCCGGAAGCAAAACAGTAGCAAAGATCAGAATTCCTTCAAGAATTAGTGAATGGATAAAGGTTTAGTTCCAAGATCAACAAATTTCAATGCAAAATTTGTTGAACTTTGATGGTGGAACTTTGAGTGAGGGTTTGTGATGAGAGAAAAGTTGAGAGAAAATAGAGTAAGATGTGTAGAAAAATTCAGAAAATGGATCAAAGTTGTGAGAGGTTTGGAATGAATTGATTTAAATAACCCCTAGGTTAGGAGTTAAGTTTGGGTTTGGAGTGAGGTTTTGTGAGTGGAATGGGGATTAGGAATGGAATTTGGAAAGAAGAGTGGGGAATTAGAGTGGAAAGTCTTGGAAGGAATTTGAATTTTGGATGGAAAATGATGAAATTGAATCAATTCTAGATCCTTCCCACACATGCACAAGCCAAGCACATGATCACTAATGATGCAAACTTAATTTTTTCAAATTGTGCTCAGAGTAACCGGTTAACGCATGGTGAGTAACCGGTTACTTAGTTAAAATTTACTGAGGATGCGCAGATAAACAAGCGAGTAACCGGTTAACGCATGGTGAGTAACCGTTTACTCAGTTCAAATTTTGAATTTTGCGGCCTTTTGGCGGGAAACTTGGAAAAGTGACTTCTGGCAGTTGTTTTGAACCCGTTAAGCCTCTGAAACTTAAGACTTGATGTTGCTACTGAATAGCGCATGGAATGAAACAAAAATTCTTGCTGATAGCCCAGAATACCTTGTGGAATTAATAATGTCTAATGCTGGGTTGCTTGATCAGAAATTGGCTGTTGAAGCTTCTGATTGTCAAAACGTCTAAGGAGAAAACTAAAATCTCCAAAAGACCTTGAAAATTATCTGCTTGGCTCTGAATACTGCTGAAAATAGTACTGGAACTGATAACGCTGTGAGCTGCTGGAAAATACCTTGATCACATGCCCGAAAGAAACATGCAAATGCAGAAATGACGATGCAAATGAAATGAAACATCAGCCGGTTAGAGTTAGAAACAAGAGGGCAAATTTTGAGGTGTTACAGCTGCCCATATTCAACCTTCTTGGATCTGAGGGTATGATAGCAACGACTTTTAGACAACCAGGATACACAGAGATTGAATAACAAAAATAACCACACAAATTTGCATCCTGGAAAAGGAGAGACGACTCCGCTGGGAAACAAGTAATGAAAGATGCAATGTTAAATCATAACATGGACGAGCGTCTGAGATCAATACGGACGAAGTATCGAAGTATGTAGAAACAAACACAAACGAGTGTCGACTCCGCTGGGGATAAACACGGACGAGTGCCAAAAATGTTCACACACGGACGGGTGCCGAAAGAATAGGGACGAGTGCCAAAAATGTTCACACACGGACGGGTGTCTAAAATGTTCACACATGGACGTGTGCCAAAAGAATACGGACAGGTGTCAAAAAGTCAATACGGACGAGTATTAGCTAAAAAGGTTCAAACACGGACGGGTGCTGAAAGGACACGGACGGGTGTCAAGGGTCAATACGGACGGGTATTGGCTAAAAAGTTCAAACACAGACGGGTGCTGAAAGGACACGGACGGGTGTCAAGGGTCAGTACGGATGAGTATTGGCTAAAAAGGTTCAAACACGGACGGGTGCTAAAAGGACACAGACGGGTGTCAAGGGTCAATACGGACGAGTATTGGCTAAAAAGTTCAAACACAGACGTGTGCTGAAAGGACACGGACGGGTGTCAAGGGTCAATACAGACAGGTATTGAAGCAAAAGTTCAAACACAGACGGGTGCTGAAAGGACACGGACGAGTGTCAAGGGTCAATACGGACGAGTATTGAAGCAAAAGTTCAAGCACGGACGGGTGCTGAAAGGACACGGACGGGTGTCAAGGGTCAATACGGCCGGGTATTGGCTAAAAAGGTTCAAACACGGACGGGTGTCAAAGGTCAATACGGACGGGTATTGAAAAAGTTCAAACACAGACGGGTGCTGAAAAGACACGGACTGGTGTTTAAGGTCAATACGAATGGGTATTGGCTAAAAAGTTTAAACACGGACGGGTTTTGAAAGGACACGGACTGGTGTCAAAGGTCAATACGGACGGGTATTGGCTAAAAAGTTCAAACACGGACGGGTGCTGAAAGAACACGGACGTGTGTCAAAGGTCAATACGGACGGGTATTGGCTAAAAAGTTCAAACACGGACGGGTGCTGAAAGGACACAGACGGGTGTCAAAGGTCAATACGGACGAGTATTGGCTACAAAGGTTCAAACACGGATGGGTGCTGAAAGGACACAGACGGGTGTCTAAAAGATTCAAACGCAGACGGGTGTTGAAAGAACACGGACGGGTGTCTAAAAGGTTCAAACACGGACGGGTGCTGAAAGAACACGGGGGGGTGTCTAAGAGGTTCAAACACGGACGGGTGCTGAAAGAACACGGACGGGTGTCTAAAAGGTTCAAACACGGACAGGTGCTGAAAGAACACGGACGGGTGTCTAAGAGGTTCAAACACGGACGAGTGTTGAAAGAACACAGACGGGTGTCTAAGAGGTTCAAACACAGACGGTTGCTGAAAGGACACGGACGGGTGTCAAAAGGTTAATACAGACGAGTATTGGCTTAAAAGTTCAAACACGGACGGGTGCTGAAAAAACATGGACGGGTACCAAAGGTTAATATGGACGGGTATTGAAAATAAAGGTTCAAACATGGATGGGTACTGAAAGAACACGGACGGGTGTCTAAGGTTAATACGGACGAGTATTGGCTAAAAATTTCAAACACGGACAGGTGATGAAAGAAGACGGACGGGTGTCTCAAAGGTTTAAACACGGACGGGTGCTGAAAGAACACGGACGGGTGTCTCAAAGGTTCAAACACGGACGGGTGCTGAAAGGACACATACGGGTGTCAAAAGGTCAATACAGACGAGTATTGGCCTAGAAGTTCAAACACAGACGGGTGCTGAAAGAACACGGACGGGTGTCAAAGGTCAACCCGGATGGGTATTGAAAATAAAGGTTCAAACACGGACGGGTGATGAAAGAACACAGACGGGTGTCTAAGGTCAATACTGACGGGTATTGGCTAAAAGGTTCAAGCACGGACGGGTGCTGAAAGGACACGGACGGGTGTCAAGGGTCAATACGGGCGGGTATTGGCTAAAAAGTTCAAACACAGACGGGTGCTGAAAGGACACAGATGGGTGTCAAGGGTCATTACAGATGGGTATTGAAATAACACAAATGGTAACTCTACTGGGGATTGAAATGTTAAACCAAACACAAACGAGTGTTAAAGGAACACATACGAGTTTTTAGAATCAATATGGACGAAGTATTGAGGAAATGAAAAAGGACACGGACGAGTGTTTAACGCTAACAACTCTGAGGGGATAAACCAAAAGAGCGATTAAGAAGACGACCGAAGGCGGACTCGAAAAAGAAAGACCGGCCGAAGGCGGAATTTCAAACCCAATATTAGTAGGACCAACAGATCTACCAAGATGACCCCGCTAGGGACAAGGGAAATCTAAACAGACAACCCTGTAGGGGAGTATAGAAAGGCACAATAGTCAGAAGGACGAATCCATTGGTTACGGTGTTAATGTTAAACAACATCTCCCGAGTTATCACTCTTTCTGTCGGGGAAAGAATCTGGTAAAAGACATCAAACCTGGCTTATGTTTCGAATGCATATGTTTGAATTTTTCTATGGTGTAACGCTCCATACGAAATGGAAATGCTACGCGTTTGGGAGGATGCCATGCAAGAATGCTTATGCAATGCAAAAGAAGCATCTCAGCAAAATAAATGCTGAAGACAAAGGCAACTCCACGGGGATAACAAACTAAATTATCCTCAAGAACAAAATCCTACTGAGGAAAATCACACTGAACAACTTTCCTGACCAAAGTCTCTGTTGCAGATGAAACCCAAAGATAAATTCCCTTCTACTGGGGATTACAAATAAACTTTGATGAAGATGGAACCTAAAACCTGATACTGAAAAGTGCCAACACCAATTGGACTTAAAACCTGCTGGGGGATGTCAAACACTATTGAACAAACCGTTGCAAGGACTACCACCAAACTCTGCTTAGGGAGGCAAGTCAATAATACCGTACCTACTTGGGGATATTACGGAACTTAACCTGCTGTTGGGGGAAATAACTTTACCCTCATCCTGCTGGGAAACGCCAGCCACTACCAGCACATCTGCTTGGAGAGTGGTGATTGATGACACCAATTCTGCTAGGGAATACCATCAAGCTTACTCATCTGTTGGGGATCAGACCATACCTTTGCTGGTGAGAAAACATTTCCTGACTAGCTGAGGAAAATAGGTGCTCAGACTCTGTGGGGAAAATAACCTCTTTGTCCAAAGAAGATATTCCATCAGTCTCTTGCTGAGGATGCAGAAGTATCAACATATGGCTGCTTGCTAAGAGAGTAATCAATCACTTACAATTCTAGCTGGGGAAATAATCCTCTGTACCCTGGCTGGGGAGAGCAACTACCTGCTGGGGAGGATGAATTTAACTGCCGAGGAGAGTAGCTCTACTGGGGAGAAACGTCAACGAAACCTGCCAAGGGACATCATTGAGTTTGACCTGCTGTTGGAGGAAAGATTCTACCCTGTTGGGGATTAGAGCATATTGTTGCTGACAGAACTACCCTTCCTGACCTCCTGAGGAAAGTGATTACCAGGCTCTATGTGGAAAATAAAGTCTTTTCAAAGACATCCAACTCACCTCCTGCTGGAGATACAACCACATTCACCTCGGAGGAATCCACTTCTGACTGCTTGCTGGGGGATAACAAACCAACAATGACCTCGCCTGGGGAACACAATCCTCTGTACTCTTGTTGGGGATAGTAAGCTCTGCTAAGGATGATGAACTTTCAGTCAATTAACCATTTTCAAGAGTGGACAACTTCTCACGCTCTAGAGGTGGCCTACCCTAAGTCTTGAAGAAACTTTGCCCCTGACTAATCTTACAGAGATTTGTCAAATCGACCTGATTGCCCCATATTGGCTGCTTTAGGGAGAGTTTTCAATGTGACTGTTCCAGATTGGCTGCATCTTATCACCATTTATCGGGAACCCCCAGGCTGCACATAGTCTCTTGGCCACATACCCCTTGACATGACTGTCCTTCAGAGTTTTCACCATCTCAACTTGGCGTGATCGAGCTTCTCGACTGACGTTCATCATGGAAGCTTCTTTGATGCTTTGGCACATGTATGCAAGTAGCAATTGTTCATTATGAGAATGACAATTCTAATGCAACACTCGTGTTATCCTTGAAGTTTTATTGAAAATGCGTCGCCAAGCCTTGTGAACGAATCACTAGCTGGGATGCGACATTGATTTTTGAATGGAAAATTGTAGTACCCCAAATTTTGACCAATGATTTTTCATCTTTTTAGGGTTTTTGGTGTTACTAGGGGGTGTCATTTGGGCTTTGGGGTGTGATATTACTTTTGGGCCCATTTTTGGGTTTTTGGGTTTATATAAAGTTTTTACATTTAGGATTTAGATTTATTTTCTATTTCATTTTTGCTCATTATTCTAAGGTAAAATTTTATTTTGAGATTTTATTGATTATAAGAAATTATTGGGGATCTCACTCATTTTAGATTTTTTATAGTAGAATGAATTAGGTTTTTATTTTATTAGAAAAAGACTTGGGCTTTTTAGATTTTTATTTTTTTGGAGTTTATTATTTTAACAGAAAATTAAGTGGATATTATTTTAGAATTTTGTTTTTTTAATTAGGAAATAGTTAGGTCTTGTTTTAATATTAATTAGTTTAAGTATTTTATTAATGTCCTTTTATTTTATTATTAATTAGGAATTTCGTTTTAATTAAGATTTAGAGGTCAAATATTTTTTTAGTTATTAATTAAGGATATTTTCGTGCTGATTATTAGAATTTAGGTGATATTTAGAATTTTGATTTAAGTTAATTTTGTTTTTTATTTCGGTCAAACACGTTGACCCAAGTGGGCCGTCCCCTTCCCCATTGCTAACCCTAATTCTGCGGAGCTGAAAAGGAATTGGATAAAAAAAATCAATCAAATCTAATTGTTTGAATCAAACCAAATATGTACAAACGATTACAATCCGACTACAAAATCAAATCGAATCAAAATACATCAGTTTTTCCTAATACATAATCAATCTAATAAATTTTTAAAAACCTAATTTGTACCTATAAAATCTAAAAGAAAAATTCAGATGAAAAGGAGAAAACCCTAAGTAAAAAAAAACTCTTGCGGCTGCGCGAATCCCTCCCTTCACCTAGAGCTCACAATCTTCAAATAGAGACTTAGGGTTCATCACTAGAACCCTAATTCCTCTGAGCTCAAACCCACCTGCAAAAAGAAAAAGGAGATTAGAAGAAGGGATAAACAAACATACGACCAGTTTCGCGGCACGAACGGTAAATAAAGAGAAAAAAACTTAGCTTTGTTTTAGATTGTGTTTCGGATTGTTGTTGTTGTTGTTGTTTGTTTCTGGGTTTTTTTCGTAAAATTAGGGTTAGGGTTCATGGGATGTAGGGTTAGGGTTCTTGGGGGTTCAAAGGGTTTCTGGGTTTTGGTTGAATTTAGGTTAGGGTTCATACGGTAGGGTTAGGGTTCATGTAATTCTGGTTTAGGGTTCGTTGATTTTGCGTTAGGGTTCATAGATTTTGGGTTAGGGTAGGGTTATGGTTCTTGATGTTTGAATTTCCCGGTTGAATCCTCAACCGGATTTTGGAAATAGAGGGTGGTTTGGGGTGGTGCGCGGTGGTCGGAGGGCTCACCGGCGATGGGTTGTTTAGAGAGAAGGGAGAGCGAAGAATTAGAGAGAGAGAGAGAGAGAGCATTAGAGAGAGAAACGAGAGTGGAAAATGAGAGTGATCTAAAGAGGGTGAGGGTTTTGTATCCCCTCAACAGGCGCCCTGATCCTCCCCACGTGGCTTCTTCGTGGTCGTGAGATCAAAGTACCTGGACTTATCCAATGTGCATATGACTATCCTAGTCTTCAGTTGACTCATCATCAAGATCCTTCATCTGGAGGGTATGCAGATCTAACGATCCTGAGTCCAATCACATTACGATGCATAGATGGATCCAACGATCCATGGAGAGTCAACTCGCTGCCCTCCCCACCGTGGAATTTTTTTTTCCTTTTTCTCAGAATCCTTTTTTTTTGTGTGATTGGGCCTAGCGTCCTAATCACTTTGGCACCCCCATTTTTAGCCCAATGGCTCTTTCAACTGGAAACACACCCCCTGGTTTTTATTTTTATTAATTAAGTTAATTCCTTAATTTAATTAATAAAATTAGGATTTTAATATTAGTTAGTTGTTTTTATTTTTATTAAGTTGATTACTCAATTTAATTAATAAATTTAGGAATATAATATTAGTTAGCTGTTTTCTTATTTTTATTAATTAAGTTAATTACTTTATTTAATTAATAAATTAGGATTTTAATATTAGGACTGTGGGTTTTATTAGGATGAATAATTAGCTATTTTTAGGGATAATTAGGGGTTTATTTTATTAAAAAATAATAATAATTTTTTTTACAAGGTTTTAGGTTTTAAATTCTTTTTTTTGGGCTAAGTTATTTTGGTAAATTTAGGTTAGGATCCTTTTGTTTTAAAATATATATAGTTTTTACGTTTTTTAACTTTGGATAAATATGGGTTATAACAAATATAATTTTGTTTTTGGGTTTGAAATATTGGGATTATTTTAAGTTTAGAAGTTGCTTTTATGGGTTAGGGATAAATTTTGCTACATTTAGCATGTTGATATTTTGGAACTTTATTATGCAAATTTGGTAATGTTTTTTAAGGGATATTATAAGGGATTAAAAGGAGTATTTAAGGTTTTTAAACATGGGATAGAGCTCTAATTTCCGAGAGCATAAATAAAGGAATATGATTTTTGGGATAAGGGATAAAATAGGTTTTTTTGTAAATTATTAAAATTATTTTTCTTTTTTTAATAAACGAAAGGAATATTTTTTTATAAAATCAAGGGATAGAACTCTCCATCCGAGAGTATAAATAATGGATAAGGGATAGAACTCTCCATCCGAGAGTATAAATAATAGATAAGAGATATAACTCTCCATCCGAGAGTATAAACTGTGGATAAGGGATAAAACTCTTGATATCCGAGAGTATAAATAAATGGATTAGGGATAAAACTCTTGATATCCGAGAGTATAAATAAATGGATTAGGGATAAAACTCTTGATATCCGAGAGTATAAATAAATGGATTAGGGATAAAACTCTTGATATCTGAGAGTATAAATAAATGGATTAGGGATAGAACTCTTGATATCCGAGAGTATAAATAAATGGATTAGGGATAGAACTCTTGAAATCCGAGAGCATAAATACATGGATTAGGGATATAACTCTCCATCCGAGAGTATAAATAATGGATAAGGGATAGAACTCTCTGTCCGAGAGTATAAATAATGGATAAGGGATAGAACTCCTTATCTAGGAGTATAAACAATAGGTTAAGGGATAAAACTCTTTATCCAAGAGTATAAATAGTGGATTGGATTTGGGATTAGGGTTAGGAATAGGATTAGGGGGTAGGAATAGGGGAGGTGAACTACAGTTACTCTGATCCTTCAAAATTGAAGGTACGTAGGCATAGGGTTGTAAACCCTAGCGAGTACAATTAATAAAAAACTTAAGTTTCTTTTGTAAATAAATCATTTAGACAAACAAACAAGCATACCCTAAAATCTAAGGAGGATCCCATTGAGTACAATGGAGGTGAGGGGTGCCTAACACCTTCCCCTCACTTAACAGACTCCCGAACTTTAGGAATCTCTACCCTTGGGATTAAGGAATTTAGGTTTATCATTTATTTTCCTTAAAAAATATGATGGCGACTCGAAAAATTTTTGCCGGCCGCGACAGCTGGCGACTCTGCTGGGGATGGGGTAACCTAAAGAGAGTCCCTCCTAACCTTAGGTTTTAGGGTCCTTGTTTGTTTTGGGTGTTTATTGTTTTTATTCTTTATTTTTTTTTTATTATTATGATTTATTTTATGTTTTAATTTGTTTTTTATTTATTATATTTGTCTATTATATTTTTTAATTTTGTCATCATGCATGGGATTGGGGCAATTGATGTGTGAAGCTAAAGCCCAAGCTTGGAGTATAACCCTAGATTAGGATGTGGAACGGAAATGTTTTTTTTTGGGGGGGGGATGCGACATCCCCAACAATTCATTGATGCCACACTCAGAATAGATCCTTCCAAAGGTGTCCTTATGAAAGGGCTAACCCCTAACTTAGAGGATGATTTGGATGTGGTCCGAGACTCTGAGAACTTTTAGCCTACCCCTTACCAACTCATGGAGACCCTACGTATTCAACCCTCAAGGGCTGTTACTAGGGTCCTACCCAGATGAGACTTATCCCGAAGGATTACCGTAGGAAGGCATGCTCCTTCTCATGGTAAAACAAGGGTATAGTCTGTACCTTATAGGGTCGTTATGCTGTCCGAACTTTATATCCTACATGTGAGGGGATTGGGTAGACAAAACATAGATCCAACCTATTCTAGGGAGCCTACCTTTACTAGGGTATGCTTGCATATTACCTTACCCTAATCAAAGTACATAAAGTTTGCATTCATCATCCTTATAAATTCTTTTTGCATTATCACGTCACATGAATCTTAAATATTTTCAAAAAAGGGTTAAAGTAAAAGACAATGGAATTCGGGAAAAAGAAAACTATTACGATCAAAGTAAGAACGTCTAACATAGGGAGCTTAAAAGCTTATGTTAGGGGGTTGCCTCAGGAAAGGAAAAAGCCCCTAATTCGTAAGTATGGGGATATATTAGATCTGGTCACTACTCCTATTCAAGAAGAGGGCCTGACCGCCTTGGCTCAGTTTTACGACACAGAGTTAAGGTGCTTCCAGTTTCAAGACTTTCAAATAGCCCCCACCCTAGAAGAAGTTTGTAGGATGCTGGGTCTCCCCAAGAACAACAAAGGTCCATTCAAGGTTTTAGGGTATCGCCCTACCTTCAAAGAAATGGCAAGTGGTTTTCATATTCGTGAGGAAGACTTGCGGGCTAACTTAAAGGTTCAAGAAGATTTTCATGGGTTCTCTAAAGGGTTTTTGGAGAAAAAAGCCAATCATTTTGCTGCTTGCAAAAATTGGGCAGCCATGGACGCTATCATGGTACTCCTCATCTTTGGGTTAGTCATATTCCCAAGAGCGAAGAACTTTGTAGACGTCGCTGCCATTAATTTATTCTTGGTTGTGACCATTGGAGAAGAAGATCCTACGCCGACCCTCCTCGCCGATATATACTTTACCCTTCACCAGAAATTTGAAAGAAGGGGAGGGGCTATGTTGTGTTGCTCTCAGTTATTTTACAAATGGTTGTGTTCTCATCTAGTAAGGGATCTAAAGGATATGGAAAAAATGAAAGCCTATGATTGGTCTCAATATTTGGTATCTCTTGGTGATAAAGACATCTTGTGGTTCCCTTAAATACTCCTTCGAGACGACGTGGTCCTAAGCTGTGGGGATTTCCCTAATGTACCTTTGATAGGATCAAGAGGGTGCATAAGTTACAATCCGGTCTTATCAATGAGGCAATTGGGGCATCCATTAGCCTATAAGCCAGAGGATAGGTTGTTAGAAGGCTTCGTCCTACAAAATGTAGCTGGAAATCATCCCGATGTTCTAAAGATTGCTCAAGCTTGGAAGTTAGGTATCAAAGGGAAAGGTAGTCTTAAAAGACCAAGGGAAGAATCTAGGGTACCATATCTACAATGGATGAAAGAAAGGGTGAGTATAGTGAAGTTGCCTTTTACTCTGGATCGTCCTATTAATCCAAGGGTTCCCCCACTTGCCGTAATCTCTATAAAGGAAAGTGAAAGTCTCAGAGAGACTATTGCACAATTACAAAAAGAAAAAGAAGAGTGGGAAGGTAAATATTACCAAGCCACTGGAGAAAGTAGTCAGTTAAGAAGGAGTCTCAATGAAGTTATGGAGCAATCAAAGATCAATAAGGGGATATCTCAGATGGAGGAAGAGAAGAAGGAACAAGCTTACGCCGACCTTCAAGCTGTGAGTTCACGCCTAAAAAACCACAAAGAGCAACTAGATAGAGCCTGGCGTCAAAGGGACGAGTGGAGGGACATTTGGATGACATCAACACAAAGAGCGTTCTAGGAGGTGTATGATAGGGGTATCCACAACCTTGAAGCTGAAGTCCAAAGCTTATCTAGCGCTCTTCTCGAGAGCAAAAGGCAAGCCCTAGATGCAACTGTGCAATTGAGATCAGCCGAAGAACTTCTTGCCCTACCACCAGAAGGATGGTTAGAAACTCAAGAGGAGAACCAGGAGCTTAGAAGGCTATATGGGGAGCTTCAGGATTCCTACGAAGATCTAAGGGCATGGGGTATTTATGTTGAAGAACATAACCAACAGCTAGAGCAAACTACTAGGGAGGATTTAGAGATAATGGAAAAGTTACGAGATGACGAGGCATATTATCGAGAAAGGTATCAGAAGTTAGTCTTACTATCCAACGATCTCATCCACGAGATCCCTCGAAGTTTAAAGGAGGCTGAGTACATGGCTGATATCTCCAAGCCGGTCAAAGAGATTGCCGATTTTCTTGCACTTTGTCGTGAGATGGTTGAGGAGTTTAGGGCTAGGATTAAGAGGAGGATTTAGCTTTTCTATGTAATGACTTCTTACTTTTGGTTTTTTGTTATGAATAATTTAAGGGTTTATCCCTAGTTTGGTTTTCCTTATGTAATAAATAGGGCTTTGACCCTAGTACTTTCTTTTCATTAATAAAAGTATTTGTGTTCCATTATCCTTGGCTTTAATCTTAATAAACGAAAGATTAAGATTCCTGAAATAAAAATAATTTATGCATACTCATACATTCATACATGTAAAACATAATTAAAAAAAAAAACATCAAACGGAAATCATTTTTCCATATCTTCTCTCAGAATCTTCGCAAGAATCTGACGTCTCGACCCAACACTCGTGCTCACCAAAAGAAGGCTATGGAACAAATGGAATTGAACCACGCTGCTCTAAAGGGAGATGTGGATGTTGTCAAAGGAAATGTGGAGGAAATGAAGGACAAAATCAACCAGCTGACTCGAGTAATTCAGAATATGATAGCAAGAGATACCGAGGCTAGTAACCGTAGGAGTGTCCCTACCCCTCCTCCCCAGTATGAAGATAGTAATCCTCTTTTGGGATTTGCAGCTGACTTGGAATGCGAAGCATTAGAGGCTAGTAAAGGGAAGACTAACACTCAACCTCCTGTAGGGTCTGTTCCTCCACCCGAGCACAATGGAGAATCACGACCTATACAGATACCTGTCACTCGTGAGGTCTCTGATGACTGGTACCTCCAATATGGAGAGGAAGACTCAAGGCAAGTAGTTCGTGAAGCCAAACTGGCTACCATGGAAGGAAGAAAGGAGGATGAAAAGTATAAGATAATTGAGGAACGGTTAAGGGCTATGGAAGGATTCAAGATCTTTGGGATTGACGCCTTGCAAATGTGTTTGGTACCTGACGTGGTCATGCCTCCTAAGTTTAAGGAACCTAACTTCGAGATGTATAAAGGGGTTAATTGTCCTAAAAATCACATCCGGATGTTTTCCCGAAAGATGGGGGCACACGCTAAGAATGAAAAGCTGATGATGCATGTTTTCCAAGACAGCCTTAGTGGGGCATCCTTGGACTGGTACATGCAGCATGAAAGGACCTACATCAAGAACTAGGAGGATTTGGCAAGTGCCTTCATAAGGCAATACCATATATAATGTAGACATGGCCCCTAATCGCATGCAATTGCAAAACATGTCTCAGAAAGGGAATGAATCTTTTAAGGAGTATGCCCAGAGATGGAGGGAGCTAGCCTCTCTTGTGCAACCTCCATTGCGGGAAAGCGAGCTGGTGGATACATTCATGGGAACTCTGCAAGGACTATACTATGAAAAGATGATTGGATCTATCTCAACAGGATTTGCGGATTTAGTTATCATTGGGGAAAGGATCGAGAATGGATTGAAAAGCGGAAAGATTGGAACGCCGTCTTCCAATCAACATAACAATAAAAGGTACTCCGAAAACAGTTCGAAGAAGGAGGCCAATGTCGTTTCTGCCGATAGATATACTCAAGTACCTTATAACCCTTACGTGGCGGCCACGGCCTTTGGTCAAGCGTCTCCTACGCTCCAGATCTAACAGCCAAGGGCGCCAGCCCCTCAAAATCATCAACAACAGAAGTATCCCCGAAAGGAACAAAGGAGGCAATGGAAGAACTTTGACCCTATACCCACTACATATACTCAGATCCTGCCAATGTTAATCCAAAAGGGATTGGTAGAAATCAAGCTGTTAGGGCCCTCTCCTACGCCTCCTCCTCGAGGGTATGATGTGAATACTAGATGTGATTACCATGCTGGATCGCCAGGGCATACGACTGAAAAGTGTTTGGCCCTCAAGTTTAGGGTGCAAGATTTGCTGGATCAGAAGGTCATTAACTTCAGTTATGACACCCCAAATGTATGAGATGACCCTTTCCCAGGGCACGCTGGACCAACTGTTAACTCCATTGAGGGACTGGGAGAGAATGTCCTAATTAGAGGGGTAGAACAAGTAAAGACCCCTACGACAAAAGTGAGGGAAGTATTAATTGGGTACGAGGAGTTTGAAAGGCTACACGGTGACTGTGAGGATTGCGCGGTTGATCCCAATAGATGTAAGAAGATGAAGGAGGTCCTCCAACAATTAATGGACCAAGGGATAGTACAGATTGGGTACTTAAAGAATATGAATGAGGTGGCTGCCTTAGACTCCCAGGGGCAAGTACCTTCTGAGATTCCATACCAAAAAAGAGAAGTCACGACTCCTATTCAAATACCAGTTTCAAGGTCTGCACAAGTACCTATTCAAATACCAGTTCCCAGGCAGGCACAGTCGCCCATCCAAATACAAGTTTCAAGGCCTACACAGGTTCCTATTCAGATATCAATTCTGGTGCCTGCACGAACACCAATTCAAATACCTATTCCTGCGCCAGTCAAAGCTCCGGTGCCTGCAGCGTCAGAAGGCCCTATCACGTTCCATGTACCGACGCCATTTCCCTATGAAAGCACCAAGACTGTGCCTTGGAAATATGACATCACTGCGTCAGTGGGAGGAAAGACTATAATGCCGTCACCAGCAGTTACTAACATAGCTGGTATTGGAGGAATGACATGTAGTGGAAGGGTATACTTGTCAGAACAACCCAAGAAGGATATCCCCAAAAGCTCAAAGGGGAAGGAGACCACAAGTATAGGTGAAAGACCGTCTAAGAAGGGCATATCTCAAGAAGACGCCGAGGAGTTTTTAAGAATCATAAAGAAAAGTGATTATAGGGTGGTGGACCAACTAAATCAAACGCCGTCCAAGATCTCTATTCTATCCTTGTTGTTATGCTCAGAGGCACATAGGGAATCCCTGCTGAAGGTCCTAAATGAAGCCCATGTCACCAAAGACATATCCGTAATTCAGTTCGACGAGGTAGTCGCTAATATCGCCGCCAGCACCTGCCTGGGTTTCAGTAGTGAGGAATTACCTCCCGAGGGACAAGCACATAATAAGGCCTTGCATATATCAGTCAAATGTCAGGACACTATTCTCTCAAGGGTGCTAGTAGATACAGGGTCTGCTCTAAATGTCATGCCTAAGGATACCCTTATGAAATTAACCTCTGTAAGGATATTTATGAAGACCAGTTCCCTGGTTGTTAGGGCTTTCGAAGGTTCGAAGAGAATGGTAATTGGGGAAGTAGACATACCTACAGTGGTGGGATCTCATACCTTCATGATCACTTTCCAAGTCATGGACATTAATCCCTCCTACACTTGTCTTCTAGGACGACCATGGATTCATGCTGCGGGCGCAGTTACTTCCACACTTCATCAGAAGTTGAAGTTCATATCTGGGGATAATTTAATAATTATTGATGGGGAGGAAGACATGTTCGTCAGCCATCTCTCGTCATTCAAATACATAGAAGTGGATGGGGAAACATTTGAAATACTGTTCCAAGCTTTGGAGGTTACGATGGTCAGTCGTAAGCAAGTCGTTCGGCAGGAGGAAAGGACGAAAAGGATCACAGACTTGATTCAGAATGGGGATACTAGGGGCTGGGGCAAAGTGATAGAGATACATGAAAAGAAGGATCAATTCGGGCTGGGTTACAAACCAGCTAGTAAAGGGGTTCAGAAGTCTCGACAAATGACATTTCCTCCACTTGAAGAAACTTTCCATAGTGCTGGGTTCAGAGATGAAGATCAAGTGACTGCAATTGAAGAGGAAAATAGAGGGATACCAGATTGGGTGTGCCATTGCTCACCAGACACGGTTCTCAACAATTGGAAGGCCATCGAGATTCCTGAGATGATTTCTATTTCAAAGTAATTTACTTTTCTTAAAAAAAATAATAAATAATAATAAGTCCTTTGCTATGCCCAAGGCAAATGGACAAGCTTTGTAGGGACAACTTTTGTTTCTTTGAATTATTTAATAATAAAATCGCATTTTTGTTTTCAATCAAGATCTTTTTTCTTTCTTAGTTGTTCTTTTTTCAAATGGCAATACACTTTCTTTTCAGTACTTTCATTTGCACCAATTCAAAAAATAATAAACATAAAAAATCTCCCTCATGCAGATTTAAAAATGAACCTATTGAAAACGACACCGCCATAATTCCTTACAACTTTGAGTTCTCGATTAACCAAGCGGAAGAGGGTGATGAGGACGATTGTGAGCTCCCTGAAGAGCTAGCCAGACTGTTAAAGCAAGAGGATAAGGTGATACAACCTCATCAGGAACCAGTGGATGTGATCAATCTGGGAACTGAAGAGGACAAAAAGGAGGTTAAAGTCAGTGCTTCTTTAAACGAGGACGTCAAGGGGAAGTTGATCAAGTTACTACAAGAGTATGTGGATGTGTTCGCTTGGTCTTACCAAGACATGCCCGGTTTGGACACGGACATTGTTGAACATAAGCTACCGCTTAAACCCGAATGTCCACCGGTCAAACAAAACTTAAGACGGACTAGACCAGATATGACTCTCAAAATCAAGGAAGAGGTTAAAAAGCAGTTTGACGCAGGGTTCTTAGCTGCAGTGAAGTATCCAGAATGGGTAGCCAACATTGTGCCCGTGCCAAAAAAGGATGGAAAAGTCAGAATGTGCGTAGACTATCGAGATCTCAACAGAGCAAGTCCTAAAGATGACTTTCCACTACCCCACATTGATGTGTTGGTGGATAACACTGCTCAATTCTCAGTCTTCTCATTCATGGATGGGTTCTTCGGGTATAATCAGATCAAAATGGCTTCCTCCGACATGGAAAAGACTACTTTTATTACTCCATGGGGAATCTTCTGTTACAAGGTAATGCCCTTGGCGTTAAAGAATGCTGGGGCAACTTATCAAAGGGAAATGGTAACTCTCTTTCACGACATGATGCATAAGGAAATAGAGGTTTACGTTGATAATATGATTGCTAAATCACAAACTGAGGAAGAGCACGTAGTCAATTTACAGAAGTTGTTTGAATGGCTAAGGAAGTTCAAGCTAGGACTAAATCCTGCGAAGTGTACTTTTGGCGTCAGATCTGGGAAGTTGTTGGGGTTCATAGTCAGGCAAAGAGGTATAGAAGTTGACCCTGACAAAGTGAAGGCCATCTAAGAAATGCCAGCACCGAGGACTGAAAAAGAAGTGCGTGGGTTCCTGGGGAGATTAAATTATATTGCTAGGTTTATCTCCCACCTCACTGCTACTTGTGAACTAATCTTCAAGCTGTTAAGGAAAGGTCAAAGCATCAAGTGGGGTGAAAATTGTCAAAAGGCCTTCGATTGAATCAAGGAATATTTACAAGAACCACCCATATTGGTACCACCCGTACCTGGAAGGCCACTCATAATGTACCTAACGGTGTTTGACAATTCGATGGGTTGTGTACTCGGACAACAAGATGAAACGGGGAGAAAGGAGCACACAATTTATTACTTTAGTAAGAAATTCACCGATTGTGAATCCAGATACTCACTCTTAGAGAAGACCTGTTGTGCTCTTGTATGGGCTGCCCGACGATTAAGACAATACATGGTGTGCCATACTACTTTCTTAATATCTAGAATGGACCCCATCAAATATATATTCGAGAAGCCTGTAGTGACTGGGAGAGTGGCTCAGTGGCAGATGTTACCGAATAAATATGACATCCAGTATGTTACCCAAAAGGCCATAAAAGGGAGCGTGTTAGTCGATCATCTCGCTCATCAGCCAGTAGATGACTATCAACCTATGCAATTTGATTTCCCTGACGAGGATGTGATGGCTGTAAGAGACGATGATATTTTGGATTCTTACGAAGGACCTGAGCTCGGATCTCGATGGAAGATTATATTCGATGGAGCCTCAAATGTAGAAGGACATAGGGTAGGAGCTGTTATAACTTCTCCAACAGGATTCCACATACCTTTTACTGCGAGAATATGCTTCACATGTACCAACAATATGGCGGAGTACGAGGCGTGCATCTTGGGAATTAACGAAGCCATTAACCTCAGAATCAAGATCTTAGAAGTATATGGAGATTCGGCTCTCGTCATCAATCAAGTCAAAGGAGAGTGTAGACCGCTTAATGCCAAGCTGACTCGATATCGAGATTGTGTCTGGAAAAGGATAGCATACTTTGATGAGATCACCTTCCATCATATCCCCAGAGATGAGAATTAACTGGCAGACGCTTTGGCAACTTTGGCGTCCATGTTCAAAGTTAAATGGTATAGCGAAGCAACGGCCATAAGGATTAATCGCCTAGATGAACCATCGTATTGTGCAGCAGTGGAGGCCGAAGTAGATAATAAACCGTGGTTTTACGATATCAAACAGTTCCTCCAGAAACAAGAATATCCTGCAAATGCCTCAAGTGGCGATAAGAAAACACTTAGAAGACTGGCTGCCCAGTTTTCCTTGATGGAGAGGTACTATATAAAAGGAATCATGACATGGTGTTACTCCGGTGTTTAGATGGACATGAGTAGGGCATGCTCATCAGAGAAATACACGAAGGATCCTTCGGAACCCATGCAAATGGGCATACTATGGCTAAAAAGATTCTCCGAGCAGGGTACTATTGGTTGACTATGGAGTCCGACTGCTTTAAATATGTCAAGAAGTGCCACAAGTGTCAAATCTATGCGGATAAAATTCATGTGCCGCCAACTCCCCTGAATGTGTTAACTGCTCCGTGGCCTTTCTCTATGTGGGGGATAGACATAATAGGGATGATCGAGCTAAAAGCATCAAATGGACACTGGTTTATTCTGGTTGCTATCGACTACTTCACCAAATGGGTAGAGGCTGCTTCCTATACTAATGTGACAAGGCAAGTAATAACACGATTCATCAAGAAAGAGATAATCTGTCGCTATGGGGTTCCTAACAAGATCATCACGGATAAGGGGCTCAATCTAAACAACAAAGTGATGGACGAGCTATGCGAGAGTTTCAAAATCGATCGCCATAACTCGTCACCTTATCGCCCAAAGATGAACGGCGCGGTAGAAGCAGCCAATAAGAACATCAAAAAGATTATCCAGAAAATGGTGAAGACCTTCAAGGATTGGCACGAAATGCTCCCTTTCGCACTACATGGCTACAGAACCTCAGTTCGTACTTCGATAGGAACTACGTCTTTTTCCTTAGTATATGGCACAGAAGTGGTACTCCCTATTGAAGTAGAAATTCCTTCACTTAGGGTCATAATGGAGACTAAGTTGGATGAAGCGGAGTGGATACAAAATAGACTTGATCAACTGAATCTCATAGAGGAGAAGCGCATGGCCGCTGTGTGTCATGGTCAGTTATATCAGCGGAGACTCAAGAAGGCATTCGACAAAAAAGTTCGTCCTCGCCTATTCGAAGAAGGATACCTAGTATTAAGGAAAGTGATACCTATCTATAAAGATCCTCGTGGAAAATGGGCCCTAAACTATGAAGGGCCGTATGTTGTAAAGAGCGCCTTCTCTGGTGGAGCTTTAATGTTGACTACTATGGATGGAGCGGATTTACCGCGACCGGTAAATTCCGATTCAGTCAAAAAATACTATGCCTAGAAAAAGAGGATAAAAGCCCGCTAAGTCAAAAACCTGAAATGGCGACTTAGGAAAAAATTAGGGCGTCCCGGTGGATTGGAAACTCAAAAGAGCAATCCAGGTAAAAATTAGGGACTTAAATAAAAATGATACCCGGCAAGTCAAAAACCCTAAAGGGTGGCTAGTTGAAAATAAATGGTATATTATCCTGATGGACTAAGACTCAAAAAGAACGGTCCAGGCAAAATTAAGGATATCCAAAAGGCATATGACTGATTGCACTTATAGTCACGCAACAGGGATTCAGAAAGGGATGAGCAATCCAGTCGTCATCTTCAGAAACGAAGTGTCATGGCCTCAGAGACTTAGGGATATTAGCTGGTGTTGAATTCAATAGGGACATAGATAAATTTGCTTTTCGTATTGCTATTTCTTTTCATCTTGTAAATTCGTAGTACTTCCTCCTTATGAGGATTACTTTCCTTATGCACTATTTCCTATTTATGGGCCATTTTTTCAATAAATAAAATTTTCTTTTCTTTCCAATTACTCCGCTTGATTACAAAATGTCGATTAATTATCAAGTAATGCATTGAAACATTGGGTAAAATTAAAAGCTTTAAAAAAAAAGAGAAAAAAGAAAGGTATTTTACTTCGATTTGGAGACAGTACAGGGATCATATTTCTCCCAAGTTAAACACAGGATCTGCATGTTAACAGTCACGATGCAATCATTATGGAAGTTTCTTCAAAGGAATAACACACATCTCCGGATAGCAAGAGCATATGACTTGTTACGCTCATCAAAGGAGTCAAGGGTTCAGGGGTTGGGAAGTCGGAATATTACCAAAGGATTTGGTTTCCGTAAATACATGCATTGCATATCATAAAAGAGGCGTTAGCCCAAATAATGCATCATGCATAAAAGCACACATACTTTTGAACATACATACATGGCATAGGGCTTATAGCTTACGCTCAGGGATAAAGGGGTTCAATCGGGTATTTTGCCATGGGTTTATTACCAGGGATACTATGCACAGGGATATTAAGATACTAACGGAGCATCTGGAATCGGCCCACACGGACGCTGAACCTATCAACTCCGCGGTCAAAATTAGGGTTCCTTTATATTTAATCATCTCCTCCTCGCGAAGATGAAGACTCACCGTCATCATCATCCCAGGTTGAAGCCGATTAAATAGGGGCAGCTGTAGTACCCTAAATTTTGACCAATGATTTTTCATCTTTTTAGGGTTTTTGGTGTTACTAGGGGGTGTCATTTGGGCTTTGGGGGTGTGCTATTACTTTTGGGCCCATTTTTGGGTTTTTGGGTTTCTATAAAGTTTTTACATTTAGGATTTAGATTTATTTTCTATTTCATTTTTGCTTATTATTCTAAGGTAAAGTTTTATTTTGAGATTTTATTGATTATAAGAAATTATTGGGGATCTCACTCATTTTAGATTTTTTAGAGTAGAATGAATTAGGTTTTTATTTTATTAGAAAAAGACTTGGGCTTTTTAGATTTTTATTTTTTTGGATTTTATTCTTTTAACAGAAAATTAAGTGGATATTATTTTAGAATTTTGTTTTTTTAATTAGGAAATAGTTAGGTCTTGTTTTAATATTAATTAGTTTAAGTATTTTATTAATGTCCTTTTATTTTATTATTAATTAGGAATTTCGTTTTAATTAAGATTTAGAGGTCAAATATTTTTTTAGTTATTAATTAAGGATATTTTCGTGCTGATTATTAGAATTTAGGTGATATTTAGAATTTTGATTTAAGTTAATTTTGTTTTTTATTTCGGCCAAACGCGTTGACCCTAGTGGGTCGCCCCCTTCCCTATTGCTAACCCTAATTCTGCGCAGCTGAAAAGGAATTGGATAAAAAAAATCAAATCTAATTGTTTGAATCAAACCAAATCTGTACAAACGATTACAATCCGATTACAAAATCAAATCGAATCAAAATACATCAGTTTTTCCTAATACAGAATCAATCTAATAAATTTATAAAAACCTAATTTGTACCTATAAAAGCTAAAAGAAAAATTCAGATGAAAAGGAGAAAACCCTACGTAAAAAAAAAACTCTTGCGGCTGCGCGAATCCCTCCCTTCACCTAAAGCTCACGATCTTCAAATAGAGACTTAGGGTTCATCACTAGAACCCTAATTCCTCTGAGCTCAAACCCACCTTCAAAAAGAAAAAGGAGATTAGAAGAAGAAGGGATAAACAAACATACGACCAGTTTCGCGGCACGAACGGTAAATAAAGAGAAAAAAAACTTAGCTTTGTTTTAGATTGTGTTTCGGATTGTTGTTGTTGTTTGTTTCTGGGTTTTTTTTTCGTAAAATTAGGGTTAGGGTTCATGGGATGTAGGGTTAGGGTTCTTGGGGGTTCAAAGGGTTTTTGGGTTTTGGTTGAATTTAGGTTAGGGTTCATGTAATTCTGGTTTAGGGTTCGTTGATTTTGGGTTAGGGTTCATAGATTTTGGGTTAGGGTGGGGTTAGGTTTCTTGATGTTTGAATTTCCCAGTTGAATCCTCAACCGGATTCTGGAAATAGAGGGTGGTTTGGGGTGGTGCGCTGTGGCCGGAGGGCTCACCGGCGATGGGTTGTTTAGAGAGAAGGGAGAGCGAAGAATTAAAGAGAGAGAGAGCATTAGAGAGAGAAGCGAAAGTGGAAAATGAGAGTGATCTGAAGAGGGTGAGGGTTTTGTATCCCCTCAACAGGTGCCCTAATCCTCCCCATGTGGCTTCTTCGTGGCCGTGAGATCAAAGTACCTGGACTTTTCTAATGTGCATGTGACTATCCTGCTCTTCAGTTGACTCATCATCTGGACCCTTCATCTGGAGGGGATATGCAGATCTAACGATCCTGAGTCCAATCACATTACAATGCGTAGATGGATCCAACGATCCATGGAGAGTCAACTCGCTGACCATCCCCATCGTGGACTTTTTTTTCCTTTTTCTCATAATTTTTTTTTTTTGTGTGATTGGGCCTAGCGCCCTAATCACTTTTGGCACCCCCATTTTTAGCCCAATGGCTCTTTCAACTGGAAACACACCCCCTGGTTTTTATTTTTATTAATAAAGTTAATTCCTTAATTTAATTAATAAAATTAGGATTTTAATATTAGTTAGTTGTTTTTATTTTTATTAAGTTGATTACTCAATTTAATTAATAAATTTAGGAATATAATATTAGTTAGCTGTTTTCTTATTTTTATTAATTAAGTTAATTACTTAATTTAATTAATAAATTAGGGTTTTAATATTAGGACTGTGGGTTTTATTAGGATGAATAATTAGCTATTTTTAGGGATAATTAGGGGTTTATTTTATTAAAAAATAATAATAAAATATTTTTACAAGGTTTTGGGTTTTAATTCTTTTTTTTTTGGGCTAAGCTATTTTGGTAAATTTAGGTTAGGATCCTTTTGTTTTAAAATATATATAGTTTTTAGGTTTTTTAACTTTGGATAAATATGAGTTATAACAAATATAATTTTGTTTTTGTGTTTGAAATATTGGGATTATTTTAAGTTTAGAAGTTGTTTTTATGGGTTAGGGATAAATTTTGCTACTTTTAGCATGTTGATATTTTGGAACTTTATTATGCAAATTTGGTAATGTTTTTTTAAGGGATATTATAAGGGATTAAAAGGAATATTTAAGGGTTTTAAACATGGGATAGAGCTCTAATTTCCGAGAGCATAAATAAAGGAATAGGATTTTTGGGATAAGGGATAAAATAGGTTTTTTTTGTAAATTATTAAAATTAATTTTCTTTTTTTAATAAACTAAAGGAATATTTTTTATAAAATCAAGGGAGAGAACTCTCCATCCGAGAGTATAAATAATGGATAAGGGATAGAACTCTCCATCCGAGAGTATAAACAATGGATAAGGGATAAAACTCTTGATATCCGAGAGTATAAATAAATGGATTAGGGATAAAACTCTTAATATCCGAGAGTATAAATAAATGGATTAGGGATAAAACTCTTGATATCCGAGAGTATAAATAAATGGATTAGGGATAAAACTCTTGATATCCGAGAGTATAAATAAATGGATTATGGATATAACTCTTGATATCTGAGAGTATAAATAAATGGATTAGGGATAGAACTCTTGATATCCGAGAGTATAAATACATGGATTAGGGATAGAACTCTCCATCCGAGAGTATAAATAATGGATAAGGGATATAACTCTCCGTCCGAGAGTATAAATAATGGATAAGGGATAGAACTCTTTATCTAGGAGTATAAACAATAGGTTAAGGGATAAAACTCTTTATCCAAGAGTATAAATAGTGGATTGAATTTGGGATTAGGGTTAGGAATAGGATTAGGGGGTAGGAATAGGGGAGGTGAACTACGGTTACTCTAATCCTTCAAAATTGAAGGTACGTAGGCATAGGGTTGTAAACCCTAGCGAGTACAATTAATAAAAAACTTAAGTTTCTTTTGTAAATAAATCATTTAGACAAACAAACAAGCATACCCTAAAATCTAAGGAGGATCCCATTGAGTACAATGGAGGTGAGGGGTGCCTAACACCTTCCCCTCACTTAACCGACTCCCGAACTTTAGGAATCTCTACCCTTGGGATTAAGGAATTTAGGTTTATCATTTATTTTCCTTAAAAAATATGATGGCGACTCAAAAATTTTTTGCCGGCCGCGACAGAAAATAATATGCACATGCAATACCAACAAAAATCTTATTAGCATAACCCATGGGAGTCAGGAACGCTATCTTGTTGAAGTACGCCTTCTGACTAATCCTGCTTCAATTAGGACTTTTAAGGGTTGTAACGTGGTCTGGTTCGCAGTTTTAGAAAAAGGATTTATGGCTGAAAATTTATTTGTACCCACCCATTCTCCTTGATGTTCTCCAGTCCTACATTCAGCTAATCTGACACAAGCGCTCATCTCTAAAAAAGATTTCATGATCTTTACGAAACCCATACAACTGATGGTTTGACACCTGATGAGGGTTTGGAGCAACAGTCACCCCTTTTGTCTTTTGTGTCTGTAATCACACGAATTTGTTCTTGTTTGAGGATTTTTCCTTTGTAATCCTTTTCGCTTTTCGCTTTTCATTCTTTTGCTTTTTGATCCCTAATTTTTGCCTGGACTGACGCTTTTGAGTTTTTTCGATTTTGAAGTCCAGCGGGATTCCCTAACTTTTGCCTAAGTCGCTTGTTTTCAAGTTTTGGACTTAGCGGGCTTTCTTTCTTTATTTTTTTTCTTCTTTTTTTTTCTGAACAAATTGTGTGACACCGTTTTGTCTCACTTGCTTGAAAGGGTTGTGACTGCCTCACTCCTTGATTGTTGATGGATAACCATTATGGTTTCACATCTTTTGACCTATTGATGGTGGATTATAAGGTAATAGATCCTCAGATGCACACTCCTTTTGAAATTTGAACGCTCGGTTAAATCATTTGACAACTACCCTGCCCCTGGGTTAAGTGTGAGGGTTTTTTCGTATGAAAGAAACTCCTACTTCAAGGCTCAAAGGGGTTAACGAGGGTCTATCTCCCTTATATCTCTAGTGTTTAGGGATTTGAAACAATGCCTGTACATCCTCAACAGGGTTTTATCCAAAAGCACACAACCAAAGATTTTGCGTTCTCAAATCATCATCCTCCCTCAAGAGTTTAAGGCAAGAAAGTTGGTATTGCAGTGCATATAAACATGATATGAGTGTATAAAAGCAAATTACTTCAAGAACAACACATTTATTGCATTAAAAGCATCATTCAACACACAAACAAGTTTTTACATGCAGACAGTGTTTAAACCAACAAATGAAAGCTACATATGAAAATGCAGTAAAGGAAGCTGGTGATTGCCATTGAGGAGGCTTGACTTCATCTGGACTTATTGCTTCTGATGATGTCTTCGCAGCCTCGAGTGCTCACTATGATAAAGAAGCTTCACCTTGTGGGGGTACCATCTGGGGTGATGACCTTTGAGTCAATCAAATCTTGCACCTTGTGTTGGAACGCATTACAATTATCAAGTGTGTGCCCAAACGTTCCTGAATGGAACTCACAGCTAACATTTATGTCATAGTCCAGAGGAATAGGGTATGGCACTGGCATGGCATTCCTCAGCTGAATCAAAGAGATTTTGAGCAAGCGAGTAAACAACTGACTGTAAGGAATAGGAATAGGATCAAATATCCTCTTGGGCCTTCTTGGTCTGAGTTGCTTATGATGCAGATGCTGATTTGGGCGTCCAATCTGCTCCTGTATTTTCCTTTCCAACGAGCCCCAAACAAGGGTTGTTGACGTAGAGCTTCTGTAACATAAGGTTGTGGAAGAGATCCCTGGCGCGAGGTGGATCCTTTGGAAAAGGAAGGAGTCCCCACTTCCTTTGCAATAATGGGAGTAAAATCACCTTGTTTACCAGTGCCAACTGACGTAAACTTGATTGCCCCTGAATCAATGAGCTCTTGGACTTTATATTTGAACCTTGTACAATTTTCAACATTATGACCAGGTGCCCCAGAGTGAAACTCACATATAGCATTAGCAGTATGTCCCAGAGGAAGCTTTGTGTGAAGAGGTCCCAAAGTAACACGTTCAACCAGTTTGAGCTCGAGCAAATATGAAAGCAATTGCGCATACGGCATTGGAATGGGATCAAACTTCTTCTTAGGCCTCTCTGGCCTAGGAGCCTCTTGGGGAGCAAGAAGTGATTGCTGATGGGAAGGCTCTAAAACTTCAGATTGTGGAGGGAATTCACGAGTCAATCCATGATATAGAGAAGAACCCAAAGAGATGGGCAGATTAAGAACTTCTGTTGCAGAAGCGAACACAGGATTGTCTTCCTTCTTTAACACCGTATTCAAGATTTCCATGACCAGGCCGATCTGAGTCTTTATCTGGTTGACTTCCTCTCTCAGCAGCTTCTGTCCTTGGGACATGGCCAACATACCTTCCCCGAATTTCCTCATCTGAATCTTCATTTCAGTCACTTCTGCGCGGAGTTGTTCCATGGCTATCTTTTGATTATCACAATCTGAGTAGTGGTGGCAGGTCAAGCTGTCAATTCTGAAGATAATACCAAGTCAGAATGAGAAATCCGCTCCTGAGCACCTGCTATGCGTATGAGTATGCGAATGCAAATGCCATGCTCGAATATTTCCAAGGAATCATTCTACTTTGAGTCAAATCTTTTTTTTCATAGAAGAACCACATGAAATAGATGGAAATGCTCAACAGCTAGTCTCAAAGTTAAGATCTTTGGAAATACGAGAGCACGTATGTCAAAATGCAAAATGATGATGCAGATGCACACATGGGATCAAGGTTGCCACACAAACTGGACAACTGCTGTACTAAACTGACTGAATAATCTCAAGGTTCTGACAAAATACCCCGAACACCAGAATAACCGCACTGATAAATCCATACTAATAAGAAATTTAGAAAACCAGGTAGGTAGAAGGTTACGGTCACCTGCAAACCTGTAAACCCGCCCCTCTCACATGTAGGTTCTAGAAAACGAAAGGTCCTCCGCTTCTGGAACTGAGGCCGAGAAGCAATAGCATATTCATCCTTTTGGGTACAGTACTATCGCCAATCGAGGAGCGCCTCCACTGATTCTCTTTCAAAAAAGATATCCTATAGCAAGTTCCCAGCATTGGGTCCTCGGATCAAGAAGTGTAATAAATTTGCCATTTCTGGTCTGCCATTATCACATCTCGGGAGGAGTGCCACAAATGAGTCCTCGGGAATGGTTACAAGAGTCGACAATCCGCCTCGGACCACCTAGCCACCACATACGCATGTAATGACTAAGCAACCTCAAAAAGATCTCATCTGGTTTGTGAGCTCAGGTCAACACACGTGTCACACGCCACGCGTACCCACCAGAGTCCACGCTAAAGTCTAAGTATGTACTCAAGCCTTTGTAATGGGGTTTTCACTCAGAACCCCCAACCTGCCAAACAGAAAATCCAGCACAGTCCAGCATAATAATGAAATGCAATGCAATAAATGCGGTAAAACAGTAATACAGTAATACAGTAATATACAACAAATAAAGCACAACAGTGAACACCCAAAGAAAACAAGCAAACAAGCGCTAGGGTTGACTCGCAAAAGGGGATGGACCAACAAGAGGTCAACTAGTCCCCAGCAGAGTCGCCAGCTGTCGCTCCCGGGATTTTCATCCAAGTACAAACGCGAAAGTGGCGTGGAAACAGAGTCGCCAACAATGTGTATTTATCCCAAGAGAGGGAAAGGAAACACTGCATAAACCTGAGGGGAAGTAAAAAGCATGGTCTCACGACCAAGATAAACGGGTAAGGGAGTCGGTTACGCGAGGGGAAGGTATTAGCACCCCCACGCGTCCATCGTACTTGATGGGATCCACACTTGCTGTCTCGATCAAAGGGTGTCATCGTTTGGAGCTCCACTACTACTGGAAAGGAAAAGGAATGGGAACGGAGGAGAATGAAGAAACGAGGGAGAAAAGAAAAAGAAGTGACTCGATAGGACATCGCCCGTCCTATGCCTACATATTCCCTCGTGCAATGGGAAAGTCAGAGTCAACGTAGTTCAGACACGAACTAAGGAGGGAGGTTGCTCGCCAAGACATCGCCGTCTTGTGCCTACGTATCCTCAATCGTACGAGAGAGAGGAAATCAGAGCAGTCGTAGTTCGACCTAACGAGGTCGGTGTTTTTTATGAGTGACATTAGATTCGCATCCGGCAGTTAGGGTCGATGCCTGCTTGCCACAAAATGGAAAATAATGTGCTCTTTTCTGAAAATGTTTGAAACTTAACAATCCCGAAGGATGAAAAAAGGTTTTTGAATTTGTTTTGTGTTTTTTAGACAGAAGTGTTTTGATTTTTGTTTGTAGTATGCCTCGTGCTAAAGTCTATGACATAGTAAGTACTTTGCGTAACGAGTCACACGCCTCGCGCAACAAAGTATACTATGTACTTAAGGCTTGTGGCACACGAAGCACACTTTTAATTATTAAGTGTTTTGTGATTTTTTCTTTAAGAGAGAAGAGAAGACTCAAAAGAAAGAAAACACTAAGGGGAAACTAAATCCTAATGTTATCATGCAAAGGTGGCCCTATAGTTGAGGTAAGAAGGGGAACACCTACCTAAGTTAGCATGCAAAACGAAAGCCTAATGCTAATCCTACTCCAAGCTTAATCAAAGATTAAGTTGGACTAGGTAGCCCTAAGGGTAGCAAATCCAAGACTTAAACTAGTCTCGAGATTCAAGGGAAGAGAAGGAGTGAAAGAAAAGAAACAAACAGCAGCTACAATAGCGCCCCTGCACCAAAGCCGCAGTAAAATTCCAGCAAACAAGCCAAACAGCATTTAATAGCTCATGCTCAGCATACAAAACTGGTGTAAAAAGGCCAAACAGCAGCGCATACAACATCACATATACACATAAGCAGCAGTAGAAAAACAGAGCAGCATGCATTTAAAAATGATTCACTCATGGAAAAGCAAAGATGCGTCAAGCATTACATATTCTTCAATTAAACATGATCACAATCATACCACAAACCATGGTAAACAACTCTTGAAATCATCATGAAAGAATACATATCATTTGGTATATGAACAAGTCAAAACAAGCATGCATCTCATGAAGTTAAGTGCAAGCAATCATGTTCAAAACAAAAACCCCAGCAACACCAACAATGAATCACAATCAACATGTTCAAGAAGTGTGTGCTATGTGTTCATCGCCTCCAGACCGCAACAACGCAAACATGATCATAAACGATGAAAATCCAAGAGTCGCGTGTCAGAAAATTGTGTTCATGCAATAATGTGAGGTGAAACAGCTCAAGAATAATACACAAATCATCGACATATTAATCCATGAGGTTTAGGCATGCAAAGGATCTCAAACAAACAAGAAAATGCACAAAATACACATTTTGTCCCAGAGTAACCGGTTAACAAACGGTGAGTAACCGGTTACTTAGTTAAAAATCAAGCAATTTACACAAAAATACAACATGTTAACCGGTTAATACCCACACGTTAACCGGTTACTCTGGGACAGTGGCCAAAAAAAACTGTTTCAAAAGCACTTTTCAGCAGGTTATCACTTCTCCAATTACCTGCATGTTAGGGCATCTCAATATGCACGAAAATTACATCTCAAGAACAGCAAACACACGTCAATCAACTAGCAACAACAATCAAATCCCCAATCCAATGGATCAAACACAACAAACTCAAGATCTATATCATGAACAAGAAAATAAGCTAAAATGAAAAGTAGATCTGAAATTCACCAACCTACAAAGCTGAGAATTGCTTTGGTGAGTGTTGGTAAGCTGCAATTGATGAATCTAAGCAAGAAAACCAGAGATCCAATGTTATCTTCACCAAAAATGCAAAATAAATGCAATGTGATGAAATTGCTTCTAGCTTCTCCAAAAATCACTTCCAAGAACTTAGATCCAGAAGCAAAATAGTAGCAAAGATCAGAATTCCTTCAAGAATTAGTGAATGGATGAAGGTTTAGTTCAAAGATCAACTAATTTCAATGCAAAATTTGTTGAACTTTGATGGTGGAACTTTGAGTGAGTGTTTGGGATGAGAGAAAAGTTGAGAGAAAATAGAGTAAGATGTGTAGAAAAATTCAGAAAATGGATCAAAGTTGTGAGAGGTTTGGAATGAATTGATTTAAATAACCCCTAGGTTAGGAGTTAAGTTTGGGTTTGGAGTGAGGTTTTGTGAGTGGAATGGGGATTAGGAATGGAATTTGGAAAGAAGAG
The DNA here is from genome assembly GCA_022829125.1 of Lathyrus tuberosus. Taxonomy (NCBI): domain Eukaryota; kingdom Viridiplantae; phylum Streptophyta; class Magnoliopsida; order Fabales; family Fabaceae; genus Lathyrus; species Lathyrus tuberosus. The sequence goes on along the minus strand of JALAZF010000120.1, from coordinate 12,661,092 downwards.
TGGGGAATTAGAGTGGAAAGTCTTGGAAGGAATTTGGATTTTGGATGGAAAATGATGAAATTGAATCAATTCTAGATCCTTCCCACACATGCACAAGCCAAGCACATGATCACTAATGATGCAAACTTAATTTTTTCAAATTGTGCTCAGAGTAACCGGTTAACGCATGGTGAGTAACCGGTTACTTAGTTCAAATTTACTGAGGATGCGCAGATAAACAAGCGAGTAACCGGTTAACGCATGGTGAGTAACCGGTTACTCAGTTCAAATTTTGAATTTTGCGGCCTTTTGGAGGGAAACTTAGAAAAGTGACTTCTGGCAGTTGTTTTGAACCCGTTAAGCCTCTGAAACTTAAGACTTGATGTTGCTACTGAATAACGCCTGGAATGAAACAAAAATTCTTGCTGACAGCCCAGAATACCTTGTGGAATTAATAATGTCTAATGCCGGGTTGCTTGATCAGAAATTGGCTGTTGAAGCTTCTGATTGTCAAAACGTCTAAGGAGAAAAATAAAATCTCCAAAAGACCTTGAAAATTATCTGCTTGGCTCTAAATACTGCTGAAAATAGTACTGGAACTGATAACGTTGTGAGCTGCTGGAAAATACCTTGATCCCATGCCCGAAAGAAACATGCAAATGCAGAAATGACGATGCAAATGAAATGAAACGTAAGCCGGTTAGAGTTAGAAACAAGAGGGCAAATTTTGAGGTGTTACAATCGCACCGTTGTTTTGAAAATTGTACCGAGACTTATACAGCGACGGAGGCCCAACAAAGGTTTATTTACAAGAGGGTTGGGTCTTACAACTCAAGGAGAAGCCCAAAGATTATTTTTGTACAAGTGGTGGGGTTTACAGCTCAATGAGTGGCCCAGATGATTTGTTTGAAAACGACGATCGTGCTGAGGTTTTTGAAAGCACAGTGGGTCTTATACAATGACTGAGGCCCAAATTATTTTGGTTTTGAAAAAGGGGTTGGGTCTTACACTCTATTAGAGGCCCAAAGAGTTTGAAAATGAATAAAGACGGGTCTTATAGCTCAAGGAGTAGCCCAGGGATTCTGTTTAAAAAGGCGACGATCGCGCCGAACTTTTGAAAATATACAGAGGGACTTATACAATATGTGAGGCCCAAAATTATTTATTTACAAAGGGATGGGACTTACACTCTATCAAGAGGCCCATGAGTGTTTGAAAAAGATTTGTTGGGGTGAAAATCAAAGAAACCCTAATTTCATTTTCTTTTAAAAGCAATCATTTTAATAAAAATGAATAAAATGACAAAAATACCAAATAAGTCTAAATAAACTACTTGTGATTTTTTGTTAAGGTTTGAAAAATGAGGTTTTAATCACAAGATGATTTAGAACTCATTTGATTTTGATTTGCAAGATGAAATGTTCATTTTTTAAAAGGTTTAAAAACAATAAAAATGAATTTATTTACAAAAATACCAACTATATTAAATTAATAATATAAATCTGATTTTTTTGTGGAATAAAATATTTCAACAATTTTGTGATTTTTTGCAAAAATAACCAATAAAAAATAATTAAAATTGAGAGAGTTATTAATTTTCCAAATCATTTAAAAATAACATGAAAAATAATAAAAAGTGGAAAAAGTGATAAAAGAGAGGATCTGGGGCGAGGGTGTAGCGCGGTTTTTGTGGTTTCGAATCACTATCGCTTTGGTACTACAGTTTGATTCATTTTTTAGCCTGTGAAGCTGATTAAGGAAGGGAAATAGATGTCTCCAATTAACCATGCTTGCATACTGAGTTTAAACAGATGACTGTTGGTTTACAAATGCTATCAAAATAGGGGGTCTGTCTTGGGTTATTTTTCTTAAGAATAGAGTGTTCATGAGACTTTTGGGAAGATACTGTATCTAAAATTTTTCTGACTGATGTATGAAGGTATTGGACCTAGAGTTTTTGATTAGTATGCTCGCTAAGATCTCGCAATCTTATGCCTACGTATTCCCGTTTAACGAAACAGGGAAATCAGAGCAATCGTAGTTCCTCCTATTCTAGGGGAGGAAAGAGATGTTTTGGTGTCTTGTTCAAAGCCCAAGACATAAAGCTAAAGGTGATTTGTATCTTGTTCAAAGCCCAAGATATGAAGCTAAAGGGTTTTGGCTGAGATAGAATTTGTCATCTCTAAAGAGAGATTGTTGACTTTTTGTGTTCCTTGATCAAAGCACAAGGTTGATGCTAAAAGGTTAATTGACTTGGTTAGGGGATTTCTTTATACGAAGCCTAAAAGGAGGATAAAAGTTTTAATTTTCTGGGGAAAATGTTCTTTCTGTCTTGTACAAAGCCCAAGGTTGAGGCTAAAAGGGATTTTTGGCTCCGTTGGGGAGAATTTGTATGTATCTTGTACAAAGCCCAAGATGGAGGCTGAAATGAGTTTGTCTCAACAAGAGAGTGCTTTTATATGTCTTGTACAAAGCCCAAGACGGAGGCTAAAAGAGTTGACTCAACAAGAGAGTGCTTTTATATGTCTTGTACAAAGCCCAAGATGGAGGCTAAAAGAGTTGACTCAACAAGAGAGTGCTTTTATATGTCTTGTACAAAGCCCAAGACGGAGGCTAAAAGAGTTGACACAACAAGAGAGTCTTGCAAAGGTGATTGACCCAACAAGAGAGTCTGAAAGTTGATTGACTCAACAAGAGAGTCTTTTATACTCAACAAGAGAGTGATTTGATGTCTCGTACAAAGCCCGAGATTGAGGCTAAAAGGGGATTGACTTAACAAGAGAGTTTTTTATACTCAACAAGAGAGTGATGAAAGGTGATTGACTCAACAAGAGAGTCTGGAAAGTGATTGACTCAACAAGAGAGTCTGAAAAGGTTAGCTCCGCTAAGGGGAGAAATTATTGTACAAAGCCCAAGAGGAGGCTGACTGTGTTGAGGAAAGATCATTATGCAAAGCCTAAGATGAGGCTATCTTACTACTGGGGATTAGATCCATAGGCAGGCCCAAGGGTGGGGAACTCTCATGAGAGAGACCGGGTTTCTGCTGGACATTTATCCAGAGTGATCGGTGTTTTTTCCTATGTTTGAAAGGAACTAGAGAATGTCTTTGAGACTCAATGGGGGTTTAGATTGTCCAAGTCTACTGGTGTTGAAGAGTTTTATCTTTTGTAGAATGCCCAAAAGAGGGCAAGGGCCTTAAGGGATGAGAATCAACCCTAAAGTGGCCTGAGGTCTGACACTGGAAAGACTGCTCTAGCAAAGGATTACTAAGTTTTGTCTTATACCTTTAAGAGGCCGTGATGGTCCTTGTTTTAAGCCCAAAAGAAGGCATGAGAACTTCTAAGAAGGCGAAGGGTCCTTGTACAAAGCCCAAAGCCCAAGAGGAGGCGGGGATGCTTTTAGGAAGCATGTGGGTCCCCAAACCAAGAGAAGTTCAAGAAATGCAATTCACAGAGAAGATATCATTCCAGGAAAGTTTGAGGGGTTGGAAGAAACTCAAGAGATGCTATTCACGGAGAATAGATCAACTCTGGGGAGTAGAATTTATTTGACAATTTCTAGGGGTGACAGTCTGAGAAAAGGTTCACCGAGAATACTGCCTTTCTCTTTGTTCCATATTGTTTAACCCCAAGAGAAGGGAAGACTGTATCTGGAAATCCTATGGGGATCTAGTTTTGTTTGTGTTTAAAGAGTGACCAATAGGACTTTACCTAGTTCTAGACGTAGTTGCCGGGGAAAACTCTAAATAACTATACTAGTATATATACAGTTAATATATGATGAGTATTTAAAATGTATGAAAGAAGACTAACCATGCGTAGCTTCCCACAATACAGTTATGTATATGAAAGCGTATAAAAGAAAGTGGATAAACACTTACCCGTTGTAGAGCTTCCATGCTGTTTTGTTAGTTGTTCAAAGAAATTAAAGAAATTATTGATAGCAACTATACATTTGGATTCAAAATCAAAGGAGAAAGTATTTTGAACAAAGGTCGGGGCTTACAGCTCGGGGAGAGGCCCAAATTTTATCAGTGAGTGCACTGTTGTTTTGACTTTGTACAGGGACTTATACAAGTGACTGAGGCCCAAAGAAAGGTTTTCTGTACAAAGGGATGGGTATTAAACTCTCTTAAGAGGCCCAAAAAGGTTGTTTAAAGAAAAGAAATGGGACTTACAACACGAGGGTAGGCCCAGATGATCATTTGTTTAAAAATGGCGATCGCGCCGAGTTTTGAAAACACACAGTGGGACTTATACAATGACTGAGGCCCAAATGGTTTTGTATTTTCAAAGGGTTGGGTCTTACACTCTCTCAAGAGGCCCATGGTATTTTGAAAAAGTTTGCTAGGGTGAAAATCAACAAAACCCTAATTTCATCATTTTTTAAAGTAATTATTCAAAGAAAATTAATTAAAATGATAAAGATACCAAATAAGTTTGAATAAACAACTTGTGATTTTTGGTTAAGGTTTGAAAAATGATATTTAACCACAAGATGAATTAAAACTCATTTGGTCTTGATTTTTCAAGGTGAATATTCATTTTTTTAAAAGGTTTAAAAATAATAAAAATGAATTTATTTACAAAAATATCAACTATATTAAATAATTAATATAAATCTAATTTTTTTGTGGAATAAAATATTTCAACATTTTTGTGATTTTTTGCAAAAAGAACCAATAAAAAATAATTAAAATTGAGAGAGTTATTAATTTTCCAAATCATTTAAAAAATAACATGAAAAATAATGAAAAGTGGAAAAAAATGATAAAAAGATGATCTGGGGCGAGGGGGATTCGAACCCCAGACCTCTTGGGTGTAGCGCGCCCCCTCTACCACTGGGGTGGTGATACATTTGTGTATCAAAACCACCCCATGAATACATGAGGCATGCCTTGTCTTTGGCCTGGCCAAGGCAAGGCAAGGCAAGGTTTTGGCCAAAAACGTGAAGCTTGTAACTTTCTTATTTCTCCATGGATTGGGACAAAATTTAGGTCTATCCTGCCTAGAATTTCACAAGGAATCCAATGGTGGTGGTGGTTTTTTCAGATGAGGCTCCTATTGAAAAACCCGATAGTGGTTTTGAAATAGGCCATGATTTGCATTTTCTATGCTACCTCTTGTTACAGGCATGAATTACACGATGAATTGGTTCAAACACAACATATATAACATGTATGAGATGTACGTGATTAGTGGACTTCAAAGCAATGTACATTTCAAAGAGTTCAAGTTGTGATGCTTACCTCTTTAAGAGCTTTTTGGGCAATCTGTCAAGTGCTTTGTTCCAGAAACAATTTGATGCTTTGGACACCCTCAAATGATCCCTTAGAAGCTTTTAGAATGGTTGGAATTAACTAAAATCCTCAGGAACAAGTTTGAGCTCTTTCTTGCAAAAGGGGCAAAAGTGACCAATATGGCAACTCTCTCAAATGGTGTTCCAGATGTGGGGAACCACTTGGGACAGTTCAAGGATGATATTCAGAGTGTGTTTGAGGTCTTATCTGGTTTTGAAAGTGATTGAATCAAGACATGGCTTGAAAAATGCAAAAAAGTCCAATTTTGAGGTTTTGAGAAGGGACTTTGTGATTTTGGTGTTACATGTTGCTTATGAGAGTTTGGACGGCTTATATATGACATATTGGATGTGTTTGGATCATGAGCTGTGATGGAAATGCTCTCTAACTCTAAAACTCAGAGTTACCTTGCAAAAGAAGGTGTTTTTGCCTAGAGAAAGAGATTTTGAGGAAACCAAGTGTCGTAGTGCTTTGGTGTACTCAAAGTGAGCACAAATGAGCTCTATTTATAGTAGAGCAAGTTTGTTTTGCAAGCAATAGTGAATGGTGGCTGCAGCAGGCCTTTGGCCAATTGGATCACTTTGGAATCTTAAGTCTCTGTCATACCCCAAATTTTGACCACTAAGATTTCCCATCATTGGGCAAATCATCACCACAATATGGGTAATCCATCATGCCTCATTAGTCTCCCCAAAGATGGGTGAGCATCCACTACAATCAAAATTAGGGTTTCAAGCCCTCTCAAAGCTCTTAGACAAAGGATCAATCAATAATTAACATGATCTTTAACTTGTCTAACCTCTCAAACATCCACAATGGATCAAGAGGACTCCCACGGCAAGAATCAAGCACAATGTTGCAGCATTCCAGGTGGATTAAGCCTCAAGATCACCAGTGTCACCAAAATTAGGGTTTGGTCGACCAGGGCCTCCAGATGGAAATTTTCCTCTGGGCATGAGCCAATGCTTCAAATCATAACCTATTATGCTCCAAGTGACATCATGAACCCAATCATCAAGTCAATTTAACCTCAAGGGATGCATTCACAGAAGATCAGGAATTAGGGTTCCTTGACCTAATTCACCCCTAAGTTGACTTTTGGGACAAAGTATAAGCCAAGACCACAAGACATGATTTGAGGGTCTCTAATAAACCACATTGATCCATTTGTAACAATGGATTGATCCAAGAAGCTTGGTTCAGAAGTTTCAAGATCATCAGAACCACAGTTAGGGTTTCGCAAAAAAAGTCAACTATACCTTTGACTTTTGACCAGGACATGTTCCCAAACCCTAAGACATGATTCACTACACCCTATAACACCTATGAAATTAATCCATCAAAGTTAATTTAGGTCAAGGACTTGATTTCATAGAGGATCGCACAGTTTGGAATTCATCTGATGAAAAGTCAACTGTGCACAAAAGTCAACTTTGACTTTTTGAGATTTTTCACAATTATGGTTCTTTAACCCTAAAATGATGTTAATGTGTGATTGAAATCATCATTCATCAAGAAAAATCAAGAAAATTGGGATAACTTGTAAAAGGGGTAACCATAAAAACTTAGAAAATTTTCGAAGTTATGGAACAAAGTGGCTAGGGTACCAACTTTGGAGGATCATAACTCCTAAACCATAAGGCCATTTTTTCCCATCCAAAGCTGGATTTGTAGCTCTCATGGCACTCTACAAAAGCTTCAAACATAACTCATTCCAATTCCTCATGGATTTTGAGTTATGGAATGATCAAAATCACAAAAAGTGAAAATGTCACTTTTTTTCCAACACTTAGTGAAATTTTCACTAAGTCAGAATTTGCCTTCACTTTTTTCCAAATGTAGGGGCATTTTTCACTTGGATCCAAAAAGTATCAAAACCAATTATGATCAAACAGTTGTTGTATCATATGAGGTTTTCCAAAATGGCCAAGAACTCCATCAAAGTCCACTTGAGCCATGAGATATGACAATGCCAATATGCCTTGCTGCAAACTGTCATGGCAAGGCAGATTAGGGAGTTTTGCTCGATTTACTCAAATTTTACAAAGGGAGAGAAACTATATCCATCTGAACACCTCAAGGGGGGACCAAGGAGGAACCACCTCTGATCCCAAGCCTCCCAAGTCTTTGGAACCAAAAATAGCATGCCAAACCTAGAAATTCCTAAAAGAGGGACAAGACTCCAATTTTGGATTGGAGCATTCAATGGATGCACCAAGGTGGCATGGATTGAGCCATTTCCAACTAAATTCAGTCAAGACTTATCCAAGACCAAGGGGACCAGTAGCCTGTGCCCTAACCTCTAGCCAATGGCTAGAGGAGACTTGGATTCTCATTGCTCAACATTGGCCAAACTTCTGCTGCAGTTGCCATTCACTATTGTAGCCAAAACAAACTGGCTCTGCTATAAATAAATCCCACTCCTGTTCCTACGTATCAACCTCAGGTTGCGTAGAGCCAACTGAATCAACATCAACTTCAGCAAAGGACACAACAGTCTCTTCCGCAGACTCGTCCTCCATACAACAACAACCGTACAATGCAACCACCAGGGTTCGACCTTATACCCATGTTGTACGCAGAACTGCTTCCATTATTACGGGTAAAGGGGCATGTCCAAACTAAGTCTCCTCTTACAGTACCAGAAAATCCGCCTTTTTTGTTCAAAACGGATCACACTTGTCCTTACCATCAAGGAGGACCAGGGCATAACATAGAAAACTGTCTCAGTTTCAAATCCGATGTGCAAAAGCTTGTTATGAGCGGGGTCTTATCTTTCAAGGATAATAATCTTAATGTTCTCACAAACCCGCTGCCTCAACATGGGAAAGCTGCAGTCAATTTGATAGAGGGAGAATCTAACAACACCTATCAAATTCATGATGTACTCTTATTCAGGGCCAACTTGGTCAATGTCATACCCCAAATTTTGACCACTAAGATTTCCCATCATGGTGCAAATCATCAGCACAATACGGATGTACCTTTATGCCTCATCAATCTCCTTAAGGAATTGTTGAGCATTCACTACAATCAAGCTTAGGGTTTCAAGCCCTCTCAGAGCCTTTAGACAAAGGATCAATCAAGGAATGACATGATCTTCAACTTGTCTAACCTCTTAAACATCCACAAAGGATCAAGAGGACTCCCACGTCAAGAATTAGGCACAAGAGTGCAAAATTCCAGGTGGATCAAGCCTCAAGTTCATCTAATACAAAGTCAACTGACGCAAAAAGTCAAAGTTTGACTTTTTGGTCAACTATGAGCTTCACAAGCCATTACTCAGGAAAATATGATGGATGATTTAATTTGATCAAATTTAAATCAAGAAATCATGCAAAATTGCAAAATTGATCAAATTGAAAGAAACTTAGAAATTTTTTCTAAGTTAAAATCATGTTCAAGTGCACAACTTTTCAAGGTTGTAACTATTGATCCAAGCATCCATTGATTTTGAGTAAGAGCTACTTTTAAAGAGGGTATTTGATACTTCAACATTGTAGAAGGCATCAACTCAAAATATCATAAGGATTGAAAGATATAAGTGATCAAAGTTGAGAATTCTTAATGTCCAATGTTTCAACATTTCATAGGACATCATCAATATTTTTTCAGCAAGAATGCCTCAACTTCAAGGACGTTTTTCTCCATGATCCAAGTTGAACCAGGTCTGGAGTCAAACATGAAAGTTGGAGTACGTTGTCTCAGCTTTCCAGAAAGGTGTAGAACATCCTTGTAGCATACTCGAGCAGGGAGATATGATTTTCGGAAGAAGCATTGATAAAGCAGAATTTTCATGACAGCTTTTGGGACAAATTCGACTACACAAGTTCAAGGCCATTTTTGATGACTTTGCAAGCTGAACCAAGACCAAAGTCCAACATCAAAGTTGAAGTACGTTGTCTCAGCTTTCCAGAAAGGTGTAGAACGTCTTTGTAGCATACTCGAGCAGGGAGTTATGAATTTTACAAAACGGCTTGCTGCAGCTGAATTTTTCATGGGACAGATTTGCACATTTCTTGTGCCACACGAATTTCCAAGCCTTGTCATCACTTTGGATACCTCTGAGGATCAAATCTAAAGGGGACAATCACTGAGCCAAGCCTCCAAAGTCCTTGGAACAAGAAGTAGCATGTTATTCCTAAAAATCCCTAAAAGAGGGACAAGACTCCAATTTTGGATTGGAGCATTTAATAGATGCTTAGAGGTGGCATGGACTGACACATTTGCAACTGAATTCAGTCAACATTCCTCCAACATGTAGGGAACCAAAGCTCTGTGCCCTAACCTCTAGTTAATGGCTAGAGGAGACTTGGATTTTCATTGGCCAACAGTGGCCAAACCTCTGCTGTAGCCACCATTCACTGTTGCTGCGAAAACAAACTTGCTCTAATATAAATAGAGCTCCTTTGTGTTCAGTTTAAGTACACCAAAGCCATCAAATAGATGCTTTCCTCAAAATCTCTTCTTTCACCTCAAATTTGCCTTCCAAAGCAAGTAATTCTGAGTTTTTGAGTTAGAGAGCAATTCCACTCAAACTAATCACACACACACCTCATATATATCATATGTAAGCTGTGCAAACTATCACAAGTGGCCTGTAATCACAAAATCACAAAGTCACTTCTCAAAACCTCAAAATGGCACTTTTTTGCATTTTTCAAGCCATGTCTTGATTCAGTCACTTTCCAAACCAGATAAAACCTCAAACACACTCCAAATATCATCCTTGAACTGTCCCAAATGGTTCCCAACATCTGGAACACCATTTGAGAGAGTTGCTATTTTGGTCACTTTTAACCCCTTTTGCAAGAAAGGGACAGTTTGTGTTTTTGCAGGTACCAGTTGATTCCAATCATCCTAAAAGCTTCTAAGGGATCATTTGAGTGTGTCTAAAGCATCAAATCATTTATGGAACAAGAGGCTTGACAGATTGCACAAAAACTCCAAAAAGCTCAAAAAGAGGTAAGCATCACAACTTGGAATCCTTGAAATCATGCATTGCTTTGAAGTCCACTGATCATACACATCTCATACATGTTGTATATGTTGTGTTTGGGCTAATTCACCATGTAATCCATGCCTGTATCAAAGTGTAGCACAGAAAATGCAATTATAGGTCCTTTTCAAAACCACTATCGGGTTTTGAGGAGGGAGTGTGATCTGAAAAAACTACCACCACCATTGGATTCCTTGTGAAATTCTGGGCCAGATGCATATAAATTTTGTCTCAAACCATTGAGATTTGAGAAAGTTATGGGTGTTGGAAGTTTGATGGAAAAGATGTTGAAAACTCATGAAAGATGTCGAATGAGATGTTGTGACATCTTTCCTCTTTTTCTTAGTTTATCTTCAAAACTCAACCAATTATTTCACATAGCAAAAATTATCATTTTCAAAATCTATTTTACACACTTGTTATTCATACTCCATAATATTTTAATCCACCAAAAAATCACAAAAAATATTATTATTTGATATATTTTTAATATATTCAAAAATATTGTTTTAAATTGTTTTAAATGCTTTTAAAATGATTTCTTTTTCTTGATTTTTAAAACCAAAATGATTTTAAATATTCATGTGGATAAAATACTTTTTCATAAACCTTAATCACTGTTTATAACATGATTAATGATTTTATTTGATATTTTTTATCATTTTTTACTTGATTTTTCTTTGAAAAATGCTCTTTAAAAAATGAAATTAGGGTTTTTGATTAATTCAACCCTCATCAAACTTTTTCAAACTTTTGGGCCTCTATTAGAGTGTAAGACCCAACACCCTTGTACAGAAAACCTTTTTGGGCCTCATTCGTTGTATAAGTCCCCCTGTACATTTTCAAATAAACGGCGCGATCGTCGCCTTTTTTTTTAAATAAACTTGGGCCTACCCTCGAGTAGTAAGACCCGTCTCTTTTTTCTTTAAAACTTTTTGGGCCTCTATTAGAATGTAAGACCCAACACCCTTGTACAGAAAACCTTTTTGGGCCTCATTCGTTGTATAAGTCCCCCTGTACATTTTCAAATAAACGGCGCGATCGTCGCCTTTTTTAAAATAAACCTGGGCCTACCCTCGAGTAGTAAGACCCATTTATTTTTCTTAAAACTTTTTGGGCCTCTAATAGAGTGTAAGACCCAATCCTTTTTTTACCAAACCATTTTTGGGCCTCAGTGCATTGTATAAGTCCCGATACCGTAAAAAACAAACGGCGCGATCGTCGCCTTTTCAAAATAACCCTTGGGCCTTTCCTCAAGCTATAAGACCCATTCAAAACCTTGGGCCTCTAATAGAGTGTAAGACCCAATCCCCTTTTAACCAAAATCATTTGGGCCTCACTTATTGTATAAGTCCCTCTGCGTTAAAAGAAAACCTCGGCGCGATCGCCATTTCAAACGGAAAAATCATCTGGGCCTACCCTGGTGTTGTAAGCCCCACTCTTTTTTTCTTTAAAACTTTTTGGGCCTCTTGAGAGAGCGTAAGACCCATCCCTTTGTATAGAAAACATTTTGGGCCTCAGTAACTTGTATAAGTCCCTCTGTACAAATTCAACAGTGCGCTCACTGATAAAACCCTAGGCCTCTCCTTGAGCTGTAAGCCCCAAAACTTTCTTTTTCAAAGCACTTTCTCCTTTGATTTTGAATATATTGTTGTTTTCAATCTTTCTTTGTTGAACAACTAACCAAACAGCATGGAAGCTCTACAACCGAGTAAGTGTTTATACGCTTTCATTTACCGCTTTCATATATATATAACTGTATTGTGGGGCTGTTTCGCTGTAAGTCTTCTTTCATAAACTCATATCAACTGTGTAATAATAGTATAGATATTTAGAGTTTCCCCGGCAACTACGTCTAGAACTAGGTGACGCCGTTTCGTTTATTCATAGAAATAGACACCTAGATCCCCAAATAGGATCACCAGATACAGTCTTCTCTTCGGCTATCCTCATTAGGAATTGTCAAGAAACTCTACTCCCTAAGATGAATGTCTTCTCCGTGAATGGCATCTTTGAGTTTCTTCCAAATTCTCAAACTTTCCTGACTTTGATCTATTCTCGATGAATAGCATTGCCTTGAATTTCTCGGGGTTTGGGGACCCATCGGCTTCTTAAAAGCAATCGGCCTCCTCTTGGGCATCGTACAAGGACCCACAGGCTTCCTAAAAGCAACCCTGCCTCCTCTTGGGCTTAGTACAAGGACCCGCCGACTTCTTAGAAGTATTCACAGCCTCCTCTTAGGCTTCGTATAATGATCTCTTCCTCCGGGAATGATAGCCTCCTCTTGGGCTTAGTACAAGGACCCGTCGACTTCTTAAAAGTTTCCAGCCTACTCTTGGGCTTCGTACAAATTGTCCCGACGACCTCCTAGAGGTATAGGAACAGAACTTAGTCATCTTCATAGAACAGTCCTTTCATAGAGTCTACTACTGTTTCTCAAAGCATAGTACAAAAGATGAAAGTCTAGACTTGGACAGTCTAACTTCCTTGAGTCTCAAAGACAGTCTCAAGTGACCCCTTCGTTAAATAGGAAGGAAACCCGTAGACTTGGACAGTCTCAATACCCTTCGGATTTCCCACAAAGAGAAGGAAATATCCCTGATACTTGAATCAAATCCCTGAGTACAGTGTTGCTCATATAAGAACTGATTTTCTCTTGAAAATCAGTATACTGGACCTGTCACTCAACTGAAACAGTCACCCTAGCCTCCTCTTGGGCCTTGTACAATGATTCTCCCCCAGCGGAGTCAAACAACTTTTAGCCTCTCTCTCGGGCTTTGTACAAGACACATAAGAGACTCCCTCGTTGAGTCAGACACCCTTTTCGCCTCCATCTCGGGCTTTATACGGGATACAAAAAGGTTCTTATTTAGCCAAACAAACAACAGCCTTCACCTCGGGCTTCGTACGAGATACAAAAAAAATAAACTCTCTTGTTGAGTCCAATCGCCTCCATCTCGGGCTTTATACGAGATACCAAAAGACTCCATCGTTGAGTCAAAACCTTTTAGACTCTCTCTCGGGCTTTGTACGAGACACACGATAGCCTCCTCTTAGGCTTTATATAAGAAAACCACTGGTTAATCCAATTAACCTTTTAGCATCAAAACTGTGCCTCGTTCATAGTAAACAAACATCAATAACTCCCTTCATCTAATCGCTGTAAGCGGCAAGCCTCTGGATCATCTACATCCACGCCACTGTCCCTCTTTTAGCATGAGAAATTCCTAGGGAAAGATAGCATTGCTCTACACTGAGTTAAAGTCTTCTCCTTCAGGTTAAAAACCCCTTCTCAGGAAATTATGGCATTGTCGGATTCACATATCCCGGTTAAAGTAATTCTCCTTTATAAACAGTTGTGACATACAAACCCCTCTTTAGAGATGACAAATTCTCTCTAAAGTTGAGACCTTTTAGCTTCACATCTTGGGCTTTGAACAAGATACAAATCACCTTTCGCTTCACGTCTTGGGCTTTGAACAAGACACCAAAAACCAATTTCCTCCCATAGAATAGGAGGAACTACGAACGCTATGATTTCTCTGTTTCGGTAAACGGGAATACGTAGGCATAAGATCGAAAGAAAAGATCTTAGCGAGCACACTAAACAAAAACCCAAATCCCATATCTCCGTCAATCAAAAGCAGTAATTCAAAAACATCAGTCCTAACATCCTAATCCCTGTTCCCCGCCAGAAACCTTCTGTCAAGGTAGAAAGAAAGAAAACCGTATTAGCGAAAATACAAATAACCAGTACAAAGGCCCCCCACATTGATCGCATCTGTAACCTAACAGACCGCTGTTTAAACTCAGTATGCAAAACAGGGTTAATTGGAGACATCTATTTCCCTTCCTTATTCAGCTCACAATAGGATAAAAAATGAATCGACCTGTAGTTTTAAGCTCAACCGCAGAGAGCCACCAACGCTTAAGAACCGCGTCCAAAATCGCTCGCTACATAAAAAAATGGCCCCACCGTGGGGCCGGTTCTTTCCTTCTTACAATTTAAACCTTGGGTAAGTCATTTTCATGGCGGTGGCCGCCAACAGAAAAAATGGCGCCCACCGTGGGGCCCAATCTCTTCAGCTTCTTTCCTTTTTCCTCCTTTTCACCTCTTTGGTTGATACCACAGATTGGGGCTTCCGCCGGGGAACCCATTTTCTGTCAGGAACTTAGGATTCATAGCTTTAAAGGTCTAGGATGTTTAGGACAAATATATATACTGCTTTTCCTAATTGAATATGTGTTTATTTTTCTGCTAATGGGAATGCGGGTGATGCCGTATGTGGAAAGAATGAGTATACACTTAAGATAAGTGATGGCGACGGGGTCGACCATCAACCTCAGTGGAGGCTGACCAACGCAACCCATTCACTCTCTTAGCCAATGGGCCGGTTGTTAAGTCTGAGAAGCTGAGGAGCCAAACCCTTTCGTAGTGCAGAAACTATCAGAAATAGTTGTTACGCGATACTACCCTCATTTGAGGCTGGTGATCTATTCTCGGTGAATGGCACTTACTCTAAGATTGCACTACAACTCGCTGGCGATCCGCTTGTTGTTTTCCTTTCCTGGGAGGAGCTGATGATAATGAGTACAGGTTCAAAAATCACCCTAGTATAAACCTTTGGGGATGGGTAGAGCCTTGACTTCATGACAACGACTCTTTGACCCCATGTTTTTTCTATGTTTTTGTGTGCTGCATTCATGCATTCATTTAAAAAAAACATTAAAACATTCAAAAAACTTCTCTTCTAGTCTCTCTGTTTTTCAAATTAAACTAAGACTGTGATTACAAATATCAGAGAAAAGGATTGCACTAATGGATTTCGGTAGAAGGAGAACTCACCAGTATACCTTCAAGGTTCTGAAACTAGAGGATTTGAGAATGTTAGCAAGGATGATCACTAACTCAGAGGCTTTCAGAGCCAAGCACGGAGGTTTACTACCACTATTAAGAGTCCATGTGATTGAGGGAATCATGGATGCGCTCATTCAGTTTTATGATCCGGTTTATCACTGTTTCACATTCCCGGATTACCAGCTTGCACCAACGCTGGAGGAGTATTCTCACCTGATCGATCTACACATTACAGATCGAGCTCCATTTTCTGGACTGGAAGAAATTCTAAAGAATCAGACTATTGTAAGAACAATTCATTTGGACGAGTCTGAAGTTAGGACTCACCTAACCACTAAGGGTGGCATCCAAGGTTTGCCAGCCCAGTTCTTGACAAAGAAGGCCCTATATTTTGCCAGTATAGGAAATGTCACTGCTTTTGAAAGCATCTTTGTCTTGCTCACCTACGGGTTATTTTTGTTTCCTAACATCAATAACTTCGTCAATATTAACGCTATTAAGGTTTTTCTCATTGGAAATCCTATGCCGACTCTGCTCGCAGATGCATATCATTCTGTACACTTGGGCAATTTGTACAGCGGAGGGGAGATCACATGCTGTGTACCTCTGCTTTACAAATGGTTTATCTCTCACTTGCCCAAGTCTGCTGCTTTTTGGGATTGCAAGAGTGCCTTACGTTGGTCGCAAAAGATCATGTCTCTTACCAACTCTGATATAGATTGGTGTAATAGGATCCATGAGGGAATCAGAATCATCGACCGTTGTGGAAATTTCCCCAACGTACCCCTTATAGGAACTAAAGGAGGAATAAACTACCATCCGGTATTAGTTCGCCGTCAATTTGGATACCCGATGAGACACATCCCATGGGGCGTTCATCTGGAAGGTCTTTTCTTCAAAGAAGGAGAAAACGACAGAGCACTAAAGATGGAAATAATACACGCTTGGAAGCATGTTCATAAGAAAGAACGAGAGTCTCTAGGAAAACCGGACTGTGTCTCGGTGGAGCCTTATCTCCATTGGGTACAAACTAGAGCTCTCAAGCTAAAGATGCCTTATCCTCGTTACGGAATTCTTCCACCGAGGGAATCTGTCATGTACTTCATGACGGAAACTGAAAAGCTTCAGGTTACTCTCAACAAAGTTCAACGGGAAAGAAGGTCTTGGAAGAACAAGTACCACACCCTCGACATAGAGTGCATCAAAATACAGCAATTACTGAAAGAAAAAGATGCTCTGATTGAAATTTTGGAGCAACATGCTGTAGATAATCAAGATGACCAAAGGAATTTGCTCGCTCCTTTCACCTGGCAAAGGAATGACAACCCGACAACGGCCCAAGAACCCCGGTCAAAGAAAAGGAAGATACCAGAATCAGTACCTGATTTCTCTTCAGAGAGGACTCAGGACCCATTAGCTTAGGTTTTTGTTTCTGCACTTTGTAATCTACTGTATTTCCACTTCTGTAATCCTTTGAATTTCAATAAAAAAGGGGTTTCCCCACTGTTTGATATTTGCAATCTAATTGTCGAAGTTTATTTTGATTAAACTGAAAAAACAATTAATATAATCATTGCATTCATCATTCTCACATCGCGTATTCTTCTTCCCTACGAATCTCACATTTGTGTCTCGGTTCTAGAGTCAAACTGTCTCATTCGTACAATACTCGGGCCAATCGTCAGAAAAGGATGGATGATCTTGAGGAAGAAAACAGAGAATTGAAAGAAGAGATTGACGCTCTGAGAGAGGATATGAGAAAGCTTCGTAACGACATGCAAGCCATGGGAGAAGCTCAGCTACAAAGAACTGTGATCTCAGAGATCACCTCAATGCCCATAGTGGAGAGGTATGATCCTAGGTATCAGATACCGAAAGATCATCCTTGGGGCATGCCTGTTAACTATATGCCGGAAGGATATGTTCCGCCGATCACTAAAGATCAGGGAATCACAACAGAAGCCGCTGGTCCTGAAGGTTACAAACTTCGGGAAAGCGAAGATGCCAGGGGCATACTGAAGACTCCTGAAGGTTACAAACTTCGGGAGACACCAAGACTCACTGTCGTAGTCACGGTCCCACCCCCTGTGGTGCACACTGTCCCGGAAGGATAGATTCCATAAACACCTTCTGGTAAGAAGGAAACTATGTTCGATAGAATGGATGAATTCCAGGAACAGTTCTTGGAAATGCAGAAGGAGCTGCAAGCCAAACGCGGTCAGGATCTATTTGGAAAAGACGCCGCAGATCTCTGCTTGGTCCCAAATGTGAAAGTTCCGCACAAGTTCCAAGTGCCCGACTTTGAAAAATGTAAGGGTAACTCTTGCCCTCAAAGCCATCTGGTGATGTACGCTCGGCGGATGTCAGCCCAGACAGAGAATCAGGACCTACTGATTCACTACTTCCAGGATAGTTTAACCGGTGCCGCACTTAAATGGTACATGGGTTTAAACCGTGCTATGATTAGCACATTCAGAGATCTTGGTACTGCCTTCGTCCAACAATACAAATACAATTTGGACATGGCACCCAACAGAGATCAACTCAGATCAATATCGCAAAAGGACAAGGAAACCTTTAAGGAGTATGCTCAAAGGTGGCGTGAAATTGCCGCTCAAATTTGTCCGCCTCTTGAGGAAAAAGAGATGACAAAGATCTTCTTAAAGACCTTAAGCTCATTTTACTATGACCTAATGGTTGCCAGTGCGGCCAGTGATTTCATCAAAATGGTCGGCATGGGCGTACGTCTTGAGGAAGCCGTCCGAGAAGGACGTTTGGTAAAAGACACTGGATCGACGAGCGGTACTAAAAAATACGGTAGTGCTCTCCCTAAGAAAAAAGAGCAAGATATCGGGAATATCTCTCTTGGAAAGCAAAGACGACGTTATCAACCGGTAGCAGCTGTGACTCTTGCTATCAACCCTGCGTCTATTCCTACGTATCAACCTTAGGTTGCGCAGAGCCAACCTGACCAGCAAAGGACACAACAGCCTCTTCAGTAGGCTCGTCCCCCATATAATAACAACCGTACAACACGGCCACCAGGATTTGATCCTATACCCGTAACGTATGCAGAACTGTTTCCATTACTACTGGCTAAGGGGCACATTCAGACTAAGTCTCCTCTTATAGTACCGGAAAATCCGCCTTTTTGGTTTAAGGTGGATCAAACATGCCCTTATCATCAAGGAGGTTCAGGGCATAACATAGAGACTTGTCTCAATTTCAAGTCCGACGTACAAAAGCTTGTTAGGAGCGGGGTCTTATCCTTCAAGGATACGAATCCTAATGTTCTCATGAATCCGCTACCTCAGCATGAGAAAGCTGCAGTCAATTTGATTGAGAAAGAGACTAACAATGTCTATCAAATTCACGATGTACTCTTGTTAAAGACCAATCTGGTCAAGATGCATTGTAGACAGAGTGGATATGGCCATGTGCCACCTCATAACTATCACCAGTGTGATATCTGCTCTAAAGATAACCAGGGATGTTCTGTGGTGCAAGCAGCCCTACAGGAACAGATGGATCTCGGATGAATCCAGGAACTCCGAGTTCTTGGAGTTAACATGGTCTATATGAACTCCAACGTCATTCAAAACCATGACATCCGTGCAATGAATGTCAACTTGGTGGCGATGCACTCAAGGCAAAGCCAGTATCATAATCTGCCGCGGCACGATTACAGTTCTTGTCTAATTTGCTCGGTAAACAAACAGGGATGCTCTTTCATACAGGAGGCCCTCCAGCGTCAGATGGATCTTGGATGGATCCAAGACTACCATGATAGGAACTCCTATCAAATCAACATGGTCCAGATCTTCGATATTCGTGTAATGAATACCAACCTGGTAGAGTTACATGTTGAGTAGGTCCGACTTGGATTCTTAATATCACATGACTATCAAAGCTATAAAGCGGGTTGCGAAAACGAACGAGGTTGTACCCTTGTCCAGGAGGCACTTCAGCACTTATTAAATCATTGGTGGATGCCAATCTACATGGATGAAGATACTCAGCAAATTAGTATCAATAACAGGAATCCTACTCGGCGTCAAAGTCAGGATGTCCGATCAGTCGAAGCTAACCTAGTGAGGTTACATTGTATTCAAAGTAGGCGTGGCCAGGTGCCACCACACAACTATGACAGTTGTGGTGTCTGTTCGGAAGGTAACCAAGGGTGCTACCTTGTGAGAGCAGCTCTTCAGGGTCAGGTCGATCGTAGAGAAATTCGTCCATATCCAGGTTCTGGACCCACCAACTGGTCGCCGAACTACCTTGCCGAGCAAGTTGAGGACGTTGTCACAATCTCTGGTCATCACCATACCAGGGATGTTTTTGCCATTATCCCTCTACTTGACGAATCTAAAGTTCCCAACCGGGAACGAATCGAGATTCCTTATGATGGTCAGAAAAATCAAAAGGCTCCAGTAGTCATCTATCTACCAAGACTGCTACCGTATGAATCAGCTAAGGCAATCCCTTACAAATACGGTGCAACAATAATTGAAAATGGAAAGGAAATTCCATTACCCTCCGTTGTGAACATTGTAGACATCAGTCGTGTAACACGGAGCGGTAGAATCTTCAACCGAGGGGTTGGAGAACCTAACAAGGAAAAGGAACTTCAGACAGAAGCTCCCGATCCATCAGTCGGCCAGTCCAGTAATCTCGACCTTTCGAAAAATAATGATGAGATGCTGAAGCTCATCCAAAGGAGTGAATATAACATTGTTGATCAGCTATTACAAACTCCTTCAAAGATCTCGGTGTTATCACTGTTACTCAGTTCAGAAGCCCACAGGGAGGCTCTACAGAAAGTCTTGGAGCAAGCCTTTATAGAACAGGATGTAACAATCAGACAGTTCGATAGCATTGTCTCTAACATCACTTCCTGCAACAATTTGGGATTTAGTGATGAAGAATTACCTGAAGAGGGTCGCCGTCATAACATGGCACTCAATATTACAGTTAACTGCCAGGACGATGTTTTAGCCAGCGTACTGGTAGACACAGGGTCAGCCCTGAATGTTATGCCGAAGTCCACTTTGATGCAATTATCATTCAAAGGCCCTCCGATGAGAGTCAGCGAGATTGTCGTCAAAGCATTCGACGGATCCAGAAAAATGGTTATCGGCGAAGTTGATCTTCCCATAACTATTGGTCCTCACACTTTCCAAGTCACTTTCCAAGTCATGGATATCCGGGCAACGTATAGTTGTTTATTAGGAAGACCTTGGATACATCAGGCTGGAGCGGTCACTTCAACCCTCCACTAAAAGCTAAAGTTCGTTCAGAACGATCAACTTGTCACAGTCTGTGGAGAACAAGCCTTGCTTGTCAGTAACTTGTCATCATCTGCTGGTATAGAACCCGAGGAGGTTATTGGAACTCAGTTCCAAGCATTTTCAGTGAGCAAGGACAATCAATTCAGAGGAGGAACCTCGATTTCCTCATACAAAGATGTTATCAAAGTGGTCGAGAGTACCGATACAACTGGAAGAGGACAGCTTGTCATTCCTATTGACAATAAAACAAAGAAGGGTCTTGGTTTTTCTGCAACCTGTACCCGGACAGCTGCCAACGATGGAAGTCTTCATCCCCTTCAAAACTTCTTCCACAGTGGAGGTTTCCTTCACCCAGTGTCTCAGACAGTTTATGCTATCAATGAAGAAGATCCCTCCGACACAGATGAAGAGTGGAAGTCCTATCTTAACGAGGACGGTTATATGTCTCAGGAAGAGGTGCCTATGCCTTTTTTATTTCCTACAGAAAGTCCGAGATTTATACCAAGATCAGATGTCGAAATGATCTACAAGGATTGTGATCCGGAAGGATGTCGTGCTCCGCCAAATTCATTAGAGGAAGACACTCCGATGAAAGACAATTTTGACTACACCTACTATGGCCCAATGGATGGTCTACCAATGTGGCAACCTTATCCAGGAAACTTGGGGCAAGAAAGTCAGCCGAGCAATGAAAATCAGCTGACCGTCGTCGAACAGAATACCCGTGTCCCCACCATGTCATGGGATCAACACTCGGGTCATTCAGAAACTACTCAACAGGAAGATGAATTCGCAACGTTCGCAGGACTTGAGTTCATCAACTATGCTTTTCCCGAGGTCAACGTCATCGAGAGAGATGACTCCTCCAGTTCCAAAGAAGTTTGGGATACTCTGGGAGAACCAAGTGGAAAATACGACTATATGGTCAAGTACACCGCTCCCGAAAGCTCTCGTATCAAGCTCGAAGATATCCAGCCGACTGGATGGGGAGATACAGCTGAGAGCACAAATATTCTGCAGAATGCAATAGAGGAATTCTCCTACGACAACTCTGCCTGGGAGACAGATTCCAATGATCCTACTCCACCAGAAATCAGCGTTATTTCTGAATACAAATCAAGGAAGGTGCCAGACTTTGTGATTCACCGAGGAGTTCGCCGCCAATGGGTTGCCGTCGGGGTTCCGAAGGTCGTTCATCAGTCAAATTTATTGCCATCTTTAACCTTTCACCCTGCCCAGGTGAAACGGATGTTTTGATAGGGCTCGCTTTCTGTAAATTTCCCTCTTCGCTTTGCCCAAAGCAACAGAGTTTTGTTTTATAGGGTTGTAGTTTCAAGGATCGACTTGTTCATTAATAAAATAACGTCGTTCTGTAATTTCCGCATTAATTGCTATTTTCTCTTTTTGCTTTTTCAGAAAATGGTAATCCTAAAAAAACAATTCAAAAATAAAAACAAGTAGTAAAAGAAATACACTGCACACACTTGCATTTTTCTCTATCTCTTCTAAATACGAATCATCACATCATGCAGATTCCTTGTTTTAAACCCAGTTGAAACATACGATCCAATGCCTTCTCCTGACTTTGAGTTCCCGGTATTTGGGGCTGAAGAAGAAGACGACAACAAAATTCCAGAAGAGATCTCTCGACTACTCAGACAAGAGGAAAGGTCCATTGAACCTCACAAAGAGCCGTTGGAAACGGTAAACTTGGGTTCAGAGCAAGAGAGAAAAGAAATCAGGATTGGGGCACTGCTCAGTCCAACTGCCAGAGAGAGTTTGATAAAGCTTCTCAGAGAATTCCCCGATGTATTCGCTTGGTCCTATCAGGATATGCCAGGGTTGGATACCAGCATCGTGGAACATCACTTACCGTTGAGATCGGAATGTCCGCCAATAAAGCAAAGGTTGAGACGGACTCACCCGGACATGGCCATCAAAATCAAAGAGGAGGTACAGAAACAGATTGACGCAGGTTTCCTCGCTACATCTGAATATCCTCAATGGTTAGCCAACATCGTACCCGTTCCCAAAAAGGACGGAAAGGTCAGAATGTGTGTTGATTACAGGGATCTGAACAAGGCAAGTCCAAAGGACGACTTTCCTTTACCGCACATTGACATGCTGGTAGACAGCACAGCAAAGTTCAGAATTTTCTCCTTCATGGATGGATTCTCGGGCTATAACCAGATCAAAATGGCGCCGAAAGACATGGAGAAAACTTCGTTCATTACCCCATGGGGTACCTTTTGTTACAAGGTAATGTCGTTCGGTTTGAAGAACGTCGGGGCAACCTATCAAAGGGCCATGACTACTCTGTTTCATGACATGATACACAAAGAAATCGAGGTATATGTCGATGATATGATTGCAAAATCAAAAATAGAGAGTGAGCAAGTTGAACATCTGTCAAAATTGTTCGAACGTCTAAGAAAATTCAAGCTCTGCTTGAATCCTAACAAGTGCACCTTCGGTGTCCGTTCAGGGAAACTACTAGGGTTCATCGTCATCCAGAAAGGAATTGAGGTTGATCCTGACAAGGTCAAGGCCATTCAAGAAATGCCTTCTCCGAAAACTGAAAAACAAGTCAGAGGATTCTTGGGACGTTTGAACTACATCTCCAGATTCATATTCCTTATGACCGCCACTTGTGCGCCAATCTTCAAACTGCTCAAGAAGATACAATCATTTCTCACTGACTCTCGGGGCAAGTTGACTCCAAATTATGATGGCCCCTATGTGGTCACGAAAGCTTTCTCAGGCGGTGCCTTGAGACTTGCAACCATGGACGGAGAGGAATTTGCCTACCCCACGAATGTTGATGTAGTCAAGAAATACTTCGCCTAAACTTAAAAAAAAAAAAAAAAAAAAAACGTCTCGGTGGATTGAAAACCCGAAAGGGCGGTCCAGGCAAAAGTTAGAGACATGAAAAAAATCATCCCAGTGGATTGGAAACATCACAGTACAATCCAGGCAAAAATTAGGGATAATGGCAAGTAACTATGTTCAACAGAGGCAAATCCCTCAGCAACAGCAGTTACATCATCGGAGGAAAACTCCAGTCAAGGTCATCTTCGACAGAAGCTCAGGATGCCCTGAATTCAAAGTTGGTAGAAGGATAGTGGTCGTTATGTTTCAACGTAGCCTTTTTCCCTGTAAATTACCATTTTCAAACTTTGTGCATACTTTTTGGAATCACGCGTTTGGCTGATCTCCATCTTCTCAATAAAATTTGAGCCCTTGTGCTTTTGTTTGTAATTCTTGTTTGTTTTATCTTTACAGAACGACGTTGTTAACATGACTAACGATTCTTGAAATGAAACAAAAATGAATTTACTTGTTAAAACTTTTTCCGCTTTTAAAATAAAGATGGCAATTTCTTTTGACTGTTAAACATCAGAAGAACGTCGGTCGCTTCTCCCGAAGTAAGCGAACTTTAAAGTGCAGAATCAAAGTACTCCTTCTAGGCCCAGTACGCCTGAATAAAGGGATCAACTGTGTCAGAGACCTTGTTTCGTCTGACATCCACGACAGAGTTCTTACTTCCTAAGCCCGATCAACGGTATTCTCCGCAGGGATTATCTCTCCTAAGCAAGGTGGAATTGCTATCTTGAACCAGCAATATCTCTATACGCCCCGCGATGGCCGAGTATCCAGTCGTGTTCATCTTTTAGTTTGTGTGTCGCGTCAGTTTTGTCCGCATATACATACATACATCATGCATTATTGATTTCCATTCACATTTCATATTGCATCGCTATCACTCTAGCCGGTCTTGTCCCTTAGTGATAGGAGTTCTCTCAATCGAGTTGTCAGTTCTTTCCTCGTCAGGAAACGTTGTGTCTGAACAATCTCGCCACCAGTGTATCTTTAGATCAGAGTCGGCACTCGACCACTTTGATAACTTGAACCTCTGAAAAGCCAAAGAACCTTCAACAGATGTCACTCTTCGCCATTGAAGATGATGTCCTTGCTTTCCCGGATTAAGGAAAATCCACAGAGAAAGCCTCTTAATCAAAGATTCGGCGGTACGACAGTTTGTCTCCGAAAAAAACACTGATGAAAAGGTCATCGACACCTCAAAATTGGATCCCATCATATGGCATTTCTCCGGAAAGATCCCGAAAAAAGTATGATGTAAGATCCCAAGTGGAAACAGTCTCTCAAAAGACTCATTTTCCCCAGATAGAGTCGACAAATGGCGTCTCCAACAGAGAAGTTTGTGCACCTCTACAACTCAGACGAATGGGTTCCCCAGCAAGTCTGACATCAAAACTTTTTCCACTCAAATGGCATCTCCCAAGGAAAATTCGGAGAGAAGTTTGAGGAAAACCGCTACATATAGCGTCCCTTGTCAAGAAAGTTTATTTATAAAAGAAACTAAGACCAGTTCCTTGGTGGGAAACCAGGATCGAGGGGAAGTTTACTTTAGAAACTGAGACCAGATCCTTGGTAGGAAACCAGGATCGAGGGGAAGTTTAAATCAGAAACCGAGACCAGTTCCTTGGTAGGAAACCAGGATCGAGGGGAAGTTTACAAAAGAAACTAAGACCAGTTCCTTGGTAGGAAACCAGGATCGAGGGGAAGTTTATTTCAAAAGAAAACTGAGACCAGCTCCTTGGCTGAAGACCAAGATCGAGGGGAAGTTTACCTTTTCTATGCATCATTGCTTAGCAAAAGAAGATGAATGTGTAAGCTGCCATTCATAACCACCATCAAAATTTCGGGTATTCCGATATTTAATCCTCTTCCACCCCGAATGCCCGAATACCTTTGTCATTCACACCTTCGGGTCCAAGAAGATTAAATAGGGGCATCTGTCATACCCCAAATTTTGACCACTAAGATTTCCCATCATGGTGCAAATCATCAGCACAATACGGATGTACCTTTATGCCTCATCAATCTCCTCAAGGAATTGTTGAGCATTCACTACAATCAAGCTTAGGGTTTCAAGCCCTCTCAGAGCCTTTAGACAAAGGAACAATCAAGGAATGACATGATCTTCAACTTGTCTAACCTCTTAAACATCCACAAAGGATCAAGAGGACTCCCACGTCAAGAATTAGGCACAAGAGTGCAAAATTCCAGGTGGATCAAGCCTCAAGTTCATCTAATACAAAGTCAACTGACACAAAAAGTCAAAGTTTGACTTTTTGGTCAACTATGAGATTCACAAGCCATTACTCAGGAAAATATGATGGATGATTTAATTTGATCAAATTTAAATCAAGAAATCATGCAAAATTGCAAAATTGATCAAATTGAAAGAAACATAGAAATTTTTTCTAAGTTAAAATGATGTTCAAGTGCACAACTTTTCAAGGTTGTAACTATTGATCCAAGCATCCATTGATTTTGAGTAAGAGCTACTTTTAAATAGGGTATTTGATACTTCAACATTGTAGAAGGCATCAAATCAAAATATCATAAGGATTGAAAGATATAAGTGATCAAAGTTGAGAATTCTTAATGTCCAATGTTTCAACATTTCATAGGACATCATTAATATTTTTTCAGCAAGAATGCCCCAACTTCAAGGACGTTTTTCTCCATGATCCAAGTTGAACTAGGTCTGGAGTCAAACATGAAAGTTGAAGTACGTTGTCTCAGATTTCCAGAAAGGTGAAGAACGTCCTTGTAGCATACTCGAGCAGGGAGATATGATTTTCGCAAGAAGCATTGATAAAGCAGAATTTTCATGACAGCTTTTGGGACAGATTCGACTACACAAGTTCAAGGCCATTTTTGATGACTTTGCAAGCTGAACCAATACCAAATTCCAACATCAAAGTTGAAGTACGTTGTCTCAGCTTTCCAGAAAGGTGTAGAACGTCTTTGTAGCATACTCGAGCAGGGAGTTATGAATTTTACAAAACGGCTTGTTGCAGCTGAATTTTTCATGGGATAGATTTGCACATTTCTTGTACCACACGAATTTCCAAGCCTTGTCATCACTTTGGACACCTCTGGGGATCAAATCTAAAGGGGACAATCACTGAGCCAAGCCTCCAAAGTCCTTGGAACAAGAAGTAGCATGCTATTCCTAAAAATCCCTAAAAGAGGGACAAGACTCCAATTTTGGATTGGAGCATTTAATAGATGCTTAGAGGTGGCATGGACTGACACATTTGCAACTAAATTCAGTCAACATTCCTCCAACATGTAGGGAACCAAAGCTCTGTGCCCTAACCTCTAGTCAATGGCTAGAGGAGACTTGGATTTTCATTGGCCAACATTGGCCAAACCTCTGCTGCAGCCACCATTCACTATTGCTGCGAAAACAAACTTGCTCTACTATAAATAGAGCTCCTTTGTGTTCAGTTTAAGTACACCAAAGCCATCAAACAGATGCTTTCCTCAAAATCTCTTCTTTCACCTCAAATTTGCCTTCCAAAGCCAGTAATTCTGAGTTTTTGAGTTAGAGAGCAATTCCACTCAAACTAATCACACACACACCTCATATATATCATATGTAAGCTGTGCAAACTATCACAAGTGGCATGTAATCACAAAATCACAAAGTCACTTCTAAAAACCTCAAAATGGCACTTTTTTGCATTTTTCAAGCCATGTCTTGATTCAGTCACTTTCCAAACCAGATAAAACCTCAAACTCACTCCAAATATCATCCTTGAACTGTCCCAAATGGTTCCCAACATCTGGAACACCATTTGAGAGAGTTGCTATTTTGGTCACTTTTAACCCCTTTTGCAAGAAAAGGACAGTTTGTGTTTTTGCAGGTACCAGTTGATTCCAATCATCCTAAAAGCTTCTAAGGGATTATTTGAGTGTGTCTAAAGCATCAAATCATTTCTGGAACAAGAGGCTTGACAGATTGCACAAAAACTCCAAAAAGCTCAAAAAGAGGTAAGCATCACAACTTGGAATCCTTGAAATCATGCATTGCTTTGAAGTCCACTGATCATACACATCTCATACATGTTGTATATGTTGTGTTTGGACTAATTCACCATGTAATCCATGCCTGTATCAAAGTGTAGCACAGAAAATGCAATTATAGGTCCTTTTCAAAACCACTATCGGGTTTTGAGGAGGGAGTGTGATCTGAAAAAACTACCACCACCATTGGATTCCTTGTGAAATTCTGGGCCAGATGCATATAAATTTTGTCTCAAACCATTGAGATTTGAGAAAGTTATGGGTGTTGGAAGTTTGATGGAAAAGATGTTGAAAACTCATGAAAGATGTCGAATGAGATGTTGTGACATCTTTCCTCTTTTTCTTAGTTTATCTTCAAAACTCAACCAATTATTTCACATAGCAAAAATTATCATTTTCAAAATCTGTTTTACACACTTGTTATTCATACTCCATAATATTTTAATCCACCAAAAAATCACAAAAAATATTATTATTTGATATATTTTTAATATATTCAAAAATATTGTTTTAAATTGTTTTAAATGCTTTTAAAATGATTTCTTTTTGTTGATTTTTAAAACCAAAATGATTTTAAATATTCATGTGGATAAAATACTTTTTCATAAACCTTAATCACTGTTTATAACATGATTAATGATTTTATTTGATATTTTTTTATCATTTTTTACTTGATTTTTCTTTGAAAAATGCTCTTTAAAAAATGAAATTAGGGTTTTTGATTAATTCAACCCTCATCAAACTTTTTCAAACTTTTGGGCCTCTATTAGAGTGTAAGACCCAACACCCTTGTACAGAAAACCTTTTTGGGCCTCATTCGTGTATAAGTCCCCCTGTACATTTTCAAATAAACGGCGCGATCGTCGCCTTTTTTTTTAAATAAACTTGGGCCTACCCTCGAGTAGTAAGACCCATCTCTTTTTTCTTTAAAACTTTTTGGGCCTCTATTAGAGTGTAAGACCCAACACCCTTGTACAGAAAACCTTTTTGGGCCTCATTCGTTGTATAAGTCCCCCTGTACATTTTCAAATAAACGGCGCGATCGTCGCCTTTTTTAAAATAAACCTGGGCCTACCCTCGAGTAGTAAGACCCATTTCTTTTTCTTAAAACTTTTTGGGCCTCTAATAGAGTGTAAGACCCAATCCTTTTTTTTACCAAAACATTTTTGGGCCTCAGTGCATTGTATAAGTCCCGATACCGTAAAAAACAAACGGCGCGATCGTCGCCTTTTCAAAATAACCCTTGGGCCTTTCCTCAAGCTATAAGACCCATTCAAAACCTTGGGCCTCTAATAGTGTGTAAGACCCAATCCCCTTTTAACCAAAATCATTTGGGCCTCACTTATTGTATAAGTCCCTCTGCGTTAAAAGAAAACCTCGGCGCGATCGCCATTTCAAACGGAAAAATCATTTGGGCCTACCCTGGTGTTGTAAGCCCCACTCTTTTTTTCTTTAAAACTTTTTGGGCCTCTTGAGAGAGCGTAAGACCCATCCCTTTATACAGAAAACATTTTGGGCCTCAGTAACTTGTATAAGTCCCTTTGTACAAATTCAACAGTGCGCTCACTGATAAAACCCTGGGCCTCTCCTTGAGCTGTAAGCCCCAAAACTTTCTTTTTCAAAGCACTTTCTCCTTTGATTTTGAATATATTGTTGTTTTCAATCTTTCTTTGTTGAATAACTAACCAAACAGCATGGAAGCTCTATAACCGAGTAAGTGTTTATACGCTTTCATTTACCGCTTTCATATATATATAACTGTACTGTGGGGCTGTTTCGCTGTAAGGCTTCTTTCATAAACTCATATCAACTGTGTAATAATAGTATAGATATTTAGAGTTTCCCCGACAACTACGTCTAGAACTAGGTGACGCCGTTTCGTTTATTCATAGAAATAGACACCTAGATCCCCAAATAGGATCACCAGATACAGTCTTCTCTTTGGCTGTCCTCATTAGGAATTGTCAAGAAACTCTACTCCCCAAGATGAATGTCTTCTCCGTGAATGGAATCTTTGAGTTTCTTCCAAATTCTCGAACTTTCCTGACTTTGATCTATTCTCGGTGAATAGCATTGCCTTGAATTTCTCGGGGTTTGGGGACCCATCGGCTTCTTAAAAGAAATCGGCCTCCTCTTGGGCATCGTACAAGGACCCACAGGCTTCCTAAAAGCAACCCCGCCTCCTCTTGTGCTTAGTACAAGGACCCGCCAGCTTCTTAGAAGTATTCACAGCCTCCTCTTAGGCTTCGTATAATGATCTCTTCCTCCGGGAATGATAGCCTCCTCTTGGGCTTAGTACAAGGACCCGTCGACTTCTTAAAAGTTTCCAGCCTACTCTTGGGCTTCGTACAAATTGTCCCAACGACCTCCTAGAGGTATAGGAACAGAACTTAGTCATCTTCATAGAACAGTCCTTTCATAGAGTCTACTACTGTTTCTCAAAGCATAGTACAAAAGATGAAAGTCTAGACTTGGACAGTCTAACTTCCTTGAGTCTCAAAGACAGTCTCAAGTGACCCCTTCGTTAAATAGGAAGGAAACCCGTAGACTTGGACAGTCTCAATACCCTTCGGATTTCCCACAAAGAGAAGGAAATATCCCTGATACTTGAATCAAATCCCTGAGTACAGTGTTGCTCATATAAGAACTGATTTTCTCTTGAAAACCAGTATACTGGACCTGTCACTCAACTGAAACAGTCACCCTAGCCTCCTCTTGGGCCTTGTACAATGATTCTCCCCCAGCGGAGTCAAACAACTTTTAGCCTCTCTCTCGGGCTTTGTACGAGACACATAAGAGACTCCCTCGTTGAGTCAGACACCCTTTTCGCCTCCATCTCGGGCTTTATATGAGATACAAAAAAGTTCTTATTGAGCCAAACAAACAACAGCCTTCACCTCGGGCTTCGTACGAGATATAAAAAAAAGAAACTCTCTTGTTGAGTCCAATCGCCTCCATCTCGGGCTTTATACGAGATACCAAAAGACTCCATCGTTGAGTCAAAACCTTTTAGCCTCTCTCTCGGGCTTTGTACAAGACACACGATAGCCTCCTCTTAGGCTTTATATAAGAAAACCACTGGTTAATCCAATTAACCTTTTAGCATCAAAACTGTGCCTCGTTCACAGTAAACAAACATCAACAACTCCCTTCATCTAATCGCTGTAAGCGGCAAGCCTCTGGATCATCTACATCCATGCCACTGTCCCTCTTTTAGCATGAGAAATTCCTAGGGAAAGATAGCATTGCTCTACACTGAGTTAAAGTCTTCTCCTTCAGGTTAAAAACCCCATCTCAGGAAATTATGGCATTGCCGGATTCACATATCCCGGTTAAAGTAATTCTCCTTTATAAACAGTTGTGACATACAAACCCCTCTTTAGAGATGACAAATTCTCTCTAAAGTTGAGACCTTTTAGCTTCACATCTTGGGCTTTAAACAAGATACAAATCACCTTTCGCTTCACGTCTTGGGCTTTGAACAAAACACCAAAAACCAATTTCCTCCCATAGAATAGGAGGAACTACGAACGCTCTGATTTCCCTGTTTCGGTAAACGGGAATACGTAGGCATAAGATCGAAAGAAAAGATCTTAGCGAGCACACTAAACAAAATCCCAAATCCCATATCTCCATCAATCCAAAGCAGTAATTCAAAAACATCAGTCCTAACATCCTAATCCCTGTTCCCCGCCAGAAACCTTCTGTCAAGGTAGAAAGAAAGAAAACCGTATTGGCGAAAATACAAATAACCAGTACAAAGGCCCCCCACATTGATCGCATCCGTAACCTAACAGACCGCTGTTTAAACTCAGTATGCAAAGCAAGGTTAATTGGAGACATCTATTTCCCTTCCTTATTCAGCTCACAATAGGATAAAAAATGAATCGACCTGTAGTTTTAAGCTCAACCGCAGAGAGCGACCAGCGCTTAAGAACCGCGTCCAAAATCACTCACTACAGTCAAGATGCATTGTAGACAGAGTGGATATGGCCATGTTCCACCTCATAACTATCACCAGTGTGATATCTGCTCTAAGAATAATCAGGGATGTTCTATGGTGCAATCATCTCTACAGGAATAATTAGATCTCGGATGGATCCAAGAGCATCGAGTTTGTGGAGTCAGCATGACCTATACGAATTCCAACGTCATCCAGAACCACGACATCCGTACAATGAATGTCAACTTTGTGGCGATGCACTCAAGGCAAAGCCAGTATCATAATCTGTCGTGGCACGATTATAATTCCTGTCTGACTTGCTCGGTAAACAAACATGGATGCTCTTTTGTACAAGAGGCCCTCCAGCGTCAGATGGATCTAGGATGGATCCAGGACTACCATGATAGGAATCCTTATCAGGTTAACATGATTCAAATCTTTGATGTTTGTCTGATGAATACCAGCTTGGTGGAGTTACATGCCAGGCAGGTCCAACTTAGTTTTCTCACTTCGCATGATTATCTGAACTGTAAAGGATGTTGTGAGAGTAACCAAGGGTGCGCTCTCGTTCAAAGGACTTTACAACACTTGTTAAACCACTGGTGGCTTCCAATCTATATGGATGAAGACACACAACAAATCAGTGTGGTTGATGGGAACCCTACTCGGCATCGAAGTTAGGATGTCCGATCTACGGAAACAGATCTAGTGAGGTTACACTGCATTCAAAGCGGGTGTGGCCAGGTGCCACCACACAACTATGAACGTTGTAGAGTCTGTTCGGAAAATAACCAAGGATTTTACCTCATGCGAGCAGCCCTTCAGAGTCAGTTGGATCGCAGGGAGATTCACCAATACCTAGCTTCGGGGTCCGTTGACTGCATGCCGGACTACTTCGCTGATCAAATCAGAGACGTGGTTGTAATCTATGACCCTGAGAGGAACAAGGATGTTTGTACCATCATCCCTCTACTGGACGAATCAAAGGTTCTTAGCAAGGAACTGATTGAAGTTACTTACGACAGTCAGAAAAATCAGAAGGCTCCTGTAGTTATATATCTACCGGGACCGTTACCGTATGAATCAGCTAAGGCGATCCCTTACCAATACAGTGCAACAATAATGGAGAATGGAAAGGAAATCCCATTACCCTCCGTCGTGAATATTGCAGACATCAGTCGAGTAACACGGAGCGGACAAATCTTCAACCGAGGGGTTGGAGAACCTAACAGAGAAAAGGAACTTCCGACAGAAGCTCCCAGTCCACCAGTCGGTCAATCCAGTGATACGGACCTTTCAAAAAAAATGATGAGATGCTGAAGCTCATCCAAAGGAGTGAATACAACATTGTTGATCAGCTGTTACAAACTCCTTCAAAGATCTCAGTGCTGTCACTTTTACTCAGTTCCGAAGCCCATAGAGAGGCTCTACAGAAAGTCTTAGAGCAGGCCTTTGTGGAACAGGATGTGTCGATACGATAGTTCGATAGCATCATCTCTAACATCACTTCCTGCAACAACTTAGGATTCAGTGATGAGGATTTTCCAGAGGAGGGCAAAAGCCACAACATGGCGCTCAATATCACAGTCAACTGCCAGGACGATGCTTTAGCCAGCGTACTAGTAGACACAGGATCGGCCATCAATGTTATGTCGAAGTCCACTTTAATGCGACTATCATTCAAAGGGTCCCCGATGAGGGGCAGTGAGGTCATCGTCAAAGCATTTGACGGGTCTCAGAAAGCAGTTATCGGCGAAGTCGACCTTCCCATAACTATTGGTCCTCACACTTTCCTAATCACTTTCCAGGTAATGGACATTCGGGCAGCGTACAGTTGTTTATTAGGAAGACCTTGGATACACCAGGCTGGGACAGTCACTTCGACGCTGCACCAAAAACTGAAGTTCATCAAGAATGATCAACTCATCACGGTCTGTGGAGAGCAAGCCTTGCTCGTGAGTAACTTGTCATTATCTACTTGTGTAGAACCCGAGGAGGTTGTTGGGACTCAGTTCCAAGCACTTTTGGTGAGAAATGAGAATCAATCAGAGAAAGGAACCCCAATTTCCTTATACAGAGATGCTCTCGAAGTAATAAAAAATAACAATACAAAAGGATGGGTACAGCTTGTCATTCCAACCAATAACAAAACAAAGAAGGGTCTTGGTTTTTCTGCAACCTGCACCCAGACAGCTGCTAACGATGAAAGTCTTTATCCCATTCAGGACTTCTTCCACAGTGGAGGTTTCCTTCACCCTGTGCCTCAAACAGTCCATACTATCAACGAGGGAGATTCCTCTGATACGGATGAGGAATGGAAGTCCTATCTCAACGAGGACGGTTATATGTCTCAGGAAGAGGTGCCTACGCCCTTTGGCTATCCCACACAGAGTCCGAGATTTATACCGAGGTCAGACGTCGAAATGATATATGAAGATTGTGATCCAGAAGGATGTCATGCTCCACCAAAATCATTAGAGGAGGACACTCTGATGAAGGACAACTTTGACCACGACTATTATGGCCCGATGGATGGCCTACCTACCTGGCAGCCGTACCCAGGAGACTTGGGGCAAGAAAATCAGCCGAACAATCAAAACAGCTGAGCGTCATTGAACAGAATATCTGCGTCCCCACCATGTCATGGGATCAACACTCAGGTCATTCAGAACCTATCCAGTACGACAATGAATTGGCAAAGCTTGCCGGACTAGTATTCATCAATTATGCTTTTCCTGAGGTCAACGTCATCGAGAGAGATGACTCCTCCAGTTCCAAAGAAGTGTGGGACACCCTGGGACAACCGAGTGGAAAATTTGACTACATGGTCAAGTATACTGCTCCTGAAAGCTCTCGTATCAGGTTCGAAGATATCCAACCAACTGGATGGGGAGATTTGCCTGAGAGCACGAATACTATGCAAAATACAACAGAGGAATCCTCCTACGATAACTCTGCCTGGGAGACAGATTCCAATGATCCTGCTCCGCCAAAAATCAGCGTTATTTCTGAAGAAAAATCAAGGAAAGTACCAGACTTTGTGATTCACCGAGGAGTTCATAAGTCAAAGTAATTGCTGTCGATGTTCTGAAGATTGTTCATAAGTCAAAGTAATTGGCGTCTTTAACCTTTCACCCTGCCCAGGTGAAACTGATGTTTTGATAGGGCTCACTTTCTGTAAATATCCCTCTTCGCTTCGCCCAAAGAGACAGAGTTTTGTTTTATAGGGATGTAGTTTCAAGAATCGACAAATCTTGAATAAAATAACGTCGTTCTGTAATTTCCGCATTAATTGTTGTTTTCTTTTTGCTTTTTCCAAAAATGGTAATCCTAAAAAACAAATCAATCATAAAAACAAGCAGTTTTCAAAGAAAAAACACTGCACACACACTTGCATTTTCTCTATCTCTTCTAAACATAAATCATCACGTCATGCAGATTGCTTGTTTTAAACCCCATTGAAACATACGATCCGATGCCTTCTCCCAAATTTGAATTCCCGGTATTTGTGGCTGAAGAAGAAGATGACGACGAAATTCCAGAAGAGATCTCCCGACTCCTCAGGCAAGAGGAAAGGTCCATTGAACCTCACAAAGAGCCGTTGGAAACGATCAACGTGGTTCAGAAAAAGAGAGAAAAGAAATCAGGATTGGGGCATTGCTCAGTCCAACTGCCAAAGAGAGTTTGATAAAGCTTCTCAGAGATTTTCCCGATGTGTTTACTTAGTCCTACCAAGACATGCCAGTATTGGATACCAGCATCGTGGAACATCATTTACCATTTAAATCGGAATTTTCGCCAGTAAAATAGAGGTTGAGACAAACTCACCCGGACATGGCCGTCAAAATCAAAGAGGTGGTACAAAAACAGATTGACGCAGGTTTCCTCGCCACATCGGAGTATCCTCAATGGTTAGCCAACATCGTACCAGTTCCAAAAAAGGACGGAAAGGTCAGAATGTGTGTGGACTACTGGGATCTGAATAAGGCTAGTCTAAAGGACGACTTTCCCTTACCACACATTGACATGCTGGTTGACAGTACAGCAAAGTTCAAAGTTTTCTCCTTCATGGATGGATTCTCGGGCTATAATCAGATAAAAATGGCATCGAAAGACATGGAGAAAACTTCGTTCATTACCCCATGGGGTACCTTTTGTTACAAGGTAATGCTGTTCGGTTTGAAAAACGTCGGGGCAACCTATCAAAGGGCCATGACTACTCTGTTTCATGACATGATACATAAGGAAATCGAGGTATATGTCGATGACATGATTGCCAAATCTAAGACAGAAGAGGAGCATGTGACCCACCTGTCAAAATTATTCGAGCGGTTGAGAAAGTACAAACTCTGCTTGAATCTCAACAAGTGCACCTTCGGTGTCCGTTCAGGGAAACTTTTAGGGTTCATCGTCATCCAGAAAGGAATTAAGGTTGATCCTGACAAGGTCAAGGCCATTCAAGAAATGCCTTCTCCGAAAACTAAAAAACAAGTCAGAGGATTCCTGGTATGTTTGAACTACATCTCCAGATTCATATTCCTCATGATCGCGACATGTGCGCCGATTTTCAAATTACTCAAAAAGAATCAGGACTGCGTTTGGACAGAAGACTGCCAAACCGCCTTTGATAGTATCAAGGAATATCTGTTGAACCCACCGATTCTATCACCTCTAGTGGAAGGAAGACCACTGATCATCTACCTCACAGTCCTAGAGGACTCCATGGGTTGTGTACTTGGCCAACAAGACTAAACAAAAAGGAATGAGTCTGCCATTTACTATCTGAGCAAGAAATTCACTGACTGCGAGACTCGGTACACCATGCTTGAGAAAACTTGCTGCGCTTTAGCTTGGGCAGCCAAACGTCTTCGCCAGTACATGATTCGTCACACTACTTGGTTAATCTCAGAGATGGATCCAATCAAGTATGTATTTGAAAAACCTGGTCTCACGGGAAGGATTGCCCATTGGCAGATGTTGTTATCAGAATATGACATCGAATACCACACTCAAAAAGCCGTTAAGGGAATTATTTTAGCCGATCATTTAGCTCATCAACCAATTGACGATCAGGAATCAGTCGGATTTAACTTCCCAAACGAAGATGTCATGTATTTAAAAATGAAAGATTGCGATGAACCGCTACCCAGTGAAGGGCCAGAACCAGGTTCCCAATGGGGACTAATCTTTGACGGAGCTGTCAATCATTATGGAAACGGAATTGGGGCAATCATCATAACACCTCAAGGTACCCACATTCCTTTCACTGCCAGACTTACATTCAAGTGCACAAACAATGAGGCCGAATACGAAGCTTGTATTATAGGTTTCGAAGAAGCGATTAATTTGAGGATCAAGAACTTGGATGTATATGGTGACTTAGCTTTGGTCGTCAATCAGATCAAAGGAGATTGGAACACATACCAATCCGGATTTATTCCTTACAAAGACTAGGCGAGAAGGTTGTTACCATTCTTCAACAGAATCGAGTTTCATCATATCCCTCGTGAAGAAAATCACATGGCTGATGCATTAGCCACTCTCTCTTCCATGATTAGTGTAGGTCAATGGAATGACATACCTAAGATCGACATAATGCACCTTGAACGGCCCGCTTATATTTTCACAATTGAGGCAGTCATAGACGATAAACCTTGGTGTCATGAAATAAAATGTTTCCTTCAAAAACAAGAGTACCCACCTGGGGCACTAAGGAAAGACATAAAAACCCTCAGAAGACTGGCTGGCAGCTTCTTCCTGAGCGGTGATACACTCTATAAGAGAAACTTCAACATGGTCTTGCTCCGATGTGTAGACAGACCAGAAGAAAACATGCTGATGAAAGAAATTCATGAAGGATCCTTTGGCACTCATGCCAACGGACACACAATGGCGAGAAAAATTCTAAGAGCAGGGTACTACTGGTTGACCATGGAATCCGACTGCTACAAGTACAAGAGGAAGTGTCATAAGTGTCAGATTTACTCCGACAAAATCCATGTACCGCCAACACATCTCAAATTTCTTTCTTCTTCATGGCCTTTTTCCATATG
The DNA here is from genome assembly GCA_022829125.1 of Lathyrus tuberosus. Classification (NCBI taxonomy): domain Eukaryota; kingdom Viridiplantae; phylum Streptophyta; class Magnoliopsida; order Fabales; family Fabaceae; genus Lathyrus; species Lathyrus tuberosus. The sequence goes on along the minus strand of JALAZF010000120.1, from coordinate 12,623,770 downwards.
GGGAATCGACATGATCGGCATGATCAAACCTAAAGCTTCGAACGGACATCGGTTCATCCTGGTAACCATTGATTACTTCACCAAGTGGGTCGAAGCAGCGTCATACGCTAATGTAACCCGACAAGTGGTGGTTCGATTTATCAAAAACAATATCATCTGTCGTTATGGTGTTCCTAGCCAGATCATTACTGATAATGGATCCGACTTGAACAATAAGATGATGAAAGAGTTGTGCGCCGAGTTCAAAATCGAACACCATAACTCATCTCCCTACCGACCTAAGATGAACAGAGCGGTAGAAGCGGCTAACATGAACATCAAGAAGATTTTTCAGAAAATGGTTGTAACCTACAAAGACTGGCATGAAATGCTACCCTTTGCTCTTCACGGTTACCGCACATCTATCCGCACTTCTACAGGGGCAACCCCTTTCTCTCTAGTATATGGCATGGAAGCAGTGCTCCCCATTGAAGTAGAGATCCCATCAATCCGGGTATTGATGGAAGCTAAGCTAACAGAAGCTGAATGGTGCCAAAGTCGACACGACGAATTAAACCTGATCGAGGAGAAGCGAATAACGGCACTATGCCATGGTCAGTTGTATCAGCAAAGAATGAAGAAGGCGTTTGACAAAAAGGTTCGACCTCGCATCTTCAGGAAAGGAGACCTTGTGCTAAAAAAGATACAATCATTTCTCACTGTTTCTCGGGGAAAATGGACTCTGAATTATGATGGCCCATACGTGGTCAAGAAAGCTTTCTCAGGCGGTGCCTTGAGACTTGCAACCATGGACGAAGAGGAGTTTTCCTACCCCACAAATGTTGATGTAGTCAAGAAATACTTCGCCTAAATAAAAAAAAAACAGAAAAAAAAAACATCTCGGTGGATTGAAAACCCGAAAGGGCGGTCCAGGGAAAAATTAGAGACATGATCAAAAATCATCCCGGTGGGTTAGAAATCTCAAAGTACAATCCAGACAAAAGTTAGGGATAATGGCAAGTAACTACATCCGATCAGTTTAACTCCGCAGCAGTAATGCCATCCATCGAAAGAAAACTCCAATCAAGGTCATCTTTGATAGAAGCTCAGGATGTCCCGAATTCAAAGTTGGTAGAAGGGTAATGGTCGTTATGTTTCACTGTAGCCCTTTTCCCTTAAATTACCATTTTAAAACTTTGTAAATACTCTATGGAATCACGCGTTTGGCTGATTTCCATCCCATCAATACAATTTGAGCCCTTGTGCTTTTGTTTGCAATTCTTATTTGTTTTAGCTTTACAGAATGACATTTTAACATGATCAACGGTTCTTGAAATAAAACAAAAATGAATTTACTTGTAAAATTTTTCTGCTCTTAATAAAGATGGCAAATTCTTTTGACTGTTGAACATCGAAAGAATATTGATTGCTTCTCCCAAAGGCGGTTAAGCTTCAAAGTACAGAATCAAAGTATTCCTTCTAAACCAGTACACCTGAATGAAGGATCAACTGTGTCAAACGCGAATGTTCCATCTGACATCCCCGGCAGAGTTCCCACCTCCTAAGCCCGACCAAGATGGCTCCCCGCAGGGACTATCTCTCCTAAGCAAGGCAGAATTGCTATCTTGGACCAGTGATGCTTCTTCGTCCCCTGCAGTGGCCGAGTATCCAATCGTGTTCATCCGTTAGTTTGTATGTCGCGTCAATTTTGTCAGCATAAACATACATACATCATGCATTATTGATTTACATTCATAATGTATCACTATCACTCTAGTCGGTCTTGTCCCGTCGTGATAATCGTCCTCTCAATCGAGTCGTCAGTTATTTCCTCGTCAGGAAATGTTGCGTCTGCACTATCTCTGTCCTCCAGTTTATTTCTGGATTGGAGTTGGCCCTTGACCACTTTGATAACTTGAACCTCTGAAAAACAAGAAAACGTTCGACAAATGTCAATCTTCGCCATTGAAGATGATACCTTCGCTTTCCCGGATTAAGGAAAATCCCCAGAGAAAGCCTCACAACTACAGACTCTCAGCAACACATTGATTTTTCTCTCCAAAAATTCAATGTTAATGAAGTCATCAGCACCTCAAAATTAGATCACATCCTATTCATTTATTCGAGAAGATCTCCAAGAAAAGTATGGTGTAATATCTCCGAGCGAAAGCAATCTCTCAAGAGACTCGTTTTCACCGATAGAGTCGTCAAATGGCATCTCCAACAGAGAAGTTTGTACCCCTCTACAATTCAGACAGATGGGTTCCCCAGCAAGTCTGACATCAAAAGTTTTTCTATCAAATGGCATCTCCCCAGGAAAATTCAGCGAGAAGTTTGAGGAAAACCGCTACGAATAACGTCCCTTGTCAAGAAAGTTTATTGACAAAAGAACCTGAGACCAGTTCCTTTGTAAGAAACCAGGATCGAGGGGAGGTTTATTTCAGAAACTGAGACCAATTCCTTGGTAGGAAACCAGGATCGAGGGGAGGTTTATTTCAGAAATTGAGACCAGTTCCTTGGTAGGAAACCAGGATCGAGGGGAAGTTTATATCAGAAACTGAGACCAGTTCCTTTGTAGGAAACCAGGATCGAGGGGAGGTTATTTCAGAAACTGAGACCAGTTCCTTGGTAGGAAACCAGGATCGAGGGGAGGATTATTTCAGAAACTGAGATCAGTTTCTTGGTAGGAAACAAGGATCGAGGGGAAGTTTATATCAGAAACTGAGACCATTTCCTTGGTAGGAAACCAGGATCGAGGGGAAGTTTATTTCAGAAACGGAGACCAGTTCCTTGGTAGGAAACCAGGATCGAGGGGAAGTTTACCTTTTCTAAGCATCATTGTTTAGCAAAAGAAGAAGGATTCGTGAAACTGCCATTCTTAACCACCATCAAAACTTCATGTATTCCAATATTTAATCCTCTTGCACCCCGAATGCCCAAATACCTTCCCCATTCACACCTTCGGGTCCAAGAAGATTAAATAGGGGCATCTGTCATACCCCAAATTTTGACCACTAATATTTCTCATCATTGGGAAAATCATCACCACAATATGGGTAACCATCATGCCTCATTAGTCTCCCCAAAGATGGGTGAGCATCCACTACAATCAAAATTAGGGTTTCAAGCCCTCTCAGAGCTCTTAGACAAAGGATCAATCAAGAATTGACATGATTTTCAACTTGTCTAACCTCTCAAACATCCACAATGGATCAAGACGATTTCCACAGCAAGAATCAAGCACAATGTTGCAGCATTCCAGGTGGATTAAGCCTCAAGATCACCGGTGTCACCAAAATTAGGGTTTGGTCGACCAGGGTCTCCAGATGGAAATTTTCCTCTGGGCATGAGCCAATGCTTCAAAGCATAACCTATGATGCTCCAAGGGACATCATGAACCCAATCATCAAGTCAATTTAACCTCAAGGGATGCATTCACAAAAGATCAGGAATTAGGGTTCCTTGACCTAGTTCACCCCTAAGTTAAATTTTGGGGCAAAGTATGAGCCAAGACCTCAAGACATGATTTGAGGGTCTCTAATAAACCACATTGATCCAATTGTAACAATGGATTGATCCAAGAAGCTTGGTTCACAAGTTTCAAGATCATCAGAACCACAGTTAGGGTTTCGCGGAAAAAGTCAACTGTACCTTTGACTTTTGACCAGGACATGTTCCCAAACCCTAAGACATGATTCAATACACCCTATAACACCTATAAAATCAATCAATCAAAGTTGATTTAGGTCAAGGACTTGATTTCATAGAGGATCGCACAGTTTGGAATTCATCTGATGAAAAGTCAACTGTGCACAAAAGTCAACTTTGACTTTTTGAGATTTTTCACAATTATGGTTCTTTAACCCTAAAATGATGTTAATGTGTGATTGGAATAATCTTTCATCAAGAAAAATCAAGAAAAGTGGGATAACTTGTAAAAGGGGTAACCATAAAAACTTAGAAATTTTTCTAAGTTATGGAACAAAGTGGCTAGGGTACCAACTTTGGAGGATCATAACTCCTAAGCCATAAGGCCATTTTTTCCCATTCAAAGCGGGATTTGTAGCTCTCATGGCACTCTACAAAAGCTTCAAACATAACTCATTCCAATTCCTCATGGATTTTGAGTTATGGAATGATCAAAATCACAAAAAGTGAAAATGTCACTTTTTTCCAACACTTAGTGAAATTTTCACTAAGTCAGAATCTGCCTTCACTTTTTTCCAAATGTAAGGGCATTTTTCATTTGGATCGAAAAAGTATCAAAACCAATTATGATCAAACAGTTGTTGTATCATATGAGGGCTTTCCAAAATGGCCAAGAACTCCATCAAAGTCCACTTGAGCCATGAGATATGACAATGCCAATATGCCTTGCTGCAAACTATCATGGCAAGGCAGATTTGGGAGTTTTGCTCGATTTGCTCAAATTTTGCAAAGGGAGAGCAACTCTATCCATCTGAACACCTCAAGGGGGGACCAAGGAGGAACCAACTCTGATCCCAAGCCTCCCAAGTCTTTGGAACCAAAAATAGCATGCCAAACCTATAAATGCCTAAAAGAGGGACAAGACTCCAATTTTGGATTGGAGCATTCAATGGATGCACCAAGGTGGCATGGACTGAGTCATTTCCAACTGAATTCAGACAAGACTTATCCAAGACCAAGGGGACCAGCAGCCTGTGCCCTAACCTCTAGTCAATGGCTAGAGGAGACTTGGATTCTCATTGCTCAACATTGGCCAAACCTTTGCTGCAGTTGCCATTCACTATTGCGGCCAAAACAAACTTGCTCTACTATAAATAGAGCTCAATTGTGTTCAGTTTGAGTACACCAAAGCACTACAACACTTGCTTTCCTCAAAATCTCTTTCTCTAGGCAAAAATACCTTCTTTAGCAAGGTAACTCTGAGTTTTTGAGTTAGAAAGCAATTCCACCATAGCTTATGATCCCAAAACATCCAATATATCATATCTAAGCTGTCCAAACTCTCACAAGTGACCTGTAACACCAAAATCACAAAGTCACCTCTCAAAACCTCAAAATAGGACTTTTGTGCATTTTTCAAGCCATGTCTTGATTCAGTCACTTTCCAAACTAGATAAAACCTCAAACACACTCCAAATATCATCCTTGAACTGTCTCAAATGGTTCCCCCCATCTAGAACACCATTTAAGAGAGTTGCTATTTTGGCCACTTTTGCCCCTTTTGCAAGAAAGAGCTCAAACTTGTTCCTGAGATTTCCAGCTGATTCCAACCATCCTAAAAGCTTCTAAGAGATCATTTGAGGTTGTTCAAAGCATCAAATCATTTCTGGAACAAGTGGCATGGCAGATTGTACAAAAGCTCCAAAAAGAGGTAAGCATCACAACTTGGATTCTTTGAACCATGCTTTCTTTTGATGTCCACTGATCATGCACACCTTATACATGTTATATGTGTTGTGATTGCACCAATTTGTCATGTAATTCATGCTTGTACCAAGAGATGGCAAAGAAAATGCAAATCATGGCCTATTTCAAAACCACTATCGAGTTTTTCAATAGGAGCATGATCTGAAAAAAAATACCACCACCATTGGATTCCTTGTGAAATTCTAGGCAAGATAGACCTAAATTTTGTCCCAATCCATGGAGAAATGAGAAAGTTATGGCCTTCACGTTTTCAACCAAAATCTTGCCTTGCCTTGCCAGGGGCCAGGCCAAAAACAAGGCAAGCCTTGTATATTTGTGGTTGTGTTTCTATCAACGGATGTATCACCACCCCAGTGGTAAGGCACGCGCCCTATCCTCTTTTTGTTATTTTCTCCATTTTTTTATTGTTTTTCTTATTATTTTTAATGATTTGAAAAATTAATAACTCCCGCAATTTTAATTATTTTTTATTGGTTCTTTTTGCAAAAAATCACAAAAATGTTGAAATATTTTATTCCACAAAAAAATTAAATTTATATTAGTTATTTAATATAATTAGTATTTTTGTGAGTAAATTCATTTTTATTTGTTTTTAAACATTTAAAAGTGAATATTTACTTTGAAAATCAAAACCAAATGAGTTTTAATTTATCTTGTGATTAAAACCTCATTTTTCAAACCTTCAACAAAAATCACAAGTGGTTTATTCAAACTTTATTGGTATTTTTATCATTTTTATTTGATTTTCTTTAAGTATTTCCTTTTAAAAGAAAACAAATTTAGGGTTTCCTTGATTTTCACTCAAACAAAACTTTTAAACACTTTGGGCCTCTAATAGAGTGTAAGACCCAATCCCCTTTTAACCAAAACAATTTTGGGGCTCAGATATTGTATAAGTCCCTCTGCGTTAAAAGAAAATCTCGGCGCGATCACCAGTTCAAAAATCAAACCCTTGGGCCTACCCTCGTGTTATAAGCCCCATTCTTTAAAAATAATTGGGCCTCTAGTCGAGTGTAAGACCCAACCCTTTTTGAAAACCAAAATAATTTGGGCCTCAGTGTATTGTATAAGTCCCGATACCATCAAAAAATTCGGCGCGATCGTCGCCTTTTAAAACAAAACCTTGGGCCTCTCCTTGGGCTGTAAGCCCCACCACTTGTACAAAAATAAACCTTTGGGCCTCTTGAGAGAGTGTAAGACCCATCCCTTTGTACAGAAAACCTTTTTGGGCCTCATTCACTTGTATAAGTCCCTGTACAATTTCGAAACAACAGTGCAATCACTGATTAAACCTTGGGCCTCTCCTTGAGCTGTAAGCCCCACACAATCTTTTCAAAGCACTTTCTCCTTTGATTTTGAATATAATATTGTTATCAAAGCTTTCTTTGTTGAACAAACTAACCAAACATCATGGAAGCTCTACAACCGAGTAAGTGTTTACCCGCTATCTTTATCCGCTTTCATATATATATATATATATATATATATATATATATATATATATATATATATATATATATATATATATATATATATATATATATATATATATATATATAAATATAACTGTATTGTGGGGCAGCTCACTGTAAGTCTTCTTTCACAAACTTTTATATACTCGTCATATATCAACTGTATATATACTAGTATAGTTATTTAGAGTTTTCCCCATCAACTACGTCTAGAACTAGGTAAAGCCCTGTTGGTCACTCTTTAAATACAAACAAAACTAGATCCCCATAGAATTACCAGACACAGTCTTTCATCCTCTTGGGGTTAAACAATATGGAGACGTAAAAGGCAGCATTCTCGGTGAACCCTTTCTCAGACTGTCACCCTTAGAAATCGTCAAAGAGACTCTACTCCCTAGAGATGATCTTTTCTCCATGAATGGCATCTCTTGAGTTTCTTCCAAATTCTCGGACTTTCCTGGCTTTATCCCTTCTCGGTGAATGGCATGTCTTGAACTTCTCGAGGTTTGGGGACCCACAAGCTTCTTAAAAGCATCCCCTCCTTCTCTTGGACATTATACAAGGACCCTTCGACTTCTTAAAAGCTCTCATGCCTTCTCTTGGGCTTAGTACAAGGACCCAGAGACCTATACAGGTATAGGAATAGAACCTAGTCATCAATTTGCTAGAACTGTCTTTCTGAGTCAAGTGTCAGACCAGTTAATGGGTTGACCTTCATCCCTTAACATACCAGCCTTCTCTTGGGCATCATACAAAGATCATTCACTACCTGAGAATCGATATCTCAAAACACCCGTAGACTTGGACAGTCTCTATACCTTTTGGGATTTCCCACTTCCTTAAAGAACAGGAAATAACACTGATCCTCCGATCAATCCCTGAGCACAACATTACCCATATAAGAACTAATTTTCTCTTTTATCCAACATACTAGACCTGTCACTAAACTGAAACAGTCACCAGCAAACTAGCCTCCTCTTGGGCTCTGTACAATGATTCTCCCCAACGGAGCTAACCTATTCACACTCTCTTGTTGAGTATAACAGACTCTCTTGTTGAGTCAACCACTTTTAGCCTCCATCTCGGGCTTCGTACGAGATACAAAAGCACTCTCTTGTTGAGTATAAAAGACTCCCTTGTTGAGTCAACCCCCTTTTAGCCTCCATCTCGGGCTTCGTACGAGATAAAAATCACTCTCTTGTTGAGTATAAAAGACTCTCTTGTTGAGTCAAACATTTTCAGCCTCCATCTCGGGCTTCGTACGAGATACAAAGACTCTCTTGTTGAGTCAAACACCTTTAGCCTCTGTCTTGGGCTTCGTACAAGACACATACAAAAGCACTCTCTTGTTGAGTCAACCCTTTTAGCCTCTCTCTCGGGCTTCGTACGAGACACATAAAGACACCCTCTTGTTGGGTCAATAGACTCCTCTTAGGATTTGTATAAAGAAAACCCCGGTTGAGTCAATCAACCTTTTAGCATCAAAATTTGTGCCTTGCTCACAGTATACAAACATCAAAAAATTCCTTTTCCTTCATCTAATTGTTGTAAGCGGCAAGCCTCTGGATTACTTACATCCACTCCATTGTCCGTCTTTTAGCATGAGAAATTCCTAAGGAAAGATAGCATTGCTCTAAACTGAGTTAAAGTCTTCTCCTTCAGGTTAAAAATCCCCTATAAAGTAAATTATGGCATTACTGGATTCACATATCCCAGTTAAAGTAATTCTCCTTTATAATCAGTCACCCAACAATTGTGATAAACAGACCAAATACCCCCCTTTAGAGATGACAAATTCTCTCTAAAGTCAAAACCCTTTTGCTTCACATCTTGGGCTTCGAACAAGATACAAATAGACCCTTCAGCTTCACATCTTGGGCTTTGAACAAGATACAAACCACCTTTAGCGTCACGTCTTGGGCTTTGAACAAGACACCAAAACAACCTTTTTCCTCCCATAGAATAGGAGGAACTACGATCGCTCTGATTTCCCTATTTCGTTAAACGGGAATACGCAGGCATAAGATTGCAAAAGAATCTTAGCGAGCACACTAATTAAAAACATCAAATCCAGTACCTATCCAAAATCCACATGAATAGCCTCGTCATTTCATTCTTAACAAAATAAACAGAGAGAGGCCCACAATCTAAACCGCATCTGTAAACCAACAGTCATCTGTTTAAACACAGTATGCAAGCAGGGTTAATTAGAGACATCTATTTCCCTTCCTTCATCAACTTCAATAGGATAAAAAATAAATCGACCTGTAGTACCCCAGAGCGACAGTGCTTAAGAACCACGTCCAAAATCGCTCGCTATAGTCTCCTCTAGCCATTGACTAGAGGTTAGAGCACAGGCCTATGGTTCTTTGGTTCAGAGCTTATCCTTGACTCATTCAGTTGGAATAGGCTCAGTTCATGTCACCTTGTTGCACCCATTGAATGCATTGAAACAAAATTGGAGTCTTGGCATCTTTGTAGCCTTTTTAGGTTTGGCATGCTACTTGTAGATTCATGGACTTGTGAGGCTTGGAGATCAGATCATCCCCCTTGGATTTGATCCTCAGATGTGTCCAAAATGATGACAAGGCTTGGATTTGTCAGGTTTGATCAAATCGAGCAAAATACATCAAATCTGCCAAATCTGTCTTGGAGGAAATCAGTTCATGAGGCCATGTTTCAAGGGTTGTATCTCCTTGCTCAAATGGAATTTGGAGATGATCTGGTACTTGTTAGAAAAAGCCCTTATGGCATACTTTAACTTTGATGTCCACCCCTAGACTTGGTTTGACTTGGATCAAGGTGAAAAATGTCCCTACATTTTGGAAAAAGTAAGGCAGATTTTGACTTAATGAAAATTTCACTAAGTGTTGGAAAAATGTCATTTTCATGTTTTCAGCCATTTTGATCACTCCATAACTTAAAACCCATGAGGAATTGGAATGAGATGTAGTTGACATTTTTAAAGTATGCCATGAGAGCTACAAATCCATCTTTGGACCATCCAAAATAGTTGCTTGGATCTCAAGTTATGATCCTTGGAAGTTGGTACCCTAGCCACTTTGTTCCATAACTTAGAAAAATTCTAAGTTTTTATGGTTACCCCTTTCTACAAGTTATCCCACTTTCTTTGATTTTTCCTGATGAATGATGATTCAAATCACATATTAAAATTGTTTTAGGGTTGAGGAACCATAATTATGAAAAATCTCAAAAAGTAAAACTTGACTTTTGTGCACAGTTGACTTTTTATCAGATGAATTCCAAACTGTGCGATCCTTTGTAAAATCAAGTCCTTGACCTAAATCAAACCTAATGGATATGTTCCATAGGTGTTGTAGGGTGTATTGAATCATGTCCCAAGGTTTGGGAGCATGTCCTGATCAAAAGTCAAAGGTACAGTTGACTTTTTCTACGAAACCCGAACTGTGGTCCTGATGAAATTGAAACTTGTAGATCAAGCTTCTTGGATCAATCCATTGTTGTAAATAGATCAATGTGGTTTATTAGAGACCCTTAAATCATGTCTTGAGGTCTTGGCTCATGTTTTGTCCCAAAAGTCAACTTAGGGGTGAATTAGGTCAAGAAACCCTAATTCTTGATTTTTTTATGAATGCATTCCCTGAGGTTAAATTGAATTGATGGTTGGGTCCATGAGGTCCCTTAGAGTATTTTGGGTAATGCTTTGAAGTATTGGCTCATGCCCAGAGGAAGATTTTCATCTGGAGGTCATGGTCGACCAAAACCTTAATTTGGTGACACTGGTAATCTTGAGGCTTGATCCAGTTGGAATGCTGCAATCTTGTGCTTGATTCTTGATGTGGGAGTCCTCTTGATCCTTTGTGGGTGTTTGAGAGGTTAGACAAGTTGTAGATCATGTCATTTCTTGATTGATTCTTTGTCTAAGGCTCTAAGAGTGCTTAAAACCCTAATGCTTGATTGCAGGGAATGCTCAAACATCTCTAAGGAGATTGATGAGGCATAAAGGTACAACCATATTGTGATGATGATTTGCACAATGATGGGAAATCTTAGTGGTCAAAATTTGGGGTATGACAGATGCCCCTATTTAATCTTCTTGGACCCGAAGGTGTGAATGGCGAAGGTATTCGGGCATTCGGGGTGCAAGAGGATTAAATATCGGAATACCCAAATTTTTTACAGTGGTTATGAATGGTAGTTTACGCATCCTTCTTCTTTTGCTAAGCAATAATGCTTAGAAAATGTAAAAACTTCCCCTCGATCCTGCTTTCCTACCAAGGAACTGGTCTCAGTTTCTGATATAAACTTCCCCTCGATCCTGGTTTCCTACCAAGGAACTGGTCTCAGTTTCTTTTGTAAACTTCCCCTCGATCCTGGTTTCCTACCAAGGAACTGGTCTCAGTTTCTGATATAAACTTCCCCTTGATCCTGGTTTCCTACCAAGGAACTGGTCTTAGTTTCTTTTGTCAATAAACTTTCTTGACAAGGGATGCTGTCTGTAGCAGTTTTCCTCAAACTTCTCGCCGAATTTTCCTGGGTAGATGCCATTTTATGGGAAAAAGTTTTTGTGTCAGACTTACTGGGGAACCCACTCGTCTGAGCTGCAGAGCTGTACAAGCTTCTCTATTGGAGACGCCATTTGTTGACTCTACTGGGGAAAACGAGTCTCTTGAGAGACTGCTGTCTGCTTGGGGGTATTACATCATACTTTTCCTCGAGATCTTCTCGAAGAAATGCCATGTGATGTATTCCAATTTTGAGGTGCTGATGACCCTTTCGTCAGCGAATTTTCTGGAGAAAAACTGCTATATTGCCGAAGCTTTGATTAAGAGGCTTTCTCTTGGGATTTTCCTTAATTCGGGAAAGCGAAGATATCATCTTCAATGGCGAAGAGTGATATTTGTCGAAAGTTTTCTTGTTTTTCAGAGGTTCAAGTTATCAAAGTGGTTGAGGACCGTCTCTAATCCAGAGATAAAATGGGAGAGAGAGAGAATGCTTAGATGATCTACTTCCTGACGAGGAAAGAACTGACAACTCGATTGAGAGGACTTTTATCACTTGGGAACAAGACCGACTAGAGTGATAGTGATGCAATATGAATATGAATGTAAATCAATAATGCATGATGTATGTATGTTTATGCTGACAAAACTGATACGACATATAGACTAGTGGATGAACACGACTGGATACTCGTCCACTGCGGGGGACAAAGAAATAACATTTGTTCAAGATAGCAATTCTGCCTTGCTTAGGAGAAATAGTCCCTGTGGGGGAACCGTTGGTCGGGCTTAGGAGATAAGAACTCTGCCGGGGGGTGACACAATTGATCCTTCATTCAGGTGTACTGATTTAGAAGGAGTACTTTGATTCTGCACTTTGAAGTTCGATTACTTCTGGAGTAGCGATCGATGTTTGTCGCACCCGGGATTTTCATCCAAGTACAAACGCGAAAGTGGCGCGGAAACAGAGTCGCCAGCAATGTGTATTTATCCCAAGAGAGGGAAAGGAAACACTGCGTAAACCTGAGGTAACGGAAAAGCATGGTCTCGCAACCAAGAGAAACGGGTAAGGGAGTCATACGCGAGGGGAAGGTATTAGCACCCCACGCGTCCATCGTACTCGATGGGATCCACGCTTGTTGTATTGATCAAAGGGTGTCGTCGTCTGGAGCTCCACTGCTACTGGAAAGAAGAAGGAACGGGAACAGAAAAGAGCGAAGAAACGGGGGATAAAAGAAAAAGAAGTGACTCGATATGACATCGTCGTCCTACGCCTACGTATTCCCTCGTGCAATGGGAAAGTCAGAGTCAACGTAGTTCGGACACGAACTAAGGGGGGAGGTTGCTCGCCAAGACATCGTCATCTAGAGCCTATGTATCCTCAATCTAACCAGAAGGAGAAAATCAGAGCAGTCGTAGTTCGACCTACGGGTCGAAAAGAGACAAAGAGGTGATAAAGAAAGGTTGTGCTCGGAGAGATCTCGCATGATCTCCTGCCTACGTATCTTGCTCGCACGCGAGAATCAGAGCGACGTAGTTCCCCTTACTAGGGAAGGCTTTGCTTTATTTGTTTCTTTTATGAGCGACGTTAAGTTCGCGTCCGGCAGTTAGGGTCGATGCCTATTTGCGACGAGACGGAATTAACGTGCCCTTTCTGAAAATAGTTGAAACCCTGTTAATCCCAAAGGATGAAAATGATTTGAATTTTGTTTGTGTTTTTTAGACAGCAGTGTTTTGATTGATTGGTGTTTGTAACACGTATTGCACTAAAGTCTATGACATAGGAACGAATGCGTCGCATGGTCGTCCTAACAGGACGTATGCTAACACTCTAGAAAGGCGGAGGGAAACCTTCCTCCTTCCATTTCCCATGTACTTAAGGCTCATGGCATATATTACTTGTTGCCTTTATTACATGTTTTTTATCATTGTTTTGAGATGAGAAGAGAAGACTCAAGGAAAAGAAAACACTAAGGGGAATTTTATCCTAATGTTGTCATGTAAAAGATGACCCTAAGGTTGAGTTTAGAAGGGAAATGCTATCTATGTTAGCATGCATGGATTGCTATCCTAATGTCTCTCCTACCTCCGACTTAATAAAAAATTAAGTGGAGCGAGGAATCCTACGGATCATGTCATCAGACAAGTAAACACAGGATAAATCAATCACAAAATGGACTAAAAGCAACGAAAGAGTAAACATTGTCAGTCAACAATAAAGTCACACAATCAAAATAAAAGGGGAGCTTTAGCCAATGGGTCATATCAACCGAGGCAAACAAGCTAGCTATGAGAAATAGGGGTGCTCATCCAATGGTATCGAGAACCATGGAGAGCAGAGTAAGGAAGGAAGATGTGAATCAGATCACATAAGCATCAGCATTGGTCAATGCGAGCTATAGACAAGGCGTGGGGGTTTGATATCTAAACCCTCATTCCACTTGACTGACTCGATAACAAGAGTAAGTGATGTTCAAAGCTTCAATCATGTAATGAGAGCTAAGAACGACTCAACTAGAATAACGGGGGTCGGTTGCGAACCCTAACTTCCGTCAATTGCCTTCTTGGAGGTCTTACAAGGGGATCTGGCAATGGGATGCCTCTTTGGAGGTCTTAGGCACAAAAGTAAACAAACACACGCATGGCCTCCTTTGAGAGCTTTAAACCAGTAAACATAATTACCCACCTAAAGTAGGGACTCCCAGTCATGCATCTCTATTCCTACTTCTCATGGCATCGAAAGCGGTAAAGTGTGAGGAATATAAATAGACAAGATGTCCTACCAAACGGATATAGATCCGTAGCAAAGTAACGCAAGCAAAAACAACGTAAACACCTGTTAATGTTAATGAGAAAACAAGTTAGAAATGGGCATTTACAAAGTAAACAAACTATGCCATTCTTGGAGATTTCCTTGAAGCACCTTGCACAAATCAGCAAATGAGTTAGAAATCACAAGGAAAAAGCAACAATGAAACAATCAAAGGAACAAGGCCTTATTTGGTAAACACCTTTGGTTAAACCCTATCCACGCTAATGGACCAAAAGAAATCAAACAATTACAAACAATAGCAAAAGCTAAAGTCTACTTCAAAGTCAATTGTAAACTACAAAAGAAAGCCATTATAAGTTAGATGAATTGAATTGAAACATGAAAATGGACCAAGGTCAGAAGTGAAACACCTTATACGCATTAAACTCTCTCTCCAAAGTCAATTCATTCCATGAGCAAAATCACATTTAAACTTCTCATACAAGTATGTAAAATTGTCACTCAAGTAAGGCAAATGAAATGACATGGTAAGGCAATGCTAAAGCTCACACACCAGAGGAAAATGACCTATAAAATGTCCTAATTGAATCCCAAAAACAATCATGCCATTATACATTTAATTGGTGTCAAAGATGTAGGAAAAGTGGAAGCATCTTTCGAGTTTCATACACACAAAGTAAGCATCATTTAAGGCATGTGAAATGATCAAATGCAATACTCAAGCATGTCTCAATTATGCATCAAAATACACTTAATAATGTGCTAAAACTCATATTCAAAGTTGGCTCAAAGTGCCCTCATACAAGTCCTAAACATATCCTATCTCTATGCATGCTTACACATAATATGTTCACATTGGAAAATTTGTGAAGAATAGTAAAATGCCTTTGAAAATTATGGGTAATCAATCAAGTCATTCCAAGTCTAGTAGGTAATCACATGCAAAAGATAGGGTTCACATCATGCACCAAAATCCCTCAAATAATTGCAAACGTAGCACAAACTTCAATGATGATCATACAAATTAAGGCTTAAACGATTAACTTCAAAAGTATCCCAAAACTCAAGTAAAATGCACCAATCAATCACCATTATGTTAAACAATCAAATGCCTAAATGTACACCAAAAATTAAGTCCAAATCGTCAAGGGAAGATCACATTCTATGACCTACATCACAAGGCATACCAAAATGAACACATTCCTTTCCAAAATCCAAAAAAAAATACCAAGCCGTCCCCAAAATGAGATTAAAAATGTCCAAAAATTAATTAACACTTCTAAAAACATACATGAATTTTATTGGAATTTTTTGATGAAGTTTTCTATTTTTAACAAATGCATTTGAAACGTGCACAAAGGATGAAATAAACATACACAAGAAACCAAGGGGGGTGCACTATAGCAAAAAGTCAGTTCAGATTATCATGGACTTAACAAGGGGAGGGTGTGAACAGCAAACTTCAATTATGCCCAAGAAGTTGAAAGACTGAGGGTATATGGTGGACCTCAGTCAAATGGTTGACTAATCTGGGCCGTTTGATTCTATGCCTGAATCAATCCAATGGTGATCAAGAGAGGGTGCATGATAGGGGGAGTGGGAGCGCACGCGTTGGATTAAATAGGTGGTCCTACCGGCCGGTGACAAGTGTCACCGCCGGAGTAGACCGCCACCACACGATCTTATTCCCTTATCCCATAAAAGAACGGTGAACCAAATTCTTATTAAAACAAACCTTCTCTCAACAAGTCCCTCTCTCTCTCATCTATATGACTTCGCCGAAAAACCTACTCCGGCCGGAGAAGGCCGGTGGCTGGCAGCGGCGCCACCGTCTTCTCCAGTGACCTACCACCACCAATCAAGTAAACCCTAACACAAACCCCCACTCAAATTTCATGGTGATTCCGAATCCGCGCTCAAGCTTTTCAAAAAATCAATCGAACGGCGAGATCGAAACGAAATCCAATGAAACAAAATCAACAAAAACTCAAGGCAATAACATTAAACCACAACGGATTCTAAATTCGAGGCCGCAGCTAAAGACGGAGACGAGGAGGTCGTACCTTGAAGACGACAAGGCTAACGGCGACGCGATCGGTACTTCGTTTCTCCCTTCTTCCTTTCTGTAATTTCTCGACGATGTCGACGATGCTACGATTCAGGTATGAGCTTGTTGCATTCTCCCTTCAATTCCGCATCTCCTTCTTCTACTTTCTTGGCTCTGTGAATCCTTTGTTGATGGTATTGATTTCTCTTTGATGTGAATTATCGTTATGCGTTGGATTTGTTGCAGGTCGTTGTGTTGTGGAGATGATGAAGATTGATTGGAGAATTAATGAAGTGGTTAACGGTTTCAAGCGCCGATGAACGAAATTTGCCACTGATGAAGAGCGTTGAAGGTTGATGATGATGCCAAGATTGAAGGTGTGAATAGTTTTAGAAGATAATTGAAGATCATTGGAGGTGAATGGAGAAGAAGCGATGATGATGAGTTCCCAGTGGAGAGGGAATCATTTTTCTCTTTCTGTTAGAGCCGATTGTGAATTCCATTAGAAATTGCTTAAAGCTCTGTTATCGTTTTCTGTTAGAGTCAGAAATTAGGATTGGAAACTGTTAGAGATTGGTATGGTGTTAGGAAAAATTGTTAGACTTTCTGTTATCAGTTTCTACTAGAATTGTTAGTTAAGGCTGTTGTGGTGACAATTAGAGAAATCTGGAATGAACTCTTTTTCCATTTCTGTTCTCAGTTTTTGTTGGAGTTAGAAGTGGTTTATGAACTCTTAGAGTGGAGGAAAATGGTTAGTGAAAATCTGTTACAAAACGGATGTGAGTTTTTTGTACAGTAATCTTCTGTCAACTGTTATGAAAGTTCTGATTTAGAATTGTTATTGGTGTAAAAAAATATGTTATGACTTGGTAACTGTTTTCTTCTTTTCAACTTTCTGTTATGGAGCATTTTCAAGTATGATGATAATGGAATTTGAAGGCTCTGTATTTTTCCTGTTGTGAATGAATTGCCATGAAATTTTATGTTATGCGGTGTAACCAAAAATTTGCTATGAGTGAGTTCCATCCAGCTTACTGCCATGAGGCTTCTTCCAATTATTTCCAAATTCAAGCTGGTTACAAAAAAAAACTTTCTCCAATTTTGTTTTGTTTTGCATCAAGATGTAATCTTTAGGAACTAGTTCACCTAGACTGAGTAGCAAGACTGTCTCGTTTTCACCGAATTTAGGCACTCCACTGTTGTTCATTAGCTTGAAAACGTATGCCTTGGGAGTGAGATCGTAGACATTGCAATCTTATATACCAAGTAATTTGTCCCTCCTCCAACCAAAAATATTGAAGACAACATGATGTGCTTGTAAATATGGATTTGGATATGAGAATGGATTTAGTTAAAAAAAGGGTAACAAAGACAAAAATGTTTAAAATGAAATCGAAAGTGGGTTAAAGAAAAATGAATGAATCTTTATAGTTTTATATGTGGACTTGAAAATGGTTATCGATTTTGAATATTGAAAATGACTAAAAAGGAATGGATAATGGTTTAAGGTGGCTTTGTATCTCGAATTCCATGTGGCCCACACGATTAATCGTGACATTGCCTAATTCCAATCAAACTCCCCATGAATAAGAATCTGATCCTCCTTAATATGTACACTGATGAAATGTCTTGAAGAAGATGACCTGATACTCTTGAGAAAACCTGAAGAAGATACACTTGATGAGAATTCAACCCTGAATGAAGATGAAAGTCTCACAACAAGAGAGAACCCTGAGCTTGCACATGATACCTTGATCCCACGCCTTAGGGCCAATGATATGCAATGATGATAATGCAAAGATGATTATGCAAAGATGAAATGAAACATAAGCCAGTTAAAGCTAAAGCATGAGGGCAAATTTTGAGGTGTTACAATGTTCTTTCGATGTTCAATAGTCAAAAGAAATTTCCATCTTTATTTTAAAAGCAGGAAAAAGTTTAACAAGTAAATTAATTTTTGTTTTATTTCAAGAATCATTAAACATTTTAAAACATCATTCTGTAAAGCTAAAACAAATAAGAATTGCAAACAAAAGCATTAAGGCTCAAATTTTATTGATAGGATGGAAATCAGCCAAACGCGTGATTCCATGGAGTATTTACAAAGTTAGAAAATGGTAATTTAAGGGAAAAGGGTTGCATTGAAACATAACGACCGCTATCCTTCTACCAACTTTGAGTTCTGAACATCTTGAGCTTCTGTCGAAGATGACCTTGATTGGAGTTTCTTCTGATAGATGGCATTACTGCTGAGGAGCTAAACTGATCAGACGTAGTTACTTGCCATTAATCCCCAACTTTTGCCTGGATTGTACTTTGAGATTTCCAATCCACCGGGATGATTTTTGATTATGTCTCTAATTTTTGCCTGGACCGCACTTTCGGGTTTTCAATAAACAGAAACGTTTTATTTTATTTTATTTAGGCAAAGTATTTCTTGACTATGTCAACATTTATGGGATAGGCAAATTCCTCTCCGTCCATGGTTGCGAGTCTCAAGGCGCCGCCTGAGAAGGCTTTCATGACCACATAGGGGCCGTCAATTCGGAGTCCATTTGCCTCGGGAATCAGTGAGAAATTATTGTATCTTCTTGAGTAATTTGAAGATTGGCGCACATGTCGCGGCCATGAGGAATATAAATCTGGAAATGTAGTTCAAACGTCCCAGGAATCCTCTGACTTGTTTTTCAGTCTTTGGAGAAGGAATTTCTCGAATGGCCTTGACCTTGTCAGGATTAACCTCAATTCCTTTCTGGCTGACGATGAACCCTAGCAGTTTCCCTGAACGGACACCGAATGTGCACTTGTTGGGATTCAATCGGAGTTTGTATTTTCTCAGACGCTCGAATAGTTTTGACATGTGGGTCACATGCTCCTCTTCTGTCTTAGATTTGGCAATCATATCATCGACATACACTTCAATTTCTTTATGTATCAGGTCATGAAATAGAGTAGTCATGACCCTTTGATAGGTTGCCCCGGTGTTCTTCAAACCGAACGGCATTACCTTGTAACAAAAAGTGCCCCATGGGGTAATGAACGGAGTTTTCTCCATATCTTTCAGCACCATTTTTATCTGATTATAGCCCGAGAATCCATCCATGAAGGAGAAGACTTTGAACTTTGTTGTACTGTCTACCAGCATGTCTATGTGCGGTAAGGGAAAGTCATCCTTTGGACTTGCTTTGTTCAGATCCCTATAGTCTACAAACATTCTGACCTTTCTGTCCTTTTTTGGAACTGGTACTATGTTGGCTAACCATTGAGGATATTCTGATGTGGCGAGGAAACCCGCGTCAATCTATTTCTGTACTTCGTCTTTGATTTTGATGGCCATGTCCGGGTGAGTCCGTCTTAGTCTTTGTTTTACCGGCGGACATTCTGATCTTAACGATAGATGATGTTCCACGATGCTGGTATCCAACCCTGGCATATCCTGATAGGAACAAGCGAATACATCGGGAAATTCGTTGAGAAGCTTTATCAAACTTCCTTTGACAGTTGGACTGAGTAATGCTCCAATCTTGACATTTTTTCTCTCTTCTTCTGAACCCAAGTTGACCGTTTCCAATGACTCTTTGTAAGGTTCAATGGACCTTTCCTCTTATCTGAGTAATCAAGAGATCTCTTTTGGAATTTCTCCGTCATCTTCTTCTTCAGCCTCAAATACCGAGAATTCAAAGTTGGGAGAAGGCATCGGATCGTATGTTTCAATGGGGTTTAAAATAAGCAATCTGCATGACGTGATGATTTGTTTTTAGAAGAGAAAGAGAGAATGCAAGAGTACGTGCAGTATAATTTTTTGAAAGATGCTTGTTTTTATTATTTGAGTTTTTTTTTTAGGATTACCATTTTCCGAAAAAGCGAAAAGCGAAAACAGCAATAAATGCGGAAATTACAGAACGACGTTTATTTTATTTATGATCTTGGCGATTCTTGAAACTACAGCCCTATGAAACAAAACTCTGTCGCTTTGGATGAAGCAAAGAGAGACATTTACAAAAAGTGAGCCCTATCAAAGCATCTGTTTCACCTGGGCAAGGTGAAAGATTAAGATAAAGATGGCAATTACTTTGACTTATGAACAACTTTTAGAACGTTGACAGCAACCCATTGGCGGCGAACTCCTCGGTGAATCACAAAGTCTGGTACTTTCCTTCTTGATTCGTCTTCAAAAATAACGCTGATTTCTAGTGGAGCAGGATCGTTGGAATCTGTCTCCCAGGCAGAGTTGTCGTAGGAGGATTCCTCGGTTGTATCTTGCACCGTGTTTGTACTCTCAGATGGATCTCCCCATCCAGTTGGCTGGATGTCTTCGAGCCTGATGCGAGAGCTTTCGGGAGCGGTGTACTTGACCAAGTAGTCGTACTCTCCACTTGGTTGTCCTAAGGTGTCCCACACTTCTTTGGAGCTGGATGAGTCATCTCTCTCGATGACGTTGACCTCAGGAAAAGCGTAGTTGATGAACTCTAGTTCGGCAAACTTTTCAAATTCATCGTCGTGCTGGGTATTTTCTGAATGCCCTGAGTGTTGATACCATGACATGGTGGAGATGCAGGTATTCTTTTCAAAGATGCTCAGCTGATATACATCGTTCGACTGACTCTTTTGCCCCAAGTCTCCTAGGTAAGGCTGCCACATAGGCAGGTCATCCATTGGGCCATAATAGTCGTGGTCAAAGTTGTCTTTCATCAGAGTGTCCTCCTCTAATGAGTTTGGTGGAGCACAAAATCCTTCTGGATCACAATCTTCGTATATCATTTTGACATCTGACCTCGGTATAAATCACAGATTTTATACCGGAAAGAAAAATGGTGTAGGCACCTCTTCCTGAGACATGTAACCATCCTCGTTAAGATAGAACTTCCATTCTTCATCTGTATCGGAGGAATCTCCCTCGTTGATGGTATGTACTTCTTGAGACACTGGGTGAAGGAAACCTCCACTATGGAAGAAGTTCTGAATGGGATGAAGACTTTCATCGTTAGTAGTTATCTGGGCACAGTTTGAAGAAAAACCAAGACCTTTCTTCGCTTTGTTATCAGTAGGAATGACAAGTTGTCCCCATCCTTTTGCATTGTTACTTTTGATTGCTTCAAGAGCATCTTTGTACGAGGAAATCGACGTTCCTCTTTCTGAATGGTTGTCATGACTCACCGAAAGTGCCTGGAACTGGGTTCCGATAACCTCTTCTGGTTCCACGTAAGTGGATGATGATAAGTTACTCACGATCAAGGCTTGCTCTCCACAGACTGTGACTAGTTGGTCGTTCTTGACAAACTTCAGCTTTTGGTGAAGCGTCGAAGTGACTGTCCCACCCTCGTGTATCCAAGGTCTTCCTAACAAACAGCTGTATGCTGCCCGGATGTCCATGACCTGGAAAGTGACTTGGAAAGTGTGGGGACCGATAGTTATGGGAAGGTCGACTTCGTCGATAACTGTTTTTCGAGATCCATCAAATGCTTTGACGCTGACCTTAGTGCCTCTCATCGGAGATCATTTGAATGATAGTCGGATTAGAGTGGACTTCAACATAACATTCAGAGTTGATCTGATGTCAACCAGTACGCTGGCTAAAGCATCGTCCTGGCAGTTGACTGTAATATTTAGCGCCATATTGTGACTTTTGCCTTCTTCTGGCAATTCCTCATTACTAAACCCCAAGTTGTTGCAGGAAGTGATGTTAGAGATAATACTGTCGAATTGTCTTATTGACACATCTTGTTCCACAAAGACCTGCTCTAAGACTTTCTGTAGAGCCTCGGAACTGAGTAACAAAGATATCACTGAGACTTTTGAAGGAGTTTGCAAATGCTGATCAACAATGTTGTATTCACCCTTCTGGATGAGCTTCAACATCTAATCACTATTCTTTGAAAGGTCGGGATCACTGGATTAACCGACTGGTTGATCAGGAACTTCTGTTTGAGGTTCCTTTTCTCTGGTAGGTTCTCTAACTCCTCGGTTGAAGATTCGGCCACTCCGTGTTACTCGACTGATGTCTGTAATGTTCACGATGGAGGGTAATGGAATTCCCTTTCCATTCTTAATTGTTGTTGCACCGTATTTGTAAGGGATAGCCTTAGTTTATTCATACGGTAATGGTCCCGGTAGATAGATAACAACAGGAGCCTTCTGATTCTTCTGACCATTGTAAGTAATTTCAATCAGTTCCTGGTTGGGAACTTTCGATTCGTCAATTAAAGGGATGGTGGTACAAACATCTTTGGTCCTTTTATGATCAGAGATTACGACAACATCCTTGATTTGATCAGCGACAAAGTTCGGCATCAAATTGGTTGACCCAGAACTTGGACACGGTCGAATCGTTTTGTGGTCCAACTGACTTTGAAAGGCTGCTCGCATGAGGTAACAACCTTGATTATCTTCAGAGAAAACTCTATAGCGTTCATAGTTGTGTGGTTGCACCCGGCCACGTCCGCTCTGTATGCAGTGTAACCTCACTAGATCTGTTTCCATTGATCGAGCATCCTGACTTTGATGCCTAGTAGGGTTCCTATTAATCATACTGACTTATTGTGTATCTTCGTCTAAATAGATCGGAAGCCACCAGTGGTTTAACAAGTGTTGTAAAGTTCTTTGAACGAGAGTGCATCCTTGGTCGCTCTCACGACATCCCTTATAGTTCTGAGAATCGCGCGAAGTCAGAAAGCCGAGCTGGACTTGCTTAGCATGTAACTCCACCAAGCTGGTATTCATCAAACAAATATCAAAGATTTGAATCATATTCACTTGATACTGATTTCAATCGCGGTAATCCTAAATCCATCCAAGATCCGTCTGACGTAGGAGGGCCTCTTATAGAAAAGAGCATCCCTGATTGTTTACCAAGAAAATTAGACAGAAATCATAATCGTGTCGTGGAAGATTATGATGCTGGCTTTGCCTTGAGTGCATTGCCACCAAGTTGACATTCATCGCACAGATGTGGTTTTTAATGACGTTGGAATTCGTATAAGTCATGTTGACCCCACGAATTCGGTGATCTTGGATCCATCTGAGATCCAATTGCTCCTGTAGAGCTTATTGCACCATAGAACACCCTTGATAGTTCTTAAAGCAGATATCACACTGGTGATAGTTATGAGATGGTACATGCCCATATCCACTCTGTCTGCGATGCATTTTGACCAGGTTGGCCCTCAATAAGAGTACATTATGAATTTGATAGCTGTGGTTAGACTCCTCCTCTATCAAATTTACTGCAGCCTTCTCGTGTTGAGGCAGCGGGTTCGTCTGAACGTTTGGATTCGTATCCTTAAAGGATAAGACCCTACTCCTGACAAGCTTCTGTACGTCAGATTTGAAGCTGAGACAGTTTTCTATGTTATGCCCCGGTCCTCCTTGATGGTAAGGGCAAGTCTGATCCGCTTTGAACCAAAAAGGCAGATTTTCTGGAATTGTAAGAGGAGCCCTGGTTTGGACGTGCTCTTTGACCAGCAAAAATGGAAACAGTTCTGCGTACAACATGGGTATAGGGTCAAACCCCGGTGGTTATGTTGTACGGTTGTTGTTGTATGGAGGATGAGCCTGCTGAAGAGGCTTTTGTGTCCTTTGCTGATATTGTTGTTGATTCGGTTGACTTTGAGCAACCTGAGGTTGATACGTAGGAACAGGCGCAGGGTTGATAGCAGGAGTTACAGCTGCTACTGGTTGGTACCGCCGCCTTTGCTTTCCAAGAGATATATTACCAATATCTTGCTCTTTTTTCTTAGGGAGAGCACTACCGTATCTTTTGGTACTGCTTGATGATCTAGCGTCTTTTACTAAACGTCCTTCTCGGACTGCTTCCTCAAGACAAACTCCCATTCCCACCATCTCAGGGAAGTCACTAGGCGCACTGGCAACCATTTTGTCGTAGTAAAACGAGCTCAAGGTTTTCAAAAAGATCTTTGTCATTTCTTTTTCCTCAAGAGGTGAACAAATCTGGGCGGCAATTTCTCGCCATCTCTGAGCATACTCCTTGAAGGTTTCCTTATCCTTCTGCGACATGGCTCTGAGTTGATCTCTGTCTGGTGCCATGTCCAGGTTATACTTATATTGTTGAATGAAGGCAGCGCCAAGATCTCGGAAAGTGACGATCTTAGTGCGGTTCAATCCCATGTACCATTTAAGTGTGGCACCGGTTAAACTATCTTGAAAATAGTGGATCAGTAGTTGTTGGTTCTCTGTCTGAGTTGACATCCTTCAAGCGTACATCACCAAATGACTTTGAGGGCAAGAGTTACCCTTGTACTTTTCAAACTCGGGCACTTTGAATTTGTATGGAACCTTCACATTTGGGACCAAACAAAGGTCTGCAGCGTCCTTTCGGAATAGATCCTGACCGCGAATAGCTTCCAGTTCCTTCTGCATCTCCAAGAACTGTTCCTAAAATTCCCCCATTCTGTTGTCCATACTTTTATTTCCAATAGACGGTATCTGTGGAATCTGTACTTCTGGAACAGTGTGTACCATAGGTGGTGGTACAGTCATTATGGCAGTTACTCTGGGTGCCTCCCGAAGTTTGTAACCTTCAGGAGTTGTTGTCATGCCCCTGGCATCTTTGCTTTCCTGAAGTTTGTAACCTTCAGGCCCAGCGGCTCCTGCTGCAGTTTTCAGATCTTTCGTGATCGGCAGAATATATCCTTCTGGGATATAGTTGAGTGGCATGCCCCAGGGACGATCTTTAGGCATGTTATACCGAGGATCATACTTTTCCACTATGGGCATAGATGTGATCTCTGAGATCACGGTCCTTTGTTGTTACATCTGAGCTGTTGCCAGAGCTTGCATATCGTTGTGAAGCTTTCTCAGATTCTGTTTCAGAGCGTCGAGTTCTTCTCTCAACTCTCTGTTCTTTTCCTCGAGATTATCCATTTTCTTCTTTTGACTGGCTCGAGTATTGTACGAATGAGACAGTCTGACTCTAGAATCGCGACACAAACGTGAGATTCGTAGGTAAGAAGAATGTGTTATGTGAGAATGATGAATGATATGCAATGATTATATTATATATATTTTTGTTTAATCAAAAGAAACTTCAACAATTGGATTGCAAATATCAAACAATGGGGAAATCCCGTTTTATTGAGTTCAAAGATTGTGGAATGGGAATACAGTAATTTACATAGTGATGTAAAAGGAAATGTCTAAACTAATGGATCATGAGTCCTCTCTGAGAAGGGCTCGGGTGCTGGTTCTGGTATTTTCCTTTTCTTTGACCGGGGCTCTTGAGCCGTTGTCGAGTTGTCATTCCTTTGCCAAATGAAAGGAGCGAGAAAATTCCTTTGGTCTTCTTGATTTTCTATAGCATGTTGCTCTAAAATCTCAATCAGAGCATCTTTTTCTTTTAACAGTTGTTGTATTTTCTTACACTCCACATTGAGAATATGGTACTTGTTCTTCCAAGACTTCTTCTCCTGTTGAACTCTGTTGAGAGTAACCTGAAGCTTTTCTGTATCCGACATAAAATAAAGGACAGGGTCCCTTAACGGAAGAACTTCTTGACAGGGTAAGGCATCCTCAGTTTGAGAGCTCTAGTTTGTACCCAGTGGAGATAATGTTCCACAGAGACACAATATGGTTTTTCTAGAGACTCTCTTCCTTTCCTGTGTACGTGTCTCCAGGCATGCACTATTTCTGTCTTTAGTGCTCTGTCATTTTCTCCTTCCTTTAAGAAAAGACCTTCCAGATGAGTATTATGTGGAACATGCCCATCGGGTATCCGAATTGACGACGAACTAAAATTGGATGATAGTTGATTCCTCTTTTAGTTCCTATGAGGGGTACATTAGGGAAGTTTCTACAACGGTCAATGATTCTTATCCCGTCATAGATCCGATTGTACTAATCTATGTCAGAGTTGGTAAGAGACATGATTCTCTGCGACCAACGTAAAGTATTCTTAGGATCCCAAAATGCAGCAAACTTGGGCAAGTGGGAAATGAACCATTTGTACAGCAGGGGTACACAGCAGGTGATCATTCCTCTGCTGTACAAATTCCTTAAGTGTACAGAATGATAAGCATCTGCGAGCAGGGTCAGTACAGGGTTTCCAATCAGGAAAAATCTTAATGGCATTGATATCAACGAAGTTATCGATGTTGGGAAACAAAAATAACCCGTAGGTGAGCAAAACAAAGATGCTCTCAGAAGCCGCCACTTTCCCTATACTAGCAAAGTACAGGGCTTTCTTTATCAAAAACTTGGCTGGTAAACCTTGGATTCCACCCTTAGTGGTCATGTGAGTCCTGACTTCTGACTCGTCCAAATAAATTGCTCTTGCAATGGTTTGATCCTTTGGAATTTCTTCCAGTCTAGAAAAGGGAGCTTGGTCAGTAATGGGTAAATCAATCAGGTGAGAGTACTCCTCTAGTGTTGGTGCTAGTTGATAATTCAGGAACGTGAAACAGTGATAGATCGGATCATAAAACTAAATGAGCGTAGCCAGGATTCCCTCAATTACATGGACCCTTAGTAGAGACAGCAGTCCTCCGTACTTAGCTCTAAAAGCATCAGGGTTGGTGATCATCCTTGCCAAACCTCTCAAATCCTCTAGTTTTGGAACCTTGAAGGTGTACTTGTGAGTCCTCCTTCTACCAAAATCCATAACACAATCTTTCTCTCTGATATTTGTAATCATTGTCTTAGTTTAACTTGAAAAGGAGAGACTAGGAGAGAAAATTTTCTGTGTTTAATGTTTTTTAATGAAATGAATGCATGAATGCAGCACACAAAAACATAGAAAAAACATGGGGTCAAAGGTTCGGTGTCATGAAGTCATGGCTCTACCCATCCCCAAAGGATATACTGGTGATTTTTTGTACTTGTCCTCACAATCATTGACCCCTCTTGGGATAACAACAACAGGCTGGTTCACCCGAGCGAGCTGAAGTATCTTAGAGTAATCTCAAATGAGGGTAGTATCGCGTGACAACTATTTTCGATAGCTTCTGCACTACAAAATAGTAACATGGTTTCAGTCTACTAAAATCCTCAGCTTCTCAGATAACCCAATCGAACAATCTGCTTTCAACAACCGAAGTCGTATAGGCATTGAATTCGCAAAGGGTATCTCCACTGATTCGATGGTCGACCGAGATCTCTTATTTGGGAGTCACTCCCTATAAGATTACCCGTCTAGTGCCATCACTTATCTTAGGTGTATACTCAATCTTTCCATATGCGACATCACTCGCAGTCCCATTAGCAGAAAAATAAACACGGATATCAAGTAGGAAAAGTGATATATATATATATATATATATATATATATATATATATATTCATTCCTAACATCCTAGACCTCTATAATCCTATTCCTTACAAATGAAATGACTCCCCAGCAGAGTCGCCATTTTTCTGTGAAAAATGGGGACGATGATGACTAAGGTAAAATACATCATACAGTGACTCCCCAGCAGAGTTGCCATTTTTCTGTAGCGAACGATTTTTGTTGGTGACGCGATCACCTTATCGCTGAAGTTTGGGTTTTCCTCCTCGAGGAGAAAAGGTGCTACTTTCTAATTTCTTATTTATCCCATGAAGCTGGAAGGGAAAGGGAAGCTATCTAAAATTAACCTTGCACGTGAATGTTTAACTGAACAAACGCTTTAAAGAGATTGGGGGGTCCGGGGTCAAGTTATACAGTGGGTAGTTGTCAATTACCCATCCTATATATGGTTATCCACAGGATGTTAGCTTTTAGGTTTCGCTTTGTGATTGATAGTGTTTATCTACTGATGGGTTGGGAAAGTTTCTTGGGAAGTATGAGTGAGTGGGTGAGTTTTTGTTGATGTTCGGGTGTTTTTGGTAAGGTACTGGACCTAAGTTTTGATTGATGTGTGGAGGTACTGGACCTAGAGTTTTTGTTTAGTATGCTCGCTAAGATTTCGCAATCTTATGCCTACGTATTCCCGTTTAAATGAAACAGGGAAATCAGAGCAATCGTAGTTCCTCCTATTCTAAGGGAGGAAAAAGATGTTTTGGTGTCTTGTTCAAAGCCCAAGATTGAAGCTAAAGGGGTATTTGTGTCTTGTTCAAAGCCCAAGATTGAAGCTAAAAGGTTTGAGAGAGAACTGTCATCTCTAAAGAGGGATTGGACTTCCTCTGAGGGGATTGTTGATTTTTGTGTGCCTTGATCAAAGCCCAAGGTTGATGCTAAAAGGTTAACTGACTCGGCTAGGGGGTTTCTTTATACAAAGCCTAAGAGGAGGCTAGATAAGACCGTCTCAACAAGAGAGTGTATATATTGGTGTCTTGTACAAGGCCCAAGATTGAGGCAAAAAAGAGACTGACTTTTTGGGGATATCATTATACAAAGCCTAAGAGGAGGCTAAAAAGGGTTTTGACTCCATCGGTGAGGTTTATATGTGTCTTATACAAAGCCCAAGATTGAGGCTGAAATGGGAAATTTAACTGACTCTGGTGAGGATATTTTGATGTGTCTTGTACAAAGCCCAAGATTGAGGCTGCAATGAGTTTGACTCTGCTTGGGGAAAATCATTCCTCAAAGACTAAAAAAGGACTGGGAGGAAATGACTCGGCTGGGGAAGATATATGTCCTAAGCTTAAGATAGGGAAATTTATGTCTTGTACAAAGCACAAGATTGAGGCTAAAGGGGTTTGACTCAACAAGAGAGTGCTTTTATTTGTCCTGTATAAAGCCCAGTATTGTGGCTAAACAAGCTGGAGAAATCCTTCTGCACAGCTTGAGAGAAGGCTAACTCCTGCTAGGGGAAATCTTTATACCAATTTTGGATAAAGATTGACTCAACAAGAGAGTACTGAAAGGTGATTGACTCAACAAGAGAGTCTGAAAGGTGATTGACTCAACAAGAGAGTCTGAAAGGTGATTGACTCAACAAGAGAGTCTTTTATACTCAACAAGAGAGTGATTTGTTGTCTCATACAAAGCTCGAGATTGAGGCTAAAAGGGTATTGGCTCAACAAGAGAGTCTGAAAATGTTAGCTCCTTTGGGGAGAATCATTGTACAAAGCCCAAGAGGAGGCTGACTGTGTTGAGGAACGATCATTATACAAAGCCTAAGAGGAGGCTAACTTTTGCTGATGATAATTAAGATCCCGAGGCCGGTCTAAGTGGGGAGTCAACTCTTGCTGAGGATTACAGAAGAGTCGAGGTATCAGATACCTTGATGTTCTGATTTGAGATAAGCTGACCCTGGTTGGGGAACTCTCATGAGAGAGACTGGGTTTCTGCTGGAGATTGATCCAGAGTGACCGAGGTTCTTCTTATATTTATAAGGAACTTGAGAATGTCTTTGAGACTCAAGGGGATTAGACTGCCCAAGTCTACTAGTGTGGGAAAATTTTATCTTTTGTATGATGACTCCCAGAGGAGGCACGGTCATTAAGGGATGAGACCAACCCTAAATTGGCCGGAGTTTTGACACTGGAAAGACTGCTCTAGAAAAGGATGACTAAGTTTTATCTTATACCTTTAAGAGGTCGTCTGGGTCCTTGTATTAAGCCCAAGAGAAGGCATAAGAACTTCTAAGAAGCCGAAGGGTCCTTGTACAACGCCCACGAGGAAGCGGAGATGCTTTTAGGAAGACTGTGGGTCCCCAAACCAAGAGAAGTTCAAGAAATGCAATTCACAGAGAAGAGATCATTTCAGGAAAGTTAGAGGTTCGAAGAAACCCAAGAGATGCTATTCACAGAGAATAGATCAACTCCGGGGAGTAGAATTTCTTTGACAATTTCTAGGGGTGACAGTCTGAGAAAAGGTTCACTGAGAATACTTCATTTCTCTTTGTTCCATATTGTTTAACCCCTAGAGAAGGGAAGACTGTATCTGGAAATCCTATGGGGGGTCTAGTTTTGTTTGTATTTTAAGAGTGACCAGCAGGGCTTTACCTAGTTCTAGACCTAGTTTCCGGGGAAAACTCTAAATAACTATACTAGTATATATACAGTTGATATATGACGAGTATTTTAAAAGGGTATGAAAGAAGACTAACCATGCACAGCATCCCACAATACAGTTATATATATATATGACATGTATTTAAAAGAATGAAAGAAGACTAACCATGCGCCGCTTCCCACAATACAGTTATATATATTAAAGCAGGTAAATGAAAGCGGATAAAACTTACAGGTGAGCAAGCTTCCATGCTGTATTGTTAGTTGTTCAAAGAAATTAAAGAAAGTTTTGATAATAATACACATATTTGAATCTAAATCAAAAGGGAATTGTTTTGAAAAGATTGTGGGGCTTATACTCAAGGAGCGGCTCAAGGTTTAACAGTGATCGCACCGTTGTTTTGAAAATTGTACCGGGACTTATACAATGACGGAGGCCCAACAAAGGTTTATTTACAAGAGGGTTGGGTCTTACAACTCAAGGAGAAGCCCAAAGATTATTTTTGTACAAGTGGTTGGGCTTACAGCTCAATGAGAGGCCCAAATGATTTGTTTGAAAACGGCGATTGTGCCGAGGTTTTTGAAAGCACAGTGGATCTTATACAATAACTGAGGCCCAAATTATTTTGGTTTTCAAAAAGGGGTTGGGTCTTACACTCTATTAGAGGCCCAAAGAGTTTGAAAATGAATAAATATGGGTCTTATAGCTCAAGGGGAAGCCCAGGGATTCTATTTAAAAAGGCGACGATCGCGCCGAACTTTTGAAAATATACAGAGGGACTTATACAATATGTGAGGCCCAAAATTGTTTATTAACAAAGGGATGGGACTTACACTCTATCAAGAGGCCCATGAGTGTTTGAAAAAGATTTGTTGGGGTGAAAATCAAAGAAACCCTAATTTCATTTTCTTTTAAAAGTAATCCTTTTAATAAAAATGAATAAAATGACAAAAATACCAAATAAGTCTAAATAAACTACTTGTGATTTTTGGCTAAGGTTTGAAAAATGAGGTTTTAATCACAAGATGATTTAGGACTCATTTGATTTTGATTTGCAAGATGAAATGTTCATTTTTAAAAGGTTTAAAAACAATAAAAATGAATTTATTTACAAAAATACCAACTATATTAAATAAATAATATAAATCGGATTTTTTTGTGGAATAAAATATTTCAACATTTTTGTGATTTTTTACAAAAAGAACCAATAAAAAATAATTAAAATTGAGAGAGTTATTAATTTTCTAAATCATTTAAAAAATAACATGAAAAATCATAAAAAGTGGAAAAGTGATAAAAGAGAGGATCTGGGGCGAGGGGGATTCGAACCCCAGACCTCTAGGGTGCAACGCGCGCCCTCTACCACTGGGGTGGTGATACATCCGTGTATCAAAACCACCCCATGAATATATGAGGCATGCCTTGTTTTTGGCCTGGCCAAGGCAAGGCAAGGCAAGGTTTTGGCCAAAAATGTGAAGCTTGTAACTTTCTCATTTCGCCATGGATTCGGACAAAATTTAGGTCTATCCTACCTAGAATTTCACAAGGAATCCAATGGTGGTGGTGGTTTTTTCGAATGAGGCTCCTATTTCAAAACCCGATAGTGTTCTTGAAATAGGCCTATAATTGCATTTTCTATGCTACCTCTTGTTACAGGCATGAATTACATGATGAATTGGTTCAAACACAGTATATATATCATGTATGAGATGTGCATGATCAATGGACTTCAAAGCAATGCATATTTCAAAGAGTTCAAGTTGTGATGCTTACCTCTTTAGGAGCTTTTTGGGCTATCTGCCAAGTTTCTTGTGCCAGAAACAATTTGATGCTTTGGACACCCTCAAATGATCCCTTAGAAGCTTTTATAATGGTTGGAACCAACTGGAATCCTCAGGAACAAGTTTGAGCTCTTTCTTGCAAAAGGGGCAAAAGTGAACAATATAGCAACTCCCTCAAATGGTGTTCCAGATGTGGGGAACCATTTAGGACAGTTCAAGGATGATATTTGGAGTGTGTTTGAGGTCTTATCTAGTTTTGAAAGTGACTGAATCAAGACATGTCTTGAAAAATGCAAAAAAGTCCAATTTTGAGGTTTTGAGAGGGGGCTTTGTGATTTTGGTGTTACATGTCACTTATGAGAGTTTGGACAGCTTAGATATGACATATTGGATGTGTTTGGATCATGAGTTGTGATGGCAATGCTCTCTAACTCAAAAACTCAGAGTTACCTTGCAAAAGAAGGCATTTTTGCCTAGAGAAAGAGATTTTGAGGAAAGCAAGTGTTGTAGTGCTTTGGGGTACTTAAATTGAGCACAAATGAGCTCTATTTATAGTAGAGCAAGTTTGTTTTGCCATCAATACTGAATGGAGGTTGCAGCAGGCCTTTGGCCAATTGGATCACTTTGGAATCTTAAGTCTCCTCTAGCCATTGACTAGAGGTTAGAGTACAGACCTATGGTTCTTTGGTTCAGAGCTTATCATTGACTCATTTAGTTGGAATAGGCTCAGTTCATGCCACCTTGGTGCATCCATTGAATGCATTGAAACAAAATTGGAGTCTTGGAATCTTTGTAGCCTTTTTAGGTTTGGCATGCTGCTTGTAGATTTATAGACTTGTGAGGCTTGGAGATCAGATCATCCCCCTTGGATTTGATCCTCAGATGTGTCCAAAATGATGACAAGGCTTGGATTTGTCAGATTTGATCAAATCGAGCAAAATGCACCAAATCTGCCAAATCTGTCTTGGAGGAAATTAGTTCATGAGGCCATGTTTCAAGGGTTATATCTCCTTGCTCAAATGGAATTTGGAGATGATCTGGTACTTGTTAGAAAGCCCTTATGGCATACTTTAACTTTGATGTCCACTCCTAGACCTGGTTTGACTTGGATCAAGGTGAAAAATGTCCCTACATTTTGGAAAAAGTAAGGCAGATTTTGACTTAGTGAAAATTTCACTAAGTGTTGGAAAAATGTCATTTTCATGTTTTCAGCCATTTTGATCACTCCATAACTTAAAATTCATGAGGAATTGGAATGAGATGTAGTTGACATTTTTAAAGTATGCCATGAGAGCTACAAATCCATCTTTGGACCATCCAAAATGGTTGCTTGGATCTCAAGTTATGATCCTTGGAAGTTGGTACCCTAGCCACTTTGTTCCATAACTTAAAAAAATTCTAAGTTTTTATGGTTACCCCTTTACAAGTTATCCCACTTTCTTTGATTTTTCCTGATGAATAATGATTCAAATCACATATTAACATTGTTTTAGGGTTGAGGAACCATAATTATGAAAAATCTCAAAAAGTAAAACTTGACTTTTGTGCACAGTTGACTTTTTATCAGATGAATTTCAAACTGTGTGATCCTTGGTAAAACCAAGTCCTTGACCTAAATCAAACCTAATGGATATGTTCCATAGGTGTTGTAGGGTGTATTGAATCATGTCCCAAGGTTTGGGAGCATGTCTTGATCAAAAGTCAAAGGTACAGTTGACTTTTTCCGTGAAACCCTAACTGTGGTCCTGATAAAATTGAAATTTGTAGATCAAGCTTCTTGGATTAATCCATTATTGTATATGGATTAATGTGGTTTATTAGAGACCCTCAAATCATGTCTTGAGGTATTAGCTCATGTTTTGTCCCAAAAGTCAACTTAGGGGTGAATTAGGTCAAGAAACCCTAATTCCTGATTTTTTTATGAATGCATCCCCTGAGGTTAAATTGACTTGATGGTTGGGTCCATGAGGTCGCTTAGAGTATTTTAGGTTATACTTTGAAGTATTGGCTCATGCCCAGAGGAAGATTTTCATCTGGAGGCCCTGGTCGACCAAAACCCTAATTTGGTGACACTGGTGATCTTGAGGCTTGATCCACTTGGAATGCTGCAATCTTGTGCTTGATTCTTGATGTGGGAGTCCTCTTGATCCTTTGTGGGTGTTTGAGAGGTTAGACAAGTTGAAGATCATGTCATTTCTTGATTGATCCTTTGTCTAAGGCTCTAAGAGGGCTTAAAACCCTAATGCTTGATTGCAGGGAATGCTCAAACATCTCTGAGGAGATTGATGAGGCATAAAGGTACATCCATATTGTGATGATGATTTGCACAATGATGGGAAATCTTAGTGGTCAAAATTTGGGGTATGACAGATATCTCCCTTTAGAGATGACAAATTCTCTCTCAGTCAAACCTTTAGCTTCAATCTTGGGCTTTGAACAAGACACAAAAATACTCAACCAACTTCAATCTTGGGCTTTAAACAAGACACCAAACATCTTTCCTCCCATAGAATAGGAGGAACTACGATTGCTCTGATTTCCCTGTTTTCTTTACGGGAATACGTAGGCATAAGATTGCGAAATCTTAGCGAGCACACATATAAAAAACTTTAGGTCCAGTTGTCATACCCCAAATTTTGACCACTAAGATTTCCCATCATTGTGCAAATCATCATCACAATGTGGATGAACCATCATGCCTCATCAAATGCCTTAAGGGTTGTTGAGCATTCACTACAATCAAAATTAGGGTTTCAAGCCCTCTCAGAGCCTTATACAAAGGGTCAATCAAGGAATGACATGATCTTCAACTTGTCTAACCTCTCAAATATCCACAATGGATCAAAAGGACTCCCACTTCAAGGATTAAGCACAAGGTTGCTCCCTTCTAGGTGGATCAAGTCTCAGGATCGCCAGTGTCACCAAATTAGGGTTTTGGTCGACCAGGGCCTCCAGATGAAAATTTTCATCTGGACACAAGCCAAAGATCCAAAACACAACCTAATGTACTCCATGTAACCTCATGGACCCATTCATCAAGTCAATTTTGCCTCAGGGGATGCATTCATCAAAAATCAGGAATTAGGGTTTCTTGACCTAATTCACCCCTAAGTTGACTTTTGGGACAAATCATGAACCAAGACCTCAAGAGAGGATTTGAGGGTCTCTAATGAACTATATTAATCCATTTGGGACAATGGATTAATCCAAGAAGCTTGAGCAACAAGTCTCAATTTCATCTGCACTACAATTAGGGTTTCGCGAGAAAAGTCAACTCTAACTTTGAGTTTTGACCAGGACATGCTCCCAAACCCTAAGACATGCACCAATATACCCTATGACAGCCATGGAACATGTCCATCAAGTTTGATTTAGGTCAAGGACATGATTTCATGAAGAATTACACAGTTTGGAATTCATCTGATAAAAAGTCAACTGTGCACAAAAGTCAACTTTGACTTTTTGAGATTTTTCACCAAAATGGATTTTTAACCCTAAAATGATGTTAATGTATGATTTGAATCATCATTCATCAAGAAAAATCAAGAAAAGTGGGATAACTTGTAAAAGGGGTAACCATAAAAACTTAGAAAATTTTCTAAGTTAAAAATAAAGTGACAAGGGTACCAACTTTGAAGGATCATAACTCCTAAACCACAAAGCCATTTTTTCTCATCCAAAGATGGATTTGTAGCCCTCATTACCCTCTACAAAAACTTCAACTAGACCTAAGTCAAATTCATTAAGGATTTTGAGTTATGGAGTGATCAAAATGGCTGAAAAGTGAAAATGTCACTTTTTCCAACACTTAGTGAAATTTTCACTAAGTCAGAATCTGCTTTCACTTTTTTCCAAATGTAGGGGGATTTTTCACTTGGATTCAAAAGAGATCAAAACCAAACATGTTCAAATAGTTGTTATATCATGTAAGGGCTTTCCAAAATGGCCAAGAACATTGCCAAATTCCATTTGAGTCATGAGATATGACATTGGAAAGTTGCCTTGCTGAAATCTGTCAAAGGCAAGGCAGAATTTGCAACTTTGGTCGATTTGCCAAAATCAGCCAAATTCAAATGCTCCTATCCACTTGGACACATCTGAGGATTGAATCTAAAGGGGACAATCACTGAGCCAAGCCTCCAAAGTCCATGGAACAAGAAATAGCATGTTGAACCTAGAATGGTCAAAATAGGGACAAGACTCCAAATTTGGATTGGAGCATTCAATGGAAGCATCAAGGTGGCATGGACTGAGCCATTTTCATTTGAATTCAGTCAAGACTTATCCAAGACCAAGGGAACCATAGCCCTGTGCCCTAACCTCTAGTCAATGGCTAGAGGAGACTTGCATTTCCATTGGCCAACATTGAACAAACACCTGCTGCAGTTGCCATTCACTGTGGATCCCAAAACTAACTTGCACTACTATAAATAGAGCTCAATTGTGATCAGTTTGAGTACACCAAAGCCATCTAACAGATGCTTTCCTCAAAATCTCTTTCTCTTGGCAAAAATGCCTTTCTTAGCAAGGTAGCTATCGGGTTTTGAGTTTGAGAGCTTTTCCAATCAAATCAATCACTCACACACCTCACATACATCACATATGAGCTTATCAAACACTTAGATCACTTCTGAAACACCAATTTCACAAAATCACCAGCTGGTTGCTCAAATTTTCAATCAAGTTGCAGCTGAGGTACCACAAATTGTTCCAGCCATTTTCAATCAGGTCCAAGCATTCAAACACACTCCATAGGGTGTAGGGAAGCTGTTCAGATCATCACCACTCATATGTAACACCTCCAAATCAAAAATCACATTGCACTTGCTGTCACGGCTTAGAGGTAAGCATATACTTGGTCATCTCTCAATCTATGCATATTTCCTCGCACAATAATTTGGCCATATGTTCATAATCATGCATGGAATGTTTTCCCTCAATTAATTGCATTGTTTGAATCGTGTATCAAAAATCCTAGCCTTCATGCAGAAATTAGGGTTCTTGAGGTTTCTTCGTGATTTCATGTTTTATGTTTAATTTAAATGAAATTAAGTGTTATAGACATGATCGTGAGGTTGAGACGAGCATAATGATATGTGGATTGCATGATATGATTACGTATTCAGTGAGATTGGATGGAAAACGCAAATCAGCCAAACCCAGAAAAACGCGCGTGTTCTTGCTTGTGTTCTTGGCGCCTTTTTCACAAATTCAAATATTTGAATTTTGTGATTTTGTTTAATTGATTCAAAAATTAATTTTTCTCTGAGTTTTAATGATTTTGAGTTGATTCTTTTTTTAATAATTCACAAAAATGTTAAAATATTTTATTTTATCAAAAAATCCCAAAAATATTATTTATTTCATATAATTGATATTTTTGCAAAGAATTAATATTTTAATTGTTTTTGACATTTTAAATATTTTTTCTACATTGATTTTGCAACTTTTAATGCTTTCTAATTATTTTGTAGGTCAATACTTAATTTTTGAAGCATTAATACAAAATCACAATTTGTTTTTCATATGTTAAACAATTTTGATCATTTTTAATTGAATTTTTATTCAATTAAATACATTTTTGAAAACAAATTAGGGTTTTGGATTAATTCAACCCTCATAAATCATTTTCAAAACACTTTGGGCCTCTTGAGAGAGTGTAAGACCCAACCCACTTGTACAGAAATATTTTGGGCCTCATTCGTTGTATAAGTCCCTCTGTACATCTTTCAAATAAACGGCACGATCATCGCCTTTTGAAAAATAACCCTGGGCCTCTCCTTGAGCTATAAGACCCATTCAAAAACATTTTGGGCCTCTAATAGAGTGTAAGACCCAATCCCCTTTTAACCAAAATCACTTTGGGCCTCACTTATTGTATAAGTCCCTCCGCGTTAAAAGAAAACCTCGGCGCGATCGCCATTTCAAACGGAAAAATCATCTGGGCCTACCCTCGTGTTATAAGCCCCACTCTTTTTCTTTAAACCTTTTGGGCCTCTTGAAAGAGTGTAAGACCCATCCCTTTGTACAGAAAAACATTTTGGGCCTCAGTCACTTGTATAAGTCCCTCTGTATAAATTCAACAGTGCGCTCACTGATAAAACCCTGGGCCTCTCCTTGAGCTGTAAGCCCCAAATCTTTCTTTTTTCAAAGCACTTTCTCCTTTGATTTTGAATATACTGTTGTTTTCAATCTTTCTTTGTTGAACAACTAACCAAACAGCATGGAAGCTCTACAACCGAGTAAGTGTTTACCCACTTTCATTTACCGCTTTCATATATATATAACTGTATTATGGGGCTGTTTCGCTGTAAGTCTTCTTTCATAAACTCATATCAACTATGTACTAATAGTATAGATATTTAGAGTTTCCCCGGCAACTACGTCTAGCACTAGGTAAAGCCGTTTCAATCACTCTTAGAAATAGTCTAAACTAGATCCCCATAGGATTACCAGACACAGTCTTCCCTCCTCTTGGGGTTAAACAATATGGAGATATGTAAGGCAGCATTCTCTGTGAACCCTTTCATAGACTGTCACTCATAGAAGTTGTCAAAGAAACTCTATTCCCCAGAGATGATCTCTTCTCCGTGAATTGCATCTCTTGAGTTTCTTCCAAATTCTCGAACTTTCCTGACTTTGATCTATTCTCGGTGAATAGCATTGCCTTGAATTTCTCGGGGTTTGGGGACCCATCGGCTTCTTAAAAGCAATCGGCCTCCTCTTGGGCATCGTACAAGAACCCACAGGCTTCCTAAAAGCAACCCTGCCTCCTCTTGGGCTTAGTACAAGGACCCTACGGCTTCTTAGAAGTATTCACAGCCTCCTCTTAGGCTTCGTATAATGATCTCTTCCTCCAAGAATGATAGCCTCCTCTTGGGCTTAGTACAAGGACCCGTCGGATTCTTAAAAGTTTCCCGCCTTCTCTTGGGCTTCGTACAAATTATCCCGAAGACCTCCTAGAGGTATAGGAACATAACCTAGTCATCTTCATAGAACAATCCTTTCATAGAGTCTACTACTGTTTCTCAAAGCATAGTACAAAATATGAAACTCTAGACTTGGACGGTCTAATCTCCTTGAGTCTCAAAGACATTCTCAAGTGACCCCTTCGTTAAATAGGAAGGAAACCCGTAGACTCGAACAGTCTTAATACCCTTTGGATTCCCCGCTTCCTTAAAGAACAGGAATAACCCGGATCCTTGAATCAAATCCTTGAGTACAGTGTTGCTCATATAAGAACTGATTTTCTCTTTAAAATCAGTATATTGGATCTGTCACTCAACTGAAACAGTAATCATAGCCTCTCTCTTGGGCTTTGTTCAATGATTCTTCCCAGCGAAGCAAACGTTTAGCCTCCATCTCGGGCTTCGTACGAGATACCAAAATTCTCCCCAGTGGAGTCAAACAACATTTAGCCTCTCTCTCGGGCTTTGTACGAGACACATAAGAGACTCCCTCGTTGAGTCAATCACCCATTTAGCCTCCATCTTGGGCTTCGTACGAGATACAAAAACTCTCTAATTGAGTCAAATAGCCTCCATCTCGGGCTTTATACGAGATACCAAAAGATTCCCTCGTTGAGTCAAAACCTTTTAGCCTCTCTCTCAGGCTTTACACGAGACACATATTAGCCTCCTCTTAGGCTTTGTATAAGAAAACCACTAGTTAATCCAATTAACCTTTTAGCATCAAAGTTGTGCCTCGTTCACAGTACACAAACATCAACAACTCCTTTCTCTTCATCTAATCGCTGTAAGCGGCAAGCCTCTGGATCATCTACATCCATGCCACTGTCCCTCTTTTAGCATGAGAAATTCCTAAGGAAAGATAGCATTGCTCTACACTGAGTTAAATTCTTCTCCTTCAGGTAGAACTCCCCTATAAAGGAAATTATGGCATTGCCGGATTCACATATCCCGGTTAAAGTAATTCCCCTTTATAAACAGTTGTGACATACAACCCCCTCTTTAGAGATGACAAATTCTCTCTAAAGTCAAACCTATTCAGCTTCACATCTTGGGCTTTGAACAAGATACAAATCACCTTTCGCTTCACGTCTTGGGCTTCGAACAAGACACCAAAACAACCATTTCCTCCCGTGGAATAGGAGGAACTACGAACGCTCTGATTTCCCTGTTTCGGTAAACGGGAATACGTAGGCATAAGATTGAAAGAAAAGATCTTAGCGAGCACACTAAACAAAAACCCATACTCCCATGTATCTATCAAAAGCACCAGTCCTAACATCCTAATCCTTGTCCCCCACCAGAAACATTCTGTCAAGTCCTATAAAGAAACCAGTATTGGCGAAAATACAAATAACCAGTACAAAGGCCCCCCCACATTGATAGCATCTGTAACCTAACAGACCGCTGTTTAAACTCAGTATGCAAAGCAGGGTTAATTGGAGACATCTATTTCCCTTCCTTCATCAGCTTTAATAGGATAAAAAATGAATCGACCTGTAGTCAAAGCTCAAACCGCAGAGAGCGACCAGCGCTTAAGAACCGCGTCCAAAATCGCTCGCTACAGAAAAATGGCGCCCACCGTGGGGCCCATTCAAAGTTAGATCTAGGCACGGTCTTCCTTTTCTTTTCACCTCTTCTGTGAGTACCACAGATTGGGGCTTCCGCTGGGGAACCCATTTTCTGTCAAGAACTTAGGATTCATAGCTTTAAAGGTCTAGGATGTTTAGGACAAATATATATACTGCTTTTCCTAATTGTTATACATGTTTATTTTTCTGCTAATGGGAATGCGGGTGATGTCGTATGTGGAAAGATTGAGTATACACTTAAGATAAGTGATGGCGACGGGGTCGACCATCAACCTCAGTGGAGGCTGACCAACGCAACCCATTCTCTCACTTAGACAATGGGCCGGTTGTTAAGTCTGAGAAGCTGAGGAGCCAAACCCTTTCGTAGTGCGGAAACTATCGGGAATAGTTGTTACGCGATACTACCCTCATTTGAGGCTGGTGATCTATTCTCGGTGAATGGCACTTACTCTAAGATTGCACTACAACTCGTTGGCGATCCGCTTGTTGTTTTGCTTTCCAGGGAGGAGCTGATGATAATGAGTACAGGTACAAAAATCACCCTAGTATAAACCTTTGGGGATGGGTAGAGCCTTGACTTCATGACAACGACCCTTTGACCCCATGTTTTTTCTATGTTTTTGTGTGCTGCATTCATGCATTCATTTAAAAAACATTAAAACATTCAAAAAAGTTCTCTTCTAGTCTCTCTGTTTTTCAAATTAAACTAAGACTGTGATTGCAAATATCAGAGAAAAGGATTACGCTAATGGATTTCGGTAGAAGGAGAACTCATACGTACACCTTCAAGGTTCCAAAACTAGGGGATTTGAGAAAGTTAGCAAGGATGATCACTAGCCCTGAGGCTTTTAGAGCCAAGCATGGAGGTCTGCTACCACTGTTAAGAGTCCATGTGATTGAGGGAATCATGGATGCGCTCATTCAGTTTTATGATCCGGTTTATCACTGTTTCACATTCCCGGATTACCAGCTCGCACCAACGCTGGAGGAGTATTCTCACCTGATTGATCTACACATTACAGATCGAGCTCCATTTTCTGGACTGGAAGAAATTCCAAAGAATCGGACTATTGCAAGAGCAATTCATTTGGACGAGTCTGAAGTTAGGACTCACCTAACCACTAAGGGTGGCATCCAAGGTTTGCCAGCCCAGTTCTTGACAAAGAAAGCCCTATATTTTGCCAGTATAGGAAACATAACTGCTTTTGAAAGCATCTTTGTCTTGCTTACCTACGGGTTATTTTTGTTTCCCAACATCAATAACTTCGTCGATATTAACGCTATTAAGGTTTTTCTCATTGGAAATCCTGTGCCGACTTTGCTCGCAGATGCGTATTATTCTGTACATTTGGGGAATTTGTACAGTGGAGGGGAGATCACATGTTGTGTACCTCTGCTTTACAAATGGTTTATCTCTCACTTGCCCAAGTCTGCTGCTTTTTGGGATTGCAAGAGTGCCTTACGTTAGTCGCAGAAGATCATGTCTCTTACCAACTCTGATATAGATTGGTGTAATAGGATTTATGAGGGAATCAGGATCATTGACCGTTGTGGAAGCTTCCCCAACGTACCCCTTATAGGAACTAAAGGAGGAATTAACTACCATTCGGTATTGGTTCGCCGTCAATTTGGATACCCGATGAGACACATCCCACTGGGTGTTCATCTGGAAGGTCTTTTCTTCAAGGAAGGAGAAAGTGACAGAGCACTAAAGACGAAAATAGTGCACGCTTGGAAACACGTTCATAAGAAACGACGAGAGTCTCTGGGAAAACCAGACTGTGTCTCGGTGGAGCCTTATCTCCACTGGGTACAAACTAGAGCTCTCAAGCTGAAAATGCCTTATCCTCGTTACGAAATTCTTCCGCCGAGGGAATCTGTCATGTACTTCATGACAGAAACTGAAAAGCTTCAGGTTACTCTCAACAAAGTTCAACGGGAGAGAAGGTCTTGGAAGAACAAGTATCGCACCCTCGACGTAGAGTGCATCAGAATACAGCAATTACTGAAAGAGAAAGATGCTCTGATTGAAATTTTGGAGCAACATGCTGTAGATAATCAGGATGACCAAAGGAATTTGCTCGCTCCTTTCACTTGGCAAAGGAATGACAACCCAACAACGGCCCAAGAGCCCCGGTCAAAGAAAAGGAAGATACCAAAATCAGCACCTGATTTCTCTTCAGAGAGGACTCGGGACCCTTTAGCTTAGGTTTCTGTTTCTGCACTTTGTAATCTACTGTATTTCCATTTCTGTAATCCTTTGAATTCAATAAAAAGGGGTTTCCCCACCGTTGATATTTGCAATCTAATTGTCGAAGTTTATTTTGATTAAACCTTAAATAATTAATATAATCATTGCATTCATCATTCTCACATCGCGTATTCTTCTTACCTATGAATCTCACGTTTGTGTCTCGATTCTAGAGTCAAACTGTCTCATTCGTA
Organism: Lathyrus tuberosus; assembly: GCA_022829125.1. NCBI lineage: Eukaryota > Viridiplantae > Streptophyta > Magnoliopsida > Fabales > Fabaceae > Lathyrus > Lathyrus tuberosus. The sequence goes on along the minus strand of JALAZF010000120.1, from coordinate 12,580,926 downwards.
TAATACTCGGGCCAATCGTCAGAAAAAGATGGATGATCTTGAGGAAGAAAACAGAGAGTTGAAAGAAGAGATCGACGCTCTAAGAAAGGATATGAGAAAGCTTCGTAACGACATGCAAGCCATGGCAGAAGCTCAGCTACAAAGAACTGTGATCTCAGAGATCACCTCAACGTCCATAGTGGAGAAGTATGATCCTAGGTATCAGATGCCGAAAGATCGTCCTTGGGGCATGCCTGTTAACTATATCCCGGAAGGATATGTTCCGCCGATCACTGAAGATCAGGGAATCACAACAGAAGCCGCTGGGCCTGAAGGTTACAAACTTCAGAAAAGCGAAGATGCCAGGGGCATACTGAAGACTCCTGAAGGTTACAAACTTTGGGAGACGCCAAGACTCACTGCCGTAGTCATGGTACCACCCCCTGTGGTGCACACTGTCCCGGAAGGACAGATTCCACAGACACCTTCTGGTAAGAAGGAAACTATGTTTGACAGAATGGAGGAATTCCAGGAACAGTTCTTGGAAATGCAGAAAGAACTGCAAGCCATTCGCGGTTAGGATTTATTTGGAAAGGACGCCGCAGACCTCTGCTTGGTCCCAAATGTGAAAGTTCCGCACAAGTTTCAAGTGCCCGACTTTGAAAAATACAAGGGTAACTCTTGCCCTCAGAGCCATCTGGTGATGTACGCTCGGCGAATGTCAGCTCAGACGGAGAATCAGGACCTACTGATTCACTACTTCTAGGATAGTTTAACCGGTGCCGCACTCAAATGGTACATGGGTTTAAACCGTGCTACAATCAGCACTTTCAGAGATCTTGGCACTGCCTTCGTCCAACAATACAAATACAATTTGGACATGGCACCCGACAGAGATCAACTCAGATCGATGTCGCAAAAGGACAAGGAAACCTTTAAGGAGTATGCTCAAAGGTGGCGTGAAATTGCTGCTCAAATTTGTCCTCCTCTTGAGGAAAAAGAGATGACAAAGATCTTCTTAAAGACCTTAAGCTCATTTTACTATGACCAAATGGTTGCCAGTGCGCCCAGTGATTTCACCGAAATGGTCGACATAGGTGTACGTCTTGAGGAAGTCGTCCGAGAAGGACGTTTGGTAAAAGACACTGGATCGACGAGCGGTACTAAAAAATATGGTAGTACTCTCTCTAAGAAAAAAGAGCAGGATATTGGGAATATCTCTCTCGGAAAACAAAGACAACATTATCAACCGGTAGCAGTTGTGACTCCTGCTATCAACCCTGCGCCTATTCCTACGTATCAACCTCAGGTTGCGCAAAGCCAACCTGACCAGCAAAGGACACAACAGCCTCTTCAGCAGGCTCGTCCTCCCTATAACAACAACCGTACAACACGGCCACCAGGATTTGATCCTATACCCGTGACGTACGCAGAACTATTTCCATTACTACTGGCTAAGGGGCACATTCAGACTAAATCTCCTCTTACAGTACGGGAAAATCCGCCTTTTTAGTTTAAGGTGGATCAAACATGCCCTTATCATCAAGGAGGTTCGGGGCATAACATAGAGACTTGTCTCAATTTCAAGTCCGACGTGCAAAAGCTTTTTAGGAGCGGGGTCTTATCCTTCAAGGATACGAATCCTAATGTTCTTACGAACCCGCTGCCTCAACATGAGAAGGCTGCAGTCAATCTGATTGAGAAAGAGACTAATAATGTCTATCAAATTCATGATGTACTCTTGTTGAAGACCAATCTGGTCAAGATGCATTGTAGACAAAGTGGATATGGCCATATGCCACCTCATAACTATCATCAGTGTGATATCTGCTCTAAAGACAACCAAGGATGTTCTGTAGTGCAAGCAGCTCTACAGGAACAGATGGATCTCGGATGGATCCAAGAGCACCGAGTTCATGGAGTTAACATGGTTTACACGAATTCCAACGTCATTCAGAACCACGACATCCTTGCGATGAATGTCAACTTGGTGGCAATGCACTCAAGGCAAAGCTAGTATCATAATCTGCCGCGGCACGATTACAGTTCTTGTCTGATTTGCTCGGTAAACAAACAGGGATGCTCTTTCATATAGGAGGCCCTCCAGCGTCAGATGGATCTTGGATGGATCCAAGACTACCATGATAGGAACCCTTATCAAATCAACATGGTTCAGATCTTCGATATTCGCATGATGAATACCAACCTGGTAGAGTTACATGCTGAACAGGTCCGACTCGGATTCTTAATATCACATGACTATCAAAGCTGTAAAGCGGGTTGCGAAAACGATCGAGGTTGTACCCTTGTCCAGGAGGCGCTTCAGCACTTGTTAAATCACTGGTGGATGCCAATCTACATGGACGAAGATACTCAGCAGATTAGTATCAGTAATAGAAACCCCACTCGGCGTCAGAGTCAGGATGTCCGATCTGTGGAAGCTAACCTAGTGAGGTTACATTGTATTCAAAGTGGGCGTGGCCAGGTGCCACCACACAACTATGACAGTTGTAGCGTCTGTTCGGAAAGTAACCAAGGGTGTTACCTTGTGAGAGCAACTCTTCAGGGTCAGGTCGATCGTGGAGAAATTCGTCCATATCCGGGTTCTGGACCCATCAATTGGTCGCCGAATTACCTTGCCGATCAAGTTGAGGATGTTGTACCAATCTCAGGTCATCACAGGACCAGGGATGTTTTTGCCATCATCCCTCTACTTGATGAGTCTAAGGTTCCCAACCGGGAACAAATTGAGATTGCTTACGACGTTCAGAAAAATCAGAAGGCTCTTGTAGTCATCTATCTACCAGGACCGCTACCGTATGAATCAGCTAAGGTGATCCCTTACAAATACGGTGCAACAATAATTAAAAATGGAAAGGAAATTCCATTACCCTCCGTCGTGAATATTGCAGACATCAGTCGTGTAACACGGAGTGGTAGAATCTTTAACCGAGGGGTTGGGGAACTTAATAAGGAAAAGGAACTTCAGACGGAAACTCCTGATCCACCAGTCGGTCAATCCAGTAATCCCGACCTTTTGAAAAATAATGATGAGATGCTGAAGCTCATCCAAAGGAGTGAATACAACATTGTCGATCAACTGTTACAAACTCCTTCAAAGATCTCGGTATTATCATTATTACTCAGTTCAGAAGCCCACAGGGAGGCTCTACAGAAAGTCTTGGAGCAAGCCTTTGTGGAACAGGATGTAACAATCAGACAGTTCGATAGTATTGTCTCTAACATCACTTCTTGCAATAACTTGGGATTTAGTGATGAGGAATTACCTGAAGAGGGTCGCCGTCATAACATGGTGCTCAACATTACAGTTAACTGCCAGGACGATGCTTTAGCCAGCGTACTGGTAGACACAGGGTCAGCCCTGAATGTTATGCCGAAGTCCACTTTGATGCAATTATCATTCAAGAGCCCTCCGATGAGAACCAGCGAGGTCGTCGTCAAAGCGTTTGACGGATCCAGAAAAATAGTTATCGGCAAAATTGATCTTCCCATAACTATCGGTCCTCACACTTTCCAAGTCACTTTCCAGGTCATGGACATCCAGGCAACGTACAGTTGTTTATTAGGAAGACCTTGGATACATCAGGCTGGAGCGGTCACTTCGACCCTCCACTAAAAGCTAAAGTTCGTCAAGAACGATCAACTTGTCACGGTTTATAGGGAACAAGCCTTGATTGTAAGCAACTTATCATCATCTACTGATATAGAACCCGGGGAGGTTATTGGAACTCAGTTCTAAGCACTGTCAGTGAGCAAGAACGATCAGTTCGGAGGAGGAACCTCGATTTCCTCATACAAAGATGCTATCAAAGCGGTCGAGAGTACCAATACAACAGGATGGGGACAGCTTGTCATTCCTATTGACAATAAAACAAAGAAGGGTCTTGGTTTTTCTGCAACCTGTACCCAGACAGCTGCCAACGATGAAAGTTTTCATCCCCTTCAAAATTTCTTCCACGGTGGAGGTTTCCTTCACCCAGTGTCTCAAATAGTCCATGCTATCAATGAGGAAGATCCCTCTGACACAGATGAAGAATGGAAGTCCTACCTTAACAAGGACGGTTATATGTCTCAGGAAGAGGTGCTTATGCCATTTTGCTATCCTGTACAGAGTCCGAGATTTATACCAAGGTCAGATGTCGAAATGATATATGGAGATTGTGATCCGGAAGGATGTCGTGCTCCGCCAAATTCATTAGAGGAGGACACTCTGATGAAAGACAACTTTGACTACAATTACTATGGCCCAATGGATGGTCTGCCAATGTGGCAGCCTTACCCAGGAAACTTAGGGCAAGAGGGTCAGCCGAACAATGAAAATCAGCTGACCGTCATTGAACAGAATACCTGTGTCCCCACCATGTCATGGGAGCAACACTCAGGTCATTTAGAAACTACTCAACATGACGATGAATTTGCAACGTTTGCAGGACTTGAGTTCATCAACTATGCTTTTCCCGAGGTCAACGTCATCAAGAAAGATGACTCCTCCAGTTCCAAAGAAGTTTGGGACACCTTGGGACAACCAAGTGGAAAATTCGACTTCATGGTCAAGTACACCGCTCCCAAAAGCTCTCGTATCAGGCTCGAAGACATCCAGCCAACTGGATGGGGAGATACAGCTGAGAGCACAAATGCTATGCAAAATGCAACAGAGGAATTCTCCTACGATAATTCTGCCTGGGAGACAGATTCTAATGATCCTGCTCCACTAGAAATCAGCGTCGTTTCTGAAGACCAATCAAGGAAGGTACCAAACTTTGTGATTCACCGAGGAGTTCGCCGCCAATGGGTTGCCGTCGAGATTCCGAAGATCGTTCATCAGTCAAAGTAATTGCCATCTTTAACCTTTCACCCTGCCCAGGTGAAACGGATGTTTTGATAGGGCTCGCTTTCTATAAATTTTCCCTCTTCGCTTTGCCCAAAGCGACAGAGTTTTGTTTTATAGGGCTGTAGTTTCAAGGATCAACTTGTTCATTAATAAAATAACATCGTTCTGTAATTTCCGCATTAATTGTTGTTTTCTCTTTTTAATTTTTCAGAAAATGGTAATTCTAAAAAACAATTCAAATAAAAACAAGCAGTAAAATAAATACACTGCACACACTTGCATTTTCTCTATCTCTTCTAAACACGAATCATCACATCATGCAAATTGCTTGTTTTAAACCCAGTTGAAACATATGATCTGATGCCTTCTCCCAACTTTGAGTTCCCGGTATTTGAGGCTGAAGAAGAAAATGACAACGAAATTCCAGAAGAGATCTCCCGATTACTCAGACAAGAGGAAAGGTCCATTGAACCTCACAAAGAACCGTTGGAAACGGTAAACTTGGGTTCAGAGCAAGAGAGAAAAGAAATCAGGATTGGGGCACTGCTCAGTCCAATTGCCAGAGAGGGTTTGATAAAGCTTCTCAAAGAATTCCCCGATGTGTTCGCTTGGTCCTATCAGGATATGCCAGGGTTGGATACCAGCATCGTGGAACATCACTTACCATTTAGATTGGAATGTCCTCCAGTAAAGCAAAGGTTGAGACGCACTCACCCGGACATGGCCATCAAAATCAAAGAGGAGGTACAAAAACAGATTGATGCGAGTTTCCTCGCTACGTCTGAATATCCTCAATAGTTAGCCAACATCGTACCTGTTCTGAAAAAGGACAGAAAGGTCAGAATGTGTGTTGATTACAGAGATCTGAACAAGGCAAGTCCAAAGGACGACTTTCCTTTACCACACATTGACATGCTGGTAGACAGTATAGCAAAGTTCAAAGTCTTCTCCTTCATGGATGGATTCTCGGGCTATAACCATATTAAAATGGCGCCGAAAGACATGGAGAAAACTTCGTTCATTACCCCATGGGGCACCTTTTGTTACAAGGTAATGTCGTTCGGTTTGAAGAACGCTGGGGCAACCTATCAAAGGGCCATGACTACTCTGTTTCATGACATGATACACAAAGAAATCGAAGTGTATGTCGATGATATGATTGTAAAATCAAAAACAGAGAGTGAGCACATTGAACATCTGTCGAAATTGTTCGAACTTTTAAGAAAGTTCAAGCTCCGCTTGAATCCCAACAAGTGCACCTTCGGTGTCCGTTCAGGGAAACTACTAGGGTTCATCGTCAGCCAGAAAGGGATTGAGGTTGATCCTGACAAGGTCAAGGCCATTCAAGAAATGCCTTCGCCGAAAACTGAAAAACAAATCAGAGGATTCTTGGGACGTTTGAACTACATCTCCAGATTCATATTCCTTATGACCGCCATGTGTGCGCTGATTTTCAAGTTACTCAAAAAGAACCAGGATTGCGTTTGGTCAGAAGACTGCCAAACTGCTTTCGACAGTACTAAGGAATATCTGTTGAATCCGCCGATTCTATCACCTCCAGTGGAAGGAAGACCACTGATCATTTACCTCACAGTCTTGGAGGACTCAATGGGATGTGTACTTGGCCAACAAGACGAAACTAAAAGAAAAGAGTCTGCCATTTACTATTTGAGCAAGAAATTTACCGACTGCGAAACTCGGTACACAACGCTTGAGAAAACTTGCTGCGCTTTGGCTTGGGCAGCCAAACGTCTTCGCCAGTACATGATTCGTCACACTACTTGGTTGATCTCAGAAATGGATCCAATCAAGTATGTCTTCGAAAAACCTGCTCTTACGGGAAGAATTGCCCGTTGGCAGATGTTGTTATCAGAATATGACATAGAGTACCACGCTCAAAAATCCGTTAAGGGAAGTATTTTAGCCGATCATTTGGCTCATCAACCGATTGACGATCAAGAATCAATCGGATTTGACTTCCCAGACGAAGATGTCATGTATCTAAAAATGAAAGATTGCGATGAACCGTTACCCAGTGAAGGGCCAGAACCAGGTTCCCAATGGGGACTTATCTTTGACGGAGCAGTTAATCATTATGGAAATAGAATTGGGGCAATCATTGTTACCCCTCAGGGTACCCACATTCCTTTCACCACTAGACTCACGTTCAAGTGTACGAACAACGAGGCCGAATACGAAGCTTGTATTATGGGTCTCGAGGAAGCGATTGATTTAAGGATCAAAAACTTGGACGTATACGGCGACTCAGCCTTGGTTATTAACCAGATAAAAGGAGATTGGAACACATACCAATCAGGATTGATTCCTTACAAAGACTATGCAAGAAGGTTGTTACCTTTCTTCAACAGAGTTGAGTTTCATCACATCCCTCGTGATGAGAATCACATGGCTGACGCTTTAGCCACTATCTCTTCCATGATTAGCGTAGGTCAATGGAATGACATACCTAAGATTGACATAATGCGCCTTGAACGGCCCGCTTACATCTTTACGATCAAAGCAGTCATAGACGACAAACCTTGGTATCACGATATCAAATGCTTCCTTCAGAAACAAGAATACCCACCTGGGGCACTAAGGAAGGATAGAAAAACCCTCAGAAGATTGGCTGAAAACTTCTTCCTGAGCGGTGACACCCTCTATAAGAGAAATTTTGATATGGTCTTACTCCGATGTGTAGACAGACCAGAAGCAGAAATACTGATGAAAGAAATTCATGAAGGATCCTTTGGCACTCATGCCAACGGACACACAATGGCGAGAAAAATTCTAAGAGCAGGGTACTATTGGTTGACCATGGAATCCGACTGCTACAAGTACATGAGGAGGTGTCACAAGTGTCAGATATACTCCGACAAAATTCATCTACCGCTATCATATCTCAAAGTTCTTTCTTCCCCGTGGCCTTTTTCCATATGGGGAATTGACATGATTGGCTTGATCGAACCTAAGGCTTCAAACGGACATCGGTTCATCCTGGTAGCCATTGATTATTTCACCAAGTGGGTCGAAGCAGCATCATACACTAATGTAAACCGACAAGTGGTGGTCCAATTTATCAAAAACAATATCATCTTCCGTTATGGTGTTCCAAGCGAGATCATTAATGATAATGGATCTAACTTGAACAATAAGATGATGAAGGAGTTGTGCGCAGAGTTCAAGATTGAACATCATAACTCATCTCTCTACCGACCCAAGATGAACGGAGCGGTAGAAGCGGCTAATAAGAACATCAAGAAGATCGTTCAAAAGATGGTTGTAACCTACAAAGACTGGCACGAGATTCTACCCTTTGCTCTTCACGGTTATCGCACATCTGTTCGCACTTCAACGGGGCCTACCCCTTTCTCTCTAGTGTATGGGATGGAGACAGTGCTCCCCATAGAAGTAGAGATCCCATCAATCAGGGTATTGATGGAAGCTAAGCTCACCGAAGTTGAATGGTGTCAAAGTCGACACGACGAATTAAACCTGATCGAAGAGAAGTGAATCACGGCATTATGCCATGGTCAGTTGTATCAACAGAGAATGAAGAGGGCGTTCGACAAAAAGGTTTGACCTCGCATCTTCAGGAAAGGAGACCTCATGCTCAAGAAGATACAATCATTTCTCACTGATTCTCGGGGCAAGTGGACTCCGAATTATGACGGCCCTTATGTGGTCAAGAAAGCTTTCTCAGGCGGCGCCTTGAGACTTGCAACCATGGACGAAGAGGAATTTGCCTACCCCACGAATGTTGATGTAGTCAAGAAGTACTTCGCCTAAACTAAACTAAAAAAAAAAAAAAAAAAAAAAAAAAAAAAAACGTCTCCGTGGATTGAAAACCCGAAAGGGCGGTCCAGGCAAAAGTTAGAGACATGAAAAAAAAATCATCCCGATGGATTGGAAACATCATAGTACAATCCAGGCAAAAAGTAGGGATAATGGCAAGTAACTATGTTCAACAGAGGCAAGTCCCTCAGCAGCAGTAGTTACATCATCTGTCAGAAAACTCCAGTCAAGGTCATCTTCGACAGAAGCTCAGGATGCCCCGAATTCAAAGTTGGTAGAAGGATAGTGGTCGTTATGTTTCGACATAGCCCTTTTCCCTGTAAATTACCATTTTCAAACTTTGTAAATACTCAATGGAATCACGCTTTTGGTTGATCTCCATCTTATCAATAAAATTTGAGCCCTTGTGCATTTGTTTGTAATTCTTATTTGTTTTGGCTTTACATAACGACATTTTAACATGATCAACGATTCTTGAAATAAAACAAAAATGAATTTACTTGTTAAAACTTTTTCTGCGTTTAAAGTCGGCAATTTCTTTTGACTGTTGAACATCAAAAGAGCATCAACCACTTCTCCAGAAGTAAGCGAACTTCAAAGTGCAGAATCAAAGTACTCCTTCTAACCCAGTACGCCTGAATGAAGGAATCAACTGTGTCAGAGACCTTGTTTCGTCTGACACGCTTAGGTCGAGTTCTTATCTCCTAAGCCCGATCAACGGTATTCCCCGTAGGGACTATCTCTCCTAAGCGAGGTTGAATTGCTATCTTGAACCAGCGATATCTCTACACGCCCCGCGATGGCCGAGTATCCTGTCATGTTCATCTTTTAGTTTGTGTGTCGCGTCAGTTTTGTCCGCATATACATACATACATCATGCATTATTGATTTGCATTCACATTTCATATTGCATCGCTATCACTCTAGCCGGTCTTGTCCCTTAGTGATAGGAGTCCTCTCAATCGAGTTGTCAGTTCTTGCCTCGTCAGGAAACGCTGCGTTTGAACAACCTCGCTTCTAGTTTATTTCTGGAAGGAAGTTGGCCCTTGACCACTTTGATAACTTGAACCTCTGAAAGACCAGAGGAACCTTCAGTCAGCATCACTCTTCGCCATTGAAGATGATATCCTTGCTTTCCCGGATTAAGGAAAATCCATGGAGGAAGCCTCATAATCAGAGATTCGGCAGCATGCCAGTTTCGCTCCGAAAAGATTACTGATGAAAACGCCATCGGCACCTCAAAATTGGACCCCATCATATGGCATTTCTCCGGGAAGATCCCGAGAAAAGTATGATGTAAGATCCCAAGTGGAAACAGTCTCTCAAGAGATTCGCTTTCCCCTAGTAGAATCGACAAATGGCGTCTCCAACAGAGAAGTTTGTGCACCTCTACAACTCAGACGACTGGGTTCCCCCAGCAAGTCTAACCTCAGACCTTTTTCCGTCAAATGGCATCTCCCCAGGAAAATTCGGCGAGAAGTTTGAAGGAAAGCCGCTACGCATAGCGTCCCTTGTCAATAAAGTTTATTGACAAAAGAAACTAAGACCAGTTCCTTGGTAGGAAACCAGGATCGAGGGGGAGTTTACAACAGAAACTAAGACCAGTTCCTTGGTAGGAAACCAGGATCGAGGGGAAGTTTAAATCAGAAACTAAGACTAGTTCCTTGGTAGGAAACCAGGATCGAGGGGAAGTTTACCTTTTCTAAGCATCATTGCTTAGCAAAAGAAGATGAGTGCGCAAGCTACCATTCATAACCACCATCAAAATTTCGGGTATTCCGATATTTAATCCTCTTGCACCCCGAATGCCCGAATACCTTCGTCATTCACACCTTCGTCATTCACACCTTCGTCATTCACACCTTCGGGTCCAAGAAGATTAAATAGGGGCATCTGTCATACCCCAAATTTTGACCACTAAGATTTCCCATCATTGTGCAAATCATCATCACAATGTGGATGAACCATCATGCCTCATCAAATGCCTTAAGGGTTGTTGAGCATTCACTACAATCAAAATTAGGGTTTCAAGCCCTCTCAGAGCCTTAGACAAAGGGTCAATCAAGGAATTACATGATCTTTAACTTGTCTAACCTCTCAAATATCCACAATGGATTAAAAGGACTCCCACTTCAAGGATTAAGCACAAGGCTGCTCCCTTCTAGGTGGATCAAGTCTCAGGATCGCCAGTGTCACCAAATTAGGGTTTTGGTCGACCAGGGCCTCTAGATGAAAAATTTCATCTGGACACAAGCCAAAGATCCAAAACACAACCTAATGTACTCCATCGAACATCATGGACCCATTCATCAAGTCAATTTTGCCTCAGGGGATGCATTCATCAAAAATCAAGAATTAGGGTTTCTTGACCTAATTCACCTCTAAGTTGACTTTTGGGACAAATCATGAACCAAGACCTCAAGAGAGGATTTTAGGGTCTCTAATGAACTATATTGATCCATTTGGGACAATGGATTAATCCAAGAAGCTTGAGCAACAAGTCTCAATTTCATCTGCACCACAATTAGGGTTTCGCGAGAAAAGTCAACTGTAACTTTGACTTTTGACCAGGACATGCTCCCAAACCCTAATACATGCACCAATATACCCTATGACACCCATGGAACATGTCCATCAAGTTTGATTTAGGTCAAGGACATGATTTCATGAAGAATTGCACAGTTTGGAATTCATCTGATAAAAAGTCAACTGTGCACAAAAGTCAACTTTGACTTTTTGAGATTTTTCACCAAAATGGATTTTTAACCCTAAAATGATGTTAATGTATGATTTGAATCATCATTCATCAAGAAAAATAAAGAAAAGTGGGATAACTTGTAAAAGGGGTAACCATAAAAACTTAGAAAATTTTCTAAGTTAAAAATAAAGTGACAAGGGTACCAACTTTGAAGGATCATAACTCCTAAACCACAAAGCCATTTTTTCTCATCCAAAGATGGATTTGTAGCCCTCATTACCCTCTACAAAAACTTCAACTAGACCTAAGTCCAATTCATTAAAGATTTTGAGTTATGGAGTGATCAAAATGGCTGAAAAGTGAAAATGTCACTTTTTCCAACACTTAGTGAAATTTTCACTAAGTCAGAATCTGCCTTCACTTTTTGCCAAATGTAGGGGGATTTTTCACTTGGATTCAAAAGAGATCAAAACCAAACATGTTCAAATAGTTGTTATATCATGTAAGGGCTTTCCAAAATGGCCAAGAACATTGCCAAATTCCATTTGAGTCATGAGATATGACATTGGAAAGTTGCCTTGCTGAAATCTGTCAAAGGCAAGGCAGAATTTGCAACTTTGGTCGATTTTCCAAAATCAGCCAAATTCAAATGCTCCTATCCACTTGGACACATCTGAGGATTGAATCTAAAGGGGACAATCACTGAGCCAAGCCTCCAAAGTCCATGGAACAAGAAATAGCATGTTGAACCTAGAATGGCCAAAATAGGGACAAGACTCCAAATTTGGATTGGAGCATTCAATGGAAGCATCAAGGTGGCATGGACTGAGCCATTTTCATTTGAATTCAGTCAAGACTTATCCAAGACCAAGGGAACCACAGCCCTGTGCTCTAACCTCTAGTCAATGGCTAGAGGAGACTTGCATTTCAATTGGCCAACATTGAACAAACACCTGCTGCAGTTGCCATTCACTGTGAATCCCAAAATAAACTTACTCTACTATAAATAGAGCTCAATTGTGATCAGTTTGAGTACACCAAAGCCATCTAACAGATGCTTTCCTCAAAATCTCTTTCTCTTGGCAAAAATGCCTTTCTTAGCAAGGTAGCTATTGGGTTTTGAGTTTCAGAGCTTTTCCAATCAAACCAATCACTCACACACCTCACATACATCACATATGAGTTGATCAAACACTTAGATCACTTCTGAAACACCAATTTCACAAAATCACCAGCTGGTTGCTCAAATTTTCAATCAAGTTGCAGCTGAGGTACTACAAATTGTTCCAGCCATTTTCAATCAGGTCCAAGCATTCAAACACACTCCATAGGGTGTAGGGAAGCTGTTCAGATCATCACCACTCATATGTAACACCTCCAAATCAAAAATCACATTGCACTTGCTGTCACGGCTTAGAGGTAAGCATATACTTGGTCATCTCTCAATCTATGCATATTTCCTCGCACAATAATTTGGCCATATGTTCATAATCATGCATGGAATGTTTTCCCTCAATTAATTGCATTGTTTGAATCGTGTATCAAAAATCCTAGCCTTCATGCAGAAATTAGGGTTCTTGAGGTTTCTTCGTGATTTCATGTTTTATGTTTAATTTAAATGAAATTAAGTGTTATAGACATGATCGTGAGGTTGAGACGAGCATAATGATATGTGGATTGCATGATATGATTACGTATTCAGTGAGATTGGATGGAAAACGCAAATCAGCCAAACCCAGAAAAACGCGTGCGTTCTTGCTTGTGTTCTTGGCGCCTTTTTCACAAATTCAAATATTTGAATTTTGTGATTTTGTTTAATTGATTCAAAAATTAATTTCTCTCTGAGTTTTAATGATTTTGAGTTGATTCTTTTTTTAATAATTCACAAAAATGTTAAAATATTTTATTTTATCAAAAAATCCCAAAAATATTATTTATTTCATATAATTGATATTTTTGCAAAGAATTAATATTTTAATTGTTTTTGACATTTTAAATATTTTTTCTACATTGATTTTGCAACTTTTAATGTTTTCTAATTATTTTGTAGGTCAATACTTAATTTTTAAAGCATTAATCCAAAATCACAATTTGTTTTCCATATGTTAAACAATTTTGATCATTTTTAATTGAATTTTTATTCAATTAAATACATTTTTGAAAACAAATTAGGGTTTTGGATTAATTCAACCCTCATAAATCATTTTCAAAACACTTTGGGCCTCTTGAGAGAGTGTAAGACCCAAACCACTTGTACAGAAATATTTTGGGCCTCATTCGTTGTATAAGTCCCTCTGTACATTTTTCAAATAAACGGCACGATCATCGCCTTTTGAAAAATAACCCTGGGCCTCTCCTTGAGCTATAAGACCCATTCAAAAACATTTTGGGCCTCTAATAGAGTGTAAGACCCAATCCCCTTTTAACCAAAATCACTTTGGGCCTCACTTATTGTATAAGTCCCTCCGCGTTAAAAAAAAACCTCGGCGCGATCGCCATTTCAAACGGAAAAATCATCTGGGCCTACCCCCGTGTTATAAGCCCCACTCTTTTTCTTTAAACCTTTTGGGCCTCTTGAAAGAGTGTAAGACCCATCCCTTTGTATAGAAAAACATTTTGGGCCTCAGTCACTTGTATAAGTCCCTCTGTACAAATTCAACAGTGCGCTCACTGATAAAACCCTGGGCCTCTCCTTGAGCTGTAAGCCCCAAATCTTTCGTTTTTCAAAGCACTTTCTCCTTTGATTTTGAATATACTGTTGTTTTCAATCTTTCTTTGTTGAACAACTAACCAAACAGCATGGAAGCTCTACAACCGAGTAAGTGTTTACCCGCTTTCATTTACCGCTTTCATATATATATATAACTGTATTGTGGGGCTGTTTCGCTGTAAGTCTTCTTTCATAAACTCATATCAATTGTGTACTAATAGTATAGATATTTAGAGTTTCCCCGGCAACTACGTCTAGCACTAGGTAAAGCCGTTTCAATCACTCTTAGAAATAGTCTAAACTAGATCCCCATAGGATTACCAGACACAGTCTTCCCTCCTCTTGGGGTTAAACAATATGGAGATATGAAAGGCAGCATTCTCTGTGAACCCTTTCATAGACTGTCACTCATAGAAGTTGTCAAAGAAACTTTATTCCCCAGAGATGATCTCTTCTCCGTGAATTGCATCTCTTGAGTTTCTTCCAAATTCTCGAACTTTCCTGACTTTGATCTATTCTCGGTGAATAGCATTGCCTTGAATTTCTCGGGGTTTGGGGACCCACAGGCTTCTTAAAAGCACTTGTCAAGAAACTCTACTCCACAGAGATGATCTCTTCTCCGTGAATTGCATCTCTTGAGTTTCTTCCAAATTCTCAAACTTTCCTGACTTTGATCTATTCTCGGTGAATAGCATTGCCTTGAATTTCTCGGGGTTTGGGGACCCATCGGCTTCTTAAAAGCAATCGGCCTCCTCTTGGGCATCGTACAAGGACCCACAGGCTTCCTAAAAGCAACCCTGCCTCCTCTTGGGCTTAGTACAAGGACCCTACGGCTTCTTAGAAGTATTCACAGCCTCCTCTTAGGCTTCGTATAATGATCTCTTCCTCCGGGAATGATAGCCTCCTCTTGGGCTTAGTACAAGGACCCGTCGGATTCTTAAAAGTTTCCCGCCTTCTCTTGGGCTTCATACAAATTATCCCGACGAACTCCTAGAGGTATAGGAACATAACCTAGTCATCTTCATAGAATAGTCCTTTCATAGAGTCTACTACTATTTCTCAAAGCATAGTACAAAAGATGAAACTCTAGACTTGGACGGTCTAATCTCCTTGAGTCTCAAAGACATTCTCAAGTGACCCCTTCGTTAAATAGGAAGGAAACCCATAGACTCGCATAGTCTCAATACCCTTTGGATTCCCCGCTTCCTTAAAGAATAGGAATAACCCGGATCCTTGAATCAAATCCCTGAGTACAGTGTTGCTCATATAAGAACTGATTTTCTCTTTAAAATCAGTATATTGGATCTGTCACTCAACTGAAACAGTAATCATAGCCTCTCTCTTGGGCTTTGTTCAATGATTCTTCCTAGCGAAGCAAACGTTTAGCCTCCATCTCGGGCTTCGTACGAGATACCAAAATTCTTCCCAGTGGAGTCAAACAACGTTTAGCCTCTCTCTCGGGCTTTGTACGAGACACATAAGAGACTCCCTCGTTGAGTCAATCACCCCTTTAGCCTCCATCTCGGGCTTCGTACGAGATACAAAAACTCTCTAATTGAGTCAAATAGCCTCCATCTCGGGCTTTATACGAGATACCAAAAGATTCCCTCGTTGAGTCAAAACCTTTTAGCCTCTCTCTCGGGCTTTGTACGAGACACATATTAGCCTCCTCTTAGGCTTTGTATAAGAAAACCACTGGTTAATCCAATTAACCTTTTAGCATCAAAGATGTGCCTCGTTCACAGTACACAAACATCAACAACTCCTTTCTCTTCATCTAATCGCTGTAAGCGGCAAGCCTCTGGATCATCTACATCCATGCCACTGTCCCTCTTTTAGCATGAGAAATTCCTAAGGAAAAATAGCATTGCTCTACACTGAGTTAAAGTCTTCTCCTTCAGGTAGAACTCCCCTATAAAGGAAATTATGGCATTGCCGAATTCACATATCCCGGTTAAAGTAATTCCCCTTTATAAACAGTTGTGACATACAACCCCTTCTTTAGAGATGACAAATTCTCTCTAAAGTCAAACCTCTTTAGCTTCACATCTTGGGCTTTAAACAAGATACAAATCACCTTTCGCTTCACGTCTTGGGCTTCGAACAAGACACCAAAACAACCATTTCCTCCCGTAGAATAGGAGGAACTACGAACGCTCTGATTTCCCTGTTTCGGTAAACAGGAATACGTAGGCATAAGATCGAAAGAAAAGATCTTAGCGAGCACACTAAACAAAAACCCATACTCCCATGTATCTATCAAAAGCACCAGTCCTAACATCCTAATCCTTGTCCCCCGCCAGAAACATTCTGTCAAGTCCTAGAAAGAAACCAGTATTGGCGAAAATACAAATAACCAGTACAAAGGCCTCCCCACATTGATAGCATCCGTAACCTAACAGACCGCTATTTAAACTCAGTATGCAAAGCAGGGTTAATTGGAGACATATATTTCCCTTCCTTCATCAGCTTTAATAGGATAAAAAATGAATCGACCTGTAGTCAAAGCTCAAACTGCAGAGAGCGACCAGCGCTTAAGAACCGCGTCCAAAATCGCTTGCTACACCAGTACCTTACCAAAAATAACAGAAAACCCAAAAACAACAAAAACACTCTCTCAACATTCCCAACCTATAACAGTAAATAATAGAAAGTATTTGAATATGCCAAAGAAAGTCTATGGATAACCATATATACACTGGGTAATTGACAACTTCCCTTTGTATAACCTGACCCCGGACCCCTTAATCTCTTAGCAGTTGTTAAAGAAAACATTTGCGTGTAAGATTAGTTTTAGATAGCTTCCCTTTCCTTTCCAGCTTCATAGGATAAATAAGAAATCAGAAAGTAGAACCCAATTCCAACCATTGCGGTAAGGTGGTTGCGTCACCGACAAAAATCGCACGCTACACGTGCTAAAAAAGATCTCGACTTTTACCGCTGATCCTAGGGGCAAGTGGACTCCTAATTATGAAGGCCCGTATGTTGTTAAGAGAGCCTTCTCTGGCGGTGCATTAATTCTTACAACTATGGATGGTGAATAGTTCACTCGTCCTGTGAATGTCGATGCATTCAAGAAATACTTCGTCTAAAGAATAAAAGAACGACTCATTAAGTTGAAATCCTAAAAGGGTAGCTTAGGCAAAAATGAGCGTCTCGGTGGGCTGAAAACCCGAAAGGGCGGTCTAGGCAAAAATTAGAGACAAAAACAGAAATAATTATCCCGGTGGACTAAAAACCAGATAGGGCAATCTAGACAAAAGTTAGGGATTATGGAAAGTAACTGCATCTGGCCAATCTTGATCATTTGAAGCAACATTGTCTGTCAACGATTCTCTTTCAATCATTCTCAACAGAAGTTTTGAGCACAGTGGAATTCAAAGTTGTTAGGGAGAATAGTGGTCATTGTATTTCAATGTAACCCTTTCCATGTATTTATCATTTTTTAAAATTCGTAATGATCCATGGAGTTACGCCATTTGCGTTCTATTAATAAAATTTAGGCCTTTGTCCGTTTATTTGTAATTCTTACTTTATTTCTGTTTGCAAAATTTCATTTATTGTTGATGATGATTTTTGAAACAAAATGTGAATAATTTATTTAAATTTTGAAAATTATAAAAGCATTTTCCTTTGATTTGTAAATACAAAAAGGAGTGTCAACGGTTATTCCAAGAAAGGTAAGATAGTGATGCAAAAAGCTTAGTGTTTTCCTCAGCAAGGTTTGTTCTTACTCCCTAGTAGAGTTTGTTGATATTTCCTTAGCAGAGATTGTTCCTATGGATGTAACCAAGTTCCCCTTTTAGTTGTTAACAAGATGATGGGTTCCCTCAAAGATTTGTTATGATGTGTTGGACTCATAAGAGCCAATACTGTTCGGTTTTTCCCTAGCTAGGTCTCAATTTAGATCTCCTCCAACTGAATATTGCTTCTTTCCTCTAGCTAGATTTTAATCAGGCAGTTAAGAAGTTTTTGAGTTCCACCTCTCATTGATGATAATCCCCACGCAGAGATTCATCTTTTGCTGTCCCTAGCAGAAGTTATATGAGGAATCCCCACTCAGAGTTTTACCCTCTAGATGTGTTGTTGTTGCTTTGGATGTCCCCAAGCAGAGAGAAAAGTTATTTCTCTCTAAGAAGTATTAATATAGTAGTCACCTGTCGGGTTTTCTCTTGCCTTGTGTTAGGTATTGATTTAAATTTCCCTGCAGCTTGATTTTATGCTATGATGTTGACTTCTTACATTCCTCGGTAAGTCCAGGATGTTTTTCTCTCCAGATTGTTCTTATTCAGAGATTTATCCTCGCTGTTCCCTAGTGAAGGTAGTGCATCACTACTTCGGATGTTCCCCAGTTAAGTCGCTGATGGCGTTTCTATTCAAGGAGTATCGATATAGTAGTCACCTATTGGGTTTTCTATCATTTGAGTGTTGATCTAAAATCCCCTGCAGCTTGACCTTTTACTGTGATGTTGACTCCTTATTTTCATCAATGAATCCAGGATGCTTTGCTCAGAATTGGTTAATCACCAGAGAGTTTCCTTAATATCTCCAGCAGATTTATCTTGTTCCCAGTGGATTTTTGTATAATTGTTTATATGATTAGTATCCCCAACGGATCCATCATTTTTTCGCAGTAGATCTCTTCATTCTTTGAGGCAAGGTTCATGTGAATTTTTCTTATCCCCAGGAAGAATTAGAAGGATTTGGGTTGTTATGATTCCCCAACAGCTTTCTTTCCATCCTCGAAGCAGAGTTCATGATGTTCTCCTATCTGTGGATCATTGATGTTAGAAGATTGATATTTGGGGTTCTCTCCAAGGAGTATCTTCCTTTCTCCAACAAGATTTGAGCCTTGTAGTAGGATTTATTTTTCTTTGATAGCTTTTGTTTATCTCTTGCAGGATTTCTTCAGCTGAATCCCTAGCAGAGTTTCTAATGATATCTCTATCTTGTTGAGATTAGTCGAGTATTCAATGGTGTTGCAATGTTTATTCCCCCTCGGTGTTGTACCCTAATTTTTACCCCTAAGATTTCACATCTCATTTGCATCTTTGCATTACAAACAAGATCATGCTTTGGTTCCTTTATCCCTCTCATCTTTGGGTTTATGCCTTGCAGGGATCATTGAGCATCTGTGTGTTTCTTATTTGCTTTTACTTATTTGCTTATGTTTACTAACCTTTAATCAAAATCCAAAAATATGTTTAGTTTCCCCTTTACTAACTTTTTCAGGAAAGATTTGGATCAAGAATGCTGAATTTGGAAGTGGTAAACTCTTGATCCACCATTGTTGTTCTTGATCCATCTTCCACAATGTGATATATTGTTGATTCTTGTTGCTTGATCTTTGGATCTTGCAAATTGTGTTTTATTGGTGTTATTTGATGTTGTTTTACTTGAATTTTTGTGCTAATTTGCATCCATGACCATGAGGTGTTTGAAGAAATGATTGGATCATGAATGCTGAATTTTTCAAAATTTTGTTGATGTTCTGTCAAGGTTAACTGGATAACCAAATGCAGTGCAATTTGGTTAATCGGTTAACCAGTAGCAGAATTGTGATTTTTGCTTGTTTTTGGGACTGTTTTGGTTCATTTTCCTTTTTCTTCCCTTTCCTCTTGTTCTTTGCCTTGGATTACATCTTTGTGTGGTTCAATTTGGCATTTCTTCATCTATTTCTCATTTTCTTTTGATCAATGAAAATCTTTAATATCATTGGAACTTATTTTAAGTTCTTGATGAAGATGAGATCGTTACCTCTTTTCTTTTCGTGTGGTATTGCTTTCAGAGAGTGATCTACATATCACTTATCTAGCATGCATTAGCACTAACATTGTTATTGACCTGCCTCCCATAGTATGATCTTTCTCATAGATTGTGCTACGATTGATTAACATAGCGCTATACGTTTCCCGTATCAAAAAATGATCATTCGTGGCTCAAACTTATGTTTGAAAGTCTAAGTATGGTTGATTATTTGTCTTGGGTCCACTACTTATGAAACTTGTTGTTAGGAGGCTTTGATTTTATCAATCCTCTAATGAGTCTTCATAAACTTTGGCCTAAGTTCATTATTTAACCATCGTTGATCATTTGTTCTAACAACTAATCACTAACTCACTAACAATATTAATTGTGCTATGTTTATGCTTCCTTCTTGCTCCCTATCTCTCTTTATTTTTTTTATGCTTTATGTTAGCATATCATATCATATATTGTTTATGCTTTCTCTATTTTTCTTTTGTCCATTTGGACCAAAAACATTAATAAAGGCTTAAACCCCTAAAAAACATGTTCTCTTAATTTTGGACTATGGTTACTATCCTTTGCATTTGGACATTGAACTTTGGACCTAGAATTAGGATCTTAACCTATGCTTGGAAGCTTATGATGTTAAACCTTTGATTTTGGGTACTTGGAGTTCTCTTTTGAAGACCTAACTTTGATCAAGGCCTAATCTAAAGGAAGAAATGCTTATGCTTTGGAGCTTACTTGTGTGGCTAGACCGTTCTTATCCTTAGCTTTTATCTTTTTGCTTTAGGATAGTCACTTCTTCTCCACCTTTTCTTTAATTTTCAAAATCTGCTCTCTTTTTCAAAACCTTATTGTTTTCAAACATAAACCTCTTTTATAATAAACCTTGACTTTTGTCAAGTGCTTTTCCAAACCTCTTTCTTTAATAAATGTCAATCATGCTTTGACTCTTTTCAAAAAGATATAAAAAATATTCAAACTCTTTTTGTGCCTTATGCACCTTTTCTTTTAAGACTTTTTTTTCTTCATTAGTTTAGACATGAGTCATCTCTTTAAGCGGAACTATTCGCTTGGAAATGACAAGTTGTCTCTACTTTTAAAATCAATCATAACAAATCAATTTTGTTATTTGTACCACGAACTATGGGGTTTTGATCCTATATTGCACTTTGTGGGTACGTAGGCATGAGGCGATAAGTCTCTCCAAACACAAAAATCTTAAAAAATAATTCTCTTCTCATCTCCTCAATCTCTTTTCAAACAAACCTTTTCAAACCAAAAAGCGTAGATATTTCAAAGGGTTCCTATAGAGTACTATAGACGTTTTGGGTGCCAACACCTTCCATTAGCGTAACCAACCCCTTTACACAGTCTTTGTTTACTTGTTCTTGTTTAGAACTTGTTTAGGTTTTGTTCGCGCTTTTTCCTTTCGTTTTGGATAAAATAAAAGTTCGGTGGCGACTCTTGCTTTATGAGTTAAGTTAATCAATAACTTACACTCATGATTTTCGCCGCTACACTCGGTTCATCCTTATGTCTATATTGTCAGCATATTCATACCCATATTCATTGCATGTGTATTCATTTGTTGTGCATAACATATTGTTGTTGCATTGTGCATCTTGCATTTGTGTTGGTGCTTCTTTGCTCTCTGGTGTTGTTATCCTCGCAGAGCATGTGTGTCCTCTCTCCATTAGAGTGTCGGCCCATAAGCAAAAAATGCCTATCTTTGTTAATTCCTCACTGAGTTTATGCCTCGTGGAAGATATTATTTTTAGCCTTCCTCCCTAGTTCATTTGTCTGGATGAAATTAATCCCCAGTTAAGATATTTCCTCATCGGGTAGAGTCTTGTTTGACCGTTTCTCTCTGGTTTATTCCTGGATTGAACTTTGGTTCCATGCTATGACAACAAATGTTTGTTACCTCTTGGTTTGATTGCCTTGTCGTAGCTATCACTTGGTTGATAGTTGGCAATCTTTCCATTCGAGTTGATTACCTTGTCGTAGCTATCATTTTGTTGATAGTTGGTAATCCCTCCTTTTTTGAGTTTATAACCTTTGTCGTACTGCCTTAGTTGGTAGTAGGTAATATTTCTCGTATCCTTTTGGTTGATTACCTTATTGTAGCTATCACTTGGTTGATAGTTGGTAATCCCTTTTCTTTTGAGCTTATTACCTTTGTCGTACTGCCCATTAGTTGGTAGTAGGTAATATAGCTTCGAGTTGATTACCTTGTCATAGCTATCACTTTGTTGATAGTTGGTAATCTTTCCCTTTTGAGTTTATTACCTTTTTCGTACTTCCCTTAGTGGGTAGTAGGTAATATTTCTCGTATCCTTTTGGTTGATTACCTTGTCGTAGCTATCACTTGGTTGATAGTTGGAAATCCCTTTTCTTTTGAGCTTATTACCTTTGTTGTACTGCCCGTTAGTTGGTAGTAGGTAATATAACTTGGTTTGGTTACCTTGTCGTAGCTATCACTTCGTTGATAGTTGGTAATCTCTCCTTTTTGAGTTTATTATCTTTGTCGTACTTCCCTTAGTTGGTAGTAGGTAATATTTCTCTTACCATTTTGGTTGATTACCTTGTCGTAGCTGCCACTTGGTTGGTAGTTGGTAATCTTTCCTTTCGATCGTGTTATTACCGGATGTCTGGTAGTAGATGATATTTTCCCCAGCGGAAATTTTTACCTCCCCCGTTGGGATGAGATATCTCTCATTTATTTCTTGTGTTGGTAATTTTCTCTCAGTGGAATCTTACTCTTTAGTTTTCCCATGCGGAGTCTGTTCTCTTTCCTTTTGCTCCCCAGCATTTGTTTGTCTCTTGTGGTATATTCTCCTGCACAGAGGTCTTGCGTCTGAATATCATTTCATTTTGTGGTCTCTTAGGGACAAAAATTGGGTTTATTGTTATATTTAAGTCTCTTCTATCTCGACGAGACAAAGATGTCAATCTTCATATCTTCGGATAGAAGAAACTTAAATAAGGGCAGCTGTAATACCCTAATTTTTACCCTAATATCCCACTTATCATTTACATTTCATACCACAAACAAGATCACAAGCTTTGGTTCTCTTTCCTTCCTTTGTAGGTTTGTTTTTTAGGGAAATCACCTAGCACCCCTGTTTTCTTGTTTGCTTGATGTTTGTTTATGTTTATGTTTACTAACCCTTAATTAAATAAAAAAAAATATGTTTGTTTTCCCTTTACTAACTTTTTCAGGAAGAAGTTGGGATCAAGAATGTCAAATACCAGATCCTCAGCTCAAATGAAATTCATCTGAACTAAGTCAAAGTTAATCTGCAAACAATCCAAAATCATTTGATCAAGAGTTTCCCAAGATTTAATTGACTATTATTCAAGAGACTCCAAGGTTCAAGTGTTTATTTTCATGCCTTCTTTGACAAGCAAAAAGCCATTTTCTCATCTTTTCACTGTGTTAATCGATTAACCAAATGCATGTACAAAGTGGTTAATCGATTAACCAGTGCGTTTTCTTTTTTTTTTGCTAAAAACACAATTTTCAAATTCTGCAGCATTTGGCACCAAAATTCACATGTCTCCTCATGAGAATATTCTAGATTACTTCCAAATAATTCCCCTACATATTTATAATTAATTCCCACCATACACCCTCATTAATCACCACTTGATCTTGATTTTGCCTCCAAATTTAAATTCCAACCTTAATTTTGGCTCCAAACTAAGCTCCAAGCCACCAAAATTCCCAAGCTTAAATTCTATAAATAGAGGCCTCATTTCATTCATTCCACAAGCTTTTGATATCCAAATTCACCTTGTAAAAATTCTCCCTCACTCTCAATTTTCTTCATCTACCCAAATTCACCAAAGCTCTTTCTTCCATTAAAAGTTAGTAAGCTTTTCATTGAAGCTTACTAATCTTTGAGATAAACCTCCATCAAAACACTTTTTCATCATCAATTTCTGTAGATCAAGGCTTTGGAGTGTGGTTCTTGAAGTTGATTTGAAGCATTTTCAGATTTGGAAGTGGTAAACTCTTGTTCCACCATTGTTGTGCTTGATTCATCTTCCACAATGTGATCTCTTGTTGATTCTTGTTGCTTGATCTTTGGATCTTGAAAATTGTTTTCCATTGGTGTTGTTTGCTGTTGTTTTATTTGAATTTTTGTGCACAATTGTAGCCTTGATCATGAGGTGTTTGAAGAAATGATTGATCAAGGATTTTGCATTTTTTTAACTGATTTTCTACTATTTTTGCAGGTGTAATCGGTTAACACACTGGTGTTAATCGATTAACACCTATTTCGGCATTCTGGAATTGTTGTTTTCACTGTGTTAATCGATTAACACCAGGAGGTTAATCGATTAACCAGTGCCAGAATTGTGTTTTTTTGGCTTGTTTTGGGACTGTTTTGAGTTCTTTCCTTTCTTCTTCCATTTCCTTTTGTTTTACCTTGAATTGTAGTGTTTGTTGATCAAATTTCTCTTTAAATTCCATGGACTTTGGGTGTTAGATGAGGTTGGATAAACCTTCATTAGTTCAAATCTATTTTTAAGTGGATCATTGGATTCATTTTAGGTGCTTTGAATTAGTGATAAGTTTAGTACCTTAATCTACCAAGAAGAGTGATGAAACTTAAAGATGGAATGATTCAAATATTGTAATTCAATTTGGTTTCCCTTCTCCCCTCCTCTCTTTTTTTTCTTTTGATCCATGAAAATCTTCAATATCATTGGAGTTTATTTTAAGTTCTTGATGAAGATGAGATCGTTACCTCTTTTCTTTTCGTGCAGTATTGCTTTCGGAGAGTGATCTACATATCACTTCTCTAGCATGCATTAGCACTAACATTGTTATTGACCGGCCTCAGATAGTCGTGGCTTCTACATAAGTCCGATTACGATTGTTTAACATAGCGCTAAATTAGACCCGAATTCAGAAAACAGTTGTGTTTTCTAAGTGAATTATTAGTCTCCTACTCTTCCATGGCGTGGTTTGAAATAAATTGGATTTCTCTTGTTACCCGTGGGGTTTAGTTGGCATACTCGTTGATTTTATCCGAGTTGGAGCCCTCCCCATGGTAATGTATGAGACCATGTTTTCATTCTCATGGATGACTAGTTGAGCATTTCCAAAAAATCAACAAAATTTGTTTTCTCATTTTGGATCACTATTGCTCTATATTGTATATTAATTGTGCTATGTTTATGCTTCTTTCTTGCTCCCTATCTCTCTTTATTTTTTATGCTTTATGTTATCATATCATATCATATTATTTTGTTTATGTTTCCGTTATTTTCCCTTTGTTCATTTGGACCATTTGTTTATGTTTATGCTCTTTTTCTTTTGTTCATTTGGATAAAAAAAACATTAGTAAAGGTTTAAACCCCTAAAAAACTTGTTCTCTTAATTGTGGACTATGTTTACTATCCTTTGCATTGGACATGGAGCTTTGGGCTTAGAACTAGGATCTTAACCTATGCTTGGAAGTTTGTGATGGTAAACTTTGGATTTTTGGGTACTTGGAGTTCTCTTTTGAAGACCTATCTTGATCAAGGCCTAATCTAAAGCAAAAAACGCTTATGTTATGGAGCTTACTTGTGTGGTTAGACCGTTCTTATCCTTAGCTTTTATCTTTTTTGCTTTAGGATAGTCACTTCTTCTTCACCCCTTCTTCAATTTTCAAAATCTTCTATCTTTTTCAAAACCTTCTTGCTTTCAAAACTTAAACCGCTTTCATAAAAAACCTTGACTTTGGTCAAGTGATTTTCAAACTTCGTTTTCTTAAATAAATGTCAATCAATGCTAATCATACTTTGACTAATTTCAAAAAGACATAAAAAAAATACAAAAACTCATTCAAACCTTTTGTGCCTTTGTGCACTTTTTCTTTTAAAACTTCTTAAAAGGTTTAGACATGAGTCATTTTCATAGTTGAAATGTAATTCTCCTATTCCCTATAGTATTTGAGATGTTGACATTTTCTACTTAGATGTTGAGTGATAGACTTGTTGATTCTAATCCAAGCAAAAATCCTCCATCTTAAGATGATGCAAATGTTGTTTTCTTGTACTTGTGGGCGACTAGTTGTAGTTTTCTCCTGAAAATGAAGACTTGTCTTTACATTTAAAATCAACCAAAACAAACCATTTTTGTTATTTGTACCACGAACTACGGAGTTTTGATCCTATATTGCACTTTGTGGGTACGTAGGCATGAGGCTCAAGAAGTCTCTCCAAACACAAAAATCTTAAAAAATAATTCTCTTCTCATCTCCTCAATCTTTTTTCAAACAAACCTTTTCAAACCAAAAAGCGTAGATATTTCAAAGGGTTCCTATAGAATACTATTGACGTTTTGGGTGCCAACACCTTCCATTAGCGTAACCAACCCCTTTACACAGTCTCTGTTTACTTGTTCTTGTTTAGAACTTGTTTAGGTTTTGTTCGCGCTTTTTCCTTTCGTTTTGGATAAAATAAAAGTACGGTGGCGACTCTTGCTTTATGAGTTAAGTTAATCAATAACTTACACTCACGATTTTTCCGCTACACTCGGTTCATCCTTATGTCTGTTTTGTCAGGATATTCATACCCATATTCATTGCATGTGTATTCATTGGTTGTGCATAACATATTGTTGTTGCATTGTGCATCTTGCATTTGTGTTGGTGCTTTTTTGCTCTCTGGTTCTGTTATCCTCGCAGAGCATGTGTGTCCTCTCTCCATTAGAGTGTCGACCCATAAGCAGAAAATGCCTATCTTTGTTAATTCCTCGCTGAGTTTATGCCTCGTGGAAGATATTATTTTTAGCCTTCCTCCCCAGTTCATTTGTCTGGATGAAATTAATCCCTAGTTAAGATATTTCCTCATCGGGTAGAGTCTTGTTTGACCGTTTCTCTCTGGTTTATTCCTGGATTGAACTTTGGTTCCATGCTATGACAACAAATGTTTGTTACCTCTTGGTTTGATTGCCTTGTCGTAGCTATCACTTGGGTGATAGTTGGCAATCTTTCCATTCGAGTTGATTACCTTGTCGTAGCTATCATTTTGTTGATAGTTAGTAATCCCTCCTTTTTTGAGTTAATTACCTTTGTCGTACTATCCTAGTTGGTAGTAGGTAATATTTCTCGTATCCTTTTGGTTGATTACCTTATTGTAGCTATCACTTGGTTGATAATTGGTAATCCCTTTTCTTTTGAGCTTATTACCTTTGTCGTACTGCCCATTAGTTGGTAGTAGGTAATATAGCTTCTAGTTGATTACCTTGTCATAGCTATCACTTTGTTGATAGTTGGTAATCTTTCCCTTTTGAGTTTATTACCTTTGCCGTACTTCCCTTAGTTGGTAGTAGGTAAGATTTTTCGTATCCTTTTGGTTGATTACCTTGTCGTAGTTATCACTTGGTTGATAGTTGGAAATCCATTTTCTTTTGAGCTTATTACCTTTGTCGTACTGCCCGTTAGTTGGTAGTAGGTAATATAACTTGGTTTGGTTACCTTGTCGTAGCCATCACTTCGTTGATAGTTGGTAATCTCTCCCTTTTGAGTTTATTATCTTTGTCGTACTGCCCTTAGTTGGTAGTAGGTAATATTTCTCTTACCATTTTGGTTGATTACCTTGTCGTAGCTGCCACTTGGTTGGTAGTTGGTAATCTTTCCTTTCGATCGTGTTATTACCGGATGTCTGGTAGTAGATGATCTTTTCCCCAGCAGAAATTTTTACCTCCCCAGTTGGGATGAGATATCTCTCTTTTACTTCTAGTGTTGGTAATTTTCTCTCAGTGGAATCTTACTCTTTAGTTTTCCCTTGCGGAGTATGTTCTCTTTCCTTTTGTTCCCCAGCATTTGTTTGTCTCTTGTGGCATATTCTCCCGCACAGAGGTCTTGCGTCTGCATATCATATCATTTTGTGGTCTCTTAGGGACAAAAACTGGGTTTATTGTTATATTTAAGTCTCTTCTATCTCGACGAGATAAAGATGTCAATCTTCATATCTTCGAATAGAAGAAACTTAAATAGGGGCAGCTGTAATACCCTAATTTTTACCCTAATATCGCACTTATCATTTACATTTCATACCACAAACAAGATCACAAACTTTGGTTCTCTTTCCTTCCTTTGTAGGTTTGTTTTTGAGGGAAATCACCTAGCACCCCTGTTTTCTTGTTTGCTTGATGTTTGTTTATGTTTATGTTTACTAACCCTTAATTAAATAAAAAAAATATGTTTGTTTTCCCTTTACTAACTTTTTCAGGAAGAAGTTGGGATCAAGAATGTCAAATACCAGATCCTCAGCTCGAATGAAATTCATCTGAACAAAGTCAAAGTTGATCTGCAAACAATTCAAAATCATTTGATCAAGAGTTTCCCAAGATTTAATTGACTATTATTCAAGAGACTCCAAGGTTCAAGTGTTTATTTCCATGCCTTCTTTGACAAGCAAAAAGCCATTTTCTCATCTTTTCACTGTGTTAATCGATTAACCAAATGCATGTACAAAGTGGTTAATCGATTAACCAGTGCGTTTTTTTTTTTGCTAAAAACACAATTTTCAAATTCTGCAGCATTTGGCACCAAAATTCACATGTCTCCTCATGAGAATATTCTAGATCACTTCCAAATAATTCCCCTACATAATTATAATTAATTCCCACCATACACCCTCATTAATCACCACTTGATCTTGATTTTGCCTCCTAATTCAAATTCCAACCTTAATTTTGGCTCCAAACTAAGCTCCAAGCCACCAAAATTCCCAAGCTTAAATTCTATAAATATTGGCCTCATTTCATTCATTCCACAAGCTTTTGATATCCAAATTCACCTTGTAAAAATTCTCCCTCACTCTCAATTTTCTTCATCTACCCAAATTCACTAAAGCTCTTTCTTCCATTAAAAGTTAGTAAGCTTTTCATTGAAGCTTACTAATCTTTCAGCTAAACCTCCATCAAAGCACTTTTTCATCATCAATTTCTGTAGATCAAGGCTTTGAAGTATGGTTCTTGAAGTTGATTTGAAGCATTTTCAGATTTAGAAGTGGTAAACTCTTGTTCCACCATTTTTGTGCTTGATTCATCTTCCACAATGTGATCTCTTGTTGATTCTTGTTGCTTGATCTTTGGATCTTGAAAATTGTTTTCCATTGGTGTTGTTTGCTGTTGTTTTATTTGAATTTTTATGCACAATTGCAGCCTTGATCATGAGGTGTTTGAAGAAATGATTGATCAAGGATTTTGTATTTTTTAAACCGATTTTCTACTATTTTTGCAGGTGTAATCGGTTAACACACTGGTGTTAATCGATTAACACCTATTTTTGCATTCTGGAATTGTTGTTTTCACTGTGTTAATCGATTAACACCAGGAGGTTAATCGATTAACCAGTGCCAGAATTGTGTTTTTTTTTGCTTGTTTTGGGACTGTTTTGAGTTCTTTCCTTTCTTCTTCCATTTCCTTTTGTTTTACCTTGAATTGTAGTGTTTGTTGATCAAATTTCTCTTTAAATTCCATGGACTTTGGGTGTTAGATGAGGTTGGATAAACCTCATTAGTTCAAATCTATCTTTAAGTGGATCATTGGATTCATTTTAGGTGTTTTGAATTAGTGATAAGTTTAGTACCTTAATCTACCAAGAAGAGTGATGGAACTTAAAGATGGAATGATTCAAAAATTGTAATTCAAATATTGGAGCTTATTTTAAGTTCTTGATGAAGATGAGATCGTTACTTCTTTTCTTTTCGTGCGGTATTGCTTTCGGAGAGTGATCTGCATTTCACTTCTCTAACATGCCTTAGCACTAACATTGTTATTGACCGGCCTCAGATAGTCGTGGCTTCTACATAAGTCTGATTACGATTGTTTAACATAGCGCTAAATTAGACCCGAATTCGGAAAACAGTTGTGTTTTCTAAGTGAATTATCAGTCTCCTACTCTTCCATGGCGTGGTTTGAAATAAATTGGATTTCTCTTGTTACCCGTGGGGGTTAGTTGGCATACTCGTTTATTTTATCCGAGTTAGAGCCCTCCTCATGGTAATGTATGAGACCATGTTTTCATTCTCATCGATGACTAGTTGAGCATTTCCAAAAAAACAACAAAATTCGTTCTCATTTTGGATCACTATTGCTCTATATTGTATATTAAGTGTGCTGTGTTTATGCTTCTTTCTTGCTCCCTATCTCTCTTTATTTTTTATGCTTTATGTTATCATATCATATCATATCATTTTGTTTATGTTTCCGCTATTTTCCCTTTGTTCACTTGGACCATTTGTTTATGTTTATGCTCTTTTTCTTTTGTCCATTTGGATAAAAAAACATTAGTAAAGGTTTAAACCCCTAAAAAACTTGTTCTCTTAATTGTGGACTATGTTTACTATCCTTTGCATTGGACATGGAACTTTGGGCTTAGAACTAGGATCTTAACCTATGCTTGGAAGTTTGTGATGGTAAACTTTGGATTTTTGGGTACTTGGAGTTCTCTTTTGAAGACCTATCTTGATCAAGGCCTAATCTAAAGCAAAATACGCTTATGTTATGGAGCTTACTTGTGTGGTTAGACCGTTCTTATCCTTAGCTTTTATCTTTTTTGCTTTAGGATAGTCACTTCTTCTTCACCCCTTCTTCAATTTTCAAAATCTTCTATCTTTTTCAAAACCTTCTTGCTTTCAAAACTTAAACCGCTTTCATAAAAAACCTTGACTTTGGTCAAGTGATTTTCAAACTTCGTTTTCTTAAATAAATGTCAATCAATGCTAATCATACTTTGACTAATTTCAAAAAGACATAAAAAAAATACAAAAACTCATTCAAACCTTTTGTGCCTTTGTGCACTTTTTCTTTTAAAACTTCTCAAAAGGTTTAGACATGAGTCATTTTCATAGTTGAAATGTAATTCTCCTATTCCCTATAGTATTTGAGATGTTGACATTTTCCACTTAGATGTTGAGTGATAGACTTGTTGATTCTAATCCAAGCAAAAATCCTCCATCTTAAGATGATGCAAATGTTGTTTTCTTGTACTTGTGGGCGACTAGTTGTAGTTTTCTCCTGAAAATGAAGACTTGTCTTTACATTTAAAATCAACCGAAACAAATCAATTTTGTTATTTGTACCACGAACTACGGGGTTTTGATCATATATTGCAGTTTGTGGGTACGTAGGTATGAGGCTCAAGAAGTCTCTCCAAACACAAAAATCTTAAAAAATATTTCTTTTCTCATCTCCACAATCTCTTTTCAAACAAACCTTTTCAAACCAAAAAAGCCTAGATATTTCAAAGGGTTCCTATAGAGGACTATAGACGTTTTGGGTGCTAACACCTCCCCTTAGCGTAACCAACCCCCTTACCCAATCTTTGTTTATTTGTTCTTGTTTTAGAACTTGTTTAGGTTTTGTTCGCTCTTTTTCCTTTCCTTTCGGATAAAATAAAAGTGTGGTGGTGACTCTTGCTTTATGAGTTAATTTAATTCAATAGCTTACACTCACAATTTTTACCGTTACAAGGACAATATATAGAGAAGAATAGTAATAATAAAAAAAGTATACCTTTGCTATTGTTTTAGTGGGTTTTTCTTTGTCCTTCTCTTCGACGGCATCTTTGTCTTTGGTAGCAGCCTTCTTGGCAGGAATACTCACAGCTGAAAGAAATTTAATACATTTATCACAAGTAAAAGAAAATTAATGAATTGATGAAAGAGGTGAGTCGAAAAAACTCCCATTCCACACATTCGTATATTGGAGACTCTACGCGAACGTGTTCTATACCAATATGAAGGTGCCCTTTGAAACTGTCTAGAGTTTGCTTAGTCGGAACCACCCGCTTGTCACATTTTTGAGATTCTTCTCGAAGGATTTTACGAAATCTCCACAGACGAACCAGTCTGGGAATGGAGGACTAAAAGCCACACCAAATTCAACACTTGGCAGTCAAGGAAATTTTAGGGGATACATGTTAAAAGATAGTTCGTACTGTTGATCATGTTTAACGTACGAAGGTAGTTTTAAATCCTTCAGTTTCTTTATGAATTTCTCTTTCAAGGTAAACGCTACTTCACAAATGGTTCGACTAAGATCATTAGGTCTATAGGCAATTTCAAAGTATCTTTGGAAAGCTTGGATTTCTTTGATGCGAGTCGAAATACCTTTCTTGACTTTTTCCTGCACAGAGGCAAAAGCGTGAGTTAGATGTTGAGTAAAGCCAAGAACGTCGAAAACTCCTGTGGTATAATAATCCTTCCACCAAGTATCAAATTCTTGGGTGCAAAGGAACGATGTCCCAAAGGCAATAGGAGTGAACTGTGTGATGCCAGTATATCGAGCCAATTCTTTGTTGCATCCGGCTTCTGTATGGATCATGTTGTAGAGAATCAATGAGTTCTTCTTGGCGAAGAGTGGTTATGGCTTAATTTGAATGAGAAAAAAATTGTCGAGAGACAAGATTAGGTTGATAGCTGAGGAGAGTGAATTGAAGTCTTGAGGGCCTAATTCTTGTAGCCAATAGCCTAGGGGTGAGGAACGCTTCCAATATGGCAAGGAATTCTGCTTCTTGGTCCTTCGACGAAGCAGGAAATTT
This sequence comes from Lathyrus tuberosus, assembly GCA_022829125.1. NCBI lineage: Eukaryota > Viridiplantae > Streptophyta > Magnoliopsida > Fabales > Fabaceae > Lathyrus > Lathyrus tuberosus. Next base: position 12,548,584 of record JALAZF010000120.1, on the reverse strand, counting down.
TCTTGTGAACCATTCAGGGCCATGCTTTCTGTCAGCAAAAGGAGCCATGTTTGATGTGAAGCTGTAACGCTTGGCAAACATCATTACATGCCCAATGAAGGTTTGTTGAAGATTTAATCCTTAGTCACTATGGTTTAGCAAAGCAAGGTGCGCCCCTTCGACCCTCTTGTTCTTTATTTCACCAGCCACTGCATTTATGGGATTACGAATTGGTAAAGATGCTTCGATAGTAGCATTCAATCATAGTTGCAGCAGCCAAAAATGACCAGAAAGTAGCAAGTTCCCTTTGGGCTGAAAGGTCTTGATAGTTGTGACGCCTTCCCCTAAGGACTCATAGAGATTGGCCAAGATCATTTCGCTGAGACAAAGGTTATGTCCAACATGTAGTTGGTTCGCCATGGTCAGGTACCTCTTCGCCACTTGAAGAGATCTCGAGCAGAATACGCAGCAAGACAACCATAGAATGAGGAAAGCAACGTGCTCTTGGTCAGAAACTTCGTCAGAGTCCTTATCATGGTAGTATGCAATGTAGGTGGTGAAAGCAGCTTTAGTAATGTCGAAACCAATAGAGTCTTCATCCATAAAGTTTGGGTCATAAGTTTTTCCAATTGGTTTGAGCTCAGTGATGGCAGCAATATCGAAGAGGGTAGGTGTCATCATTCCACAAGGAAGATGGAAGTTATTGTGGGTGCTATCCCGGAAGTACAGAGAGGCAACTAGCATGGATTGGCAATAGCCAAGTCCAACTTTCGACAGTTGAATCATGTCGAAGATACCCATATCTTTCCAGATTTGGGATTTTTCTTTTTCTATCTTCTCTAGCCAGGCTAAGTAGTCTGAAGGATCCTTAAATAATGGGCATGATCGAAACACTCAAAAACTATTATTCATATAGTCTAGATTAATGGGTTCTTTAGAGGCCTCAGTCGAAGGCGAGCCTTGGTTATCATCTTTTAGTTTTTCATCAGCTTCGATATCTTTGCTAGCCCTAGGTTTTTTCTGATTATCTATGGGTTTATAGCGATGGTATGTGGGGAAAATTCCTTAAGTCTATTAGGATTAGCAGAAGGGTTTGATGGGGGACCTAACATAGCATATGTTTTACCAGTAACAATAATGGGAATTAATACCTGAGACTGGTTGATTCTTCTCTTTTCTTCTTCAAGTGGAGGCTCGAGCATATACTGTTGGTTACACACAACTGTTGGGCCCAAGATCTTATGAACCAGAGCAAATTCAGTTAATTTCTTGGATTCTTTTGGGTCTTGGTTGAATCTTTGGAAACATTGGTAGAGGACGCCATTGATGCAACAAAAATTGAAGAAAAATGGTTTGTGTTTGTGAAAGATGAAGAGTTTAGGAGGAAGCTTGTTCTTGCTAAGAAAGTTTCAGAAGATGTAAAAAGTTGGAAAAATGCTAGTGTTCACTATTTATAGGCTGATGTAATGAAGCAGTTCAGTTCAAGCATTGATGGTTGAAAAGATAGTGGGACAGAGCCAGTCGGAGAGCAAGCGATGGTACCGTGGCAGTTGAGATAGCCCACGATCTTTTAGGAACTAGGAGCATGATGATTGAAATAAAGATTCTCGCATGGTTTTGAGAAGATGATTGAGAAAATGTGTCATGATGACTATGACGTCATAGCAGAGAAAAAGTTTATGGCGTCGAAAGAAGATTTCAAAAAATGCATTTTTCTCCATTTTAGTTGAAAACGACATTTTTGGGGGGCAATTTGTTAGCTGGAAGTTTCGACGCCAAGTTTTGATTGAGTATGATAAGCAAAAGAAATGTTTTTAAGAAGATGTTTTAGATTCAACATGAGCATTATTGAAGATCTTAGTCGAAGAGATCCCTTGTAAGAAGGATATGCTGGGCTAAAACTTAGAAATATTTTTGAGGTTAGACTGCAATTTCGACAGAAGCAATACTGAGGTCGCGTTCGACGAAGATTTTGAATTTTGAATTAGGATGATAACTGTCTTTTGTCTTTATCTGATTCTCAAAGGCGGCGCGTGTAAAGCTGTGGCGAATTGAAGACATGCAAGCGAAACGTGTCATTTTCTGGAGAAAAGACCGTTGATAGCGGTTATTTTCGACTTAGTATAAATAGGGGTCTTAGTATGTAGAATTTCGTGTGTTAAATCATTGTACAAATACTAATAATTACTCAAAGTATCTAAGTGTGTTGAGAAAAGAGTTTGTAGAGAATGTACGTGTGAATCACCATAATTTCATTTCAATTGAAGTTCTTTACAGTTTATCAATTTCTTTTTTCATTGCAATTTACTTTGAAGTTCTTTATTGCAATTCCTTTACAAATTCTGCAATTTACTTTTTAAACTTTAAACAACATTCTTCAATCATGGGCATTGTCAAAGTGTTCATAGACTTTCAAATATAGTTTAACAAAAGAACATGTCCTAAGATTCACTGGTTGATCTTGTAAAGTAAACCATTTTTTTGGAGACCAGCGGTTCTTTACCAATTTTCACGGTAAACAATGGCTCAATAAAAAATTGTAAAAAACTGAACACACCGAATTGAATGAAATCACAATGGTTTGGTTTGGTTTGATTTGATTCAGTTTTATTTATAAAAGCCAACCAAACAAAATTAAACCGTACATTTTTTCTCTTGCGTTTCAGATGACTTTTAATATAAAAACTGCCAAAACCGGACCATAAACACCCTTACTTGGTCATAGCTGTCAAATTATTGATAGGACCCGTGAATCAATGAAAAATAAGTAAGAATTAATTTGTTTAACTTTTGAATTTTGAGTGTAAAATAGAAATAAAAAATGAAACTTGAGAGAGAGAAAAATTCAAATTTGAATTTCAAATCTGAAAATTTGAAATTGAAAAATTGACACTTGGCATGTTGTAGTAGGAGAAGTGGAAAATTAAAAAAGAACATTAGTTGATTATTGATATACCTTCTTTTTGTTAGTGTAAAATTTTGAAATTAAAAAGGCATATATGAAAGTGCGTGCAATTAAGTTATAATGAGTAGATAATAGATTTAATGCCATTGTTTTATTTGACTAATCTAATTTTTATATATGAAATGAAAAGTTGTTGTCCAAATATGCTGAGTTTTGTTGTTATTTGATAATTTATGAATGATTAAATACAAAAGTATGTTGTCATTTAAATGTGTATGTATGACTCAATGAAAAAAATTATAAAAATTTGAACAAACCAAACAGAATGAAACCACATTGGTTTGATTTGGTTTATTTCTAAAAACCAACCGAACCAAATTAAACTGCACATTTTTTCTCTTGTGTTTCAAAAGATTTTTAGCATCAAAACTGCCTAAATCGCACCCTGAACACTTTTACTCGGTCAAAACTGTCAAATTATTGATAGGACCTGTGAATCAACGAGGAAAAAGTATGAATTAATTTGTTTAATTTTTGAATTTTGAATGACATACATAAATATAAAATGAAACTTGAGAGAGGAAAAAATTCAAATTTGAAAAATTGAAATTGAAAATGAACATTTGACATGTTGTAATAAAAGAAGTGGTAGATTATATGAGAATATTAGTGTAAAATTCTGAAATTAAAAGGACAAAAATGTAAGGGCATACAATTAAATTAGGGTTAAATAGTATTTACCCCCTGCCATATAGGCGTGTTTTGGTTTACCCCCCTTAAGAATTTTTTTTTTATTCCCCCCTCAACTTTCCCAGATTCCATTTACAAAGACCGTGATGAACCCATGGGTCCAAGATTCCGTGATGTGGCGTATTGACCTTGCTGACTGGGTTCAAGAAAGCTGCCACGTTTGATTTATAATTAGGTTAAAATTCTTGTGAAAGCTCTTCTTCTTCTTCAAACGTGATAGCTCTTCTTCTTCTTCATTCGTGAAAGTAGTTCTTCTTCTTCGTTCCTGAAAGTTGCTCTTCTTCTTCTTCTTCTTTGATCATCTGGAAAAACCCTAAACCTAAATGGATAGAAGTTGGTGGCGAAGATCCAACTGGTCCTTTGTGTGGCTGTCGTCGTCCAATGAAGATGTTGGTGGCGAAGACCATACAAAACCGCAATAGGAGGTTTTGGAAGTGTCGAAACACAGGGGTGAGTGGAATTCTTCGAAACACTGCTTGTTATCATTTTTTGTTAATGCTTCATTAATGTTGTTGGTTTTTCTAGATGGGTGGTAGCTGTAAGGTTTTTATTTGGGATGATGAATTAGACAACTCCATGAATGGCTTGTCAAATAATGGTAGTTGTTGCAAAAACTGTGATGTGGTACATTTGAAGTTGGATATGACTGCAAATAAGCTTCAAAATGCCAAGTTACAGATAGCTGTTTTGAAGAGGAAAAATTTCCAACTGAAATTGGCCATTTGGGTGTCTTTGATTATGTTTGCAGTAGTTTACAAGGCCACGTATTTGTAGCTGTCCTGTATTGGTCTGATTTTATGCTAATGTACTGTCATTAGTATGTGCTATAGGATTTTAGTTGTTTGAATCAGTGTATGAAGAATTTTATGTATTGAATTGGTTGCATGCAGCCATGTACTAAGAAGTTTATGTAATGAATTCTTGAGTTAAATTAGTAAAGCTTCATTTTTAAAGTCATTCAGCATAATATGTACAAATTGTTTTCTTAAAACATAGGAATTTCATGTCATTCAAAATAGGCCATAACAAAATGGCATTGTCAATACAAAAAGGCATAAGCCATAACAAAATCATGTTGTCATTACATAAAGGCCATAATAAAGTGGCATTGTCATTACTTAAAGGTTCCAAAATAACTAATAACTAAGTCCTAACTGCAACCATCAAAACAGCCATGAAACTACTTCCCCATTTTCTTCTTGGCTCTATGAGAACCACCTTTTTCTTATGTTAAAACACCTCCCTCTTGTTCTGGCAGACAGATAGGCTGGTTAGAATTTGAACCAGGTCCTATGATTGGTTTCTGAAACCACTTCAGCTTGATTCTTTCACTTGACCTCTTCTTAATTGACATGATCTCTTTCCTATTCTTCTTAACTTTACCCGTGGCAGCAGGTGTATTTCCTTGAATCACCTCACTTTGACTTGCAGCAGGTGGCTGTGTCTGAGTTGCATCAGGTATGCTTGAAATAAGCTCATCAGAAATGTCACCGAAATAGTCACCTGGTTGATCTGCAGCACCTGCAACTATTTCATTTTCTGGTACATTGGGAGCATCACCTGGCTCAGGAGCAACATTTGGTTCAGGGACAACATCACTTTGCTCTGCTGCAACATTAGATGCCTTGACCTTTTTCTACAAAACAAGATAGATACCAGACATATACCATATCAGACAGCATGACATACACATATACCAAGCACCTGCAAGAGAGATACACCATATCAAAAGTCATACCTTTCTTTTCAGCCCTTTTGGGTCTTGTGTTGGGCTCTTACATGTTTGAACATTGTGACCAAACTTGTCACACCTTGTACACTTGTAGGACACACCAGGCAACCTCCTTCTAGAACCATCTTCACCACTCTCTCTAATCCTCAACTTTTTAGGCCTACCTGGTCCTTTCTTGTATTTAGGTGGTAACAGTTCCTCATCCTGAACTTCTGGCCACATTTCCTGGCCATTAATTGGACTGACAGCAAAACCATAACACATTGCATACTTCTCCCTTGAATAACACTCATCCACAAATTCCTCTGGATTTTGTTGCCTAAACCCAAGAGCTGCTATAGCATGCCTACATGGAATCCCAACCAACTCCCAGAAATTACAAGTACAAGATTTTTTAGCAATGTTTACTATGAACTCCTGAGTGTTGAAAGAATGGGTGACTTGAAATTTCTCATCCATTGCCCAAGTGGGCAGCCAATGGACACTCAATACAACCTCATTATCAAGTCTCTTGCTAGGAATATGCATAACTTTATGGAGCCACTTGTCTAGTTTTATGGTAGATGTGGATCACCTATTCATTAGATACTTTCTTATCCACTCACACATAGACAAAATAGGCTTGTCCCTAGCAGCTAAGATTGTGGCATTAAAAGATTCAGCTATATTGTTCATAAGAACATCACATTTAGGGTAGAAAGAGAAAGCATGCTTACACCAACTTTTTGGAGGAATTCCCATTAACCAAGCCCATGCTTTAGGATCAACTTGTTTCAGCTCAGTCATCTTTTGCAACCACCCTTAGTAGTAAGTTGATTTTGCAGCCCCCATCATCAGATCTCTAATTAAACTGCCACCACCAATTTTTTTTTTGAAATTTGAATAAGATGCCTTAGACATAGCCTATGTTTAATTGTTTCAAACATTTCCTCAAAAACAGTTACCAAACCCTGCATCATGAATAGATATCAGTAAACAAAAACATGTTACTAGGATTAAGAAAAAAAAATGACAGATAAACTTACCTTTTGTTGATCAGAGATAAAAACATATCTCTTGTCTTGTCCAATATCAGCCATTAACAACTCAAGAAACCATCTCCTTCCTAAACTTTTCAAACCTTTGCCCTTTCTCATCATCACTTATATCAGGAGCAGAGCTATCAAGCTCATCACTCACATACTCATCATCCTCCTCCCATTTCTTCTTATTGGATCCACTAATAAATCTACCAATTAAGGGTGATGCATTAATAGGTACAGTGACATCAATACCTTCAAAGCCATCAAGATTTGTAGTTGCTCGTTCATCCTCACTATCATCTAGTCTTTCCACTGCCTCTTCATCACAAACCTCCAGTTCGACAATCTCATTGACACACCTAAGAGACCTTACTGAGTCTCTTATATCAACTACATCATGCTCAACAAACATTTCCCCTTCTACTTGGGTTGCACAAGCATATGCTGCAAAATCGTAGCAGTCATCATCATTCTTAAGCTGGAAAAAGTTTTCATCGATTTCAATAATCTTTGTCCGTGTTCTATAACACCTTAAAACATAACCCCACCCTGTCACCAACCTATGAACACAATCCATTCTCCATTTATCAATTTATAACCCAGACACTAATGTGGATACACCTCCCCTATAAATGGTAACCCCATCACTTAACTTTACAAATTCACCTCCATGGTGAAATACGGCGTTGAAAACTTGGATGTTCTGAAAATCAAAACAAACGAACTAAATAACCTAACAAAACCCTAAAATATCTGAAACGACATTAGAAGGTTTGAAAAAATACGAACCTTGTCAGCTTGAGCATGAGAAACACCTTCGTCTTCCTTGTGCTTCTCAGGTTCCACACATTGGTTGACGATCGTGGCTTCATTCGGTTTATGGCTTTTCTTTGATTGCTTGCCTTGTTTCGATTGCTTACGGCTCTTCTTCTTCATCGTGAAGCTGGAACTCTTCGTCTTACTTCCTATTTCTGGTTCTGAATAAACCGTAGATATTCAAGGGGGTAGAAGTAGAAATGACTTATGAAAATTTCTTGAACCCAGTCAACAAGGTCAACACGCCACGGCACGGAATCTTGGACCCATGGGTGCATCAGGGTCTTTGTAAATGGAATCTGAGAAAGTTGAGGGGGAAATAAAAAAAAAATTCTTAAAGAGGGATAAACCAAAACACGCCTATATGGCGGGGGTAATCACTATTTAACCCATTAAATTATAATGGATAGATAGCGTTTTGAATAGTAGAATAGTAGGTAGTAGCTGACAAATGGTAATAATATTATAAATTTGAAGGAGATTTTCGTGCGAGGTTTCTATTCAGTTATTTGCAAGAGTGGAAATAATAAAATCACGTTTGACACGAGAATGAGAGAAAATATAGTGTTGTTTGGAGATTCAATAACGCAGCAATCGTTCCAAAATGGTTGGGGTTCTTCACTCACCGATGCCTATTGTCGCAAGTTAAGCTTTCTTTCTCCTCTGAAACTCTCTCAGATCAGATCCATTTTATGTATTTCTCTGTAATGCAACTAACAAATCGGAAAATCAAATTAATTTTCAGGCTGATGTACTTCTTCGTGGCTACGGCGGTTACAACACTAGATGGGCCTTGTTCTTACTCAATCATATCTTCCCTCTCGTATGTTTTCTAAATCAAATTACCCAGTTGCACTTTTCGATTCAGCGGTTATTGATTTTGGCTTCATTTTCAGGGGTCGAGTAGACCGCCGGTTGCTACCACAGTTTTCTTCGGTGCTAATGATGCGGCTATAGCCGGAAGAACCAGTGACAGACAACATGTACCTCTTCCAGAATTCAAACAAAACCTCCAAAAAATTGTCAACCACTTGAAGGTTCATTTTTCTAGATTCCGCTTATTGTTACTCTAAATTTTAAAGATTTTGTCTATGTTCATTTTTATCAACGATAATGGTGTTTAGGTCGCGGCCAGCATTTTCGTGTAATTAGTGAAATGATTCTGATTTCTGATGATTTTCCTTCTTGTTACTTATGCTTTTCTAAGGTACATTAGCACAGTTGGGTGCTGCATTGGATTAAGGAATAGCTGTTGTGTTGATTGAATCTTTCCTGTACTAAAAATTCTGTGCTTAGAATGAATTAAACTCATACATCTTAAAATGTCAATTACAATATCAGTTATTGATTGCAAATGAAAATCTGATTTCAGTCGAGCTCACCAACTATGCTTATTGTGCTTATTACTCCACCTCCTGTTTGTGAGGAAGGGCGTCGAGCATTTGCCATGTAAGATAAATCCCTCCTCTCTCGTTAAATTCAGCATTCATATTCTGCATTTGTTTATGAACATTGTCTGGATCGAGATCGTAAAATCTTAAGGTTTTAAGATCTAGATCGAGATCTTGACAACCATGCTGCTACCATTGTTATTACTGTTAATTGAACTACTATTTCATCCGTATTCATATTTTCTGAACCACCGTTTGACTATTTATCTTCCTGTCATATATACATCTAAATTATCTGACATGGCAATTTTGTTATACCTTGCACCTTCACAGTCTGCTGTTGTTTTGTTCCTGTCATCTTCTAGTAAAGAAATTGCGGTTATTTATTCCCAGTTTGTTAAATCTACTTTTTTAAAACTGTCATGCAACCGTTCTGTTTCACGCATTGCTTAAGTATTTGCTGCAATTTTTGTGGTATAAGATTTGCCGGTTGGCGAAATTGAGAATATTAGTTTTAAATTATTCACAATTTTATATTAGTTTCATGTTCGAGTAGTTTTTGTTGTGTCTTGCAGATCCTTATATGGTGATAATGCTCGTAAATTGTCGGAAAGAACAAATGAAGTTACCGGTGAATATGCAAAAGTATGTGTTGAGACGGCTAAGGAAATGGGTGTGGCATATATCGATTTATGGTCCAAAATGCAAGAAACAGATGGCTGGCAAAAGAAATTTTTAAGGTTTGTTGCAGTCTGGACTAGAAAAAAATGCCCAACTTAAAGTTTTACCACCTTTTCTTGTTGATAAAAGCCAAAAAGCATCATGGATTAAGCTTGACTAAATCTGGTTATAGTATGATCCGGTTCTTAGTTAAGGGCATTGGTTTAGCTTCTTATGAGTCTTGTTAATGATGCAATAAACTGCTTTCTGCTAACTATTTATTAAGGGTGATTAACATTGTTGTTTTGGTGTTACAGGGATGGGTTGCACCTGACAGTAGATGGAAATGAAGTAGTATATCAAGAAGTGATCAAGGTGTTCAATGAGGCAGGGCTTTCTGCTAATAAAATGCCATTTGATTTTCCTCACCACTCTAAAATTGATCACAAAAATCCTGAGATCGCTTTCCAGCAGAATATTTGTGATGCCTCATTATAGAAGGATTCTGGTTTAGTCTTACAATTTTATATTATCTCTTCTATTCACGGACTTGCTAGTTTTATTTTACTGATTTATCTATCTAGTTATTGAGTTTCTTAATGAACTGTGTACAAGTTTCTGATTTTGTTATTTAATAAAAGCTTGTTGCTTATTGCGTTTAATGTATGGGGTGTATCTGTGTGTGACTTCAAATCATTCTAGTACTAACTAATAACTACTATTGAGTTGAAGACTTCAGAAATTAAAATGAACATTGAAACACTAAAAAAAATTCATTAACTATGTAGATCAACAAGTGTCGGGACATCCAGCCCAATCAACATATGTGTAGGAAACAAGTTTCTCGATAGGAGAATGATAGAGATGCAAATCATACTGTAAGGTGCCCTGATCATAACGCAAGATGCGTTTCAATGCAATCATGTGCTCCGGGAACATGCACGTGAAAACACACTTGTTGGACATCATAAGAGATGTCAGAACAGGTAAATGTGAGAAACTATAAAGAATTGACATGACTCTGATATAAGGAAGGATCGTCATATGGAGTACCAGCAGAGGTGTCGAGCTTCTTCTTGGTGTCAACTAGAGTAGTAGAAAGTTTGTATGAGGCCATGCCGGCTCGAGCAATAATGCCACTGACGTAAGTACTCTAACTAAAAAAAATTCCATCTACATGTCTAGTCACTGCAATACCCATAAAATAGCTTAGCGGCCCTAAATCCTTCATAGAAACCTTTGAGGTAAGAAGCTCCATGATAGATTTGTGTAGGTCATAAGAGGAACTGATGAGGATGATGTCATCAACATAAAGCAAAACGTAAGCCATGTTAGAGCGACGCCGGTAGATAAAGAGAGAGTGATGTGAGGTGCTCTGCTGAAATCCAATGGTGGAAACATAGTCAACGAAACACTGGTACCAAGCACGAGGCGCTTGCTTCAAACCATAGAGAGATTTATGCAAGCGACACACATAATCTAGGTGATGAGGATCACCGAAACCAAGTGATTGATGCATATAGAAATTCTCATGAAGATCACCATGTAGAAAGGCATTTTGGACATCTAACTAATGAATAGGCCAAGACTTTGAGAGAAAGCAATGGCGAGAATAGTGAGAATGGTCGCTAACTTCACCACCGGGCTGAAAGTGTCATAATAACCCCTTCCTGCAATTTGACACCCGCCATCACCTACAATACGAGCTTTGTAACACTCAAAACAACCATTAGAATTCTTTTATGCCTGAAAAACCGACATATAATGAATAATGTTAACATCACAAGGTCGAGGATTTAAATCCCACATATTATTTCTAATAAGAGCATTAAATTCAGATTGCATTGCGAATTTCTAATTAGGGACAACAAGGGAAAGTTTATGGTATTTGGAAAGAAATGAGATGGTCGGATCATCAATGGTAACAAACAGGTTAAAGAATTTCCTAGGTCTGTAAATACCCATTAATGCTGCGAGTGGCCATGGTCCGGGTAGGAGGTGCGGGCTGGGCCACTGGTGTAGGTGAGATAGAGGTATCTAGATGATTTGAAGAGGATGACATGGGAATGGTTAGGAAGGATGGTTTTAATTTTGTTCCTTGAGGGAACATATGTTGGACCAGATGCATGGGGAAACAAAAACTACTGGTTTAAGACAAATTATAGCTTCTGGGGACAAATGCCAGAGATGATGTCTGGGACATTGTAAACCAGAAACAAAAAACCAGTTTGCAAGCAAGATATGATATGTTAATTTTTACAAGATGATAAAGCATAAAAGGATTAAAGAGAACACAAGAAATTGGTAACCTAGTTCGATGAAATCACACCTACATCTGGGGGGGAACTCAACCCAAGAAAGGAAATTCACTACTTCGAATTAGAACAATTATTTTTATAAGAACATTCAATTCGTATGAAGTTCTATGCCTCTCCTTAATCTTAGTGACTTTTTATTTAGGTCGCCCCCTAAATATGAGAACTTACTCACTTCCTTTAATCACTAACCCCTAGTGATCGACTAAACCATTAACACAATGATTGTTGAATTTAAAACTCAACTAAAACAAACAAACTATGCCAAATTACTGAAATGTAGAGTGGTGTATATAAAGATTCAACCCTAATCCAGTTATGGCATTAACGTGGAATACAAAAAACAATATGTTCTCAAGCTTCTAGATCACTTAACATCTTGTTATTCTTCCATTCTGATTGAAGCGTTCCTCGCTTCTATCAGAATGGAAGAATAACAAGATCAACAATAGCAACACAATCGAGTATGCATACTTTCTATTATATGTTGTAAATTGTACAAAACTTTAAGATTTCTTAAGCATTGAATATCTTAGAAATCTTAAGTGATGTGATCATTATTATGGTTATTGCCATGTACCTCTAATTATGTATCAAGTACACATTGTTCTCTTTTTTGCTAAACAAGTTGTTTAGTAGTTTAGATAAAGTCTCTTGCTATGTGCTTGAGCATCAAAGTCTTCTGCTATGAAGCTTGAGCCAAGTAAGTATCCTGCTATGTGCTAGAGCATTGAAGTCTTAATCACTTGTTGATTGAGCAAGAAAGTCTGGACTGCAGGTCTAAGCAGAAGTCTTGGATTTGAGGATTCTGAGCAGGGAAGTCTTGTACCTGAAGGGTATGAGCAAAAGTCTTGGATTCGTGGAATCTAAGCAGAGAAGTCTTGGACCGAGGGTCTGAGCAGAAGTCTTGAACTTAAGGGGTTTAAGCAAGGAAGTCTTGGGTTAGGGGAATCTAAGTAGGAAGTCTTGGGTTAAGGGTCTAAGCATGAAGTCTCAGGCTGAGGGTCTGAGCAGTAAAGTCTTGTGCTGAGGGAATAAGCAATTGTAATCATGATTTGGTTATTGTGGAAAATCTTTTATGCTGCAAGAGGATTAGACTACTCTTAGTTTAGAAGGAACCAATATAAATCTTTGTGTGTTCTGTTGTTACTTATTTTCTTCTGTTATTATTCTACTGCAATTAATTATCAGAATCTGAACAGTGGTCTAGAATCTGAACATTGTTCAGTAGCAAACTAAAGAAAACAGATAACACAATTCAATCCCCTTTCTCGTGTATTTCCCACCTACAGTTGGTATCAGAGAATGGTCTATGCATAACACCTAACAATGGTGCAGATAAAGATCCAATGAGAAAATTATGTTTGTTAAAGACTTTCCTTCAAGAAGGAATCAAGTACTATACAGAAAATATTACTCTGCTAATCCTACCATATTAAGGGGTGACTCTGCTGAATTTAAATGATGGAAAAAGGCAAAATATATTTTTAAATCATTGGTCTTGAAAAAAGGTTTTGATGAAGGTCTATAGAATACCCTTGAGAAAGGTATTACTATAGAAGTTGATGGTGTAGGGATGATCAAAGATTGAAAATCTCTCACACTAGCTCAGAAGAAACTTTATGGAAATCTCTTTGGAGTTAGATGCATTCTGGTTGGTGCTCTATCTTATTCTGAGTATATCAACATCATTGATATGTCTAATGCTCAAGACTATCTTTGAATCCTTGTGTTCAAATTTTAAGGGAATCAGGCATAAGCTTATCAAGTTACACTTCATCTAATCTTTCCAAGCAAATTCTGAGAAGTCTGCTTGCAAGTGTCAAACCAAAAAGTCACATCTATTCAAGAAGTCAAAAACTTGAGTAGAATGAGTCTTGAAGGTTTAATTAGCATTCTTTAAAGTAAAGAAATGGAATTAGATGAAGAAAAGCTATCAAAGAGATCACCCTTTCCTCAAGCCTGTTGAACCTATGGAATGTCTGATGATGAGGAATTGACCTTCCATATCAAAAGATTCAATCAATTGGCTAAATGGAATGTGATATATATTGATGGAAGAGTAACTTTAAAAGCTTCTGAAATATTCATATTTCAATTGATTATCCCAATCTTAAGAACAAGGATAAAAACTACCAGATAGAAAAAACCCAAAAAGAAAAATGTCAGAGATCTTCAAAGCTTATTCTAATTAAGTTGACATAGTTGAGGATTCAGAATCTGATGAAAAAGTAATCTGGAATTGCTGGCCATTACTTCTTCTGAAGAAATAATTTGAATCCAAGAATAAATCAATTATTGAAGATAAAGAGGTATTGACTAATCCATCTTGCTTCAATATTGATAATAAGGAGTCTGCATCTCAAGATAATATCTTAAGTGACCTCATTACTCTTATGGAAATTGAAGGCTATCATAGAATTTGTGTTAAAGGACAATTCTGTGAGAAACCTTTTATTTCTTCTTCTATTTTCTGGAAATACTAAGACAGTGCTGAAAACTTATCTCATGTCAACCTCTGATAGAAAACACTATCTGGTTCTATGCTAGTCAGAAATTTCAAAATCAAGGATTATGAAGTCAATAGATTTAATCCAAGACAATGAAATCAAAGACTATGCTAAGAACAAGATTTTGTTAAGTGTCGTAATTCATCCTAGACTCTATTCTGGAATGAATCTTGGTACTTCTATCAGACTAAGGCATGATGTAAGAGAAAGCCTGTCAGGACTAATATTTGTGGACCCACAGATATATGGGTACAAATATTCAAAATTGTATATGCTGCCAATATCAAAGAAGAAAGGAGCAATGCATCTTCCATGATACTTGATCAAAGGTTGTTTACATCATTTGATGGAAAAAAATGCCTACACCAAACTCAAGAGCTGAAGGGTGCAAATGTATGGAGTTTGGATAAGAAAGTGGAATAATTGGTTTGACTGCCATTGACTCAGAATCCACTCAAGACAGAATTCAGATTCTATGGCCAAATCTGAATACTCATCTGAAGCCTGACCAAGAAAAACAAAAAAGTACATTTTATTACTTCACTTTTGCAAACTTCTTGACTCAATGAACTATTTAAGTATAAGTGAATACAAAGTCTTTGATTAGATCTCTTGAGAAATTCTGTTTGTTAATAACAAAATAATATTCAGAAATATTTGAAAAGAAACTATGTTGTATTTGACTGTATTGAATATGTCATTAGCTAGAAGATGATCATTTTTATGGAAACTGTATTCTCACCGTTTGTGATAATACTACTTCTAGTTAGTGGACAAGGAAACCAATTCAAAATTCATAAACCAAGCATGACTCTAGTTTTTATGAGAAATGTTTGAATCTGAATAGAATATCAAAGACTGATAATTAAACAGAAGATGACTCACTCAAAGTCTAATCCTATTAGACTCTGATGACATATAGCTTATGAAAAATAGCCAGTCTCTGAAATTCAAAAAAGGAATCTTCAATTCTAATGAAGCAATTTAAGTAAGAATTATTTTTAAACCCTTGTCTTACTTAAAATTCCATAAAGTTGAAAATCATTTAGTGCATTCAAGAAGTCTGTTAGATAAGGACCCTTGGTTAATGATGTTTTCTTATTTTATACGTCTATGATCTCTATCCCCTGTCTTTGTGAAACATCATTTCGTGTCACCTTTTATGGCCCTCTGACAAGATTCTTATTCCTCTTTGGTCAGAATCTTGTTCAGATCTTTTCTTGTTATTTTTTTTCTTTTGTGAGTTGATCAAACCAAACCTGAGATGAATCCTCTAGTAAATTCTTCACCGAATTAACTAGTAGTCATCAATGAAAATTTTGTGAATTTTGAAGAGCTGCTTAAGCAAGGTTTTAACTTCTGGAAGACTATTTCTGAACAAAGTTGGAATGAATACTTTCATATGATCTGTGAATTTACTTATCCAAATCTTGTCAAAGAGTTTTGGGTTAATGCTTCCATTGTTGAGCTAAGTTTCAAGTATGTTATTCTTTACAAGGTTTCTGGTGTTTCTATAATAGTAACCTCTAAGACGATTGCTAATGTAATCAACTATGAGGAGATTGGATAAATCCCAGGTACTCTTGTGTGGGAATGCTATCTTCCTACATGGCGTACTTAGGTGGAGCTTACAAAACTCAACCTTCGACTATTAGACTCAGAGGGAGCTTACAAACCTCAGACTCTGACGTTGCCAAGAAAATTTAGATAGTCTAACATTATTCTTTAAATACTTATGTTTTTCATCATAAAAATGGGGAGATTGTTAGAACAAGATTTGTTCATGACATATATCCTTTAGGTTTTTATGATAACAAAGTATTGAAATAACAATGATGTTATCTAATGTGTGTTCTAGGTGTGCAGGTTCTAAAGCTTAAAAAATAATATATTCAGAATCTGATATAAGAACGCACGTGAGAAAAGCTAAGTTATTGGCTTCTGGTGGCTCAGAATCTGAAGGATATTTTTTAAGTGAAGACTGATAATATAGTTTTGCGTAGACTCTAAAGCATAAGGCCTTAGCATCAGAAGAGCAATATATTTTCTCTAAGCTTATTGAATGTATCATCTTCTGGTGATCATTCAGAACCAACGATAAAGCTAAAGTTATCCGTACTGCAGAAAGTAAGCTACATTGTCAAATCTGTTGTCAGATAGAGTTTGTGTTCACAAGGCTCAAGAAGAGTTGACATGCTTTACGGATATTTGCTCTCAACGGATCTATGGTACAAGATCATAAGAAAGACGAAATGGTTAAACAAGTTACAAAATGGATCAAGATCTTTTGGTGTATCTATCTTCAACGTCTCTTGTACTATGGAGTAACAAAAACACTTGTACAAGTTATCTCTTCCAACGGCTATTCCTCTCAAACTGCTATATAAGTAGCTGCAGATTCAAGATGGATTTTTAACAAGGAACAAGGAGAAAAAAGAAGAAGAGCCAAGAAGGATATAAGTGTTCCTCGCTTCTATCAGAATGGAAGAATAACAAGATCAACAATAGCAACATAATTGAGTATGCAGATTTTCTATTATATGTTGTAAATTGTACAAAGCCTTAAGATTTCTTAAACATTGAATATCTTAGAAATCTTAAGTGTTGTGACCTTTGTTATGGTTATTACCATGTATCACTGATTATGTATCAAGTACACCTTGTTCTCTATTCTGCAAAACAAGTTGTTTAGTAATTTAGATAAAGTCTCTTGCTTTGTGCTTGAGCATCAAAGTCTCTTGCTGTGAAGCTTGAGCCAAGTAAGTCTCCTGCTCACTACTACAGAAAAACACGTATAATAACAGTTAAAAAAGATATATTATCATGCAGGACCGACTGTTGTTACATAGCGTGTGGTTCTATATATGTTACTTACAATCACAGTCGTATGACCGTTGTAGAAAACTGAAAAGCGCGCTACCTATAATCATGGTTGTTTTAAATACCCATTGTGAAAGGTCTGTCAGCATTTTTTTATTTATTTTTGCCACATGTTTTGTCGGACTACATTTATAACTTTCATCACAATATACAATATTAAATATTTTAACACAACAACATCAAGAACAACAAGATTAACAAGAATAATAAGAACAATAACAAGAAGAATAAGAACAATAACAATAACAATAACAACAAGAACACAAAGAATAACAAAAACAACAACAAAAATGACAGGAACAACAAGAACATTTAAAAGAACAACAAGAACAATAACAACAACAAGAACAAAAATAAGAATATTAACAAGAACAACAAGAGCACCACCAAGAACAACAAGAACAATAACAACAACAACAACAACAACAACAACAACAACATTAACAACAATAACAAAAACTACAAGAACAACAAGAACAATAACAAGAACAACAAGAACAATAACAACAGCAATAACAACAACAAGAACAAAAATAAGAACAAAAATAAGAATAACAACAAGAACAACAAGAGCAATAACAAGAACAACATGAACAATAACAACAACAAAAATAACAACACTAAAAACAACAAGAACAACAAAAGAAAGAAGAAGAAGAACAACAACAACAACGACAACAACAACAAAAACAACAATAAAAATAAATAAATAAATAGAATCATTAAACAATAATATTTTACTGTAGAATCGTTAAACAGGAACAAATTGTAACACGCTAATGGAAGCGGTGTTTCTGAGTTTTGTTTGTGGAAGAAATGATGTTTTCAAGTTTGGTTTAGTGGATGAATAATGTTTCGTAAATGGAAGAAGTTTGGAGGAAGAAGATGAAGTTTTTCTACGTATGTCTAGGGCAAAAGTGAATGAACTACTAGCGTTATATATATCTTAAAAAAAGAAGGTGCCACCTATAACCACGGTTGATTTAAATACCCGTGGTGAAAAGTCTGTCAGCGTTTTAAAAAAAATAAGTAAATAACCAAAAATGATGGTGTTGGAATTTGAACCCATAACCTTATGCCACTTTTTACCATGGGCATTAAATCAACCGTCGTTATAGGTGGTTAAATAAAATTAAAAAAAATGCATGCGCCTAAAAATCACATATTACAATGGTTGATTGAATATCCGTAGTATCACAGACGTTATTATATGTGTTTTTCGTAGTAGTGGCTATGTGCTAGAGCATTGAAGTCTTAATCAGTTATTGATTGAGCAAGAAAGTCTTGGACTGCAGGTTTGAGCAGAAGTCTTGGATTCAAGGAATTTGAGCATGGAAGTCTTGTACCTGAAAGGTATGAACATAAGTCTTGAATCTATGGGATTTGAGGAGATGTCTTCCTCAGGCTTTATCATATCAGTAATCTTACCTTCCTGATCTTTAGCCTTTGGTGGATCCCATCCTTTGACCACATATTTCCAAGCATTACCATCCATGCACTTAATAAAGGAAACCATGCGCATTTTCCAATATTCATAATTGGATCCATCAAGAATGGGTGGTCTGTTCAATATTCCTCCTTCCTTGTCCATTGCACCAGAAAGTAACTTCCATGAATCTCACCCAGATACAGAGCAGGATGCCTGCTCTGATACTAATTGAAATTCTGGTAGCAGATCTAAGATGTCCTGAGAGATGTCGAGACACTTGATCTCTGCTTCAAACACAATGACAATAAGGAGCACAATAAAAATTGCAGAAATTAAACGAACACATAGTAATTATTAACCCAGTTCGGTGTACAACAACACCTATGTCTGGGGGATACCAAGTGAGGAATGAAATCCACTAGATAATATTAACTCTAAGCTAAACAACCTCTGGTTTACAACTTATCACTTAATCACTACTCGTGCTTAATTTCTACCTAAGACTCTCCTAGGTATGAGACCCTTCTTAATTCCCTTTCAATCACAACAATGACATAAATTACAACTCAATGAAAACATCCTAGCTCTAGTATCCACAAGACACAAGAAAGGCTCACAAATACAAACCTTAACACTCACTAAGCAACAATGTATTTTCCACACATTGATTAGGTTAAATCCATCCTATTTATAGCCATAAATTAGACTGGATTTGGGCTTCAAAAATGCAGCAATTATGTTACACAGAATCTGCAACTTATTCTCCTCAAGAATAGTTTCTTCAATACAAAGTTTCCTATATTGTCTCCACACTTAGAAAACGGCATCTTCAAATACAAACAAAATCTCTGATTCCTCAATCTTGAACGCCACGTAGGATAAACAAATATTCCCACAATATTCTAAAATCTGGAAATAAAATAATAGAATAAAAAACTGTAAAGTAACAGACAAAGATGTCAAATCATCATGACAGGACATCTTGTCCAACATTTTGTTCTTCAGTTTGTTTTTCATGTTAGGACATCTTGCTGTCAAGTTAGTTTTACGAAATTGATGCCAATCTCAAAAGCTTGAACTTATCAATCTCCCCATTTGGCAGACTTTGGCTAAAACTAACCAAATAACCCTTGCATATAAATACACAAAGAGTCAGAGGCAGGGAAAATCAGAACAACATCGAAAAAATATAGCCTCCCCCTCAATCTGTTCCTTCTTCTGCAATAAGTGGTTAGTACCCCCCTTAAAAGAAGCAACCAATGGTTAGCAGTGGTTAGTTAAGTTAGTATTACTCCCCCTTTTTAGCCATAATATGACAAAGGTAGTTAACTAACTAAACACCAAAACAGAAACACAAGCAGAACAAGAGATTAAAGTACAGATCAAGCACATGAAGTGCCAAAAAAATATCTTGGGAATTTAGCCCTTACATAACCACAAAAATGAATAAAACTACAATCAAATATCATTTTCAGTAGCCTCACAATCCTCTTCCTCTTCTTCTTTTCCATCAAGATCATCATCATCAGCATAATCTTCAGCATCTTCAGCATCAGCATCAACCTCATCATCTTCTCCTACATCCTTTTCAGCTTTATCTGTATCACTAGCAGCTTCAGTTCCATTATCCTGTTCAGCTATTAAGACCTGTATCAACTGCTAAAGCTTTGCCTTCCTAGCTGTGCTGGACTTGATGATGGCATCTAAATCCTTGTAAGTCTCCTTCAGCTAAGCAATAGTATCTTCTTAAGAAGTTGCAGGAGCAAAAGTTTGGACAGATGTCGAAACAATATCTGGGACATGATTCCCAGCAAACAACTTATGGTGCAAAGTCAAAGGAGATTCCATTTTCATTGCATGGTCAGCAGACACCAAGAAACCAAGATGTTGATCCAAAATTATACCACAGATGAGAGAAGGAAAATAGATAGGCATTTTTATGGCAGTTGATGATGCTTGCTTCAGAATTTGTTCAAGAATATAAGCACCAAAATCAAACTTCCTCCCTTTACCTACAACGTATATGAACTTCCCAAGCCCAGTAGAGATGGTTGAGGTATGGTTGGTAGGAACCCAGTTGATAGTACCAATTCTATGAAGAATTCATACTTCACACTGAGCTTCCCAACTGAAAGCTTTCCTTTGCTTGGCCAGTGCTTCATTGTATTACAGGTGATCTCCTGACACACCTGATCATCAGTATCTTCAAGCTCAGGTTGAGGATCTTCTGATCTGCCTAAAAATTTGTTGATCATAGTGGAAGAAAAAGTCACAACAGTTTCTGACATACACCTTCTTGTAGTCTTCACTGTTTGCATCATCACAGCCTTCAGGAATGTTCACCTACAAATTCCTTGACTAGCTTCTCATAGCAAGGACCAAATTTAGTGACAGTTTTTATTAAGCCAGTAGCTTCAATCAACTTCATCACATCTTTGCATTGTAGGGCATTCTTCCCCTAACTCCCTTTCCAAAGCAACCCTCATTTGGTACATGTACTGCCACCTTTCCATATTTTCAGCAGTATGAAAGGACACATTGTCCAAAGGAGCCTTAGGAATATCAGTAGGCTTCTTGACATGAACGATGTCCTGAACATCTTCTTCAATATCATAGTCTGACTCATTGTTAGACATATCCTTTCTTTTCTTGGACACAATCACAACCTTGCTCCAAGGTTTAGGCGGACCAGCAACAGGTTTCTTGGTGCTCTTGGTAGGGTTGTTCTCCACAGCCACAACCTTACCCTTTCTGCTTTTCAGTCTCTTGGCAACACCAGGGTGAAGAATCTTAGCAATAACCTCATTGTCAGAGGGCAAGTCAACTACATTGATAACCTCATCAACATTCTTCCCATTGTCTTCAGCAATATCCTTAGAGTCTTGACCCATTGAATGAGATTCTTCTACCGAAGGGGATGTTCCACCATCTGTTTCAACATCTCCTACTACAGAATCAGCAAGAGTGTGCAGATTCCCTTCTGACGCTTCATGATCAGGCACCTCAACCCTATCCTTCTCAACCCCAATCTCATCATCAACATTTTCCTCAGTCTCTACCTCTGGTTCAGTATCAGGTACAAAGGTAGTAGGGAAAATTTGAGCCAGAGGTCTAGTAATCCCAACAATATTAAGATGACTCCCTTCATTTAAAGTTCTATCTACTAATTTTTCGATTCTTTTATCAGTTTCAAATTTTTATCTCTCAGTCCTAGGGTTAGATAAAGCATCAGAAGTCTTTGAGGCATTACATGCAGAAAGGTTTTTGGATCTTCTCACTAGAAGTTTTCCAGGCTTGCAAGGGACCATGACCAAAGGAGCAACATCAATCACGTCTTCAACAGACAACTTCGCAGACTTAGCCCTAGATGTGGATGACGAAACATTCTTCTTCCTGGATACACCTTTTGAAAATTGTTGGTGAGACATCTTAGAATACTTGAGAGTTGGAGAAAGATAAGCAAGATTAGGTCTTTCCATGAGCTGGAAGATGAAACAGTTTGTGAAGAATGGTACAGTATGGCGGAAGCGTGCATGAGAGCGGTTTAGGTATATTTGAAACGATTAACTTTGAAACCCTTTCTTTATTTGTTGGGAACACATATACACTTGAATAGTATTCCCACAACACAATAATTTCTATAAAACCTCAAATAGGCAAATCCCTAATTTTCCCCTTAACACCTCAAATTGATTTTTGGAAATATTGATGGTACTCAGGTTGTCACCGAATACTGTCACGACATCTTGTGTGACATTATACTCAGTCAACATTTGTCTCATCCACATGAGTTGAGAGCAGTTATTCCCCGTTGCTATGCATTCAGTCTCTGTGGTTGAGTCATCAACAACAACATAAACACACCTTATTCCTTCAATATTTTCAACCTGCATATGTCCCATCAAGCCCCTATGAAGTAGTTCCAGAATTCTTGAAGTAGTAAGATGTTGTAGCTTCTTGTGTGACATCTTGGTTAGCTTCCCAATCTGACATTTACCACAGATTCCTCCTCCATCAATCTTCAAGTTTGGGGTATTTCTACCTGCTGCATTTGACAAGTTTTTCTTCATCTTCTGTAGATGAACGAATCTCTGATGCTTCACTTCATTTCCTTTTTGCATCAAGTATGTGGATAAATACTCTGCCTATAGAGGAATCCACACATAGCAATTATTCTTAGATCTGACACCCTTCATGATAACTTCATCTTTATCATTTGTTACCAGACACTTAGATTTGGCAAAGTTAACCTTGAGACCTTGGTCACAAAGTTGACTGATACTTATCAAATTTACAGTCAGTCATTTGACAAGCAACCCATTATCAAGACTAGGCTGCCCAACATAGTCCAGCTTCCCAACACCTTTTATTTCACCTTTGGATCCATCTCCAAAAGTGACAAAGCTAGTGGCATGTGATTCAATATCCACCAAAAATTTCTTGACACCAGTCATGTGTCTCGGAAAACCATTATCAAAGTACCACCCTTCTCTAGCAGAATCTCTTAGAGACGAATGAGCTATGAGAGCAACAGTGTCGTTCTTGGGAATCCACTTCCTTTCTACTTTACCAACAACCTGCATCTTTCTGGGTTGTGAATCAAATTTGGGATAGCCATGTAACTTGTAGCAGTAAGGTTTAATGTGACCAATCTTACCACAATGATGACATTTCTAGTCTTGCTTCTTGCTCCCTGATGGATTCTTCTGATGTCTTTGTTGATGTTGGGACATCTTTCTTGACATCTTTCGATTCTGCTTTCTTTTAGGCTGAGCAGAATTAGATGCTACCTCTTTTTCTTTATTCATCACAACTTGATCATTATTGCCAAGCCCTCTGATATCTCCAGCATTCCTCCCAAATTGAAGAATCTCATCCAGCACATCAGAACTGCTATTGAGCATTCTTATAATTTTAGTCATATTGTCAAGTTTAGAGTTGGGCAATACAACTTCCTCTTCAGGTCAGAGGTGGTGTCCAAGTGCTTCAATCTTTCAGCCTCAAGTCGAACGATAACATTATATTGATCCTCTCCCAGCTGACATACCTCTGCACTTCTGATGCACAACTCCTTGTAAGAGTTATCCAGTTCATCAAATGAGATTTCTCCAACATCTGATTCTTCATCAGAATCAAATACTCCAGTAAGAGCAGAAACCTGTTTAGCAGATTCTCCTTCACTTGAAGAATCATCTTCAGACCATGATGTAGACAAGCCTTTCTTATCCTTCTTGAGAAAGGTTGGACACTCATATTTGATGTGTCCAAATCCTTCGCACTCATAGCGTTGAATTCCTTTGCCTTTGTTAGATTTCTCCTCAGTTTTGGACCTTCTTCCAAAATCCTTCCTTTTATTGATGTCGGATGACTGAGTCTTGACATTTGATCTTGAATCCCCGTCCATCCTCTTCAATAATTGGTTGTACTATTTTCCAAGAAGCACGACAGCCTTAGACAGTTCTTCTTTGGAATTTGGTTTACATTCACCTTGATTTGACACCAAGGCTACGTTTTTCTTCTATTCAAATTTCTCACTGATTGCCATTTCAAAAGTCTGAAGAGACCCCATTAGTTTATCCATCTTCATGGTGTTTATGTCTTGAGCTTCCTCAATGACAGTCATCTTCATGTCAAATTTCTTTGGAAGAGATCTTATGATTTTTTGGACCAGCTTAGCTTCTGGAATATTTTCTCCAAGATCACTTAAGGGATTGGCTATATCAACAATGTTCATGTGAAAGTCTTGAATACTTTTATCCTCCTTCATCTTCAAGTTCTCAAACTTGGTTGTGAGAAGTTGAAGTCTTGATGATTTCACCCTAGAAGTTCCTTCATGAGTAGTCTTGAAAATCTTCCACGTATCTTTGGCTACAGTACAATTCTTGATAAATCTGAAGATGTTCTTGTCCACTCCATTGAATAAAGCATTCAATGCTTTGGAATTACCTTAAGCAAGCTTGTCATCTTCATCATCCCAGTCTTCCTTAGGCTTTATCATATCAGTAATCTTACCTTCACGATCTTTAGCCTTTGGTGCATCCCATCCTTTGACCACAGATTTCCAAGCTTTACCATCCATGGACTTAATAAAGGCAACCATGCGCATTTTCCAATATTCATAATTGAATCCATCAAGAATGGGTGGTATGTTCAATATTCCTCCATTTTCCATTGCACCAGAAAGTAACTTCCCTGAAACTCACCCTGATACAGAGCAGGATGCATGCTCTGATACCAATTGAAATTCTGGTAGCAGATCTCAGATGTCCTGAGAGATGTCGAGACACTTGATCTCTGCTTCAAACACAATAACAATAAAGATCACAATAAAAATTGCAGAAAGTAAACGAACACACATTAATTTTTAACCCAGTTCGGTGTACAACAACACCTACTTCAGGGGGCTACAAAACCAAGAATGAAATCCACTAGATAATATTAATTCTAAGCTAAACAACCTCCGGTCAACTTATCACTTAATCACTACCCGTTCTTAATTTCTACCTAAGACTCTCTTAGGTATGAGACCCTTCTCAATTCCTTTTCAATCACAACAGTGACAGAAATTACAACTCAACGCAAACAGTCTAGCTCTAGTATCTACAAGACACAAGAGAGGCTCACAAATACAAACCCTAAAACTCACTAAGCAACAATGTATTTTCCACACATTGATTAGGTTAAATCCATCCTATTTATAACCATAAATTAGACTGGATTTGGCTTCAAAAATGCAGCAATTCTGTTACACAGAATTTGCAACTTATTCTCCTCAAGAATAGTTTCTTCGATCCAAAGTTTCCTAAAATGTCTCCACACTTAGAAAATGACATCTTCAAATACAAGCAGAATCTCTGATTCCTCAATCTTGAACGCCACATAGGATAAACAAATATTCCCACAATATTCTGAAATCTGGAAATAAAATAACAGAATCAAAAACTGTAAAATAACAGATAAAGATGTTGAATAATCATGATAGGACATCTTGTTCAACATCTTGTTATTCAATTTGTTTTTCATGTTAGGACATCTTGTCAAACATCATGTTGTCAAGTTAGTTTTACCAAAATTGATGCCAATTTCAAAAGCTTGGACTTATCATATACGGTGAAGGAGAAATGACAGTTTTGTTGCATGCGTGACATAAGGTCTGGAAGTGAGGTAGTGTATCGGTGTTTTAGCTTTTAAGGTCACTAGAGTATCTTGGAAGAATGAGAGTACTTCATGAAATATGTTTAGAATGATACCTTCCAAGTGGAACATGTATGCATCAGATGAAGAGTAGAAGATAAACTAAATATGTTAGGTTGTACTATAAGTATGTGACAGAAACAAAGACTAACAAAATCACGTGATAGGGGGACCGTGTATACATAAAATTACATACTGA
This sequence comes from Lathyrus tuberosus, assembly GCA_022829125.1. Classification (NCBI taxonomy): domain Eukaryota; kingdom Viridiplantae; phylum Streptophyta; class Magnoliopsida; order Fabales; family Fabaceae; genus Lathyrus; species Lathyrus tuberosus. Next base: position 12,522,802 of record JALAZF010000120.1, on the reverse strand, counting down.
ATTGGGTTGTTGGTCCTAAAGTCAAGAAGATTCATCCTTTATGTGGTTCAATAAAAGACCACAACTACAACTGAAAAGTTCATTTACTGTAGTTATTATGTAGGAGATGTTATCCTTTAATGTGAAAGCTACACACACTGCCATAATAATATGTAGCATTACTCATGTTACAGGTAAGCAATTTGGTTTCTTGAATATTTAACATATTAAGTGCAGGGCCGGCCCAACAGATATTAAGGCCTAATGCAAATCTTAAAATGAGGTCTTTTTAAGTCAATAATATTTTTTATTTAAAATTTTATTTTGCGAGTTTTTTGAGATGCAAAATCATTTATTAAATTATTGTAATCTATTTCATTTAACATTTCTTTTTCAATTGATAATAAAGTCAATCCATTCAATCTTTGTTGAGACATTGTTGATCTTAAATAAGATTTTATTAACTTTAATTTTGAAAAACTTCTCTCGGCCGATGCAACAGTTATAGGAATTGTTAACAATATTCTATAAGCAATATACGCATTTGGAAAAGAATCGAGTCTCTTTATATAATTAAGTATATCAATTGGTGTATCATTTTCTACTTTTATTATTTCTTTTAAAACTTGTAGTTCCATAAATAAATCTAATCCATCAATATCTGTTTTATCATTATGTTTTAATGAATGTTCAAGGTTAATACAATTCTTTTTTAAATTTTCAACTTCAATGGATTTTAACATCTCAATACTAAATAGAAAATAAAAAATATCATTATATATTTTAAATTTTTCAAATCTACTTTGAAATGAAGTGATAGCTTGATCTATTATATATAAAAAGTAATCAGTTTTAAATGACTCTTCTGGAGATTTTATAACTTCATTGTCAATAATCTCATCAAATTGTTTCTTTCTGTGAATAATACGTTTTTCACAAAATTTTGGTTTTATATTTATTTCAAAAGCAATTTCTTTTGCAGAAATCATAGCATTTTCAAATCCATTTTCCCTATATTTTTCTAAAAATAAAATAAGACCTTTCAATTGTTCTATAGCAATATCAATACGCATATCTTTTGATTGCATATTTTTACTAATAGAGTTTACTGCAAATAATACATCATACCAAATAATCATGCCTAATAAAAATTCAAAATTTTCAAGCTCATAAGTTGCTAAACATTCAGCTTCGCTTTTTATTTTAAGTTCATCGGTAATTTCACATAATTTCAATAAAGCATCTCTTATTTGTAAAGTTTGAAATCTCAAAGCTTTCACACTTTCAATACGACTTTCCCAACGCGTTTGTGACAATGATTTAAGTGTTAGACTAGGAATATGATCTAGCAAAATTTTCCATCTTTAGTAGAAGAAGAAAATAGTGTGTATATACGTTGTAGCACTCCAAAAAAAGATGTAGCTTTAGGACAACAATTAGCCATATCACAAAGTAATAAATTTAAACTATGACAACCACATGGAGTATAAAATGATCTAGAATTAATATCTAAACATCTTTTTTGCACTCCTTGATGTTTTCCTTTCATATTAGACCCATTATCATAACCTTGTCCTCTTAAGTTACTAATATCAAGTCCAATAATATTTATCTCATTTACAATTGCATCAAAAAAACCTTTTCCAGTTGTATCATTTACTTCTAAAAATTCTACAAAATGTTCATAAATTTGTATTGGACTAGAAGAAATATCAACACATCGTAAGACTAAAGTCATTTGCTCTTGATGGCTTATATCAGGAGTGCAGTCAAGTATAATTGAAAAATACTTTGCATTTTTAATTTTTTGAACAATTTTTGTTTTGATTTCATTTGCCATCAAATTTATTAATTCATTTTGTATCTTATGTCCAAGGTAATGATTATGAATTTCTTTATCTTTAATTCGACGAATATGTTCTTGCATTATAGGATCAAATTCAGCAATCATTTCAACAAGACTTAAGAAATTTTCATTATGTTCTTGGTAAATCTTTTCATTTGTTCCGCGAAAGGCTAAGTTGTTTTTTCCTAGAGTTTTAACAACTGCAATAATTCTAAATAAAACATTTCTCCATTGTTCTCTATCTCTATTTATTTGTTCTTGAGCATGTATGTCAATTGTCTTATTTTTTAACAATCTTGTTTCTAGATCAACCCATGCACTCATATTAACGATGTGTTCATTAGTCATCTCATGGCTCCTCAACTTAGAACTCAAAATTTTCCAATCCTTAATACCACAACTTGCTAATTTGCTTGTACTAGAAAGAGTATTAAACAATTTACAAGAAAAACAAAATACTTTATCCAAATCTTGAGAATATACTAACCATCTTCTTTCACGCTTTTCTCCGTTGGATAATTTTTTAATATAAAATGAGGAAGAAAAATGTCTTGAGGATTCATCTTTAGGAAAATCTATATCGACAACTTTAAGGGGACCTTTTTCTACTATTAAATCTCTCAAATTTCCACTAATATTTGTCAATTGACTTGGATCACGTATATTTTTAGTCGTGCCTACACTATCAAGTTCTTCTATTAATAAATTATTATTTGTATTTTCATCATTATCTAAGTTGTTAACTAACTTAACTTCATCTACATTGTTAAGTTCTTCTACTAAATCTACATTTGCATTTTCGTGCACCTCTACGATGTTAGCTTCTACATTGTTAGTAACTTGTTCATTCAATAAATAATCGCCTAAATTTTTAAATTTACTTTTTTTTGTTTGTTTTGATAAATTTATCTAAAACCCCTTTTTGTGATTCAACTTTTGCTTCAATTTTGAAGCTCCTGATTCAAATTTCGAGTTGACATTGTTTTATTCTAAAATAAAATAATAAATATTTTGCAGTATATACTAATATAAAATAAATAAAATTCACTAATAATAAAATTAAAACATATAAAATGATTAAAAATAATAATTAAATATTAATAATAAAATATTAAATAAATAAAACATGTTTTTTGAGATGCCTTTGTTGTTCTTCCTTTTATCTCTTTCTTTACAATTATTTTTATAATACTTGCAAGAGATAAAAATGTGTGAGAGAGGTAAGAGGCAAGATTAAAGTGATGAATAGATTAGAGAGAAAGAGAAGAAAAAAAACAAAGACTTGAGAATTTTGTGGGTGTAGAATTATACTTTGAGTTTGAGAGAGAGAAAGAATTGAAAAATGTTGCTATTTAAAAGGTTTTAATGTGTGATTGTACTATTTATAAAAATAAAAAAATTATATTTGTATTAATTAATTGTGCCTTTCAAGTAATAATTATAATATAGTTTACTTGTAATTGTAAAAAATTTTAACGGTAGATATATTTTTATAGTTTACTTGTAATTAATTGTGCCTTACAAGTAATAATTATAATATAGTTTACTTATAAAATTTTTTAACGGTAACATATAATTCTAATAGTCATAATAATGCCTAATAATACAATTGTCAATTGAGCATGCTTTCCATTCAATTAATCATAGTGCTATTTTTGCTACGTTTCAAATTAGCCTACTTTCAATGCATCATAATGCTATTAAGTTCAGCGTACTAAATGTGCATAGGAAAACCTACCCTATAAATGAAGTATTTTTTAGGCCCTAAGCAAAAGCCTCACTTGCCTTGCCATAGGGCCAGCATGCATGACTCATTCATTATACCTAATTACTCCCTCCGTCTCATAATGATTGATCTATTTAAAATAAAATGGTGTTCTAAAATATATGATCCATTTTAATTTTTAATGCAACTTTTTCTATTTTATCCTCTAATTAATACTACCTCCGTCCCTAATTATAAGACCCTGTTGAGTTTTTTTCTTGTCCCTTTTTATAAGGCCCTCTTCAACTTTTAAAGTGTATTAATTACTTTTTTCCACATATATCCCTAATTATATTACATCTTTTTTTGCACTCTGTAATAAATACAGTTACATACATATTAACTATTTCTCTCTCCTAAGGATAAACTTGTAAAATTATACAAAATAGTCAATAAATTTAATACTCTAACCAACTTTTTTAATTTCCGTAATTTTCTCAACGGGGTCTTATATTTAGGGACGGAGGTAATATTACTTTCATCATTCCCAATACATCATAACAGTACTTTAGTAAAAATATCATTCTCTCTTTCATTTATTCCTTTTTTTAAATCTATGTGAAAAGTCAACTGAATCACTTATTGTAGAACGGAGGGAGTAGTGCTTAAAACTAAATTTATCAAAGGAACCAGAATCTTATATGGTAAAAAAAGTACATTGGTTAAAAATGTAGTCTCTCACTTGTTGTGGTCCTTGATGTGTTTGTGTGTGGAGGACAGCTATGTTTGGTGTGAGTGACATGTAGCTTTCAGTCCTTTTGATTTTTTTTAAGGTGAGAGAAAAAACTATTAAGGTTTCTGTCAAACAAGAAAATTATTGAATGATGTAGTAAAAATGATGACAAAGATGTTATTTCCTCCGTTCCACAATGAGTGACCCATTTAAAATAAAATGGTGTCTCAAAATATATGATCCATTTTAATTTTCAATGCAATTTTTCCTATTTTACCCTATAATTAATATTACTTTCATCATTCTCAATATTTTATAAGGGTATTTTAGTAAAAATATCATTCTCTTTTTCATTTATTTTTTATTTTTAATCTATGTGAAAAGTCAACTGAATCACTTATTATGGGACAGAGGGAGTAACATTTTTAACAAAATAACAAATGTTTAAAAAAACATTTCCTCGTAAAAGGAAAAATATTATAACAATAATGATATAAATTCGAACGAGGTATTTTAGTGAGTTATCATTGTAAAATGAGAGAAAATATAGTGTTGTTTGGAGATTCAATAACTGAGCAATCGTTCGAAAATGGTTGGGGTTCTTCACTCGCCAATCACTTTTCTCGCAAGTTAAGCTTTCTTTCTCCTCTTAAACTTTCTCAGATCATATTCATTTTGTGTAATGTAACTAACAAATCACAAAATCAATTTAATTTTCAGGCTGATATAATTGTTCGCGGCTACTACGGTTACAACACTAGATGGGCTTTGTGCTTACTCAATCATATCTTCCCACTCGTATGTTACCTAAATATAATACCATTTTCTATTCTTTTGCCACGGTTTTTGATATTTGCTTCATATTTTAGGAGTCACGTAAACCTCCGGTTGCTACCACAATTTTCTTCGGTGCGAATGACGCAGCTTTAATCGGAAGAACCCGTGAAAAACTACATGTACCTATTCCAGAATACAAACAAAACCTCCAAAAAATTGTCAATCACTTGAAGGTTTAATTTTGTAGCATTTAATCTTGATCATTTTCTCTTAATTACTTGTTCTACTTTTTATTTACAATTTTTGTTTGCAATATAAATGCCAATTACATTATCAGTTATTGATTGCAAAAACTAAAATGTGATTTCAGTCAATCTCACCAACTATGCTTATCGTGCTTATTACTCCACCTCCTGTTTGTGAGGAAGGGCGTCGAGCATCTGCCATGTAAGATAAAGTCCGAGAAATAGTCGTAAATTATTCATCATTTTATATTAGTTTCATGTTTGAGTAGTTTTTGTTGTGTGTTGCAGATCCTTATATGGCGATAATGCTAGTAGTAAATTGTCGGAAAGAACAAATGAAGTTACTGGTAAATATGCAAAAGCATGTGTTGAGACAGCTAAGGAAATGGGTGTGCCTTATATCGATTTGTGGTCCAAAATGCAAGAAACCGATGGCTGGAAAAAGAAATTTTTATGGTTTGTCGCAATCTGAACTTAAAATACATGCAGTTTAGCCATTTATATATAGTTAAGGATGATTAACAATGTTGTTTTGGTGTTACAGGGATGGGTTGCACTTGACAGTAGATGGAAATACAATAGTATATAAACAAGTGATCAAGGTGTTCAATGAGGCAGGACTTTCTGCTGATAAAATGCCATTTGATTTTCCTGACTACACTGAAATTGATCACAAAAATCCAGAGAGTTCTTTCCAGCTGAATGTTTATGATGCTTCATTATAGAAAGATTCTGGTTTAGTTTTTCAAATTTTTTAGCTGCCAAGTTTTTAATACTGTTTGTTAATAAAAGCGTGTTGCTTATTGCGTTTAATGTATGGAGTGTGTCTGTGTATCACTTCAAATCATTCTAATGATCTTTTTTTTTTATGTTATCTTTATAATATCTAATATCTGTGCTTGAAAAATAATTTTAAATATTTTATTATTGATTTTAAGAATTCTGAAATTAAAATCAACTTTGAAACATGCAAATTTGCCTATTTTCTCTCTATAGTTATTGCCCTCTCCCACTTTCCAATTATTCTAGCTAATACATTAAGTAATTAGTCATTCACTTCAAATTAGGGGTGAATAAGAGAGAGTTCTCTAACCAGCCATAAAATTTTAACAATCTCAGTTCCTACTAAATTTTAAATTGTTTTTATACTTGGAAAAAAATGATTTTGTGCAGTTTAAATTAAGGCGTCTCTATTTAAGAAGAGATTAGTGAAATACTAATTAAAATAAAATTATTAATAAATTAAAGTTGAAACATGAAAGTAAAAGTTTAATGTTTTCTGAACATTGGGCAATATATCCAAATACAACACTTACAAAATACCCTATGGATAAAACAAAAATACAGTAATTTGATATCAAAAATAAAATTCGTCACCAGTAGGAGGTGAGCAATTTAATGGGTATTTGAGGATAAAATCAATGGACTTTAAAATATATGTTTTTTTATTAGATCCGTATTCTCAAATATTAGTTTTTTCATATTTCTTTTTTTCTTTGAAAAAAAATATTTTACATTCTATATAAATTCTATTTGACCATTTCATATTTAAACTTCTTCTATATTTCATATATCACTTCAATATTTTCACTGTCCCACCAACCAGTACCTCATTTCCTCTATCCAACCAGTGACTTTCTTCCTACTCTTCATTGTCTGCTCTTCTACTATAACTCACAATCACACTATCATTAATTTGTTTTGGTTAAAAATGAGATTTATAGATATTAAGTTTGGATGTTATTATGTTTTGATCAAAAAGAAGAAAATTAATGTGATGGACTTTTATTATTTAATTGAGAGAGAATTGTAGAGATGTTATGTGACAATAATTTTGTGTCTCTAAAAGGTGTTGAAAATATTTTTTTTCAAACATAATTTTAGAAAAATATATTATCCATGAATATATGTAAATATGCGCGAATACCTTAAAACCTATGGATTATCCATTTACACTACTACAAAAAGTACATACAACGACGCCACCATTAATACGGTCCTTCGAAGGATCGTGCTGATATCTCAAAATTCAGCGCATATATATTTTTTTATTTTTTAATTAAGCGTTGTTAATTTATTCCTACGGGTTTTTAAAACAACTGTAGTAATAACAGTTGACATTTCATGAGTTCGATTCTTAGAGCTTGCTAATTCGTGATTTCTTCAGTATTTTAGCACAACCTTTCATTTTTATTTTAAAAAAGTAAGATATATCTCTACGGTTCTTTAGGCTAACCGTTGTGATATATTTTCTAATTTTTTTTAAAAAACTAATTACTTAAAACCTAGTGCATTTTTATATATTATCATTAATGTAAATCTTATATCACCACGGTTGTGTAAAAACACCTTTATAATATATTTTTCATTGTTTTTTTTTTAATTTTTAATTGCTTAAAACATGACGTTTTCTTTTTAATAAAATTTCATCATATATCACAATGGTTTTGATAAACAATCGTGGTGATATCATTTAATCATTTTAAACAGAGTTAGCTAACTTGTGTCTTTAGTTCCATATTTTCACTTCCATAAAGAAACAATCCCTGACGAAATAACGCGATTTTCAACCCTAACCAAACAACATTATTTCAACCCTAATGAAAGAAAACTAGTTTCAACCCTAACAAATGTACAACACCATCTTCAAACTTGAAGAAACAAGAACATTTTCAATCATCGTTTGTACTTTCGTACCGTCGAGAAAGGAGCCAACATTGTGTTCTTCGTTCTATACTAGCCTTCGGTTTAACTGTCAAGGAGAAACTCAAAGATTTTGACAATATTTTTTACTTATTCATCACATTTCCGGCATGTAAACTTTTTCCCAATGCATCTACAGTACCATCATTTTCCATTGTTGTTTATGTATTTGTTGTTGTTGATGCTTATTATTGTTGATGATGCTTATTGTTGTTGTTTATGTATTTGTTGTTGTTGATTTTTATTATTGTTGATGATGCTTATTGTTGTTGTTTATGTATTTGTTGTTGTTGATGTTTATTATTGTTGTTGTTTATGTATTTGTTGTTGTTGATTTTTATTATTGTTGATGATGCTTATTGTTGTTGTTTATGTATTTGTTGTTGTTGATGTTTATTATTGTTGATGATGCTTATTGTTGTTGTTTATGTATTTGTTGTTGTTGATTTTATTATTGTTGATGATGCTTATTGTTGTTGTTTATGTATTTGTTATTGTTGATGCTTATGTATTTGTTGTTATAATGTCAATGTTGTTGATGATGTCATTGTTGTTGTTGATGCCATTGTTGTTGATAATGTCATATTGTTATGTATTTATTGTTGATGATGCTTATTGTTGTTGATGATGCTTATTGTTGTTGTTTATGTATTTGTTGTTGTTGATGCTTATGTATTTGTTGTTGTATTGTCATTCTTGTTGATGATTCCATTGTTAATGTTGAAGCTATTGTTGTTGATGATGCCATATCGTGGCTTATGTATTTGTTGTTGTTGATGCTTACATTGTATTTGATGACGCTTATTGTTGTTGTTGCTGAAGTATTTGTTGTTGTTGATGTCATTGTTGTTGATGATGCCATTGTTGTTGTTGATGCCATTGTTGTTGATGATTCCATATTGTTGCTTATGTATTTGTTGTTGTTGATGCTTATTATTGTTGTTTATGTATATGTTGTTGTTGATGCTTATGTATTTGTTGTTGTTGATGCTTATTTGTTCTTGTTGATCCTTATGTCTTGATAGATGGCCTCTACTTTATCTAGTAACGATGAAACTCCATATAAAAATGAAACCATGACAAATGATTCCCAATCTGTAGTAGGAGAACAGAAAAAAAGAAACAGCAAAGAGGTGCCACAATGATGACTACATGAAAAAAAGTCCGCAAGTCGGATACCAAACTTCTGGTCAAGTTTAGTGCCATTTATACTATTCTTGATGGTCCCCATTCTTCTCTTTTTAAGATTTATGTTGCATTCCTTGGATGTAGCAAAATCAACATATTGTTAGATGATTGGAAATATGTAAAAGATGAGGTGAAAAATAGCATATGGATAAACCTTCAGGCATTAATTTTAATTTTCATCGATTCGATATTACGTTATATAAACACTAATTCATATTTATTGATGTAAATATGTAGGTAACATTTGAGTTAAGCGATGATTTGAATATGAAAAAAAGTTGATCACTTATGGTGGTACGACTTGGAGGAGTTTTAAGTCACGACTCACGGGTGACTACATTACAAAGCCTAAGCCTAATATTGAGCGCCCGTGCGTGAAATATCCTTATCTTGATAAGATGGTTTGGAAAAAGTTTGTGAAGTCTCATAGTACCGGGGAGTTTACAGTTAGTACCTGATCTTACCGGATCAGAGAAGGATCAACAGCCAGCAACACATCATGAGCTCCTAATTCGCTGGTGGTGGAAAAGAGGATGGGGGTTGTACCTGCAAGGTACTCCGATGCTAAAGTCAGTTTCAGCAACATAGAAAGCAAGTACAGAAAATGGTGTGAGAATAGAATACCTGACCCTCTAGTGAAATAGGGTATTTATAAGGTGCCCCCTGTGTTGGGCCAACAATTACTTTGCATTGGGTTGCATCGATAGGCCCAATACGAATAACCGCTAGGGTCTATGTGGCGTAGGGAAGACCAGCATGTAGTCTTCGCCCTGGATCAACTGCCCTGTGAACTTTGGAAGGGAGAGGACCGGTTCTTTTCGCGCGTAGGTAGTTGGCTGAGGACGTGACCCCGTGGGAGGGGCACGTGGAGACAGTGGGGGAGACGCGTGAGCGCTCCCCGTGTGATTTGATGAGTTGGGCCTTCATTGGGCCGTCCCCGATAGGGAATGGGTTGCCCATGTCTTCTTTTAATGATGCTCTGCATGTAATAGAGACTGGTCGGTCTGACGGTTGGGGTCGAGTTATTGATGTGGTTGATAACCTGGGAAAAACTGGGTTAGGCTTTACGCCTGGTGCAGTTAGAAAAGATTTGAAACGTATTAATTAGGCCTTTCACAGCGCCGGATTCATCAACAAACTATACTACTGCCATCATTGAAGATGGTGAAGAGGAAGAAATTCCCAATTTCGTGACACATGGACAGATCTGCCAGAATTAGATAGTTGTTGATGTTCCCACTGTTATTTATATTTCAAAGTAATTTATTTTTGTTTCTTTCAAAAATCCTTTCACTCTGCCCAAGGTGAAAGTGAATTTGTGAGGGCTTTGTTTCAAATTTTATCATCATCAATAAAATGTTATTTTGTTTATCCATATTATGTTTTCCCTTTTTGTTTTAATTTTGAAAAATGGTAACATAAAAAACCAAATAATAATAATGTGATAATCATTTTTATCTGCATAATGCTTGCACTTCTTGTTTATATTCTAAAATCAAGCATACAATCATTGTGCAGATTGATTGTTAAACCCATTGAAAACAGTGACTCTATGCCCTCTCCAAACTTTGAGTTCCTCGTGTTTGGAGCTGAAGAAGAGGATATTAAGGACATTCCAAATGAAATTTCTCGGTTGCTTGAGCACGAGGATAAAGCCATTCACCCTCATGAAGAGCCGGTAGAATTGGTTAATTTGGGTTCAGATGATGATAAGAAGGAAGTTATGATTGGGTCCCTACTTCAGTCAGATGTTAAGAAGAGAATGATAGAGCTTCTTAGAGAATATGTTGACGTATTTGCTTGGTCTTATCAAGACATGCCTGGTCTTGATACTGATATTGTGGAGCACCATTTGCCATTGAAGCCTGAATGTCCACCTGTGAAGCAGAAATTGAGAAGAACTCATCCCGACATGGCTGTGAAGATCAAAGAAGAGGTTCAAAAGCAGATTGATGTTGGTTTTCTTGTAACTTCTGAGTATCCTCAATGGGTGGCCAATATTGTGCCTGTTCCAAAGAAAGACGGATGAGTCCGAATGTGCGTTGACTACAGAGATTTGAATAAAGCGAGTCCGAAAGATGATTTTCCACTGCCACACATTGATATGCTGGTAGATAATACTGCTAAGTTCAGTATCTTTTCTTTTGTGGATGGATTTTCCGGTTATAATCAGATAAAGATGGCACCTGAGGATATGGAAAAAACAACATTCATTACACCCTGGGGAACATTCTGTTACAGAGTGATGCCCTTCGGTTTGAAAAACGCTGGTGCAACGTACCAACGAGCTATGACCACTTTGTTCCATGATATGATGCATAAAAAAATTGAGGTCTATGTGGATGATATGATTTGTAAGTCAAAGACTGAAGAAGATCATATTGAGTACTTATTGAAGTTGTTTCAACGTTTGAGAAAGTTTAAGCTCCGTTTGAATCCTAATAAGTGCACTTTTGGTGTCCTTTCTGGAAAGTTGTTGGGCTTTATTGTCAGCCAAAAAGGCATTGAAGTTGATCCTGGTAAAGTTAAAGCTATTCAGGAAATGCCTGCGCCTAAAAATAGAAAAACAAGTGAGAGGATTCTTGGGACGTTTGAATTATAGCTCTCGATTTATATCCAATATGATTGCCACATGTGCACCGATCTTCAAGCTTCTCCGCAAAGATCATGGTTGTGTATGGACAGAGGATTGTCAGAAGGCTTTTGCAAGTATTAAAGAGTATTTGCTTGAACCTCCGACTTTGTCTCCTCCCGTGGAAGGAAGACCCCTAATTATGTATTTGACTGTGCTGGAAGAGTCTATGGGCTGTGTTCTGGGTCAACAAGATGAATCTGGTCGAAAAGAATTTGCCATTTATTATTTGAGCAAGAAGTTCACCGATTGTGAGTCTCGGTACTCAATGCTTGAAAAGACATGTTGTGCTTTAGCTTGGGCTGCCAAGCGCCTCCGCCAGTATATGTTGAATCATACAACTTGGTTGGTATCCAAATAGATCCGATCAAGTATATCTTTGAAAAGCCTGCTTTAACTGGGAGGATCGCTCTTTGGCAAATGTTATTGTCAGAATATGATATCGAGTACCGAACTCAAAAAGCGATAAAAGGAAGTGTTTTGGCTGACCATTTTGCACACCAGCCCATTGATGATTATCAACCTATCAGGTTTGATTTTCCTGATGAGGATGTGATGTACCTAAAGGTTAAAGATTGTGAGGAACCATTACCTGATGAAGGGCCTGAGCCTGGATCCTGATGGGGTTTGATTTTTGACGGAGCTGTTAATGAGTATGGCAATGGTATTGGGGAAATAATTATCACTCCTCATGGTTCTCATATTCCTTTCACTGCAAGGTTGATGTTCACTTGCGCAAATAATGCGGCAGAGTATGAAGCGTGTATTATGGGCTTAGAAGAAGCTACTGATTTAAGAATCAAGATTCTTGATGTATACAGAGATTCAGCACTGGCGATTAATCAAATAAAAGGGGAATGGGAGATACGTCAACCTGATTTGATTCCTTATCGAGATTATGCAAGAAGGTTGTCAACCTTCTTCGATAAGGTTGAGTTTCACCATATACCCAGAGTAGAGAATCGAATGACAGATGCTTTAGCCACTATATCCTCCATGATTATGGTGAACTGGTGGAATGATGTGCCCAAAATTGATGTTATGCGTCTCGATAGACCAGCTCATGTGTTTGCGGTTGAAGAGGTCGTTGGTGATAAACCTTGGTATTATGATATCAAATGTTTTCTTCAGAATCAAGAGTACCCACTTGGGGCATCCAAGAAAGATAAGAAAACTTTGAGAAAATTGGCTGGTAGTTTCTTCTTGAATGATGATGTGTTGTATAAAAGAAATTATGACATGGTCTTGCTCAGATGTGTGGATAGACACGAAGCAGACATGTTGATAAAGAAATTCACGAAGGATCCTTTGGTACCCATGCCAATGGGCATACAATGGCTAAGAAGATGTTAAGGGCAGGTTACTATTGACTGACAATGGAATTTGACTGTTACAAATATGTGAAGAAATGTCATAAGTGCCAGGTTTATGCTGACAAAATTCATGTACCTCCAACTCCTCTCAATGTTGTCCCTTCTCCATGGCCTTTCTCCATGTGGGGTATTGATATGATTGGAATGATTGAGCCTAAAGCATTGAACGGACACCGTTTTATATTAGTGGCTATTGACTATTTTACCAAGTGGGTTGAAGCGACATCATATGCCAATGTGACCAAGCAAATAGTGGTTCGGTTTATCAAGAACCAAATCATCTGTCGGTATGGTGTTCTGAGCAAGATTATCACTGATAATGGGCCGAATCTGAACAACAAGATGATGAAGGGATTATGCGAGGAGTTTAAGATTGAGCATCATAATTCTTCTCCTTACAGACCTAAGATGAATAGGGTTGTTGAAGCTGCTAATAAGAACATTAAGAAGATCATTCAGAAGATGGTCGTTACATACAAGGATTGGCATGAGATGCTCCCTTTTGCTTTGCAAGGGTATCATACATCCATTTGCACTTCAACAGGGGCAACCCCTTTCTCTCTTATTTATGGTATGGAAGCAGTGCTCCTGGTAGAAGTTGAAATCGCTTCTATGAGAGTTTTGATGGGAGCTGAATTGTCAGAGGCTGAATGGTGTCAAAGCAGATAAGATCAGTTGAATTTGATTGAAGAGAAAAGAATGACGACCTTGTATCATAGTCAATTGTATTAACAAAGAATGAAGAAAACTTTTGATAAGAAGGTCCGACCTCGTGTGTTCAGAGAAGGCGACCTCGTGCTAAAAAAGATCTCGACTTTTACCAATGATTCTAGGGGCAAGTAGACTCCTAATTATGAAGGCCCATATGTTGTTAAGAGAGCCTTCTCTGGTGGTGCATTACTTCTTACAACTATGGATGGTGAAGAGTTCACTCGTCCTGTGAATGCCGATGCAGTCAAGAAATTCTTCGCCTAAAAAAATAAAAAGAACAGCTCGCTAAGTTGAAAACCCGAAAGGGCGACTTAGGAAAAAATGAGCGTCTTGGTGGATTGAAAACCCGAAAGGGAGGTCCAGGCAAAAATTAGAGACAAAAACAGAAATAATCATCCTGGTAGATTAAAAACCCGAGAGGGCAATCTAGGCAAAAGTTAGGGATTATGGCAAGTAACTGCATCTGGCCAGTCTTGATCGTTGAAAGCAACAATGTCTATCAAGGATATTTCTTCAATCACCCTCAGCTGAAGTTTTGAGCACAGTGGAATTTAAAGTTGGTAGGGAGAATAGTGGTCATTGTATTTCAATGTAACCCTTTTCATGTATTTACCATTTTTCAAACTTCGTAATGATCCATGGAGTTACGCCATTTGTGGACTACCATTCTATTAATAAAATTTGGGCCTTTGTCCCTTTATTTGCAATTCTTACTTTGTTTCTGTTTGCAAAATTTCATTTATTTTTGATGATGATTTTTGAAATAAAATGTGAATAATTGATTTAAAATTGTGAAAAGTATAAAAACATTTTCCTTTAATTTATGAATGCAAAAAGGAATGCCAACGGTTATTCCAAGAATGGTGAGATCAATGTTTTCCTCACCAAGGTTTGTTCTTACTCCTCTAATAGGATTTATTGACAGCTCCCCAGTAGAGTTTGTTGATAATTTCCCATTAGATTTGTTGATATTTCCTCAGCAGAGTTTGTTCATGATCAGTTGTTGACAAGATGATGGGTTCCTTCAGAAGTTTGTTATGATGTGATGGACTTATATTCCAGTATTTTCGAGTTGAATACCGGTTTATGTTTTCTCCGGAAGAGTGTTGTTCGTTTTTACCCCTACTATGTCTTGATCCAGATCTTCACCATCTGATATGCTATTGGTCAGGCAGTTGAGCAGTTTTGAAGACCATCTCTCATTGGTATCAATGCCCACGCAGAGATTCACCCCTGTTATCCCCAGCAAAAGTCATATGAGGAATCCTCACTCAAAGTTGTATCCTCTAGACGTGTTGTTGCTGCTTTTGATGTCCTCAAACGGAGAGCAATGTTGTTTCCCTCTAAGAGTATTGACACGGTAGCCACTTGTCGGGTTTTATCTTGCCTTGTGGATATATTTCTCTCTAGGTTGTTGTACCCAGAGATTTATCCTTGCTGACGCCCCAACAGAGGCAGTGCATTATAGTTTCGATTGTTTCCTAAGCATAGAGCAATGATGTTAATTTCTTATCATCCCCGGCAAGTCCAGGATGTAATTCTCTCCAGATTATTTTCAGAGAAGATTGTGCATCACTATTGCGACTATTTCGCAGTGAAGTTGCTGATGATACCTCTATTCAAGAAGTATTGATGTATTAGTCACATGTAGGGGTTTTTCTCATTTATGATGAGTATTGATCTAAAATCCCCCACAGTTTGACCTTTTGCTGTTTTCCTCAGCAAGTCCAGGATGCTTTGCTCAGATTTGGTTAATCCCCTGAGAGTGTTCTCGTATCTCCAGCAGATCTGCCTTATTTTCCCAGTGGATTTTGCGTAGACGTTTATATGTCTACAATCCTCAGTGGATTTATTATTTTTCCGCAGCAGATCTCCTCATCTTTTGAAATGAAAGTTCATGTGAATTTTTATCCCCGGGAAGAGTCAGAAAGATTTGGGTTGTTATGATTCCCTGACAGATTTCATGCCATCCTCAAAGAAGAGTTTATGTGGTTATCCTCTTTGTGGATCGTTGATGTTAGAAGATTGATATTTGGGTTTCTCCCCAAGGAGTATCTTCTTTTCTCCAGCAAGATTTGAGCCTTGTAATAGGATTTATTTTCCTTTGATGGCTTCTGTTTATCTCTTGTCGGATTTCTTCAGCTAAATCCCTAGCAGAGCTGCTAATGATATCTCCATTTTGTTGAGATTAGCCGAGTATTCAGTGGTGTTGTTTTGTTCATTCCACACTCTGTTTCTCCTTGTGTCTGTTTTGTCAGCATATTCATGCTCATACGCATTGCATGCATATTTGTTTATTGTGCATAGCATTTTTATTGTTGAATTGTGCATCTTGCATTTCGTGATGGTGCTTCTTTGCTCTCTGGCGTTGTTATCCCCACAGAGCGTGTGTGTCCTCTCTCCATTAGAGTGTTGACCCATAAGTAGAAAATTCCTATCTTTGTTAATTCCCCACAGAGTTTGTGCCTCATGGAAGATATTTGTTTTAGCCTTCCTCCCCAGTTCATTTGTCTGGATGGAATTAATCCCCAGTTGTGATATTTCCTCCTAGGGATGAGTCTTGTTTGACCGTTTCTCTCTGGTTTATTCCAGGATTGAATTTTGGTCCCTTGCTTTGGCAGTGGAAGCTTCTAACCTTTGTCGTCCTGCCCATTTAGTTGGTAGAAGGTGATATAACAGGCTTATTATCTTTGTCGTCCTGCCCGTTTAGTTGGTAGTAGGTAATATAGCCGGGTTTGGTTACCTTGTTATAGGTATCACTTGGTTGATAGCTGATAATCTTTCCCTGTTCGAGTTTATCGCCTTTGTTGTCCTGCCTTTTTGTTGGTAGTAGGTGATATTTCTTGATCTTTTGAGATTATTACCTTTGTCGTCCTGCCCTTTTTTGGTAGTAGGTAATATTTCTCATAACCTTGGTTGATTACCTTGTTGTAATTGTCACTTGGTTGATAGTTGGTAATCCATCTTTTTGAGCTTATCACCTTTGTCGTCCTTCCCATTTAGTTGGTAGTAGGTGATATAGCTGGCTTATTACCTTTGTCGTCCTTCCCTTTAGTTGGTAGTGGGTAATATAGTCGGGTTTGATTACCTTGTTATAGTTGTCACTTGGTTGATAGCTGGTAATCTTTCCCTCGTTCAGGTTTATCACCTTTGCCGTCCTGCCCTTTAGTTGGTAGTAGGTGATATTTCTCGTACCCCTTTTGAGATTATTAACTTTGTCGTCCTTCCCTTTGTTGGTAGTAGGTAATATTTCTCATATCCTTTTGGTTTACTGCCTTGTTGTAACTGCCACTTTGTTGGTAGTTGGCAATTTTTCCTTTTGATTATGCTATTACCGGATGTCTCGTACTAGACGATCTTTTCCCCAGTGGAGATTTTTCCCTCCCTGTTTGTAGCGTGTGATTTTTGTCGGTGACGCGGCCACCTTATTGCCATGGGTTTTTCCTCACCACAATGGTAGGAGTGGGGTGCTATTTTCCGATTTCTTATTTATCCTATGAAGCTGGAAAGGAAAGGGAAGCTATCTTTAACTAACCTTGACGCAAATGTTTAACTAAACAAATGCTTTAAAGAGATTGGGGAGTTCGGGGTCAGGTTATACAATGGGGAGTTGTTAATTACCATCCTATATGTGGTTATCCACAGGTTGTTAGCAATTATACTTATTGCTTTCTACTTACTGGTGCTTGTCTGTTGTGGGTTGGGAAAGTTTCTCCTTTGGGAGTGTTTGAGAGAGAGTTTTTGTTGATTTTGGGTTTTCCGATGTTTTTGGTAAGGTACTGGACCTAAGGTTTTTGATTGGTGTGTGAAGGTACTGGACCTAAAGTTTTTTATTGGTGTGCTCGCTAAGATTTCACAATCTTATGCCTACGTATTCCCGTATAAGATAACAGGGAAATCAGAGCAATTGTTGTAACGCCCCTGTTTTTGTTAGTTTTATTTAATCGAGTCGATTTAATTATTTTTATTATTATATTATTTTATTCTTGACTTTTATTTGGTAATATATTATTTTCATTGTTGTTATGTTTTATCGCGTTTTGGGAGCGTTTGCAAGATATTTGAGTGTAGGGGTATTTTGGTCATTTTGCTTATTATTTTCCTTAAGTTAGTAAAATAGAAAGAAAAGAGAGAAAATAGAAAGGAAAGAAAAAGAGAAGAAGGAAAAGAGAAAGAAAAGGAGAAAAGAGAGAAAACTTGGAAAAGAAGAAATCGATTCAACCGACTATTAAAAACACGATTAATCAGGTAAGGGTGCGAAACTCGATTATCTTATACTTGTGTATGATTATGTATGTATGTATTTGTTGATTGTTGGGTTGAAATTGGATATAGAACCAAAACCATAATATGTTGAAATTGTGTTTGAAATCATGTATTGATGTTCATAATTGTTGAGACATGTTTGCTAGGTGTTGTTGTGCATTCTATTAGTAATTTTCAGGTGATTGGATGGGATTTGGGAGTGTTTTTGGGTGGAATTTCGCAGAAAAATTCTGCAGAAAATTTTGGATTTTTCTCTTCCCATACACGTAACACGCAGGGCAATACGCGTATTGGTTTGGGCAATACGCGTATGGCAAGGGGGAATTTTAGGCAATACGCGTATGGAAGTTCCATTTTCTCGGCCATCTGCTCATTTGCGTAATGGTACGCGTAAGGAGTTGGGCAATACGCGTATCAAGTGAGACATTACGCGTATTAGGGTTTTAGTGGAAATTTTGAAGAGGAATTGGTCTCTGCTCATACGCGTATCACCTTGGGCAATACGTGTATGGATGGGCGAGTGAGCTGGGCAATACACATATGGCTTAGGGCAATACGCGTAGGACCAGAGAGGGTGCAAAATTGTGTCTTTTCGCGATTACTTTTCTTGTTAAGTTCGTAACTTGTGATCCGATTATCCGTTTTGAACATTCTTGGTATCGTTGGATAGCTATTGAACTGTTCTTTCTTATGATAATAGTTTCGAGATTGTTGACCGATTTAATTATGTCAGGAATTTGAAAATGTGTCGTTTTGTCGACTTTTACCATTTTAACTGTGTGTATTTGATGTGTTATCATGCAATATGCCTTTGATAGATATCGTATGACTTGTGTGTTGTCGTGTGATGTAAATGCATGTGTTTAAGTGTTGTGATGATGGTTTGTGGCCTTATGGCAAATAAATGCATTGTTTTGGGCTTGATTGCAAAGCATGATTATTGTGGATTGAGATGGTTGCATATATGTGTGCATTTGAATGTCATGAGTCATTGTATGCCAAACATCATGATATGCATTCTTGTGATGTCGTGTGCCCTAGTGGGTGTGATCGACGAATCAATTCCAGAGGGAATCCGCTATAACATCGTGTGCCTTATACAAAGAGGACCTAAAGCGATGATTATAGACGATCGTGTGCCTTATACAAAGAGGACCTAAAGCGATCGGATCGTGTACCATATACAAAGAGGACCTAAAGCAATCCATAAACGTCGCGTGCCTTAAAAAAATAAGAGGACCTAAAGCGACGGGGAACATCGTTTGCCCGACGGGGAGTTACACTAAGTAACAAGCGATGATTCCAATAGTTCCTGAGTGAACTAGTGATGAGATGATGGATGGAACGGTACCGCATTGCATTGCATAGAGTCGTTGTGTCGGTCTCTATGCTTTTTCATAAATCATGAATGGATTGATTATGTGTGGGATTGTGAATGGAATTGATGAATTGAAATATATGTATGTTGGTGATAATTGTATTGTGCATGATTGATATGCCTTGGTGATGGATATATGAAATATGCATTGTGTTGTATTATGTTTGAAATATGGTGTAAGTTGTGGTGAGAATATTTTACATGTGTATTTGTGTATTATTATATAATTGTATGCAATTATATTATGATTGTGTTTCTCACCCTTCTGCTGTTTTGAATGCTCTACGAGGCATTGCAGATTAGATGCTGCAGGTCTTTTTGTGAAGCTTAGGTCTTCATTCTTTTGTCGGTCGGCTCTGATATGTAGCACCGGGTAGTCGGGGAGACCGTTTGTGATTTTGTGTATATGTATATATATCTTTTTGGATTGTACACGTATGAATCTGTATATGACAGATAGACTTTTTATGTGATATATATATGAGATTCAGTTGCAGATTTTCCGCTTTCATTCTGTATCTGAATTGTGGGTAGTAGGAACTAAGTTCCTCTGTTATTTGCTACCTGATTGTTGCATATCTTTATGAGCAGGTTTATTATGTTTCGTCTCAATTGATGTGATGCCTCCGTCTATGCCATGAATGTTTAATTATACTCTGATGAATTTTTTATCGCTTTTATTATTTGGGGGTATAGATTGGGGTGTTACATTAAGTGGTATCAGAGTCAGTCCGTGTCAGTTTGTGTCAGTCCATGTTGGTCTTTGTGTTTGGGCGAGCTGCTTGTTTAACCATAGTTGCTGTTATTGGATATGAACAGAATATGGCTGGTAGGAATGACGCTGCTTTGGCTGCTGCTATGCAAGCTATGGCTCGAGCTGTGCAGGGTGCACCTAATGCTGCTGGTAATGATGAGTTCAGGAAGAACAAACCGTCTATCTTCAAAGAAAGATATGATCCTAATGGTGCTCAGATTTGGCATAAGGAGATTGAAAGAATCTTCCAAGTGATGGATTATGCTGAGGATCAGAAGGTGAGACTGGGTACTCATATGTTGCTGGAAGAAGCTGATGATTGGTGGGTTAGTACACGTCATGTGTTGGAAGCTGCTGATGAAGAGATCACTTGGGCTTTATTTAGCATTGAGTTTCTGAGGAATTATTTTCCTAAGGACATAAGAGGAAAGAAAGAGATTGAGTTCTAGGAATTGAAACAAGGTAATATGTCTGTTTTTGATTACACTGCTAAGTTTGTGGAGCTCGTGCAGTTTTATCCACATTATGCTGAAGCGACTGCGGAGTTTTCTAAGTGTGTGAAGTTTGAGAACGGATTGCGTCCTGAGATAAAGCAGGCAATCGGTTATCAAAGGATTAGGAGGTTTTCTGATTTGGTGGATTGTTGTAGGATTTTTGAGGAGGATAGTAAAGCTCGTTCTACTCATTATAAGTGTGTGAACGAAAGGAAAGGGAAGCAACAGTTTCATGGGGGTCCTTATGTGTCACCAGCTGATAAGGGTAAGCAAAGGGGTAATTTTGAGAGAAGGCCAAGTGGAGGAGGTATGTCTAGTCCTCTGAGATGTTTTAGGTGTGGTGACTTAGGACATCGTCAGTTTGAATGTAGAAAGGATTTGAGGAAGTGTTCCAATTATGGAGGTTTAGGACATGTCGCAACTGATTGTAAGAAGAATGTGGTGAAGTGTTTCAACTGTGGTGAACCTGGTCATGTTAGTACAAAGTGTCCGAAACCAAAGCAAGCTCAGGCGGGAGGGAAGGTATTTGCATTGGCGGGGACTCAGACTTCAAGTGCAGACCGTCTGATCAGAGGTACTTGTTTTATTAATAGTATGCCTTTAGTTGCTATTATTGATACTGGAGCGACTCATTCGTTTATTTCGTCTGAGTGCGTGAAGCGTTTGAATCTTGTGTTGTCTTCGATGGGTGGTGAGATGGTTATTGATACTCCAGCAATGGGATCAGTAACTACTTCTTTGGTTTGTTTAAGTTGTCCTTTGACCATTTATGGTAAAGATTTTGATATGGATTTGGTGTGTTTGCCGTTGGAGGGTGTAGATGTGGTTCTGGGAATGAATTGGTTGTAGTTCAATCGGGTTCATATTGATTGTTATCATAAGCTAGTAAGATTTCCTTCTCTTGAAGAAGACGGGGAATCGAGTTTCTTGTCTACGAAAGAGTTGAAGAAACTTTTAACGGATAAAGCTCAGTTGTTTGGGTTGTTTGCATCGTTGATTATGGACAGTCAAGTTGCACTGGATGTGTTTCCAGTTGTGTATGACTTTCCGGAGGTGTTTCCAGAGGATATTTCAGATGTGCCGCCAGAGAGAGGTGGAGTTTTCTATAGATCTAGTTCCTGGTACTAGATCTGTATCTATGGCACCATATCGTATGTCGGCATCTGAGTTGGTTGAGTTGAAAAAGTAGTTGAATGAATTGTTAGAGAAGAGGTTTGTAAGACCAAGTGTATCGCCTTGGGGTGCTCCAGTTTTATTGGTGAAGAAGAAAGATGGAGTATGCGATTGTGTATTGATTATCGCCAGTTGAATAAGGTGACGATTAAGAATAAGTATCCTCTTCCGAGAATTGATGATTTGATGGACCAGTTGGTAGGTGCTTGTGTGTTTAGTAAGATTGATTTGAGGTCAGGTTATCATCAGATTAGAGTGAAAGAGGAAGATATTCAGAAGACGGCTTTTAGGACATGTTATGGTCATTACGAATATTCTGTGATGCCGTTCAGGGTTTCTAATGCGCCAGGTGTGTTTATGAAGTATATGAATCGTATTTTCCATGAGCATTTGGATCGATTTGTTGTTGTGTTTATTGATGACATCTTGATTTATTCTAAGTCTCGGGAGGAACATGCGGAACATTTGCGTGTTGTGTTGCAAATTTTGAAGGAAAAGAGACTTTTTGCTAAGTTGTCTAAGTGTGAGTTCTGGTTGTCAGAAGTGAGTTTTCTTGGGCATGTGATTTCAGGTAATGGTATTGCTGTGGATCCATCTAAAGTAGATGCAGTTCTACAATGGGAGGCTCCTAGATCTGTTACTGAAATTAGAAGTTTTTGGGTTTAGCCGGATATTATCGAAGATTCATTGAAGGTTTTTCCAAGTTAGCACTTCCTTTGACCTAGTTGACTTGTAAAGGTCAAGCGTTCATTTGGGATATTCGGTGTGAGGAAAGTATTTTGCATATTGCGACGGTTCCAACCGTCGTAAATTTCCATTTCATTTTTGTTTTTATTGTTGATTACGACGGTTCCAACTGTTGCAACTTTCTGTTCCACAGTTACATCTGCAGGTAAATCCATAGGAAATTTCTTTTCCACAGGTAAATCCGCAGGTAATTTATTTTTAAAATTAAAAAAAAATTGTTTGTAGAAATATGAACAAAATGGGAAAGAAAATCACATATATTCAACTAAACATATATATCATATTACATTTATACAAGCATCATGTCACTTTATATGTTAGAAGCTTATCATATTACAATTACATTCAGATAAGGAATCAAATACATTTAAGCAAATCAATTACGTGATTGGTTTGTCACATTGGAAGCCATTGCACTCCAAAATCCAGCCCTATTCACTACCACCAAAGTTTATAAGAACTCAAATGACTAAATCTTTTCCTTCCATACCATGCCACATCCCTTCTTCACTGCGTTTAGATGAAAGATAACAATGAGCAACTCCACCAACAATAGGCACAAGGGAACTAATCACCCAAGGTGTAGGCCTGTTAGAAAGTGAAACAAGAGATTACAACTAGAAAAATCACCTCATAATACATTATATGTATGTAATTTTCTATCTGAAGATATAATATATAAGTTAGACAACAAATGTTTTCAAAAAGCGACTATAATGTAGCAGAACTTGCGTAAATCACGATTATTCAACGATAGACTATAAAGCATCAGAATATAAAGGACCGTGACAGAAACTTAAAATCATGCCAGTTTAATACATACTTATCAACTATCATCAAATTCATTGGAGATTCATTACAACAAGCAACGACATGTTTCGGTAAAAAGAAAAAAAGTTGCATTCTAACCTCTCCAAGAAACATGGCAGAAAGAATAATAGAAAATAAAGGCTTCATAGCTTTAATGGTGTGAGTGAACGACACAGCCACCTTTCCAAGACTCATATTGGTGAAAAGGTTCCCCAAAGTAAGCACAATAGCGAGTGGAAATATAGCTGCAAGCTGAAAACAAATAACACATAATCAACAACAACACAGAACTCAGTAATAGCCATATATGAACTGATTAAACAGATATCAAAATATGGTATCCAAAAAAAAGTGGTATCCAGAACTCAGAGGTCACCCAACAAAAAGTGGTATCCAGAATCTTTGACAAGACAAAGTAGAACGAGAACGATAGGCCCCAAGAGAAATTTTTCCTTCTAAAGATGCAGTGTTGTCACATCGTGGTTTGGCATTGGAGCAGAAACAATTGAAACCCTTTCTCTAAGCTGTGTCAGTATATGTTTAGCAGAAAATTATGACAATCAATATTCCATTTCCATTGAAAAATAAATGGTTATTGTGTGGTAGAAGGTGAAGGCAGCCCCTTTGCGTGTTGACTCTCCATCTCAAGAACCATCAAGGATTTTTGCCTCTGATATCAGTTTCTTTTGGCGGCTAATGCTGCAAATTAAATAATAAAAAGGTCAACAGATAACAGAGCGATTAAAACAAATAAAACAATTCTGTTGCATCTCTCCATTTCTGTCAGAATTCTTTCCTCATTTGTCACATGATTTCTCTATAATTATAAAATTACGGCGAATGTGGATTTTGTGCCCTAATCTTTTCAACTTGGTCTAAAATATACTGATTCATGGAATTTTGGTTGTAAACTCAACCCCGTAAATTAGTAGTGATCGCCAAACTTTATAAGAACTAATTTGACTATATCTCTGATCAATGTTTGATTGGTTAAATAAAAAATCAATAGGCTCCTCCTGGTACCATATTAAAAAAGAAATAACAAGAAAGGTACAACCCTTTGTGCCCAAAACCAGACAACTTGGGCATGGACAAATGAAATGGAGATTCTCCTATAACACGGGACACTGGTACCATGTTGAAAAAGATAAAACTGGAAAGAAACAATGTTAGCAAATTAGATTACTATGTCACTTTAATCTGGCAGCTTTACTATGTCTGCTTCTATGTCGTGATTTATCCTAAGAGATAAAACTGGAAATAAACAATGTCACTTTAATCTGACAGCTTTACTATGTCTGCTTCTATGTCATGATTTATCCTAAGAGATTATAAATATAAATGAGGAATTTATATGCTGCTGCTCCTACTTCTCTACATCTCTATTTGATTGCAGGGATCATGGTCCAGATTTAAAACAAAAATAATAGTTATGATCCCTGATTTTTAATTATTATATAAAATAGTTATGATCCCTAAACTTGTGATTCACTCATTTTTAAACATAAACGAATAACAAAGCTAATGTGGTGTAGATTTTCTAGCTATGCTCAAACACTTCTCACCTCAAAATAACATAAAGATTGATACAGAATGCAAAATTTTAGTAAGTACATTGCAGGATAACCACTTTTAATCATAGGGAGAGAGTTTATCTTAAAAATTATTAAGGAAGATGGAGAAAGACCAACTAAAACTGTTAAGGGAGATTAAGAAAGACCAACCATTCTCAGTTCCTCTAGAGTAATATAGCCATCCTTATCTAAGTCAAATTTCCCAAAAGCAGCCTGTGACCATTGATGCCACTTATCAGAGTCATGTTCCTCCAATTGATGCACATGTAATGTAGCTTCTACAAACTCAGTAAAATCTACTAGTCCATCTGTGTTGCTGTCTATCTGCCAGCATAAAAGAAAGTGAATTAGCTTTTTTACAGGGAAAAGCAAAACATGTGAAGATGGACATGAGTGATGAGGGAAACCAAAAACAAAGGATATGAGCAGTTATAGAAATTGTATTGACTTGGAAGAAATAAAGAGGAAAGAAAAAACATAACCTACTGGTGTACTCGTGTTTGATGAGTTTGAGTGTATCTTCCTTGTGTCTGAAGCCTTTACGGTTATAATTCTCACCCCTGGTGATGTTATTTTGGAACACCTTGGGATCGAAATCGGAGTCAGATGAACAATTGACTGAGAAGACTTTCTAGCATCAGATTATGTCCGGAAAAGGAACGCGGATGCGAGTGGCAGGGAGACGAGAATAGTGCGCATGGAAATCCATTGAAGATAGTCAAGAAAAGACAACAGATATAGGTAAGGTGTTTTGATGATTTTCATTAAATTAATAGGTTGCAACCTTCAGCATCTGCCTTACCACCACTGCAACATCTTTTTCAGTACAACGCTTGTCCTTCCTGCAAAAGAAGAGGTAGAAAAACTAAGTTCAAGGTAAAAGAAAAAAACACATTGCTAAACACAAAATTAGCAAGAAATAAAATTTTGGAGTCGTTGGCGATCCTGGAGTATCACTCTATACACAAAAGAGGTCAGAAGCTACAAATATGAGGATATGCCGACGATCTTTGGGTAACAATGCAAATGAGAAACACTAACCTTTCACAGTTGTAGTAGGGCCTGCACAAGAAAATAAAGGCACAATATTCTTTCTAGCTGGTAGTATACAAAAATAGGTGCCTCCAGGTACTTGGGCACCTTTTCATAAAAACGTGATTTAAGAAAAAATAATCAAAATGTGGCAAACTGAATCTTATAGATTATTAATTATGAGACAAATCTAAACTATATATTCATTAAACTTACCTTTAATGTTATGTTGTAGGTTTTATCCGTCGTGGGATTCTGGATTCAGGCTACCTTGTCTGAAATATTACTCAAGCAATCGGACTCATAGCCATACACAATTTCAACTACCTGATAGACACAAGAAAAAATTAGAGTAATAGTTAGCAAATTAAATTAACAACCTTTAGTGTGTGTGTGTTCATATGTATGTACATATACTTTGCAAGAAGCTGAATAGTAGAAATGCTTATGTAAAAGGGTCAATGTATGTGTACAATAGGATGGGAGCTATACTTTTCTAAGAATACAATAACTTTCCCACCATTGTAAAAGCTTTAAGCTCAATCATTTGCAGTAAATAATACAGTGTTTACCTTATTTTTTTGAGTTCTATCGCCACCATTATGAATATAATGCAAAAATAACTGTGCATACATATATATTAATCAGCTCATGAATTATTAGTTCTTGTTGTTTTGTTGGTATCTTGTGTAGTTCCTATACCTCTTATGCCCCTTTGATTATTTACAACCCGGATTCAAACACTCACTTTTTCTACTTTAGCTGCGGCTTATATAGATCTAACAAATTATAGTAAGTGAAATCTACATCTAACATTTCAAAGAAAAAACATTGAAATTTAGAAGTGCCTCGATAATGATATCTACTTTATTACCTGAATGTTCTCGTTGTGATAAGGACAGGTTGAATATACGGGTGCCTCATGCCCCTCAAAGGTAAATAGTCTCCGCCCATTTGCATCCCACACCTAATAAGACTTGAGAGCATCATCTTTAGAAAAATAGATAACTTTTTTTAACTGAAATTACAATAAGACCATTACTAGATTTTATGCACCTTTATCAACTTATCATCTCCATAAGTTACAATGCACAACTGTTTATTTGGAAGAGCAAATGACAAATCATTCACACCACAAACATGGGCATCAACCTGCATCAACAAAGAAATGTAAACCAAACTGCAATCAAAATTTTGGCTTGTTTATTATGAGAAGAATGTCACCTCTATACGCTGGGCTAGCTCATTTGAGCCGGTGTACGCATATAAATGAATCAGATGTTTAGTAAATGCAACACCTAAAGCAAAGTAACCAGTTATATATTCTGCCAAAAGCTTCAAAATGGTTTCAGACTCGTGAAGTTACATACCAACAAAACTTCCATCAGGGCTCCATGTGACACGACTAATAGAAATAAGAGAATAAGAATTAGGTTAGAACTTTTGTACCCTAAATCGAATAAGATAAACATCATGGAAATGGTGATAGTGAATGATAGAGTTTGAATTTTACTTGACCCCTGTGAATAGCGGTGACGGATTCTCCAGACATTACTGCTGATTTGTGTGACGCGGAAAAAGAGAGATATGAGAATAAGGGGGAAGAGAACCAATATCAATGCCAACACCAACACCAACCTAATTTGTGCGACTTCAAAGAGAGATCTTCCCCTTGGCGTAGCAATCGAAAGAAGCTAGTACGAAGATCACCAGAGGATGTTTGATGCTTTCGATTGGAGCTCTCAGATCTGACACACAGTCGTCATCATGTACAAAGAGGTTTATGATTCTGAAAAGAAAATGAAATTATGGTAGAATTTGGGAATATTAGCCGTGTGAATTGAAAGAACATTTAACTCGTTGGGCCACACTGCACCAGCACAAGCCGAGAAAACAGGTTGCAGAAAAATCAAGAAAGATTAGCAACACAACATGCATGACAGTCAAATACAATTCATATCAGGGCAAATGTTTAACAGTTCAGATCAACACAACATGTTCACTAATCCACAACAACAAAACCATTCATTAACTAACTACATTCATCAACAACCATGCTAACATCAAAGATGCACACTACATTCAAACCTAACAAAAACAAAGGCAAAGGCACATTTATAACAGTTAGCATCCATGAATTCTCACACTCAAGTTCACTTTCAAAGTCATTTTTCTATAACATTCAAGCGACAACAGCAGCTCATGATCAAAACTGAATCACAAAAAGATTTGAGAAAACAATGCAGTCACTAATTTTACCTTATTCAAGCTAATTCCAAGATGTCAAAGTCAGTTTCAACAGTCAGCATTGCATTCAATTAATACAATTCAAATGGGAAACTGATTAATAAGCAAGTACTAAGCAAAAACTTAAAGCAATCAACCATTATAATCCTTACAGTTCAATTCCACAACAATTCAAACTAACCTAGCTAATAGTTTAGGTCACTCTTAAGTCTTTAAGTCACTAATTGTCAAATTTCAAAGCCTTAACATAATTTATACATAACAGTGCAAGTACCACTCAAACACTACGTAATTATAATTATTAACATTCATTTGTCACCAAACTTTGCAGCAAACTGATTCACTAACAGCCCTAAGTTTTTCTCAGATTAATAGGCTAACCAAGTTTCATGACAGTTCAAGAATAATGCAGTTTCAAACATTCAAACCAACATCAATCCAAAGCTCACATATATGGCCAAGTTCCAAGTTTCAACCTAACAGAAGCCCCACTGACTTTTTTTTTCTGATAACCAAATTCACACTAACATCCCTAAGTGTCACTAACTGTCGTAACAGAAAGTTCAAAAAGCAGTTAACACCTTAACAAATCCTTAACTAACATAAAATTCAGTTAACTATAACATTCAACTAACTTTCACTAACAGTTTCATAACTAACCTAACATATTCACTAACTGTTAGGACCACTCACAACTATCCTAACTGACTTTCTTTCCTTATAACTAACATCAACACTTCCTACCTCACTAACTTCAAAATGGCAAATTCAGTTTCAGCAACTAGCAGTGCATTAAATTAACACAATAAATTCAAATTGGCAACCAACCAACTTAAGTAACAAGCCTAGTGTTCTAACTGCCACAATTCATATTGATTGGTCCAAATTATTTTAACTGCAACGAACCTTGATTAAAACTGATTTAACACATTCTAATTAATATTCCTAATCTCCTAACCTCTTCACTAATCCTTATCATTTTTTAACTCTAACCAGCTTTTTAACATAGCCATAACATTCTTTTAACTATTGTAAATGCTACTAACAACTAGCAATAGGCACTAACGATAAACATCTAACAGTTCCAATGCCAAGCCAACAAACTAACTATAGCAACCATTAACTAACATCAATAACAGAAATACTAACCATTCAAAATAACTTATTAACTAACAAACAGAAATTCCAGCCGGGCGAATCTAACAAATTTCTCGAATTCAAACTAATTCCAATGCTGGCTCATAACCACCTCAACTCTATCTTACAATGAACAATGAATAAACTCTTCTACATTGAGCACATTACCTACAATTATTGACTCCTCTAAGAGGCTTATTCACTTTTCCTACACACCCGTAATTGACTCTGACACTCTTCCGAAATCAATAACCCTAAATAACAAAGAATAAATTAACCCTAAATCTTCAGATTAAACAAATAGGAAGATAAATCTTAAACACTCATAAAGAAACCACATAACATAGGGTTTGAGAAGACAAACCTGTTAAGATTCGAATTGATGGCGGTTGCTTTGACGGTGATTCACAGTGACGGTGTGAGTGACTTAGAAAAATGATCGTTTCCCTCTTTCTCCAAAGGCGTGAGCGGCGAGTGAAAAAGAAGAGGAAAAAAACATAATAAGTGGAATGAACTTTCAGTTGTAGCGCGAAAGATTTTATGGAGAACGACAGATGAAACCACCGTCGCGGCATTTGTGAAAGGAATGAGAGGACGACGGGTAGGTTCACCGTCGTGAATCGTGATACATAAATTTTGGTATATAGTTTTGAGTTTTATTTTTTTATATTATATTTTAATTTTCATATTATAGTTTAATATTTATCATAAATTTGGGCATATCCCATTTTCTCAAAATTGTTTTTAAAATTAAAGTTTTATTTTAAATATATATAGTATTTTAATTTTTATAGTTTAATTTTGATACATAAAATATTTTAATAAAATTAATTGTAATTTTTAAAAAATTTATGTATTTTGAGTTTAATTTATTATTATAATTATATTTTATAAAAATTTAATAATTTATTTATTCAAAATACATAGATTAATTTTTAGTCCTCACAAATAAATAATTCTAGATCCGCCACTCGTGTGAAGAGAAATGTGAGAGTTCAAGGAAGTAGAGCGATTAAAGTAATTTTTTTTTATAAAATTTTATTTTGTTTATTATTTATTTATTATTATAAAGAAAACTTGAATACTTTGATGAAAATTGAATGCCTTTAGTTTAGTAAAAAACATAATAAGGATGGTTTTGTGATAAGTGTCGTGAAAACCGTCGCAGTTTAGTCTCTAACTGTCGTGACAACCGTCGTAGTTCAGGAATAAGGGCAGTTTTGTGATAACTGTCGCAAAATATCTGCGACAGTTGACCCTAACTGTCGTGAAAACCGTCGCAATACAGGAATACGGACGGTTTTGTGATAACTGTCGCAACTCAAGTGTCGTAAATCTCCTTTTTTCTTGTAGTGATGGTGCAAGATTCGAAGTCTTTAGTGATCATAAAAGTTTGAAATACTTGTTTGATCAGAAAGAGTTGAATATGAGGCATCAGAGATGGTTGGAATTTTTGAAGGACTACGACTTTGGCTTGAATTACCATCCTGGTAAACCTAATGTGGTAGTCGATGCTTTAAGCCGGAAATCTTTGCATATGTCTGCTTTAATGGTTAAAGAGTGGGAACTTTTGGAAGTGTTTAGAGATTTGAGTTTGGTGTGTGAATTGACGTCTGACAGTGTGAGGCTTGGTATGTTGAAGGTTACTAATGATTTTCTGTTGACCGTTAGTGAAAAACAGAAGTTGGATGTAAAATTTGTGGATTTGATGATGGTTGGAGATACAAGTGAAAATGGTGACTTTAAAGTGGATGATAAGGGTGTTTTGAGATTCCGTGGTAGAATTTGTATTCCTGATGATTTGGACTTGAAAAGGATGATTTTAGAGGAAGGACACCGGAGTAGTTTGAGTATACATCCGGGAGCTAATAAGATGTATCAGGATTTGAAAAAGATCTTTTGGTGGTCTGGATTAAAGAGAGATGTGGCTCAGTTTGTTTATACGTGTTTGACATGTCAGAAGTCGAAGGTAGAACATCAGAAGCCTAGTGGATGGTTGCAACCGTTGGATATTCCTGAGTGGAAATGGGATAGCATTTCGATGGATTTTTTGACAGGGTTGCCGAATACTCAGAGGGGACATAATGCTATTTGGGTGGTTGTGGATAGGCTGACTAAATCGGCACATTTTATTCCGATTGACATCAGTTTTGTTTTGGAGAGGTTGGCTGAGATTTATATCAGTGTGATTGTGAAGTTACATGGTGTTCCGTTGAGTATTGTTTCAGATCGAGATCCGAGGTTTACTTCCAGATTTTGGGAAAGTTTGCAAAAGGCGTTAGGTTCCAAGTTAAGGTTGAGTTCTGCTTATCATCTTTAGACGGATGGTCAGACCGAGAGAACTATTCATTCATTGGAAGACTTGTTGAGAGCTTGTGTTCTTGAGCAAGGTGGTGTTTGGGATATTTATCTTGCGTTGGTGGAATTCACGTATAATAACAGTTTCTATTTGAGTATTGGAATGGCACTTTTTGAAGCGTTGTATGGAAGAAGATGTCGAACACCTTTGTGTTGGCATGAATCTGGTGAGAGTTCAGTGGTTGGACCGGAGTTAGTGCAACAGACTACGGAAAAGGTGAAACTTATTCGTGAGAAAATGAAAGCTTCTTAGAGTAGGCAAAAGAGTTATCATGATCGAAGGAGGAAAGATCTTGAGTTTCAAGAAGGCGATCATGTATTTTTGAGAGTTACACCGGTGACGGGCGTTGGTCGTGCATTGAAGTCGAAGAAGCTCACTTCTCGGTTTATTGGTCCTTATCAGATATCCGCGAGAGTTGGTGCTGTGGCTTATCGGGTGGCGTTGCCACCGAGTCTTTCGAATTTGCACGATGTGTTCCATGTTTCATAGATTCGGAAGTATGTTCCGAATCCGTCGCATGTGATTCCGATGGATGAGGTTGAGGTAAGGGAGAACCTTACGGTTGAGGCATTACCGGTGAGGATTTTGGATCGCGAGTTGAAGCAGTTAAGAGGCAAGGATATTGTGCTTGTGAAAGTAGCGTGGGGAGGCGCTGCTGAGGGCAATTTGACTTGGGAGTTGGAGAGTCGGATGCGGGAGTCGTATCCGGAGTTGTTCGTCTCAGGTAATATTTTCGAGGACGAAAATTTCTAAGTGGGGGAGAGTTGTACGCCCCAGTGTTTGTTAGTTTTATTTAATCGAGTCGATTTAATTATTTTTATTATTATATTATTTTATTCTTGACTTTTATTTGGTAATATATTATTTTTCATTGTTTTTATGTTTTATCGCGTTTTGGGAGCATTTGCGAGATATTTTAGTGTAGGGGTATTTTGGTTATTTTGCTTATTATTTTCCTTAAGTTAGCAAAATAGAAAGAAAAGAGAGAAAATAGAAAGGAAAGAAAAAGAGAAGAAGGAAAAGAGAAAAAAAAGGAGAAAAGAGAGAAAACTTGAAAAAGAAGAAATCGATTCAACCGACTATTAAAAACACGATTAATCGGGTAAGGGTGCGAAACTCGATTATCTTATACTTGTGTATGATTATGTATGTATGTATTTGTTGATTGTTGGGTTGAAATTGGATATAGAACCAAAACCATAATATGTTGAAATTGTTAGAAATTGATTTAAATTGTGTTTGAAATCATGTATTGATGTTCATAATTGCTGAGACATGTTCGCTAGGTGTTGTTGTGAATTCTATTGGTAATTTTCAGGTGATTGGATGGGATTTGGGAGTGTTTTTGGGTGGAATTTCGCAGAAAAATTCTGCAGAAAATTCGGGATTTTTCTCTGCCCATACGCTTAACACGCAGGACAATACGCGTATTGGTTTGGGCAATACGCGTATGGAAGGGGGGAATTTTGGGAAATACGCGTATGGAAGTTCCATTTTCTCGGCCATCTGCTCATTTGCGTAATGGTACACGTAAGGAGTTGGGCAATACGCGTATCAAGTGAGGCATTACGCGTATTAGGGTTTTAGTGGAAATTTTGAAGAGGAATTGGTCTCTGCTCATACGCGTATCACCTTGGGCAATACGCGTATGGATGGGCGAGTGAGCTGGGCAATACGCGTATGGCTCAGGGCAATACGCGTAGGACCAGAGAGGGTGCAGAATTGTGTCTTTTCGCGATTACTTTTCTTGTTAAGTCCGTAACTTGTGATCCGATTATCAGTTTTGTACATTCTTGGTATCGTTGGATAGCTATTGAACTATTATTTCTTATGATAATAGTTTCGAGATTGTTGACCAATTTAATAATATCGGGAATTTGAAAATGTGTCGTTTTGTTGACTTTTACCGTTTTAACTGTGTGTATTTGATGTGTTATCATGCAATATGCCTTTGATAGATATCGTATGACTTGTGTTCTGTCGTGTGATGTAAATGCATGTGTTTATGTGTTGTGATGATGGTTTGTGGCCTTATGGTAAATAAATGCATTTTTTGGGCTTGATTGCAAAGCATGATTATTGTGGATTGAGATGGTTGCATATATGTGTGTATTTGAATGTCAAGAGTCATTGTATGCCAAGCATCATGATATGCATTCTTGTGATGTCGTGTGCCCTAGTGGGTGTGAGCGACGAATCGATTCCAGAGGGAATCCGCTATAACATCGTGTGCCTTATACAAAGAAGACCTAAAGCGATGATTATAGACGATCGTGTGCCTTATAAAAAGAGGACCTAAAGCAATCGGATCGTGTGCCTTATACAAAGAGGACCTAATGCAATCCATAAATGTCGCGTGCCTTAAAAGAATAAGAGGACCTAAAGCGACGGGGAACACCGTTTTCCCGACGGGGAGTTACACTAAGTAACAAGCGATGATTCCAATAGTTCCTGAGTGAAATAGTGATGAGATGATGAATGGAATGGTACCGCATTGCATTGCATAGAGTCGTTGTGTCGGTCTCTGTGCATTTGCATAAATCATGAATGGATTGATTATGTGTGGGATTGTGAATGGAATTGATGAATTGAAATACATGTATGTTGGTGATAATTGTATTGTGCATGATTGATATGCCTTGGTGATGGATATATGAAATATGCATTATGTTGTATTATGTTTGAAATATGGTGTAAGTTGTGGTGAGAATATTTTACATGTGTATTTGTGTATTATTATATAATTGTATGCAATTATATTATGATTGTGTTTCTCGCTCTTCTGCTATTTTGAATGCTTTACGAGGCATTGCAAATTAGATGCTGGAGGTCTTTTTGTGAAGCTTAGGTCTTCATTCTTTTGTCGGTCGGCTCTGATATGTAGCACCGGGTTGTCGGGGAGACCGTTTGTGATTTTGTGTATATGTATATATATCTTTTTGGATTGTACACGTATGAATCTATATATGACAGATAAACTTTTTATGTGATATATATATGAGATTCAGTTGCAGATTTTTCGCTTTTATTCTGTATCTGAATTGTGGGTAGTAGGAACTAAGTTCCTCTGTTATTTGCTACCTGATTGTTGCATATCTTTATGAGCAGGTTTATTGTGTTTCGTCTCAATTGATGTGACGCCTCCGTCTATGCCATTAATGTTTAATTATACTCTGATGAATTTTTTTTATCGCTTTTATTATTTGGGGGTATAGATTGGGGGTGTTACAATTGTAGTTCCTCCTATTTCTATGGGAGGAAAAGAGATGTTTTGGTGTCTTGTTCAAAGCCCAAGATTAAAGCTAAATGGAGTATTCGTGTCTTGTTCAAAGCCCAAGATTGAAGCTAAAAGGTTTGACTGAAAGAGAATTTATTATCTCTAAAGGGAGATATCTCGTCTGTTTATCGCAACTGTTGGGTGACTGATTATAAAGGAGAAATATTTTAACTGGGATATGAGAATCCAGGAATGCCATAATTTCCTTTATGAGGGATTTGTCCTGAAGGAGGAAACTTTAACTCAGTGTTGAGCAATGCCATTTTTCCTTAGGAATCTTTCATGCTAAGACAGGGACTTTGGCGTAGATGTAAATAATCCAGAGGCTTGCCACTTATAACAATTAGATGAAAGAGGGGATTTACCAGGATAAGAGATGGACAACAACTTGGATTTTTGAATCAACAAGTGTGCCACTTATAGCAGTTATCTGGGGTTAAGGTTTGTTTGAATGTCTGTTTTGATGTGTGATGTACATAGAAATGTCTTCCTACAGAGAGATTTTGATTTCCTCTGAGGGGATGTTGGTTTTTTTTGTGTGCCTTGATCAAAGCCCAAGGTTGAAGTTAAAAGGTTGATTGACTCTACTGGGGGGTTTATTATACGTCTTGTATAAAGCCCAAGATTGAGGCAAAAAAGAGACTGACTCTTTGAGGGATATCATTATACAAAGCCTAAGAGGAGGCTGAAAGTTAACTTTTCTGGGGAAATATTTTGTCTGTCTTGTACAAAGCCCAAGATTGAGGCTAAAAAAGGATTTTTGAACTCCACTAGGGAGAGGTTTTATCTGTCTTGTACAAAGCCCAAGATTGAGGCTAAAAGAAGATTGACTTTGCTGGAGAGTATGATTTGTCTTGTACAAAGCCCAAGATTGAGGCTAAAAGAAGATTGACTTTGCTGGAGAGTATGATTTGTCTTGTACAAAGCTCAAGATTGAGGCTGAAAAGAGGATTGACTCTGCTTAAAGAGATTTATATGGTGCATTGTACAATGCCCAAGATTGAGGCTGACTTTTGCTGAAGAAAAGAAGGATCATTAGACAAAGCCTAAGAAGAGGCTAAAAATGATTGACTCAATAAGAGAGTGTTTTTTATCTGTCTTGTACAAAGCCCAAGATTGAGGCTGAAAAGATGATTGACTCAACAAGAGAGTGTTTTAAGATCCTTATACAAAGCCTATGTGGAGGCTAAAAGTGATTGACTCAACAAGAGAGTGTGGAAAGATCCTTATACAAAGCCTAAGAGGAGGCTAAAAGTGATTGACTCAACAAGAGAGTGCTTTAAGTTCCTTATACAAAGCCTAAGAGGAGGCTAACTTCTACTGAGGATTATTGAGATCCAGAGACAGGTCTAAAGTGGGGAATAAACTCTGGCTGAAGATTACAGAAGAGTTGAGATATCAGACCTTGAGGTTCTGATAAAGGTTTATTGATAGTGATTTGACCCTAGCTGGGGAAAAGTAAAGTGAGAGTTCAAGGATTGATTTTTAAAACCTATGGAGGGTTTAACTCTGCTAGTGATTGGTGAAATGATCAGGGTTTTTTCCTGTGTTTTTAGGAAACTTGAGGGTTTCTGGAGATCCAAAAGGAGACGAGACTGTCCAAGTATGCTGGTATGAAAAGGTTTATCTTTGTATGATGCCCAAGAGGAGGCTGGTATTTTAAGGGATGAGAATTAACCCTAAATAGTTTAGATGTTTTGACTCTTAGGAAAGACTTCTCTAACAAAGGATGACTAGGTTCTGTCCTACACCTGTAAGAGGTCTTTGGGTCCTTGTACCAAGCCCAAGAGAAGGCATGAGAACTTCTAAGAAGCCTGAGGGTCCTTGTACAAAGCCCAAAAGGAGGCTGGGGATGCTTTTAGGAAGCCTATGGGTCCAAACTTAAGAAAAGTTCAAGAAAGGTTTCACCGGGAATAATCCTTTCTTTAGTGAACAGTTCTAGGGTTTGAAGAAATTCAAGAGAGGTTTCACCGGGAATTAATCCTCTCTGGGGGAAATGAATTTCTTTGACAATTTTCTAATAGTGACAGTCTGAGAAAAGTTTCACCGGGAATAATGCATTTCTCTTTGTTCTATATTGTATAAGCCCAAGAGAAGGCAAGACCGTATCTGGAAATTCCTATGGGGAACTAGTTTTGACTGTGTTGAAAGAGTGACCACCAGCTTTATCTAATCCTAGACCTAATTGTCGGGGAAAACTCTAAGCAGGTATATACAAGCAATATATATACAGATAAAATATATACTGTATGTAAAAAAAAGGGTAGGAGGACTTACAGGTGAGTAAGCTTCCAACACAAACAAATATATATATATATATATATATATATATATATATATATATATATATATATATGTGTGTGTGTGTGTGTGTGTGTGTGCAAATATGTAAAAGAAAGCTGTTTAAAACTTACAGGTGAGCAAGCTTCCATTGTAACAACTGTATGGTTAGTTGTTCAAGAAATTAAAGAAAGTTTTAATAACAACTATGAGTTTGAACCTAAATCAAAAAGGAAAGTTGTTTTGAAAAGAAGATTAGGGCTTATACTCAAGGAGAAGCCTAGATGAAAAACAGTAATCGTACCCTTGTTCTGAAAATTGTATCGGGACTTATACAATGACTGAGACCCAAAAAGGTTTTCTGTACAAAGGGATTGGGTATTACACTTTATTAGAGGCCCAAAGAATGTTTGAAAAGAAGAAAAATGGGACTTACAACACAAGGGTAGGCCCAAATAGTTTCTGTTTAAAAGGCGACGATCGCGCCGAGGTTTTTTTAACGTATTGAGACTTATACAATGACTGAGGCCCAAAAAGGTTTTATTTACAAAGGGATGGGACTTACACTCTATCAAGAGGCCCAAAGTTTATTTTTGTACAAGAGATAGGGTTTACAACTCAAGGAGAGGTCCAGATGAAAAATAACGATTGCACCATTATTTTGAGAATCGTATCGGGACTTATACAATGACTGAGGCCCAAAATTATTTATGTACAAAAGAGGGTTAGGTCTTACACTCTATTAGAGGCCCAAAGTCTGTTTGTGAAGTTTGAAAAATCAAGAATTAGGGAAAACCCTAATTTTGAATGTAAAAGTAATTTTCAAAGGAAATTAAATAATAAATAATATAAAATACCAAATATATTCAAAAACAAGTTGTATACTTTGAAAAATATTTTGAAAAATCATGTTTAATCACATGAAAGTTTGAAATTCACTTGAAGTTGAAAAATCAAGAGAAAGAAATATTTTTAAATGTTTAAAAAACAAATAAAACATAATTCTTTACAAAAAGTACCAAATATGTGAAATAAATAATATTTTTGTGAAATTTTTGTAGAATAAAATATTTTAACATTTTTGTGAATTTTCAAAAATAGAATCAATAAAAAATGATTAAAATTGAAAGAGAAAATAATTTTGGAATTAACTAATAAAAACCATAAAAATGTGAAAAATAGCAAAAAGAGAGAAAATGGCAAAATGGTCTGGGTGGGTGTTGAACCCACGACCTGCCAAACAAACACACATGCGCGCTACCATTGGGGTGGTGATACATCCGTGTATCAAAACCACCCCATAAACATATATGGGTGACTTAGTTTTTAGGCCTGGCCAAGGCAAAAAACCAAGTTTTGGTGGATTTGTATGAAGGCTCTAACTTCCTCAATTCTCCATGGAGTTGGACAAAATTTAGGTGTATCCTGCCTAGAATTTCATGAGGAATCCAATGGTGCCCTTGGAATTTTTATAAAATGTTTCTATTTTAAAATCCGATAGTGATTTCAAAATAGGCCTAGATTTGCATGTTCAATGCTATCTCATTGTACAGGCAATAATAGCATGACAAATTGGTTCAAACACAACATATATGATATGTATGAGATGTCCATGATCAATGGACATCAAATAAATGCATGATTTAGAGAGTTCAAGTTGTGATGCACTTACCTCTTGAAGCTCCTTGTGCTAACTGTCAAGATCTTTGTGCCAGAAGTAATCCAATGCTTTAGACACTCTTGATTGATCCCTTAGAAGCTTTTAGGATGATCAAAACCAGTTGGAATCGTCAAGAACAAGAATTGGCTCTTTCTTGTAAAAGGGCCAAAAGTGAACAAGATAGTAACTCCCTCAAATGGTGTTCCAGATGAGGGAAACCAATTGGGACAGTTTAAGGATGATATTTGAAGTGTGTTTGAGGCTTTTTTTGGTTTTGAAAGTGACTGAATCAAGACATGGCTTGCAAAATGCAAAATAGTCAAAATTTGAGGTTTTGGAGGTTGACTTTCTGATTTTGGTGTTTCAAATCAAGGGTGAGTGTTTGAACATCTTAGATATGATACATTGGATGTGTTTGGATCATGAGCTATGGTGGAATTGTTCTCTAACTCAAAAACACGGAGATGACTTGCAAAAGAAGGCATTTTGGCCTAAAGAGAGAGATTTTGAGGAAAGCATCAGTTGTAGTGCTTTGGCGTACTCAAACTGATCACAAATGAGCTTTATTTATAGTAGAGCAAGTTTGTTTTGCAAGCAATAGTGAATGGAAACTTGGATAGTCCCTTGGCCAATTGTAGCATAAAGGCATTTTTAGTCTCCTATAGCCATTGACTTGAGGTTAGGGCACAGGCCTATGGTCCTTTGATTCAAAGCTGAATCTTGACTCATTCAGTTAGGATTGCTTCAGTCCATGCCACCTTGATGTATCCATTGAATGCTTTGAAAAAAAATTGGAGTCTTTGAGCTTTTTAGCCTTTTTAGGGCATTTATGGCGACATGTAGTTCCTTGGACTTGGGAGGCTTGTGGATCAGATCATTCCTCTTTGATTTTATCCCTTGAGGTGTCCAAATAGATGACAAGACTTGGAATTATCTGATTTGGCATAATCGAGCAAATGACCTATAATCTTCCTTGAACAAAATCAGTCCATGATGCCATGTTCCAAGGGTTGGATCTCCCTACTCAAATTGAATTTGGAGATGATCTGGTACTTGTTGGAAAACCCTCATGGTATACTTCAACTTTGATGTCCAACATTGGTCCTGGTTCAGCTTGGATCAAAGTGAAAAATGCCTCTACATTTTGGAAAAAATAAGACAAATTCTGACTTATTGAAAATTTCACTAAGTGTTGGAAAAAGTGGACTTTTCATGTTTTTGTGATTTTGATCAATCCATAACTCAAAATCCATGAGGATTTGGAATTGCTTGTAGTTGACACTTTTAAAGTATGTAAGATGGACTTTCATTTGAGCTTTGAATGGGAGAAAAAGGCCTTGTGGTTTAGGAGTTATGACCTTGCAAAGTTGGTACAAAATCACTTTTGTTCCATAACTTAGAAAATTTTTGGTTTCTCATGGTTGCCCCTTTTGTAAGAAACCTCACTTTTCTTGATTTTCATTGATAAATGATGATCAATATCATACATTAACATTGTTTTTGACTTAGGGGAACCATATTTGTGAAAAATTCCAAAAAGTCAAACTTGATTTTGTGCACAGTTGACTTTTTGTAAGATGAAATCCAAACTGTGTGATTCTTTGTTCAATCAAGTCCTTGAACTAATTGAAACCTAATGGATGGATTCCATAGGTGTTTTAGGGTGTATTGAATCATGTCCCAAGGTTTGGGAGCATGTCTTGGTCAAAAGTCAAAGGTACATTTGACTTTTCCTTCAAAACCCTAATTGTGGTCCAGATGAAATTGAAACTTGTGAATCAAGCTTCTTGGATCAATCCATTGTTGTAAATGGATCAATGTAGTGTATTTGAGGCCCTCAAATCATGTCTTGAGGTCTTGGATCATGCTAGGCTCCAAAAGTCAACTTAGGGGTGAATTAGGTCAAGGAACCCTAATTCCTGATTTTTTATGAATGCATCCCCTAAGGCTAAATTGACTTGATGATTGGGTTCATGAGTTCCCTTGGAGTATCTTGGGTTGTGTTTTAGAGCATTGGCTCATGCCCATAGGAAAATTTTCATCTGGAGGCCTTGTTCGACCAAAACCCTAATTTGGTGACACTAGCGATCTCGAGGCTTGATCTACTTGGAATGTTGCAACTTTGTGCTTGATTCTTGATGTGGGAGTCCTCTTGATCCCTTATGGGTGTTTGAGAAGTTAGAAAAGTTGAAGATCATGTCATTTCTTGATTGATCCTTTGTCTAAGGGCTCTGAGAGGGCTTGAAACCCTAAGTCTTGAATATAGTGAATGCCCAACCATCTTTGAGGAAATTGATGAGGCATGAAGGTACATCCATATTGTGGTAATGATTCTCACAATGATGGGAAATCTTGGTGGTCAAAATTTGGGGTATGACAAATGGCCCTATTTAATTTTCTTGGACCTGAAGGTGTGAATGGCGAAGATATTCGGACATTCAGGGTGCAAGAGGATTAAATATCGGAATACCCAAAATTTTGACGGTGGTTATGAATGGCAGTTTACTCATCCATCTTCTTTTGCTAAGTAATGATACTTAGAAAAGGGTGAAACTTCCCCTTGATCCTGGTCTTCAACCAAGGAACTGGTCTTAGTTTCTGAAATAAACTTCCCCTCGATCCTGGTCTTCAGCC
Organism: Lathyrus tuberosus; assembly: GCA_022829125.1. NCBI lineage: Eukaryota > Viridiplantae > Streptophyta > Magnoliopsida > Fabales > Fabaceae > Lathyrus > Lathyrus tuberosus. Next base: position 12,481,088 of record JALAZF010000120.1, on the reverse strand, counting down.
ACGGAACTGGTCTCAGTTTCTTGATAAACTTCCCCTCGATCCTGGTTTTCAGCCACGGAACTGGTCTTAGTTTCTGAAATAAACTTCCCCTCGATCCTGGTTTTCAGCCACAAAACTGGTCTCAGTTTCTTGATAAACTTCCCCTCGATCCTGGTCTTCAGCCACGGAACTGGTCTTAGTTTTTGAAATAAACTTCCCCTCGATCCTGGTCTTCAACCAAGGAATTGGTCTAAGTTTCTTCTTGTTGAGTTTCTTCCTTGACAAGGGACGCTATGTGTAGCGGTCTTCATCAAACTTCTCGCCGAGTTTTCTACTAGGGAGATGCCATTTGATTGAAAAAGTTTTGATGTCAGACTTGCTGGGGAAACCCATTCGTCTGAGGTGTAGAGGTGTGCAAACTTCTCTGGGGAAAACTGTCATACCCCAAATTTTGACCACTAAGATTCCCCATCATTGTGAAAATCATCATCACAATATGGGTGGACCATCATACCTCCCTAGTCTCCCAAAAAATGGGTGAGCATCCACTACAATCAAAATTAGGGTTTCAAGCCCTCTCAGGGTGCTTAGACAAAGGATCAATCAAGGAATGACATGATCTTCAACTTGTCTAAGCCTCTTAAACATGGTTTATACGAATTCCAACATCATTCAAAACCACGAAATCGATGTCAACTTGGTGGCAATGCACTCACGGCAAAGCCAGTATCATAATCTGCCGCAGCATGAGTACAATTCCTGTCTGACTTGCTCGGTAAACAAACAGGGATGCTCTTTTGTACAAGAGGCCCTCCAGCGTCAGATGGATCTTGGATGGATCCAAGACTACCATGATAGGAATCATTATCAAATCAACATGATTCAAATCTTCGATATTAGCTTGATGAATACCAGCTTGGTGGAGATACATGCTAAACAAGTCCAACTCGGTTTTCTCACTTCACATGATTATCAGAGCTACAAAGCGGGTTGTGAAAATGATCAAGGCTGTGCCTTTGTCCAGGAAACACTTCAGCACTTGTTGAACCACTGGTGGCTTCCAATCTATATGGATGAAGACACCCGGCAAATTAGTATCACTAACGAGAATCCTACTAGATATCAAAGTCAGGATGTTCGATCGATGGAAACAGACCTCGTAAGGTTTCACTGTATTCAAAGCGGACGTGGCCAGGTGCCACTACACAACTATGAGCGGTGTGGAGTTTGCTCAATGGATAATCAAGGATGCTACTTCGTGCGAGCATCCCTTCAAAGTCAGTTGGACCGCAAAGAGATTCAACCATGGTCAAGTTCTGGATCAATCAACTATTTCGCTGATCAAATCGAGGACGTTGTCGTAATTTCTGGTCATCAGAGGACTAGGGATGTTTGTGCCATCATCCCTCTACTTGACGATTCGAGAGTTCCCAACCAGGAACGGATTGAAATTACATACAATGGTCAGAAAAATCAGAAGGTTCCCATAGTCATCTATCTACCGGGACCACTACCGTATGAATCAACTAAGGTTATCCCTTACAAATACGGTGCAACAAAAATTGAGAATGGAAAGGAAATTCCATTACTCACCGTCGTGAATATTGCAGACATCAGTTGAGTAACACGGAGTGGTAGAATCTTCAACATAGGAGTTGGAGAACCCAGCAAAGAAAAGGAACCTCAGACAGAAATTCCCGATCCACCAGTCGGTCAATCCAATAATCCCGGCCTTTCAAAAGACGACGATGAGATGCTGAAGCTCATCCAGAAGAGTGAATACAACATTGTTGATAAACTGTTGCAAACTCCTTCAAAGATCTCGGTATTATCACTATTACTTAGTTCAGAAGTGCACAAGGAAGCTCTACAGAAAGTCTTGGAGCAAGCCTTTGTGGAATAGGATGTAACAATCATACAGTTCGATAGCATTGTCTCTAACATCACTTCCTGCAATAACTTGGGATTTAGTGATGAGGAATTACCCGAAGAGGGTCGCCGTCATAACATGGCGCTCAACATTACAGTCAACTGCCAGGACGATGCTTTAGCCAGCGTACTGGTAGACACAGGGTCAGCCCTGAATGTTATGCCGAAGTCCACTTTGATGAAATTATCATTCAAAGGACCTCCGATGAGAACCAGCAAAGTCGTCGTCAAAGCATTCGACAGATCCAGAAAAACGGTTATCGGCAAAGTCAACCTTCCCATAACTATCGGTCCTCACACTTTCCAAGTCACTTTCCAGGTTATGGACATCCGGGCAACATATAATTATTTATTAGGAAGACCTTAGATACATCAGGCTGGGGCGGTCACTTCGACCCTCCACCAAAAGCTAAGGTTCGTCCATAACGACCAGCTCGTCACAGTCTGGGGAGAACAGGCCTTGCTCGTGAGTAACTTATCGTCATCCACTTATGTAGAACCAGAGGGGGTAATCGGAACCCAGTTCCAAATGCTTTCGCTACACAAGGACAATCAATCCGAAGGGGGAACTTCGATTTCCTCGTACAAAGATGCTATCAAAGCGGTCTAGGGTACCAATACAACAGGATGGGGGCAGCTTGTCATCCCTACTGACAATAAGAAAAAGAAAGGTCTTGGCTTTTCCTCGACCTGTACTCAGACGGCTACGAACAATAAAAGTTTTCATCCCATTCAGAATTTCTTCCACAGTGGAGGCTTCCTTCAACCAGTGACTTAAGAAGTGCATACCATCAATAAAGGTGATTCCTCCGATACAGAGGAAGAATAGAAGTCCTATCTCAACGAGGATGGTTATATGTCTCAGGACGAAACGCAGACTCCCTTCTGCTTTCCTGCACAGAGCCCGAGAATTATACCCCGGTCAGACTCAAAACGATATATGGAGATTGTGATCCGGAAGGATTTCGTGCTCCCCCAAACTCATTAGAGGAGGACACTCTAATGAAAGACAACTTTGACCATGACTACTATGGCCCGATGGATGGCCTGCCAATATGGCAGCCTTACCTAGGAGACTTGGGGCAAGAGAGTCAGCTGAACGATGCATATCAGCTCAGCATCATTGAAAAGAATACCTGTGTCCCCACCATGTCCTGGGATCAACACCTAGGTTATCCTGAAAATACCCAGCACGACGATGAATTCGCAATGTTTGCAGGACTAGAATTCATTAATTATGCTTTTCCCGAGGTCAACATCATCGAGAGGGATGACTCCTCCAGTTCCAAAGAAGTGTGGGACACCTTGGGACAACCGAGTGGAAAATATGACTTCAAGGTCAAATACACCGCTCCTGAAAGCTCTCGTATCAGGCTCGAAGACATCCATCCAACTGGATGGGGAGATACAACTGAGAGTACAAATACTATGCAAAATACAACTGAGGAATCCTCCTACGACAACTCTGCATGGGAGACAGATTCCAATGATCCAGCTCCGCCAGAAATTAGCGTTATTTCTGAAGACAAATCAAGGAAGGTACCAGACTTTGTGATTCACCAGGGAGTTCACCGCCAATGGGTTGCTGTCAATGTCCCGAAGATTGTTCATAAGTCTAAGTAATTGCCATCTTTACTTTAACCTTTCACCTAGCCCAAGTGAAACAGATGTTTTGATAGGGCTCCCTTTCTGTAAATGTCCCTCTTCGCTTTGCCCAAAGCCACAGAGTTTTGTTTTATAGGACTGTAGTTTTAAGATTCGACTGATCATAAATAAAAAACGTCGTTCTGTAATTTTCGCATTTATTGCTGTTTTCTCTTTTTGCTTTTTCTAGAAAATGGTAATCCTAAAAAACAAAAATAAATAAAAATGAACATAATAATAAAATAAAACACTGCATACACTCTTGCATTCTCAATCTCTTCTAAACACAAATCATCACGTCATGCAGATTGCTTGTTTTAAACCCTATTGAAACATACGATCCAATGCCTTCTCCCAACTTTGAGTTCCCGGTATTTGAGGCCGAAGAAGAAAATGACGACGAAATCCCAGAGGAGATCTCCCGGCTACTCAGACAAGAGGAAAGGTCCATTGAGTCTCACAAATATTTGCTGGAAACATTCAACTTAGGCTCGGAGGAAGAGAGAAAAAAAGTCAAGATTGGGGCACTGCTCAGTCCAACTGTCAAAGAAAGTTTGACGAAACATCTCAAAGAGTTTCCCGATGTATTCGCTTGGTCCTATCAGGATATGCCAGGGTTGGATACCAGCATCGTGGAACGTCATCTACCGTTGAGATCAGAATATCCGCCGGTAAAACAAAGGTTGAGACGGACTCATCCAGACGTGGCCATCAAAATCAAAGAGGAGGTACAGAAACGGATTGACGCGGGTTTCCTCGCTACATCAGAGTATCCTCAACGGTTAGACAACATCGTACCAGTTCTGAAAAAGGACGGAAAAGTCAGAATGTGTGTAGACTACAGAGACCTGAACAAGGCAAGTCCAAAGGACGACTTTCCCTTGCCACACATAGACATGCTGGTAGATAGTACAACAAAGTTCAAAGTTTTCTCCTTCATGGATGGATTCTTGGGCTATAATCAGATCAAAATGGCGCCGAAAGACATGGAGAAAACTTCCTTTATCACCCTATGGGGCACCTTTTGTTACAAGGTAATGCCATTCGGTTTGAAGAATGTCGGGGCAACCTATCAAAGGGCCATGGTACTCTGTTTCATGACATGATACACAAAGAAATTGAGGTATATGTCGATGACATGATTGCCAAATCTAAAACAGAAGAGGAGCATGTAACCCACCTGTAAAAACTATTCGAGCGTCTGAGAAAGTATAAAATCCGTTTGAATCCCAACAAGTGCACCTTCGGTGTCCGTTCAGGGAAACTTCTAGGGTTCATCGTCAGCCAGAAAGGAATTGAGGTTGATCCTGACAAGGTCAAGGCCATTCAAGAAATGCCTTCTCCACGGACTGAAAAATAAGTCAGAGGATTCCTGGGACGTTTGAACTACATTTCCAGATTCATATTCCTCATGACCGCGACATGTGCGCCGATTTTAAAATTACTAAAAAAGAATCAGGACTGTGTTTGGATAGAGGACTGCCAAACCGCCTTCGACAGTATTAAGGAATACCTGTTGAACCCACCGATTCTATCAGCTCCAGTGGAAGGAAGACCACTGGTCATCTACTTAACAGTCTTAGAAGACTCAATGGGATGTGTACTTGGCCAACAAGATGAAACCAAAAGGAAAGAGTCTGCCATTTACTATTTAAGCAAGAAATTCACTGACTATGAAATTCGGTACACTATGCTTGAGAAAACTTGCTACGCTCTGGCTTGGGCAGCCAAGCGTCTTCGCCAGTACATGATTCGTCACACTACTTGGTTGATCTCTGAAATGGATCCAATCAAGTATGTCTTTGAAAAACCTGCTCTCACGGGAAGGATTGCCCGTTGGCAGATGTTGTTATCAGAATATGACATAGAGTACCATGCTCAGAAAGCCGTTAAAGGAAGTGTTTTAGCCGATCATTTGGCTCATAAACCGATTGACGATCGGGAATCGGTCAGATTTGACTTCCCAGACGAAGATGTCATGTATTTAAAAATTAAAGATTGCGATGAACCGCTACCCAATGAAGGGCCAGAACCAGGTTCCCAATGGGGACTTATCTTTGACGGAGCTATCAATCATTACGGAAACGGAATTGGGGCAATCATTGTTACTCCTCAGGGTACCCACATTCCTTTCACCGCCAGACTTACATTCAAGTGTACAAACAATGAGGCCGAATACGAAGCTTGTATCATGGGCCTCGAAGAAGCGATCGACTTAAGGATCAAGAACTTGGATGTATATGGCGACTCAGCCCTGGTTATCAATCAGATCAAAGGTGGAACATATACCAGTCCGGGCTGATCCCTTACAGAGATTATGTAAGAAGGATGTTACCCTTCTTCGATAAAGTCGAGTTACATCATATTCCTTGTGAAGAGAATCACATGGCTGATGCATTAGCCACCCTCTCTTCCATGATTAGTGTAGGTCAATGGAATGACTTACCTAAGATTGACATAATGCGCCTTGAACGGCCCGCTTACATCTTCACGATTGAAGCAGTCATAGATGACAAACCTTGGTATCACGATATCAAATGCTTCCTTCAGAAACAAGAGTACCCGCATGGGGCATCTAGAAAGGATAGAAAGACCCTCAGAAGGCTGGCAGGCAGTTTCTTCCTGAGCGGTGATACACTCTATAAGAGGAACTTTGACATGGTCTTGCTCCGCTACATAGATAGACCAGAAGCAAACATGCTGATAAAAGAAATTCACGAAGGGTCCTTTGGCACTCATGCCAATGGACATACAATGGCGAGAAAAATTCTAAGAGCAGGGTACTACTGGTTGACCATGGAATCCAACTGCTACAAGTACATGTGGAAGTGTCACAAGTGTCAGATATACTCAGACAAAACCCAAGTACCACCAACGCATCTCAAAGTTCTTTCTTCCCCTTGGCCTTTTTCCATATGGGGAATCGACATGATTGGCATGATTGAGCCCAAGGCTTCGAACGGACATCGGTTCATTCTAGTAGCCATTGATTACTTCACCAAATGGGTCGAAGCAGCGTCATATGCCAATGTAACCCGACAAGTGGCGGTTCGATTTATCAAAAACAATCTCATCTGCCGTTATGGTGTTCCGAGCCAGATCATTACGGACAATGGATCTAACTTGAACAACAAGATGATGAAGGAGTTTGCTCTCCACGGTTATCGCACATCTATCCACACTTCAACAGGGGCAACCCCTTTCTCTCTAGTATATGGCATGGAGGCAGTACTCCCCATAGAATTAGAAATCCCATCAATCCGAGTATTGATGGAAGCTAAGCTAACAGAGGCTGAATGGTGTCGAAGTCGACAAGATAAACTGAATTTAATCGAAGAAAACAAATAACGGCACTATGCCATGGTCAGTTGTATCGGCAAAGAATGAAGAAGGCGTTTGACAAAAAGTTCCGACCTCGCGTCTTCAGAAAAGGAGACCTCGTGCTCAAGAAAATACAATCGTTTCTTACTGATTCCCGGGGCAAGTGGACTCCGAATTATGACGGCCCCTATGTGGTCAAGAATCCTTTCTCAGGCGGTGCCTTGAGACTCGCAACCATGGACGGAGAGGAATTTGCCTACCCCATAAATGTTGATGTAGTCAAGAAATACTTCGCCTAAATAAAATAAATAAATAAATAAAAAACGTCTCGGTGGATTGAAAACCCGAAAGGGCAGTCCAGGCAAAAATTAGAGACATAAGCAAAAATCATCCCGGTGGATTGGAAACCTCAAAGTACAATCCAGGAAAAAATTAGGGATAATGGCAAGTAACTATGTTCGACAAAGGGGCAAGTCCCTCGGCAGCAGTTACATCATCCGTCAGGAAAACTCCGGTCAAGGTCATCTTCGACGGAAGCTCAGGATGTCCAGAATTAAAAGTTGGTAGAAGGATAACGGTCGTTATGTTTTGATGTAGCCCTTTTCCCTGTAAATTACCATTCTCTAACTTTGTAAATACTCTATGGAATCACGCGTTTGGCTGATTTCCATCCTATCAATAAAATTTGAGCCTTAGTGCTTTTGTTTGCAATTCTCATTTGTTTTAGCTTTACAGAACGACATTTTAACATGATTAACGATTATTGAAATAAAACAAAAACGAATTTATTTGCTAAACTTTTTCTGCTTTTAAAATAAAGATGGCATTTTCTTTTGACTGTTGAACATCAGAAGAACATCGGTCGTTTCTCCATAAGCAATTGAACGTCAAAGTGCAGAATCAAAGTACTCCTTCTAAACCAGTACGCCTGAATAAAGGATCAGCTATGTCAAAGACCGTGTTTCATCTGACACCCCCGACAGAGTTCTTATCTCCTAAGCCCGACCAACATAGCTCCCAACAGGGACTATCTCTCCTAAGCAAGGTAGAATTGCTACTTTTGGACCAGCGATACCTCTTCGTCCCCTGCAGTGGTCGAGTATCCAGTCATGTCCATCTATTAGTCTATATGTCGTGTCAGTTTTGTCAGCGTAAACATACATACATCATGCATTATGGATTTACATTCACATTCATGTTGCATCACTATCACTCTAGTCGGTCTTATCCCATAGTGATAAACGTCCTCTTGTCAGTACAGTTGTCAGTTATTTCCTCGTCAGGGAATGTCCGGTCTTCGACCACTTTGATAACTTGAACCTCTGAAAAGGTAAGAAAACCCTCAGCCAATATCACTCTTCGCCATTGAAGATGATATCTTCGCTTTCCCGGGTTAAGGAAAATCCCAAGACTTTCAGCAACACATTGGTTCTTCTCTCTAGAAAGTCAATGTCAACAAAGTCATCGGCACCTCAAAATTGGGGTACATCGTATGGCATTTCTCTGAGAAGATCTTGAGAAAAGTATGATGTAATATCCCCAAACAGAAGCAGTCTCTCAAGAGACTCGTTTTCCCCAGTAGAGTCAATAAATGGCGTCTCCAACCAGAGTAGTTTGAACATCTCTACAACTCAGACGACTGGGTTCCCTAGTAACTCTGACATCAAAAATTTGTCCGTCAAATGGAATCTCCCCAGGAAAATTCAGCGAGAAGTTTGAGGAAAACCGCTACGCATAGCGTCCCTTGTCAAGTAAATTTATTGACAAAAGAAACTGAGACCAGTTCCTTGGTAGGAAACCAGGATCGAGGGGAAGTTTACAAAAGAAACTGAGACCAATTCCTTGGTAGGAAGCCAGGATCGAGGGGTAGTTTACATCAGAAACTAAGACCAGTTCCTTGGTAGGAAACCAGGATCGAGGGGAAGTTTATTTCAGCAACTAAGACCAGATCCTTGGTAGGAAACCAGGATCGAGGGGGAAGTTTATGCCATAAACTAAGAGCAGATCCTTGGTAGGAAACCAGGATCGAGGGGAAGTTTACATCAGAAACTAAGACCAGTTCCTTGGTAGGAAACCAGGATCGAGGGGAAGTTTATTTCAGCAACTAAGACCAGATCCTTGGTAGGAAACCAGGATGGAGGGGAAGTTTACGCCAGAAACTAAGACCAGATCCTTGGTAGGAAACCAGGATCGAAGGGAAGTTTATATCAGAAACTGAGACCAGTTCCTTGGAAACTAGGATCGAGGGGAAGTTTTACCTTTTCTAAGCATCGTTACTTAGCAAAAGAAGATGGATGGGCAAACTACCATTCATAACCACTGTCAAAATTTCGGGTATTCCGATATTTAATACTCTTGCACCCCGAATGCTCGGATACCTTCGTCATTCACACCTTCGGGTCCAATAATATTAAATAGGGGCATCTGTCATACCCCAAATTTTGACCACTAAGATTCCCCATCATTGTGAAAATCATCATCACAATATGGGTGGACCATCATACCTCCCTAGTCTCCCCAAAAATGGGTGAGCATCCTCTACAATCAAAATTAGGTTTCAAGCCCTCTCAGAGTGCTTAGACAAAGGATCAATCAAGGAATGACATGATCTTCAACTTGTCTAAGCCTCTTAAACATCCATAAGGGATCAAGAGGACTACCACAGCAAGAATCAGGCACAATGTTGTAGTATTCCAAGTGGATTAAGCCTTAAGATCGACAGTCTCACCAAACTAGGGTTTTGGTCGACCAGGGACTCCAGTTGGAAATTCTCCTCTGGGCATGAGCCATTTCTTCAAAGTACAACCCAAGGTACTCTAAGGGACATCATGAACCCAATCATCAAGTCAATTTGGCCTCAGGGGATGCACTCATCAAAAATCAGGAATTAGGGTTTCTTGACCTAATTCACCCCTAAGTTAACTTTTGGGATAAAACATGAGCCAAGACCTCAAGACATGATTTGAGGGTCTCTAATACACTACATTGATCCATTTGCAATAATAGATTAATCCAAGAAGCTTGATCAACAAGTTTCAATTTCATCTGCACCACAGTTAGGGTTTTGAGGAAAAAAGTCTACTGTACCTTTGACTTTTGACCCAGGCATGCTCCCAAACCTTGGGACATGATTCAATACACCCTATAACACCTATGGAACATGTCCATCAAGTTTTATTTAGGTCAAGGACTTGATTTCATAGAGGATCGCATAGTTTGGAATTCATCAGACAAAAAGTCAACAGTGCACAAAAGTCAAACTTTGACTTTTTGAGTTTTTTCACAAATATGGTTCTTTGACCCCAAAATGATGTTAATGTATGATTGGAATCATCATTCATCAATAAAAATCAAGAAAAGTGGGATAACTTGTAAAAGGGGCATCTGTAATACCCCAAATTTTGACCACTTAGATTTCCCATCATTGTGAAAATCATCATCACAATATGGATGTACCTTTATACTTCATTAGTCTCCCCAAAGATGGGTGAGCATCCACTACAATCAAAATTAGGGTTTCAAGCCCTCTCTGAGTGCTTAGACAAAGGATCAATCAAGAAATGACATGATCTTCAACTTGTCTAATCTCTTAAACATCCACAATGGATCAAAAAGGACTCCCACTTCAAGGATTAAGCACAAGGCTGCTCCCTTCTAGGTGGATCAAGTCTCAAGATTGACGGTGTCACCAAATTAGGGTTTTGGTCGACCAGGGCCTCCAGATGGAAATTTTCATCTGGGCACAAGACAATGATCCAAAACATAACCTAATATACTTCATGGAACCTCATGAACCCATGCATCAAGTCAATTTTGCCTCAGGGGATGCATTCATCAAAAAATCAGGAATTAGGGTTTCTTGACCTAATTCACCCCTAAGTTGACTTTTGGGACAAACCATGAGCCAAGACCTCAAGAGATGATTTGAGGGTCTCTAATATACCATATTGATCCATTTGGAACAATGGATTGATCCAAGAAGTTTGAGCAACAAGTCTCAATTTCATCTGCACCACAATTAGGGTTTTAAGGGAAAAGTCAACTGTAACTTTGACTTTTGACCAGGACATGCTCCCAAACCGTAATACATGATTGAATATACCCTATGACACCCATGGAACATGTCCATCAAGTTTGATTTAGGTCAAGGACATGATTTCCTGAAGAATTGCACAGTTTGGAATTCATCTGATAAAAAGTCAACTGTGCACAAAAGTCAACTTTAACTTTTTGAGATTTTTCACCAAAATGGATTTTTAACCCTAAAATGATGTTAATGTATGATTTGAATCATCATTCATCAAGAAAAATCAAGAAAAGTGAGATAACTTGTAAAAGGGGTAACCATAAAACTCAGAAATTTTTCTAAGTTAAAAATAAAGTGGCAAAGGTACCAACTTTGAAGGACCATAACTCCTAAACCACAAGGCCATTTTTTCTCATCCAAAGATGGATTTGTAGCCCTCATTATCACCTACAAAAACTTCAACTACAAGTCATTCCAATTCATTAAGGATTTTGAGTTATGGAATGATCAAAGTGGCTGAAAAGTGAAAATGTCACTTTTTCCAACACTTAGTGAAATTTTCACTAAGTCAGATTCTGCCTCACTTTTTGCCAAATGTAGGGGGATTATTCACTTGGAATCAAAAGAGATCAAAACCAAACTTGTTCAAACAGTTGTTGTATCATGTAAGAGCTTTCCAAAATGGCCAAGAACATTGCCAAACTCAACCTACACCATGAGATACAACCTTGCCAAGTTGCCTTGCTGAAATCTGTCAAGGCAAGGCAGAATTTGCAACTTTGGTCGATTTGCCAAAATCAGCCAAATTCAATTGCTCCTATCCACTTGGACACCTCAGAGGATTGAATCTAAAGGGGACAATCACTGAGCCAAGCCTCCAAAGTCCATGGAACAAGAAATAGCATGTTGAACCTAGAATGGCCAAAATAGGGACAAGACTTCAAATTTGGAATGAGACATTCAATGGAACCATCAAGGTGGCATGGACTGAGCCATTCTCATATGAAATCAGTCAAGACTTATCCAAGACCAAGGGGACCAAAGCTCTGTGCCCTAACCTCTAGTCAATGGCTAGAGGAGACTTGGATTTTCATTTGCCAACATTGGCCAAACCTACTTACCAGCTGCCATGCACTATTCCTTGCAAAAAAAACTTGCTCTACTATAAATAGAGCTCAATTGTGGTCAGTTTGAGTACACCAAAGCCATCTAACAGATGCTTTCCTCAAAATCTCTTCCTTCACTCCAATTTTGCCTTCTAAGGCAAGTCACTATCGGGTTTTGAGTTTGAGAGCAATTCTAATCAAACCAATCACTCACACACCTCACATACATCACATATGAGCTGATCAAACACTTAGATTACTTCTGAAACATCAATTTCACAAAATCACCAGCTGGTTGCTCAAATTTTCAATCAAGTTGCAGCTGAGGTACCACAAAGTGATCCAGCCAATTTCAATCAAGTCCAACCATCCAAACACGATCCATAGGGTGTAGGGAAGCTGTTCAGATCATCACCACTCATCTGTAACACCTCCAAATCAAAAATCACTTTGAACTTGCTGTCACGGCCTAGAGGTAAGCACATACTTGGTCATCTCTCAATCTATGCATATTTCCTCGCACAATAATTTGGCCATATGTTCATAATCATGCATGGAATGTTTTCCCTCAATTAATTGCATTGTTTGAATCGTGTATAAAAAATCCTAGCCTTCATGCAGAAATTAGGGTTCTTGAGGTTTCTTCGTGATTTCTTGTTGTATGTTTAATTTAAATGAAATTAAAGTACATAGACATGATCGTGAGGTTGAGACGAGCATAATGATATGTAGATTGCATGATATGATTACGTATTCATGGAGATTGGATAGAAAACGCAAATCTGAGAAACCAAGAACACACGCGTGTTCTTCAGCTGTTCTTGGCGCCATTTTTCATAAATTCAAATATTTGAATTTTGTGATTTTGTTTAATTGATTCAAAAATTAATTTCTCTCTGAGTTTTAATGATTTTGAGTTGATTCTTTTTTTAATAATTCACAAAAATGTTAAAATATTTTATTTTCACAAAAAATCCCAAAAATATTATTTATTTCATATAATTGATATTTTTGTAAAGAATTAATATTTTGATTGTTTTTGGCATTTTAAATATTTTTTCTACATTGATTTTGCAACTTTTAATGCTTTCTAATTATTTTGTAGGTCAATAATTAATTTTTGAAGCATTAATCCAAGATCACAATTTGTTTTCCATGTATTAAACAATTTTTGATCATTTTAATTGAATTTTTATTCAATTAAATACATTTTGAAAACAAATTAGGGTTTTGGATTAATTCAACCCTCATAAATCATTTTCAAAACTTTTTGGGCCTCTTGAGAGAGTGTAAGACCCATCCCCCCTTGTACAAAAACTTTTTAGGCCTCACTCATTGTATAAGTCCCTCTGTACAAGTAAACGGCGCGATCGTCGCCCGTTTAAAAATAAAAATCATTTGGGCCTCTCCTTGAGCTATAAGACCCATTCAAAATACTTTGGGCCTCTATTAGAGTGTAAGACCCAATCCCCCTTTTAACCAAAACATTTTGGGTCTCACTTATTGTATAAGTCCCTCTGCGTTAAAAGAAAACCTCGGCGCGATCGCCATTTTTAAACGAAAATTCATTTGGGCCTACCCTCGTGTTATAAGCCCCAATCTCTTTTCTTTAAACCTTTTTGGGCCTCTTGAGAGAGTGTAAGACCCATCCCTTTGTACAGAAAACCTTTTTGGGCCCCAGTCACTTGTATAAGTCCCGCTGTACAAAGTCAAACAGTGCGCTCACTGATAAAACCCTGGGCCTCTCCTTGAGTTGTAAGCCCCAAATCTTTCTTTTTCAAAGCACTTTCTCCTTTGATTTTGAATATACTGTTGTTTTCAATCTTTCTTTGTTGAACAACTAACCAAACAGCATGGAAGCACTCCAACCGAGTAAGTGGTTATCGCTTTCATTTACTGCTTTCATATTATAAACTGTATTGTGGGGCTGCTCACTGTAAGTCTCCTTTCATAAACTCATATCTACTGTGTAATAATAGTATAGATATTTCGCGTTTCCCCGGCTACTACGTCTAGAACTAGGTGTCGCCGTTTCATTTATTCATAGAAATAGACGCCTAGATCCCCAATAGGAGCACCAGATACAGTCTTCTCTTCGGCTGTCCTCCTTAGGAATCGTCAAGAAGCTCTACTCCCCAAGATGAATGTATTCTCCGTGAATGGCATCTTTGAGTTTCTTCCAAATTCTCGAACTTTCCTGACTTGATCTATTCCTTGTGGATAGCTTGCCTTGAATGTCTCGGGGTTTGGGTACCCACTACGGTCATAATCTTGGACCTTAACTAAGGAACCCTCTTCAAAAGCTAAAAGTCACTGGATAGTAAACCTCGCACGTTTACCAGTGGTTTTTATCTTTAAAAGAGTTATCTCTCCTAATGGAAAGGAGATGATAGACCCACAGGCTTCTTAAAAGCATCGACTTCCTCTTGGGCATTATTCAAGGACCCTACGGCTTCTTAGAAGTATTCACAGCCTCCTCTTAGGCTTCGTATAATGATCTCTTCCTCCGGGAATGATAGCCTCCTCTTGGGCTTCGTACAAGGACCCGTCGGCTTCTTAAAAGTTTCCAGCCTCCTCTTGGGCTTCGTACAAATTGTCCCGACGACCTCCTAGAGGTATAGGAATAGAACCTAGTCATCCTCATAGAACAGTCCTTTCATAGAGTCTACTACTGTTTCTCAAAGCATAGTACAAAAGATAAAACTCTAGACACGGACAGTCTAACTTCCTTGAGTCTCAAAAGACATTCTCAAGTGACCCCTTCGTTAAATAGGAAGGAAACCCGCAGACTCGGACAGTCTCAACACCCTTTGGATTTCCAGTTTCCTCAAAGAAAAGGAGACCACCCTGATCCTCAGATCTAACCCATGAGTACAGTGATGCTCATATAAGAACTGATTTTCTCTTTCAAAATCAGTATACTGGACCTGTCACTTAACTGACATAGCCTCCTCTTGGGCTTTGTACAATGACTCTCCCTAGCGGAGTCAAACAACGCTTTAGCCTCCATCTCGGGCTTTGTACGAGATACAAAGACTCTCTTGTTGAGTCAAACCTTTTAGCCTCCATCTCGGGCTTTGTACGAGATACAAAGACTCTCTTGTTGAGTAAACCTTTTAGCCTCCATCTCGGGCTTCGTACGAGATACAAAAACACTCTCTTGTTGAGTATAAAAGACTCTCTTGTTGAGTCAAAACTTTTAGCCTCTCTCTCGGGCTTCGTACGAGACACAAAGACTCTATCGTCGGGTCAAAAACTTTTAGCCTCTCTCTCGGGCTTTGTACGAGACACAAATTAGCCTCCTCTTAGGCTTTGTATAATGATTTTCCTAGCGGAAATTAGCCTCCTCTTAGGCTTTGTATAAGAAAACCACTGGTTGATCCAATCAACCTTTTAGCATCGAAGTTGTGCCTCGTTCATAGTATACAAACATCAACAACTCCTTCCCTTTCATCTAATCGCTGTAAGCGGCAAGCCTCTGGATCATCTATATCCACGCCACTGTCCCTCTTTTAGCATGAGAAATTCCTAAGGAAAGATGGCATTGCTCTACACTGAGTTAAAGTCTTCTCCTTCAGGTTAAAACTCTTTCTTCAGAAATTATGGCATTGCTCGGATCCGCGTATCCCAGTTAAAGTAATTCTCCTTCTCCCCTCTTTAGAGATAACAAATTCTCTCTAAAGTCGAGGTTTTTCAGCTTCACGTCTTGGGCTTTGAACAAGACACAAATAGACCTTTCAGCTTTACATCTTGGGATTTGAATAAGATACAAACTACCTTTCGCTTCACGTCTTGGGCTTTGAACAAGACACCAAAAACCAATTTCCTCCCATAGAATAGGAGGAACTACGAACGCTCTGATTTCCCTGTTTCGGTAAACGGGAATACGTAGGCATAAGATTGAAAGAAAAGATCTTAGCGAGCGTAATTAACAAAAAAACCAAATCCCATGTCTCCATCAATCAAAAGCAGTATTTCAAAAGCATCAGTCCTAACATCCTAATCCTTGTTCCCCGCCAGAAACCTTCTGCCCAGGTAAAAAAGAAAGAAAATAGTATTGGCAAAAATACAAATAACCAGTACAAAGGCCCCCCACATTGATAGCATCCGTAACCTAATAGACCGCTGTTTAAACTCGGTATGCAAGCAGGGTTAATTGGAGACATCTATTTCCCTTCCTTATTCAGCTCACAATAGGATAAAAAATGAATCGACCTGTAGTCAAAGCTCAAACCGCAGAGAGCGACCAGCGCTTAAGAACCGCGTCCAAAATCGCTCGCTACAGTAACCATAAAAAGTTTAGAAATTTTTCTAAGTTATGGAACAAAGTGGCTAGGGTACCAACTTTGGAGGTTCATAACTCCTAAACCACAAGGCCATTTTTTCCCATCCAAAGCTGAATTTGTAGCTCTCATTACCCTCTACAAAAGCTTCAAACAAAACTCATTCCAATTCCTCATGGATTTCAAGTTATGGAATGATCAAAATCTAGAAAAGTGAAAATGTCACTTTTTTCCAACACTTAGTGAAATTTTCACTAAGTCAGAATCTGCCTTCACTTTTTTCCAAATGTAGGGGCATTATTCACTTGGATCCAAAAAGTATCAAAACCAATTATGATCAAACAGTTATTGTATCATATGAGGGCTTTCCAAAATGGCCAAGAACTCCATCAAATTCCACTTGAGCCATGAGATATGACCATGGCAATATGCCTTGCTGAAAACTGCCAAGGCTAGGTAGAATTTTTCACTTTTGCTCAATTTGGCAAAATCAGATAATTCCAAGCCTTGTCATCACTTTGGACACATCTAAGGATCAAATCTAAAGGGAACAAACACTGATCCAAGCCTCCAAAGTCTTTGGAACAAGAAGTAACATGCCAAACCTAGAAATCCCTAAAAGAGGGACAAGACTCCAATTTTGGATTGGAGCATTCAATGGAAGCACCAAGGTGGCATGGACTGAGCTATTTGCAACTGAATTCAGTCAAGACTTATCCAACAACTAGGGAACCACATCTCTGTGCTCTAACCTCTAGTCAATGGCTAGAGGAGACTTGGATTCTCATTGATCAACATTGACCAAACCTCTGCTGCAGTTGCCATTCACTATTGATCCCAAAACAAACTTGCTCTACTATAAATAGAGCTCATTTGTGCTCAGTTTGAGTACACCGAAGCCATCAAACAGAAGCTTTCCTCAAAATCACTTTCTCTAGGCAAAAATACCTTCTTTAGCAAGGTAACTCTGAGTTTTTGAGTTAGAGAGCATTTCCATCACAGTTCATGATCCAAACACATCCAATATGTCATATCTAAGCTGTCCAAACTCACACAAGTGACCTGTAATGCTTAAATCTCAAAGTCACCTCTCAAAACCTCAAAATAGACTTTTTTTTTTTGCATTTTTCAAGCCATGTCTTGATTCAGTCACTTTCCAAACCAGATAAAGCCTCAAACACACTCCAAATATCATCCTTGAACAGTCCCAAATGGCTCCCAACATCTGGAACACCATTTGAGAGAGTTGCTATTTTGGCCATTTTAACCCCTTTTGCAAAAAAGGACCAGTTTTTGTTTTTGCAGGTTCCAGCTGATTCCAATCATCCTAAAAACTTCTAAGGGCTCATTTGAGAGTGTCCAAAGCATCAAACCATTTCTGGAACAAGAAACTTGGCAGATTGCATAAAAACTCCAAAAGTTCAAAAAGAGGTAAGCATCATGACTTGAACTTTCCAAAATATGCATTGCTTTGAAGTCCACTGATCATGCATCTCTTCTACATGTTATATGTGTTGTGTTTACATCAATTTATCATGTAATTCATACCTGTACCAAGATGTAGCACAGAAAATGCAAAATAATGTCTATTTCAAAACCACTATCGGATTTTGAGGAGGGAGCATAATCTGAAAAAATACCACCACCATTGGATTCCTTGTGAAATTCTAGGCCAGATGCATATAAATTTTGTCCCCAACCATGGAGAAATGAGAAAGTTATGGACCTTCCCGTTTCTTGCCAAAAATTGTCTTGCCTTGCCTTAGGCCAGGCCAAAAACAAGGCAAGCCTTGTATATTTATGGTTGTGTTTCAATCAACAGATGTATCACCACCCTAGTGGTAAGGCGCGCACCCTATACACAAGAGGTCCGGGGTTCGAATCCCCCTCGCCCCAGACCCTCTTTTTGCTATTTTTCCCACTTTTTGTTATTTTCCATATTATTTTTTAATAGTTTGAAAAATTAATAACTCCCTCAATTTTAATTATTTTTGATTGGTTCTTTTTGCAAAAAATCACAAAAATGTTGAAATATTTTATTCCCCAAAAAAATTAGATTTATATTATTTATTTAATATAATTAGTATTTTTGTGAATAAATACCTTTTATTTGTTTTTAAACCTTTAAAAAATAAATTTTCATTTTGGAAAATCAAAACCAAATAGGTTTTAATTCAACTTATGATTAAAGCTTCATTTTTCAAACCTAAAACCAAAATCACAAGTTGTTTATTCAAACTTATTTGGAATTTTTATCATTTGTATTAATTTTGTTTGAATAATTATATTAAAATATGACGAGATTAGGGTTTTATTGATTTTCACCCTAACAAACTTTTCCGAACACTCATGGGCCTCTAATAGAGTGTAAGACCCAACCCCTCTTTGAAAACAAAATGATTTGGGCCTCAGTCATTGTATAAGACCCACGGTGTTTTCAAAGATCTCGGCGCGATCGCCTTTTCAAAAATAATCAATTGGGCCTCTCCTTGAGCTGTAAGCCCCATCACTTGTACAAAAACCTTATGGGCCTCTAATAGAGTGTAAGACCCAATCCTTTTTGAAACCAAAACCTTTTTGGGCCTCAGTCATTGTATAAGACCCACGGTGTTTTCAAAACCTCGACGAGATCGTCGCCCTTTTCAAAATTAACCATTGGGCTTCTCCTTGAGCTATAATACCCATCTTTGTTCACTTTCAATCATTTTTGGGCCTCTTGAGAGAGTGTAAGACCAATCCCTTTGTATAGAAAAACTTTTTGGGCCTCAGTCACTTGTATAAGTCCCTGTACAAATTCAAAACCACAGTGCAATCACTGATAAAACCTTGGGCCTCTCCTCGAGCTGTAAGCCCTGACAATCCTTTCAAAGCACTTTCTCCTTTGATTTTATATATAATATTGTTATCAAAGTTTTATTTGTTGAACAAACTAACAAAACAGCATGGAAGCCCTACAACCGAGTAAGTGTTTACCCGCTTTCATTTACCGCTTTCATATGTATATAACTGTACTGTGGGGCTGTTTCACTGTAAGTCTTCTTTCATAAACTCATATCGACTATGTAATACTAGTATAGATATTTAGAGGTTCCCCGACAACTACGTCTAGAACTAGACAAAACCTCGTCTCCTTACATCCGACATCCTCCCGGATATTTCAACATAACCTAAACCGTGAGAATTTTCTTTTACAACAATTTCAGATAACTAGATCTAAGAAATCCCCCCTTTGAACAGTTCATATAAAGAAGTCCAATGTTCCAAGTGAAACCCCTTCTGGAACTGTTCATCAGGCTCCTCTTGGGCTTAGTGCAAGGACCCACAGGCTTCCTAAAAGCATCCCCGCCTCCTCTTGGACATTGTACAAGGACCCGTCGGCTCCTTAGAAGTTTTCATAGCCTCCTCTTAGACTTCGTATAATGATTATTCCTCCGGGAAGATAGCCTCCTCTTGGGATTCATACAAATTGTCCCTCGGCTTCTTAAAAATTTCCAGCCTCCTCTTGGGCTTTGTACAAATTATCCCGACGACCTCTTAAAGGTATAGGAATAGAAATTAGTCATCTTAATAGAACAATCTTTCAAAGAGTCTAAATCTTTCTACCACAAATGTACTGTCTCTTAATTTCTCTTAAGCATAGTACAAAAGATAAAACCCGTAGACTTGGACAGTCTCAAAACCCTTCGGATTTCCCATTTCCTTGAAAGAATAGGAGATAACCCTGATCCTATGATCAAATCCATAAGTGCAACATTACCCATATAAGAACTGATTTTCTCTTTTATCCAACATACTGGACCTGTCACTCAACTGAAATAGTCACCAACACGATGGCCTCCTCTTGGGCTTTATACAATGATTCTCCCCAGCGGAGCTAACCATAAAACACTCTCTTGTTAAGTATAAAAGACTCTCTTGTTGAGTCACCAACCTTTTAGCCTCCATCTCGGGCTTCGTACGAGATACAAATCACTCTCTTGTTGAGTATAAAAGACTCTCTTGTTGAGTCACCAACCTTTTTGCCTCCATCTCAGGCTTCGTACGAGATACAAAAACACACTCTTGTTGAGTATAAAAGACTCTCTTGTTGAGTCACCAAACTTTTTGCCTCAATCTCGGGCTTCGTACGAGATACAAAATCACTCTCTTGTTGAGTATAAAAGGCTTTCTTGTTGAGTCAAACAACTTTTAGCCTCCGTCTCGGGTTTCATACGGGACACCAAGTCACTCTCTTGTTGAGTATAAAAGACTCTCTTGTTGATTCAAACCCCTTTAGCTTCCTTCTTGGGCTTCGTACAAGACACACAAAAAGACTCTCTTGTTGAGTCAAACCCTTTTAGCCTCAATCTTGGGCTTTGTACAAGACAGAAAGAACATTTTCCCCAGAAAAGTCAACCTTTTGGCCTCCTCTTAGGCTTTGTATAAGGAAACCCCGGTTGAGACAATAAACCTTTTAGCATCAAATCATGCTTTGGTCAAAACATACAAACATCAACAACTCCCCTTTAGAGGTGACAAATTCTCTCTAAAGTCAAAACCCTTTAGCTTCATATCTTGGGCTTTGAACAAGATACAAATAGACCCTTCAGCTTCATATCTTAGGCTTTGAACAAGATACAAATCACCTTTAGCTTCACGTCTTGGGCTTTGAACAAGACACCAAAACACCATTTCCTCCCATAGAATAAGAGGAACTACGATCGCTCTGATTTCCCTATCCCGGGAATACGTAGGCATAAGATTGCAAAAGAATCTTAGCGAGCACACTAATCAAAAAACCTAAATCCCCCGTGAATAGTCCCGGTATTTCGTTCTGAACAAAATAAGCAGAGAGATGCCCCACATCCACAAAGCATCTGTAAACCAACAGTTTTGACTGTTTAACCTTAGTTTGCAAGCAGGGTTAGTTGGAGACATCTATTTCCCTTCCTTCATCAGCTTTAATAGGATAAAAAATAAATCGACCTGTAGTACCCCAAAGTAACAGTCCTTAAGAACCACGTCCAAAATTGTTCGCTACAAAAACGAGTCTCTTGAAAGACCGTTTTCTGCTTAGGGATACTACATCACACTTTTCTTCGAGATCTTTTCGGAGAAATGAAATGTGATGTAATCTAATTTTGAGGTGCTGATGACTTCACTAACATCGACTTTCTAGGGAGAAAAACCGATGTGTTGGCGAGAGTCTTTGGTTGAAAGACTTTCTCTGGGGATTTTCCTTAATCCGGGAAAGCAAAAATATCATCTTCAACGGTGAAGAGTGACATTTGTCGAATGTCTTCTTTCCTTTCAGAAGTTCAAGTTATCAAAGTGGTTAAGGACCGTCTCTAATCTAGAAATAAACTGGGGAGAAACTGCTCAGACGATACACTTCCTGACGAGGTAGGAACTTGACAACTCGATTGATAAGAAGACTTTATCACTTGGAGGGGGTAAGACTGACCAGAGTGACAGTGATGCAATATGATTATGAATGTGAATCAATTATGCATGAAGTATGTATGTTTATGCTGACAAAACTGACGCGACATACAGACTAATAGATGAACATAACTGGATACTCGGCCATAGCGGGGGATGAAAAGTATCACTGGTTCAAAATAGCAATCCTACCCTGCCCAGGAGAAGCGGTCCCAATGGGGAGGAAGAATTGTCAATCGGTCTTAAGAGGTAAGAACTCTCCCGGGGATCTCAGATGAAACATGGCATCTGAAACAGTTGATCCTTCATTCAAGTGCACTAGTTTAGAAGGAGTATTTTGATTCTGCACTTTGAGGTTCAACCACCTTCAGAGAAGCGATCGATGTTCTTTTCGATGTTCATCAGTCAAAAAGAATTACCATCTTTATTTTAAAAGCAGACAAGTTTGACAAGTAAATTCATTTTGTTTTATTTCAAGAATCGTCGATCATATTAAAAATATCATTTAGTAAAACTAAAACAAATGAGAATTGTAAACAAAAGCACTAGGGCTCAAATTTTATTGATAGAATGGAAATCAGCCAAGCACATGATTTCATAGAGCATTACAAAGTTTAGAAAATGGTAATCTTAAGGGATAGGGGCTACATCAAAACATAACGACTGTTATCTTTCTACCAACTTTGAATTTTGGACATCCTGAGCTTCTGTCGAAGATGACCTTGACTGAAGTTCTCCTGACGGATGGCGCTACTGCTGAGGAGTTGAACTGATCAGATGTAGTTACTTGCCATGAATCCCTAATTTTTGCCTGGATTGTACTTTGAGATTTCTAATCCATCGGGATGATTTTTGCTTATGTCTCTAATTTTTGCCTGGACCGCCCTTTCGGGTTTTCAATCCACCGAGACATTTTATTTATTTATTTATTTAGGTGAAGTATTTCTTGACTACATCAACATTTGTGGGGTAGGCAAATTCTTCTCCATCCATGGTTGCGAGTCTCAAGGCACCGCCTGAGAAGGCTTTCTTGACCACGTAGGGGCCGTCATAATTCGAAGTCCATTTGCCCCAGGAACCAGTGAGGAATAATTGTATCTTTTTTAGCACAAGGTCTCCTTTTTTGAAGACGCGAGGTCGAACATTCTTGTAGAACGCCTTCTTCATTCTCTCTTGATACAACTGACCATGGCACAAAGCCGTTATTCTCTTTTCTTCGATTAGGTTCAGTTTATCGTGTCGACTTTGACACCATTCGGCTTCTGTTAGCTTAGCTTCCATCAATACCCTGATTAATGGGATCTCTACTTCTATGGGAAGCACTGCTTCTATGCCATATACTAGAGAGAAATGGGTTGCCCCTATTGAAGTGCGGACAGATGTGCGATAACCGCAAAGAATAAAAGGCAGCATTTCATGCCAGTCTTTGTAGGTTACAACCATATTTTGAACAATCTTCTTGATGTTCTTATTTGTCGCTTCTACCGCGTCGTTCATCTTAGGCCGGTAGGGAGATGAGTTATGGTGTTCAATTTTGAACTCAGTGCACAACTCTTTCATTATCTTGTTGTTCAAGTTAGATCCATTATCAGTAATGATCTGGCTCGGAACACCATAACGGCAGATGAGATTATTTTTGATAAAGCGGACTACCACTTGTCGGGTTACATTGGCGTATGATGCTGCTTCAACCCATTTGGTGAAGTAGTCAATGGCTACCAGGATGAACCGATGTCTGTTTGAAGCCTTGGATTCGATCATGCCAATCATGTCGATTCCCCATATAGAAAAAGGCCACGGAGAAGAAAGAACTTTGAGATGCGTTGGCGGTACATGGATTTTGTCTGCGTATATCTGACATTTGTGACATCTCCTCATGTACTTAGAGCAATCGGATTCCATTGTCAACCAATAGTACCATGCTCTCAAAATTTTTCTCGCCATTGTGTGTCCGTTGGCATGAGTGCCAAAGGATCCTTCGTGAATTTCTATCATCAGCATGTTTGCTTCTGGTCTATCTACGCATTAGAGCAAGACCATGTCAAAGTTTCTCTTATAGAGTGTACCACCGCTCAGAAAGAAGTTGCCAGCCAGTCTTTTGAGGGTCTTCCTATCTTTTCTTTATGCCCCATGCGGGTACTCTTGTTTTTGAAAGAAGCATTTGATATCATGATACCAGGGTTTGTCATCTATGACTGCTTCGATCACGAAGATGTAAACGGGCCATTCTAGGCGCATTATGTCAATCTTAGGTACGTCGTTCCATTGACCTACACTAATCATGGAGGAGAGAGTGCTAGTGCACCAGCCATGTGATTTTCTTCACGAGAGAAATGATGAAACTCGATTCTTTTGAAGAATGGTAACAATCTTCTCGCGTAATCTTTGTAAGGAATCAGTCCTGATTGGTATGTGTTCCAATCTCCTTTGATCTGATTGATAACCAGGGCTGAGTCTCCATACATATCCAAGTTCTTAATCCTTAATTCAACCGCTTCTTGTAGCGTGTGATTTTTGTCGGTGACGCGACCACCTTATCGCACATGGGTGTTTCCTCACCTCAATGGTAGGAGTGGGGTGCTACTTTCTGATTTCTTATTTATCCTGTGAAGCTGGAAGGGAAAGGGAAGCTATCTAAAACTAACCTTGCACGCGAATGTTTAACTGAACAAACGCTAACAGAGATTCAGGGAGTTCGGGGTCAGGTTATACAATGGGGAGTTGTCAGTTACCCATCCTATATGTGGTTATCCACAGGTTGATAGTTTTAGGTTCTGCTTTGTACTTGATGGTGTTTATTTGTCGTGGGTTGGGAAAGTTTCTTTTTTGGGAGATGTTTAAGAAAGAGTTTTTGATGATTTTGGTGAGGTATTGGACCTCAGTTTTGACTGGTATGCTCGCTAAGATTTCTCAATCTTATTCCTATGTATTCCAGTTTAAAGAAACAGGGAAATGAGAGCAATCGTAGTTCCTCCTATTCTATGGGAGGAAAAAGATGTTTTGGTGTCTTGTTCAAATCCCAAGATTGAAGCTAAAAGGTTGAGTATTTGTGTCTTGTTCAAAGCCAAAGATTGAAGCTAAAATGTTTGACTGAGAGAGAATTTATTATCTCTAAAGGGATACATCTCGTCTATTTATCACAAATGTTGGGTGACTAATTATAAAGGAGGATTACTTTAACAGGGATATGTGAATCCAGCAATGCCATAATTTCTGTTATAGGGGATTTGTCCTGAAGGGGAAAATTTTAACTCAGTGTAGAGCAATGCCATTTTTCCTTAGGAATTTCTCATGCTAAGAGAGGGACAGTGGAGTGGATGTAGATAATCCAGAGGCTTGCCACTTACAGCAATTAGATGAAAGAAAGGGATTTACCAGGATAAGAGATGGACGACAGCTTAGATATTTGAATCAATAAGTGTGCCACTTATAGCAATTATCTGGGATTAGGGTTTGTTTTGATTTTCTATTTTGAAGAGTAATTGTACAGAGAAATGTCTTCCTACAGAGAGATTTTGATTTCCTCTAAGGGGATGTTAATTTTTGTGTGCCTTGATCAAAGCCCAAGGTTGAAGCTAAAAGGTTGATTGACTCCACTGGGGAAGTCCTTATACAAAGCCTTAGAGGAGGCTGGAAAAGACTGACTCAACGAAAGAGTGTTTATATATGTCTTGTACAAGGCCCAAGATTTAGGCTAAAAAGAGACGGACTCTTTGGGGGATATCATTAACCAAAGCCTAAGAGGAGGCTAAAAGTTTGACTTTTTTGGGGAAATATTTTGTCTGTCTTGTACAATGCCCAAGATTAAGGCTGAAAAGAAACTGACTCTGCGGGAAAGAAATCTTTATCTGTCTTGTACAAAGCCCAAGTTTGAGGCTAAAATGAGACTGACTCAACAAGAGAGTGTTTTATTTGGTGTCTTGTACAGAGCCCAAGATTGAGGATAAAAGGTAATTGACTTCGCTGGGGAGGGATTTATCTGTCTGGTGCGAAACCCAAGATTGTGGCTTAAAGAAGATTTTTTTATTCCAATGGGGAATATTTGTTGGTGTCTTGTACAAAGCCCAAGATTGAGGCTGAAAAGGAGAAGATTGACTCTACTAGAGAGTACGGTTTGTCTTGTATAAAGCCCAAGTTTGAGGCTAGAAATAGGTTTGCCTCTGCTTAGGGAAATTTATATGTTGTCTTGTACAAAGCCCAGGATTGAGGCTAAAGGATATTGACTGACTCAGCTGAAGATATTTATATGGTGTCTTATACAAAGCCCAAGATTAAGGCTGACTTTTGCTGAGGGAAAGAAGGATCATTATACAAAGCCTAAGAGGAGGCTGAGAGAGATGACTACTCAATAAGAGAGTGGTCTAAGGTGATTGACTCAACAAGAGAGTATCTTTGTGTGTCTTGTACAAAGCCCAAGATTGAGGCTAAAAGGGTTTGACTCAACAAGATAGTGCTTTTATGTGTCTTGTACAAAGCCCAAGATTGTGGCTGAACAAGCTGGAGAAATCATTATACAAAGCCCAAGAGGAGGCTGACTTCTGCTGAGGATTATTGAGATCTAGAGGCAGGTCCAAATTGGGGTATCAACTCTTGCTGAGGGTTTCCATAAGAGTTGAGGTATCAGATGCCTTGAGGTTCTGATGATAAGCTGACCCTAGTTGGAGAAATTTAGGATAAAGATTGAATTTTAGATCCTGTGAGGATTTTAACTCTATTGGAGAAGGGTTAAATGACCAGGGTTTTTCTTGTGTTTATAGGGAACTTGAGAATGTCTTTGAGATCCAAGAGAAGATTAGACTGTCCAAGTCTACTGGTATGGAAAAGTTTATCTTTGTTTGATGCCCAAGAGGAGGCTGGTATTTTAAGGGATGAGTATCAACCCTAAAATTGGTCTGAGGTTTTGACTCTGGAAAGATTGCTCTAGCAAAGGATGACTAAGTTATGTCTTATACCTTTAAGAGGTCTTCAGGGTCCTTGTATTAAGCCCAAGAGAAGGCATGAGAACTTCTAAGAAGCCGGAGGGTCCTTGTACAAAGCCCAAGAGGAGGCGGGGATGCTTTTAGGAAGCTTGTGGGTCCAAACTTAAGAAAAGTTCAAGAAAGGTTTCACCGAGAATTAATCCTTTATCGAACAGTTCTAGGGTTTGAAGAAATTCAAGAGAGGTTTCACCGAGAATTAATCCTCTCTGGGGAACTAAATTTCTTTGACAACTTCTAATAGTGACAGTCTAAGAAAAGTTTCATCGAGAATAATGCCTTTCTCTTTGTTCCATATTGTTTAAGCCCAAGAGAAGGCAAGACTGTATCTGGAATTCCTATGGGGAACTAGTTTTGACTGTATTTAAGAGTGACCAACTGGCTTTACCTAGTTCTAGACCTAGTTGCCGGGGAAAACTCTGAGCAGGTATACAAGTATATATACATTTGATATATAACAAGTATTTAAAAGGATATGAAAGAAGAACTTACAGGTGGGCAAGCTTCCAGCAATATATATATATATATATATATATATATATATATATATATATATATATATATATATATATATATATATATATGAAAGCATGTAAAGAAAGATGATAAAACTTATAGGTGAGCAAGCTTCCATTGTAACAGCTGTATGGTCAGTTGTTCAAGAAATTAAAGAAAGTTTTGATAACAACTATGAATTTGAACCTAAATCAAAAGGGAAGTTATTTTTGAACAAATTGGGGCTTATACTCAAGGAGAGGCCCAGATAAAAACAGTAATCATACCGTTGTTTTGTATATTATATCGGAACTTATACAACGACTAAGGCCCAAATTATTGTATTTACAAAGAGGGTTGGGTCTTACAACTCAAAGAGAGGCCCAAAGTTTATTTTTAAAAGAAAGATGGGACTTACAACACAAGGGGAGGCCCAAAAGTTTTCGTTTAAAAGGCGATGACCGCGCCGAGATTTTTAAAATCGCATTGGGACTTATACAATGACTGAGGCCCAAAAAAGGTTTTTATTTACAAAGGGGTGGGACTTACACTCTAATAGAGGCCCAAAGTTTATTTTATGTACAAGTGATGGGGCTTACAACTCAAGGAGAGGCCCAAAAGTTTTATTTTGAAAAGGCGACGATCGCGCCGAGATTTTGAAAACACAGTGGGACTTATATAATGACTGAGGCCCAAAATTTTGTATTTTACAAAGGGGGTGGGTCTTACACTCTACTAGAGGCCCAAAGTTTAGTTTATGTACAAGTGACGGGGCTTACAATTCAAGGAGAGGCCCAAAAGATTTATTTTGAAAAGGCGACGATCGCGTCGCGGTTTTGAAAACCACAAGGGGGACTTATACAATGACTGAGGCCCAAAAGATTGTGTATTTACAAAAGGAATGTGTCTTACACTCTAATAAGGGCCCAAAAGTGTTTGAAAATTTAAAATCGAGAGGAACCCTAATTTTAAATTAAAATTTCATTTTTCAAAGGAAATTTAAATAATAAATGATAAAATATCAACTATATTCAAAAACAAGTTGTACACTTTGGAAAATATTTTGAAAAATCATGTTTAATCATATGAAAGCTTGAAATTCAATTGGTTTTGAAAGATCAAAGTGGGAATTTCATTTTAAAAATTGTTTAAAAACAATAAAATGAAATTAATTACAAAAATTCTAACTATATTAAATAAATAATATATATTGGATTTTTTTGTAAAATAAAATATTTAATCATTTTAGTGAATTTTGAGAAAAAGAACCAATTCAAAAACATAAATATTCAGAGAGAAGTTAATTTTTGAATCAATTAAACAAAATAACTAAAATTCAAAAATTTGAATTATGGCGCCAAGAACACTTGGTTCTTGCCCGCGCCCTCTGTTTTTGCAGATTTGCGTTTTCCCACTTTTCTCCATGATTTCTCAATGGTTTTGCACGATTCAAGTACCAATCTTGTTCGTTTTTTAACAAGGATCACAACCATATAGTTTAATTGCATTTATATTAAGCATGGAGAAAGAAATTAACAGAAAACCTCAAGAACCCTAATTTCAGCATGAACACAATGAAATTCCACACACGATTGATTTATGATAATTAATTGAGGGTTATTACTCTTTATACATGTAGGAACAAGATGGTAACTCACAAATTCATTTATGATGCATGGAACATAGAGTTTGAAGGGTTCAGGCCTACCTCTTGCAGCTGGTGATCGAGTGTGGTGATGGAGGTGTTACAGCTAGGTTCCAATGATCTGGACAGCTTCCTTAGGTGTCAAGGAGTGTGTTTGAATGCTTGGAGTGGATTGAAATGAGCTGGAACTGGTTGTGGTACCTCAACTTCAACTCTGTTAAGAACTTGAGCAATTGGCTGGTGATTTTGTGAATTTGATGATCCAGATGTGATTTTGTGTTATGGATCACTCGTTTATGATGTTTATGAGGTGTGTGTGTGATTAGTTTGGTTGGAATCACTCTCAATCTCAAAACTTGATAGTGACTTGAGTTAGAAGGCAAGATTGGAGTGAAGAAGGGATTTTTTTAGTAAAGCATTAGTTTGGGTGCTTTGGTGTACTCAAACTGATCATAATTGAGGTCTATTTATAGGGTGTCAAGTTTGTTTTGGCAGCAATAGTGTGTGGCAACTGCAGCAGGACTGTGGCCAATGTGGATCAAATGAAATCTCAAGTCTCCTCTAGCCATTTACTTGAGGTTAGAGCACATGCCTATGGTCTTTTGGTTCAAAGATAAGGCTTAACTCATTCAATTAAGCTTGCCTCAGTTCATGCCACCTTGATGCATCCATTGAATGCATTGAAACAAAATTGGAGTCTTGGAACTTTTTAGCTCCTTTAGGTTTGGCATGGCTATATGTAGATTCTTGGACTTGAGAGGCTTGGGGATCAGATCATTCTCCTTTTGTTTTATCATCAGATGTGTCCAAATGGATGATAAGGCTTGGAGTTGTCCAAAATTTCCAAATCGAGCAAATGCACAAAACCTGCCTTGCTTGGAATAGTTGGAAATGGTGATTTTGAGGGATTCATATCTCCCTGCTCAGGTTGAGTTATGGGAGGCTCTTGTGCTTTTTAGAAAGCCCTCATATGATACAAAACACGTGTGATCATAGTTTGTTTTGAAACTATTTGGATCCAACTGAAGAAACCTCATGAACATTGATGTTCAAGGTTAGTAACTTAGGCAGATTTTCACTAAGTGTTGGAAAAAGTGTTATTTTCATGTTTTTGTGATTTTGATCACTCCATAACTTAAAATCCATAAAGAATTGGAATTGGAGGTAGTTTAAGCTTTTGTAGAGTGTAGCAAGACCTACAAATCCAGCTTTGGATCACCCAAAATGGTTGCTTAGATCTCAAGTTATGATCCTTGGAAGTTGGTACCAAAATCACTTTTGTTCCATAACTTGGAAAAATTTTGGTTTCTCAAGGTTGCCCCTTTTGCAAGAAACCTCACTTTTCTTGATTTTTCTTGATGGATGATGATCAATATCATACATTAACATTGTTTTTGAATTAGGGGACCCATATTTGTGAAAAATTCCAAAAAGTCAAACTTGATTTTGTGCACAGTTGACTTTTTATCGGATGAAATCCAAACTGTGCGATCCTTTGTGAAATTAAGTCCTTGACCTAAATAAAACCTAATGTATGGACTCCATAGGTGTTATATGGTGTATTGAATCATGTCCCAAGATTTGGGAGCATGTCCTGGTCAAAAGTCAAAGGTACAATTGACTTTTTCTTCAAAACCCTAATTGTGGTCCAGATGAAATTGAAACTTGTGAATCAAGCTTCTTGGGTCAATCTATTGTTGCAAATGGATCAATTTGGTGTATTTGGGGCCCTCAAATCATGTCTTGAGGTATTGGCTCATGCCTTGCTCCAAAAGTCAACTTAGGGGTGAATTAGGTCAAGAAACCCTAATTCCTGATTTTTGGTAAATGCATCCCCTGAGGTTAAATTGACTTGATGATTGGGTCCTTGAGGTCCCTTGGAGTATCTTGGGTTATGATTTGAAGCCTTGGCTCATGCCTAGATGAAAATTTTCATCTGGAGGCCTCAATCGACCAAAACCCTAATTTGGTGACACTGGCGATCTTGAGGCTTGATCCACTTTGAATGTTGCAACTTTGTGCTTGATTCTTGATGTGGGAGTCCTATTGATCATTTATAGGTGTTTGAGAGGTTAGACAAGTAGAAGATCATGTCATTTCTTGATTGATCCTTTGTCTAAGTGCTCTAAGAGGGCTTGAAACCCTAATTCTTGATTATGGTGAATGCTCAACCATTTTTGAGGAGATTGATGAGGCATGATGATTCATCCATATTGTGGTAACAATTTGCACAATGATGGGAAATCTTGCTAGTCAAAATTTGGGGTATGACAGATTCCCCTATTTAATTTTCTTGGACCCGAAGGTGTTAATGGCGAAGGTATTCGGGCATTCGGGGTGCAAGAGGATTAAATATCGAAATACCCAAAATTTTGATGGTGGTTATGAATGGCAGTTTGCTCGTCCATCTTCTTTTACTAAGCAATAATGCTTAGAAAATGGTAAAACTTCCCCTCAATCCTGGTCTTCATCCAAGGAACTGGTCTAAGTTTCTTAAACAAACTTCCCCTCGATCCCGGTCTTCTGCCAAGGAACTGGTCTCAGTTTTTGAAATAAACTTCCCCTTGATCCTGGTTTTTAGCCAAGGAACTGGTCTCAGTTTCTAAAATAAACTTCCCCTCGATCCTGGTTTTTACCCATGGAACTGGTCTCAGTTTCTTTTGTCAATAAACTTCCCCTCGATCCTGGTCTTCATCCAGAGAACTAGTCTCAGTTTTTTTTAGTTCCTTCCTTGACAAGGGACGTTATGTGTAGCAGTTTTCCTTAAACTTCTCGCCAAATTTTCCTGGGAAGATGCCATTTGATGTCAGATTTGCTAGGGAAGCCATTCGTCTGAGTTGTAGAGGTGTTCAAACTTCTCTGTTGGAGACGCCATTTGTTGACTCTACTGGGGAAAACGAGTCTTTTGAGAGACTGCTTTTTGGTCGGGGATATTACATCATACTTTTCTTCGAGATCTTCTCAGAGAAAGGCCATGTGATATGATCCAATTTTGAGGTGCTGATGACTTCATTAACATTGACTTTTTGGAGAGAAAAACCAATGTGTTTCTGAGAGTCTTTAGTTGCGAGGCTTTTTTTGGGGATTTTCCTTAATCTGGGAAAGCATGAATATTATCTTCAATGGTGAAGAGTGATGTTTGTCGAAGGTGTCGGTCGAATGTCTTCTTGCCTTTCAGAGGTTCAAGCTATCAAAGTGGTCGAGGACCGTCTCCAATCCAGAAATAAACTGGGGGAGAGAGATTCTTCAGACAAAACATTTCCTGGCGAGGAAAGAACTGACAACTCGATTGATAAGAGGACTTTTATCACTTGGGGGTATGCCTGACCAGAGTGATAGTGATGCAATATGAACATGAGTATGAATCAATAAAGCATGATGTATGTATGTTTATGCTGACAAAACAGACGTGACATACAGAATAGTGGATGAACACGACTGGATACTCGGCCATTGCGTGGGATGAAAAGTAGCAATGTCTAAAATAGCAATCATGCCTTGCTTAGGAGAGGCGGTCCCCGTGGGGAAGAAGAATTGTTCAATCGGTCTTAAGAGGTATGAACTCTGTCGGGGATGTCATATGAAACATGGTCTCTGACACAGTTGATCCTTCATTCAGACGTACTAGTTTAGAAGGAGTACTTTGATTTTGCACTTTGAGGTCCAACCACCTCTGAAGAAGCGATCGATGTTCTTTCGATGTTCAACAGTCAAGATAATTGCCATCTTTATTTTAAAAGCAGAAAATTTTTTAACAAGTAAATTCATTTTTGTTTTATTTCAAGAATCGTTGATCATGTTTAAAAATGTCAATCTGTAAAGCTAAAACAAATAAGAATTGCAAACAAAAGCACTAGGGCTCAAATTTTATTGATAGGATAGAAATCAGCCAAGCGCGCGATTCCATAGAGCATTTACAAAGTTTAGAAAATGGTAATTTAAGGGAAAAGGGCTACATTGAAACATAACGACCGCTATCCTTCTGCCAACTTTGAATTCCGGACATCCTGAGCCTCTGTCAAAGAAGACCTTGACTGAAGTTTTTCTCTGATGGATGGCATTACTACAGGGGACTTAACCTTGTCGGGCGTAGTTACTTGCCATTAATCCCTAATTTTTTCCTGGATTGTACTTTGAGATTTCCAATCCATCGGGATGATTTTTTGTTTGTGTCTCTAATTTTTGCCTGGACCGCCCTTTCGGGTTTTCAATCCACCAAGACGTTTTTTTTATTTAGGCGAAGTATTTCTTGACCACGTCAACATTTGTCAGGTAGGCAAACTCCTCTCTATCCATGGTTGCGAGTCTCAAGGCGCCGCCTGAGAAGGCTTTCTTGACCACGTAGGGGCCGTCATAATTCGGAGTCCATTTGCCCCGGGAATCAGTGAGAAACGATTGTATCTTTTTTAGCATGAGGTCTCCTTTCCTGAAGACGCGAGGTCGGACTTTTTTGTCGAACGCCTTCTTCATTCTTTGTTGATACAACTGACCATGGCATAGCTTTATTGATACGCCTTCTTCATCGCGTCGACTTTGACACCATTCAGCCTCTGTTAGCTTAGCTTCCATCAATACTCGGATTGATGGGATCTCTACTTCTATGGGAAGCACTGCCTCTATGCCATATACTAGAGAGAAAGGGGTTTCCCCTGTTGAAGTGCGGACAGATGTGCGATAACCGTGAAGAGCAAAGGGTAGCATCTCGTGCTAGTATTTGTAGGTTACAACCATCTTTTGAACCATTTTCTTGATGCTTTTATTAGCCGCTTCTACTGCTCAATTCATTTTAGGCCAGTAGGGAGATGAGTTATGGTGTTCGATCTTGAACTCAGCACACAATTCTTTCATCATCTTGTTGTTCAAGTTGGATCCATTATCCGTAATGATCTAGCTTGGAACACCATAACGGAAAATGAGATTATTTTTTATAAAGCGGACCACGACTTGTCGGGTTACATTGGTGTATGACACTGCTTCGACCCACTTGGTGAAGTAGTCAATGGCTACTAGGATGAACTGATGTCCGTTCGAAGCTCTGGGTTCGATCATGTCAATCATGTCGATTCCCCATATGGAAAAAGGCCATGGGGAAGAGAGAACTTTGAGATGCGTTGGCGGTACATGGATTTTGTCTGAGTATATCTGACACTTGTGACATCTCCTCATGTACTTGTAGCAATCGGATTCCATTGTCAGCCAATAGTACCCTACTCTGAGAATTTTTCTCGCCATTGTGTGTCCATTGGCATGAATGCCAAAGGATCCTCCGTGAATCACTTTCATCAACATGTTTGATTCTGGTCTGTCTACGCATCGGAGCAAGACCATGTCAAAGTTTCTCTTATAGAGGGTATCACCGCTTAGGAAAAAGTTACCTGCCAATCTTCTGAGAGTCTTCCTGTCTTTTCTTGATGCCCCAGGTGGGTACTCTTGCCTTTGAAGGAAGCACTTGATATCATGATACCAAGGTTTGTCGTCTATGACTGCTTCGATTGTGAAAGACGTAAGCGGGCCTTTCTAGGCGCATTATGTCAATCTTAGGTACGTTGTTCCATTGACCTACACTAATCATGGAGGAGAGAGTGGCTAATGCATCAGCCATGTGATGAAACTCGATTCTGTTGAAGAATGGTAACAACCTCCTTGCGTAATCTTTGTAAGGAATCAACCCTGATTGGTATGTGTTCCAATCTCCTTTGATCTGATTGATAACTAGGGCTGAGTCTCCATACACATCCAAGTTTTTAATACTCAAGTCAATCGCTTCTTCGAGACCCATGTGTAGCGGGCGATTTTTGGACGTGGTTGCGAAGCACTATCGCTCTTTTTGGGGGTACTACAGGTCGATTCATTTTTTATCCTATTGAAGCTGATGAAGGAAGGGAAATAGATGTCTCCAATTAACCTTGCTTGCATACTGAGGTTAAACAGTCAAAACTGTTGGTTTACAGATGCTATCCAAAGTGTGGGTTTCTCTTAAGTTATTTTGTTAAAAAGGGGGGCCTGGGCGATTGGTGGGAGGTTTAGGACTGATGCTTTTTTATTGATGTATGGGATTTTGGGTTTTGGATTAGTGTGCTCGATAAAATTTTTCTTTCAATCTTATGCCTACTTATTCCCGTTTACCGAAATAGGGAAATCAGAGCGATCGTAGTTCCCCCCTATTCTATGGGAGGAAATGGTTGTTTTGGTGTCTTGTTCAAAGCCCAAGACGTGAAGCTAAAAGTTGTTTGTATCTTGTTCAAAGCCCAAGATATGAAGCTGAAGGGTCTATTTGTATCTTGTTCAAAGTCCAAGATGTGAAGCTAAAAGTTAGTTGGTATCTTGTTCAAAGCCCAAGATGTGAAGCTAAAGGGGTCTCATCTTCAGAGAGAATTTGTCATCTCTAAAGGGGTCTGTCTGTCACAACTATTTATAAAGGAGAATTACTTTAACCGAGATATGTGAATCCGGCAATGCCATAATTTCCTTCATAAGGGCTTTCCAACCTGAAGGAGAAGACTTTAACTAAGTGTAGAGCAATGCCATCTTTCCTTAGGAATTTCTCATGCTAAAAGAGGGACAATGGCGTGGATGTAAATAATCCAAAGGCTTGCCACTTACAGCGATTAGATAAAGGGGAAGGAGTTGTTGATGTTTGTGTACTGTAAACGAGGCACAACTTTGATGCTAAAAGGTTGATTGACTCAACCGGGGTTTTCTTATACAAAGCCTAAGAGGAGGCTGTTATGTGTCTCGTACAAAGCCCGAGAAAGAGGCTAAAGGGTTTGAATCAACAAGAGAGCCTTTGTATCTCGTATGAAGCCCGAGATAGAGGCTAAAGGTGTTTGACTCAACAAAAGAGTCTTTTTGTATCTCGTACGAAGCCCGAGATGGAGGCTGTAATTTGTTTGCTCCGCTGGGGAGAATCATTGCGCAAAGCCCAAGATGAGGCTATTATGACTGTTTCAGTTGAGTGACAGATCCAAAATGCTGATTTAAAGAGAAAATCAGTTCTTATATGAGTAACGTTTGCACTCAGGGCTTTTGATTCGAGGATCAGAGATATGGAAATCCAAAGGGTATTGAGACTATCCGAGTCTACGAGTTTTCTTCCTATTTTGGAATGAACTTGAGAATGTCTTTGAAACTCAAGGAAAACAGACTGTCCAAGTCTGGAGTTTCATCCTTTGTACTATGCTTTGAGAAACAGTAGTATGGTCTAGACTCTTTGAAAAACTCCTCTATTAAGATGACTAATTTCTGTTCCTATACCTCTAGGAGGTCGTCAGGACAATTTGTACGAACCCCAAGAAGAGGCTGGAAACTTTTAAGAAGCCGAGAGGTCCTTGTATGAAGCCCAAGAGGAGGCTATCATTCCCGGAGGAAGAATCATTATACGAAGCCTAAGAGGAGGCTAATGAATACTTCTAAGAAGCCGACGAGTCCTTGTACAACGTCCAAGAGGAGGCGGGGATGCATTTAGGAAGCCTGTGGGTCCTTGTACAACGCCTAAGAGAAGGCTGGTGCTTTTAAGAAGCTTATGGGTCCCAAACCAAAGAAAAGTTCAAGAAAAGTTTCACCGAGAATAATTCATTTAGTTAATAGTTCTGAGGTTTGAAGAAATTCAAGAGAAGTTTCACCGAGAATAATTCATCTCTAGGGAATAGAATTTCTTTGACAATCCCTAAATAGTGATAGCCGAAGAGAAGACTGTATCTGGTGCTCCTATTGGGGATCTAGCTTGTCTATTTCTAAGAGTGATCAATACAACTTTACCTAGTTCTAGACGTAGTTGTCGGGGAAACTCTAAATATCTATACTATTATTACACAGTTGATATGAGTTTATGAAAGGAGACTTATAGTGAGCAGCCCCACAATGCAGTTATACATATGAAAGCGGTAAATGAAAGTGAGTAAACAGTTACTCGGTTGTAGAGCTTCCATGCTTTTTGGTTAGCTGTTCAACAAAGGAAAGATTGAAAACAATAGTATATTCAAAATCAAAGGAGAAAGTGCTTTGAAAAGAAAATTGGGGCTTACAAC
Source organism: Lathyrus tuberosus (assembly GCA_022829125.1). Classification (NCBI taxonomy): domain Eukaryota; kingdom Viridiplantae; phylum Streptophyta; class Magnoliopsida; order Fabales; family Fabaceae; genus Lathyrus; species Lathyrus tuberosus. The sequence goes on along the minus strand of JALAZF010000120.1, from coordinate 12,444,235 downwards.
TCAAGGAGAGGCCCAGGGTTTTATCAGTGATCGCACTGTTTGTACAGAGGGACTTATGCAAGTGACTGAGGCCCGAGAAAAGTTTTTTGTACAAAGGGATGGGTCTTACACTCTTTCAAGAGGCCTAAAAAAGTTTAAAGAAAAAAAAAAGAGTTGGGTCTTACTACTCGAGGGTAGGCCCAGATGACTTTTCGTTCTGAAATGGCAATCGCGCCGAGATTTTGAAAACGCAGTAGGTCTTATACAATGACTGAGGCCCAAAAGTAATTTGGTTTTCAAAGGGGTTGGGTCTTACACTCTAATAGAGGCCCAAAAAGTTTTGAATGGGTCTTATAGCTCGGAGAGAGGCCCAGTTGATTTTGTTGAAAAGGCGACGATCGCGCTGTTTATTTGAAAATGTACAGAGGGACTTATACAATGAGTGAGGCCCACAAATATGTTTATGTACAAATGGATTGGGTCTTACACTCTATTAGAGGCCCAAATGTGTTTTAAAATGTTTGATGAGGGTTGAATTAATCAAAACCCTAATTTGTTTCCAAAATGCATTTTAATTGAATAAAAATTCAATTAAAATGATAAAAAATTGTTTAACATGTAGAAAACAAATTGTGATCTTGGACTAATGTCTCAAAAATCAAGTTTTGACCTACAAAATAATTAGAAGTCATTAATCTTTGCAAAACCAAGAAGGAAAAATATTTTAAATGTCAAAAACAATTAAAACATTAATTCTTTGTAAAAATATCAATTATATGAAATAAATAATATTTTTGGGATTTTTTGGTAAAATAAAATATTTTAACATTTTTGTGAATTATTAAAAAAAGAATCAACTCAAAATAATTAAAACTCAGAGAGAAATTAATTTTTGAATCAATTAAATAAAAATCACAAAATTCAAATATTCAAATTTTGAAAAAGGGCACCAAGAACATGGCAAGAACACACGCCCTTCCTCTGTTTCTGCAGATTTGCGTTTTCTATCCAATCTCACTGAATACTTGATTATATCATGCAATCTACACATCAATCTACTCGTTTCAACCTCACGATCATGTCTATGGTCTTTAATTTCATTTATTTTAAACATGGAATAAGAAATCAAAGAGAAACCTCAAGAACCCTAATTTCTGCATGAAGGTTCAGAAATTCTACACACGATTCAAACAATGCAATTGATTGAGGGAAAAAATTCCATGCATGATTATGAATATATGGCAAAATTATTGTGCAGCAAAAATTGTATGGATCATAGAGTTAGAAGAGCTCATGCTTACCACTTGCAGCTGGTGATCGTGTTTTGTGTTGGAGGTGTTACAGCTAGGTTCCAATGATGTGGATAACTTCCCTAGGTGCCATGGAGTGTGTCTGGATGCTTGGACTTGATTGAAATGATCTGGAACTTGAGATGGTACCCCAACTACAAATCTGTCAAGAACTTGAGCAATTGGCTGGTGATTTTGTGAAATTTGTGTTCCAGATGTTATGTGAGTGTTTGGATCACTTCTATATGATGTATGTGAGGTGTGTGTGTGATTTGTTTGATTGGAAAAGCTTCCAAACTCAAAACCCGATAGTGACTTGCCTTAGAAGGTAAAAGTGGAGTGAAAGAAGAGATTTTGAGGAAAGCATCTGTTTGATGACTTTGGTGTACTCAAACTGATCACAATTGAGCTCTATTTGTAGTAGAGCAAGTTTATTTTGCAAGGAATAGTGAATGGCAACTGCTGAGTAGGGTTGGCCAATGTTGAGCAATGAGAATTCAAGTTTCCTCTAGCCATTGACTAGAGGTTAGGGCACAGGCTGCTGGTCCCCTTGGTCTTGGATAAGTCTTGACTGAATTAAGTTGAAAATAGCTCAGTCCATGCCACCTTGAAGCATCTATTAAATGCACCATTCTAAAATTAGAGTCTTGTCAGATGTGTCCAAGATGATGACAAGGCTTGGAATTGGCTGATTTTGGAAAATCGACCAAAAGTACAAAATTATGCCTTGTCTTGGCAGTTTTCAGCAATGCAACTTGCCAATGTCATATCTTTTAGCTCAAATTGAATTTGGTGATGTTCTTGGCCATTTTGGAAAGCCCTCATATGATACAATAACTGTTTGATCATATTTGGTCTTGATACTTTTTGGATCCAAGTGAAAAATCCCCCTACATTTGGAAAAAAGTAAAGGCAGATTCTGACTTAGTGAAATTTTCACTAAGTGTTGGAACAAAGTGACTTTTCTTGATTTTGATCACTCCATAACTCAAGATCCATGAGGAATTTGGACATATATCAGTATGAAGCTTTTGTAGAGGGCAAGGAGATCTACAAATTAAGCCTTGGATGGGGAAAAATGACCTTGTGGTTTAGGAGTTATGATCCTCCAAAGTTGGTACCCTTGTCACTTTATTTTATAACTTAGAAAATTTTCTAAGTTTTTATGGTTACCCCTTTTACAAGTTATCCTACTTTTCTTGATTCTTCTTGATGAATGATGATTCAAATCATACATTAACATCATTTTAGGGTAAAAAAACCATTTTTATGAAAAATCTCAAAAAGTCAAAGTTTACTTTTGTGCACAGTTGACTTTTTATCAAATGAATTCCAAACTATGCAATCCTCTATGAAATCATGTCCTTGACCTAAATCAAACTTGATGGACATGTTCCATGGGTGTTATAGGGCATATTGATTCATGTCCTAGGGTTTGGGAGCATGTCTTGGTCAAAAGTCAAAGTTACAGTTGACTTTTCTCGCGAAACCCTAACTGTGGTTCAGATGAAATTGAGACTTCTTGCTCAAACTTCTTGGATCAATCCATTGTTGAAAATGGATCAATGTAGTGTATTGGAGAACCTCAAATCCTCTTTTGAGGTCTTGGCTCATGATTTTTCCCAAAAGTCAACTTAGGGGTGAATTAGGTCAAGAAACCCTAATTCCTGATTTTTGATGCATGCATCCCCTAAGGCTAAATTAACTTGATGACTGGGGTCTATGAGGTTCCATGGAGCATATTATTTTATGCTTTGAAGTATTGGCTCATGCCCAGAGGAAAATTTCCATCTGGAGGCCCTGGTCGACCAAAATCCTAATTTGGTGACACTGGCGATCTTGAGGCTTGATCCACCTAGAAGGGAGCAACCCTGTGCTTAATCCTTGAAGTGGGAGTCCTTTTGATCTTTTATAGATGTTTGAGGAGTTATACAAGTTGAATATCATGTCATTCCTTGATTGATCCTTGGTCTAAGAGCTCTAAGAGGGCTTGAAACCCTAATTTTTTATTGCAGTGAGTGCTCAATAATTGTTTAAGGATACTGATGAGGCATGATGGTTCCTCCATATTGTGATGATGATTTGCACAATTATGGGAATCTTAGTGGTCAAAATTTGGGGTATGACAGATGCCCCTATTTAATCATCTTGGACCCGAAGGTGTGAATGACGAAGGTATTCGGGCATTCAGGGTGCAAGAGGATTAAATATCGGAATATCTGAAATTTTGATGGTGGTTAAGAATGGCAGCATGCGCATCCTTCTTCTTTTGCTAAGCAATGATGCTCAGAAAAGGTAAACTTCCCCTCGATCCTGGTTTCCTACCAAGGAACTGGTCTTAGTTTCTAAAATAAACTTCCCCTCGGTCCTGGTTTCCTACCAAGGAACTGGTCTTAGTTTCTGAAATAAACTTTATTAACAAGGAACGCTATTTGTAGCGGTTTTCCTCAAACTTCTAGCCGAAATTTCCTGGGGAGATGCCATTTGACGGAAAAGGTTGATGTCAGACTTGCTGGGGAACCCAATCGTCTGAGTTGTAGAGGTGCACAAACTTCTCCGTTGGAGACGCCATTTGTTTCTACTGGGGAAAGCAGGTCTCTTGAGAGACTGCTTCTGCTTGGGGTCGTACATCATACTTTTCTCGAGGTCTTCCCGGAGAAATGCCATATGATGGGATCAAATTTTGAGGTGCCGATGACCTTTTCATCAGTGGTTTTTCGGAGAAAAACTTTCGTGCCGCCGAATCTCTGTTTAAGAAGCTTTCTCTAGGGATCTTCCTTAATCCGGGAAAGCAAGGATATCATCTTCAATGGCGAAGAGTGATATTTTTTGAACGTTTTTTGGTGTTTCAGAGGTTCAAGTTATCAAAATGGTCGAAGACCCAACTTCGATCCAGAAATAAATTAGAGGAGGGATCGTTCAGACGGTACACTTCCTGACGAGGAAATAACCGACGACTCGATTGAGAGTACTATTAACACTAGGGGGATAAGACCGACTAGAGTGATAGTGATGCAATATGAATGCGAATGCAAATAAAATGCATGATGGATGTATGTATATGCTGACAAAACTGACTCGACATACAGACTGATGGATGAACACGACTGGATACTCGGCCATCGCGGGGCGAAGAAGTATCGTTGGTTCGGAATAACAATTCTACCTTGCTTAGGAGAAATAGTCCCCGCAGGGAATACCATTGATCGGGCTTAGGAGATGAAAACTCGGCCGAGGGTATCAGATGGGAAACGCGGTCTCTGACACAATTGATCCTTCACTCAGACGCCCTGGTTGAGAAGGAATACTTTGATTCTGCACTTTGAAGCTCGACCACTTCCGGGGGAGCGAGTGACGTTCTTTTGATGTTCATCAGTCAAAAGAAATTGCCGTCTTTATTTTTAAAAAGCAGAAAAGTTTGAACAAGTAAATTCATTTTTGTTTCGTTTCAAGAATCGTTAATCATGTGAAAAACATCGTTCTGTAAAGCTAAAACAAATAAGGATTGTGAACAAAAGCACAAGGGCTCAAATTTTATTGATAGGATGGAAAATCAGCCAAGCGCGTAATTCCATGGAGTATTTACAAAGTTAGAAAATGGTAATTTACAGGGAAAAGGGCTACATTGAAACATAACGACCACTATCCTTCTACCAACTTTGAATTCGAGGCATCCTGAGCTTCTGTCGAAGATGACCTTGACTGGAGTTTTCTAATGGATGACGTAACTGTTGCTGAGAGATTTGCCCCTGTTGAACATAGTTACTTGCCATTATCCCTAACTTTTGCCTGGGTTGTACTTTGAGGTTTCCAATCCATCGGGGTGATGATTTTTTTCTTGTGTCTCTAATTTTTTCCTGGACTGCCTTTTTGGGTTTTCAATCCACCAAGACGTTTTTTTTTTAGATTAGGCGAAGTATTTCTTGACTACATCAACATTTATGGGGTAGGAAAATTCCTCTCCGTCTATGGTTGCGAGTCTCAAGGCGCCGCCTGAGAAAGCTTTCGTGACTACGTAGGGGCCATCATAATTCAGAGTCCATTTGCCTCGCGAATCAGTGAGGAATGATTGTATCTTTTTGAGCACGAGGTCTCCTTTCCTGAAGACGCGAGGTCGGACCTTTTTCTCGAATGCCTTCTTCATTCTTTGTTGATACAACTGAGCGTGGCATAGCGCCACTACTCTCTTTTCTTCGATCAGATTCAGTTCGTCGTGTCGACTTTGACACCATTCAGCTTCTGTAAGCTTAGTTTCCATCAATACCCAGATTGATGGGATCTCTACTTCGATGGGGAGCACTGTTTCCATGCCATATACTAGAGAGAAAGGGCTAGCCCCTATTTAAGTGCGGACAGATGTACAATAACCGTGAAGAGAAAAGGGTAGCATCTCGTGCCAGTGTTTATAGGTTACGACCATCTTCTGAACAATCTTCTTGATGTTCTTGTTAGCCGCTTCTACCGCCTCGTTCATCTTAGGTCAGTAGGGAGATGAGTTGTGGTGTTCGATCTTGAAATCTGCGCACAACTCTTTCATCATCTTATTGTTCATGTTAGATCCATTATCCGTAATGATCTGGTTCGGAACACCATAACGGCAGATGAGATTATTTTTGATAAATCGGACCACCACTTGTCGGGTTACATGGGCGAATGACGATGCTTCGACCCACTTGGTGAAATAGTCAATGGCTACTAGAATGAACCGATTACGTTCGAAGCCTTAGGTTCAATCACGCCAATCATGTCGATTCCCCATATGGAAAAGGCCAAGGGGAAGAAAGAACTTTGAGATGCGTTGGCGGTACATGAATCTTGTCGGAGTATATTTGACACTTGTGACACCTCCTCGTGTACTTGTAGCAATCAGATTCCATGGTTAACCAATATACCGTGCTCTGAGAATTTTTCTCGCCATTGTGTGTCCGTTGGCATGAGTGCCAAAGGATCCTTCATGAATTTCTTTCATAAGCATGTCTGCTTCTGGTCTGTCTACACATCGGAGCAAGACCATGTCAAAGTTCCTCTTATAGAGGGTATCACCACTCAGGAAGAAACTGCCTGCTAGCCTTCTGAGGGTTTTTCTGTCTTTCCTTAGTGCCCCAGGTGGGTACTCGTGTTTCTGAAGGAATCATTTGATATCGTGATACCAAGGTCCGTCCTTATGACTGCTTCAATCGTGAAGATGTAAGCGGGCCGTTCAAGGCACGTTATGTCGATCTTAGGTATGTCATTCCATTGACCTACACTAATCATGGAGGTGAGAGTGGCTAATGCATCAGCCATGTGATTCTCCTCACGAGGGATATGATGAAACTCGATTCTGTTGAAGAAGGGTAACAACCTTCTCACATAGTCTTTGTAAGGAATCAATCCTGATATGTGTTCCAATCTCCTTTAATCTGATTGACAACCAAAGCTGAGTCACCATATACGTCCAAATTCTTGATCCTTAAATCGATCGCTTCTTCGAGACCCATAATACAAGCTTCGTATTCGGCCTCGTTGTTCGTACACTTGAACGTAAGTCTGGTGGTGAAAGGAATATGGGTACCCTGAGGGGTAACAATGATTGGCCCAATTCCATTTCTGTAATGATTAACTGCTCCGTCAAAGATAAGTCCCCATTGGGAACCTGGTTCTGGCCCTTCACTAGGTAGCGGTTCATTGCAGTCTTTCATTTTTAAATACATGACATCTTCGTCTGGGAAGTCAAACCCAACTGATTCTTGATCGTCAATTGGTTGATGAGCCAAATGATCGGCTAAAACACTTCCTTTAATGGCTTTCTGAGCGTGGTACTCTATGTCATATTCTGATAGCAACATCTGCCAACGGGCAATCCTTCCCGTGAGAGCAGGTTTTTCGAAGACGTACTTGATTGGATCCATTTCAGAGATTAACCAAGTAGTGTGATGAATCATGTACTGGCGAAGATGTTTGGCTGCCCAAGCCAAAGCGCAACAAGTTTTCTCGAGCATCGTGTACCGAGTTTCGCAGTCGGTGAATTTCTTGCTCATAGAGTAAATGGCAGACTCTTTCTGTTTGGTTTTGTCTTGTTGGCGAAGTACACACCCCATCGAGTCCTCTAGGACTGTGAGGTAGATGATCAGTGGTCTTCCTTCCACTGAAGGTGATAGAATCGGCGGATTCAATAGGTATTCCTTAATACTATTGAAGGCAGTTTGGCAGTCTTCTGTCCAAACGCAATCCTGATTCTTTTTTAGTAGCTTGAAGATCGGCGCACATGTCGCGTTCATGAGGAATATAAATCTGGAGATGTAGTTCAAACGTCCCAGGAATCCTCTGACTTGTTTTTCAGTTTTCGGAGAAGGCATTTCTTGAATGGCCTTGACCTTGTCAGGATCAACCTCGATTCCTTTCTGGCTGACGATGAACCCTAATAGTTTCCCTGAACGAACACCAAAGGTGCACTTGTTGGGATTCAAGCGAAGTTTGTACTTTCTCAAACGCTCGAATAGTTTTGACAGGTGGGTCATATGCTCCTCTTCTGTCTTAGATTTTGCAATCATATCATCGACATATACCTCAATTTCTTTGTGTATCATGTCATGAAACAGAGTAGTCACGACCCTTTGATAGGTTGCCCCGACATTCTTCAAACCGAACGGCATTACCTTGTAACAAAAGGTACCCCACAGGGTAATGAACGGAGTTTTCTCCATGTCTTTCGGTGCCATTTTGATCTGGTTATAGCCCGAGAATCCATCCATGAAGGAGAAAACTTTGAACTTTGTTGTACTGTCAACCAGCATGTCAATGAGTGGTAAAGGAAAGCCGTCCTTTGGACTAGCCTTGTTTAGATCCCTGTAGTGGTCACACATTCTGACCTTTCCGTCCTTTTTTGGGACGGGTACGATATTGGCTAACCATTGAGGATATTCTGACTTAGCGAGGAAACCCGCGTCAATCTGTTTCTGTACCTCGTCTTTGATTTTGATGGCCATGTCCGGATGAGTGCGTCTCAACCTTTGTTTTACTGGCGGACATTCCGATCTCAACGGTAAGTGATGTTCCACGATGCTGGTATCCAACCCTGGCATATCCTGATAGGACCAAGCGAACATATCGGGGAATTCTTTGAGAAGCTTTATCAAACTCTCTTTGGCAGTTGGACTGAGCAGTGCCCCAATCCTGATTTCTTTTCTCTCTTTTTCTGAACCCAAGTTTACCGTTTCCAACGGCTCTTTGTGAGGTTCAATGGACCTTTCCTCTTGTCTGAGTAATCGGGAGATCTCTTCTGGAATTTCGTCGTCATTTTCTTCTTCAGCCCCAAATACCGGGAATTCAAAGTCAAGAGAAGGCATCGGATCGTATGTTTCAACTGGGTTTAAAATAAGCAATCTGCATGACGTGATGATTCGTGTTTAGAAGAGATAGAGAAAATGCAAGTGTGTGCAGTGTATTTCTTTTTTCTGCTTGTTTTTTTATTATTTGTTTTTTAGGATTAACATTTTCTGAGAAAAGCAAAAAGAGAAAACAGCAATTAATGCGGAAATTACAGAACGACGTTATTTTATTAGTGAACAAGTCGAATCTTGAAACTACAGCCCTATAAAACAAAACTCTGTCGCTTTGGGCAAAGCGAAGAGGGAAATTTACAAAAAGCGAGCCCTATCAAAACATCCGTTTCACCGGGGCAGGGTGAAAGGTTAAAAACGACAATTACTTTGACTTATGGACGATCTTTGGAACATCGACAGAAACCCATTGGCGGCAAATTCCTCGGTGAATCACAAAGTCTGGCACCTTCCTTGATTTGTCTTTAGAAATAGCGCTGATTTCTGGTGGAGCAAGATCATTGGAATCTGTCTCCCAGGCAGAGTTGTCGTAGGAGGATTCCTCTGTTGCATTTTGCAGGGTATTTATTCTCTCAGTCGTATCTCCCTATCCAGTTGATTGGATGTCTTCGAGCCTGATACGAGAGCTTTCTGGAGTAGTGTACTTGACCATGTAGTCGTATTTTCCACTTGGTTGTCCCAAGGTGTCCCACACTTCTTTGGAACTGAAGGAGTCATCTCTCTCGATGACGTTGACCTCAGGAAAAGCATAGTTAATGAATTCTAGTCCTGCAAACGTTGCGAATTCATCGTCGTGCTGAGTATTTTCAGGATAACCTGGGTGTTGATCCCATGACATGGTGGGGACGCAGGTATTCTGTTCAATGATGCTCAGTTAATTTTCATTGTTCGGCTGACTTTCTTGCCCCAAATCTCCTGGGTAAGGTTACCACATCGGCAGACCATCCATCGGGCCATAGTAGGTGTAGTCAAAATTGTCCTTCATCGGAGTGTCTTCCTCTAATGAATTTGGCGGAGCACGACATCCTTCCGGATCACAATCTCCATATATCATCTCGACGTCAGACCATGGTATAAATCTCGGGCTCTGTGAGGGATAGCAAAATGGCGTAGGCACCTCTTCCTGAGACATGTAATCGTCCTCGTTGAGGTAGGACTTCCACTCTTCCTCCCTATCGGAGGAATCCTCCTCATTGATAGCATGGACTGCCTGAGGCACTGGGTGAAGGAAACCTCCACTTTGGAAGAAGTTCTGAATGGGATGAAGACTTTCATCGTTGGCAGCTGTCTGGGTACAGGTTGCAGAAAAACCAAGACCCATCTTTGTTTTATTGTCAGTAGGAATGACAAGCTGTCCCTATCATGTTGTATTGGTACTTTCGACCGCTTTAATAGCATCTTTGTACGAGGAAATTGAAGTTCCTCCTTCTGATTGATCGCCACTGTGTAACGAAAGCGTTTGGAACAGGGTTCCGATTATCCCTTCTGGTTCCACATAAGTGGATGACGATAAATTGCTTACGAGCAAATGCCTGTTCCCCACAGACTGTGACGAGTTGACCGTTCTGGATGAACTTTAACTTTTGGTGGAGGGTCGAGGTGACCGCCCCAGCCTGATGTATCCAAGGTCTTCCTAATAAACAACTGTAAGTTGCCCGGATGTCCATGACCTGGAAAGTAACTTGAAAAGTGTGAGGACCAATAGTTATGGGAAGGTCGATTTCGCCGATAACCATTTTTCTGGATCCGTCGAATGCCTTGACGACAACCTCGCTGATTCTCATCGGAGGGCCTTTGAATGACAATTGCATCAAAGTGGACTTCGGCATAACATTCAGGGCTGACCCTATGTCTACCAGTACGCTGGCCAAAGCATCGTCCTGGCAGTTGACTGTAATATTGAGCGCCATGTTATGACGGCAACCCTCTTCAGGTAATTCCTCATCACTAAATCCCAAATTGTTGCAGGAAGTGATGTTAGAGATAATGATATCGAACTGTCTGATGGTTACATCCTGCTCCATAAAGGCTTGCTCCAAGACTTTCTGTAGAGCCTCCCTGTGCGCTTCTGAACTAAGTAACAGTGATAATACCGAGATCTTTGAAGGAGTCTATAACAGTTTATCGACAATGTTTTATTCACTCCTTTGGATGAGTTTCAGCATTTCATCATCATTTTTCGAAAGGTCGGGATTATTGGATTGATCGACTGGTGGATCGAGAGCTTCTGTCTGAAGTTCCTTTTCTTTATTGGACTATCCAACTCCTATGTTGAAGATTCTACCACTCCGTGTTACACGACTGATGTCTACAATATTTACGACAGAGGGTAATGGAATTTCCTTTCCATTTTCAATTATCGTTGCACCGTATTTGTAAGGGATAGCATTAGTTGATTCATACGGTAGTGGTCCCGGTAGATAGATGACTATGGGAACCTTCTGATTTTTCTGACCATCGTACGTAATCTCGATCCGTTCCCGGTTAGGAACTCTGGATTCGTCAAGTAGAGGAATGATGGTGAAAACATCCCTAGTTCTCTGATGATCAGAGATCACGACAACGTCCTCAATTTGATTAGCAAGGTAATTCGGCGTCCAATTAATTGGTCCGGAACCTGGATATGGGCGAATCTCTCCACGATCCACCTGACCCTGAAGAGCTGCTCGCACAAGGTAGCACCCTTGGTTACTTTCCGAACAGACTCTACAACGTTCATAGTTGTGTGGTGGCACCTGGCCACACCCGCTTTGAATACAATGTAACCTCACTAGGTTAGCTTCCACAAATCGGACATCCTGACTTTGACGCCGAGCCGGGTTTCTGTTATTGATACTAATTTGTTGAGTATCTTCATTCATATAGATTGGCATCCACCAGTGATTTAACAAGTGCTGAAGTGCTTCCTGGACAAGGGCACAACCTTGATCATTCTCGCAACCCACTTTACAGCTTTGATAATCATGTGATACCAGGAATCCGAGGCGTACCTGCTCAGCATGTAACTCCACCAGGTTGGTATTCATTAAGCGAATATCAAAGATCTGAACCATGTTGATCTGATAGGGATTCCTATCATAGTAGTCTTGGATCCATCCAAGATTCATCTAACGCTGGAGGGCCTCTTGTATGAAAGAGCATCCCTGTTAGTTTACCGAGCAATTCAGGCAAGAACTGTAATCGTGTCGCGTCAGATTATGATACTGGCTTTGCCTTGAGTGTATTGCCACCAAGTTGACATTCATCACCCGGATATCGTGGTTTTGAATGATGTTGGAATTCGTATAGACCATGTTAACTCCATGAACTCGGTGCTCTTGGATCCATCCGAGATCCAATTGTTCCTATAGAGCTGATTGCACCACAGAACACCCTCGATTACTTTTAGAGCAGATATCACACTGGTGATGATTATGAGGTGGCACATGGCCATATCCACTCTGTCTACAATGCATCTTGACTAGATTGGTCCTTAACAAGAGTACATCATGAATTTGATAGACGTTGCTAGACTCTCCCTCTATCAGATTGACTGCAGCTTTCTCATGTTGAGCCAACGGGTTCGTAAGAACATTTGGATTCGTATCTTTGAAAGATAAGAGCCCGCTCCTAACAAGCTTTTGCATGTCGGATTTGAAATTAAGGCAATTCTCTATGTTATGCCCTGATCCTCCTTGATGGTAAGGGCAAGTCTGATCCACCTTAAACCAAAAAGGTGGATTTTCCGGTACTATAAGAGGGGACTTAGTCTGGATGTGCCCCTTGGTCAGTAGTAACGGAAATAGTTATGCGTATGATACGGGTATATGATCAAATCCTGGTGGCCGCGTTGTATGGTTGTTGTTGTATAGAGGGCGAGCCTGCTGAAGAGGCTGTTGTGTCCTTTGCTGATTAGGTTGGCTCTGCGCAACCTGGGGTTGATACGTAGGAACAGGCGCAGGGTTGATAGCAGGCGTTACAGCTGCTACTGGTTGATAGTGTTGCCTTTGCTTTCCGAGTGAGATATTCCCAATATCTTACTCTTTTTTCTTAGGGAGAGCACTACCGTATCGTTTTGTACTACTTGATGATCTAGCTTCTTTTGCTAAACGTCCTTCTCGGATGGCTTCCTCAAGACGAACTCCCATACCGACCATTTCGTTGTAATCGCTGGGCGCACTGGCAACTATTTTGTCATAGTAAAATGAGCTCAAGGTTTTTAAGAAGATCTTTGTCATCTCTTTTTCCTCAAGAGGTGGACAAATTTGAGCGGCAATTTCACGCCATCTCTGAGCGTACTCCTTAAAGGTTTCCTTGTCCTTTTGTGACATTGATCTGAGTTGATCTCTGTCGGGTGCCATGTCCAAATTGTATTTGTATTGTTGGACGAAGGCAGTGCCAAGATCTCTTAATGTACTGATCGTAGCGCGGTTTAAACCCATGTACCATTTTAATGCGGCACTGGTTAAACTATCCTAAAAGTAGTGAATCAGTAGGTCCTGATTTTCTGTCTGAACTGACATTTGCCGAGCGAACATCACCAAGTGACTCTGAGGCCAAGAGTTACCCTTGTACTTGTCAAAGTCGGGCACTTGGAACTTGTGCGGAACTTTCACATTGGGGACCAGACACAGGTCTGCGGCGTCATTTCCAAATAAATCCTGACCGCGAATAGCTTGCAGTTCCTTCTGCATTTCCAAGAACTGTTCCTGGAATTCATCCATTTTATCGAACATAGTTTCCTTTCTACCCGAAGGTATCTGTGGAATCTGTCCTTCCGGGACAGTGTGCATCACAGGGGGTGGTACCGTGACTACGGCAGTGAATCTTGGCATTTCCCGAAGTTTGTAACCTTCAGGAGTCCTCAGTATGCCTCTGGCATCTTCGCTTTCCCGAAGTTTGTAACCTTCAGGCACAACGGCTTCAGCTGTGGTTCCCTGATCTTCAGTGATCGGCGGAACATATCCTTCCGGGATATAGTTAACAGGCATGCCACAAGGACGATCTTTCAGCATCTGATACCTAGGATCAAACTTCTCCACTATGGGCGTTGAGGTGATCTCTGAGATCACAGTTCTTTGTAACTGAGCTTCTGCCATGGCTTGCATGTCGTTACGAAGCTTTCTCATATCCTCTCTCAGAGCGTCGATCTCTTCCTTTAACTCTCTGTTCTCTTCCTCAAGATCATCCCTCTTTTTCTGACGATTGGCCCGAGTACTGTATGAATGAGACAATTTGACTCTAGAACCGAGACACAAATGTGAGATTTGTAGGGAAGAAGAATACGTTACGTGAGAATGATGAATGCAATGATTATATTAATTGTTTTTTGGTTTAATCAAAATAAACTTTGACAATTAGATTGCAAATATTAAACAGTGGGGAAACCCCATTTTATTGAAATTCAAAGGATTACGGAAATGAAAATATAGTAGATTACAAGGTACGGAAACAAAAACCTAAGCTAATGGGTCCCGAGTCCTCTCTGAGGAGAACTCGGGTGCTGATTCTGGCACTTTCCTTTTCTTAGACCGGGGCTCTTGGGCCGTTGCCGGGTTGTCATTCCTTTACCAGGTGAAAGGAGTGAGTAAATTCCTCTGGTTATCTTGGTTTTCTACAGCGTGCTGCTCCAAAATCTCAATCAGAGCATCCTTATCTTTCAGTAATTATTGTATTTTGATACACTCTACATTGAGAATGCGATATTTGTTCTTCCAAGACCTCCTCTCCTGCTGAACTTTGTTGAGAGTAACCTGGAGTTTTTCCGTTTCAGTCATGAAGTACATGACAGATTCCCTTGGTGGAAGAACTCCGTGACGAGGATAGGGCATCTTTAGCTTGAGAGCTCTAGTTTATACCCAGTGGAGATAAAGCTCCACCGAGACACAGTCCGGTTTTCCTAGAGACTCCCGTCCTTTCTTATGAACATATTTCTAAGCATGCACTATTTTCGTCTTTAGTGCTCTGTCATTTTCTCCTTCCTTGAAGAAAAGACCTTCCAGATGAGCATTCCGCGGGACATGCCTCATTGGGTATCCAAATTGATGACGAACGAGAACTGGATGGTATTTGATTCCTCCTTTAGTTCTTATAAGGGGTACGTTGGGGAAGTTTCCATAATGGTCAATGATCCTGATTCCATCATAAATCCTATTACACCAATCTATATCAGAGTTGGTAAGGGACATGATTTTCTGCGACCAACGTAAGGCACTCTTGTGATCCCAAAAAATGCCAGACTTAGGCAAATGGGAGATAAACCATTTGTATAGCAGAGGTACACAACATGTGATCTCCCCTCCGTTGTACAAATTCCCTAAGTGTACAGAATGATACGCGTCTGCGAGCAAAGTCGGCACAGGGTTTCCAATGAGAAAAACCTTAACGGCGTTGATATCGACGAAGTTATTAATGTTGGGCAACAAAAATAACCCGTAGGTGAGTAAAACAAAGATGCTTTCAAAAGCAGCCACGTTCCCTATACTAGCAAAGTACAGGGCCTTCTTTGTCAAGAACTGGGCTGGAAAACCTTGTATGCCACCCTTAGTGGTCATGTGAGTCCTTACCTCTGACTCGTCCAAATAAATTGCTCTTGCAATGGTCTGATCCTTTGGAATTACTTCCAGTCCAGAAAATGGAGCTTGATCAGTGATGTGTAAATCGATCAGATGAGAATACTCCTCCGGCGTTGGTGCCAGTTGATAATCTGGGAATGTAAAACAGTGATAAACCGGATCGTAAAACTGAATGAGTGCCTCCATGATTCCCTCAATCACATGGACCCTTAGTAGAGGTAGTAGACCTCCATATTTGGCTCTGAAAGCCTCTTATTTTGTGACCATTCTTGCCAAACCTCTTAAATCCGCTAATTTTGGAACCTTGAAGGTGTACTTATGAGTTCTCCTTCTACCGAAATCCATTAGCGTAATCTTTTTCTTCTGACATTTGCAATCACATTATTAGTTTAATTTGAAAAGAGAGACTAGAAGAGAATATTTTCTTTGTTTTAATGTTTTTTAGATGAATGCATGAATGCAGCACACAAAAACATAGAAAAAACATGGGGTCAAAGGGTCGTTGTCATGGAGTCAAGGATCTACCCATCCCAAAGGTTTACTAGTGATATTTGTACCTGTCTCTCATCATCATCAACTCTTGTCAAGAAAACACCAACGGGCCAGGAACCGTGTTAGGTGGTGTTTTTTGAAGAGTCCTCAGAAGAGGGTGGCATCGCATGACAACTATTTCCGACAGCCTCCGCGCCACTAAAGGGGTTTTCCTAGGTGTATACTCGATCTTTCCACATGCGGCATCACACGCATTCCCATTAGCAGAAAAATAAACACATATATCAATTAGGAAAAGCAGTATATATATTTGTCCTAATGTCTTAGACTTCTAAGAGTTATGGATCCTATGTTCTTGACAGAAAATGGCTCCCCGGCGGAATCGCCATTCTGCGGTTTCTTTCCAAATTAGGAGTTTGACCTAAGATCCTAGTGAAAGTCAATAAAAAAGTCCAATCTCAGTGAAATTCCCCAAAGAAAGAAAGAAGGGCCCCACGGTGGGCGCCATCTTTCAAGGTTTCTACTTAAGAGATGGGAAGAGAACAAGATCTTGTACAATGATCATCCCCAGCAGAGTCGCCATTTTTCTGTAGCGAGCAATTTTTGGACGTGGTTGCGAAGCACTATCGCTCTTTTGGGGGTACTACAGGTCGATTCATTTTTTATCCTATTGAAGCTGATGAAGGAAGGGAAATAGATGTCTCCAATTAACCCTGCTTGCATACTGAGGTTAAACAGTCAAAACTGTTGGTTTACAGATGCTATCCAAAGTGTGGGTTTCTCTTAAGTTATTTTGTTAAAAAGGGGGGCCTGGGCGATTGGTGGGAGGTTTAGGACTAATGCTTTTCTATTGATGTATGGGATTTTGGGTTTTGGATTAGTGTGCTCGCTAAGATTTTTCTTTCAATCTTACGCCTACGTATTCCCGTTTACCGAAACAGGGAAATCAGAGCGATCGTAGTTCCCCCCTATTCAATGGGAGGAAATGGTTATTTTGGTGTCTTGTTCAAAGCCCAAGACATGAAGCTAAAAGTTGTTTGTATCTTGTTCAAAGCCCAAGATATGAAGCTGAAGGGTCTATTTGTATCTTGTTCAAAGTCCAAGATGTGAAGCTAAAAGTTGGTTGGTATCTTGTTCAAAGCCCAAGATGTGAAGCTAAAGGGGTCTCAACTTCAGAGAGAATTTGTCATCTCTTAAGGGGTCTGTCAGTCACAACTATTTATAAAGGAGAATTACTTTAACCGGGATATGTGAATCCGGCAATGCCATAATTTCCTTCATAAGGGCTTTCCAACCTGAAGGAGAAGACTTTAACTAAGTGTAGAGCAATGCCATCTTTCCTTAGGAATTTCTCATGCTAAAAGAGGGATAGTGGCGTGGATGTAAATAATCTAGAGGCTTGCCGCTTACAGCGATTAGATGAAGGGGAAGGAGTTGTTGATGTTTGTGTACTGTGAACGAGGCACAACTTTGATGCTAAAAGGTTTATTGACTCAACCGGGGTTTTCTTGTACAAAGCCTAAGAGGAGGCTGTTATGTGTCACGTACAAAGCCCGAGAAAGCGGCTAAAGGGTTTGAATCAACAAGAGAGCCTTTGTATCTCGTATGAAGCCCGAGATGGAGGCTAAAGGTGTTTGACATAACAAGAGAGTCTTTTTGTATCTCGTACGAAGCCCGAGATGGAGGCTGTAATTTGTTTGCTCCGCTGGGGAGAATCATTGCGCAAAGCCCAAGAGGATGCTATTATGACTGTTTCAGTTGAGTGACAGATCCAAAATGCTGATTTAAAGAGAAAATCAGTTCTTATATGAGTAACGTTTGCACTCATGGCTTTTGATTCGAGGATCAGGGATATGGGAAATCCAAAGGGTATTGAGACTATCCGAGTCTATGAGTTTTCTTCCTATTTTGGAAGGAACTTGAGAATGTCTTTGAGACTCAAGGAAAATAGACAGTTCAAGTCAGAAGTTTCATCCTTTGTACTATGCTTTGAGAAACAGTAGTATGGTCTAGACTCTTTGAAAGACTGCTCTATTAAGATGACTAATTTCTGTTCCTATACCTCTAGGAGGTCGTCGGGATAATTTATGCGAAGCTCAAGAGGAGGCTGGAATCTTTTAAGAAGCCAAGAGGTCCTTGTATGAAGCCCAAGAGGAGGCTATCATTCCTGGAGGAAGAATCATTATACGAAGCCTAAGAGGAAGCTAATGAATACTTCTAATAAGCCGACGGGTCCTTGTACGACGTCTAAGAGGAGGCGAGGATGCTTTTAGGAAGCCTGTGGGTCCTTGTACAACACCCAAGAGAAGGCTGGTGCTTTTAAGAAGCCTGTGGGTCCCAAACCAAAGAAAAGTTCAAGAAAAGTTTCACCGAGAATAATTCATTTAGTGAACAGTTTTGAGGTTTGAATAAATTCAAGAGAAGTTTCACCGAGAATAATTCATCTCTGGGGAATAGAATTTCTTTGACAATCCCTAAATAGTGACAGCCGAAGAGAAGATTGTATCTGGTGCTCCTATTGGGGATCTAGCTTGTCTATTTCTAAGAGTGATCAATGCAGCTTTACCTAGTTCTAGACGTAGTTGTCGGGGAAACTCTAAATATCTATACTATTATTACATAGTTGATATGAGTTTATGAAAGGAGACTTACAGTGAGCAGCCCCACAATGCAGTTATACATATGAAAGCGGTAAATGAAAACGAGTAAACACTAACTCGGTTGTAGAGCTTCCATGCTGTTTGGTTAGTTGCTCAACAAAGGAAAGATTGAAAATAATAGTATATTCAAAATCAAAGGAGAAAGTGCTTTGAAAAGAAAATTGGGGCTTACAGCTCAAGGAGAGGCCCAGGGTTTTATCAGTGATCGCACTGTTTGTACAGAGGGACTTATGCAAGTAACTGAGGCCCAAGAAAGGTTTTCTGTACAAAGGGATGGGTCTTACACTCTTTTAAGAGGCCCAAAAAAGTTTAAAGAAAAAAAAAAAGTTGGGTCTTACTACTCGAGGGTAAGCCCAGATGACTTTTCGTTCTGAAATGGTGATCGCGCTGAGATTTTGAAAACGCAGTGGGTCTTATACAATAACTGAGGCCCAAAAGTAATTTGGTTTTCAAAGGGGTTGGATCTTACACTCTAATAGAGGCCCAAAAAGTTTTGAATGGGTCTTATAGCTCGGAGAGAGGCCCAATTGATTTTGTTGAAAAGACGACGATCGCGCCGTTTATTTGAAAATGTATAGAGGGACTTATACAATGAGTGAGACCCACAAATATGTTTATGTACAAATGGATTGGGTCTTACACTCTATTAGTGGCCCAAAAGTGTTTTAAAATGTTTGATGAGGGTTGAATTAATCAAAACCCTAATTTGTTTCCAAAATGCATTTTAATTGAATAAAAATTCAATTAAAATGATAAAAAATTGTTTAACATGTAGAAAACAAATTGTGATCTTGGACTAATGTCTCAAAAATCAAGTTTTGACCTACAAAATAATTAGAAGTCATTAATCTTTGCAAAACCAAGAAGGAAAAATATTTTAAATGTCAAAAACAATTAAAACATTAATTCTTTGTAAAAATATCAATTATATGAAATAAATAATATTTTTGGGGTTTTTTTGGTAAAATAAAATATTTTAACATTTTTGTGAATTATTAAAAAAAGAATCAACTCAAAATCATTAAAACTCAGAGAGAAATTAATTTTTGAATCAATTAAATAAAAATCACAAAATTCAAATATTCAAATTTTGAAAAAGGGCGCCAAGAACATGGCAAGAACACGCGCCCTTCCTCTGTTTATGCAGATTTGCGTTTTCTATCCAATCTCACTGAATACTTGATTATATCATGCAATCTACATATCAATCTACTCGTTTCAACCTCACGATCATGTTTATGGTCTTTAATTTCATTATTTTAAACATGGAATAAGAAATTAAAGAGATACCTCAAGAACCCTAATTTCTGCATGAAGGTTCAGAAATTCTACACACGATTCAAATAATGCAATTGATTGAGAGAAAACATTCCATGCATGATTATGAACATATGGCAAAATTATTGTGCCGCAAAAATTGTATGGATCATAGAGTTAGAAGAGCTCATGCTTACCACTTGCAGCTGGTGATCGTGTTTTGTGTTGGAGGTATTACAGCTAGGTTCCAATGATGTGGATAGCTTCCCTAGGTGCCATAGAGTGTGTCTGGATGCTTGGACTTGATTGAAATGATCTGGAACTTGAGATGGTACCCCAACTGCAAATCTGTCAAGAACTTGAGCAATTGGCTGGTGATTTTGTGAAATCTGTGTTCCAGATGTTATGTGAGTGTTTGGATCACTTCTATATGATGTATGTGAGGTGTGTGTGTGTGATTTCTTTGATTGGAAAATCTTCCAAACTCAAAACCCGATAGTAACTTGCCTTAGAAGGCAAAAGTGGAGTGAAAGAAGAGATTTTGAGGAAAACATCTGTTTGATGGCTTTGGTGTACTCAAATTGATCACAATTGAGCTCTATTAATATTAGAGCAAGTTTATTTTGCAAGGAATAGTGAATGGCTACTGCTGAGTAGGGTTGGCCAATGTTGAGCAATGATAATCCAAGTCTCCTCTAGCCATTGACTAGAGGTTAGGGCACAGACTGTTGGTCCCCTTGGTCTTGGATAAGTCTTGACTAAATGCACCATTCCAAAATTGGAGTCTTGTCCCTATTTTAGGCAATTCTAGGTTTGGCATGCTACTTCTTGTTCCAAGGACTTTGGAGGCTTAGCTCAGTGATTGTCCCCTTTAGATTTGATCCTCAGATGTGTCCAAGATGATAACAAGGCTTGGAATTGGCCGATTTTGGCAAATCGACCAAAAGTGCAAAATTCTGCCTTGCCTTGGCAGTTTTCAGCAAGACAACTTGCCAATGTCATATCTCTTAGCTCAAATTGAATTTGGTGATGTTCTTGGCCATTTTGGAAAGCCCTCATATGATACAACAACTGTTTGATCATATTTGGTTTTGATACTTTTTGGATCCAAGTGAAAAATCCCCCTACATTTGGAAAAAAGTAAAGGCAGATTCTGACTTAGTGAAATTTTCACGAAGTGTTGGAACAATGTGACTTTTCTTGATTTTGATCACTCCATAACTCAAGATCCATGAGGAATTTGGACATAGATCAGTATGAAGCTTTTGTAGAGGGCAATGAGATCTAAAAATCAAGCCTTGGATGGGGAAAATGGCCTTGTGGTTTAGGAGTTATGATCCTCCAAAGTTGGTACCCTTGTCACTTTATTTTATAACTTAGAAAATTTTCTAAGTTTTTATGGTTACCCCTTTTACAAGTTATCCTACTTTTCTTGATTATTCTTGATGAATGATGATTCAAATCATACGGTAACATCATTTTAGGGTAAAAAAAAACCATTTTTATGAAAAATCTCAAAAAGTCAAAGTTGACTTTTGTGCACAGTTGACTTTTTATCATATGAATTCCAAACTGTGCAATCCTCTATGAAATCATGTCCTTGACCTAAATCAAACTTGATGGACATGTTCCATGGGTGTTATAGGGTATATTGATTCATGTCCTAGGGTTTGGGAGTATGTCCTGGTCAAAAGTCAAAGTTACAGTTGACTTTTCTCGCGAAACCCTAACTATGGTTCAGATGAAATTGAGACTTGTTGCTCAAACTTCTTGGATCAATCCATTTTTTAAAATGGATCAATGTAGTGTATTGGAGGCCCTCAAATCCTCTCTTGAGGTCTTGGCTCATGATTTGTCCCAAAAGTCAACTTAGGGGTGAATTGGGTCAAGAAACCCTAATTCCTGATTTTTGATGCATGCATCCCCTGAGGCTAAATTGACTTGATGACTGGGGTCTATGAGGTTCCATGGAGCATATTATTTTATTCTTTGAAGTTTTGGCTCATTCCCAGAGGAAAATTTCCATCTGGAGGCCCTGGTCGACCAAAACCCTAATTTGGTGACACTGGCGATCTTGAGGCTTGATCCACCTAGAAGGGAGCAACCCTGTGCTTAATCCTTGAAGTGGGAGTCATTTTGATCTTTTATGGATGTTTGAGGAGTTAGACAAGTTAAAGATCATGTCATTCCTTGATTGATCCTTGGTCTAAGAGCTCTAAGAGGGCTTGAAACCCTAATTTTTTATTGCAGTGAGTGCTCAACAATTCTTTAAGGAGACTGATGAGGCATGATGGTTCCTCCATAATGTGATGATGATTTGCACAATGATGGGAATCTTTGTGGTCAAAATTTGGGGTATGACACCATGATACAAGCTTCGTATTCGGCCTCGTTGTTTATACACTTGAATGTCAGTCGAGCGGTGAAAGGAATGTGGGTACCCTGAGGTGTTATGATGATTGGCCCAATTCCATTTCTGTAATTATTGACAGCTCCGTCAAAGATTAGTCCCCATTAGGAACCTGGTTCTGGCCCTTCATTGGGTAGCGGTTCATCGCAATCTTTCATTTTCAAGTACATGACATCTTCGTCTGGGAAGTCAAATCCGACTGATTCCTGATCGTCAATCGGTTGATGAGCCAAATGATTGGCTAAAATACTCCCTTTGACGGCTTTTTGAGCATGGTACTCAATGTCATATTCTGATAACAACATCTGACAATGGGCAATCCTTCCCGTGAGAGCAGGTTTTTCAAAGATGTACTTGATTGGATCCATTTCTGAGATTAACCAAGTAGTGTGACAAATCATGTACTGGCGAAGATGTTTGGTTGCCCAAGCCAGAGCGCAACAAGTTTTCTCAAGCATAGTATACCGAGTTTCACAATCGGTAAACTTCTTGCTCAAATAGTAGATGTCAGACTCTTTCCTTTTTGTTTCGTCTTGTTGGCCAAGTACACAACCCATTGAGTCTTCCAAGACTGTTAAGTATATGATCAATGGTCTTCCCTCCACTGAAGGTGGCAGGATTGGTGGATTCAATAGATATTCATTGATACTGTCGAAAGCTTTTTGGCAGTCCTCTGTCCATACGCAGTCCTAATTCTTTTTGAGTAATTTGAATATTGGCGCGCATGTCGCAGTCATGAGGAATATAAATCTGGAAATTTAATTCAAACGCCCCAGGAATCCTCTGACTTGTTTTTCAGTTTTTGGAGAAGGTATTTCTTGAATGGCCTTGACTTTGTCAGGATCAACCTCAATTCCTTTCTGGCTGACGATGAATCCTAAAAGTTTTCCTGAGCGAACACCGAACGTGCATTTGTTAGGATTCAAGCGGAGTTTGTATTTTCTCATACGCTCGAATAGTTTTGACAGGTGGATCACATGCTCCTCTTCTGTTTTAGATTTGGAAATCATATCATTGACATATACTTTGATTTCTTTGTGTATCATGTCATGAAACAGAGTAGTCATGGCCCTTTGATAGGTTGCCCCGACGTTCTTCAAACCGAACGACATTACCTTGTAACAAAAGGTGCCCCATGGGATGATGAATGAAGTTTTCTCCATATCTTCCGGAACCATTTTGATTTGATTATAGCCCGAGAATCCATCCATGAAGGAGAAGACTTTGAACTTTGTTGTACTGTCTACCAACATGTCTATGTGCGGTAAGGGAAAGTCATCCTTTGGATTGGCGTTGTTCAGATCCCTATAGTCTACAGACATTCTGACTTTTTCGTCCTTTTTCGGAACTGGCACTATGTTGGCTAGCCATTGAGGATATTCTGAGGTTGCGAGGAAACCCGCGTTAATCTGTTTTTGTACTTCCTCTTTGATTTTGATGGCCATGTCTAGATGAGTTCGTCTCAGCCTTTGTTTTACTGGCGGACATTCTGATCTTAACGGTAGATGATGTTCCACGATGTTGGTATCCAACCCTGGCATGTCCTGATAGGACCAAGCGAATACATCAGAAAAATCTTTGAGAAGTTTTATCAAGTCTTCTTTGACAGTTGGATTGAGCAGTGCCCCAATCTTGACTTCTTTTCTCTCTTCTTCTGAACCCAAGTTTACTGTTTCCAACGGCTCTTTGTAAGGTTCAATAGACCTTTCCTCTTTTCTGAGTAATCGGGAGATCTCTTCTGGAATTTCTTCGTCTTCTTCTTCTTCAACTTCAAATACCGGGAATTCAAAGTTGGGCGAAGGCATTGGATCGTATGTTTCAATGGGGGTTTAAAACAAGCAAGCTGCATGACGTGATGATTATTTTTTAGAAGAGATAGAGAGAAATGCAAGAGTGTGTGCAGTGTATTCTTTGAAAAATGCTTGTTTTTATTTTGAGTTATTTTTAGGATTACCATTTTCTGAAAAAGCGAAGAGTGAAAATAGCAATAAATGCGGAAATTACAGAGTGACGTTATTTATTTATGATTTTGTCAATTCTTGAAACTACAACCCTATAAAACAAAACTCTGTCGCTTTGGGCGAAGCGAAGAGGGACATTTACAGAAAGTGAGCCCTATAAAAACATTCGTTTCACCTGGGCCGGATGAAAGGTTAACACGAAGATGGAAATTATTTAGACTTATGGACGACTTTTGGGACATCGACAACAACCCATTGGAGGCGAACTCCTCGGTGAATCACAAATTCTGGTATCTTCTTTCTTGGTTTGTCTTCAAAAATGACGCTGATTTCTGGCGGAGCAGGATCGTTGGAGTCTTCCTCCCATGCAGAGTTGTCGTAGATGAACTCTTCTATTGTATCTTGCACAGTGTTTTCATTCTCAGGCGGATCTCCCCATCCAGTTGGCTGGATGTCTTCGAGCCTGATACGAGAGCTTTCAGGAGCGGTATACTTGACCAAGAAGTCGTACTTGCCACTCGTTTGCCCTAAGATGTCCCATACTTCCATGGAACTGGAGGAGTCATCCTTCTCGATGATTTTGACCTCGGGAAAAGCATAGTTAATGAACTCTTATCCTGCAATCCTTGCAGATTCATCGTTGTGCTGGATACCTTCTGAATGCCCTGAGTAATGATCCCATGATTTGGTGGGGATGCAGGTATTCTTTTCAATGATGCTCAACTGATATGCATCGTTTGGCTGACTCTTTTGTCCCAAGTCTTTTGGGTATGGCTGCCAGATAGGCAAGTCATCCATTGGGTCATAATAGTCATAGTTGAAGTTGTCTTTCATCAGAGTGTCCTCCTCTGATGAGTTGGGTGGAGCAGGACATCCTTCTGGATCACAATCTCCGTACATCATCTTGACATCTGATCTCGGTATATATCTCAGACTCTATGTGGGATAGCAAAATGGCGTATGTGTTTCTTCTTGAGACATATAATCGTCCTCGTTGAGATAGGACTTCCACTCTTCATCTGTATCGGAGGAGTCACCCTCATTGATGGTATGTACTTCTTGAGACACTAGGTGGAGGAAGCCTCCACTGTGAAAGAAGTTTTGAATGGGATGAAAAATTTCATCGATGGTAGCATTCTGGGTACAGGTTGAAGAAAAACCAAGACCTTTCTTTTTCTTTTTATCAGTAGGAATTACGACCTGTCCCCATCCTTTTGCGTTGTTACTTTTGATCACTTCGAGAGCATCTTCATATGAGGAAATCGATGTTCCTTTTTCTTATCGATTCTCATTGCTCACTGAAAGTGCTTGGAACTGGGTTCCAACAACCTCCTCGGTTTCCACACAGGATGATGATGATAAGTTGCTCACGATTAAGGCCTGCTCTCCACAGACTGTGACTAGCTTGTCGTTTTTGACGAACTTCAACTTCTGGTGAAGTGTCGAAGTGACTGCCCCAGTCTCGTGTATCCAAGGTCTTTCTAATAAACAGCTATATGCTGCCCGGATGTCCATGACCTGGAAAGTGACTTGGAAAGTGTGAGGACTGATAGTTATGGGAAGTTCGACTTCGCCGATAACTATTTTTCTGGATCCGTCAATGGCCTTGACGATGACCTTACTGCCTCTCATTAGGGATCCTTGAAATGATAGTTGCATCAGAGTAGATTTTGGCATAACATTCAGAGCTGGTCCTGTATCGACCAGTACGCTGGCTAGAGCATCGTCTTGGCAGTTGACTGTAATGGTAAGCGCCATGTTGTGATTTTTACCTTCTTTCGGCAGTTCTTCATTACTGAATCCCAAGTTGTTGCAGGAAGTGATGTTGGAGATGATGCTGTCTAATTGTCTTATCGTCACATCTTGTTCCACAAAGGCTTTCTCTAAGACTTTCTGTAGAGCTTCCCTGTGAGCTTCGGAACTGAGCAAAAGAGATAGCACAGAGATTCTCGATGGAGTTTGCAACAGTTGGTCTACAATGTTGTACTCGCTTTTCAGGATGAGCTTCAGCGTTTCATCGTTGTTCTTTAAAATGTCAGGATTACTGGATTGCCCGACTGGTTGATTGGGAACTTCTATTTGAGGTTCCTTTTCTCTGGTGGGTCTCCAACTCCTCTTTTGAAGATCCGGTCGCTCCGTGTTACTCGACTGATGTCAGCAATGTTTACGACGGAGGGTAATGGAGTTTCCTTTCCATTTTTAATTGTTGTTGCACCGTATTTTTAAGGGATAGCCTTATCTGATTTGTACGGTATTGGTCCTGGCAGATAGATAACTACAGGAGCCTTTTAATTTTTCTAACCAACATAGCCGGCCTCAATTGGTTCGAGGTTGTGAATCTTTCTACTATCAAGAGGAACTCTTGATTCATGGAGTAGAGGGATTATGAAACATACATCTTTGGCCATTTCATGATTAGAGATTAAGACAACGTCTTTGCTTCGATCAGGGAGATAGTCTTGCATTACGTTGACCGAACCAGAACTTGAACATGGTCGGATCTCCTTTCGGTCCAACTGATTTTAAAGAGTTGCTCGTACAAGGTAACATCCTTGGTTCCTCTCTGAGCAAACTCTATAGCGCTCGTAATTGTGCGGTGGCACCCGGCCGCGTCCGCTTTGTATGTAGTGCAACTTCACTAGATCTGTTTCCATCGAGCGAACATCCTGACTTTAATGCCTAGTGGAATTTTCGTTAATCATACTGACTTATTCTGTGTCTTCATCTAGGTAGATCAGAAGCCACCAGTGGTTCAACAAGTGTTGAAGTGTTCTTTGGACAAGTGCGCATCCTTGGTCGTCTTCACGACAAACTTTACAGTTCTGATAATCATGTGAAGCCAGAAGGCCAAGCCTGACTTGTTTAGCATGTAATTCTACCAGACTGGTATTCATCAGAAGAATATCAAAGATTTGAATCATATTGACTTGATAGTGACTTCTATCACGGTAGTCTTGAATCCATCCGAGATTCATCTGACACTGGAGGGCCTCTTGTACAAAAGAGCATCCCTGATTGTTTATTGAGCAGGTCGGACAGGAATCGTAATCATGCCATGGCAGATCATGATGTTGGCTTTACCTTGAGTGCATTGCCACCAAGTTGACGTTCATCATCAGAATGTTGTGGTTCTGAACAATGTTGGGATTCACGTGAGCCATATTGACCTCATGGATTCAGTGATCTTGAATCCATCCGAGATTCATTTGTTCTTGTAGAGCTGATTGCATTACGGAACATCCTTGATTATTCTTTGAGCAGATATCACACTGGTGATAATTGTGAGATGGTACATGACCGTACCCGCTCTGTTTGCAATGCATCCTGACTAGATTGGTTCCTAATAGGAGTACCTCATGAATTTGATAACTGTGGCTAGATTCTTCCTCTATCAAATTTACTGCAGCCTTCTCGTGTTGTGGCAACGGGTTCGTCTGAACATTTGGATTTGTATCCTTGAAGGATTAGACCCCATTCCTAACAAGCTTCTGCACATTGGATTTGAAGCTGAGACGGTTTTCTATGTTATGCCCCGGTCCTCCTTGATGGTAAAGGAAAGTCTGATCCGCTTTGAACCCAAAAGCCAGATTTTTCGGTATTGTAAGAGGAAACCTGGTTTAGACGTGCCCCTTGACCAATAGTAACTGAAAAAGTTCTACGTACAACATCGGTATAGGGTCAAATACTGGTGGTCGTGTTGTATGATTGTTATTATTGTACTGTGGATGAGCCTGCTAAAGAGGCTGTTGTGTCCTTTGCTGATACTGTTGCTGATTTGGTTGGCTCTGAGCAACCTGAGGTTGATACGTTGGAACAGGCGCAGGGTTGATAGCAGGAGTTACTGCTGCTACTGGTTGATACCTTCGCCTTTGCTTTTCGAGAGAGATATTACCAATATCTTGCTTTTTTTCTTAGGGAAAACACTACCGTATCTTTTGGTACTGCTTGATGGTCTTGTATCTTTGACCAAACGTCCTTCTCGGACTGCCTCTTCAAGGCGTACTGCCATGTTTACCATCTCACTAAAGTCGTTGGGCGCACTGGCTACCATTCAGTCATAGTAGAATGACCCCAAGGTTTTCAAAAAGATCTTTGTCATCTCTTTTTCCTCAAGAGGGGGACAAACTGGGCGGCAATTTCACGCCATCTCTGAGCATATTCCTTAAAGGTTTCCTTGTCCTTCTACGACATTGCTCTGAGTTGATCTCTATCTGGTGCCATGTCTAGGTTATACTTATATTGATGAACGAAGGCAGCGCCAAGATCTCTGAAAGTGACGATCTTGGTGCGGTTTAAACCCATGTACCATTTGAGTGCGGCACCAGTTAAACTGTCTTGGAAATAATGGATCCGTAGTTGTTGATTTTCTGTCTGAGTTGACATCTTTCGAGCGTACATCACCAAATGACTTTGAGGGCAAGAGTTGCCCTTGTATTTTTCAAAGTCGGGCACCTTGAATTTGTGCGGGAATTTTACATTAGGGACCAGACAAAGGTCTGCAGCGTCCTTTCCGAATAAATCCTGACCGCGAATGGCATGCAGTTCCTTCTGCATCTCCAGGAATTGTTCCTGGAACTCATTCATTATGTCGTACATGTCTTCTTTTCCAACATAAGGTATTTGTGGAATCTATCCTTCTGGGACAGTGTGTACCACGGGTTGTGGTATAGTCATTACGGCGGTGACCCTTGGTGCTTCCATGCCCCAAAGTTTATAACCTTCAGGAGTTGTTGTTATCACTCTTGCGTCTTCACTTTCCTGAAGTTTGTAACCTTCATGCCCAGCGGTTCCTGCTGCAGTTTCCGGGTCTTCCGTGACTGGCGGAATATATCCTTCAAGGAAAAGTTAATAGGCATGCCCCAGGGATGATCTTTAGGTATGTTGTATCGAGGATCATACGTCTCCACTATGGGCGTAGATGTGATCTCTGAGATCACAATCCTTTGTTGTTGTCTCTGAGCTGCTGCCAGAGATTGCATGTCACTGTGAAGTTTTCTCAAATCTTCCTTCAGAGCGTCGATTTCTTCTCTTAGCTCTTTGTTCTCTTCCTCGAGATCGTCCATTTTCTTCTGTCGATTGGCCCGAGTATTGTACGAATGAGACAGTTTGACTCTAGAATCATGACACATACGTGAGATTTGAAGGTAAGAAGAATGCGTTATGTGAGAATGATGAATGATATGCAATGATATATATTAATTTTTTGTTGTTGTTTTAATCAAAAATAAACTTCAACAATTAGATTGCAAATATCATACAGTAGGGAGACCCCGTTTTATTGAATTTGAAAGATTGCAGAAAGGGAAATACAGTATTTTACAAAGTGTTGTAAAAGGAAATGTCTAAGCTTATGGATACTGAGTTGCCTCTGAGGAGAGTTTAGGTGCTGGTTCTGGTATTTTCCTTTTCTTTGACCGGGGCTCTTGAGCCGTTGTCGGGTTGTCAGTCCTTTGCCAAGTGAAAGGAGCGAGCAAATTTCTTCGGTCTTCCTGACTTTCTACAACATGTTGCTCTAATATCTTAATCAAACCGTCCTTTTCTTTTAACAGTTGTTGTATTTTGGTACACTCTACATTGAGAATACGGTACTTGTTCTTCCAATATTTCTTTTCCCGTCGAACTTTGTTAAGAGTGACCTGGAGTTTTTCCGCATCAGACATAAAATAAAGGGCAGATTCCTTTAGCGGAAGAACTTCTTGACGAGGGTAAGGCATCCTCAGCTTGAGGGCTCTAGTTTGTACCCAGTGGAGATAAGGTTCCATGGATATACAGTCCGATTTTCCTAGAGACTCTCTTCCTTTCCTGTGAACATGTTTCCAGGAATGCACTATTTCCGTCTTTAGTGCCCTGTCATTTTCCCCTTCCTTGAAGAAAATACCTTCCAGATGAACATTATGCGGGATATGCCTCATCGGGTATCCGAGTTGACGACGAACTAAACATGGATGATAGTTGATTCCTCCTTTAGTTCCTATGAGGGGTACATTAGGGAAGTTTCCACATTTGTCAATGATCATTATCCCGTCATAGATTCGATTGTACCAATCTATGTCAGAGTTGGTAAGAGACATGATTCTCTGTGACCAACGTAGAGTACTCTTATGATCCCAAAAAGCAGCAGACTTGGGTAAATAGGAAGTGAACCATTTGTATAGCAGGGGTACACAGCATGTGATCATTCCTCTGTTGTACAAATTCCTTAAGTGTACAGAATGATAAGCATCCGCGAGCAAGGTTGGTACATGGTTTCCAATTAGAAATATCTTAATGGCATTGGTATCGACGAAGTTATCGATGTTGGGAAAAAGGAATAACCCATATGTGAGTAGCACAAAGATATCTTCGAAAGTAGTAATGTTTCCTATAATGGCAAAGTATAGGGCTTTCTCTACCAAAAACTTGGCCGATAAACCTTGGATTCCTTCCTTAGTGGTCATGTGAGTCCTGACTTCTGACTCGTCCAAATAGATTCCTCTTGCAATGGTTTGATCTTTTGGAATTTCTTCCAGTCCAGAAAAGGGAGCTTAGTCAGTGATGGGTAAATCAGTTAGGTGAGAGTACTCCTCCAGTGTTGGTGCTAGTTGATAATCTGGGAATATGAAACAGTGATAAACTGATCGTAGAACTGAATTAGCGTAGACAGGATTCCTTCAACCACATGGACCCTTAATAGAGACAGCAGTCCTCCGTGCTTAGCTCTGAAAGCATCAGGGTTGGTGATCATCCTTGCCAACCCCCTTAAATCCTCTAGTTTTGGAGCCTTGAAGGTGTACTTGTGCGTCTTCCTTCTACCAAAATCCATAATGAAATCTTTCTCTCTGGTATTTGCAATCATTGTTTCAGTTTAATTTGAAAAAGAGAGAGAAGAGAAAAGAATACTTTTTCTTTGTTTAAGAGTTTTTTAAATGAATGCATGAATGCATCACACAAAACCATTGAAAAAACATGGGTTCTAGGGTTCAACGTCACGAGCATGGAGTTATGGCTCTACCCATCCCTAAAGGTTGTATTCTGGTGAATTTTTTTACCTGTAGAACGGGTTAAAAGTTCCCAAAATCATTGACCCCCTAGGGATAACAACAGTAAGATGGTTCACCCGAGCGAGCTGTAGTATCCTAGGGTAATCTCAATTGAGTGTAGTATCGTGTGTCAACTATTTCCGATAGCTACCGCACTACCAAATGGCAACATGGTTACTGTCTACTAAATCCTTAGTTTCACGGATACCACATTGGGACAATCTGCCTTCACAACGAAGTCGTTAAGCATTGAATCCGCAAAGGGTATCTCCACTGATTTGATGGTCTACTGGGACAGCTTATTCGGGATTCACTCCCTATAAGACCGCCCTTCTATGTCATCACCTATCTTAGGTATCACTCAAACTTTCCACATGCGACATCACTCACATTCCCATTAGCAGAAAAATAAACACGGATATCAAGTAGGAAAAGCAGTATATATATATATATATATATGATTCCTAAAACTAACATCCTAGACCTCTTAGAAACTATAATCCTAGTCCTGGACAAATCAAAGACGTCCCCAACAGAGTTTCCATTTTACTGTAGCGTGCAATTTTTGTCGGTGACGCGACCACCTTATCGCACATGGGTGTTTCCTCACCGCAATGGTAGGAGTTGGATGCTACTTTTTGATTTCTTATTTATCCCGTGAAGCTGGAAGAGAAAGGTGTTGAACCCTAATTTTTGACCCCTAAGATTCCACATATCATTCACATTTCATTTGTAGCTTATACCACAAACAAGATCATGCTTTGGGTCCTTGATCCCTCTCTTCTTTGGGTTTATGCCTTGCAGGGATCTCCGAGCATCTGTGTATTTCTTACTTGCCTTTATTTGCTTATGTTTAATAACCTTTAATCAAAATCCAAAAATATTTTGTTTTCTTTCACTAATATTTTCAGGGGAAGAACAGGTTAAAAATACCAAAACAACAGCCCCGCAGCTCGAATGAATTTCATCTGTACAACGTCAAAGTTGATCTGTAATCTTGTCAAATTGTATCCGATCAAGGATTCCTCAAGTTTTAATTGATTATTATCCAAGGAATTCCAAGGTTCATGTGTTTATTTCCATGCCTTCTTCGACAAACAAAAGAATCGAGCAAAAGCTGGAGCAATCCAGTCAAACAAAGCAATTTTTGGCATTTTTCACTGATGCAATCGATTGCACTAAAACAACAATCGATTGCACCCCTCACATTTCGTGCCAATTTTTGAATTTTTGTACAGGCGCAATGGATTGCGTCAGCACTGCAATCGATTGCACAGAGGCAAAATTGGCCAAATTCAATAATTTTCAAATTTTGAAGCATTTGGCACCAATTTTATCACATGAGAATATTCTAGATCATCCAAAAATAATTCCTCTACCTCATCACAATTAATTCCCACCATACACCTTCACTAATCACCACTCTTTTGTTAATTTCCCTCCAAATCCAAATTCCAAGCCTAATTTTGATCTTCCAAACCAAATTCCAAATCACCAAATTCCCAAGCATAAACTCTTTAAATAGAGCCTTTATTTCATTCATTCATTCAAGCTTTTGAGAGCCAAAAAACCTCTTGCAAATTCTCCCCCCAACCACAAAATTCACCAAAAGCTCACATTTCTTCCTTTGAAAGTTAACAAGAATTCACATTGAATCTTGTTCAACTTTAAGCTAAACCTTCATCCAAACTTGTTTTCTTCATCAATTCTCATAGATCAAGGCTTTGGTGTTTGAATCTTGAAGCAATTTGAAGGAATTTTCAGATTTTGAAGTGGTAATTCATCTTTCACCATTGTTGAAGCTTCATCTTCATCTTCCATAATGTAGATCTTTGGAGATTCTTGTTACTTGATCCTTTGGATCTTGTAATTGTGTTTGATTGCAGGTTTTTATTATTTTTTTTACTTTAAAATTCGCGCACAATTGAATCCATGATCAATAGATGTTTGATGAAATGATTGATCAAGGATTTGCCTCTTAAAATGCTGATTTTCTATTTTTTGAACAGGTACAATCCATTGCACCTTTTGCGCAATGGATTGCACAGTGTAAAATTTGTGCTGATTTGCTGATTTTGAACAGGTGCAATCGATTGTACCTTTTGTACAATCGATTGCACAGAGGGAGAATTGTGTTTTTTGGCTTGTTTTGGGGCTGTTTTAGTTCCTTTTCCATTTTCTTGCCTTTTCCTTTGTTCTTAGCCTTAGATCACATAATTTTGTGATTTAATTTGGCTTTCTCTTCATCTATTTCTTCTTTTATTTTGGTCGATGAAAGTCTTATGGATCATAGAATTCCTTTGTTGAATTTTGATCAAGACCAGATCGCTACCTTCTTTTCTTTTCGTGCGGTATTGCTTTCGGATGACGATCTACATATCGTTCATCTAGCATGCATTAGCACAAAGAGCTATTGACCGGCCTCATTGTAGGGTAATTACTCCGTAAATTACTCGGCGATTGCTTAACATAGCGCAACATTATGTCCCGCATCAGAAAACAACTCAATGTTGATTGATCTTTTGTATTAGGTTCAAAATCTATGAAGCTTGTTGTTGTAGAGGCTTTGATTCTATCAATCTTCTAACAAGTCTTCATTAACCTTGACCTAAGTACATTATTCAATCATTATTGCTCACTTACTCTAACAACTAATTACTAACTTCTAACTTCTTTACAATTCCTTCTCGCTCCCTATCTCTCATTTACTTTTATGCTCCATTATTATCATTTCATATCATGTTTATGCTTCCGCAATTTTTCCTTTTTCCATTAGACATATGTTTATGCTTCCGCAATTTTTCCTTTGTCCACTTGGACACATGTTTATGCTTATGCTTTTTTCTCTTTGTCCATTTGGACCAAAAACATTAATAAAGGCCAAAACCTCTAAAAAACTTGTGCTTCTAATCTTGGACTATGGTTACTATCCTTTGCAATGGACATGGAGCTTTCCACCTAGACCTTGGACTTCAATGCTATTCTTGGATCCTTGGACTTAGAACTAGGGCTTTTTCCCTTTGCTTTGGAATTATGGTTCGAAGACTTTGGACTTCAATGCTATTCTTGGATCCTTGGACTTAGAACTAGGACCTTTTCCCTTTGCTTTGGAATTATGGTTCGAAGACTTTGAAGACTTGTGCTTTTGCTTGGTTTATGGTGAAGATAGCTACATTTGTGGTTCGATCATTCTTATCCTTAGCTTTTACTTTATGCTTTAGGATAGTCACTTCTTCTCCTCCCTGTACGCGGTGAAAAATGTCAGATGACAAAGCTATTAATTAACTTTGCATCACTTTTCTTTTGAATTCACCACCGAGCTTTTATTTATCCAAAAGGAAAGGGTAAAGATCGAGAGAAACACCTTTTGCGCTATGTGAAGACACAGCTAAGAGATCGGGGATCAGGGGTTGGTTATACTAAGGGAAGGTATTATCACCCTTAATATCTGTAGTACTCTACAGGAGCCTCTTGTTTTAATTGTGTTGAATTATGTTTTGCTTGATATGGGTAACCTGTTTGAGGACGATGATGGAGATTTTATGATAGGGATGAAAATGTTTGAGGTGAATACCTAAGGGTATATACACTAAGTTTGCTCGGCAAGAGATCGCATCTTGTGCCTACGTATCTGACCTCTTAAAGAATTAGAGCAACCATAGTTCTTCTAACTTAAGGTGGGTTTTAGGAACCATTGACTATGGTCAAAGTTCCAAGGGGAATGAGTATGAGCTCATATAGAGTTTAAGAAAACTCTCTAGATCTAAGTTGTAGATGTTTGTGTGGCTTATGAGATCAAGGTTGTGCCCTATGACTATGAGGTCAAGAGAGTGCCTTATGACTATAAGGTCAAGGGTTGATGGTTGAATGAAATACCTATGACTATGAGGTCAAAGGTTGCCTATGACTATGAGGTCAAAGGTTGATGGTTAAATGACATACCTATGACTATGAGGTCAAAGGTCGAAGATGAAATACCTATGACTATGAGGTCAAAGGTTACCTATGACTATGAGATCAAGGTGGAAGACTATGACCATGAGGTCAAAGTTTAACTATGACTATGAGGTCAAAGTTGTGTGATGGTCTTATGACTATGAGGTCAAGGTGATAAGATGACTATGAGGTCAAGATGGTATCCTTTGACTATGAGGTCAAAGGTAAGATGGCCCTACAACTATGAGGTTAAAGGAGGGTCCTATTGACTATGAGGTCAATGTTGGAAGATGGCTATGAGGCCAAGATGGTAAGATGACTATGAGGTCAAGATGGTAATGAGCTATCTATGACTATGAGGTCAATAGAGAGAAGTTTTATAACTATGAGGTCAAGGTTGGAAGATGGCTATGAGGCCAAGGTGATAAGATGACTATGAGGTCAAGATGGTAGATGGCTATGAGGCCAAGGTGATAAGATGACTATGAGGTCAAGATAAGATCCTATGACTATGAGGTCAATGGGGAACGAGGTGTCTCTATGACTATGAGGTCAAGAGGTAATCCTATGACTATGAGGTCAAAGGTTGAAGGTTGTTATAAAATACCTATGACTATGAGGTCAAAGGTTGATGATGAGTTGTCTATAACCATGAGGTTGATAGAGAGCCTTTTTTATGACTATGAGGTCAATAGAGGGTGGATGCCTATGACTATGAGGTTAAAGGTTGGGGGTACTATGACTATGAGGTCAAAGTTGTATGTTGGATGAAGTCCTTATGACTATGAGGTCTAGGTTAAGGATGCTATGACTATGAGGTTAAAGCTGTGTCCTATGACTATGAGGTCTAGGATAAGGGTACTATGACTATGAGGTCAAGGTGGTAAGATGACTATGAGGTCAAGATGGTATCGAGCTATCTATGACTATGAGGTCAAGATGGTAATGAGCTTTCTACGACTATGAGGTCAATAGAGAGACTTTTTATGACTATGAGGTCAATAGAGGATGGCTATGACTATAAGGTTAGAGCTTGCCTATGACTATGAGGTCAAGGGCTACCTATGACTATGAGGTCAAAGGTTGAAGATGTTGCTAACGACTATGAGGTCAAGAGCTACCTATGACTATGAGGTCAAAGGTTGAATATGTTGCTAATGACTATGAGGCCAAGAGCTACCTATGACTATGAGGTCAAAGGTTGAATATGTTGCTAATGACTATGAGGCCAAGAGCTACCTATGACTATGAGGTCAAAGGTTGAAGATGTTGCCAATGACTATGAGGCCAAGGGCTTCCTATGACTATGAGGTCAAAGGTTGAATATGTTGCTAATGACTATGAGGCCAAGAGCTACCTATGACTATGAGGTCAAAGGTTGAAGATGTTGCCAATGACTATGAGGTCAAGGGCTTCCTATGACTATGAGGTCAAAGGTAAGATATAACTCTATGACTATGAGGCCATGAGAGGGTGGCTATGACTATAAGGTCAAAGCTTGCCTAGGACTATGAGGTCAAATGCTACCTATGACTATGAGGTCAAAAGTTGAAGAAGTAACTCTATGACTATGAGGCCATGAGAGATTTCTATGACTATGAGGTCATAGGATTTTTCCATGACTATGAGGTCAATGGAGGGATGGATGCCTAAGACTATGATGTCAAAGGTTACAATGAGCTTTCTATGACTTTGAAGTCAATAGAAAAACTTTTCCTTTGGAAGGAAGGGGAAAAGTAACATCTTGTAAACAAGAGTTACAGTGGGGTTGAAATGCAATGAAACATATGAGTTCATTAATTCCAAACAGTGAACATTTAATCTCGAAGTGAACTCTTAAATGTGAACATAGCAAACGGTAAGAACCAGTGATCATGTAAATGTGACAAGCATGGTAGAGGAAACATTCACAATTTGAAGCAAATGTATTTAGAATCATGCAATCTTAGCAATCAAAAACCAGAAAAATCAGGACAACGTTCTTATGGTGCAGTTTTGTTCAAAGTCAGTGAGTAATTCTCAAACAAATTTCACAAGTTTACAAAATATTCCTCATAAAATTCTCTAACATTTTCAAGAAAAATGATTGGCTTTATTTACAGAGAAAAAGTTTAAGGATTAAAAATGAGGTTATGCACATTTTATTGTTTTGAAACCCTTAAAAAATTGGGTTAATTGTGATTTACCCCCCTGATATATGAGAGTGTTTTGGTTTACCCCCCCACCGTTGCCATAGGCAGGTTTTGGCAACGATTTTTTCAAAAAAAACCGTTGCCTAAAGGCATGTAGGGGGGTAAATCAAAATTCGCTCATATGTCAGGGGGGTAAATCACAATTAACCCTAAAAAATAAAATAGTTAAAAGGTGGATTAAACTAGAATAACATAAAAAATAAAAAAGAAAAAAAACAAAACAGTGGCGGACGCCACACCAACATCATGGCCGACGCCATGGGGGACATGTGGCCGACGCCACCTATTACATGGCGGTCGCCATGTGTATGTGGGTCCCACTTAATTCATTTTATTATTATTTTTTATTTGTTTTGTGTATTTATGATGGGTGGCGGGTGCCACTCAATGCATGGCGAGCGTCAATTTAACTCTCTCATTTTTGTTCAGTTTTCTCTTTTTTAAACACCAGTTTAGTTACGATTAAACAAACTCACTTGATTTTATTAAACAAACTCACACTTTTATGTTTTAAGATTTAGAACATTTATTCCAGAAACATCATTAACAACATTCATCAAAGAACCAAACATCAGCCAGACAACAATATGGTAACAATATGTTTAAGCATGAAGCAAATGATCACATTATTAAATAAATGAGTAAGAACAGAGCATGATACCTAGTGGAGAAAGTCCACTGCTTCTTCACAGGTACAGGTGCTGGAAATGATGGACGAGCTTCTTCTTCTTTCCAAGTAAAGTTTCCTCGGGAAGAAACAAATCTCTGGTGGTAGGGGTGTTTTGTGTTTGGTGTTTTGAAGTGTTTACAGGAGGATGAAAATGGTGGATTTCTTGCAAGCTTTTGAGTGTTACTTGCAAGACTAAGGGAAGGAAGTGGAGAAATTTTGAGAGAGTTTCCTCGTATCTTTTCTTTGAGTGTTTTTTGGTGTGATTTTCGTGTCCTTTGGAATGAGGAATGATCCTCTATTTATAGGGAATGCTAGTGGCTTGTGTACTGGCCAGAATGGAGAGCCCATGTTCATTTGCACTTTTGGGCTTTTTTGAGAGATTCCCTCTTTTGTGTGTGAGCTGGCCTCGTGGGAATGTCTACCATCATGCTGAGGAATGATGTTTTGCTCAGAGTTAGTGAACTAAGGTCTGTAAAATGAAGTTAGCACATGCTTTGTTAGTGCTCCCTTCACTATTTTGCCATGTTATGCCGTTCCATGCAATTTTCATGTTGTTTCCATGTGATGTCCATGCATTTTCCATGTGATGGTGCACCAAAATGTGGCTGGAACTTGAATTGGTCATACACATTCAGAAAAATGAGAGTCTTTGATGTTTAAACATGATATGAACCATTGTTCATAAGTGGTTTACTTGAAAATTAAGAAATGGACCTCAAACTTGAATCAATTGAATCTCCTAGCTCACACATTGGATGGAGGAGTTCTTGTACTTTTTGGAAAGCCCTCAATGCCCTCTACAACTTTCATGTTTGGTCCAAGAACTGAATCACAAGGCATCTTAGTGAAAATGGAGTTAAAGTCAGCTGGCCATTAAGGCAAAAAGTATGGTTTTTTCACTAAGTCTTTGGTCAGATTTGCTTCTTGGTTAAATAACTCAAAAACCATGCATTTTTTGGAGAAACGTCATATTGAACACTTTGAAGATAATTAAAAGAGCTTCCATTTGAGCATTGAGTCGCTCCAATCGAATGTACGGTTTGGAAATTATGACCATTTCAATTTGGCACAAGAGGGGAAAATTTCACTTATGAAAAGTTTCATAAATCAAACTTTACTTCCCTTGAAAATCTCTTGAAACTTGATCTTGATGTTTTAAATCATCAATAAGACATGTTATGATGAATTTGGGCCTTTGAAATTCCATTTGGATCAAAAATCTCAAAAATTAGGGTTTCAGTCAAAACCCTAATTTTGACTGTGGTCGCACTGGGACAAACTCTCATGATCTTGCTTCTCCCATCACTTTTAAAGCTCATATGTGGCCTCTAAGGATGTTTATTACCTTAAGGAGTCATGTCCTAGGGTTTAAGAACAAATCTTGATCAGAATCAGAAGTGGTGATTAACTTGCCTTGATGAAACCCTAATTGGGAGGCATGCTAAACTTGTGGTTCAAGTTGCTTGAGATAAAAGCCAAATGGTCTTAAATTCTTGTTCAATGAGAC
Source organism: Lathyrus tuberosus (assembly GCA_022829125.1). Taxonomy (NCBI): domain Eukaryota; kingdom Viridiplantae; phylum Streptophyta; class Magnoliopsida; order Fabales; family Fabaceae; genus Lathyrus; species Lathyrus tuberosus. Next base: position 12,404,987 of record JALAZF010000120.1, on the reverse strand, counting down.
CTCTTGCATGTAGGTAGCTCAGTTGGTTGATGAAGCAGGCAGTTCTTGATTTAACATGACCAAACTCTTCAATGATTCCGTAGGTTAAAACCCTAACTCCAAAACTTTGACCTGGTGATCCTTTGTTGACTTGATTTGATTCAAAGTCTTTGATCTTGGTTCCAGACAAATGGTGGCTCTTTCTGATGATGGTATGGAGTTAGAGAATACCTTAGGAGGCCTTGAATCTCTCTGTGCAAACCCTAAATTCAAACATGAGGGGAACAAACTGCAAGATGTGGTGATTAGTTAACAATGCATGCATGATTGATCTTAAATGTCTATGCAAGATGTTATGACATCTAAGGGATAAAATTTGGGGTACGACACTCCACATTCTTCAATTTTCAAAACTCTCTCCCTTTTTCAAAAACCTTATTGATTTCAAACTATCACCTCTTTCATAATCAAACCTTGACTTTGTCAAGTGATTTTACTCTTTTTCTTTTCATTTCTTAACAAATGCTAAACTACATAAGCACGTTGACACCTTTTTCAAAAGACTTTAAAAAACACCAAACTCATTCAAACTCTTTTTGTGCCCTTGTGCACTTTTCCTTTAAATTTTTCATAAGTTTAGACATGATTCATTTCTTTAAGCGGAATTTATTCATTTGGAAATGACGACTTGTCTTTACATTTAAAATTAACCAAAACAAACAAATTTCATTCTTTGTACCACGAACTACGAGGTTTTGATCCTACATTGCACATCGTGGGTACGTAGGCATGAGACGACAAGTCTCTCCAAACACAAAAATCTTAAAAACAATTTCCCTTCTCATCTCCTCAATCTCTTTTCAAACAAACCTTTTCAGACCAAAAGCGTAGATATTTCAAAGGGTTCCTATAGAGTACTATAGACGTTTTGGGTGCTAACACCTTTCCTTAACGTAACCAACCCCCTTACCCAGACTCTGTTTGTTCTTTTTTTTTAGAACTCTTTTGGTTTTGTTCGCTCTTTTTCCTTTCCATTTGTTGGATAAAATAAAAGTGTGGTGGCGACTCTTGCTTTTCGAGTTAAGTTAATCAAAAGCTTACACTCACGATTTTGCCGCTACAAAAAAGTGGCGACTCTGCTGGGGATTCTTCCCATGAGGGGTTTAGCCTAATTTGATTTATTTATTGCTTTTTGTCTGATTTGTTTGTTATTTGTTTGTTCTGTTTGGGAATTCTTCTGTGTGGTGAGATAAGCCATATACCCAGGCTTGAGTACACACCTAAGACTAGCGTGGAAAGTAGTGGAACCTACGCTCCATCTTGGTACGTTTGGTGTTCAAGAAATTCACATCCTGGCGAGGTTTTCTTAGGAGATATCCTGACGTGTGCATCTTGTGCATTTCGGGGTGTTAACCTAGAAAGTTGTCGACTCTGGTGACTGTAACACCCCGTTTTTTCCGATTTATTCATTTGAGTCGATTTAATTATTTTTGTTTTTATATTATTTTATTCTTGACTTTTATTTGAAAATATATTATTTTTCATCGTTATTATGTTTTATCACGTTTTAAGAGCGTTTGCGAGATATTTGAGCTGAGGGGTAAAATAGTCTTTTTAGGGGTTTAGATATTTTATAAATAGAGATTTGAGAGAAAAAGAGAGAAAAGAAAGAGAAAGGAAAGAAAGGAAGAGGAAAGAAAAGAGAAGGAGAGGAAAACTTGGGAAAGAAGAAAACATTCAAACCAAAGCTTGAACTTCAATTAATCGGGTAAGGGTGAGAAGTTTCGATTATATCTTGCTTGTGTATGTATATGTGTTGTTTGTTGTAATTGTTTTGGTTGTTTCACAACTTTTTCTCATTGATAAATTGATGAACAATGAGTGGGAATCGATGTTTTCACTGATGAATTTCGATATAAACTGCGTAGAATACTTGTTGATTATGTTGGAACATGTTTTGGTTGATATATTGTGATTTGAAAGTGTTTGGTTGGAAGAAATGATGAATTTTGGTCCCATATGACCTATATTGACGCTGCTGTGAATTTCTGGGTTCGCAGGTTCACTTTGCGAACCCCAGCGAAGGGGAAAGCAAAGGTTCGCCCAGAAGTTCGCATTGCAAACTTTATGCTGTTTTTTCTCTGCCACGGTTCGCTGGGGGTTCGCATTGCGAATAGGAAAGCGAACGTGACAGATTTTCCATTTTGTTTCCTTCATAACTTTTGATCCGTAACTCGGATCGAGGCACGATCGGATGCGTTGGAAAGCTCTTTCAATGCTCTTTATGATAGTGGAATATGAACATATGTTTATGCCATGCATTGATAAGAAATATGGAAAAGTAATGTAGGCGTGAATATTGTAGTCCCCGTTTCCACCAAAATTCATGAATCGGGAATTCGAATGATATGGGACTTGAAGCCTTGGAAAGAGAATCCAACGTGCTAGTAAATGGTTATGTGATACCATGTGTTAACTAAGAATATTTGGTAGAGGATGATTAGTGGTTTGTAGGTTTTGTTGGGTTTGTTGGTGTTCGATGCGATATGCTATCGTCATATAAATGTGGGGCTTTTGGCCTATCTATATGATGTTGATGCATGTGATAATGATGTTGTTGTGTGGTAAAATGCATTGTTTGATTGAATATCAATGTATGTTATTATGATTGTTGTGGTTGATGGTGAGTAATTTTTGATGTGAATTGATATGAGTGTATATGCTAAATTGCTAATTGTTGTGGTTTGTGGATTATGATGAAATGCATTGTTTTGGGTTTGATTGCAATGCATGATTATTGATGTTGAGATGGTTCACATGGTTGTATATATGTATGCATTTGATTATCATGAGTCATTGTATGCCAAGCATCATGATATGCATTCTTGTGATGTCGTGTGCCCTAGTGGGTGTGAGCGACGAAACGATTCCAGAGGGAATCTGCTATAACGATCGTATGCCTTATACAAAGAAGACCTAAAGCGACGTTATAGACGATTGTGTGCCTTATACAAAGAGGACCTAAAGCGATCAGATTGTGTGCCTTATACAAAGAGGACCTAAAGCGATCCATAAACGTCGTGTGCCTTAGACATAGAGGACCTAAAGCAACGGGGAACATTGTTTGCCCGACGAGGAGTTACGTTAAGTAACAAGCGATGATTCCAATAATTCCTGAGTGAATTAATGATGAGAATGATGGATGGATGGTACCGCATTGCATTGCATAGAGTTGTTGTGTCGATCTCTGTACATTTGCCTAAATCATGAATGGATTGATTATATGTGGGAATTTGTGAATGGATTGATTATATGTGGGAAATTGTGAATTGATTGATTATGTGTTGAGCTCGTGATAGCATTGGTGATTTGAGATGTAGTTGTGATAAATGCATTGGTTATGGATGATATGTTTTATGTATAGACATATGCTTTGTTTTATAGGGATGTTTTACCTTACAATGATTGTATTAATTATCTATGGTATGCTATACATGAATATATGTGATGTGGTGGTGTGTTTCCATATGTCATAACTTTGGTATGCCTTATGTGTGAATATGTGATTATGTTGGTATAATTGATATATGCTGTGTGGTTGGATTATTAGAAATATGTTATGTATATGTGGCATGCTATATGTATTAGTATGTTGGTATAATTGATATATGCTGTGTGGTTGGATTATTAGAAATATGTTATGTATATGTGGCATGCTATATGTATTAGTATGTGATGTTATTATGAAATCTTGATCTAGTTGTTATTTCTCACCCTTCTGCTGTGGTTTGTTGCTCTATGAGGCAATTCCAGATTTGTGTCTTGGAGGCTTTTGTGAAGATTAGTTCTCCATCCTTTTGTCGGTCTGTCTACTCTGATACGTAACACGGGAGTCGAGGAACGCTTTTGTTATATATGTACACATTTGTTGGATCTATTTTGTATTACCTTTGTATGAATATTTTGATGTTATAAAATAATTTATTTTGTAAGACAAGTCAGTTATGGATCTTTCCGCTTTATTCCATAATTGAGCTTTCCTTTGGTTGGAAAAAGTTTCCCTTTTAGGTTTATTCCATTTTGTGTTATCTATTAAATTTATGAGCAGGGACTGTGTTTTCTTTCTTTAAATGTGGCATCCTTGTTTCTGTCTAAAGATAAAAAATTTATTCACTCTGATTTATTTATGTATTATTTATCCGTGGTGGGAATTGGGGTGTTACATTAGTGGTATCAGAGCAGGTCGGTCCGTCCGGCCAAGTTGTTGAGTCAGTTAGTGTGACAGTTGAATACTGTCGATGTTGTTTGTTCCTTAGTATGTGATATGTGTGTGAAACACTGTCAGTACTTTCTGGTTTTCTAATCCCTTGTCTGCAGGATTTAGAATGAGATAAGTGGGGGAGAAGCTGGTGCTTCTCCAAGTTGCTTCAGTTGTGGAGCGTTGGTTGCAAGATTGTAAGTGTTGTTTGGACAGTGTTGTTCCCGATTTTAGAGGGAATGCGGAGGTAAGGTTTATGTCGACTAAGGAATTATGCCTTAGGTTGTTGTGTTCACAAGATGCAAGAAATGCTATTATAGTTTGGTAAAGACGGTTTATGCCCCATCATGATTGTCGGCTGTCTATTGACAAATTGAGGAATTGATCACCCTTAATCTCTTGTTGATAGTAGACGAAATTATGTTGGATGGAATAGACGTGTCTTTCCGGCTTTGATAATGTGTGCAATGAATTATTTGGAATTAAGAAAATGATTACGGATTATTTTAATGAGTCGATGAAGATTCTTATATCGGAAGATGAGACGAATTAGAGGTTTTGGTATGTTGGTCCAGTTGGGAAGTCATTGAGAGAGAATGATTAGGTATTATTAATGGCTGCTTCTCAGAGAGTAGAGAGTGAACTCAAAATTGGATGAAGGTGAATAGTTGAGGTTTATATCTGCTAAGTAAGTAGAAAACTCTCAGGGGATGAGACTAAGATGTTTGTTATGTTTGTGATGATAGTTTTCTAGAAATTGGCAGAAAGGCCACGATGATGGGCTGCCAGTTGTGCGTGATTCCAAATGTGTTTCCGGATGGAATATTGGATGTTAGCGTTAGAATTACTCAGATTGAAAGAGCGGTTGGAAGATTTACTAGAAAAGGGATTTGTGAGACCAAGTGTCTCGTCTTAGAGAGCTCCAGTATTGTTAGTAACAAAAAGGAAGGATGATTGAATGGAATAACAAGCATGATGTGTATAATGGTATTGAGACTATGGAAAGTAAAACTTAGAGTTTTGGTGAGTTTTGGAGTTTTTAAAGTTTTAGTGCATTAATGGAAATCTTGAGAAAATCCTAGGTGTGGATGTAATATTTGAGAGTTCTTTATGGTTGGTTGTTGCTACATGTTGGGATTTATGGAGTTTGGACTGTTAAGAGAAGAAATTGTGTATGGATTACTAACAGTTGAATAAGGTAACGATTGAGAACAAGTGTCCACTTTCATGAACAGATGACTGGAATGGTTTGGTTGAGTTTGAGTGAAATTACAATTGTTTGGAATGTTTGATAAGAGTGGTGAATTGTGTGAGTTGAGGCTTTGATCGATTTAATGTGACTGGTTATGTTTGTTATCATCGGGATAGGCTGTTATTTACTCGGTTAAGCTTGTATGTGAGTAACCAGTTAACTAGTGAAATTTTTTGCAAAAGCTTTAAGAATTTATATCTTTTGGAATTTGGTTGGGCATTACAACGTACAGTGATGTTATTTGGTGTTAGTAATGCGTCTGTAATGTTTGTGGAGTAGAGGAATCGTATCTTCCATATTTATTTGGATAAGTTCGTAATGGATTTGAGTGAGGATATTCGGATCTGTTATAAACTAAGAGGAAGAACAGGTAGAGTGTTTGAGATTTGAATTACAAGTGTTGAAAAGAGACGAAGTTTTATGCTAAGTTATTCAAGTGAGAATTTGGGTTGAAAAAGGTTAGTTTTCTTGGATATGTTATTTCAGATGAGAGTATGGTTATGGATCCATCGGAAGTAGATGCAGTTCTACAATGAGAGGCTCCGAAGTTGGTTAAAGAGATTAGAATATTTTTGGACTTTAGTTGGTTATTATTGGAGGTTATGGAAGGCTTTTCCAAGTTAGCATTTTTGTTACTTCGATTGACTTGCAAAAGGTAAGTCATTTGTTTGGGATGTTCGTTGTAAGGAAAGTTTGAGAGAGCTAAAGTAGAAGTTGTCTACGGCGCCAGTTTTGATACTGCGTGCTCCTAATAAACCGTTTGTGAGGTATTGGGATGCGTCTTTGATGAGTTTATGCAGTGTGTTAATGCAAGAGGGTAAAGTCATGGCTTATGCTTTACTACAATTGAGGATTAATAAAAGGATCTATACTATTCTGGATTTGGGATTGGTTGCGGTTGTATTGTGTTGGAATATTTGGAGGTATTATCTTTATGGTTCTAGGTTCGAAGTGTTTAGTAATCACAAGAGTTTAGAGTACTTGTTTGGTCTGAAGGAATAGAGTATGAGATAACGGGGATGGTTAGAATTCGTGATGAGTTATGAATTTGGCGTGGATTATCCTTCTAGAAAAGCTAATGTTGTGCCTGAAGAGTTAGGTCGATAGTCTTTGCATATGGCTGTTTTGATGGTCAGAGAATTAAAATTATTTGAACAGTTCAGAGACTTGTGTCTGGTGTGTGAGATAACACAGTAGAGTGTGAGGTTGGGTATATTAAAAGTGAATAGTGATTTTTGGCGAATATGAGAAAGAGTTAGACTTTGGACGTGGGTGTCATACCCCAAATTTTGACCACTAAGATTCTCATCATTGTGCAAATCATCATCACAATATGAATGTACCTTTATGCCTCATCAATTTCCTCAAGGAAGTGTTGAGCACCCAATGCAATCAAAATTAGGGTTTCAAGCCCTCTCAAAGCTTTTAGACAAAGGATCAATCAAGGAATGATATGATCTTCAACTTGTCTAACCTCTCCAACTTCCACAAAGGATCAAAATGACTCCCACTTCAAGTATTAAGCACAAGGATGCTCCCTTCTAAGTGGATCAAGCCTCAAGATCGCTAGTGTCACCAAATTAGGGTTTGGTCGACCAGGGCCTCCAGATGGAAATTTTCCTCTGGGCATGAGCCAATGCTTCAAAACATAACCTAAAATTCTCCATGGAACCTCATGAACCCAATCATCAAGTCAATTTGACCTCAGGGGATGCATTCATCAAAAATCAGGAATTACGGTTTCTTGACCTAATTCACCCCTAAGTTGACTTTTGGGAAAAATCATGAACCAAGACCTCAAGAGAGGATTTGAGGGTCTCTAATACGCCATACGGATCCATTTGTAACAATGGATTGATCCAAGAAGCTTGAGCAACAAGTTTCAAGTTCATCAGAACCACAATTAGGGTTTCGCAAGAAAAGTCAACTGTAACTTTGACTTTTGACCAGGACATGCTCCCAAACCCTAGTACATGATTCAATACACCCTATAACACCCATGGTACATGTCCATAAAGTTTGATTTAGGTCAAAGACATGATTTCCTAAAGGATTGCACAGTTTGGAATTCATCGGATAAAAAGTCAACTGTGCACAAAAGTCAACTTTGACTTTTTGAGATTTTTCATAAAAATGGATTTTTAACCCTAAAATGATGTTAATGTATGATTTGAATCATCATTCATCAAGAAAAATCAAAGAAAGTGGGATAACTTGTAAAAGGGGTAATCATAAAAACTTAGAAAATTTTCTAAGTTATGGAATAAAGTGGCAAGGGTACCAACTTTGGAGGACCATAACTCCTAAACCACAAAGCCATTTTTCCCCATCCAAAGCTTGATTTGTAGATATCATGGCCCTCTACAAAAACTTCAACTAGACCTCATTCCAATTCATTAAGGATTTTGAGTTATGGAGTGATCAAAATGACAAAAAGTGAAAATGTCACTTTTTTCCAACACTTAGTGAAATTTTCACAAAGTCAGAATCTGCCTTACTTTTGTTCCAAATGTAGGGACATTTTTCACTTTGATCCAAAAGGTATCAAAACCAAATATGATCAAACAATTGTTGTATCATATAAGGGCTTTCCAAAATGGCCAAGAACATCACCAAATTTAATTTGAGCTATGAGATATGACATTGGCAAGTTGCCTTGCTGAAAACTGCCAAGGCAAGGCAGAATTTTTCACTTTTGGTCGATTTTCCAAAATAAGCCAATTCCAAGCCTTGTCATCACTTTGGACACCTCTGAGGATCAAATCTAAAGGGGACAATCACTGAGCCAAGCCTCCAAAGTCTTTGGAACAAGAAGTAACATGCCAAACCTAGAATTGCCTAAAATAGGGACAAGACTCTAATTTTGGATTGGAGCATTCAATGGATGCACCAAGGTTGAATGGACTGAGCCATTCTCAACTGAATTTAGTCAAGACTTATCTAAGACCAAGGGAACCAGCAGCCTATGCCCTAACCTCTAGTCAATGGCTAGAGGAGACTTGGATTTCTATTGCTCAACATTGGCCAACCCTACTCAGCAGTTGCCATTCACTATTCCTTGCAAAACAAACTTGCTCTACTATAAATAGAGCTCAATTGTGATCAGTTTGAGTACACCAAAGCCATCAAATAGATGCTTTCCTTAAAATCTCTTCTTTCACTCCAATTTTGCCTTCTAAGGCAAGTCACTATCGGGTTTTGAGTTTGGGAGATTTTCCAATCAAACCAATCACACACACACCTCACATACATCATATAGAAGTGATCCAAACACTTAAACAACATCTGGAACACTGATTTCTCAGAATCACCAGCCAGTTGCTCAAGGTTTTAACCAAGTTGCAGCTGAGATGCCATAAAGTGATCCAGCCATTTTCAATCAAGTCCAAGCATTCAAACACACTCCATAAGGTGTAGGGAAGCTGTTTAGATCATCACAACTCATCTGTAACACCTCCAACTCAAAAATCACATTGTATTTGCTGTCACGACCTAGAGGTAAGCCTAAACTTGGTCATCTCTCAATCTATGCATATTTCCTCGCACAATATTTTTGCCAAATGTTCATAATCATGCATGGAATGTTTTCCCTCAATCAATTGCATTATTTGAATCGTGTGTGGAATTTCTGAACCTTCATGGAGAAATCAGGGTTCTTGAGATTTTTCTTTAATTTCTTATTTCATGTTTAAAATAAATGAAATTAAAGACCATAGACATGATCGTGAGGTTGAAACGAGTAGGTTAATATGTAGATTGCATGATATAATCAAGTATTCAGTGAGATTGGAGAGAAAATGCAAATCTGGGCAAAACCCAGAACACGCGCGTGTTCTTGGGTGTTCTTGGCGCCATTTTTTCAAAATTTGAATATTTAAATTTTGTGATTTTATTTAATTGATTCAAAAATTAATTTCTCTTTGAGTTTTAATGATTTTGAGTTGATTCTTTTTTTAATAATTCACAAAAATGTTAAAATATTTTATTTTACCAAAAAAATCCCAAAAATATTATTTATTTCATATAATTGATATTTTTACAAAGAATTAAAGTTTTAATTGTTTTTGACATTTAAAATATTTTTTCCTTCTTGGTTTTGCAAATATTAATGACTTCTAATTATTTTGTAGGTTAAAACTTGATTTTTGAAACATTAATCCAATATCACAATTTGTTTTCCACATGATTAAACAATTTTTGATCATTTTAATTGAATTTTTTTCAATTAAAATTCATTTTGGGAACAAATTAGGGTTTTGATTAATTCAACCCTCATCAAATATTTTAAAACACTTTTGGGCCTCTAATAGAGTGTAAGACCCAATCTATTTGTACATAAACCTATTTGTGGGCCTCACTCATTGTATAAGTCCCTCTGTACATTTTCAAATAAACGGCGCGATCGTCGCCTTTTTTACGAAATCAACTGGGCCTCTCCTCGAGCTATAAGACCCATTTGAAACTTTTGGACCTCTAATAGAGTGCAAGACCCAATCCCCTTTTAACCAAAACAACTTTGGGGCCTCAGATATTGTATAAGTCCCTTTGTGTTAAAAGGAAGATCTCGGCGCGATCGCCATTTCAAACAAAAGTCATCTGGGTCTACCCTCGTGTTATAAGCTCCACTCTTTTTCTTTAAACCTTTTGGGCCTCTTGAGAGAGTGTAAGACCCATCCCTTTGTACAAAAAACCTTTCTTGGGCCTCAGTCACTTGTATAAGTCCCTCTGTACAAATGCGAAACGACAGTGCGATCACTGATAAAACCCTGGGCCTCTCCTTGAGCTATAAGCCCCAATCTTTCTTTTCAAAGCACTTTCTCCTTTGATTTTGAATATATTGTTGTTTTCAATCTTTCTTTGTTAAACAACTAACCAAACAGCATGGAAGCTCTACAACCGAGTAAGTGTTTACCCGCTTTCATTTGCCGCTTTCATATGTATATAACTGTATTGTGGGGCTGCTCACTGTAAGTCTCCTTTCATAAACTCATATCAACTGTGTAATAATAGTATAGATATTTAGAGTTTCCCCGGCAACTACGTCTAGAACTAGGTAAAGCCGTATTGATCATTCTTAGAAATAGACAAGCTAGATCCCCCATATGAGCACCAAATATAGTATTCTCTTCGGCTGTCCCCTCCTAGAATATGTCAAAGAAATTCTATTCCCCAGAGATGAATTATTCTCGGTGAAACTTCTCTTGAATTTCTTCAAACCTTAGAACTGTTCACTAAGTGAATTATTCTCGGTGAAACTTTTCTTGAACTCTTCTTTGGTTTGGACCCATAGGCTTCTTAAAAGCATCCGCCTTCTCTTGGGCGTTGTACAAGGACTTGCAGGCTTCTTAAAAGCATCCCCGCCTCCTCTTGGGCTTAGTACAAGGAACCGTCGGCTTCTTAGAAGTATTCACAGCATCCTCTTAGGCTTCATGTAAATGATTTCTTCCTTCGGGAATGATAGCCTCCTCTTGGGCTTCGTACAAATTGTCCCAACGACCTCCTAGAGGTATAGGAACAGAAATTAGTCATCTTAATAGAATAGTCTTTCAAAGAGTCTAGACCCCACTACTGTTTCTCTAAGCATAGTACAAAAGATGAAACTCCAGACTTGGACAGTCTATTTTCCTTGAGTCTCAAAGACATTCTCAAGTTCCTTTCAAAACTAGGAGATGAAACCCGTAGACTCGGACAGTCTCAATACCCTTTGGATTTCCCATTTCCTTAAAGAAAAGGAAATATCCCTGATCCTCGAATCAAAATCCCTGAGTGCTAATATTACTCATATAAGAACTGATTTTCTCTTTAAATCAGCATTTTGGATCTGTCACTCATCTGAAACAGTTACAATAGCCTCCTCTTGGGCTTTGTACAAATGATTCTCCCCAGCGGAGCAAACAAATTTCAGCCTCCATCTCGGGCCTTGTACGAGATACAAAAGACTCCCTCGTTGAGTCAACCCTTTTAGCCTCTCTCTCGGGCTTTATACGAGACACATAAAAGCACTCTCTTGTTGAGTATAAAAGATTCTCTTGTTGAGCCAAACATCTTTAGCCTCCATCTCGGGTTTCGTACAAGATACAAAAGACTCTCTTGTTGAGTCAATCCTTTTTTAGCCTCCATCTCGGGCTTTGTACGAGACACATAAAAACACCCTCTTGTTGGGCCAATAGCCTCCTCTTAGGCTTTGTATAAGGAAACCCCGGTTAAGACAACCAACCTTTCAGCATCAAAGTTGTGCCTCGTTCACAGTATACAAACATCAACAACTCCTTTTCTTCCATCTAATTGATGTAAGCGCCAAGCCTCTGGATTATTTACATCCACGCCACTGTCCCTCTTTTAGCATGAGAAATTCCTAAGGAAAGATGGCATTGCTCTACACTGAGTTAAAGTCTTCTCCTTCAGGTTGAAAATCCCCTATAAAGGAAATTATGGCATTGCTGGATTCACATATCCCAGTTAAAGTAATTCTCCTTTATAAATCAGTCACCCAATAGTTGTGACGAACAGACCAAACATCCCCTCTTTAGAGATGACAAATTCTCTCTAAAGTCAAAACCTTTTAGCTTCACATCTTGGGCTTCAAACAAGATTCAAATAGACCCTTCAGCTTCACATCTTGGGCTTCGAACAAGATACAAACAACCTTTTAGCTTCACGTCTTGGGCTTTGAACAAGACACCAAAACACCATTCTATGGGAGGAACTACGATCGCTCTGATTTCCCTGTTTCAGTAAACGGGAATACGTAGGCATAAGATTGAAAGAAAAATCTTAGCGAGCACACTAATAAAAAAAACCTAAAATCCCGTACCTTCATACACCAATCAAAAACATCCGTCCTAACATCTCAACCAATAGCCCAAACCCCTTTTTTAACAAAATATACTAGGAGAAACCCACACTTTGGATAACATCTGTAAACCAATAGTTTTGACTGTTTAACCTCAGTATGCAAGTAGGGTTAATTGGAGACATCTATTTCCCTTCCTTCATCAGCTTCAATAGGATAAAAAAAGAATTGAGCTGTAGTACCAGAGCGATCGTGCTTCGCAACCACATCCAAAATCACTCGCAACAGAAGAATGGCGACTCTGCTGGGGATCGACGTTCTCGTCTCCTAGGTGGAAACCTTAAAAAAGGGGCCCTTCTTTCTTCTTTGGGAATTTCACTGAGATAGGATTTTTGTTGACTTCACTAGGATATTAGGTCAAAACCGTTAATTTGGGAAACCGCAGAATGGCGATTCTGCCGGGGAGCCATTTTCTGTCAGGAACATAGGATCCATAGCTCTTAAAAGTCTAGGACATTAAGACAAATATATATATATACTGCTTTTCCTAATTGATATATGTGTTTATTTTTCTGCTAATGGGAATGCGTGTGATGCCGCATGTGGAAAGATTGAGTATACACCTAGGAAAACCCCTTTAGTGGCGCAGAGGCTATCGAAAATAGTTGTCATGCGATGCCACCCTCTTCTGAGGACTCTTAAAAAAAAACCACCTAGCACGGTTCCCGGCCCGCTGGTGTTTTCTTGACAAGAGTTGATGATGATGAGAGACAGGTACAAAAATCACTAGTAAACCTTTGGGATGGGTAGTGCCTTGACTCCATGACAACGACCCCTTTGACCCCAGGTTTTTCTATGTTTTTATGTGCTGCATTCATGCATTCATTTAAAAAACATTAAAACAAAAAGAAAATTTTCTCTTCTAGTCTCTCTTTTTCAAACTAAACTAAGACTGTGATTGCAAATATCAGAGAAAAAAGATTGCGCTAATGGATTTCGGTAGAAGGGAAACTCATAAGTACACTTTCAAGGTTCCAAAATTAGAGGATTTGAGAGGTTTGGCAAGAATGATCACAAATCACGAGGCTTTCAGAGCCAAGTACAGAGGTCTGTTATCTCTATTAAGGGTCCATGTGATTGAGGGAATCATGGAGATGCTCATTCAGTTTTACGATCCGGTTTATCACTGTTTTACATTCCCAGATTATTAGCTCGCACTGACGCTGGAGGAATATTCTCATCTGATTGATTTACACATCACTGATCGAGCTCCATTTTTTGGACTGGAAGAAATTCCAAAGGATCAGACCATTGCAAGAGCAATTTATTTGGATGAGTCAGAAGTCAAGACTCACATGCCTCGTTCGTCGTCAATTTGGATACCCAATGAGGCATGTCCTGCGGAATGCTCATCTGGAAGGTGTTTTCTTCAAGGAAGGAGAAAATGACAGAGCACTAAAAACGGAAATAGTGCACGCTTGGAAACATGTTCATAAGAAAGGACGAGAGTCTCTAGGAAAACTGGACTGTGTCTCAGTGGAGCCTTATCTTCACTGGGTAGAAACTAGAGCTCTCAAGCTAAAGATGCCTTATCCTCATCACGGAGTTCTTCCACCAAGGGAATCTGTCATGTACTTCATGTCTGAGACGGAAAAACTCCAGGTTACTCTCAACAAAGTTCAAAAGGAGAGGAGGTCTTGGAAGAACAAGTACCGCATTCTCAATGTGGAGTGTATCAAAATACAGCAACTACTGAAAGATAAGGATGCTCTGATTGAGATTTTGGAGCAGCATGCTGTAGAAAATTAGGATGACCAAAGGAATTTGCTCACTCCTTTCACCTGGCAAAGGAATGGCAACCCAACGACGGCCCACGAGCCCCGGTCCAAGAAAAGGAAAGTATCAGAATCAGCACCCGATTTCTCCCCAGAGAGGACTCGGGACCCATTAGCTTAGGTTTCTGTTTCCGCACCTTGTAATCTACTGTATTTTCGTTTCCGCAATCCTTTGAATTCAATAAAACGGGGTTTCCCCGCTGTTTGATATTTCCAATCTAATTGTCAAAGTTTATTTTGATTAAACCAAAAAACAATTAATATAATCATTGCATTCATCATTCTCACATCACGTATTCTTCTCACCTACGAATCTCACGTTTGTGTCTCGGTTCTATAGTTAAATTGTCTCATTCGTATAATACTCGGGCTAATCATCAGAAAAAGATAGATGATCTTGAGGAAGAGAACAGAGAGATGAAAGAAGAGATCGACGCTCTGAGAGAGGATATGAGAAAGCTCCGTAACGACATGCAAGCCATGGCAGAAGCACAACAACAAAGAACTGTGATCTCAGAGATCACCTCAGCGTCCATAGTGGAGAAGTAGGATCCTAGGTATCAGATGCCGAAAGATCATCCTTGGGGCATGCCTGTTAACTATATCCTGGAAGGATATGTTCCGTCGATCAATGAGGATCAGGGAATCATAGCAGAAGCCGCTGGGCCTGAAGGTTACAAACTTTGGGAAAGCGAGGATGCTAGAGGCATACTAAGGACTCCTGAAGGTTACAAACTTTGGGAAGCGCCAAGATTCACTGCCGTAGCCACGGTACCACCCCCTGTGGTGCACATTGTCTCGGAAGGACAGATTCCACAGATACCTTCGGGTAAAAAGGAAACTATGTTTGACAGGATGGATGAATTCCAGGAGCAATTCCTGGAAATGCAGAAGGAACTGCAAGCCATTCGCCGTCAGGATTTATTTGTAAAGAACGTCGCGGACCTTTGTTTGGTCCCCAATGTGAAAGTCCCGCACAAGTTCCAAGTGCCCGATTTTGAAAAGTACAAGGGTAAATCTTGCCCTCAGAGTCACTTGGTGATGTACGCTCGGCGAATGTCAGCTCAGACATAGAATCAGGACCTACTGATTCACTACTTTCAGGATATTTTAACCGGTGCCTCATTAAAATGGTACATGGGTTTAAACCGTGCTACGATCAGCACTTTCAGAGATCTTGGCACTGCCTTCGTCCAACAATACAAGTACAATTTAGACATGGCACCGGCCAGAGATCAACTCAGATCAATGTCACAAAAGGACAAGGAAACCTTTAAGGAGTACGCTCAGAGATGGCGTGAAATCGCCGCCCAAATTTGTCCACCTCTTGAGGAAAAAGAGATGACAAAAATCTTCTTAAAGACCTTAATCTCATTTTACTACAACAGAATGGTCGCCAGTGCGCCCAGTGACTTCACCGAAATGGTCGGTATGGGAGTTCGTCTTGGGGAAGCCGTCCGAGAAGGACGTATAGTTAAAGAAGCTGGATCATCAAGTAGTACAAAATGATACGGTAGTGCTCTCCCTAATAAAAAAGAGCAAGATATTGGGAATATCTCTCTCAGAAAGCAAAGGCGACGTTATCAACCGGTAGCAGCCGTAACTCCTGCTATCAACCCCGCGCCTGTTCCTATATATCAACCTCAGGTTGCGCAGAGCCAACTGTCATACCCCAAATTTTAACCACTAAGATTTCCCATCATTGTGCAAATCATCATCACAATATGGAGGAACCATCATACTTCATCAGTCTCCCAAAAGATGGGTGAGCATCCACCACAATCAAAATTAGGGTTTCAAGCCCTCTCTGAGTGCTTAGACATAGGATCAATCAAGGAATGACATGATCTTCAACTTGTCTAACCTTTAAAACATTCACAATGGATCAAGAGGACTCCCACTTCAAGGATTAAGCACAAGGTTGCTCCCTTCTAGGTGGATCAAGCTTCAAGATCGCCAGTATCACCAAATTAGGGTTTTGGTCGACCAGGGCCTCCAGATGGAAATTTTCATCTGGGCATGAGCCAATGATCCAAAACATAACCTAATATACTCCATGGAACCTCATGGACCCAATCATCAAGTCAATTTGGCCTCAAGGGACGCATACATCAAAAATCAGGAATTAGGGTTTCTTAACCTAATTCACCCCTAAGTTGACTTTTAGGGAAAATCATGAGCCAAGACCTCAAGAGAGGATTTGAGGGTCTCTAATGAACTATATTGATCCATTTGCAACAATGGATTAATCCAAGAGGCTTGAGCAATAAGTCTCAATTTCATCTGGACCACAATTAGGGTTTTATGAGAAAAGTCAACTGTAACTTTGACTTTTGACCAGGACATGCTCCCAAGCCCTAAGACATGATTAAATATACCCTATGACACCCATGGAACATGTCCATCAAGTTTGATTTAGGTCAAGGACATGATTTCATGAAAAATTGCACAGTTTGGAATTCATCTGATAAAAAGTCAACTGTGCACAAAAGTCAACTTTGACTTTTTGAGATTTTTCACCAAAATGGATTTTTAACCCTAAAATGATGTTAATGTATGATTTGAATCATCATTCATCAAGAAAAATCAAGAAAAGTTGGATAACTTGTAAAAGGGGTAACCATAAAACTTAGAAATTTTTCTAAGTCATGAAAAAGTACCATTAATGCACCAACTTTGGAGGACCATAACTCCTAAACCACAAGGCCATTGTGCCCTATTCAAAGCTTGATTTGTAGATCTCATTGCCCTCTACAAAAGCTTCATACTGACCTATGTCCAAATTCCTCATGGATTTTGAGTTATGGAGTGATCAAAATCAAAAGAAAATACTTTGTTCCAACACTTAGTGAAAATTTCACTAAGTCAGATTTTGCCTTACTTTTTTCCAAATGTAGGGGGATTTTTCACTTGGATTCAAAAGAGATCAAAATGAAACATGTTCAAACAGTTGTTGTATCATGTAAGGGCTTTCCAAAATGGTCAAGAACATTACCAAATTCAACTTACACCATGAGATATGACATTGGCAAGTTGCCTTGCTGAAATCTGTCAAAGGCAAGGCAGAATTTGCAATTTTGCTTGATTTGCCAAAATCAGCCAAATTCAAATGCTCCTATCCACTTGGACACATCTGAGGATTGAATCTAAAGGGGACAATCACTGAGCCAAGCCTCCAAAGTCCATGGAACAAGAAATAGCATGTTGAACCTAGAATGGCCAAAATAGGGACAAGACTCCAAATTTGGATTTAAGCATTCAATGGAAGCATCAAGGTGGCATGGATTGAGCCATTCTCATCTGAAATTAGTCAAGACTTATCCAAGACCAAGGGAACCAAACCTCTGTGCCCTAACCTCTAGTCAATGGCTAGAGGAGACTTGGATTTTCATTTGCCAACATTGGCCAAACCTACTTAGCAGTTGCCATTCACTATTCCTTGCAAAACAAACTTGCTCTACTATAAATAGAGCTCAATTGTGATAAGTTTAAGTACACCAAAGCCATTAAACAGATGCTTTCCTCAAAATTTATTCTTTTACTCCAATTTTGCCTTCTAAGGCAAGTCACTATCGGGTTTTGAGTTTGAGAGCTTTTCCAATCAAACCAATCACTCATACACTTCACATACATCATATAGAAGTGATCCAAACACTCACATAACATCTGGAACACAGATTTCACAAAATCACCAGCCAATTGCTCAAGTTCTTGACAATTTTGCAGTTGAGGTGCCATCTTCAACTCCAAACCATTTCAATCCATTCCAAGCACTCAGACACATCACTTGGCACCTAGGGAAGCTATCCACATCATTGGAACCTAGCTGTGACACCTCCTACACAAATCACGATCACCAGCTGCAAGTGGTAAGCATGAGCTCTTCTAACTCTATGATCCATGCAATTTTTGCTGCACAATAATTTGGCCATATGTTCATAATCATGCATGGAATTTTTTCCCTCAATTAATTGCATTGTTTGAATCGTGTATAAAAAATCCTAGCCTTCATGCAGAAATTAGGTTTCTTGAGGATTTTTCATGATTTCTTGTTATATGTTTAATTTAAATGAAATTAATTGACATAGACATGATCGTGAGGTTGAGACGAGCATAATGATATGTGAATTGCATGTTATAATCAAGTATTCAGTGAGATTGGAGAGAAAATGCAAATCTGGCCAAGCCCAGAACACGCGCGTGTTCTTGGTGTGTTCTTGGCGCCTTTTTTCAAAATTTGAATATTTGAATTTTGTGATTTTATTTAATTGATTCAAAAATTAATTTCTCTCTGAGTTTTAATGATTTTGAGTTAATTCTTTTTTTAATAATTCACAAAAATGTAAAAATATTTTATTTTATCAAAAACTCCCAAAAATATTATTTATTTTATATAATTGATATTTTTGCAAAGAATTAATATTTTAATTGTTTTTGACATTTTAAATATTTTTTCCACCTTGATTTTGCAATTTTTAATGCTTTCTAATTATTTTGTAGGTCAATACTTAATTTTTGAAGCATTAATCCAAGATCACAATTTTTTTTTCATATGTTAAACAATTTTGATCATTTTAATTGAATTTTTATTCAATTAAATACATTTTTTGAAAACAAATTAGGGTTTTGGATTAATTCAACCCTCATAAATCATTTTCAAAACACTTTGGGCCTCTAATAGAGTGTAAGATCCAATCTTTTTTTGACCAAATCCTTTTTGGGCCTCAGTGTATTGTATAAGTCCCGATACCGTCAAAAACAAACGGCGCGATCATCGCCTTTTGAAAAATAACCTTTTGGGCCTCTCCTCGAGCTATAAGACCCATTCAAAACTTTTGGGCCTCTACTAGAGTGTAAGACCCAATCCCCTTTTAACCAAAACAATTCTGGGCCTCACTTATTGTATACGTCCCTTTACGTTAAAAGAAAACCTCGGCGCGATCGCCATTTTAAACGGAAAAATCAATTGGGCCTACCCTCGTGTTATAAGCCCCACTCTTTTTCTTTAAACCTTTTGGGCCTCTTGAGAGAGTGTAAGACCCATCCCTTTGTACAAAAAACAATTTTTGGGCCACAGTCACTTGTATAAGTCCCTCTGTACGAATTCAACAGTGCGCTCACTGATAAAACTCTGGGCCTCTCCTTGAGCTGTAAGCCCTAAATCTTTCTTTTTCAAAGAACTTTCTCCTTTGATTTTGAATATACTGTTGTTTTCAATCTTTCTTTGTTGAACAACTAACCAAACAGCATGGAAGCTCTACAACCGAGTAAGTGGTTATTGCTTTCATTTACCGCTTTCATATACATATAACTGTATTGTGGGGTTGTTTCACTGTAAGTCTTCTTTCAAAAACTCATATCAACTGTGTAATAATAGTATAGATATTTCAAGTTTCCCCGGCAACTACGTCTAGAACTAGGTGACGCCGTTTCGTTTATTCGTAGAAATAGACAACTAGATCCCCAATAGTATCACCAGATACAGTTTTCTCTTCGGCTGTCCTCATTAGGAATTGTCAAAAAACTCTACTCCCAGAGATGAATGTATTCTCCGTGAATGGAATCTTTGAGTTTCTTCCAAATTCTTGAACTTTCCTGACTTGATCTATTCCTTGTGAATAGCTTGCCTTGAATTTCTCGGGGTTTGGGGACCCACGGGCTTCCTAAAAGCATCGACCTCCTCTTGGGCATCGTACAAGGACCCACAGGCATCCTAAAAGCAACCCCGCCTCCTCTTGGGCTTAGTACAAGGACCCTACGGCTTCTTAGAAGTATTCACAGCCTCCTCTTAGGCTTCATATAATGATCTCTTCCTCCGGGAATGATAGCCTCCTCTTGGGCTTCGTACAAGGACCGATCGGCTTCTTAAAAGTTTCCAGTCTACTCTTGGGCTTCGTACAAATTGTCCCGACAACCTCCTAGAGGTATAGGAACAGAACTTAGTCATCTGCATAGAACAGTCCTTTCATAGAGTCTACTACTATTTCTCAAAGCATAATACAAAAGATGAAACCCTAGACTTGGACAGTCTAATATCCTTGAGTCTCAAAGACATTCTCAAGTGACCCATTCGTTAAAATAGGAAGAAAAACCCGTAGACTCTGACAGTCTCAATACCCTTCGAATTTCCCGCTTCCTTAAAGAACAGGAATAACCCGGATCCCTGAATCAAATCCTTGAGTACAGTGTTGCCATATAAGAACTGGTTTTCTCTTTCAAAATCAGTCTACTGGACCTGTCACTTAACTGAAACAGTAATCATAACTTCTCTCTTGGGCTTTGTACAATGATTCTCCCCCAGCGGAGTCAAACAACGTTTAGCCTCTCTCTCGGGCTTTGTACGAGACACATAAGAGACTCCCTCATTGAGTCAATCACCTCTTTCGCCTCCATCTCGGGCTTTATACGAGATACAAAAAGGTTCCTATTGAGCCAAATAAATTTTAGCCTCCATCTCAGGCTTTGTACGAGATACAAAAACTCTCTTGTTGAGTCAATTAGCCTCCATCTCGGGCTTTATACGAGATACCAAAAGATTTCCTCGTTGAGTCAAAACCTTTTAGCCTCTCTCTCGGGCTTTGTACGAGACACATAATAGCCTCCTCTTAGGCTTTGTATAAGAAAACCACCGGTTGATCCAATCAACCCTTTAGCATCAAAGTTGTGCCTCGTTCACAGTACACAAACATCAACAACTCCTTCCCCTTCATCTAACTGCTATAAGCGGCAAGCCTCTGGATCATCTACATCCATGTCGATGTCCCTCTTTTAGTATGAGAAAATCCTAAGGAAAAATGGCATTACTTTACACTGAGTTAAAGTCTTCTCCTTCAGGTTGAAATCCCCTATAAAGGAAATTATGGCATTGCCGGATTCATATATCCCGGTTAAAGTAATTCTCCTTTATAAACAGTCATAACAGACAAACCCCTCTTTAGAGATGACAAATTCTCTCTAAGGTCAACACTTTTTTAGCTTCACATCTTGGGCTTCGAACAAGATACAAATAAACCCTTCAGCTTCACATCTTGGGCTTTGAACAAGATACAAACCACCTTTCGCTTCACGTCTTGGGCTTTGAACAAGACACCAAAAACAACCATTTCCTCCCATAGAATAGGAGGAACTACGAACACTCTGATTTCTCTGTTTCGGTAAACGGGAATACATAGGCATAAGATTGAGAGAAAAATCTTAGCGAGCACACTAAACAAAAAACCAAAAATCCCATACTCTCACATCAAAAAGCATCAATCCAAACATCCTAATCCTTGTTCCCTGCCAGAAAAATTCTTCCAAGATAAAAAGAAAGAAACCGTATTGGCGAAAATACAAATAACCAGTACAAAGGCCCCCCACATTGATAGCATCCGTACCGTAACAGACCGCTGTTTAAACTCAGTATGCAAATCAGGGTTAATTAGAGACATCTATTTCCCTTCCTTATTCAGCTCACAATAGGATAAAAAATGAATCGACCTGTAGTAAGCTCAACCGCAGAGAGCGACCAACGCTTAAGAACCGCGTCCAAAATCGCTCGCTACAGAAAAATGGCTCCCACCGTGGGGCCGTTCTTTCTTTCTTACTATTTAAACCTTGGGTAAGTCATTTTCATGGCGATGGCCGCCAACAGAAAAATGGCGCCCACCGTGGGGCCTTTCTTTCAAACCTTTTCACCTCTTGTGTGAATACCACAGATTGGGGCTTCCGCCGGGGAACCCATTTCTGTCAGGAACTTAGGATTCATAGCTTTAAAGGTCTAGGATGTTTAGGACAAATATATATAGTGATTTTCGTAATTTCTATACGTGTTTATTTTTCTGCTAATGGGAATGCGGGTGATGCCGTATATGGAAAGATCGAGTATACACTTAAGATAAGTGATGGCGACGAGGTCGACCATCAACCTCAGTGGAGGCTAACCAATGCAACCCATTCTTTCACCTAGACAATGGGCCGATTGTTAAGTCTGAGAAGCTGAGGAGCCAAACCCTTTCGTAGTGCGGAAACTATCGGGAATAGTTGTTACGCGATACTATCCTCATTTGAGGTTGGTGATCTATTCTCGGTGAATGGCACTTACTCTAAGATTGCTCTACAACTCGCTGGCGATCCGCTTGTTGTTTTGCTTTCCTGGGAGGAGCTGATGATAATGAGTACAGGTACAAAAATCACCCTAGTATAAACCTTTGGGGATGGGTAGAGCCTTGAGTTCGTGACAACGACCCTTTAACCCATGTTTTTTCTATGTTTTTGTGTGCTGCATTCATGCATTCATCTAAAAAACATTAAAACATTCAAAAAAATTTCTCTTCTAGTCTCTCTGTTTTTCAAATTAAACTAAGACTGTGATTGCAAATATCAGAGAAAAGGATTGCACTAATGGATTTCGGTAAAAGGAGAACTCATACGTATACCTTCAAGGTTCCAAAGTTAGAGGATTTGAGAAGGTTAGCAAGGATGATCACTAACCCTGAGGCTTTCAGAGCCAAGCACGGAGGTTTGCTACCACTGTTAAGAGTCCATGTGATTGAGGGAATCATGGATGCGCTCATTCAGTTTTATGATCCAGTTTATCACTGTTTCACATTCCCGGATTACCAGCTTGCACCAACGCTGGAGGAGTATTCTCATCTGATTGATCTACATATTACAGATCGAGCTCCATTTTCTGGACTGGAAGAAATTCCAAAGAATCAGACCATTGCAAGAGCAATTCATTTGGACGAGTCTGAGGTCAGGACTCACCTGACCGTTGAGGGTGGCATCCAAGGTTTGCCAGCCCAGTTCTTGACAAAGAAAGCCCTGTATTTTGCCAGTATAGGAAACGTGACTGCTTTTGAAAGCATCTTTGTCTTGCTCACCTACGGGTTATTTTTGTTTCCCAACATTAATAATTTAGTCGATATCAACTCCATTAAGGTTTTTCTCATTGGAAATCCTGTGCCGACTTTGCTCGCAGATGCGTATCATTCTGTACACTTGGGAAATTTGTACAGTGGAGGGGAGATCACCTGCTGTGTACCTCTGCTTTACAAATGGTTCATCTCCCACTTGCCCAAGTCTACTGCTTTTTGGGATTGTAAGAGTGCCTTACGTTGGTCGCAGAAGATCATGTCTCTTACCAACTCTGATATAGATTGGTGTAATAGGATCTATGATGGAATCAGGATCATTGACCGTTATGGAAACTTCCCCAACGTACCCCTTATAGGAACTAAGGGAGGAATCAACTACCATCCAGTTCTCGTTCATTGTCAATTTGGATACCCGATGAGACACGTCCCACGGGGTGTTCATCTGGAAGGTCTTTTCTTCAAGGAAGGAGAAAACGACAGAGCACTAAAGATGGAGGTAGTGCATGCTTGGAAGCATGTTCATAAGAAAGGACAAGAGTCTTTGGGAAAACCAGACAGTGTCTCGGTGGAGCCTTATCTCCACTGGGTACAAACTAGAGCTCTCAAGCTGAAGATGCCTTATCCTCATTGCAGAATTCTTCCGCCGAGGGAATCTGTCATGTACTTCATGACAGAAACTGAAAAGCTTCAGGTTACTCTCAACAAAGTTCAAAAGGAGAGAAGGTCTTGGAAGAACAAGTACCACACCCTCGACATCGAGTGCATCAAAATACAGCAACTACTAAAAGAGAAAGATGCTCTGATTGAAATTTTGGAGCAACATGCTGTAGAGAATCAAGATGACCAAAGGAATTTGTTCACTCCTTTCACCTGGCAAAGGAATGACAACCCGACAACGGCCCAAGAGCCCCGGTCAAAGAAAAGGAAGATACCAGAATCAGCACCTGCTTTCTCTTCAGAGGGGACTCGGGACCCATTAGTTTAGGTTTCTGTTTCTGCACCTTGTAATCTACTATATTTCCATTTCTGTAATCCTTTGAATTCAATAAAAAAGGGGTTTCCCCACCGTTTGATATTTGCAATCTAATTGTCGAAGTTTATTTGGATTAAACCATAAACAATTAATATAATCATTGCATTCATCATTCTCACATCGCGTATTCTTCTTACCTACGAATCTCACGTTTGTGTCTCGATTCTAGAGTCAAACTCTCTCATTCGTACAATACTCGGGCCAATCGTCAGAAAAGGATGGATGATCTTGAGGAAGAAAACAGAGAGTTGAAAGAAGAGATCGACGCTCTGGAGAAGTATGATCCTAGGTATCAAATGCCGAAAGATCGTCCCTGGGGCATGCCTGTTAACTATATCCCGGAAGGATATGTTCCGCCGATCACTGAAGATCAGGGAATCTCAACAGAAGCCGCTGGGCCTGAAGGTTACAAACTTCGAGAAAGCGAAGATGCCAGGGGTATACTGAAGACTCCTGAAGGTTACAAACTTCGGGAAACGCCAAGATTCACTACCGTAGTCACGGTACCACCCCCTGTGGTGCACACTGTCCCGGAAGGAAAGATTGCACAGACACCTTCTGGTAAGAAGGAAACTATGTTTGACAGAATGGAGGAATTCCAGGAGCAGTTCTTGGAAATGCAGAAGGAACTGCAAGCCATTCGCGGTCAGGATTTATTTGGAAAGGATGTCGCAGATCTCTGCTTGGTCCCAAATGTGAAAGTTCCGCATAAATTTCAAGTGCCCGACTTTGAAAAGTACAAGGGTAACTCTTGCCCTCAAAGCCATCTGGTGATGTGCGCTCGGCGGATGTCAGCTCAGACGGAGAATCAGGACCTACTGATTCACTACTTTCAGGATAGTTTAACCGGTGCCGCACTCAAATGGTACATGGGTTTAAACCGTACTACGATCAGTACATTCAGAGATCTTGGCACTGCCTTCGTCCAACAATACTAATACAATTTGGACATGGCACCCGACAGAGATCAACTCAGATCGATGTCGCAAAAGGACAAGGAAACCTTTAAGGAGTACGCTCAAAGGTGGCGTGAGATTGCCACTCAAATTTGTCCACCTCATGAGGATAAAGAGATGACAAAGATCTTCTTACAGACCTTAAGCTCATTTTACTATGACC
Organism: Lathyrus tuberosus; assembly: GCA_022829125.1. NCBI lineage: Eukaryota > Viridiplantae > Streptophyta > Magnoliopsida > Fabales > Fabaceae > Lathyrus > Lathyrus tuberosus. The sequence continues at coordinate 12,379,860 of JALAZF010000120.1, read as the reverse complement.
GAATGGTTGCCAGTGCACCTAGTGATTTCACCGAGACGGTGGGCATGGGCGTACGTCTTGAGGAAGCCGTCCGAGAAGGACGTTTGGTAAAAGACACTGGATCAACGAGCGGTACTAAAAAATACGGTAGTGCTCTCCCTAAGAAAAAAGAGCAAGATATTGGGAATATCTCTCTCAGAAAGCAAAGGCGACGTTATCATCCGATAGCAGCTGTGACTCCTGCTATCAACCCTGCTTCTATTCCTACGTATCAACCTCAGGTTGCGCAGAGCCAACCTGATCAACAAAGGACACAACAGCCTCTTCAGCAGGCTCGTCCTCCATACAACAACAACCGTACAACACGGCCACCAGGATTTGATCCTATACCCGTGTCGTACGCAGAGCTGTTTCCATTATTACTGGCTAAGGGGCACATTCAGACTAAATCTCCTCCTACAGTACCGGAAAATCCGCCTTTTTAGTTTAAGGTGGATCAAACTTGCCCTTATCATCAAGGAGGATCAGGTCATAACATAGAGACTTGTCTCAATTTCAAGTCCGGCGTGCAAAAACTTGTTAGAAGCGGGGTCTTATCCTTCAAGGATACAAATCCTAATGTTCTCACGAACCCGCTGCCTCAACATGAGAAGGCTGCAGTCAATTTGATAGAAGGAGAGACTAACGATGTCTATCAAATTCACGATGTACTCTTGTTGAAAACCAATCTGGTCAAGATGCATTGTAGACAGAGTGGATATGGCCATGTGCCACCTCATAATTATCACCAGTGTGATATCTGCTCTAAAGACAACCAGGGATGTTCTGTAGTGCAAGCAGCCCTACAGGAACAAATGGATCTCGGATGGATCCAAGAGCACCGAGTTCGTGGAGTTAACATGGTCTACATGAATTCTAACGTCATTCAGAACCACAATATCCGTGCAATGAATGTCAACTTGGTGGCGATGCACTCAAGGCAAAGCCAATATCATAATCTTCCGCGACACGATTACAGTTCCTGTCTAATTTGCTCGGTAAACAAACAGGGATGCTCTTTCATACAAAGGCCCTCCAGTGTCAGATGGATCTTGGATGGATCCAAGACTACCATGATAGGAACTCATATCAAATTAACATGGTTCAGATCTTCGATATTCGCGTGATGAATACCAACCTGGTAGAGTTACATGCTGAGCAGGTCCGACTCGGATTCTTAATATCACATGACAATCAAAGCTGTAAAGCAGGTTGCAAAAATGATCGAGGTTGTACCCTTGTCCAGGAGGCACTTCAGCACTTGTTAAATCACTGGTGGATGCCAATTTATATGGATGAAGATACTCAGTAAATTAGTATCAGCAATCAGAATCCTACTCGGCGTCAGAGTCAGAATGTCCGATCTGTGGAAGCTAACCTAGTGAGGTTACATTGTATTCAAAGTAGGCGTGGCCAGGTGCCACTACACAATTATGACCGTTGTAGCGTCTGTTCAGAAAGTAACCAAGGGTGTTACCTTGTGAGAGCAGCTCTTCAGGGTCAGGTGGATCGTGGAAAGATTCGTCCATATTCGGGTTCTGGACCCATCAACTGGACGCTGAATTACCTTGCTGACCAAGTTGAGGATGTTGTCACCATTTCTGGTCATCACAGGACCAGGGATGTTTTTGCCATTATCCCTCTACTTGACGAATCTAAAGTTCCCAACCGGGAGCGGATCGAGATTGCTTATGATGGTCAGAAAAATCAGATGGCTCCCGTAGTCATCTATCTGCTGGGACCACTATCGTATGAATCAGCTAAGGCTATCTCTTACAAATACGGTGCAACGACAGTTGAAAATGGAAAGGAAATTCCATTACCCTCCGTCGTGAATATTACAGACATCAGTCGTGTAACACGGAGTGGTAGAATCTTCAACCGAGGGGTTGGAGAACCTAACAAAGAAAATGAACATCAGACAGAAGCTCCTGATCCATCTGTCGGTCAATCCAGTAATCCCGACCTTTCGAAAAATAATGATGAGAGTTTAAGCTTATCCAAAGGAGTGAATATAACATTGTCAATCAACTGTTACAGACTCCTTCAAAGATCTCGGTATTATCACTGTTACTCAGTTCAGAAGCCCACAGGGAGGCTCTACAGAAAGTCTTGGAGCAAGCCTTTGTGGAACAGGATGTAACAATCAGACAGTTCGATAGTATTGTCTCTAACATCACTTCCTGCGACAATTTGGGATTTAGTGATGGGGAATTACCTGAAGAGGGTCGCCGTCATAACATGGCGCTCAACATCACAGTTAACTGCCAGGACGATGCTTTAGCCAGCGTACTGGTAGACACAGGGTCAGCCCTGAATGTTATGCCGAAGTCCACTTTGATGCAATTATCATTCAAAGGTCCTCCGATGAGAGTCAGCGAGGTGGTCGTCAAAGCATTTGACGGATCCAGAAAAACAGTTATCGGCGAAGTTGATCTTCCTATAACTATCAGTCCTCACACTTTCCAAGTCACTTTCCAGGTCACGGACATCCGGGAAACGTACAGTTGTTTATTAGGAAGACCTTGGATACATCAGGCTGGAGCGGTTACTTCGACCCTCCACCAAAAGCTAAAGTTCGTCCAGAACGATCAACTTGTCACAGTCTGTGGGGAACAAGCCTTGCTTGTAAGCAACTTGTCATCATCTACTGGTATAGAACCCGAGGAGGTTATTGGGACGTAGTTCCAAGCACTGTCGGTAAGCAAGAACAATCAGTTCAAAGGAGGAACCTCGATTTCCTTATACAATGATGCTATCAAAGCGGTCGAGAGTACTAATACAAAAGGATGGGGACAACTTGTCATTCCTATTGACAATAAAACAAAGAAGGGTCTTGTCTTTTCTGCAACCTGTACCCGGACAGCTGCCAACGATGAAAGTCTTCATCCCCTTCAAAACTTCTTCCACAGTGGAGGTTTCCTCCACCCAGTGTCTCAAGCAGTACATGCTATCAATGAGGAAGATCCCTCCGACACGGATGAAGAATGGAAGTCCTACCTTAAAGAGGACGGTTATATATCTCAGGAAGAGGTGCCTACGCCATTTTGCTATCCCGCACAGAGTCCGAGATTTATACCAAGGTCAGACGTCGAAATGATATATGGAGATTGTGATCCAGAAGGATGTCGTGCTCCACCAAATTCATTAGAGGAGGACACTCTGATGAAAGATAACTTTGACCACAATTACTATGGCCCAATTGATGGTCTGCCAATGTGGCAACCTTACCCAGGAAACTTGGGGCAAGAGAGTCAGCCGAACAATGAAAATCAGCTAACCATCATGGAACAGAATACCTGTGTCCCCACCATGTCATGGGATCAACACTCAGGTCATTCAGAAACTACTCAACATGAAGATGAATTTGCAACGTTTGCAGGACTTGAATTCATCAACTATGCTTTTCTCGAGGTCAATGTCATCGAGAGAGATGACTCCTCCAGTTCGAAAGAAGTGTGGGACACCTTGGGACAACCGAGTGGAAAGTACGACTATATGGTCAAGTACACTGCGCCCGAAAGCTCTCGTATCAGGCTCGACGTCCAACCTACTGGATGGGGAGATACAACTGAGAGCATAAATGCTATGCAAAATACAACTGAGGAATTCTCTTACGACAATTCTGCCTGGGAGACAGATTCCAACGATCCCGCTCCACCAGAAATCAGCGTTATTTCTGAAGACAAATCAAGGAAGGTGCCAGACTTTGTGATTCACCGAGGAGTTCGCCGCCAATGGGTTGCCGTCGAGGTTCCGAAGATCATTCATCAGTCAAAGTAATTGCCATCTTTAACCTTTCACCCTGCCCAGGTGAAACGGATGTTTTCATAGGGCTCGCTTTCTGTAAATTTCCCTCTTCGTTTCGCCCAAAGCGACAGAGTTTTGTTTTATAGGGCTGTAGTTTCAGGAATCGACTTGTTCATTAATAAAATAATGTCGTTCTGTAATTTCTGCATTAATTGCTGTTTTCCCTTTTTTGCTTTTTCAGAAAATGGTAATCCTAAAAAACAATTCAAATAAAAACAAGTAGTAATAAAAATAAAAACACTGCACACACTTGCATTTTCTCTATCTCTTCTAAACATGAATCATCACGTCATGCAGATTGCTTGTTTTAAACCCCGTTGAAACATACGATCCGATGCTTTCTCCCAACTTTGAGTTCCCGGTATTCGAGGCTGAAGAAGAAAATGACGACAAAATTCCAGAAGAGATCTCCCGATTACTCAGACAAGAGGAAAGGTTTATTGAACCTCACAAAGAGTCGTTGGAAACGGTAAACTTGGGTTCAGAAAAAGAGAGAAAAGAAATCAGGATTGGGGCACTGCTCAGTCCAACTGCCAGAGAGGGTTTGATAAATCTTCTCAAAGTGTTTCCCGATGTATTCGCTTGGTCCTATCAGGATATGCCAGGGTTGGATACCAGCATCGTGGAACATCACTTACAGTTGATATCAGAATGTCCGCCAGTAAAACAGAGGTTGAGACGCACTCACCCGGACATGGCCATCAAAATCAAAGAGGAGGTACAGAAACAGATTGACGCGGGTTTCCTCGCTACGTCAGAATATCCTCAATGGTTAGCCAACATCGTACCCGTTCCCGAAAAGGACGGAAAGGTCAGAATGTGTGTTGACTACAGGGATCTAAACTAGGCTAGTCCAAAGGATGACTTTCCTTTACCACACATTGACATGCTGGTAGACAGCACAACAAAGTTCAAAATTTTCTCCTTCATGGATGGATTCTCGGGCTATAACCAGATCAAAATGGCGCCGAAAGACATAGAGAAAACTTCGTTCATTACCCCATGGGGTACTTTTTGTTACAAGGTAATGTCGTTCGGTTTGAAGAACGCCAGGGCAACCTATCAAAGAGCCATGACTACTCTATTTCATGACATGATACACAAAGAGATAGAGGTGTATGTCGATGATATGATTGCAAAATCTAAAACAGAGAGTGAGCACATTGAACATCTGTCAAAATTGTTCGAATGTTTAAGAAAATTCAAGCTCCGCTTGAATCCCAACAAGTGCACCTTTGGTGTCCGTTCAGGGAAACTATTAGGGTTCATCATCAGCCAGAAAGGAATTGAGGTTGATCCTGACAAGGTCAAGGCCATTCTAGAAATGCCTTCTCCGAAAACTGAAAAACAAGTCAGAGGATTCTTGGGACGTTTGAACTACATATCCAGATTCATATTCCTTATGAATGCCACATGTGCGCCGATTTTCAAATTACTAAAAAAAAAAACCAGGATTGCGTTTGGTCAGAAGATTGCCAAACCGTCTTCGACAGTATTAAGGAATATCTGTTGAATCCTCCGATTCTATCACCTCCAGTGGAAGGAAGACCACTGATCATTTACCTCACAGTCCTAGAGGACTCGATGGGATGTGTACTTGGCCAACAAGACGAAACCAAACGGAAAGAGTCTGCCATCTACTATTTGAGCAAGAAATTCACCGACTGCGAAACTCGGTACACGATGCTTGAGAAAACTTGCTGTGCTTTGGCTTGGGCAGCCAAACGTCTTCGCCAATACATGATTCGTCATACTACTTGGTTGATCTTCGAAATGGATCCAATCAAGTATGTTTTCGAAAAACCTGCTCTCACGGGAAGAATTGCCCGTTGGCAGATGCTGTTATCAGAATATGACATAGAGTACCACGCTCAGAAAGTCGTTAAGGGGAGTATTTTAGCCGATCATTTGGCTCATCAACCAATTGACGATCAAGAATCAATCGGGTTTGACTTCCCAGACGAAGATGTCATGTATCTAAAAATGAAAGATTGCGATAAACCGTTACCCAGTGAAGGGCCAGGACCAGGTTCCCAATGGGGACTTATCTTTGACGGAGCAGTTAATCATTATGGAAACGGAATTGGGGCAATAATTGTTACCCCTCAGGGTACCCACATTCCTTTCACAGCCAGACTTACGTTCAAATGTACGAACAACGAGGCCGAATACGAAGCTTGTATTATGGGTCTCGAAGAAGCAATTGATTTAAGGATCAAAAACTTGGACGTATACGGCAACTCAGCCTTGGTTATCAATCAGATAAAAGGAGATTGGAACACATACCAATAAAGATTGATCCCTTACAAAGACTATGCAAGAAGGTTGCTATCTTTCTTCAACAGAGTTGAGTTTCATCATATCCCTCGTGAGGAGAATCACATGGCTGATGCATTAGCCACTCTCTCTTCCATGATTAGTGTAGGTCAATGGAACGACTTACCTAAGATCGACATAATGCGCCTTGAACAGCCCGCTTACATATTCACGATTAAAGCAGTCATAGACGACAAACCTTGTTATCACGATATCAAATGCTTCCTTTAGAAACAAGAGTACCCACCCGGGGCATCCAGGAAAGATAGGAAAACCCTCAGAAGATCGACTAGAAACTTCTTCCTGAGTGGTGACACTCTCCATAAGAGATATTTTTGACATGGTCTTGCTCCGATGCGTAGACAGACCAGAAGCAGACATGCTGATGAAAGAAATTCACGAAGGATCCTTTGGCACTCATGCCAACGGACATACAATGGCGAGAAAAATTCTAAGAGCAGGGTACTATTGGTTGACAATGCAATCTGACTGCTACAAGTACATGAGGAGGTGTCACAAGTGTCAGATATACTCCGACAAAATTCATGTACCGCCATCACATCTCAAAGCTCTTTCTTCCCTGTGGCCTTTTTCCATATGGGGAATCGACACGATTGGCTTGATTGAGCCCAAGGCTTCAAACGGACATCGGTTCATCCTGGTAGCCATTGACTATTTCACCAAGTGGGTCGAAGCAGCATCGTACGCTAATGTAACCCGACAAGTGGTGGTCCGATTTATCAAAAATAATATCATCTGCCGTTATGGTGTTCCAAGCGAGATCATTACTGATAATGGGTCTAACTTGAACAATAAGATGATGAAAGGGTTGTGCACTGAGTTCAAGATCAAACACCATAACTCATCTCCCTACCGACCAAAGATGAACGGGGCGGTAGAAGCGGCTAACAAGAACATCAAGAGGATTGTTCAGAAGATGGTTATAACCTACAAAGACTGGCACGAGATGCTACCCTTTGCTCTTCACGGTTATCGCACATCTTTCCGCAATTCAACAGGGGCTACCACTTTCTCTCTAGTATATGGCATGGAAGCAGTGCTCCCCATAGAAGTAGAGATCCCGTCAATCCGAGTATTGATGGAAGCTAAGCTCACCGAAGCTGAATGGTGTCAAAGCCGACACGACGAACTGAATCTGATCGAAGAAAAGAGAATCACGGCACTATTCCATGGTCAGTTGTATCAACAGAGAATGAAGAGGGCGTTCGAAAAAAAGGTCCGACCTCGTGTTTTCAGAAAAGGAGACCTTGTGCTCAAAAAGATATAATCATTTCTCACTGATTCGCGAGGCAAGTGGACTCTGAATTATGATGGCCCCTATGTGGTCATGAAAGCTTTCTCAGGCGGCGCCTTGAGACTTGCAACCATGGACGGAGAGGAATTTTCCTACCCCGCGAATGTTGATGTAGTCAAGAAATACTTCGCCTAAACTAAAAAAAAAGTCTCGGTGGATTGAAAACCCGAAAGGGTGGTCCAGGCAAAAGTTAGAGACATGAAAAAACATCATCCCGATGGATTGGAAACATCATAGTACAATCCAGGCAAAAATTAGGGATAATGGCAAGTAACTATGTTTAATAGAGGCAAGTCCCTCAGCAGCAGCAGTTACATCATCCATCGAAGGAAAACTCCAGTCAAGGTCATCTTCGACAGAAGCTCAGGATGTCCCGAATTCAAAGTTGGTAGAAGGATAGTGGTCGTTATGTTTCAACGTAGCCCTTTTCCCTGTAAATTACCATTTTCTAACTTTGTAAATACTCAATGGAATCACGCGTTTGGCTGATCTCCATTTTATCAATAAAATTTGAGCCCTTGTGCTTTTGTTTGTAATTCTTATTTGTTTTAGCTTTACAGAACGACGTTGTTAACATGATTAACGATTCTTGAAATAAAACAAAAATGAATTTACTTGTTAAAAATTTTTCTGCTTTTAAAATAAAGTTGGCAATTTCTTTTAATTGTTGAACATCAAAGGAACATCAACCGCTTCTTCAGAAGTAATCGAACTTCAAAGTACAGAATCAAAGTACTCCTTCTAACTCATTACGCCTGAATGAAGGGATCAACTGTGTCAGAGACCTTGTTTTGTCTGACACGCCTCGGCCAACTTCTCATCTCCTAAGCCCGACCAACGGCAGCTCCCAACAGGGACTGTCTCTCCTAAGCAAGGTGGAATTGCTATCTTGAACCAGCGATATTTCTACACGCCCCGCGATGGCCGAGTATCCAGTCATGTTCATCTTTTAGTTAGTATGTTGCGTCAGTTTTGTCAGCATAAACATACATGCATCATTGCATTATTGATTTGCATTCACATTTCATATTGCATCACTATCACTCTAGTCGGCCTTGTCCCCTAGTGATAAAAGTCCTCTCAATCGAGTTGTCAGCCCTTTCCTCGTCAGGAAGTGTTACGTCTGAACAATCTCTCTCCTCCAGTTTTATTTCTAGATTGAAGTTGTCCCTTGACCACTTTGATAACTTGAACCTCTGAGAAACCAGAGGAACTTTCAGTCAGCATCACTCTTCACCATTAAAGATGATATCCTTGCTTTCCCGCATTAAGGAAAATCCACAAAGAAAGCCTCCTAATCGGAGATTCGGCAGTACGGCAGTTTTTCTTCGAAAAAACCCACTGATGAAAAGGTCATCGACACCTCAAAATTGGATCACATCATATGGCATTTCTCCAAGAAGAGCTCCTAGAAAAGTATGATGAAAAGACCCCAAGCGAATGCAGTCTCTCAAGGGACTCGCATTCCCTAAGTAGAGTCAAAAAATGGCATCTCCAACAGAGAAGTTTGTACACCTCTACAACTCAGACGATTGGGTTTCCCAGCAAGTCTGGCATCAAAACTTTTTCCGTCAAATGGCATCTCCCCAGGAAAATTCGGCGAGAAGTTTGAGGAAAACCGCTACGCATAGCGCCCCTTGTCAATTAAGTTTATTGACAAAGGAAACTAAGACCAGTTCCTTGGTAGGAAACCAGGATCGAGGGGAAGTTTACAAAGGAAACTAAGACCAGTTCCTTGGTAGGAAACCAGGATCGAGGGGAAGTTTACATCAGAAACTAAGACCAGTTCCTTGGTAGGAAACCAGGATCGAGGGGAGGTTTTATTTCAAAAGAAAATTGAGACCAGCTCCTTGGCTGAAGACCAGGATCGAGGGGAAGTTTACCTTTTCTAAGAATCATTGCTTAGCAAAAGAAGATGAATGCGTAAGCTACCATTCATAACCACCATCAAAATTTTGGGTATTCCGATATTTAATCCTCTTGCACCCCGAGTGCCCGAATACCTTCGTCATTCACACCTTCGTGTCCAAGAAGATTAAATAGGGGCATCTGTCATACCCCAAATTTTTACCACTAAGATTTCCCATCATTGTACAAATCATCATCACAATATGGAGGAACCATCATACTTCATCAGTCTCCCCAAAGATGGGCGAGCATCCACCACAATCAAAATTAGGGTTTCTAGCCCTCTCTAAGTGCTTAGACAAAGGATCAATCAAGGAATGACATGATCTTCAACTTGTATAACCTCTCAAACATTCAAAATGGATAAAGAGGACTCCCACTTCAAGGATTAAGCACAAGGTTGCTCCCTTCTAGGTGGATCAAGCTTCAAGATCGCCAATGTCACCAAATTAGGGTTTTGGTCGACCAGGGCCTCCAGATGGAAATTTTCATCTGGGCATGAGCCAATGATCCAAAACATAAGCTAATATACTCCATGGAACCTCATGGACCCAATCATCAAGTCAATTTGGCCTCAAGGGATGCATACATCAAAAATCAAGAATTAGGGTTTCTTGACCTAATTCACCCCTAAGTTGACTTTTAGGGAAAATCATGAGCCAAGACCTCAAGAGAGGATTTGAGGGTCTCTAATGAACTATATTGATCCATTTTCAACAATGGATTAATCCAAGAGGCTTGAGCAACAAGTCTCAATTTCATCTGGACCACAATTAAGGTTTTATGAGAAAAGTCAACTGTAACTTTGACTTTTGACCAGGACATGCTCCCAAGCCCTAAGACATGATTCAATATACCCTATGACACCCATGGAACATGTCCATCAAGTTTGATTTAGGTCAAGGACATGATTTCATGAAAAATTGCACAGTTTGGAATTCATCTGATAAAAAGTCAACTGTGCACAAAAGTCAACTTTGACTTTTTGAGATTTTTCACCAAAATGGATTTTTAATCCTAAAATGATGTTAATGTATGATTTGAATCATCATTCATCAAGAAAAATCAAAAAAGTTGGATAACTTGTAAAAGGGGTAACCATAAAACTTAAAAAAAATTTCTAAGTCATGAAAAAGTACCACTAATGCACCAACTTTGGAGGACCATAACTCCTAAACCACTAGGCCATTGTGCCTCATTCAAAGCTTGATTTGTAGATCTCATTGCCCTCTACAAAAGCTTCATCCTGACCAATGTCCAAATTCCTCATGGATTTTGAGTTATGGAGTGATTAAAATCAAAAGAAAACACTTTGTTCCAACACTTAGTGAAAATTTCACTAAGTCAGATTTTGCCTTACTTTTTGCCAAATGTAGGGGGATTTTTCACTTGGATTCAAAAGAGATCAAAACCAAACATGTTCAAACAGTTGTTGTATCATGTAAGGGCTTTCCAAAATGGTCAAGAACATTACCAAATTTAACTTACACCATGAGATATGACATTGGCAAGTTGGCTTGCTGAAATCTGTCAAAGGCAAGGCAGAATTTGCAATTTTGCTCGATTTGCCAAAATCAGCCAAATTCAAATGCTCATATCCACTTGGACACATCTGAGGATTGAATCTAAAGGGGACAATAGCTGAGCCAAGCCTCCAAAGTCCATGGAACAAGAAATAGCATGTTGAACCTAGAATGGCCAAAATAGGGACAAGACTCCAAATTTGGATTGAAGCATTCAATGGAAGCATCAAGGTGGCATGGACTGAGTCATTCTCATCTGAAATCAGTCAAGACTTATCCAATACCAAGGGAACCAGAGCTCTGTGCCCTAACCTCTAGTCAATGGCTAGAGGAGACTTGGATTTTCATTTACCAACATTGGCCAAACCTACTTAGCAGTTGCCATTCACTATTCCTTGCAAAACAAACTTGCTCTACTATAAATAGCGCTCAATTGTGATCAGTTTAAGTACACCAAAGCCATCAAACAGATGCTTTCCTCAAAATCTCTTCTTTCACTCCAATTTTGCCTTCTAAGGCAAGTCACTATCGGGTTTTGAGTTTGAGAGCTTTTCCAATCAAACCAATCACTCACACACTTCACATACATCATATAGAAGTGATCCAAACACTCACATAACATCTAGAACACAGATTTCACAAAATCACCAGCCAATTGCTCAAGTTCTTGACAGTTTTGCAGTTGAGGTGCCATCTTCAACTCCAAACCATTTCAATCCATTCCAAGCACTCAGACACATCACTTGGCACCTAGGGAAGCTATCCACATCATTGGAACCTAGCTGTAACACCTCCTACACAAATCACGATCACCAGCTGCAAGTGGTAAGCATGAGCTCTTCTAACTCTATGATCCATGCAATTTTTGCTGCACAATAATTTGGCCATATGTTCATAATCATGCATGGAATGTTTTCCCTCAATTAATTGCATTTTTTGAATCGTGTATAAAAAATCCTAGCCTTCATGCAGAAATTAGGGTTCTTGAGGATTTTTCATGATTTCTTGTTATATGTTTAATTTAAATGAAATTAATTGACATAGACATGATCGTGAGGTTGAGACGAGCATAATGATATGTGAATTGCATGTTATAATCAAGTATTCAGTGAGATTGGAGAGAAAATGCAAATCTGGCCAAGCCCAGAACACGCGCGTGTTCTTGGTGTGTTCTTGGCGCCTTTTTTCAAAATTTGAATATTTGAATTTTGTGATTTTATTTAATTGATTCAAAAATTAATTTCTCTCTGAGTTTTAATGATTTTGAGTTGATTCTTTTTTTAATAATTCACAAAAATGTAAAAATATTTTATTTTACCAAAAAATCCCAAAAATATTATTTATTTTATATAATTGATATTTTTGCAAAGAATTAATATTTTAATTGTTTTTGACATTTTAAATATTTTTTCCACCTTGATTTTGCAATTTTTAATGCTTTCTAATTATTTTGTAGGTCAATACTTAATTTTTGAAGTTAAACAATTTTGATCATTTTAATTGAATTTTTATTCAATTAAATACATTGTTTGAAAACAAATTAGGGTTTTGGATTAATTCAACCCTCATAAATCATTTTCAAAACACTTTGGGCCTCTAATAGAGTGTAAGACCCAATCTTTTTTTGACCAAATCCTTTTTGGGCCTTAGTGTATTGTATAAGTCCCGATACCGTAAAAAACAAACGGAGCGATCATCGCCTTTTGAAAAATAAACTTTTGGGCCTCTCCTCGAGCTATAAGACCCATTCAAAACTTTTGGGCCTCTACTAGAGTGTAAGACCCAATCCCGTTTTAACCAAAACAATTTTGGGCCTCACTTATTGTATAAGTCCCTCTGCGTTAAAAGAAAACCTCGGCGCGATCGCCATTTTAAACGGAAAAATCAATTGGGCCTACCCTCGTGTTATAAGCCCCACTCTTTTTCTTTAAACCTTTTGGGCCTCTTGAGAGAGTGTAAGACCCATCCCTTTGTACAGAAAACAATTTTTGGGCCACAGTCACTTGTATAAGTCCCTCTGTACGAATTCAACAGTGCGCTCACTGATAAAACCCTGGGCCTCTCCTTGAGCTGTAAGCCCCAAATCTTTCTTTTTCAAAGCACTTTCTCCTTTGATTTTGAATATACTGTTATTTTCAATCTTTCTTTGTTGAACAACTAACCAAATAGCATGGAAGCTCTACAATCGAGTAAGTGGTTATTGCTTTCATTTACCACTTTCATATACATATAACTGTATTGTGGGGCTGTTTCACTGTAAGTCTTCTTTCATAAACTCATATCAACTATGTAATAATAGTATAGATATTTCGAGTTTCCCCGGCAACTACGTCTAGAACTAGGTGACACCGTTTCGTTTATTCATAGAAATAGACAACTAGATCCCCAATAGGATCACCAGATACAGTCTTCTCTTCGGCTGTCCTCATTAGGAATTGTCAAGAAACTCTACTCCCAGAGATGAATGTATTCTCCGTGAATGGAATCTTTGAGTTTCTTCCAAATTCTCGAACTTTCCTGACTTGATCTATTCCTTGTGAATAGCTTGCCTTGAATTTCTCGGGGTTTTAGGACCCACGGGCTTCTTAAAAGCATCGACCTCCTCTTGGACATCGTACAAGGACCCACAGGCTTCCTAAAAGCAACCCCGCCTCCTCTTGGGCTTAGTACAAGGACCTTACGGCTTCTTAGAAATATTCACAGCCTCCTCTTAGGCTTCGTATAATGATCTCTTCCTCCAGGAATGATAGCCTCCTCTTGGGCTTCGTACAAGGACCGATCAGCTTCTTAAAAGTTTCCAGCCTCCTCTTGGGCTTCGTACAAATTGTCCCGACGACCTCCTAGAGGTATAGGAACAGAACTTAGTCATCTGCATAGAACAGTCCTTTCATAGAGTCTACTACTGTTTCTCAAAGCATAGTACAAAAGATGAAACTCTAGACTTGGATAGTCTAATATCCTTGAGTCTCAAAGACATTCTCAAGTGACCCCTTCGTTAAAATAGGAAGAAAAACCCGTAGACTCGGACAGTCTCAATACCCTTCAAATTTCCCGCTTCCTTAAAGAACAGGAATAACCCAGATCCCTGAATCAAATCCTTGAGTACAGTGTTGCTCATATAAGAACTGATTTTCTCTTTCAAAATCAGTCTACTGGACCTATCACTTAACTGAAACAGTAATCATAGCCTCTCTCTTGGGCTTTGTACAATGATTCTCCCCCAGCGGAGTCAAACAACGTTTAGTCTCTCTCACGGGCTTTGTACGAGACACATAAGAGACTCCCTCGTTGAGTCAATCACCTCTTTCGCCTCAATCTCGGGCTTTATACGAGATACAAAAAGGTTCTTATTGAGCTAAACAAATTTTAGCCTCCATCTCGGGCTTTGTACGAGATACAAAAACTCTCTTGTTGAGTCAATTAGCCTCCATCTCGGGCTTTATACGAGATACCAAAAGATTCCCTCATTGAGTCAAAACCTTTTAGCCTTTCTCCCGGGCTTTGTACGAGACACATAATAGCCTCCTCTTAGGCTTTGTATAAGAAAACCACTGGTTGATCTATTCAACCCTTTAGCATCAAAGTTGTGCCTCGTTCACAGTACACAAACATCAACAACTCCTCCCCCTTCATCTAACTGCTATAAGCGACAAGCCTCTGGATCATCTACATCCATGCCAATGTCCCTCTTTTAGTATGAGAAATTCCTAAGGAAAGATGGCATTACTCTACACTGAGTTAAAGTCTTCTCCTTCAGGTTGAAATCCCCTATAAAGGAAATTATGGCATTGCCGGATTCTCATATCCTGGTTAAAGTAATTCTCCTTTATAAACAGTCATAACAGACAAACCCCTCTTTAGAGATGACAAATTCTCTCTAAGGTCAACACTTTTTTAGCTTCACATCTTGGGCTTCGAACAAGATATTCGCTTCACGTCTTGGGCTTTGAACAAGACACCAAAAACAACCATTTCCTCCCATAGAATAGGAGGAACTACGAACGCTCTGATTTCCCTGTTTCGGTAAACGGGAATACGTAGGCATAAGATTGAAAGAAAAATCTTAGCGAGCACACTAAACAAAAAACCAAAAATCCCATACTCTCACATCAAAAAGCATCAGTCCTAACATCCTAATCCTTGTTCCCCACCGAAACATTCTGCCAAGATAAAAAGAAAGAAACCGTATTGGCAAAAATACAAATAACCAGTACAAAGGCCCCCCCACATTGATAGCATTCGTACCCTAACAGACCGCTGTTTAAACTCAGTATGCAAAGCAGGGTTAATTGGAGACATCTATTTCCCTTCCTTATTCAGCTCACAATAGGATAAAAAATGAATCGACCTGTAGTAAGCTCAACCGCAGAGAGCGACCAGCGCTTAAGAACCGCGTCCAAAATCGCTCGCTACACCAACCTAATCAGCAAAGGACATAGCAGCCTCTTCAACAGGCTCGTCCTCCATACAACAACAACCGAATAACGCGGCCACCAGGATTTGATCCTATACTCGTATCATACGCAGAACTATTTCCGTTACTACTATCCAAGGGGCACATCTAGACTAAGTCTCCTCTTATAATACCGGAAAATCCGCCTTTTTGGTTCGAAGCGGATCAAACTTGCCCTTATCATCAAGGAGGACCAAGTCATAACATAGAAAATTGCCTTAATTTCAAATCCAACGTGCAAAAGCTTGTTAGGAGCGGGGTTTTGTCTTTCAAAGATACAAATCCCAATGTTCTTACGAACCCGCTGTCTCAACATGAGAAAGCTGCAGTCAACTTGATAGAGGGAGAGTCTAACAACGTCTATCAAATTCACGATGTACTCTTATTAAGGACCAATTTGGTCAAGATACATTGTAGACAGAGTGGATATGGCCATGTGCCACCTCATAATTATCATCAATGTGATATATGCTCTAAAAGTAATCGAGGATGTTCTGTGGTGCAATCAGCTCTACAGGAACAAATGGATCTCAGGTGGATCCAAGAGCACCGAGTTCGTGGAGTTAATATGGTTTATACGAATTCCAACATCGTTCAAAACCACGACATCCGTGCAATGAATGTTAACTTGGTGGCAATGCACTCAAGGCAAAGCCAATATCATAATCTTCCACGGCACGATTACAGTTCTTGTCTGACTTGCTCGATAAACAAGCAGGGATGCTCTTTCATACAAGAGGCCCTCCAGTGTCAGATGGATCTTGGATGGATCCAAGACTACTATGATAGGAACCACTATCAGATCAACATGGTTCAGATCTTTGACATTCTCTTAATGAATACCAACCTGGTAGAGTTACATGCTGAGCAGGTCCGACTCGGGTTCCTGATTTCACATGACTATCAAAGCTGTAAAGCGGGTTGCAAAAAAAATCAAGGTTGTGCCCTTGTTCAGGAAGCACTTCAGCACTTGTTAAATCACTGGTGGATGCCAATCTATATGGATGAAGATACTCATCAAATTAGTATCAATAACAGAAACCCGGCTCGGCGTCAAAGTCAGGATGTCCGATCTATGGAAACTAACCTAGTGAGGTTGTATTGTATTCAAAGTGGGCGTGGACAGGTGCCACCACACAACTATGAACGTTGTAGAGTCTGTTCGGAAAGTAACCAAGGGTGCTACCTTGTGAGAGCAGCTCTTCAGGGTCAGATGGATCGGGGAGAGATTCGTCCATATCCGGGTTCCGGACCAATCAATTGGTCGCCGAGCTACCTTGTAGATCAAATTGAGGACATTGTCATAATCTCTGATCATCAGAGAACTAGGGATGTTTTTGCCATCATCCCTCTACTTGACGAATCCAGAGTTCCCAACCGGGAACGGGTCGAGATTACGTACGATGGTCAAAAGAATCAGAAGGTTCCCATAGTCATCTATCTACCAGGACCACTACCGTATGAATCAACTAAGGTTATCCCTTACAAGTACGGTGCAACAACAGTCGAGAATGGAAAGGAAATTTCGTTACTCTCCGTCGTGAATATTGTAGACATCCGTCGAGTAACATGGAGCGATCGAATGTTCAATAGAGGAGTTGGAGAACCTAACAGAGAAAAGGAACCTCAGACAGAAGTTCCCGATCCACCAGTCGGTCAGTCCAGTAATTCTGACCTTTCGAAAAATGATGATGAGATGCTGGAACTCATCCAAAGGAGTGAATATAACATTGTTGATCAGCTGTTACAGACTCCTTCAAAGATCTAGGTATTATCACTGTTACTCAGCTTAGAACCGCACAAGGAGGCTCTACATAAAGTCTTGGAGCAAGCCTTTGTGGAACAGGATGTAACAATTAGACAGTTCGATAATATCGTCTCTAACATCACTTCCTGCAATAACTTGGGATTTAGTGATGAGGAATTACCTGAAGAGGGTCGCCGTCATAACATGGCGCTCAATATTACAATCAACTGCCAGGACGATGATTTGGCCAGCGTACTGGTAGACACAGGGTCAGCCCTGAATGTTATGCTGAAGTCCACCTTGATGCAATTATCATTCAAAGGACCTCCGATGAGAACCAGCGTGGTCGTCGTCAAAGCATTCGACGGATCCAGAAAAATGGTTATTAGCGAGGTTGACCTTCCCATAACTATCGGTCCTCACACTTTCCAAGTCACTTTCCAGGTCATGGATATCTGGGCAACTTACAGTTGTTTATTAGGAAGACCTTGGATACATCAGGCTGGGGCGGTCACCTCGACCCTCCACCAGAAGCTAAAGTTCGCCCAGAACGGCCAACTTGTCACAGTCTGTGGGAAACAAGCTTTGCTCATAAGCAATTTGTCGTCATCCACTTATGTGGAACTAGAAGGGATAATCGAAACC
Organism: Lathyrus tuberosus; assembly: GCA_022829125.1. NCBI lineage: Eukaryota > Viridiplantae > Streptophyta > Magnoliopsida > Fabales > Fabaceae > Lathyrus > Lathyrus tuberosus. The sequence goes on along the minus strand of JALAZF010000120.1, from coordinate 12,362,125 downwards.
CAGTTCCAAATTCTTTAGCTACACAGTGGCGATCAATCAGATGGAGGAACTTCGATTTCCTCATACAAAGATGCTATTAAATCGGTCGAAAGTACTAATACAACAGAATGGGGACAACTTTTCATTCCTACTGAAAATAAAACAAAGAAGGGTCTTGGTTTTTCTGCACCTGTACCCAGACAACTGCCAGCGATGAAAGTCTTCATCCCATTCAGAACTTCTTCCACCGTGGAGGTTTCCTTCACCCAGTGCCTCAGGAAGTCCATGCAATCAATGAGGAGGATCCCTCTGATACGGAGGAGGAATGGAAGTCCTACCTCAATGAGGACAATTATGTGTCTCAGGAAGAGGCGCATACGCCATTTGCCTATCCCGCATAGAGTCCGAGGTTTATACCCCGGTCATATGTCAAAATGATCTACGGAGATTGTGATCCGGAGGGATGTCATGCTCCACCAAATTCATTAGAGAAAGACACTCCGATGAAGGACAATTTTAATTACACCTACCATGGCCCGATGGATGGTCTGCCAATGTGGCAACCTTACCCAGGAGACTTGGGGAAAGAAAGTCAGTCAAACAATGAAAATAAGCTAAGCATCATTGAATAGAATACCTGCGTCCCCACCATGTCATGGGATCAACACCCAGGTTATCCTGAAAATACCTAGCATGACGATGAATTCGCAACATTTGCAGGACTCGAATTCATCAATTATGCTTTTCCCGAGGTTAACGTCATCGAGAGAAATGACTCCTCCAGTTCCAAAGAAGTGTGGGACACCTTGGGACAACCAAGTGGAAAATACGACTATATGGTCAAGTACACTACTCCCGAGAGCTCTCGTATCAGGCTCGAAGACATCCAGCCAACTGGATGGGGAGATACAACTGAGAGCACAAATACTCTGCAGAATGCAACAGAGGAATCCTCCTACGACAACTCTGCCTGGGAGACAGATTCCAATGATCCTGCTCCACCAGAAATCAACGTTATTTCTGAAGACAAACCAAGGAAGGTACCGGACTTTGTGATTCACCGAGGAGTTCGCCGTCAATGGGTTGCTGTCGATGTTCTGAAGATCGTTCATAAGTCAAAGTAATTGCCATCTTTAACCTTTCACCCTGCCCAGGTGAAACAGATGTTTTGATAGGGCTCGCTTTCTGTAAATTTTCCCTCTTCGCTTCGCCCAAAGCGACAGAGTTTTGTTTTATAGGGCTGTAGTTTCAAGAATCGACTTGTTCATTAATAAATAACGTCGTTCTGTAATTTCTGCATCAATTGCTGTTTTCTCTTTTCGTTTTTCAAGAAAATGGTAATCCTAAAAAATAATTCAAATAATAAAAACAAGTAGTAAAAAAAAATATACACTGCACACACTTGCATTCTCTCTATCTCTTCTAAAAAACAATCATCACGTCATGCAGATTGCTTGTTCTAAACTCCGTTGAAACATACGATCCGATGCCTTCTCCCAACTTTGAGTTCCCGGTATTTGGGGCTGAAGAAGAAAACGACAACGAAATTCTAAAGGAGATCTCCTGATTATTCAGATAAGAGGAAAGGTCCATTGAACCTCAAAAAGAGCTGTTGGAAACGGTAAACTTGGGTTCGGAAAAAGAGAGAAAAGAAATTAGGATTGGGGCACTGCTCAGTCCAACTGCCAAAGAGAGTTTGATAAAGCTTCTCAAAGAATTCCCCGATGTGTTTGCTTGGTCCTATCAGGATATGCCAGGGTTGGATACCAGCATCGTGGAACATCACTTACCGTTAAGATCGGAATGTTCGCCAGTAAAGCAGAGGTTGAGACAAACTCATCAGGACATGGCCATCAAAATCAAGGAGGAAGTATAGAAACAAATTGACGCGGGTTTCCTTGCTACGTCAGAGTATCCTTAATGGTTAGCCAACATCGTACCCGTTTCGAAAAAGGATGGAAAGGTCAGAATGTGTGTCAACTACAGGGATCTAAACAAGGCTAGTCCAAAGGATGACTTTCCTTTACCACACATTGACATGCTGGTAGACAGTACAGCAAAGTTCAAAGTTTTCTCTTTCATGGATGGATTCTCGGGCTATAACCAGATCAAAATGGAGCCGAAAGACAAGGAGAAAACTTCGTTCATTACCCCATGGGGTACCTTTTGTTACAAGGTAATGCCTTTCGGGTTGAAGAACGTCGGGGCAACCTATCAAAGGGCCATGACTACTCTGTTTCATGACATGATACACAAGGAAATCGAGATATATGTTGATGACATGATTGCCAAATCTAAAACAGAAGAGGAGCATGTGACCCACCTGTCGAAACTATTCGAGCGGTTGAGAATGTATAAACACCGCTTGAATCCCAGCAAGTGCACCTTCGGTGTCCGTTCAGGGAAACTCTTAGGGTTCATCGTCAGCCGAAAAGGAATTGAGGTTGATCCTGACAAGGTCAAGGCCATTCAAGAAATGCCTTCTCCGAAAACTGAAAAACAAGTCAGAGGATTCCTGGGACATTTAAACTACATCTCCAGATTCATATTCCTTATGACCGCGACATGTGCGCCGATCTTCAAATTACTCAAAAAGAACCAGGACTGCGTTTAGACAAAAGACTGCAAAACTGCCTTCGACAGTATTAAGGAATACCTGTTGAATCCACCGATTCTATCACCCCCAGTGGAAGGAAGACCACTAATCATTTACTTAACAGTCTTAGAGGACTCAATGGGATGTGTACTTGGCCAACAAGACAAAACAAAATGGAAGGAGTCTGCCATCTACTATTTAAGCAAGAAATTCACCGACTGTGAAACTCGGTACACGATGCTTGAGAAAACTTGCTGCGCTCTGGCTTGGGCAGCCAAACGTCTTCGCCAGTACATGATTCGTCACACTACTTAGTTAATCTCTGAAACGGATCCAATTAAGTATGTCTTTTAAAAGCCTGCTCTCACGGGAAGGATTGCCCGTTGGCAGATGTTGTTATCAGAATATGACATAGAGTACCACACTCAGAAAGCCATTAAAGGAAGTATTTTAGACGATCATTTGGCTTATCAATCGATTGACGATCAAGAATCGATCGGATTTTACTTCCCAGACGAAGATGTCATGTATCTAAAAATGAAAGACTACGATGAACCGCTACCCAGTGAAGGGCCAGAACCAGGTTTCCAATGGGGACTTATCTTTGACGGAGCAGTCAATCATAACGGAAATGGAATAGGGGCAATCATTGTTACCCCTCAGGGTACCCACATTCCTTTCACCGCTAGACTTACGTTCAAATGTACGAACAACGAGGCCGAATACGAAGCTTGTATCATGGGTCTCGAGGAAGCGATTGATTTAAGGATCAAGAATTTGGACGTATATGGCGACTCAACCCTGGTTATCAATCAGACCAAAGGAGATTAGAACACATACCAATAACGATTGATTCCTTACAAAGATTATGCAAGAAGGTTGTTACCTTTCTTCAACAGAATCGAGTTTCATCATATCCCTCGTGAGGAGAATCACATGGCTGATGCATTAGCCACTCTCTCTTCCATGATTAGTGTAGGTCAATGGAACGACCTACCTAAGATCGACATAATGCGCCTTGAACGGCCCGCTTACATCTTCACAATTGAAGCAGTCATAGACGACAAACCTTGGTATCACGATATCAAATGCTTCCTTCAGAAACAAGAGTACCCACCTGGGGCACTAAGGAAGGACCGAAAGACCCTCAGAAGGCTAGCAGGCAGCTTCTTTCTGTGCGGCGATACACTCTATAAGAGGAACTTTGACATGGTCTTGCTCTGATGCGTCGACAGACCAGAAGGAGATGTGCTGATAAAATAAATTCATGAAGGATCCTTTGGCACTCATGCCAATGAACACACAATGGCGAGAAAAATTCTGAGAGCAGGGTACTATTGGTTGACAATGGAATCCGATTGCTACAAGTATATGAGGAGGTGTCACAAGTGTCAGATATACTCCGACAAAATTCATGTACCGCCATCGCATCTCAAAGTTCTTTCTTCTCCATGGCCTTTTTCCATATGGGGAATCGACATGATTGGCGTGATTGAGCCCAAAGCTTCAAACGAACACCGGTTCATCCTGGTAGCCATTGACTATTTCACCAAGTGGGTCGAAGCAGCGTCATACCCCAATGTAACCCCACAAGTGGTGGTCCGATTTATCAAAAAAAATATCATCTGCCGTTATGGTGTTCTGAGCCAGATCATTACTAATAATGGATCTAACTTGAACAATAAGATGATGAAAGAGTTGTGCGCTGAGTTCAAGATTGAACATCATAACTCATTTCCCTACCGACCCAAGATGAACGGCGCAGTAGAAGCGGCTAACAAGAACATCAAGAAGATTGTTCAGAAGATGGTTGTAACCTACAAAGACTGGCACGAGATGCTACCCTTTGCTCTTCACGGTTATCGCACATTTATCCGCACTTCAACAGGGGCAACCCCTTTCTCTCTAGTATATGGCATGGAAGCAGTGCTCCCCATAGAAGCAGAGATCCCATCAATCCGGGTATTGATGGAAGCTAAGCTTATAAAAGCTGAATGGTGTCAAAGTCGACACGACGAACTGAATCTGATCGAAGAGAAGCAAATCACGACATTATGCCATGGTCAGTTGTATTAACAGAGAATGAAGAAGGCGTTCGACAAAAAGGTTCGACCTCGCGTCTTCAGGAAGGGAGACCTCGTGCTCAAGAAGATACAATCATTTCTCACTGATTCCCAGGGCAAGTGGACTCCGAATTATGATGGCCCCTATGTGGTCACAAAAGCTTTCTCAGGCGGCACCTTGAGACTTGCAACCATGGATGGAGAGGAATTTTCCTACCCCACGAATGTTGATGTAGTCAAGAAATACTTCGCCTAAAAACAAAAATCTCGGTGGATTGAAAACCCGAAAGGGCGGTCCAGGCAAAAAGTAGAGACATGAACAAAAAATCATCCCGGTGGATTGGAAACATCACAGTACAATCCAGGAAAAAATTAGGGATAATGGCAAGTAACTATGTTCAACAGGGGCAAATCTCTCAGCAGCAGTTACATCGTCCGTCAGAAATCTCCAGTCAAGGTCATCTTCGACAGAAGCTCAGGATGCCCCGAATTCAAAGTTGGTAGAAGGATAGTGGTCGTTATGTTTCAACGTAGCCCTTTTCCCTGTAAATTACCATTTTCTAACTTTGTACATGCTCTTTGGAATCATGCGTTTGGCTGATTTCCATCCTATCAATAAAATTTGAGCCCTTGTGCTTTTGTTCGCAATTCATATTTGTTTTAGCTTTACAGAATGACATTTTAACATGATTAACGATTCTTGAAATGAAACAAAAATGAATTTACTTGTTAAAATTGTTCTGCTTTTAAAAATAAAGATGGCAATTTCTTTTGACTGTTGAACATCAGAAGAACATCGATCGCTTCTCCAGAAGTAAGCGAATCTCAAAGTGCAGAATCAAAGTACTTCTTCTAAACCAGTATGCCTAAATGAAGGATCAGCTATGTCAGATGCGAATGCTCCATCTAACATCCTCGGCCGAGTTCTCATCTCCTAAGCACGACCAGCGTCGCTCCCAACAGGGACCGTTTCTCCTAAGCAAGGCAGGATTGCTACTTTTGGATCAACGGTACGACTTCGCCCCGCGATGGCCGAGTATCCCGTCATGTTCATCCATTAGTCTGTATGTCACGTCAGTTTTTTCAACATATACATACATACATCATGCATTCTATTTGCATTCGCATTCATATTGCATCACTATCACTCTAGTCGGGTCTTGTCCCCTAGTGATAATTATCTTCTCAATCTAGTTGTCAGTGTTTTCCTTATCAGGAAATGTTGCGTCTAAACGCTCTCTCCTCCGGTTTATTTCTGGATTGAAGTTGGGTCCTCGACCACTTTGATAACTTGAACCTCTGAAAGACCAGAAAACGTTCAACAAATGTCACTCTTCGCCATTGAAGATGATATCCTTGCTCTCCCGGATTAAGGAAAATCCCCAGAGAAAGTGTTAGTTCTTGGATTGGCTAGAATTTTGGTAAAACAAAGTTGTTCAATGTTGATGTCACATGGGTGATATCTTAACATTGAGTCTTAACATTGGATAATGTTAAATGTTTAAGTTGTTGAAGTTTTGAAGTCTGATGTCACATGCGGTGTCATGACATCAAATATGCAGATCATTTAAACATCAGGTTTGAGATGTTTTTAGGGTTAAGCGTATTAGCTGGATTTTGGGAGAGCTGTTAGAGTTATTGGATGCGAATATCTTGGAGGAGATATTTTCTGTTGCAAACAGATTTGATGCAGATTTGTAGGAGTGTTTAAAGGCTGAAGATTTAAGAAGATTTTGAGGGAAAATCTGTTTTGAAGATTTTGTTTTAAATAACAAATCAGGTCAGATATTGTAGCAGGTCTAATCCCAAATCAAATAGCTACATAAAGCGCATCAATCCTAAAGGAAAAAGGACGAAGACAGAGAGCATAGACTGAGAGTCAAATTGAGTTTTCGTGTGTCTTTTTGTAAACCATTCATGTTGGAATTGGTGTTACTATTTTGAGTTGTAATTGTTTTCACTCTAGAGCTTTTAAGCAAGAGTGTGGTGTCCTTGATCAAAGCTGTTAAGAAGAATCAAGTTGGGTGACTAGTGTGTAATCATTGGATTGTATCACTGTGGTGAATTAGGGAGTGAGTGGGTTCTCATACCTAAGTGGTTTCTTAGGTAGAAGGTTCATTGGGTAGTGATTAAGTTTAGGAGATGTCAACTGGTTTGTTGAGTCTGTAAATTAATACTACTAATAGTGAAATTCCTCCCTGGCTTGGTAGCCCCCAGACGTAGGTAGTTAGACCGAACTGGGTGAACAATTCTTTGTGTTATTTACTGTTGTTTTATTTTGTCCATTGCAGAGTGTGTTGTTGTAACATCACACGTAACATCACATATCTGGTACCAGAATTTCAATTGGTATCAGAGCAGGCATCCTGCTCTGCATCTGGGTGAGATCTAGGGTTGATACTTTCTGGTAAGATGGACAAGGAAGGTGGTGGATTTGTGAATAGACCCCCTATTCTGGATGGCTCTAATTATGATTATTGGAAGCCAAGGATGATTACCTTTTTGAAATCCTTGGACAACAGGGCTTGGAAGGCTGTCATAAAAGAATGGAAAGCACCTGTTGTTGTTGAGAAAGATGATGCTGGGAAAGAAAAAGAAGGCAGCTCAAAACTAAAACCTGAAGAAGAATGGACCAAGGAAGAAGATGAGCTTGCCCTTGGTAATTCTAAAGCTCTAAATGCTATTTTCAATGGAGTTGATAAGAACATCTTTAGGTTGATCAACACCTGTGAAGTTGCTAAGGAAGCTTGGGACATCTTAAAGACTACTCATGAAGGAACCTCAAAGGTTAAGATGTCAAGACTTCAACTTCTGACATCAAAGTTTGAAAGTCTAAAGATGAAGGAAGATGAAACTATTCATGATTTTCACATAAGTATTCTTGAGCTGTCTAATGCCTCTAGTGCTCTTGGAGAAAAGATGACTGAAGAAAAGCTGGTGAGGAAAATCCTTAGGTCCCTTCCCAAGAGATATAAGATGAAGGTGACTGCAATTGAAGAAGCTCAAGACATCAGCAAAATGAGAGTGATGAGCTAATTGGATCTCTTCAAACTTTTGAGTTAGGGTTGAATGAAGAGGAACCTGAAAAGAAGACCAAGAGTATAACCTTGGTATCTAATACTCAAGAAGAGAAGAAAGGGAATGGTGCTGAATCTCAGGAGGAGCTATCTCAGGCTATTGCTATTCTGGGAAGACAGTTCAACAAGGTGTTCAAGAGAATGAATAGAAACTACAAACCTAATGTTAAGAACATCTCCTCTGACATCAGCAAGTCAAAAGAAAAGGATGAAGAGAAGACTGCTCAAGACAAAGGGATCCAATGCTTTGAGTGTGAGGGTTATGGGCATGTCAAGAAAGAATGTCCTACATTCCTTAAGAAGCAGAAGAAGGGCATGACTGTTTCCTAGTCTGATACTGACAGTGAAAGTGAAGAAGAGTTAGCCAAGCATGTCAGAGCATTAACAGGGACATGTGTGTCTGATGGTGAATCAAGTGATGAGAAACTGACTTTTGAGGAGTTAGCAGCCTCCTATCAAGAGTTATGTTTGAGGAGTGCAGAGGTTTGTCAAGAAAGTGAGAAACAAAAGAAACAAATTGTTCAGCTTGAGACTGTTAAAGCTGATCTTGAAAATGAAGTCTTGTTGGTTAAATCTCAACTTGATCAAATGACAAAATCTGTTAGAATGTTGAACAGTGGTTCTGATACTCTTGATAAGATCCTTCAGGCAGAAAAGGTAGCAGGAGATAGATTTGGCTAAGGATTTGTTGTTGAGGAGAAGGTTTCTGCTGAAGCTAGTACTTCAGGAACCAAAAAGGATATGTCTCAACCAATGGCTCAACATAATAAAAAGAGACATAATCCTAAACCCAAGCAGGTTACTCACCAACAGCCTCAAAATGTTGGGAAAAGGTATGCTCATGGTCCTCATCAAAAGAAGGTTCATACTTCTGGAGCTAGGAAGTATATGCCTCCTCAATACCATAGGAGCATACAGGCTTCTAGATTTAACATGTTCCATCAGATGTCTCAACATCAGGGGAATATGTATGGACTTGGATATAATAATGTTGTGCCTCATTTTTATGGTAGAAGGAAGCCTCATCATCATAGAAGACAGCCTAAGAGACAGAATCCTCACTACTGAAGACATGCAAACTATGGAAGAAGACAGCACAAGTACTATGGATGGCAACCACAACAGTTTCATCATCAAGGTGGTAGGGAGTTTAACAACTTCAGAGAAGAGAGACTAAGGTGCTTCTATTGTGGAAGATTTGGTCATATGCAGTTTTCTTGCTTTAAACTGCATGGATATCCCAAATCTGTCCCTCAACCTAGACAGAAGGAGAACAGGACTAAGGTTGTTAAATAACGGGTTTCTAAAGCTGAGGTTACATGTCTATTGGCTCTCACATCAGATAGACATTTTGCTAAGGATGGATGGTACTTTGACAGTGGATGTTCAAAGCATATTACTGGGTCCAAAAATCATTTGGTGGAGATCAATTCTTGCTCCTCAAATGATGTTACTTTTGGTAATGGAGAGAAATGGGAGGTAAAAGGAGTTGGAAAATTGAAGTGTCATGATGGACCTGATCTTGACAATGTGCTTCTTGTCAAAGGTTTGAGTGCTAATTTGATTAGCATAAGTCAGCTTTGTGATGAAGGATACAAAGTCAGCTACACTAAAGATGAGTGTTTGGTGACTAATGAGAAGAATGAGGTTGTTATGAAGGGAGTCAGATCCAGAGATAATTGTTATCAATGGGTACCTCAAGAGGTTATCTCATCTAATGATGTTAAGGTTGATGTTGTGACATCAGACTGTAACGTTAAGTGTGAAAGTCTGAGCATGTTGAAAGGTCAATTAGGGTTAATAACTTATGGTGTGAATTCTTTTAAAAATTTAAAAGGAAAGTTATTTTGTAGGGAGAACCTCATTGATTGGCTTTTAAGTGATACTCAGAATCAGGATCCATACGTTAGGCCATCATTTCCTATTATAGCCATCTCGCGCTTCATCAAACTTCATATCCTTAAACTGTTCATCTCCTTCTCCTTCAACAGAAATTGCCATTCATCTCTGAATCTAAAGTGCTTCACAGGAACAATGTCAAAACATATATCATCTCCATCTAAGAAATCTGCTTCACAAAGCTCATCGCGAGATAAAGCTAGGGTTTCTACAGAAGAGGGCTCTGCAGAAGAAGCTTTGAATATAGCACCCATCTCCATGATGGTTCCAGAATCTGGTAAGTCAAGACCTTCCAAACTTCAACCCAAAAGGGCTGCAACTAAATTTAATGATAATGAAACTAAGAGGCTAGTCACTAGTGTACTTTTTAGCAATAAATCTGCATCTAGGTCATCTACCTCTCAAAATGTTGAAGAGAGGTTTGATGTTGATAAGAGCATTAATCAAATTGCAACGAAAATAATGGATAAGGGTTTAGCTGTGAAAGGGATTTCTGTACCCTTGAGACAAATGCCTGCTGAAAAGGAGGACATGCAAAGTGTTGATACAAATCTTCACAGACTGGTTCTGTCTGTCATTGAAGATGCTGAAGTAGGTGTTGAAGAAGAAGGTGTTCATGAGGAAGCTGATGTTGAAACAAATGTCAGAACATCGCCTGATAAGGATGTTGAAACTAGCCCTGGTGGAAAGAAGAATGAAGATGTGGTAAATTTTGTTGACCTGTCTGATGATGAAGTGATTGGAAATGTTGTACCTAGTCTTGCCAAAAGACTTAAAACTAGAAAAGGAAAGAATGTGGAATCTTCTCCTAAGAAGTCAGCTGAAGGAAAGAAGAAAAAGACTTCTGTTGTTGGTCCAACAAAAACTTGGAGTAAAGTTGCTGTGAATCCCAGAAAGAGGAAGCTGTTGGAAGAATCTGAATCAGAGTATGATGTTGAGGATGATGTTCAAGACATCACTCCTGTGAGAAAGTCAATCTTGAAGAGAATTGCTGACAAGATACCTGATGTTCCTGTTGACAACATTTCATTCCATTATGCAAGCAGTGCTTCCATGTGGAAATTTGTTTGTCAAAGAAGACTTTCTCTTGAAAGAGAGATTGGCAAAGAGGCTATGGAAATTAAAGAAGTCATAGAGGTGTTAAAGGTTGTTGGATTGATGAAGACTGTGTGTGGGTTCTCCAAGTGTTATGACAGTATGGTTAAGGAATTTATGGTTAACATTCCTGTGAATATTTCTGACAAAAGAAGTGTGGATTTCATGAAAGTGTTTGTTAGAGGAAAATGTATTGAGTTCTCTCCTGAGGTTATCAACAATTACCTAGGAAGAAAAGAAGAAGAGTTTACAGAGTTAGAAGTTACTGATAATGATGTCTGCAAGGAGATAACTGCTGGTCAAGTAAAGGTGTGGCCCTTGAAAGGAAAATTGACAACTAGCAAACTTAGTGTTAAGTATGCTATCTTGTACAGAATTGGAGCTGCAAATTGGGTGCCTACTAATCATAAAACCACAACAACTGTGGGATTAGGAAGGTTTATTTATGTTGTTGGCACTAAGAAGAAATTTGACTATGGATCATATATTTTTGAACAGACTGTGAAACATGCCACCACTAATGCTATCAAAATGCCTATAGCATTTCCATCTGTCATTTGTGGAGTAATTCTGAAACAACATCCTGGCATATTGACAAGTTCAGACACAGCCTGCAAGAGGGAGTCTACATTATCTCTGCATCCAAAATTGTTTGTTGGGATTCATGTTCCAGACATTGTCTCAACATCAGATGCTGGTGTCAAGAAGAAAAGTACCAAAGCTGATTTGCTTGCAGAATTGAAGGCTACTTGCAAGGATCTGGATATTGTGATCAGTACCAGCATGACTTGAAAGAAGGAAATTGAGAAGCTGATCCAGTCCATGGAACAGGATGGTAATGATGATGTTCATGTCTGAGGAAGATGATGAGGATGATGAAGATGGGCCTAGCTCTGATGAAGATTAAGTTTCTTTTGTTGTTTCTGCTAGACAATAGTTCTTTTTTTTGCTTTTGTTGTTTTGCACTTGATGTGTTTGGTTTGTAACCTGAATATTATGTTTTAAGCACTTTTTATGTTTTTGTTCTATGATTTGTCTAGTCTTGAATGCTGACTTTAGACTGACAATGAGAGCTAGCTTAGGACTAACTGGTAGTTAGTAGGTGTTTGTCCAATTATGGCTAAAAAGGGGGAGAGTTAGCCAAGCCAAGGTGTGGTTGTGAAGCCTTTTTCTGATGATGGTGCAGAAGTTGAGGGGAAGAGTGTTTGTGCAGCTGTATGCTGGTTCTGGTTTTGAGGTGGAGCTTGACCCTTTGCTGAGCTGATGGAGTATGTGTAGCATTTTGAAGTAGGAGCTGTTTTGAAGGAGTGCTGCTAGGAGTTTTTAACATTTTATGTTTTTATCCGCTGCAGAAGTCTCAGATGTTGCAGAGATTGTTTTAGCCAAAATTAGCCAAAGAGGGAGATTGTTAGTTCTTGGATTGGCTAAAATTTTGGTAAAACAAAGTTGTTCAATGTTGATGTCACATGGGTAATGTCTTAACATTGAGTCTTAACATTGGATAATGTTAAGTGTTTAAGTTGTTGAAGTTTTGAAGTCTGATGTCACATGCGATGTTATGACATTAGATATGCAGATCATTTAAACATCAGGTTTGAGATGTTTTTAGGGTTAAGCGTATTAGCTAGATTTTGGGAGAGCTGTTAGAGTTATTGGATGCGAATATCTTGGAGGAGATATTTTCTGTGGCAAACAGATTTGATGCAGATTTGTAGGAGTGTTTAAAGGCTGAAGATTTAAGAAGATTTTGAGAGAAAATCTATTTTGAAGATTCAGTTTTAAATAACAAATCAAGTCAGATATTGTAGCAGGTCCAAGCCCAAATCAAATAGCTACATAAAGCGCATCAATCCTAAAGGAAAAAGGACGAAGACAGAGAGCATAGACTGAGAGTCAAATTGAGTTTTCCTGTGTGTTTTTGTAAACCATTCATGTTGGAATTGGTGTTACTATTTTGAGTTGTAATTGTTTTCACTCTAGAGCTTTTAAGCAAGAGTGTGGTGTCCTTGATCAAAGCTGTTAAGCAGAATCAAGTTGGGTGATTAGTGTGTAATCATTGGATTGTATCACTGTGGTGAATTAGGGAGTGAGTGGGTTCTCATACCTAAGCGTTTTCTTAGGTAGAAGGTTTATTGGGTAGTGATTAAGTTTAGAAGATGTCAACTGGTTTGTTGAGTCTGTAAATTAATACTACTAATAGTGAAATTCCTCCCTGGCTTGGTAACCCCCAGACGTAGGTAGTTAGACCGAACTAGGGGAACAATTCTTTGTGTTATTTACTGTTGTTTTATTTTGTCCATTGTAGAGTGTGTTGTTGTGACATCACACGTAACATCACATATCTGGTACCAGAATTTCAGAAAGCCTCTTAAGCAGAGATTCGGAAGTACGGCAGTGGTTCTCCAAAAAAAACCCGCTGATGAAAAGGTCATCGGCACCTCAAAATTGGATCCCATCATATGGCATTTCGTCGGGAAGACCCCGAGAAAAGTATGATATAATATCCCCAAGCGACAACAGTTTCTCAAGAAACCTGCTTTCCCCAGTAGAAACAAATGGCGTCTCCAACAGAGAAGTTTGTACACCTTACAACTCAGACGCTGGGTTCCCCAACAAGTCTGACATCAAAATTTTTTCCGTCAAATGGCATCTCCCCAGGAAAATTCGGCGAGAAGTTTGAGTAAAACCGCTACGAATAGCGTCCGTTGTCAATAAAGTTTTTTGACAAAAGAAACTAAGACCAGTTCCTTGGTAGGAAACCAGGATCGAGGGGAAGTTTATATCAGAAACTAAGACCAGTTCCTTGGTAGGAAACCAGGATCGAGGGGAAGTTTATATCAGAAACTTAGACCAGTTCCTTGGCAGGAAACCAGGATCGAGGGGAAGTTTATTTCAAAAAAAACTAAGACCAGTTCCTTGGTAGGAAACCGTGATCAAGGGGAAGTTTAAACCAGAAACTATGACCAGTCCCTTAGTAGGAAACCTGGATCGAGGGGAAGTTTATATCAGAAACTTAGACCAGTTCCTTGGCAGGAAATCAGGATCGAGGGGAAGTTTACAAAAGAAACCGAGGCCAGTTCCTTGGTAAGAAACCAGGATCGAGGGGAAGTTTACCTTTTCTAAGCATCATTGCTTAGCAAAAGAAGATGCATGCGTAAGCTGCCATTCATAATCACCATCAAAATTTCGGATATTCCAATATTTAATCCTCTTGCACCCCGAATGCCCGAATACCTTCGCCATTCACACCTTCAGGTCCAAGAAGATTAAATAGGGGCATCTGTCATACCCCAAATTTTAACCACTAAGATTCCCATCATTGTACAAATCATCATCACAATATGGATGTACCTTTATGCCTCATCAATTTCCTCAAGGAAGTGTTGAGCACCCAATGCAATCAAAATTAGGGTTTCAAGCCCTCTCAGAGCTTTTAGACAATGGATCAACCAAGGAATGAAATGATATTCAACTTGTATAACCTCTCCAACTTCCACAAAGGATCAAAATGACTCCCACTTCTAGGATTAAGCACAAGGATGCTCCCTTTTAAGGGGATCAAGCCTCAAGATCGCCAGTGTCACCAAATTAGGGTTTGGTCGACCAGGGCCTCCAGATGGAAATTTTCCTCTGGGCATGAGCCAATGCTTTAAAACATAACCTAAAATACTCCATGGAACCTCATGAACCCAATCATCAAGTCAATTTGACCTCAGGGGATGCATTCATCAAAAATCAGGAATTAGGGTTTCTTGACCTAATTCACCCCTAAGTTGACTTTTGGGACAAATCATGAACCAAGACCTCAAGAGAGGATTTGAGGGTCTCTAATACACCACATGGATCCATTTTTAACAATGGATTGATCCAAGAAGCTTGAGCAACAAGTTTCAAGTTCATCAGAACCACAATTAGGGTTTCGCGAGAAAAGTCAACTGTAACTTTGACTTTTGACCAGGACATGCTCCCAAACCCTAGGACATGATTCAATACACCCTATAACACCCATGGAACATGTCCATCAAGTTTGATTTAGGTCAAGGACATGATTTCCTAAAGGATTGCACAATTTGGAATTCATCGGATAAAAAGTCAACTGTGCACAAAAGTTAACTTTGACTTTTTGAGATTTTTCACAAAAATGGATTTTTAGCCCTAAAATGATGTTAATGTATGATTTGAATCATCATTCAACAAGAAAAATCAAAGAAAGTGGGATAACTTGTAAAAGGGGTAACCATAAAAACTTAGAAAATTTTCTAAGTTATGGAATAAAGTGGCAAGGGTACCAACTTTGGAGGACCATAACTCCTAAACCACAAAGCCATTTTCCCCATCCAAAGCTTGATTTGTATATATCATGGCCCTCTACAAAAACTTCAACTAGACCTCATTCCAATTCATTAAGGATTTTGAGTTATGGAGTGATCAAAATGACAAAAAGTGAAAATGTCACTTTTTTCCAACACTTAGTGAAATTTTCACTAAGTCAGAATCTGCCTTACTTCTTTTCCAAATGTAGGGATATTTTTCACTTGATCCAAAAGGTATCAAAACCAAATATGATCAAACATTTGTTGTATCATATAAGGGCTATCCAAAATGGCCAAGAACATCACTAAATTCAATTTGAGCTATGAGATATGACATTGGCAAGTTGCCTTGCTGAAAACTGCCAAGGCAAGGCAGAATTTTGCACTTTTGGTCGATTTACCAAAATCAGCCAATTCCAAGCCTTGTCATCACTTTGGACACCTCTGAGGATCAAATCTAAAGGGGACAATCACTGAGCCAAGCCTCCAAAGTCTTTGGAACAAGAAGTAGCATGCCAAACCTAGAATTGCCTAAAATAGGTACAAGACTCCAATTTTGGATTGGAGCATTCAATGGATGCACCAAGGTGGCATGGACTGAGCCATTCTTAACTGAATTTAGTCAATACTTATCCAAGACCAAGGGAACCAGCAGCCTATGCCCTAACCTCTAGTCAATGGCAAGAGGAGACTTGGATTTCCATTGCTCAACATTGGCCAACCCTACTCAACAATTTCCATTCACTATTCCTTGCAAAACAAACTTGCTCTACTATAAATAGAGCTCAATTGTGATCAGTTTGAGTACACCAAAGCCATAAAACAGATGCTTTCCTCAAAATCTCTTCTTTCACTCCAATTTTTCCTTCTAAGGCAAGGCACTATCGGGTTTTGAGTTTGGGAGCTTTTCCAATCAAACCAATCACACACACACCTCACATACATCATATAGAAGTGATCCAAACACTTAAACAACATCTGGAACACTGACTTCTTAGAATCACCAGCCAGTTGCTCAAGGTTTTAACCAAGTTGCAGCTGAGATGCCATGAAGTGATCCAGCCATTTTCAATCAAGTCCAAGCATTCAAACACACTCCATAGGATGTAGGGAAGCTATTCAGATCATCACAACTCATCTGTAACACCTCCAACTCACAAATCACATTGCACTTGCTGTCACGACCTAGAGGTAAGCCTAAACTTGGTCATCTCTCAATCTATGCATATTTCCTCGCATAATACTTTTGCCAAATGTTCATAATCATGCATGGAATGTTTTCCCTCAATCAATTGCATTGTTTGAATCGTGTGTGGAATTTCTGAACCTTCATGCAGAAATTAGGGTTCTTGAGGTTTCTCTTTAATTTCTTATTCCATGTTTAAAATAAATGAAATTAAAGACCATAGACATGATCGTGAGGTTGAAACGAGTAGATTGATATGTAGATTGCATGATATAATCAAGTATTCAGTGAGATTGGAGAGAAAATGCAAATCTGGGCAAAACCCATAACACGCGCGTGTTCTTGGGTGTTCTTGGCGCCATTTTTTCAAAATTTGAATATTTGAATTTTGTGATTTTATTTAATTGATTCAAAAATTAATTTCTCTCTAAGTTGTAATGATTTTGAGTTGATTCTTTTTTTAATAATTCACAAAAATGTTAAAATATTTTATTTTACCAAAAAATCCTAAAAATATTATTTATTTCTTATAATTGATATTTTTACAAAGAATTAATGTTTTAATTGTTTTTGACATTTAAAATATTTTTTCCTTCTTGGTTTTGCAAAGATTAATGACTTTTAATTATTTTGTAGGTCAAAACTTGATTTTTGAAACATTAATCCAAGATCACAATTTGTTTTCCACATGATTAAACAATTTTTGATCATTTTAATTAAATTTTTATTCAATTAAAATGCATTTTGGGAACAAATTAGGGTTTTGATTAATTCAACCCTCATCAAATATTTTAAAACACTTTTGGGCCTCTAATAGAGTGTAAGACCTAATCCATTTATACATAAACCTATTTGTGGGCCTCACTCATTGTATAAGTTCCTCTGTACATTTTCAAATAAACGACGCGATCGTCGCCTTTTTTACGAAATCAACTGGGCCTCTCCTCAAGCTATAAGACCCGTTTGAAACTTTTGGGCCTCTAATAGAGTGTAAGACCAAATCCCCTTTTAACCAAAACAATTTTGGGGCCTCAGATATTGTATAAGTCCCTTTGTGTTAAAAGGAAGATCTCGGCGCGATCGCCATTTCAAACAAAAGTCATCTGGGCCTACCCTCGTGTTATAAGCCCCAATCTTTTTCTTTAAACCTTTTGGGCCTCTTGAGAGAGTGTAAGACCCATCCCTTTGTACAGAAAACCTTTCTTGGGCCTCAGTCACTTGTATAAGTCCCTCTGTACAAATGCGAAACGACAGTGTAATCACTGATAAAACCCTGGGCCTCTCCTTGAGCTGTAAGCCCCAATCTTTCTTTTCAAAGAACTTTTTCCTTTGATTTTGAATATATTGTTGTTTTCAATCTTTCTTTGTTGAACAACTAACCAAACATCATGGAAGCTTTACAACCGAGTAAGTGTTTACCCACTTTCATTTACCACTTTCATATGTATATAACTGTATTGTGGGGCTGCTCACTGTAAATCTCCTTTCATAAACTCATATCAACTGTGTAATAATAGTATAGATATTTAGAATTTCCCCGGCAACTACGTCTAGAACTAGGTAAAGCCGTATTGATCATTCTTAGAAATAGACAAGCTAGATCCCCTATAGGAGCACCAGATACAGTCTTCTCTTCGGCTGTCCCCTCCTAGGATATGTCAAAGAAATTCTATTCCCCAGAGATGAATTATTCTCGATGAAACTTCTCTTGAATTTCTTCAAACCTTAGAACTATTCACTAAATGACTTATTCTCGGTGAAACTTTTCTTGAACTCTTCTTTGGTTTGGACCCACAGGCTTCTTAAAAGCACCCGCCTTCTCTTGGACGTTGTACAAGGACCCACAGGCTTCTTAAAAGCATCCCCGCCTCCTCTTGGGCTTAGTACAAGGACCCGTTGGCTTCTTATAAGTATTCACAGCCTCCTCTTAGGCTTCGTATAAATGATTTCTTCCTTCGGGAATGATAGCCTCCTCTTGGGCTTAGTACAAGGACCTCTCAGCTTCTTAAAATTTTCCAGCCTCCTCTTGGGCTTCGTACAAATTGTCCCGACGATCTCCTAGAGGTATAGGAACAAAAATTAGTCATCTTAATAAAACAGTCTTTCAAAGAGTCTAGACCCCACTACTGTTTCTCAAAGCATAATACAAAAGATGAAACTCCAGACTTGGACAGTCTATTTTCCTTGAGTCTCAAAGACATTCTCAAGTTCCTTTCAAAACTAGGAGATGAAACCCATAGACTCGGACAGTCTCAATACCCTTTGGATTTCCTATTTCCTTAAAGAAAAGGAAATATCCCTGATCCTCGAATCAAAAGCCCTAAGTGCAAATATTACTCATATAAGAACTGATTTTCTCTTTAAATCAGCATTTTGGATCTGTCACTCAACTGAAACAGTTACAATAGCCTCCTCTTAGGCTTTGTACAAATGATTCTCCCCAGTGGAGTAAACAAATTTCAGCCTCCATCTCGGGCCTTGTACGAGATACAAAAGACTCCCTCGTTGAGTCAACCCTTTTAGCCTCTCTCTCTCGGGCTTTGTACGAGACACATAAAAGCACTCTCTTGTTGAGTATAAAAGACTCTCTTGTTGAGTCAAACATCTTTAGCCTCCATCTCGGGCTTCGTACGAGATACAAAAGACTCTCTTGTTGAGTCAATCCTTTTTTAGCCTCCATCTCGGGCTTTGTACGAGACACATAAAAACACCCTCTTGTTGGGCCAATAGCCTCCTCTTTGGCTTTGTATAAGGAAACCCCGGTTGAGCAACCAACCTTTTAGCATCAAAGTTGTGCCTCGTTCACAGTATATAAACATCAACAACTCCTTTTCTTCCATCTAATTGATGTAAGCGGCAAGCCTCTGGATTATTTACATCCACTCCACTGTCCCTCTTTTAACATGAGAAATTCCTAAGGAAAGATGGCATTGCTTTACACTGAGTTAAAGTCTTCTCCTTCAGATTAAAAATCCCCTATAAAGGAAATTATGGCATTGCTGGATTCACATATCCCAGTTAAAGTAATTCTCCTTTATAAATCAGTCACTCAACAGTTGTGACGAACAGACCAAACATCCCCTCTTTAGAGATGACAAATTCTCTCTAAAGTCAAAACCTTTTAGCTTCACATCTTGGGCTTCAAACAAGATACAAATAGACCCTTCATCTTCACATCTTGGGTTTTGAACAAGATACAAACAACCTTTTAGCTTCACGTCTTGGGTTTTGAACAAGACACCAAAACACCATTTCCTCCCATAGAATAGGTGGAACTACGATCGCTCTGATTTCCCTGTTTCGGTAAACGGGAATACGTAGGCATAAGATTGAAAGAAAAATCTTAGCGAGCACACTAATCAAAAAAACCTAAAATCCCGTACCTTCATACACCAATCAAAAACATCCGTCCTAACATCTCAACCAATAGCCCAAACCCCTTTTTTAACAAAATATACTAGGAGAAAACCACACTTTGGATAGCATCTGTAAACTAACAGTTTTGACTGTTTAACCTCAGTATGCAAGCAGGGTTAATTGGAGACATCTATTTCCCTTCCTATATCAGCTTCAACAGGACAAAAAATGAATCGAGTTGTAGTACCAGAGCGATCGTGCTTCGCAACAACATCCAAAATCACTCGCTACAGTGGGGTTGATAGTTTTGATGGTTACGAGTAATCAAAGTGCGCATCGAAAATGTGATGTGGCACATTTCGTATATGCATGTGTGACTTGTAAGAGTTCATAGGTTGAACATTGAAAACATGTAGGAATGATGAGACCATTGGACATTTCATAATGGAAGTGTTAGGTGTAACGCCCAGTTTTTGTTAGATTTATTTAATCGAGTCGATTTAATTATTTTTATTATTATATTATTTTATTCTTGACTTTTATTTGGCAATATATTATTTTCCATCGTTATTATGTTTTATCGCGTTTTGGGAGCGTTTGCGAGATATTTGAGTGTAGGGGTATTTTGGTCATTTTGCTTATTTTGTTTAAGTTAGAAACTTAAAGAGAAAAAAAGAGAGAAAATAGTAAGGAAGGAAAAGAGAAAGAAGGAAAAAGAAAGAAGAAAAAAAGAGGAAAACTTGGGGTTTAAGGAAACGATCCAACCGACTTTTGAAAACACGATTAATCGGGTAAGGGTGTGAAACTCGATTATCCTATACTTGTGTATGATTATGTATGTATGTATTTGTGTGATATTTGGTTGAAATTGGATATAGAACCAAAACCATTAATATGTTGAGATTGTTAGAATTTGATTCAAATGGTGTCTGAAATCATGTTTTGATGTTCCTAATTGCTGAGACATGTTAGATAGATGTTGTTGTGCATTCAATTGGTAATTTGCTGGTGTTTAGATGAGATTTGGAGATGATTTTGGTTGATTTTCGTAGCAGAAAATCTTCAGGAAAAATTTTGGGTTTCGCTGCCCATACGCGTATCAGGCTTAGCATTACGCGTATTGGTTTGGGCAATACGCGTATGGCAAGGGGGAATGAGGGCAATACGCGTATGGAACACATTTTTCACGGCCTTCTTCTAATTTGCGTAATGGTACGCGTACTTGGCAAGGTATTACGCATATCAAGTGAGGCATTACGCGTACGGGGTTTTTAGTGGAATTTTTTGGGAGAAATCAGTCTCTGCCCATATGCATAGCACTTTGGGCATTATGCGTATGGAATGGGCGAGCGACCTGGGCAGTACGCGTATGGCCTAAGTCAATACGCGTATAACCAGAGAAGGTGTAGAATGGTTCCTGATTTTGCGTCCAATGCCGTAACTTTTGATCCGTAACTCAGATCGAGGCGATCTTGGTACCGCTAGAAAGCTATTGAGATGTTCTTTCTTTTAAAAATGGTTTTGAGATTGTTGGCCGATTTAATTATGTCAGGAATTTGGAAATGTGTCGTTTTACCGACTTTTACCGTCTTAATTGTATATGATTGTTGTGTTATCATGCAATATGCTTCATATATATATCGTAGGACTTGTGTGATGTTATACGATGTGAATGCATGTGATGAAATGTTGTGATGATGGTTTGTGGCCTAAGGGCAAGAAAATGCATTGTGTTGTGTTTGATTGTATATGCATGATTATGGATATGTATATGTGTGCATTTGAATGTCATGAGTCATTATATGCCAAGCATCATGATATGAATTCTTGTGATGTCGTGTGCCCTAGTGGGTGTGAGCGACGAAACGATTCCAGAGGGAATCTGCTATAACATCGTGTGCCTTATACAAAGAGGTGTGAGCGATGACTATAGATGATTGTGTGCCTTATACAAAGAGGTGTGAGCGATCGGGTCGTGTGCCTTATACAAAGAGGTGTGAACGATCCATAAACGTCGTGTGCCTTATACAAAGAGGTGTGAGCGACGGGGAACATCGTTTGCCCGACGGGGAGTTACACTAAGTAATAAGCGATGATTCCAATAGTTCCTGAGTGAAATAATGATGAGAATGATGGATGGAACGGTCCCCCATATGCATTGCATAGAGTCGTTGTGTCGGTCTTTGTGCATTTGCATAAATCATGAATGGATTGATTATGTGTGTGATTTGTGAATGGAATTGATTAGTTTATATATATATATATATATATGTTGGTGATAAATGTATTGTGCATGATTGATATGCCTTTGTGATGGATATATGAGATATGAATTGTGTTGTTTTGTATTTGAATTATGGTGTAAGTTGTGGTGAAATGTTTTACATGTGTATTTTGTGTTATTATATAATCGTATGCAATTATATTATAATTGTGTTTCTCATCCTTCTGCTCTTCTAAATGTTCTATGAGGCATTGCAGATTAGATGCTGGAGGTCTTTTTTTGAAGCTTAGGTCTTCATTCTTTTGTCGGTCGGCTCTGATATGTAGCACCGGGTAGTCGGGGAGATCGTGTGTGATTATGTGTATATGTATATGTTCTTTTTGGATTGTACATGTATGACTCTGTATATGACAGACAAACTTTTACGTTATATACATATGAGATTTCAGTTGCAGATTTTCCGCTTTTATTCTGTATCTGAATGTGTGGGTGTTAGGAACTGAGTTCCTCTGTTATGTGCTACCTGATTGTTGCATATCTATATGAGCAGGTTGTTGTATTTAGTTCCAATTTGATGTGGCGCCTCCGTCTATGCCGTGAATGTTTTAATTATACTCTGATTATTTGTTATCGATTTAATAATTGGGGGATAGATTGGGGGTGTTACATTAGGTGAAAGGTTTAAATATTATTCATGGGCTACTATGTAGATGGATGTTTTGGTTATATGTTCGATTGGTGAATCGTAGCATTGTTGTAATAATGTTGTGTGACAAGGATGTTGGTATTGTGGTTATGTAGAGGTTGTTGGAACGATGTTGGGTCGTGGAACTTTATGTTCTTGTTTGTGTTGTTGCCTCGTTTCCATCGTGATGGTTCGAGTGTGAGTAGCTAATTCCTTGTGGGGAATTATGAGAGTGTTACCTGGATGTTGATAACATGGTTTTCTTTGAGTCGTGAGTTAGTCGTCAAGAGCATTGTATGGGCTTTGCATCTTGTCGTTGTAGTTATCGTCGTTGTCGTGCCATTGTCCTAGTTGCTGTTAGCAAGGTGGTTTGTCAGGTTGTGTTATTCGTGGTGTGCCTTTTGTTGGCATGATAGTTTGTTAGTCGGATGCGAGAGTCGTATCCGGAGTTGTTTGCACCAAGTATATTTTCGAGGACGAAAATGTCTAAGTGGATTGTAACGCCCCGTTTTGTCCGATTTATTCAATTGAGTCGATTTAATTATTTTCATTTTTATATTATTTTATTCTTGACTTTTATTTGAAAATATATTATTTTTCATCGTTATTATGTTTTATCGCGTTTTGAGAGCGTTTGCGAGATATTTGAGCTGAGGAGTAAAATTATCTTTTTAGGGGTTTAGATATTTTATAAATAGAGATTTGAGAGAAAAAGAGAGAAAAGAAGAAAGGAAGAGGAAGGAAAAGAGAAGGAGAGGAAAACTTGGGAAAGAAGAAAGCATTCAAACCAAAGCTTGAACTTCTATTAATCGGGTAAGGGTGAGAAGTTTCGATTATATCTTGCTTGTGTATGTATATGTGTTGTTTGTTGTAATTGTTTTGGTTGTTTCACAACTTTTTCTCATTGATAAATTGATGAACAATGATTGGGAATCGATGTTTTCACGGATGAATTTCAATATAAACTGCGTAGAATACTTGTCGATTATGTTGGAACATGTTTTGGTTGATATATTGTGATTTGGAAGTGTTTGGGTGGAAGAAATGATGAATTTTGGTCCCATATGACCTATATTGACACTGCTGTGAATTTCTGGGTTCGCAGGTTCGCTTTGTGAACCCCAGCGAAGGGTAAAGCGAAGGTTCGCCCAGAAGTTCGCATTGCAAACTTTATGCTATTTTTTCTCTGCCACGATTCGCATTGCTAATAGGAAAGCGAACGTGACAGATTTTCCATTTTGTTTCCTTCATAACTTTTGATTTGTAACTCGGATCGAGGCACAGTCGGATGCATTGGAAAGCTCTTTCAATGCTATTTATGATAGTGGAATAGGAACATATGTTTATGCCATGGATTGATAAGAAATATGGAAAAGTAATGTAGGCGTGAATATTGTAGTCCCCGTTTCCACCAAAATTCATGAATCAGGAATCCGAATGATATGGGATTTGAAGCCTTGGAAAGAGAATCCAACGTGCTAGTAAATGGTTATGTGATACCATGTGTTAACTAAGAATATTTGGTAGAGGATGATTAGTGGTTTGTAGGTTTTGTTGGGTTTGTTGGTGTTCGATGCGATATGATATCGTCATGTAAATGTGGGGCTTTTGTGCTATCTATATGATGTTGATGCATGTGATAATGATGTTGTTGTGTGGTAAAATGCATTGTTTGATTGAATATCAATGTATGTTATTATGACTGTTGTGGTTGATGGTGAGTAATTCTTGATGTGAATTGATATGAGTGTATATGCTAAATTGCTAATTGTTGTGGTTTGTGGATTATGATGAAATGCATTGTTTTGGGTTTGATTGCAATGCATTATTATTGATGTTGAGATGGTTCACATGGTTGTATATATGTATGCATTTGATTGTCATGAGTCATTGTATGCCAAGCATCATGATATGCATTCTTGTGATGTCATGTGCCCTAGTGGGTGTGAGCGCAGAAACGATTCCAAAGGGAATCTGCTATAACGATCGTGTGCCTTATACAAAGAGGACCTAAACCGACGTTATAGACGATCGTGTGCCTTATACAAAGAGGTCCTAAAGTGATCGAATCGTGTGCCTTATACAAAGAGGACCTAAAGCGGTCCATAAACGTCGTGTGCCTTATACAAAGAGGACCTAAATCGACGGGGAACATCGTTTGCCCGACGGGGAGTTACATTAAGTAACAAGCGACGATTCCAATAATTCCTGAGTGAATTAATGATGAGAATGATGGATGGATGGTACCGCATTGCATTGCATAAAGTCGTTGTGTCGGTCTCTGTGCATTTGCATAAATCATGAATGAATTGATTATATGTGGGAATTTGTGAATGGATTGTGTTGTACCCCAAATTTTACCCTCAGATTTTTCTGATCATTTCATATCATTCTGAGTTAGTCTCTGTTTTCGCATTTTTAGTAAACATCTCATTAATCATGCATTTTCTTCTTCACGTTATTCTTGATTTAAAATTTTTTTTTTTTTGTATTTTTAGTTAGATTCTCATTTTAAATTTGTCTAAGATTTATTTTAGTTAATTTCAATTTATCTTTTACTTAGTTCACATTTAATTTAGTTTAATGTTTTTTTAAATTACAATTTTTATTTTAGACTTAATTTTATTTTATTTTAGTTTAGCTTTTATTTTTAGTATAGTCTTAATTAGATTAATTTTAATATAGTTTATTTTAAATTTTAGTCAATTTTAATATTAATTAGTTTAAGTTCACTAACTTAGTGTAATTCTTAAATTTAATTTTTCATTTTAATTTTAATTTTAATTTTAATTGTAATTTTAACTTTAATTTTGATTATAATTTAAGATTAGTTTAATTAGTTTCATTTAATCACATTTCTTTTGTCTAAAAAACTCTTAAAAATATTAATACTTAAAGTCATTTTATTTATGATTTAATACAAAACAAAAAAAGCTAAGTTGAGATTCTAATCTAACACGATACTGTTCTCTCATCATGTTCTCCTCTTGAGTGCTCACACACAGTTTCATCCCACTCTCTCAAAAACCCTTCCATCTACCAAAACAATGTTTCTTTCCAATAAGTACAAAAAAAAGCTTTTACTTTCTGTTATCAGCCAACACAGCCTGCACAAAGTTGAAAAGAAACAGCAACCTTTCCACCAAAACCGTCCCAAGTACACCTAATTCGTGCTTGAAAAGCTGAGACACCAAAGATAAAACAAGAGACCATCGTGTGTTTTTGGTTAACACCATGACATGTTGGTTCAAGATCTTTCTTTCTGATCCAAGGCTTGAAACAAGCAACCATCAGATCTTTTTCACTTGGCTCGATGGTGATAAAGTGGAATAGGCCATGTAGCTCGAGCTCCACTACCATTTCTCTGCTAGACAAACTGAAGGCCCTTTGAGTTTGCAATGCATTGACCAGCAGCCACGACTATAAAAAGGGAGCTTCATTCCCCTTTGGAAAAAACCAAGAACAAACCAAGCATCTGAACAAGAATACCACGTTCCTTCATCACCATCACACTAGCCACTAATCTCTATTCAATATCCTCCAAATCTTCAACTCAGCAATACCAACAACAAATAAATTTTCAACTTCACTGCAAATTGTTCTCTCTTCAATACACCAACAGTATCCAAAGTTGAAACCAGAAATTGACAGAAATGAAAAAAGCAGCAACCTCACCATTCATGTTTCAGCTTCACTTCCAAATACCACACCCTTCGCATTAATTTCTACACACATCCGACCACACAGCAATCACCCCCTCCGTACATAAACACTATTCATCATCAACCATACCCATAAGACCAATTTTTTTTCTTTTCTGAAACAAGAACAAGAGGAGTATCGACTCTTTGTGCGTAAACCAATTTGCCATAATCAAGTCAGAGTAGAGAGGAGAGATCGAATCAGAGGAAGAAGAAGAGAAGAAGGTTGAGCAAGAAGGGAAGGCAAGGAAGCTGAAGTAAGAAGTGTTACTTGCGAAATCGGTGTCGGTTCGGTAAGTATTTCAAGCTTTGCACTTGTATTTTGGATGTGGTATGAACTCTATATTCCCAATCTTGAGCCAATACCGACTAAAAAATAGACTTGATGATTGAACCAAAATCAAAACTCCGTATTAAACCAAAATCTGTGATATCAGTAAGCGAGAGCTTTGCTTCATTATTCCATCACTTGCGCCGTTCACGGTCGAAGGCGGAGCGTAGCCTGAGTTTGTCGAAATCGAACGATTGAAGGTTTCGGAGTAAGGATCATTGTCGTGCTTTGTTTGTTCATTCGCGAGTGAGAGATTGGAGATGGCTGAGCGAAGCTGTGAGTGAGAGACAGAGGGAGCGAATCAACCTTGCAAAATGGAAAAACGGAGCCATTTGTTGTTTCACGTTGTTCTCCTATCTTCTTTTCCGATCTTCTCCAGCGCGTTTCGTTTTCCTTTGATGAGGTTTTTAACCTGCTTTTCCTTGAGAAACTGATTGTGAATCCTCTTGTCTTCAGCCCTGTGTGTGTGTTTTAGGTTTTTCCTCGCCACTTCATCAATTGTAAACCGGGTTTGGGTCATAATGTGACTCGCGACCCATTTTGAAGAGACTCGACTGCCACGTCTCATTTGGTCTCTGGCCTAGTGAGTCTCCAATCTGCACCCTCCTCTTTAGTTTAGTCACTTTAATATATTAGTTAATTCAGCTTGTAGTTAGATTAATATATTAGTTAGTTAGATTTTAATGAAATTAATAATTTAGTTTTTCATTAGGTTTTATTTATTTAGTAATTCAGATTTAATCGGATTATAATTAAGCTTGTTAATTAGTTTTTAGTAGATTAGTTTAGGTTTAGTTAATTAGATTTAGATTAATTAGTTTATATTTAGTTTTAGAATTTAACTTTAGGATTTTATATAATAGTCTCTTAATCAAGTTTTAGTTAATTTAATTTAGACTAAACAGTTTAGTTTTAGATCTAGTTTTTAGGTCTAAGTAAAAATTTTCGCTTAGTTAGAATTTTGTTTTTAATTATAATTTAACCATTAATTAATTAATTTTAGAATTTTATTCAATTAGCTTTCTTATTAGACTTTAATCTTTTTAGATTTTGGTTTATTTTAATCTTGACTGTCCCCATTTTCATTTTAGTTAATCCCTGATATTCATTTTAATTTAATTCTTATTGCATTTGCTGTATATATGTTACTATTCATCTTACATTTTATACTCAATGTTTTCCTCTTTGTCCCTACGTTGCTTTCCCCTCTTTCCAAAGGAAAAGTCTCTCTATTGACTTCATGTCATAGATAGCTCAAATACCCTGTTAACCTCAAACCATTTCACAAGAGATAGCCATTAATCTCTTTTCCCTTCTAACCTGACCTTCCCAAAGAGATAGCTATTAATCTCTTCTCCTTTAAGACGGTCTAACCCTTCACAATCCTTTCACAAGAGATAGCCATTAATCTCTTTCTCCTAACCAATCAATCCTCACAAACTTTGCTTTCAAGCTTTTCACCCTACTTTCCCTTGTAACCCTGACCACGGTCAAGAGTTCCTCACCCCCGTTGAGGGGAACTACGAATACTCTGATTCCATTCCCGTCAGGATACGTAGGCACAAGATGCGACGTCTTGGCGAGCATACTTAGTGTACATACCCTTAGACCTTTACCGTAGCACATTCTCTTAGCAAACATTAATATAACACAAATACTAACAAGAGGTTCCCGTAGAGTACTACGGATACTTAGGGTGCTAATACCTTCCCTTTGTATAACCAACCCCCGAACCTTAGATCTCCCCCCTTTAGGTTTTTTAACGATCTTGAATCTTTCCTTTGGATAAATTAAAGTCGGTTGTAAAAGAAATATGATGCAAGTTAATTCATAGCTTGTTATCCAATTTTCACCGCAACAGTAATGGCGACTTCACTGGGGACATCCCCCTAAGAGGGTTAAGCCTATCTTGTTTGTATTTGTATTATTTACATGTTTGCTTGCTTGTACATTTGTATATTTATATCTGTATATATACCTGTTGTGCTTGAGTTTTTCTGTGTGCAGGGTTGCTACCTTGAGTGGTGAGATAAGTCCTAACCCGGACTTGAGAGCACTTATGATAGGATCGTGGTGTAATCAATAGTCGGTTATTGGCAGTAGTACTAACAACTTATGGCATATGATGACCACACTCAGATGAGGCCCTTTGGGATTGTTGATGTCTGATGTGAGCAGTCACATTGATATTACTTTTTCAAATGGGAGGTAGGGATTCTGAGGACCGTAGTTACCTTCACCCCACTTGGCCTTTATAGCGTAGTGCAGTGACTATGAGGGAGCCAGTCCCGAGTAGTTGTCATGTGATACTACACTCAGACGAGTTTATCTTGAGAATATTATTAGCCCACGTGAGTAGTCACGTAGGCCGATAATATCCGAAGGATTTACGTAGACTCTGGGAACTTTTAGAACCATGTTCTACAGTTGATAAACCCTAGTGCACACCCCGTGGTTGGTTGTTTACCTGGACTCCATGCTGTGATCTTGAACCCTTGATCCTGTTGCATGTGTTTTGTATCCTGTTTGCATTGCATTGTATATCATTTGCATCTTTGCATGATTCATTGCATGCGTTTGTTTGTCCAGTTGCTCATTGCCAATTGTCTCTATCTTCCAGTCATCAAGCTGATTCCTCGATACCAATACCGGACTAGAGCATATTTCAGATGCAGAATGTCAAGAACGACCCTCTGTCAGGGCAAGTGAAGCTTCAGTCGACTTCAGCTCAGCTACTCTCCAAAGACAGGACAACTCATACTTGTAGTTGAATAGTGATTAGACCTTGTTTCTTATTGTTTTCATTTTCCTTTGTTTTGTACTAGCTGTTTGCTTCCAAATTATGTTTATACTTTCAGGTTAATGAAATAAGCATGTGCAACTTTTTTTTATTCAATTCATTTGTGTTTGCTATTTACTTCTTAATGCTTTCTCTTTCAAAAAAAATTTCTCTTGTCCACTTTCTTTTGATTATGCAAAGATTGGAGGGAGGATGATGAAACTTTATACCCATAATTTCTGTTGGTATGCTTTCAAATCAAAACTTTGCTGACGATGTAAGGCATTGTTTCAACTCCCAAACACTAGAGAAATAAGGAAGTTAATCCCTCGTCAACCCCTTTGAGCCTTGAAGTAGGAGTTTCTTTTCTTTACAAATAAAAACCCGCAATCTTAACCTGGGGCGGGGTAGTTCTCAGTTAACTGGATTGTGCATTCAATTACAAGAGCTTCATGCAAGACGCCTTTCAAACAAAATGTTGCATTCACAAATTTTTCTTCGCACACAACAAACAAGTGTCGAAGATGTTTTTCAAGTTCAAACGCCAATGATGGTTCACCGTAGTCATTAAGCCAGACGTTCACAACCTTTCAACTCTTCCGAATTAAATGAATAAATGTAGTACAAGTTGTTCCCAAAGTGATAAATGAAGAAGGATCATCAAGAAATCCTTACCCAAAGAGTGAGCCGAGTCCCTTTCGAGGCAAAAGCTAAGAAAGGTGTGAAGCTCATGACCTTACCTTATACAAAGAGAAGAAAGAACAAGCTTGTATGACAACCAAAAGTTGTAAGGAAGCAGTGATCGCCATCTCAAGTCCATTGAATTTTGAACCATCATCATTACTATCATCAATGCAATTCCTGACTCATGGGAATTTGAGTGCATAGTTTGAGTTAACTGAACGTAGGACTGGAGTTCATCACGTAGATTGGGTGGGTCACAAATAAAATTTGAGCCTTTATCCTTTGTTTCTTAAACCATGAACCAGGCCACGTTATAACCCTCAAAAGACCTAATTGAACCAAGGTTATTTTGAAAGCATACTACAACAAGGTTGCCTAAACTGACTCCAAAAGATCTTTGCAGATCATCTATTTTGGGCATACATCCTTTGCTTAAACTTTTCACTTTAATGTCTTGAACCACCATGTTCAGACTAGTGACTCATATACTTTGCAACTCTTTCAAAATGATTTTGATTTCAAAAGTTGCATGAACTTTTCATTTACCATGTCTGTACAAGTACTTTTGTTTGCAAACTAGCTTTCTTAAGGAATTTTCAAACAGTTAAGAAACTTGGTCAGTGATCCTATCAGGGGCAAGTTTTCTTCCGTATCCTGTTGAGAATTAGTTCAAGATTTGTGGTTTAATGGCGACTTCTCAGAATTGGTTTATACAGAAGATTTTTCAAGACTCATACTGGGGCAAGTTTTCCAAGTGCACAGTAATTCAGTCATTTTCAAGACCGGACTGGGGCAAGCTTTTCAAGATCACCATGAAACGGTCATTTCCAGAATCAGACAAGCTGAAGTAATGATCAGTTCATATACAACAGTCAACTAATCTGGGGCAGTTTACTTGAAGAATCCCCATGCAGCTTTCGATTCTTCCTACAAGGATCGTCAACTTAATACAGTTTACCAGTGTGGCGGAGATGTGTTCAGCAGTAGTATCCCTAGTCCCAAGCAGAATGGAAGTGATCTCCGTGTTGAGGAATCAGTCTTCCAGTCTTGTCTTTTTACTAAAAGAGTTGTGTTGTGTCGTCAGCAACTGCACCTGCATCTGCATTTGATCATATATCATCTGCATAATTCATATACATATGCATAGCATGAGTGTTTCATCCTCATTTACATTTCTCCCAAGGTCGTGTCGTTGTCCACGTCTTACCTTACCAAAACGTTACCTGTCCTTTTCATTCAGTGCCATTCTTGAATGTTGTCATTCTCTTGCGCATCTAATCTTGTTGGTCTTCTCTCATTCCAGTGATATTCCTGGATCTTTATATTCTCTCACTCCAGTGCCATTCCTGGATGCCTGTCTCTTGTGATCTCCAGTGCCATTCCTGGATATTTTATTCCTCTTGTTTCTCCCAGTGCTATTCCTGGAAGTTTTGCCTACCTTTTGTAACCACAATCAAATTTGCTTAGATATCTTTTAGTGATATTCCTGAAAGTCTTATCTGTTCATTTAGTGCCATTCCTGGATGTCTTTCTCACTATCATTCGATACCATTCCTGAATATAGTGATTTTCCTTTACTTTCAGTATCATTCCTAAAAGTTCACAGTCATTTAATGCTGTCTTGGATACTGTGATCCATTTTATCCAATGCTTTCTTGGATCTCTACCTTTCTCATGTTTATCTGATGCTTTCTCAGATGTCGTGATTTGTACCTTTCATTCAAAGCCATTATTGAATGTCTGGTGTCCTTTTGTCCAATGCTTTCTTGGATCCCTACTTTGTTCACTTTCATCTAAAGCTATTATTAGATATTGTGAGTCATACCTCTCATTCAAAGTCGTTATTGGATGTCTGGTTTCTTTACCATCCGATGCCTTTCCGGATGTGTGTCTCTTTCTGATATTTTACCGGATCGAGCCTTTGTTCACTTTTATCTAAAGCCATTATTAGATATTGTGAGTTATACTTTTCATTCAAAGCCATTATTGGGTGACTGGTTCCTTTGCATTCAATGCCATTCTTGAATGTAATCTTTGTCCACTCTTATCTAAAGCCATTATTAGATATTGTGAGTTATACCTTTTGTTCAAAGCCATTATTGGGTGACTGGTTTCTTTGCATTCAATACCATTCTTGAATGCAGTCTCAGTTCACATTCATCTGATGCCATTCTCAGCTATTATGATTCGTACCTTCCATTCAAAGCCATTATTGAATGCCTGGTGTCCTTTTATTCAATGCCATATAGTCTTGTTTGCTCACCTTTATCTAAAGCCATTATTAGATATTGTGACTTGTACCCTTCATTCGAAGCCATTATTGGATAACTGGTTTATTTTGCCATCCGATGTTTTTTCGGATGTGCCTTTCTCTGTCTTTTCTGGCTTTTCTTGAAGATCCCGTTTGAACTCTTCAGTATAAGAAAATTCCAGAAAATCTTTTGTTGATGTCTATTCTCTTCAAACTGGTCCCCAGTGGAGATCATGTCTTCTTTCTGGTTCCATGCCCAGTAAAGAGTGTACTTTTATTTCCCCAGTGAGTCTTCCTCGTGGATTCTAACCTTTATCCTTCCCCAGTAAGCTCACCTATGTTTGGCTGCTCTTTATCCTTTGGTGTCTTGTTTGTCTGCATTCTTGCACTATCATATCATCATACTAGAAGTTCATGGCATGTCAGCATGTGCATGTCGGTTAGCTGTCCTTAGCATTTGCATTCCATCTAAGGGAAAATTTTCGGTTTGCTATATTTAAATACCTTTCACCTTGATCTCTCAAGAATTTCTATCCCTCGTGCCATCCGGTAAAGCTATTTAAATAGAGGCAACTGTTGTACCCCAAATTTTACCCTCAGATTTTTTTGATCATTTCATATCATTCTGAGTCAGTCTCTGTTTTCGCATTTTTAGTAAACATCTCATTAATCATGCATTTTCTTCTTCACGTTATTCTTGATTTAAATTATTTATTATTTTTGTATTTTTAGTTAGATTCTCATTTTAAATTTGTCTAAGATTTATTTTAGTTAATTTCAATTTATCTTTTACTTAGTTCACATTTAATTTAGTTTAATGTTTTTTTAAATTACAATTTTTATTTTAGACTTAATTTAATTTTATTTTAGTTTAGCATTTATTTTTAGTATAGTCTTAATTAGATTAATTTTAATATAGTTTATTTTAAATTTTAGTCAATTTTAATATTAATTAGTTTAAGTTCACTAACTTAGTGTAATTCTTAATTTTAATTTTTCATTTTAATTTTAATTTTAATTGTAATTTTAACTTTAATTTTGATTATAATTTAAGATTAGTTTAATTAGTTTCATTTAATCACATTTCTTTTGTCTAAAAAACTCATAAAAATATTAATACTTAAAGTCATTTTATTTATGATTTAATACGAAACAAAAAAAGCTAAGTTGAGATTCTAATCTAACACGATACTGTTCTCTCATCACGTTCTCCTCTTGAGTGCTCACACACAGTTTCATCCCACTCTCTCAAAAACCCTTCCATCTACCAAAACAATGTTTCTTTCCAATAAGTACAAAAAAAAGCTTTTACTTTCTGTTATCAGCCAACACAGCCTGCACAAAGTTGAAAAGAAACAGCAACCTTTCCACCAAAACCGTCCCAAGTACACCTAATTCGTGCTTGAAAAGCTGAGACACCAAAGATAAAACAAGAGACCATCGTGTGTTTTTGGTTAACACCATGACATGTTGGTTCAAGATCTTTCTTTCTGATCCAAGGCTTGAAACAAGCAACCATCAGATCTTTTTCACTTGGCTCGATGGTGATAAAGTGGAATAGGCCATGTAGCTCGAGCTCCACTACCATTTCTCTGCTAGACAAACTGAAGGCCCTTTGAGTTTGCAATGCATTGACCAGCAGCCACGACTATAAAAAGGGAGCTTCATTCCCCTTTGGAAAAAACCAAGAACAAACCAAGCATCTGAACAAGAATACCACGTTCCTTCATCACCATCACACTAGCCACTAATCTCTATTCAATATCCTCCAAATCTTCAACTCAGCAATACCAACAACAAATAACTTTTCAACTTCACTGCAAATTGTTCTCTCTTCAATACACCAACAGTATCCAAAGTTGAAACCAGAAATCAACAGAAATGAAAAAAGCAGCAACCTCACCATTAATGTTTCAACTTCACTTCCAAAAACCATACCCTTCGCATTAATTTCTACACACATCCGACCACACAGTAATCACCCCCTCCGTACATAAACACCATTCATCATCAACCATACCCATAAGACCAACTTTTTTCTTTTCTGAAACAAGAACAAGAGGAGTATCGACTCTTTGTGCGTAAACCAAACTGCCATAATCAAGTCAGAGTAGAGAGAAGAGATCGAATTATAGGAAGAAGAAGAGAAGAAGGCTGAGCAAGAAGGGAAGGCAAGGAAGCTGAAGTAAGAAGTGTTACCTGCGAAATCGGTGTCGGTTCGGTAAGTATTTCAAGCTTTGCACTTGTATTTTGGATGTGGTATGAACTCTATATTCCCAATCTTGAGCCAATACCGACTGAAAAATAGACTTGATGATTGAACAAAAATCGAAACTCCATATTAAACTGAAATCTGTGATATCAGTAAGCGAGAGCTCTGCTTCATTATTCCATCACTTGCGCCGTTCACGGTCGAAGGCGGAGAGTAGCCTGAGTTTGTCGAAACCGAACGATTGAAGGTTTCGGAGTAAGGATCGTTGTCGTGCTTTGTTTGTTCGTTCGCGAGTGAGAGATTGGAGATGGCCGAGCGAAGCTGTGAGTGAGAGACAGAGGGAGCGAATCAACCTTGCAAAACGGCAAAACGGAGCCATTTGTTGTTTCACGTTGTTCTCCTATCTTCTTTTCTGATCTTCTCCAGCGCGTTTCGTTTTCCTTTGATGAGGTTTTTAACCTGCTTTTCCTTTAGGTTTTTCCTCACCACTTCATCAATTGTAAATTGGGTTTGGGTCATAATGTGACCCGCGACCCATTTTGAAAAGACTGGGCTGCCACGTCTCATTTGGTCTCTGGCCCAGTGAGTCTCCAATCTGCACCCTCCTCTTTAGTTTAGTCACTTTAATATATTAGTTAATTTAGCTTGTAGTTAGATTAATATATTAGTTAGTTAGATTTTAATGAAATTAATAATTTAATTTTTCATTAGGTTTTATTTATTTAGTAATTCAGATTTAATCGGATTATAATTAAGCTTGTTAATTAGTTTTTAGTAGATTAGTTTAGGTTTAGTTAATTAGATTTAGATTAATTAGTTTATTTTTAGTTTTAGAATTTAACTTTAGGATTTTATATAATAGTTTCTTAATCAAGTTTTAGTTAATTTAATTTAGACTAAACAGTTTAGTTTTAGATCTAGTTTTTAGATCTAAGTAAAAATTTTCGCTTAGTTAGAATTTTGTTTTTAATTATAATTTAACCATTAATTAATTAATTTTAGAATTTTATTCAATTAGCTTTCTTATTAGGCTTTAATCTTTTTAGATTTTGGTTTATTTTAATCTTGACTGTCCCCATTTTCATTTTAGTTAATCCCTGATATTCATTTTAATTTAATTCTTATTGCATTTGCTGTATATATGTTACTATTCATCTTACATTTGATACTCAATGTTTTCCTCTTTGTCCCTACGTTGCTTTCCCCTCTTTCCAAAGGAAAAGTCTCTCTATTGACTTCATGTCATAGATAGCTCAAATACCCTGTTAACCTCAAACCATTTCACAAGAGATAGCCATTAATCTCTTTTCCCTTCTAACCTGGCCTTCCCAAAGAGATAGCTATTAATCTCTTCTCCTTTAAGACGGTCTAACCCTTCACAATCCTTTCACAAGAGATAGGCATTAATCTATTTCTCCTAACCAATCAATCCTCACAAGCTTTGCTTTCAAGCTTTTCACCCTACTTTCCCTTGGAACCTTGACCATAGTCAAGAGTTCCTCACCCCCGTTGAGGGGAACTACGAATGCTCTGATTCCATTCCCGTCAGGATACGTAGGCACAAGATGTGACGTCTTGGCAAGCATACTTAGTGTACATACCCTTAGACCTTTACCTTAGCACATTCTCTTAGTAAACATTAATATAACACAAATACTAACAAGAGGTTCCCGTAGAGTACTACGGATACTTAGGGTGCTAATACCTTCCCTTTGTATAACCAACCCCCGAACCTTAGATCTCCCCCTTTAGGTTTTTTAAGGATCTTGAACCTTTCCTTTGGATAAATCAAAGTCGGTTGTAAAAGAAATATGATGCAAGTTAATTCATAGCTTGTTATCCAATTTTCACCGCAACAGATTGATTATATGTGGGAAATTGTGAATTGATTGATTATGTGTTGAGCTCGTGATAGCATTGGTGATTTGAGATGCAGTTGTGATAAATGCATTGGTTATGGATGATATGTTTTATGTATAGACATATACTATGTTTTGTGGGGATGTTGTACCTTACAATGATTGTATTAATTATCTATGGTATTCTATACATGAATATATGTGATGTGGTGGTGTGTTTCCATATGTCATAACTTTGGTATGCCTTATGTGTGAATATGTGATTATGTTGGTATAATTGATCTATGTTGTGTGGTTGGATTATTAGAAATATGTTATGTATCTGTGGCATGCTATATGTATTAGTATGTGATGCTTGTGGTGAGAATAATTATGCATGTAAATTTATATGTGTTTGCATATTATTATGCAATCTTGATCTAGTTGTTATTTCTCACCCTTCTGCTGTGGTTTGTTGCTCTATGAGGCAATTGCAGATTTGTGTCTTGGAGGCTTTTGTGAAGATTAGTTCTCCATCCTTTTGTCGGTCTGTCTGCTCTAATACATAACACGGGAGTCGGGGAACGCTTTTGCTATATATGTATACATTTGTTGGATCTATTTTGTATTACCTTTGTATAAATATTTTGATGTTATAAAATAATTTATTTTGTAAGACAAGTCAGTTATGGATCTTTTCGCTTCATTCCATAATTGAGCTTTCCTTTGGTTGGAAAAAGTTTCCCTTTTAGGTTTATTCCATTTTGTGTTATGTATCAAATTTATGAGCAGGGATTGTGTTTTCTTTCTTTAAATGTGGCATCCTTGTTTCTGTCTAAAGATAAAAAATTTATTCGCTCTGATTTATTTATGTATTATTTATCCGCGGTGGGAATTGGGGTGTTACAGTGACCATTCCCGAGGACTCAGTTGAGACACTCCTCCCCAGAGGTAATAATGGCAGACCAGAAATGGCAAACCCATTATGCTTCTTGATCCGAGGACCCGAAGCTGAGGACTTTAGAACCCTTAACCCATCTTGGCCTTATTAGGATGTGGTGTGGTGGTTATTCAGGTGCAGACTTGAATCAGTTGTTACGCGATACCACACTCAGACGAGACTCTCTTGAGAATATTATTGACTACCAAGTAATTGGGAAATCGATAATATCCGAAAGATGGGTTGTAGACTCTGGGAACTTCTTTAGAACCTTGTTCGGCAGGTGTTATACCCTCAGTACATACCTTTGTGGATTGGTTCTTAACCTTGACTCCATGCTCGTGACTCGAACCTTTGAACCCGTGTGCTTTGAGTGATCTTGTTTGTGGTTGTTGCATCCATGCACTCTTGCATCCATGAGCATACATATGCATTCTTCCCAGTTACCTCAGAAACTCATTTCAATTGTCTCCTTCTTCAGTTATCTGTTCATCGTCAAGCTGTTTCCTCAACACAACTACGAAACTAGAGCTGCTGTCAGATTGAGAATGGAAAACCAAGAACAACACAATGCAGAAGTCAGAATGGAAAATGATGAGTTGAAGGCCGGTATGACCAAGCTCACAGAAATGCTGCAAGTTCTGATTGCCAGGGGAGAACAACCTCAGAGGATTGTGATTGTTGAAACTTCAACTGCTGCTGTTGACCCTCCACTGACT
Organism: Lathyrus tuberosus; assembly: GCA_022829125.1. Lineage (NCBI taxonomy): Eukaryota > Viridiplantae > Streptophyta > Magnoliopsida > Fabales > Fabaceae > Lathyrus > Lathyrus tuberosus. The sequence continues at coordinate 12,324,196 of JALAZF010000120.1, read as the reverse complement.
CAGCAACCAGCTTCTACTTGGCCAGAATTTGGGTTACCTCCGAATTACTCGCCACCCTTTGCAACTACTCCTGTGTTTGTCCCGTCTGTACTGCCAGTATCTTCAGCTCCATTGTTCACTGAACCTCAGCCTGTTGTGCATTTTGTTGCTCAAGTTATTCCTGAGAATCCTCCTTTTGTGTACCATGCTGCTGGTCCACAATCTGAAAGTCAGGGAGAACCTGGATACATTGAAGAAGTCAGAAAGCAATGGCAAACTTTAGACAAAAGGATAAGAGTTGTGGAAGGAATTGATGTCTTTAGTGTTGCCGCAATGGGCATGTGCTTGGTTTCAGACTTGGTTATGCCTGCAAAATTTAAAACTCCTGATTTTGAGAAATACAAGGGGCACACCTGTCCCAGAAGCCACTTGGTGATGTACTGCCGCAAGATGGCTACTCATGCCAAAAATGACAAATTGCTCATTCACTGTTTCCAAGACAGCTTGAGTGGGGCTTTAATGAAATGGTATATGGGACTTGAGAAGAACCGTATCCAAAGCTGGAAAGACTTGGCTGATGCTTTCTTAAAGCAATATAAGTATAACTTGAACATGGCACCTGACCGCTGTCAATTACAAAATATGCCTCAGAAAGAAAAAGAATCCTTTAAGGAGTATGCTCAGTGCTGGAGAGAGCTAGCTGCTCAAGTGGAGCCACCCTTGACAGAAAAAGAATTGACTGGATTGTTCATTGACACTCTTCAGCCACTCTTTTGGGAAAAAATGATAAGCAGTGTATCATCTGGTTTTACTGACCTAGTCACTATTGGAGAAAGACTAGAAGAGGGTATTAAGAAAGGAAAGATTGCTAATGTTGAAGCCTTTAGTGGTGCTAAAAAGTATGCTGGGAATTTTCAAAAGAAAAAGGATGGTGATACCCATGCTGTTTCAGGTGAAGGTAAACCTCGTCGCAGGCAACAACAATATATAGCTGCAGTTGCTCCTGTTGTCAATGCTCAAACAGTTCAAGCTCCTCGTCAGGCTGTTAGACAGAATCAGAATCGCAATAGGGTTAACTTTGATCCTATCCCGATGTCCTACACTGAGTTGTATCCATGTCTTGTAAAGAAAGGTTTGACTACAACGATGGATCTACCTCCTCCTCTAAATCCTCTCCCAGCCGACTATATGGCTGATCTTCACTGTGAGTTCCATCGAGGTGGGGCAGGCCATAACTTGGAAGATTGCTAAGCATTAAAAACTAGAGTACAAGAATTGGTGAATTCAAAGATTCTGACCTTTTTTTATGACAATCCCAATGCTGTCAACAATCTTTTGCCAGAGCATGCCAAGTGAAGTTTGAGTCAGTTCAGAAGGATCATCTCCTAAAGCCAGTGTTTCAGACAGGACAGCTCATCCTTGTTGCTGATTAGTCACTAGGCCTTGTTTCTTTCTGTTTGCATCTTTCTTTGATTGTATTGACTGTTTGCTTTCGAACTTTATTTGTACTTTCATGGTAATTTCAATGAAATGGGCATTGCAATATTTTTATTCAATTCATTTATATCTACTGTGTGCATCTTTATGCTTTCTTTTTCACAAAACAAAAAAATATATCTCCTATTCACTTTCTTTATCAAGCTTTTGTTTATGCAAAGATTGGAGGGAGGATGATGAAAACAAAATACCTAAAATTGCTGAACTGTATGCTTTCAATTAAAATTTGGCTGATGATGTACATGCATTGTTTCAACTCCCAAACACTGCAGAAATAAGGAAGTTAATCCTTTGTTAACCCCTTTTGAACCTAGAAGTTGGAGTTTCTTTCTGTACGAAATAACCCGCAATCTTAATCAGGAGATGGGTAGTTCTCAGTTAATTTGACTGCGCATGCAAGAAGCCTTCCAATAAAGGTTGCAATCACAAGCTTTCCTTCGCACACATCAAAGAAGTGTCGAAGATGTCTTTTAAATCGAAAGCCAATGATGGTTCACCGTAATCATTAAACCAGGCAGTCACTATCTTTCAAGAAAAAAAATGGAAAAAAAATCAAATGAAAAGCCCGCTAAGTTAAAACCTACAAAGGAGACTTAGGCAAAAATTGGGGCATCCCGCTGACTGTAAGCTCAAATGACACAGTTCAGGAAAAAGTTAGGGATAACAAAAGAAAAATCAAGAGGTTACCAAAATCCTCAAAGACAAAACGAGTTGACTGAGGTCCTCATCAAAAATAACAAAATGTTGTAAGAAAGAGTGACTGCCATCTCAAAAATCCCTTGAGTGGTCATCATAAATGTGTTGCAATTCCAAAATCACTTGGAACCTGAATGCATAGTTTGAATTAACTGAGCATAAGACTGAAGATCATCACGAAGAATGGGTTGGGAACAAATAAACTTTGAGCCTATATCCTTTGTTTCAAAAATTGTGAACCAGACCACGTTACAACCCTCAAAAGACCTAATTGAAGCCAGGTTTCTTTTGAAAGCATACTACAGCAAGGTTGCGTAAACTGACTCCTAAGTTTGTTGCCAATTATTTTCTTTGATGTCATACTTTGCTTTCTCTTTCATTTTGAAGGTCTAAACCATCGTGTTTTGACAAGTGATTCATTTTGCTTTACATCAATGATATCATTCCAAAAATGATTTTTGATTTCAAAATTGCATTGAGCTTTGCATTAAAATTACCATGTTTGTTTGAATAATTCTATTTGCAGACAAACTTTTCTCATCAAGAAATTTTGAACAGTTGAGAAACTTGGTCAGTGATCCTATTAGGGGCACATTACTTCCAGATCCTGTTGTGAATCAGTTCAAGATTTGTTGCTCAGTGCAAGTTATTTTCAGAATTGGTTAGCCAGAAGATCTCTTTCAAGACCCATACCGAGTTTATCCTTCTCAACAGTCATTTCAAGAGCTGAAGCCATGACCAGTTCATCCCTGACAATAGTATAGCTGAAGCCATTATCAGTTTATTCTCAACAATCATTTCAAGAATTGAAGCCATGATCAGTTCATTCTTCCCCTGCAGCAGTCAAACTGAAGCTATGATTAATTTATTTTCATCAGTCAATCAATCTGGGGCAGTCCTCGTCAAGAATCCTCAAGACGTCTTTCCTCAAAAGACCATCAGCCTGATACAATTCATGAGTGTGACAGAGATGTGTTCAACATCTTCTCTCAAAGCAAAGTTGACAGTGTTCCCTGTGTTGAGGAATCAGAGTTCCTTTCTTCCCTCACAAAAGAGTCTATCTCAGTTGTCTCAATCATCTGCATTGCATACATAAATCATTCATTTATCATTCATAGAAAGATTTTCATAGCTCGAAGTGTGTTTCGCGCTCATATGCATTTTTCTGAGGTCATGTTGCTTTCAACATGTTACCTTGTGATCAAAGTCCAACTTACTTGGCGCCTACCAAAACTTTTACCTGCCTTTTCATTCAGTGTCATTCCTGAATGTTATCGTTTACCTGTCTTTTTTCTTTCCAGTGCCATTCCTGGATGTTGTCATTCTCTATGTATCTATTGCTGTTGTTAGACGTTTGTTTTCTTCCGTTCCAGCGCCATTCCTGGATCTTTGTTTTTCTTCCATTCCAGTGTTATTCCTGGATCTTTGTTTTTCGTTTGCTCCAGTTCCATTCCTGGATGTCTGTCTCTTTTAATCTCCAGTGCCATTCCTGGATACCTTGTTCCTCTTGTTTATCCTAGTGTTATTCCTGAAAGTTTTTTCTCTCTTCTATAATCCCCATCATATCTGCTTGGATATCTTTCAGTGTCATTCCTGAAAGTTTTATCTGTTCATTCAGCGTCATTCCTGAATGAGTTTTCTCCTTTGCATTCAGTTCCATTCCTGGATGTCTTTCTCATTACCATTTAGTGCCATTCCTGAATGTAGTGAGTTACCTTTACCTTTTAGTGCCATTCCTGAAAGCTCTTTCTCACTTTATTTAATGCTAGTCTTAGATATCGTGAACTTTTTTTTATCCAATGCCATTCTTGGATACTTCTGATGTATTTTCCAGAACTTTTCTCACTTCATCCAATGCCATTATCGGATGTTGAGATTCCTCTTATCCAATGCCATTCTTGGATGTTGAGATTCTTCTCTCCAATGCCATTCTTTGACACCTTTTCCCCAGCCAAGTCCAATACTATTCTTGGATATCTCTGGTGTTTACCTTTGCCATCCAATGCCATTCTTGGATGTCCCCAGTGAAGTTTTCAAATAGAATTTTGTTTATATCCAATGCTATCCTTGGATGACTCTGATATTTGTTGTTGCCCCATTCAATGCCATTCTTGAATGATGTACTTCCTTTCATCCAATACCATTCTTGGATATCTTATCCACAATAGAGTGTTTTTTGTAACACCTCAATTCCCATCGCGAATAAATAATGCATAATCAAATCAGAGTAAGTAAAAAATTATTTTTTCGACAGAAACAAGGATGCCACAACAATAGAAAGAAAATACAATCCCTGCTCATAAATTTTGATACATAACACAAGTGGAATACCCTCAAAGGGAAACTTTTTCCATATAAAAGGAAAGGTCAATTATGGAATAAAGTGGAAAGATCCATAACGGACTTGTTTTACAAAATAAATTGTTTTATAACGTCAGAATATACATACAAAAGTAATACAAAATATATTCAACAAATGTATACATATATAATAAAAGCGTTCCCCGACTCCCGTGTTACGTATCAGAGCAGACAGACCGACAAAAGGATGGAGAACTAATCCTCACAAAAGCCTCCAAGACTCAAATCTGCAATTGCCTCACAGAGCAACAAACCACAGCAGAAGGGTGAGAAATAACAACTAAATCAAGATTGCACAATAATATGCAAAACATATAAATTCACATACATAGTTATTCTCACCACAAGCATCACATACCAATACATATAGCCCGCCACAGATGCATAACACATTTCTAATAATCCTACCACATAGCATATATCAACTATACCAACATAAACACATATTCACACATAAGGTGTCCCAAAGTTATAACATATGTCTATACATAAAACATATCATCCATAAACAATGCATTTAACACATATGCACATCAATTCACCAATCCAATCGTAAATCTCAACACATACTCAATGAATTCACAATTTCCCACACATAATGTATCCATTCACAATTCTCACACATAATCAATCCATTCATGATTTATGCAAATGCACAGAGACCGACACAACGACTCTATGCAATGCATATGCGGTACCATCCATCCATCATCACATCATTAGATCACTCAGGAACTATTGGAATCATCGCTTGTTACTTAGTGTAACTCTCCGTCGGGCAAACGATGTTCCCCGTCGCTTTCGGTCCTCTTGGTATAAGCCGCACAACATTTATGGATCGCTTTCAGTCCTCTTTGTATAAGGCTCACGATCCGATCGCTTTCGGTCCTCTTTGTATAAGGCTCACGATCGTCTATAACCATCGCTTTCGGTCCTCTCGGTATAAGGCGCACGATGTTATAGTAGATTCCCTCTGAAATCGATTCGTCGCTCACACCCACTAGGGCACACGACATCACAAGAATTCATATCATGATGCTTGGCATACAATGACTCATGACATTCAAATGCACACATATATGCAACCATCTCAACAATAATAATCATGCTTTACAATGAAACCCAAAACAATGCATTTATTTGCCATAAGGCCACGAACCATCATCACAACATTTAAACACATGTATTCACCTCATATAATCAGCACACAAGTCATACTATATCTATCAAAGGCATATTGCATGATAACTTATCAAATACACACAGTTAAAACGATAAAAGTCGACAAAATGACACTATTCCAAATTCCCGACATAATTAAATCGGCCAACAATCTCAAAACCATTTTAATAAGAAAGAACATTTCATTAGCTTTCCAACGGTATAAAGAACGTTCAAAACGGATAATCAGATGAAAAGTTACGGACTTAACAAGAAAAGTAATCGCGAAAAGACAACATTCTGCACCCTTGCTGGCCATACGCGTATTGCCCAGCCCCATACGCGTATTGCCTACTTTCCTTCCTTGCCATACGCGTATTTCCCTAACCAATACGCGTATTGCCCTACCCCATACGAGTATTGCCCTGTCACATACACGTATGGGCAGCGAAACCCAGAATTTTTCCTGCATCATTTTTGTTACGAATTTCACCCCAAAACCTCTCCAAATCTCATCTAAACACTTCCAAATCACAATATATCAACCCAAACATGTCCCAACATAATCAACAAGTATTCTATGCAGTTTATATCGAGTTTCAACCGTGAAAACATTGATTTTTATCAATTATTTATCAATTTATCAATTAGAGAAAAAGTTCTGAAACAACCAAAACAATTACAACAAACAACATATATACATACCCAAGCAAGATATAATTGAAACTTCTCACCCTTACCCGATTAATCGTGCTTGAAACAGATGAATTCTCAATTTTTCTCTTTCTCCTCTTCTCTCTTTCTTCCTTTCTCTCTTCTCTTTTTCTTTCTCTTCTTTTCCCTTTCTTTTCTCTCTTTTTCTCTCCACTTTCTATTTTATGAAAATTAATCCAACAAAAAGACCAAAATACCCCTACTCTCAAATATCTCGCAAACGCTCTCAAAACGCGATAAAACATAATAACAATGAAAAATAATATATTGCCAAATAAAAGTCAAGAATAAACTAATATAATAATAAAAATAATTAAATCGACTCGATTAAATAAATCTAACAAAAACTGGGGCGTTACAACTCTCCCCCACTTAGAAATTTTCGTCCTCGAAAATATAATGATACGAACACTCCGGATACGACTCCCGCATCTAACCAACAAACTACCATGCCAACAAAAGGCACACCACGAATAACACAAACTGACAACCCACCTTGTTAACAACGGTTACAACAATGACCCGACAACGACGACACTACCACGACAAGGTGCAAAGCCCATACAATGCACTTGACGACCAACTCACGATTCAAAGAATACCCAAGTTACGAACATACACAGGAATTAGCTACACGCACTCGAACCAACACGATGGAAACGGGGCAACAACACAAACAAGAACCTAAAGTTCCATGACACAACAACTTTCAACAACCTCTACGTAACCACAATACCAACATCCTTGTCACACAACATTATTACAACAATGCTACGATTCCCCAATCGAACATATAACCAAAACATCCATCTACATAGTAGCCCATGAATAATATTTAAACCTTTCGCCTACCACTTCCATTCTGAAACGTCCAATGGTCTCATCATTCCAACATGTTTCCAATGTTCAACCAGTGAACTCTTACAAGTCTCACACGCAATTACAAAATGTGCCACATCACGCTTCCGCTGGGCACTCTGATTACTCGTAACCATGAAAACTATCAATCTCACGTCCAAAGTCTTACTCTTTCTCATATTAGCCAAAAATCACTGTTCACTTTTAATATACCCCACCTCGCTCTCTACTGTGTTATCTCACACACCAGACACAAGTCTCTGAACTGCTTAAATAATTCTAACTCCCTGACCATCAAAACAGACATATGCCATGACTATCGAATTAACTCTTCAGGCACAACCTCATCTTTTCCCGAAGGATACTCCAAGCTAACATCATAACTCGTCACGAATTCTAACCATCCTCGTTGTCTCATACTCTATTCCTTCAGACCAAACAAATACTCTAAACTCTTGTGATTACCAAACACCGCGAACCTAGAACCATAAAGATAATACCTCCAAATATTCCAACACAATACAACCGCAACCAATTCCAAATCCAGAATAGTATAGACCCTTCTATGAATCCTCAATTGTCGTAAAGCATAAGCCACGACTTTACCCTCTTGCATTAACACACTGACTAACTCATCAAAGACACGTCACAACACCTCGCGAACGGTTTATTAGGATCACACATAATCAAAACGGGAGCCGTAGACAAACTCTACTTCTGTTCTCTGAAACTTTCCTCACAATGAACATCCAAAGCAAACGACTTACCTTTTACAAGTCATCTGAAGTAACGAAAATGCTAACTTGGAAAAACCTTTCACAACCTCCAGTAATAACCAACTAAAGTCCAAAAAGATTCTAATCTTCTTAACGAACTTCAGAGCCTCTCATTGTAGAACTACATTTACTTCAGATGGATCCATTAACCATACTCTCATTTGAAATAACGTGTCCAAGAAAACTAACCTTCTTCAACCCAAATTCTCACTCGAATAACTTAGCATAAAACTTCGTCTCTTTTCAACACTTGTAATTCAAATCTCAAACACTCTATCCGTTCTTCCTCTGAGTTTACAACAGATCCGAATATCCTCAATCAAAGCCATTACAAACTTATCCAAATAAATATGGAAGATACGATTCATCTACTCCATAAACATTACAGACTCATTACTAACACCCAATACCATCCCTGTACGTTGTAATGGCCAACCAAATTCCAAAAGATATAAATTCTTAAATCTTTTGCAAAAAAATTTCACTGGGTAACTCGTTACTCACATACAAGCTTAACCGAGTAAATAACAGTCTATCCTGACGATAACAAACATAACCAGTCGCATTAAATCGATCAAAGTCTCAACTCACCCAATTCACCACTCTTATCAAACATTCCAAACAATTGTGATTTCACTCCAACTCAACCAAACCATTCCAGTTATCTATTCCTGAAAGTGGACACTTGTTCTCAATCGTTACCTTATTCAACTGTCAGCAATCCATACACAATTTCCTCTCTTAACAGTCCAAATTCTCATAAATCCCAACATGTAGTAACCACCAACCCCAAAGGAACTCTTAATACCAACATTACGTCCAAACATAAGGGTTTTCTCAAGATTTCCACTAATGCCCTAAAACTTCAAAGACTCCAAACTTCACCAGAACTCCAAGTTTTACTTTCCATAGTCTCAATACCATTATACACATCATGCGTGTTATTCCGTTCAATCATCCTCCCTTTTTGTTACTAACAATACTGGAGCTCTCTCAGACGACACACTAATGTTTCACCCAAAAAACACATCTGAAAACCATACACAACTGACGGCCCATCACTGTGACTTTTCTGCCAATTTCCAGAACACTATCCTCACAAACAAGACAAACCTCTTAGTCCCATCTCCTAAGAGTTTTCTACTTACTTAGCAGATATAAACCTCAACTATTTACCTTCGTCCAATTTAAGTTCACTTTCTACTCCCTGAGAAGCACCCATTAATAATACCCAATCATTCTCTCTCAATGACTTCCCAACTTAACCAACATACCAAAACCTCTAATCTGCCTCATCTTCTGATATAAGAATCTTCATTGACTCAACAAAACAATCTGTAACCATTTCCTTAAATCCCAAACAATTCATTGAACACACTATCAAAGCCGGAAAGACACGTCTATTCCATCCAACATAATTCCGTCTACTATCAACAAGAGATTAAAGGTGATCAGTTCCTCAATTTGTCAATAGATAGCCGATAATCATGATGGGGCATAAACCACCTTTGCCAAACTATAATAGTATTCCTTACATCCTATGCACAAAACTACCTAAAGTACAAATCCTTAGTTGACATAAACCTTCCCTCCGCATTCCCTCCGGAATCTGGAACAACACTGTCCAAACAACACTTACAATCTTGCGAATTTACAACACACTGAACCAACACTCCACACCTGAAGCAACTTGGAGAAGTACCAGCTTCTCCCCCACTTATCTCATTCTAAATCCTAAAGACAAAGGATTAGAAAACCAAAAAGCACTGACACTATTTCACACACATATCACGTACTAAGGGACAAACAACAACGACAGTATTCTAATGTCACGCCAACTGACTCGACAACTTGGCCGGACGGACCGACCTGCTCTGATACCACTATTGTAACACCCCAATTCCCATCGCGAATAAATAATGCATAATCAAATCAGAGTAAGTAAAAAATTATTTTTCCGACAGAAACAAGGATGCCACAACAATAGAAAGAAAACACAATCCCTGCTCATAAATTTTGATACATAACACAAGTGGAATACCCTCAAAGGGAAACTTTTTCCATATAAAAGGAAAGGTCAATTATGGAATAAAGTGGAAAGATCCATACCGGACTTGTTTTACAAAATAAATTGTTTTATAACGTCAGAATATACATACAAAAGTAATACAAAATATATTCAACAAATGTATACATATATAATAAAAGCGTTCCCCGACTCCCGTGTTACGTATCAGAGCAGACAGACCGACAAAAGGATGGAGAACTAATCCTCACAAAAGCCTCCAAGACTCAAATCTGCAATTGCCTCATAGAGCAACAAACCACAGCAGAAGGGTGAGAAATAACAACTAAATCAAGATTGCACAATAATATGCAAAACATATAAATTCACATACATAGTTATTCTCACCACAAGCATCACATACCAATACATATAGCCCGCCACAGATGCATAACACATTTCTAATAATCCTACCACATAGCATATATCAACTATACCAACATAAACACATATTCACACATAAGGTGTCCCAAAGTTATAACATATGTCTATACATAAAACATATCATCCATAAACAATGCATTTATCACATATGCACATCAATTCACCAATCCAATCGTAAATCTCAACACATACTCAATGAATTCACAATTTCCCACACATAATGCATCCATTCACAATTCTCACACATAATCAATCCATTCATGATTTATGCAAATGCACAGAGACCGACACAACGACTCTATGCAATGCATATGCGGTACCATCCATCCATCATCACATCATTAGATCACTCAGGAACTATTGGAATCATCGCTTGTTACTTAGTGTAACTCTCCGTCGGGAAAACGATGTTCCCCGTCACTTTCGGTCCTCTTGGTATAAGGCGCACAACATTTATGGATCGCTTTCAGTCCTCTTTGTATAAGGCTCACGATCCGATCGCTTTCGGTCCTCTTTGTATAAGGCTCACGATCATCTATAACCATCGCTTTCGGTCCTCTCGGTATAAGGTGCACGATGTTATAGCAGATTCCCTCTGGAATCGATTCGTCGCTCACACCCACTAGGGTACACGACATCACAAGAATTCATATCATGATGCTTGGCATACAATGACTCATGACATTCAAATGCACACATATATGCAACCATCTCAACAACAATAATCATGCTTTACAATCAAACCCAAAACAATGCATTTATTTTGCATAAGGCCATGAACCATCATCACAACATTTAAACACATGTATTCACCTTATATAATTAGCACACAAGTCATACTATATCTATCAAAGGCATATTGCATGATAACATATCAATTACACACAGTTAAAACGATAAAAGTCGACAAAACGACACTATTCCAAATTCCTGACATAATTAAATTGGCCAACAATCCCAAAACCATTTTAATAAGAAAGAACATTTCATTATCTTTCCAACGGTATAAAGAACGTTCAAAACGGATAATCAGATCAAAAGTTACGGACTTAACAAGAAAAGTAATCGCGAAAAGACAACATTTTGCACCCTTGCTGGCCATACGCGTATTGCCCTGAGCCATACGCATATTGCCCAGCCCCATACGCGTATTGCCTACTTTCCTTCCTTGCCATACGCATATTTCCCTAACCAATACGCGTATTGCCCTACCCCATACGCGTATTGCCCTATCCCATACGCGTATGGGCAGCGAAACCCAGAATTTTTCCTGCATCATTTTTGTTACGAATTTCACCCCAAAACCTCTCCAAATCTCATCTAAACACTTCCAAATCACAATATATCAACCCAAACATGTCCCAACATAATCAACAAGTATTCTAACCAATTTATATCGAGTTTCAACCGCGAAAACATCGATTTTTATCAATTATTCATCAATTTATCAATTAGAGAAAAAGTTGTGAAACAACCAAAACAATTACAACAAACAACACATATACATACACAAGCAAGATATAATTAAAACTTCTCACCCTTACCCGATTAATCGCGCTTGAAACGGATGAATTCTCGATTTTTCTCTTTCTCCTCTTCTCTATTTCTTCCTTTCTCTCTTATCTTTTTCTTTCTCTTCTTTTCCCTTTCTTTTCTCTCTTTTTCTCTCCACTTTCTATTTTATGAAAATTAACCCAGCAAAAAGACCAAAATACCCCTACTCTCAAATATCTCGCAAACGCTCTCAAAACGCGATAAAACATAATAACAATGAAAAATAATATATTGCCAAATAAAAGTCAAGAATAAAATAATATAATAATAAAAATAATTAAATCGACTCGATTAAATAAATCTAACAAAAACTGGGGCGTTACATTTTTCACCTCCATCCAATGCTATTCTTGGATGACGTTGCTGTTTTTACCAGAAACTTTCTTGTTGTTGTCCAATGCCATTCTTGGACGTCTATTGACATACTTTTGTCCCGTTCGTAGTTTCCATCCAATGCTATTCTTAGATGTCACTACTTGTCTTCCCAGGGTCTTTTTCCCTCTCTTTCCAACTATTGATGGATACTTCTTGTCACCTTGACAGATCTCCAGAAATAACTTGGGTTCCTCAGCGTGTCTTTTCGCGTAATCTCTCTCAATGTACCGTAAATCCCTTGGTTTTTTAGTTTCTCCGTAGAGTGTCTTATCCTTTGCATTCATATCATCTTGTGGCATCCTAGGGCTAAAATTTGGTTTTCTGTATTTAAGTATCTTCAATCTTGTCGAGACGAAGTTTTCAACCTTCATTTCTCCTAATAGAAGAAACTTAAATAGGGGCAGCTGTTGAACCCTAATTTTTGACCCCTAAGATTCCACATATCATTCACATTTCATTTTACATCTTATACCACAAACAAGATCATGCTTTGGGTCCTTGATCCCTCTCTTCTTTGGGTTTATGTCTTGCAGGGATCTCCGAGCATTTGTGTATTTCTTACTTGCCTTTATTTTCTTATGTTTAATAACCTTTAATCAAAATCCAAAAATATTTGTTTTCTTTCACTAACATTTTCAGGGGAAGAACAGGTTAAAAATACCAAAACAACAGCCCCGCAGCTCGAATGAATTTCATCTGTACAACGTCGAAGTTGATCCGTAATCATGTCAAATTGTATCCGATCAAGGATTACTCAAGTTTTAATTGATTATTATCCAAGGAATTCCAAGGTTCATGTGTTTATTTCCATGCCTTCTTCGACAATCCAGTCAAACAAAGCAATTTTTTTCCATTTTTCACTGATGCAATCGATTGCACTAAAACAGCAATCGATTGCACCCCTCATATTTCGTGCCAATTTTTGAATTTTTTGTACAGGCGCAATGGATTGCGTCAGCACTGCAATCGATTGCACAGAGGCAAAATTGGCCAAATTAAGTAATTTTTAAATTTTGAAGCATTTGGTACCAATTTTATCACATGAGAATATTCTAGATCACCCAAAAATAATTCCCCTACCTCATCACAATTAATTTCCACCATACACCTTCACTAATCACCACTCTTTTGTTAATTTCCCTCCAAATCCAAATTCCAAGCCTAATTTTGATCTTCCAAACCAAATTCCAAACCACCAAATTCCCAAGCCTAAACTCTTCAAATAGAGCCTTCATTTCATTCATTCATTCAAGCTTTTGAGAGCCAAAAAACCTCTTGCAAATTCTCTCCCCAACCACAAAATTCACCAAAAGCTCACATTTCTTCCTTTGAAAGTTAACAAGAATTTACATTGAATCTTGTTCAACTTTGAGCTAAACCTTCATCCAAACTTGTTTTCTTCATCAATTCTCATAGATCAAGGCTTTGGTGTTTGGATCTTGAAGGAATTTGAAGGAATTTTCAGATTTTGAAGTGGTAATTCATCTTTCATCATTGTTGAAGCTTCATCTTCATCTTCCATAATGTAGATCTTTGGAGATTCTTGTTACTTGATCCTTTGGATCTTGTAATTGTGTTTGATTGCAGGTTTTTATTGTTTTTTTACTTTAAAATTCGTGCACAATTGAATCCATGATCAATAGATGTTTGATGAAATGATTGATCAAGGATTTGCCTATTAAAATGCTGATTTTCTGTTTTTTGAACAGGTGCAATCAATTGCACCTTTTGCGCAATAGATTGCGCAATGTAAAATTTGTGCTGATTTGCTGATTTTGAACAGGTGCAATAGATTGCACCTTGTAGCACCCAAAAATTTTCCCTCCTTACTTTATTCCTAACTGGCTTATGTTTCATTTCATTTTTGCATTATCATGTGTGCATATCATTGGTTCTTAGTATGGGGTCAAGGTTCCTGAGGCATGTTCAGGAGGAGAAGATATTCTTCAAAGGGTCAAGCAAGAGGGTTCAAGTGGATTACTCTCTCCTAACTAGTGCAGAAATTAAGGTTTTGAGATTCTTGGATTTATTGCTCCAATGGGCAAGCTCCTTGTTTTTTTATCATCACTAAATGGCATATCTTATCTTTGTTGGAGAGGATACACATCATATTCAGAGGAATTTGGATTTGGAGACTGTGATATTTCCTCCTAGACTGAGGGTACCAAAACTAGGGTTTGCTATAAAGTCAGTTTATTTCTGATTTTTTGGGCAAGACTTGATTCTATGGTATTCCTTGGGTCCCCAAGTATCTAGGAATGGAAGGTTGTCCATCAGTTTGGTTCAGGAGAAGTTCAATTGGCCAATGGATTGGGAATCAGGTGAATTGGGTAAAAGTCAACAGTGAGAGGGGAAGTCAACTGTGGAGTTTTGAGGTTCTCTCCAAGGTTTTCAAGGTCTCACATCCTCATATGGTCATCAAGAATTAAGTTTCATGCCATTTGTCAAGAATCAGGTGTTGGTGCAAAAGTTACTAAATATGGAAGTGACCTGTAATTTGAGAGTTTCCTTTTTGGGCAAGTTCCTGCACTGCATTCAACTTGACTTTTCATCATCAAAGAAGCTTCAAATGAATTTTTCTCCAAAATGAAAGTTGAAGATCTTTTTCTCCTCTTTCCAAAAAGTATTAGTGGGTCTCCATATCATTTGTGAAACTCAGGTTATGGTCAAAATAAGGCAAAGTGGTTTTTAGGGTTTCATTTTCACAACTTTTGGATTTTGGGGCATATGGACCTATAATTGATTCCATTGCTTCAAGGTACTTTTTAACATCAAAGGGCACTCCTCAAGGATCATTTTAGGCCTTTAAATCAAGTGGTTTCATGGTGTATTTATCACTTATTCTCCATTATTCAAAATTGCCAAGTCATTAAAAACTCATGAATCAAAATGTTTCAAGGCCCAATTTCAATGTGGGTGTGATTAGCAATTAGAAGTTAAGTGATCCATCATGAAATGTTTGAATATCTATGCATGGAAGAGGGTGTACTTAACATAATGCAATTTTCTAGAATTATTCAAAACTCATTAAACAAAGAATTGCCCAAGCCCAAACCATTATCAGTGAGAAACCCTAGAGTATTTAAACTCATACATGCACTCGTTAGGTCAGATTTCACGTGCCTTTGTGGAGATTTCAAGCTTGAACCCTAAAGCATCTCATATTCATATCTCTCAATCTACAAGGAGTTTTCAAGAAATTCTTTCACCAACAGAACCCTTGTGATCAATAGAGTGCAAACCATCCCCCATTCGCAGCTAAGAGCAAGGATAAGGGCTGTGCCATCTCAGGTTAGCCATTCTTTTGATGATCATAAACTCAATTTTTAAGTGTGCATATTGATGTGTGGCATCCAGGGATCATGCTGATATAATTTGTTTTGTGTTTGGACGTGTGTATTGCTTGTATCGTGAGTTTAAATTTTTGAGCCCTAACCTTTTTCTTTTCGTTTTTTATTATGCATTGGTTGTTTGTAATTTTTGAGGGCATATTTGGAATCCTCGTTGAATTCTGGACAGGATGGTATATGGGTTTGCATTTTCTGGGTGGTTTTTCAGTTGCAGGTGGCGGCCGGAACTAGGGTTCCGGCGACGGGTGGTGGTCCGGCGAGGTGAAGGGTTGGAGGTAAGGGACGAAATCACAGCCGTCCATTGTCTTCATCGTGTGGCTATCAGCTTGCCATGTGTTTCGTTTTTTATTTTTTTTCTGAGTTTTATTAAGTGTTCGTGTGTGTGTCGTCCATTGTTACTACCGTGTTCCACCAATCATGTTATTTTATTTTGTTTACTTTTCATTTAGCTGACTCAACCACGTGCATTGGATGAATCGTATGGCTGAAATCATGCCAGCGAATAAAAGTAGACATGTGCCTGGCACATGGGGACGTATGGTATGATGCTGATCAATTGCGTGTGTGTGTGCGTATCATAATTACCATGTGTATTTCATCTTGACCGTGGATCATTATTAATGATTGATTTGGTTGACTCTTTGTGTGACATTAGATTAATCCAAGGCCCATGTGGAGTCTGAACTTTGACCAAGTCCACGCGTACTCCCATTTATTTATTTATTTTTGCTGATGCCTTTCTTGGGTTGGGCTTTGTTATTGGCACCCCCCTCTGTGCCCATTGTTTTATTTCCAACGCATTTTTCCACTAAACACACCCCCTTGCATTTTCTTTCTATTTTCTTTTTATTAATTTATTACATTTTCATTTTTAATTATTAGAAATAGTTTTATGCATTTAAAAACTCCAAGAAAATTCATGCATACTCTTTATCATTTTATAAAATTTTCACAAATTTTATTTTTTATTTTTATTTTATTTTTTATCATCTAAATTAAATATTTGCTTATTTTCTTTTGAGTTACTTATATCATGCGTACTTAAATTTGTTTATTTTATTTCTTTGCATCCATAAAATATTTTCAATCCATTCCTTTTGCATTCATTCACCAACATTCTGAAGTGCATTAAAATATTTGTCTTTCATTTTTAAAATTATTTCATATTGCATTTTAGTCTTTTCCTTTTGCATATTGAACCATGATCCTCATCTGAACTTTGCATGATTGTCTGAATGACTAACATCTTGATTTTTTGCAGGAGTTTTTGGTATTTGGTTTTTTTCTGGTTGAGTAACTTTGATATTTAATTTGGTGATTTTAGAAGTTGTTTTACTATTTGTTTAATGGCTTTTTGTGTGAAATCTTCTTGTATGCCCATTTCTGATCACGTCTGGTTACCTTGTTTGAAAAGGCACTTGTGCCATTGTCTTGGGGTTGTTTATTTGACTTCTTAATTCATGTTTGGATTGTTATCACTATTATATGCCATTGTTTGGTTTTCATTTGCTTTGATATTATTTATGTTCGTTTGGTACTAACCTTTTATGCAGGGTATGGATAAGTCATCCATGTTCACCCTTATTCTTTCCTTCTCTCATACTTTCCTTTCTTTAGGCTTAGGTTGTCGTCAAACCTCACTAACCGTAGGTCACCCATGCATGACAACTTTAGGACTCATAGTTCCCTTTAGAGTATCCCTTGTGTCTTCTCTCTTCTCATCTCAAAACTTCTTGAAAATACTTAATGAGGATAAATTGTATTGCGCACGAGCCTTAAGCGTGGGGAATGAGAAATGAGGGGCTTCCTCTCATCTTTCTAGATTGCTTAGCGAGCGCCCTGTCTTGGGACGATGCGTTAAGTATTCGCCCCTGTGCCCTAGACTTTGGTGCAATGCAACTTATGAACTAACTTAAGCCACTTCTGTCCTAAAAAATACAAACAAACTTCAAACCTTTTTGTCCTTCGGGATTGTCAAACTAAAGGTTATTTTCAAAAAGGGCACATTACTTTCCGTCTAAGACGTAAACAGGCATCGACCCTAACTGCCGGACGTGGACTTAACGTCGCTCATAAAAAACACAAAAAGAACTTGGTCCGAACTACGTTGACTCTGAATTCCCCATTGCACAAAGGGGGTACGTAGGCCTAGGACGTCGATGTCCTACTGAGTCTATCTTAGTTTTTCCCTCCCCCGTCTCAGTACAGCCATAGATGATAGGATAACTCACCCTTAGAATAGACAACAAGCGTGGATCCCATCGAGTACGATGGACGCGTGGGGTGCTAGCACCTTCCCCTCGCGTAACCGACTCCCGAACCCAGGCTATGGTTGCGATGAACATTCCTTTCCCTCTTCCTAAGGTTTATGCGGTGTTCCCTTTCCCTCTCTTGGGATAAATTTACACGGCTGGCGACTCTGTTTTTTTGCGCCACTCTCGCGTTTGTACCTGGATGAAAATCCTGGGAGCGACAGCTGGCGACTCTGCTGGGGACAGTGGTTGACCTATGATGGTCCATCCCTAAGCGAGTCAGTCCTAGCGCTTGCTTGTCTTTGTTCTCTTTGGGTGTCTTTGTGTTTCCTTTACCGTGTTTGTTTTATTTTATTTTTACCGCATTTTCTGCATTGCATTTCATTTTTTATTACTGTCATACTGCTGTGTTGTGCTGGCTGTTTTTGTTTTGCAGGTTGGGCGGTTCTGAGAGATAAGCCCAATACCCAGGCTTGAGTATACCCTAGGACTAGAGTGGAGAGTAGTGGGACCTACGTGCCCGCTTGGTACGTTTGTGTGTTCACGAAATTCGCAACCAGACGAGGCTATCTTGGGACGCATTCTGACGTGTGTGTCTTGCGCATGTTAGGGTGTTGATCTAGAGAGCTGTCGACTCTGGTGACCGATCATCGAGGACCTTAGTGGAAACATCCCTCTTTAGTGGTGACAGTGGCAGACCACATCCTGTGGCAAACCCATTCGCACCCGAGGGCCCGCTTTGGAACTCGCATAGGATGGCCCCTATCTTTTAAAGAGAATCAGTGGAGGCACTCCTCGATTGACGATAGTACTGTACCCCGAGGGATGAATGTACTATTGTTTCTCGACCTCAGTGCCAAAGCTGAGGACCTTCCGCTTTGGAGAATCAATTGAGGCCTCCTTGATTGATGATGATGCCAAACCAGAAATGGTGAACGTATCATCATTTCTCGACCTGAGAGCCCAGGAAACTGAACATCCTAGTACCCACACGTGAGAGGGGATGGGTGTTTGTAGGTTTGCAGGTAACCGAAACCTTCAACCTACCATGTTTTTCTAGATTTCTCATCAATGTCTGATTATTTGGGTTCCTGGTTATCTCAGTGGTTCGGAATCCTGGTTTTCTGGGTTGTGGTTCTCGTTCAGTTAACAGCACAACACATCCAGCAGTGTGGCCTTGATCCCATGTTTGCATGAGCATATCATTTTCTTGCATTCTAACATGTTTGACATTTTTCAGGGCTTGCATCTTACTCTTGATTCCGGTTTTCTGAGGTTACCTTGGCATGGATGTCCAGAGAAAGAAGACTGTTGCCTATTTGTTCCCAGATCCGACTTTGACATTGATTCACAAGTTGATTAATATGGCTTGTCCCGGAGTTCGTACAGAGTTCAGTGGAGGGTATGGGAGACTTCTGAAGTTTTTTTATAATATCTCCAAATATGAGAAGGATGCCATTCATACACTTCTTCAGTTTTACGATCCGTCCTTGCATTGCTTCACTTTCCCAGACTACATCTTGGCCCCAACATTGGAGGAGTTCTCATTTATTTTGGGAATCCCCATCAGGCATGACATAGTATTCTTTTCTGAAGAACACCCCGAGGTAAAAGAAATGGTTGTTGCTCTTCATATTGGTGAATCCGTTCTGAGCAGTAAAGAGAAGAATTGGACCGCTTTCCAAGCTATTCTGGCTATGTGCAGCTATGGGATTGTCCTGTTTCCCAATGTTCCTGATCTGGTGGATATGCATGCTATTAGAATCTTTATTTCGAAGAATCCTATACCTACCTTGCTAGGTGATGTGTACCATTCAGTTCACTACAAGAATGAAAATAGGCGGGGAAAAACTGTGAGTTGTTGTGCACCGCTCTTATCTACTTGGTTTCTGAGCCATCTCCCTGAAACTGGCGCCTTTATTGATACGAAAGATTCTCTGAAGTGGTTAAAAAGGTTAATGGGCTTGACTGCTGACAACATTGTTTGGTTCAATCATGACTTGCTAGGAATGGAGATTGTTTGCAAGTGCGGAGAATTCCCTAATGTACCCTTGATAGGGAGAAAAGGTGGAATCAACTATAATCCTTCCCTTGTTATCAGGCAGTTTGGTTATCCTTTGAGAGGTCCACCTGAAGAGAGAGATATCAGAGAGTCCTTATTCTTCAATGGTATTGAGGATCAAGAGATGATGAGGAAGATTGTGAATGCTTGGAAACAGGTGACCAAGAAGGGTAAAACTTCATTCGGGAAATGTAACAACCGGGCTTTTCCTTCCTATAAAGAGTGGATTAAGAAGAGAGCAGAAGAAGAGCTTTTTCCCTTCCCGGTGGAACCACCTTTGTATCCTTTACTGATTGAACCTCCTACCACAGTTGAGATAGAGAAGTTTGATAAGTTATAGGCTAAAAAGGAAAGGCTGCGGGAAGAAAATAGTGAGCTAAAAAGAGAGATTTATCAGTGGAAACATGAGCGGGGTGAAGCTGTTCATACCGCCAAGTTGAAGACAGAGCTTCTTGCTAAGGCAGAAAAAGAGCTAGCTGACGTGGTCACATCCAGACAAAGGATGAAAGAAGCTTTGGATGGTATCAGTAAGGTTCTCGAGTCTAAGAAGGAGGAATTAGACAAGGCTTTGTTGAAAATTCACAGGTTCAATGATCACCGAGAAACTGCAATGGCTGAGAATAAGCAAAAGGAAGACGGTTATCTAGCTCAGATTGATGAATTGAGGTTGAAGCTCAAGAAGAAAGACGCTGAGATCTTATCAGGGATATTCCAGAGGCAAGTAGTCGAGGGTCGACTCAATGAAGCCATAGCCTCCATAGAGGAACTGAAGGTCCAAGCTGAAGTGACGAAACCTAGACATGAGGGTCCTAGCATGGATGGTGCTTCTGGAGAAGACGCTTGGGAGCTGCATTGCCGATACTTGGAAGGGATCATACATAGAAGAGACGTTCTCATTCAAGAGCTAATCTAGAGACCAAAGCATCCCGACACCAGAAAGCTGTTCAAGGAAATTCAAGACTGGAGCAGAAAGCATAGCGGATGGGGGGGATTGACACTTGTGGACTTTGATGACATGTCGATGTTTTCTATTCTCTTTTATTGTATTTGGATCACCACCAGGCTTGTTGGTTGGGACCTCTATGATTTTTTGTGTTCGGATTTGTTATCTTGGATTCGTGATTGTTGACATTTGGTTTTCCTCTGGTTTTCTTAATATATGAGCAGAAGTTCCGTTCTATCTTATTGTTAAACTGGAATCAAGGGGTGGATCGCCCTGCGAATATTCAAACATGTTCATATGCATTTGCATATTCATAATCATTTTGCATAATCATTTTGCATGACAGGTGTTTATCTCTAGTGTTCTTATCGTGTTCTCATCTCAGGATTGCAGATCAGCACATTCACTGGTATCCTACCAGACAAAATCAAAAGACACTCATGGATCAGCTACAGAATGAGATCATTGAGATGCGGACTCGCAATAACCAATTCATGGAACTAATGCAAGGTGTTGCTCAAGGCCAAGAGCAGCTGAGGACTCTCGTTCAGCCACTGATTGCAAGGGTTGATGATGACGGTGTCTTTCATGGAGGACTTCATACTGGTGTTACTGGTAATAATGGTCAGAATGGCCCTACGGGCGGAGGTATTTCTATTTCTGGTGTTGTGATTCCTCCGGGCGGAGCTGAAAATGCTGGGGGAGGTGGTATTGGTGCTGGCGCAGTTCATGGCCGTCAGTATGATGATGTTCAAGATGATGCATTTTCTCTGCCAGGTGGGGATGCTGGTCCCCAAATTGACAATGATCAGAGAATCAGGTTGATTGAGGAACAGCTAAGGGGTGTTGTGAATCAGGATTCGGTGGGTATGGATCTAGAGGATTTGGGACTGGTTCCAGGCATTGTTATCCCGCACAAATTTCAGACTCCCACTTTTGAGAAGTATAATGGTATGACTTGTCCAAGGACACACGTCAGGGCATACGCAAGTAAGATGGCTGTGCATGCGAAGAATGAGAAGCTGATGATGCATTGCTTCCAGGATAGCCTATCTGGGGCATCCCTGGAGTGGTACATGCAACTAGAGAGGAAGGACGTGCGTAGTTGGATAGATCTGGCAGGGGAATTCATTAGACACTACCAATATAACACTAACATGGCTCTGAACAGAACACAGCTGCAGAATCTGTCACAGAAGAATAATGAGAGTTTCAAGGAGTACGCTCAGAGGTGGCGTGAACTGGCAGCTAGGGTTCAGCCTCCCATGTTGGAACATGAAATGATAATTATGTTTATGGCCACCTTGCAGGGTCATTACTATGAAAAGCTGGTACCGTGTATGACTGGAAAGTTTGCTGATTTGATCTTGGTAGGAGAGATGGTAGAAAGCGAAATTAAGGCGGGGAAAATATCAGGCGGTGATGGGTCCTCATCTGGAGGAAGTAAGAAGCCTTATGCTAGTGGTTACAAGAAGAAGGAGGGAGATACAAACTCTGTGTCATCATATCGTGGTAGAGAAGGACCTCGTCAGAGCTTCAATCAGCAGGTGGCTTCTGTAACCATCCCTGCAGCACCTCAGCAGCCAGCAGCGTCTCAACGACAAAATCAGGCTCCTCGCAGACCACAGCCTAGGCATGATAGGCATCTTGACACTCCACCTCTTCCCTACGCTCAATTATTTCAGTACTTGTTAAAGCTACAGTTAATTCAGAAGAGAACATTGGCTCCACCTACCGGTAATCCACCTCCCAGTTATGATGCCAACGTCCACTGTGAGTTTCATTCTGGGGCGTCCGGACATTATATTGAGAACTGTATAGCTTTTAAGCATCAGGTTCAAGATTTGGTGGATTCCAAGGCCATCAATTTCTCCAATGAAGTTCCAAATATGAATCAGAACCCGATGCCGAATCACGGTGGGCAGGGGGTTAATGCCATTATTAAAAACTGTGAAGACTTGAGTTTGATTTCAGATGTGAACGAAGTCCAAAAGCCCTTGGGTGTGGTGAAGGAAAGACTGTTGAAGGGAGGGGTATTTCCCAGTTGTGATGAAGGTTGTGTAGAATGTGTGTCGCAGCCAGGCGGTTGTGATTTATTGAAAGCAGGTATTCAGAAAATGATCAGCGAAGGGGTACTACAGTTTGGCAGAGGTTGTAAGCAGAGTACTGTTGCTGACAGAGAGATTAATGTTGCCACAATAACGATTCCGTTCAAGACAGTAACTATATCAGTGCCAGCGAGACCAGCGCCGGTCACTATCACCGTTCCTGGACCAGTCCCGTATGAGAGTACCAAGGCCATCCCATGGAACTATGGGGCCGAGGTGTTTGTTAATGGTAAGAAGCTGGAATTGGAAGAGTCATCAGATGTGAATACAGGGGTTGAAAATCTTGTTGAAGCAGGGGCTATCACTAGGAGTGGTAGAGTCTTTATTCCGTCCGAGAATCAAGCCGGCAGTTCAAGATAAGACAAAGGTAAACAGATGATGGATGAGTCTGTACAGAGGCAGGAAGCAAATAATTCTATGACAAAGCCAGGTGGGGATACTTTCTCAGAAGACGTAGAAGAGTTTATGAGGTTGATCAGAAAAAGTGATTACAAGATTGTTGACCAACTTCACCAAACTCCATCGAAGATTTCCATTCTATCCTTACTGTTGTGCTCCGAGGCACACCGAAATGCATTGCTGAAGGTTATGAATATGGCTTATGTACCACAGGAAATATCTGTCAACCAATTAGAAGGGGTTGTGGCTCATGTGATAGTGATTGTGACATGGACGAGTGGATCCGTCCCTGCATTCCTGGTCAGAGTTTAGGCAACTGGTCCTTTGAGAAAGTTATCCAAGTGACGCGCCCGGAGTAATTTACTTTTGTTTTCTGTTATGTTGAGTCCTACGTTCTGCCCAAGACATAGTGATATTTATTTGTAGGGCTTGGATATTTTATTTGCTATTTTTATCATCAATAAAGGACGTTTTTTCATTCAAATATTTTGATCCCTGTCTTTCTGTTTTTACTTTTTGCATTAACCCACATCAAAATGGCAATGTGTTTTCTTGTTTGTTGCACTCATAATAAACATAAAACATCCATCATGCAGGTTCCTTTGTTCAGATTCCACCTAGGACTTAGCTATGGCTCGATATGACTTCGACAATCCTATCTATTAGGCTGACGAAGAGACTGACGAAGACTGTGACTTACTAGAAGAATTAGCCAGGCTACTGAAACAAGAGGAAAGGGTTATTCTACCTCATCAGGAGGAAGTTGAGACTGTTAATCTGGGAACCGAGGATGTTAAGCGAGAAGTAAAGGTTGGGGCTGCCCTGGAAGACACCGTTAAGGGAAGATTGATTGAGTTGCTTCGAGAGTATGTGGATATCTTCGCCTGGTCTTACCAAGACTTGCCTGGGCTCGACACTGACATTGTTTCACACCGGCTGCCGCTTAAAGAGGGTTGTACTCCAGTCAAGCAGAAATTGAGAAGGACGAAACCAGATATGGCTGTCAAGATCAAGGAAGAGGTTCAGAAACAGTTGGACGCCGGATTTCTTGCTGTGACGAATTATCCTCCGTGGGTTGCTAATATTGTACCTGTACCTAAGAAGGATGGGAAGGTCAGGATGTGTGTTGATTACTGAGATTTGAATAGGGTGAGCCCGAAGGATGATTTCCCGCTCCCCCACATTGAAGTGTTAGTGGACAATACTGCTCAATATTCTGTGTTTTCCTTCATGGATGGCTTCTCTGGGTATAACCAAATCAAATTGGCCCCAGAGGACATGGAGAAGACTACTTTCATAACACCGTGGGGAACATTTTGCTACAATGTAATGCCCTTTGGATTGAAGAATGTTGGGGCAACCTATCAGCAGGCAATGGTGACTCTCTTTCATGATATGATTCACAAGGAGATTGAAGTCTATGTTGATGACATGATTGCGAAGTCACAAATAGAGGAAGAACACTTGGTGAACCTCCAAAAATTGTTTGAAAGGTTGAGGAAGTTCAGACTGAGATTGAATCCGAACAAGTGCACTTTCGGCGTGAGGTCTGGTAAATTGCTGGGGTTCATTGTTAGTGAAAGAGGTATAGAGGTTGATCCTGCAAAGATAAGAGCCATACAGGAGATGCCTGAGCCAAGGACAGAGAAAAAGGTTCGTGGATTCTTAGGAAGGTTGAATTACATTGCCCGGTTCATCTCTCATCTGACAGCCACGTGTGAACCAATTTTCAAGTTGCTAAGAAAGGATCAAAAGGTCAGGTGGAATGAAAATTGTCGAGAGGCGTTTGAAAGGATAAAGACGTATTTGCAGGAACCCCTAGTCCTTATGCCACCGGTGTCTGGGAGACCGTTGATTATGTACCTTATGGTTCTTGAGAATTCTATGGGTTGTGTGCTCGGTCAACACGACGAGATAGGTAGGAAAGAGCTTGCCATTTACTACCTGAGTAAGAAGTTCACTGATTGCGAATCAAGATACTCTATGCTGGAAAAGACATGTTGTGCACTCGCTTGGGCAGCCAAGCGCCTAAGGCAGTATATGTTAAACCACACAGCCTTGTTGATTTCGAAGATGGATCCGATTAAGTATGTGTTTGAGAAGCAGGCACTTTCTGGAAGGATGGCCCATTGGCAGATGGTTTTGACAGAGTACGATATTCAGTATGTTTCTCAGAAGGCCATTAAGGGAAGTGTTCTGTCAAAATATCTTGCTGAACAGCCGGTCGGGGATTATCTGCCTATGAAGTTTGAGTTTCCGGACGAGCATGCTATGTTTCTGAAAATGAAGGATTGTGAAGAGCCTCTGCCTGACGAAGGACCTGAGATTGGGTCTCAGTGGAAGATGATTTTTGATGGGGCTGTTAACTCATATGGTAATGGAATTAGGGTAATCATTACAACCCCGAAGGGTTCTCATATACCTTTCACTGCCCGGTTAGCATTCGTGTGTACCAACAACTAGGAGAAGTATGAAGCATGCATCATGGGGTTGGAAGAAGCAATTGATTTGAGAATTAAGAACCTCGATGTTTATGGTAATTCCGCGTTGGTAGTTAATCAGATTACAGTAGAATGGGAGACTCGTCAGGAGAATTTGGTACCTTATAACAACTATGCCAGAAGGTTGTTACCGTTCTTTGACAGAGTGGATTTTCACCATGTGCCCCGAGCTGAGAATCAGATGGCTGATGCTTTGGCAACGTTGGCATCCATGTATAAGGTGAACCATTGGAATGAAAATCCGTCGATTCGAATCATGCGTCTGGACAGACCAGCTTTTGTGTTTGCAATTGAGGATGTGTCTGATGGCAAGCCATGGTATCATGATATTAAGGTTTTTCTGAAGAAACAAGAGTATCCAGAGGGTGCCTCCACCAAAGATAAGAAGACTCTGAGGAGGTTGGCAGGAAACTTGTTTCTGAGTAAGGATGATGTTTATATAAGAGGAACTTTGATATGGTCTTACTATGTTGTGTTGATGAACACGAGGCAGGTTCGTTGATGGAGGAAGTTCACGAGGGTTCTTTTGGTACTCATTCCAGTGGACACACCATGGCTAGAAAGTTGTTGAGAGCAGGATATTATTGGATAACTATGGAGTCTGATTGTTTCAAGTACGCCCGAAAGTGCCATAAATGCCAGATTTATGCAGATAAGATGCATGTACCACCTACGCCTCTAAATGTGTTGTCATCTCCTTGGCCTTTTGCAATATGGGGCATAGATATGATTGGAAAGATTGAGCCCACTGCTTCCAATGGGCATCGTTTCATTTTGGTTGCCATTGACTATTTCACAAAGTGGGTGGAGGCAGCCTCATACGCCAACGTCACCAAGCAAGTGGTAGCCCGGTTTATAAAGAAGGACATCATCTGTCGTTATGGGGTCTCGGAGAGAATCATTACTGATAATGGCTCGAATTTGAACAACAAGATGATGAAGGAATTATGTCAGAGTTTCAAGATCGAGCATCACAATTCTTCTCCATATCGTCCGAAAATGAATGGTGCTGTTGAGGCGGCGAATAAGAATATCAAGAAGATTGTGCAAAAAATGGTGGTAACATATAAGGACTGGCATGAGATGCTACCTTATGCCCTACATGGTTACCGTACTTCGGTGCGTACGTTAACTGGGGAAACCCCTTTCTCATTGGTGTATGGTATGGAAGCAGTTTTACCTTTAGAGGTCGAGATTCCGTCTTTGAGAGTTCTGGCAGATGTGAAGCTTGATGAAGCTGAGTGGGTGCGTTCCAGGTTGGATCAGTTGAACCTTATTGAAGAAAAGAGATTGGCAGCCATCGAACATGGTCTGTTGTATCAGAGTAGGATGAAGCACGCCTTTAACCAGAAAGTGCGTCCTCGGAGTTTTCAGACAGGCGAGTTGGTTTTGAAAAGGATCCTTCCTCCTCAGACAGATCACAGGGGCAAATGGACTCTAAACTACGAAGGGCCGTATGTAGTCAGAAAGGTTTTCTCTGGTGGAGCCTTACTACTTTCAACTATGGATGGCGAAGATTTTACATCCCCTGTGAACGCAGACGTAGTCAAAAAATACTTCGCATAAAAGAGACCCGCTGGACATAAAAAGAGAGCCCAGGCAAAAAAGGGGCATCCCGGCGAACCATAAAAAGGAAAAGGTTCGGGAAAAAGTTAGGGATAAAATGTAAAAAGAAACGTGTAAACCCGCAAAGTTGAAAACCTGAAAAAGCGACTTTGGCAAAAATGGGTATCCCGGTGGATTGAAAACCCGAAAAGGGCGATCCAGGCAAAAGTTAGGGATTTATAAGCGAAAGACTATGGTCTGCGTTCGATCTGTGAGCACCTTCAATACCTGGAAGTTCTGAAAGAAAGGAATCAGTACAGTTAGTCTCTTCAAAGGTCAAGACATTTGTGGATAAGCAAGACATATGGGTCATAGCTGAGTCGAATCATGGTGGATATCTGTTCCCACATTGTCAACATGTGTATTTTCTTTTTGCTTTTGCGCAATTACCTCTTTTTAGGAATTGCTTCCTATTGTAAATGTCTATTTACAGGCCACTCTTCTCAATAAAATATTCATTTCACTCAAAGAGCTTTCCATTGTTTATTTTACTTTTACTTTTACTGTTTTGTTTGCAAAAACGTCCGATATTATTGATAAACATTGCATATAAAATTTTGAGCTTTGCGAAGCATAACAAAAAGCAGTAGAAATTATTTAGGCGTTAACGGTGGTAGCCAGGTTGTGGCATATTCTTTTTTTGTTATTTGACTTGCAGGGCAACAGGATTGTACTCCCCCAGCAGGTTGCTCTCCCCAGCATTGAGATTGCACTTTCCTCAGCAGAGCAGACCTTCCCTAGCAGGAGACCTGGAAAGTATTTTCTCTGGATCAAGACGTTATTTCCCCACAGAATCAGGGTGTTCATCTTCCCCATCCAATCAGGAAGCGTGCTTTCGTCGACGATGTCATATTCTAATCCCCAGCAAGAAGGGGTAAAGCCATTCTCCCCATCAGCAGGCTAAGATCAGCAGTATCCCTAAGCAGGATGGTATTATGGGCTGGCATCCTCCAGCAGGTTCTGAACCCAATTGGATATTAGCAGTCTTCAGCAACAGACTTCCGATTCCATAATTGGCGTTCATTCTCAACTCCCCCAGCAGAGGAGAAATCTCAGGTTTTGGATGTTACCTTCAGTGAAAGACAGGTGGGGTCCCCGGTAGTTCTTTCGGGATTTCATCCCCGGCAGAAGTTGTTGATCCGAAGAGTCGATCAGTATGACCCTTCTCGGCAGAGTTCCTGGATTCAGAGGACAATTTATTTTTGTCATCCCCAGCTGAATCAATCTTTTCTCTCCGGCATTTATTTTGCTGGAGGGACCCCTTTTTGCATGTCATAAGCACTTGCATTGCATCCTTAAATGCGTAGCATTTCCACTTCGTGTGGAGCATTACGGCAAAATTCAAACATTTGCATTCGAAGCATAAGCTAGGTTTGATACTTTCTTTGCCAGTTATCTTTCTCAGTAGAGATGGCATAACTCAGGAGATTTTGGAGGGATGCGTTCCTCATATTTGTGCTCCCCGGCAGAGTCTTTTATTTAGATTTATCCATTCCCCAGCGAGATTGATCCCCGGTAAAAGTCGCTTTACACCCTTCTCGACACCCGTCCGTGTATTTTTTCGATACCCGTCCGTATTGAACCCTTTTTACACCCATCTGTGTACTTTTTTGATACCCGTCCGTATTGAAACCTTTTTACACCCGTCCGTGTACCTTTTCGATACCCGTCCGTATTGAGGCTTTTTCACCTGTCCGTGTACCTTTTCGATACCCGTCCGTATCGAGCCTTTTTGCACCCGTCCATGTACTTTTTCGATACCCGTCCGTATTGAAACCTTTTTACACCCGTTCATGTACCTTTTCGATACCCGTCCGTATTGAGCCTTTTTACACCCGCCCGTGTACCTTTTTGATACCCGTCCTTATTGAAACCTTTTTACACCCGTCCGTGTACCTTTTCGATACCTGTCCGTATTGAAGCCTTTTCATACCCGTCCGTGTACCTTTCCGATACCCGTACGTATTTAACCTTTTTACGCCCGTCCGTGTATCTTCCCAATACCCATCTGTATTTGATATCTTTGATTCCATAACACCCGTTAGTGTTTATTTCAAGACATTTTCATACATTGTTTGTATTGATTTCCAACACTCGTACGTGTTGTGACAGTGCAACATTTATTGCTTGTTCCCCAGTGGAGTCGTCCCTCCTTTGTTGATTGCAAATTTCCGGGTTCTTTAGTATTCAATCTCCGTGTATCCCGATTGTCTGAAAGCCGTCGCTATCATACCCTCAGGACCAAGTTGATTGAATAGGGGCAGCTGTAGCACCCCAAAATTTGCCCTCCTTACTTTATTACTAACTGGCTTATGTTTCATTTCATTTTTGCATTATCATGTGTGCATATCATTGGTTCTTAGCATGGGGTCAAGGTGCCTGAGGCATGTTCAGGAGGAGAAGAAATTCTTCAAAGGGTCAAGCAAGAGGGTTCAAGTGGATTACTCTCTCCTAACCAGTGTAGAAATTAAGGTTTTGAGATTCTTGGATTTATTGCTCCAATGGGCAAGCTCCTTGGGTTTTTATCATCACTAAATGGCATATCTTATCTTTGTTGGAGAGGATACACATCATATTCAGAGGAATTTGGATTTGGAGACTGTGATATTTCCCCCTAGACTGAGGGTACCAAAACTAGGGTTTGCTATAAAGTCAGTTTATTTCTGATTTTTTGGGCAAGACTTGATTCTATGGTATTTCTTAGGTCCCCAAGTATCTAGGAATGGAAGTTTGTCCATCATTTTGGTTCAGGAGAAGTTCAATTGGCCAATGGATTGGGAATCAGGTGAATTCGGTAAAAGTCAACAGTGAGAGGGGAAGTCAACTGTGGAGTTTTGAGGTTCTCTCCAAGGTTTTCAAGGTCTCACATCCTCATATGGTCATCAAGAGTCAATTTTCATGCCATTTGTCAAGAATCAGGAGTTGGTGCAAAAGTTACTAAATATGGAAGTGACCTGTAATTTGAGAGTTTCCTTTTTGGGCAAGTTCCTGCACTGCATTCAACTTGACTTTTCGTCATCAATGAAGCTTCAAATGAATTTTTCTCCAACATAAAAGTTGAAGATCTTTTTCTCCTCTTTCCAACAAGTACTAGTGGGTCTCCATATCATTTGTGAAACTCAGGTTATGGTCAAAAGAAGGCAAAGTGGTTTTTAGGGTTTCATTTTCACAACTTTTGGATTTTGGGGCATATGGACCTATAATTGATTCCATTGCTTCAAGGTAATTTTTTACATCAAAGGGCACTCCTCAAGGATCATTTTAGGCCTTTAAATCAAGTGGTTTCATGGTGTATTTATCACTTATTCTCCATTATTCAAAATTGCCAAGTCATTAAATACTCATGAATCAAAATGTTTCAAGGCCCAATTTCAATGTGGGTGTGATTAGCCATTAGAAGTTAAGTGATCCATCATGAAATGTTTGAATATCTATGCATGGAAGAGGGTGTACTTAACATAATGCAATTTTCTAGAATTATTCAAAACTCATTAAACAAAGAATTGCCCAAGCCCAAACCATTATCAGTGAGAAACCCTAGAGTATTTAAACTCATACATGCACTGGTTAGGTCAGATTTCACGTGCCTTTGTGGAGATTTCAAGCTTGAGCCCTAAAGCATCTCTTATTCATATCTCTCAATCTACAAGGAGTTTTCAAGAAATTCTTTCACCAACAGAACCCTTGTGATCAATAGAGTGCAAACCATCCCTCATTCGCAGCTAAGAGCAAGGATAAGGGTTGTGCCATCTCAGGTTAGCCATTCTTTTGATGATCATAAAACTCAATTTTTAAGTGTGCATATTGATGTGTGGCATCCATGGATCATGCTGATATAATTTGTTTTGTGTTTGGACGTGTGTATTGCTTGTATCGTGAGTTTAAATTTTTGAGCCCTAACCTTTTTCTTTTCGTTTTTTATTATGCATTGGTTGTTTGTAATTTTTGAGTGCATATTTGGAATCCTCGTTGAATTCTAGACAGGATGGTATATGGGTTTGCATTTTCTGGGTGGTTTTTCAGTTGCAGGTGGCGGCCAGAACTAGGGTTCCGGCGACGGGTGGTGGTCCGGCGAGGTGAAGGGTTGGAGGTAAGGGATGAAATCACATCCGTCCATTGGCTTCATCGTGTGGCTATCAGCTTGCCATGTGTTTCGTTTTTTTTATTTTTTCTGAGTTTTATTAAGTGTTCGTGTGTGTGCCGTCCATTGTTACTACCGTGTTCCACCAATCATGTAATTTTATTTTGTTTACTTTTCATTTAGCTGACTCAACCACGTGCATTGGATGAATCGTATGGCTGAAATCATGCCAACGAATAAAAATTGACATGTGCCTGGCACATGGGGACGTATGGTATGGTGCTGATCAATTGCGTGTGTGTGTGCGTATCATAATTACCATGTGCATTTCATCTTGACCGTGGATCATTATTACTGATTGATTTGGTTGACTCTTTGTGTGACATTAGATTAATCCAAGGGCCCATGTGGAGTCTGAACTTTGACCAAGTCCACGCGTACTCCCCTTTATTTATTTATTTTTGCTGATGCCTTTATTGGGTTGGGCTTTGTTATTGGCACCCCCCTCTGAGCCCATTGTTTTATTTCCAACGCATTTTCCACTAAACACACCCCCTTGTATTTTCTTTCTATTTTCTTTTTATTAATTTATTACATTTTCATTTTTAATTATTAGAAATAGTTTTATGCATTTAAAAACTCCAAGAAAATTCATGCATACTCTTTATCATTTTATAAAATTTTTACAAATTTTATTTTTTATTTTTATTTTATTTTTTATCATCTAAATTAAATATTTTCTTATTTTCTTTTGAGTTACTTATATCATGCGTACTTAAATTTGTTTATTTTATTTCTCTGCATCCATAAAATATTTTCAATCCATTCCTTTTGCATTCATTCACCAACATTCTGAAGTGCATTAAAATATTTTTCTTTCATTTTTAAAATTATTTCATATTGCATTTTAGTCTTTTCCTTTTGCATATTGACCCATGATCCTCATCTGAACTTTGCATGATTGTCTGAATGACTAAGATCTTGAATTTTTGCAGGAGTTTTTGGTATTTGGTTTGTTTCTGGTGGAGTAACTTTGATATTTAATTTGGTGATTTTAGAAGTTGTTTTACTATTTGTTTAATGGATCTTTGTGTGAAATCTTCTTGTATGCCCATTTCTGATCACGTCTGGTTACCTTGTTTGAAAAGGCACTTGTGCCATTGTCTTGGGGTTGTTTATTTGACTTCTTAATTCATGTTTGGATTGCTATCACTATTATATGCCATTGTTTGGTTTTAATTTGCTTTGATATTATTTATGTTCATTTGGTACTAACCTTTTATGCAGGGTATGGATAAGTCATCCATGTTCACCCTTATTTTTTCCTTCTCTCATACTTTCCTTTCTTTAGGCTTAGGTTGTCGTCAAACCTCACTAACCGTAGGTCACCCATGCATGATAACTTTAGGACTCATAGTTCCCTTTAGAGTATCCCTTGTGTCTTCTCTCTTCTCATCTCAAAACTTCTTGAAAATACTCAATGAGGATAAATTGTATTGCGCACGAGCCTTAAGCGTGGGGAATGAGAAATGAGGGGCTTCCTCTCATCTTTCTAGAGTGCTTAGCGAGCGCCCTGTCTTGGGACGATGCGTTAAGTATTCGCCCCTGTGCCCTAGACTTTGGTGCAATGCAACTTATGAACTAACTTAAGCCACTTCTGTCCTAAAAAATACAAAAAAACTTCAAACCTTTTTGTCCTTCGTGATTGTCAAACTAAAGGCTATTTTCAAAAAGGGCACGTTAATTTCCGTCTAAGACGCAAACAGGCATCGACCCTAGCTGCCGGACGTGGACTTAACGTCGCTCATAAAAAACATAAAAAGAACTTGGTCCGAACTACGTTGACTCTGAATTCCCCATTGCACAAAGGGGGTACGTAGGCCTAGGACGTCGATGTCCTACCGAGTCTGTCTTAGATTTTCCCTCCCCCGTCTCAGTACAGCCATAGATAATAGGATAACTCACCCTTAGAATAGACAACAAGCGTGGATCCCATCGAGTACGATGGACGCGTGGGGTGCTAGCACCTTCCCCTGGCGTAACCGACTCCTGAACCCAGGCTATGGTTGCGATGACCATTCCTTTCCCTCTTCCTCAGGTTTATGAGGTGTTCCCTTTCCCTCTCTTGGGATAAATTTACACAGCTGGCGACTCTGTTTTTTCGCGCCACTCTCGCCTTTGTACCTAGATGAAAATCCTGGGAGCGACACACCTTTTGTGCAATCGATTGCACAGATGCAGAATTGTGTTTTTTGGCTTGTTTTGGGGCTGTTTTGGTTCCTTTTCCATTTTCCTCCCTTTTCCTTTGTTCTTTGCCTTAGATCACATAATTTTGTGATTTAATTTGTCTTTCTCTTCATCTATTTCTTCTTTTATTTTGGTCGATGAAAGTCATATGGATCATAGAATTCCTTTGTTGAATTTTGATCAATACTAGATCGCTACCTTCTTTTCTTTTCGTGCGGTATTGCTTTCAGATGACGATCTACATATCGTTCATCTAGCATGCATTAGCACAAAGAGCTATTGACTGGCCTCATTTTAGGGTAATTACTCCATAAATTACTCGGCGATTGCTTAACATAGCGCAACATTATGTCCCGCATCGGAAAACAACTCAATGTTGATTGATCTTTTGTATTAGGTTCAAAATCTATGAAGCTTGTTGTTGTAGAGGCTTTGATTCTATCAATCTTCTAACAAGTCTTCATTAACCTTGACCTAAGTACATTATTCAATCATTATTGATCACTTACTCTAACAACTAATTACTAACTTCTAACTTCTTTACAATTCCTTCTCGCTCCCTATCTCTCATTTACTTTTATGCTCCATTATTATCATTTCATATCATGTTTATGCTTCCGCAATTTTTCCTTTGTCCACTTGGACACATGTTTATGCTTATGCCTTTTCTCTTTGTCCACTTGGACCTAAAACATTAATAAAGGCCAAAACCTCTAAAAAACTTGTGCTTCTAATCTTGGACTATGGTTACTATCCTTTGCAATGCACATGGGGCTTTGCACCTAGACCTTGGACTTCAATGCTATTCTTGGATCCTTGGACTTAGAACTAGGCTTTTTTCCCTTTGCTTTGGAATTATGGTTCGAAGACTTTGGAATTCAATGCTATTCTTGGATCCTTGGACTTAGAACTAGGACGTTTTCCCTTTGCTTTGGAATTATGGTTCGAAGACTTTGAAGACTTGTGCTTTTGCTTGGTTTATGGTGAAGATAACTACATTTGTGGTTAGATCATTCTTATCCTTAGCTTTTACTTTATGCTTTAGGATAGTCACTTCTTCTCCTCCCCATTCTTCAATTTTCAAAACTCTCTCCCTTTTTCAAAAACCTTCTTGATTTCAAACTATCACCTCTTTCATAATCAGACCTTGACTTTGTCAAGTGATTTTACTCTTTTTCTTTTCATTTCTTAACAAATGCTAAACTACATAAGCATGTTGACACCTTTTTCAAAAGACTTTAAAAAACACCAAACTCATTCAAACTCTTTTTGTTCCTTGTGCACTTTTCCTTTAACTTTTTCATAAGTTTAGACATGATTCATTTCTTTAAGCGGAATTATTCGTTTGGAAATGACGACTTGTCTTTACATTTAAAATCAACCAAAACAAACAAATTTCATTCTTTGTACCACGAACTACGGGGTTTTGATCCTACATTGCACATCGTGGGTACGTAGGCATGAGACGACAAGTCTCTCCAAACACAAAAATCTTAAAAACAATTTCCCTTCTCATCTCCTTAATCTCTTTTCAAACAAACATTTTCATACCAAAAGCGTAGATATTTCAAAGGGTTCCTATAGAGTACTATAGACGTTTTGGTTGCTAACACCTTCCCTTAAGGTAACCAACCCCCCTTACCCAGACTTTGATTGTTCTTTTTTTTTTAGAACTCTTTTGGTTTTGTTCGCTCTTTTTCCTTTCCATTTTTTGGATAAAATAAAAGTGCGGTGGCGACTCTTGCTTTTCGAGTTAAGTTAATCAATAGCTTACACTCACGATTTTGCCGCTACAAAAGGAAAGCTATCTAAAACTAACCTTGCATGCGAATGTTTAACTAAACAAACGCTAAGAGAGATTCGGGGAGTTCGGGGTCAGGTTATACAATGGGGAGTTGCCAGTTACCCATCCTATATGTGGTTATCCACAGGTTGGTAGTTTTAGGTTCTACTTTGTACTTGATGGTGTTTATTTGTCGTGGGTTGGGAAAGTTTCTTTTTTGGGAGATGTTTGAGAGAGAGTTTTTGATGATTTTGGTGAGGTATTGGACCTCAGTTTTGACTGGTATGCTCGCTAAGATTTCTCAATCTTGTGCCTACGTATTCCCATTTAAAGAAACGGGGAAATCAGAGCAATCGTAGTTCCTCCTATTCTATGGGAGGAAAAATATGTTTTGGTGTCTTGTTCAAAGTCCAAGATTGAAGCTAAAAGGTTGAGTATTTGTGTCTTGTTCAAAGCCCAAGATTGAAGCTAAAAGGTTTGACTGAGAGAGAATTTGTTATCTCTAAAGGGAGATATCTCGTCTGTTTATCACAACTGTTGGGTGACTGGTTATAAAGGAGGATTACTTTAACTGAGATATGTGAATCCAGCAATGCCATAATTTCCTTTATAGGGGATTTGTCCTGAAGGGGAAAACTTTAACTCAGTGTAGAGCAATGCAATTTTTCCTTAGGAATTTCTCATGCTAAGAGAGGGACAGTGGCATGGATGTAGATAATCTAGAGGCTTCCCACTTACAGCAATTAGATGAAAGAAAGGGATTTACCAGGATAAGAAATGGACGACAGCTTGGATATTTGAATCAACAAGTGTGCCACTTATAGCAATTATCTGGGATTAGGGTTTGTTTTGATTTTCTGTTTTGAATAGTGATTATACAGAGAAATGTCTTCCTACAGAGAGATTTTGATTTCCTCTAAGGGGATGTTGATTTTTGTGTGCCTTGATCAAAGCCCAAGGTTGAAGCTAAGAGGTTGATTGACTCCATTGGGGAAGTCCTTATACAAAGCCTAAGAGGAGGCTGGAAAAGACTGACTCAACGAAAGAATGTTTATAGATGTCTTGTACAAAGCCCAAGATTGAGGCTAAAAAGAGACGTACTCTTCCGGGGATATCATTATACAAAGCCTAAGAGGAGGCTAAAAGTTTAACTTTTCCGGGGAAATATTTTGTCTGTCTGGTACAAAGCCCAAGATTGAGGCTGAAAAGAAACTGACTCTGCGGGAAAGAAATCTTTATCTGTCTTGTACAAAGCAAAAGATTAAGGCTAAAATGAGACTAACTCAACAAGAGAGTGTTTTATTTGGTGTCTTGTACAAAGCCCAAGGTTGAGGCTAAAAGATAATTGACTCTGCTGGGGAGGGATTTATCTGTCTTGTACAAAGCCCAAGATTATGGCTGAAAGAAGATTTTTTGATTTCACTGGGGAATATTTGTAGGTGTCTTGTACAAAGCCCAAGATTGAGGCTGAATAGGAGAAGATTGACTCTACTAGAGAGTACGGTTTGTCTTGTATAAAGCCCAAGTTTGAGGCTAGAAAGAGGTTTGACTCTGCTTAGGGAAATTTATATGTTGTCTTGTACAAAGCCTAAGATTGAGGCTAAAGGATATTAACTGACTCAGCTGAATATATTTATATGGTGTCTTGTACAAAGCCCAAGATTGAGGCTGACTTTTGCTGAGGGAAAGAAGGATCATTATACAAAGCCTAAGATGAGGCTGAGAGAGATGACTACTCAATAAGAGAGTGGTCTAAAGTGATTGACTCAACAAGAGAGTATCTTTGTGTGTCTTGTACAAAGCCCAAGATTGAGGCTAATAGGGTTTGACTCAACAAGAGAGTGCTTTTATCTGTCTTGTACAAAGCCCAAGATTGTGGCTGAACAAGCTGGAGAAATCATTATACAAAGCTCAAGAGGAGGCTGACTTTTGCTGAGGATTATTGAGATCTAGAGGCAAGTCCAAATCGGGGGATCAACTCTTGCTGAGGGTTTCCATAAGAGTTAAGGTATCAGATGCCTTGAGGTTCTGGTGATAAGCTGACCCTAGTTGGGGAAATTTAGGATAAAGATTGAATTTTAGATCCTGTGAGGATTTTAACTCTACTCGAGATGGGTTAAATGACTAGGGTTTTTCCTGTGTTTGTAGGGAACTTGAGAATGTCTTTGAGATCCAAGAGAAGATTAGACTGTCCAAGTCTACTGGTATGGAAAATTTTATCTTTGTACGATGCCGAAGAGGAGGCTGGTATTTTCAGGAATGAGTACCAACCCTAAAATTGGTCTGAGGTTTTGACTCTGGAAAGACTGCTCTAGCAAAGGATGACTAAGTTCTGTCTTATACCTTTAAGAGGTCTTCAGGGTCCTTGTATTAAGGCCAAGAGAAGGCATGAGAACTTCTAAGAAGTCGGAGGGTCCTTGTACAAAGCCCAAGAGGAGGCAGGGATGCTTTTAGGAAGCCTATGGGTCCAAACTTAAGAAAAGTTCAAGAAAGGTTTCACCGAGAATTAATCCTTTAGTGAACAGTTCTGGGTTTGAAGAAATTCAAGAGAGGTTTCACCGAGAATTAATCCTCTCTAGGGAACTGAATATCTTTGACAATTTCTAATAGTGATAGTCTGAGAAAAGTTTCACCGAGAATAATGCCTTTCTCTTTGTTCCATATTGTTTAAGCCCAAGAGAAGCCAAGGCTGTATCTGGAATTCCTATGGGGAACTAGTTTTTACTGTATCTAAGAGTGACTAACTGGCTTTACCTAGTTCTAGACCTAGTTGCTGGGGAAAACTCTGAGCAGGTATATATATATATATATATGAAAGCATGTAAAGAAAGCTGATAAAACTTACAGGCAGGCAAGCTTCCATTGTAACAGCTGTATGGTTAGTTGTTCAAGAAATTAAAGAAAGTTTTGATAACAACTATGAATTTGAACCTAAATCAAAAGGGACGTTATTTTTGAACAGATTGGGGCTTATACTCAAGGAGAGGCCCAAATGAAAAACAGTAATCATACCGCTGTTTTGAAAATTGTATCGGGACTTATACAATGACTGAGGCCCAAATTATTGTATTTACAAAGAGGGTTGGGTCTTACAACTCAAGGAGAGGCCCAAAGTTTATTTTTAAAAGAAAGATGGGACTTGCAACACAAGGGAGGCCCAAAAGTTTTCGTTTAAAAGGTGACGACCGCACCGAGATTTTTAAAATTGCAGTGGGACTTATACAATGACTGAGGTGCAAAAAAGGTTTTTATTTACAAAGGGGTGGGGCTTACACTCTAATAGAGGCCCAAAGTTTATTTTATGTACAAGTGATGGGGATTACAACTCAAGGAGAGGCCCAAAAGTTTTATTTTTAAAAGGTGATGATCGCGCCGATATTTTGAAAATACAGTGGGACTTATACAATGACTGAGGCCCAAAATTTTGTATTTTACAAAGGGGATGGGTCTTACACTCTATTAGAGACCCAAAGTTTATTTTATATACAAGTGATGGGGCTTACAACTCAAGGAGAGGCCCAAAAGTTTTATTTTGAAAAGGCGACGATCGCGTCGCGGTTTTGAAAACCACAGGGGCGCTTATACAATGACTGAGGCCTACAAAAGGAATGGGTCTTACACTCTAATAGAGGCCCAAAAGTGTTTGAAAATTTAAAATCGAGAGGAAACCCTAATTTTAAATTAAAATGTTATTTTTCAAAGGAAATTTAAATAATAAATGATAAAATATCAACTATATTCAAAAACAAGTTGTACACTTTGGAAAATGTTTTGAAAAATCATGTTTAATCATATGAAAGCTTGAAATTCAATTGGTTTTGAAAGATCAAAGTGGGAATTTCATTTTAAAAATTATTTAAAAATAATAAAATGAAATTAATTACAAAAATTCTAACTATATTAAATAAATAATATAAATTGGATTTTTTTTGTAAAATAAAATATTTAATCATTTTAGTGAATTTTGAGAAAAAGAATCAATTCAAAAACATAAATATTCAGAGAGAAATTAATTTTTGAATCAATTAAACAAAATAACTAAAATTCAAAAATTTGAATTATGGCGCAAGAACACTTGGTTCTTGCCCCGCGCCCTCTGTTTTTGCAGATTTGCGTTTTCCCACTTTTCTCCATGATTTCTCAATGGTTTTGCACGATTCAAATACTAATCTTGTTCGTTTTTGAGCAAGGATCACAACCATATAGTTTAATTGCCTTTATATTTAGCATTGAGAAAGAAATCAACAGAAAACCTCAAGAACCCTAATTTTAGCATGAACACAATGAAATTCCATACACAATTGATTTATGGCAATTGATTGAGGTTTATTACTCTATATACATGTAGGAACAAGATGGTAACTCACAAGTTCATTTATGATGCATGGAACATAGAGTTTGAAGGGTTCAGGCCTACCTCTTGCAGCCGTTGATCGAGTTTGGTGAAGGAGGTGTTATAGCTAGGTTCCAATTATCTGGACAGCTTCTTTAGGTGCCAAGGAGTGTGTTTGAATGCTTGGAGTGGATTGAAATGAGCTGGAACTAATTGTGGTACCTCAACTGCAACTCTGTCGAGAACTTGAGCAATTGGCTGGTATTTTGTGAATTTGATGTTCCAGATGTGATTTTGTGTTATGGATCACTCATATATGATGTTTATGAGGAATGTGTGTGATTGGTTTGGTTGGAATCACTCTCAATCTCAAAACTCGATAATGACTTGAGTTAGAAGGCAATATAGGAGTGAAGAAGGGATTTTTTAGTAAAGCATCAGTTTGGGTTCTTTGGTGTACTCAAACTGATCACAATTGAGGTCTATTTATAGGGTGTGAAGTTTATTTTGGCAGCAATAGTGTGTGGCAACTGCAGCAGGTCTGTGGCCAATGTGGATCGAATGGAATCTCAAGTCTCCTCTAGCCATTGACTTGAGGTTAGAGCACAGGCCTATGGTCTTTTGGTTCAAATATAAGGCTTGACTCATTCAGTTAAGCTTGCCTCAGTTCATGCCACCTTGATGCATCCATTGAATGCATTGAAACAAAATTGGAGTCTTGGCACTTTTTAGCTCTTTTAGGTTTGGCATGGCTATATGTAGATTCTTGGACTTGGGATGCTTGGGGATCAGATCCTTCTCCTTTTCTTTTATCCTCAGATGTGTCCAAATGGATGACAAGGCTTGGAGTTGTCCAAATTTGCCAAATCGATCAAATGCACAAAATCTGCCTTGCTTGGGACAATTGGAAATGGTGATTTTGAGGGATTCATATATCCCTGCTCAGGTTGAGTTATGGGAGGCTCTTGTGCTTTTTAGAAAGCCCTCATATGATACAAAACATATGTGATCATAGTTTTTTTTAAAACTATTTGGATCCAAATGAAAAAACCTCATGAACATTGATGTTCAAGGCTGGTAACTTAGGCAGATTTTCACTAAGTGTTGGAAAAAGTGTTATTTTCATGTTTTTTTTTTATTTTGATCACTCCATAACTTAAAATCCATAAAGAATTGGAGTTGGAGGCAGTTTAAGCTTTTGTAAAGTGTAGTAAAGCCTACAAATCCAGCTTTGGATCACCCAAAATAGTTGCTTGGATCTCAAGTTATGATCCTTGGAAGTTGGTACCAAAATCACTTTTGTTCCATAACATAGAAAAATTTTGGTTTCTCAAGGTTACCCCTTTTGCAAGAAACCTCACTTTTCTTGATTTTTCTTGATGGATGATGATCAATATCATACATAGGGGACCCATATTTGTGAAAAATTCCAAAAAGTCAAACTTGATTTTGTGCACAGTTGACTTTTTATCGGATGAAATCCAAACTGTGCGATCCTTTGTGAAATTAAGTCCTTGACCTAAATCAAACCTAATGGATGGATTCCATAGGTGTTATAGGGTGTATTGAATCATGTCCCAAGATTTGGGAGCATGTCCTGGTCAAAAGTCAAAGGTACAGTTGACTTTTTCTTCAAAACCCTAATTGTGGTCCAGATGAAATTAAAACTTGTGAATCAAGCTTCTTGGGTCAATATTTTGTTGCAAATGGATCAATGTGGTGTATTTGGGGCCCTCAAATCATGTCTTGAGGTATTGGCTCATGCCTTGCTCCAAAAGTCAACTTAGGGGTGAATTAGGTCAAGAAACCCTAATTCCTGATTTTTGGTAAATGCATCCCCTGAGGTTAAATTGACTTTATGATTGGGTCCCTGACGTCCCTTGGAGTAATTGGGTT
Organism: Lathyrus tuberosus; assembly: GCA_022829125.1. Taxonomy (NCBI): domain Eukaryota; kingdom Viridiplantae; phylum Streptophyta; class Magnoliopsida; order Fabales; family Fabaceae; genus Lathyrus; species Lathyrus tuberosus. The sequence goes on along the minus strand of JALAZF010000120.1, from coordinate 12,282,216 downwards.
GTGCTTTGAAGCCTTGGCTCATTCCCAGATGAAAATTTTCACCTGGAGGCCTAAGTCGACCAAAACCCTAATTTGGTGACACTGGCGATCTTGAGGCTTGATCCACTTGGAATGTTGCAACTTTGTGCTTGATTCTTAATGTGAGAGTCCTCTTGATCCTTTATAGGTGTTTGAGAGGTTAGACAAGTAGAAGATCATGTCATTTCTTGATTGATCCTTTGTCTAAGTGCTCTAAGAGGGTTTGAAACCCTAATTCTTGATTATGGTGAATGCTCAATCATCTTTGAGGAGATTGATGAGGCATGATGGTTCATCCATATTGTGGTAACAATTTTCACAATGAAGGGAAATCTTGGTGCTCAAAATTTGGGGTATGACACTTCTTCTAGACCCATGATGCAAGCCTCGTATTCAGCCTCGTTGTTTGTACATTTGAATGCCAATCTGGCAGTCAAAGGAATATGGTACCCTGAGGTGTTACAATGATTGCCCCAATTCCATTTCCATAATTGTTGACAGCTCCATCAAATATTAGTCCCCATTGGGAACCTGGTTCTGGCCCTTCACTGGGTAGCGGTTCATCGCAATCTTTCATTTTCAAATACATGACATCTTTGTCTGGGAAGTCAAATCCGACTAATTGCTGATCGTCAATCGGTTGATGAGCCAATGATCAGCTAAAATACTCCCTTTGACGACTTTCTGAGCATGGTACTCAATGTCGTATTCTGATAACAACATCTGCCAATGGGCAATCCTTCCCGTGAGAGCAGGTTTTTCAAAGACGTACTTGATTGGATCCATTTTGGAGATTAACTAAGTAGTGAGACAAATCATGTACTGGCAAAGAAGTTTGGCTGCCCAAGCCAGAGCGCAACAAGTTTTCTCAAGCATAGTGTACCGAGTTTCACAATCGGTAAATTTCTTGCTCAAATAGTAGATGGCAGACTCTTTTTTTTTGGTTTCGTCTTGTTGGCCAAGTACACAACGCATAGAGTCTTCCAAGACTATTAGGTAGATGATCAGTGGTCTTCCTTCCACTTGAGGTGACAAGATTGGTGAATTCAACAGATACTCTTTGATACTGTCGAAAGCTTTTTGGCAGTCTTCTGACAATACGCAACTTTGATTCTTTCTGAGTAGTTTGAAGATTGGTGTGCATATCGCGGTAATGAGAGATATGAATCTGGAAATGTAATTCAGACGTCCCAAAAATCCTCTGACTTATTTTTCAGTCTTTGGTGAAGGCATTTCTTGAATGGCCTTGACCTTGTCAGGATCAACCTCAATTCCTTTTTGGCTGACGATGAACCCTAAAGGTTTTCCTGAGTGATCACCGAACGTGCATTTGTTAGGATTCAAGCGGAGTTTGTATTTTCTAAGACGTTCAAATAACTTTGACAGGTGGGTCACATGCTCCTCTTCTATTTTAGATTTGGCAATCATATCATCGACATACACTTCAATTTCTTTGTGCATCATGTCATGAAACAGAGTAGTCATGGCCCTTTTATAGGTTGCCCCAGCGTTCTTCAAGTCGAACGACATTACCTTGTAACAAAAGGTTCCCCATGGGGTGATGAATGAAGTTTTCTCCATATCTTCCGGTGCCATTTTGATTTGATTATAGCCCAAAAATCCATCCATGAAGGAGAAGACTTTAAACTTTGTTGTACTGTCTAACAGCATATCAATGTGTGGCAAGGGAAAGTCATCCTTTGGACTGGCTTTGTTCAGATCCCTGTAGTCTACACATATTCTGACTCTTCCATCCTTTTTCAGAATCGGCACTATGTTGTCCAACCATTAAGGATATTCTGCGGTGGCGAGGAAACCTGCGTCAATCTGTTTCTGCACTTCCTCCTTGATTTTGATAGCCATATCCGGGTGAGTCCATCTCAACCTTTGTTTTACTGGTGGACATTCTGATTTTAATGGTAGATGATGTTCCACGATGCTGGTATCCAACCCTGGCATGTCCTGATAGGACCAAGAAAATACATCGGGAAATTCTTTGAGAAGTTTTATCAAGCTTTCTTTGACAGTCGAACTGAGCAGTGCCCCAATCTTAACTTCTTTATTTTCTTCCTCTGAACCCAAGTTCACCATTTCCAACAGCTCTTTGTGAGGCTCAATAGATCTTTCCTCTTGCCTGAGTAGTCGTGAGATCTCTCCTGGAATTTCTGCGTCCTCTTCTTCTTCAGCTTCAAATTCTGAGAATTCAAAGTTGGGAGAAGGCATGGGATCGTATGTTTCAACGGGGTTTAAAACAAGCAATCTGCATGACGTGATGATTAGTTTTTTAGAAGAGATAGAGAGAAATGCAAGATTTTTATTTATTTATTTTTGGGGTTGTTTAGGATTACCATTTTCTGAAAAAACGAAAAGTGAAAACAACAATAAATGCGGAAATTATAGAACGGCATTATTTATTTATGATTTTATCGATTCTTGAAATACAGCCCTATAAAACAAAACTTTGTCGCTTTGGGCGAAGCGAAGAGGGACATTTACAGAAAAGTGAGCCCTATAAAAACATCCGTTTCACCTGGGCAGGGTGAAAGGTAAAGATGACAATTACTTAGACTTATGGATGACTTTCGGGACATCGACAACAACCCATTGGTGACGAACTCCTCGGTGAATCACAAAGTCTGGTACTTTCTTTCTTGGATTGTCCTCAGAAATGACGCTGATTTCTGGCGGAGCAGGATCGTTGGAGTCTTCCTCCCATGCAGAGTTGTCATAAACGAACTCTTCTGTTGTATCTTTGTTAGTATTCTCACTCTCGAGAGAATCTCCCCATCCAGTTGGCTGGATGTCCTCGTACCTGATGCGAGAGCTTTCAGGAGCGGTGTACTTGACCAAGAAGTCAAACTTGCCACTCGGCTGTCCTAAGGTGTCCCATACTTCTGTGGGACTGGAGGAGTCATCTTTCTCGATGATGTTGACCTCAGGAAAATCATAGTTGATGAACTCTTATCCTGTAATCTTTGAAGATTCATCATTGTGCTGGATATCTTCGGAATGTCCTGAGTAATGATCCTATGACTTGGTGGGGACGCATGCATTCTTTTCAATATTGCTTAGCTGATAAGCATCGTTTGGCTGACTCTTTTTCCCCAAGTCTTCTGGGTACGGCTGCCAGATAGGCAAGTCATCCAGTGGGTCATAATAGTCATAGTCAAAGTTGTCTTTCATCGGAGTATCCTCCTCTAATGAGTTGGGCGGAGCACGACATCCTTCTGGATCACAATCTTCGTACATCATCTTGACGTCTGATCTTGGTATATATCTCGGACTCTGCGTGGGATAGAAAAATGGCGTATGCACCTCTCCCTGAGACATATAACTGTCCTCGTTGAGATAGGACTTCCACTCTTCCTCTGTATCGGAGGAGTCACCCTTATTGATGATGTGTACTTCTTGAGACACTGGGTGGAGGAAGCCCTGAATGGGATGAAAACTTTCATCTTTCTTGGCAGTCTGGGTACAGGTTAAAGAGAAACCAAGACCTTTATTTATCTTGTTATCCGTAGGAATTACAAGTTGTCCCCATCCTTTTACGTTGTTACCCTCAATCACCTCGAGAGCATCTTTGTATGAGGAAATCAATGTCCCTCTTTCTGGTCGATTCTCATTACTCACCGAGAGTGCTTGAAACTGAGTTCCAATAACTTCCTCGGGTTCTACACAGGAAAATGATGATAAATTGCACACGATTAAGGCCCGCTCTCCGCATACTGTGACTAGCTTGTCATTTTTTATGAACTTCAGCTTCTGGTGAAGTGTCGAAGTGACTACCCCAGCTTCGTGTATCCAAGGTCTTCCTAATAAACTGTTGTATGCTGTCCAGATATCCATGACCTGGAAAGTGTCTTGGAAAGTGTGAGGACCGATGGTTATGGGAAGATCGACTTCACCGATAACTATTTTTCTGGATCCGTCAAAGGCTTTGACGATGACCTCGCTGCCTCTCATCGGAGATCCCTGAAATGATAGTCATATCAGAGTAGATTTTGGCATAATATTCAGAGTTGATCCTATGTCTACCAGTACGCTGGCTAGAGCATCATCCTGGCAGTTGACTGTAATGTTGAGGGCCATATTGTGATTTTTGCCTTCTTTCGGCAGTTCTTCATCACTGAATCCTAAGTTGTTGCAGGAAGTGATGTTGGAAATGATGTTGTCAAACTGCCTTACCATCACATCTTTTTCTACAAAGGCTTGCTCTAAGACTTTCTGTAGAGCTTCCCTGTGAGCTCAGAACTAAGCAGGAGAGATAACACAGAGATTCTAGATGGAGTTTGCAACAATTGGTCCATAATGTTGTACTCGCTTTTCTGGATGAGCTTCAATATCTCATCATTGTTCTTTACCAGTTTTGGATTACTGGATTGACTGACTGGTTGATTAGGAACTTCTGTTTGAGGTTCCTTTTCTTTGGTGGGTTCTCCAACTCGTCTATTGAAGATCCGACCGCTCCGTGTCACTCGACTGATGTCGGCAATGTTTACGATGGAGGGTAATGGAGTTTCCTTTCCATTTTTGATTGTTGTTGCACCGTACTTGTAAGGGATAGCCTTATCAAATTTTTACGGTATTGGTCCCGGCAGGTAGATAACCATAGGAGCCTTTTGATTTTTCTGACCATCGTAGGTAGCCTTAATTGGTTCGAGGTTGAGAATCTTTCTACTATCAAGAGGAACTCTTGATTCATGGAGTAGAGGGATTATGGCGCATAAGTCTTTGGCCATTTCCTGATTAGAGATTATGACAACATCTTTGCCTTGATCAGGAAGATAGTCTTGTATCACGTTGATCGAACTAGAACTTGAACATGGTCGAATCTCTTTCCGGTCCAACTGATTTTGAAGGGTTGACCGTACAAGATAACATCCCTGGTTGTTCTATGAACAAACTCTACAGCGCTCATAATTGTGTGGTGGCACCTGGTCACGTCTGCTTTGTATGTAGTGCAACTTTACTAGATTAGTTTCCATCGAGCAGACATCCTGACTTTGATGCCTATCAGGATTCTCGTCAGTCATACTGATCTGTTGTGTAGCTTCATCCAAATAGATTGAAAGCCACCAGTGGTTCAACAAGTGTTGAAGTGTTCTTTGGACAAGTGCACACCCTTGGTCGTCTTTAGGGCATTGTTCACAGTCTTGATAATCATGTGAAGCCAGAAAGCTGAGCCTGACTTACTTAGTATGTAGTTCTACCAGACTGGTATTCATCAAGCGTATGTCAAAGATCTGAATCATATTGACTTGATGGTCATTTCTCTCCCGATAGTCCTGGATCCATCCGAGATCCATCTGACGCTGGAGGGCCTCTTGTACAAAAGAGCAACCATGATTGCTTATTCAGCAGATCAGACAGGTATTGTAATCGTGCAGTGGCAGAATATGATATTGACTTTGCCTTGAGTGCATCGCCACTAAGTTGACGTTCATCGCAAGAATGTTGCGGTTCTGAACAATGTTGGGATGCACATGGGCCATGTTGACTTCACGGATTCGGTGATCTTGGATCTATCTGAGATCCATTTGTTCTTGTAGAGTTGATTGCACTACGAAACATCCTTGATTATTCTTTGAGCAGATATCACACTGGTGATAATTGTGAGGTGGTACATGATCGTACCCGCTCTGTCTACAATGCATCCTGACCAGATTGGTTTCTAATAGGAGTACCTCATGAATTTGATAACTGCAGCTAACCCCTTCCTCTATTAAATTTACTGCAGTCTTTTCATGTTGAGGCAATGGGTTCATCTGAACGTTCAGATTAGTATCCTAAGACCCTGTTCCTAACAAGTTTTTGCACATCAGACTTGAAACTGATACAGTTCTCAATGTTGTGCCCCGGTCCTCCTTGATGGTAAGGGCAAGTTTGATCTGCTTTGAAACAAAAAGGCGGATTTTCTGGTACTGTAAGAGGAGACCTGGTTTGGACATGCCCCTTGACCAGTAGTAGTGGAAATAATTCTGCGTACAACATTGGTATAGGGTCGAACCCTGATGGTCGTGTCGTACGATTATTGTTATTGTACTGGGGACGAGCCTGCTGAAGAGGATGTTGTGTCCTTTGCTGATACTGTTGTTAATTTGGTTGGCTCTGAGCAACCTGAGGTTAATACGTTGGAGCCGGCGTCGGGTTGATAGCGGGATTTACCGTTGCTACTGGTTGATACCTTCGCCTTTGCTTTCTGAGAGAGATATTACCAATATCTTGCTCTTTTTTCTTTGGGAAAACACTACCGTATTTTTTGGTATTGCTTGATGGTTCTGCATCTTTGACCAATCGTCCTTCTCGGACGGCCTCTTCAAGGCGTACCCCCATGTTCACCATTTCAGTGAAGTCACTGGGCGCACTGGCGACATTCGGTCGCAATAGAATAAGCTCAAGGTTTTCAAAAAGATCTTGGTCATCTCTTTTTCCTCAAGAGGGGGACAAATCTTGGCGGCAATTTCACGTTATCTCAGAGCATATTCCTTAAAAGTTTCCATGTCTTTTTGCGACATTGCTCTGAGTTAATCTCTGTCTGGTGCCATGTCCAGGTTATACTTATACTACTGAATGAAGGTAGCGCCGAGATCTCTGAAAATGTTAATCTTAGTGCGGTTTAAACCCATGTACCATTTGAGTGCGACACTGGTTAAACTGTCTTGGAAGTAATGGATCATTAGCTGTTGATTCTCTGTCTGAATTGACATCTTTCGAGCGTACATCACAAATGACTTTGAGGGAAAAAGTTGCCCTTATATTTTTCAAAGTCAGGCACCTTGAATTTGTGCGGTATTTTCACGTTAGGGACCAGACAAAGGTCTGCGGCGTCCTTTCCGAATAAATCCTGACCGCGAATGGCATGTAGTTCCTTCTGTATCTCCAGGAATTGCTCCTAGAACTCATTCATTCTTTCGTACATATCTTCATTTCCACCAGAAATTACTTGTGGAATCTGTCCTTCTGGGACAGTGTGTACCACTGGTTGTGGTATAGTCATTATGCGGTGACTCTTGGTGCTTCCATGCCCCGAAGTTTGTAACCTTCAGGAGTTGCCGTCATAACTCTTGCATCTTCGCTTTCCCGAAGTTTGTAACCTTCAGGGCCAGTGATTCCTGCTGCAGTTTCTGGGTCTTCAGTGAACGGCGGGATGTATCCCTTAGGGACAATGTTGATAGGCATGCCCCAGGGGCAACCTTTAGGCATGTTGTACCGAGGATCATATGTCTCCACTACGGGCATAGATGTGATCTCTGAGATCACAGTCCTTTGTTGTTGCCTCTGAGCTGCTGCCAGAGATTGCATGTCATTGTGAATTTTTTCCAAACTTTCCTTTAGAGCGTCGACTTCTTCTCTCATCCCTCTGTTCTCTTCTTCGAGATTGTCCATTTTATTTTATCGATTGACCCGAGTATTGCACGAATGAGACAGTTTGACTCTAGAATCGTGATGCATACGTGAGACTCGAAGATAAGAAGAACGTGTTATGGGAGAATGATGAATGATATGCAATGATATATATTTTTTTGCTTTAATCAAAATGAAACTTCAACATATAGATTGCAAATATCATACAGTAAAGGGTGGAGACCCTGTTTTATTGAATTTGAAAGATTGCAGAAAGGGAAAATACCGTATTTTACAAAGTGCTGTAAAGAAAATGTCTAAGTTTATGAATACCGAGTCCTCTCTGAAGAGAACTCAGATGTTGGTTCTGGTATTTTCCTTTTCTTTGAGCAGGGTTCTTCAACCGTTGTCGGGTTGTCAGTCATTTGCCAAGTGAAAGGAGTGAGTAAGTTCCTTTGATCTTCTATATCATGATGTTCTAGAATCTCAATCAGAGCATCCTTTTCTTTTAACAGTCCCTGAATTTTGGTACACTCCACATTGAGGATTTGGTACTTGTTTTTCCAAGAGCTTTTCTCCCATTGAACTTTGTTGAGAGCGACCTGGAGTTTTTCCGTATCAGACATAAAATAAAGGGTAGATTCCTTTAACGGAAGAACTTCTTGACGAGGGTAAGGCATCCTCAGCTTGAGGGCTCTAGTTTATACCCAGTGGAGATAAGGTTCCATGGAGGTACAGTCTGGTCTTCCTAGAGACTCTCTTCCTTTCTTGTGAATATGTTGCCAGGGATGCACTATTTCCTTCTTTAGTGCCCAGTCATTTTCCCCTTCCTTGAAGAAAAGACCTTCCAGATGAACATTATGTGGGATATTCTTTATCGGGTATCCGAGTTGACGGTGAGCTAGAATTAGATGATAGTTGATTCCTCCTTTAGTTCCAATGAGGGGTACGTTAGGGAAATTTCTACATCTGTATATGATCTCTATCCCTTCATAAATCCTACTGGACCAATCTATGTCAATTGGTAAGAGATATAATCCTTTGTGACCAACGTAGAGCACTCTTGTGATCCCAAAAAGTAGCAGACTTGGGCAAGTGGGAAATGAACCGTTTATAGAGTAAAGGTACACAACATGTGATTATTCCTCCGTTGTACATTCCTTAAGTGTACAGAATGATAAGCATCTGCGAGCAAGGTTGGTACGGGGTTTCCAATCAGAAATATCTTAATGGCATTGGTATCGATGACGTTATCGATTTGGGAAAGAGGAATAACCCATATGTGAGTATAACAAAGATATCTTTGAAAGAAGTTATGTTTCCTACACTTTCAAAGTATAGGGCTTTCTCCGTCAGGAATTTAGCTGGTAAACCCTGGATTCCTTCCTTAGTGGTCATGTGAGTCCTGACTTCTGACTCATCCAAATAGATTGCTCTTGTAATAGTTTGTTCCTTTGGAATTTCTTCCAGTCCAGAAAATGGAGCTTGGTCAGTGATGGGTAAATCAGTTAGATGAGAGTACTCCTCCAGTGTTGGTGTTAGTTGATAATCCGGTAATGTGAAACAGTGATAAACCAGATCGTAAAACTGAATTAACATAGACAGGATTCCTTCATCTACGTGGACCCTTAACAGAGGCAACAACCCTCCGTACTTAGCTCTGAAAGCATCAGGGTTGGTAATCATTCTTGCCAACCTTCTTAAATCCTCTAGTTTTGGAACCTTGAAGGTGTACTTGTGCGTCTTTCTTCTACCGAAATCCATAACGCAATCTCTCTCTGATATTTGCAATTATTGTTTTAGTTTATTTTGAAAAAGAAAGAGGAAAAGAAAAGAGAAGAAATTTTTCTTTGTTTAAGAGTTTTTTAAATGAATGCAGCACACAAAAACATTGAAAAAACATGGGTTCAAGGGATCAACGTCACCAGCATGGAGTTATGGCTCTACTCATCCCCAAAGGTTGCATTCTGGTCAATTTTTTTACCTGTAGAATAGGTTAAAGGTTCCAAAAATCATTGACCCCCTAGGGATATCAACAGCAAGCTGGTTCACCCGAGCGAGGTGTAGCATCCTAGGGTAATCTCATTTGAGTGTAGTATAACGTATCAACTATTTCCGATAGTCACTGCACCACCAAGTGGTCATATGGTTAATGTCTACTAAATCCTCAGGGTCACAGGTGCCGCACTGAGATAGCGTCTGTTTTCACGACCATCGGTCGTTCAACATAGTATCCACAAGGGCCCTCACCTGATTTGATGGTCTACCAGGATCGCTTATTCGCGATTCACTCCCTATAAGTCCACCCGTCTATGCCATCACTTATCTTAGGGTTCTCTCAAACTTTCCAAATGCGTGTCAATCGCATTCCCATTGACAGAAAAATAAACATGAATATCAAGTAGGAAAAGTAATATATATAATATAGTATGATTGCTAACAACCTAGACCTCTTAGGAATTCTAATCCTAGTCCTGGACAGATAAAAATGACTCCCCAGTAGAGTCGCCATTTTTTTGTAGCATGTGATTTTTGTTGGTGACGCGACCACCTTATCGCCATGGGTTTTTCCTCACCGCAATGGTAGGAGTGGGGTGCTACTTTCTGATTTCTTATTTATCCTATGAAGCTGGAAAGGAAAGGGAAGCTATCTAAAACTAACCTTGCACGCAAATGTTTAACTGAACAAATGCTTTAAAGAGATTGGGGAGTTCGGGGTCAGGTTATACAATGGGGAGTTGTTAATTACCCATCCTATATGTTGTTATCCACAGGTTGTTAGCAGTTATACTTACTGCTTTCTACTTACTGGTGTTTGTCTGTTGTGGGTTGGGAATGTTTCTCCTTTGGGAGTATTTGAGAGAGAGTTTTTGTTGATTTTGGGTTTTTCGATGTTTTTGGTAAGGTACTGGACCTAGGGTTTTTGATTGGTATGTGAAGGTATTGGACCTAAAGTTTTTGATTGGTGTGCTCGCTAAGATTTCGCAATCTTATGCCTACGTATTCCCGTCAAAGATAACAGGGAAATCATAGCAATCGTAGTTCCTCCTATTTCTATGGGAGGAAAATAGATGTTTTGGTGTCTTGTTCAAAGCCCGAGATTGAAGCTAAATGGAGTATTTGTGTCTTGTTCAAAGCCCAAGATTGAAGCTAAAAGGTTTGACTAAAAGAGAATTTATTCTCTATAAAGGGAGATATCTCGTCTGTTTATCACAACTGTTGGGTGACTGTTTATAAAGGAGAAATACTTTAACTGGGATATGAGAATCCAGCAATGCCATAATTTCCTTTATGAGGGATTTGTCCTGAAGGAGGAAACTTTAACTCAGTGTTGAGCAATGCCATTTTTCCTTAGGAATCTTTCATGCTAAGAGAGGGACATTGGCGTGAATGTAAATAATCCAGAGGCTTTCCACTTACAGAAATTAGATGAAAGAGGGGATTTACCAGGATAAGAGATGGACGACAGCTTGGATTTTTGAATCAACAAGTGTGCCACTTATAGCAGTTATCTAGGATTAAGGTTTGTTTGAATGTCTGTTTTGTTGTGTGATGTACAGAGAAATGTCTTCCTACAGAGAGATTTTGATTTCCTCTAAGGGGATGTTGGTTTTTTTGTGTGCCTTGATCAAAGCCCAAGGTTGAAGCTAAAAGGTTGATTGACTCTACTGGGGGTTTATTATCTGTCTTGTATAAAGCCCAAAATTGAGGCAAAAAAGAGACTGACTCTTTGAGGGATATCATTACACAAAGCCTAAGAGGAGGCTGAAAGTTGACTTTTCTGGGGAAATATTTTGTCTGTCTTGTACAAAGCCCAAGATTGAGGCTAAAAAAGGATTTTTGAACTCCACTGGGGAGAGGTTTTATCTGTCTTGTACAAAGCCCAAGATTGAGGCTAAAAGAAGATTGACTCTGCTGGAGAGTATGATTTGTCTTGTACAAAGCACAAGATTGAGGCTGAAAAGAGGATTGACTCTGCTTAAAGAGATTTATATGGTACCTTGTACAAAGCCCAAGATTGAGGCTGACTTTTGCTGAAGAAAAGAAAGATCATTATACAAAGCCTAAGAGGAGGCTGAAAATGATTGACTCAACAAGAGAGTGTTTTTTATCTGTCTTGTATAAAGCCCAAGATTGAGGCTGAAAAGATGATTGACTCTACAAGAGAGTGTTTTAAGATCCTTATACACAGCCTAAGAGGAGGCTAAAAGTGATTGACTCAACAAGAGAGTGTGGAAAGATCCTTATACAAAGCCTAAGAGGAGGCTAAAAGTGATTGACTGAACAAGAGAGTGCTTTAAGTTCCTTATACAAAGCCTAAGAGGAGGCTAACTTCTGCTAAGGATTATTGAGATCCAGAGACAAGGCCAAAGTGGGGAATCAACTCTTGTTGAGGATTACAGAAGAGTTGAGATATCAGACCTTGAGGTTCTGATAAAGGTTTATTGATAGTGATGTGACCCTAGCAGGGGAAAAGTAAAGTGAGAGTTCAAGGATTGAGTTTTAAAACCTATGGAGGTTTTAACTCTGCTAGTGATTGGTGAAATGATCAGGGTTTTTTCCAGTGTTTTTAGGAAACTCGAGGGTTTCTGGAGATCCAAAAGGAGATGAGACTGTCCAAGTCTGCTGGTATGAAAAGGTTTATCTTTGTATGATGCCCAAGAAGAGGCTGGTATTTTAAGGGATGAGAATCAACCATAAATTCTTTAGATGTTTTGACTCTTTGGAAAGACTGCTCTAACAAAGGATGATTAGGTTTTGTCCTACACCTGTAAGAGTTCTTTGGGTCCTTGTACCAAGCCCAAGAGAAGGCATAAGAACTTCTAAGAAGCCTGAGGGTCCTTGTACAAAGCCTAAGAGGAGGTTGGGGATTCTTTTAGGAAGCCCGTGGGTCCAAACTTAAGAAAAGTTCAAGAAAGGTTTCACCGGGAATAATCTTTTCTTTAGTGAACAGTTCTAGGGTTTGAAGAAATTCAAGAGAGGTTTCACTGGGAATTAATCCTCTCTGGGGGAAATGAATTTCTTTGACAATTTTCTAATAGTGACAGTCTGAGAAAAGTTTCACCGGGAATAATGCATTTCTCTTTGTTCCATATTGTATAAGCCCAAGAAAAGGCAAGACTGTATCTGGAAATTCCTATGGGGAACTAGTTTTGACTGTGTTGAAAGAGTGACCACTGGCTTTATCTAATCCTAGACCTAATTGCCAGGGAAAACTCTAAGCAGGTATATACAAGCAATATATATACAGATAAAATATATATTGTATGTAAAAAAATGGGTTGGAGGACTTACAGGTGAGCAAGCTTCCAGAACAAACAAATATATATATATATATATATATATATATATATATGTGTGTGTGTGTGTGTGTGTCCAAATATGTAAAAGAAAGATGTTTAAAACTTACAGGTGAGTAAGCTTCCATTGTAACAGCTGTATGGTTAGTTGTTCAAGAAATTAAAGAAAGTTTTGATAACTACTATGAGTTTGAATCTAAATAAAAAAGGAAAGTTGTTTTGAAAAGAAGATTGGGGCTTATACTCAAGGAGAGGCCCAGATGAAAAACAGTAATCATACCGTTGTTTTGAAAATTGTATCGGGACTTATACAATGACTAAGGCCCAAAAAGGTTTTCTGTACAAAGGAATTGGGTCTTACACTCTATTAGACGCCCAAAGAATATTTGAAAAGAAGAAAAATGGGACTTACAACACAAGGGTAGGCCCAGATAGTTTCTGTTTAAAAGGCAACGATCGCGCCAAGGTTTTTTTAACGTATTGGGACTTATACAATGACTGAGGCCCAAAAAGGTTTTATTTACAAAGGGGTGGGACTTACACTCTATCAAGAGGCCCAAAGTTTATTTTTGTACATGAGATGGAGCTTACAACTCAAGGAGAGGCCCAGATGAAAAATAATGATCGCACCGTTATTTTGAGAATCATATCGGAACTTATACAATGACTGAGGACCAAAATTATTTATGTACAAAAGAGGGTTAGGTCTTACATTCTATTAGAGGCCCAAAGTGTGTTTGTGATGTTTGAAAAATTAAGAATTAGGGAAAACCCTAATTTTGAATTTAAAAGATAATTTTCAAAGGAAATTAAATAATAAATGATATAAAATACCAAATATATTCAAAAACAAGTTGTATACTTTGAAAAATATTTTGAAAAATCATGTTTAATCACATGAAAGTTTGAAATTCATTTGAAGTTGAAAAATCAAGAGAAAGAAATATTTTTAAATGTTTAAAAAACAAATAAAACATAATTCTTTACAAAAATACCAAATATGTGAAATAAATAATATTTTTGTGAAATTTTTGTAGAATAAAATATTTTAACATTTTTGTGAATTTTCAAAAAAAAAAGAATCAATAAAAAATGATTAAAATTGAAAGAGAAATTAATTTTGGAATTAATTAATAAAAACCATAAAAATGTGAAAAATAACAAAAAGAGAGAAAATGGCAAAATGGTATGGGTGGGGTGTTGAACCCACGACCTTTCAAACAAACACACATGCGCACTACCACTAGGGTGGTGATACATCAGTGTATCAAAACCACCCCATAAACATATATGGGTGACTTGGTTTTTAGGCCTGGCCAAGGCAAAAAACCAAGTTTTGGTGGATTTGCATGAAGGCTCTAACTTCCTCAATTCTCCATGGATTTGGACAAAATTTAGGTGTATCCTGCCCAGAATTTCATGAGGAATCCAATGGTGCCCTTGGAATTTTCAGAAAATGTTTCTATTTTAAAATCCGATAGTGATTTCAAAATAGTCCTAGAATTGCATGTTCTATGCTATCTCATTGTACAGGCAATAATAGCATCACAAATTGGTGTAAACACAACATATATGATATATATGAGATGTCCATGATCAATGGACATCAAAGCAATGCATGATTTAGAGAGTTCAAGTTGTGATGCACTTACCTCTTAAAGCTCCTTGTGCTAACTGTCAAGATCCTTGTGCCAGAAGTAATCCAATGCTTTAGACACTCTTGATTGATCCCTTAGAAGCTTTTAGGATGATCAAAACAAGCTAGAATCCTCAGAAACAAGAATTGGCTCTTTCTTGCAAAAGGGGCAAAAGTGACCAAGATAGTAATTCTCTCAAATGGTGTTCCAGATGAGGGAAACTAATTAGGATAGTTTGAGGATGATATTTGGCGTGTGTTTGAGGCTTTGTTTGGTTTTGAAAGTGACTGAATCAAGACATGGCTTGCAAAATACAAAATAGTCAAAATTTGAGGTTTTGGAGGTTAACTTTTTGATTTTGGTGTTTCAGATCAAGGGTGAGTGTTTGAACAGCTTAGATATGATACATTGGATGTGTTTGGATCATGAGCTGTGGTGGGATTGCTTTCTAACTCAAAAACTCAGAGATGACTTGCAAAAGAAGGCATTTTGGCCTAATGAGAGAGATTTTGAGGAAAGAATCAGTGGTAGTACTTTGGTGTACTCAAACTGATCACAAATGAGCTCTATTTATAATAAAGCAAGTTTGTTTTGCAAGCAATAGTGAATGGTAACTTGGACAGTCCCTTGGCCAATTGTAGCATAAAGGCATTTTTAGTCTCATATAGCCATTGACTTGAAGTCAGGGCACAAGCCTATGGTCCTTTGATTCAGAGCTGAATCTTGACTCATTCAGTTAGGATTGCTTCAGTCCATGCCACCTTGATGAATCCATTGAATGCTTTGAAACAAAATTGGAGTCTTTGAGCTTTTTAGCCTTTTTAGGGCATTTATGGCTACATGTAGTTCCTTGGACTTGGGAGGCTTCTGGATCAGATCATTCCTCTTTGATTTTATCCCTTGAGGTGTCCAAATGGATGACAAGGCTTAGAATTATCTGATTTGGCTAAATCGAGCAAATGACCTATAATCTGCCTTGAACAAAATTAGTCCATGATGCTATGCTCCAAGGGTTGGATCTCCCAACTCAAATTGAATTTGGAGATGATCTGGTACTTGTTGGAAAGCCCTCATGGCATACTTCAACTTTGATGTCCAACATTGGTCCTGGTTCAGGTTGGATCAAAGTGAAAAATGCCTCTACATTTTGGAAAAAATAAGACAAATTCTGACTTATTGAAAATTTCACTAAGTGTTGGAAAAAGTGGACTTTTCATGTTTTTGTGATTTTGATCAAGCTATAACTCAAAATCCACGAGGATTTGGAATTGCTTGTAGTTGACACTTTTAAAGTATGTAAAATGGACTTTCATTTTAGCTTTGAATAGGAGAAAAATGCCTTGTGGTTTAGGAGTTATGACCTTGCAAAATTGGTACAAAATCACTTTTGTTCCATAACTTAGAAAATTTTTGGTTTCTCATGGTTGCCCCTTTAGCAAGAAACCTCACTTTTCTTGATTTTCCTTGATAAATGATGATCAATATCATACATTAACATTGTTTTTGACTTAGGGGAACCATATTTGGGAAAAATTCCAAAAAGTCAAACTTGATTTTGTGCACAGTTGACTTTTTGTCATATGAAATCCAAATTGTGTGATTCTTTGTGCAATCAAGTCCTTGACCTAATTCAAACCTAATGGATGGATTCCATAGGTGTTTTCGGGTGTATTGAATCATGTCCCAAGGTTTGGGAGCATGTCTTCGTCAAAAGCAAAGGTACAGTTGACTTTTCCTTCAAAACCCTAATTGTGGTCCAGATGAAATTGAAACTTATGAATCAAGCTTCTTGGATCAATCCATTGTTGCAAATGGATAAATGTAGTGTATTTAAGTCCCTCAAATCATGTCTTGAGGTCTTGGCTCATGCTTTGCTCCAAAAGTCAACTTAGGGGTGAATTAGGTCAAGAAACCCTAATTCCTGATTTTTTATGAATGCATCCCCTGAGGCTAAATTGACTTGATGATTGGGTCCATGAGGTCCCTTGGAGTATCTTGGGTTTTGTTTTGGAGCATTGGCTCATTCCCGGAGAAAATTTTTCATCTGGAGGCCTTGGTCGACCAAAACCCTAATTTGGTGACAGTGGCGATCTCGAGGGTTGATCCACTTGGAATGTTGCAACTTTGTGCTTGATTCTTAATGTGGGAGTCCTATTGATCCCTTATGGGTTTTTGATAGGTTAGACAAGTTGAAGATCATTTCATTTCTTGATTGATCCTTTATCTAAGTGCTCCGAGAGGGCTTGAAACCCTAAGTCTTGATTATAGTGAATGCTCAACCATCTTTGAGGAAATTGATTAGGCATAAAGGTACATCCATATTATGGTAATGATTCTCACAATGAAGGGAAATCTTGGTGGTCAAAATTTGGGGTATGACACTGCTGGGACAAGTTGTCCCTCTTTTAATTTATGGTGTTGGTAATTTTCCCATAGTGGAATCTTACTCTTTATTTTTCCCCAGTGGAGATTGTTTCCTCTCCTATTGGAATGTGTTTTCCCTTTTTTGTTTTCCCCTGTGGATTCTTTTCTCTTTGCTCCCCAGCTTTTGTTTGTCTCCTGTGGCGTTTTCTCCCCACAGAGGTCTTGTGTTTGCATATCATTTGCACGATCATATCATTTTGTGGTCTCTTAGGGCCAAAAATTGGGTTGTTGTTAAGTCTCTTCTATCTCGTCGAGACAAAGATGCCCATCTTCGTATCTCCGAATAGAAGATACTTAAATAGGGGCAGCTGTAATACCCTAATTTTTACCCGTAAGATCCCACATGTCTTTTTGCATTTCATACCGCAAACAAGATCACAAGATTTGGTTCTTTTGCCCCCCTCTGAAGGTTTGTTCTTGAGTGAGATCGCCAAGCACCCATGTTTTTTCATTTGTTTAATGTTTGCTTTTGTTTATGTTTACTAATCATTAATTAAAATCCAAAAAAATGTTTTTTCCTTTACTAACTTTTTTAGGAAGAATTTGGATCAAGGATATCAAAATCAGTCCCTCAGCTTGAATGAATTTCATCTGAACAAAGTCAAAGTTGATCTGCAAACAATTCAAAGTTCATCTGATCAAGAGTTTCCAATATTTAATTGACTATTATTCAAGAGACTCCAAGGTTCATGTGTTTATTTCCATGCCGTTTTTGACAAGCAAAAGAATTGAGCCGAACCACAGCAGTGCACTCAAAAAGGCAATTTTTTTTCAAAATTTGCACTGAGTAATCGGTTACTATAATCAGGGTAATCGATTAACCTCGTGGAAATTTGAAAAATGGCAGCAAATCTAAATTCCGCAGTAATTTGCACCAATTTTCATCATTTTGATCACATGTGGAATATTCTAGACCATCTCATTTTAATTCCCCTAGATCATCACAATTAATTCCCACCATGTACCTCCACTAATCACCACTCTTTTGATAATTTCCTTCCAAATTCAAATGCCAAGCCTAATTTTCATTTCCAAACCAAATTACAATCCACCAAAATTTCCAAGCCTAAATCCTATAAATAGAGGCCTCATTTCATTCATTTCACAAGCTTTTAAGAGCCAAAAAACCTCTTGTAAATTCTCTCCCCAACCACAAAGTTTCATTAAAGCTCACATTTCTTCTTTTGAAAGTTAACAAGAATTCACATTGAATCTTGTTCAACTTTGAGATAAACCTTCATCCAAGCTTGTTTTCTTCATCAATTCTTATAGATCAAGGCTTTGGAGTTTGGATCTTGGAGTAATTTGAAGCAATTTTCAGATTTGAAGTGGTAATTCATCTCTCACCATTGTTGAAGCTTCATCTTCATCTTCCACAATGTAGATTTTTGGAGATCCTTGTTACTTGATCCTTTGAATCTTGTAATTGTGTTTGATTGCTGGTTTTTGCTGTTGTTCAACTCAAAATTTCATGCACATTTAGTCGTATGATCATTAGGTGTTTGAAAAAAGTTTTAAAAGAGGATCATGCTGAATTTTGCATATTTTCCTGCTGTTTTGCAAGTGGTAACCAATTAACCAAACTCCAGAGTAATCTGGTTAACCGGTTAACCACTCTGTTTTGCGTAGAAACTATTTTTGCACTGGTTAACCGATTAACAATATGGAGGTAACCGGTTAACCAGGGTCTATAATGTGTTTTTTGCCTTTTCTTGGGATTGTTTTGGTTTTTCTTCCTTTTTCTTCCCCTTTCTTCTTGTTTTGGCCTTGAAGTGCATTGTTGAGATTAATTTCTCTTCAATTCCAATGGACTTTGGATATGGTTAAAGTAATTAAACATTCATTAGTTCAAATCTATCTTTAAATGAATTGTTGAATTCATTTGAGGTGCTTTGAATTAGTGATATGTTTTCACACTTAAACTTATCAATTAAAGGTGATTGAACTTGAAGATGAAAGGATCTTGAAAGTGTAATTTAATTTGGCTTTCTCTTCATCAATTTCTTTTTTATTATGATCGATGAAAGTCTTATGGATCTTAGAATTATTTGTTGAATTCTTGATAAAGGCTAGATAGCTGCCTATTTTCTTTTCTTGCGGTATTGCTTTCGGATGACGATTTACATATCATTCATCTAGCATGCATTAACACAAAGATCACTATTGATTGGCCTCGAGTAGGGTGACTTCTTTATAAGTCACTTGGCGATTGCTTAACATAGCGCTACATTTGTCCCTCCCCATCCGAATCGAAACTTGAACTTTCGTGGCCCGAACTAATGATCGTCTGCCCAAGCAGGGTTGTTCTTTTGTATTAGGCTCATAATCTTTGAAGCTTGTTGCGTAGATGCTTTGATTCTATCAATCTTCTGACAAGTCTTCATTAACCTTGACCTATGCACATTGTTCAACCATATAGTTCAAGACGCGAGACAAAATATTCGGTGTTGCCTTTTTTAGGACTCTTGGCACTTGCGCCTTTGTGCTACTATTATGTATATACTATTATATTATATTATTATATTGTTAATGTTTCCTTCTTGCTCCCTATCTCTCTTTGTTTTTTTATTGCTCATTGCTCATTATATCATATCATGTTTATGTTTATGTCATTTCTCTTTTGTCCACTTGGACCATATTATCTTGTGATTTTGTTTTTCTTTTGTCCATTTAGACTCAAAAAACATTAATAAATGATTAAACCAATAAAAGACTTGTGCTCTTAATTGTTGGACTATGGCCACTATCCCTTGCATTGGAGGATTTCTACTCTTAGACTTCTTGGCTTGATTATGGACTTATGGACTTAGAATTAGTATTATCTCCCTTATGTTTTGGATCATTATGGAGTTTGATACTCTAGCCTTTATTTGGCTTGCTTATTGGCTCAAGAGGATGGAATTCTTTTCTTATTATGCTTTGAAGAGTGCCTCCATGTGGTTAGATCTTTCTTACCTTAGCTTTTATTTTATGCAATATGACAGTCACTTCTTCTCCACCCCTTCTTAAATTTTCAAAATCTCCTCTCTTTTTTAAAAACCTTATTGTTATCAAAAACTTAAAACTGCTTTCAGAATAAAACCTTGACTTAGGTCAAGTGATTTTCAAACTTTGTTTTCTTTAATAAATGACAATGAATGTTAATCATATTTTGACCATTTCAAAAGAAATAAAAAAAATACATTCAAACTTTTTATGCTTTTATGCACCTTTTTCTTTTAAACTTTTCAAAAAGATTAGACATGCACTACAAGAAAATTGGCAAGTTGCGACGGTTAATTTTGGCAGTTACGGCGGTTCCAACCGCCGTAAATTGCAAGTTGTGATGGTTTTGGTTTTGTCGTGAAAACGTGTGTCGCCAGGTTTTATTACGACGGTTGCTTAAACCGCCACTCCAACTGTCGTTATAAATTACGACGGTTAGGGAACTGACGTAAATTGCTAGTAACGACGGTTCAAACCGTCGTAAATATATTTACTAATTCTGGATAGAAAATGCTAGTTACGACGGTTTAAACTGCCGTAATTTTATCTATAAGATTTTTTTTTATAATATTCATTTTTTATTTAAATTATTTTCATCTCAATTTTTTTATAATATTTTTTTATTTAAATTATTATTATAATATCTTAAATGATGTAACAAGTTAAAGTTGATTTACAATCAAGCACTAAGAAATAAAATAATAGATGAATTACAATCCGATAAAATAGTAGTCTACAAAACATAGTCATGTGTAAAATTCTTAGATTCTAAATTACATTAAAAGTTCCTAGCACTTGAAGCCATAACAGTGAAGTTGCAAATGCAAACAAAATTTCAGTCTTTGTTTAATGCTCCTTTGTAAACTATTCCAAAAGAGCCCTTACCCAACTCTTCTTTGAAATGATTTGTTGCTCTTCTCAGCGCATTGTATGTAAACCTTCTCAAAGCCAAATCTTCACTCAGCCCTCCAAAGCTCCCAGTCTCTGTCAGCCTTTTATACTTTATTACCTGAATCTTGTACATGTAATGGATGGATATAATAATCGCTAAACAGAAAATGACACTAAACATGGACGTAACAATAATAATATGCACTACTGCTTGGTTACTAGTAGTCTTATTTGGAAAAACAAAATGTTTTTCATACCTCTTTGAGCTATGGATGTTGTTTTTTTCAACCTTTAAGAAAGCTGTGGTAGAATCTTCAGCTTCATGTGATCGTCTAGCATATCTCAAAGGCAATCCAATGTCGGCTGGTCTTCCGAGATCGTCCACGCTCATACGGGTCATGACGCAGACATCGTCGGCTCCGGTACCAGAAAGTGTTGTCCATGTGTGAGCTGTTGAAGCACTCACTTCAGCACAAAAGCTTATGTACATTCTTTCAGATAGTTTCAACAACTCTTTCTCCCATCTTGGTTTGTTATCACTAGTATTATACAATATCAAAAGATTAAGCACTTTATCATATAAAAAAGAAATATTTTTTCTCAAAAGTTGAGGATGAAAACATGATACCGCCAACATCGATTGTGGGAATGTTTGTCACCATTGCGCTAGCAAGTCTTTTACATTGTCGATGTAACGTCGCGATCCAACGCTTCGCACCGAAAGCATGCCCGGAGCTAACAAGTTGCTTGTATAGATTATGAACACCTCTTTCATCCACTTCTACATGCTCAACCCAAATAAACTAGAGAACAAAAACAAATATCAAATGTTACTCTTACATTCATATTGATAAAATTTAAAACACAACTGCTCTAAGTTTCCTAACCAACTCCTTCCTATTCACAAAAACAAAAACTATAAATGTCAGAAACAACATAAACCAAATGTTTCATTCATGAACCACACACAACAACATAATGAATTGTTAAGTTTTCTTCAAATTTTTACCTCATAAGGTGCCTGTCAAAGCCTGATGCAGCAAGCACACCTCTATTCTCCTCAACCCTTCTCAAGAGGTATGGCATAACAGGCTCTACTGGCCCAAATGGCACGTACTTGCTAACCTGAATTTATGCTTAATAGCATAACAGGTTGAACGGATGTATGCTCAGCATTAACCAACAAAGGGATATTGGGTTGCATATACTTCTCACAAAGATCAAGGAATCTCTGATTTGCAAGCTCAAGATCACTCTCTTCTTGTTGTGTCAATGGCTCTAGTCTCTTCCTTGTATGGAAAAAAGGAGATGACTCATAAAATTGGTAGTGAATCTTGCATCCATGGTAACTTGAAAGAAGGATCCTTCTTCTGCCATCTCAACAAATCACTAACTCTTTCCAGCAAACTCATTGGACATATTACATTAATTTTCACAATAACAAAGCTCACCTATACCACAGAAAAAAAGCATAAATTTGAAAAATATTAGTACATAACATCATAATATAGTAATATTAAACTGAAAATCAAAACAACCCCTCAACAAATCACTAACTCTTTCCAGCAAACTCATTGGACATATTTTTGTTGTCACTATTGTTTTCTGCCCCATATCTACAAAACTCTTCATAAAGTCTACCATAATTATTATTAATGAGGATTTACTCACAAATCACAAGTGAATAAACAACTGTACAATGATTCTAATTCCAACACATTTTGTCACGACTCATCAGAGTAAACTGCATTTGCAGGAAAAACAAACAAAATCTAATTTTCACCTGTTTCGATATGTTTATAACCTATAGCTATAAATGTTTCTGCTGCTTTAACAATTTCTTTTTGGAAATCTTGGATCAGATGATAGTTTTGAGCATGTCAATATGTTGTAACCTATAGCAAGCTAATGATTAATCTAGAAAAGAATAGAAAATGTATTCCCTACCGGCACGGGTAACCCTGCACAACTTCTCCGTATGTTGATGTCTCTGCAATTAAACCTCATCAATGACCACAACATCTGAGCTCTCATAACCACTGCCACTGAACTGTTTAATTACAACCTGGTAAAACAAGTATATAAATTCAGATCACAAACTGAAAAATACTATCACATTATAACTGAATCTAAAGATCAAGCTCTATTGTACCAGAGATGCAATAATTGAGTTCAAGGAAATAGAAACACCGAATCTTGATGAATTATTGACACAAATAAAGACATCATACATACATGACACTGATATTGACATAGAAGGCACATAATCATTTTTTTTGGACATCGTTTATTATTCGATTCGAATATTCTAGATATAAACATTTTCATCTTGGGAATAACAGCAATCAAAGATTTCAATAAGAGATAAAAGAACAGCTGTTGATCTTACCTCATAGTTTAAGTAACCACTTTTATGAAGAGAAGATTTTGCTTCTTCAATGTTACTATTATCCACCTTAGATTCATTTTCACATGGTCAAAATTAATAACAACTTGGTGTTGCAGAATAGTCCCTAATTGCAAGAGACTGATGAATAATTCATTTCATCAACACTTAACTTATCTCTTGAACGCACACACTTTATCATCTACCTCAGTTTCCTTCTAATGCTAAACTTCCTCTTACTTATCAAACTCTTAGCTCTCATACTATACTTTCTTGAAACATCATCAGTATAACATAATCAAAATGGTATCAATAAAAAAATAGCTTTTCAATAACACAAAAGTATATAGGTTGAAAATAACACAAAAGTATATAGCTTTTCATCAACAGTTACGTGACAGTGCATTAGATTAGAAATATCTAACAAATAAGAACCATACAAGTATGCATAACAAAATATATAGAAGATATCATAAAGCCAGCTGCATAACAAATAGCTCTCATAGTTACAATATTAGTAAACTAATAAAATGAAAATAAACAACCTTGAAAACTCTAAAACTCAAATCATTTCAACAAAAACAATCCAAAAAAAGTCTTCAAACCTTTTCCTCTCCCTAGTACCAAAAAGATGTCAGCTTCGATTCAAACTTACAAAATTATGTTGGGTCAATTCAACCCGCCCAATTTCCTATCTTTTTTTCGGTTTCCATTGGATTAGGCCGGGTGGGCAGTTGTTGCCCAGCCCTACTGAAGAAGACACCTTTTTCGATTGTCTGTTGAGGCGGCAATAGGTTGAACCTGGCCAAAAACAGAGCTAAAAAACGTACAAAGAGACAAAATAACCAACAATGGTAAATGATAACATGGTAAGAGATATTTACTAAGATATACAATTCAGTATCAAGTAACCACTTCCATTCAATGTTTGACTATGTTATATTTAGATATCTCCTTGAATTGTGAACACAAATGAACAGGTATATATGAGAAATTATTTGAGTAAAGATGTAAATGAAAAACACATCTGAAATGAGAATGAAACACTTCTCTCGTTCTTACTTTACCATATTGTGACTTGGTCATCTATTGCTATAACAGGGATGTGAGAAATTTTGGACCAATGCTCCTACCTTCTATACTAAATAAAACCCAGTATACTCCAATAAACAATAATTTTGTTGCTTAATTAGAGAGAGAAATAGTAAAAAATATGCAAGATAATACAAAATAAGAGTGAGTGGATAACATAAACACACAAAACAAAAACTCAGTAGCAACAAAAAAAATAGAAGATGAACAGGCTAAAACAAATTCATATTTTTTTGTCATGATTAATTTGTAAAATAAAAGATAAAAAACACTAACCGCATGATATTAACTGTAAGATTAACCTTAAGTTGAACAATGAGATCATAAAGTTGACCCAAATCAGCAGTATTACCATGAGAGTAAAACAGAGTTAATCGCACATAAGGGTTCTTAAGATAAAAAACAACAATCTTATTTCCATGTCTTGTATCAACAAGAAGAACATCCAATGAGTTATCATTATGATGAGGAATCAGAGTTAAAGAAGATAAAGAAGCTATTGAAGTTTGAGAAGGAACTTAGGGTTTGAGAAAATAATCCAGTTAAGATTCGTGGTGGTGGTGGTTGCTTTGACGGCGACGTGGGCTGAGAGATAGATTCGTGGTGGTGGTGGTTGCTTTGACAGCGACGTGAGCTGAGAGATATATTCGTGGTGGATTTGTATCGAACAAAGAGAGCAAAGAAGTTTTCTTGATTTGCGGTTAAGAGAGAGATTCGGCAAGCAAAACGTGAAGAAATTTAGCTTGAACTATATTCTTCTTTCTCCAAGGCGTGTATTAGGGATATTTGGGGGACGACTATTATTCAACCGTCGTAGCCCTAAATTTCTTCTAGACGAGCACGGTAATTTAGTATATTTGAGAGGATGACTGTTCAAGAACCGTCGTAGACTTCACTTTAAGACGGTTATCCAAAACTGTCGTGGAAACCGTTGTAACTTACGAGGGAGGACATAGAATTGTCGCAATCTGTGTGTCGCAAAACACTTTTTTTCTTGTAGTGATGAGTCATCTTCTTTGATGAGATGTAAAGCTCCTAACCATGGTATTTTGTGTAAAATATGGCCATTTTCCACTTAGCTGTTGAAGCGATAGTCTTTTTGATGTTAATCCAAGCAAATCCTCCATCTTAATTTGATGCAAATGCCTCTTTCCCATACCTTTGATTAATTAGTTGAGTATTCTCTCTTAAGAATGACGGGTTGTCTTTTCAAGATAAAATGAATCATAACTGTAGCGCGATTTTTGTGGTTTCGAATCACTATCTCTTTGGTACTATAGTTCGATTCATTTTTTATCCTGTTGAGCTGAGTAAGGAAGGTAAATAGATGTCTCCAATTAACCATGCTTGCGTACTGAGTTTAAACAGTCAAAACTGTTGGTTTACATATGCTATCAAAATAGGGGGGTCCTTCTTAGGGTTATTTTCTTAAGAATACAAGTGTCTGGATTATCTGTGAGGTTTTTGGTAAGATGTTAAGACTTGGTGCTTTTCGATTGATGTATGAAGGTATGGGATTTTGGGTTTTTGATTAGTATGTTCGCTAAGATTTTTCAATCTTATGCCTACGTATTCCCGTTTAGGGAAATCAGAGCGATCGTAGTTCCTCATATTCTATGGGAGGAAAAATTTTGTTTTGCTGTCTTGTTAAAAGCCTAAGACATGAAGCTAAAGGTGATTTGTATCTTGTTCAAAGCCCAAGATGTGAAGCTGAAGGGTTTCAGCTTGAGAGAGAATTTGTCATCTCTAAAGAGGAGTTATTGATGTGTGTTGTGAGCGAGGCACAAATTTGATGCTAAAAGGTTGATTGACTCAACTGGGTTTTCCTTATACAAAGCCTAAGAGGAGGCTAGTGACCCAACAAGAGGGTGCTTTTATATGTGTCTTGTACGAAGCCCAAGACGGAGGCTAAAAAGGTCTGTGACCCAACAAGAGGGTCTTTTATACTCAACAAGAGAGTGTTTTGTATCTTGTACGAAGCCCGAGATGGAGGCTGAAAGGTTTGACTCAACAAGAGAGTCTTTTATACTCAACAAGAGAGTGTGTCTTGTACAAAGCCCAAGACGGAGGCTAAAGGGTTGTGACCCAACAAGAGGGTCTTTTATACTCAATAAGAGAGTCTGAAAAGGTTAGCTCTACTGGATAGAATCATTGTACAAAGTCCAATAAGAGGCTATGTTTGTTGGTGACTGTTTCAGTTTAGTCACAGGTCCAGTATGTTGGATAAAAGAGAAAATCAGTTCTTATAAAGGGACTGATTAAAGGTAAGGTTGTGCTTTGGTATTTATCAGAGGATCAGAGTTATTTCCTGGGAAATCCAAAGGGTATTGAGACTGTCCAAGTCTACTGGTATTTTGAGAAGTCGATTCTCCGATAAGTGAATGATCTTTGTATGATGCCCAAGAGAAAGTTGGTCTGTTAAGGGATGAAGGTGAACCCATTAACTGGTCTAACACTTGACTTAGAAAGATAGCTCTAGCAAATTGATGACTAGGTTTTGTTCCTATACCTGTAGAGGTCTCTGGGTCCTTGTACTAAGCCCAAGAGAAGGCATGAGAGCTTTTAAGAAGCCAAAGGGTCCATGTACAACGCCCAAGAGGAGGCGGCGATGCTTTTAAGAAGCCTGTGGGTCCCCAAACCCTGAGAAGTTCAAGACATGCCATTCACCAAGAATAGATCAAGCCACGAAAGTCCGAGAATTTGGAAGAAACTCAAGAGATGCCATTCACGGAGAAAATATCATCTCTGGGGAGTTAGAGTTTCTTTGACAATGTCTAAGGGTGACAGTCTGAGAAAGGGTTCACTGAGAATGCTGCTTTTCACGTGTCCATATTATTTAATCCCAAGAGGAGAGAAGACTGTGTCTGGTAATCCTATGGGGATCTAGTTTTGTTTGTATTTAAGAGTGACCAACAGGGCTTTACCTAGTTCTAGACGTAGTTGCCGGGGAAAACTCTAAATAACTATACTAGTATTACACAGTTGATATTTGACAAGTATATAAAATTTTGTGAAAGAAGACTTATAGTGAGCAGCCCCACAATACAGTTTTATATATATATATATATATATATATATATATATATATATATATATATATATGTGTGTGTGTGTGTCGCTCCCAAGATTTTCATCCTAGTACAAACGCGAAAGTGGCACCGAACAGAGTCGTCAGCAATGTGTATTTATCCCATGAGAGGGAAATGAAACACTGCGTAAACCTGAAGGAAGAAAATAACATGGTATTGCAACCAAGAGAATTGGATTCGGGAGTCGGTTACGCGAGAGGAAGGTATTAGCACCCCCACGCGTCCATCGTACCCGATGGGATCAACGCTTGCTGCTTCAATCAAAGGGTGTAAGGAAAGGATACTGGAAAAAGAACTGGAAAAGGAATGGAAAGAGAAAGAGAAACAAATGTAGGGAAAATAAAAGAAGTGCTCGCATGGGCCCTACCCCACTGCCTACGTATCTCATCGGGAACATGAGAATCAGAGCGACGTAGTTCCCCTAACTAGGGATGGTTTGTTTGTGTTTTTTAAAGAACGGCTAACGTTCTAGCTCAGGTGTTGCAGGCTCGCTGGTCCGAGTGCGTTACCATCTTGTAAGAGAACGAGTAGGAGCACGTTCGTACGCTGAGAATGAGTGAGGTGAGAAAAGAATTCCCGAAGGAAAGACGTTATTGTTTGTTTTTGTCTTTTAAGAAGAAAGAAGTGTTTTGAATGTTTTTGGTGTTTTGTAACTCGTATTGTATTTAAGTCCCTCATATAGGATCGAATGCCTCGCATATCGACCCAAGACGGGACGTATGCTAAACATTCCAAGAAAGTGTGAGAAGATCCCCCACTTCCTTGTTCCCACGTGAAAGGCCTAAATACAATATTCGTTATGCCTTTTATTAAGTGTTTTGGTTGGTTAAATGAAGAAATGTTTTTTATTTGTACCTTCAACAAGTATTGCATTTGGGTCCCTCATACAAGATCAAATGTTTAACACATTGACCCAAGATGGGCCATATGCTACACATTCTAAGATTATAAGAGAAGACCCCTTATAATCTTTTCTTTATATGAAAGGCCTAAATGCAATAAATGCCTACCTTTATTAGATATTTTGAATTTTCTTTGAGGTGAGAAGATGAAAGACTCAAGAGAGGAGAAAGGTAAAATCTATATGAGCTAAGACTCGATCCTAATTGATTAGTTAAGGGAGGAATCCTAATGGTTTGTGAGGTTTAAACCTAAAGTCTAAAGAAAGAATGAATTAAACAATTCACTTCTAAAGTAGAAGATGAATTGTAATTCAAAAGGGAAAGTGATGAGTTATTAAAAGAAAGCACATAAGTGCTTAACAAACACAAAATGGAATTGTAAAAGAGATGAGAGGATAGAAGTTTGAATGTGGATTCCTTATCCACACTCAATTGAAACTTACCAAAGCCCCTACACGGTTAGTAAACATGTGTAAGAAGTATAAGAAGTAAAAGAACATTTAATGCACCATAAAACTCAAAAGAATTAGATGAGAAATCAAATCCTATAACCACAACCAGAATGTACATCATATGGAAAACAAATGATCATTATCATGCAAGTCCAAGTGGATAGGCAACAAACATCATCCATGACATTAGAACATGCTATCATAAGAAAAGGGAGAATGAAAGATGAAAAGAAATGAAAAAACATGCATGAATGGAACATGTAATCTAAGGATCAGAATTGAAATGAAATGAAAAATGATTCACAAACATCTCACAAGTGTTCATGCATAACACATCAAGACATTTAAGAAGTGATAGAAGAAGTAGAATTGAAATGGAAGTTCAAAAAAGGAAAGTGCAAACACAACATGTTAAAGGTGCACAAGGTTCAAATGATAATCAACATGCAAAGATGACATATAATATGTATCAATGACCTATTATGTCACATGAATGGTTCACCAAATATGCAAATGATCATGCAAGTATGTACAAAAGAAATCATGTAAACATGCACAAAAGTTAAGATGATATGATATGTTATTATGCTTCAAAGGTAATGCATTAAACAAAAATTAGATGGCCTCATGGAAATTAAGCAAGCATGGTTTAAAGATACACAAATCATAAGTGAATCATATACCAAAATAACATGCAAGAAACCAAGGCAAAAAGGCTTTATACAATGCACTTAGGTCAAGTTGGATACACATGCAAAGTAATGCAAAAATGACCACCAAACATGTCATAAAATGACCTAAAAAATCAAATAAAAATCACTTAACATACCTCAAGAGACTAATGACTTAATGCAAAAAGAAGAGCACCAAAAAAATTTTAATGATCAAGACAAAAATGCACAAACTTATGGATCACATTAAGCATGCACACAAATTGAAATTCAAAGAATATTATAGAACAGGGGCAAAAAGGTCATAAAATCAAGAAATAAAATCATGAAAAATTTTCTAAATGTTTTAAGGATGCTCATGAATTTTTGTGGAATTTTTAATGAGGCTTTGGTATTTTTAAAAATTGAAAAGTGAAACGGGCATGAAAATAAAAAAATAAAATGAAATGTAAATGTGAATAGGGGTGTGAACATAGCAAATATTAGTTCAAATCATTTGGGCTTTAGAACAGGGAGGTGTAAAAAGCAATTTATCTTAGGTCTAATAACGCGCAAAACACACTAACAAGCATACACTCTCAGTCAACAAAATTGACTCACTCATGGCCATTGGATCAAGTCAAGGTCAAACCATAGTCAAAGTAATCAAGATCAATGCACATGCGCGAATGAGTACCCTAACTACCATGCACTACATCTCATCATGTTTAAAAATCAAATCAAAAACCGCACGTGACATGCACATGAATTTTAATATGCTGGCACATTCTTAGCCACACGATAATGAAAAATGGACGGACGAGATTAGAACTCACACAAACCCTAGCATTCAATATCACCGGCCGGAGATGACTTCCGGTCATCTTCTCCGGCCAACAGCCACCACCTGCAAACTCACATTCTCCCAGAAATTCACAATACATATATCAATCGAAACCTAAGCTCATGTAAATCATGAATATGCTCATAAAAATCACAAAACACACACACATAGCAAGAACAGAGGAGATCAAATCATGCCCTAGGTTTTGAAACTATGCCTCTAAGAGGCCTATCAACTGGCCGGATTCAACATAGCTTCTAAGAAGCTCAAACCAATAGAAAACAAGTGAAATTTCAGAAAACGAAGATTGGAGAAGAAACCTGAATTTGAAGTTCTTCAAAGTAACAGAAGACCAGAGATGATCCTCCTATGCTCTTGAGCTTGAGTGGAGCAAAATAAATGCCACTGAACTTGAGATCTTGGAGAAAATCACAATGAAAACTCAACTGAACTAAGCTACCATTGATGAACTGAACTTCTTCTCTCTTGTTCTTGATCAGAAGTGAAACCTTGATGAGGATGAAGATGAAATGTGAATGGAAGATGGTGAAAATCGTGTGAAATCAGAGAGAAAGCAGAGAGAATGTGAGAGAGAGTTTGAAGTGTTTGAGAGTGAATGTGAAAAAATGAAGCTAAGAATGAAATTAGAGAGTGTGATTTGGTTTTATAGTGTGAGCTAACCATGGTTTAATGAGTGAGTTAAATGAGTCAAGGTGGTTAAACTAAGTCCATCCTAACTAACTGAGCCAAGTTAGTTAGAGGACGAGTTATGCTATGGTTGTGATGTTATGGTGATGACCTATGGTGTGTTATGGTGGAGCAGCAAGAGAAACGAATGGCAAGGCTGTGTAACACAAAACTTGTTCAACAAGCTTGTTGTTTCTACTTTCATGCAAGACACGTGCTATTGTGTATGGGCATGTGATGGGTGTTTGGCTTAATGTAGCAATGGTTGTATAGTAAGAACAATGCAAGTGTGACTGCTGAAACAATCAACAATATCAATGTTTCTTTTTCTGGTTTTAGCAGCTAGGGACATACTCATTACATCATCTTTGGAAATGAAATTCTCTCATTATAATGTATGAAATCATGAAACTCGTGAGTCATTGGAAAGAGAAGTTATAGTAGAGCAACTTTGGTATGAAAATTGAGGTGAAATGAGGGTTGGAATAAACTGCAAAATGACTTTAAACAAACACATTTGGGACTGATACAAAAGCATGGCCACGAGGTTGGTTGACAATGCAACATGGCATGGTATCTCAGCATGATCATAACAACTTGAACTCACCATAACTTCTTAACCTTTGATCAAATGAAAAAACCATGAACATCAATTTTGAAGATCTCACATAGGGGAACAACTTTCATGTTGAAAGATTTTCCATTTGAAGCCTCTAACCATGAGTAATTAGTAAAAACATCTGGCCCACCATGTGGTTGTGAAAATGACATGCGCGTGACCTGAAAATCCTTGGTCATGACCTAGTTTTGAACCTACTTTGCTCAAACTTTGATCAATCATATCTCACTCAATTTTTATCCAATGGAGATGTTCTACACATGGATTTGAAGCTTAAAGCAAGACCTTTTGTTGTGGCCGAGTGGAATTTTCATTTGAGGTCTTGATTTTAAATGACCTTGGTTCAAACTCTGATGCAAAATGGCCAAAACTTGCTTTATTTAGTAACCCTACTTCTTCCAAAAAAGGCAACTTTCCACATCTTGATTTTTTATGATTCCTTTGGAGTTTCTTGATAAAATTTTGTACATTGGTCACATATAACATGAATTTCATGAATTTGGCCTCAAAAAGTCAAGAGTTGACTTTTTCCTCTGATTATTTGACTTGACCCCAATTTCTTTGATTTTTGATCTTTCTTCCAATTGAACCACTTCTAAAACCAATTGAGAGGTAATTTTCCACATCCATAAACTTAAGAACATGTAGAATACCATGACAACAAGTTTTGTCCAAAAAATCAAAGATGCCCTGATTTAATTGGAAACCCTAGTTTTGGTACCCTCCTCCTAGGAGGTAAAAGTGCAGTCTTCAATTTCAAATTCCTCAGAGTATGTTGTGTATCTTTTTAAAGGATGATGAGATATGCCACTTGAGGGTGATTTTGAACCAATGAACCATCTCCTTTGAGGGTTTTTCCTTCATTTTTTAGGACCTCTTGCATAGTGAAAGATGTAGTGCTTCAATCTTCTATTGAATCTCACCTCCTTGAGGTTTTGGATGATCAATTGAGGTAGTATGAGACATGAAAGACCTCTTGGCTTGCCTTGAGTGAACTTGTTTGACCTTTTGTGCCTTGAATGGTTCCTTGATTATCCAACTTCCACCTAATCACATGCCTTGATGGTAAGAGGGATGCTATGCTTCATTTTTCTATGTTAAAGATGCAATGCAATGCTAATGAGATGGATATGATATGATATATGATAATGCCATGCTATGATGCCAAAAAGGGAGAGCAATTTTTGGGGTATTACAGCTTCCCATATTCAAACGCTGTAGACCTGAATGCTTGAAAGCGATTGCTTTCAGACTTTCAAGGTATATAGCGATTGAATACCAAATATAACCAAAAATTTGCTCTGGATGATGAAGAACAAAAGGGATATAAACCCAACGAGACTGCTGGATTGAATCTTCAATGAAACGTCGTCGGAGAGATTTGTCTTTTGAACGATGCCAGACGACTACTGGCTTGCCATACTGTTGATGGACTTTCAACAATGTCTTTTTGAACGACGCCAGATGACTACTGGCTTGCCACACTGTCGATGGACTTTCAACAATGTCTTTGTGAATGATGCCAGGCGACTACTGGCTTGCCACACTGTCGATGGACTTTCAACAATGTCTTTTGAACGACGCCAGGTGACTACTGGCTTGCCATACTGTCGATGGACTTTAGCTGCTCTGCCAATCTGTAGTTGGACTTTCTGCCAAACTGTCGTTGAACTTTCACCAATTTGTGCTGGATTTCTGCCAATCTGTCGTTGGACTTCTGCCAAACCGTCGTTGGACTTTCACCAATTTATGCTGGATTTCTGCCAATCTGTCGTTGGACTTCAAATCTTACCAAACCGGCGTTTGGGATCTCAAACTTGCCATCTTCAGATGGACTTTTGCAGCTTTTACCAAACCGTCGTTGGATTTCAGTGCCTACCAAACTGTCGTGGGAAGCTTTGCCGAACTGTCGTTGGACTTTGGTGCTTACCAAACTGTCGTGGGAAGCTTTGCCAAACTGTCGTTAGACTTCGGGGCTTACCAAACTGTCGTGGGAAGCTTTGCCAAACTGTCGTTGGACTTCGGGGCTTACCAAACCGGCTTTGGAAGCTTTGCCAAATTGTCGTTGGACTTCGGTGCTTACCAAACTGTCGTGGGAAGCTTAAAATTGCCAAATGATCACTCCACCTGCTGGAATAACATGAACAAACTGTACGCATACCAAAATAAATTGGACTTTGGATTGTAAATGAACACTGCTGAGAATTACACCACCTGCTGGGTAATATCATATGTTGACACCTTGCTGAAGGAGAGATTCTGTCGATCTCTTTAAACCTTGTTGGGGAAATTACCGCGACTCGGCTGGGGAGTATAGCAGACAAGATTCAATGTTGAACTCTGTGGGGGTACCATTACCAGAGATACGATCTTGCTGGGGATCAGGGCTGCTCTGCCGGGGATATGCAAATCTTGGTTGAAAGACAATCTGTTGCAACATGCTGAGAAAGAGTCCCTAGAGATTTGTTATGGAAACCCAAAGCAATTCCTCGGTAATCTGTTGAGGAAGAAAACTGTCGAGCTTAGGATAAATGTCACAATGCCCCATGTTGGGCAAATTTTCCCTTTGACGACTTCGCTGGGGATAATGAGTTTACAACACACTCCGCTAGAGAAAACTGCTTTAAAGCGTCTCGTGTTGGGGAATGCCCTTTTAAGAGGATTTTACAGAAAACCAAATGTCTTCAAACTCTACTGGGGATGGCAGATCGGGAATATCTTTTGCTGGGGAGATAACATGCCCCATGCATGGGATGGTCAATAACTCCGCTGGGGATTATTCTTTGACAAATTTCACATGCTGAAACCTGCGGGAGATATGATACTACCACTTGCTGGTACATCCTGCCAAGAGTAAACTCCACGAGGGATGTTAGTACTAAAAGTTTCGTCTTTTAAGAGGATTTTATAGAAAACCAAGCGTTTTCAAACTCTTATATGAACACTCTGCCTTGGACTACCCTTCACATCGTCTGCAAGGTACTGGAGGATTGGCACTTGTTATTGACCTGGAGCGTTCACTGCATTAATAACCGTTATCAACACAGAAGAATTCCATCTTCGACCGCCGTTGCCGTCACGACACTCGGTAGGAACTCTTGAATGGAAGAATCGACTTAATAAGATATAACAGTGTCAAGTCATAGTAAATATCTGTCGATTGTGTTGAGAGATAACTTTCGTGCTGCTTGGGTCGATCGTACTCATTACCTGCAACAGAAAAAGAATAAGCACATGCCCCAGGATATTGCGTGGTCTTTTGAGTCCACCATCCAAGGTTGTCCAACAAGCAAAGTAATTTCAATTGTCTATGTGCATGTTTTTGCAAGGCCAAGATATTTTCAAAGTAATGTTTTATTATAAAAAATCGGACGTTTTTGCAAACAAAACAGTAAAATGAAAATAAAAGCTCGTGACTGAATATTCAGTTTTATTGATGAAATGCCAAAAATTGGCGAATTTACAATCAGAAGCAAACCCCTGAAAGAGGCGATTGCCATAAAATTGAGAAAAAAATCTATCCTAATGATAATGCGGAAATTGGATTCCAACTGATTTCTGATTCTGTTATAGCCAGTATGTATTCCAACTCTCTTGATTATCTTTGCCTTCAGAAGTTCGTGGTTGGACCAATTCCTCCTTTGGAATTTTACCAGTTCGCTGAAGAGTAGAAAACGTACAGATTAATTTAGACTGCAGTCATTCGCTTTAATCCCTCTTTTGTGTGAATCGCCTTTTCAGGTTTTCAATCCACCGGGATACCCTTTTTTGCCTAAGTTGCCCTTTCGGGTTTTCAACTTACCGGGTGTACAATTTTTTCAATTATATCCCTAATTTTTGCCCGAACCTTTATTCTATTTTCTTGGTTCGCCGGGATGCCCTTTTTTGCCTGGATTCTTTTTTTTTCTTTTATCCAGCGGGTCTCTTTATACGAAGTATTTTTTAACTACATCTGAATTAACAGGGGATGAAAAGTCTTCGCCATCCATGGTTGTCAGTAATAAGGCTCCACCTGAGAAAACCTTTTTAACCACGAATGGACCTTCATAGTTAGGAGTCCATTTGCCCCTGTGATCTGTACTCAGAGGAAGTATTCTCTTGATTACCACATCCCCGACCTTGTAGACTTGAGGTCTAACCTTTTGATCGAATGCCCTCTTCATTCTGCGCTGGTATAGCTGGCCATGACATACTGCTGCTAGTCGCTTCTCCTCAATAAGGCTCAGCTGATCAAATCTGGCTCGTACCCATTCAGTTTCATCTAGTTTAACGTCCATCAATACTCAGAGAGAGGGAATCTCTACTTCTATCGGTAGAACTGCTTCCATACCGTATACCAGTGAGTATGGTGTTGCCCCAGTGGACGTGCAGACTGATGTTCGGTACCCATGCAAAGCCAGTGGTAACATCTCATGCCAATCTTTGTACGTGACAACCATCTTCTGCATAATCTTCTTAATATTTTTGTTGGCCGCTTCAACCGCGCCATTCATCTTCGGACGGTACGGAGAAGAATTATGATGCTCGATTTTGAAGTCCCGACATAGCTCAGCCATCATCTTATTATTCAAATTAGAACCATTATCAATAATGATTCTTTCGGGCACTCCATATCGACAGATGATATCTCGTTTCAAGAAACGAGCCACTACTTGCTTAGTGACATTGGCATAAGATGCTGCTTCAACCCATTTAGTGAAGTAATCAATGGCGACCAAGATGAAACGATGGCCGTTTGAAGCAGTAGGCTCAATTTTCCCGATCATATAAATGCCCCACATTGCAAATGGCCACGGAGAGGACATGATACTCAACGGATTGGGAGGAACGTGTACTTTGTCTGCATAGATCTGACATTTATGACACTTGCGGGCATACTTGCAGCAATCTGACTCCATGGTCAGCCAATAATACCCCCATCCCAACAATTTCTTAGCCATCGCATGTCCTCCGGCATGGGTACCGAAAGAGCCTTCGTGCACTTCAATCATTAACAGGTCTGCCTCGTGTCTATCCACACATCTGAGCAGAACCGTGTCAAAATTCCTTTTATACAGCACGCCATCTTTGTTCAAGAAGAAACTACCAGCTAGCCTTCTTAATGTCTTCTTGTCATTGGAAGATGCCCCAGGCGGGTATTCTTATTTTTTCAAGAAGCATTTGATGTCATGGTACCAAGGCTTATCGTCAGACACTGCATCAACCTCAAACACAAAAGCAGGCCTATCAAGACGAGATACATCAATCCTAGGTACAAAGTTCCAACCATGCACTTTGATCATCGAAGATATAGTGGCCAAGGCGTCTGCAAACTTATTCTCATCTCTAGGAACATGGTACAACTTGACAGTTGTAAAGAATGTCAACAATCTCCTCGTATAATCTCTATACGGAATCAAATTTTGCTGATGTGTGTGCCAAGTTCCCTTTACTTGATTGATTACCAGTGCTAAATCACCAAAGATATCGAGGGTCTTGATTCGTAAATCAATAGCCTCCTCAATCCCTAGTATGCAAGCTTCATACTCTGCTTCATTGTTGGTACACCCGAATGTTACTCGGGCAGTGAAGGGCATATGAACACCTTCTGGCATAATGAGGACTGCACCAACTCCGTACCCATTCATATTAACTGCCCCATCAAACATCAAACTCCATTTGGATTCAGGGTCAGGCCCCTCCTCCAGAAGTGGTTCCTCGCAGTCCTTCGCTTTGAGAAACATGATGTCCTCATTAGGGAAATCAAATCTCATGGGCTGGTAATCATCAAGAGGCTGTTGCGCAAGATAATCTGACAGTATACTTCCTTTGATTGCTTTTTGCGAAGTAAATTAAATATCGTACTCTGTCAGTACCATTTGCCACCTTACAACTCTGCCTGTAAGTGCTGGTTTCTCAAAAATATACTTGACCGGATCCAATTTTGAGATCAACAGGGTTGTATGTGTGAGCATGTATTGTCTCAATCACTTGGCAGCCCATGCGAGTGCACAACATGTCTTTTCAAGCATTGAATAACGTGATTCACAATCTGTGAATTTCTTGCTCAGGTAGTAGATAACATGTTCTTTCCTACCTGTCTCGTCGTGTTGACCGAGAACACAACCCATGGATCCTTCGAGCACTGTCAAGTACATAATCAGCGGTCTCCCTTGAACTGGAGGTATTAGAATCAGAGGTTCCTGCAAATATCTTTTTATTTTATCGAATGCATTTTGACAATCATCATTCCACCTGACCGTTTGATCTTTTCTTAGCATTTTGAATATCGGTTCGCAAGTGGCAGTTAGGTGAGATATGAACCTTGAAATGTAGTTCAATCTCCCTAGAAAGCCACGAACTTCTTTCTCAGTTCTCGGTACAGGCATATCTTGTATAGCTTTCACCTTAGCAGGATCAACCTCTATCCCTTTTCCACTGACGATGAAACCAAGCAATTCTCCGGACCGCACGCCAAAAGTACATTTGTTAGGATTCAGTCTCAACCTGAATTTCCTCAACCTCTCAAACAGCTTCTTCAAGTTGACCAGATGCTCTTCTTCTGTCTTTGATTTAGCAATCATGTCATCCACATAGCACTCGATCTCTTTATGAATTAGATCGTGGAATAACGTCACCATTGCTCTTTGATAAGTTGCCCCTGCGTTCTTCAACCCAAAAGGCATTACTTTGTAACAGAAGGTACCCCAAGGGGTAATGAATGTCGTCTTCTCCATGTCTTCAGGCGCCATCTTTATCTGATTGTACCCGGAGAATCCATCCATAAATGAGAACACTGAAAATTGAGCGGTATTGTCAACCAGCACATCAATATGAGGGAGTGGAAAGTCATCTTTAGGGCTCTCCCTGTTGAGATCTCTGTAATCCACGCACATTCTAACTTTGCCATCTTTCTTCGGCACCGGTACTATATTGGCCACCCAAGGAGGATAGTTGGTCACTGCCAGAAAACCTGCATCCAACTGTTTCTGTACCTCTTCTTTGATTTTCAAAGCCATTTCTGGTTTCGTTCTGCGCAGCTTTTGCTTGACCGGTGGGCAATCCTCTTTCAACGGTAGTCTATGCACAATTATGTCTGTATCTAAACCTAGCATATCTTGATATGACCAAGCAAAGATGTCGACGTATTCACGTAGCACGACTATCAACTCTTGCTTTACATCAGCCCGCAGATTTGCACCGATCTTGATCTCTTTCTTGCTTTCCTCCGAACCAATATTTATAACCTCGAGAGCTTCCTGATGAGGCTGAATGGTCTTTTCTTCCTGTTTTAACAATCTAGCCAATTCTTCCGGGAGTTCATAGTCTTCATCACTTTCCTCCTCAGCTTGATAGATCGGATTGTCGAAATCATACGTGGGCATAACAGAATCATTTTCAGAGGAATTCACAGAATCAAGTCTGCATGATTAGATTTATGCTTTATTTTAGATTATTTTGCTTGAAAACAAAAGAAGGGAAAGTGCATTATCATTTTTATTTTCTTTGTGCAAAAATAAAAATAAAGAAATAATAAAGGAACACAAATTTGTAAACAAAAACGTCCTTTTATTGATATTTGAACATTATATGAGAAAATATGGTGGCCCTACAAATGGATCCTCACACCTTGGGCAGAGTGTGGGATTTTATGCATTATGAAAGATAAGAATTATTACTCTGAATGGTGTACAACATGAATGATTTCTTCGCTAGACCAGTTTTACAATGCCTCGCCCGGAGCCAGTGCATACACCCATCTGTCCAGATAATCTGAGCTTTCAGCGTCATCTTCTATTGCCAAGCAGGACTGATTGGGATTGATAATTCCTCCACTGTTGAAATTGATTGGCCCACGGAATCGGGGAACTGGCGTCCGGCCCGGCTGGTATCCAATGCCAAACTTGTCTTCCTTCACAAACACATCAATAGCTTTACCCCAACCCTGGGCATTTCCGCTTTCAACCACTTCTCTGGCCTGTTTGTAGGATGCAATTGATGCGCTCGGCCCACCTGGCACATTCGACACCACTGCTGCTGAAGTAGACTCTGGCAGGTTGTTGATATCCAGGGTTTCGAAAGACTGGCACAGGGTTTCATGAATTTCTCCCTCCATTTCCACATATTTGAAAGTGGATAGATGACTCACGAATATATCTTCCTCGCCGCAAACAGTAACCACTTGACCCTCGAACACATACTTGAGCTTCTGATGAAGTGTTGAGGTAACTGCGCCCGCTGCGTGAATCCATGGTCGGCCCAACAAACAGCTATAAGCAGGCTGAATGTCCATAACATGAAAGATCGTCTTGAATATCTGTGGACCAACCTGTATGGGTAGCTCTACCTCTCCAAACACCGATCTTTGGGATCCATCAAAAGCTCTCACAATCAAATCACTGGGTCTAAGAATCAACCCATCTACTTCAATCTTCATCAGGCCCTTTTTGGGTAACACATTCGAGGAAGAACCTGTGTCAACCAGCACATGCGATAAAATAGCCCCTTTGCATTCAAGTGTGATGTGCAACGCCTTGTTGTGATTACGTCCGTCTGGAGTCAAATCCCTATTCGTAAACCCCAACCCGTGGCTCACATTCACATTAGAAATTACCCCCTCCAACTGATTCACTGTAATCTCTTGGGGAACGTATGCCATATTCAGAACCTTCAACAAAGCAGCCCGGTGTGCATCTGAACTCATTAGCAGGGATAATATCGAAATTTTAGAGGGTGTCTGATTAAGTTGGTCAATGATCTTGTAATCACTCTTTTTGATAACCCTCATAAATTCCTCAACATCATTATCAAAATTGACTTTAGGGTCCTCTTCCTGAGCAGGCACCTTGTCATCAACAACCTGTTTTCCTTTCGCTCTTGCAGCGGCTTCAACTTCTTTATCACTCCTTAGAGTCTAGGGAGCAAACAGTCGACCACTCCTAGTGAAACCACTTGGTCCACTGACATTCTCAACACTGGTACCAACAGCCTCTGCTTTCTGTTGACTTCCTCCTTGACGAGTATCAGTTCCGTATTGCCATGGAACTGCTCTATTAGACACATAAGCAGCCGATTCAGGAACTATAATCGTAACTGGTCTCGGCCTCTCGGGCACGATGATAGCAACAGGCTCCTCAACAGGCACCTGTATCTCAACTGGATTATAGTAAATAGTAAT
This sequence comes from Lathyrus tuberosus, assembly GCA_022829125.1. Lineage (NCBI taxonomy): Eukaryota > Viridiplantae > Streptophyta > Magnoliopsida > Fabales > Fabaceae > Lathyrus > Lathyrus tuberosus. The sequence goes on along the minus strand of JALAZF010000120.1, from coordinate 12,241,739 downwards.
GGCAGAAACATCTTTTTCTCTCTCTATCTTATCAAACTGAAGTCTTCCTTCGTCCATAAGATCCTGCAGTCCAACTTTCAACTTACTGCAGCCATTAATCTGTCTTGAACAATCTTCACAATTAGAGCCACATCCAGGAAACACTTTTCCTCTTAACAAACGCTCTTTTACAATCAACAGCGGAGTCTTTACCAAATTCACATCAGTAATTAGATTCAGTTTCTCACCATCAGAAATAGCATTCATGCTTGCACCTCCATGATGGGGCATTGGATTATCACGAACCTTCGGCGGCTTAGAGAAATTAATAGCTTTTGCGTCAATCAGGTCTTGAACCTTATGGTGAAAAGCCCAGCACTTCTCTATCGAGTGACCTTGCGCGCCAGAACGAAATTCACATCTAGCGTTGGCATCATAACCCTGAGGCAATTTTCCGGAGTCTAGCGGTCTCATAGTCCGTAGTTCAACCAACTTCTCTTTGAGCAGTTGTGGTAACAAAGCAGCATATGACATAGGCAAAGGATCAAACATACGGTCCCTTGGCCTGTTATTCTGGAATCGGGGTCTACCTTACTGATCTGGAGCTTGCTGTCCAGCTGGAACCGGAATGGTTACAGCATCCACCTGATGATAGGACTGATTCCTACCTCTGCCCCCTCCTCTATGCACAGTACTGGACTCCCCTTCTCTTTTCCTTGATCCGTTGGCAAAGGGTTTCCTCGAACTCGAAGCACCAGTCCCACCGACGTCTTGAATCTTACCCAATTTCAGAAGACTCTCTATTCGTTCCCCAGCAACAACAATATCAGCAAACCCTGTGGAAGGACACGCAGCCAATCTATCCAAATACGACCCTTGGAGTGTGCTCATGAACATATCAGCCATCTCACGATCACCCAAAGGTGGTTGAACTCGTGCAACCAACTCCCTCCATCTTTGTGCATATTGCTTAAAGCCTTCCTTAGGATCCTGAGTCATACTCTGCAGCTGAGTACGATTAGGTGCCATATCCAAATTATATTGATACTGCTTTAGAAACGCAGCGCACAAATCTTTCCAGCTCTTGATATGAACCCTGTCCAGCTTAACATACCATTCCAGGGAGGCGCCTGACAGGCTGTCTTGGAAAAAATACATCCAGAGCTTCTGGTCATCAGTATAAGCGGCAACCTTGCGATTGTAAGCTTGCAAATGTGTTTTGGGACAGGTACTGCCATTATACTTATCCAAAGTAGGAAGCTTGAACTTGGGAGGGATTCGCACACCCTGCACGAGACCCATGTCTTCTACATCAATTCCCAGAGGATTTTGGCTCTCAATAGCCTTGAGTCTTTCATCTAACCCTTCGTACTTCCGGTCGTCATTATAGAAACCCATGTCATTGTTGAATGCAGTGAACTGGTCATCTTGACCATCCTCATTATTGTCAAATCCCAGATGTACCCCACCAGCAGGGATTGTGCCAACAGGAGGAGTGCGCACAATGCGATTTGGGATTTCAGTTTCCAGCCTCTGGATAGTGGTTCTCATAGCTTCTTATCCAATCCTCATGTTTTCTTGACCGGTCCTCAGCTCCTGCTGACCTTGAGCAATCCCCTGCATAAGGTTCATGAACTGTTCCATCCTTCCCCTCAAATCAGCTAACTCAGTCTGAACTTGCTCCATTACTCTTGCTTGATTGCGTCGGGTAGAATATCGGTGAATTGGGGTATCAGCTATCGTGCCTGAAAACCAAATAAAGGTTAGCAGGCGCCTGCAAAAGAAAGAAAACCTGCAATGCAAAAATGATATGCAAATGCAAATGCAAAGTTATGTTTGTCATTTCAAGATACTTTTTACATCCTGATTCCAATCATAACCACAAATTCCCGACGACCAGAAATCATGATTAGTGAGTTTTGCTCTGAAGAGATATTCATATACACCCACCACAAATATCTGACGACCAGACATAGTGATTTTGTAGTGTGCCCGTGTGCAGATAACACATCACATATATCTGAAAACCAGAAATTGTGAACAGAAATAGCTCTTTTCATACAAATTCCTAGAAGTTTTCAAGTACATTAGTCATAGTTTCAGCAACAGAATAAGAAACAAACAGTCAAATGGATCCATCAACAATCCTGATGGTAACCATTACCAATTACAAAGAAACGACAAAAGCCACTAATCTGATAGCTCTACGTCTTTCAGCTTCTGGCTGGAATACTTAATCTCTTCAAACAGGATGTGGGTACGCTGATGATGTGGCTTCTCAATCAGCTCTTTGATTAAGACGTCCCTTTTTCCCAACGCATCCTCTAACGAACCCACGTGCATCAGCAAGGCTTCATCTTCACCGGCTCCTTTGCACCTCTTAATTCCATCTTGAATTTTAACTAGCTTCAGATCTGCCGTGACATCTTCAAGCTATTTGTTGGCGATTTTCAGCTTATCTTCAGCGTTCCTTACCTGTTCTTGGCTTTTGCCCAGGTCTTCTCGATACTTTCTTCTTTCCACATGTGCTTTCTTCAACTCTTCATCTTTGTCTTTTAACTGGGTCAGCAACTCAGAGTTTTCAATTCTGACTTCATCCCAAGCTTGATGAAGTGTAGCTAATGATTCCTTGCTTCGGGCTAAAGCCTGTTTTGTAGTCTTGTGAGCCTGACTGGTATCATCTGCTCCCAAAGTAAGTTTACGGAAATACCGAGCTCTATCATCAAAATCTTCTTCTTTGTCTGCCAGGGTTTTCTCCGCTTTCAATGTTCTCTTTTCTAACTCTTTGTTGTCCGCTAGAGCTTTCTGAAGACATCTGCTCATTCCAGAGTTCTCTATCTGCAGCTCTCTAACCTTTTTCTTCCATTTCTCGCACTCCTCAATAGCCACCATGGTGAGTTGCTCAGGATGTACTGAACGTACAAGAGGTCTCCTTGAAAAGGGCAAAAGCAATTCCTTTACTTTCGTCTCAATCCATTTGTCATATTCAGGATAAGACCTACAATCTCCTTTCCCAAAAACCGCTTTTCCAATTTTATGCTTATCTTTCCAAGCATTCACTACCTCTACCACCTTCTCATCTTTAGTTCCTATGAAGAACAAAGATTCTTCCACGTCTTGCTCTGTAGGAGGACCCCTGGAAGCATACCCGAACTGTCGGATGGCCAAAACTGGATTATAATTGATCCCTCCTTTTCTGCCAATCAGAGGTACATTTGGAAAACTTCCGCATCTTGTGATAAGCTCAATTCTCAGCAATCGATGATCGAACCAGACAATATTATCAGCAGTTAAACCTATCATTCGCTCGGACCATTTCGCAACATCTATGGTTTCCACAAAGGCACCTGTTTGAGGCAAATGCTTGAAAAGCCAATGACATAGCAGTGGAGTGCAATAACTAACAGGGCCTCCCCTTCTTTTCTCGTTCTTGTAATGCACGAAATGATAAAAATCCCCCAACAAAGTAGGGACTGGATTTTTAAGAACGAAAACTCTCGTAGCTTGCATATCCACAAAGTCTTGCTGATTGGGAAAAAGAACTAGGCCATATATGCAAAGAGCTAAAATGGAGTTGTAAACCGTCCAGTTTTTAGCATTAGCAGCCTCTTGGGCTTGATCATAAAGGAATTCCAGATGAAATCCGTCAACTCCGTTTTTGTTACTCACACCACTTTTGATCACTGACTGGTCCATTTGCGTTGCGGCGGCAATTTCTTTTACACTAGGAGAGCTACCAGAAAAGAATGGTATTGTTGACATGATTGGAACCCCCAAAATAAATGAGAATTCATCTAGCGTTGGCATCAAAATGTAATCTGGAAAGAGGAAGCATCTTAGCGAAGGCTCATAGAACTGCAGCAGGGTGTGTAGAGCATCATGTTCATACTTCGTGATAGTACGGACCATCCTAACCAAATTCCCATACTTCTTTTGAAACCTATCAAGAACATCAGGGTCGGCCATGTCTATAACTTTGAGCAACGAATCCAAGGTAGGGTCTGGAAACTTGTAAGAAACATTATTCTTCCTTCTCTCGTCATTCTCTGTTGAACCCATGGATTGGAATCAGAAGTATATTATGCACCTGAAATTGACAAACATAACTGTTATGATATGATAATGCAATGCAAAGGGGCAATGTGATCAGGTAATCAGGTGTCTGTGCTCAACTGTGTGCGGTGTCAGTGTAGCCCTGGGAACAATATGGAACCACAAATAGGAACTGTCTGAATATAATAGGATGAACCCTTCCTTTGTGTAAAGTCAACAAAAAACCGGGTATGTAGGAAGTCATGGTCACCTGTAAACCTGCAAACAACCCCCCTCTCACATGTGGGTTCTAGGATGTTCAGTATCCCGGGCTCTCAGGTCGAGAAATGATGATACGTTCACCATTTCTGGTTTGGCATCATCATCAATCGAGGAGGCCTCAACTGATTCTCCAAGACGAAAGGTCCTCAGCTTCTGGCACTGAGGTCGAGAAGCAATAGTACATTCATCCCTCGGGGTACAGTACTATCGCCAATCGAGGAGTGCCTCCACTGATTCTCTTTCCAAAATGGAACCCTATGGCAAGTTCCCAGCATTGGGTCCTCGGGTCGAGAATGTGCAATGGGTTTGCCACAGAATGTGGTCTGCCACTGTCACATCTCGGGAGGAGTGCCGCAACTGAGTCCTCAGGAATGGTCACCAGAGTCGACAGCTCTCTAGATCGACATCCTGGAATACGCAAGACGCACATGCCATGATGGGTCCCAAGATAGCCTCGTCTAGCTGTGAATTTCGTGAATACCCAACGTACTCCAGATGGCACGTAGGTCCCACTACTCTCCACTCTAATCCTAAGTGTATACTCAAGCCTGTGTAATGGGATTATCTCTCAGAAGTCCCAATCCCGCCAAACAGACAGCACAGTGCAACACAGTATAATACATAAAATGTAAATGCTACAATGCTATAAATATGATACAAGTAATAAAATACAGTAAACAACAAATACAATACAACAGTAAACACCCAATAAAAGAAAAGCAAACAAGCGCTAGGATTGACTCGCTTAGGATGGACCAGCAATAGGTCAACCTGTCCCCAGCAGAGTCGCCAGCTGTCGCTCCCGGGATTTTCATCCTAGTACAAACGCGAAAGTGGCACCGAACAGAGTCGCCAGCAATGTGTATTTATACCATGAGAGGGAAAGGAAACACTGCGTAAACCTGAAGGAAGGAAATAACATGGTCTTGCAACCAAGTGATTTGGATTCGGGAGTCGGTTACGCGAGAGGAAGGTATTAGCACCCCCACGCGTCCATCGTACCCGATGGGATCCACGCTTGCTGCTTCAATCAAAGGGTGTAAGGAAAGGATACTGGAAAAATAACTGGAAAAGGAATGGAAAGAGAAAGAGAAACAAATGTAGGGAAAATAAAAGAAGTGCTCGCATGGGCCCTACCCCACTGCCTACGTATCTCATCGGGAACATGAGAATCAGAGCGACGTAGTTCCCCTAACTAAGGATGGTTTGTTTGTGTTTTTTAAAGAACGGCTAACGTTCTAGCTCAGGTGTTGCAGGCTCGCTGGTCCGAGTGCGTTACCATCTTGTAAGAGAACGAGTAGGAGCACGTTCGTACGCTGAGAATGAGTGAGGTGAGAAAAGAATTCCCGAAGGAAAGACGTTATTGTTTGTTTTTGTCTTTTAAGAAGAAAGAAGTGTTTTGAATGTTTTTGGTGTTTTGTAACTCGTATTGTATTTAAGTCCCTCATATAGGATCGAATGCCTCGCATATCGACCCAAGACGGGACGTATGCTAAACATTCCAAGAAAGTGTGAGAAGATCCCCCACTTCCTTGTTCCCACGTGAAAGGCCTAAATACAATATTCGTTATGCCTTTTATTAAGTGTTTTGGTTGGTTAAATGAAGAAATGTTTTTTATTTGTACCTTCAACAAGTATTGCATTTGGGTCCCTCATACAAGATCAAATGTTTAACACATTGACCCAAGATGGGCCATATGCTACACATTCTAAGATTATAAGAGAAGACCCCTTATAATCTTTTCTTTATATGAAAGGCCTAAATGCAATAAATGCCTACCTTTATTAGATATTTTGAATTTTCTTTGAGGTGAGAAGATGAAAGACTCAAGAGAGGAGAAAGGTAAAATCTATATGAGCTAAGACTCGATCCTAATTGATTAGTTAAGGGAGGAATCCTAATGGTTTGTGAGGTTTAAACCTAAAGTCTAAAGAAAGAATGAATTAAACAATTCACTTCTAAAGTAGAAGATGAATTATAATTCAAAAGGGAAAGTGATGAGTTATTAAAAGAAAGCACATAAGTGCTTAACAAACACAAAATGGAATTGTAAAAGAGATGAGAGGATAGAAGTTTGAATGTGGATTCCTTATCCACACTCAATTGAAACTTACCAAAGCCCCTACACGGTTAGTAAACATGTGTAAGAAGTATAAGAAGTAAAAGAACATTTAATGCACCATAAAACTCAAAAGAATTAGATGAGAAATCAAATCCTATAACCACAACCAGAATGTACATCATATGGAAAACAAATGATCATTATCATGCAAGTCCAAGTGGATAGGCAACAAACATCATCCATGACATTAGAACATGCTATCATAAGAAAAGGGAGAATGAAAGATGAAAAGAAATGAAAAAACATGCATGAATGGAACATGTAATCTAAGGATCAGAATTGAAATGAAATGAAAAATGATTCACAAACATCTCACAAGTGTTCATGCATAACACATCAAGACATTTAAGAAGTGATAGAAGAAGTAGAATTGAAATGGAAGTTCAAAAAAGGAAAGTGCAAACACAACATGTTAAAGGTGCACAAGGTTCAAATGATAATCAACATGCAAAGATGACATATAATATGTATCAATGACCTATTATGTCACATGAATGGTTCACCAAATATGCAAATGATCATGCAAGTATGTACAAAAGAAATCATGTAAACATGCACAAAAGTTAAGATGATATGACATGTTATTATGCTTCAAAGGTAATGCATTAAACAAAAATTAGATGGCCTCATGGAAATTAAGCAAGCATGGTTTAAAGATACACAAATCAGAAGTGAATCATATACCAAAATAACATGCAAGAAACCAAGGCAAAAAGGCTTTATACAATGCACTTAGGTCAAGTTGGATACACATGCAAAGTAATGCAAAAATGACCACCAAACATGTCATAAAATGACCTAAAAAATCAAATAAAAACCACTTAACATACCTCAAGAGACTAATGACTTAATGCAAAAAGAAGAGCACCAAAACAATTTTTAATGATCAAGACAAAAATGCACAAACTTATGGATCACATTAAGCATGCACACAAATTGAAATTCAAAGAATACTATAGAACAGGGGCAAAAAGGTCATAAAATCAAGAAATAAAATCATGAAAAATTTTCTAAATGTTTTAAGGATGCTCATCAATTTTTGTGGAATTTTTAATGAGGCTTTGGTATTTTTTTAAATTGAAAAGTGAAACGTGCATGAAAATAAAAAAATAAACTGAAATGTAAATGTGAATGGGGGTGTGAACATAGCAAATATTAGTTCAAATCATTTGGGCTTTAGAACAGGGAGGTGTAAAAAGCAATTTATCTTAGGTCCAATAACGCGCAAAACACACTAACAAGCATATACTCTCAGTTAACAAAATTGACTCACTCATGGCCATTGGATCAAGTCAAGGTCAAACCATAGTCAAAGTAATCAAGATCAATGCACATGCGCGAATGAGTACCCTAACTACCATGCACTGCATCTCATCATGTTTAAAAATCAAATCAAAAACCGCACGTGACACACACATGAATTTTAATGTGCTGACACATTCTTAGCCACACGATAATGAAAAATGGGACGGACGAGATTAGAACGCACACAAACCCTAGCATTCAATATCACCGGCCGGAGATGACTTCCGGTCATCTTCTCCGGCCAACAGCCACCACCTGCAAACTCACATTCTCCCAGAAATTCACAATACATATATCAATCGAAAGCTAAGCTCATGTACATCATGAATATGCTCATAAAAATCGCAAAACACACACACATAGCAAGAACAGAGGAGATCAAATCATGCCCTAGGTTTTGAAACTATGCCTCTAAGAGGCCTATCAACTAGCCGGATTCAACATAGCTTCTAAGAAGCTCAAACCAATAGAAAACAAGTGAAATTTCAGAAAACGAAGATTGGAGAAGAAACCTGAATTTGAAGTTCTTCAAAGTAATAGAAGACCAGAGATGATCCTCCTATGCTCTTGAGCTTGAGTGGAGCAAAATAAATGCCACTGAACTTAAGATCTTGGAGGAAAACCACAATGAAAACTCAACTGAACTAAGCTACCATTGATGAACTGAACTTCTTCTCTCTTGTTCTTGATCAGAAGTGAAACCTTGATGAGGATGAAGATGAAATGTGAATGGAAGATGGTGAAAATCGTGTGAAATCAGAGACAAAGTAGAGAGAATGTGAGAGAGAGTTTGAAGTGTTTGAGAGTGAATGTGAAAAAATGAAGCTAAGAATGAAATTAGAGAGTGTGATTTGGTTTTATAGTGTGAGCTAACCATGGTTTAATGAGTGAGTTAAATGAGTCAAGGTGGTTAAACTGAGTCCATCCTAACTAACTGAGCTAAGTTAGTTAGGGGACGAGTTATGTTATGGCTGTGATGTTATGGTGATGACCTATGGTGTGTTATGGTGGAGCAGCAAGAGAAACGAATGGCAAGGCTGTGTAACACAAAACTTGTTCAGCAAGCTTGTTGTTTCTACTTTCATGCAAGGCACGTGCTATTGTGCATGGGCATGTGATGGGTGTTTGGCTTAATGTAGCAATGGTGGTATAATAAGAACAATGCAAGTGTGACTGCTGAAACAATCAACAATATCAATGTTTATTTTTCTGGTTTTAGCAGCTAGGGACATACTCATTACATCATCTTTGGAAATGAGATTCTCTCATTATAATGTATGAAATCATGAAACTCGTGAGTCATTGGAAAGAGAAGTTATAGTAGAGCAACTTTGGTATGAAAATTGAGGTGAAATGAGGGTTGGAATAAACTGCAAAATAACTTTAAACAAACACATTTGGGACTGATACAAAAGCGTCACCACGAGGTTGGTTGACAATGCAACATGGCATGGTATCTCAGCATGATCATAACAACTTGAACTCACCATAACTTCTTAACCTTTGATCAAATGAAAAAACCATGAACATCAATTTTGAAGATCTCACATAGGGGAACAACTTTCATGTTGAAAGATTTTCCATTTAAAGCCTCTAACCATGAGTAATTAGTCAAAAATATGGCCCACCATGTGCTTGTGAAAATGACATGCGCGTGACCTGAAAATCCTTGGTCATGACCTAGTTTTGAACCTACTTTGCTCAAACTTTGATCAATCATATCTCACTCAATTTTTATCCAATGGAGATGTTCTACACATGGATTTGAAGCTTAAAGCAAGACCTTTTGTTGTGGCCGAGTGGAATTTTCATTTGAGGTCTTGATTTTAAATGGCCTTGGTTCAAACTCTGATGCAAAATGTCCAAAACTTGCCTTATTTAGTAACCCTACTTCTTCCAAAAAAGGCAACTTTCCACATCTTGATTTTTTATGATTCCTTTGGAGTTTCTTGATCAAATTTTGTACATTGGTCACATATAACATGAATTTCATGAATTTGGCCTCAAAAAGTCAAGAGTTGACTTTTTCCTCTGATTATTTGACTTGACACCAATTTCTTTGATTTTTTATCTTTCTTCCAATTGAACCACTTCTAAAACCAATTGAGAGGTAATTTTCCACATCCATAAACTTAAGAACATGTAGAATACCATGACAACAAGTTTTGTCCAAAAAATCAAAGATGCCCTGATTTAATTGGAAACCCTAGTTTTGGTACCCTTCTCCTAGGAGGTAAAAGTGCAGTCTTCAATTTCAAATTCCTCAAAGTATGTTGTGTATCCTTTTAAAGGATGATGAGATATGCCACTTGAGGGTGATTTTGAACCAATGAACCATCTCCTTTGAGGATTTTTCCTTCATTTTTTAGGACCTCTTGCATAGTGAAAGATGTAGTGCTTCAATCTTCTATTGAATCTCACCTCCTTGAGGTTTTGGATGATCAATTGAGGTAGTATGAGACATGAAAGACCTCTTGGCTTGCCTTGAGTGAACTTGTTTGACCTTTTGTGCCTTGAATGGTTCCTTGATTATGCAACTTCCACCTGATCACATGCCTTGATGGTAAGAGGGATGCTATGCTTCATTTTTCTATGTTAAAGATGCAATGCAATGCTAATGAGATGGATATGATATGATATATTATAATGCCATGCTATGATGCCAAAAAGGGAGAGCAAATTTTGGGGTATTACAATATGAAAGCGGATAATGAAAGCGGGTAAACACTTACTCGGTTGTAGAGCTTCCATGTTGTTTTGTTAGTTGTTCAACAAAGAAAGCTTTGATAACAATATTATATTCAAAACCAAAGGAGAAAGTGCTTTGAAAAGATTGTTAGGGCTTACACCTAAAGGAGAGGCCCAAGGTTTTATCAGTGATTGCACTGTTGTTTGGAATTTGTACATGGACTTATACAAGTGACTGAGGCCCAAAAAGGTTTTCTGTACAAAGGATTGGGTCTTACACTCTACTAAGAGGCCCAAAGATGTTTAAAGAAAAGGAATGGGGCTTATAACACGAGGGTAGGCCCAGATGATTTGATTTTTGAACTGGCGATCGCGCCGAGATTTTTTTTTAATGCAGAGGGACTTATACAATGCATTGAGGCCCAAAAAGGTTTTGGTTAAAAGGGGATTGGGTCTTACACTCTATTAGAGGCCCAAAGGTGTTTTTGTACAAGTGGTGGGGCTTACAACTCAAGGAGAAGCCCAGTTGATTTTGTTAAAAAGCTGACGATCGCGCCGTTGTTTTTTGAAAATACAGTGGGACTTATACAATGACTGAGGACCAAAAAGTGGTGTACTTACAAAGGGACTGGGTCTTACACTCTAATAGAGGCCCATGAGTGTTTGAAAATGATTTGTGAGGGTGAAAATCAAAGAAACCCTAATTTTTGTTTTCCTTTAAAAGTAAATATTTAAAGAAAATAAATAAAAATGATAAAAATTCCAAATAAGTTTAAATAAACCATTTGTGATTCTTGTTTAAGGTTTGAAAATGAGGTTTTAATCACAAGATGATTTAGAACTCATTTGGTTTTGATTTTCAAAGTAAATATTCACTTTTAAATGTTTAAAAACAATTAAAAATAAATTTATTCACAAACATACTAATTATATTAAATAACTAATATAATTTTTTTTTTGGAATAAAATATTTCAACATTTTTGTGATTTTTTGCAAAAAGAACCAATAAAAAATAGTTAAAATTGAGGGAGTTATTAATTTTTCAAATCATTAAAAATAATAAGAAAAACAATAAAAATTGAAAAAAAATAACAAAAAGAGGATCTGGGGCGAGGGGGATTCGAACCCCAGACCTCTTGAGTATATGGCGCGCGCCTTACCATTAGGGTGATGATACATCCGTTGATTGAAACACAACCACAAATATACAAGGCTTACCTTGTTTTTGGCCTGGCCCAAGGCAAGGCAAGGCAAGATTTTGGTTGAAAACATGAAGGCCATAACTTTCTCATTTCTCCACAGATTGGGACAAAATTTAGGTCTATCCTGCCTAGAATTTCACAAGGAATCCAATGGTGGTGGTGTTTTTTTTCAGATAATGTTCCTATTGAAAAACCCGATAGTGGTTTTGAAATAGGCCATGATTTGCATTTTCTGTTCCATCTCTTAGTGCAAGCATGAATTACATGATAAATTGGTGCAAACACAACACATATAACATGTATAAGAGATGCATGATCAGTGGACATCAAAAGAAAGCATGATTCAAAGAATCCATGTTGTGATGCTTACCTCTTTTTGGAGCTTTTGTGCAATCTGCCAAGCACCTTGTTCCAGAAATGATTTGATGCTTTGAACACCCTCAAATGACCTCTTAGAAGCTTTTAGGATGGTTGAAATCAGCTGGAAACCTCAGGAACAAGTTTGAGCTCTTTCTTGCAAAAGGGGCAAAAGTGGCCAAAATAGCAACTCTCTCAAATGGTGTTCCAGATGTGTGGCACAATTTGGGACAGTTCAAGGATGATATTTGGAGTGTGTTTGAGGTTTTATCTGGTTTGGAAAGTGACTGAATCAATACATGGCTTGAAAAATGCACAAAAGTCCTATTTTGAGGTTTTGAGAGGTGACTTTGTGATTTTGGTGTTACAGGTCACTTTTGAGAGTTTGGACAGCTTAGATATGACATATTGGATGTGTTTGGATCATGAGTTGTGGTGGAATTGCTCTCTAACTCAAAAACTCAGAGTTACCTTGCTAAATAAGGTATTCTTTCCTAGAGAAAGAGATTTTGAGGAAAGCAAGTGTTGTAGTGTGTTGGTGTACTCAAACTGAACACAATTAAGCTCTATTTATAGTAGAGCAAGTTTGTTTTGGCTGCAATAGTGAATGGCAACTGCAGCAGAGGTTTGGCCAATGTTGAGCAATGAGAATCTAAGTCTCCTCTAGCCATTGACTAGAGGTTAAGGCACAGGCTGCTGGTTCCCTTGGTATTGGATAAGTCTTGACTGAATTCAGTTGGGAATGGATTAGTCCATGCCACCTTGGTGCATCCATTAAATGCTCCAATCCAAAATTGGAGTCTTGTCCCTCTTTTAGGCATTTCTAGGTTTGGCATGCTACTTTTGGTTCCAAAGACTTGGGAGGCTTAGGATCAGAGTTGGTTCCTCCTTGGTCCCCCTTGAGGTGTTCAAATAGATAAAGTTGCTTGCCCTTTGTAAAATTTAAGCAAATCAAGCAAAACTCCTAAATCTTCCTTGCCATGACAGTTTGCAGCAAGGCATATTGGCATTGTCATATCTCATGGCTCAAGTGGACTTTGATGGAGTTCTTGGCCATTTTGGAAGGCCCTCATATGATACAACAACTGTTTGATCATATTTGGTTTTGATACCTTTTGGATCCAAGTTAAAAATGCCCCTCCATTTGGAAAAAAGTGAAGGCGGATTCTGACTTAGTGAAAATTTCACCAAGTGTTGGAAAAAAGTGACATTTTCACTTTTTGTGATTTTGATCATTCCATAACTTTAAATCCATGAGGAATTGGAATGAGTTATGTTTGAAGCTTTTGTAGAAGGCCATGAGAGCTACAAATCCAGCTTTGGATGGGGAAAAATGGCCTTGTGGTTTAGGAGTTATGATCCTCCAAAGTTGGTACCCTTGCCACTTTATTCCATAACTTAGAAAAATTTCTAAGTTTTTATGGTTACTCCTTTTACAAGTTATCCCACTTTTCTTGATTTTTCTTGATGAATGATGATTCCAATCATACATTAACATCATTTTAGGGTCAAAGAACCATAATTGTGAAAAATCTCAAAAAGTTAAAGTTGACTTTTGTGCACAGTTGACTTTTTGTCAGATGAATTCCAAACTGCGCGATCCTTTATGAAATCAAGTCCTTGACCTAAATCAAACTTGATGGATTGATTTCATGGGTGTTATAGGGTGTATTGAATCATGTCCCAAGGTTTGGGAGCATGCCTGGGTCAAAAGTCAAAGCCATAGTTGACTTTTTCCCGCGAAACCCTAACTGTGGTTCTGATGAAATTAAAGCTTGTGAATCAAGCTTCTTGGATTAATCCATTGTTGAAAATGGATCAATGTGGTGTATTAGGGACCCTTAAATCATGTCTTGAGGTCTTCGCTCATGTTTTGTCCCAAAAGTCAACTTAGGGGTGAATTAGGTCAAGAAACCCTAATTCCTGATTTTTATTGTATGCATCCCCTGAGGCAAAATTGACTTGATGATTGGGTTCATGATGTCCCTTGGAGTATCTTAGGTTGTTCTTTGAAGCATTGGCTCATGCCCAGAGGAAAATTTCCATCTGGAGGCCCTGGTCGACAAAACCTTAATTTGGTGACACTGGCCATCTTGAGGCTTGATCCACCTGGAATACTGCAACTTTATGCTTGATTCTTGCTGTGGGAGTCCTCTTGATCCATTGTGGATGTTTGAGAGGTTTAGACAAGTTGAAGATCATGTCATTCTTTGATTGATCCTTTGTCTAAGAGCTCTGAGAGGGCTTGAAACCCTAAATTTGATTGTAGTGGATGCTCACCCATCTTTGGGGAGACTAATGAGGTATAATGGTCCATCCATATTGTGACGATGATCTGCACAATGATGGGGAATCTTAGTGGTCAAAATTTGGGGTATGACAGATGCCCCTATTTAATCTTCTTGGACCCGAAGGTGTGAATGGCGAAGGTATTCGGGCATTCGGGGTGCAAGAGGATTAAATATCGGAATACCCAAAATTTTGATGGTGGTTATGCATGGCAGCTTACACATTCCTCTTCTTTTGCTAATCAATGATACTTAGAAAAGGTAAACTTCCCCTCGATCCTGGTTTCCTACCAAGGAACTGGTCTTAGTTTCTGAAATAAACCTCCCCTCGATCTTAGTTTCCTACCAAGGATAAGTTTCCGATATAAACTTCCCCTCGATCCCGACCTTCAGCCCAGGAACTGGTCTCAATTTCTGAAATAAACTTCCCCTCGATCCTGGTTTCCTACCAAGGAACTGGTCTTAGTTTTTTATATGAACTTCCCCTCGATCCTGGTTTCCTACCAAGGAACTGGTCTTAGTTTCTTATATGAACTTCCCCTCGATCCTGGTTTCCTACCAAGGAACTGGTCTAAGTTTCTTTTGTCAATAAACTTCTTGACAAGGGACGCTATTCGTAACAGTTTTCCTCAAACTTCTCGCCGAATTTTCCTGGGGAGATGCCATTTGATGGAAAAATTTTGATGTCAGAGTTGTTGGGGAACCCAGTCGACTGAGTTGTAGAGGTATGTAAACTTCTCTGTTGGAGATGCCATTTGTTGACTCTACTGGGGGAAACGAGTCTCTTGAGAGGTTGTTTTCGCTTGGGGTATTACATCATACTTTTCTCGGAGAAATGCCATATGATGTGATCCAATTTTGAGGTGCTGATAACCTTTTCGTCAGCGGATTTTTCGGAGAAAAACTATCGTATTGTCGAATTTATGACTAAGAGGCTTTCTCTGGGGATTTTCCTTAATTTGGGAAAGCGAAGATATCATCTTCACTAGCGAAGAGTGACGTTGGCTGAAGGTTCTCTTGTTCTTCAGAGGTTCAAGTTATCAAAGTGGTCGAGGACCAATTCTAATCCAGAAATAAACTGGAGGAGAGATCGTTCAGATGCAATATTTCCTAATGAGGAAAGGACTGACAACTCGATTGAGAGGACTTCTATCACTAGGGGATAAGACCGACTAGAGAGATAGTGATGCAATATGAATGCAAATGTTAATCAATAATGCATGATGTATGTATGTTTATGCTGACAAAACTGACGCGACATACAGACTAATAGATGAACACGACTGGATACTCGGCCACTGCGGGGGACAAAGAGGTACCACTGGGTTCAACATAGCAATTCTGCCTTGCTTAGGAAAGGTAGTCCCTGCGGGGAACAACCGTTGGTCGGGCTTAGGAGGTAAGAACTCTGCCGGGGGGGTGTCAGATGGAACATGGTCTCTGACACAGCTGATCCTTCATTCAGGCGTACTGGTTTAGAAGGAGTTCTTTGATTCTGCACTTTGAAGCTCGATTACTTCTGGAGTAGCGATCGATGTTCTTTCGATGTTCAACAGTCAAAATAAATTGCCATCTTTATTTTAAAAGCAAAAAAGTTTTAACAAGTAAATTAGTTTTTGTTTCGTTTCAAGAATCGTTAATCATATTAAAATGTCATTCTGTAAAGCTAAAACAAATAAGAATTGTAAACAAAAGCACAAGGGCTCAAATTTTATTGATAGGATGGAAATCAGCCAAACGCGTGATTCCATAGAGTATTTACAAAGTTAGAAAATGGTAATTTAAGGGAGAAGGGCAACATTGAAACATGATGACCATTATCCTTCTACCAACTTTGAATTCGGGGCATCCTGAGCTCTCGTCGAAGATGACCTTGACTGAGTTTTTTGATGGACGGCATAACTGTTACTGGGGGATTTGCCCCTGTTGGACGTAGTTACTTGCCATTAATCCCTAAATTTTGCCTGGATTGTACTTTGAGATTTCAAATCCATCGGGATTTTTTTTTGCTTGTGTCTCTAATTTTTGCCCGAATCGCCCTTTCAGGTTTTCAATCCAACGAGACATTTTTTTCTTATTTCTTTTTTTTTAGTTTAGGCGGAGTATTTCTTGACTACGTCAACATTCGTGGGGTAGACAAATTCTTCTCCATCCATGGTTGCGAGTCTCAAGGCGCCACCTGAGAAAGCTTTCTTGACCACATAGGGGCCATCATAATTCAGAGTCCATTTTCCCCGAGAATCAGTGAGAAATGATTGTATTTTCTTGAGCACGTGGTCTCCTTTCCTGAAGACGCGAGGTCGGCCTTCTTGTCGAAGGCCTTCTTCATCCTCTGTTGATACAACTGACCGTGGCATAGAGCCTTTATTCGTCTTTCTTCGATCAGATTTAGTTCATCGTGTCCACTTTGACACCATTCAACCTCTGTAAGCTTAGCTTCCGTCAATACCCGGATTGATGGGATATCTACTTCTATGGGGAGCACTGCCTCCATGCCATATACTAGAGAGAAAGGGGTCGCCCCTGTTGAAGTGCGGACAGATGTATGATAACCGTGAAGAGCAAAGGGTAGCATCTCGTGCCAGTCTTTGTAGGTTACAACCATCTTTTGAACGATCCTCTTGATGTTCTTATTAGCCGCCTCTACCGCTCCGTTCATCTTGGGTCAGTAGGGAGATGAGTTATGGTGTTCGATCTTGAACTCAACACACAACTCTTTCATCATCTTGTTGTTCAAGTCAGATCCATTATCAGTAATGATCTGGCTCGGAACACCATAATGGAAACTAATATTGTTTTTGATAAATCGGACCACCACTTGTCGGGTTACATTGGCGTATGGCGCTGCTTCGACCCATTTGGTGAAGTAGTCAATGGCTACCAGGATGAACCGATGTCCGTTTGAAGCCTTAGGTTCAATCATGCCAATCATGTCGATTCCCCATATGGAAAAAGGCCATGGGGAAGAGAGAACTTTGAGATGCGCTGGGGGTACATGGATTTTGTCAGCGTATATCTGACACTTGTGACACTTCCTCATGTACTTGTAGCAGTCGGATTCCATTGTCAACCAATAGTACCCTGCTCTTAGAATTTTTCTCGCCATTGTGTGTCCATTGGCATGAGTTCCAAAGGATCCTTCATGAATTTCTTTTATCAGCGTGTCTGCTTCTGGTCTGTCTACACATCGAAGCAAGACCAGGTCAAAGTTCCTCTTATAGAGTGTATCATCGCTCAGGAAAAAACTGCATGCTAGCCTTCTGAGGGTTTTTCTGTCTTTCCTTAGTGCCCCAGGTGGGTACTCGTGTTTCTGAAGGAAACATTTGATATCGTAATACCAAGGTTTGTCGTCTATGACTGCTTCAATCGTGAAGATTTAAGCGGGCCTTTCAAGGTACATTATGTCGATCTTAGGTAGGTCGTTCCATTGACCTACGCTAATTATGGAAGAGAGGGTGGCTAATGCATCAGCCACGTGATTCTCATCACGAGGGATGTGATGAAACTCGATTCGATTGAAGAAAAGTAACAACCTTCTCGCATAATCTTTGTAAGGAATCAGTCCTGATTGGTATGTGTTCCAATCTCCTTTGATCTGATTGATAACCAGGGCTGAGTCGCCATATACGTCTAAGTTTTTGATCCTTAAATCGATCGCTTCCTTAAGACCCATGATACAAGCTTCGTATTCGGCCTCGTTGTTCGTGCACTTGAACGTAAGTCTGGCAGTGAAAGGAATATGGGTACCTTGAGGGGTAACAATGATTGCCCCAATTCTGTTTCCACAATGATTGACAGCTCTGTCAAAGATTAGTCCCCATTGGGAACCTGGTTCTGGCCCTTCAGTGGGTAGCAGTTCATTGCAATCTTTCATTTTTAAATACATGATATCTTCGTCTGGGAAGTCAAACCCGATTGATTCTTGATCATCAATCCGTTGATGAGCCAAGTGATTGGCTAAGATACTTCCTTTAATGGCTTTTTGAGCATGGTATTCTATGTCATATTCTGATAACAACATCTGCCAACGGGCAATCCTTCCCGTAAGAGCAGGCTTTTCGAAGACATACTTGATCGGATCCATTTTGGAGATTAACCAAGTAGTGTGACGAGTCATATACTGGCGAAGACGTTTGGCTGCCCAAGCTAGAGCACAACAAGTTTTCTCAAGCATAGTGTACCGAGTCTCGCAATCGATGAATTTCTTGCTCAGATAGTAGATGGCAGACTCTTTCCTTTTGGTTTCGTCTTATTGGCCAAGCACACAACCCATCGAGTCCTCTAGGACTGTTAAGTAAATGATTAGTGGCCTTCCTTCCACTAGAGGTGATAGAATCGGTGGGTTCAATAGATATTCCTTAATACTGTTGAAGGCGGTTTGACAGTCTTCTGTCTAAACGCAATCCTGATTTTTTTTAGTAATTTGAAGATTGGTGCACACGTCGCGGTCATGAGGAATATTAATCTGGAAATGTAATTCAACCGTCCCAGGAACCCTCTGACTTGTTTTTCAGTTTTCAGAGAAGGCATTTCTTGAATGGCCTTGACTTTGTCAGGATCAACTTCAATTCCTTTCTGGATGACGATGAACCCTAAAAGTTTCCCTGAATAGACACCGAACGTGCATTTATTGGGATTCAAGCGGAGTTTATACTTTCTTAACCGCTCGAATAGTTTTGACAGGTGGGTCACATGCTCCACCTCTGTTCTAGATTTGGCAATCATGTCATCGACATATACCTCGATTTACTTGTGTATCATGTCATGAAAAAGAGTAGTCATGGCCCTTTGATAGGTTGCCCCGGCGTTCTTTAAACCGAAATGCATTACCTTGTAACAAAAGGTACCCCATGGGGTAATGAAGGAAGTCTTATCCATGTCTTTTGGCGCCATTTTTATTTTATTATAGCTCGAGAATCCATCCATGAAGGAGAAGACTTTAAACTTTGCCGTATTGTCAACCAACATGTCAATGTGAGGCAAAGGAAAGTCATCCTTTGGACTAGCCTTATTTAGATCTCTGTAGTGTACACACATTCTGACCTTTCTGTCCTTTTTCGGAACGGGTACGATGTTGGCTAGCCATTGAGGATATTTTAATGTGGCGAGGAAACCCGCATCAATCTGTTTCCGTACTTCCTCTTTGATTTTGATGGCCATGTCTGGGTGAGTTCTTCTCAACCTCTGCTTTACCGGCGGACATTCCGATCTTAACGGTAGATGATGTTCCACGATGTTGGTATCCAACCCTGGCATATCCTGATAGGACCAAGCGAATACATCGAAAAACTCTTTGAGAAGCTTTGTCAAACCTTCTTTGGCAGTTGGACTGAGCAGTGCCCCAATTTTGACTTCTTTTCTCTCTTTTTCTGAACCCAAGTTTACCATTTCCAACGGCTCTTTGTGAGGTTCAATGGATCTTTCCTCTTGTCTGAGTAGTCGGGAAATCTCTTCTGGAGTTTCGTCGTCATCTTCTTCCTCAGCCCCAAATACCGGGAATTCAAAGTTGGGAGAAGGCATTGGATCGTATGTTTCAACAGGGTTTAAAACAAGCAATCTACATGACGTGATGATTTGTGTTTAGAAGAGATAGAGAGAATGCAAGAGTGCTTGCAGTGTATTTTTTTCAGAAAACTGCTTGTTTTTATTATTGAGTTGTTTTTTAGGATTACCATTTTCTGAAAAAGCGAAAAGAGAAAACAACAATTAATGCGGAAATTACAGAACGACGTTATTTTATTTATGATTTAGTCGATTCTTGAAACTACAGCCCTATAAAACAAAACTCAGTCGCTTTGGGCGAAGCGAAGAGGGATATTTACAGAAAGTGAGCCCTATCAAAACATCTGTTTCACCTAGGCAGGGTGAAAGGTTAAGATAAAGACGACAATTACTTTGACTTATGAACGATCTTCGGAACATCGACTGCAACCCATTGGCGGCGAACTCCTCGGTGAATCACAAAGTCTGGTACCTTCCTTGATTTGTCTTCAGAAATGACGCTGATTTCTGGCGGAGCAGGATCATTGGAATCTGTCTCCCAGGCAAAGTTGTCGTAGGAGGATTCTTCAGTTGTATTTTGCATAGTATTTCTGCTCTCAGGCAAATCTCTCCATCCAGTGGGCTGGATGTCTTCGAGCCTGATACGAGAGCTTTCAGGAGCGGTGTATTTGACCATGAAGTCGTATTTACCACTTGGTTGTCCCAAGGTGTCCCACACTTCTGTGGAACTGGAGGAGTCATCTCTCTCGATGACGCTGACCTCTGGAAAAGCATAGTAAATGAATTCTAGTTCTGAAAACTTTGCGAATTCATCGTCGTGCTGGATATTTTCTGAATGAACGGAGTTTAGATCCCATAACATGGTGGGGACGCAGGTATTTTGTTCAATGATGCTCAGCTGATTTTCATTGTTCGGCTAATTTTCTCGCCCCAAGTCTCCTGGATACGGCTGCTAGATAGGCAGGCCATCCATTGGGCCATAATAGTCGTGGTCAAAGTTGTCCTTCATTAGAGTGTCCTCCTCTAATGAGTTTGGTGGAGCACGGCATCCTTCCGGATCACAATCTCCGTATATCACTTTGACATCTGACCTTGGTATAAATCTCGGACTCTATGCCGAAAAGCAAAATGGCGTAGGCACATCTTCCTGAGACATATATCTGTCCTTATTAAGATAGGACTTCCACGCTTCCTCATCTGTGTCGGGGGAATCTCCCTCGTTGATAGTATGGACCGCTTGAGGCACTGGGTGAAGGAAACCTCCACTGTGGAAGAAATCCCGAATGGGATGAAGACTTTCATCGTTAGCAGTTGTCCGGGTGCAGGTCGTAGAAAAACTAAGACCCTTCTTTGTTTTATTATCAGTAGGAATGACGAGTCGTCCCCATCCCTTCGTATTGTTACTTTCAATTGCCTCGAGAGCATCTTTGTATGAGAAAATAGAGGTTCCTTTCTTTGATCGATTCTCATTGCTCACCGAAAGCGCTTGGAACTGAGTTCCAACAACCTCCTCGGGTTCTTTACAAGTAGATAATGACAGGTTACTCACGAGCAAGGCTTGTTCTCCACAGACCGTGAAGAGTTGATCGTTCTTGATGAACTTCAGTTTTTGGTGCAGCGTTGAAGTGACTGCCCCAGCCTGGTGTATCCAAGGTCTTCCTAATAAGCAACTGTATGTTGCCTGGATGTCCATGACCTGGAAAGTGATTAGGAAAGTGTGAGGACCGATAGTTATGGGAAGGTCAACTTCGCCGATAACTGCTTTCCGAGATTCGTCAAAGGCTTTGATGATGACCTCACTGCCCCTCATCGGGGATCCTTTTAATGATAGTCGCATTAGAGTGGACTTCGGCATAACGTTGATGGTCGATCCTGTGTCTACCAGTACGTTGGCTAAAGCATCGTCCTGGCAGTTAACTGTGATATTGAGCGCCATGTTGTGGCGTTTGCCCTCCTCTGGTAAATCCCCATCACTGAACCTTAAGTTGTTGCAGAAAGTGATGTTAGAGATGATGCTATCGAACTGTCCTATTGACACATCCTGTTCCACAAAGGCCTGCCCTAAGACTTTCTGTAGAGCCTCTCTGTGGGCTTCGAAACTGAGTAAAAGTGATAGCACAGAGATCTTTGAAGGAGTTTGTAACAGCTGATCAACAATGTTGTATTCACTCCTTTGGATGAGCTTCAGCATCTCATCATCATTCTTTGAAAGGTCGGGATTACTGGATTGATCGACTAGTGGATTAGGAACTTCCGTTTGAGGTTCCTTTTCTCTGTTAGGTTCTCCAACTCCTCGGTTGAAGATTCGACCGCTCCGTCTTACTCGACTGATGTCTGCAATATTCACGACGGAGGATAATGGAATTTCCTTTCCATTCTCAATTATTGTTGCACCGTATTTGTAAGGGATCGCCTTAGCTGATTCATACGGTAATGGTCCTGGCAGATAAATAACCATAAGAGCCTTCTGATTTCTCTGACTGTCATAGGTAACTTCAATCAGTTCCTGGCTTGGAACTTTTGATTCGTCCAGTAGAGGGATGATGGTACAAACATCCTTGTTCTGTTGATGATCAGAGATTATGACAACATCTCTGATTTGATCAGCGAAGTAGTCCGACGTCTAGTTAATTGGCTCGGAACTGGGACATGGGTGAATTTCTTTTCGGTCCAACTGACTTTGAAGAGCTGTCCGCACAAGGTAGCATCCTTGGTTATTCTCCGAGCAGACTCTACAGTGTTCGTAGTTATGTGGTGGCACCTGGCCACGCCCGCTTTGAATATAGTGTAACCTTACTAGGTCAGTTTCCATAGATCGGACATCTTGACTTTGACGCCGAGTAGGGTTCCCATTAAGCACACTGATTTGTTGCGTGTCTTCATCCATATAGATTGGAAGCCACCAGTGGTTTAACAGGTGTTACAAAGTTCTTTGAATGAGAGCGCACCCTTGGTTACTCTCACAACATCCTTTGCAGCTCAGATAATTGTGAGAAGTGAGAAAACCAAGTTGGACTTGCCTGGCGTATAACTCCACCAAGCTGGTATTCATCAAACGGATATCAAAGATTTGGATCATGTTGATCTGATAAGGATTTCTATCACGGTAGTCCTAGATCCACCCAAGTTCCATCTAACGCTGGAGGGCCTCTTGTACTAGAGAGCATCCCTGTTTGTTTACCGAGCAAGTCAAACAGGAATTATAGTCATGTCGCGGCAAATTATGGTACTGGCTTTGCCTTGAGTGCATCGTCACCAAGTTGACATTCATTGCACGGATGTCGTGGTTCTGAATGATGTTGGAATTCGTATAGGTCATGTTGACTCCACGAACTCGATGCTCTTGGATCCACCCGAGATCCAATTGTTCCTGTAGAGTTTATTGCACCATAGAACATCCCTGATTATTCTTAGAGCAGATATCACACTGGTTATAATTGTGAGGTGGCACATGGCCATATCCACTTTGTCTACAATGCATCTTGACCAAGTTGGCCCTTAATAAGAGTACATCATGAATTTGATAGATGTTGTTAGACTCTCCCTCTATCAAATTGACTGTAGCTTTCTCGTGTTGAGGCAGCGGGTTCGTGAGAACATTCAGATTCGTATCTTTGAAAGATAAGACCCCACTCCTGACAAGCTTTTGCACATCGGATTTGAAACTGAGATAGTTTTCTATGTTATGCCCCGATTTTCCTTGATGGTAAGGACAAGTCTGATCTGTTTTGAACCAAAAAGGCAGATTTTCCAGTACTATAAGAGGAGACTTAGTCTGGACGTGCCCCTTGACCAGTAACAATGGAAACAGTTCTGCGTATAACATGGGTATAGGATTGAATCCTGGTGGTCGTATTGTACAGTTGGTGTTGTACGGAGGACGAGCCTGCTGAAGAGGCTGTTGTGTCCTTTGCTGATATTGCTATTGATTAGGTTGGCTCTGCGCAACCTGAGGTTGATACATAGGAACAGGCGCAGGGTTGATAGAAGGATTTACAACTGCTACTTGTTGGTATCGTCGCCTTTGCTTTTCGAGAGAGATATTCCCAATATCCTGCTCTTTTTTCTTAGGGAGAGCACTACCGTATCGTTTTGTACTACTTGATGATCCAGCGTCTTTAACTAAACGTCCTTCTCGGACTGCTTCCTCAAGACGAACTCCCATGCCCACCATCTCGGTGAAGTCACTAGGCGCACTGGCAACCATTCTGTCGTAGTAAAATGAGCTCAAGGTTTTTAAGAAGATCTTTGTCATCTCCTTTTCCTCCAGAGGTGGAGAAATCTGAGCGGCAATTTCACGCCACCTCTGAGCGTATTCTTTAAAGGTTTCCTTGTCCTTTTGTGACATTGATCTGAGTTGATCTCTGTCCGGTGCCATGTCCAAATTGTATTTATATTGTTGAACGAAGGCAGCGCCAAGATCTCTGAATGTGCCGATCGTGGCGCAGTTTAAACCCATGTACCATTTTAATGCAGCACCGGTTAAACTATCCTGAAAGTAGTGAATGAGCAGCTCCTGGTTCTTTGTCTGAGCTAACATTCGCCGAGCGTACATCACCAAGTGGCTTTGAGGGCAAGAGTTACCCTTGTACTTTTCAAAGTCGGGTACCTGGAACTTGTGCGGAACTTTCACATTGGGGACCAAGCAGAGGTCCGCGGCGTCCTTTCCAAATAAATCCTGACCGCGAATAGCCTGCAGTTCTTTCTACATTTCCAGGAATTGTTCCTGGAACTCATTCATTCTGTCGAACATGCTGTCGTTTCCACCAGAAGGTATATGTGGAATCTGTCCTTCCGGGACAGTGTGTACCACAGGTGGTGGTATAGTCATTATGGCCGAGACTCTCGGTGTCTCCCGAAGTTTGTAACCTTCAGGAGTTGCTGTCATGCCCCTGGCATCTTCGCTTTCCCGAAGTTTGTAACCTTCAGGCCCAGCGGCTCCTGTTGTGGTTCCCTGATCATCAGCGATCGGCGGAACATATCCTTCCGGGATATAGTTAGGTGGCATGCCCACGATCTTTCGGCATTTTATACCTAGGATCAAACTTCTCCACTATGGGCGTTGATGTGATCTCTGAGATCACAGTCCTTTGTTGTTGCATCTGAGCTTCTGCTAGAGCTTGCATGTCGTTATCAAGCTTTCTCAGATCCTCTTTCAGAGTGTCGATCTCTTCCCTCAACTCTCTGTTCTCTTCCTCGAGATCATCCATCTTTTTCTGACGATTGGCCCGAGTATTGTAAGAATGAGACAATTTGACTCTAGAATCGAGACACAAACGTGAGATTCGTTGGTAAGAAGAATGTGTTACGTGAGAATGATGAATGCAATTATTATATTAATTGTATGTTTTTGTTTATTCCAAGTAAACTTCGACAATTAGATTACAAATATCAAACAGTGGGGAAACCCTGTTTTATTGAATTCAAAGGATTGTGGAAAAGGAAATACAGTAGATTACAAAGTGCTGAAAAAGGAAATCTAAACTAATGGATCCTGGGTCCTTTCTGAGGAGAGCTCAAGGGCTCGTTCTGGTACTTTCCTTTTCTTTGACCGGGGCTCATGGGCCGTTGTCAGGTTGTCATTCCTTTGCCAAGTGAAAGGAGCGAGCAAATTCCTTTGGTCATCCTGATTTTCTACAGCATGTTGCTCTAAAATTTCAATCAGAGTATCCTTTTCTCTTAATAGCTGCTGTATTTTCTTACACTCCACATTGAGAATACGGTACTTGTTCCTCAAAGACCTCTTCTCCCGCTGAACCTTGCTGAGAGTAACCTGAAGTTTTTCTGTCTCAGACATAAAATAAAGGGCAGAGTCCCTTAATGGAAGAACTTCCTGACGAGGGTAAGGGATCCTCAGCTTGAGAGCTCTAGTTTGTACCCAGTGGAGATAAGGCTCCACCAAGACACAGTCTGGTTTTCCTTAAGACTCTCTTCCTTTCCTGTGAACGTGTTTCCAAGCATGCACTATTTCTGTCTTTAGTGCTCTATCATTTTCTCCTTCCTTGAAGAAAAAACCTTCCAGAAGAGCATTACGCGGGACATGCCTCATTGACGACGAACTAACACCGGATGATAGTTGATTCCTCCCTTAGTTCCTATAAGGGGTACATTTGGGAAATTTCCACAACGGTCAATGATTCTGATCCCGTCGTAGATTCGATTGTACCAATCGATGTCCAAGTTGGTAAGAGACATGATTCTCTGCGACCAACGTAAAGTATTCTTTTGATCCCAAAATGCAGCAGACTTGGGTAAGTGGGAAGTGAACCATTTGTATAGCAAGGGTACACAACACGTGATCATTCCTCCGCTGTATAAATTCCTTAAGTGTACCAAATGATACGCATCTGCGAGTAAGGTTGGTACAGGGTTTCCAATCAAAAAAACCTTAATGGCATTGATATCTACGAAGTTATCAATGTTGGGAAACAAAAATAACCCGTAGGTGAGAAAAACAAAGCTGCTCTCAAAAGCGGCCACGTTCCCTATACTGGCAAAGTACATGGCTTTCTTTGTCAAGAACTGGGCCTGCAAACCTTGGATGCCACCCTTAGTGGTCATGTGAGTCCTGACCTCTGACTCGTCCAAATAAATTGCTCGCGCAATGGTTTGATCCTTTGGAATATCTTCCAGTCCAGAAAAGGGAGCCTGATCAGTAATATGTAGATCAGTCAAGTGAGAATACTCCTCCAATGTTGGTGCTAGCTGATAATCTGAGAATGTGAAACTGTGATAGACTGGATCATAGAACTGGATTAGTGTGGACAGGATTCCTTCGATTACATGGACCCTTAATAGAGACAGTAGTCCTCCATACTTGGCTCTGAAAGCCTCGTGGTTGGTGATCATTCTCGCCAAACCTCTTAAATTCTCTAACTTTGTAACCTTGAAGGTGTACTTATGAGTTTTCCTTCTACCGAAATCCATTAGCGCAATCTCCTTTCTCTGAGATTTGCAATCATTGTCTTAGTTTAATTTGAAAAAGAGAGACTAGAAGAGAAGATTTTTCTTTTTTTTTAATGTTTTTTAGAAGAATGTATGAATGCAGCACACAAAAACATAGAAAAAACATGGGGTCAAAGGGTCGGTGTCATGAAGTCAAGGCTCTACCCCCTCCCCCCAAAGGTTTATACTGGTGATTTTTTGTACCTGTCCGCAAGAACAGCAAGCGGATCGCCAGCAAGCTGATGTATCCTAGAGTGACCTCAAATGAGGGTAGTATCGTGTGACAACTATTTTCGATAGCTTCCGCACTACAAAATGGCTTTAGTCTACTAAAAACCTCAACTTCTCAGATAACCCAGTCGACCACACTACTTTCAACAACCGAAGTAGTATCGGAAATGCATCTGCAAAGGGAGTCTCCACAGATTTTGATGGTCGATCGGGGGCTCTTAACTGGGATTCACTCCCCACAAGATTACCCGCATTGCCATCACCTATCTTAGGTGTATACTCAATCTTTCCACATGCGACATCACACGTATTCCCATTAGTAGAAAAATAAACACAGATATCACTTAGGAAAACCAGTATATATATATTTGTCTTAATCATCCTAGACCTCTAGTCTTATGATCCTATACAAACAATGACTCCCCAGCAGAGTCGCCATTTCTGTGACATTTTGTGAACTAATGGTTTTCTACCCTTGGGAATGCAAGAAAGAATGCCTCCCACTGTGGTCGCCACTTTTCTGTAGCGCGATTTTTGTGGTTTTGAATCACTATCTCTTTGGTACTACAGTTTGATTAATTTTTTATCCTGTTGAGCTGAGTAAGGAAGGGAAATAGATGTCTCCAATTAACCCTGCTTACGTACAGAGTTTAAACAGTCAAAACTGTTGGTTTACATATGCTATCAAAATAGGGGGTCCTTCTTAGGGTTATTTTCTTAAGAATACAAGTGTCTGGATTATCTGTGAGGTTTTCGGTAAGATGTTAAGACTTGGAGCTTTTCGATTGATGTATGAAGGTATGGGATTTTGGGTTTTTGATTAGTATGCTCGCTAAGATTTTTCAATCTTATGCCTACGTATTCCCGTTCAGGGAAATCAGAGCGATCGTAGTTCCTCCTATTCTATGGGAGGAAAAAGGTTGTTTTGGTGTCTTGTTCAAAGCCCAAGACATGAAGTTAAAGGTGATTTGTATCTTGTTCAAAGCCCAAGATGTGAAGCTGAAGGGTTTTGGCTTCAGAGAGAATTTGTCATCTCTAAAGAGGAGTTGTTGATGTGTGCTGTGAGCGAGGTACAGATTTGATGCTAAAAGGTGGATTGACTCAACCGGGTTTTCCTTATACAAAGCCTAAGAGGAGGCTAGCGACCCAACAAGAGGGTGCTTTTATATGTGTCTTGTACGAAGCCCAAGACGGAGGCTAAAAAGGTTTGTGACCCAACAAGAGGGTCTTTTATACTCAACAAGAGAGTGTTTTGTATCTCGTACGAAGTCCGAGATGGAGGCTGAAAGGTTTGACTCAACAAGACAGTCTTTTATACTCAACATGAGAGTGTGTCTTGTACAATGCCCAAGACGGAGGCTAAAGGGTTGTGACCCAACAAGAGGGTCTTTTATACTCAATAAGAGAGTCTAAAAAGGTTAGCTCTGCTGGAGAGAATCATTGTACAAAGCCCAAGAGGAGGCTATGTTTGTTGGTGACTGTTTCAGTTTAGTGACAGGTCCAGTATGTTGGATAAAAGAGAAAATTAGTTCTTATAAAGGGACTGATTAAAGGTAAGGTTGTGCTTTGGTATTGGTCAGAGGATTAGGATTATTTCTTGGGAAATCCAAAGGGTATTGAGACTGTCCAAGTCTACTGTTATTTTGAGAAGTCGATTCTCCGATAAGTGAATGATCTTTGTATGATGGCCAAGAGAAAGCTGGTATGTTAAGGGATGAAGGTCAACCCATTAACTGGTCTGACACTTGACTCAAAAAGACAGCTCTAGCAAATTGATGACTAGGTTCTGTTCCTATACTTGTAGAGGTCTCTGGGTCCTTGTACTAAGCCCAAGAGAAGGCATGAGAGCTTTTAAGAAGCCGAAGGGTCCTTGTACAACGCCCAAGAGGAGGCGGGGATGCTTTTAAGAAGCCAGTGGGTCCCCAAACCCCGAGAAGTTCAAGACATGCCATTCACTGAGAATAGATCAAGCCAGGAAAGTCCGAGAATTTGGAAGAAACTCAAGAGATTACATTCACAGAGAAAAGATCATCTCTGGGGAGTTAGAGTTTCTTTGACAATGTCTAAGGGTGACAGTCTGAGAAAGGGTTCACTGAGAATGCTGTCTTTCACGTGTCTATATTGTTTAACCCCAAGAGGAGGGAAGACTGTGTCTGGTAATCCTATGGGGATCTAGTTTTGTTTGTATTTAAGAGTGACCAACAGGGCTTTACCTAGTTCTAGACGTAGTTGCCGGGGAAAACTCTAAATAACTATACTAGTATTACAGAGTTGATATTTGACAAGTATATAAAAGTTTGTGAAAGAAGACTTACAGTGAGCAGCCCCATAATACAGTTATATATATATATATGAAAGCGGATAAAGAAAGCGGGTAAACACTTACTCGGTTGTAGAGCTTCCATGTTGTTTTGTTAGTTGTTCAACAAAGAAAGCTTTGATAACAATATTATATTCAAAATCAAAGGAGAAAGTGCTTTGAAAAGATTGTTGGGGCTTACAGCTCAAGGAGAGGCCCAAGGTTTTATCAGCGATTGCGCTGTTGTTTGGAATTTGTACATGCACTTTTACAAGTGATTGAGGTCCAAAAAGGTTTTCTGTACAAAGGGATGGGTCTTACACTCTACTAAGAGGCCCAAAGGTGTTTAAAGAAAAGGAATGGGGCTTATAACACGAGGGTAGGCCCAGATGATTTGATTTTTGAACTGGCGATTGCGCCGAGATTTTCTTTTAAAGCAGAGGGACTTATACAATGCATTGAGGCCCAAAAAGGTTTTGGTTAAAAGGGGATTGGGTCTTACACTCTATTAGAGGCCCAAAGGTGTTTTTGTACAAGTGGTGGGGCTTACAACTCAAGGAGAGGCCCAGTTGATTTTGTTAAAGAGGTGACGATCGCGCCATTGTGTTTTGAAAATACAGTGAGACTTATACAATGACTGAGGCCTAAAAAGTGGTGTACTTACAAAGGGATTGGGTCTTACACTCTAATAGAGGCCCATGAGTGTTTGAAAATGATTTGTGAGGGTGAAAATCAAAGAAACCCTAATTTTTGTTTTCCTTTAAAAGTAAATATTTAAAGAAAAAAAATGATAAAAATACAAAATAAGTTTGAATAAACCATTTGTGATTCTTGTTTAAGGTTTGAAAAATGAGGTTTTAATCACAAGATGATTTAGAACTCATTTGGTTTTGATTTTCAAAGTAAATATTCACTTTTAAATGTTTAAAAACAATTAAAAATGAATTTATTCACAAAAATACTAATTATATTAAATAACTAATATAAATTTGATTTTTTTTGGAATAAAATTTTTCAACATTTTTGTGATTTTTTTATAAATAAACCAATAAAAAATAATTAAAATTGAGGGAGTTATTAATTTTTCTAATCATAAAAAATAATAGGGTTAATAGTCATTTACCCTCTGCAATATAGGCAAATTTTGATTTACCCCCCTTTAAAAAAATAATTTTGCATTACCCCCCTGAAATTTTGGGGTACCCCCCTAAGCATGTAAAAACCAGGGGGTAAATAAAAAAGAATATTTTACAGGGTGGTAATTTTTTTACCTGGGGGGCAAAAGACTTAGAATTTTAAAATTTCAGGGGGGTAATCCAATTTTTTTTTTAAAGGAGGGTACTCAAAACTCGCCTATATTGCAGGGGGTAAATGACTATTAACCCAAAATAATAAGAAAAACAATAAAAAGTGAAAAAAATAACAAAAAGAGGATCTGGGGCGAGGCGGATTCGAACCCCAGACCTCTTGTGTATAGGGCGCGCACCTTACCACTAGGGTGGTGATACATCCGTTGATTGAAACACAACCACAAATATACAAGGCTTGCCTTGTTTTTGGCCTGGCCCAAGGCAAGGCAAGCCAAGATTTTGGCTGAAAACGTGAAGGCCATAATTTTCTCATTTCTCCATGGATTGGGACAAAATTTAGGTCTATCCTACCTAGAATTTCACAAGGCATCCAATGGTGGTGGTGTTTTTTTCAGATCATGCTCCTATTGAAAAACCCGATAGTGGTTTTGAAATAGGCCAAGATTTGCATTTTCTGTTCCATCTCTTGGTGCAAGCATGAATTACATGATAAATTGGTACAAACACAACACATATAACATGTATAAGAGATGCATGATCAGTGGACATCAATAGAAAGCATGATTCAAAGAATCCAAGTTGTGATGCTTACCTCTTTTTGGAGCTTTTGTGAAATCTGCCAAGCACCTTGTTCCAGAAATGTTTTGATGCTTTGAACACCCTCAAATGATCTCTTAGAAGCTTTTAGGATGGTTGAAATCAGCTGGAAACCTCAGGAGCAAGTTTGAGCTCTTTCTTGCAAAAGGGGCAAAAGTGGCCAAAATAGCAACTCTCTCAAATGGTGTTTCAGATGTGTGGCACCATTTGGGATAGTTCAAGGATGATATTTGGAGTGTGTTTGAGGTTTTATCTGGTTTGGAAAGTGAATGAATCAAGACATGGCTTGAAAAATGCACAAAAGTCCTATTTTGAGGTTTTGAGAGGTGACTTTGTGATTTTGGTGTTACAGGTCACTTGTGAGATTTTGGACAGCTTAGATATGACATATTGGATGTGTTTGGATCATGAGTTGTGGTGGAATTGCTCTCTAACTCAAAAACTCAGAGTTACCTTGCTAAAGAAGGTATTTTTGCCTAGAGAAAGAGATTTTGAGGAAAGCAAGTGTTGTAGTGCTTTGGTGTACTCGAACTGAACACAATTGATCTCTATTTATAGTAGAGCAAGTTTGTTTTGGCTGCAATAGTGAATGGCAACTGCAGCAGAGGTTTGGCCAATGTTGAGCAATGAGAATCCAAGTCTCCTCTAGCCATTGACTAGAGGTTAGGGCACAGGTTGCGGGTTCCCTTGGTCTTAGATATGTCTTGACTAAATTTAGTTGGGAATGGCTCAGTCCATGCCACCTTGGTGCATCCATTAAATGCTCCAATCCAAAATTGGAGTCTTGTCCCTCTTTTAGGCATTTCTAGGTTTGGTATGCTACTTTTGGTTCCAAAGACTTGGGAGGCTTGGGATCAGAGTTGGTTCCTCCTTGGTCCCCCCTTGAGGTGTTCAGATAGATAGAGTTGCTTGCCCTTTGCAAAATTTGAGTAAATCAAGCAAAACTCCTAAATCTGCCTTGCCATGACAGTTTGCAGAAAGGCATATTGGCATTGTCATATCTCATGGCTCAAGTGGACTTTGATGGAGTTCTTGGTCATTTTGGAAAGCCCTCATATGATACAACAACTGTTTGATCATAGTTGGTTTTGATACCTTTTGGATCCAAGTGAAAAATGCCCCTACATTTGGAAAAAGTGAAGGCAGATTCTGACTTAGTGAAAATTTCACTAAGTGTTGGAAAAAAGTGACATTTTCACTTTTTGTGATTTTGATCATTCCATAACTTAAAATCCATGAGGAATTGGAATGAGTTATGTTTGAAGCTTTTGTAGAGGGCCATGAGAGCTACAAATCCAGCTTTGAATGGGGAAAAATGGCCTTGTGGTTTAGGAGTTATGATCCTCCAACTTTATTCCATAACTTAGAAAAATTTCTAAGTTTTTATGGTTACCCCTTTTTCAAGTTATCCCACTTTTCTTGATTTTTCTTGATGAATGATGATTCCAATCATACATTAACATCATTTTAGGGTCAAAGAACCATAATTGTGAAAAATCTCAAAAAGTCAAAGTTGACTTTTGTGCACAGTTGACTTTTTGTCAGATGAATTCCAAACTGTGCGATCCTTTATGAAATTAAGTCCTTGACCTAAATCAAACTTGATGGATTAATTTCATAGGTATTATAGGGTGTATTGAATCATTTCCCAAGGTTTGGGAGCATGCCTGGGTCAAAAGTCAAAGGCACAGTTGACTTTTTCCCGCGAAACCCTAACTGTGGTTCTGATGAAATTGACGCTTGTGAATCAAGCTTTTTGGATTAATCCATTGTTGCAAATGGATCAATGTGGTTTATTAGGGACCCTTAAATCATGTCTTGAGGTCTTGGCTCATGTTTTGTCCCAAAAGTCAACTTAGGGGTGAATTCGGTCAAGAAACCCTAATTCCTGATTTTTTTTGTATGCATCCCCTGAGGAAAAATTGGCTTGATGATTGGGTTCATGATGTCCCTTGGAGTATCTTAGGTTGTGCTTTGAAGCATTGGCTCATTCCCAGAGGAAAATTTCCATCTGGAGGCCCTGGTCGACCAAACCCTAATTTGGTGACACTGGCGATCTTGAGGCTTGATCCACCTGGAATGCTGCAACTTTGTGCTTTATTCTTGCTGTGGGAGTCCTCTTGATCCATTGTGGTTGTTTGAGAGGTTTAGACAAGTTGAAGATCATGTCATTCCTTGATTGATCCTTTGTCTAAGAGCTCTGAGAGGGCTTGAAACCCTAAATTCGATTGTAGTGGATGCTCACCCATCTTTAGGGAGACTAATGAGGTATAATGGTCCATCCATATTGTGATGATGATCTAAACAATGATGGAGAATCTTAGTGGTCAAAATTTGGGGTATGACAATAACCAATAATTTTTGCTATTTGTACCACGAACTACGAGGTTTTGATCCTATATTGGACTTTGTGGGTACGTAGGCATGAGGCGATAAGTCTCTCCAAGCACAAAAATCTTAAAAAATATTTCTCTTCTCATCTCTCCAATCTCTTTTCAAACAAACCTTTTTAAACCAAAAGCGTTAGATATTTCAAAGGGTTCCTATAGAGTACTATAGACGTTTTGGGTGTTAACACCTTCCCTTAACGTAAACAACCCCCTTACCCAGTCTCTGTTTATTTGTTTTTTTGTTTTAGAACTTGTTTAGGTTTTGTTCGCTCTTTTTCCTTTCCATTTTTGGATAAAATAAAAGTGCGGTGGCGACTCTTACTTTTGTGAGTTAAGTTAATCAATAGCTTACACTCACAATTTTTACCGCTACAGAGTGCGCCCTCCTCGGTGTAAACCACCGCCATTTCCAAGACCCTTATCAGGGAAGCAGCATCCTGAGCTAGCATCGTCCTCTTGCTCGGACAATCCATCTCCTCGAGCTTCAGAGACTCTGCCCGATGGAGCGCCAGAGAAGAACTCTCGAAGAAATTCCTATTGTGGAGACAAGGAGGCAGCTCGAATCTACTTTTTTCCCCTCGTTGGTGAGGTCGAGGATCTCGCCCATCCGATGGCGCTTGTGCCTTACCGTTATTGGCCTTGGGGAGGTATGGACGGTAGGCGGTGTGGACGAGGAAGTCCCTGACCCCGTCTGAGGAGGAGGCGCTCACTGACTGAGGCGGCTTTTCCCGATCGTCTTGCCCCCCTTGAGCTTAGCATGAGCATTCTTCACCATTCGTTCGTGGGCAGAAAACATTTTACCTGCAAAACAACGAGCATATTAGTAAACGAAGAATATAACAATCCAAACAAACTAGGAAGAAATAAAAGGCTACCCAGCAGTTCTAGAGCCTTCTCACGAGTGCTGCACTCGAGGAGCTCCTTCATATTAATAAAGCGATTCTCCACCTTAGACCCGTCATCTTCTTCTTAAATTGGGGCCCCGCTCTTCGTCACGCACTGAGCAGGGGTAAAGCCGTTGACAAAATCCACCAGCTTCTCGTAGTTAGCCTTATCATCCTCGCCTAGCATATCCGGGTTGGCGGTGTAGCCATCAGTTCCCCAGGTGAAATGATCCCCGCTCTAGTAAAAGGGGAACTTCAACAACCTCCGCCCTTGTATTTTGCACTGCTCGTCGACAAGGGCTACCCCGTTCTCATCCGTCAAAACCTCCCAGATAAACTTGGAGTCTGTGGCCCTCTCTGACACAGGCTCGATGATATAAAACCTTTCCTTGAAAGTCCTAATGGACTCAGAAAAGGGCTTGAATAACTTCTTCCCCTGCTTCAGGGAGACCCATCCGAACTTCCTCCCCGAAACTTGGCGCTGAAGATGGAACATGGTAAAGAAGAGGGGAAGAGTAGCTCCGATCTCTAGATATTCACCCGTCAGCTTAAATGCATGTATGAAGGCAATCGAGTTTGGATGTAATTGCGAGGGTGCCAGATCCAGATGCACTAAGACTGCCATCTGAAATTCCGTAAAAGGCAGCCTTAACCGTATCTCTTTGAAGACGTATTCATACATAGGGAACATCTCCCTGTATGCCGAGAAAATACGGTCATCCTCCTTAGAGAAATGAATCGTCCAGTCGCCCTCGACCCCCACCGTAGTGAAGGTGTCTCCGGTGTAAGAGGAAAAGAGGGAGGTTGTAGCGTGGTTTTTGTGGTTTCGAATCACTATCGCTTTGGAACTACAGTTCAATTCATTTTTTATACTGTGAACCTGATTAAGGAATGGAAATAGATGTCTCTAATTAACCCTGCTGGCATACTGAGTTTAAATAGATGACTGTTAGTTTACAGATGCTATTAAGATAGTGGGTCTCCCTTAGGCTATTTTGTTAAGAGTAGGGGGTCTGGACTGTGAGGCTTTCGGTAAGGTATTAGATCTGATGTTTTTTTTATTGAGGTATGAAGGTACTGGGTTTTGAGTTTTTGATTAGTGTGCTCGCTAAGATTTCACAATCTTATGCCTACGTATTCCTGTTTAAACGAAATAGGGAAATCAGAGCGATCGTAGTTCCTCCTATTCTATGGGAGGAAAAAGAGGTTTTGGTGTCTTGTTCAAAGCCCAAGACAGGGGCTAAAGGTTTTGTCTGGGAGAGAATTTGTCATCTATAAAGGGGAATTATTGATTTTTGTGTGCCTTGATCGAAGCCCAAGGTTGAAGCTAAGAGGTTGATTGACTCCCCTGGGGAAGTCCTTATACAAAGCCTAAGAGGAGGCTAAAAGTTTGACTTTGACTCCGCCAGGGAGTTTTGTATGTGTCTCATACAATGCCCAAGATAGAGGCTAAAATGAGAAATTTAATCGACTTGCCTGAGGATATTTTGAGTGTCTTGTACAAAGCCCAAGACGGAGGCTAAACGGGTTTGACTCAACAAAAGAGTGCTTTCATCTATCCTGTACAAAGCCCAGGATGGTGGTTGAACAAGCTGGAGAAAGCTTTAGAGTAGGCTAACTTTGCTAGGGTGAATATTTATACAAAGCCTAAGAGGAGGCTATCTCTGTTAGGGCAATCTTTATGCCAAGCTTAAAAGGAAGCTGGAAAAGACTGTCCCAACAAGAGAATGGTTTTTATCTGTCTCGTACAAAGCCCGAGACTAAGGCTAAAAGGGATGACTCAACAAGAGAGTGCTTAAAGGTGATTGACTCAACAAGAGAGTCTGACTCAACAAGAGAGTCTGAAAGGGTGATTGACTCAACAAGAGAGTCTGAAAAGTAATTGATCGACTCAATAAGAGAGTCTGAAATGGTTAATTCTGCTGGGGAGAATCATTGTACAAAGCCCAAGAGGAGGCCGGGTATCCTGAGGAAAGGGTCCTTATACGAAGCCTAAGAGGAGGCTAGCTTTTGCAGGGGATTCTTAAGATCCCGAGGCAGGTCCAAATGGGGAATCAACTCTTGCAGGGGAATGCAGAAGAGTTAATAGATCATAAACCTCGAGGATCTGATTTGAGATAGTGTTATATTGACCCTGGTAGGGGAAATTCGGAGGAAAGGCGGGCTTATAGAACCCACAAGTTTTAACTCTTTATATTGACCCTGGTAGGGGAAATTCGGAGGAAAGGCGGGCTTATAGAACCCACAAGTTTTAACTCTTACTGGAGATTAATCCAGAATCTAGGGCTTCTCCTATGTTTTGGAGGGGACTTGAGAATGTCTTTGAGACCCAAGGGTGTTTAGACTGTCCAAGCCTATTGGTAGAGTTTTATCTTTTGTATGATGCCCAAGAGGAGGCCGACTCGTTTAAGGGATGAGTATCAACCCTAAAATTGGTCTGAGAGTGTTGACTCTTTTTAGAAAGACAGCTCTGACGAAGGATGACTAAGTTCTGTTCCTATACCTGTAAGAGGTCTTCAGGGTCCTTGTATTAAGCCCAAGAGAAGGCGTGAGAACTTCTAAGAAGCCGAATGGTCCTTGTATAAAGCCCAAGAGGAGGAGGGGATGCTTCTAGGAAGCCTGTGGGTCCCGAAACCAAAAGAAGTTCAAGAAATACAATTCACAGAGAAGGGATCATTCCAGGAAAGTTCGAGGGTTTGGAAGAAACTCAAGAGATGTTATTCACGGAGAATAGATCAACTCTTGGGAGTATAATTTCTTTGACAATTTCTATGGGTGACAGTCTGAGAAAAGGTTCACCGAAAATACTGCCTTTCTCTTTGTTCCATATTGTTTAACCCCAAGAGAAGGGAAGACTGTATCTGGAACCCTATGGGGATCTAGTTTTGTTTGTATTCAAGAGTGACCAACGGACTTTACCTAGTTCTAGACGTAGTTGCCGGGGAAAACTCTAGTATATATACAGTTGATATATGACAAGTATGTAAAAGGATGTGAAAGAAGACTTGCAGTGAAGCAGCCCCACAATACAATTATATATAGGAAAGCAGTAAATGAAAGCGGATAAACACTTACCCATTGTAGAGCTTCCATGTTGTTTTTTTAGTTGTTTAACAAAGAAATTAAAGAAATTTTTGATAACAACTGTATATTTAAATTCAAAATCAAAGGAGAAAGTGCTTTGAAAAGATTGTTGGGGCTTATTGCTTAAGGAGAGGCCCAGGTGATTTTTTTAAAAAGGCGATGATCGTGTCGTTATTTTGAGAACTGTACAGTGGGACTTATACAATAAGTGAGGCCCAAAAGGTTTTCTATACAAAGGGGATGGGTCTTACACTCTATTAGAGGCCCAAAGTTTATTTTTGTACAAGAGATGGGGCTTACAACTCAGGGAGAGGCCTAAGTGTAGTGAGCGATTTTGGACGTGGTTCTTAAGCACTGTCGCTCTGGGGTACTACAGGTCGATTCATTTTTTATCCTATTGAAGCTGATGAAGGAAGGGAAATAGATGTCTCAAACTAACCCTGCTTGCAAACTGAGGTTAAATAGTCAAAACTGTTGGGTTACAGATGCGGTTTTAGTTCGTGGGCCACTCTCTGCTTATTTTTTCAGAACGAAATACCGGGACTATTCGTGGGGAATTTATTAGGATACTGCGTCAGATTGGATGGAGGTAGGGGACTTTGGGTTTTTTTATTAGTGTGCTCGCTAAGATTCTTTTGCAATCTTATGCCTACGTATTCTCGGGATAGGGAAATCAGAGCGATCGTAGTTCCTCCTATTCTATGGGAGGAAATGGTGTTTTGGTGTCTTGTTCAAAGCCCAAGATGTGAAGCTAAAAGTGATTTGTATCTTGTTCTAAGCCCAAGATGTGAAGCTAAAGGTGGTTTGTTTGTATCTTGTTCAAAGCCCAAGATATGAAGCTAAAGGGTTTTGACTTTAGAGAGAATTTGTCATCTCTAAAGGGGAGTTGTTGATGTTTGTATGTTGTGACCAAAGCATGATTTGATGCTAAAAGGTTGATTGTCTCAACCGGGGTTTCCTTATACAAAGCCTAAGAGGAGGCTAAAAGGTTGACTTTTCTGGGGAAAATGTTCTTTCTGTCTTGTACAAAGCCCAAGATTGAGGCTAAAAGGGTTTGACTCAACAAGAGAGTCTTTTTGTGTGTCGTGTACGAAGCCCAAGACA
The DNA here is from genome assembly GCA_022829125.1 of Lathyrus tuberosus. Lineage (NCBI taxonomy): Eukaryota > Viridiplantae > Streptophyta > Magnoliopsida > Fabales > Fabaceae > Lathyrus > Lathyrus tuberosus. Next base: position 12,203,136 of record JALAZF010000120.1, on the reverse strand, counting down.
GAAGCTAAACGGGTTTGACTCAACAAGAGTGTCTTTCATACTCAACAAGAGAGTGATTCTGTATCTCGTACGAAGCCCGAGATGGAGGCGAAAAGTTTGGTGACTCAATAAGAGAGTCTTTTATACTTAACAAGAGAGTATTTTTGTATCTCGTACGAAGCCCGAGATGAAGGCTAAAAGTTTGGTGACTCAACAAGAGAGTCTTTTATACTCAACAAGAGAGTGTTTTTGTATCTCGTACGAAAGCCCGAGATGGAGGCTAAAGGTTTGGTGACTCTATAAGAGAGTCTTTTATACTCAACAAGAGAGTGTTTTTGTATCTCATATGAAGCCCGAGATGGAGGCTAAAGGTGATTGACTCAACAAGAGAGTCTTTTATACTCAACAAGAGAGTGTGAAAAGGTTAGCTCTGCTGGGGAGAATCATTGTACAAAGCCCAAGTGGAGGCCAACGTGCTGGTGACTGTTTCAGTTGAGTGACAGGTCCAGTATGTTGGATAGAAGAGAAAATAAGTTCTTATATGGGTAATGTTGTACTTATGGATTTGATCAGAGGATCAGGGTTATCTCCTATTCTTTAAGGAAATGGGAAATCCAAAGGGTATTGAGACTGTCCAAGTCTACGGGTTTTATCTTTTGTACTATGCTTAAGAGAAATTAAGAGACAATACGTTTGCGGTAGAAAGATCTAGACTCTTTGAAAGATTGTTCTATTAAGATGACTAATTTCTGTTCCTATACCTTTAAGAGGTCGTCGGGACAATTTGTACGAAGCCCAAGAGGAGGCGAGAAAAAATTTTAAGAAGCCGAGGGACAATTTGTACGAAGCCCAAGAGGAGGTTATCTTCCTGGAGGAAGAATCATTATACGAAGCCTAAGAGGAGGCTGTGAAAACTTCTAAGAAGCCGACGGGTCCTTGTACAACGCCCAAAAGGAGGCGGGGATGCTTTTAGGAAGCCTGTGGGTCCTTACACTAAGCCCAAGAGGAGGTTGATGAACAGTTCCAGAAGGGGTTTCACTTAGAACATTAGCCTTCTGTATATGAATTGTTCAAAGGGGGGAGATTTCTTAGATCTAGTTATCTAAAATTGTTGTAAAAGAAAATTCTCACGGTTTAGGTTATGTTGAAATATCCGGGAGAACGTCGGATGTAAGGAGACGAGGTTTTATCTAGTTCTAGACGTAATTGTCGGGGAAACTCTAAATATCTATACTAGTATTACACAGTCAATATGAGTTTATGAAAGAAGACTTACAGTGAAACAGCCCCACAGTACAGTTATATACATATGAAAGCGGTAAATGAAAGCGGGTAAACACTTACTCGGTTGTAGAGCTTCCATGTTGTTTTGTTAGTTTGTTCAACAAAGAAAACTTTGATAACAATATTGAAATTTTGGCACAGATATCAGATGTCCTACGCAGATGTCGAGACACTGATATCCAACACAATGAACAAGATAACAATAAAATAGCAGTGCAGAAAGTAAATAACACAGTGATATGTTTGCCCAGTTCGGTCTAACACACCTACTCTGGGGGCTACCAAGCCAGGGACGAAACCAATATACGATAGTATCAATTCACAGATCATACAAACACCGAATAATTTGCTCACTTAATCACTACCCTTCCTATGACTTCTACATAAGACTCTCCTAGGTATGAGGCCCTCCTCAAATCCCTCTACAATCACAACCCGTGATTGGTACCTTTCCACACAAGAAACAAACTGAAAGTCACTCTTTCAAAACACACAATTCTCAATACTTCACAGCTTATGAGAATTGACACACAAGAAACTCAATGCTTAAAAGCTTATGAGTAACTTGACAGAACTTACAACACAAGAAATCAGTCCTTATACTGTTATCAGAATGATTCCAGTTAGGCTCACAAATTACACTCGAAAACCCTAAAAACACAAGTAAGTTCCACACCTAAAACTAGGTTTACATCAGTCAATATATAGCAATTAATCTGGACTGAATTGGGCTTCAAAAACGTAGCAAATAGACTGCTCACAAATCTGCAAAAATAACTCCAACAAAATAGGTCTTCAATCCAATGTTTCCTATTATGTCTCCATAATTAGAAACAACAGCAAATCCGAAAACCAACAAATAACCACAATCCAAAAATGCTTTGGATGCCACATAGGATAACCAAATATTCACAGAATATTCTGTAACAATTCACACAACCAGAATCTGCATTAAAACTAAATTCACAGCGCGATGTCCTATGAGCTGGCATGGAACATCTTCATTCGACATGTTAAAAGCAGCCACTTAGAACATTTAGATTCAACATCTTGCTGCTATAATAGTTTTATCAAAATAAATGCCAACCTCAAAAGCACAGGAATAACAATCTCCCCCTTTGGCTTATTTTGGCTAAAACTACACACACACACAAAAACTATCAAAGAGGCACAACCAGCAAAAAAAAACCATATATCAGACAGCAGCGAAAACATCAACAGCACACAGTAAAAAACTATTCATCATAGCAGCACTCCCCTTCACCTGCAAACAACACTCAGTACAGCAAACAACTCATCATAGCAGTCTGGCAAAACTCCCCCTCAACACCAGCAAATTCCACATTCTCCCCCTCAACTACTGCAGCAACACAGGCACACAAGCACTCTCCACACAAACATCCACATAAACATACTACTCCCCCTTTTTAGCCATAAATATGACAAAGGCAAGTAGAACAAGTCAAAGTAAAAAGAAACCAGAGTAAACTGCATCAGAGAGTAGATGCACACCACATCACATGCCCAAATGTTATGCACAAATTTCAGCATTTTCCCTTCATTCACACACTGCACTACCAGAACCTCCTTTTGTCTTTTCAGTCTAGCAGCTAGAAGGAACATTGATTGCTATAGTTCTTCATGAATGCACACCCCAAGTCTGCTCCTCAGGTTTTCAAACTGAACTGCATCCAGAGCCTTGGTAAATATGTCAGCAAGCTGATTTTCTGTGCTCACATGCTCAAGAGTTATGACATTGCCCTCTGAATTGTTTTTCAGTTTTCGGAGAAGGTATTTCTTGAATGGCCTTGACCTTGTCAGGATCAACCTCAATTCCTTTCTGGCTGACGATGAATCCTAAGAGTTTCCCTGAACGGACACCGAAGGTGCACTTGTTGGGATTCAAGCAGAGTTTGCACTCTCTCAACCGCTCGAATAGTTTTGACAGGCGGGTCATATGCTCCTCTTCTGCTTTAGATTTGGCAATCATGTCATTGACATACACTTCGATTTCTTTGTGTATCATGTGGTGAAACAGAGTAGTCATGGCCCTTTGATAGGTTGCCCCGACGTTCTTCAAACCGAACGGCATCACCTTGTAACAAAGGTACCCCATGGGGTAATGAATGAAGTTTTCTCCATGTCTTTCGGCGCCATTTTGATCTGATTATATCCCGAGAATCCATCCATGAAGGAGAAAACTTTGAACTTTGTTGTACTATCTACCAGCATGTTTATGTGTGGCAAGGGAAAGTCGTCCTTTGGACATGCCTTGTTCAGATCTCTATAGTCTACACACATTGTGACTTTTCTGTCCTTTTTTGGAACGGGTACGATGTTGGCTGACCATTGAGGATATTCTGATGTGGCGAGGAAACCTGCGTCAATCTGTTTTTGTACCTCCTCTTTGATTTTAATGGCCATGTCCAGGTGAGTCCGTCTCAACCTTTGTTTTACTGGCAGAGATTCTGATCTCAACGGTAGATAATGTTCCACGATGCTGGTATCCAACCCTGGCATATCCTGATAGGGCCAAGCGAATACATCGGGGAAATCTTTGAGAAGTTTCGTCAAACTTTCTTTGACAGTTGGACTAAGCAGTGCCCTAATCTTGACTTCTTTTCTCACTTCTTCCGATCCCAAGTTGACTGTTTCCAGCAATTCTTTGTGAGGCTCAATGGACCTTTCCTCTTGTCTGAGTAGTCGGGAGATCTCCTCTGGAATTTCGTCGTCATTTTATTCTTCAGCCTCAAATACCGAGAATTTAAAGTTGGAAGAAGGCATCGGATCGTATGTTTCAACAGGGTTTAAAATAAGTAATCTGCATGACATGATGATTTGTGTTTAGAAGAGATTGAGATCGCAAGAGTGTGTGCAGTGTTTTTTTTTTAACAATGCTCATTTTTATTTATTTTTGTTTTTTAGGATTACCATTTTCTGAAAAACAAAAAGAGAAAACAGCAAACACTGCGGAAATTACAGAACGACATTTATTTATTTATGATCAGTCGAATCTTGAAACTACAACCCTATAAAAGAAAACTATGTTGCTTTGGGCGAAGCAAAGAGGGACATTTACAGAAAGTGAGCCCTATCAAAACATCCGTTTCACCTGGGCGGGGTGAAAGGTTAAAGTAAAGATGGCAATTACTTTGACTTATGCACAATCTTCGAAACATTGACAGCAACCCACTGGCGGTGAACTCCTCGGTGAATCACAAAGTCCGGTACCTTCCTTGATTTGTCTTCAGAAATAACGCTGATTTCTGGTGGAGCAGGATCATTGGAATTTGTCTCCCAGGCAGAGTTGTCATAGGAGGATTCCTCAGTTGTATTTTGTGTAGTATTTGTACTCTCAGCTGTATCTCCCCATCCAGTTGGTTGGATATCTTCGAGCCTGATACGAGAGCTTTCAGGAGCGGTGCATTTGACCATGAAGTTGAATTTTCCACTTGGTTATCCCAGGGTGTCCCACACCTCTTTGGAACTGGAGGAGTCATCCCTCTCGATGACGTTGACCTCGGGAAAAGCATAGTTAATGAATTCTAGTCCTGTAAACGTTGTGAATTCATCGTCGTACTGAGTATTTTCAGGATAACCTGGGTGTTGATCCCATGACATGGTGGGGACACATGTATTCTTTTCAATGATGCTGAGCTGATATGCCTCGTTCGGCCGACTCTCTTGCCCCAAGTCTCCTGGGTAAGGCTGCCACATTGGCAGGCCATCCATCGGGCCATAGTAGTCATGGTCAAAGTTGTCTTTCATCAGAGTGTCCTCCTCTAATGAATTTGGTGGAGCACGACATCCTTCTGGATCACAATCTCCGTACATGATTTTGACCTCTGACCGGGGTATAAATCTCGGGCTCTGTGCAGGAAAGCAGAAGGGAGTCTGCGTTTCATCCTGAGACGTATAACTGTCCTCGTTGAGATAGGACTTCCATTCTTCCTCTGTGTCGGAGGAATCACCTTTATTGATGGTATGCACTTCTTGAGTCACTAGTTGAAGGAAGCCTCCACTGTGGAAGAAGTTCTGAATGGGATGAAAACTTTTATTATTCGCAGCCGTCTGAGTACAGGTTGAGGAAAAGCCAAGACCTCTCTTTTTCTTATTGTCAGCAGGAATGACAAGCTGCCCCCATCCTATTGTATTGGTACTCTCGGCCGCTTTGATAGCATCTTTGTACGAGGAAATCGAAGTTCCCCCTTCGGATTGATTGTCCTTGTGTAACGAAACCGTTTGGAACTGGGTTCCGATTACCCCCTCCGGTTCTACATAAGTGGATGACGATAAGTTGCTTACGAGCAAGGCCTGTTCTCCACAGACTGTGATGAGCTGGTCGTTCTGGACGAACTTTAGCTTTTGGTGGAGGGTCGAAGTGACCGCCCTAGCCTGATGTATCCAAGGTCTTCCTAATAAACAATTGTATGTTACCCAGATGTCCATGACCTGGAAAGTGACTTAGAAAGTGTGATGACCAATAGTTATGGGAAGGTCAACTTCGCCGATAACCATTTTTCTGGATCTGTCAAATGCTTTGACGACGACCTCGCTGGTTCTCATAGGAGGTCCTTTGAATGATAATTGCATCAAAGTGGACTTCGGCATAACATTCTGGGCTGACCCTGTGTCTACCAGTACGCTGGCTAAAGCATCATCCTGGCAGTTGACTGTAATGTTGAGCACCATGTTATGAAGGCGACCTTCTTCAGGTAATTCCTCATCACTAAATCCCAAGTTATTGCAGGAAGTGATGTTAAAGACAATGCTATCGAACTGTCTGATCGTTACATCCTGTTCCAAAAAGGCTTGCTCTAAGACTTTCTGTAGAGCCTCCCTGTGCGCTTATGAACTAAGTAACAGTGATAATACTGAGATCTTTGAAGGAGTTTGCAATAGTTGATCAACAATGTTGTATTCACTCTTCTGGATGAGCTTTAGCATCTCATCATCGTTTTTTGAAAGGTCGGGATTACTGGATTGACCGACTGGTGGATTGGGAACTTTTGTCTGAGGTTCCTTTTCTTTGCTGGGTTCTCCAACTCCTCTGTTGAAGATTCTACCACTCCGTGTTACTCGAATGATGTCTGCAATATTCACGACGGAGGGTAACAGAATTTCCTTTCCATTCTCAATTGTTGTTGCACCGTATTTGTAAGGGATAGCCTTAGTTGATTCATACAGTAGTGGTCCCGGTAGATAGATGACTATGGGAACCTTCTGATTTTTCAGACCATCGTAAGTAATTTCGATCCGTTCCTGGTTGGGAACTCTCAATTCGTCAAGTAGATGGATGATGGCACAAACATCCCTGGTCCTCTGATGATCAGAGATTACGAAAATGTCCTCGATTTGATCAGTAAAATAGTTGAGTGATCCAGAACTTGACCACGGTTGAATCTCTATGCGGTCCAACTGACATTGAAGGGCTGCTCGCACGAAGTAGCATCCTTGATTATCCACTGAGCAAACTCCACACCGCTCATAGTTGGGTAGTGGCAGCTAGCCACGTCTGCTTTGAACACAGTGTAACCTTACTAGGTCTGTTTCCATCGACCGAACATCCTGACTTTGATATCTAGTAGGATTTTCGTTAGTGATACTAATTTGCTGGGTGTCTTCATCCATATATATTGGAAGCCACTAGTGGCTCAATAAGTGCTGAAGTGTTTCCTGGACAAGGGCACAACCTTGATTGTTTTAGTAACCCGCTTTACAGCCCTGATAATCATGTGATACCAGGAACCCGAGCTGGACCTGTTTAGCATGTAACTCCACCAGGCTGGTATTAATCAAGTGAATATCGAAGATTTGAATCATGTTGATTTGATAATGATTCATATCATGGTAGTCTTGGATCCACCCAAGATCCATCTGATGCTGGAGGGTCTCTTGTACAAAAGAGCATCCCTGTTTGTTTACCGAGCAAGTCAGACAGGAATTGTGATACTGGCTTTGCCGTCTGTGCGTGATTATGATACTGGCTTTGTCGTGAGTGCGTTGCCACCAAGTTGACATTCATCGCACGAATGTCGTGGTTTTGTATGATGTTGGAATTCGTATAAACCATGTTAACTCCACGAACTCGGTGCTCTTGGATCCATCCGAGATCCATCTGTTCCTATAGAGCTGATTGCACCATAGAACATCCCTAATTATTTTTAGAGCAGATATCACACTGGTGATAAATATGAGGTGGCACATGGCCATATCCACTCTGTCTATAATGCATCTTGACCAAGTTGGCCCTCAATACGAGTACATCGTGAATTTGATAGCTATCGCTAGACTCTCCCTCTATCAAATTAACTGCAGCTTCCTCGTGTTGAGGCAGCGGGTTTGTGAGAACATTCGGATTCGTATCTTTGAAAGATAAGACCCCGCTCCTAACAAGATTTTGCACGTCGAATTTGAAACTGAGACAGTTTTCTATGTTATGCCCTGGTCCTCCTTGATGGTAAGGGCAAGTCTGATTCACCTTAAACCAAAAAGGCAGATTTTCTGGTACTGTAAGAGGAGCCTTGGTCTGGACGTGCACTTTGACCAGCAGTAACGGAAATAGTTCTGCGTACGATACGGGTATTGGGTCGAACCCTGGTGGCCGCGTTGTACGGTTGTTGTTGTATGGAGGACGAGCCTGCTAAAGAGGCTGTTGTGTCCTTTGCTGAAATTGCTACGAAGGCGGTTAACTTTGAGCAACCTGAGGTTGATACGTAGAAACAGGCGGAGGGTTGATAGCAGGAGTTACAACTGCTACTGGTGGGTACCGTCACCTTTGCTTTCCGAGAGAGATATTCCCAATATCTTGCTCTTTTTGCTTAGGGAGAGCACTACCGTAATTTTTAGTACCGCTTGTCGACCTTGTGTCTTTGACTAAACGTCCTTCTCGAATGGCTTCCTCGAGACGTACCCCCATACCGACCATTTCGGTGAAGTCGCTGGGCGCACTGGCAACCATTCTTTCGTAGTAAAATGAGCTCAAGGTCTTTAAGAAGATCTTTGTCATCTCTTTTTCCTCAAGAGTTGGACAAATTTGAGCGGCAATTTCACGCCATCTCTGAGCGTATTCCTTAAAGGTTTCCTTGTCCTTTTGCAACATTGATCTGAGTTGATCTCTATTCGGTGCCATGTCCAAATTGTATTTATATTGTTGAACGAAGGCAGCGCCAAGATCTTTGAAAGTGCTTATCTCAGTGCGGTTTAAACCCATGTACCATTTAAGTGTGGCACCGGTTAAACTATCTTGGAAGTAGTGGATTAGTAGCTCCTGGTTCTTTGTCTGAGCTGACATTCGCCGAGCGTACATCACCAAATGGCTTTGAGGGCAAGAGTTACCCTTGTACTTTTCAAAATCGGGTACTTGGAACTTGTGCGGGACTTTCACATCAGGGACCAAGCAAAGGTCTGCGGCGTTCTTTCCAAATAAATCCTGACCGTCAATAGCTTGCAGTTCCTTCTGCATTTCCAGGAACTGCTCCTGGAACTCGTCCATTCTGTCGAACATACTTTCCTTCCTACCAGAAGGTATCTGTGGAATCTGTCCTTCCGGGACAGTGTGCACCACAGGGGGTGGTACTGTACTACGACAGTGAATCTTGGCGTTTCCCGAAGTTTGTAACCTTCAGGAGTCCTCATTATGCCTCTGGCATCCTCGCTTTCCCGAAGTTTGTAACCTTCAGGCCCAACGGCTTCTGCTATGATTCCCTGATCTTCTGTGATCAGCGAAACATATCCTTCCGGGATATAGTTAACAGGCATGCCCCAGGGACGATCTTTCGGCATTTGATACCTAGGATCATACTTCTCCACTATGGGTATTGAGGTGATCTCTGAGATCACAGTTCTTTGTAGCTGAGCTTCTGCCATGGCTTGCATGTTGTTACGAAGCTTTCTCATATCCTCTCTCAGAGCGTCGATCTCTTCTTTAAACTCTCTCTTTTCTTCCTCGAGATCATCCATCTTTTTCTGACGACTGGCCCGAGTATTGTACGAGTGAGACAGTTTGACTCTAGAACCGAGACACAAACGTGAGATCCGTAGGTAAGAAGAATATGTGACGTGAGAATAATGAATGCAATGATTATATTAATTTTTTTTTGTTTAATCAAAATAAACTTCGACAATTAGTTTGCAAATATTAAACAGTGGAGAAACCCCGTTTTATTGAATTCAAAGGATTGCGGAAATGGAAATACAGTAAAATACAAGGTGCGGAAACAGAAACCTAAGCTAACGGGTCCCGAGTCTTCTCAGAGGAGAGCTCAGGTGCTGATTCTAGTACTTTCCTTTTCTTGGACCGGGGCTCTTGGGCCGTTGTCGGGTTGTCATTCCTTTGCCAAGTGAAAGGAGCGAGCAAATTCCTTTGGTCATCTTGATTTTCTGCAGCATGTTACTCCAAAATTTCAATTAGAGCATCCTTATCTTTCAGCAGTTGCTGTATTTTGGTACACTCCACATTGAGAATGTGGTACTTGTTCTTCCAAGACCTCCTCTCCTGTTGAACTTTGTTGAGAGTAACCTGAAGTTTTTCCGTTTCAGTCATGAAGTACATGACAGATTCCCTTGGTGGAAGAACTGCGTGACTAGGATAAGGTATTTTTAGCTTGAGAGCTCTAGTTTGTACCCAGTGGAGATAAGGCTCCACCGAGACACAGTCCGGTTTTCCTAGAGACTCCCGTCCTTTCTTATGAACATGTTTCCAAGTGTGCACTATTTCCATCTTTAGTGCCCTGTCATTTTCTCCTTCTTTGAAGAAAAGACCTTCCAGATGAGAATTACGCGGGACATGCCTCATCGGGTATCCAAATTGACAACGAACTAAAACTGGATGGTAACTGATTCCTCCCTTAGTTCCTATAAGGGGTACGTTGGGGAAGTTTCCACAATAGTCAATGATCCTGATCTCGTCATAAATCCTATTGCACCAATCTATGTCAGAGTTGGCAAGAGACATGATTTTCTGCGACCAACGTAAGACACTCTTATGATCCCAAAAAGCGGCAGACTTAGGCAAATGGGAAATAAACCATTTATATAGCAGGGGTACATAGCATGTAATCACCCCTCCACTGTACAAATTCCCTAAGTGTACAGAATGATACACATCTGCGAGTAAAGTTGGTGCGGTGTTTCCAATGAGAAAAACCTTAATGGCGTTGATATCAACTAAGTTATCAATGTTGGGAAACATAAATAACCCGTAGGTGAGTAAAACAAAGATGCTTTTCAAAAGCAGTCACGTTCCCTATACTAGCAAAGTACAGAGCCTTCTTTACTAGAAACTTGGCTGGTAAACCTGGGATTCCTCCTTTGGTGGTTATGTGAGTCTTGACTTCTGACTCATCCAAATATATTGCTCTTGCAATGGTTTGATCTTTTGGAATTTCTTCCAATCTAGAAAAGGGAGCTCGATCAGTAATGGGCAGATTAATCAGGTGAGAATACTCCTCCAGCGTTGGTGCGAGCTGGTAATCCGGGAATGTGAAACAGTGATACACAGGATCGTAAAACTGAATGAGTGCCTCCAGGATTCCTTCAATTACATGGACCCTTAACAGAGGTAGCAGACCTCCGTATTTGGCTATTTGGAACCTTGAAGGTAAACTTGTGAGTTTTCTGTCTACCGAAATCCATGAGCACAATCTTTTTTTTCTCAAACATTTGCAATCATTATCTTAGTTTAATTTGAAAAGGAGAGACTAGAAGAGAAAATTTTCTTTGTTTAATGTTTTTAAAATGAATGCATGAATGCAGCACACAAAAACATAGAAAAACATGGGGTCAAAGGGTCGGTGTCATGAAGTCAAGGCTCTACCCATCCCAAAGGTTTATACTAGTGATTTTTGTACATGTCTCTCAAAATCATTGATTCTTGTCGAGATAACATCAACGGGCTGGGAACCGTGCTAGGTGATGTATTTCGAAGAATCTTAGAAGAGGGTAGTATCGCGTGACAACTATTTCCGATAGCTTCCGCACTACTAAAAGAGGTTTTTCCTAGGTGTATACTCAACCTTTCCACATGCGGCATCACAGCATTCCCATTAGCAGAAAAATAAACACAGATATCAATTAGGAAAAGCAGTATATATATTTGTCCTAATGTCCTAGACTTTTTAAGAGCTATGAATCCTATGATCCTAACAGAAAATGGCTCCCCGGTGGAGTCACCATTCTGTGGTACCTTCCTAACTTAAAGGTTTTGACCTAAGATCCTAGTAAGGGCCTATCCTAGCAATAATAACATTCCCCGATGGAACCGTCATTTGGTGATACCTTGTGAACCCAAGGACTTATCTTAAGAGAAAGTTTCAACCAGAGAGATAAGAGAGACAAGATTCCTTTGTTTGGCCCCACGGTGGGCGCCATTTTTCTGTAGCGAGCGATTTTGGACGTGGTTCTTAAGCACTGTCGCTCTGGGGTACTACATGTCGATTCATTTTTTATCCTATTGAAGCTGATAAAGGAAGGGAAATACATGTCTCCAACTAATCCTGCTTGCAAACTGAGGTTAAACAGTCAAAACTGTTGGGTTACAGATGCGGTTTTAGTTCGTGGGCCACTCTCTGCTTATTTTGTTCAGAACGAAATACCGGGACTATTCATGGGGAATTTGTTAGGATACTGCGCCAGATTAGACGGAGGTAGGGGACTTTGGGTTTTTTGATTAGTGTGCTCACTAAGATTCTTTTGCAATCTTATGCCTACGTATTCCCGGGAGAGGGAAATCAGAGCGATCGTAGTTCCTCCTATTCTATGGGAGGAAATGGTGTTTTGGTGTCTTGTTCAAAGCCCAAGACGTGAAGCTAAAAGTGATTTATATCTTGTTCGAAGCCCAAGATGTGAAGCTGAAGGTGGTTTGTTTGTATCTTGTTCAAAGCCCAAGATATGAAGCTAAAGGGTTTTGACTTTAGAGAGAATTTTTCATCCCTAAAGGGGAGTTGTTGATGTTTGTATGTTGTGACCAAAGCATGATTTGATGCTAAAAGGTTGATTGTCTCAACTGGGGTTTCCTTATACAAAGCCTAAGAGGAGGCTAAAAGGTTGAGTTTTCCAGGGAAAATGTTCTTTCTGTCTTGTAAAAAGCTCAAGATTGAGGCTAAAAGGGTTTGACTCAACAAGAGAGTCTTTTTGTGTGTCTTGTACGAAGCCCAAGACGGAAGCTAAAGGGGTTTGACTCAATAAGAGAGTCTTTTATACTCAACAAGAGAGTGATTCTGTATCTCGTACGAAGCCCAAGATGGAGGCGAAAAGTTTGGTAACTCAACAAGAGAGTCTTTTATACTCAACAAGAGAGTGTTTTTGTATCTCGTACGAAGCCCGAGATGGAGGCTAAAAGTTTAGTGACTCAACAAGAGAGTCTTTTATACTCAACAAGAGAGTGTTTTTGTATCTCATACGAAGCCGAGATGGAGGCTAAAGGTTTGGTGACTCAACAAGAGAGTCTTTTATACTCAACAAGAGAGTGTTTTTGTATCTCGTACGAAGTCCGAGATGGAGGCTAAAGGTGATTGACTCAACAAGAGAGTCTTTTATACTCAACAAGAGAGTGTGAAAAGGTTAGCTCCGTTGGGGAGAATCATTGTACAAAGCCCAAGAGAAGGCCAGCGTGCTGGTGACTGTTTCAGTTGAGTGACAGGTCCAGTATGTTGGATAGAAGAGAAAATCTATTCTTATATGGGTAATGTTGTACTCATGGATTTGATCAGAGGATTAGGGTTATCTCCTATTCTTTAAGGAAATGGGAAATTCAAAGGGTATTGAGACTGTCGAAGTCTACGGGTTTTATCGTTTGTACTATGCTTAAGAGAAATTAAGAGACAGTACGTTTGCGGTAGAAAGATCTAGACTCTTTGAAATACTTTTCTATTAAGATGCCTAATTTCTATTCCTATACCTTTAGAGGTCGTCGGGACAATTTGTACGAAGCCCAAGAGGAGGCGAGAAAAAATTTTAAGAAGCCGAGGGACAATTTATACGAAGCCCAAGAGGAGGCTATCTTCCCGGAGGAAAAATCTTTATACGAAGCCTAAGAGGAGGATGTGAAAACTTCTAAGAAGCCGACGGGTCCTTGTACAACGCCCAAGAGGAGGCGGGGATGCTTTTAGGAAGCCTGTGGGTCCTTGCACTAAGCCCAAGAGAAGGCTGATGAACAGTTCCAGAAGGGGTTTCACTTGGAACATTGGCCTTCTGTATATGAACTGTTCAAAGGGGGAAGATTTCTTAGATCTAGTTATTTAAAATTGTTGTAAAAGAAAATTCTCACGGTTTAGGTTATGTTGAAATATCCGGGAGAACGTCGGATGTAAGGAGACGAGGTTTTGTCTAGTTCTAGACGTAATTGCTGGGGAAACTCTAAATATTTATACTAGTATTACACAGTCGATATGAGTTTGTGAAAGAAGACTTACAGTGAAACAGCCCCACAGTACAGTTATATACATATGAAAGCGGTAAATGAAAGCGGGTAAACACTTACTCGGTTGTAGAGCTTCCATGTTGTTTTGTTAGTTTGTTCAACAAAGAAAACTTTGATAACAATATTATATATAAAATCAAAGGAGAAAGTGCTTTGAAAATATTGTTGGGGCTTACAGCTCGAGGAGAGGCCCAAGGTTTTATCGGTGATTGCACTGTTGGTTTTGAATTTGTACAGGGACTTATACAAGTGACTGAGGCCCAAAAAGGTTTTCTGTACAAAGGGATGGGTCTTACACTCTCTCAAGAGGCCCACAAAGTGTTTAAAGAAAAGAAATGGGGCTTATAACATGAGGGTAGGCCCAGATGATTTGTTTTTGAACTGGCGATCGCGCCGAGTTTTTTTTTTAACGCAGGAGGACTTATACAATGTCTGAGGCCCAAATTATTTTGGTTAAAAGGGGATTGGGTCTTACACTCTATTATACGCCCAAAGGTTTATTTTTATACAAGTGGCGGGGCTTACAGCTCAAGGAGAGGCCCAATGGTTAATTTTGAAAAGGGCGACGATCGCGCCGAGGTTTTGAAAACATCGTGGGTCTTATACAATGACTGAGGCCCAAAAGTTTTGGTTTCAAAAGGGGATTGGGTCTTACACTCTATTAGAGGCCCATGAGTGTTCGGAAAAGTTTGTTAGGGTGAAAATCAATAAAACCCTAATTTCATCATTTTTTTAATATAATTATTCAAAGAAAATTAATACAAATGATAAAAATTCCAAATAAGTTTGAATAAACAACTTGTAATTTTGGTTTTAGGTTTGAAAAATGAGGCTTTAATCACAAGAGGAATTAAAACCTATTTGGTTTTGATTTTCCAAAATTGTTATTTATTTTTAAAAGGTTTAAAAACAAATAAAAGACATTTATTCACAAAAATACTAATTATATTAAATAAATAATATAAATCTAATTTTTTGGGGAATAAAATATTTCAACATTTTTGTGATTTTTTGCAAAAAGAACCAATAAAAAATAATTAAAATTGAGGAAGTTATTAACTTTTCAAACTATTAAAAATAATATGGAAAATAACAAAAAGTGGGAAAAATAGCAAAAAGAGGGTCTAGGGCGAGGGGGATTCGAACCTCAGACCTTTTGTGTATAGGGCGCGCGCCTTACCACTGGGGTGGTGATACATCTGTTGATTGAAACACAACCATAAATATACAAGGCTTGCCTTGTTTTTGGCCTGCCTCAAGGCAAGGCAAGGCAAGTTTTGGCAAGAAACGGGAAGGTCCATAACTTTCTCATTTCTCCATGGTTGGGGACAAAATTTATATGCATCTGGCCTAGAATTTCACAAGGAATCCAATGGCGGTGGTATTATTTTCAGATCATGCTCCCTCCTCAAAATTCGATAGTGGTTTTGAAATAGACCATATTTTGCATTTTCTGTACTACATCTTGGTACAGGTACGAATTACATGATAAATTGATGCAAACACAACACATATAACATGTAGAAGAGATGCATGATCAGTGGACTTCAAAGCAATGCATATTTTGGAAAGTTCAAGTCATGATGCTTACCTCTTTTTGAGCTTTTGGAGTTTTTTGTGCAATCTGTCAAGTTTCTTATTCCAGAAATGGTTTGATGCTTTGGACACTCTCAAATGATCCCTTATAAGCTTTTAGGATGATTGGAATCAGCTGGAACCTGCAAAAACAAAAATTGGCCCTTTCTTGCAAAATGGGTTAAAATGGCCAAAATAACAACTCTCTCAAATGGTGTTCCAGATGTTGGGAACCATTTGGGACAGTTCAAGGATGATATTTGGAGTGTGTTTGAGGCTTTATCTGGTTTGGAATGTGACTGAATCAAGACATGGCTTGAAAAATGCACAAAAAGCTTATTTTGAGGTTTTAAGAGGTGACTTTGAGATTTAAGGATTACAGGTCACTTGTGTGAGTTTGGACAGCTTAGATATGACATATTGGATGTGTTTGGATCATGAGCTGTGATGGAAATGCTCTCTAACTCAAAAACACAGAGTTACCTTGCTAAAGAAGGTATTTTTGCCTAGAGAAAGTGATTTTGAGGAAAGCATCTATTTGATGGCTTTGGTGTACTCAAACTGAGCACAAATGAGCTCTATTTATAGTAGAGCAAGTTTATTTTGGGATCAATAGTGAATGGCAACTGCAACAGAGGTTTGGCCAATGTTGATCAATGAGAATCCAAGTCTCCTCTAGCCATTGATTAGAGGTTAGAGCACAGAGTTGTGGTTCCCTAGTTGTTGGATAAGTCTTGACTAAATTCAGTTGCAAATGTGTCATTCCATGCCACCTTGGTGCTTCCATTGAATGCTCCAATCCAAAATTGGAGTCTTGTCCCTCTTTTAGGGATTTCTAGGTTTGGCATGCTACTTCTTATTCCAAAGACTTTGGAGGCTTGGATCAGTGTTTGCTCCCTTTAGATTTGATCCTCAGATGGGTCCAAAGTGATGACAAGGCTTGGAATTATCTGATTTTAACAAATTGAGCAAAAGTACAAAATTCTGCCTAGCCTTGGCAGTTTTCAGCAAGGCACATTGCCATTGTCATATCTCATGGCTCAAGTGGAATTTGATGGAGTTCTTGGCCATTTTGGAAAGCCGTCATATGATACAATAACTGTTGGATCATAATTGGTTTTGATACTTTTTGGATCCAAGTGAAAAATGTCCCTACATTTGGAAAAAAGTGAAGGCAGATTCTGACTTAGTGAAAATTTCACTAAGTGTTGGAAAAAGGTGACATTTTCACTTTTCTTGATTTTGATCATTCCATAACTTGAAATCCATGAGGAATTGGAATGAGTTCAGTTTGAAGCTTTTGTAGAGGGTAATGAGAGCTACAAATCCAGCTTTGGATGGGGAAAAATAGCCTTGTGGTTTAAGAGTTATGATCCTCCAAAATTGGTACCCTAGCCACTTTGTTTCATAACTTAGAAAAATTCTAAGTTTTTTATGGTTACCCCTTTTACAAGTTATCCCACTTTTCTTGATTTTTCTTGATGAATGATGATTCCAATCATACATTAACATCATTTTAGGGTTAAAAAACCAAAATTGTGAAAAATCTCAAAAAGTCAAAGTTTGACTTTTGTGCACAGTTGACTTTTTGTCAGATGAATTCCAAACTGTGCGATTCTCTATGAAATCAAGTCCTTGACCTAAATAAATCTTGATGGACATGTTCCATAGGTGTTGTAGGGTGTATTGAATCATGTCCAAAGGTTTGGGAGCATGTTTAGGTCAAAAGTCAAAGGTACAGTTGACTTTTTCTACGAAACCCTAATTGTGGCATCACACACATTCCCATTAGCAGAAAAATAAACACAGATATTAATTAGGAAAAGCAGTATATATATTTATCCAAAAACTAACATTCTAGACCTCTTAAGAGCTATAATAATCCTAGTCTTAAACAGACAATGGCTCCCCAACAGAGTCACCATTTCTGTGGCGCTTAAGGTTTCAACCAAAGGAATGGGAAAAGAATGATCGCTCCCACTATGGCCGCCATTTTTCTGTGGCGGCCACAGTGAAAATGACTTGTTCAAGGTTTCTACCTAAAACTGTAAGAAAGAATGCCTCCCACTGTGGTCGCCATTTTTCTGTGGCTGCCACAGTGAAAATGACTTGTTCAAGGTTTCTACCTAAAACTGTAAGAAAGAATGCCTCCCACCGTGGTCACCATTTTTCTGTAGCGCAGTTTTTGTGGTTTCGAATCACTTTCGCTTTGGTACTACAGTTCGATTCATTTTTAATCCTGTGAAGTTGATTAAGGAAGGGAAATAGATGTCTCTAATTAACCCTGCTGGCATACTAAGTTTAAACAGATGACTGTTAGTTTACAGATTCTATTAAGATAATGGGTCTCCCTTAGGCTATTTTGTTAAGAGTATGGGGTATGGACTGTGAGGCTTTCGGTAAGGTATTAGATCTGATGTTTTTCTGATTGAGGTATGAAGGTACTGGGTTTAGAGTTTTTTATTAGTGTGCTCGCTAAGATTTCGCAATCTTATGCCTACGTATTCCTGTTTAAACGAAATAGGGAAATCAGAGCGATCATAGTTCCTCCTACTCTATGGAAGGAAAAAGAGGTTTTGGTGTCTTGTTCAAAGCCCAAGACAGAGGCTAAAGGTTTTGACTAGGAGAGAATTTGTCATCTCTAAAGGGGAATTATTGATTTTTGTGTGCCTTGATCGAAGCCCAAGGTTGAAGCTGGAAATGAGTCGAGTCGAGTCGAACTCAGCTTAGCTCAGTTCGACTCGTTAAGAATTAGCGGAGTTCGAGTTCGAGTTCGAGTTCATCACGGACTTTTTTTTTTTAGCTCAAACTCGACTCGTTAAGAATTGGCCGAGTTCGAGTTCATCACGAACTTTTTTTTAGGTTAAACTCGACTTGTTAGAAGTTCATGAATATCTCAGCTCAACTCGTTAGGTTTATCTTGTTAAGTTCAACTCGCTTATTTCACAGACTTAAAAGTAATTTTTTAAAGTCTATTTTTTGTATATATATTTGACATTTTAAATTAATATTTTTTAAATAAAAAATATAGAAATAAAATAAAAGTTATAAGATTGGAATTTATACGATGTTAATTTTATTTGTATAATTATTCGTAGAAATATTTTACTCACTTGAGAATATAAATTATCAATTAAAACCGTTAGATTAAAAGAAAATATGAGACTAAGATTTAGAAGAAATCTTTAAAACTACTCTTAAAGACAATATAATCTATCTCATATATAATCGAATTGACTCATGAACCTAACGAGTCGAACTATGTATAGTTCAAGTTCAGATCATTTAGTTAACGAACTTAGTTTTTAGCTCATATTCAGCTTATTTGGTTCATGAACCTAGTTCAACGATTTAATTTTCGAATCGAATTTTGAACTATTTTCGAGTTGGTTTGGTTCATTGCCAGCCCTAGTTGAAGCTAAGAGGTTGATTGACTCCCCTGGGGAAGTCCTTATACAAAACCTAAGAGGAGGCTAAAAGTTTGACTTTGATTTCGCCGGGGAGTTTTGTATGTGTCTCGTACAAAGCCCAAGATAGAGACTAAAATGAGAAATTTAATCGACTTGTCTGAGGATATTTTGAGTGTCTTGTACAAAGCCCAAGATGGAGGCTAAACGGGTTTGACTCAACAAGAGAGTGCTTTCATCTGTCCTGGATGAAGCCCAGGATGGTGGCTGAACAAGCTAGAGAAAGCTTAAGAGTAGGCTAACTTTGCTAGGGTGAATCTTTATACAAAGCCTAAGATGAGGCTATCTCTGTTAGGGAAATCTTTATGCCAAGCTTAAAAGGAAGCTGGAAAAGACTGTCCCAACAAGAGAATGGTTTTTATCTGTCTCGTACAAAGCCCGAGACTAAGGCTAAAATGGATGACTCAACAAGAGAGTGTTCAAAGATGATTGACTCAATAAGAGAGTCTGACTCAACAAGAGAGTCTAAAAGGGTGATTGACTCAACAAGAGAGTCTGAAAAGTGATCGACTCAACAAGAGAGTCTGAAAAGGTTAATTCCGCTGGGGAGAATCATTGTACAAAGCCCAAGAGGAGGACGGGTATCCTAAGGAAAGGGTCCTTATACGAAGCCTAAGAGGAGGCTAGATTTTGCAGGGGATTCTTGAGATCCCGAGGCAAGTCCAAATGGGGAATCAACTTTTGCAGGGGAATGCAGAAGAGTTGATAGATCAGAAACCTAGCGGCTCTGATTTGAGATAGTGTTATATTGACCCTGGTAGGGGAAATTCGGAGAAAAGGCGGGGTTATAGAACCAACAAGTTTTAACTCTTACTGGAGATTAATCCAGAATCCAGGGCTTCTCCTATGTTTTGGAGGGGACTTGAGAATGTCTTTGAGACTCAAGGATGTTTAGACTGTCCAAGCCTATTGGTAGAGTTTTATCTTTTAAATGATGCCCAAGAGGAGGCCGACTCGTTTAAGGGATGAGTATTAACCCTAAAATTGGTCTGAGAGTGTTGACTCTTTTAAGAAAGACAGCTCTGACGAAGGATGACTAAGTTCTATTCCTATACCTGTAAGAGGTCTCCAGGGTCCTTGTATTAAGCCCAAGAGAAGGCATGAGAACTTCTAAGAAGCCGAAGGGTCCTTGTATAAAGCCCAAGAGGAGGCAGGGATGCTTTTAGGAAGCCTGTGGTTCCCCAAACCTAGAGAAGTTCAAGAAATGCAATTCACAGAGAAGAGATCATTCCAGGAAAGTTCGAGGGTTTGGAAGAAACTCAAGAGATCCTATTCACGGAGAATAGATCAACTCTGGGGAGTAAAATTTCTTTGACAATTTCTATGGGTGACAGTCTGAGAAAAGGTTCACCAAGAATACTGCATTTCTCTTTGTTCAATATTGTTTAACCCCAAGAGAAGGGAAGACTGTATCTAGAACCCTATGGGGATCTAGTTTTGTTTGTATTCAAGAGTGACCAACGGGCTTTACCTAGTTCTAGACGTAGTTGCCGGGGAAAACTCTAGTATATATACAGTTGATATATGACAACTATGTAAAAGGATGTGAAAGAAGACTTACAGTGAAGCAGCCCCACAATACAGTTATATATAGGAAAGCAGTAAATGAAAGCGGATAAACACTTATTCGTTGTAGAGCTTCCATGCTGTTTTGTTATTTGTTCAACAAAGAAACTAAATAAAATTTTGATAACAACTGTATATTTGAATTCAAAATCAAAGGAGAAAGTGCTTTGAAAAGATTGTTGGGGCTTATAACTCAAGGAGAGGCCTAGGTGATTTTTTAAAAAGGCGACGATCGCGTCGTTATTTTGAGAACTGTACAGGGGGACTTATACAATAAGTGAGGCCCAAAAGGTTTTCTATACAAAGGGGATGAGTCTTAAACTCTATTCGAGGCCCAAAGTTTATTTTTGTACAAGAGATGGGGCTTACAACTCAGGGAGAGGCCCAAGTGGACAGTGATTGCACCGTCGTTTTGAAAATTGCCGGGGACTTATACAATTGTCTGAGGCCCAAAATGTTTGGATTTCAAAAGGGGTTGAGTCTTACACTTTATTAGAGGCCCAAAGTTTTTGTTTTTGAAAAGGAGTGGGACTTATAGCACAAGGAGATGCCCAATTGGTTTTGTTAAAAAGGCGACGATCACGCCGTTGTTTTTGAAAATACAGTGGGACTTATACAATGACTGGGGCCCAAAAAGTGGTGTATTTACAACGGGGATGAGTCTTACACTCTATTAGAGGCCCATGAGTGTTTGAAAAAGATTTGTGAGGGTGGAATTAATCAAAACCCTAATTTTGTAAAAAATGGAATTAATTTTGATAAAAAAATTAATAAAAAGTATTGAAAACATGTGAAAAATGAGTGATGATCTTGGATCAATGTTCCAAAAATCAAGTTTTTATCCACAAAATGATTGGAAACCAATTAAGTTTGGAAAATCAAGGAGGAAAAAATATTTTAAATGTTAAAAAACAAATAAAAGATTAATTCTTTGCAAAAATATCAAGTATATGAAATAAATAATATTTTTGGGAATTTTTGGTAAAATAAAATATTTTAACATTTTTCTGAATTATTAAAAAAAAGAATCAACTCAAAATCATTAAAACTAAGAGAGAAATTAATTTTTGAATCAATTAAATAAAATTACAAAAATTCAAATATTTGAATTTTGGAAAAAGGGCGCCAAGAACACCCAAGAACACGCGTGTGTTCTGAGTTTTGCCCAGATTTACATTTTCTCTCCAATCTCACTGAATACTTGATGAAATTACACAATCCACATATCAATCTGCACGTTTTCACCTCACAATCATGTCTATGGTCTTTAATTTCATTTATTTTAAGCATGGAATAAGAAATCAAGACAAAACCTCAAGAACCATAAAATTTGCACGAAGGCTAAGAATTCTGATACACGATTCAAACAAAGCAATTAATTGAGGGGAAACATTCTATGTATGATTATGAACATTTGGCAAAAATATTGTGCGAGGAAATATGCATAGATTAAGAGATGACCAAGTTTAGGCTTACTTGAAGGTCGTGACAGCAAGAGCAATGTGATTTTTTAGTTGGAGGTGCTACAGATGAGTTATGATGATCTGAACAGCTTCCCTACACCATATGGAGTGTGTTTGAATGCTTGAACTTGATTGGAAATGGCTGGATCACTTCATGGCATCTCAACTCCAACTTGGTTGAAAACTTGAGCAACTGGCTGGTGATTCTGAGAAATCAGTGTTACAGTTGTGTGTTTAGTGTTTAATCAGCTCACATATGATATTTATGAGGTGTTAGAGCAATTGTTTTGAGTGGAATTGCTCTCTACTGAAAAATTCGATAATGACTTGCTAAGAAAGGAATTTTTGAGAGTGAAAAGATGATTTTGACAAAGGCAAGTGTTGTAGGCCTTTGGTGTACTTAAACTGATAAAAAATGAGCTCTATTTATAGTATAGCAAGTTTGTTTTGCAAGGAATAGGGAATGGCAACTGGTACAGGTCTGTGGCTAATTGTGTCACTTTGGAATCTTAAGTCTCCTCTAGCCATTGACTAGAGGTTAGAGCACAGGCCTTTGGTTCCCTAGTTCAGAGATCATCCTTGACTCATTCAGTTGGAATAGTGTCAGTTTAAGTCGCCTTGGTGCATCCATTGAATACTCCAAAACAAAATTGGAGTCTTGTCCCCTTTTTAGGCTTTTTAGAGTTGGCATGCTATTTGTAGTTCCAAAGACTTGGGAGGCTTATGGATCAGTGTTTGTTCCTCCTTGGTCTCCCCCTGAGGTGTTCAGATGGATAAACTTGTTTGTCATTTGCACAAATTGCTCAAATCGAGCAAAATGCACAAATCTGCCTTGTTATGACAGTTGCAGCAAAGCATATTGCCACTGTCATAACTCTTAGCTCTAATGGAATTTCATGGGGTTCTTGGACATTTTGGAAAGCTCTCATATGATACAACACATGTGTGATCATATTTTGTTTTGAAACTTTTTGTATCCAAGTAAAAAATGCCCCTACATTGTGAAAAAAGTGAAACAGATTCTGACTTAGTGAAAATTTCACTAAGTGTTGGAAAAATGTCATTTTTGGGTTTTCAGTCATTTTGATCATTCCATAACTTAAAATCCATGAGGAATTGGAATGAGTTGTAGTTGACACTTTTGAAGTATTCCATGAGAGCTACAAATCCATCTTTGGATCAGCCAAAATGGTTGCTTGGATCACAAGTTATGATCCTTGGAAGTTGGCACCCTAGCCACTTTGTTCCATAACTTAGAAAATTTCTAAGTTTTTATGGTTACCCCTTTTACATGTTATCCCACTTTATTTGATTTTTCTTGATGAATGATGATTCCAATCACACATTAACATCATTTTAGGGTTGAGGAACCATAATTGTGAAAAATCTCAAAAAGTCAAACTTGACTTTTGTGCACAGTTGACTTTTTATCAGATGGATTTCAAACTGTGCGATCCTTGGGGAAATCAAATCCTTGACCTAAATCAAACCTAATGGCTATGTTCCATAGGTATTATAGGGTGTATTGAATCATGTCCCAAGTTTTGGGAGCATGTCCTGGTCAAAAGTCAAAGGTACAGTTGACTTTTTCCCTCGAAACCCTAATGGTGGTTCAGATGAAATTGAAACTTGTTGATCAAGCTTCTTGGATCAATCCATTGTTACAAATGGATCAATGTGGTGTGTTAGAGACCCTCAAATCATGTGTTGATGTCTTGGCTCATGTTTTGTCCCAAAAGTCAACTTAGGGGTGAATTAGGTCAAGAAACCCTAATTCCTGATTTTTGATGAATACATCCCCTGAGGTTAAATTGACTTGATGCTTGGGTCCATGAGATCCCATGAAGTATTTTAGGGTATGATTTGAAGCATTGGCTCATGTCCAGAGGAAAAATTCCAACTGGAGGCCTTGGCCGACCAAAATCCTAATTTGGTGACACTGGCGATCTTGAGGCTTAATCCACTTGGAATGCTGCAGCCTTGTGCCTGATCCCTGATGTGGGAGTTCTCTTGATCCTTTATGGGTGTTTGAGAGGTTAGACAAGTTGAAGATCATGACATTCCTTGATTGATCCTTTGTCTAAGTGCTCTGAGAGGGCTTGAAATCCTAATTCTTTGATTGTAGTGAATGCTCACCCATCTTTAGGGAGACTAATGAGTATGAAAGTTCATCCATATTGTGATGATGATTTTCACAATGATGGGAATCTTAGTGGTCAAAATTTGGGGTATGACAGAGGTATGCTCCCGAGGTTCCGCAACGGACCACTCTTCCGTGGTATTCCTCGAAGTAGGTGTTTCGCCAGCGTCTCTGGTAGTGGAAGTATCTTCAGTATCGCTATCCTCCGAGGAGCCCTCCTCGGACAGATCTCTCAGGATTTCATCCTCAACTTCGTGTGACATCTCCTTTACCTGAAAAGCATGGGACAAAAGTGAATTCGATGACAAAGTCAAATCCCCTTCCACCTCTAGTCAAGTGATAGGGCACGCGAAGGTCCGAGGACAACGTCCTCGACCTAAGCCCTACTCAAATGGCACATCAACGGTGCGAGGAGACGCCTAGGGTAATCCCTCTAACACACGCAGGGAGATCCTCCCCGGTACGTTACCCAAAACTTCTGTTGGAGATCCACCAGAAAACTCATAAGTACACCGAAAAGTTCATGGGTTCCACCGGCGACGAACGCAACCATTGTCGCAACGGTGTCAAAATCAACTAAAAAACCTAAGTTTCTAAGGCTCCGGCGACGCCGGCACTGACGGAAAATGGCCTAACCACCGCCATCCACCAACGATCACCAAAAATAGACCCTACGCTACACAGTTTCGCCCTAACCACATGCATACTAATGAAGAAAAAGGTGAAAAAAACTAAAACAGAGATCAGTTCAGATTACTTACGTGGTCGAGGAAGAAAGTTAGGGGGGCCGAACAGCTCTGGTCGGTGCGCGTACGGTGGTTGAACGTTGTTGAACAGCGGCAGACGGCAGAATACAAAACAGAGAGCAAAAGAAGAGAGAGAGAGAAACGAAAAGTGTAAATGAATAAGTTTTCCCTCTATTTGTAGACAGTCCAAGGGCACGTACACGAGCACACGCGGCTAGGGGCATCATCATGACCCTAGCCTAGCCATCATTACGCATTAAATATGGCACGTGGCTCAAGGCATGCGTGACACTTCACCCTTCAAATCACATCAACCGTTGGGCTCCCCGCACGTCGGGCTCGGCAGACAACATTACGGGTTCCCCAGGGATATACCCCGTCGAGCACCGCAAAATAATCTCATTTCGCCAACAGGCGTCGGCCACGCTTATTCCTCCCCGGGACTACAAGCTGCCCTTAAGTCATCACTCCCTTGCTCGGGAGCAACGACTTGAGGGGGCTCCTATTACGGGCTGGCCCAATGGCTAGGCATGACCCAATGCACTTATGCTCCCAGAACGGCCCAATTGCCTAAGTCCTGCCAATTAAGGGCAAAAGAAAACATTTTACCTTTCTGCCCCTCTACTGAGGAGGCCTAGCCGGCTGATCCCCTAGGTCAGCTGCCCCTCCTCAGCATTCCTGCCCGTCATGCACGGTTTCACCATCCAAAAACAGCCACAGCGACTATGCCCGCAACTAAGCCCCTGCTCGCGGCAATGGCTATTTTTGGACACCTCTGCCCGTCCCAACGACTAGTTTTTGGCAGTTACGTATTCTTTGGGAGCGGGTATCTTGCTCCGAAAATTGGGACCAGTGGCCAAGCGCTGGGGACACTATAAAAACCCTCTCATTTGAGAGGGTCAGGTATTCCAAATCATTCTAAGACACAAATACTTTGTACTTGCCTTCTTTTCTCCTGATCCTTAGTTTAGCATTGGAGTGCCTTGCAGGTACACCCCCTCTTCATCTTTCGCACCCAGCATCGCAGACGTAGTATCTGGCCCACTTCAGGTTCTGATCAGCCTGTAAGATCATTATTATTACAACTTATGAGAATGTTTAAGAGAGTTTATAGAAACCACTTCTATAAGTTGTTTTTAGTAATTATACTATATATAAACTCAAATATCACAATCTGAATGGTCCCTAACTCTGAAGATAATATGAGGCTGTCTTTACCATTCTATGAAGAAGAAGTTTTGGAAATATTGGTTGAAGACTATGGCAGTAAGAGTCCCAGACCTTATGGATTAAATCTTTACTTCTTACGTCGGTGTTAGAGTACCGTGAAGAGTGATGTCATGAACCTGGTTTGTCATTTTCATAATTTTGTTGCGTTACCTAAAGCTTTGGCTTCATCTTTTATATCTCTGATTCCTAATTTTGTTGCGTTACCTAAAGCTTTGGCTTCATCTTTTATATTTCTGATTCCGAAACTTGACAATCCTGGTAAGTTGGAGCATTTTAGGCCTATTGGATTGGTTGGTTGCATTTACAACATTCTTTCTAAGTTGTTGGCTAGAAGGTTGAGTAAGGTTGTGGGTAAATTGGTTTCTCCTTCCCAAACGGCATTTATTTCGAGGCGTCAATTGTTGGATGGGATTTTGCTCATGAATGAAGTTCTTGATCTGGCGAGAAGAAGAGATAACAAATGCTTAGTCTTTAAGGTGGATTTTCAACAGGCATACGACTGTGTCGACTGGAACATTCTATAGGAGGTGCTTAAGGGTATGAATTTCAATAATTCATGGATCAGATGGATTAAAGGTCGTGCACTAAACTGTTACCTTTCGGCTATTGTCAATGGTGGAACTACAAAGGATTTTAAAACATGTCGTGGTCTGAGACAAGGTGACCCGCTCTCACCGTTGCTATTTACTTTAGTTGCGGAGGGACTGGCGGAGATGTTGAGAATTGCCAACACTAATGGTTTGTTGAAAGGTTTTAAAGTAGACGATGGGGTTTACGTCAATCTAATTCAATATGTTGATGACATGATTATAATTAGTGATGGTTCGATGCAAAATCTCTTGAACATAAAAGCTTTGTTGAGAGGATTTGAGCTACTTTCCGGTCTTCGGATTAACTTTTGGAAAAGAAGTATTTTTGGCATTGGGGTTGATTCTTCTTTCGTAAATGGAGCGGTTGCTTTCTTGTATTGTAATGTAAGAAATCTTCCTTTTAAATTTGTGGGCCTTGAGGTTGGAGGGAACCATAGAAGAGTAGTTTTCTGGAATTCGGTGATTGCAATATTCAAACGGAGGTTATCGTCTTGGCAGGGCAAATTTCTTTCATTTGGTGGCAGGATCATTCTTATTAACTCTGTTATTTCTAACCTCGTTGTTCATCAGTTTTCGTTTTTTAAGGTTTCTTCCAAAGTGTTATAGGAGCTGATAGCCAGCCAACGTCGATTCTTGTGGTCGGGTTCAAGAGACAAACTCGGTATTGCGTGGGTAAAACGGGAGACTGTTTGCTTGCCTAAGAGTGAAGGTGGATTGGGTATAAAGGATTTGGCGAAATTCAATATAGCTTTGTTGATGAAATGGTTTTGGCGCTTCCTCCATGATTCGTCGGCGTTATGGTTTCATACTTTGGAGGCTCGATATGGAGTTTTGGCTGACAGAATTATACTCAGGAAAAGATTTGGTGCGGCTAAGGATGAATCATTTTGGTGGTGCGACATATTAAAGATTGGGGAGTCGGTTTTTGCTTGAGGTTTTTCTGTCCGTTTATCAGGTAAAATTGGTAATGGTGTTAGCATTGCCTTTTGGCAGTCCCACTGGTACGGCCATTTGCATCTTAAAGCATTATTCCCAAATTTATTTACTTTGGCTCTGTTTCCTTTTGTTGCAGTACATGACATATGGCGTTGGGTAAAAGATAGGTGGGAATGGTTGTTGCCTTATGAAATTCTGCAATTGTCTGTACATGTGCGTGGTGAATTATCAGATATGCAGGATTTGTTAGCTGATGTGGCTCCGGTTTTGGAAGTGAAGGATAAATTTGTGTGGATCCCTGGATGTGGTAGGCGTTATACAGTTAGGAGTGGATATAGGGAACTAATGAAGTTTTCGGTTTCTGTGGATGTCGAGATTATTCCCAAGGCAGCTTTGGATATCATCTGGTGTACTAAAGTCCTGCTGAATTTTGGTTAGAGGTTGGTGTTGGATAGATTACCGACGCGAGGGAACCTGACGGCAAGGGGTATAATCTTGAACCCCCATGACTTAGTGTGCGTTTTCTGTTTCAAAGCGGTGGAACATACGGATCACCTCTTTTGCGGTTGTCCGGTGGTGGTTAAGATTTGGAGATTGGTTATGGATTGGGTGGGTATTCCATCGATATCGGGGACGAATGTTGGTGACCATCTTATGGATCTGTACGTGAAGGTTAGTATTCGTTCTTCCAAAGCTTCCGTGTGCTACATTTGGTTAATAACGATTTTTAATGAACGAATAGCTAGATTGGAAGACATACCAATGCGGGTAAAACATAATTCATGGATTTGGTTGGACTTTAGATTCAAATCGAACCCTAGATGTTGTTTTTATAATTGGTGTAAAGCGCCCCTCGATTTTTTATGAGTGGGTGTTCTTTTGTTACTTGTGGTTTGCCTCTTGTTTGATCAATTGGTGTTTGTATTTTGTTGGGTTGGTATACTCCTAATATATACCCTATAATGAATCATTACTTATAATTTTTTTTTTGAAAAATCATATAAACTAATTAAGTAATTAACTAGTTGACTGGATTAGTTTAAGAGGATGGAGACCTAACATATGAAACACGTGATAGATGAATGATGTGATATGTTAGGTTGTACGATAAGTATGTGACAGAAACAAATACTAACAAAATCGTGTGATAGGGGGACCACGTCGACATAAAATTACATACTGAATTGGGTTGTTGGTCCTAAAGGCAAGGTAGATTCATCCTTTATGTGGTTCAAGAAAAGACAACAACTACAACTAAAAAGTTCATTTACTATAGTTATTATGCAGGAGATGTTATCCTTTAATGTGAAAGCTACACACACTGCCATAATAATATGTAGCATTACTTATGCTGCAGGTAAGCAATTTGGTTTCTTGAATATTTAACAGATTAAGTGTCATGCATGACTCATTCGTTATACCTAATTACTGATTAAAGCTAAATTTATCAGAGGAACCAGATTCTTATATGGTAAAAAAAGTACATTGGTTAAAAATGTAGTCTCTCTCACTTGTTGTGGTCCTTGATGTGTTTGTGTGTGGGGGACAGCTATGTTTGGTGTGAGTGACATGTAGCTTTCACTCCTTTTGATTTTTTTAAGGTGAGCGAAAAAACTATTAAGGTTTCTTTCAAACAAGAAAATTATTGATTGATAATAAAAATGATGACAAAGATGTTAATACTTTTAACAAAATAACAAATTTTTAAAAGAACATTTCTTCGAAAAAGGAAAAATATTGTAACAATAATGATAGAGTTAAATACGTTTTTGTCACTATAAATATTTCACAATTCATTTTTAATCTCTATAAAAAAAGAAATATTTTAATTTCCACAAAAAGTTTATACATGCAGTTTTAATTTTTGCTATTTTTAAAAATTTTGAAAACTATTTAATTATCTCTAAACTTTTAAATTTTTGAATAATTTTTTTCATACGTGTTTAGATTATTATAAAATATGTTTGTTTATTAAAGTATATAATTTTTTAAAATGAGATGAATTAAATATGAATTTTTTGAATTTTAAAAAATAATGATAAAAGTAATGAAAATCTTGACTTATAAATCAAATTTTAAGTTCATTTTTTTTCGAGGATATTTGAAAAATAATCATTCAAAAATATACATTGGTTTAACTGTAGAAACTAAAGCTACGTACATAACTATTTTGTAGGGAGCAAAACACATTATTTTTTTTATAGGGACAAAAACAAAATTCGATAATTTTATAGGGAGAAAAACATATTTAATCCATAATGATAAGATAAGTTTCTTAATAATGATATAAATTCGAGCAGGTATTTTAGTGAGCTATTATTGTAGAATAGAGAAAATATAGTGTTGTTTGGAGATTCAATAACTGAGCAATCGTTCGAAAATGGTTGGGGTTCTTCACTCGCCAATCACTTTTCTCGCAAGTTAAGCTTTCTTTCTCCTCTTAAACTCTCTCAGATCAGATTCATTTCATGTAATGTAACTAACAATTCACAAAATCAATTTAATTTTCAGGCTGATGTAATTGTTCGCGGCTACTACGGTTACAACACTAGATGGGCTTTGTGCTTACTCAATCATATCTTCCCACTCGTATGTCACCTAAATCAAATTCCGTTTTCTATTCTTTTGCGGCGGTTTTTGATATTTGCTTCATATGGTTTTTGATATTTGCTTCATATTTTAGGAGTCTCGTAAACCGCCGGTTGCTACCACAATTTTCTTCGGTGCTAATGACGCAGCTTTAATCGGAAGAACCCTTGAAAGACTACATGTACCTATTCCAGAATACAAACAAAACCTCAAAAAAATTGTCAATCACTTGAAGGTTCAATTTTGTAACATTTAATCTTTATGAGTTTCTCTTAATTACTTGTTCAACTTTTATTTACAATTTTTGTTTGCAATATAAATGCCAATTACATTGTCAGTTATTGATTGCAAAAACAAAAATGTGATTTCAGTCAATCTCACCAACTATGCTTATTGTGCTTATTACTCCACCTCCTGTATGTGAGGAAGGGCGCCGAGCATCTGCCATGTAAGATAAAGTCCGAGAAATAGTAGTAAATTATTCATCATTTTATATTAGTTTCATGTTTGAGTAGTTTTTGTTGTGTGTTGCAGAACCTTATACGGTGATAATGCTAGTAGTAAATTGTCAGAAAGAACAAATGACGTTACCGGTGAATATGCAAAAGTATGTGTTGAGACGGCTAAGGAAATGGGTGTGGCGTATATCGATTTATAGTCCAAAATGCAAGAAACAGATGGCTGGCAAAAGAAATTTTTAAGGTTTGTTGCAGTCTGGACTAGAAAAAAAGCCTGACATAAGTTTAACCACCTTTTCTTGTTGATTAAAGCCAAAAAAACATCATGGATTTAGCTTGACTAAATCTGGTTATAGTATGATCCGGTTCTTAGTTAAGGGCATTGGTTTATCTTCTTATGAGTCTTGTAAATGATGTAATAAACTGCTTTCTGCTAACTATTTATTAAGGGTGATTAAGATTGTTGTTTTGGTGTTACAGGAATGGGTTGCACCTGACAGTAGATGGAAACGAAGTAGTATATCAAGAAGTGATCAAGGTGTTCAATGAGGCAGGACTTTCTGCTGATAAAATGCCATTTGATTTTCCTCATCACTCTAAAATTGATAACAAAAATCCTGAGATCGCTTTCCAGCAGAATATTTGTGATGCCTCATTATAGAAGGGTTCGGGTTTAGTCTTACAATTTTATCTACTCCCTTCTATTCACGGACTTGCTAGTTTTATTTTACTGATCTATCTAGTTAATGAGTTTCTTAATGAACTGTGTACAAGTTTTTTATTCTGTTATTTAATAAAAGCTTGTTGCTTATTGCGTTTAATGTATGGGGTGTATCTGTGTGTGACTTCAAATCATTCTAGTACTAACTAATAACTACTATTGAGTTCAAGAATTCAGAAATTAAAATGAACATTGAAACACTAAAAAAAATTCATTAACTATGTAGATCGACAAGTGTCGGTATGTAACGCCTCAGTTTTTGTTAGATTTATTTAATCGAGTCGATTTAATTTTTTTTGGTCTTTATATTATTTTATTCTGGGTTATTATGTTTTATCGCGTTTTGAGAGCGTTTGCAAGATATTTGAGTGTAGGGGTATTTTGGTCTTTTGATGGGTAGATATTATGTTTTTCATTTAAAATAGAATTTAGAAGTTAGAAAGAGAGAAAAATAGAGAGAAAGAAAAAGAGAAGAAGGAAAAGAGAAAGAAAAGAAGAAAAAGGGAGAAAACTTGGAGAGAAAGAAATTGATCCAACCAACTTTTCAAACACGATCAAATCGGGTAAGGGTGCGAAACTCAGTTATGCTATGGTTGTGTATGATCATGTATGTGTTTGTTGGGTTTTCCTAGCTTTTCAATTCTAGGTCGATTGAGAGGAAACGAGAGAAATCGATGTTTTCGCGGTTGAAAATCGGTATAAATGCGGTAGAATACTTGTGGTTATGATTGTAATATGTTCTGGTTGTTATGATATGGTTTGGTTGGGTTTTGATGGGGAAAATGGTGATTTAGGATGAGTAACAGCGCTCCTGCGAATCCCAGAATTCGCAGGCTCGCAGTGCGAACAAGCAGCGAAGAGGAAAGCGAAGGCTCGCCAGGGCTTCGCAATGCGAATGGGTGGGCGAATGTTCGCCAGTAGTTCGCAAAGCGAACTTTATGCTGTTTAATTTTTCTCTGCCACGGTTCGCTGGAGCTTCGCACGGCGAATTAGGAAAGCGAATGCTCGCTAGGAGATTCGCATAGCGAATATGACAGATTGTTCCATTTTGTTTTCTTCATAACTTTTGATCCGTAAGTCGGATTGAGGCGCGGTTGGGTGCGTTAGAAAGCTAATGAGATGTTCTTTCTTATATAAATGGTTTTGGGATGGGTGGCCGATTTAATTATGTCGGGACTTTGGAGTGTGTCATTTTGTCGACTTTTACCGTTTTAATGGAGTGTATTTAATGTGTTATCATGCAATATGCTTTTGATATGTATCGTATGACTTGTGTGATGTTATATGATGTGAATGCATGTGATGAAATGTTGTGATGATGGTTCGTGGCCTAAGGGCAAGAAAATGCATTGTGTTGTGTTTGATTGTATATGCATGGTTATGGATGTGTATATGTGTGCATTTGAATGTCATGAGTCATTGTATGCCAAGCATCATGATATGCATTCTTGTGATGTCGTGTGCCCTAGTGGGTGTGAGCGACGAAACGATTTCCGAGGGGATCCACTATAACATCGTGTGCCTTATACAAAGAGGTGTGAGCGATGATTATGGACGGTCGTGTGCCTTATACAAAGAGGTGTGAGCGATCGGGTCGTGTGCCTTATACAAAGAGGTGTGAGCGATCCATAAACGTCTGTGCCTTATACAAAGAGGTGTGAGCGACTGGGAACATCGTTTGCCCGACGGGGAGTTACACTAAGTAACAAGCGATGATTCCAATAGTTCCTGAGTGAACTAATGATGAGATGATGGATGGAACGGTACCGCATTGCATTTGCATAGAGTCGTTGTGTTGGTCTCTTTGCATTTGCATAAATCATGAATGAATTGATTTTGTGTGGAATTGTGAATGGAATTGATGAGTTGAGATATATATATATATATATATATATATATATATATATATATATATATATATATATGTTGGTGATAAATGTATTGTGCATGATTGATATGCCTTGTGATGGATGTATGAGATATGGATTGTGTTGTCTTGCAGTTGAATTATGGTGTAAGTTGTGGTGAGAATGTTTTATATGCGTACTTTTGTGTTACTATATGATTGTATGCAATTATATTATGATTGTGTTTCTCACCTTTCTGCTGTTTTGAATGCTCTATGAGGCATTGCAGATTAGATGCTGGAGGTCTTTTTGTGAAGCTTAGGTCTTCATTCTTTTGTCGGTCGGCTCTGATATGTAGCACCGGGTAGTCGGGGAGATCGTTTATGATTATGTGTATATGTATATGTTCTTTTTGGATTGTATATGTATGACTCTGTATATGACAGACAAACTTTTATGTTATATATATATATATATGAGATTTCAGTTGCAGATTTCCCGCTTTTATTCTGTATCTGAATTGTGGGTGTTAGGAACTAAGTTCCTCTGTATATGCTACCTGATTGTTGCATATCTAAATGAGCAGGTTGTTGTATTTTGTTTCAATTGATGTGACGCCTCAGTCTATGCCGTGAATGTTTTTATTATACTCTGATTATTGTTATCGCTTTATTTAATTGGGGGTATAGATTGGGGGTGTTACACGGGACATCCAGCCCAATCAACATATGTGTAGGAAACAAGTTTCTCGATAGGAGAATGATAGAGATGCAAATCATACTGTAAGGTGCCCTGATCATAACGCAAGATGCGTTTCAATGCAATCAAAACACACTTGCTGGACATCATAAGAGATGTCAGAACAAGTAAATGTGAGATACTATAAAGAATTGACACGACTCTAATATAAGGTAGGATCGTCATATAGAGTACCAGCAGAGGTATCGAGCTTCTTCTTGGTGTCAACTAGAGTAGTAGAAAGTTTGTATGAGGCCATGCCGGCTCGAGCAATAATGTCACCGACGTAAGTACTCTAACTAAGGAAAATTCCATCTACATGTTTGGTCACTGCAATACCCATAAAATAGCTCAGCGACCCTAAATCCTTCATAGAAAACTTTGAGGTAAGAAGCTCCATGATAGATTTGTGTAGGTCATAAGTGAAACTGATGAGGATGATGTCATCAACATAAAGCAAGATGTAAGCCATGTCAGAGCCACGCCGGTAGATAAAGAGAGAGTGATGTGAGGTGCTCTGCTGAAATCCAATGGTGGAAACATAGTCAACGAAACACTGGTACCAAGCACGAGGCGCTTGCTTCAAACCATAGAGATTTCTGCAAGTGACACACATAATCTAGGTTATGAGGATCACAGAAGCCAAGTGATTGACGCATATAGAAATTCTCATGAAGATCACCATGTAGAAAGGAATTTTGGACATCTAACTAATGAATAGGCCAAGTCTTTGAGAGAAAGCAATGGCGAGAATAGTGAGAATGGTCGCTAACTTCACCACAGGGCTGAAAGTGTCATAATAATCCCTTCTTGCAATTTGACACCCGCCATCACCTACAATACGAGCTTTGTAACACTCAAAACAACCATTAGAATTCTTTTATGCCTGAAAAACTCACATATAATGAATAATGTTAACATCACAAGGTCGAGGATTTAAATCCCACACATTATTTCTAATAAGAGCATTAAATTCAGATTGCATTGTGAATTTCTAATTAGGGACAACAAGGGAAAGTTTATGGTATTTGGGAAGAAATGAGATGGTTGGATCATCAATGGTAACAAACAGGTTAAAGAATTTCTTAGGTCTGTAAATACCCATCATGCTGCGAGTGGCCATGGTCCGGGTAGGAGGTGCGGGCTGGGCTACTGGTGTAGGTAAGATAGAGGTATCTAGATGATTTGAAGAGGATGACATGGGAATGGTTAGGAAGGATGGTTTTAATTTTGTTCCTTGAGGGAACATATGTTGGACCAAATGCATGGGGAAACAAAAACTACTGGTTTAAGACAAATTATAGCTTCTGGGGACAAATGTCAGACATGATGTCTGGGACATTGTAAACCAGAAACGAAAAACCAGTTTGCAAGCAAGATATGATAGGTTAATTTTTACAAGATGATAAAGCATAAAAGGATTAAAGAGAACACAAGAAATTGGTAACCCAGTTCGATGAAATCACACCTACATCTGGGGGGGGGGGGGGGGGGGACTCAACCCAGGAAAGGAAATTCACTAATTCGAATTAGAACAATTATTTTTATAAGAACATTCAATTCGTATGAAGTTCTATGCCTCTCCTTAATCTTAGTGACTTTTTATTTAGGTCTCCCCCTAAATATGAGAACCCACTCACTTCCTTTAATCACTAACCCCTAGTGATCGACTAAACCATTAACACAATGATTGTTGAATTTAAAACTCAACTAAATCAAACAAATAACTATGCCAAGTTACTGAAATGTAGAGTGGTATACATAAAGATTCAACCCTAATCCAGTTATGGCATTAACGTGGAATACAAAAAACAATATGTTCTAAAGCTTATAGATCACTTAACATCTTGTTATTCTTCCATTCTAATAGAAGCGTTCCTCGCTTCTATCAGAATGGAAGAATAACAAGATCAACAATAACAACACAATCGAGTATGCATACTTTCTATTATATGTTATAAATTGTACAATGCCTTAAGATTTCTTAAGCATTGAATATCTTAGAAATCTTGTGATGTGATCATTGTCATGGTTATTGCCATGTACCTCTAATTATGTATGAAGTACACATTGTTCTCTTTTCTGCTAAACAAGTTGTTTAGTAGTTTAGATAAATTCTCTTGCTATGTGCTTGAGCATTAAAGTCTCCTGCTGTGAAGCTTGAGCCAAGTAAGTATCCTGCTATGTGCTAGAGCATTGAAGTCTTAATCACTTGTTGATTGAGCAAGAAAGTCTTGGAATGCAGGTCTAAGCAGAAGTCTTGGATTTGAGGATTCTGAGCAGGGAAGTCTTGTACCTGAAGGGTATGAGCAGAAGTCTTGGATTCGTGGAATCTAAGCAGAGAAGTCTTGGACTGAGGGTCTGAGCAGAAGTCTTGAACCTGAGGGGTTTAAGCAAGAAAGTCTTAGGTTAGTGGAATCTAAGTAGGAAGTCTTAGGTTAAGGGTCTAAGCAGGAAGTCTCGGGCTGAGGGTATGAGCAGCAAAGTCTTGTGCTGAGGGAATAAGCAATTGTAATCATGATTTGGTTACTGTGGAAAATCTCTTGTGCTGCAAGAGGATTGGACTACTCTTAGTTTGGGAGAAACCAATATAAATCTTTGTGTGTTCTTTTGTTACTTATTTTCTTCTATTAGTATTCTACTGAAATTAATTATCAGAATCTGAACAGTGGTCTAGAATCTGAACATTGTTCAGTAACAAACTAAAGAAAACAGATAACACAATTCAATCCCCCTTCTCGTGTATTTTTCTCACCTACAGTTGGTATCAGCGAAAGGTCTATGCATAACACCTAACAATGGTGCAGATAAATATCCAATGATAAAATTATGTTTGTTAAAGACTTTCCTTCAAGAAGGAATCAAGTACGATACGAAAAATATTACTCTGCTAATCCTACCATATTCAGGGGTGACTCCACTGAATTTAAATGATGTAAAAAGGAAAAATATATTTTTAAATCATTGGTCTTGAAAAAGGGTTTTGATGAAGGTCTATAGAATACCCTTGAGAAAGGTATTACTATAGAAGTTGATGGTGTAGGGATGATCAAAGATTGAAAATCTCTCACACTAGCTCAGAAGAAGCTTTATGGAAATCTTCTTGGAGATAGATGCATTCTGGTTGGTGCTCTATCTTATTTTGAGTATATCAACATCATTTATATGTCTAATGCTCAAGACTATCTTTGAATCCTTGTGTTCAAATTCTAAGGGAATCAGGCATAAGCTTATCAAGTTACACTTCATCTAATCTTTCCAAGCAAATTCTGAGAAGTCTGCTTGCTAGTGTCAAACCAAAAAGTCACATCTATTCAAGAAGTCAAAAACTTGAGTAGAATGAGTCTTGAAGGTTTAATTAGCATTCTTCAAAGTAAAGAAATGGAATTAGATGAAGAAAAGCTATCAAAGAGACCACCCTTTCCTCAAGCCTGTTGAAGAAAATTCCTATGGAATGTCTGATGATGAGGAATTGACCTTCCTTATCAAAAGATTCAATCAGTTGGCTAAATGGAATATAATATATGTTGATGGAAGAGTAACTTTAGAAGCTTCTAAAATATTCATATTTCAATTGATTATCCCAATCTTAAGAACAAGGATAAAAACTACTAGATAGAAAAACCAAAAAAAAAATGTCAGAGATCTTCAAAGCCTATTCTAATTAAGTTGACATAGTTGAGGATTCAGAATCCGATGAAAAAGTAATCTGGAATTGCTGGCCATTACTTCTTCTGAAGAAATAATTTGAATCCAAGAATAAATCAATTATTGAAGAGAAAGAGGTATTGACTAATCCATCTTGCTTCAATATTGATAATAAGGAGTCTGCATCTCAAGATAATATCTTAAGTGACTCCATTGCTCCTATGGAAATTGAAGGCTATCATAGAATTTGTGTTAAAGGACAATTATGTGAGAAACCTTTTATTTCTTCTTCTATTTTCTGGAAATACTAAGACAGTGCTGAAAACGTATCTCATGTCAACCTCTGATAGAAAACACTATCTGGTTCTATGCTAGTTAGAAATTTCAAAATCAAGGATTATGAAGTCAATAGATTTAATCCAAGAGAATGAAATCAAAGACTATGCTAGGAACAAGATTTTTTTAAGTGCCGTAATTCATCCTAGACTCTATTCTGGAATGAATTTTGGTACTTCTATCAGACTAAGGCATGATGTAAGAGAAAGTCTGTCAGGACTAACATTTGTGGACCCACAGATATATGGGTACCAACATTCAAAATTGTATTTGTTGAAAATATCAAAGAAGAAAGGAGCAAGGCATCTTCCATGATACTTGATCAAAGGTTGTTTACATCATTTGAGGGAAAAAATACCTACATATCAAACTCAAGAGCTGAAGGGTGCAAATGTATGGAGTTTGGAGAAGAAAGTGGAATAATTGGTTTGGTTGCCATTAACTCAGAATCCACTCAAGACAGAATTCAGATTCTATGGTCAAATCTGAATACTCATCTGAAGCCTGACCAAGAAAAACAAAAAAAAGTACATTTTATTACTTCACTTTTGCAAACTTCTTGACTCAATGAATTATTTAAGTATGAGTGAATACAAAGCCTCTGATTAGATCTCTAGAGAAGTTTTGTTAGTTAATAACAAAATAATATTGTGAAATCTTTGAAAAGAAACTATGTTGTATTTGACTGTATTGAATATGTCATTAACTAGAAGATGATCATTTTTATGGAAATTGTATTCTCACGGTTTGTGATAATACTACTGCTAGTTAGTGGACAAGGAAACCAATTCAATATTCATAAATCAAGCATGGCTCTAGTTTTATGAGAAAATGTTTGAATCTGAATAGAATATCAAAGACTGATAATTAAACAGAAGATGACTCATTCAAAAAAGGAATCTTTACTTCTGATGAAGCAGATTAGGTCAGAATTATTTTTAAACCCTTGTCTTACTTAAAATTCCATAAAGTTGAAAATCATTTAGTGCATTCAAGAAGTCTGTTAGGTAAGGACCCTTGGTTAATGACGTTTTCTTATTTTATACGTCTATGATCTCTATCCCCTGTCTTTGTGAAACATCATTTTGTGTCACCTTTTCTGTCCCTCTGACAAGATTCTTATTCCTCTTTGGTCAGAATCTTGTTCAGATCTTTTCTTGTTATTTGTTTTTCTTTTGTGTGTTGATCAAACCAAACCTGAGCACCGAATTAACTAGTAGTCATCAATGAAAATTTTGTGAATTTTGAAGAGCTGCTTAAGCAAGGTTTTAACTTCTGGAAGACTATTTTTGAACAAAGTTGGAATGGATACTTTGATATGCTCTGTGAATTTACTTATCCAAATCTGGTCAAAGAGTTTTGGGTTAATGCTTCCATTGTTGAGCTAAGTTCCAAGTATACTATTCTTTACAAGGTTTCTGGTGTTTCTATAACAGTAACCTCTAAGACGATTGCTAATGTAATCAACTGTGAGGAGATTGGATAAATCCCAGGTACTCTTGTGTGGGAATGCTATCTTCCTACATGGCGTACTTAGGTGGAGCTTACAAAACTCAACCTTCGACTATTAGACTCGGAGGGAGCTTACAAACCTCAGACTCTAATGTTGCTAAGAAAATTTAAATAGTCTAACATTATTCTTTAAATACTTATGTTTGTCATCATAAAAAGGGGGAGATTGTTAGAACAAGATTTGTTCTTAACATATATCCTTTGGGATTTTATGATAACAAAGTATTGAAAGAACAATGATGTTATCTAATGTGTGTTCTAAGTGTGCAGGTTCTAAAGCTTAAAAAAGAATATATTCAGAATCTGATATAAGAACGCACGTGAGAGAAGCTAAGTTATTGGCTTCTGGTGGCTCAGAATCTGAAGGATATTTTTTAAGTGAAGACTGATAATATAGTTTTGCGTAGACTCTGAAGCTTAAGGCCTTAGCATCAGAAGAGCAATATATTTTCTCTAAGCTTATTGAATGTATCATCTTCTGGTGTGTAGCGTGCGATTTTTACCTGTGACGCGACCACCTTACCGCAATGGTTGTAATTGGGTGCTACTTTCTGATTTCTTATTTATCCTATGAAGCTGGAAAGGAAAGGGAAGATATCTAAAACTAACCTTTCACGCAAATGTTTTCTTTAACAAATGCTAAGAGCTTGGGGGGGGGGGGGGGGGGGGTCCGGGGTCAGGTTATACAAAGGGAAGTTGTTAATTACCCAGTGTATATATGGTTATCCATAGATCTTGTTTGGCATATTCTAAAACTTTCTGTTGTTTACTGTTATAGGTTGGGAATGTTGAGAGAGTGTTTTTGTGGTTTTCAGTTTTTATGTTTTTGGTAAGATAGTGGACCTAAAGTTTTTGATTTGTGTGCTCACTAAGATTTCACAATCTTATGCCTACGTATTCCCGTGGAGAAAATAGGGAAATCAGAGCAATCATAGTTCCTCCTATTTCTATGGGAGGAAAGATGTTTGGAGTCTTGTTTAAAGCCCAAGATTGAAGCTAAAGGTTTGACTGAGAGAGAATTTGTCATCTCTAAAGGGAGATATCTCACCTGTTCATCACAGTTAAGGGGAATTACTTTAACTGGAATGTATGGAATCCAATAATGCCATAATTTCCTTTATAAGGGTGATGTCCTGAAGGAGGAAACTTTAACTCAGTTGAGCAATGCCATTTTTCCTTAGGAATCTTTCAAGCTAAGAGAGGGACATGGGCTTGGATGTAAATAATCGAAAGTTTTGCCACTTACAAGAATTAGATGAAAGAGGAAGTTTACCAGGATAAAAGAGGGATCACAGCTTGGATTTTTGAATCAACAAGTGTGCTACTTATAGCAGTTATCTGGAATTAGGGTTTTTTGATTGT
The DNA here is from genome assembly GCA_022829125.1 of Lathyrus tuberosus. Lineage (NCBI taxonomy): Eukaryota > Viridiplantae > Streptophyta > Magnoliopsida > Fabales > Fabaceae > Lathyrus > Lathyrus tuberosus. The sequence continues at coordinate 12,162,528 of JALAZF010000120.1, read as the reverse complement.
CTGTGTGATGTACAGAAAAATGTCTTCTAACAGAGTAATCTTGATTTCCTCTGAGGGGTGTTGATTTTTGTGTGCCTTGATCAAAGCCCAAGGTTGAAGCTAAAAGGTTGACCCTGCTTAGGGAGATCATTATATAAAGCCTAAGAGGAGGCTGAAAAGAATTGACTATTCCCAAAAAAATTTTGTCTGTCTTGTACAATGCCCAAGATTGAGGCTAAAAAAGAATTGACTCCACTGGGGAGGTTTATATCTATCTTGTACAAACCCCAAGATTGAGGCTAAAAAAGAATTGACCCCACTGGGGAGGTTTATATCTGTCTTGTACAAAGCCCAAGATTGAGGCTAAAAGGTTGACTGACTCAGCTGGAAAATACTTATATGTGTCTTGTACAAAGCCCAAGGTTGAGGCTAAAAGTTGCTGAGGGAAAATCATTATACAAAGCCTAAGAGGAGGCTGGTTGGGGAATTTTTTATATGAAGCCTAAGAGGAAGCTAGCTTCTGCTGAGGATTATTGAGATCTAGAGACAGGTCCAAATTGGGGAATCAACTCTTGATAAGGATTAAAGAAGAATTGAAATATCAGATGCCTTGAGGATCTGATTTTTCTGGGGGTTTACTGGTGGTAATTTGACCTTAGCTGGGGAATTTAAATTGAAGGATTAAAGATTGAGTTTTAAAAACTATGGAGGTTCTAACTCTGCTGGAGATGGGTGAAGTGATCAGGGTTTCTTTGAGATCCAAGAGGAGATGAGACTTTCCAAGTCTACTGGTATGAAAAAGTTTATCTTTGTATGATGCCCAAGAGGAGGCTTATGTTTTAAGAAATGAGAATCAACCCTAAATTGATCTGATGTTTTGACTCTTTGGAGGATTGAACTAGCAAAAGATGACTAAGTTCTGTCCTATACCTGTAGGAGGTCTTCAGGTCCTTGTATTAAGCTCAAGAGGAGGCTGAGAACTTCTAAGAAGCCTGAGGGTCCTTGTACAAATCCCAAGTGGAGGCTAGGGATGCTTTTAGGAAGCCTATGGGTCCAAACCTAAGAAAAGTTCAAGAAAGGTTTCACCGGGAATAATCCTTTCTTTAGTGAATAGTTATAGGGTTTGAAGAAATTCAAGAGAGGTTTCACCGGGAATAATCCTCTGTGGGGAAATGAATTTCTTGTACAAATATTTCTAAGTTGAGACGGTCTTGAGAAAAGTTTCACCGGGAATAATTCCTTTCTCTATTCCATATTGTATAAGCCCAAGAGGAGGCAAGATTGTATCTGGAATTTCCTATGGGGAACTAGTTTTAACTGTGTTGAAAGAGTAATCACTGGTTTGATCTAGACCTAGACCTAATTGCAGGGGAAAACTCCAAGCAAGTATATACAGGCATATATATATATATATATATATAGATGAAATATATAAACAAGTATGTATAGAAGAAAAATTAGAACTTACAGGTGTGCAAGCTCCAGCATTGTAACCACAGCTGTATGGTTAGTTATTCAAGAAATTGAAGAAAGTTTTGATAAAAAACTTAGAATTTGAATATAAATCAAAAGGAAAATTTGTTGTAAAAAGAAGTTTGAGGCTTATACTTAAGGAGAGGCCCAGATGAATCCTTTTGAAAAGGCGACAATCGCATCGTAGTTTTGAAAATCACAGAGGGACTTATACAATGACTGAGACCCAAATTATTGTATTTACAAAAGGATTGGGTCTTACACTCTATTAGAGGCCCAAAGTTTATTTTTATATAAGAGATGGGGCTTACAACTCAGGGAGTGACCCAAATGAAAAACAACGATTGCACCGTTATTTTGAAAATTGTACCGGGACTTATATAAATGACTGAGGCCCAAAATATTTAATGAATGAGGCCCAAAATATTTATGTACAAAGGGGGTTGGGTCTTACACTCTATTATAGGCCCAAAAGTGTTTTTAAAAGAAGAAAGATGGGACTTACAACTCAAGGGGAGGCCCAGATGATAAATTATTTGAAAACGGCGATCGTGCCGAGATCGTATCGGGACTTAAACAATGACCGAGACCCAAAATGGTTTTTGTACAAAGGAATGAGACTTACACTCTATCAAGAGGCCCAAAAATGTTTTGAAAAAGATTTGTGAGGGTGAAAATAATCAAAACCCTAATTTGATTAAAAATGTATTTTAATTTGAATAAAAAAACATTTTAAATGATCAAAATTATCAAACATGTGTGGAAAATAAGTTGTGATCTTGGGTTATTGTTTGAAAAAATAATGTTCAATCACATAAAAGATTAAAATTCTTTTGAAATGAAAAGCTCAAAGTGAGAATTTCATTTTAAAATGTTTTAAAACAAATAAAATGAAATTAATTAAAAAAATTCTAACTGTATTAAATAAATAATACAAATTGGATTTTTTTTTGTAAAATAAAATAATTTAACATTTTTGTGACTTTTTAAAAGAAGAACCAATAAAAAATGATAAAAAATGAGAGAGAAATTAATTTTTGAAATCAATTAAATAAAATTTGAAAAATTCAAAAATTTGAAAATTTGAAAAAGGGCGCCAAGAACACTTGTTCTTGCCCGCGTGCCCTATTTTTCCCAGATTTGCAAAATCTCACTTTTCTCTCTGATTACTCAATGGTTTTGCACGATTCAAACACCAATCTCACTCGTTTTTGAACAAGGATCACAACCATATAAATTAATTGCATTTATATTAAGTGTGGAGTGAGAAATCAAAAGATGAACTCAAGAACCCTAGTTTCAGCAAGAACACTATGAAATTCCAAACACGATTCATACATAGCAATTGATTGAGAGTTATCACTCTATATACATGCAGAAACAATATGGTAACTAAAAATTCATTTATGATGCATGTAATATGGAGTTTGAAGGTTCCAGGCTTACCTCTTGCAGCTGGTGATCGAATTCTATGTTGGAGGTGTTACAAATGTTGTGTAATGATCTGGACAGCTTCAATGGGCCTCAAGTAATGTGTTTGAAGGCTTGGAATGGATTGAATCAGTTCAGAACTTGTTGTGGCACCTCAATTGGAAACAGACCAAAAGCTTGAGCAAATGAATGGTGACTTTGTGATTCTGATGTTCTAGATGTGTTTCAAGGTCATGGATCACTCATATATGATGTATATAAGGTGTTGGCATAAATGGTTTGGTTTGAATTGCTTCCTATTTTAAAATTCGATAGTGACTTGAAATAGAAGGAAAATCTGGTTTTTTGAGAGTGATTTTGAGGAAAGCATCTATTGTGGTGCTTTAGTGTACTCAAACTGATCATAAATGAGCTCTATTTATAGTAGAGCAAGTTTGTTTTGCAAGGAATAGTGAATGGAAGCTGGTACAGCTCATTGTTCAATGGTTGCAAAAAGGAATCTCAAGTCTCCTCTAGCCATTGACTTGGGTCAGTGCAGCAGGCCTATGGTCCTTTGCTGGTTGAGTTTATCTTGACACATTTCCAATGTTGTGGACTGATACATGCCAGCTCTATGCACTCCTTGAATGCTTCATGACAAATTTGAAAGTTTTGGATTTGTAACATTGAATTTCACATGCCTACATGATGATCTTTTATCTTGGAAGGTTTGTGGCTCAGAGATCTTTTGCTTTGATCTGATCTTCAATGTTTCTAGAAGGATTACAAGACTTGTAATTGCACAAATTGACCAACTCGAGCAAAGGACCTACAATCTGCCTTGGGAAGAAATCAGTCTTTGATGCCATGTTCCAAGGGTTGTAACTCCCTACTCAAATTGAATTTGGAGATGATCTGGTACTTGTTGGAAAGCTCTCATGACATACTTTAACTTTGATGTCCACCAATGGACCTGGTTAAGCTTGGATCAAGGTGAAAAATGGCCTCAAAATTGGTAAAAAATGAAACAGATTTTGACTTGAAAATTTCATTAAGTGTTGGAAAAAGTGGTCATTTTCATTTTTTGTGATTTTGATCAATCTATAACTCAAAATCCATGAGGATTTGGAATCTGATGTAGTTGACACTTTTGAATTATATCATATGATATTTCATTTGAGCTTTGAATGGAAGAAAAAGGCCTTAGTGTTTGGGAGTTATGACCTTGCAAAGTGGGTACCAAATCCATTTTGTTCCATAACTTAGAAAATTTTAAGTTTCTTATGGTTGCCCCTTTTGCAAGAAACCTTACTTTTCTTGATTTTTCTTGATGAATTATGATCAAAACCATACATTAACATTGTTTTTGACTTAGGGGAATCATATTTGGGAAAATTTTCAAAAAGTCAAACTTGATTTTGGGGCACAGTTGACTTTTTGTCAAATGAATTCCAAACTGTGTGATCCTCTATGCAATCAAGTTCTTGACCTAATTCAAACCTAATGGATGGATTCCATAGGTGTTTTAGGGTGTCTTGAATCATGTCCCAAGGTTTGGGAGCATGTCTTGGTCCAAAGTCAAATGTACAATTAACTTTTTCTTCAAAACCCTAATTGTGGTCCAGATGAATTTGAAACTTATGAATCAAGCTTCTTGGATCAATCCATTGTTGTAAATGGATAAATGTGGTGTATTTGAGTCCCTCAAATCATGTCTTGAGGTCATGGTTCATGTCTTGTCTCAAAAGTTAACTTAAGGGTGAATTAGGTCAAGAAACCCTAATTCCTGATTTTTAATTAATCTTTCGCCTGAGGTTGTTTTGACTTAATGATTGGATCCACGAGGTCTCTTGGAGCATCTTGGATCATGTTTTGAAGTATTGGCTCATGCCCAGATGAAAATTTCCATCTGGAGGCCTTGGTCGACCTAAACCCTAATTTGGTGACACTGGCGATCTTGAGGCTCGATCCACTTGGAATGTTGCAACCTTGTGCTTGATTCTTGATGTGGGAGTCCTCTTGATCCTTTATGGGTGTTTGAGAGGCTAGACAAGTTGAAGATCATGTCATTTCTTGATTGATCCTTTGTCTAAGTGCTCTGAGAGGGCTCAAAACCCTAATTCTTGATTGTAGTGAATGCTCAACAACCCTTGAGGAGATTGATGAGGCATGAAGGTATATCCATATTGTGGTAATGATTTGCACAATGATGGGAAAAATTGTGGTCAAAATTTGGGGTATGACATGGTGATCATTCAGAACCAACGATAAAACTGAAGTTATCCGTATTGCAGAAAGCAAGCTACATTGTCAAATCTGTTGTCAGATAGAGTTTATGTTCTCAAGGCTCAAGAAGAGTTGACATGATTTACGGATATCTGCTCTCAACGGATCTATGGTACAAGATCACAAGAAAGATGAAATGGTTAAACAAGTTACAAAATGGATCAAGATCTTTTGGTGTATCTATCTTTGACGTCTTTTGTACTATGGAGTAACAAAAACACTTGTACAAGTTATCTCTTCCAACGGCTATTCCTCTCAAACTGCTATATAAGTAATTGCAGATTCAACATGGATTTTTAACAAGGAACAAGGAGAAAAAAGAAGAAGAGCCAAGAAGGATAGAAGTGTTCTTCGCTTATATCAGAATGGAAGAATAACAAGATCAACAATAGCAACACAACCGAGTATGCAGATTTTCTATTATATGTTGTAAATTGTACAAAGCCTTAAGATTTCTTAAACATTAAATATCTTAGAAATCTTAAGTGTTGTGACCTTTGTTATGGTTATTGCCCTGTACTAATGATTATGTATCAAGTACACCTTGTTCTCTATTATGCTAAACACTATGTTTAGTAATTTAGATAAAGTCTCTTGCTTTGTGCTTAAGCATCAAAGTCTCTTGCTGTGAAGCTTGAGCCAAGTAAGTCTCCTGCTCACTACTACAGAAAAACACATACAATAAACAGTTAAAAAAGATATAATATCATGCAGGACCGACCGTTGTTACATAGCGTGTGGTTGTATATATGTTACTTACAATCACGGTCGTATGACCGTTGTAGAAAACTGAAAAACACGCTACCTATAATCACGGTTGTTTTAAATACCCGTTGTGAAAGGTCTGTCAGCATTTTTTATTTATTTTTGCCACATATTTTGCCTGACTACATTTATAACTTTTGATCGTACCTGGATCAGATAGTGATGGTGGCCAACGGCGTCTGGAACGGCAGCTCCGGTGGTGGTGAGAGACGGCGGGGGGGGGGGGGGGGGGTGTACCTGCAAGGTACTCCGACGCTCAAGTGAGAGAGTGTACAGAATATCGGCAAATACAAGAAGAGAGAATGGTAGGAAGAAAGTGTCTAACCTGACCTTCTCAAAGGAGAGGGTATTTATAGAGAGCCCCCAGCGCGGGGCCAACGGTTACCTGCAATGGGCTGGATCAACTAGGCCCACTCCAAGTAACTGCTAGGGCTTACGTGTAGTAGTGAAGACCATCATGTGGTCTTCGCCCTAGAGTAACTGGTCCTAGATTCCCGGAAGCAGGGCAGACCGAATCTTTCGGAAGTGGGAGGTTACTTGGAACGTGTCCACGCGGGATAGACCGTTGGGTGCTCCTCGAGGGGAGGAACCTTCTGTGTCGAGGAGATGTGAAGCCCGTAGGAAGGGCCTGGCCTCGCGGGGAGGCGATACTGTCCGTCGAGGAGTCACGTATCAGCGGGGTGGGACGTCCTCGACTCCTATTGTCCAAGGTGCCCGACACTACCTGACTGCCCAGCGAGACTGTGGCTAGCACGTGGCAGTCGCGTGTCCGCAGAGGGACCTTGCCTTATTGGGCCTCCCCGGGCAGTATGGGTTGGGCCTGCTCGACTGTTGGGCAGCCTCGACCCAGTCCAGAACAGGAGCCCCCCAAGTCGTTGTTCGGAGTCGTCAGAGTAATGACTTAAGGCTTACTGGCGTGTCGGGGATACCCCAAGAGAGGAGCCGAGGAAGCCATCTTCGTGGTCGACGTACGTACGGTCGCACATACGTCGGGCATCGTTCAGTCGCGTTAGGTCGGCACGCCAGGGAGATGAGGAGTTTCAGATCCAAAGCGTTGGGGGAACTTGGAACGACACGCGTGGGAAGACGCGCAACTGCATGCGTGCCACGTGTCGCCTGCCATTATTACCTAGGGAGGCTAGGGCGGCTGGCTAGGGTAGTGCACTTGAGTGCCCTAGGCCCCTCGAGTCCCGCGAGAATCGCCTATAAAAAGCTGTTCCCCTCGTTCATTTTTCACTTTTTCCTTTCTCTCTCAAGAATCCTTCTCCTTCTCTCTCTACTCTCTCCCGTTGCCGGTCGCCGCCGTCAGCCGCCGGACACTCCGTGCCTGGAACCTACAACCGTCGCTCTCCGCCGTAAAGCCGCCGGAAACTCCGTGCCGGAACCCTAAACCGCTACTCACAAGGTACTTGCTTCGAAAATGACCTTTTTTTCTTACATTTCTCTTTAATTTCATCTAGTATAAGGCATTTCCTTGATGAACTGATGATGTTCTCATGAGAAATGTGAGGATTCCTGGCGAATACGGCGGGAATCTTTAGTTGTTGAGAGAGGGGGTGCTAAGAACTTCACCCGTTTTCGTTGAATGTTTCGGGGGCTAGGGATGAACATGTCGGGGACCCTTTGAATGTCTCGGGGTCCCCAATAGTTACTCTCTTTCCTTAGCGTCACGGGGCAGAATCTTCCGGGGAGGCGATGAGTTCCCCGGCGAACGTGTCGATCCTCGGCCGGTTATGTCGGGGAACCGAGAGAGCCTTGCCCCTTCCTCGCCCATTCGCTTGAACAACGGTGGAGGGGTGAATTTGATACGACCCATCGAATTCACCGTTTCCTTCTGCTTTTCAGGTAAATGGACGATTTGTCTACGAAGGTGGCCGTAGGATCCTTCGAAGAAGACGACGACCAACCCGACTCCCCCATGGCTCACATGGCTTTCGCCCGGGAGCGCCCGCTCGAAGAGTGGGTCCGTAAAGAAGCCCTGGAGATGTCGTCAATCTTCTCCTACAAGGACGTGGATGACGCGTTCTGCACTGTCGAGCACAGGCTCATCGGTTCGGACAAATCTTGGAAGGTCTTCCGTCCAGAGGAGCATCATCGGATATGCCAGCCTTATCGGGGAATGCGAATCCCGTTGTATGAATTTATGTTCAACCAGGCGGGGTGGAGGTTGCCCTTCACGGACTTACAAGAGGGAATCTTCTCCTGGTTGCAGCTGGCCCCTTCACAAATTCATCCGAACTCCTTGGCTTTTATCCGGGCCTTCGAGCTTGTCTGTAAGCATTTAGCAATCGTCCCGACGGCATCCCTCTTTTTTCGGATATTCCATCTACAGAGGTCGTCATCAGGTGGACGACATGGATGGATGTCCTTCAAGCAGAGCAAAGCTCTGTTTCATACATACTTAGACTCCATCCGGGACTTCAAGTTCCGTTATTATTTCGTGAAGCCGGTCACCGTCGGGGCCGTATACTCGTTGTACCGGAAAGTCACTCGCGACGTCGACGGTGTCTCCGAGGAGGTTCTAGAGCCGAGGTTCCCCCTATACTGGACGGAGGAACAATTCAAGAAGGGGGTCGACAAATATAAGGTGAAGCATAGTCAACTGGTCGTCGAGGACCGGGAAGCTTACGACAAGATCGTCGCGTTCGTCGAGAGCTTCAACGAGGCTCAGCACGAAACGTTGGACGACCAGCCCATAATGGGAGCAGACGGGCAGGTGAAGAAACAACGCCGTCTGATCAACACCCGCGTTCTGCTCGAGACCTTCTCCGACGAAGAGGCCATCGAGTTGTTAGGTGGTGAAAACATCCACGATCTAAGCATTCCTCGCATCTGAATTCCTTTCATTCCTTGCCTTACTAACATTTTCTTTCTTTTTGCAGGAAAAATGGCCGGAGGCGAGGAAAGATTCAAAAAATTGAAGGCAAAGAGGGCTAGGGAAGAGCAGCTTCGGGTGGAGGCGTCTCGCTCAAAAGGTCAAGACGTCGCTTCTTCCGGGGTCATGTCTGAGGGTGGTTCCTCGGCCACCATGCCCGAAGGTTCAAGTCAGTCTCAGCCTGCTGCCACTGTGTCCGAGATTTCAGAGAGCCGGACACCTCCTGCTGGGAGCCAGTCTCCGGGTACTCAAGGAACGCCAAAGCGGCAACGAGTTTCGAGCGTGGAGATCGTCGATCTAGGCCACGAAGACAGTCCCCCACCTCCTCCAAGGTTTGAACTTCCACCCTGCCATCAAAAGCCTCGCTTCTTCTCCGAAGTCATCTATCCCTGTGTCCCTCCCTCTGAAGTCCAAGCTGTGCTGGGAGCTGCCGCGGAGGCGAGGAGGAAGACGATCTTCGAGGATTTGTCCGTGGTCATGCGGCTTTGCTCGACCGCCATTGTCCTGAACGACGAGACTCGTCCTGCTGCTGAGTTTTCTCGACTGCAAGAGAAGCTCGAGAAATTGGATGCTGAGATGCTCGAACTGCGCAATGAGTTAAAGGAGTGCAGGGACCTAAACAAAGAACAAGGCGAGCAGCAGCAGCGGGCTGAGAAAAAACTGAAGGAAGTCGAGGAAGCGGAGAGAGGTCACGTTGCCCGCATCGCCGAATTGGAGGCAGAGGAGAAGCGTCTCAAGGAGAGGGTCGCCGATTTGGAGACTGCTGTGCGGCCAGCTGAAGGCGAAACCGAAGAAGACAGGCTCTTAACCACTCGAGCAGCGTTGGTGGCCCAACTCAGGAAACTCGAGCAGGATATTCGTCTAGCCGAGGATGACGCTCTCGAGACTGCGGGTATAGGGTTCCGAAATGCAGTGGCGCAACTCCAGATCCTGAATCCCGGCCTGGTGACCGATGGGGCAGACGTTGATTTCGAGGTGGTCGATGGTCGGATAGTGCCGCCCGGGCAAGGAGGGGATGCCAACGAGGGAAGTGGGTCGGACGCCACCGAGACTGCTGCAGAGTAGGGACATAGTTTGCTTGGCCTGCGTGCCATTTTGTTTTTGTCCGGCTTGTGGGCTTATTTGATGTACTTTTGGCACAATGGTTATTTTGCCCGCTTTGTGGGGTTATATGTGTAATATTCGTACAATGGGCTTTGCCCGATTTTCATACTTCGTTGTGCCTCTTTGTTAATTTTGCTTGTGTGTGATATTTTATGCATTACTTATTATTGTCTAAGTAGTTGATACGACTGGCGCCTTGGGCTTGTGCTCGACTTTGATGATGCTCGACTGTGAAGAGAGCTTATCCGAGCGGTCAGGGGTTGTACTCCGACCTTCGACGAGGCTAAGAGAGCGGTCGATGTCTTAGCTTCGCGGCGTGAACTTCCCATCGCGAGCTGGGTGTTCTACCTATTTGGTATGTCGATGAAGGAGCTCGGTTGAGGTCTCCTCGCCGGGCCAAAAAGTCCCACGCACACACTTCGTGGTTTTTGGCCGTCGTGTATTATATAGAAGTGTCGCGCATGTACCGTTGCACGCCCCCGTGGTCGCGACGTTGTACTGTCCCGGGCAGTGTCTAACTGTAGTATTCCTTGAGCTTCTCAGCATTCCATGGTCGAGCAAGTTGTTCCCCGTGTAGGTTCTCGAGGTAATAGGCACCCGTCCCCGTCTTAGCAGTGATGCGGTAGGGGCCCTCCCAGTTTGCGACCAGCTTTCCTTTGCGCGAATCTTTTTGATTTCTTCGCAGGACAAGACTGCCTACTTGGAAGTCTCGTTTGATAACTTTGTCATTATAACGCAAAGTTATTTTTTGTTTCAAAGAGGCTTCTCGGAGGGAAGCACCGGTCCTTATCTCATCGACAAGATCGAGTTCCTCGCGCAGAGCTTCGCCGTTCGTTTCATCGTCGAGGGGAGCTTCTGTTCTCCTCGAGGGTTCCCTGATCTCGACGGGGATAACCGCTTCGGTTCCGTGCGTTAGACGAAACGGGGTCTCCCCGGTCGTGGAATGTGGGGTCGTTCGATACGCCCAGAGGACGTTGTGCAACTCCTCGACCCACCGTTGTTTGGCCTCGCCGAGTCGTCGCTTGAGTCCCTGGAGTATCACTCTGTTCGCTGCTTCGGCTTGCCCGTTAGTTTGAGGGTGTTCGACCGACGTGAAGTGCTGCTTTGTGCCTAATTTGGTGACGAAGTCTTGTAAGTTCCTGTCGGTGAACTGTGTCGCGTTGTCCGTGACGATGGCTTGGGGCACCCCGAATCGGGCGAGGATGTTTCTTTTGTAGAAACGGAGTATGTTGAAAGCGGTGATTTTGGCCAGTGCCTCGGCCTCAATCCACTTTGTGAAGTAATCCACCCTGACTATGAGGTATTTGTTTTGGTATGACCCCATGACGAAAGGTCCGAGGATATCCATTCCCCATCTCACTAATGGCCACGGGGACGACAATGACTTAAGCTCGTTTGGAGGAGCGAGGTGTATGTCTCCGTGTCTTTGGTAGCGGTCACATTTCTTAACGTGCTCCTTTGCATCATGTTGCATAGTGGGCCAATAATACCCTGCTCGGAGTGCCTTTCGGGCTAAGGACCTTCCGCCGAGGTGTTGGGCGTTGATCCCTTCGTGGATTTCTTAGAGGATCCCCGACACTTTGCTTTCTTCGATGCACCGGAGCAAGGGGATGGAGAATCCTCGACGGTATAGCTTATCTTCGACGATGGTATACGCACACGCCCGCCTCTTGACTATCCCTGCTTCTTTAGGATTGTCGGGCAGTTTGCCCGTCGTCAAATATTTGTACACCGGGGTCATCCAACAGTTTGCATCCCCTATGGAGTTGACCTCGGTTGTCGGTGCGGCCTTGTTAATGCTCGGTTGGGTTAGTATCTCCTGGATAACCGATTTGTTCCCTCCTTTTTTCTTAGTGCTCGCAAGTTTGGAGAGCACATCTGCTCGAGTGTTGTGCTCGCGCGGGATATGAGCCACTTCCGCGGAGACAAATTTCTTCAACTTTTCTTGCACCAGGGTTAGGTACTCGATGAGACTATCGTTTTTAGCCTGGAATTCTCCCCGAACCTGCGATGCCACGAGCTGGGAGTCTGTGAAGATTTTGACTTCCTTTGCTCCAAGGTCTTCCGCAAATCGAAGTCCCGCGAGGAAGGCTTCGTATTCTGCTTGGTTGTTCGATGTCTTGAAATACAGTTCAAGGGAGACCTCTATCAGGATGCCCTGCTCGTTTTCCAGGATAATGCCCGCTCCGCTTCCCTTCGCACTGGAGGCCCCGTCGACATAAATCGTCCATTTATGGGAGCCGTTGGTCGAGGATTCAGGGACGGTCATTTCCGCTACGAAGTCGGCCAGTACTTGGGCTTTCAGGGCTTTTCTTCCTTCGCATCGAAGGTCGAACTCGGATAGCTCGAGAGACCACCGGAGCATTCTCCCCGCCATATCTGGCCGACTGAGGAGCTGTCGGATGGGCTACTCTGTTCTTACCACGATTATGTGGCCCAGGAAGTAATGACGTAATCTTTGGGCTGCAGATACGAGGGCCAAGGCGACCTTTTCAATCTGTTGGTACCTGAGCTCGGGGCCCTGAAGAGCTCTTCTCGTGAAATAAATCGGTTTCTGTCCGTCGGGGGTCTCCCGTATAAGGACAGCGCTCACTGCCTCGCCGCTGATGGCCAGGTACAAGAAAAGTGTTTCCCCGGTATCTGGTCGGGATAAGACCGGGGGTTAAGACAAGACTTGCTTTAGATGGAGGAGGGCTTGCTCGCATTCTTCACTCCATTCAAATGTCGCCTTCTGCCGGAGAAGCTTGAAGAAGGGGAGTACGTACTGCGCGGATTTGGCTACAAAACGGGAGAGAGACGTCAGCATTCCGTTAAGCGACTTGATCGACTTCTTCGAGTTTGGTGTGGGGATTTCGGAGAACGCCCTACATTTGTCGGGGTTCGCCTCGATGCCCCTCTCCGTGAGGTAGAAGCCGAGGAATTTCCCTGCGCGAACACCGAAGGTGCATTTGTCTGGGTTGAACCTCATGCGACATTTCCTCGCCGTGTCGAATACTTTCTGGAGATGAGCGGCATGGTCGATTTCCTCCGCGGATTTGACGCTCATGTCGTCCATATAAACCTCGAGCACATCGCCGATATCTGCCCGGAAGACTTTGTTCATCATCTGTTGGTAGGTGGCGCCCACATTTTTCAAGCCGAAGGGCATTACGTTATAGTAGTAATTGCCCGACTCGGTCATGAAGGATGTATGCCGTTTGTCGGCCTCGTCCATGGGGATTTGGTTGTACCCCGAATAAGCGTCCATAAAAGATAGTAATTTAAATCCTGCAGAATTATCGACTAGTTGGTCGATGTTAGGTAAGGGATAAGAGTCCTTCGGGCACGCCCGGTTAAGATCCGTGTAGTCAACGCACATCCTCCATTTTCCATTACTTTTCTTAACGAGTACAACATTTGAGAGCCAAGTTGTGTACTTGGCCTCGGAAATAAAATTTGCCTCTAGGAGGTCTTTTACAGCTTTTTCAGTAGCCTCCATTTTTTCTGGAGACTGCCTACGCCTACGTTGAGCTACGGCCCTAGCGGCCGGGTCTATAGTCAGCTGATGACAAGCTACTTCAGGGTCCAGTCCGGGCATCTCAGCAGCACTCCAGGCAAACAAATCTGCATTTTCTCGGAGACACGCCTTCAGTTGCCTTTTCGCTAGGTCGGGGAGTCCAGAGCCGATCTTCACGCTTCGGTCTGGGTTGTCGCCGAGATGAACTAGCTCGAAATCTCCATCTGGGACGGGGCGCGTTGGGTGGAGAGGCTTCCCATTGACTTCAAGTGGGAGATCCTCGCCATCAGCTCCCTCCTTCTCCCCGGGGAATCGGCTGTCGAGGTCGACCGCACTGACCGGCGGTAGTGGAGCCTGCACGATGTCTGAAGGTGTCTCGACCTGAGTCTTAGATTTGATGCCGCCAACGACGCTCAGACCCCTGATTGCTGCGTCGAAACACCTTCTGGCCGCGTTGATGTCCCCGTGGAGAGTGACCACACGTCCGCGCTTCGTGTAGTATTTCATCTTCAGGTGGACCGTTGATGGTACGGCCGTTAGTTCCGCCAACGTGGTACTCCCCATTATACAGTTATAGAGGGACGGGCAGTCTACCACCAAGAAACGCGTCTTCACCTATCGCGCAGTTTCCTCAATCCCGAAGGTGACCATCAACTCAACGAAGCCCCATGGTCAGGTGGCCGCGCCGTTGAAGCCTTGCAGGTCCGATCCCACGTACGGGGACAAGTGTTGCTTGGTCAGCTGGAGGGTCTCGAAGAGGTGGACGTACATGATGTCTACCGAGCTCCCCTAGTCGACCAAAATTCTATGGACATCAAAGTTGGCCATCTGTGCCCGGATCAATAGGGGGATGTTGGCGTTCGGTGCCCCATCGGGAAGTTCCTCGAGGTAGAAGGTGATCGGATTTGATCTTCCTTTGACTCGCTCGAGAGTAGGCGCTCGAGGAGTTGTCGCCTTCAGTTCGTCGAACTTCCTCTTTATCGACCCCACGGTCAAACGGTCAGGGGCTCCACCCGATATGACCAGGGCTTGGGGGAAAGACTCCCAGGTGCTTCGGGCACTTATCGAGTCTTCAACCGGGAAGTTGTTCCACATGTTTCGGACAGCCTCTGGGCTGTCGAGCTCTCCAGGAAAGCCGAAGTCTTCAGGCCGCGTGATGCTCAACGCGACCTGCAGCGATCCGTTGTTGGGAGAGGGAGTTGACTCCTCGACGTTCTGGGCCTCCTGGCCGCTGGGGCGGGGGGGCCTCTTGCTGCTTGGCGTACTTCTTCAGGTACCCTTCTTTAATCAGCGTTTCGATCGCGTCCTTAAGGTGGACGTAATATTCAGTGACGTGCCCGTGACTGCGATGAAACCGGCAATACTTGGACTTGTCAGCATTTAGTTTGGAAGCCGTCGGTTTCGGGAAGCGGATTCCCCCTTTGACGAACTCCGAATTGGCACAGTCGCTGAAAATGCGCGAGCGGGACACGTTCAGCGGTGTGTAATCTTTGAAAAGACCAGACGGTCCCCGTGATTCGCGAGGCTCTTTGGTCCGGGCTTCTTTCCTTCTTTCTCCGCCTCGCCTGGGTGGAGGGGAGTCTCCTCTTCTCCTGTCTCCACTTCGCCTGGGTGGAGGGGAGTCTTCTTCCTTGTTGCCGCGGGGGCCTTCTCTGCGCCTCGAGTCGAGGACAATTTGCGCAGCCTCAGCTTCCTCGAACTCAATTTGCGACTGAGCCCTCTCGAGGAGGCCTTCAAAGCTGCGGGGACGGTGCAGCCCGACGAATTCTGCGAACTTGGATCCTATCCTCAAACCCTTGATGATGAGGTACATTTTAATGTGGTCGGTCACGTGGATCTCGACTGCCTCTTTGTTGAACCTCTCTATGTAGCTTCGGAGAGGTTCATCCTTCCCCTGAAAGATGGCTTCTAGGGAGGCAATCATCTTCGGATGTCGACGAGACGCCGTAAAGTGTTTTCGAAAGCGTTCCCTCGGGACCCTCCACGACGTAATTGACTCAGAAGCTAAGTTTTTATACCAAGCCATGGCCCCTTTCCGAAGAGTCGTAGGGAATAGTCGATATTTGATGGTGCTAGAGACGTTCCTGAAATCGAGGAGAGCTTCGAAACTCTCGACATGGTCATCAGGATCGGACGTCCAGTCATAGGTTCCTAAGGATGGGGGTCTTTCCAGGCCCTTAGGGATAGGGGCGTCCATGATGTGTCTGGCCAGAGGGGTCCGATAGTCGTCGTCCTCGCTGGCCCCCGGTGACACGGAGGGGGAGCGGTGTCCATGAACATAGTGACGCTTCGGGGAGTGGTCCTTCGGGCGGCCTCTGGCCTCCTCGGCGTCCGGCCTGCTCCTTTTACTTTTCGAGGAGCGAACTGGTTCCCTCGGTGGCGTTTCTGAGACTGTTCCGGCTGTGAATGCTCTAAACGTGGCCTGCGACCTCTGGGAACCGGGGAAGGGCTTCGCGATGCCTCCGGGGACGGCGAACGTCTTGGAAATGGCGGTGGTCGGTGCCTTCGCGGGGAAGAACGACCACGACTTTTCTCCAGCGCCTCGATCCGGATGTTCTGGTTGAAGATCATCTGGTTGGTCTGATTGACCAACGCAAACAGGGCGACTGTGCTCGGATCCGCATTTGGCGGCGGGTCCACGGGCTGAAAGACAGGCTGAAGGACTGTTTCCTGTCCGTCTTGGTGAGCTGTCTCGTACTCCACTTCGTCGGAGGACGGGGAAGCGGTGAGTCCGTCTCTGACGTCATTTTCCACGACGGGTCGGGCAGAGCTGTTGTCGACGTGGTTGCCAGCGCTGAGCTGTGCAATAACGTTGTCTAGAGCTTGATTCGCCGACGGGTTGGCCATGATAGTTGTTGAACGGAGATAGCTTTGGTTTATCGAACAGAAAAATGGGGAAGCTTATGTTGTTCCCACAGACGGCGCCACTGATCGTACCTGGATCAGACAGTGATGGTGACCAACGGCGTCTGGAACGACAGCTCCGGTGGTGGTGAGAGACGGCGGGGGGGGGGGGGGGGTGGTACCTGCAAGGTACTCCGACGCTCAAGTGAGAGAGTGTACAGAATATCGGCAAATACAAGAAGAGAGAATGGTAGGAAGAAAGTGTCTAACCTGACCCTCTCAAAGGAGAGGGTATTTATAGAGAGCCCCCAGCGCGGGGCCAACGGTTACCTGCAATGGGCTGGATCAACTAGGCCCACTCCAAGTAACTGCTAGGGCTTACGTGTAGTAGTGAAGACCAGCACGTGGTCTTCGCCCTAGAGTAACTGCTCCTAGATTCCCGGAAGCAGGGCAGACCGAATCTTTCGGAAGTGGGAGGTTACTTGGAACGTGTCCACGCGGGATGGACCGTTGGGTGCTCCTCGCGGGGAGGAGCCTTCTGTGTCGAGGAGATGTGAAGCCCGTAGGAAGGGCCTGGCCTCGCGGGGAGGCGATACTGTCCGTCGAGGAGGGACGAGTAGCATGCTCGCGGGGGAGAGGTTAGCTTGTCGAGGAGTCACGTATCAGCGGGGTGGGACGTCCTCGACTCCTATTGTCCAAGGTGCCCGACACTACCTGACTGCCCAGCGAGACTGTGGCTAGCACGTGGCAGTCACGTGTCCGCAGATGGACCTTGCCTTATTGGGCCTCCCCGGGCAGTATGGGTTGGGCCTGCTCGACTGTTGGGCAGCCTCGGCCCAGTCCAGAACAACTTTCATCACAATATACAATATTAAATATTTTAACACAAAAACATCAAGAACAACAAGATTAACAAGAATAATAAGAACAATAACAAGAAGAAAAAGAACAACAACAATAACAATAATAACAAGAACACAAAGAATAACAAAATCAACAACAAAAACGACAAGAACAACAAGAACAATAAAAAGAACAGCAAGAACAATAACAACAAAAAGAACAAAAATAAGAATAACAACAAGAACAACAAAAGCACCAACAAGAACAACGAGAACAATAAGAACAACAACAACAACAACAACAATTAACAACAATAGCAAAAACTACAAGAACAACAAGAACAATAACAACAACAATAATAACAACAAGAACAAAAATAAGAACAAAAATAAGAATAACAACAAGAACAACAAGAGCAATAACAAGAACAACATGAACAATAACAACAACAAAAATAACAACAATAAAAACAACAAGAACAATAAAAGCAAGAAGAAGAACAACAACAACAACGACAAAAACAACAAAAACAACATGAACAACAATAAATAAATAAATAAATAGAATCGTTAAACAATAATATTTTACTTGTAGAACCGTTAAACAGGTACAAATTGTAACACGTTAATGGAAGCGGTGTTTCTGAGTTTTGTTTGTGGAAGAAATGATGTTTTCAAGTTTGGTTAGTGGATGAATAATGTTTCGTAAATGGAAGAAGTTTGGAGGAAGAAGATGAAGTTTTTCTAAGTACGCCTAGGGCAAAAGTGAATGAACTAATAACGTTATATATATCTTAAAAAAAAGAAGCCGCGACCTATAACCACGGTTGATTTAAATATCCGTGATGAA
This sequence comes from Lathyrus tuberosus, assembly GCA_022829125.1. Classification (NCBI taxonomy): domain Eukaryota; kingdom Viridiplantae; phylum Streptophyta; class Magnoliopsida; order Fabales; family Fabaceae; genus Lathyrus; species Lathyrus tuberosus. The sequence goes on along the minus strand of JALAZF010000120.1, from coordinate 12,144,604 downwards.
ATGTTTGTCAGCATTTAAAAAAAAAATAAAATAACCAAAAATGATGGTGTTGGGATTTGAACCCATAACCATATGCCACTTTTTACCACGGGCATTAAATCAACCGTGGTTATAGGTGGTTAAATAAAATTAAAAAAAAATGCATGCGCCTAAAAATCACATATTACAATGGTTGATTGAATATCCGTAGTATCATAGACGTTATTATATGTGTTTTTCGTAGTAGTGGCTATGTGCTAGAGCATTGAAGTCTTAATCAGTTATTGATTGAGCAAGAAAGTCTTGGACTGCAGGTTTGGGCAGAAGTCTTGGATTCAAGGAATCTGAGCATGTAAGTCTTGTACCTGAAGGGTATGAGCATAAGTCTTGAATCTGTGGGATTTGAGCAGATGTCTTCCTCAGGCTTTATCATATCAGTAATCTTACCTTCCTGATCTTTAGCCATTGGTGGATCCCATCCTTTGACCACAGATTTCCAAGCATTACCATCCATGGACTTAATAAAGGAAACCATGCGCATTTTCCAATATTCATAATTGGATCCATCAAGAATAGGTGGTCTATTCAATATTCCTCCTTCCTTGTCCAGGATGCCTGCTCTGATACTAATTGAAATTCTGGTAGCAGATCTCAGATGTCCTGAGAGATGTCGAGACACTTGATCTCTGCTTCAAACACAATGACAATAAGGAGCACAATAAAAATTGCAGAAAGTAAACGAACACACAGTAATTGTTAACTCAGTTCACTGTACAACAACACCTACGTCTGGGGGCTACCAAGCCAGGAATGAAATCCACTAGATAATATTAATTCTAAGCTAAACAACCTCCGGTAAACTTATCACTTAATCACTACTCGTGCTTAATTTCTACCTAAGACTCTCCTACGTATGAGACCCTTCTCAATTCCTTTTCAATCACAACAGTGACATAAATTACAACTCAATGTAAACAGTCCAGCTCTAGTATCTACAAGACACAAGAGAGGCTCACAAATACAAACCCTAAAACTCACTAAGCAACAATGTATTTTCCACACATTGATTAGGTTAAATCCATCCTATTTATAACCATAAATTAGACTGGATTTGGCTTCAAAAACGCAGCAATTCTGTTACACAGAATCTGCAACTTATTCTCCTCTAGAATAGTTTCTTCAATCCAAAGTTTTCTAAAATGTCTCCACACTTATAAAATGACATCTTCAAATACAAACAGAATCTCTGATTCCTCAATCTTGAACGCCACCTAGGATAAACAAATATTCCCACAATATTCTGAAATCTGGAAATAAAATAACAAAATAAAAAATTGTAAAATTACAGACAAAGATGTTGAATCATCATGATAGGACATCTTGTCCAACATCTTGTTATTCAGTTTGTTCTTCATGTTAGGACATCTTGTCCAACATCTTGCTGTCAAGTTAGTTTTATCAAAACTGATGTCAATCTCAAAAGCTTGGACTTATCATATACGGTGAAGGAGAAAGGACGGTTTTGTTGCATGTGTGACATAAGGTCTGGAAGTGAGGTAGTGTATCGGTGTTTTAGCTTTTAAGGTGACTAGAGTATCGTGGAAAAATGAGAGTACTTCATGAAATATGTTCAGAATGATACCTTCCACGTGAAACATGTATTCATTAGATGAAGAGTAGAAGATAAACCAAATATGTTAGGTTGTACTATAAGTATGCGACAGAAACAAAGACTAACAAAATCATGTGATAGGGGGACCATGTATACATAAAATTACATACTGACTTGAGTTGTTGGTCCTAAAGGCAAGTAGATTCATCCTTTATGTGGTTCAATAAAAGACAACAACTACAACTGAAAAGTTCATTTACTGTAGTTATTATGTAGGAGATGTTATCCTTTAATGTGAAAGCTACACACACTGCCATAATAATATGTAGCATTACTTATGCTGCAGGTAAGCAATTTGGTTTCTTGAATATTTAACAGATTAAGTGTCATGCATGACTCATACACTATACCTAATTACTGATTAAAACTAAATTTATCAAAGGACATTGGTTAAAAATGTAGTCTCTCACTTGTTGTGGTCCTTGATGTGTTTGTGTGTGGGGGACAGCTATGTTTGGTGTGAGTGACATGTAGCTTTCAGTCCTTTTGATTTTTTTAAGGCGAGAGAAAAAACTATTAAGGTTTCTGCCAAACAAGAAAATTATTGAATGATAGTAAAAATGATGACAAAGATGTTAACATTTTTAACAAAATAACAAATTTTTAAAAAAACATTTCCTCGTAAAAGGAAAAATATTGTAACAATAATGATATAAATTTGAGCGAGGTATTTTAGTGAGTTATCATTGTAGAATGAGAGAAAATATAGTGTTGTTTGGAGATTCAATAACTGAGCAATCGTTCGAAAATGGTTGGGGTTCTTCACTCGCAAATCACTATTCTCGCAAGTTAAGCTTTCTTTCTCTCCTGAAACTTTCTCAGAGCAGATTCATTTTGTGTAACAAACAAATCACAAAATCAATTTAATTTTCAGGCTGATGTAATTGTTCGCGGCTACTACGGTTACAACACTAGATGGGCTTTGTGCTTACTCAATCATATCTTCCCGCTTGTATGTTACCTAAATATAATACCATTTTCTATTCTTTTGCGGCGGTTTTTGATATTTGCTTCATATTTTAGGAGTCACGTAAACCTCCAGTTGCTACCACAATTTTCTTCGGTGCGAATGACGCAGCTTTAATCGGAAGAACCCGTGAAAGACTACATGTACCTATTCCAGAATACAAACAAAACCTCCAAAAAATTGTCAATCACTTGAAGGTTCAATTTTGTAGCATTTAATCTTGATCATTTTCTCTTAATTACTTGTTCAACTTTTTATTTACAATTTTTGTTTGCAATATAAATGCCAATTACATGATCAGTTATTGATTGCAAAAACAAAAATCTGATTTCAGTCAATCTCACCAACTATGCTTATTGTGCTTATTACTCCACCTCCTGTTTGTGAGGAAGGGCGCCGAGCATCTGCCATGTAAGATAAAGTCCGCGAAATAGTCGTAAATTATTCATCATTTTATATTAGTTTCACGTTTGCATAGTTTTTGTTGTGTGTTGCAGATCCTTATACGGTGATAATGCTAGTAGTAAATTGTCGGAAAGAACAAATGAAGTTACTGGTAAATATGCAAAAGCATGTGTTGAGACAGCTAAGGAAATGGGTGTGCCTTATATCGATTTGTGGTCCAAAATGCAAGAAACCGATGGCTGGAAAAAGAAATTTTTATGGTTTGTCGCAATCTGAACTTAAAATACATGCAGTTTAGCCATTTATATATAGTTAAGGATGATTAACATTGTTGTTTTGGTGTTACAGGGATGGGTTGCACCTGACAGTAGATGGAAATGCAATAGTATATGAACAAGTGATCAAGGTGTTCAATGAGGCTGGACTTTCTGCTGATAAAATGCCATTTGATTTTCCTGACTACACTGAAATTGATCACAAAAATCCTGAGAGTTTTTTCCAGCTGAATGTTTATGATGCTTCATTATAGAAAGATTCTGGTTTAGTTTTTCAAATTTTTAGCTGCCAAGTTTTTAATACTGTTTGTTAATAAAAGCGTGTTGCTTATTGCGTTTAATGTATGGAGTGTGTCTTCAAATCATTCTTATGATCTTTTTTTTTTTTTATGTTATCTTTATAATATATAATATATGTGCTTGAAAACTAATTTTAAATATTCTTTATTGATTTTAAGACTTCTGAAATTAAAATCAATTTTGAAATAGGGAAAAAACTTGCATGGAAACGCACATAAATCCTAATTGTTAGGAACAACCAATAAAAAGAGAAAAAAATTTTAATTTATTATAAATTTAAATTTGTTTTTAATTAGAATCATGGGGTGGTGGTTATTATGCAAGAGAAAGAAAATATTATTTCTTATTTTTAATTAATTAAAAAAAATATTGTTAATTGTTTGTAAATACAAGTATTATGTTTGTTCCCATGCAAGTATTTGTGTTTTGAAACATGCAAATTTGCCTATTTTCTCTCTATAGTTATTGCCCTCTTCCACTTTCCAATTATTCTAGCTAATACATTAAGTAATTAGTCATTGACTTCAAATTAGGGGTGAATAAGAGAGAGTTCTTTAACCAGCCATAAAATTTTAAGAATCTCAGTTCCTTACTAAATTTTAAATTGTTTTTATACTTGAAAAAAAAAATGATTTTGTGCAGTTTAAATTAAGGCGTATCTATTTAAGAAGAGATTAATGAAATACTAATTAAAATAAAATTATTAATAAATTAAAGTTGAAGCATGAAAGTAAAAGTTTAATGTTTTCTTAACATTTGGGTAATATATCCAAATACAACACTTACAAGATACCCCTATAGCTAAAACCAAAATACAGTAATTTGATATAAAAATAAAATTCGTCACGAATAGGAAGTGAGCAGTGTAATGGATATTTGAGGATAAAATTAATGGACATTAAAATATATGTTTTTTTATTAGATCCAAATACAATTTTAATGTTTCTGTATTATCAGATATCAATATCTGGTAATAAATTAGAAAAATTATTTAAATATTATTAATTAATTATACTCTATCTTTTCATCTTTTAAAAATATTAGTTTTTTCATATTTTTTTTTCTTTGAATTTTTTTTTTTTACATTTCATATAAATTCTATTTAACCATTTCATATTTAAGCTTCTTCTATATTTTATATCTCACTTCAACAATTTCATTGACCCGCCAACCAGTACCTCATTTTCTTTGTCCAACCAGTGACTCTCTTCCTACTCCTCATCGTCCGCTCTTCCACTATAACTCACAATTACACTATCATTAATTTGTTTTGGTTAAAAATGAAATTTATAGATATTACGTTTGGATGTTATTATGTTTTGATGAAAAAGAAGAAAATTAATGTGATAAAATTTTATTGTTTAATTGAGAGCGAATTGTAGAGATGTTATTGTGTCTCTAAAAGATGTTGAAAATATTTTTTTTCGAAAATAATTTTAGAAAAAAATGCTATCCATGAATACCTTAAAACCTATGGATTATTCATTTACACTACTGCAAAAAGTACATACAACGACGCTACCATTACTACGATCCTTCGAAGGATCGTGGTGATATCTCTAAATTCAGCGCATAAATATTTTTTTATTTTTTAATTAAACGTTGTTAATTTATTCCAACGGGTTTTTAAAACAACTGTAGTGATAACATTTGACGTTTCATGAGTTCGATTCTTAGCGCTTGCTAATTTGTGATTTCTTCAGTATTTTAGCACGACCTTTCATTTTTATTTTAAAAAAGTAAGATATATCTCTACGGTTCTTTAAACTAACCGTTGTGATATATTTTCTAATTTAAAAAAAATGTTAATTACTTAAAACCTAGTGCATTTTTATATATTATCATAATGTAAATCTTATATCACCAAGGTTGTGTAAAAACATCTTTATAATATATTTTTCAATTTTTTTATTTAAAATTTTTAATTGCTTAAACCATGACGTTTATTTTATATAATTTCATCATATATCACAATGGTTTTGATAAACAACCATTGTGATATCATTTAATCATTTTAAACAGAGTTAGCTAACTTGTCTTTTTAGTTCCATAAAGAAACGACCCCCCCTTCCCCCCCCCCCCCCCCCCCCCCCCGACGAAATAATGCGATTTTCAACCCTAACCAAACAACATCCTTTCAACCTTAATGAAACAAAACTAGTTTCAACCCTAACAAATGTACAACACCATCTTCAAACCTGAAGAAACAACAACATTTTCACCCATCGTTTGTGCTTTCGTACCGTTGAGAAAGGAGCCAACACCGTGTTCTTCGTTCTGGACTAGCCTTCGGTTTTACTGTCAAGGAGGAACTCAAAGATTTTGACAATGCATCTATAGTACAATCATTTTCCATTGTTGTTTATGTATTTGTTGTTGTTGATGTTTATTATTGTTGATGATGCTTATTGTTGTTGTTTATGTATTTTTTGTTATAATGTCAATGTTGTTGATGATGTCATTGTTGTTGTTGATACCATTGTTGTTGATAATGTCATATTGTTGCTTATATATTTGTTGTTGATGATGCTTATTGTTGTTGTTTATGTATTTGTTGTTGTAATGTCATTCTTGTTGATGATGCCATTGTTATTGTTGATGCCATTGTTGTTGATGATGCCATATTGTGGCTTTTATAGTTATTGTTGTTGATACTTGTAGCGAGCAATTTTTGTTGGTGACGCGGCCACCTTATCTCTGAAGTTGGGTTTTCCTCCTCGAGGAGAAAGGGGGTGCTACTTTCTGATTTCTTATTTATCCCATGAAGCTGGAAGGGAAAGGAAAGGTATCTAAAACTAACCATGCACGCGAATGCTTAACTGAACAAACGCTTAAAGAGATTGGGGGGTCCGGGGTCAGGTTATACAATGGGCAGTTGTCAGTTACCCATCCTATATGTGGTTATCACTACGCCAAAAATGTGTTTTCGTAGCGCAACAAAGACAACGCTTTCTGGCAGAAGCGCTGCTATATGTTTCGCTAAACACAAAAATAAAAAACGAAAGAAAAAAGCGCTGCTAAATGGGTGACATAAGACAACACTTTTTAAAAGCGCTGCTAAAGCCCTAAGGCAGCTGAACTTTAAAAAGCGTTTTAAGAAAAGCGCTGCTAAATGTGGGACATAAGGCAGCGCTTTTAAAAAGCGCTGCTAAAGGGCTTTCGTACAACACGCTTTAGCCAGCGCTTTTAGAAAGCGCTGCTAAAGGCCTTTCATTTTTCCCACATTAGAAAACGCTTTTACTCCAAAAGCGCTGCTAAAGGATTAACATAAGAAAGCGCTTTCTAAAAGCGCTGCTAAAGGTGTTTTAAAATATTAAAATTAAAACAGATTTTGCAAACGACTAGTACTGTTTCATTACGACCGTTTCTATTTTTGCCCTAGCGACTACTGTTTCTCTTCTTCCTCCATTTTTCTGCAAACGAACGAAACCACGTCGTCCGCCGTCGTTCTGCAAACGAAATCCGTCATGGCTTTACTCCGTTTATGGCTTCCCTCCGTCATTTCTGCTTACTCACACCGTCGTCCGCCATTGTTGATTGTTTCTCTGAGGTTTTTACTCTCCTTTTTCTATTTTCTCTCCATTAATGAAAATGTCTAATATTCTCCATTGTAGACTGTTTCTCTGCTGTTTCTGTGAGATAAATTTGGTGTATTATTAGTTGTTGATGTTAGGTTTTCATTTTTTGATTTGTAGGAGTTAGTTAGTGATTAATTGGAAAAGTGATTAATTAGAAAAGTGATTAATTAATAGAAGTTAGTATAGTGATTATTGTGTAAAATGTGATTAATTTGTAGAAGTTAGTTTAATGATTAATTTGTAGAATAGTAGAAGTTAGTTTAATGTGTAAAATTTGTAGAATAGTGATTAATTAGAAAATTCAAGGTAGTTAAAAGTGTTGTAGAAGTTAGATTGTTGAGGTTGTTATAGGGTTATTTGTAAAGTTAAAGTGAACATTTATCGGAAAATTTTAGTGATGTAAGAATTTGGTTGTTATTGAAAATTATAATGAAATTAGTAGTTAAGTGAACTAGTGATTGAATTTATTTTGAGAGATGATTGAAAATGATAAATAGTGATTGAATTGTTACTTGAACTTAAGCGTTGAAGTTGTTTTTTTTACAATGTTGAGTTGAAACTATACCATGCTATTTGATTTAATGATGATGTTTACTAAATTTGTTTCTTGAAACTTTGACTTGTTATATGTTGTATACACCATCACTTACTAACTTACGTTCATTTGCTATAGGGGTTACTTGTGAAGAGTGAATTCGGATCGTTTTCAAGAATCTTACACTTTGTGGTTCAGTCCAGAAGTTGTTGACTTCTATATAGACAGGTACGTAGTTGTTCTTTTGTTTTTGTTTTGCTTACTTAGTAAAATCATGGATAAAAAATGGATGTCGTCCAATCGATTATCGAAAGAGTATGAGAATGGGGTATCAGAATTCGTTAAGTTTGATGTTGAACACGCCAAAGACCCAAGTCGAATCACATGTCCTTGCTTGAGTTGCTGTTTTGGGCGTCGGATTGACGCGGGTCAGATGGAGTCGCATTTAAAGAGGCATGGAATTGATCGAAGTTATACAAGTTGGGCACTTTATGGTGAGAAAAGTAACGGGAATGTTGAACCGGGGGATAATACGACCTATGCTTCAAACGACAATACCACAGATACATACGATTGTGATCGAGTCGAAGAGATTGCAGAAGCACTTGAAGAAAATCTTCAGGATTGTCCCACAATGTTTGAGAGGTTGGTAAGCAATGCAGAGAAACGGTTGTATAAGGGTTGCACTAAATTCACAAGATTATCTGCGGTATTAAAGTTGTACAACTTAAAGGCGGGTAATGGATGGTCGGATAAAAGTTTCACAGAGTTATTAGCCCTTATGAAAGATATGCTTCCGGAGGATAATATTCTTCCCAATCGAACATATGAGGCCAAAAAGATGTTGTGCTCTATTGGCATGAGCTATGATAAGATACATGTCTTTCCAAACGATTTCGTTTTGTTTCGAAATGAGTATGCATTGTTAAATGAGTGTCCTAAATGCGGTGTCTCTCGATATAAGAAAAAGTTGTCTCCAGCAAAAGTCTTTGGTATTTTCCTATAATTCCGAGATTTAGACGCATCTTTCGTAGTGAAACCGATGCAAGAAACTTGACTTGGCATGCAGATGAAAGAATTATAGATGGAAAGTTTCGACATCCGGCAGATTCACCACAGTGGACGAAAATTGATAATGATTATCCTGAATTTGGAGAAGAAGCAAGAAACCTTCGCTTGGCATTATCTACTGATGGAATGAACTCACACGGTCTTCAAAGTATCTCACATATCACATGGCCTGTGATTATTATGATTTATAACCTATCTCCATGGCTATGTATGAAGCGTAAGTACATGATGTTATCTATGTTAATTTCTGGGCCTAAACAACCAGGGAATGACATAGATGTATACTTGACACCGTTAATCGAAGATTTAAAGATTTTGTGGGAGAACGGTGTGGAGGTTTATGATGGATATAGGAAAGAAAGTTTCAACTTGAGGGTGATGTTGTTTGGCACAATTAATGATTTTCCAGCATACGGAAATCTATCAGGGTATAGCATAAAAGGTCAATGTGCGTGTCCTCTTTGTGAAGATAAAATAGATTGGACGCGATTGGAGTTTGGTCAGAAGAATGTATTTCTCGGTCATCGTAGATTCTTAAATTCTAATCATCACTACCGTGGGTGGAGAAAAGCCTTCAATGGAGAGGCAGAACAAGGTAGAGCTTCACCTATATTGACAGGTGATCAAGTTTTTGAAAAGGTGAAAGATGTGAGTACTCAGTTTGGCAAGCCTTTTGCACATACCCTTGTCAAGAGTAGGTGGAAGAAGAGGTCAATTTTTTTTTAAATTGCCATATTGGAAGTCTTTGTATGTAAGACATTTTCTTGATGTTATGCGTATTGAAAAAAATGTATTTGACAGTGTTATTGGTACGTTACTCAATATACCAGGAAAGTCTAAGGATGGCCTTAAAGCAAGAAATGACTTGATATCGATGGGGATAAGAACTGAATTAGGACCCTTGAAGAAAGGAAAACAAACATATCTACCACCTGCTGCCTATACTCTATCTAGAAAGGAGAAAAAAATATTGTGTAAGTTTCTAAGTGAAGTTAAAGTTCCAGAAGGATACTCTTCAGATATTAGAAAACTTGTGTCTATGAAAGACCTCAAATTAAAGAGTTTAAAGACGCATGATTGCCATGTTATAATGGAACATTTTCTACCAATAGGTATACATTCTATTTTGTCGGAAAAAGTAAGACGCACAATAACTAAATTGTGTTTCTTCTTCAGGTCAATTTGTAGTAAGGTGATTGATCATGCGATCTTACCAACATTGCAAAAAGAAATAGTCATTACATTGTGTGAGCTTGAAATGTTCTTTCCTCCATCGTTTTTTGACATAATGGTACATCTAGTTGTTCATCTTGTAAAGGAGACACAATTGTGTGGACCAACTTATATGAGATGGATGTACCCTGCTGAACGGTATATGAAAATATTAAAAGGGTATGTGAAAAATCGAAGTCGATCAGAGGGTTGTATTGTTGAACGATACATTGTTGAAGAAGCGATTGAGTTTTGTATTGAATATCTTTCTAACGTTCAATCCATTGGACTTCCCAAATCACACATCGTTAAAAAAAAGAAGGAAAAAAGTTAATTCGAAATAAAATTGTGATCGTATCAAGGGATGAACGGGAGCAAGTGCATTTGTATGTTCTGCACAATGACAATGAGGTTGAACCGTATGCTGAAATGCATAAGGATTTTCTCCGAGGTTTAAATCTGAATAGAAATAAAAATTGGATAGTACGAGAGCACAATCGAAGTTTCATACCATGGTTTAAGGATCACATTTATTCAAAGTTTTGTGTAGATCTCGCTTCAATATCAGAAAGGTTGAGATGTTTAGCATATGGTCCAAGTTTGCATGTGTTTTCTTATAGCGCATACGCAATTAATGGTGGTGTCACCTTGGTAGCTGAAGCAATGCACATTTCAAGTGTGAAGGACTTAAACCCCACATATGCAAATATGTCATATTTTGGGGTTATCGAACGCATTTGGGTTTTTGCTTATGAGAAGTTTCAGATTCCTATCTTTGGTTGCAAGTGGGTTGAAAATAATAGTGGCATACGAATGGATAAGTCAGGATTTTTGCAAGTGGATCTTAATAGGGTGGGGTACAAATACGAGCCTTTTATTCTAGCCTCTCAAGCTAGACAAGTGTTCTATGTCACTGACCCGACAAGTACGAAATGGTCTATAGTGCTTTTATCTAACAAAGTAATTGATGATAACATTGGAGATCAAGGTGATATTGTTGGAGCGAATGCATCATATATTATAAGTGATCAAGATGAGACTGTTGGAGCGAGTGAATCATATATTAGAAATGATCATAATGAGGGAATTTGGATCAATCCATCCATCCGTGTTGTTAAGAGACAAGTAGATCATCCTTCTACCCGAAAAAGAAAAAGACGTTAATAAAGAGGTAATAGTAAAATTATATATTCTCTAATGTATTTTTCATATTTGAGAATGATTATGGATTATGGATTATAGATGATAGATTTATATGTTTGTCATGTGTTTGTCATTTCATATTTGATTATGGATCATGGATTTATATGTTTGTCGTGTGTTTGTTATTTCATATTTGGTTATGGATTATATTATGTTCAACTGATTATGGATTTATATGTGTTTTTCTTTATTATAGGTAAAATGGCTACTAATGAGGAGAACTCGCACGATACTTCCAAGAATGATCCAAAAGAACCAGTTCAAGATGCGGAAGGAGATATTTCAAGAGGAATAATAATCATGAAAGGAGTTATTTGTGCTAGAGACAAGGGAATAAAATACGACGTTCATTGGAATGAAACAGGTCAACTAATTGAGCCTAATGGCGCAATGTTGACTAGTTACATTGGTGCACTTGTCCGTTCACTAGTTCCAATTACTTGTGACAATTGGCGAAATCCACAGTTGAAACCCACCAAAGATATAATATGGAGTGAGATACAGGTATTATATGTGATGTTATTTGTTATGTTTGTCGATTATATTTTTAAACTAATTATACTGACACACTTTATTTGTTATTGTAGAGATCTTTTAACATTGGTGACAAGAAGCAAACATATTGTCTTCAATTAGCCGGAAAAAGACATAGAGGGTTCCAAGCATTTTTATCCAACAAGTTTCTGAGGGATGCCCAAGGAAAGTTTGTTGAAGCGGAATACTCGAAGAAATATGCGGACTTGATTGCACCCGAAGAATGGGACACTTTTGTCGCCAAACGAAGAACATAAAAATTCCACGTAATCTTAATTTAATTTATCATGAACATTGTATTATATTCATGTAGTTATTACATGTGTTCTGATATGACTTATAATTGTTTATGCAGGTTGTGAGTGACGTTAATCGTCAAAGAGCCTCGAAACCCGCGTATCCATACAAGAAATGACGTTTGGGATATGCACACTTGGAACAAAAAATCGTAAGTATATATAATTGCTATGGTCTTTTTGTATTATTATTAATCCTAATTCTTGACTTAATGTGTAGCTTGAAGAGGAGAAAAGTGAAGAAACATCTGTTCCGGAGCATGTTTTGTGGAAGGCTGCCTGTGTGGGAAAGGATGGAGTTGTCAATTATAATAACATATTTATTATAATACGTTTTTATTTCAGGTTCTTGTATGAAAAATTGATGCTCCCGCGTCAATTGACTGAAAAATACTCCTTCTTGGCTCCCAACTGTGTCAATGCAAATTTAATCACTCGAACTCCAGATGAGGTCAAAGATCACCTAGTGCGTGCATTTATGACCAACATTCATACAGAGAAGTTGTATCTTTTAGCGTATAATACTGGCCATGGGTAAGATTTTCATCCGAACTTCCTTTATTATAATTTTTCACTTTTTTAAGTTGTGTATAACATTTCCATCTATACTTTTGTTTTATTTTACAGTGGACACTGGTTGTTGCTTGCGATTAATCCGATAAAAGAAATTGTCTATTATCTGGATTCGCTAGAAGGTGATTGCAAAAAATACCCGGAGATGAAGAATATGATTGATACGTAAGTGATGCAATTGTTCTAAATATTCGCGTGTGTATTTCTTTATTTATGTGAAATTGTTCTAATTATTCGTTTATAATATGTTAGATCCATAAAAATATTCCGATCACAACGACAAGCTCGGGTACCAAAGTCCAGAGCAAACAACATTATGTGGATAAGAGTGGAGGTATGATTTGATATTATAATAGTAATGCTACTTGATAAGACAATTCATCTATGATACTTATTAATACTTCTTTTTTCTATGTGTAGTATCCTCGGCAACGTAATGGTATTGATTGTGGTTATTTATTTTAAGATTTATTATCGGATATTTCATCTAATTAATTAATTTTAACTAAATCTTGCATATTATGTAAAATGTAGTATTTTGATGAATTCAAGTGTGCCACCTACACGAAAGACAAATTGGAAGAAATAAAGGAGGATTGGTGTCAATACATGGTTGAAATGAGAATTTGTTAGTTTTAGAAATTGTGTTAGGTTTATGGAAGGTGTTGTATATATAGGTGATGAATATGGTGTATAAGGTTTCGAATTGGTGTATGGAATTGGTGTTGTGTAGTTTGTATTGAGTTATATATATGTAATATTTATTTTGGTGTTGTATATATAATGGTTTTTACCATTTATGTGTTGAAGTTTTATCGTATAAAGGCCTATTGTTGAATTATAATGCTATAAGGCATATGTGTTGACATATAATGGTATCAAAGGCCATGTGATGAATGGTTATGAATTCTGATAAATTATACAGGTTTGAATTATACAGGTTTAATAATTGATTTTTAAAAAAAAAAGCTTTTAAAAATATTTTTAATAAAAGACAGCACTTTCTAAAAAAAGCGCTGCCTAAAGGGGTGTAATGGCGTATACATAAGACAACGCTTTTAAAGCGCTGCTAAAGGTGGGCATACTAAAGCGCTTTTCTTTAGAAAAGTGCTTCCTAAAGTGGGACCTTTAGCAGCGCTTTATAAAGCGCTGCTAAAGGGGGACATACGAAAGCGCTTTTCTTTGGAAAATCGCTGCCTAAAGGGGGGACTACGAAAGCGCTGCCTAAAGGGGGGACTAAGAAAGCGCTTTTCTGTGGAAAAACACTGCTATAGGGATCCTTAAGGGGACCTAAAACAACGCTTTTTAAAGAAAAAAGCGCTGTCTTTACCTTTAGCAGCGCCAGCTTTGGCAGCGCTTTTAAGCGCTGCTAAAGGCGAAAAAAAGCGCTGCTAAAGGTCTTCTTTGGCGTAGTGTATCTGTAATACCCCAAATTTTGACCACTTAGATTTCCCATCATTGTAAAAATCATCATCACAATATGGATGTACCTTTATGCTTCATTAGTCTCCCCAAAGATGGGTGAGCATCCACTATAATCAAAATTAGGGTTTCAAGCCCTCTCTGAGTGCTTAGACAAAGGATCAATCAAGAAATGACATGATCGTCAACTTGTCTAATCTCTTAAATATCCACAATGGATCAAAAAGGACTCCCACTTCAAGGATTAAGCACAAGGCTGCTCCCTTCTAGGTGGATCAAGTCTCAAGATCGACAGTGTCACCAAATTAGGGTTTTGGTCGACCAGGGCCTCCAGATGGAAATTTTCATCTGGGCACAAGGCAATGATCCAAAACATAACCTAATATACTTCATGGAAGCTCATGAACCCATGCATCAAGTCAATTTTGCCTCAGGGGATGCATTAATCAAAAATCAGGAATTAGGGTTTCTTGACCTAATTCACCCCTAAGTTGACTTTTGGGACAAACCATGAGCCAAGACCTCAAGAGATGATTTGAGGGTCTCTAATATACCATATTGATCCATTTGGGACAATGGATTAATCCAAGAAGTTTGAGCAACAAGTCTCAATTTCATCTGCACCACAATTAGGATTTTAAGGGAAAAGTCAACTGTAACTTTGACTTTTGACCTGGACATGCTCCCAAACCCTAATACATGATTGAATATACCCTATGACACCCATGGAACATGTCCATCAAGTTTGATTTAGGTCAAGGACATGATTTCCTGAAGAATTGCACAGTTTGGAATTCATCTGATAAAAAGTCAACTGTGCACAAAAGTCAATTTTGACTTTTTGAGATTTTTCACCAAAATGGATTTTTAACCCTAAAATGATGTTAATGTATGATTTGAATCATCATTCATCAAGAAAAATCAAGAAAAGTGAGATAACTTGTAAAAGGGGTAACCATAAAACTTAGAAATTTTTCTAAGTTAAAAATAAAGTGGCAAAGGTACCAACTTTGGAGGACCATAACTCCTAAACCACAAGGCCATTTTTTCTCATCCAAAGATGGATTTGTAGCCCTCATTATCACCTACAAAAACTTCAACTAAAAGTCATTCCAATTCATTAAGGATTTTGAGTTATGGAGTGATCAAAGTGGCTAAAAAGTGAAAATGTCACTTTTTCCAACACTTAGTGAAATTTTCACTAAGTCAGATTCTGCCTCACTTTTTGCCAAATGTAGGGGGATTTTTCACTTGGAATCAAAAGAGATCAAAACCAAATTTGTTCAAACAGTTGTTGTATCATGTAACAGCTTTCCAAAATGGCCAAGAACATTGCCAAATTCAACCTACACCATGAGATACAACATTGCCAAGTTGCCTTGCTGAAATCTGTCAAGGCAAGGCAGAATTTGCAACTTTGGTCGATTTGCCAAAATAAGCCAAATTCAATTGCTCCTATCCACTTGGACACCTCAGAGGATTGAATCTAAAGGGGACAATCACTGAGCCAAGCCTCCAAAGTCCATGGAACAAGAAATAGCATGTTGAACCTAGAATGGCCAAAATAGGGACAAGACTTCAAATTTGGAATGAGGCATTCAATGGAACCATCAAGGTGGCATGGACTGAGCCATTCTCATCTGAAATCAGTCAAGACTTATCCAAGACCAAGGGAACCAAAGCTCTGTGCCCTAACCTCTAGTCAATGGCTAGAGGAGACTTGGATTTTCATTTGCCAACATTGGCCAAACCTACTTACCAGCTGCCATGCACTATTCCTTGCAAAACAAACTTGCTCTACTATAAATAGAGCTCAATTGTGGTCAGTTTGAGTACACCAAAGCCATCTAACAGATGCTTTCCTCAAAATCTCTTCTTTCACTCCAATTTTGCCTTCTAAGGCAAGTCACTATCGGGTTTTGAGTTTGAGAGCAATTCCAATCAAACCAATCACTCACACACCTCACATACATCACATATGAGCTGATCAAACACTTAGATTACTTCTGAAACATCAATTTCACAAAATCACCAGCTGGTTGCTCAAGGTTTTAACCAAAGTGCAGCTGAGGTACCACAAAATGATCCAGCCAATTTCAATCAAGTCCAACCATCCAAACACAATCCATAGGGTGTAGGGAAGCTGTTCAGATCATCACAACTCATCTGTAACACCTCCAAATCAAAAATCACTTTGAACTTGCTGTCACGGCCTAGAGGTAAGCACATACTTGGTCATCTCTCAATCTATGCATATTTCCTCACACAATAATTTGGCCATATGTTCATAATCATGCATGGAATGTTTTCCCTCAATTAATTGCATTGTTTGAATCGTGTATCAAAAATCCTAGCCTTCATGCAGAAATTAGGGTTCTTGAGGTCTCTTCGTGATTTCTTGTTGTATGTTTAATTTAAATGAAATTAAAGTACATAGACATGATCGTGAGGTTGAGACGAGCATAATGATATGTGGACTACATGATATGATTACGTATTCATGGAGACTGGATAGAAAATGCAAATCTGAGAAACCAAGAACATGCGCGTGTTCTTCAGCTGTTCTTGGCGCCATTTTTCATATATTCAAATATTTGAATTTTGTGATTTTGTTTAATTGATTCAAAAATTAATTTCTCTCTGAGTTTTAATGATTTTGAGTTGATTCTTTTTTTAATAATTCACAAAAATGTTAAAATATTTTATTTTCACAAAAAATCCCAAAAATATTATTTATTTCATATAATTGATATTTTTGTAAAGAATTAATATTTTGATTGTTTTTGGCATTTTAAATATTTTTTCTACATTGATTTTGCAACTTTTAATGCTTTCTAATTATTTTGTAGGTCAATACTTAATTTTTGAAGCATTAATCCAAGATCACAATTTGTTTTCCATGTGTTAAACAATTTTTGATCATTTTAATTGAATTTTTATTCAATTAAATACATTTTGAAAACAAATTAGGGTTTTGGATTAATTCAACCCTCATAAATCATTTTCAAAACTTTTTGGGCCTCTTGAGAGAGTGTAAGACCCATCCGCCCTTGTACAAAAACTTTTTGGGCCTCACTCATTGTATAAGTCCCTCTGTACAAGTAAACGGCACGATCGTCGCCCGTTTAAAAATAAAAATCATCTGGGCCTCTCCTTGAGCTATAAGACCCATTCAAAACACTTTGGGCCTCTATTAGAGTGTAAGACCCAATCCCCCTTTTAACCAAAACATTTTGGGCCTCACTTATTGTATAAATCCCTCTGCGTTAAAAGAAAACCTCGGCACGATCGCCATTTTTTAAACGAAAAATCATTTGGGCCTACCCTCGTGTTATAAGCCCCACTCTTTTTTTCTTCAAACCTTTTTGGGCCTCTTGAGAGAGTGTAAGACCCATCCCTTTGTACAGAAAACCTTTTTGGGCCCCAGTCACTTGTATAAGTCCCGCTGTACAAAGTCAAACAGTGCGCTCACTGATAAAACCCTGGGCCTCTCCTTGAGCTGTAAGCCCCAAATCTTTCTTTTTCAAAGCACTTTCTCCTTTGATTTTGAATATACTGTTGTTTTCAATCTTTCTTTGTTGAACAACTAACCAAACAACATGGAAGCACTCCAACCGAGTAAGTGGTTATCGCTTTCGTTTACTGCTTTCATATTATAAACTGTATTGTGGGGCTACTCACTGTAAGTCTCCTTTCATAAACTCATATCTACTGTGTAATAATAGTATAGATATTTCGAGTTTCCCCGGCTACTACGTCTAGAACTAGGTGACGCCGTTTCATTTATTTGTAGAAATAGACGCCTAGATCCCCAATAGGAGCACCAGATACAGTCTTCTCTTCGGCTGTCCTCCTTAGGAATCGTCAAGAAGCTCTACTCCCCAAGATGAATGTATTCTCCGTGAATGGCATCTTTGAGTTTCTTCCAAATTCTCGAACTTTCCTGACTTGATCTATTCCTTGTGGATAGCTTGCCTTGAATGTCTCGGGGTTTGGGTACCCACTACGGTCATAATCTTGGACCTTAACTAAGGAACCCTCTTTAAAAGCTAAAAGTCGCTGGATAGTAAACCTCGCACATTTACCAGTGGTTTTTATCTTTAAAAGAGTTATCTCTCCTAATGGAAAGGAGATGATAGACCTACGGGCTTCTTAAAAGCATCGGCCTCCTCTTGGGCATTATTCAAGGACACTACGGCTTCTTAGAAGTATTCACAGCCTCCTCTTAGGCTTCGTCTAATGATCTCTTCCTCCGGGAATGATAGCCTCCTCTTGGGCTTCGTACAAGGACCCGTCGGCTTCTTAAAAGTTTCCAGCCTCCTCTTGGGCTTCGTACAAATTGTCCCGACGACCTCCTAGAGGTATAGAAACAGAACCTAGTCATCCTCATAGAACAATCCTTTCATAGAGTCTACTACTATTTCTCAAAGCATAGTACGAAAGATAAAACTCTAGACACGGACAGTCTAACTTCCTTGAGTCTCAAAAGACATTCTCAAGTGACCCCTTCGTTAAATAGGAAAGAAACCCGCAGACTCGGACAGTCTCAATACCCTTTGGATTTCCAGTTTCCCCAAAGAAAAGGAAACAACCCCGATCCTCAGATCTAACCCATGAGTACAGTGATGCTCATATAAGAACTGATTTTCTCTTTCAAAATCAGTATACTGGACCTGTCACTTAACTGACACAATAACCTTAGCCTTCTCTTGGGCTTTGTACAAATGATTCTCCCCAGCGAAGTCAAACAACGTTTAGCCTCTCTCTCGGGCTTTGTACGAGACACATAAGAGACTCCCTCGTTGAGTCAATCCCCCTTTCGCCTCCATCTCGGGCTTTGTACGAGATACAAAAAGGTTCTTATTGAGCCAAACAAACAATCGCCTCCATCTCGGGCTTCATACGAGATACAAAAAACTCCCTTGTTGAGTCAAATAGCCTCCATCTCGGGCTTTATACGAGATACCAAAAGACTCCATCGTCGGGTCAAAATCTTTTAGCCTCTCTCTCGGGATTTGTACGGGACACAAAATTGCCTCCTCTTAGGCTTTGTATAATGATTTTCCTAGCGAAAAATAGCCTCCTCTTAGGCTTTGTATAAGAAAACCACTGGTTGATCCAATTAACCTTTTAGCATCAAAGTTGTACCTCGTTCACAGTATACAAACATCAACAACTCCTTCCCCTTCATCTAATCGCTGTAAGTGGCAAGCCTCTGGATCATCTATATCCACGCCACTGTCCCTCTTTTAGCATGAGAAATTCCTAAGGAAAGATGGCATTGCTCTACACTGAGTTAAAGTCTTCTCCTTCAGGTTAAAACCCTTTCTTCAGAAATTATGGCATTGCTCGGATCCGCGTATCCCAGTTAAAGTAATTCTCCTTCTCCCCTCTTTAGAGATGACAAATTCTCTCTAAAGCCGAGGTCTTTCAGCTTCATGTCTTGGGCTTTGAACAAGACACAAATAGACCTTTCAGCTTCACATCTTGGGCTTTGAACAAGATACAAACCACCTTTCGTTTCACGTCTTGGGCTTTGAACAAGACACCAAAAACTAATTTCCTCCCAAAGAATAGGAGGAACTACGAACGCTCTGATTTCCCTGTTTCGGTAAACGGGAATACGTAGGCATAAGATCGAAAGAAAAGATCTTAGCGAGCGCAATCAACAAAAAACCCAAATCCCATATCTCCATCAATCAAAAGCAGTATTTAAAAAGCATCAGTCCTAACATCCTAATCCTTGTTCCCCGCCAGAAACCTTCTGCCCAGGTAAAAAAGAAAGAAAACAGTATTGGCGAAAATACAAATAACCAGTACAAAGGCCCCCCACATTGATAGCATCCGTAACCTAACAGACCGCTGTTTAAACTCAGTATGCAAGCAGGGTTAATTGGAGACATCTATTTCCCTTCCTTATTCAGCTCACAATAGGATAAAAAATGAATCGACCTGTAGTCAAAGCTCAAACCGCAGAGAGCGACCAGCGCTTAAGAACCGCGTCCAAAATCGCTCGCTACAGTATCCACAGGATATTATCTTTAGATTTTGCTTTGTACTTGATGGTGTTTATCTAGTAATGGGTTTGGGAAAGTTTCTTGGGAAATGTGACAGGGAGAGTGAGTTTTTGTTAATGTTTTTGGGAAGGTGCTGGACCTAAGTTTTGATTGACGTATGAAGGTATTGAACCTAGAGTTTTTTATTAGTATGCTCGCTAAGATTTCACAATCTTATGCCTACGTATTCCTGTTTAAACGAAACAGGGAAATCAGAGCAATCATAGTTCCTCCTATTCTATGGGAGGAAAAAAAAAATTTGGTGTCTTGTTCAAAGCCCAAGATTGAAGCTAAATGGATATTTGTGTCTTGTTCAAAGCCCAAGATTAAAGCTAAAAGGTTGACTGAAAGAGAATTTGTCATCTCCAAAGAGGGATTGTTGATTTTTGTGTGCCTTGATCAAAGCCCAAGGTTGAAGCTAAGAGGTTGATTGACTCCACTAGGGAAGTCCTTATACAAAGCCTAAGAGGAGGCCGGAAATGACCGACTCAACAAGAGAGTGTTTTATCTGTCTTGTACAAAGCCCAAGATTAAGGCTAAAAAGAGACTGACTCTTTGGGGATATCATTATATGAAGCCTAAGAGGAGGCTAGAAAGGATTATCTCAACAAGAGAGTATTTTTTATCTGTCTCGTACGAAGCCCGAGATTGAGGCTAAAAAGGGTTGACTTAACAAGAGAGTGCTAAAAGGTGATTGACTCAACAAGAGAGTCTATGAGAGTGATTGACTCAACAAGAGAGTCTGAAAAGGTGATCGACTCAACAAGAGAGTCTGGGAAGTAATTGATTGACTCAACAAGAGAGTCTAAAAAGGTTAACTCTGATGGGGAGAATCATTGTACAAAGCCCAAGAGGAGGCTGACTTTCCTAAGGAAATTATCATTATACAAAGCCTAAGAGGAGGCTAGCTTATGCTGGGGATTCTTGAGATCCTGAGGCATGTCCAAATGGGGAAACTAACTCTTGGAGGGGAATGCAGAAGAGTTGATAGATCAGATACCTTAAGGTTCTGATTTGAGATAATGTTATATAATGATAAACTGACCCTGGTTAGGGAGTTTTTAGGAGAGAGATTGGGTTTTAACTCATCTAGAGAGTAATCTAGAATCCGGGGTTTCTCCTATATTTGTAAGGAACTAGAGAATGTCTTTGAGACTCGAGGAGATTTAGACTGTCCAAGTATATTGGGAAGGTCTATCTTTGTACAACGCCTAAGAGGAGGCCGACTCTTTTAAGGGATGAGTATCAACCCTAAAATTGGTCTGAGGGCTTTTGTAACCTTTTTTAGAAAGACAACTTTAACAAAGGATAACTAAGTTCTGTCCTATACCTTTAAGAGGTCGTGAGGGTCCTTGTATGAAGCCCAAGAGAAGGCATGAGTACTTTTAAGAAGCCGACGGGTCCTTGTACAAAGCCCAAGAGGAGGCGGGGATGCTTTTAGGAAGCCTGTGGGTCCCAAACCAAGAAGAGTTCAAGAAATGCTATTCACAGAGAATAGATCATTTAGAAAGTTCTGTGATTTGAAGAAACTCAGGAGATGTTATTCATAGAGAATAGATCAACTCCGAGGAGTAGAATTCCTTTGACAATTTCTAGGGGTAACAGTCTGAGAAAAGGTTCACCGAGAATACTGCCTTTCTCTTTGTTCCATATTGTTTAACCCCAAGAGAAGGGAAGACTGTATATGGAAATCCTATGGGGATCTAGTTTTGTTTGTTTTTAAGAGTGACCAAACGGGCTTTACCTAGTTCTAGACCTAGTTGCCGGGGAAAACTCTAAATAACTATACTAGTATATACACAGTTGATATATGACAAGTATGTAAAAGGGTATGAAAGAAGACTAACCGTGCGCAGCTTCCCACAATATAATTATATATATTTGACATGTATGTAAAAGGATGAAAGAAGACTAACCATGCACAGCTTCCCACAATACAGTTATATATATTAAAGCAAATAAATGAAAGCGGATAAAACTTACAGGTAAGCAAGCTTCCATGCTGTATTGTTAGTTGTCCAAAGAAATTAAATAAAGTTTTGATAACAACTGTATACTTGAATCTAAATCAAAAGGGAAATTGTTTTGAAAAGATTGTACTGGGATTTATACAACGTCTGAGGCCTAAAGGTTTTGGTTAAAAAGGTATTGGGTCTGACACTCTGGTAGAGGCCCAATGATTTGTTTTTGTACAAGTGGTGGGGCTTACAACTCAAGGAGAGGCCCAAGGTTTATTGTTTAAAAAGACGACGATCGCGTCGAACTTTTGAAAATGTACAAAGGGACTTATACAATGTCTGAGGCCCAAAAAAAGTTTTGTTTCAAAAAAAGGGGTTGGGTCTTACACTCTATTTGAGGCCCAAAGATTATTTTGAAAGAGAAAGATGAGACTTACAACACGAGGGTATGCCCAGATGGTTTGTTTGAAAACGACGATCGCGCCGAGGTTTTTGAAAACACAATGGGTCTTATATAATATCTGAGGCCCAAATTATTTTGGTTTTCAAAAGGGGTTGGGTTTTACACTCTATTAGAGGCCCACAAAGTGTTTATATACAAAAGATGGGGCTTACAATCCAAGGATAGGCCCAAGTGGTGGATAGTGATCGCACCGTCATTTTGAAAATCGCCGAGGGACTTATACAATATCTGAGGCCCAAAAAAGGTTTGTTATTTACAAGAAATGGGTCTTACACTCTATTAAAGGCCCAAAGAGTTTGAAAATGAATAAAGATGGGTCTTATAGCTCAAGGAGAAACCCAATTGATTTTGTTAAAAAGGCGACGATCGCGCCGAACTTTTGAAAATATACAGAGGGACTTATACAATATGTGAGGCCCAAAATTGTTTATATACAAAAGGGTTGGGACATACACTCTATTAGAGGCCCACAAAGTGTTTGAAAAGGATTTGTTAGGGTGAAATTAATCAAAACCCTAATTTTGTTTAACATGGAATTAATTTTTATTAAAAATGAATAAAAATCATTGAAAACATGTGAAAAACGAGTGATGATCTTGGATCAATGTTTCAAAAATCATGTTTTTATCCACAAAATGATTAAGAACCATTCAAGTTTGGAAAATCAAGAAGGAAAAAATATTTTAAATGTCAAAAAACAAATTAAAATTAATTCTTTGTAAAATATCAAATATATGAAATAAATAATATTTTTGGGAAATTTTTGTAAAATAAAATATTTTAACATTTTTGTGAATTATTAAAAAAGGAACCAACTCAAAATCATTAAAATTCAGAGAGAAATTAATTTTAGAATCAATTAAATAAAATCACAAAATTCAAATATTCAAATATTTGAAAAAGGGCGCCAAGAACACCTTGGTTATGCCCGCATGCCCTGTTCTTGGCTGATTTGCATTTTCTCATCAAGCTCACTGAATACTTGATGAAATCACACAAACCACATATCAATCTGCTCGTTTTCAACTCACGATCATGTCTAAGGTCTTTAATTTCATTAATTTTAAGCATGGAATAAGAAATCAAAGAGAACCCTCAAGAACCCTAAATTCTGCATGAAGGTTCAAAAAGTCCATACACGATTCATACAAAGCAAGTGATTGAGGATAAACACTCTATACATGATTATGAACATATGGCAAAATTATTGTTCGAGGAAATATGCATGAATCATGAGATGACCAAGTTAAAGCTTACCTCTTGTAGCTGGCGATCGTGCTTTGAGTGGGAGGTGTTACAAGCTGGTTCTAATGGTCTGTAAAACTTCCCTAGGTGCCAAGTGATGTGTTTGAATGCTTGGAATGGTTTGAAATGAACTAGAACTTGAGATGGTACATCAACTGCAACTCTGTCAAGAACTTGAGCAATTGGATGGTGATTTTGTGAAATTGATGTTCCAAATGTTATGTAAGAGTTTGGATCACTTCTATATGTTATATGTGAGGTGTGTGAACCATTGGTTTGGTTGGAATTGCTCTCAAACTCAAAACCTGATAGTGACTTGCTTTAGAAGGCAAAATTGGAGTAAAATAGGTGATTTTGAGGAAAGCATAAGTTTGGGTGCTTTGGTGTACTCAAACTGATCACAAATAAGCTCTATTTATAGTAGAGCAAGTTTGTATTGCAAGCAATAATGAATGGCAACTGGTACAGGTCTGTGGCCAATTGTGATCAAATGGAATCTTTAGTCTCCTCTAGCCATTGACTTGAGGTTAGAGCACACACCTATGGTTCTTTGATTCAAGGATAAGGCTTGACTAAAGTGTGCATTCTTGCTCTGACACATGCCACCTCTAAGCATCCATTAAATGTTCCAAAACAAAATTGGAGTCTTGAAGCATCTTTAACCTTTTTAGGTTTGGCATGCTACTTGTAGATTTTGGGACTTTGGAGGCTGATGAATCAGTTCTTGTCCCTTGGTTGTTCCCCCATGAGGGTTGCAGATGGATAAGCATGCTTGTTATTGCACAATTTGGATAAATCGAGCCCTTGTTCACAAATCCGCCTTGCCAAGACAGTTTGCAGCAAGGCATGTTGCAGCGATCACAACTCCTAGCTCAGGTGGAGTTTGATGGAGTTCTTGGCTATGGGGAAGAAAGAACTTTGAGATGAGTAGGCGGTACATAGATTTTGTATGAGTATATCTGACACTTGTGACACTTCCTCATGTACTTGTAGCAATCAGATTCCATTGTCAACCAATAGTACCCTGCTCTCAGAATTTTTCTCGCCATTGTGTGTTTGTTGGCATGAGTGCCAAAAGATCCTTCGTGAATTTCTTTTATCAGCATGTTTGCTTCTGGTCTGTCTACGCATCGGAGCAAGACCATGTCAAAGTTTCTCTTTTAGAGGGCATCACCGCTCAGGAAGAAATTGCCTGCCAATCTTCTGAGGGTCTTTCTGTCTTTTCTGGATGCCCCAGGTGGGTACTCTTGTTTCTGAAGGAAGCACTTGATATCGTGATACCAAGGTTTATCATCTATGACTACTTCGATCGTGAAGATGTAAGCGGGCCGTTCCAGGCGCATTATGTCGATCTTAGGTATGTCATTCCATTGACCTACACTAATCATGGAAGAGAGAGTGGCTAACGCATCAGCCATGTGATTCTCTTCATGAGGGATGTGATGAAACTCGACTCGGTTGAAGAAGGGTAACAACCTTCTCGCATAGTCTTTGTAAGGAATCAGTCCTGTTTGGTATTTGTTCTAATCTCCTTTGATCTGATTGATAACCAGGGCTGAGTTGCCATATACATCCAAGTTCTTGATCCTTAAGTCGATCGCTTCTTCGAGACCCATGATACAAGCTTCGTATTCGGCCTCATTGTTTGTAGACTTGAATGTCAATCTGGCAGTGAAAGGAATGTGGGTACCCTGAGGTGTTATAATGATTGCCCCAATTCTGTTCCCATAATGATTGACAGCTCCATCAAAGATTAGTCCCCATTGGGAACCTGGTTCTGGCCCTTCACTGGGTAGTGGTTCATCGCAATTTTTCATTTTTAAATACATGACATCTTGGTCTGGGAAGTCAAACCCGATTAATTCCTGATCGTCAATCGGTTGATGACCCAAATGATCGGCTAAAATGCTTTCTTTAACGGCTTTTTGAGCGTGGTATTCGATGTCGTATTCTGATAACAACATCTGCCAACGGGCAATCCTTCCCGTGAGAGCAGGATTTTCAAAGACATAATTGATTGGATCCATCTCAGAGATTAACCAAGTAGTGTGATGAATCATATACTGGCGAAGACGTTTGGCTGCCAAAGCCAGAGCACAACAAGTTTTCTCAAGCATAGTGTACCGAGTCTCGCAGTCGGTGAATTTCTTTCTTAAATAGTAAATGGCAGACTCTTTCTGTTTTGTTTCGTCTTATTGGCTAAGCACGCAACCCATTGAGTCTTCCAAAACTGTTAAATAGATAATCAGTGGTCTTTCTTCCACTGGAGGTGATAGAATTGGTGGGTTCAGCAGGTATTCCTTAATACTGTCAAAGGCGGTTTGGCAGTCTTCTGTCCAAACGCAGTCCTGATTCTTTTTGAGTAATTTGAAGATTGGTGCGCATGTCGCGGTCATGAGGAATATAAATCTGGAAATGTAATTCAGACACCCCAGGAATCCCCTGACTTGTTTTTCAGTTTTTGGAGAAGGCATTTCTTGAATTGCCTTGACCTTGTCAGGATCAACCTCAATCCCTTTCTGGCTGACGATGAACCCTAGCAGTTTCCCTAAGCGAACACCAAATGTGCACTTATTGGGATTCAAGCAGAGTTTGTATATTCTCAGCCGCTCGAATAGTTTTAATAGGTGGGTCACATGTTCCTCTTCTGTCTTAGATTTGGAAATCATAGACATATACCTCTATCTCCTTGTGTATCATGTCATGAAACAGAGTAGTCATGGCCCTTTGATAGGTTGCCCCGGCATTCTCCAAACCGAACGGCATTACCTTGTAACAAAAAGTGCCCCATGGGGTGATGAATGAAGTTTTCTCCATATCTTCCGGTGCCATTTTGATTTGATTATAGCCTGAGAATCCATCCATGAAGGAGAATACTTTGAACTTTGCTGTACTGTCAACCAGCATGTCAATGTGTGGTAAAGGAAAGTCATCCTTTGGACTGGCTTTGTTCAGATCCCTGTAGTCTACACATATTCTGACCTTTCCGTCCTTTTTTGGAACTGGTACGATGTTGGCTAGCCATTGAGGATATTTTGACGTGGCGAGGAAACCCGCGTCAATCTGTTTCTGTACTTCCTCTTTGATTTTGATGGTCATGTCTAGATGAGTCCGTCTTAGTCTTTGTTTTACCGGCAGACATTCCGATCTCAACGGTAGATGATGTTCCACGATGCTAATGTCCAACCCTGGCATGCCCTGATAGGACCAAGCAAATACATTGGGAAACTCTTTGAGAAGTTTTATCAAGTCTTCTTTGACAGTTGGACTGAGTAGTGCCCTAATCTTGACTTCTTTTCTCTCTTCTTGTGAAGCCAAGTTAACCGTTTCCAACGGCTCTTTGTGAGGCTCAATGGACCTTTCCTCTCATCTGAGTAATTGGGAGATCTCTTCTAGAATTTCTTCGTCATTTTCTTCTTCAGCCTCAAATACCAGGAGTTCAAAGTTGGGAGAAGGCGTTGGATCGTATGTTTCAATGGGGTTTAAAACAAGCAATTTGCATGACGTGATGATTTGTTTTTAGAAGAGATAGAGAGAATGCAAGAGTGTGTGCAGTGTATTTTTTGATAACTACTTGTTTTTATTATTGAGTTGCTTTTTAGGATTACCATTTTCTCAAAAAGAGAAAAGAGAAAACAACAATAAATGCGGAAATTACAAAGCGCCGTTATTTTATTTATGATTTGGCCGATTCTTGAAACTACAACCCTATAAAACAAAACTTTGTCGCATTGGGCAAAGCGAAGAGGGATATTTACAGAAAGTGAGCCCTATTAAAACATTTGTTTCACCTGGGCAGGGTGAAAGGTTAAAGTAAAGACGGCGATTACTTAGACTTATGAACAACTTTCAGAACAACGATAGCAACCCATTGGCGGCGAACTCCTCGGTGAATCACAAAGTCTGGTACCTTCTTTCTTGACTTGTCTTCAGAAATATCGCTGATTTCTGGTGGAGTAGGATCGTTGGAATCTGTCTCCCAGGAAGAGTTGTCGTAGGAGGATTCTTCAGCTATATCTTGCATAGTGTTTGTGCTCTCAGGTAAATCTCCCCATCTAGTAGGCTGGATGTCTTCGAACCTGATACGAGAGCTTTCAGGAGCAGTGTACTTGACCAAGTAGTCGAACTTTCCACTTGGCTATCCTAAGGTGTCCCACACTTCTTTGGAACTAGAGGAGTCATCTCTTTCGATGACGTTGATCTCAGGGAAAGCATAGTTAATGAACTTTAGCCCTGCAATCTTTGCAAATTCATCGTCGTGCTGGATATTTTCTGAATGCCCTGATTAATGATCCCATGACATGGTGGGGGCGCAGGTATTCTTTTCAATGATGCTCAGTTGATATGCATCGTTGGGTTGATTCTCTTGTCCCAAGTCTCCTGGGTACGGCTGCCAGATAGGCAGGCCATCCATTGGGCCATAATAGTTGTGGTCAAAGTTGTCTTTCATCAGAGTGTCTTCCTCTAATGAGTTTGGCGGAGCACAACATCCCTCAGGATCACAATCTCCGTATATCATTTTGACGTCTGACCTCGGTATAAATCTCGGACTCTGTGTGGGATAGCAAAATGGCATAGGCACCTCTTCCTGAGACATATAACCCTCCTCGTTAAGGTAGAACTTCCATTCTTCATCTGTATGTACTTCTTGAGACACTGGGTGAAGGAAACCTCCACTGTGGAAGAAGTTCTGAATGGGATGAAAACTTTCATCGTTAGTAGCAGTCTGGGTACAGGTTGAAGAGAAACCAAGACCCTTATTTGTTTTGTTATCAGTAGGAATGACAAGTTGTCCCCATCCTTTTGCACTGTTACTTTTGATCGCTTCGAGAGCATCTCTGCATGAGGAAATTGAGGTTCCTTTCTCTTACTGATTTTCATTGCTCACCGAAAGTGACTGGAACTGAGTTCCAACAACCTCCTCTGGTTCTACACAAGTGGTCATTGATAGATTACTCACGATCCAGGCTTGTTCTCCACAGACTGTGACTAGTTGGTCGTTCTTGACGAACTTCAGTTTCTGGTGAAGTGTCCAAGTGACTGCCCCAGCTTGGTGTATCCAAGGTCTTCCTAGTAAACAACTGTATGCTGCCCGGATGTTCATGACCTGGAAAGTGACTTGGAAAGTGTGAGGACCGATAGTTATGGGACGGCTAACTTCGTCGATAACGGTTTTTCGGGATACTTCAAATGCTTTGACGATGACCTCACTTCTTCTCATCGGAGATCCTTTAAATGATAGTCGCATTAGAGTGGACTTCAGCATAACATTCAGAGCCGATCCGGTGTCTACCAGTACGCTGGATAAAGCATCGTCCTGGCAGTTGACCGTAATATTGAGCGTCATGTTATGAATTTTGCCTTCTTCTAGCAATTCCTCATCACCACTACTACGGAAAACCCATTTAACAACGGTTGGAAATGACATATAATGACGCCGACGAAGGCGTTGTTATTTAGATTGTCGTTGTAAGTTAGCCGTTTCTACAACGGACTGGAAACCATTATTGAAAGGTAGGGCGCGAGCCATATATCACAACGGTTATGATAATAAACCATTGTGATACATACACTTAGGTTCTGGGTTCGAAACCCATCAGCAGCGAAATTATATAAAACATAAATTACTTATGATATCGGTTACAATAGATAACTGTTGTTGTAAGTACCCTAAGTTTATTATATTAAATGTAGATTGCTTGTTTTCCAAACACCTCACTAAATAAATATACATGGATTCAATTTGATGAAGATGTCTATAATCTGCAAATTAAACTGTTCTTGAAAACCAACTTAAACAAATCAATGTTGTTTTCTGATTGCATTCGTCTCATCGTGCATTTCACACTCTTTTACATATATTGTGGTTTATTTATTTGACTCCTTTGATATATCGCTATATTCGATTATAGTTAAATTTCCATAAGATCAACAAGACATTGGATAATCTGCCTCATCTTTGATTTAACTATAATGGAAGATGGCGATGCATCTAAGGAGCCAGATCATTATACCATAATCTATATATATAAAAGAACGTGAGATAAATGATGAGAGGCATGCAATCAGAAAACAACATTGGTTTTTTAAGTTGGTTTTCAAATACAACTTAATTTGCAGATTATAAGTATCTATGTCAAATTAACTGAATGTATTTTAAGTGAGGGTTAGTGAAACAAACAATCTACATAGAATATAATAAACTCAAACAACATTCTATACCAGATCCAGATATTATAAACTCATATAATACGCTTGCTACCACCAGCAAACTTTATGTGAGGGTTAGTTAAACAAACAATGTAAATAGAATATAATAAACTCAAACAACATTCTATACCAGATCCATAAATTATAAACTAATATAATACGCTTAACCTGAAAGGAAACAAAGCAAACTTCAAAAATGAGCATCCTTAGTTGAAAACAAACCCTAAAACCATAATCCAGTGAAGAGTAAAGAGAGGAACAAGAATAACGCACCTTTTAATGAAACTAATCGCGAAACAGGAATCAATTATGATGTTGAACTAGTTTGGGAAGCAATGAAAAAGAAATATAAGGAGGAAGAAGCTTACACAAAAGCTTCATACTTCTTATACTTCTTTTCATTGTTTCTAAAACTAGATAAAGCTTGCTCACACTGTTGTTTCTTCATTTACTAACATCTTGTTCGTGATGCTATGAAGTTTCCAAAGTATGGTCTTTGTTAAGGTAGTGAAAACGAATATGAAAAAATGAGAACGATCAACAAAAACAACATGCAACAAACGAGATAATGGGAAATATCTAACAATAGATGGAAGAAGAAAAATACCTTAATGTGTGATTCACGGCTAATGGTAAAAACGAAGAGAAAAAATTGGTTCTAGGGTTTCACTTTGAAGGCAACGACGTTACTGTCAATTAAGTAAAAGTTATTTTGCTTATATATGGGTAAACTATTTCACGACCGTTAGCAATAACAACCGTATAGATAAGTATTTATTTCTTATAAATATATCACTACAGTTAACTAGAATAACCGTAGTGATAACCCTTTTATCTGTGAATTTTAAAATAAATAAAAGCCGTATAGATAGGTATTTATTTATTATAAATATATCACTATGGTTGACCAGGAGAACCGTAGTGATAACCCTTTTATTTGTGAATTTTAAAATAAATTAAAAAGAAAAGGTGTGCCTTAACTTCTCACTTAATGAATCTGCAGTTTAAACATCAACAATGTAATTCACAATGGATCTGCAGTTTAAACATCAACAATGTAATTCAAACCCTAATTCAACTATTACATTTCATAACAAAGTAAACATTAAACATAAAGGAGACAAGAAAACATAACATCTGGATATTTCCAGAAAATATCTCTGATTTCAGTTTGTTCTTCAAATTCTTGTTCTTTTTCTTTAAATCCTCATACATAACCTTCAGATAGCCCACAACTTCCAACTCTGACTTCATAATGCTCTCATCGTCATTTCCATCTCTTTCTCCCACGTCTTCATCCCATATGAACAAATTACATGTTTCATCGCTCCTCCAAAATGGACATCTCCAAAAAAGCCTTCCTTTATTTTGTCCCTTCTTGCATTGATACGAAACCATACGACCATCACAACCACAAAAATTTCCAGATCGAGATTTTACACTGGAAGAAGACGTAGAAACACCTTTGGGTGATTTTGTCTTCAAATGTGACATTGCAACACCTTAAAGTATAACACTTTCTTGTTGTTGTTATCTTTTTCCCGACAATGGTGACGGCGTTGGTGTTAGGGTTGTTTCGTCTTGATTCTTTTTTCAATGGATAAATTGATATATACTTATAATACATAACAGTTTGTAACAACGGTTTAAAGAAAAAGCCATTGTGATATCATTATTATTTTTTAGTTAAATATTAATAAAACTTAAAAAGGGAGCATTTACGTCAAAGGGATAAACTATTTGAGGGCGATGAGGTTCGAACCCATGATAGCTAGATTGTATCACCACGGTTTTCAGAACAACCGTTATTATACCCTTGAGATTTCTAATTAAAATAATGCGCGCGCATCCAGTACACACTATAAGAACGGTGTATATGATGCCGTTGTAAACCTCGCGTTGTTGATTGGGCGTTTTGTAGTAGTGCACTAAACCCCAAGTTGTTGCAGGAAGTGATGTTGGAGATGATGTGCTGTCGAATTGTCTTATTGTCACATCTTGTTCCACTATGGCTTGCTCCAAGACTTTCTGTAGAGCCTCCCCGTGAGCTTCAGAACTGAGTAAAAGAGATAACACAGAGATTTTTGAAGGAGTTTGCAACAGTTGATCAACGATGTTGTACTCACTCTTCCAGATGAGCTTTAGCATCTCATCATTGTTCTTTGAAAGGTCGGGATCACTGAACTGACTGACTGGTTGATCAGGAACTACTGCTTGAGGTTCCTTTTCTTTGCTGGGTTCTCCAACTCCTCGGTTGAAGATTCGACCGCTCTGTGTTACTCGACTGATATCTGCGATATTCACGACGGAGGGTAATGGAGTTTCTTTTCCATTCTCAATTGTTGTTGCACCGTATTTGTAAGGGATAGCCTTATTGGATTTGTACGGTACTGGTCCTGGTAGATAAATAACTACATGAGCCTTTTGACTTTTCTGACCATCGTAGTTGGCCTCAATTGGTTCGAGGTTGAGAATCTTTCCACCATCAAGAGAAACCCTTGATTCACGGAGTAAAGGGATTATGGCGCATACATCTTTGGCCACTTCTCGTTTAGCGATCAAGACAACCTCTTTGCCTCGATTGGGATGATAGTCTGACATTGAACCAGAGCTTGACCATTGTTGAATCTCCTTATGGTCCAACTGACTTTGAAGAACTGCTCACACAAGGTAGCATCCTTAATTATCCTCTGAGTAAACTCTACAGCGCTCATAGTTGTATGGTGGCACCCGGTCACGTCCTCTTTGTATGCAATGTAGCTTCACTAGATCTGTTTCCATTGATCGAACATCCTGACTTTGATGCCTAGTAGGGTTCCGATTAGTCATGCTGACTTATTGTGTGTCTTCATCTAGATAGATTGGAAGCCACCAGTGGTTCAACAAGTCTTGCAGCGTTCTTTGAACGAGATCACATCC
This sequence comes from Lathyrus tuberosus, assembly GCA_022829125.1. Taxonomy (NCBI): domain Eukaryota; kingdom Viridiplantae; phylum Streptophyta; class Magnoliopsida; order Fabales; family Fabaceae; genus Lathyrus; species Lathyrus tuberosus. The sequence continues at coordinate 12,111,731 of JALAZF010000120.1, read as the reverse complement.
CTGGTCACTCTCACGACACACTTCACAGTTCTGATAGTCATGCGAAGTCAGAAAACCGAGCTGGACTTGCTTAGCGTGTAACTCCACTAAGCTGGTATTCATCAAGCGAATATCGAAGATTTGAATCATGTTGACCTGATAGGGATTTCTTTCATGGTAGTCTTGGATCCATCCAAGATCCATCTGATGCTGGAGGGCCTCTTGTACAAAAGAGCATCCCTGATTATTTACCGAGCAGATCAGACAGGAATTGTAATCGTGTCGTGGCAGATCATGATGTTGGCTTTGCCTTGAGTGCATTGCCACCAATTTTACATTCATCATACAAATGACGTGGTTCTGAATGATGTTGGAATTTGTATAAGTCATGTTGACCCCACGAATTCTGTGATCTTGGATCCAACCGAGATCCAACTGTTCCTGTAGAGCTGATTGCACCACTGAACATCCTTGATTGTCTTTAGAGTGATATCACACTGGTGATAATTATGAGATGGTACATGCCCATATCCTCTCTGTCTGCGATGCATCTTGACCAGGTTAGCCCTTAATAAGAGTACATCATGAATTTGATGGTCGTGGTTAGACTCTTCTTCTATCAAATGTACTGCGGCTTTCTAGTGTTGAGGCAGCGGGTTCGTCTGAACATTTGGATTCGTATCCTTGATGGATAAGACCCCGTCCCTGACAAGTTTTTGCACATCGGATTTGAAACTGAGACAATTTTCTATATTATGCCCTGGTCCTCTTTGATGGTAAGGGCAAGTCTGTTCCGCTTTGAACCAAAAAGGTAGATTCTCCGGTATTGTAAGAGGTGACCTAGTTTGGACATGCCTCTTGATCAGTAATAGTGGAAACAATTATGCGTACAACATTGGTATAGGGTAAAACCCTGGTGGTCGCGTTGTACGGTTGTTGTTGTGCTAAGGACGAGCCTGCTGAAGAGGCTGTTGTGTCCTTTACTGATATTGTTGTTGATGCGGTTGGCTTTGAGCAACCTGAGGTTTATATGTTGGAACAGGCACATGGTTGATAGTAGGAGTTACAGCTGCTACTGGTTGGTACCGTCGCCTTTGCTTTCTGAGAGAGATATTACCAATATCTTGCTCTTTTTTCTTAGGGAAAGCACTACCGTATCTTTTGGTACTACTTGATGCTCTTGTATCTTTGACCAAACGTCCTTCTCGGACTGCTTCCTCAAGACAAACTCCCATGCTCACCATCTCAGTGAAGTCGCTGGGCGCACTGGCGACTATTCAGTCGTACTAAAACGAACTCAAGGTTTTCAAAAATATCTTTGTTATCTCTTTTTCCTCAAGAGGTGGACCAATCTAAGCGGCAATCTCACGCCACCTCTGAGCATATTCCTTAAAGGTTTCCTTGTCCTTCTGTGACATGGCTCTGAGTTAATCTCTGTCTGGTGCCATGTCCAGGTTATACTTATACAGTTGGACGAAGCCAGCGCCAAGATCTCTGAAAGTGATGATCTTAGTACGGTTTAAACCCATGTACCATTTGAGTGCGGGACCGGTTAAACTATCCTTGAAGTAATGGATCAGTAACTCTTGGTTCTCTGTCTGAGTTGACATCCTCCGAGCGTACATCACTAAGTGACTTTGAGGGCAAGAGTTACCCTTGTATTTTTCAAATTCGGGCACCTTGAATTTGTGCGGAACTTTCACATTGGGGACTAGACAAAGGTCTGCGGCGTCCTTACCGAATAGATCCTGACCACGAATGGCATGTAGTTCCTTCTGTATTTCCAGGAATTGCTCCTGGAGCTCATTCATTCTATCGTACATACTTTCATTTCCACCAGAAGATATCTGTGGAATCTGTCCTTCCGGGAAAGTGTGTACCACGGGTGGTGGTATAGTCATTACGACAGTGACTCTTGGTACTTCCCTCTCCCAAAATTTGTAACCTTCAGGAGTTGCTGTCATGCCCCTTGCATCTTCACTTTCCCGAAGTTTGTAACCTTCAGGCCCAGCGGTTCCTGCTGCAGTTTCCGGATCTTCAGTGATTGGTGGAATATATCCTTCCGGGAAATAGTTGAGTGGCATGCCCCAGGGATGATCTTTTGGCATGTTGTACCAAGGATCATACTTTTCCACTATGGGCATAGATGTGATCTCTGAGATCACAGTCCTTTGTTGTTGCATCTGAGTTGCTGCCAGAGCTTGCATGTCATTATGAAGTTTCCTTAGATCTTTTTTCAGAGCGTCTGTCATACCCCAAATTTTGACCACTAAGATTTCCCATCATTGTGCAAATCATCATCACAATATCGATGAACCATCATGCCTAAAGGGTTATTGAGCATTCACTACAATCAAAATTAGGGGTTCAAGCCCTCTCTGAGTGCTTAGACAAAGGATCAATCAAGGAATGACATGATCTTCAACTTGTCTAACCTCTCAAACATTCAGAAAGGATCAAGAGGACTCCCACTTCAAGGATTAAGCACAAGGTTGCTCCCTTCTAGGTGGATTAAGCTTCAAGATCGCCAGTGTCCCCAAATTAGGGTTTTGGTCGATCAGGGCCTCCAGATGGAAAATTTTCATCTGGGCACAAGCCAATGATCCAAAACATAACCTAATATACTCCATGGAACCTCATGGACCCAACCATCAAGTCAATTTGGCCTCAAGGGATGCATACATCAAAAATCAGGAATTAGGGTTTCTTGACCTAATTCACCCCTAAGTTGACTTTTGGGGCAAATCATGAGCTAAGACCTCAAGAGAGGGTTTGAGGGTCTTTAATGAACTATATTGGTCCATTTGGAATAATGGATTAATCCATGACGCTTGAGCAACAAGTCTCAATTTCATCTGCACCACAATTAGGGTTTTAGGGAAAAAAGTCAACTGTAACTTTGACTTTTGACCAGGACATGCTCCCAAACCCTAGTACATACCTCAATGTACCCTATGACACCCATGGAACATGTCCATCAAGTTTGATTTAGGTCAAGGACATGATTTCCTGAAGAATGACACAGTTTGGAATTCATCTGATAAAAAGTCAACTGTGCACAAAAGTCAACTTTGACTTTTTGAGATTTTTCACCAAAATGAATTTTTAACCCTAAAATGATGATAATGTGTGACTTGAATCATCATTCATCAAGAAAAATCAAGAAAAGTTGGATAACTTGTAAAAGGGGTAACCATAAAAACTTAGAAATTTTTCTAAGTTAAAAATAAAGTGACAAGGGTACCAACTTTGGAGGATCATAACTCCTAAACCACAAAGCCATTTTTTCCCATCCAAAGCTTGATTTGTAGATCTCATTGCCCTCTACAAAAATTTCAACTAGGCCTAACTCCAATTCCTCATGGATTTTGAGTTATGGAGTGATCAAAATCAAGAAAAGTCACTTTGTTCCAACACTTAGTGAAAATTTCACTAAGTTAGATTTTGCCTTACTTTTTTTCAAATGTAGGGGGATTTTTCACTTGGATTCAAAAGAGATCAAAACCAAACATGTTCAAACAGTTGTTGTATCATGTAAGGGCTTTCCAAAATGGCCAAGAACATTGCCAAATTCCATTTGGGCTATGAGTTATGACATTGTCAAGTTGCCTTGCTGAAATCTGCCAAGGCAAGGCAGATTTTGCACTTTTGGTCGATTTGCCAAAATCAGCCAAATCCAAATGCTCCTATCCACTTGGACACATCTGAGGATTGAATCTAAAGGGGACAATCACTGAGCCAAGCCTCCAAAGTCCTTGGAACAAGAAAAAACATGTTGAACCTAGAATTGCCAAAATAGGGACAAGACTCCAAATTTGGATTGGAGCATTCAATGGAAGCATCAAGGTGGCATGGACTGAGCCATTTTTATTTGAATTCAGTCAAGACTTATCCAAGACCAAGGGAACCAGCAGCCTGTGCCCTAACCTCTAGTCAATGGCTAGAGGAGACTTGAACTTCCATTGGCCAACATTGAACAAACCTACTCAGCAGTTTCCATTCACTATTCCTTGTAAAACAATCTTGCTCTACTATAAATAGAGCTCAATTGTGATCAGTTTAAGGACACCAAAGCCATCAAACAGATGCTTTCCTCAAAATCTCTTCTTTCACTCCAATTTTGCCTTCTAAGGCAAGTCACTATCGGGTTTTGAGTTTGAGAGCTTTTCCAATCAAACCAATCACTCACACACCTCACATACATCATATAGAAGTGATCCAAACACTCACATAACATCTGGAACACTTATTTCACAAAATCACCAGCCAATTGCTCAAGTTCATGACAGTTTTGCAGTTGAGGTGCCATCCTCAATTCCAAACCATTTCAATCCATTCCAAGCACTCAGACACATCACTTGGGACCTAGGGAAGCTATTCACATCATTGGAACCAAGCTGTAACACCTCCAACACCAAACACGATCACTAGCTGCAAGTGGTAAGCATGAGCTCTTCTAACTCTATGATCCATGCATTTTTTGCTGCACAATAATTTGGCCATATGTTCATAATCATGCATGGAATGTTTCCCCTCAATTAATTGCATTGTTTGAATCGTGTATCAAAAATCCTAGCCTTCATGCAGAAATTAGGGTTCTTGAGGAGTTTTCATGATTTCTTGTTATATGTTTAATTTAAATGAAATTAATGGACATAGACATGATCGTGAGGTTGAGACGAGCATAATGATATGTGGATTGCATGTTATAATCAAGTATTCAGTGAGATTGGAGAGCAAATGCAAATCTGGCCAAGCCCAGAACACGCGCGTGTTCTTGGTGTGTTCTTGGCGCCTTTTTTCAAAATTTGAATATTTGAATTTTGTGATTTTATTTAATTGATTCAAAAATTAATTTCTCTCTGAGTTTTAATGATTTTGAGTTGATTCTTTTTTTAATAATTCAGAAAAATGTTAAAATATTTTATTTTCCCAAAAAATCCCAAAAATATTATTTATTTCATATAATTGATATTTTTGCAAAGAATTAATATTTTAATTGTTTTTGACATTTTAAATATTTTTTCTACATTGATTTTGCAATTTTTAATGCCTTCTAATTATTTTGTAGGTCAATACTTAATTTTTGAAGCATTAATCCAAGATCACAATTTGTTTTCCATATGTGTCATACCCCAAATTTTGACCACTAAGATTTCCCATCATTGTGCAAACCATCATCACAATATGGATGAACCATCATGCCTCATCAAAAGCCTCAAGGGTTGTTGGGCATTCACTACAATCAAAACTAGGGTTTCAAGCCCTCTCCGAGTTCTTAGACAAAGGATCAATCAAGGAATGACATGATTTTCAACTTGTCTAACCTCTCAAGCATTCACAATGGATCAAGAGGACTCCCACTTCAAGGATTAAGCACAAGGTTGCTCCCTTCTAGGTGGATCAAGCTTCGAGATCGACAGTGTCACCCCCAGATGGAAATTTTCATCTGGGCATGAGCCAATGATCCAAAACATAACCTAATATACTCCATGGAACCTCGTGGACCCAATCACCAAGTCAATTTTGCCTCAGCGAATGCATACATCAAAAATCAGGAATTAGGGTTTTTTGACCTAATTCACCCCTAAGTTGACTTTTGGTGTAAATCATGAACCAAGACCTCAAGAGAGGGTTTGAGGGTCTCTAATGAACTATATTGATCCGTTTGGAACAATGGATTAATCCAAGAAGCTTGAGCAACAAGTCTCAATTTCATCTGCACCACAATTAGGGTTTCGTGAGGAAAGTCAACTGTAACTTTAACTTTTGACCAGGACATGCTCCCAATCCCTAAGACATGCCTCAATACACCCTATGACATCCATGAAACATGTCCATCAAGTTTGATTTAGGTCAAGGACATGATTTCCTGAAGAATTGCACAGTTTGGAATTCATCTGATAAAAAGTCAACTGTGCACAAAAGTCAACTTTGACTTTTTGAGATTTTTCACCAAAATGTATTTTTAACCCTAAAATGATGTTAATGTGTGATTTGAATCATCATTCATCAAGAAAAATCAAGAAAAGTTGGATAACTTGTAAAAGGGGTAACCATAAAAACTTAGAAAATTTTCTAAGTTAAAAATAAAGTGGCTAGGGTACCAACTTTGGAGGATCATAACTCCTAAACCACAAGGCCATTTTTTCTCATCCAAAGATGGATTTGTAGCCCTCATTACCCTCTACAAAAACTTCAACTAGACCTAAGTTCAATTCATTAAGGATTTTGAGTTATGGAGTGATCAAAATGGCTGAAAAATGAAAATGTCACTTTTTCCAACACTTAGTGAAATTTTCACTAAGTCAGAATCTGTCTTCATTTTTTTCCAAATGTAGGGGGATTTTTCACTTGGATACAAAAGAGATCAAAACCAAACATGTTCAAACAGTTGTTGTATCATGTAAGGGCTTTCCAAAATGACCAAGAACATTGCCAAATTCCATTTGAGTCATGAGATATGACATTGGAATGTTGCCTTGCTGAAATCTGTCAAAGGCAAGGCAGAATTTTCAATTTTGCTCGATTTGCCAAAATCAGCCAAATTCAAATGCTCCTATCCACTTGGACACCTCAAAGGATTGAATCTAAAGGGGACAATCACTGAGCCAAGCCTCCAAAGTCCATGGAACAAGAAATAGCATGTTGAACCTAGAATGGCCAAAATAGGGACAAGACTCCAAATTTGGATTGAAGCATTCAATGGAAGCATCAAGGTGGCATGGACTGAGCCATTCTCATCTGAATTCAGTCAAGACTTATCCAAGACCAAGGGAAGTAAAGCTCTGTGCCCTAACCTCTAGTCAATGGCTAGAGGAGACTTGGATTTTCATTTGCCAACATTGGCCAAACCTACCTAGCAGCTGCCATTCACTATTCCTTTCAAAATAAACTTACTCTACTATAAATAGAGCTTAATTGTGATCAGTTTGAGTACACCAAAGCCATCTAACAGATGCTTTCCTCAAAATCTCTTTCTCTTGGCAAAAATTCCTTTCTTAGCAAGGTAGCTATCGGGCTTTGAGTTTGAGAGCTTTTCCAATCAAACCAATCACTCACACACCTCACATACATCATATAGAAGTGATCCAAACACTCACATAACATCTGGAACACAGATTTCACAAAATCACCAGCCAATTGCTCAAGTTCTTGACAGTTTTGCAGTTGAGGTGCCATCTTCAATTCCAAACCATTTCAATTCATTCCAAGCACTCAGACACATCACTTGGTACCTAGGGAAGCTATCCACACCATTGGAACCTAGCTGTAACACCTCCAACACAAATCACGATCACCAGCTGCAAGTGGTAAGCATGAGCTCTTCTAACTCTATGATCCACACAATTTTTGCTGCACAATAATTTGGCCATATGTTCATAATCATGCATGGAATGTTTCCCCTCAATTAATTGCATTGTTTGAATCGTGTATCAAAAATCCTAGCCTTCATGCAGAAATTAGGGTTCTTGAGGATTTTTCATGATTTCTTGTTATATGTTTAATTTAAATGAAATTAATGGACATAGACATGATCGTGAGGTTGAGACGAGCATAATGATATGTGGATTGCATGTTATAATCAAGTATTCAAAGAGATTGGATAGAAAATGCAAATCAGCCAAACCTAGAACACGCGCGTGTTCTTCAGCTGTTCTTGGCGCCTTTTCTTGAATTTTCAAATATTTGAATTTTGTGATTTTCTTTAATTGATTCAAAAATTAATTTCTCTCTGAGTTTTAATGATTTTGAGTTGATTCTTTTTTTAATAATTCATAAAAATGTTAAAATATTTTATTTTCCCAAAAAAATCCTAAAAATATTATTTATTTCATATAATTGATATTTTTGCAAAGAATTAATATTTTAATTGTTTTTGACATTTTGAATATTTATTCTACATTGATTTTGCAACTTTTATTGCTTTCTAATTATTTTGTAGGTCAATACTTAATTTTTGAAGCATTAATCCAAGATCACAATTTGTTTTTCATATGATAAACAATTTTGATCATTTTAATTGAATTTTTATTCAATTAAATACATTTTTGAAAACAAATTAGGATTTTTGGATTAATTCAACCCTCATAAATCATTCAAAACTCTTGGGCCTCTAATAGAGTGTAAGACCCAATCCTTTTTTTTGACCAAATCATTTTTAGGCCTCAGTGTATTGTATAAGTCCCGATACCGTCAAAAACAAACGGCGCGATCGTCGCCTTTTAAAAATAATCTTGGGCCTCTCCTCGAGCTATAAGACCCATTCAAAATACATTTGGGCCTCTCCTCGAGCTATAAGACCCATTCAAAATACATTTGGGCCTCTATTAGAGTGTAAGACCCAACCCCCTTTTAACCAAAACATTTTGGGCCTCACTTATTGTATAAGTCCCTTTGCGTTAAAAGAAAACCTCGGCGCGATCGCCATTTTTAAACGAAAAATCATCTGGGCCTACCCTCGTGTTATAAGCCCCACTCTTTTTCTTTAAAACTTTTTGGGCCTCTTGAGAGAGTTTAAGACCCATCCCTTTGTACAGAAAACCTTTTTTGGGCCTCAGTCACTTGTACAAGTCCCTCTGTACAAATTCAAACAGTGCGCTTACTGATAAAACCCTGGGCCTCTCCTTGAGCTGTAAGCCCCAAATCTTTTTGTTTCAAAGCACTTTCTCCTTTGATTTTGAATATACTGTTGTTTTCAATCTTTCTTTGTTGAACAATTAACCAAACAGCATGGAAGCTCTACAACCGAGTAAGTGGTTATCGCTTTCATTTACCGCTTTCATATACATATAACTGTATTGTGGGGCTGTTTCACTGTAAGTCTTCTTTCATAAACTCATATCAACTGTGTAATAATAGTATAGATATTTCGAGTTTCCCCGGCAACTACGTCTAAAACTAGGTGACGCCGTTTCATTTATTCATAGAAATAGACAACTAAATCCCCAATAGGATCACCAGATACAGTCTTCTCTTCGGCTATCATCATTAGGAATTGTCAAGAAACTCTACTCCCCAAGATGAATGTATTCTCCGTGAATGGCATCTTTGAGTTTCTTCCAAATTCTCGAACTTTCCTGACTTTGATCTATTCTCGGTGAATAGAATTGCCTTGAATTTCTCAGGGTTTGGGGACCCACAGGCTTCTTAAAAGCATCGGCCTCCTCTTGGGCATCGTACAAGGACCCACAGGCTTCCTAAAAGCAACCCCGCCTCCTCTTGGGCTTAGTACAACGACCCTACGGCTTCTTAGAAGTATTCACAGCCTCCTCTTAGGCTTCGTATAATGATCTCTTCCTTCGGGAATGATAGCCTCCTCTTGGGCTTAGTACAAGGACCCGTCGGCTTCTTAAAAGCTTCCAGCCTCCTCTTGGGCTTCATACAAATTGTCCCGACGACCTCCTAGAGGTATAGGAACAGAACTTAGTCATCTTCATAGAACAGTCCTGTCACAGAGTCTACTACTATTTCTCAAAACATAGTACAAAAGATAAAACTCTAGACTTGGACAATCTAATTTCCTTGAGTCTCAAAGACATTCTCAAGTGACCCCTTCGAAAATAGGAAGGAAACCCGCAGACTCGGACAGTCTCAATACCCTTCGGATTTCCCGCTTCCTTAAAGAATAGGAATAACCCGGGTGCTCAAACCAAATCCTTGAGTACAGTGTTACTCATATAAGAACTGATTTTCTCTTTTACAATTAGTATATTGGACCTGTCACTCAACTGAAACAGTAACCCTAGACTCCTCTTGGGCTTTATACAATGATTCTCCCCAGCGGAGTCAAACAACGTTTAGCCTCTCTCTCGAGCTTTGTACGAGACACATAAGAGACTCCCTCGTTGAGTCAATTACCCCTTTCGCCTCCATCTCGGGCTTTATACGAGATACAAAAAAGTTCTTATTGAGCCAAACAAACAGCCTCCACCTCGGGTTTTATACGAGATACCAAAAGATTCCATCGTCGAGTCAAAACCTTTTCGCCTCTCTCTCAGGCTTCGTACGAGACACATATTAGCCTCCTCTTAGGATTTGTATAAGAAAACCACTGGTTGATCCAATTAACCTTTTAGCATCAAAGTTGTGCCTCGTTCACAGTACACAAACATCAACAACTCCTTCCCCTTCATCTAATTGCTGTAAGCGGCAAGCCTCTGGATCATCTACATCCATGCCACTGTCCCTCTTTTAGCATCAGAAATTCCTAAGGAAAGATAGCATTGCTCTACACTGAGTTAAAGTCTTCTCCTTCAGGTTGGAAATCCCTTTTAAAGGAAATTATGGCATTATCGGATCCGTGTATCCCGGTTAAAGTAATTCTCCTTTATAAACAGTTGTGACAAACAGACCTCTTTAGAGATGACAAATTCTCTCTAAAGACAACTCTTTCAGCTTCACATCTTGGGTTTTGAACAAGATACAAATAGACCCTTCAGCTTCACATCTTGGGCTTTGATCAAGATACAAACTACCTTTCGTTTCACGTCTTGGGCTTTGAACAAGACACCAAAAACAACCAATTTCCTCCCATAGAATAGGAGGAACTACGAACGCTCTGATTTCCCTGTTTCGGTAAATAGGAATACGTAGGCATAAGATTGAAAGAAAAATATTAGCGAGCACACTAAACAAAAACCCAAAATCCCATACTCTCATGTATCTATCAAAAAGCATCAGTCCTAAAATCCTAACCCTTGTTTCCCGCTAGAAAGTCCTAGAAAGAAAGAACACTGTATTGGCGAAAATACAAATAACCAGTACAAGGCCCCCCCACATTGATAGCATCCGTAACTTAACAGTCTGCTGTTTAAACTCAGTATGCAAAGCAGGGTTAATTGGAGACATCTATATCCCTTCCTTATTTAGCTCACAATAGGATAAAAAATGAATCGACCTATAGTAAGCTCAACCACAGAGAGCGACCATCGCTTAAGAACCGCGTCCAAAATTGCTCGCTACAGAAAAATTGCGCCCACCGTGGGGCCCTCTCTATTTTTCTTCTTCCTTTTCATCTCTTGTGTGAATACCACAGATTGGGGCTTCCGCCGGGGAACCCATTTCTGTCAAGAACTTAGGATTCATAGCTTTAAAGGTCTAGGATGCTTAGGACAAATATATATACTGGTTTTCCTAATTGCTATACGTGTTTATTTTTCTGCTAATGGGAATGCGGGTGATGCCGTATGTGGAAAGATTGAGTATACACTTAAGATAAGTGATGGCGACGAGGTCGACCATCAACCTCAGTGGAGGCTGACCAATGCAACCCATTTTCTCACCTAGACAATGGGCCGATTGTTAAGTCTGAGAAGCCGAGGAGCCAAACCCTTTCGTAGTGCGGAAACTATCGGAAATAGTTGTTACGCGATACTACCCTCATTTGAGGCTGGTGATCTATTCTTGGTGAATGGCACTTACTCTAAGATTGCTCTACAACTCGCTGGCGATCCGCTTGTTATTTTGCTTTCCTGGGAGGAGCTGATGATAATGAGTACAGGTACAAAAATCACCCTAGTATAAACCTTTGGGGATGGGTAGAGCCTTGACTTCATGACAACGACCCTTTGACCCCATGTTTTTTCTATGTTTTTGTGTGCTGCATTCATGCATTCATTTAAAAAACATTAAAACATTAAAAAAAAAATTCTCTTCTAGTCTCTCTGTTTTACAAATTAAACTAAGACTGTGATTGCAAATATCAGAGAAAAGGATTGCACTAATGGATTTCGGTAGAAGGAGAACTCATAAGTACACCTTCAAGGTTCCAAAACTAGAGGATTTGAGAAGGTTAGCAAGGATGATCACAAACCCTGAGGCTTTCAGAGCCAAGCACGGAGGTCTGCTACCATTGTTAAGAGTCCATGTGATTGAGGGAATCATGGGTGCGCTCATTCAGTTTTATGATCCAGTGTATCACTGTTTCACATTCCCGGATTACCAGCTCGCGCCAACGCTTCAGGAATATTCTCATCTGATTGATCTACACATTATTGATCGAGCTCCATTTTCTGGACTGGAAGAAATTCCAAAGAATCAGACCATTGTAAGAGCAATTCATTTGGACGAGTCTGAGGTCAGGACTCACCTAACTACTAAGGGTGGCATCCAAGGTTTGCCAGCCCAGTTCTTGACAAAGAAAGCCCTGTATTTTGCCAGTATAGGAAATGTGACTGCTTTTGAAAGCATCTTTGTCTTGCTCACCTACGGGTTATTTTTGTTTCCCAACATCAATAACTTCGTCGATATTAACTCCATTAAGGTTTTTCTTATTGGAAAACCTGTGCCAACTTTGCTCGCAGATGCGTATCATTCTGTACACTTGGGAAATTTGTACAGTGGAGGGGAGATCACATGCTGTGTACCTCTGCTTTATAAATGGTTTATCTCTCACTTGCTCAAGTCTGCTACTTTTTGGGATTGCAAGAGTGCCTTACGTTGTTCGCAGAAGATCATGTCTCTTACCAACTCTGATATAGATTGGTGCAATAGGATCTATGATGGAATCAGAATCATTGATCGTTGTGGAAACTTCCCCAACGTACCCCTCATAGGAACTAAAGGAGGAATCAACTACCATCCGGTATTGGTTCGCCGTCAATTTAGATACCCGATGAGACACGTCCCACGGGGTGTTCATCTGGAAGGTCTTTTCTTCAAAGAAGGAGAAAATGACAGAGCACTAAAGATGGAAATAGTGCATGCTTGGAAACAGGTTCATAAGAAAGGACGAGAGTCTCTAGGAAAACTGGATTGTGTCTCGGTGGAGCCTTATATCCATTGGGTACAAATTAGAGCTCTAAAGCTAAAAATGCCTTATCCTCGTTACGGAATTCTTCCGCCGAGGGAATCTGTCATGTACTTCATGACTGAGACTGAAAAGCTTCAGGTTACTCTCAACGAAGTTCAACGGGAAAGAAGGTCTTGGAATAACAAGTATCGCACCCTCGACGTAGAGTCCATCAAAATACAGCGATTACTAAAAGAGAAAGATGCTCTGATTGAAATTTTGGAGCAACATGCTGTAGAGAATCAAGATGACCAAAGGAATTTACTCGCTCCTTTCATCTGGCAAAGGAATGACAACCCGACAACGGCCCAAGAGCCCCGGTCAAAGAAAAGAAAAATACCAGAGTCAGCACCCGATTTCTCTTCAGAGAGGACTTGGGACCCATTAGCTTAGGTTTCTGTTTCCGCACCTTGTAATCTACTGTATTTCCATTTCTATAATCCTTTGAATTCAATAAAAAGGGGTTTCCCCACTGTTTGATATTTGCAATCTAATTGTCGAAGTTTATTTTGATTAAACCCAAAGAACAATTAATATAATCATTGCATTCATCATTCTCACGTCACGTATTCTTCTTATCTACGAATCTCACGTTTGTGTCTCAATTCTAGAGTCAAACTGTCTCATTCGTATAATACTCGGGCCAATCGTCAGAAAAAGATGGATGATCTTGAGGAAGAAAACAGAGAGTTGAAGGAAGAGATCGACGCTCTAAGAGAGGATATGAGAAAGCTTCGTAACGACATGCAAGCCATGCAGAAGCTCAGCTACAAAGAACTGTGATCTCAGAGATCACCTCAACGCCTATAGTAGAGAAGTATGATCCTAGGTATCAGATACCGAAAGATCGTCCTTGGGGCATGCCTGTTAACTATATCCCGGAAGGATATGTTCCGCCGATCACTAGAGATCAGGGAATCACAACAGAAGCCGCTGGGCCTGAAGGTTACAAACTTCGGGAAAGCGAAGATGCCAGGGGCATCCTGAAGACTCCTGAAGGTTACAAACTTCGGAAAACGCCAAGATTCACTGCCGTAGTCACGGTCCCACCCCCTGTGGTGCACACTGTCCCGGAAGGACAGATTCCACCAACACCTTCTGGTAAGAAGGAAACTATGTTCGATAGAATGGATGAATTCCAGGAACAGTTCCTGGAAATGCATAAAGAACTGCAAGCCATTCGTGGTCAGGATCTATTTGGAAAGGACGCCGCAGACCTCTGCTTGGTCCCCAATCTGAAAGTCCCGCACAAATTTCAAGTGCCCGACTTTGAAAAGTACAAGGGTAACTCTTGCCCTCAAAGCCATCTGGTGATGTACGCTCGGCGGATGTCAGCTTAGACGGAGAATCAGGACCTACTGATTCACTACTTCTAGGATAGTTTAACTAGTGCCGCACTAAAATGGTACATGGGTTTAAACTGTACTACGATCAGCACATTCAAAGATATTGGTACTGCCTTCGTCCAACAATAAAAATACAATTTGGACATGGCACCCGACAGAGATCAACTCAGGTCGATGTCTCAAAAGGACAAGGAAACCTTTAAGGAGTATGCTCAAAGGTGGCGTGAAATTGCCGCTCAAATTTGTCCGCCTCTGGAGGAAAAAGAGATGACAAAGATCTTCTTAAAGACCTTAATCTCATTTTACTATGACCGAATGGTTGCCAGTGCACCCAGTGATTTCACCGATATGGTCAGCATAGATGTACGTCTTGAGGAAGCCGTCCGAGAAGGACGTTTGGTAAAAGACACCGGATCGATGAGCAGTACTAAAAAATATGGTAGTGCTCTCCCTAAGAAAAAAGAGCAAGATATTGGGAATATCTCTCTCAGAAAGCAAAGGCGACGTTATCAACCGGTAGTAGTTGTGACTCCTGCTATCAATCCTGCGCCTATTCCTACGTATCAACCTCAGGTTGCGCAGAGCTAACCTGATCAGCAAAGGACACAACAGCCTCTTCAGCCGGCTCGTCCTCCATATAACAACAACCGTACAACACGGCCATCAGGATTTGATCCTATACCCGTAACGTACGCAGAGCTGTTTCCATTACTACTAGCCAAGGGACACATTCAGGCTAAGTCCCCTCTTACAGTACCGGAAAATCCGCCTTTTTGGTTTAAGGTGGATCAAACATGCCCTTATCATCAAGGAGGATCAGGGCATAACATAGAGACTTACCTCAATTTCAAGTCTGACTTGCAAAAAATTGTTAGGAGTGGAGTCCTATCTTTCAAGGATATAAATCCTAATATTCTTACGAACCCGCTGCCTCAACATGAGAAGGCTGCAATCAATCTGATTGAGAAAGAGACTAACAATGTCTATCAAATTCACGATGTACTCTTGTTAAAGACCAATCTGGTCAAGATACATTATAGACATAGTGGATATGGCCATGTGCCACCTCATAGTTATCACCAGTGTGATATCTGCTCTAAAGACAACCAGGGATGTTCTATGGTGCAAGCAGCTCTACAGGAACAAATGGATCTCGGATGGATCCAAGAGCACCGAGTTCGTGGAGTTAACATGGTCTACTCGAATTCCAACATCATCCAGAACCACGATATCCGTGCGATGAATATCAACTTGGTGGTAATGCACTCAAGGCAAGGCCAGTATCATAATCTGTTGCGGCACGATTACAGTTCCTGTCTGACTTGCTCGGTAAACGAACAGGGATGCTCTTTCATACAGGAGGCCCTCAAGCGTCAGATGGACCTTGGATGGATCCAAGACTACCATGATAGGAATTCTTATCAGATCAACATGGTTCAGATCTTTGATATTCGCGTGATGAATACCAACCTGGTAGAGTTACATGCTGAACAGGTCCGACTCGGATTCCTGATATCACACGACTATTAAAGCTGTAAGGCGGGTTGCGAAAACGATCAAGGTTGTACCCTTGTCCATGAGGCACTTCAACACTTGTTAAATCACTGATGGATGCCAATTTATATGGACGAAGATACTCAGCAAATTAGTATCAATAACGGGAATCCTACTCGACGTCAGAGTCAGGATGTCCGATCAATGGAAGCTAACCTAGTGAGGTTACATTGTATTTAAAGTGGCATGGCCAGGTGCCACCACACCATTATGACCGTTGTAGCATCTGTTCGGAAAGTAACCAAGGATGCTACCTTGTGCGAGCAGCTCTTTAGGGTCAGGTGGATCGTGGAGAAATTCGTCCATATTCGGGTTCCGGACCAATCAATTGGTCGCCGAACTACCTTGCCGATCAAGTTGAGGATGTTGTCACAATCTCTGGTCATCACAGGACCAGGGATGTTTTTGCCATCATCCCTCTACTTGAAGAATCGAAGGTTCCTAACCGGGAACGGATCGAGATTACTTATGATGGTCAGAAAAATCAGAAGGTTCCCATAGTCATCTATCTGCCGGGACCACTACCGTATGAATGAGCTAAGGCAATCCCTTACAAATACAGTGCAACGATAATTAAAAATGGAAAGGAAATCCCATTACCCTCCATCGTGAATATTGCAGACATCAGTTGAGTAACACAGAGTGGTAGAATCTTCAACCGAGGAGTTGGAGAACCTAACAAGGAAAAGGAACTTCAGACAGAAGCTCCCGATCTATCAGTCGGTCAATCCAGTAATCCCGACCTTTCAAAAAACAATGATGAGATGTTGAAGCTCATCCAAAGGAGTGAATACAACATTGTTGATCAACTGTTACAAACTCTTTCAAAGATCTCGGTATTATCACTGTTACTCGGCTCAGAAGCGCATAGGGAGGCTCTACAGAAAGTCTTGGAGCAAGCCTTTGTGGAACAGGATGTAACAATCAGACAGTTCGATAGTATCGTCTCTAACATCACTTCCTGCAATAATTTGGGATTTAGTGATGAGGAATTACCCGAAGAGGGTCGCCGTCATAACATGGCGCTCAATATCACAGTTAACTGCCAGGACAATGCTTTAGCCAACGTACTGGTAGACACAGGGTCAACCCTGAATGTTATGCCGAAGTCTACTTTGATGCAGTTATCATTTAAAGGCTCTCCGATGAGAATCAACGAGGTCGTCGTCAAAGCATTCGACGGATTCAGAAAAATGGTTATCGGCGAAGTTGATCTTCCCATAACTATTGGTCCTCACACTTTCCAAGTCACTTTCCAGGTCATGGACATCCGGGCAATATACAGTTGTTTATTAGGAAGACCTTGGATACATCAGGCTGGAGCGGTTACTTCAACCCTCCACCAAAAGCTAAAGTTCATCAAGAACGATCAACTTGTCAATGTCTGTGGAGAACAAGCCTTGCTTGTAAGCAACTTATCATCATCTACTGGTATAGAACCCGAGGAGGTTATTGGAACTCAGTTCCAAGCACTGTCGGTGAGCAAGGACAATCATTTCAAAGAAGGAACCTCGATTTCCTCATACAAAGATGCTATCACAGTGGTCGAGAGTACCGATACAACCGGATGGGGACAGTTTGTCATTCCTATTGACAATAAAACAAAGAAGGGTCTTGGTTTTTCTGCAACCTGTACCCAGACAGCTGCCAACGATGAAAGTCTTCATCCCCTTCAAAACTTCTTCCACAGTGGAGGTTTCCTCCACCCAGTGGCTCAAGCGGTACATGCTATCAATGAGGAAGATCCCTCTGACACAGATGAAGAATGGAAGTCCTATCTTAATGAGGACAGTTATATGTCTCAAGAAGAGGTGCCTATGCCTTTTTGCTTTCCTACAGAGAGTCCGAGATTTATACCCAGGTCAGACGTCGAAATGATATACGGGGATTGTGATCCGGAAGGATGCCGCGCTCCGCCAAATTCATTAGAGGAGGACACTCCGATGAAAGACAACTTTGACTACAACTACTATGGCCCAATGGATGGTCTGCCAATGTGGCAGCCTTACCCAGGAAAATTGGGGCAAGAAAGTCAGCCGAACAATGAAACTCAGCTGACCGTCATTGAACAGAATACCTGTGTCCCCACCATGTCATGGGATCAACACTCAGGTCATTCAGAAACTACTCAACATGAAGATGAATTTGTAACATTTGCAGGACTTGAATTCATCAACTATGCTTTTCCCGAGGTCAACGTCATCGAGAGGGATGACTCCTCCAGTTCCAAAGAAGTTTGGGATACCTTGGGACAACCAAGTGGAAAGTTTGACATTATGGTCAAGTACACTGCGCCCGAAAGCTCTCGTATCAGTCTCGAAGACATTCAGCCAACTGGATGGGGAGATACAGCTGAGAGCACAAATGCTATGCAAAATACAACAGAGGAATTCTCCTACGACAACTCTGCCTGGGAGACAGATTCTAATGATCCTGCTCCACTAGAAATCAGTGTTATTTCTGAAGACAAATCGAGGAAGGTGCCAGACTTTGTGATTCACCTAGGAGTTCGCGGCCAATGGATTGTTGTCGATGTTCTGCAGGTCATTCATCAGTCAAAGTAATTGCCATCTTTTAACCTTTCACCCTGCCCAGGTGAAACAGATGTTTTGATATGGCTCGCTTTCTGTAAATATCCCTCTTCGCTTCGCCCAAAGCGACAGAGTTTTGTTTTATAGGGCTGTAGTTTCAAGATTCAACTTATTCATTAATAAAATAATGTCGTTCTGTAATTTCCGCATTAATTGCTGTTTTCTCTTTTTGCTTTTCCAGAAAATGGTAATCCTAAAAAACAATTCAATAATAAAAACAAGCAGTAATAGAATAAATACACTGCACACACTTGCATTTTCATCTATCTCTTCTAAACACGAATCATCACGTCATGTAGATTGCTTATTTTAAACCTAGTTAAAACATACGATCCGATGCCTTCGCCCAACTTTGAGTTCCCGGTATTTGAGGCTAAAGAAGAAAATGACAACGAAATTCCAGAAGAGATCTCCCGACTACTCAGACAAGAGGAAAGGTCTATTGAACCTCACAAAGAACCGTTGGAAATGGTAAACTTGGGTTCAGAGCAAGAGAGAAAAGAAATCAGGATCGGAGCACTGCTCAGTCCAACTGCCAGAGAGGGTTTGATAAAGCTTCTCAAAGAATTCCCCGATGTGTTCGCTTGGTCCTATCAGGATATGCCAGGGTTGGATACCAGCATCGTGGAACATCACTTACCGTTGAGGTCGGAATGTCCGCCAGTAAAGCAAAGGTTGAGACGCACTCACCCGGACATGGCCATCAAAATCAAAGAGGAGGTACAGAAATAGATTGACGCGGGTTTCCTCGCTACATCTGAATATCCTCAATGGTTAGCCAACATCGTACCCGTTCCCAAAAAGGATGGAAAGGTCAGAATGTGTGTTGATTACAGAGATCTGAACAAGGCAAGTCCAAAGGACGACTTTCCTTTACCACACATTGACATGCTGGTTGATAGTATAGCAAAGTTCAAAGTATTCTCCTTCATGGATGGATTCTCGGGCTATAACCAAATCAAAATGGCGCCGAAAGACATGGAGAAAACTTCGTTCATTACCCCATGGGGCACCTTTTATTACAAGGTTATGCCGTTCGGTTTGAAGAACGTCGGGGCAACCTATCAAAAGGCCATGACTACTCTGTTTCATGACATGATACACAAAGAAATCGAGGTATATGTCGATGACATGATTGCAAAATCAAAAACAGAGAGTGAGCACGTTGAACATCTGTCTAAATTGTTCGAACATCTAAGAAAATTCAAGCTCCGCTTGAATCCCAACAAGTGCACCTTCGGTGTCCGTTCAGGGAAACTACTAGGGTTCATCGTCAGCCAGAAAGGAATTGAGGTTGATCCTGACAAGGTCAAGGCCATTCAAGAAATTCCTTCTCCAAAAACTGAGAAACAAGTCAGAGGATTCCTGGGACGTTTGAACTACATCTCCAGATTCATATTCCTTATGACCGCCACATGTGCGCCGATTTTCTAATTACTAAAAAAGAACTAGGATTGCGTTTGGTCAGAGGACTGCCAAACCGCCTTCGACAGTATCAAGGAATATCTGTTGAATCCTCCAATTCTATCACCTCTAGTGGAAGGAAGACCACTGATCATTTACCTCACAGTCCTAGAGGACTCAATGGGATATGTACTTGGCCAACAAGACGAAACTAAACGGAAAGAGTCTGCCATTTACTATCTAAGAAAGAAATTCACCGATTGTGAAACTCGGTACACGATGCTCGAGAAAACTTGTTGTGCTTTGGCTTGGGCAACCAAACCTCTTCGCCAATATATGATTCGTCACACTACTTGGTTAATCTCCGAAATGGATCTAATCAAGTATGTCTTCGAAAAACCTGCTCTCACGGGAAGGATTGCCCGTTGGCAGATGCTGTTATCAGAATATGACATAGAGTACCACGCTCAAAAAGCCGTTAAAGGAAGTATTTTAGCCAATCATTTGGCTCATCAACCGATTGACAATCAAAAATCAATCAGGTTTGACTTCCCAGACGAAGATGTCATGTATCTAAAGATGAAAGATTGCGATGAACCGCTACCCAGTGAAGGGCCAGAACCAGGTTCCCAATGGGGACTTATCTTTGACGAAGCAGTTAATCATTACGGAAACGGAATTGGGGCAATCATTGTTACCCCTCAGGGTACCCACATTCCTTTCACTGCTCGACTTACGTTCAAGTGTACCAACAACGAGGCCGAATACGAAGCTTGCATCATGGGTCTCGAAGAAGCGATTGATTTAAGGATCAAAAACTTGGACGTATACGGTGACTCAGCCTTGGTTATCAATCAGATAAAAGGAGATTGGAACACATACCAATCAAGATTGATTCCTTACAAAGACTACGCAAGAAGGTTGCTACCTTTCTTCAACAGAGTCGAGTTTCATCACAATCCTCGTGATGAGAATCACATGGCTGATGCATTAGCCACTATCTCTTCCATGATTAGTGTAGGTCAATGCAATGACATACCTAAGATCGACATCATGCGCCTTAAACGGCCCGCTTACATCTTCACAATTAAAGCAGTCATAGACAACAAACCTTGGTATCACGATATCAAATGCTTCCTTCAGAGACAAGAGTACCCATCTGGGGCACTCAGAAAAGACAGGAAAACCCTCAGAAGATTGGCTGGAAACTTCTTCCTGAGCGGTGATACTCTCTATAAGAGAAATTTTGACATGGTCTTGCTCCGATGCGTAGACAGACCAGAAGCAGACATGCTTATGAAAGAAATTCATGAAGGATCCTTTGGCACTCATGCCAACGGACACACAATGGCGAGAAAGATTCTGCGAGCAGGGTACTACTGGTTGACCATGGAATCCGACTGCTACAAGTACATGAGGAGGTGTCACAAGTGTCAGATATACTCCGACAAAATTTATGTACCGCCATCACATCTCAAAGTTCTTTCTTCCCCATGGCCTTTTTCCATATGGGGAATCGACATGATTGGCATGATTGAGCCTAAGGCTTCGAACGGACATTGGTTCATCCTGGTAGCCATTGACTACTTCACCAAGTGGGTCGAAGCAGCGTCATTCGCCAATGTAACCCGACAAGTGGTGGTCTGATTTTTCAAAAACAATATCATCTGCCGTTATGGTGTTCCAAGCGAGATCATTACTAATAATGGATCTAACTTGAACAATAAGATGATGAAAGAGTTGTGCGCTGAGTTCAAGATCGAACACCATAACTCATCTCTCTACCGACCCAAGATGAACGGAGCGGTAGAAGCAGCTAACAAAAACATCAAGAGGATCGTTCAAAAGATGGTTGTAACCTACAAAGACTGGCACGAGATGTTACCCTTTGCTCTTCACGGTTATCGCATATCTATCCGCACTTCAACAGGGGCTACCCCTTTTCTCTAGTATATGGCATGGACGCAGTGCTCCCCATAGAAGTAGAGATCCCATCAATCTAAGTATTGATGGAAGCTAAGCTCACCGAAGCTGAATGGTGTCAAAGCCGACACGATGAACTGAATCTGATCGAAGAAAAGCGAATCACGGCATTATGCCACGGTCAGTTGTATCAACAGAGAATGAAGAGGGCGTTTGACAAAAAGGTCCGACCTCGTGTCTTCAGAAAAGGAGACCTCGTGCTCAAGAAGATACAATCATTTCTCACTGATTCTCGAGGTAAATGGACTCCAAATTATGATGGCCCCTATGTGGTCACGAAAGCTTTCTCAGGCGGCGCCTTGAGACTTGTAACCATGGACGTAGAGGAATTTGCCTACCCCACGAATGTTGACGTAGTCAAGAAATACTTCTCCTGAAAAAAAAACGTCTCGGTGGATTGAAAACCCGAAAGGGCGGTCCAGGCAAAAGTTAGAGACATATAAAAAATCATCCCGGTGGATTGGAAACATCAAAGTACAATCCAAGCAAAAATTAGGGATAATGGCAAGTAACTATGTTCAACAGAGGCAAGTCCCTCAACAGCAGCAGTTACATCATCTGTCAGAAAACTCCAGCCAAGGTCATCTTCGACAGAAGCTCAGGATGCCCCAAATTCAAAGTTGGTAGAAGGATAGTGGTCGTTATGTTTCAACGTAGCCCTTTTCCATGTGAATTACCATTTTCTAACTTTGTATATACTCTTTGGAATCACGTGTTTGGCTGATCTCCATCTTATCAATAAAATTTGAGCCCTTGTGCTTTTGTTTGTCCTTCTTATTTGTTTTAGCTTTACAGAACGACGTTTTTAACATGGTCAACGATTCTTGAAATAAAACAAAAATGAATTTACTTGATAAAAATTTTTCTGCTTTTTTAAAATAGAGATGGCAATTTCTTTTGACTGTTGAACATCGAAAGAACATCAATCGCGTCTCCAAAGGTGTTCGAACCTCAAAGTGCAGAATTAAAGTACTCCTTCTAGGCCCAGTATGCCTGAATGAAGGAATCAACTGTGTCAGAGACCTTGTTTCGTCTGACACACCTCGGCCGAGTTCTCATCTCCTAAGTCCGACCAACATAGCTCCCAACTGGGACTATATCTCCTAAGCAAGGTGGAATTGCTATCTTGAACCAGCGATATCTCTACACGCCCCGCGATGGCCGAGTATCCAGTCATGTTCATCTTTTAGTTTGTATGTCGCGTCAGTTTTGTCAGCATATACATACATACATCATGCATTATTGATTTGCATTTGCATTTCATATTGCATCACCATCACTAAAGTCGGTCTTGTCCCCTAGTGATAACAGTCCTCTCAATCGAGTTGTCAGTTCTTGGTGTTTCTCAAAATTGGACCCCATCATATGGCGTTTCTCCGGGAAGATCCCGAGAAAAGTATGATGTAAGACCCCAAGCGGCAGCAGTCTCCCAAGAGATCTGCTTTCCCCAGTAGAAACAAATGGCGTCTCCAACAGAGAATTTTATGCAACTCTACAACTCAGACGACTGGGTTCCCCAGCAAGTCTGACATCAAAACATTTTCTACTCAAATGGCATCTCCCCAGGAAAATTCGGCGAGAAGTTTGAGGAAAACCGCTACGAATAGCGTTCCTTGTCAATAAAGCTTATTGATAAAAGAAACTAAGACCAGTTACTTGGTAGGAAACCAGGATCGAGGGGAAGTTCATCTCAAAAGAAACTAAGACCAGTTCCTGGGTAGGAAACCAGGATCGAGGGGAAGTTTGTTTCCGCAACTGAGACCAGTTCCTTGGTAGAAATCCAGGATCGAGGGGGAGTTTAAATCAGAAACTAAGACCAGTTCCTTGGTAGGAAACCAGGATCGAGGGGAAGTTTAGATCAGAAACTAAGACCAGTTCCTGGGTAGGAAACCAGGATCGAGGGGAAGTTTGTTTCCGCAACTGAGACCAGTTCCTTGGCTGAAGACCAGGATCGAGGGGAAGTTTACCTTTCCTAAGCATCATCACTTAGCTAAAGAAGATGAATGCGTAAGCTACCATTCATAACCACCATCAAAATTTCGGGTATTCCGATATTTAATCCTCTTGCACCCCGAATGCCCGAATACTTTCGTTATTCACACCTTCGGGTCCAAGAAGATTAAATAGGGGCATCTGTTATACCCCAAATTTTGACTACTAAGATTTCCCATCATTGTACAAACCATCATCACAATATGGATGAACCATCATGCCTCATCAAAAGCCTCAAGGGTTGTTGGGCATTCACTACAATCAAAACTAGGGTTTCAAGCCCTCTCCGAGTGCTTAGACAAAGGATCAATCAAGGAATGACATGATTTTCAACTTGTCTAACCTCTCAAGCATTCACAAGGGATCAATAGGACTCCCACTTCAAGGATTAAGCACAAGGTTGCTCCCTTCTAGGTGGATCAAGCTTCGAGATCGACAGTGTCACCAAATTAGGGTTTTGGTCGACCAGGGCCCCCATATGGAAATTTTCATCTGGGCATGAGCCAATGATCCAAAACATAACCTAATATACTCCATGGAACCTCATGGACCCAATCACCAATTCAATTTTGCCTCAGGGGATGCATACATCAAAAATCAGGAATTAGGGTTTCTTGACCTAATTCACCCCTAAGTTGACTTTTGGTGTAAATCATGAACCAAGACCTCAAGAGAGGGTTTGAGGGTATCTAATGAACTATATTGATCTGTTTGGAACAATGGATTAATCCAAGAAGCTTGAGCAACAAGTCTCAATTTCATCTGCACCACAATTAAGGTTTCGCGAGGAAAGTCAACTGTAACTTTGACTTTTGACCAGGACATGCTCCCAAGCCCTAAGACATGCCTCAATACACCCTATGACATCCATGAAACATGTCCATCAAGTTTGATTTAGGTCAAGGACATGATTTCCTGAAGAATTATACAGTTTGGAATTCATCTGATAAAAAGTCAACTGTGCACAAAAGTCAACTTTGACTTTTTGAGATTTTTCACCAAAATGTATTTTTAACCCTAAAATGATGTTAATGTGTGATTTGAATCATCATTCATCAAGAAAAATCAAGAAAAGTTGGATAACTTGTAAAAGGGGTAACCATAAAAACTTAGAAAATTTTCTAAGTTAAAAATAAAGTGGCTAGGGTACCAACTTTGGAGGATCATAACTCCTAAACCACAAGGCCATTTTTTTCTCATCCAAAGATGGATTTGTAGCCCTCATTACCCTCTACAAAAACTTCAACTAGACCTAAGTCCAATTCATTAAGGATTTTGAGTTATGGAGTGATCAAAATGGCTGAAAAACGAAAATGACATTTTTTCCAACACTTAGTGAAATTTTCACTAAGTCAGAATCTGTCTTCATTTTTTTCCAAATGTAGGGGGATTTTTCACTTGGATTCAAAAGAGGTCAAAACCAAACATGTTCAAACAGTTGTTGTATCATGTAAGGGCTTTCCAAAATGACCAAGAACATTGCCAAATTCCATTTGAGTCATGAGATATGACATTGGAAAGTTGCCTTGCTGAAATCTGTCAAAGGCAAGGCAGAATTTGCTATTTTGCTCGATTTTCCAAAATCAGCCAAATTCAAATGCTCCTATCCACTTGGACACCTCAGAGGATTGAATCTAAAGGGGACAATCACTGAGCCAAGCCTCCAAAGTCCATGGAACAAGAAATAACATGTTGAACCTAGAATGGCCAAAATAGGGACAAGACTCCAAATTTGGATTGAAGGATTCAATGGAAGCATCAAGGTGGCATGGACTGAGCCATTCTCATCTGAAATCAGTCAAGAATTATCCAAGACCAAGGGAACCAAAGCTCTGTGCCCTAACCTCTAGTCAATGGCTAGAGGAGACTTGGATTTTCATTTGCCAACATTGGCCAAACCTACCTAGCAGCTGCCATTTACTATTCCTTGCAAAACAAACTTGCTCTACTATAAATAGAGCTCAATTGTGATCATTATGAGTACACCAAAGCCATCTAACAGATGCTTTCCTCAAAATCTCTTTCTCTTGGCAAAAATGCCTTTCTTAGCAAGGTAGCTATCGGGTTTTGAGTTTGAGAGCTTTTCCAATCAAACCAATCACTCACACACCTCACATAAATCATATAGAAGTGATCCAAACACTCACATAACATCTAGAACACAGATTTCACAAAATCACAAGCCAATTGCTCAAGTTCTTGACAGTTTTGCAGTTGAGGTGCCATCTTCACCTCCAAACCATTTCAATCCATTTCAGGCACTCAGACACATCACTTGGTACCTAGGGAAGCTATCCACACCATTGGAACCTAGCTGTAACACCTCCAACACAAATCACGATTACCAGCTGCAAGTGGTAAGCATGACCTCTTCTAACTCTATGATCCACACATTTTTTGCTGCACAATAATTTGGCCATATGTTCATAATCATGCATGGAATGTTTCCCCTCAATTAATTGCATTGTTTGAATCGTGTATCAAAAATCCTAGCCTTCATGCAGAAATTAGGGTTCTTGAGGATTTTTCATGATTTCTTGTTATATGTTTAATTTAAATGAAATTAATGGACATAGACATGATCGTGAGGTTGAGACGAGCATAATGATATGTGGATTGCATGTTATAATCAAGTATTCAAGGAGATTGGATAGAAAATGCAAATCAGCCAAACCCAGAACACGCGCGTGTTCTTCAGCTGTTCTTGGCGCCTTTTTTTGAATTTTCAAATATTTGAATTTTGTGATTTTCTTTAATTGATTCAAAAATTAATTTCTCTCTGAGTTTTAATGATTTTGAGTTGATTCTTTTTTTAATAATTCACAAAAATGTTAAAATATTTTATTTTCCCAAAAAAATCCCAAAAATATTATTTATTTCATATAATTGATATTTTTGCAAAGAATTAATATTTTAATTGTTTTTGACATTTTGAATATTTTTTCTACATTGATTTTGCAACTTTTAATGTTTTCTAATTATTTTGTAGGTCAATACTTAATTTTTGAAGCATTAATCCAAGATCACAATTTGTTTTTCATATGATAAATAATTTTGATCATTTTAATTGAATTTTTATTCAATTAAATACATTTTTGAAAACAAATTAGGGTTTTTGGATTAATTCAACCCTCATAAATCATTCAAAACTCTTGGGCCTCTAATAGAGTGTAAGACCCAATCCTTTTTTTTTGACCAAATCATTTTTGGGCCTCAGTGTATTGTATAAGTCCCGATACCGTCAAAAACAAACGGCGTGATCGTCACCTTTTAAAAATAAACTTGGGCCTCTCCTCGAGCTATAAGACCCATTCAAAATACATTTGGGCCTCTCCTCAAGCTATAAGACCCATTCAAAATACATTTAGGCCTCTATTAGAGTGTAAGACCCAACCCCCTTTTAACAAAAACATTTTGGGCCTCACTTATTGTATAAGTCCCTCTGCCTTAAAAGAAAACCTCGGCGCGATCGCCATTTTTAAACGAAAAATCATCTAGGCCTACCCTCGTGTTATAAGCCCCACTCTTTTTCTTTAAAACTTTTTGGGCCTCTTGAGAGAGTGTAAGACCCATCCCTTTGTACAGAAAACCTTTTTTGGGCCTCAGTCACTTGTATAAGTCCCTCTGTACAAATTCAAACAGTGTGCTCACTGATAAAACCCTGGGCCTCTCCTTGAGCTGTAAGCCCCAAATCTTTTTGTTTCAAAGCACTTTCTCCTTTGATTTTGAATATACTGTTGTTTTCAATCTTTATTTGTTGAACAACTAACCAAACAACATGGAAGCTCTACAACCGAGTAAGTGGTTATCGCTTTCATTTACCGCTTTCATATACATATAACTGTATTGTGGGGCTGTTTCACTGTAAGTCTTCTTTCATAAACTCATATCAACTGTTTAATAATAGTATAGATATTTCGAGTTTCCCCGGCAACTACGTCTAAAACTAGGTGACGCCGTTTCGTTTATTCATAGAAATAGACAACTAGATCCCCAATAGGATCACCAGATACAGTCTTCTCTTTGGCTGTCCTCATTAGGAATTGTCAAGAAACTCTACTCCCCAAGATGAATGTATTCTCCGTGAATGGCATCTTTGAGTTTCTTCCAAATTCTCGAACTTTCCTGACTTTGATCTATTCTCGGTGAATAGCATTGCCTTGAATTTCTCGGGGTTTGGGGACCCACAGGCTTCTTAAAAGCATCGACCTCCTCTTGGGTATCGTACAAGGATCCACAGGCTTCCTAAAAGCAACCCTGCCTCCACTTGGGCTTAGTACAAGGACTATACAGCTTCTTAGAAGTATTCACAACCTCCTCTTAGGCTTCGTATAATGATCTCTTCCTTCGGGAATGATAGCCTCCTCTTAGGCTTAGTACAAGGACCCGTCGGCTTCTTAAAAGCTTCCAGCCTCCTCTTGGGCTTCGTACAAATTGTCCCGACGACCTCCTAGAGGTATAGGAACAGAACTTAGTCATCTTCATAGAACAGTCCTGTCACAGAGTCTACTACTGTTTCTCAAAACATAGTACAAAAGATAAAACTCTAGACTTGGACAGTCTAATTTCCTTGAGTCTCAAAGACATTCTTAAGTGACCCCTTCGAAAATAGGAAGGAAACCCGCAGACTCGGACAATCTCAATACCCTTCGGATTTCCCGCTTCCTTAAAGAACAGGAATAACCCGGGTCCTCGAACCAAATCCTTAAGTACAATGTTACTCATATAAGAACTAATTTTCTCTTTTACAATCAGTATATTGGACCTGTCACTCAACTGAAACAGTAACCCTAGCCTCCTCTTGGGGTTTATACAATGATTCTCCCCAGCGGAGTCAAACAACGTTTAGCCTCTCTCTCGGGCTTTGTACGAGACACATAAGAGACTCCCTCGTCGAGTCAATTACCCTTTTCACCTCTATCTCGGGCTTTATACGAGATACAAAAAGGTTCTTATTGAGCCAAACAAACAGCCTCCACCTCGGGCTTTATATGAGATACCAAAAGATTCCATCGTCGAGTCAAAACCTTTTCGCCTCTCTCTCGGGCTTCGTACGAGACACATATTAGCCTCCTCTTAGGTTTTGTATAAGAAAACCACTGGTTGATCCAATTAACCTTTTAGCATCAAAGCTGTGCCTCGTTCACAGTACACAAACATCAACAACTCCTTCCCCTTCATCTAATTACTGTAAGCGGCAAGCCTCAGGATCATCTACATCCATGCCACTGTCCCTCTTTTAGCATGAGAAATTCCTAAGGAAAGATAGCATTGCTCTACACTGAGTTAAAGTCTTCTCCTTTAGGTTGGAAATCCCTTTTAAAGGAAATTATGGCATTACCGGATCTGCGTATCCCGGTTAAAGTAATTCTCCTTTATAAACAGTTGTGACAAACAAACCTCTTTAGAGATGACCAATTCTCTCTAAAGACAACTCTTTCAGCTTCACATCTTAGGCTTTGAACAAGATACAAATAGACCCTTCAGCTTCACATCTTGGGCTTTGATCAAGATACAAACTACCTTTCGTTTCATGTCTTGGGCTTTGAACAAGACACCAAAAACAACCAATTTCCTCCTATACTCTCATGTATCTATCAAAAAGCATCAGTCCTAACATCCTAACCCTTGTTTCTCGCTAGAAAGTCCTAGAAAGAAAGAACACCGTATTGGCGAAAATACAAATAACCAGTACAAGGCCCCCCCACATTGATAGCATCCGTAACTTAACAGACCGCTGTTTAAACTCAGTATGCAAAGCAGGGTTAATTGGAGACATCTATTTACCTTCCTTATTCAGCTCACAATAGGATAAAAAATGAATCGACCTGTAGTAAGCTCAACCGCAGAGAGCGACCAGCGCTTAAGAACCGCGTCCAAAATCGCTCGCTACAATATGTTAAACAATTTTGATCATTTTAATTGAATTTTTATTCAATTAAATACATTTTTGAAAACAAATTAGGGTTTTGGATTAATTCAACCCTCATAAATCATTTTCAAAACACTTTGGGCCTCTAATAGAGTGTAAGACCCAATCCTTTTTTGACCAAAATCATTTTTGGGCCTCAGTGTATTGTATAAGTCCCGATACCGTAAAAAACAAACGGCGCGATCGTCGCCTTTTCAAAAAAACCCTGGGCCTACCCTCGAGTAGTAAGACCCATTTCTTTTCTTAAAATACACTTGGACCTCTATTAGAGTGTAAGACCCAATCCCCTTTTAACCAAAACCTTTTGGGCCTCACTTATTGTATAAGTCCCTCCGCGTTAAAAGAAAACCTCGGCGTGATCGCCATTTTTAACGAAAAAATCAATTGGGCCTACCCTCATGTTATAAGCCCAACTCTTTCTCTTTAAACCTTTTGGGCTCTATTAGAGTGTAAGACCCAACCCCCTTGTATAAAAAACATTTTGGGCCTCATCACTTATATAAGTCCCTCTGTACGAATTCAAACAGTGCGTTCACTGATAAAACCTTGGGTCTCTCCTTGAGCTGTGAGCCCCAAGTCTTTCTTTTTCAAAGCACTTTCTCCTTTGATTTTGAATATACTGTTGTTTTCAATCTTTCTTTGTTGAACAACTAACCAAACAGCCTGGAAGCTCTACAACCGAGTAAGTGGTTATCGCTTTCATTTACCACTTTCATATACATATAACTGTATTGTGGGGTTGTTTCACTGTAAGTCTTCTTTCATAAACTCATATCAGCTGTGTAATAATAGTATCGATATTTAGATTTTCCCCGGCAACTACGTTTAAGCCCGTTGATCACTCTTAGAAATAGTCTAAACTAGATCCCCATAGGATTACCAGACACAGTCTTCCCTCCTCTTGGGGTTAAACAATATGGAGATATGAAAGGCAGCATTTCCTGTGAACCCTTTCATAGACTGTCACCTTTAGAAGTTATCAAAGAAACTCTATTCCCCAGAGATGATCTTTTCTCCGTGAATGGCATTTCTTGAGTTTCTTCCAAATTCTCGAACTTTCCTGACTTGATCTATTCCTTGTGAATAGCTTGCCTTGAATTTCTCGGGGTTTGGGTACCCACAGGCTTCTTAAAAGCACTTGTCAAGAAACTCTACTCCCCAGAGATGATCTTTTCTCCGTGAATGACATCTCTTGAGTTTCTTCCAAATTCTCGAACTTTCCTGACTTGATCTATTCCTTGTGAATAGCTTGCCTTGAATTTCTCGGGGTTTGGGGACCCATCGACTTCCTAAAAGCAACCCCGCCTCCTCTTGGGCTTAGTACAAGGACCATACGGCTTCTTAGAAGTATTCACAGCCTCCTCTTAGGCTTCGTATAATGATCTCTTCCTCCGGGAATGGTAGCCTCCTCTTGGGCTTCGTACAAGGACCGATCGGCTTCTTAAAAGTTTCTAGCCTCCTCTTGGGCTTTGTACAAATTGTCCCGACGACCTCCTAAAGGTATAGGAACAGAACTTAGTCAGCTTCATAGAGCAACCCCTTCAAAGAGTCAACTACTGTTTCTCAAAGCATAGTACAAAAGATGAAACTCTAGACTTGGACAGTCTAATCTCCTTGAGTCTCAAAGACATTCTCAAACACCCTTCAAGAATAGGAAGGAAACCCGTAGACTCGGACAGTCTCAATACCCTTCAGATTTCCCGCTTCCTTAAAGAACAGGAATAACCCGGATCCTCGAATCAAATCCTTGAGTACAATGTTGCTCATATAAGAACTGATTTTCTCTTTAAAAATCAGTATACTGGACCTGTCACTTAACTGAAACAGTCACCATAGCCTCCTCTTGGGCTTTGTACAATGATCCTCCCCAGCAGAGTCAAACAACGTTTAGCCTCTCTCTCGGGCTTTGTACGAGACACATAAAGGACTTCCTCGGTGATTCAATCGCCCTTTTGCCTCCATTTCGGGCTTTATACGAGATACAAAAAGGTTCTTATTGAGCCAAACAAACATTAGCCTCCATCTCGGGCTTTATACGAGATACCAAAAGATTCCCTTGTTGAGTCAAACCTTTTCGCCTCCATCTCGGGCTTTGTACGAGATACAAAAACACTCTCTTGTTGAGAATAAAAGATTCTCTTGTAGGATCAACCCCTTTTAGCCTCTCTCTCGGGCTTTATACGAGACACATATTAGCCTCCTCTTAGGCTTTATATAAGAAAACCACTGGTTGATCCAATCAACCTTTTAGCATCAAAGTTGTGCCTCGTTCAAAGTACACAAACATCAACAACTCCTTCCCCTTCATCTAATTGCTGTAAGCGGCAAGCCTCTGGATTATCTACATCCATGCCACTGTCCCTCTTTTAGCATGAGAAATTCCTAAGGAAAGATGGCATTGCTCTACACTGAGTTAAAGTCTTCTCCTTCAGGTTAAAATCCCCTATAAAGGAAAT
This sequence comes from Lathyrus tuberosus, assembly GCA_022829125.1. Lineage (NCBI taxonomy): Eukaryota > Viridiplantae > Streptophyta > Magnoliopsida > Fabales > Fabaceae > Lathyrus > Lathyrus tuberosus. The sequence continues at coordinate 12,079,701 of JALAZF010000120.1, read as the reverse complement.
TATGACGTTGCCGGATTCACAAATCCCGGTTAAAGTAATCCTCCTTTATAAACAGTCGTGACAAACAGACCTCTTTAGAGATGACCAATTCTCTCTAAAGTCAACACCCTTTTAGCTTCATATCTTGGGCTTTGAACAAGATACAAATAAACCCTTCAGCTTCATATCTTGGGCTTTGAACAAGATACAAATCACCTTTCGCTTCACGTCTTGGGCTTTGAACAAGACACCTAAAACACCCATTTCCTCCCATAGAATAGGAGGAACTACGAACGTTCTGATTTCCCTGTTTCGGTAAACGGGAATACGTAGGCATAAGATTGAAAGAAAAATCTTAGCGAGCACACTAAACAAAAACCCAAAATCCCATACTCTCATGTATCTATCAAAAGCATCAGTCCTAACATCCTAACCCTTGTTCTCCGTTAGAAAGTCCTAGAAAGAAAGAAAACCGTATTGGCGAAAATACAAATAACCAGTACAAAGGCTCCCCCACATTGATCGCATCCGTAACCTAACAGACCGCTGTTTAAACTCAGTATGCAAAGCAGGGTTAATTAGAGACATCTATTTCCCTTCCTTCATCAGCTTTAATAGGATAAAAAATGAATTGACCTGTAGTAAACTCAACCGCAGAGAGCGACCAGCGCTTAAGAACCGCGTCCAAAATTGCGCGCTACAGAAAAAATGGCGCCCACCGTGGGGCGTGTCTTTGTTTTTCCTTTTCACCTCTTGTGTGAATACCACAGATTGGGGCTTCCGCCAGGGAACCCATTTTCTATCAGGAACTTAGGATTCATAGCTTTAAAGGTCTAGGATGTTTAGGACAAATATATATACTGCTTTTCTTAATTGCTATACGTGTTTATTTTCTCTGCTAATGGGAATGCGTGTGATGCCGCATGTGGAAAGATTGAGTATACACTTAAGATAAGTGATGGCCACGAGGTCGACCATCAACCTCAGTGGAGGCTGACCAATGCAACCCATTCTCTCACCTAGACAATGGGCCGATTGTTAAGTCTGAGAAGCTGAGGAGCCAAACCCTTTTGTAGTGCGGAAACTATCGGGAATAGTTATTACGCGATACTACCCTCATTTGAGGCTGGTGATCTATTCTCGGTGAATGGCACTTACTCTAAGATTGCTCTACAACTCGCTGGCGATCCGCTTGTTGTTTTGCTTTCCTGGGAGGAGCTGATGATAATGAGTTCAGGTACAAAAATCACCCTAGTATAAACCTTTGGGGATGGGTAGAGCCTTGACTTCATGACAACGACCCTTTGACCCCATGTTTTTTCTATGTTTTTGTGTGTTGCATTCATGCATTCATTTAAAAAACATTAAAACATTCAAAAAACTTCTCTTCTAGTCTCTCTGTTTTTCAAATTAAACTAAGACTGTGATTGCAAATATCAGAGAAAAGGATTGCACTAATGGATTTCGGTAGAAGGAGAACTCATACGTACACCTTCAAGGTTCCAAAGTTTGAGGATTTGAGAAGGTTAGCAAGGATGATCACTAACCCTGAGGCTTTCAAAGCCAAGCACGGAGGTCTGCTACCACTATTAAGAGTCCATGTGATTGAGGGAATCATGGATGCGCTCATTCAGTTTTACGATCCGGTTTATCACTGTTTCACATTCCCGGATTACCAGCTTGCACCAACGCTGGAGGAGTATTCTCATCTGATCGATATACATATCACTGATCGAGCTCCATTTTCTGGACTGGATGAAATTCCAAAGAATCAGATCATTGCAAGAGCAATTCATTTGGACGAGTCTGAGGTCAGGACTCACATGACCACTAAGGGTGGCATCCAAGGTTTGCCAGCCCAGTTCTTGACAAAGAAGGCCCTATATTTTGCCAGTATAGGAAACATCACTGCTTTTGAAAGCATCTTTGTCTTGCTCACCTACGGGTTATTTTTGTTTCCCAACATCAATAACTTCGTCGATATTAACTCCATTAAGGTTTTTCTCATTGGAAACCCTGTGCCGACTTTGCTCGCAGATGCGTATCATTCTATACACTTAGGAAATTTGTACAGTGGAGGGGAGATCACATGTTGTGTACCTTTGCTTTATAAATGGTTTATTTCCCACTTGCCCAAGTCTGCTGCTTTTTGGGATTGCAAGAGTGCCTTACGTTGGTCGCAGAAGATTATGTCTCTTACTAACTTTGATATAGATTGGTGTAATAGGATTTATGAGGGAATCAGAATCATTGACTATTGTGGAAACTTCCCCAACATACCCCTCATAGGAACTAAGGGAGGAATCAACTATCATCCGTTGTTGGTTCGCCGTCAGTTTGGATACCCGATGAGACACGTTCCACAGAGTGTTCATCTGGAAGGTCTTTTCTTCAAGGAAGGAGAAAATGACAGAGCACTAAAGATGGAAATAGTGCATGCTTGGAAACAGGTTCATAAGAAAGGATGAGAGTCTCTGGGAAAACCAAACTGTGTCTCGGTGGAGCCTTATCTCCATTGGGTACAAACTAGAGCTCTCAAGCTAAAAATGCCTTATCCTCGTTACGGAATTCTTCCGCCGAGGGAATCTGTCATGTACTTCATGACGGAAACTAAAAAGCTTCAGGTTACTCTCAACAAAGTTCAACGGGAGAGAAGGTCTTGGAAGAACAAGTACCGCGCCCTCGATATAGAGTGCATCAAAATACAGCAATTACTGAAAGAAAAAGATGCTCTGATTAAGATTTTAGAGTAACATGCTGTAGAGAATCAAGATGACCAAAGGAATTTGCTCACTCCTTTCACCTGGCAAATGAATGACAACCCGACAACGACCCAAGAGCCCCGGTCAAAGAAAAGCAAAATACCAGAATCAGCACCCGATTTCTCTTCAGAGAGGACTCGGGACCCATTAGCTTAGGTTTCTGTTTCTGCACTTTGTAATCTACTGTATTTCCATTTCTGTAATCCTTTGAATTTCAATAAAAAGGGGTTTCCCCACCGTTTGATATTTGCAATCTAATTGTCAAAGTTTATTTTGATTAAACCAAAAAATAATTAATATAATCATTGCATTCATCATTCTCACATCGCGTATTCTTCTTACCTATGAATCTCACGTTTGTGTCTCGGTTCTAGAGTCAAATTGTCTCATTCGTATAATACTCGGGCCAATCGTCAGAAAAGGATGGATGATCTTGAGGAAGAAAACAGAGAGTTGAAAGAAGAGATCGACGCTCTGAGAGAGGATATGAGAAAGCTTCGTAACGACATGCAAGCCATGGCAGAAGCTCAGCTACAAAGAACTGTGATCTTAGAGATCACCTTAATGCCCATAATAGAGAAGTATGATCCTAGGTATCAAATACCGAAAGATCGTCCTTGGGGCATGCCTGTTAACTTTATCTCGGAAGGATATGTTCCGCCGATCACTGAAGATCAGGGAATCTCAACAGAAGCCGCTGGGCCTGAAGGTTACAAACTTCGGGAAAGCGAAGATGCCAGGAGCATACTGAAGACTCCTGAAGGTTACAAACTTCGGGAAACGCCAAGATTTGCTACCGTAGTCACGGTACCACCCCCTGTGGTGCACACTGTCCTGGAAGGACAGATTCCTCCGATACCTTCTGGTAAAAAGGAAACTATGTTCGATAGAATGGATGAGTTCCAGGAACAGTTCTTGGAAATGCAGAAAGAACTGCAAGCCATCCGCGGTCAGGATCTATTTGGAAAGGACGCCTCAGACCTCTGCTTGGTCCCTAATGTGAAAGTCCCGCACAAGTTCCAAGTGCCCGACTTTGAAAAATATAAGGGTAACTCTTGCCCTCAAAGCCATCTGGTGATGTACGCTCGGCGGATGTCAGCTCAGACGGAGAATCAGGACCTACTGATTCACTACTTTCAGGATAGTTTAACCGGTGCCGCATTAAAATGGTATATGGGTTTAAACCGTACTACGATCAGTACATTCAGAGATCTTGGTACTGCCTTCGTCCAACAATACAAATAAAATTTGGACATGGCACCCGACAGAGATCAACTCAGATCGATGTTGCAAAAGGACAAGGAAACCTTTAAGGAGAATGCTCAAAGGTGGCATGAAATTGCCGCTCAAATTTGTCCGCCTCTTGAGGAAAAAGAGATGAAAAAAATCTTCTTAAAGACCTTAAGCTCATTTTACTATGACCGAATGGTTGCCAGTGCACCCAGTGATTTCACCGAGATGGAGGGCATGGGCGTACGTCTTGAGGAAGCCGTCCGAGAAGGACGTTTGGTAAAAGACACTGGATCGACGAGTGGTACTAAAAAATACGGTAGTGCTCTCCCTAAGAAAAAAGAGCAAGATATTGGGAATATCTCTCTTGGAAAGCAAAGGCGTCGATATCAACCAGTAGCAGCTGTGACTCCTACTATCAGCCCTGCGCCTATTCCTATGTATCAACCTCAGGTTGCGCAAAGCCAACCTGATCAGCAAAGGACACAACAGCCTCTTCAGCAGGCTCGTCCTCCATATAACAACAACCGTACAACACGGCCACCAGGATTTAATCCTATACCCGTATCGTACGCAGAGCTGTTTCCATTACTATTGGCTAAGGGGCATATTCAGACTAAGTCTCCTCTTACAGTACCGGAAAATCAACCTTTCTGGTTCAAGGTGGATCAAACTTGCCCTTACCAACAAGGAGGTTCAGGGCATAACATTGAGAATTGTCTCAATTTCAAGTCTGACGTGCAAAAACTTGTTAGGAGTGGGGTCTTATCTTTCAAAGATACAAATCCTAATGTTCTCACAAACTCGCTGCCTCAACATGAGAAGGCTGCAGTCAATCTGATTGAGAAAGAGACTAACGACGTCTATCAAATTCATGATGTACTCTAGTTAAAGACCAATCTGGTCAAGATGCATTGTAGACAGAGTGGATATGGCCATATGCCACCTCATAATTATCACCAGTGTGATATCTGCTCTAAGAGTAACCAAGGATGTTCTGTGGTGCAATCAGCTCTACAGGAACAAATGAATCTCGGATGGATCCAAGAGCACCGAGTTCGTGGAGTTAACATGGTTTACACGAATTATAACGTCATTCAGAACCACGACATCTGTGCAACGAATGTCAACTTGGTGGCAATGTACTCAAGGCAAAGCCAGTATCATAATCTGCCGCGGCATGATTACAGTTCCTGTCTGACTTGCTCGGTAAATAAACAGGGATGCTCTTTCATACAAGAGGCCCTCCAGCGTCAAATGGATCTTGGATGGATCCAAGACTACCATGATAGGAACCCTTATCAGATCAACATGGTTCAGATCTTCGATATTCGCGTGATGAATACCAACCTGGTAGAATTACATGCTGAGCAGGTCCGACTCGGATTCTTAATATCACATGACTATCAATGCTGTAAAGCGGGTTGCGAAAATGATCGAGGTTGTACCCTTGTCCAGGAGGCATTTCAGTACTTGTTAAATCACTGGTGGATGTCAATTTACATGGATGAAGATACTCAGCAAATTAGTATCAGTAACAGGAACCCCACTCGACGTCAAAGTCAGGATGTCCGATCTGTAACACCCCTTCTATACCCCGTACAAAAACCGGAATAAACTAATCTTATAAATAAAACATCAGAGCAAAGAATAATTTATCATGATATAGCCAGAGATGCCACACCAACGTGAACTAAAACAACCTGCTCATATAGATATATAACAACTTGATAGTCATATAAACATAGGAACTCAGTTCCAAAATCTCATCGTTCAGTTACAGAATTAAAGCGAAACATCCATAACTGATGTCATCACAAAAGATAAGTATGTCATATACATGTTCATACAAAGCCACTATATACAAGCCAAAAGAAACATCTACACTCGAACCCCGACTACCCGTGTTACATATCAGAGCCGACGGAACGACAAAAAGACGAAAACACTAATCTTCGCAAAAGACCTCCAGCGTCTAATCTGCAATGCCATTACAGCATTAAACCACAGCAGAAGGGTGAGAAACAGGATTATAATATAATTGCATGTCATTATAAAACACTTAGCAAAATATGCACAATTATTCTCACCACACAAATACGATACTTGTAAACAACACAAGACATATTAAACCCATTTCACACATCAATCACATAAGCATATACATTAACACAATGCATAATAAATCCTTCTCAAAATTCAACACATAAACATTCATGTAATGAATTATGCAAATGCACAGAGACCGACACAACGACTCTATGCATGCGGTACCATTAGTCCCCTAGGAACTCTTGGAATCATCGCTCATTACTTAGGGTAACTCCCCGTCGGGCATACGATGTTCCCCGTCGCTACCACTTATCAACAAGCATACGACGTTATGGATCGTTTTTAGTCCTTTATAATAGGCACACGATCAATACAACAATTGCTTACACCCATAAGGGATCTACAATTCAACATGCATTGTTTACACCCACAAAGGGATCTACAATGTCTACATGCATTGTTTACACCCACGAAGGGATCTACAATGTCTACAACATGATGCATGTCATATAATGACCCATGAAAATCAAGGCTCATACATTAAATCATGCATTTCAAGTACATATAATACAATGTACATAATTGCCAAACGGCCACAAACCTTCACCACAACATCATATACCCATCAAACATCCCTCACACAAGTCATATGTTACCTATCATATCCTATCGCACAATATAGAAAATAACTCAAAAATTCCATTTTACGGTTTCTCGGAAAAGTCAGCTAAAAGTCAGCCAAAAATAATATTTTCTATCATCATCAAAAAGTACTCATCGACAGCTTCGATTCGGTATAAAGAACTCTTAAATACGATAAACGGTTAACAAGATATGAATATTTCAAAATAACGCAAAAACATAAACCAGACGCCCGTCACTACGAAACGGTTCGTAAAAACTGTACCGATTGGACTAGGTTCAGACCTCAAAACTATTTTTCCTAGAAATAACATCTCGTTAGCTTTCCAACGCTTTGAACGGGGGTTAAAACCGACTTACGGTTCAAGAGATATGAATTTCCGAAGTTTCCCCGACAAACCCGAATTTTCTGGTTCAGCACAGTATGTATCGATACATAGGCTTATGTATCGATACAAAAAGGCCACATGTATCGATACATAGAACGCATGTGTCGACGCATGCTGTAGTGAAAATTCTATTTTCTCAAATTTCTACAGTATGTATCGATTCATAGGGGTTATGTATCGATACATATCTCTGTTTTTCTCAAAAAAAACCAGATTTCTCAAATTTCTCCCTTGCTGCCACTTTTCCGAAATGCCCGGAAACTCGACTAAATCGAACATTTTCACCGAAACAAACATATACGCTCAACCACCAAATACATAAGAACAATTTAGAACACATAAACGAAATTTCTACGACGGTCGATTTTTCGATTAAATTTCAACCTTTCAAAAAAACCAGAATTTTCAAACATCACCAATCGAATAAAAAGCACGCTATACGACGACCTAACCTTACTCGATACAACTACGTAATTTATTTCGAATTCTAACCGTGAAAACTCTCGATTCTACCGATTATGTCAAAAATAGCAACCTAACCACATAATTCTCTACACATTCAAACAATTCAAAAACAAACATATATAATCATACACAATCAATATAATAACCGAGTTTCACACCCTTACCCGATAACAATCTTATTCCTAAAGCTTGCTTGGTGATTTTTCCCCTTTGTCTTCACTTTCTCTTCACTTCTCTATTTCTCTCTTTTTCTTCTCTTTTGGGAAACTCTTACTAACTTTTCTTTTTCTTCTTTTCTAAACTTATACTAACTATTTTCTTTTATATTTTCTTAACTTAAAAATTCTAAACATTTCTAATAAATATCTAAACTAACTATTATTAACTAATACTATTAATTATGAAATATGTCAAATACCCTCTATTCAAATTTTCCCCGCAAACTCTCAAAAACGGTAAAAATACACAATGTGCAAAAATAACATATAATCACACCAATTAGCAATTAACATAAATATTGCTCAATTAAAAATAAAGACTCGACCAATTAACACCAAAAAGCACGGAAAAAGGAAATATTAAAAACGGACTGTTACAACTCTCCCCCACTTGAGAAATTTTCGTCCTCGAAAATATTACCTGATCCAAACAACTCCGGATACGACTCCCGCATCCGACTTTCCAATTCCCAAGTCAAATTGCCCTCAGCAGCGCCTCCCCACGCCACTTTAACAAGTGCAATCTCCTTGCCTCTTAACCTTTTCAACTCGCGATCTAAAATCCTCACCGGTAAAACCTCAACCGTAAGATTATCTCTTACCTCAACCTCATCCATCGGAATCACATGAGACGGATCTGGAACATACTTCCATAGCTGTGAAACATGGAAAACATCATGTAGATTCGAAAGATTCAGTGGCAATGCTATCCTGTAAGCCACTGCACCAACTCTTTCGGATATCTGATATGGACCAATAAAACGTGAAGTAAGCTTCCTCGACTTCAAAGCACGTCCAACACCAGTCACCGGCGAAACCCTCAAAAACACATGGTTACCCGCTTGAAACTCAAGATCTCTTTTCCTTTTATCATGATAACTCTTTTGCCTACTCTGAGAAGCTTTCATCTTCTCCCGAATAAGTTTCACCTTTTCCGTCGTTTGTTGAACTAACTCAGGTCCAACTACTGCACTTTCACCAGATTCATGCCAACACAAAGGTGTTCGACATCTTCTTCCATAAAGTGCCTCAAAAGGTGCCATTCCGATACTAGAATGGAAACTATTATTATACGTAAACTCGATCAATGAAAGAAAACTGTCCCAAACTCTACCTTGCTCAAGAACACAAGATCTCAGTAAATCTTCCAATGACTGAATTGTTCTCTCCGTCTGACCATCAGTCTGCGGATGATAAGCAGAACTCAATCTCAGCTTAGAACCTAACGTCTTTTGCAAACTTTCCCAAAATCTGGAAGTAAACCTCAGATCACGATCAGAAACAATACTCAACGGGACGCCATGCAACTTCACAATCCCACGGATATAAAGCTCAGCCAAACGCTCCATAGAATAACTGATATCAATCGGAATGAAATGCGCCGATTTAGTCAGCCTATCAACGATCACCCAAATAGCATTATGCCCACTCGGAGAATTAGGCAAACCCGTCACAAAATCCATCGATATACTATCCCATTTCCACTCCGGAATATCCAACGGTTGCATTAATCCTGCAGGCCTCTGATGTTCCACTTTCGACATCTGACAAGTCAAACACGCATAAACAAACTGAGCCACATCTCGTTTCAAACCAGACCACCAAAATATTTTCTTCAAATCTTGGTACATCTTATTAGCACCAGGATGTATACTCATACTACTCCGGTGTCCTTCCTCAAGAATCATCTTTTTCAACTCTGCATCATCCGGTATACAAATTCTACCACAGAATCTCAAAATACCCTGATCATCCACTTTAAAGTCACCATTCGCTTCTTGATTCCCAACAAGCAACAAATCAACAAGTTTCAAGTCCAACTTCTGTTTCTCTATAACAGACAACAGAAAATCATTAGTGATCTTTAACATACCAAGCTTCACACTCTCATGTGAAAGCTCACAAACCAAACTCAAGTCTCGAAATTGTTCCAGAAGTTCCCACTCTTTCACCATCAAAGCAGATATACACAAAGATTTCCGACTCAAAGCATCAGCTACCACATTAGCCTTACCAGGATGGTAATTCAAGCTAAAGTCATAGTCCTTCAGAAGTTCCAACCATCTCCGTTGCCTCATATTCAACTCTTTCTGATCAAACAAGTATTTTAAACTTTTATGATCACTAAAGACTTCGAATCTAGCACCGTAGAGATAATGCCTCCAAATCTTTAATACAAAAACCATCGCAGCTAATTCCAAATCGTGAGTAGGGTAATTCTTCTCATGAACTCGTAACTGCCTCGAAGCATAAGCAACCACCTTACCATCTTGCATCAAAACACCACCTAAACCAATTAGAGATGCATCATAATACACAACGAACGATTCATTAGGATTCGGTAAGATCAAAATCGAAGCTGTAGTCAATCTCTTCTTCAGCTTGTTGAAACTTTCTTCACATTGAATATCCCAAATAAATGCCTTACCCTTACAAGTCAGTTGAGTCAACGGAAGTGCCAACTTGGAAAAACCTTCGATAAACCTCCGGTAATATCCAGCTAAACCCAGAAAACTTCGAATTTCAGTAACAGATCTAGGAGCCTCCCATTGTAGAACTGCCTCCACTTTGGATGGATCCACAGCAATACCATTACCTGAAATCACATGCCCAAGAAAACTCACTTCTGACAACCAGAACTCACACTTTGACAGTTTGGCATAAAGTTTCTTCTCCTTCAGAATCTGCAACACAATACGCAAATGTTCCGCATGTTCCTCCTGTGACTTAGAATAAACCAAAATGTCATCAATAAAAACAACAACAAAATGATCTAAATGCTCATGGAATATACGATTCATATACTCCATAAACACACCCGGCGCATTAGAAACCCCGAACGGCATCACAGAAAACTCGTAATGTCCGTATCATGTCCTAAAGGCCGTCTTCTGAATATCCTCCTCTTTAACCCGAATCTGATGGTATCCTGACCTCAAATCAATCTTACTAAACACACTTGCACCCACTAGTTGATCCATCAAGTCATCGATCCTTGGAAGTGGATACTTGTTCTTAATCGTCACTTTATTCAACTGCCAATAATCGATACACAAACGCATACTTCCATCTTTCTTTTTGACCAACAAAACAGGAGCACCCCAAGGTGATACACTAGGCCTTACAAACCTCTTTTCCAACAACTCATTCAATTGTCTTTTCAACTCCACCAACTCAGATGCTGACATCCGATATGGTGCCATAGATACAGGTCTAGTACCAGGAACTAGGTCTATAGAAAACTCCACCTCTCTTTCTGGTGGCACATCTGAAAAATCATCCGGAAACACCTCCTGAAAATCACACACAACAGGAAAACTTCCAATTGCAACTTGACTCTCCACAGACAATGATGGAAACAATCCAAACAACTGAGCTTCCTCCGCCAAAAGTTTCTTCAACTCTTTGGTAGATAAGAAACCAGATTCCCTTTCTTCTTCAAGAGAAGGAAATCTCACCCGCTTAAGATAACAATCAAGATGAACACGATTGAACTCTAACCAGTTCATTCCCAGAATCACATCCAAACCCTTCAATGGCAAACATACCAAGTCCATCACAAAATCTCTACCAAAAATTGTCAAAGGACAACTTAAACAAACGAAAGAAGTAGTTACCGACCCCGAAGCTGGAGTATCGATAACCATCTCTCCACCCATCTTAGACAACACCAAATTCAAACTTTTCGCATAATCAATCGAAATAAACGAATGAGTCGCTCCAGTATCAATAATAACAATTAAAAGATTACTATTAATAAAACAAGTACCTCTGATCAAACGATCTGCATTAGTAGGCTGAGCTCCCGCCAATGCAAATACTTTCCCTCTAGGTTGAGCTTACTTCGGTTTCGTGCACTTTGTACTATAGTGACCATTCTCCCTACAATTATAACACTTGGTCACATTCCTCCTACAATCAACAGCCACATGACCCGTCAAACCACAATTAGAACACTTGTTCATATTCCTCCTACACTCCGACACACGATGTCCCATACCACCACAATTATAACATTTCATAGAAGAATTCATTCCTCCTCCACTCGGCTTCCTATCAAAAGTAGCCTTCTGTTTCCCCTTATCAGCAGGAGTCACATAAGGCTACCTCTGAACTGCCCTTTTCCTTTCTTATCACCCAGATTCTTGTAATGCGTAGCACGTGCCTTACTATCTTCATCAAAAATCCTACTTTTGTTCACCAACACTGGAAACTGCCTAATCTCCTGATAACCGATACCCTGCTTGATTTCTGGCCTCAAGCCATTCACAAACGTCAAACACTTTGACCTCTCAGAACCAGCCGTATTATAATTAGGACAGAACTTCACAAGTTCCTCAAACTTAGCAGCATAATCCGCAACAGAGGAATTATCCTGCTTCAGTTCAAGAAATTCAATTTCCTTCTTACCTCTCTCATCTTCCGGAAAATACTTTTCAAGAAAAGCATCTTTGAACACAGCCCATGTAACCACTATCTCATCCTCCTCAAACCTCTGAGAAGCATTCGCCCACCAGTCTTCAGCTTCCTTTTCCAACACATGAGTACCAAACTATACCTTCTGATCCTCAGAACACCTAATGAAATAGAAGATCTTCTCAATCTTCTTTAGCCAAATCTGTGCTCCCTCAAGATCATGAGTACCTTCGAAGCTCGGTGGATTATTCTTCTGAAACTTATCCATACTACGCGATTCCTCGTCCGCCGCAGCATTGGGTAAATTCTGCATCGCTTGCGCCATAGCTTGCATGGCCGCAGTCATAGCAGCAGCACCTCTTCCAGCCATAATCTGAACGTTGCCAATGATAGCAAATTATGGTTAAACAACCATTCCACAGAGTGCAACAGACCAACAAGACACAACAGACACGACAACATGGTCGGACAAACCAAACATTGGCTCTGATACCACTTAATGTAACACCCCTTCTATACCCCGTACAAAAACTGGAATAAACTAATCTTATAAATAAAACATCAGAGCAAAGAATAATTTATCATGATATAGCCAGAGATGCCACACCAACGTGAACTAAAACAACCTGCTCATATAGATATATAACAGCCTGATAGTCATATAAACATAGGAACTCAGTTCCAAAATCTCATCGTTCAGTTACAGAATTAAAGCGGAACATCCATAACTGATGTCATCACAAAAGATAAGTATGTCATATACATGTTCATACAAAGCCACTATATACAAGCCAAAAGAAACATCTACACTCGAACCCCGACTACCCGTGTTACATATCAGAGCCGACGGAACGACAAAAAGACGAAGACACTAATCTTCGCAAAAGACCTCCAGCGTCTAATCTGCAATGCCATTACAGCATTAAACCACAGCAGAAGGGTGAGAAACAGGATTATAATATAATTACATATCATTATAAAACACTTAGCAAAATATGCACAATTATTCTCACCACACAAATACGATACTTGTAAACAACACAAGACATATTAAACCCATTTCACACATCAATCACATAAGCATATACATTAACACAATGCATAACAAATCCTTCTCAAAATTCAACACATAAACATTCATGTAATGAATTATGCAAATGCACAGAGACCGACACAACGACTCTATGCATGCGGTACCATTAGTCCCCTAGGAACTCTTGGAATCATCGCTCGTTACTTAGGGTAACTCCCCGTCGGGCATACGATGTTCCCCGTCGCTACCACTTATCAACAAGCATACGACGTTATGGATCGTTTTTAGTCCTTTATAATAGGTACACGATCAATACAACAATTACTTACACCCATAAGGGATCTACAATTCAACATGCATTGTTTACACCCACAAAGGGATCTACAATGTCTACATGCATTTTTTACACCCACAAAGGGATCTACAATGTCTACATGCATTGTTTACACCAACGAAGGGATCTACAATGTCTACAACATGATGCATGTCATATAATGACCCATGGAAATCAAGGCTCATACATTAAATCATGCATTTCAAGTACATATAATACAATGCGCATAATTGCCAAACGGCCACAAACCTTCACCACAACATCATATACCCATCAAACATCCCTCACACAAGTCATATGTTACCTATCATATCCTATCGCACAATATAGAAAATAACTCAAAAATTCCATTTTACGGTTTCTCAGAAAAGTCGGCTAAAAGTCAGCCAAAAATAATATTTTCTATCATCATCAAAAAGTACTCATCGACAGCTTCGATTCGGTATAAAGAACTCTTAAATACGATAAACGGTTAACAAGATATGAATATTTCAAAATAACGCAAAAACATAAACCGGACGCCCGTCACTACGAAACGGTTCATAAAAACTGTACCGATTGGACTAGGTTCAGACCTCAAAACTATTTTTCCTAGAAAGAACATCTCGTTAGCTTTCCAACGCTTCGAACGGGGGTTAAAACCGACTTACGGTTCAAGAGATATGAATTTCTGAAGTTTCCCCGACAAACCCGAATTTTCTGGTTCAGCACAGTATGTATCGATACATAGGCTTATGTATCGATACAAAAAAGCCACATGTATCGATACATAGAACGCATGTGTCGACGCATGCTGTAGTGAAAATTCTGTTTTCTCAAATTTCTACAGTATGTATCGATTCATAGGGGTTATGTATCGATACATAACTCTGTTTTTCTCAAAAAAAACCAGATTTCTCAAATTTCTCCATTGCTGCCACTTTTCCGAAATGCCCGGAAACTCGACTAAATCGAACATTTTCACCGAAACAAACATATACGCTCAACCACCAAATACATAAGAACAATTTAGAACACATAAACGAAATTTCTACGACGGTCGACTTTTCGATTAAATTTCAACCTTTCAAAAAAACCAGAATTTTCAAACATCACCAAATCGAATAAAAAGCACGCTATACGACGACCTAACCTTACTCGATACAACTACGTAATTTATTTCGAATTCTAACCGTGAAAACTCTCGATTCTACCGATTATGTCAAAAATAGCAACCTAACCACATAATTCTCTACACATTCAAACAATTCAAAAACAAACATATATAATCATACACAATCAATATAATAACCGAGTTTCACACCCTTACCCGATAACAATCCGATTCCTAAAGCTTGGTTGGTGATTTTTCCCCTTTGTCTTCACTTTCTCTTCACTTCTCTATTTCTCTCTTTTTCTTCTCTTTTGGGAAACTCTTACTAACTTTTCTTTTTCTTCTTTTCTAAACTTATACTAACTATTTTCTTTTATATTTTCTTAACTTAAAAATTCTAAACATTTCTAATAAATATCTAAACGAACTATTATTAACTAATACTATTAATTATGAAATATGTCAAATACCCTCTATTCCAATTTTCCCCGCAAACTCTCTAAAACGGTAAAAATATGTGCAAAAATAACATATAATCACACCAATTAGCAATTAACATAAATATTGCTCAATTAAAAATAAAGACTCGACCAATTAACACCAAAAAGCACGGAAAAAGGAAATATTAAAAACGGACTGTTACACGATCAGTGGAAGCTAACCTAGTGAGGTTACATTGTATTCAAAGTGGGCGTGGCCAGGTGCCACTACACAATTATGACTGTTGCATCGTCTGTTCGGAAAGTAACCAAGGGTGTTACCTTGAGCGAGCGGCTCTTCAGAGTCAGGTGGATCGTGGAGAAATTTGTCCATATTCGGGTTCTGTACCCATCAACTGGATGCCGAACTACCTTGCCAATCAAGTTGAGGATGTTGTCACAATCTCTGGTCATCATAGGGCCAGGGATGTTTTTGCCATCATCCCTCTACTTGATGAATCTAAAGTTCCCAACCGGGAATGGATCGAGATTACTTATGATGGTCAGAAAAATCAGAAAGTTCCCATAGTCATCTATATGCCGAGACCATTGAAAATGGAAAGGAAATTCCATTACCCTCCGTCGTAAATATTGCAGACATCAGTCGAGTAACACGGAGTGGCAGAATCTTCAACCGAGGGGTTGGGGAACCTAACAAAGAAAAGGAACTTTAGACGGAAGCTCCTGATCTACCAGTCGGTCAATCCAGTAATCCCGACCTTTCAAAAAATAATGATGAGATGCTGAAGCTCATCCAAAGGAGTGAATATAACATTGTCGATCAGCTGTTACAGACTCCTTCAAAGATCTCGGTATTATCACTGTTACTCAGTTCAGAAGCCCACAGGGAGGCTCTACAGAAAGTCTTGGAGCAAGCCTTTGTGGAACAAGATGTAACAATCATACAATTCGATAGCATTGTCTCTAACATCACTTCCGGCAATAATTTGGGATTTAGTGATGGGGAATTACCCGAAGAGGGTCGCCGTCATAACATGGCGCTTAATATCACAGTTAACTGGCAGGACGATGCTTTAGCCAGCGTACTGGTAGACACAGGGTCAGCCCTGAATGTTATGCCGAAGTCCACTTTGATGCAATTATTATTCAAAGGCCCTCCGATGAGAATCAGCGAGGTCGTAGTCAAAGCATTCGACGGATCCAGAAAAACGGTTATCGGCGAAGTTGATCTTCCCATAACTATCGGTCCTCATACTTTCCAAGTCACTTTCCAGGTCATGGACATCCGGGCAATATACAGTTGTTTATTAGGAAGACCTTGGATACACCAGGCTGGAGCGGTTACGTCAACCCTCCACCAAAAGGTAAAGTTCGTCAAGAACGATCAACTTGTCACAGTTTGTGGGGAACAAGCCCTGCTTGTGAGTAACTTGTCATCATCTACTGGTATAGAACCCGAGGAGGATATTGGAACGCAGTTCCAAGCATTGTCGGTGAGCAAGGACAATCAATCCCAAGGAGGAACCTCGATTTCCTCATACAAAGATGCATTTAAAGCAGTCGAGAGTACCGATACAACAGGATGGGGACAGCTTGTCATTCCTATTGACAATAAAATAAAGAAGGGTCTTGGTTTTTCTGTAACCTGTACCCAGACAGCTGCCAACGACAAAAGTCTTCATCCCCTTCAAAACTTCTTCCACAGTGAAGGTTTTCTCCACCCAGTGTCTCAAGCAGTACATGCTATCAATGAGGAAGATCCCTCTGACACAGATGAAGAATGGAAGTCCTACCTTAACGAGGACGGTTATGTGTCTTAGGAAGAGGTGCCTATACCATTTTGCTATCCCGTACAGAGTCCGAGATTTATACCACGGTCAGATGTCGAAATGATATATGGAGATTGTGATCCGGAAGAATGTCGTGCTCCGCCAAATTCATTAGAGGAAGACACTCTGATGAAAGACAACTTTGACTACAACTACTATGGCCCAATGGATGGCTTGCCAATGTTGCAGCCTTACCCAGGAGATTTGGGGCAAGAGAGTCAGCCGAACAATGAAACTCAGCTGAGCATCATTGAACAGAATACCTGTGTCCCCACCATGTCATGGGATCAACACTCAGGTTATTCATAAACTACTCAACATGAAGATGAATTCGCAACGTTTGCAGGACTTGAATTCATCAACTATGCTTTTCCCGAGGTCAACGTCATCGAGAGGGATGACTCCTCCAGTTCGAAAGAAATGTGGGACACCTCGGGACAACCGAGTGGAAGATACGACTTTATGGTCAAGTACACTGCTCCCGAAAGCTCTCGTATCAGGCTCGAAGACATCCAACCAACTGGATGGGGAGATACAGCTGAGAGCATAAATGCTATGCATAATACAACTGAGGAATTCTCCTACGACAACTCTGCCTGGGAAACAGATTCCAATGATCCTGCTCCACCAGAAATCATCATCATTTCTAAAGACAAACCAAGGAAGGTACCAAACTTTGCGATTCACCGAGGAGTTCGCCGCCAATGGATTGCCGTCGAGGTTCCGAAGGCCGTTCACCAGTCAAAATAATTGCAGTCTTTTAACCTTTCACCCTGCCCAGGTGAAACGAATGTTTTGATAGGGCTCGCTTTCTGTAAATTTCCCTCTTCGTTTAGCCCAAAGCGACAGAGTTTTGTTTTATAGGGCTATAGTTTCAAGGATCGACTTGTTCATTAATAAAATAACGTCGTTCTGTAATTTCCGCATTAATTGTTGTTTTCTCTTTTTGCTTTTTCAGAAAATGGTAATCCTAAAAAACAATTTAATAATAAAAACAAGCAGTAAAATAAAACACTGCACACACTTGCATTTTCTCTATCTCTTCTAAACACGAATCATCACGTCATGCAGATTGCTTGTTTTAAACCCCGTTGAAACATACGATCCGATGCCTTCTCCCAACTTTGAGTTCCCGGTATTCGAGGCTGAAGAAGAAAATGACGACAAAATTCCAGAAGAGATCTCCCGACTACTCAGACAAGAGGAAAGGTCCATTGAACCTCACAAAGAACCGTTGGAAATGGTAAACTTGGGTTCAGAACAAGAGAGAAAAGAAATCAGGATTGGGGCACTGCTCAGTCCAACTGCCAGAGAGAGTTTGATAAAGCTTCTCAAAGAATTCCCCGATGTATTCGCTTGGTCCTATCAGGATATGCCAGGGTTGGATACCAGCAACATGGAACATCACTTACCGTTAAGATCAGAATGTCCTCCAGTAAAGCAGAGGTTGAGACACACTCACCCGAACATGGCCATCAAAATCAAAGAGGAGGTACGAAAACAGATTGACGCAGGTTCCCTCGCCACATCAGAATATCCTCAATGGTTAGCCAACATTGTACCCGTTCCCAAAAAGGACGGAAAGCTCAGAATGTGTGTCGACTACAGGGATCTGAACAAGGCAAGTCCAAAGGACGACTTTCCTTTACCACACATTGACATGCTGGTTGATAGTACAGCAAAGTTCAAAGTATTCTCCTTCATGGATGGATTCTCGGGCTATAACCAGATCAAAATGGCGCCGAAAGACATGGAGAAAACTTCGTTCATTACCCCATGGGGTACCTTTTGTTACAAGGTAATGTCGTTCGGTTTGAAGAATGCTGGGGCAACCTATCAAAGGGCCATGACTACTCTCTTTCATGACATGATACACAAGGAAATCGAGGTATATGTCGATTATATGATTGCCAAATCTAAAACAGAGAGTGAGCACGTTGAACATCTGTAAAAATTGTTCGAATGTTTAAGAAAGTTCAAGCTCCGCTTGAATCCCAACAAGTGCACCTTCGGTGTCCGTTCAGGGAAACTACTAGGGTTCATCGTCAGCCAGAAAGGGATTGAGGTTGATCCTGACAAGGTCAAGGCCATTCAAGAAATGCCTTCTCCGAAAACTGAAAAACAAGTCAGAGGATTCCTGGGACGTTTGAACTACATCTCCAGATTCATATTCCTTATGACCGCCACATGTGCGCCGATTTTCAAGTTACTCAAAAAGAACCAGGATTACGTTTGGTCAGAGGACTGCCAAACTGCCTTCGACAATATCAAGGAATACTTGTTGAACCCACCAATTCTATCACCTCCAGTGGAAGGAAGACAACTGATCATTTACCTCACAGTCATAGAGGACTCAATGGGATGTGTACTTATCCAACAAGACGAAACCAAAAGGAAAGAGTCTGCCATTTACTATTTGAGCAAGAAATTCACCGACTACGAAACTCGATACACGATGCTCGAGAAAACTTGCTGTGCTTTGGCTTGGGCAGCCAAACGTCTTCGCCAGTACATGATTCGTCATACTACTTGGTTGGTCTCTGAAATGGATCCAATCAAGTACGTATTTGAAAAACCTGCTCTCACGGGAAGAATCGCCCGTTGGCAGATGTTGTTATCAAGATATGACATAGAGTACCACGCTCAAAAAGCCATTAAAGGAAGTATTTTAGCCGATCATTTGGCTCATCAACCGATTGACGATCAAGAATCAATCGGGTTTGACTTCCCAGAGGAAGATGTCATGTATCTAAAGATGAAAGACTGCGATGAACCACTACCCAATGAAGGGCCAAAACTAGGTTCCCAATAGGGACTTATTTTTGACGGAGCAGTTAATCATTATGGAAATGGAATTGGGGCAATCATTGTTAACCCTCAGGGTACCCACATTCCTTTCACTGCCAGACTTACGTTCAAATGTACGAACAACGAGGCCGAATACGAAGCTTGTATTATGGGTCTCGAGGAAGCAATTGATTTAAGGATAAAAAACTTGGACGTATATGGAGACTCAGCCTTGGTTATCAATCAGATAAAAGGAGATTGGAACACATACCAATCAGGATTGATTCCTTACAAAGACTACGCAAGAAGGTTGCTACCTTTCTTCAACAGAGTCGAGTTTCACCACATCCCTCGTGAGGAGAATCACATGGCTGATGCATTAGCCACCCTCTCTTCTATGATTAGTGTAGGTTAATGGAATGACATACCTAAGATTGACATAATGCGCCTTGAACGGCCCGCTTACATCTTCATGATTGAAGCAGCCATGGACGCAAACCTTGGTATCACGATATCAAACGCTTCCTTCAAAAACAAGAGTACTCTCCTGGGGCATCCAGGAAAGATAGAAAGACCCTCAGAAGATTGGATGGAAACTTCTTCCTGAGCGGTGACACTCTTTATAAGAGGAATTTTGACATGGTCTTGCTCCGATGCATCGACAGACCAGAAGCAGACATGCTTATGAAAGAAATTCATGAAGGATCCTTTGGCACTCATGCCAACGGACACACAATGACGAGAAAGATTCTGCGAGCAGGGTACTATTGGTTGACCATGTAATACGACTGCTACAAGTACATGAGGAGGTGTCACAAGTGTCAGATATACTCCAACAAAATTCATGTACCGCCATCGCATCTCAAAGTTCTTTCTTCCCCGTGGCCTTTTTCCATATGGGGAATCGACATGATTGGCTTGATCGAACCTAAGGCTTCAAACGGACATCGGTTCATCCTGGTAGCCATTGACTATTTCACCAAGTGGGTCGAAGCAGCGTCATACACTAATGTAACCCGACAAGTGGTGGTCCGATTTATCAAAAACAATATCATCTGCCGTTATGGTGTTCCAAGCGAGATCATTACTGATAATGGATCTAACTTGAACAATAAGATGATGAAGGAGTTGTGTGCAGAATTCAAGATCGAACACCATAACTCATCCCCCTACCGACCCAGGATGAATGGAGCGGTAGAAGCGGCTAACAAGAACGTCAAGAAGATCGTTCAAAAGATGGTTGTAACCTACAAAGACTGGCACGAGATGTTACCCTTTGCTCTTCACGGTTATCGCACATCTGTCCGCACTTCAACAGGGGCTACCCCTTTCTCTCTAGTGTATGGCATGGAAGCAGTGCTTCCCATAGAAGTAGAGATCCCATCAATTCGGGTATTGATGGAAGATAAGCTTACAGAAGCTGAATGGTGTCAAAGTCGACACGACGAACTGAATCTGATCGAAGAGAAGCGAATCACGGCACTATGCCACGGTCAGTAGTATCAATAGAGAATGAAGAAGGCGTCCGACAAAAAGGTCCGACCCGGAATCTTCAGGAAAGGAGACCTTGTGCTCAAAAAGAAACAATCATTTCTCACTGATTCCCGGGGCAAGTGGACTCCAAATTATGATGGCCCCTATGTGGTCACGAAAGCTTTCTCAGGCGGCGCCTTGAGACTTGCAACCATGGACGGAGAGGAATTTTCCTACCCCACAAATGTTGATGTAGTCAAGAAATACTTCGCCTAAACTAAAAAAAAAAAAGAAAAAAATATCTCAGTGGATTGAAAACCCGAAAGGGCGGTCCAGGCAAAAATTAGAGACATAAAAAAAAATCATCATCCCGATGGATTGGAAACATCAAAGTACAATCCAGGAAAAAATTAGGGATAATGGCAAGTAACTATGTTCAACAAAGGCAAGTCCCTCAGCAATAGTTACATCATCCATCGGAGGAAAACTCCAGTCAAGGTCATCTTCGACAGAAGCTCAGGATGCCCCGAATTCAAAGTTGGTAGAAGGATAGTGGTCGTTATGTTTCAACGTAGCCCTTTTCCCTGTAAATTACCATTTTCTAACTTTGTGAATACTCTTTGGAATCATACGTTTGGCTGATCTCCATCTTATCAATAAAATTTGAGCCCTTGTGCTTTTTTTTGTAATTCTTATTTGTTTTAGCTTTACAGAACGACGTTGTTAACATGATTAACGATTCTTGAAATAAAACAAAAATGAATTTACTTGTTAAAACTTTTTCTGCTTTTAAAATAAAGACGTCAATTTCTTTTGACTATTGAACGGCAGAAGAACATCAGTCGCTTCTCCAGAAGTAAGCGAACTTCAAAGTGCAGAATCAAAGTACTCATTCTAACCCAGTACGCCTGAATGAAGGGATCAACTATGTCAGAGACCTTGTTTTGTCTGACACGCCTCGGCCGAGTTCTTATCTCCTAAGCCTGATCAACGGTATTCCCCGCAGGGACTATCTCTCATAAGCAAGGTGGAATTGCTATCTTGAACCAGCGATATTTCTACACGCCCCGTGATGGACGAGTATCCAGTCGTGTTCACCCGTCAAGTTGTATGTCGCGTCAGTTTTGTCAGCATAAACATACATACAGCATGCATTATTGATTTGCATTCACATTTAATATTGTATTACCATCACTCTAGTCAGTCTTGTCCCCTAGTGATAGAAGTTCTCTCAATCGAGTTGTCAGTTCTTGCCTCGTCAGGAAATGCTGCGTTTGAACAACCTCGCCGCCAGTTTATTTTTGAAAGTAAGTTAACCCTTGACCACTTTGATAACTTGAACCTCTAAAAAGCCAGAGGAACTTTCAGTCAGCATCACTCTTCGCCATTGAAGATGATATCCTTGCTTTCCCGGATTAAGGAAGATCCATAGAGAAAGCCTCGTAATCAGAGATTCGGCAGCACGCCAGTTTCGCTCCGAAAAGATTGCTGATGAAAAGGTCATCGGCACCTCAAAATTGGACCCCATCATATGGCATTTCTCCGGGAAGATCCCGAGAAAAGTATGATGTAAGACTCGTTTTCCCCAGTAGAAACAAATGGCGTCTCCAACAGAGAAGTTTGTACACCTCTACAACTCATACGACTGGGTTCCCCAACAAGTCTGACATCCAAAGTGCTTCCGTCAAATGGCATCTCCCCAGGAAAATTCGGCGAGAAGTTTGAGGAAAACCGCTACGAATAGCGTCTCTTGTCAATAAAGTTTATTGACAAAAGAAACTGAGACTAGTTCCTTGGTAGAAAACCAGGATCGAGGGGAAGTTGACAAAAGAAACTTAGACCAGTTCCTTGGTAGGAAACCAGGATCGAGGGGAGGTTTATTTCAAAAGAAACTGAGACCAGTTCCTTGGTAGAAAACCAGGATCGAGGGGAAGTTGACAAAAGAAACTGAGAGCAGTTCCTTGGTAGGAAGCCAAGAGCGAGGGGAAGTATACCTTTTCTAAGCATCATTGCTTAGCAAAAGAAGATGAATGCGCAGGCTGCCATTCATAACCACCATCAAAATTTCGGGTATTCCGATATTTAATCCTCTTACACCCCGAATGCCCGAATACCTTCGTCATTCACATCTTCGTGTCCAAGAGGATTAAATAGGGGCATCTGTCATACCCCAAATTTTGACCACTAAGATTTCCCATCATTATGCAAATCATCATCACAATATGGATGAACCATCATGCCTCATCAAATGCCTCAAGGGTTGTTGAGCATTCACTACAATCAAAATCAGGGTTTCAAGCCCTCTCTGAGTGCTTAGACAAAGGATCAATCAAGGAATGACATGATCTTTAACTTGTCTAACCTCTCAAACATTCACAAAGGATCAAGAGGACTCCCACTTCAAGGATTAAGCACAAGGTTGCTCCTTTCTAGGTGGATCAAGCTTCAAGATCGCCAGTGTCACCAAATTAGGGTTTTGGTTGATCAGGGCCTCCAGATGGAAATTTTTCATCTGGGCACAAGCCAATAATCCAAAACATAACCTAATATACTCCATAGAACCTCATGGACCCAACCATCAAGTCAATTTGGCCTCAAGGGATGCATACATCAAAAATCAGGAATTAGGGTTTCTTGACCTAATTCACCCCTAAGTTGACTTTTGGGGCAAATCATGAGCCAAGACCTCAAGAGAGGGTTTGAGGGTCTTTAATGAGCTATATTGATCCATTTGGAATAATGGATTAATCCATGACGCTTGAGCAACAAGTCTCAATTTCATCTGCACCACAATTAGGGTTTTAGGGAAAAAAGTCAACTGTAGCTTTGACTTTTGACCAGGACATGCTCCCAAACCCTAGGACATACCTCAATGTACCCTATGGAACCCATGGAACATGTCCATCAAGTTTGATTTAGGTCAAGGACATGATTTCCTGAAGAATGACACAGTTTGGAATTCATCTGATAAAAAGTCAACTGTGCACAAAAGTCAACTTTGACTTTTTGAGATTTTTCACCAAAATGGATTTTTAACCCTAAAATGATGATAATGTGTGATTTGAATCATCATTCATCAAGAAAAATCAAGAAAAGTTGGATAACTTGTAAAAGGGGTAACCATAAAAACTTAGAAATTTTTCTAAATTAAAAATAAAGTGACAAGGGTACCAACTTTGGAGGATCATAACTCCTAAACCACAAAGCCATTTTTTCCCATCCAAAACTTGATTTGTAGATCTCATTGCCCTCTACAAAAACTTCAACTAGGCCGAACTCCAATTACTCATGGATTTTGAGTTATGGAGTGATCAAAATTAAGAAAAGTCACTTTGTTCCAACACTTAGTGAAAATTTCACTAAGTCCGATTTTGCCTTACTTTTTTTCAAATGTAGGGGGATTTTTCACTTGGATTCAAAAGAGATCAAAACCAAACATGTTCAAACAGTTGTTGTATCATGTAAGGGCATTCCAAAATGGCCAAGAACATTGCCAAAATCCATTTGGGCTATGAGTTATGACATTGTCAAGTTGCCTTGCTGAAATCTGCCAAGGCAAGGCAGATTTTGCACTTTTGGTCGATTTGCCAAAATAAGCCAAATCCAAATGCTCCTATCCACTTGGACACATCTGAGGATTGAATCTAAAGGGGACAATCACTGAGCCAAGCCTCCAAAGTCCTTGGAACAAGAAAAAGCATGTTGAACCTAGAATTGCCAAAATAGGGACAAGACTCCAAATTTGGATTGGAGCATTCAATGGAAGATCAAGGTGGCATGGACTCAGCCATTTTCATTTGAATTCAGTCAAGACTTATCCAAGACCAAGGGAACCAGCAGCCTGTGCCCTAACCTCTAGTCAATGGGTAGAGGAGACTTGAACTTCCATTGGCCAACATTGAACAAACCTACTCAGCAGTTGCCATTCACTATTCCTTGCAAAACAAACTTGCTCTACTATAAATAGAGCTCAATTGTGATCAGTTTAAGTACACCAAAGCCATCAAACAGATGCTTTCCTCAAAATCTCTTCTTTCACTCCAATTTTGCCTTCTAAGGCAAGTCACTATCGGGTTTTGAGTTTGAGAGCTTTTCCAATCAAACCAATCACTCACACAACTCACATACATCATATAGAAGTGATCCAAACACTCACATAACATCTGGAACACTGATTTCACAAAATCACCAGCCAATTGCTCAAGTTCATGACAGTTTTGCAGTTGAGGTGCCATCCTCAATTCCAAACCATTTCAATCCATTCCAAGCACTCAGACACATCACTTGGCACCTAGGGAAGCTATCCACATAATTGGAACCAAGCTGTAACACCTCCAACACGAAACACGATCACCAGCTGCAAGTGGTAAGCATGAGCTCTTCTAACTCTATGATCCATGCATTTTTTGCTGCACAATAATTTGGCCATATGTTCATAATCATGCATGGAATGTTTCCCCTCAATTAATTGCATTGGTTGAATCGTGTATCAAAAATCCTAGCCTTCATGCAGAAATTAGGGTTCTTGAGGATTTTTCATGATTTCTTGTTATATGTTTAATTTAAATGAGATATTGGACATAGACATGATCGTGAGGTTGAGACGAGCATAATGATATGTGGATTGCATGTTATAATCAAGTATTCAGTGAGATTGGAGAGAAAATGCAAATCTGGCCAAGCCCAGAACACGCGCGTGTTCTTGGTGTGTTCTTGGCGCCTTTTTTCAAAATTTGAATATTTGAATTTTGTGATTTTATTTAATTGATTCAAAAATTAATTTCTCTCTGAGTTTTAATGATTTTGAGTTGATTCTTTTTTTAATAATTCACAAAAATGTTAAAATATTTTATTTTCCCAAAAAATCCCAAAAATATTATTTATTTCATATAATTGATATTTTTGCAAAGAATTAATATTTTAATTGTTTTTGACATTTTAAATATTTTTTCTACATTGATTTTGCAATTTTTAATGCCTTCTAATTATTTTGTAGGTCAATACTTAATTTTTGAAGCATTAATCCAAGATCACAATTTGTTTTCCATATGTTAAACAATTTTGATCATTTTAATTGAATTTTTATTCAATTAAATATATTTTTGAAAACAAATTAGGGTTTTGGATTAATTCAACCCTCATAAATCATTTTCAAAACACTTTGGGCCTCTAATAGAGTGTAAGACCCAATCCTTTTTTGACCAAAATCATTTGTGGGCCTCAGTGTATTGTATAAGTCCTGATACCGTCAAAAACAAACGGCGCGATCGTCGCCTTTTCAAAATAACCCTGGGCCTACCCTCGAGTAGTAAGACCCATTTCTTTTCTTAAAATACACTTGGGCCTCTATTAGAGTGTAAGACCCAATCCCCTTTTAACCAAAACCTTTTGGGCCTCACTTATTGTATAAGTCCCTCAGCGTTAAAAGAAAACCTCGGCGCTGTCGTACCTCGAAAAATACGATCCTCGCGATGGACGCGGAAAGAACTGCTCGAAACATAGTCGCCACCGAACTTTATTCATTCCAATGAAGGAATAGGAAAATATCGATAAAACCTTTAAAGGGAGATAAGAACATGGTCATCGCAACCAAATTCGGGTTCGGGAGTCGGTTACGCAAGAGGGAAGGTATTAGCACCCTCTACGTCCGTTGTACTCAACGGGAACCTCTTGAATTGATTCGTGAGATATGTTAGCTAGGTTTGTTTGTTATCTTCTAAGGTAAAAGGATTTATTTTTAAAGGGGAAATGGGGTGGCTTTTTATTAGTGTGCTCGACAAGGATTGAGAACCCTTGGGCCTACGTATTCCCTCGTGCAATGGGAAAGTCAGAGCATTCATAGTTCGTGGGACTACGGTTGTTTGGTTTGTGTTTTTTAGCGAACAAGTGTTTAATTCGCATTCTAACTGCTAAACGTTGGCTTGTCTGCTCGTCAAGGG
Source organism: Lathyrus tuberosus (assembly GCA_022829125.1). Taxonomy (NCBI): domain Eukaryota; kingdom Viridiplantae; phylum Streptophyta; class Magnoliopsida; order Fabales; family Fabaceae; genus Lathyrus; species Lathyrus tuberosus. The sequence continues at coordinate 12,052,620 of JALAZF010000120.1, read as the reverse complement.
AGGCTGAAGCACTAGTTCATATGCGCGGAAGAATGGACTAAACAATGTTCTTTTTGTGAATGTTGTTTGAGTATGAATTAAGTATGTTAGAGATTTGATTGAGAAAATGGTTTGATTTGGACGTGTTTTAGGCGAACGAGAGTTTAGGTCGCATTCTAACTGCTAAATGTTGGCTTGTCGGCTCGTCATAGGAGGCTGAAGCACTAGTTCATATGCGCGGAAGAATGGCTTAAACAATGTTCTTTGGGAAAGGTGTTTTAGTTTAAGATTTTGGTTGCGTGGGCGAGGAAAGGATAATCTTAATCGTATTGGATGTTTTTAGAGGCAACAATTGCTCACACACGAGTAAGAGAACTCGCACTCAAGCAATAGCTGACGATTGCTCATACACGAGTAAGAGAACTCGCACACAAGCAATCAACGAATTAAGGTTTATGTCTTTTGAAGTGTCAATTGTTCACACACGAGTAAGAGAACTAGCATCCAAACAATTGAGGAGAAAGATCAAAGACTTGATCCCCCTCACTTCACCTTTAGTAAAAGTGTTTAAGTAAAGATTAAGTGTTTTAGTAACTGGATTAGGAAAATGTTTGAATATTGTCGAGTTCGTGTGTTTTGAAGGCGTCAATTTCCACACACGAGTAAGAGAACTCGCACCGTAACAATCGAAAAGAAAGACCAAAGACTTGGTCCCCCTCTTTTTCACCTTTAAAGAAAATGTGTTTGAATAGAGATTAAATGTATTAATGATTGATTAAAAAAAGGAGTTTGAGTGTTATCGGATTATATGTATTTTAAAGGCGTCAATTGCCCACACACGAGTAAGGAAACTCGCACCCAAGCAATTGAAAAGAAAGACCAAAGACTTAGTCCCCCTCTTTTTCACCTTTATGAAAATGTTTAAGTATTATTACGTATGTTGGTTTAATTTGAGAAAAGCACTCGACGTTGGATCGAGGTTTTAATCTACGTATGGGGAGGTTAAGAAATGGAAGGAGAGGAAGTTATGGTGTGAAGTGAAGGTTGGAAATACTTGATATATGTATCAAGTAAATGCTTAGGATTGAATTGATTGAATTTATTTGGAAAATACTTGACGTTGGATCAAGTTTGTTTTACTCTTATAAAAAGGGTTGATTTTAATCTTATGGAATTAATTAAACCATGATTAAACATAAACCAATCACATACATGCATACAAATCAAAACAAGATGGGTAATCGTTGCATAAGGCCCAAGAGGAGGCAAAGGGGAGGTCGGTTGCGATCGTGAAAACGATCGACTTATCAGGTATGAAAATGATTGACACGAAGTCCAAATATTAGTTGAAAAATATTTTGATTTGAATAAACACGCAATGACATAGCATAATATAATCAAGGCATAAAAAATCCACAAGGTAAATATCATGCACCACACATAAAGATCATAAATAAAATGGGGGAGAAAATAATCAAGCATGTTAGTTAGTTAGAATCCTAAATTCCTAAGGTTAATCTAAGGAGGGGAAATTCTAAACTAATTTGTTTTTTAAAATTTTTTAGAATGAAAAGAAAACTCAAATAGTTAATTAAATTAAACTAAAATAATTAATATAATTAACTATTAAAGTTAACTAGTATAAAAAAATGGTTTAATAAAATTAATTGGAAATTGATTAATAAAAAGGAATTTAGAAATTAATTAGAAAAGTGTTTTTTTGGTTTTTAGAATTAGGGAAAATGAATTAATATAATTGATTAAACCAAAATAAAATATTTAATAAATCTAACTATTAAGTTAAACTATTAATATTAAATAAATGAGTTTAATGAAATTAGTAGAAATTAATTAATAAAAAGGTTTTAAGATTTTCTGTAAAAAGAAATTAATTAAAGATTGTTTTTTATTTTCAAAATATATTATAAAACAAAAAGTAAAAGAAAAAAAACTAACGAAAAGAAAAGGATGGGCCAGAAGTAATGTTAGCAGTGAGAGGGGTGTATCTAGAAATCGAACCCAGGCCCACCTTTCATGAGGCCCACGCAGGGAGTGTCTATGGTAGACCCTCAGTCAATCTGTTGACTAAGGTTCAGATATGGAGCGTGTGATCTCATTATAGGACGGCTGAAATGTGGGGGTGCATGGTAAGGATGCAAGGCTGGCGCACATTGAAATAGGGAGAAGGGTTCCAACTCCGGTGACACTTGTCAAGGAGAGGGACAAGTGTCACCACCCCATTTTACCACACAAATGCTTTAGAAATGGCTTAAAACAAGGAAAATGAGGGGACGATTTTTATTTCTGATTCTTTCACTCTCTCTCCTCATGAACTCTCACTCTTAACGCTATCTCTCTCTCTCACGCAACCCTAAATCGGCCGGAGAAACGGCGGCACGCGGCGGCCGCCACCGTCTTCTCCGGCGACCACTACCAAACCACAAACGAACAACCCAAACCCTACGTTATTTTCCACCCTCTATTCAAATCTGGAATCGATTTCTCACAAAACCTCTTCAAACTCTCAAATCGAAATTCCCTAAATAAAACCCTAAATCACGAAACAAGGCGGAAACATGCAAATTGAAGCAATGGAGAGCAAATACACTTCTCGGAAGTCCACACACAAAACGGAAAATGGAGTTTAAAGTGAAGAAGAACAATACCCAAGAAGATTACAGGTTAAGTAACTCCTTTGGAGAATCTCTGCACGCACCAAGGTATCCCTAGATCCACTTCTCTCTTTCTGAGTTTAATCTTCTTCTTTCTTTTTTATTTCTGCGGATTCGTTGTGAGGTTAATGGTGACCTTTGAATCTCTTCTGCTCACCTGTTATTGAATTTGGGCTGCGGGTTTATTACTGGTGAAAGTTGATTGATGAAATTTGAAAAAAGTTTGTGGTTTCTGCAGGTGCGTTTTCCTGATTTTTTTGAGAATTTTCGCAGCTGTTTTGAAGTTGTGACTTGTGGTTTTAATAAATGGTGAAAAAATGAAGTGTTACAATTGTTTTCTTTTTCTTTGCAGGTTACAAGGTGATGAATTGAAGAGCGTAAAAGCTTTCAATTCCGTTAAAGTTTTTGGCTTGGTTTTTTTTTTATTGGAAGAATGAGGTCAGTGTGTGAAATTGGGACGAACAAAGATCGTGGTTTACGAATGTTGGTTCAAAGGTTTGTTGTTGTGTGCGGAAGGAGGTCACGAGATTTTTGAATCTGTTTTTTGTGAGCAGTGGCGAGGGGTGAATGAGAAACAACGGTGGTGGTTCGAGGTGGAACCGCGGTGGTGGTTTGGTGGAAGGAGAAGGTTTTTCAATCCTTTGTGCAGAAAATGAAATGAAGGTCTCTTTACTGATTTTCTCCTCACCCTTTCTTTTCAAATTCGGTCCCCTTTTTAAAACTTTTACCAAGCTTGTTCATTAAGTTTGTAATATAACAAATTTGTCTTGTTTTGATGTTAAGTCCTTTTCATCTGGTGTTGGTCTCGATGTCACAGGGTGCAGACAGTTGTGGTTGTAGGTTGATACGCGAGCTTGGATGTGAAGTCACCGTCTTGGAGCAGCGGGTTGATGCAGCAGTTCTTATTTTGGTGAAACAAACAGGTCACAAGATAAGGTCAAACGTGATGGCTTGTGGTTTTGTCATTTTATTACAGGCTTGCGCAGGGTCTGTAGAGGTTGTACGAAGTGTGCAGAAATTTGGAGCTTAGAGAATGTGTTGTCCCTTTGTAATTTTATTGCCCATTCATGTAACACTTTGTAATGGATTTTGTATGGATTATAATATGATTTGCAGTGAACCAAAATGACTTGTAATCTGCTATTGTTGTAACATCTGTGGACATTAGGATCCCAATTTAATGTTAAATGCAAACACAACTTGGTTAAATAGCAAAAATGCTATATTATAGCTTGCACCAATCCTATATTATGACTTGATCCATATCATCATGCCTTGGAAGAAATGTGACATGGTTTGTCAGTTTGAAATTACTAACCCAAAATCAAGCTTAAAAAACGTCCAACCACAACTTTAAAACCTGTCTTGCAAAACCTCCAATTAGAATTAGACATTTGAGTCATAGATTGAAAATCTTGTGACTCATGGCTTGAACACAAATTGATGTTGTCTTGAAAATTGTCTATTCATGTCTAGAACTTCCAAATGAGCCCAACGAACTTGCTTTTGTACACAAGTGTCTTTATGGATGAAACTATTCTTGAAAATAAGCTTAGAATTCATGACTTAAAGCATGAACTAAATACATCTTACATGAACTCTAATCATGGTCTTGATTTAGTTTGCATCATAATTTGACTACGTATTAGTTATGCCACGAGCTCTTTGAACCTTTACTTGTATATGCCTTAAAATCATCCACCAATCTTTGGATCAATTCAAGCTTGGACTAAAGCAAGTTTTAAATATGACCAAAGGACCTTATATCAATCTTAGAGTATATCTTGGGCTCGATCTTGAAATATGGCCTGACACAAACTAGAAACCAAATGATTATGCCTTGAGATAAACCAGTCACATAACTTGGGCAATCAATCTTGTCTTGAAGTTTGGTCATGAGGACGAGGATACACCTTCGTTTTGAAACCAAAATACCCTTACAAATGGCTATAATGACACTAAGCACACACAAGGCTCCACGACCTAAATTTCTTTCAGAAGACCATGGGCAAAAACCACACAATAATTTAGAGAACAGTCATCAGGCCACACAATTATTTATCATAATAAAATTAAAAAGGTAGGACAAATTTGGGGTATGACAGGCGCGATCGCCATTTTTAACGAAAAAATCAATTGGGCCTACCCTCGTGTTATAAGCCCCACTCTTTCTCTTTAAACCTTTTGGGCCTCTATTAGAGTGTAAGACCCAACCCCCTTGTATAAAAAACATGTTGGGCCTCAGTCACTTGTATAAGTCCCTCTATACAAATTCAAACAGTACGTTCACTGATAAAACCTTGGGCCTCTCCTTGAGCTGTAAGCCCCAAGTCTTTCTTTTTCAAAGCACTTTCTCCTTTGATTTTGAATTTACTGTTGTTTTCAATCTTTCTTTGTTGAACAACTAACCAAACAGCCTGGAAGCTCTACAACCGAGTAAGTGGTTATCGCTTTCATTTACCGCTTTCATATACATATAACTGTATTATGGGGCTGTTTCACTGTAAGTCTTCTTTCATAAACTCATATCAACTGTGTAATAATAGTATAAATATTTAGAGTTTCCCCGACAACTACGTTTAAGCCCGTTGATCACTCTTAGAAATAGTCTAAACTAGATCCCCATAGGATTACCAGACATAGTCTTCCCTCCTCTGGGGGTTAAACAATATGGAGATATGAAAGGAAGCATTCCCTGTGAACCCTTTCATAGACTGTCACCTTTAGAAGTTGTCAAAGAAACTCTATTCCCCAGAGATGATCTTTTCTCCGTGAATGGAATTTCTTGAGTTTCTTCCAAATTCTCGAACTTTCCTGACTTGATCTATTCCTTGTGAATAGCTTGCCTTGAATTTCTCGGGGTTTGGGGACCCACAAGCTTCTTAAAAGCACTTGTCAAGAAACTCTACTCCCCAGAGATGATCTTTTCTCCGTGAATGGCATCTCTTGAGTTTCTTCCAAATTCTCGAACTTTCCTGACTTGATATATTCCTTGTGAATAGCTTGCCTTGAATTTCTGGGGATTTGGGGACCCATCGGCTTCCTAAAAGCAACCCCGCCTCCTCTTGGGCTTAGTACAAGGACCCTACGGCTTCTTAGAAGTATTCACAGCCTCCTCTTAGGCTTCGTATAATGATCTCTTCCTCCAAGAATGATAGCCTCCTTTTGGGCTTCGTACAAGGACCGATCGGCTTCTTAAAAGTTTCCAGCCTCCTCTTGGGCTTTGTACAAATTGTCCCGACGACCTCCTAAAGGTATAGGAATAGAACTTAGTCAGCTTCATAGAGCAGTCCCTTCAAAGAGTCTACTACTGTTTCTCAAAGCATAGTACAAAAGATGAAACTCTAGACTTGGACAGTCTAATCTCCTTGAGTCTCAAAGACATTCTCAAACACCCTTCAAGAATAGGAAGGAAACCCGTAGACTCGGACAGTCTCAATACCCTTCAGATTTCCCGTTTCCTTAAAGAACAGGAATAACCCGGATCCTCGAATCAAATCCTTGAGTACAGTGTTGCTCATATCTGTCACTTAACTAAAACAGCTGCCATAGCCTCCTCTTGGGCTTTGTACAATTATCCTCCCCAGCGGAGTCAAACAACGTTTAGCCTCTCTCTCGGGCTTTGTACGAGACACATAAAGGACTTCCTCGGTGAGTCAATCACCCTTTTGCCTCCATCTAGGGCTTTATACGAGATACAAAAAGGTTCTTATTGAGCCAAACAAATAATAGCCTCCATCTCGGGCTTTATACGAGATACCAAAAGATTCCCTTGTTGAGTCAAACCTTTTCGCCTCCATCTCGGGCTTTGTACGAGATACAAAAACACTCTCTTGTTGAGAATAAAAGATCCTCTTGTAGGATCAACCCCTTTTAGCCTCTCTCTCGGGTTTTGTACGAGACACATATTAGCCTCCTCTTAGGCTTTATATAACAAAACCACTGGTTGATCCAATCAACCTTTTAACATCAAAGCAGAGCCTCATTCAAAGAACACAAACATCAACAACTCCTTCCCCTTCATCTAATTGCTGTAAGCGGCAAGCCTCTGGATTATCTACATCCATGCCACTGTCCCTCTTTTAGCATGAGAAATTCCTAAGGAAAGATGGCATTGCTCTACACTGAGTTAAAGTCTTCTCCTTCAGGTTAAAATCCCCTATAAAGGAAATTATGGCGTTGCCAGATTCACAAATCCCGGTTAAAGTAATCCTCCTTTATAAACAGTCGTGACAAACAGACCTCTTTAGAGATGACCAATTCTCTCTAAAGTCAACACCCTTTTAGTTTCATATCTTGGGCTTTGAACAAGATACAAATAAACCCTTCAACTTCATATCTTGGGCTTTGAACAAGATACAAATCACCTTTCGCTTCACGTCTTGGGCTTTGAACAAGACACCTAAAACACCCATTTCCTCCCATAGAATAGGAGGAACTACGAACGCTCTGATTTCCCTATTTCGGTAAACGGGAATACGTAGGCATAAGATTGAAAGAAAAATCTTAGCGAGCACACTAAATAAAAACCCAAAATCCCATACTCTCATGTATCTATCAAAAGCATCAGTCCTAACATCCTAACCCTTGTTCTCCGCTAGAAAGTCCTAGAAAGAAAGAAAACTGTATTGGCGAAAATACAAATAACCAGTACAAAGGCCCCCCCACATTGATCGCATCCGTAACCTAACAGACCGCTGTTTAAACTCAGTATGCAAAGCAGGGTTAATTGGAGACATCTATTCCCCTTCCTTCATCAGCTTTACTAGGATAAAAAATGAATCGACCTGTAGTAAACTCAACCGCAGAGAGCGACCAACGCTTAAGAACCGCGTCCAAAATCGCTCGCTACAGCGTCGAGTTCTTCTCTCAACTCTCTGTTCTCTTCCTCGAGATTATCCATTTTCTCTTGAATGTTGGCCCAAGTATTGTACGAATGAGACAGTTTGACTCTAGAATCGAGACACAAATGTGAGATTCGTAGGTAAGAAGAATGCGTTATGCGAGAATGATGAATGATATGCAATGATTATATTAATAACAATTTTGTTATTTTCAAAAGAAAATTCGACAATTGGATTGCAAATATCATACAATGGGGAAACCCCGTTTTATTGAATTCAAAGATTGCGCAAATGGAAATACAGTAATTTACAAAGTGCTATAAAAGGAAAAGTCTAAACTTATGGATCCTGAGTCCTCTCTAAGGAGGGCTCAGGTGCTGGTTCTGGTACTTTCCTCTTCTTTGACCAGGGCTCTTGAGCCGTTGTCGGGTTGTCATTCCTTTGCCAAGTGAAAGGAGAGAGCAAATTCCTTTGGTCTTCTTGATTTTCTACAGCACGTTGCTCTAAAATCTCAATTAGAGCGTCTTTATCTTTTAACAGTTGCTGTATTTTCTTACACTCCACATTGAGAATGCGGTACTTGTTCTTCCAAGACCTCCTCTCCTGTTGAACTTTGTTGAGAGTAACCTGAAGTTTTTCTATATCAGACATAAAGTAAAGGACATATTCCTTTAACGGAAGAACTTCGTGATGAGGGTATGGCATCCTCAGTTTGAGAGCCCTAGCTTGTACCCAGTGGAGATAAGGTTCCACCGAGACACATTCTCGTTTTCCTAGAGACTCTCTTCCTTTCCTGTGAACATGTTTCCAAGCATGCCCTATTTCTGTCTTTAGTGCCCTGTCATTTTCTCCTTCCTTGAAGAAAAGACCTTCCAGATGAACATTACGTGGGATATGTCTCATCGGGTATCCAAATTGATGACGAACTAAAATTGGATGATAGTTGATTCCTCCTTTAATTCCTATGAGGGGTACATTAGGGAAGTTCCCACAACGGTAAATGATCCTTATTCCATCGTAGATCCGATTGTACCAATCGATGTCAGAGTTGGTAAGAGACATGATTCTCTGTGACCAACGTAAAGTACTCTTATGATCTCAAAATGCGGAGACTTTGGCAAATGGGAAGTGAACCATTTGTATAGCAGGGGTACATGGCATGTGATCATTCCTCCGCTGTACAAATTCCTTAAGTGTACAATATGATAAGCATCTGCGAACAAGGTCGGTACAGGGTTTCCAATCAGAAAAATCTTAACGGAATTGATATCAACGAAGCTATCAATGTTGGGAAACAGAAATAACCCGTATGTGAGCAAAACAAAGATGCTCTCGAAAGCAGTCGTGTTCCCTATACTAGCAAAGTGCAGGGCTTTCTTTATCAGAAACTTGGATGGTAAACCTTGGATTCCACCCTTAATGGTCATGTGAGTCCTGACTTCTGACTCATCCAAATAGATTGCTCGTGCAATGGTTTGACCCATTGGAATTTCTTCCAGTCCAGAAAAGGGAGCTTGGTCAGTGATGGGTAAATCAGTCAGGTGAGAGTACTCCTCTAGTGTTGGTGCTAGCTGATAATCCGGGAATGTGAAACAGTGATAAACTGGATCGTAGAACTGGATTAGTGTGGACATGATTCCTTTGATTACATGGACCCTTAACAGAGACAACAGTTCTCCATACTTAGCTCTGAAAGCATCAGGGTTGGTGATCATCCTTGCCAACCCTCTTAAATCCCCTAATTTTGGAACCTTGAAGGTGTACTTGTGAGTCTTCCTTCTACCGAAATCCATAACACAATCTTTTTCTCTGACATTTACAATCATTGTCTTAGTTTAATTTGAAAAAGAGAGACCAGAAGAGAAAATTTTCTTTGTTTTAATGTTTTTTAGATGAAATGAATGCATGAATGCAGCACACAAAAACATAGAAAAAACATGGGGTCAAAGGTTTGGTGTCATGAAGTCAAGGCACTACCCATCCCTAAAGGTTGTACTGGTGATTTTTTGTACCTGTCCACAAAATCATTTACCCCTCTTGGGATAACAACAGCAGACTGGTTCACCCGAGCGAGCTGATGTATCTTAGAGTAATCTCAAATGAGGGGAGTATCGCGTGACAACTATTTCTGATAGCTTCCGCACTACAAAATAGTAACATGGTCTTAGTCTACTAAAATCCTCGGTTTCATGGACAACCCAATCGAACAATATGCTTTCAACAATCGAAGTCGTATAGGCATTGAATCCGCAAAGGGTATCTCCACTGATTCGATGGTCTACCGGGACATCTTATTTGGGAGTCACTCCCTGTAAGATTACCCATCTCATGCCATCACTTATCTTAGGTGGCTCTCAAACTTTCCAGATGCGGCATCACCCGCAGTCCCATTAGTAGAAAAATAAACACGAATATCAAGTAGGAAAAGTAATAAATATATTCATTCCTAAAGCTAACATCCTAGACCTCTTAGGAGCTATAATAATCCTAGTCCTAAACAATAAAATGTCTCCCCAGTGAAGTCGCCATTTTACTGTAGCGAGCGATTTTTGTCGGTGACGCGACCACCTTATCGCTGAAGTTGGGTTTTCCTCCTTGAGGAGAAAGGGGGTGCTACTTTCTGATTTCTTATTTATCCCATGAAACTGGAAGGGAAAGGGGAGGTATCTAAAACTAACCTTGCACGTGAATGTTTAACTGAACAAGCACTTAAAGAGATTGGGTGGTCCGGGGTCAGGTTATACAATGGGAAGTTGTCAGTTACCCATCCTATATGTGGTTATCCACAGGATATTAGCTTTAGGGTTTGCTTTGTACTTGATGGTGTTTATCGGGTAATGGGTTTGGGAAAGTTTCTTGGGAAATGTGACAAGGAGAGTGAGTTTTTGTTGATGTTTTTGGGAAGGTACTGGACCTAAGTTTTGATTGACGTATGAAGGTATTAGACCTAGAGTTTTTGATTAGTATGCTCGTTAAGATTTCGTAATCTTATGCCTACGTATTCCCGTTTAAACGAAACAGGGAAATCAGAGCAATCGTAGTTCCTCCTATTCTATGGGAGGAAAAAAAAGATATTTTGGTGTCTTGTTCAAAGCCCAAGATTGAAGCTAAATGGATATTTGTGTCTTGTTCAAAGCCCAAGATTGAAGCTAAAAGGTTGACTAAAAGAGAATTTGTCATCTCTAAAGAGGGATTGTTGATTTTTGTGTGCCTTGATCAAAGCCCAAGGTTGAAGCTAAGAGGTTCATTGACTCCACTGGGGAAGTCCTTATACAAAGCCTAAGAGGAGGCCGGAAATGACCGACTCAACAAGAGAGTGTTTTATCTGTTTTGTACAAAACCCAAGATTGAGGCTAAAAAGAGACTGACTCTTTGGGGATATAATTATATAAAGCCTAAGAGGAGGCTAGAAAGGATTATCTCAACAAGATAGTATTTTTTATCTGTCTCGTACGACGCCCGAGTTTGAGGCTAAAAAGGGTTGACTCAACAAGAGAGTGCTAAGAGGTGATTGACTCAACAAGAGAGTCTATGAGAGTGATTGACTCAACAAGAGAGTCTGAAAAGGTGATCGACTCAATAAGAGAGTCTGGGAAGTAATTGATTGACTCAACAAGAGAGTCTGAAAAGGTTAACTCTGATGGGGAGAATCATTGTACAAAGCCCAATAGGAGGTTGACTTTCCTGAGGAAAGGATCATTATACAAAGCCTAAGAGGAGGTTAGATTATGTTGGGGATTCTTGAGATCGCGAGGCATGTCCAAATAGGGAAACCAACTCTTGCAAGGGAATGCAAAAGAGTTGATAGATCAGATACCTTGAGGTTCTGATTTGAGATAGTGTTATATGATGACAAACTGACCCTGGTTGGGGAGTTTTTAGGAGAGAGACTGGGTTTTAGAACCTATGAGTTTTAACTCAGCTGGAGAGTAATCCAGAATCTGGGGTTTCTCCTATATTTGTAAGGAACTTGAGAATGTCTTTGAGACTCGAGGAGATTTAGACTGTCCAAGTCTAGTGGGAAGGTCTATCTTTGTACAACGCCCAAGAGGAGGCCGAATCGTTTAAGGGATGAGTATCAACCCTAAAATTGGTTTGAGGGCTTTTGTAACCTTTTTTTAGAAAGACAGCTTTAACAAAGGATGACTAAGTTCTGTCTTATACCTTTAAGAGGTCGTGAGAGTCGTTGTATGAAGCCTAAGAGAAGGCATGAGAACTTTTAAGAAGCCGAAGGGTCCTTGTACAAAGCCCAAGAGGAGGCGGGGATGCTTTTAGGAAGCCCGTGGGTCCCAAACCAATAAGAGTTCAAGAAATGCTATTCACATAGAATAGATCATTTAGTGAAAGTTCTGTGATTTGAAGAAACTCAGGAGATGCTATTCACAGAGAATAGACTAACTCCAGGGAGTAGAATTCCTTTGACAATTTCTAGGGGTGACAGTCTGAGAAAAGGTTCACCGAGAATACTGCCTTTCTCTTTGTTCCATATTGTTTAACCCCAAGAGAAGGGAAGACTGTATCTGGAAATCCTCTGGGGATCTAGTTTTGTTTGTATTTAAGAGTGACAAACGGGCTTTACCTAGTTCTAGACCTAGTTGCCGGGGAAAACTCTAAATAACTATACTAGTATATACATAGTTGATATATGACAAGTATGTAAAAGGGTATGAAAGAAGACTAACCATGCGCAGCTTCCCACAATACAGTTATATATATTTGACATGTATGTAAAAGGATGAAAGAAGACTAACCATGCACTGCTTCCCGAAATTAAAGAAAGTTTTGATAACAACTATATACTTGAATCTAAATCAAAAGGGAAATTGTTTTGAAAAGATTGTACTGAGACTTATACAACGTCTGAGGCCCAAAGGTTTTGGTTAAAATGGGATTGGGTCTTACACTCTGGTAGAAGCCCAAAGATTTATTTTTGTACAAGTGGTGGGGCTTACAACTCAAGGAGAGGCCCAAGGTTTATTGTTTAAAAAGACGATGATCGCGTCGAACTTTTGAAAATGTACAGAGGGACTTATACAATGTCTGAGGCCCAAATCATGTTTGGTTTCAAAAAAAGGGGTTGGGTCTTACACTCTATTAGAGGCCCAAAGATTATTTTGAAAGAGAAAGATAGGACTTACAACACGAGGGTAGGCTCAGATGGTTTGTTTCAAAACGGCCATCGCGCCGAGGTTTTTGAAAACACAGTGGGTCTTATACAATATTCTTGGCCCAAATTATTTTGGTTTTCAAAAGGGGTTGGGTCTTACACTCTATTAGAGGCCCACAAAGTGTTTATATACAAAAAATGGGGCTTATATCCCAAGGATAGGCCCAAGTGGTGGATAGTGATCGCACCGTCATTTTGAAAATCCGAGGGACTTATACAATATCTGAGCCCCAAAAAAGGTTTTTTTATTTACAAGGAATCGGTCTTACACTCTATTAGAGGCCCAAAGAGTTTGAAAATGAATAAAGATGGGTCTTATAGCTCAAGGAGAAGCCCTGTTGATTTTGTTAAAAAGACGACGATCGCGCCGAACTTTTGAAAATATACAGAGGGACTTATACAATATGTGAGGCCCAAAATTGTTTATCTACAAAAGGGTTGGGATTTATGTAACGCCCCAGTTTTGGTTATTTTTATTTAATTGAGTTTCTGAGGAGGTATTTTCCTGAAGATGTAAGAGGAAAGAAGGAATTGAGTTCTTGGAGTTGAAACAAGGTAGTATGTCTGTTGTTGATTATAGTGCTAAGTTTGTGGAGCTTGTGCAGTTTTATCCACATTATGCGGAAGCGGATGCGGAGTTTTCTAAGTGTGTAAAGTTTGAGAACGGGTTGCGTCCTGAGATAAAGCAGGCAATCGGTTATCAACAGATTAGGAGGTTTTTAGATCTGGTGGACTGTTGTAGGATTTATGAGGAGGATAGTAAGGCTCGTTCTACTCACTATAAGAGTGTGAACGAGAGGAAAGGGAAACAACCATTTCGTAGTGGTCCGTATGTGACACCGGCGGATAAGGGTAAACAAAGAGGTAATTTTTAGAGAAGGCCAAGTGGGGGCGGAATGTCTAATTCTCCGAGATGTTTTAGGTGTGGTGAATTAGGACATCGCCAGTTTGAATGTAGAAAAGATATGAGGAAGTGTTCCAATTGTGGAGGTTCGGGGCATGTTACAGCTGAGTGCAAGAGGAAGAATGTGGCGAAGTGCTTTAACTGTGGTGAACCTGGTCATATTAGTACAAAGTGTCCGAAACCGAAGCAAGCTCCAGTTGGTGGGAAAGTTTTGCCTTGGCGGGAACTCAGACTACAAGTGCAGACCGTCTGATCAGAGGTACTTGTTTTATTAATAGTACGTCTTTAGTTCCTATTATTGATATAGGAGTGACTCATTCGTTTATTTCGTCTGAGTGCTCGTAGCGTTTGAATCTTGTGTTGTCTTTGATGGATGGAAATATGGTTATTGATACTCCAGCAATGGGGTCAGTAACTACTTCTTTGGTTTGTTTAAGTTGTCATTTGACCATTTATGGTAAAGACTTTGAGATGGATTTGGTATGTTTGCCGTTGGAGGGTTTAGATGTGGTTCTGGGAATGAATTAGTTGCACTTTAATCGGGTTCATATTGTTTGTTATCATAAGCTAGTAAGGTTTCCTTCTCTTGAGGAAGACGAAGACTCGAGTTTCTTATCTACCAAAGAGTTGAAGAAACTTTTGGCGGATGAAGCTCAGTTGTTTGGGTTGTTTGCATCGTTGACTGTGGATAGTCAAGTTTCACTTGAAGTGTTTCCTGTTGTGTGTGATTTTCCGGAAGTGTTTCCTGAGGATATTTCAGATGTGCCGCCAGAGAGAGAGGTGGAGTTTTCTATAGATCTAGTTCCTGGTACTAGACCCATATCGATGGCACCATATCGAATGTCGGCATCTGAGTTGGTCAAGTTAAAGAATCAATTGAATGAATTATTGGAAAAGAGGTTTGTGAGGCCAAGTGTGTCGCCTTGGGGTGCTCCAGTTTTATTGGTGAAAAAGAAAGATGGAAGTATGCGATTGTGTATTGATTATCGCCAGTTGAATAAGGTGACGATTAAGAATAAGTATCCTCTTCCGAGAATTGATGATCTGATGGATTAGTTGGTAGGTGCGTATGTGTTTAGTAAGATTGACTTGAGGTCGGGGTATCATCAGATAAGGGTGAAAGAGGAAGATATTCAGAAGACGGCTTTTAGGACACGGTACAGTCATTACGAATATTCTGTGATGCCGTTCGGGGTTTCTAATGCGCCAGGTGTGTTTATGGAGTACATGAATCGTATTTTCCACGAGCATTTGGATCATTTTGTTGTTGTGTTTATTGATGATATCTTGGTTTATTCTAAGTCTCGGGAGGAACATGCAGAGCATTTGCGCATTGTGTTGCAGGTTTTGAAGGAAAGGAAACTTTTTGCCAAGTTGTCGAAGTGTGAATTCTGGCTGTCGGAAGTGAGTTTTCTTGGTCATGTGATTTCAGGTAACGGTATTGCTATGGATCCATCTAAAGTAGAAGCAGTTCTACAATGGGAGGCTCCGAGATCTGTTACTGAAATTTGAAGCTTTTTTTGATTAGCCAGATATTATCGAAGGTTCATTGAAGGTTTTTCTAAGTTAGCACTTCCATTGACCCAGTTGACTTGTAAAGGTCAAGCGTTCATTTGGGATATTCGGTGTGAGGAAAGTTTTAGAGAGCTGAAGAGAAGATTGACGATAGCTCCGATTTTGATTTTGCCGAATCCTAAGGAACCATTTGTGGTGTATTGTGATGCGTCTTTGATTGGGTTAGGTGGAGTGTTGATGCAAGAAGGTAAGGTTGTAGCTTATGCTTCGAGGCAATTGAGAGTGCATGAGAAAAATTATCCTACTCATGATCTTGAATTAGCGGCTGTGGTTTTTGTGTTGAAGATTTGGAGGCATTATCTCTACGGTGCAAGATTCAAAGTCTTTAGTGATCATAAAAGTTTGAAATATTTGTTTGATCAGAAAGAGTTGAATATGAGGCAACGTAGATGGTTGGAATTCTTGAAGGACTACGACTTTAACTTGAATTACCATCCTAGTAAAGCTAATGTGGTAGTCGATGCGTTGAGTCAGAAATCGTTGCATATGTCAACTTTGATGGTTAAGGAGTGGGAACTTTTGGAATCGTTTAGGGATTTGAGTTTGGTATGTGAATTAACGTCGGTTAGTGTGAGGCTTGGTATGTTGAAGGTTACTAATGATTTTCTGTTGACCGTTAGCGAGAAACAGAAATTGGATGTGAAATTTGTGAATTTGATGACGGTTGGGGATAAAAGTGAAAATGAGGACTTTAAAGTGGATAGTAATGGTGTTTTGAGGTTCTGAGGTAGAATTTGTATTCCTGATGATGCGGAGTTGAAAAGGATGATTTTGGAGGAAGGACACCGGAGTAATTTGAGTATACATCCGGGAGCTAATAAGATGTATCAAGATTTGAAGAAGATTTTCTGGTGGTCTGGATTAAAGAGAGACGTGGCTCAGTTTGTGTATGCATGTTTGACGTGTCAGAAGTCGAAGGTAGAACATCTGAAGCTTAGTGGTTTGTTGCAACCGTTAGATATTCCTGAGTGGAAATGGGATAGCATTTCTATGGACTTTGTGACAGCGTTGCTGAACACTCAACAGGGACATAATGTGATTTGGGTGGTTGTGGATTGGCTGACTAAGTCGGCTCATTTCATTCCGATTGACATCAGTTTTTCTTTGGAGAGGTTGGCAGAGATTTATATCAGTGTGATTGTGAAATTGCATGGGGTTCCGTTGAGCATTGTTTTAGATCGAGATCCGAGGTTTACCTCGATATTTTGGGAAAGTTTACAAAAGGCATTGGGTTCTAAATTGAGATTGAGTTCGGCTTATAATCCGCAGACGGATGGGCAGACGGAGAGAACGATTCAGTCGTTGGAAGACTTGTTGAGGGCTTATGTTCTTGAACAAGGTGGTGCATGGGATAGTTATCTTGCGTTGATTGAATTCACGTATAACAACAGTTTCCATTCTAGTATTGGAATGGCACTGTTTGAAGCGTTGTATGGACGAAGATGTTGAACACCGTTGTGTTGGCACGAATCTGGTGAGAGTTCGGTGGTGGGACTGGAATTGATTCAACAGACTACAGACAAGGTGAAACTTATTCGTGAGAAAATGAAGGCTTCTCAGAGTAGACAAAAGAGTTATCATGATCGAAGGAGGAAAGATCTCGAGTTTCAAGAGGGCGATCATGTATTTTTGAGGGTTACGCCGGTGACGGGTGTTGGTCATGCATTAAAGTCGAAGAAGCTTACTTCTCGATTTATTGGTCCTTACCTGATATCCACGAGAGTTGGTGATGTGGCTTAAAGGGTGGCGTTGCCGCCGAGTCTGTCGAATTTTCACGATGTGTTTCATGTTTCACAGCTTCAGAAGTATGTTCCGGATCCGTCGCATGTGATTCCGATGGACGAGGTAGAGGTAAGGGAGAACGTTACGGTTGAGGCATTACCAGTTAGGATTTTGGATCGCGAGTTGAAGCGGTTAAGAGGCAAGGATATTTCACTCGTGAAAGTGGCGTGGGGAGGCGCTGCTGAGGGCAATTTGACTTGGGAGTTGGAGAGTCGGATGCGGGAGTCGTATCCAGATTTGTTCGTCTCAGGTAATATTTTCGAGGACGAAAATTTCTAAGTGGGGGAGAGTTGTAACGCCCCAATTTTGGTTATTTTTATTTAATTGAGTCGTTTCGATTATTTTATTATTATATTATTTTATTTCTGAATTTTATGTGAAAATATGTTATTTTTCATCGAGATTATATTTTATCGCGTTTTGGGAGCGTTTGCGAGATATTTGAGTGTAGGGGTATTTTGGTCTTTTGGTTGGGTAGATATTATATTTTTCATATGAATAGAAATAGAAAGAGAGAAAATAGAAGGGAAAGAAAAAGAAGAGAAGAAAAAGAGGAAGAAACAAAAGAGAAAGAAAAGGAGAAAGAGAGAAAACTTGGAAATCTAGGAACCGATTCAACCGACTTTTCAAACGTGATTTAATCGGGTAAGGGTGCGAAACTCGATTATACTATGCTTGTGTATCATTATGTATGTTTGTGTGGAAGTTTTATTGGTTTTTAGATATAGGTCGAAATGTGATAAATGATAGAAATTGATGTTTTCGCGGTTGGAAATCTGTGTAAATGTGGTAGAATACTTGTTACCATGATTAGATTATGGTCTGATTGTTATATGTTGATTTGGAAGTGTTTTGGTGGTGAAAATATAGTTTTGGGTTATGTAACAGCGCTGCTGGGTTTCTAGTTTTCGCAGGTTCGCACTGCGAATCCCCTAGCGAAGGGGAAAGCGAGCATTCGCTGGCTATTCACACAGCGAATGTGAGGGCGAGCATTCGTCAAAGGTTCGCACTGCGAACTTTGTGTTATTTTGTGTTGTTTTCTTTCTGCCACTGTTCGCTGGGGAACTCGCACTGCGAATGGGGAAGCGAGCATTCGCTGGCTGTTCGCACTGCGAACTTTAGGAATTTTCTAGGCTATTTTCCTTTCTGACTTGGTTCTTTGGGACATTCGCACTGCGAATGAAGAAGCGAAGGACTCGCTAGGAGCTTCGCAATGCGAATGTGACAGTTTTTCCCAATTTGTTTTCTTTACAACTTTTGATCTGTGAGCCGGTTTGAGGCGCGGTTTGGTGTGTTGGAAAGCTTTTGGAATGTTCTTTCTTATATTATTGGTTTTGAGACTAATGGCCAATTTATTTATGTCGGGGATTGGAATGGTGTCGGTTTGTCAACTTGTACTATGGTAAGTGTGTGTAGTTGATGTGTATTATGCAATGTGTTGTTGATATGGGTATTGTATGACTTGTGTGCTGTTGTGTGATGGAAATGCATGTGATAAATGTTGTGATGATGATTTGTGGCCTAAGGGCGAGAAAATGCGATGTGTGGTATTTGATGATATATGCATGTGTATGGAATGTGTATATGTGTGCATTTGAATGTCATGAGTCATTGTATGCCAAGCATCATGTTATGCATGTTGGTGATGTCGTGTGCCCTAGTGGGTGTGAGCGACGAAACGGTTCCAGAGGGAATTCGCTATAACATCGTGCGCCTTATACAAAGAGGACCTAAAGCGATGATTATAGACGATCGTGCGCCTTATACAAAGAGGACCTAAAGCGATCGGATTGTGCGCCTTATACAAAGAGGACCTAAAGCAATCCATAAACGTCGTGTGCCTTAAAAAAATAAGAGGACCTAAAGCGACGGGGAACATCGTTTGCCCGACAGGGTGTTACATGAGTGGTCCTCAGTAACAAGGGATGATTCCAATAGTTCCTGAGCGAACTAGTGTTGAGAATGATGGATGGATGGTACTGCATGTGCATTGCATAGAGTCGTTGTGTCGGTCTCTGTGCATTTGCATAAATCATGAATGGATTGATTGTGTGATAATTGTGAATGTATGCATTATGTGTGGAAAATAATGAATGGGTTGACTACATGTGGAATTGTGGAGGAAATTGATGAGTTAATATGTGTATATATGTTGGTGATATCTATATTAAGCATGGTTGATATACCTTGATGATGGATATATGAAATATACCTTGTGTTGTTCGTGTTTGAATTCTGGTATAAGTTGTGGTGAGAATATTTTATATGTGTATTTTTGTGTTAAATATATAATTGTATGCAATTGTATTATGATTGTGTTTCTCACCCTTCTGCTATTTTAAATGCTCTACGAGGCATTGCAGATTAGATGTTGGAGGTCTTTTTGTGAAGCTTAGGTCTTCATTCTTTTGTCGGTCGACTCTGATATGTAGCACCGGGTAGTCGGGGGGATCGAGTGTGATTATTTTGTATTATGTATATATGTATCTTTTGGATTGTACACGTATGATGTTGTATATGACAGACAAACCCTTTATGTGATATATATATATATATGAGTTTCAGTTACAGATTTTCCGCTTGTATTCTGTATCTGAATTGTGGGTGTTAGGAACTAAGTTCCTTTATTATGTGCTACCTGAATTGTTGCATATCTATATGAGCAGGTTTATTGTATGATTGTTTCAAATTGATGTGACCCCTCGGTCTATGCCGTGAATGTTTTAAATATACTCTGATGAAAAATTGAGTTTTATTTATCGCTTTAATAGCTTGGGGGTATAGATTAGGGGTGTTACAATTTACACTCTATTAGAGGCCCACAAAGTGTTTGAAAAAGATTTGTTTGGGTGAAATTAATCAAAACCCTAATTTTGTTTAACATGGAATTAATTTTGATTAAAAATTAATAAAAATCATTGAAAACATGTGAAAAACGAGTGATGATCTTGGATCAATGTTTCAAAAATCATGTTTTTATCCACAAAATGATTAAGAACCATTCAAGTTTGGAAAATCAAGAAGGAAAAAATATTTTAAATGTCAAAAAACAAATAAAAATTAATTCTTTGTAAAAATATCAAATATATGAAATAAATAATATTTTTGGGAAATTTTTGTAAAATAATATATTTTTAACATTTTTGTGAATTATTAAAAAAGGAGCCAACTCAAAATTATTAAAATTCAGAGAGAAATTAATTTTTGAATCAATTAAATAAAATCACAAAATTCAAATATTCAAATATTTGAAAAAGGGCGCCAAGAACACCTTGGTTTTGCCCGCGTGCCATGTTCTTGGCTGGTTTGCATTTTCTCATCATCTCATTGAATACTTGATGAAATCACACAAACCACATATCAATCTGCTCGTTTTCAACTCACGATCATGTCTAAGGTCTTTAATTTCATTTATTTTAAGCATGGAATAAGAAATCAAAGAGAAACCTCAAGAACCCTAAATTCTGCATGAAGGTTCAGTAATTCCATACACGATTCATACAAAGTAAGTGATTGAGGGTAAACACTCTATACATGATTATGAACATATGGCAAAATTATTGTGCGAGGAAATATGCATGAATCATGAGATGACCAAGTTAAAGCTTACCTCTTGCAGCTGGTGATCGTGTTTTGAGTGGGAGGTGTTATAAGCTGGTTCCAATGATCTGAACAACTTCCCTAGGTGCCAGGTCATGTGTCTGAATGTTTGGAATGGTTCGAAATGAACTGGAACTTGAGATGGTACCTCAGCTGCAACTCTGTCAAGAACTTGAGCAGTTGGATGGTGATTTTGTGAAATTGATGTTCCAGATGTTATGTAAGAGTTTGGATCACTTCTATATGTTATATGTGAGGTATGTGAACCATTGGTTTGGTTGGAATTGCTCTCAAACTCATAACTCGATAGTGACTTGCTTTAGAAGGTAAAATTGGAGTTAAAGAAGTGATTTTGAGGAAAGCATCAGTTAGGGTGCTTTGGTGTACTCAAATTGATCACAAATGAGCTCTATTTATAGTAGAGCAAGTTTGTTTTGCAAGCAAGAGTGAATGGCAACTGGTACAGGTCTGTGGCCAATTGTGATCAAATGGAATCTTTAGTCTCCTCTAGCCATTAACTTGAGGTTAGAGCACATGCCTATGGTTCTTTGATTCAAGGATAAGGCTTGACTGAAGTGTGCATTCTTGCTCTGATACATGCCACCTCTAAGCATCCATTAAATGTTCCAAAATAAAATTGGAGTCTTGAAGCATCTTTAGCCTTTTTAGGTTTGGCATGCTACTTGTAGATTTTGGGACTTTGGAGGCTGATGAATCAGTTCTTGTCCCTTGGTTATTCCCCCTTGAGGTGTGCAGATGGATAAGCATGCTTGTTATTGCACAATTTGGACAAATCGAGCCCTTGTGCACAAATCTGCCTTGCCAAGACAGTTTGCAGCAAGTCATGTTGCAGCTGTCACAACTCCTAGCCCAGGTGGAGTTTGATGGAGTTCTTGGCCATTTAGGAAAGCTCTCATATGATACAACACATGTATGATCATAGTTTGTCATGAAACTTTTTGGATCCAAGTGAAAAATGCCCCTACATTTTGAAAAAAAGCAAGACAGATTCTGATTTAGGGAAAATTGCACTAAGTGTTGGAAAAAGTGATATTTCAAGTTTTCAGCCATTTTGATCACTCCATAACTTAGAATCCATGAGGAATTGGAATGAGGTGTAGTTGAAACTTTTAAAGTATGCCATGAGAGCTACAAATCCATCTTTGGATCATCCAAAATGGTTGCTTAGATCTCAAGTTATGATCCTTGAAAGTTAGTACCCTAACCACTTAGTTCCATAACTTAGAAAAATTCTAAGTTTTTTATGGTTACTGAAAGCACCTATTGTTTGACTAAATTTTTCTAAAACATTCTGATGATAAACTTGAAGAATCTGCAGAAGAAAAAGATGTCGAAGGAAATGTCTCGACATCCTGTCTGACTTGGTAAGTTAGCAGGTTTTAATCTGTTGCAAGAATTAAGGAGCGGATCAAGGAATCACAGGAGAAAAGATTGAAAACCCAAGATAACAGAAGACTATATAAGGAGACTTAGACCTAGGGTTTATGGGAACTGTAACTTTGTATCACTTATAACTTTGTAACCTAGTTCTCTTGTGTTGAATAAGGGTTTAGGGTTTAAGAGTCGTTGGCTCTCTTAGGAGTTGTAAGTCTTCACTCTGTAATATGGGATGCAGAGTGGAAGGAATAGGTACAGGGACACAACCAGAAGCATATAGGTAATGGTTGTTGTATTTTTCTTGGTCGAAGCTTTGAAGCAAGTCCAAGATAACTTGAAGGTCAAGAAGCCGTGACAGTTTTGAATTGGCAGAAGACAGAGATATCACAGGTTGTGATTAGGGTGTGAGTGGGGTATCTCATATCAGGGTTGTAAACCATTGAGTTTAGCCTTAGTAAAGATGTTCATGGGGTAGATGTTAGGGATAAAGTTGTAAACGTGGGAGTTTAACTTTGTAACAGTCTACAGTTTGTGAAATCTTCATCCTGGATTGGTATCCCCCAGATGTAGGTGAGTTGCACCGAACTGGATTAACAATTACTGTCTTATTTAACATTCTGTAATTTACATATTTTGTTAATGTTCTTGACTGACATGTTGGATCAGATATTGTGACATCTATGATGGTGCAGTTCTGATATTCAAGGTATCAGTCTGCAGGTGCGCCTCTGAGTTTAAAAGATTATGTAGCACAATGTCTTGACATGTGTTAGGACATCTGCTGTCTGCATAGGCCAGAATTTCAATTCGTATCAGAGCAGGCATCCTGTCTGGTTCTGGATGAGATCTTTGGGAGATACTTTCTGGCGTTTAAACAAGGAGGAGTTTTGGAGACCAGATCAATCAACTCAAACATACCCAAGGGTATTAATGGATGAGATGAATGTTCTGGATCGAAGGGAGCAACCCGGAGGTTGTTCAGGTTGTTGAGGAGATTCTACAACAACTACAGGAGAAGTGGCTAGTTCTCTTGTTGGCGTGCCTTATAAGATGTTATGACATCTTATTAGGATAAGCCGGATCTGTTCCTTGGTGGTTCCGCTGCATGTGTTTTTGATGGAAGAGCTCTAGAATTATGGGATTCTGGAGTTGTTACTGAAGACTGTTGGTGGAAAAGTCTCAATTGTCGGCCTCTATAATTTAAAGGTATCTACATTCTTTTATTCCAAAGTCGGGAGCAATGGAGTGAAAGAAGTTGTGGTCAGATATCTAGTAGGATGACTTGGTACTTGGAAGCATGTTTCCTGGTGCAGTTTGAAGTCAAATGAAGAGGAGAGGAGTTGAGTTAACGTTTATCAGGTTCTTGCTCTAGGAGTTTGATAAATGTTTGGATAGCTAGGTTGTCAAAGATACTTGAGAATTCTCTCAAGTCCACTCATAAAGACATCTATGTCATGTATCTGGAGTCTTCTAGTTACTCTTCTGACTAGAAGGTGTTTCTTTGAAACACAATCTGAAGAAAGTGGAGGTGATTTATTTTCACCATCCAAAAACAGCAATGAAGGATTCATCTCTCTTGACCCTAAGAGTGGATCCAATCTGATTGAAGAGTTGTTGAGGTAAATAAGACTTGTTCAGAGAAAGTCTTAGTTACTTGAGTCAAGGATGGCAGCTTTGGTATCTCAAAATTGTCCTTTGAAGAAGATACTTGCGAAAAGATTGAATACTTTATAAGTGTTCATGACATGATCTGGTGGAGCTCAGCTACAACAGTGAAGAAGGGTTATTGGACAAGGATTTAAGATCAATTGCTATTAGTGGAGTCCACAAGTATTTAATTGATTATCCTTGAAAGTCAATATTGCTGATGTTCAACAAGATGTTGGAACATCTCATCATCAGAGTTTGTGCAGAATCATGGGAGGCGTACTGCATATGCTTTAGCATCTGTTTAGTCTTAGGTGGTGACCTAAGAAGTGGCTTCAGTCGGGTGTGACAGAAGCATGTGTTTACTGGAGAGTTTCTTTGGCAAGAAACTAGTCTGGACTTTGATGCTGTTGAAGATGAAGATGAAGACATCATAATATTGATGGTTATAGCTTGGATCAGTTTATTTCTGATCTAGGTGCTTTGGAGCATGGATCTTGCTCTGTTTGTGAAGGTCGAGGATAAGTGGCAGTTATCTCTGGCTTTCTACTGACGACTCTACTGAGGAAAGTGGCATTCTTTAGTATGGCTATGGGGTAGTCTTGGACTACTTATTTTCTGAAGATTCAGACGTGGCAGGTTTGAAGTCTTTGGAGTTTCAAAGCAGGATGGAGGTTGTCTACTCAAACTTGGTTGTTGAATCAAGTCTATGAGAGCATGGAACTCTTGTTCTGCAAAGGGAGGAGGTTCTTCTAAGTGGCAGAAGGAGGAGCTGAATTCAACAGTTGGATGTCATATCAGAATGTTATGACATCTAGCTTAACATCAGAGGTCTCAGCTGGTGATGTGGCACATCAGCTTAAGATAAGGTGATCTACGGGAGAATGGAAGTTGTGGATGCTTTAAAAAGGTCTATCTCATGTAGTTTGCGGGAACTGTGGATGGGACGATGTTACATGACTAAGAGGCTTGGTGGATCCAAGATGTCTTGCTATGGGGCAAGTAGTTCATGTGACTTGAAGGTCTGATTTCATTAGTGGATCAGTGTATCTTGTGGGAGTTCTGAAGATGAGT
Organism: Lathyrus tuberosus; assembly: GCA_022829125.1. Taxonomy (NCBI): domain Eukaryota; kingdom Viridiplantae; phylum Streptophyta; class Magnoliopsida; order Fabales; family Fabaceae; genus Lathyrus; species Lathyrus tuberosus. The sequence goes on along the minus strand of JALAZF010000120.1, from coordinate 12,027,978 downwards.
GAGGTCAATCAAAAGGTGATATTTGGTTGGTTTCACAATGTGCATTCAAGAAGGATGCTTGAAACTGATTGCTCTTGTGCAGAAGAGTAGTTAGTTGAAATTGTGTGAAGGTTCTGGTTCTCTGGGAGCTTGTGGCGGAATTTCTGGGTTAAGGATGGAAGCATACCTTCTTTGGTGGATGAGAGTTTATTTCTCTCTAGGTTTCTGAATTTTTCTTTGTTCAAGCTGGTGGCGCAGTGTTGGTTGAAGATCTTCAGTGTGGATTACCATGCTGATAGTAAGTCCAGTGGTGGGACATATCAAGAACCATGGTGTGTGGTGTCTGTGATGTGTGGAAGATGTCCTAATTGATGTTAGAACATCCTTGGGTTAGATATCCTTGGTGAAGGATTTCAGGTTCTATGATGAACTGGTTACTTGCATCGTGTCCAAGAAGTGTCTACATAATCATCCGGGAGAATGATGGAGTAGAAGGGTTCCTTGGAAGGAGGGTGTAAGTATTTGTGAAAACTGAAGTGGATCATGTGTTGATTACATGGAAGTCTATTTCCTGAATGCGTTCAAAAGTGGAGATTCACCATAAATCAGAAGTATTCTAGATTATCATACGGGAGAATGATAGGAATGACTGCCTTGGATTGCGGGGTGTTTATCTCTAATGCTGGCCATGGTGAGGTCAGTGGAAAATCTTGCATACGGCATTCTGAGCCCTTGGAGCAAGTCATGCTAGTAGTGGATCAGTTTAGCAGCTGTGAAGTTTTGAAGCATGTATACGATAACTGACATAGTGGTAACAAACTAAGGGGCCCTGTGCGTCTCTTTGAGGAATGTGAAGCATTCTAATTCAATTGGTTTATGCCTCAAGCAACGGGATATCTATACATGAGAATTCAAGAGGAGTTCGTGTGGTGTATAAGATGGTTGTGGAATGAGGGGGATCAATGGGACTTTGATCTCAAGCCAAGCGTTTGTAATGGGTGGTATACACGTACTGATGGGATGCATGACTTTGATCATGTGTGAGTAATTATTGTTTCTTGTCAGAGGGAACAATAATGAGTTAATGGTTGCGTTCAGGAGGTGTATTGAACAGAGGGTGCACTCTTGAAGACATGAAGATCCATCTTATGTTTTCCAGTCATTAGCTTGGGTGTTCAGTGGAGGAGCACCAGTTACCTTAGTCAGGGGGAGAGGCCTCTTGATCTGAGATGAAGTTCCAGTTTGCATTTGTGCGTCAAGAAAACTGAGATTTCAAGATGGCTTGACATTATTGTTGAAGTTCCAGTTTGCATTTGTGCGTCAAGCAAACTGAAATGTCAAGGAGGATGGCTTGACATTACTGTGGAAAATCCAGTTTGCATTTGTACGTTAAGAAAACTGAGATGTCAAGGAGGATGTCTTGACATTAGAGTATTGCTGCAAGTTGTGGGAAACTTGGCAATGCATACTTGAATGGTTCTTATTGGATGCTTAAGAATCATTGACTGAGTCTGGGAAAATTTATTTTTCTCTTGCAGAATGGGATCATAATTATGTGAAGAAATCTCTATGGTGTCAAGTCAGAAGAAGAATCTGGGAAGAATAGAAAATGTCTGACATGATGTCAGGACATTGTTATAAAACATGTGTGCATGTAATAGGTTCTTTGGTCGGCGTTCTTAAAAGAAGAAACAGTCAAAGCTGTCTTGGTCACTTTTGCCAAGTTTGGCTAAAAAGGGGGAGAATGGTTTTCTGATGCTGTCTGGTTCCCAAGATCTCTCTTGAAAGGAGGGGGAGACTCTCTCAGACCTTAGCGCCAATCAATTCTCAAGATAAAGGATTCTTGACGAAGGAGCCTTGCTGTTTGCAGAATGCAGAAGAAAATGTTTGTTTTATCCAAAATTTGTCAAAAGAGGGAGATTGAAAGCACCTGTTGTTTGACTAAATTTTGCTAAAACATTCTGATGATAAACTTGAAGAATCTGCAGAAGAAAAAGATGTCGAAGGAAATGTCTCGACATCCTGACTGACTTGGTAAGTTAGAAGGTTTTAATCTGTTGCAAGAATTAAGGAGCGGATCAAGGAATCGCAGAAGAAAAGATTGAAAGCCCAGGACAACAGAAGATTATATAAGGAGACTTATACCTAGGGTTTATGGGAACTATAACTTTGTATCACTTATAACTTTGTAACCTAGTTCTCTTGTGTTGAATAAGGGTTTAGGGTTTGAGAGTCATTGGCTCTCTTAGGAGTTGTAAGTCTCCACTATGTAATATGGGATGCAGAGTGGAAGGCATAGGTACAGGGACACAATTAGAAGCCTGTAGGTAATGGTTGTTGTATTGTTCTTGGACGAAGCTTTGAAGCAAGTCCAAGATAACTTGTAGGTCAAGAAGCCGCGACAGTTCTGAATTGGCAGAAGACAGAGATATCACAGGTTGTGATTAGGGTGTGAGTGGGGTATCTCATATCAGGGGTTTAAATCATTGTGTTTAGCCTTGGTAAAGATGTTCATGGGGTAGATGTTAGGGATAAAGTTGTAAACATGGGATTTTAACTTTGTAACAGTCTACAGTTAGTGAAATTTTCATCCTGCATTGGTATCCCCCAGATGTAGGTGAGTTGCACCGAACTAGGTTAACAATTACTGTCTTATTTAACATTCTGCAATTTATAGATTTTGTTAATGTTCTTGACTGACATGTTGGATCTGATGTCGTGACATCTGTGATGGTGCAGTTCTGATATTCAAGGTATCAGTCTGCACTTACGCCTCTGAGTTTAAAAGATTATATAGCACAATGTCTTGACATGTGTTAGGACATCTGCTGTCTGCATAGGCCAAAATTTCAGTTACCCCTTTTACAAGTTAACTCATTTTCTTTGGTTTTTCTTGATGAATGATGATTCCAATCACAAATTAACATTGTTTTAAGGTTAAGGAACCTTGGTTGACCAAAAAATCAAAAAGTCAAACTTTGATTTTTTGTATAATTGATGGATTCCTTAGGTGTTGTAGAGTGTATTGAATCATGTCCCAAGGTTTAGGAGCATGCCTTGGTCAAAAGTCAAAGGAACAGTTGACTTTTTCTTCAAAACCCTAATTGTGGTCCAGATGAAATTGAAACTTGTAGATCAAGCTTCTTGGACAATCCATTGTTGCAAACAGATCAATGTGGTGTATTGGAGACCCTCAAATCATGTCTTGAGGTTTTAGATCATGTTTTGTCCCAAAAGTCAACTTAGGGGTGAATTAGGTCAAGAAACCCTAATTCCTGATTTTTGATAAATGCCTCCCCTGAGGTTAAATTGACTTGATGATTGGGTCTATGAGGTCTCATGGAGTATCTTAGGTTATGCTTTGAAGCATTGGCTCATGCCCAGAGGAAAAATTCCACCTGGAGGCCTTGGTCGACCAAAACCTTAATTTGGTGACACTGGCGATCTTGAGGCTTGATCCACTAGAAAGTGTCATACCCCAAATTTTGACCACTAAGATTTCCCATCATTGTGCAAATCATCATCACAATATGGACGTATCTTTATGTCTCATCAATCTCCTCAAGGAATTGTTGAACATTCACTACTATCAAAGATTAGGGTTTCAAGCCCTCTCAGAGCTCTTAGACAAAGGATCAATCAAGGAATGACATGATCTTCAACTTATCTAACCACTCAAACATCCACAATGGATCAAGAGGACTCCCACATTAGGGTTTTGGTCGACCAAGGCCTCCAGATGGAAATTTTCCTCTGGGCATGATTAAGCCTCGAGATCGCTAGTGTCACCAAATTAGGGTTTTGGTCGACCAAGGCCTCCAGATGGAAATTTTCCTCTGGCATGAGCCAATGCTTCAAAGCATAACCCAAAATGCTCCATGGGACCTTATGGACCCAACCATAAAGTCAATTTAACCTCAGGGGTTGCATTTACCAAAAATCAGGAATTAGGGTTTCTTGACCTAATTCACCCCTAAGTTAACTTTTGGGACAAAACATGAGCCAAGACCTAAAGAGAGGATTAAGGGTCTCCAACAGACCAAATTGATCCATTTACAACAATAGATTGATCCAAGAAGCTTGATTCCCAAGTTTCAAGTTCATCAGAACCACGGTTAGGGTTTCGCAGAAAAAGTCAACTGTGCCTTTGACTTTTGACCAAGACATGCTCCCAAACCTTGGGACATGATTCAATACACCCTATAACACCTATGAAATGAATCCATCAAGTTTGATTTAGGTCAAGGACTTGATTTATAGAGGACCGCACACTTTGGAATCCATCTGATAAAAAGTCAACTGTGCCTAAAAGTCAAAGTTTGACTTTTTGATTTTTTGTTCAATTATGGTTCCCTAACCCTAAAATGATGTTAATGTGTGATTTGACTCATCATTCATCAAGAAAAATCAATAAAAGTGGGATAACTTGTAAAAGGGGTAACCATAAAAAACTTAGAAATTTTCTAAGTTATGGAACAAAGTGGCTAGGGTGCCAACTTCCAAGGATCATAACTTGAGATCCAAGCAACCATTTGGGTTGATCTAAAGATGGATTTGTAGCTCTCATGGTATACTTTAAAAGTGTCAACTACACCTCATTCCAATTCATCATGGATTTTGAGTTATGGTTGGACCAAAATGGCTGAAAACATGAAATGTCACTTTTTCCAACAGTTAGTGAAATTTTCACTAAGTCAGAATCTGTTTCACTTTTTCCAAAATGTAAGGGCATTTTTCACTTGGATCCAAAAAGTGTCAAAACAAACTATGATCACACATATGTTGTATCATATGAGAGCTTTCCAAAATGGCCAAGAACCCCATGAAACTCCACTTAAGCCATGAGATATGACAATGGCAATGTGCCTTGCTGCAAACTGTCATGGCAAGGCAGATTTGTGCATTTTGCTCGATTTGAGCAATTTGTGCAAATGACGCACAAGTTTATCCATCTGAACACCTCGGGGAGGGACCAAGGAGGGATACACACTGATCCATAAGCCTCCCAAGTCTTTGGAACTAAAAATAGCATGCCAAACCTAAAAAACCCTAAAGAGGGGACAAGACTCCAATTTTGTTTTGGAGCATTCAATGGATGCACCAAGGTGGCATGAACTGAGCCATTTCCAACTGAATGAGTCAAGGATAAGATCTGAACCATGGGACAATAGGCCTGTGCTCTAACCTCTAGTCAATGGCTAGAGGAGACTTGGATTCCTATTGATCAACATTTGCCAAACCTCTGTTGCAGTTGCCATTCACTATTGCAGCCAAAACAACTTGCTCTACTATAAATAGAGCTCATTTGTGCTCAGTTTAAGTACACCAAAGCACTACAACACTTACTTTCCTCAAAATCTCCTTCTCTAGGCAAAAATGCCTTCTTTAACAAGGTAACTCTGAGTTTTTGAGTTAGAGAGCAATTTCATCACAGTTCATGATCCAAACACATCCAATAAGTCATATATAAGCTGTCCAAACTCTCACAAGTGACCTGTAACACCAAAATAAAAAAGTCCCCTCTCAAAACCTCAAAATTGGACTTTTTTGCATTTTTCAAGCCATGTCTTGATTCAGTCACTTTTAAAACCAGATAAAACCTAAAACACACTCCAAATATCATCCTTGAACTGTCCTAAATGGTTCCACACATCTGGAACACCATTTGAGAGAGTTTCTATTTTGGCCACTTTTGCCCCTTTTGCAAGAAAGGGCTAATTTCCATTCCTGAGGTTTCCAGCTGATTCCAATCATCCTAAAAGCTTCTAAGGGATCATTTGAGAGTGTTCAAAGCATCAAAACATTTCTGGAATAAGGCACTTGACAGATTGCCCAAAAAGCTCCTAAAGAGGTAAGCATCTCAACTTGAACTCTTTAAAATATGCATTGCTTTGAGGTCTTCTGATCATGCACATTTCATACATATTATATGTGTTGTGTTTAAACCAATTCATCATGTAATTCATGCCTGTAATAAGAGATAGCACAGAAAATGCAAATCATGGCCTATTTCAAAACCACTATCGGGTTTTTAGGAGGATTTATTTTCTTAAAAAACCACCACCACCATTGGATTCCTTGTGAAATTCTAGGCAGGATAGACCTAAATTTTGTCCCAATCTATGGAGAAATGAGAAAGTTACAAGCTTCACGTTTTAGACCAAAATCTTTCCTTGCATTGCCATGGCCAGGCCAAAAACAAGGCAAGCCTTGTATATTTGTGGCTGGGGTTTGATACACGGATGTATCACCACCCCAGTGATAAGGCGCGCACACTACACACAAGAGGTCTGAGGTTCGAATCCCCCTCGCCCCAGATCCTCTTTTTTACCACTTTTTCATATTTTATTATTTTTCTTATTGTTTTTAATGATTTGAAAAATTAATAACTTCCTCAATTTTAATTATTTTTTATTGGTTCTTTTTGCAAAAAATCACAAAAATGTTGAAATATTTTATTCCACTAAAAAAATCAAATTTATATTATTTATTTAATATAGTTGGTATTTTTATGAATAAATTCATTTTTAATTGTTTTAAACATTTTAAAAGTGAATATTCACCTTGAAAAATCAAAACCAAATGAGTTTTAATTCATCTTGTGATTAAAACCTCATTTTTCAAACCTTAACCAAAAATCACAAGTTGTTTATTCAAGCTTATTCGGTGTTTTATCATTTTTTATTGATTTTCTTGGAGAATTTACTTTTAAAAAATGATGAAATTAGGGTTTTGATTGATTTCACCCTCATCAAGAATTTTAAAACACTTTTGGGCCTCTAATAGAGTGTAACACCCAACCCCTTTTTGAAACCAAAATGATCTGGGCCTCAGATGTTGTATAAGACCCACTATGTTTTTAAAAAACCTCGGCGCGATCGCCGTTTTCAAACAAAAATCTCTGGGCTTCTCCTTGAGCTATAAGACCCATCTCTATTCATTTTCAAACTCTTTGGGCCTCTAATAGAGTGTAAGACCCAATCCCCTTTTAACCAAGACAATTTTGGGCCTCAGATATTGTATAAGTCCCTCTGCGTTAAAAGAAAAATCTCGGCGCAATCGCCAGTTCAAAAATCAAATCATCTGGACCTACCCTCGTATTATAAGCCCCATTTCTTTTTTTTAAGTTTATTTGGGCTTCTCCTTGAGTTGTAAGTCCCATCTCTTGTACATAAAAACTTGTTGGGCCTCACATATTGTATAAGTCATTCTATACAGTTTTCAAAACAACGGTGCAATCATCGTTAAAACTTGGGCCTCTCCTTGAGCTGTAAGCCCCAACAATCTTTTCAAAGAACTCTCTCCTTTGATTTTGAATTCAAATATCTGCTGTTATCAAAAATTTCTTTGTTGAACAACTAACAAAACAGCATGGAAGCTCTACAACGGGTAAGTGTTTATCCACTTTCATTTATCGCTTTCATATGTATATAATTGTATTGTGGGGCTGTTTCACTGTAAGTCTCCTTTCACATCCTTTTATATACTTGTCAAATATTAACTGTGTAATACCAGTATAGTTATTTAGAGTTTCCCCGACAACTACGTCTAGAACTAGGTAAAGCCCTGTTGATCACTCTTTAATACAGTCAAAACTAGACCCCCCATAGGATTCCAAATACAGTCTTCCCTTCTCTTGGGGCTAAATAATATGGAACAAAGAGAAATGCAGTATTCTCGGTGAACCTTTTCTCATATTTTCACTCTTAGAAATTTTCAAAGAAACTCTACTCCCCAGAGTTGATCTATTCTCCGTGAATAGCATCTCTTGAGTATCTTCCAAATTCTCTAACTTTCCTGGAATGATCTCTTCTCTGTGAATTGCATTTCTTGAACTTCTCTTGGTTTAGGGACCCACAGGCTTCCTAAAAGCATCCCCACCTCCTCTTGGGCATTGTACAAGGACCCTTCGGCTTCTTAAAAGTTCTCATGCCTTCTCTTGGGCTTAATACAAGGACCCTGACGACCTCTTAAAGGTATAAGACAAAACTTAGTCATCCTTTGCTAGAGCAGTCTTTCCAGTGTCAAACCTCTGGCCACTTTAGGGTTGATACTCATCCCTTAATACCCGTGCCTCCTCTCAGGCATTGTACAATAGATAAAACTCTAGACTTGGACAGTCTAAACCCCCTTGAGTCTCAAAGACATTCTCAAGTTCCTTTCAAACATAGGAAAAAACACGGATCACTCTGAAACCCGGTCTCTCTCATGAGAGTTACCCACCCTTAGGCCTGCCTATGGATCTAATCCTCAGCAGTAACATAGCCTCCTCTTGGGCTTTGTACAATGACTCTCCCCAGCGGAGCTAACCTTTTCAGACTCTCTTGTTGAGCCAGTCTTCCTTTTAGCCTCCATCTTGGGCTTGGTACAAGACATATAAAAACCACTCTCTTATTGAGTATAAAAGATTCTCTTGTTGAGTCAACCTTTAACCTCCGTCTTGGGCTTCATACAAGACACATATAAAAGCACTCTCTTGTTGAGTATAAAAAGACTCTCTTGTTGAGTTGATCTCCTTTTAGCCTCTATCTCGGGCTTCGTATGAGACAGCAAAACACTCTCTTGTTGAGTATAAAAGACTCTTTTGGTGAGTCACTTCCTCCTTAGCCTCCCTCTCAGGCTTCATACGAGACACTAAAACACTCTCTTGTTGAGTCAAACAAACTCTCTTGTTAAGTCAATCACCTGTTCCAGACTCTCTTGTTGAGTCAACCTTTTTAGCCTCCGTCTTGGGCTTTATACAGGACAGATAAAAGTATTCTCTTGTTGAGTCAAACCCTTTCAGCCTCCATCTTGGGCTTTATACAAGATACATTCTCCCCAACGGAGTCAAAATCCCTTTAGCTTCATGTCTTGGGCTTTGAACAAGACACCAAAATAACCTTTTTCCTCCCATAGAATAGGAGGAACTACGATCGCTCTGATTTCCCTGTTTCGGGAATACGTAGGTATAAGATTGCAAAAATCTTAGCGAGCATACTAATCAAAAACTCAAAACCAGTATCTTCATATATCCATCAAAAGCATCAGACCTAACCCCTTTACAAGAAACCTAGCCCATAGTCTAGACCCTGTTTTTAAGCAAATAACCTTAAAAGACGAACCCCACTATTTTGATAGCATCTGTAAACCAACAGTTTTTACTGTTTAACCTCAGTTTGTGAGCAGGGTTAATTGGAGACATCTATTTCCCTTCCTTAATCAGCTCAACAGGATAAAAAATAAATCGAACAGTAGTACCAAAGCGATAGTGATTCGAAACCACAAAAATCGCGCTACAGGAAGGTTGCAACCTTGTGCTCAATCCTTGATGAGGGAGTCCTCTTGATCCTTTATGGGTGTTTGAGAGGTTAGACAAGTTAAAGATCATGTCATTCATTGATTCATCCTTTGTCTAAGTGCCCTGAGAGGGCTTGAAACCCTAATCTTCTTTGTAGTGAATGCTGACCTATCTTTGGGGAGACTGATGAGGCATAATGGTACATCCATATTATGGTAATGATTTGCACAATGATGGGAAATCTTAGTGGTCAAAATTTGGGGTATGACAATACTTATTGTATTTGATGATGCTTATTGTTGTTGTTGTTGAAGTATTTGTTGTTGTTGATGATGCCATTGTTGTTGTTGATGTCATTACTGTTGATGATTCCATACAGTTACTTATGTATTTGTTATTGTTGATGCTTATTGTTGTTGATGAGGCTTATTATTGTTGTTTATGTATATGTTGTTGTTGATGCTTATTTGTTCTTATTGATGCTTATGTCTTGATAGATAACATATACTTCATCTAGTAACGACGAAACTACATATACAAATGAAACCATGACAAATGATTCTCAATCTGTAGTAGGAGAAAAAAAACAGTAAAGAGGTGCCACAATGATGGCTATATTAACAAAAGTCCGCAAGTCGGATGTCAGACTTCCGGTCAAGTTTAGTGTCATTTATACTATTCTTGATGGTCCTCATTATTCTCTTTTTAAGATTTATGTTGCATTCCTTGGATGTAGCAAAGTTAACATATTGTTAGATGATTGGAAAGATGTACAAGATGAGGTGAAAATTAGCATATGAACACACCTTCAGGCATTAATTTTAATTTTCATGGATTTGATATTAAGTTATATAAACACTAATACATATTTATTGATGTAAATGCGTAGTTAACGTTTGAGTTAAGCGATGATTTGAATATGAGAGAAAGTGGATCACTTATGCTGGTACGACTTGGAGAAGTTTTAAGTCACGACTCACGAGTGACTATTACAAATCCTAAGCCTAATATTGACCGCCCGTGTGTGAAATATCCTTATCTTGATAAGATGGTTTGGAAAAAGTTTGTGAAGTCTCGTAGTACAGAGGAGTTTACGGTTAGTACCAGTTGTATTTTTTTGATAATTTTATGGATAAAACATGGACGTTAATATTTTCGCCATGTTTAAAATAAGTGAAAAGTGAAGCGGGAAAGTTGAACAAGTCTAAAAACAAATACCCCATAGATTGTCTCGTGGGTGATACAAAAAACTTGAGAAAACAATGAGTGCTGAAAAAAGACAACAACTAGAAGAAGGGGACTCCATGAGTCGGGTGATCGGGAACCATCTCCACCATCACGACAAGAGAAGTGGAAGAGGACTCGATAGATACCAAATGGAGACTACACTTGGGACTCCTCAAGATTAGTAATTGAGAAAATTGTAAGTTGGAGTTGTTGTGCATATGTTAAGTGTTAATTAAATCACTTTGGTAATTAATAATGTATGTCTCATCATATTGTGTAGGATTCGTTGGTTAATTCAGCTCCTGAAGGTTCCTTTGTTCCAAAACCATGACATGATATATTAGTAGAAGCAATCAGAACAAAGGAGCATGGTAGGCGTGTCCGTGGGGTTGGAGATGGCATTGTTGAAAGTGTTTTTTGGTGAGTAAGTATTTTATCGTCTCCACAGGGATTAGTGATATTACCGTCGTTCTTCAGTTTAATTATGTCTTAAGTAAGGGGTTCGAATGGTTTTTGTTTGATAAATGTAACATTCATTAATTTATCGTTTGCATAAAAATTAGGTCACAATGATAAAAGATTCAAAAAGTTATTGATTAAAATGGCATATCAAGACTAGATTTCATTAACCTATTTCATATGTATCCTATTAATCTAGCATGTGAACTTAATTTATAATCAATATAATCATGTATCACTCATCAATGCCTCTTATGTCTAACTGGTATTGCGATTTTACCGTATTGTTTAATCGACGATATCTCAACCTATTAAACAATACAAATAACATTTAAAATTTAATACAAATTGAATATCAAATTTCAACTCCATGTCTAGACTTGAAAGATATTTCTCAATAATGGTTCAAACCAAAAATATTAAATAAGAGCAAAGATCATCGTCTACATTGATCATTAATTTGTTCACATATAAAAGATAAACATAAATACATACTAGTTTATATTGATTACATCTAATCTTGATACATTGTATTTAGCTACACATCATTGTAGCTTGCTTCACAAGCAATGGAAAGAGATGAATGAGCATCCAAGTTGAATAATCGGCAATGGATGCCAATCCAGCTCCGATTGAATAAATATGAGTTCTTTTGCTTCAAATACCAGTTTATAGGGTTTTAAGTTCATAAATTTACATGAGAGATGGACAAAATCTGATATGATGTCCTTTTATACACTTTTTGGAATTTTCCTGTCTCTTCCAACAAGCAGGACTTCGCCCAAGGAAAGTCACTTTATAGGCCATCAATTAGTCAGAATTGATTAAACCACCCTCAGATATTTTTCCAGTCTCGCCCAGCGAACTCAAATATTCAGATGCTCGCAGGGAGACAATGGAAACTTTTGCTAATGGAATGATTATGTTTTGGCTCGCCCCAGTCTTGCCAAAGCTCACTGGGCGAGCTCGCCTTTTCATCGCCAAAGCTTATTGGGCAAGGATGCTAATTTTCCACATCTTTGACTTTGCTCCATTTTCTTGGTTTTGTGCCCTTTTTCTTTGGTTTCTTGACACCAATACTGCATACTAACACACACATAATGGATACCAAAACCACATGCAAGTTTTATGACATTTTATGCAAACTTATGGAATTCAAAAATCGAAAGCGCAACATAAAGTCGAAAATTTCCACGTTTTAATGCACACAATTAGTCATGAATGGCTATTAACAAACTCTCCCCAACTCAAATATTTGTTTGTCCTCAAGCAAAGTATACTTCTCATTAAAAACAAGAAGATTTTCTTAAAATACAAATTCAACAAGAGTGAAAACAAATGGTTCAAATTTAACCGACGCATGCGTACAATTAATGCTCAAAACACTTTATAATACCCCAATGTTTACCGCTAAGATCCCACTTTCATTTGCATCATTTGCATAGCATCAAGTCCCAATTCATCATGTGCTCCAAATTATGGTTGTAGTCAAAGTCAGCTTGATGTTGACTTTTTGACCAAAACACGATCTCATGGATTGGAATGTGATTCAAAGGCTTCAAATGCATCATTGTGGTCCATTCATGTGATTAAATTGGCTCAGAAGTTTGATCTATGGATAGTTGAAGAATTTGATTCAACTGACAAAAAGTCAATAGATGCTCAAAGTCAAAGTCAAAGTCAAAGTTTGACTTTTGACATTTTTGTTCAACCATGGACTTCTTATGTCGAAAATCATGAAAATGTGGAAAATAATTGAGTTTGATCAAGAAAATCAAGAAAAGATCAATAATTATCAAAATTAGGGTTTTTGAAATTTCACTAAGTACAAAAATCCATGATCAAGTGACCAACTTCCCAAGGTTGTAACTTCCTCCTCAAGCATCCACTTGAAACACTTGAGGGATGTAATTAAAGATGACATTTGATACTACAAGTTAATCAAAATTTGAAGCCAAAATCTTTGTTGAAGTGGAAGAAATTAATGGCTAAAGTTGAGGTTTCAAGTTGTTGCAAATCTTAAAACACTTAGAAATTTTTCTAAGTTTTCGACCTTTTCATGTGCATGATTTTATGGCCAATTTGTGAGCAATCTAAGAATCCAATTGAAACACTTGAAGGATACATTTGAAGAGCAGACTTCCTACTTTATCATGGTAGAAAACTTGGTCCAAAAAGATCTTACCAATTGAGAGATATAAGGGATCAAAGTTAGGGTTTCACATTATGGAGAAATGGCTTGATGAACCAGAATTTCACTAAGTATGATTCAGTTTATTTTACATGAGTTTGAGGCCAATTTTGGGCACTTTCCAAGTCTTTCCTCAGCTTGTCATGAACACAAAACTTGTTCCTTTACAAGTTAACTTTACAAAGATGTCATTTTTGTGCAAATTGACCCCTTACAATAAGGACAAAACCTGTTGCAAACTGACCATGCTGACCTAGGTTTTTGGCATTATGTGGAAATTTAAAATTGAGTCAAAACTTGCTTAACAAGTTGGGAGCTGATGTCAACTGACTTCTAATGTCAAAGCAGGTTTTCCTAACCAAGAATGAGAGCTTAGAATAATCATCATGCCAAAAATCTAAGCCTTAGCACATATAGCTCTTTTTGCCATTTTTGTGAAATTGAACATACAAACCAAATGCCATACCTTACATCTGATCTTAACATAGTTCTCAACCAATTTGAAGCCTCTACAAATGCAAAATAAACCTAATTTTGTCTGAGAACAAGCATTGAGCATAGAGAACACATAGAGCAAAAACTCAAAATCACCATTCAAGCTCAAATTCGAAATTCATAATCCTTGCACTTTCCTACCATTTTTCTTCCACAAACACATTCCATGCAACAACCATAACCAACCGTATGCATCAAAACTCATATGTAATACCTCAAACTCCATAGCCAAATCTCATTTTTTTCACACTTGCAAGTGGATTCAGGTAGAGAAATTTAGGAGGTTTCAAGCAATTCTAACCAGCACTCCTGGGAACTCATGGAAGCTAGAGGGAACATCATTTCATTGCTGGAAGTGCATTTGGAAGGGCCACGAGTTCACTCCATTAGGTATTTTTTCTCTTTCTGGTTCTCATGCTTGCAAGCACCATTTTGATCTGTTCTTGATACCATTATGCTTGTTTTGATGTTGTGACTGAAACCCCTAAACATTTGGTCATTGATTGTTGTTGTACACAATTTAATTTAATTTCAAAATTTTCAGTTTTCTTTGGTTTTCAATCAAATTCGTGTGATAGAGTAAAAATAAATAAAAACTAATTCCATGGTTGTGATCCTTGTGAAATTCTGAGTGAAATGTTATATTTACATGGCTCATTTGATTCAAAAATGGCTGAGTTGCATTTTTTCTTTGCATTTTTTTTATAACCCATTTTTTTAAATAATTGTTTATAATTTTATTAAATGTGTTGAGTTTGTTTACAGCGAGTCAACTTTGGTGTAGTGGTTAGGCGTCTGGTGTGTATCCTTGGGGTCGTGTTCAACACCCACATACACCCTTTTTAGCACATTTTCCTTCTTTTCTTGTTTATTTCACGTTTTTTTACTTCCTTTTGCATTTCCTTTTTTTTATTTCTCTTTTTATTTATTTCTCCTAATTTTCATTTAAATCTTATTGTTAAAAAAAATAAAAAAAAATTGTCTATTTTGTCAATCATTTATTTTCATTATTTATAAATTTTCATATTAAAAACTCAAAAATATTTTTTATTTATTTTGTCTTGATAATTTATTATTTATGATCTCATATTTAAAAAACCTAAAATTTTTTTATTTGTTTTATTTTGTTATTACAATCACATGATTCCTTGATTATTTTTAACTTGCTATTTGTTTTTTGATAAAGTACATGCTTGACTATTCTTTCACTATGTCTTGTGATTAATGCTATGATAATGTTATACTATGATTGATGTCATTTTGTGAGTTGATTCTTGAACCATTTATGCTTGTATGACTCATGAGTCGATGTTTGGTTAACATTTGGCTAGGTCTTAGGATTATTGTCTTGATGAATATGATCTTGTTGCTTGATACTTGAGCTCAATGTTTATGTGTTTCTCTTGATGTTGAACTTCTTGCCATGTTAAGATGATTTTAGGGATTGAGTAAAAAATGGATGTTCATATGTTTCAAAACCCTAATGTCTTGAGCCTTTGCTTGATTATAAATATTTGTCATGTGTTGGTGCCTAGCCTTGATAATTGAATCCTTTTAATAAAAACCTTGACCTAGGTCATTGCACCTTTAAAACTCTTTTCTTAATAAACACGAAAGAAGAGGACTATTAGAATCTAGCATTCTAACAGAACCCTCGAATGATCGGTCTCAAGTCTTGCACTTTGGGATAGCCATTCATTCATTTCTTTCGTTTCTTAAAATATTTTATATCAACTTGGACAAATAAGGGCCGTTGAGATCTAGCATCTTGACGTAACTCTTTGAGCAATTGATTATCATCAAGATTTCGGTGTCCATCAAACAATTTTCTCAATTAATCTTGAATGAAAAGGGCCATTGCGATCTAGTATTCTGACGTAACTCTTTGAACGATTAATTCTCATCAAACGTTTGTCATTCACCTAAAATACATCCAACCAATCAAATTATAGTTTTTCTCGCCACTGTGCGTCCTAAAACTTTTTCATAATTGTAAGATATTGTGTCTTCAGACGACGCAAAACATTGCTTCGTCCATAAACAATTTGAGTTGAGATAAGAGGCGTTTCCTGCGAATGTTGATTTGTAAATCCATTATGTCGTGATGCAAATGTCAACTCCTCACCTGTTTTGGATAAAGCAATGTTTTCTTTCAAATGCGACTAAATATATTTCGCTAAAATTGACCAACAAACAAACTTTTTTTTCCCAGAACTACAGACGATCTAATTTCTCATTTCACAACGAGAATACCTAGGCACAAGGGCCCTAATCCTTGGCGAGTAACCTTTTTATTTTTTCACTGTAGTCCCCGAACAACGAATGCTCTGACTTCCTAATTGCACTATGAGGATACGTAGGCACGAGATTGCGAAGTCTTGTCGAGCCCCCTAGTAATAAAAACCCTTAGGCCCCTTTCTCCTTAATAAAAATCTAAAAAAACATTTCTCTCTTTTCCCACTCAACAAGTAGAAGATTAGAAAGTAACATAAGCTAACATTCTTTCAACCCTAACTAAATGGTTCCTGTTGAGTACAACGGACGTGTGGGGTGCTAATACTTTCCCCTTGCGTAAATGACTCCAGAACCCAGATATTGGTTGCGATGAGCATATCCTTGTCTTTCTTTTAAGGGTTTTATTCGATATTTTCCCTTTCCCTCTATGGGAATAAATAAAGATCGGTGGCCACTCTGTAAAGCCCATCCCGCGAGCGTGCAATTGCGCTTCGCGAGGTCGTTTTCATTTTTCGAGGTACGAAAGATGGCGACTCTACTGGGGAATCACCCATCCCTAAGTGAATCAACCCTAATTTAGTTAGGTTTTCATTTTTATGTTAGCTTTGCTTATTTATTCTTCTTTGCTATATGTTTTCTTTATGTTTGCTTTATCGCATTTATATCTGTTTATAAATATTATGTGTGGGCTTTGGGATTTGATATCATGAATAAAGATCTACACCCAAGCTTTGGAAAAAGAAGAGAGAAAACATAGTTTAGATTTAGAAGTTGTGTAGTGTTAGTCACCAAGGGCCACTCCTTGCGTGCCTAGCATGAAGACTCCTCTAGAGTATAAATATTCTTAGATCCCGTTATAAAACAGCTAGTCTGTCGCATGATACTGATTCATGAAGAGTCCATGACTCTAGGATCCCCCCTTAGAACCAGATTCTGCTTTGGTGGATGCATAATGTTGGACTCCAAGGATCTCTCCTTGTTGCAACCTACATGAAAACCTCGCTCAGAAGAGACCTTTTCATCACTCTTGTCACAAAATGGCTAGTTTGTTACATGACCTTGATACTGTAACACCCTAAATTACCCCCGCAAATATTTAAATAAAACATTAGAGTAATTAAATCAAACACACACAAATTAGGATGTTACGGTCTTCATACAAAACCTGCTCATCTGATAGTCTATGTAACACTTATATATTAAATATAATCATAAAAACATGAAAATATCTAAACATTACTTTTATTGCAGCGGAATAACAAAAATCACTTATCATGTCTTAGCATATAATAGGTATCATGAAAGTCACACAATTCATCAAAATAGTAATTAAACATAATAAGGAGATTTCTACAAATCTCAGAAGAATTATAAAACATAAACGCGTTCCACGACTCCCCAGTGTTACAATCAGAGCAGACGCCAAACTTAAAAGAAAGGTAAGGAGACTCCATCTTCAACTCACATTTGAGTCCTACTGTGGAGTATTTGCACATTACCCACATGGAGGAAATATTAAAATAGAAGGGGTGAGATATCATGATAATATAAAGGAAAGCATGATAAACAATATGCATTAGGTTAATACTTGCATTATCACCCATTCTACAACACAACACACCCAACACCAAAACAAAGTTATCCAAGCATAAAGATAACACAACAATAGTTCAGCTAAAAATCTCATATTAATCAACCAACAACATCATTACTAATTATTCCCCAACCAACATGGAAATCACATGATAACAAGTCCAAATAATTCACACAACACCATATATTTAGCAAGATAGAAACATAGTTAATATGTAATGCAATGAGACTCACAACCTGACTCAATGCAAATGCATGTGGTATCAATTTTCGTGAACACTCAAGTTCAACGTTCTGATCCCCACCTCATAGGATCAGAACCACTCACTGACCCATCATCTCTAGAATCAGCTACTGACCCAATCCACACAATGGGAGTTTAGGCTCACCAACAACTAAACGTTGTCCACAAATGTATGCAATGCGACTATTTGTGCATACTACAATGAAAACATCATAGTGCATAGTAACCCACCACCATGGTTACTGTACACAACCCAAAGTGGCCAACAAGCATAAAATATATTTCATACAATATAGATATATATCTTTTATGAAATCACAACAACATCATTAAAACATCCTCATATTACCATCATTAACATCAAAACAACATCTTTGTAACAACACTCAAGATTCGTCACTTACAACAAGACTTCTTAGCCTTCACAACAAGTAATAATTACATTCCTAAACATAGTATACATAGAAATACTGGGAAAAACTTTCATCTATTTATACCATGTTAACGTTCTATTTATTAGATTTTCAATGCATTAAACGGTTTGTCATTTGAATATACGGTTAAAAAGTTACGATCAAAGTCGTATTTAACATTTTTGAGTGCTGACGCAGAGGTCGACGCATGGGTCGACACATACAACCAATTTTTCAAAGAATTCATTTCTGGAAGCTACAGGTCGACACATAAGGCATGCAGGTCGACGCATACTATTCTCTTTTCCCAAAATCACTTTTTAAAAGCACTTTTACACTAGTTTATCATGTTAGAACATATGCTACGAAATTCTACCATCATAGACCCATTTTTCTGCTATCTTAACATTCTAAAAATCAATTATTTTCTTGTATTACTCATGTATTAACATCATGTAATCATCAACTTCCTATCTATGATTCAAACCCTCAAAACTCAACAATGGAGGAAAACATATAAACAACGCAAAAACAGAATTGTCACACATATAGGCAAACGAAATTCATCATATAATCAATATATTATAATAGTATCATCATCCACTATTTCACAACATTCATAGCATTATTGGAAGACCCACAATTTATCAACTAAGAGAGATCAAGGTTCATAGCATAGAAGGACACAACAACCCAACAATGCAAGAACCTAAATCCTTACCCACTATTCATCATACTATCCCTTAGAAGATCAGAACCACACCCTTACCTGGTAATTCCTAGCAATCGATCTCTTCAAGCTAAATGGATGGATACTTCTTGCCCTAGCCTCTTTCACCTTCTGCTCTCAATTTCACGTATGATGTAAAACTGACTTCACTATTCTCAAATTCCCTTTATAAAATCCCTAAAATATGGTTGACCTCATTTAGCCTCACTCATCCTCATAGAATTACTATCTTGTCCTTCAAATCTCTACACATCTAATATTTCATTTTATTTTATTTCACTACTATTATTATTGTTATCTAATAATCCAATAATTCATATAATAATAATCTAACCTTTCAAATTCTAGTTTAATAAAAACATGTTAAACCTAAATAATTATTTAAATTAGTTAATATATTTTACTGTTTAGCATAATTACCTAATTATTTAAAACAATTAATTAATTAACTATACTCTCTACACCTCAATCACTACACAATTACTCCTGCACCTCTAACACCTTAATTCCTACCATTTTAAGGTAACTACCCCACACAAAAGGTATCCCAAAACACAATAAATCACATATAAACATATACATATACACTTATTGCATAATTTAATTGCGAAAAAATAATTAAAATAAAATGTGGCGTTACAACTCACCCCACATACAATATTCTCGTCCTCAAAAATTACCTGACACAAATAACTTAGGATACGACTCTCACATCCTGCCCTCCAATTCCCAAGTTATATTTCCTCCGACAGCGCCTCCCCACACGACCTTCACGAGAGCAATCTCCTTGCCTCGCAACTGTTTCACCTCATGACCATCAATTCTCATAGGTAAGGCCTTCACAATAAGGTTATCCCTTACTTGCACATCATCCATCGGAATCACAACGGCGAAACATGAAATACATCAGGTAAATTGGACAAAATTGGTGGCAATGCCACTTTATACGCAGCAGCTCCCACCCGCCCGGATATCTGATATGGACCGATAAACCGAAGAGTGAGCTACTTCGACTTCAAGGCACGTCAAACACCGGTCACCGGAGTGACTCTCAAGAATACATGGTCCCCTTCTTGGAACTCAATATTCTTTCTCCTCTTGTCATGATAGCTTTTATGTCTATTCTGACTATTGGTTTGAATATAGAGTAATTTGTCTAGATGGGGGGTTGAATAGACAATTAAAATATCCCTTCTTTTAAAAAAAAATCAGATTACGCAAGCGGAATACGATATCGTGAAATTTCGTTTTGGAAATTTTTTATGATACTGGAAGAGAATTTGTGCTATACTTACAACAAAGGTTTGTAATGAGGTAGAAAACAATGAATTGATTAACGGTTAAAGTTTCAACGACATGCTTAAAGACTTTAACAATTCTTCAATTTTAAAGGCAATTCTAAATTCAATGTTCTTACAATAATCAATTAACTAGATCCTTTAGAAGAACAAATCTAATCAAACCTAAACTTTTACAAATAAAAAACTATGAAAACAATGAATCTAAACAGATACCCAAGCATGCAATTTTAAACGATAAAAAAAGAGGGAGAGAAGGAGAGAGTGCACCATAATATATACTAGTTTGGTGCTATCGTCCTCGCAGGCACCTACATCTAGTCTTCGAGGGAAAACCATCGAAGAGTTATTTCTTCCATTAAAACAATATAGAATTTTGGTTCTATGTTACAACAATTCACAAAAGCAAAAAGACAAATTATAACAATCCACGTTATCTTCTTTCTTGCTTCTTGTACGAACTTGCTTGTAACTAGCTACCACCGCTAACTTGATATTTACCCAAGATCTTGATTTTCAACTTTTGACGGATTCCTTTCTTGGTAAATTTCCAAAAATTTTCCCAATCTTGAAATTTCAAGCCTTGAATCCCGTTCTTCAACAAGTTGACAAATCCGTAGAAAAACTCCACAACAATGGAGAAAAGCTTCTTCTTCTTTTTCCTTGAAGAAATTTCAACCCTTGAAATTTCCAAGACCAAAATACCTCTTGCAAAATATGCACACTTCAACGAACAATTAGATCCCTAATGTTTCCCTAAAATTAATCATCACACACACACAAGAGAATAATTTCCATGGGTATGATTAAGATGAAGATTTGAAAGGGAGAAGGAAGTTGTGTTTGCAAAGGTTTTCTCTCAAGAAAAAAATTTTGATCCCTCTTTTTAAATGAGGGAATGAAATCTCTATTTATAGATGCAAGAGAAAAGTGCAATAAGTGAGTTAAAATTAGCAGCCTGACTTGATTCATAATTCCCATGACTTGATTCAGTTAGGGCTGTTGACTTGAATCGACTCTAAAATGAATCAATTCAAATTAGCGTACTAAATCAATTCGAAAACCTTACTGAATCAATTCAAATTGGAATTTCCAGTTCTGTGACTTTATTCAAAACTGATGTTGACTTGATTCCATCAAACAGAATCTAAACGGACTTTTGAGACACTTTCATGAATCGAGTCATGAAGGTCTTGAATCAAGTCAGGAAACACAAAAAGTCTTTGAATCAAGTCAGAAAGACAACTGAATAAATTCACACAGCTAAGATACATATTCAACTTAATAAATGCATGGATGAAATACTCTAGCATGTGTTTGATGATTAATAACTAAGGGAACTCAAATTAAACGACAAATATAAGAAAAGCATCAAAACAACGAAGTAACCGATATCCAGAATGAGCAACTTCAGTCTCCCCCTTTTTTATGCTTGGCAATCTGATTAATTTAAGTGAAATGGAGCCATGCCCCCTTCAACAGTTACTTAACCACACGAATTATTGTTGTCAAACGATAATCCATTCTCCCCCTTTGACAATATAAAAAAGGAAGAGGGACGAAAAACAGAAATAACAACGAGTAATACCACATAGATAATTTCACAATCCAGCAGAGTCAACATGTAACCACAATACACATTTTATGCAAATAGGAATAGTTAGGATAGAAGAAGATAATATCTAAAGATAGCAAGTTCAAAATACAACCAAAATACAAGTGAAAATGTTTTAATCATAAGAAAGGATAAATAAACATGCAACAATGAGAAAATACAAAATGATGCACTAGGGATCCTTTATATCAAGGTCCTCAGGGTCAACGGATGCCTCCAGCTGTCCTATGTTGTACGCAACAAGTTTGGCAAGAATGAGATCAAGCTTGACTTGTTGCTGAGCAGACAATTGGTATCAAATTCTTTGATAAACCCTCATCTGGTGAAAATTACATTACCAAAGAGGCTGCATCTAAACCAGGTCTAACTTTCTTTAAGGTTCTTGAAGATCACAACTTGGCCAAATTTTTAGGCTTATCACATAAATTTAATGTTGATCATGTTCGTGCTTTTTACTGTTGTGTTGAATCCATCGACAATGGTACTAGTCTTATTTGTAAGTTCAAAAACAAAACCATCACTTTCACGGCTAAGGACATTAAGGATATTCTTAGTTTGGAAAACTCTGGTTATGAGTTTACTCGAGTGACTACGGAATCGGATTACCAACGCACCCCTACTGTTACTCAGATATTAAAACTGATCTACCACAATAACATGCAGTACTCCAATTTTACTATGGGACAATTGAAAGTTGATTGTCGCATTCTCCACTGGGTCATCACAAAAATTTTAGTTCGTCGCAAGGATAATTTCGGACGCATTGATGATTTTGATATGTTTCTGCTTTGGCTGCTTCTAAACAAAGAAATGGTAAATTGGGTTAAGTTCATTATAAATATGATGATGGAGTGTGAGTCAAGTGACTCCAAGCCTCTTTATTATCCCTCGTTCGTTCAACTCATACTGAACAAGGGAGGAGTGGCTTCTAAGCTTAGTGAATTATCCGGTGTGCCATCTCAGTTCAGTGACTCCACTCTCCATCAATTCAAGTACCACTTCGATTCTGAGATGAATGAATGGTATTTTCAAGAAAAATTTGCTCGGGTGTATGAAATTTTTTTTGTCAACACTGCTAATGCTCCTCAAGATCACAATCCTGCTGCCTCCTCTCGTCCGTCTGTTGCCTCCTCATCTGTTGCCTGTAACACCGAAGTGGTTACTCATGCCGACTTGGATCGTTG
Organism: Lathyrus tuberosus; assembly: GCA_022829125.1. Lineage (NCBI taxonomy): Eukaryota > Viridiplantae > Streptophyta > Magnoliopsida > Fabales > Fabaceae > Lathyrus > Lathyrus tuberosus. Next base: position 12,005,035 of record JALAZF010000120.1, on the reverse strand, counting down.
GGGCGATGGAATCATGGCAGAACAACGGACATTATCTGCTCAGCAACAAGTCAAGCTTGATCTCATTCTTACTAAACTTATTGCGTACAACATCGGACCGTCGGAGGCATCCGTTGACCCTGAGGACCTTGATATGGAGGATCCCTAGTGCATCATTTAGCACTTTCTCATTGTTGCATGTTTATTTATCCTTCCTTATGATTAAAACATTTTCACTTGTATTTTGGTTGTATTTTGAACTTGCTATCTGTAGATATTATCTTCTTCTGTCCTAACTATTCCTATTTGCATAAAATGTATATTGTGGTTACATGTTGACTCTGCCGGATTGTGAAATTAGCTATGTGGTATTACTCGTTGTTATTTCTGTTTTTCGTCCCTCTTCCTTTTTGATATTGTCAAAGGGGGAGAATGGATTATCATTTGACAACAATAATTCTTGTGGTTAAGTAACTGTTGCAAGGGGAGCATGGCTCCACTTCACTCAAATTAATTGGATTGCCAAGCATAAAAAAAGGGGGAGACTGAAGTTGCTCATTCCGAATATCGGGTACATTGTTGTTTTGATGCTTTGCTTATATTTGTCGTTTAATTTGAGTTCCCTTAGTTATTAATCATCAAACACATGCTAGAGTATTTCATCCATGCATTTATTAAGTTGAATATGTATCTTAGGGTGTGTTTGTTTCAAGGTTTCAAATTATATTCCTTGGAATTATATTCCCAGGATTATTATTTCCAGGAATATTATTCCTACTTATGTGTTTGGTAAAAATTAAAGTTTTCTAGGAATAATTATAAAATTATATAATTTAAAATTAAAAAAAAATAAAAATTTAAATAAATATGATTGGTAGTGGGAAGTTATGGTTGGTTGACTTATTCCCATGGGAATACTATATTCCCACCATTTAAGCCTTGAAATAAAAATAGAAGAACCACATGTAAATATGATTCCTGGGAATAAAAAGTACCTTAGAATAATTTTTTTAAACTTGAATCAAACATAGGAGTATTGCATTCCCATAGTCATATTCCCGAGAATATTTTTTCTAACCTTGAAACAAACACACCCTTAGTTGTGTGAATTGATTCAGTTGTCTTACTGACTTGATTCAAAGCCTTTTTGTGTTTCCTGACTCGATTCAAGACCTTCATGACTCGATTAATGAAAGTGTCTCAAAAGTCCATTTAGATTCAGTTTGCTGGAATTGAGTCAACATCAGTTTTGAATCAAGTCACAGAACTTGAAATTCCAATTTGAATTGATTCAGTAAGGGTTGCAAATTGATTCAGTACGCTAATTTGAATTGATTCATTTTAGAGTCGACTCAAGTCAACTGCCCTAACTGAATCAAGTCATGGGAATTATGAATCAAGTCACGCTGCTACTTTTAACTCACTTATTGCACTTTTTCTTGCATCTATAAATAGAGATTTCATTCCCTCATTTAAAAAGAGAGATCAAAATTTTTTCTTGAGAGAAAACCTTTGCAAACACAACTTCCTTCTCCCTTTCAAATCTTCATCTTAATCATACCCATGGAAAATATTCTCTTGTGTGTGTGATGATTAATTTTAGGGAAACATTAGGGATCTAATTGTTCGTTGAAGTGTTCATATTTTGCAAGAGGTGTTTTGGTCTTAGAAATTTCAAGGGTTGAAATTTCTTGAAGGATAAAGAAGAAGAAGCTTTTCTCCATTGTTGTGGAGTTTTTCTACAGATTTGTCAACTTGTTGAAGAACGGGATTCAAGGCTTGAAATTTCAAGATTGGGTAAAATTTGGGAAAGTCATCAAGAAAGGAATCCATCAAAAGTTAAAAATTAAGATCTTGGGTAAAGATCAAGTTAGCAGTGGTATCTAGTTTCATGCAAGTCCGTACAAGAAGCAAGAAAGTAGATAACGTGGATTCCTATAATTTGTCTTTTTGCTTTTGTAAATTGTTGTAACATAGGACCAAAATTCTATATTATTTTAATGGAAGAAATAACTCTTCGATGGTTCTCCGTCGAAGACTAGATGTATGTGCCTGCAAGGATGATAGCACCGAACTAGTATATATCCTGGTGCACTCTCTCCTTCTCTCCCTCTCTCTTTATCATTTAAAATTGCATGCTTGGGTATTTGTTTAGACTCATTGTTTTCATAGTTTTTGATTTGTAAAAGTTTAGGTTTTATTAGATTTGTTCTTCTAGAGGATCCAATTAATTGATTATTGTAAGAACATTGAATTTAAAATTGCCTTTAAAATTGAAGAATTGTTAAACTCTTTAAGCATCTCGTTGAAACTTTAACCATTAATCAATTCATTATTCTCTACCTCATTACAAACCTTTGTTTTAAGTATAGCACAAATTCTCTTCCAATATCATAAAAATTTTTCAAAATGAAATTTCACCATATCCAGTTCCGCTTACGTAATCTGAGTTTTTTTTTAAAAGAAGGGATTTTTTAATTGTCTATTCAATCCCCCTTCTAGACAAGTTACTCCATATTCAAACCAACAATCAACTTTTGAGGTTGTTAAACCTTATCAAAAGAACCAGCTCTCGATGCCAATTCTGACAAGCTTTCATTTGCTCTCGAATCAGTTTCACTTTCTCAGTAGTTTGTTGGACTAATTCATGTCCAAGCACCACATTTTCACCGGATTCATGCCAACACAAAGCTGTTCTGCATCTCCGACCATACAACACTTCAAAAGGTGGTATCCCAATACTAGAATAAAAATTGTTGTTATAAGTGAATTCAATCAACGATAAGTGACTATCCCAAGTGCCTCATTGTTCCAGAACACAATCCCTCAACAGATCTTCTAACAATTTAATAGACCTCTCCGTCTGACCATCCGTCTGAGGGTGATAAGCCGAACTCAACCTCAGCTTAGAGCCCAACGCCTCTTGCAAACTCTCCCAAAATCTGGAAGTGAACCTCAGATCTCTATCTGACACAATACTCAACAGAATTCCATGCAACTTCACAATTACACGGATGTAAATCTCTGCTAACTTCTGCATAGAAAAACTGATGTTAATCATAATAAAATCGGCCAACTTTGCCAGTCTATCCACAACCACCCAAATGGCATCATGCCCTCTCTGAGTATTTGGAAATCCTATCACAAAATCCATAGAAATATGTCTCATTTCCATTCTAGAACATCTAACAATCGCATCAACCCTACAGGTATTTGATGTACAACCTTCGACTTCAGGCAAGTCAGACAAGCATAAACAAACTGCACAACATCGCGCTTCATTCCTGACCACCAGAATATCTTCTTCAGATCTTGGTACATCTTAGTAGCTCCCGGATGGATACTTAAGTTACTCCGATGACCTTCTTCTAAAATCATCTTCTTTAGTTCCACATTATCGGGAATACAAATTCTATTCCTGAATCTCAACACACCTTGTTCGTCTACTTTGAAATCATTCGTTGCAGCTTGACCATCTCAAGCCATCAAGTCCACCAATTTCACATCCATTTCTGATTATCTTTAATTCTAGCAAGAAAATCATTGTTGATTGTTAGCATCCCTAACTTCACACTTTGATGTGTTAATTCACAGACTAAACTCATCTCTCTGAACTGTTCCACAAGCTTCAACTCTCTAACCATCATCACTGACATGTGCAACGACTTCTGACTTAAAGCATCAACCACGACATTAGCTTTACCGGGATGATAGTTCAAGCTGAAATCATAGTCTTTCAAGAATTCCAACCATCTATGCTGCCTCATGTTTAATTCCTTTTGATCAAACAAGTACCCCAGACTTTTATGGTCACGAAACACTTCGAACCTATAACCATACAAATAATATCTCCATATTTTCAATACAAATACTACTGCATCCAACTCTAAGTCATGAGTAGGATAGTTCCTCTCATGAATCCTCAATTGTTGGGAAGCATAAGCCACAACTTTTCCATCTTGCATCAACACACCCCCCAAACCCATCAACGACGCATCGCAGTATACTACTAAAGGTTCATTTGGTTCAGGAAAAACCAAAATCGGAGTTGTAGTCAACCTCTTCTTCAACTCTACGAAGCTCTTCTCACAATGAATATCCCTTGTAGGTCAGTTGAGTTAGCAGAAGTGCTAACTTGGAAAAACCTTCAATGATCCTGCTGTAGTAAACAGCCAACCCCAAAAATCTTTGAATTTCTGTAACTGACTTAGGAGCTTCCCATTGTAGAACTGCATCTACCTTGGAAGGATCCACTGCAATACCATTACCTGAAATAACATGACCAAGGAAGCTAACTTCCTTCAACCAGAACTCAAACTTCGATAGCTTAGGATAAAGTTTCTTCTCTTTCAAAACCTGCAACACAATCCTCAAATGCTTCTCATGCTCTTCCTCTGACTTAGAATAGATCAAGATGTCATCAATGAAAACTTTAAGAAACTGATCTAAGTAGATATGAAAAATTCGATTCATATACTCCATTAATACATCGGGTGCATTAGAAACACCAAAAAGCATCACCAAGTATTCATAATGTCCATAACGAGTCCTGAAAGATGTCTTCTGAATGTCTTCATCTTTTACTTTTATTTGATGATAACCCTATCTCAATTCTATCTTGCTGAACATCTGAGCACCTACCAGTTGATCCATCAAATCATCTATTATGTGAAGTGGATACTTGTTCTTAATCGTCACTTTATTCAACTGCCGGTAATCTATACACAATCTCATACTACCATATTTCTTCTTTACCAACAATATCATAGCTCCCCAAGGTGACACTTGGTCTTACAACCTTCTTTTCCAACAAGTCTTCCAGTTGTTTCTTCAGCTCCGCTAATTCTGAAGCCGACATCCTGTATGGTGCCATAGACACAGGTCTAGTACCAGAGACAAGAAAAATAGTAAACTCCATTTCTCTTTCTGGAGGTACATCTGAAATATCCTTCGAAAATACTTCTGGAAACTCTCATACTACCTGCACTTCATCGATTACAACTTGGTTGTCAACAGATAGCGATGTGAACATCGCAAACACCTTAGCGTCATCTTCTAAAAGCTCCTTCAATCCTTCCATAGATCAGAAATCAACTCCCTCCTCACCACCAGGAGTAGAAAACCACACCGATTGATTAAAATAATTAATCTGAACATGGTTAAACATCAACCAGTTCATTCCCAAGATAACATTGAGATTCATCAGCGGAAAGCAAATGAGATCCACACCAAAATCCATATCAAAGATTCTCAAAGGTCAATTCAAGCAAACAAGAGAAGCAGCCACCGATCCCTTAGCAGGAGTTTCGATAACCATTTCTCCCTTCATCACATATACACTAAGGCCTAGCCTTTTCAGACAATCATCATAAATAAAGGAATGAGTAGCACCGGTATCAATAATAGCAATCAAAGGCGTATTATTAATATAACATGTACCTCTGATCAACATGTCCTCACTGTAAGTCTAAGTTCCTGACAGAGAGAACATTTTGCCTCCAGTTGCAACTTGCTTTGGTTTTTGGCAATGAGTACTGATGTTACCAGGTTCCCCGCAATTGTAGCAAGTCATTACCTTCTCAGTGGAATTAGCGACAAGATGTCATGTCTTACCACACTTGTAGCACATCTTCACATCGCTCTTACACTCATTGACACGATGACCCATCTCACAACATCTATAGCACTTAGGAATAGTAGGAGCACCTCCCCCACTTGCCTTCTTGCAATTAGCATATCTTAGTCTACCTTTATCAGCTGGAGCTGCATAAGGCTCTCCACGGTTCATCTATTCTTTTCCTTTCCTCTTGGCCAGCCCTTTATATTGAGCCGATCAAGCCCTGTTATCCTTCTCATAGATTTTACAATAATCCACCAAATCTGGAAACATCCTAATTCGTTAGTACCCGATCGCCTATTTGATCTCAGGCCTCAAACTGTTCTCAAATTTGACACACTTCAAGAACTCAGCAGTTGCCTCACTGTTGTTAGGGTAGAACTTAGCAAGTTCCACGAATTTGGCAGCACATTCCGTAACCGACATGTTACCCTTCTTCAACTCTAGAAACTCAATCTCCTTCTTACCTCGGACATCTTTAGGGAAGTATTTCCTTAGGAATTCCCTAGTGAACACAACTCAAGTGATAACTTCCCCTGTAGCTCCCAATAATTGACGGGTGCTAACCCACCAGTCATCGGCCTTCTTAGCTAGTATGTAAGTACCGAATCGCACCTTCTATGCCACAGGACAATCCATAACCCAGAAGATCCTATCGATCTCTCCGAGCCAAGTATGCACTTCATCTGGATCATATCTTCCCTTGAAGGTAGAAGGTTTGTTCTTCTGAAACTCGTCATTCTCACCAGCATTAGGCTGATTCTGCACAGCCTGAGCAACAGCCCACAAAGTAGCAACAATAGCGGCATCGTTCCTTCCAGTCATTCTCTGTTACGCATCAAAAATAATACACAATGATTAAGGAAACAACATCGACAGTAGTTAACTGTCACGTAACAACGACTCAACAACTTGGTCGGACAGACCGACCTTCTCTGATACCACTATGTAACACCCTAAATTACCACCGCGAATTTTTAAATAAAACATCAAAGTAATTAAACCAAACACACACAAATTAGGATGTTACGGTTAACATACAAGACCTGCTCATCTGATAGTCTCTATAACACTTATATATTAAATATAATCATAAAACCATGAACATATCTGAACATTACTTTTATTGCAGCGGAATAACAAAAATCACTTATCATGTCTTGGCATATAATAGTTATCATGAAAGTCCCACAATTCATCAAAATAGTAATTAAGCATAATAAGGAGATGTCAACAAATCTCAAAAGAACTATAAAACATAAACGCGTTCCATGACTCCCCAGTGTTACAATCAGAGCAGACGCCAAACTGAAAAGAAAGGTAACGAGACTCCATCTTTAACTCACATCTGAGTCCTACTGCGGAGTATCTGCACATTACCCACGTGGAGGCAATATTCAAACAGAAGGGGTGAGATATCATGATAATATAAAGGAAAGCATGATAAATAATATGCATTAGGTTAACACTTGCATTATCACCCATTATACAACACAACACTGATGACACTAAATTATACTGTATTTTCGACTCTGATTTCACATGCATATTAGTTGTTTTTTTATTATTTTTGCTTTGTTATTGTTATGTTTCCCTTTGTTTTCAGGTTTTCAATAAAATCGAGGTCCCAGACGAGAAAGGGTGCAAAAGGAGCAAGAATTCAAGTTTGGCAGCAATTTACCCTTGTCGCTTCTCCTGTCGCGGACGCCCCAGGGTAGGCGACGATGTGTCCCATGATCTCCACTGCTCAACTGCCACGTTCCCACGACCTTTGCCAGTTTCTTCTAGTCGCGGGCGCGGTAGGCCTGTCGCGGGCGCGACAAGGCAAAATCAGTTTCCCGCCCATTTTCAAGCCAAGGTCACTTTTGTCTTTGCACCTTGCCAACTTTGCCTATAAATACTCTCAAGACTCGAATTTTAGGAGCATCCAATCTTAGTTTACTTCATCCTAGGCATAAATTTCACTCTTGTAAAGCAGTAATCTTCTCACATCGAGGAGTTATTGCACTGTGTGTGATCGAGTTTGTAATCAAGTCTTGGAGTGTCTGTAATCAAGTTGGAGCACTTTGGTAGAAGTAATCCTGCCAGCATTTTATTTTCCGTGCATTGTACCAGATTTAAAGACTCCGCTTTGGAGCAGGTTTTATTTTAATCGCATTTACTTTCATCTATTTCTTGCACTTGCTTTATTTTGTTTATTTATTATCTTACCTTACTTTTCAAAACTTTACTTTTCAAAAGACTTAATTCCATACATGATAAGAATTAACATGACTGTTATAACTACCATGGCTGGCTAAGTTTTAGATAGGTAAGAATGTAAAGACCATAACCACCGTAATACGTCTATATGTTAACAGAAATACTTAAGGGCTGTTTTAATCTTTAACATAAGTTTTCTGTACTTAAAAGCAATGTTGGGTAAGATCGAAAGCCGTCCAACCATTTGTGAACTTGTTTGGTTCTCAACTGATCAAATACAGCGAAAGCGCTTTGCTCAGTTGAGTAGGGATTTTTAACACTTTAGAAAAGAGATTTTAAAACTATTTTCGGACGCGTTAGTGGGATTAGAATCTGGTTCATTTTGAACCTCTTTAGTTTAGAGATTTCAGGTCAAAATACTTTTCTGTTTAGTTTAGAATTTGCATTTCTTAAAAGTAAGTTTTCCATGACTCTAACGCAATGCGCGCCTTTTTATAAGTGACAATAAAGGGGTTAGTTTAGAGGGTAAACTTGGTTCTGACTACGCGAAAGCGACAGTTCCTGTTAAATTGAATTCTTTTCTTAAAATAGAAGATATTGCCCGTAAGTAGTTCTGTTGATGAATATAGAAATATTATCGGTTATGAGAATTACATTCAAGCCTATTGTTTTGTCTGAATTTTATTACCTCGTCATTTACTTTTATTTATTTTCCTCTGCATTAGTAAACCCTGAATTGAACTGCCTTAGATAAGCACTGTAACAAACAGAAATCGTTAGATCGGCATTTGGTCTCTGTGGATACGATAACTTTTTATATTACTCTGACGCGATTCGTGCACTTGCGAATACAACGCATCAAGTTTTTGGCGCCGTTGTCGGGGACCAATTTCGCCGAATTTCAAATTTCGTTTGTTATCACCGTTTAGACTAGGGCCGCACGAACTGGTCGATGCGAAGATCTCGCAGCTCCAGTAGTGTAATAGATCCTTTAGTGGAACCAGAACGTTACGCTCGGGCATGACTTTGGCTTCGTCGAATTAAGCAAGCTATGGCCGAAGATCGTAACCAAAGACCCCTTAAGGAATTCGCTCAGCCTGCTGACGAAGAATCGAGCTCTAGTATAGTTAACCCTACCATACCTGCCAATAATTTTGAACTAAAACCGTCCCTATTACAACTAGTTCAACAAAACCAATTCGCAGGACTACCATCTGAAAACCCAAACCAACATCTAAAAGTCTTTATCCTGTTGTCAAACACCTTTAAGACCAATGGTGCTAGTCCTGAGGCGATTCGTTTAAGACTATTTCCCTTTTCCCTTAGAGACAAAGCCCTAACTTGGTTAGATTCCCTTCCAGCTAATTCTATAACAACATGGGAAGACCTTAGGAGAACATTCCTTGCTAGATACTTTCCCCCAAGCAAAACAGCCATTCTCCGAAACCAAATAACAAGATTTACCCAAAACCAAGGAGAATCACTATTTGAAGCTTGGGAGAGGTATAAAGACCTTCTAAGGGCTTGTCCACACCACGGTTTGGAGCAATGGTTGATTATACATACCTTTTACCACGGACTTCATTATAACACAAAGATGTCCATCGACGCTGCTGCTGGCGGTGCCCTGATGAACAAACCCTATCCTGACGCTTGTGGTCTCATTGAAGATATGGCTCAAAACCATCATCAATGGGGAAACGAAAGAGAAACAGTGGAAAAGAAAGAAGCCCAAGGAGGTAAACATGAGGTAAGCTCTATAGACATGATGCAAGCGAAAATGGATGCTATGGCCCTCAAGATCGATCAAATGTACGCACAACCAACCGCTGCAGCAGTAGTAGTATCAGATTGCGAACTTTGTGGTACTAAAGGTCATCAATCAGCTGACTGCCATCTGTTAAACGAGACTAACCCAGACCCAGTCAACTATGCCCAAGGAAACCCGTTCTCAAATACTTACAACCCTGGATGGAGGAATCACCCTAATTTTTCCTACAAAAATAATAACCCTATCCAAAACCAAGAACCTCCGAGATCAACCAATAATCAAGCACTTAGACAAAACCAACCTATGCAAGCAGTGCCACCTAAGCCAAATATTGAGAAAGTGCTAAATGATTTTATGACAGCACAAGCCCAGCAAAACAAAGAGTTCCTAAATCAGAATATTCATGTGAATGAGCTGCTACCCAACTAGGAACCAAAATGGACCAAATGGCCACCCACAACAAGATGCTTGAAACCCAGATCTCTCAGGTAGCCTTAAAGCAAGCACCCCAAACTACTCCTGGAGGATAATTTCCTGGACAACCTCAACAGAACCCTCGAGGGCAAGCTAACGCTGTTACCTTACGAAGTGGAACCACTTATGAAGGGCCTAAAAACACGACATTGAGTGACTCCGAAGTTTCCAAAAAGGATGTGTAGCGAGCGATTTTGGACGCGGTTCTTAAGCGCTGGTCGCTCTCTGCGGTTGAGCTTAAAACTACAGGTCGATTCATTTTTTATCCTATTGTGAGCTGAATAAGGAAGGGAAATAGATGTCTCCAATTAACCCTGCTTGCATACTGAGTTTAAACAGCAGTCTGTTAGGTTACGGATGCTATCAATGTGGGGGGGGCCTTTGTACTGGTTATTCGTATTTCGCCAATACAGTTCTTTCTTTCTTTTTTCTAGGCAAAGGGTTTCTGGCGGGGAATAAGGATTAGGATGTTTAGGACTGATGCTTTTGAGTTACTGCTTTTAATTGATGGAGATATGGGATTTGGGTTTTTTGTTGATTGCGCTCGCTAAGATCTTTTCTTTCGATCTTATGCCTACGTATTCCCGTTTACCGAAACAGGGAAATCAGAGCGTTCGTAGTTCCTCCTATTCTATGGGAGGAAATTGGTGTTTTGGTGTCTTGTTCAAAGCCCAAGATGTGAAGCGAAAGGTGGTTTGTATCTTGTTCAAAGCCCAAGATGTGAAGCTGAAAGGTCTATTTGTGTCTTGTTCAAAGCCCAAGACGTGAAGCTGAAAGACCTCGACTTTAGAGAGAATTTGTTATCTCTAAAGAGGGGAGAAGGAGAATTACTTTAACTGGGATACGCGGATCCGAGCAATGCCATAATTTCCGAAGAAAGGGTTTTAACCTGAAGGAGAAGACTTTAACTCAGTGTAGAGCAATGCCATCTTTCCTTAGGAATTTATCATGCTAAAAGAGGGACAGTGGCATGGATATAGATGATCCAGAGGCTTGCCGCTTACAGCGATTAGATGAAGGGGTTGTTGATGTTTGTGTACTGTGAACGAGGCACAGCTTTGATGCTAAAAGGTTAATTGGATTAACCGGTGGTTTTCTTATACAAAGCCTAAGAGGAGGCTAATTTCCACTAGGAAAATCATTATACAAAGCCTAAGAGGAGGCTATTTTGTGTCTCGTACAAAGCCCGAGAGAGAGGCTAAAAGTTTTTGACCCAGTGGGGCATATCGTTATACAAAGCCTAAGAGGAGGCTAGCAAAGAGTTCGGCTCTTGCTTAAGGGATTTATATCTCGTACGAGGCCCGAGATGAAGGCAAAAAAAGGGTGATTGACTCAACGAGGGAATCTTTTGTGTCTCATACAAAGCCTGAGAGAGAGGCTAAAAGGTTGTTTTGACTCCACTGGGGAGAATTTTGGTATCTCGTACGAAGCCCGAGATGGAGGCTATTGTAACTGTTTCAGTTGAGTGACAGATCCAATATACTGATTTAAAAGAGAAAATCAGTTCTTATATGAGTAACACTGTACACAGGGATTTAATTTGAGGATCAGGGATATTTCCTTTTCTTTGAGGAAACGGGAAATCCAAAGGGTATTGAGACTATCCGAGTCTGCGGGTTTCCTTCCTATTTAACGAAGGGTGCTTGAGAATGTCTTTGAGACTCAAGGAAGTTAGACTGTCCAAGTCTAGAGTTTTATCTTTTGTACTATGCTTCGAGAAACAGTAGTAGACTCTATGAAATGACTGTTCTATGAGGATGACTAGGTTCTATTCCTATACCTCTAGGAGGTCGTTGGGACAATTTGTACGAAGCCCAAGAGGAGGCTGGAATCTTTTAAGAAGCCGACGGGTCCTTGTACGATGCCCAAGAGGAGGCTATCATTCCCGGAGGAAGAGATCATTATACGAAGCCTAAGAGGAGGTTGTGAATACTTCTAAGAAGCCGTAGGGTCCTTGAATAATGCCCAAGAGGAGGCCGGGTTGCTTATAGGAAGCCTGTGGGTCCTTGTACGATGCCCAAGAGGAGGCCGATGCTTTTAAGATGCCCGTGGGTCCCAAACCAAAGAAAAGTTCAAGAAAACTCTTTTAAAGATAAAACCACTGGTAAACGTGTGAGGTTTACTATCCAGCAACTTTTATCTTTTCAAGAGCGTTTGAACAGTTCGGAGGTTTGAAGAAATTCAAGAGAAGTTTCACCGAGAATAATTCATCTCTGGGGAATAGAATTTCTTGACGATTCCTAGGAGGACAGCCGAAGAGAAGACTGTATCTGGTGCTCCTATTGGGGATCTAGGCGTCTATTTCTACGAATAAGTGAAACGGCGTCACCTAGTTCTAGACGTAATTGCCTGGGAAACTCTAAATATCTATACTATTATTACACAGTAGATATGAGTTTATGAAAGGAGACTTACAGTGAGCAGCCCCACAATACAGTTTATAATATGAAAGCAGTAAATGAAAGCGATAACCACTTACTCGGTTGTAGTGCTTCCATGCTGTTTGGTTAGTTGTTCAACAAAGAAAGATAAAAACAATAGTATATTCAAAATCAAAGGAGAAAGTGCTTTGAAAAAGAAAGATTTGGGGCTTACAGCTCAAGGAGAGGCCCAGGGTTTTATCAGTGAGCGCACTGTTTGACTTTGTACATCGGGACTTATACAAGTGACTGGGGCCCAAAAAGGTTTTCTGTACAAAGGGATGGGTCTTACACTCTCTCAAGAGGCCCAAAAAGGTTTAAAGAAAAGAGTGGGGCTTATAACACGAGGGTAGGCCCATATGGTTTTTAATTTTAAACGGGCGACGATCGCGCCGTTTACTTGTACAGAGGGACTTATACAATGAGTGAGGCCCAAAAAGTTTTTGTACAAGGGGGGATGGGTCTTACACTCTCTCAAGAGGCCCAAAGAGTTTTGAAGAAAAATAAACGGGTCTTACTACTCGATGGTAGGCCCAGATGATTTTTGAAAAGGCAACGATCGCGCCGTTTGTTTTTTGACGGTATCGGGACTTATACAATAAGTGAGGCCCAAAGATGATTTGGTCAAAAAAAGGATTGGGTCTTACACTCTAATAGAGGCCCAAAGTGTTTTGAAAATGATTTATAAGGGTTGAATTAATCCAAAACCCTAATTTGTTTTCAAAAATGTATTTAATTGAATAAAAATTCAATTAAAATGATCAAAAATTGTTTAACACATGGAAAACAAATTGTGATCTTGGATTAATGCTTCAAAAATTAAGTATTGACCTACAAAATAATTAGAAAGCATTAAAAGTTGCAAAATCAATGTAGAAAAAATATTTAAAATGCCAAAAACAATCAAAATATTAATTCTCTACAAAAATATCAATTATATGAAATAAATAATATTTTTGGGATTTTTTGTGAAAATAAAATATTTTAACATTTTTGTGAATTATTAAAAAAAAGAATCAACTAAAAATCATTAAAACTCAGAGAGAAATTAATTTTTGAATCAATTAAACAAAATCACAAAATTCAAATATTCAAATATATGAAAATGGCGCCAAGAACAATACCAAGAACACGCGCGTTTTTCAGTTTGCCCAGATTTGCATTTTCTATCCAATCTCCATGAATACGTAACCATATCATACAATCCACATATCATTATGCTCGTCTCAACCTCACGATCATGTCTATGTACTTTAATTTCATTTAAATTAAACATACAACAAGAAATCACGAAGAGACCTCAAGAACCCTAATTTCTGCATGAAGGCTAGGATTTTTGATACACGATTCAAACAATGCAATTAATTGAGGGAAAACATTCCATGCATGATTATGAAGATATGGCCAAATTATTGTGCGAGGAAATATGCATAGATTGAGAGATGACCAAGTATGTGCTTACCTCCAAGTCGTGACAGCAAGAGCAAATCAAATTCTGGGTTGGAGGTGTTACAGATGAGTTGTGATGATCTGAACAGCTTCCCTACACCATATGGAGTGTGTTTGAACACTTGGATTGAATTGAAATGGACTGGATCAGTTTATGGCATCTCAGCTGCAACTTCACTTCAAACTTGTGTGGATGGCAAGTGATTTTGTGAAATTGATGTTTCAGAAGTTATGTGAGTGTTTGATCAGCTCATATGTGATGTATGTGAGGTGTGTGAGTGATTGGTTTGTGCAGAATTGCTCTCAAACTCAAAACCCGATAGCTACCTTGCTAAGAAAGGCATTTTTGCCAAGAGAAAGAGATTTTGAGGAAAGCATCTGTTAGATGGCTTTGGTGTGCTTAAACTGACCACAATTGAGCTCTATTTATAGTAGAGCAAGTTTGTTTTGCAAGGAATAGTGCATGGCAGCTGGTAAGTAGGTTTCCTCAATGTTGGCCAATGGAAATGAAAGTCTCCTCTAGCCATTGACTAGAGGTTAGGGCACAGAGCTTTGGTCCCCTTGGTCTTGGATAAGTCTTGACTGATTTCAGATGAGAATGGCTCAGTCCATGCCACCTTGATGGTTCCATTGAATGCCTCATTCCAAATTTGAAGTCTTGTCCCTATTTTGACAACTCTAGGTTCAACATGCTATTCCTTGTTCCTTGGACCTTGGAGGCTTGGCTCAGTGATTGTCCCCTTTGGATTCAATCCTCTGAGGTGTCCAAGTGGATTGGAGCAATTGCAATTGGCTGATTTTGGAAAATCGAGCCAAAATGCAAATTCTGCCTTGCCTTGACAGATTTCAGCAAGGCAACTTGCCAATGTTGTATCTCATGATGTAGGTTGAATTTGGCAATGTTCTTGGCCATTTTGGAAAGCCCTAACATGATACAACAACTGTTTGAACAAGTTTGGTTTTGATCTCTTTTGATTCCAAGTGAAAAATCCCCCTACATTTGGCAAAAAGTGAAGCAGAATTCTGACTTAGTGAAAATTTCACTAAGTGTTGGAAAAAGTGACATTTTCACTTTTCAGCCACTTTGATCACTCCATAACTCAAAATCCTTAATGAATTGGAATGACTTGTAGTTGAAGTTTTTGTAGGTGATAGTGAGGGCTACAAATCCATCTTTGGATGAGAAAAAATGGCCTTGTGGTTTAGGAGTTATGGTCCTCCAAAGTTGGTACCTTTGCCACTTTATTTTTAACTTAGAAAAATTTCTAAGTTTTATGGTTACCCCTTTTACAAGTTATCTCACTTTTCTTGATTTTTCTTGATGAATGATGATTCAAATCATACATTAACATCATTTTAGGGTTGAAAATCCATTTTGGTGAAAAATCTCAAAAAGTCAAAGTTGACTTTTGTGCACAGTTGACTTTTTATCAGATGAATTCCAAACTGTGCAATTCTTCAGGAAATCATGTCCTTGACCTAAATCAAACTTGATGGACATGTTCCATGGGTGTCATAGGGTATATTCAATCATGTATTAGGGTTTGGGAGCATGCCTTGGTCAAAAGTCAAAGTTACAGTTGACTTTTCCCTTAAAACCCTAATTGTGGTGCAGATGAAAATGAAACTTATTGCTCAAGCTTCTTGGATCAATCCATTGTTCCAAATGGATCAACATGGTGTATTAGAGACCCTCAAATCATCTCTTGAGGTCTTGGCTCATGGTTTGTCCCAAAAGTCAACTTAGGGGTGAATTAGGTCAAGAAACCCTAATTCCTGATTTTTGATGAATGCATCCCCTGAGGAAAAATTGACTTGATGCATGGGTTCATGAGGTTCCATGAAGTATATTAGGTCATGTTTTAGATCATTGCCTTATGCCCAGATGTAAATTTCCATCTGGAGGCCCTAGTCGACCAAAACCCTAATTTGGTGACACTGTCGATCTTGAGACTTGATCCACCTAGAAGGGAGCAGCCTTGTGCTTAATCCTTGAAGTGGGAGTCCTTTTTGATCCATTGTGGATGTTTGAGAGAGTAGACAAGTTGAAGATCATGTCATTTCTTGATTGATCCTTTGTCTAAAGCTCAGAGAGGGCTTGAAACCCTAAATTTTGATTGTATTGGATGCTCACCCATCTTTGGGGAGACTGATGAAGCATAAAGGTACATCCATATTGTGATGATGATTTTCACAATGATGGGAAATCTAAGTGGTCAAAATTTGGGGTATTACAGGATGCTACCCCCGAAGGTGAGGAACCCGTAGAAATTGAGAAACCAAAAGACAGAGATAAAGGAGAAGTTACGGACGAAGCTTCAACACCCCCTCAGCCATACAAACCACCAATTCCCTATCCACAAAGACTTAAACAAACTAAGATCAATGACCAATTCCAAAAGTTTGTTAAAGTTATAGAAAAACTCCATGTAGAGATTCCTTTTACAGAAGCCATCACCCAAATACCATCTTATACTAAGTTCCTGAAGGACATCCTCATCAATAAACGTAGACTTGACGATCCAAAACCAGTGGAGTGTAATTCCATTTCCGAGAACAAACTTGCCAAAAAAGACAAAGATCCGGGGAATTTCTCCATACCTTGTATTTTGGGGAATCATGTCATAGATAAAGCCTTTCTGGACTTAGGAGCCAGTGTAAGCCTAATGCCCCTTGCAGTTTGTGAACGATTGAAACTAGGAGATTTGCAACCTACTAAGATGTCTCTCCAATTAGCTGACAGATCTATAAAATACCCTGTAGGCGTATTAGAAGACATCCCAGTTAGAATAGGCAAGTGTTCATTCTCACCGACTTTGTCGTAATGGACATCAAAGAAGATAAAAATATCCCAATCCTCTAGGTAAACCCTTCCTATCAACTGCGGGAGCCATAATAGATGTCAAGAAAGGAAAATTGACCTTTGAGGTAGGTAACAAAAAAATAGAGTTTGTCCTAGCAAAGTTTCTCGCGGCACCAGTAATAGGAGATGCATGTTATGCAGTTGATGTCATTGATGAATGTGTCCGTGAACTTAACCAGGAAGAGCCAATAGAAAGAATAAAACTACCTTCAACGCCCATTGAGAAAGATGATGACAGTATGGAACCCTACATAGATGATAGCCTTTTTGAATGTCTATCCTTAACTCCAGATCCTATACAAAGCCCCAGCAAACCAACCTTAGAATTAAAAGAATTACCCAAGAATCTAAGATATGAGTTTTTAGACAAAGAAATGGACATACCAGTTATAGTCAGTGCCGTTCTGAACCAAAATGAAACAAACCAACTCTTAGATGTCTTGCGAAGATATCCCTCAGCACTAGGGTACAACATCTCAGATCTTAAAGGAATAAGTCCATCCGTGTGCATGCACCGGATTTCACTTGAGGAAGATGCTAAACCTTCGAGAGAACACCAAAGAAGGGTTACCCCTATAATGAGTGAGGTAGTTAAGAAGGAAGTTCTTAAGTTGTTGGAAGCAGGGATAATATATCAGATCTCGGACAGTAAATGGGTAAGCCCTGTGCATGTAGTACCTAAAAAGGGAGGCATCACCGTGGTTCAAAACGAAAAAGGTGAGCACGTTACAAAACGGATAGAATGAGGTTGGCGTATGTGCATAGATTACAGAAAATTAAACAAAGCCACTAGGAAAGACCATTTCCCATTACCTTTTATGGATTAGATGTTGGAACGTCTAGCTAGATATTCCTACTTCTGTTACCTCGACGGATATTCAGGATTTTTCCAAATTCCTATACACCCTGATGACCAAGAGAAAACAACCTTCACATGCCCATATGGAACTTTTGCCTATAGACGTATGCCTTTCGGACTCTGTAACGCCCCAGCAACTTTTCAGCGTTGCATGATGTCAATCTTCGCTGATTATCTTGATGGAATTATGGAAGTATTCATGGACGATTTCTCAGTCTGTGGATTTGATTTCAATAACTGTCTAGTCAACCTTGAAAAGATCTTGAAGAGATGTGTCGAAGTAAACCTGGTATTAATTTGGGAGAAATGTCACTTCATGGTCACTGAAGGCATAGTTCTAGGACATATCGTTTTTGAAAAAGGCATTGAAGTTGATAAAGCTAAGATCGAGGTGATAGAGAATCTTAAACCACCCAAAACAATTAGAGAAGTTCGAAGTTTTCTTGGACATGCTGGATTTTACCGGCGTTTCATTAAAAATTTCCCTAAGATCACTAAACCTTTGACAGGTCTTCTGATGAAAGATGCCGAGTTCATTTTTGATGAAAAATGCAACGAAGCATTCAACCTTTTAAAACAAGCTTTAATCTCAGCACCCATTATGCAACCACCAGATTGGAAAAAACCTTTTGAAATCATGTGTGATGCTAGTGATTACGTTGTAGGAGCAGTGCTAGGACAAAGATCTGATAAGAAGTTACATGTAATTTACTACGCCAGTAGAACTCTAGATGCTGCTCAGCTAAACTATGCAACCACAGAAAAAGAACTCCTAGCCGTAGTTTTCGCCATAGACAAATTTAGATCCTATTTGGTGGGAACCAAAATAATTGTTTACACGGATCATGCCGCCATCCGATACCTTTTGAATAAAAAGGATGCTAAACCTAGGTTACTCCGGTGGATACTTTTATTGCAAGAATTTGACCTTGATATCAGAGATAAGAAAGGCACCGAGAATGTAGTTGCCGATCACCTTTCCAGGCTTGAGTTCTTGAAACCTGATGTAGTACCCATAAATGATGACTTTGCTTATGACAGGTTAATCGCTAAGCTAGAAGCCATTGGAGATGTAAGTTTAGAAACCCTAGAAGATTCTGAAAAATCCTTAGCGGTAAATAATGTACCTTGGTATGCAGATTTTGTTAACTATCTTGCTGCAGATATAATACCTCCTGACCTCAGTTATCAGCAGAAAAAGAAGTTCTTCAATGACGTTAAACATTTCTATTGGGATGAACCACTCCTTTTTAAGAGAGGCACTGACGGAATCTTTCGCCGGTCTGTTCCAGAAGAAGAAGTGCATCATATCATAGAACATTGTCACTCAGCACCCTACGGAGGACACGCAAGCACATCTAAGACTCACGCTAAAATCTTACAAGCTGGTCTTTATTGGCCAACTATATGGCGTGATGTTCATACATATATAACCAAGTGTGACTCGTGTCAACGCTCCGAAAACATCTCGAGGAGAAATGAAATGCCATTAAGAAACATTCAAGAAGTAGAACTTTTTGATGTTTGGGGAATCGACTTTATGGGACCTTTTCCATCATCCTTAGGGAACAAATATATTTTAGTCACTGTCGATTACGTGTCCAAATGGATTGAAGCTATAGCTGCAGCCACAAACGACACCCGAGTAGTGATTAAGATGTTCAAGCAGAATATATTCCCTAGATTCGGAGTTCCCAGACTGGTCATAAGTGATGGAGGATCACATTTTATATCTAGGATTTTTGACAAACTGTTGAGGAAGTATGGAGTTAAACATAGAGTATCCACACCTTACCACCCGCAAACTAGTGGGCAAGTAGAAGTATCCAATAGAGAGATCAAGCATATCTTAGAAAAAACTGTCTCGATATCCAGAAAGGATTGGTCACATAAGCTTTCAGAAGCACTGTAGGCCTACAGGACAGCCTACAAGACTCCCATTGGAACAACCCCTTACCAACTAGTTTACGGAAAATCATGTCACTTACCCTTTGAATTGGAACACAAAGCATATTGGGCCATCAGAACCTTAAATTTTGACTACCTAGCAGCTGGTGAGAAACGCATCTTAGACATACATAAACTAGAAGAGCTCCGACAATCAGCCTATCAAAATGCCATCATATATAAAGAGAGAACCAAAGCATGGCATGACAAGAAGATAATCAAGAAAGACTTCAACATAGGTGACCCCGTTCTTCTATATAATTCAAGACTGCGACTTTTTCCAGGTAAGCTTCGATCTAGATGGACGGGCCCGTTCGAAGTTTCCAAAGTCCTAAAATCTGGGGCAGTGGAAATTAAGAACAAATCTTGCAGTCCGTTCGTTGTAAATGGACAAAGGCTTAAGCATTATGAAGGAGGTGACATTCCAGCATACTACTCCAGGTTCACGTTAACAGACCCACCTATCCTCGCACCAGATACATGACTTGAACTCGTCGAGCTAACGACGTTAAACAAGCGCTGCATGGGAGGCAACCCATGGTTCTTTTGCTTTTCGTATTTATTTTCTTTTATTTTGATTTACGTTTGTTTGCTTGTTTGTACATATATGTCTAACTTGTTTTGTGTGTTTAATTTCAGGGCCTGTTTTTCCTAACCTTTTCTTTCAGGATGCCACCAGTTGACGACATGCACGTGACCTTTAGAGACGACGCTCAGAGAGAGCGTTATGCGATGCTTTCACTCAGACCTATGGCACCCACTGGCTACCCAGACAGTGATTGCATGGAGGCTTTGGGCATAGAGCCCAGTGTCCGATACTTGGCCCACCAGCTCAAATGGGACCTGTACGCTGATGATTTGCATCCCACCTATAGGAACCTCACTCTGGAGTTCCTCAGCTCTTTTTCCTATGATCCGTACTTGGGACCAGATGGCCACACTAGCTTCAGGTTATTTGGCACAGAGTATTCGTTCACCCATACTGAGTTCGGTGATCTTCTTGGATTTGAGACTGGAGTTGGCGCTATCCCTGAGTTGCCCATGGGTTACTTCATGAATAGAGACGTGGAGAAATTTTGGAGTGACATCTCTGGAGGTGGAGGCCCTGACCCTGATACTCATATTTCACAGGTTATCCATAACCCAGCTCTCCGATACTTCCAGATGATCATTGCCCATACATTCTTTGGGAGAGCAGATACTGATGAACACGTTACTGAGGAGGACATATTTTTCATGTTTTGTGCGAATCAGTCACGTCGTTTAGCTTGTGGTAACTTTATGCTGTACTCTTTTAGTGGTGTTGCCACCTGGGCAGGAGGACCTATACATGTAGGAGGTAATGTGACTGAGATTGCTGCTGCTCTAGGCCTTGGCCGAAAGCTATTTCATTTGACTCCCTACTGCAGCCATACCACCATGGATGTTGATTTTTGTTTAGATCGGGGGCTGATGAGAAGGAACTCCTTTAATCCCTCTCAGTTCAGACTCTTGATCGATGGTGAGACCATACATCACTTCACTTTGCCAGATCCTGTTATGACCAGTGTCCATGACCCAGCAAACTAGACATATGCCTTAGAAGGACACGGTGAGATGGTAGACGCACCACGACCCTGCCCAGAGCCAGAGTACGTTCCAGCTCCACCAGCTGACAGGACCACGGTATGGTCAAATAATCATTCATTAGGTACTCCAGATATGCAGACCCAGATGGCGATGATGCGCCAGGAGATAGCAGATCTCCGACAGACTCTTGCTGACCTACACCTGAGGATGGAAGTGTCAGAGCTGACCCACGCTACTGAGTACGATGTGCTGTATGAAGACATGGCGGAGCTTCGTCGTGAGATAGCGAGACTCCGTGGAGATGACCAGACATCTTGATTTCCATTTTCGTATTATTTACTATATTTCTTATGCATTGATTTACTTCCAGTATCACCCAGACATATTTCCTACTATTTGCATTTGATATATTTCCGATTTATATTTGAGTTTTTTATGTTTATATGCTAATATTTTCTTTCGTTTTATTTTTCTTTGACAAAATATATAAAAATTTTATTATAATATATATATATGCTTGTAAAAATTTTGTGCAAAACTACATTTTTAGGACATATGGAATGCTAAAAAGACCCCCCGAGGCCAAAGGGAGGACAAAAAGCCCATTCAAAAAGACAAATTGAGGCCCATCAGCGAATTTACTCACGTCGCGCCCGCGACCTACCTGTCGCGCCCGCGACAGCGTCCCTGTAAATTCGGGACAGAACCTCCATTTCCACCATTTTTGAACCTCCAACCTCTTCAAACCCATTTTTTCCCTCCGAAAAATCCCTATAAAACCCCATTGAAACTCATATCTCTAGCATTCACCAATCATCTCTTAAATTTCCATTTCAATTTCCATCAACAAAAACCCATAAAAATCCCACTTTTATCATACCACTTTTCTTCCACCCTCTTCACCATCTTCATCAATGGAGTTTAATGGAATCATTCTTCGGGAAGGACAAGCCGGGAATAGGCAGAAGCGGCAACTTCAAAAGCTTCAGGATTGAGAAATTCTCTCGACGAGGTATGTCGACGATTCTTGCTTGCACGCTTTAGGGGTTCATCATAGCATTTTTCATTTGTTAGACTTTGTAGGTTTAGGCACTGTTTTCACCACAAAAGAACCCACCTATGAGAGGATGACGGTTGAGTTTTTGAGTTCATTGGTTTATACCGTTCGTCCCGACACTGCTAGCACAGTCGATACAGTGCATTTTAGACTGTTTGCTGTTGAGTATGAGTACAGTACCGATGAACTAGCAGGTCAATTGGGATTCCCTCATGGGGAGGGTGCTGTTTGTGAGGCTCCTTCAGATGCTGAATGGTCAGTCGGGATATTCGCCTTCTGGCGCAGGTTGTCAGGTACTATTGTTGATTCCTTTAAGGGAATACTCGCCTCGACCATTCATAACCCGGCCATAAGAATTTTCAGATATCTTTTGGCATGCTCTATTTTTGGCCGGGAGAATCAAAACAAAGTTAATAGCAAAGAACTTTTGTTCTTGCAAGGATGCCTCACAGATATAAGAATCAATCTGGTTCCATTTATGATCGCCCACATGAGCTTAATGATAAATAAGGGTGGACCGATAATTTTTGGCGGATTGATTACGTCTATTGCTCGGGCACTAAATTTAAATAATGAGATAGCTACTTTGGAACCACTGCCCCCTCGCACAATTAATTTAAAATTTCTGAAAGACATGAAATTGTGCCGATCAAGGAGGGCTGGTGGTTATGAGTTGATGATTCACGGGGTAGCCATCGAATCAATTGTTATGCCGTGCAGTAGACGTACAGATGTACGATTCGAGAGGAACTGGATCTATGACCTTACTGCCCCACCTTTTCTAGGTCCAATTCCTCCTAATGACCATGACAATGAGGGGCCCGACACAGATGATGAGTATGACCATAGAGAGCGTGTGTCCCCCCCTCGCCCTACACAATCACACACCGCACCATCTGATTCTAACACTTTTGCAGGAGCTGCTCCCGGATTTTATATTACGGAGGAGATGTGGCGAGACCATATGGCTAGAGAAGCACGGCATGAAGACCTGCTCTCTTCCATTCAGCAACAGATGGTGGACCATATGAGCTTTATGCAAGAGTCGCGGCGGAGAGCAGACCAATCTTACGAGACCATCTCCCGTACTCTGCTTGCGATCACCAATGAACAGTCCCGTCAACAGCAATATATTCATCAGCACTTTCATCTTATGGAGGCCACTCAGGGTTCCATCTTAGGTAACCTTCGTGAGGTGAAAGCTGCTCAGGCAGAATTGCAGGCTAGGATGGACCAGCGAGACCGTCACTGTAGCAGATCCCGTCGTTCTGAGCATCCAGCACAGGGCGGCAGGGCACAAGCGGTCCTCACTAGTTTTGCCAGGTTCTTTTCTCCTTAGCTTACTTCGAAACATTGGGGACAATGTTCGATTTAAGTGTGGGAGGAGATTTTATCATTTTTATTTCCGTCATTTTAGTAGTTTATTTTAATTTCCCTTCAGTTATTTACTTTTGTTTCTGTTTTAGAAAATGCATGTGTTTGAAGAGTCATTAGTATAAGTATTTTTTTGGTTCACCTTCATTTTTTTCCACATTTTTAGCCCCAATAAAATAAAATAAAATAAAATTTTTCCTAGAAAAAAGTGTTGTTCTGGAAAATTTTTGGGCTTTAAGACAGGTTCGGGTTAGGATGCGGTGACTTGGGAGAACCTTCGAAACATCAGTATCGTCCTTACACCATGAACTTCGTAAATATAAGAATCACACCTGAAACCCCATGTACCATGGCCCTAATTTCATTTCAAAATCATCCTTAGTAGTTTATTTCAGCAATCAGCTCCGGCCTAAACATGTTCTAAGTAGGAGACCGACGAATATAAGTGACTGATCTGAGTGCATATTCAAAAAAAAAAAAAAAAAAGAAAAAAGAAGAATAAAGAAAAAAAAAAGTAATAAGATGTTTAACTTGCTCATTTCAGTTGGTTCAGAGGTATCTGGCACTGAACTCGGCAGGGCGGATTACGATCCGATCCCCCACAACTGTACTTGAGAAGAATAAAAGGATTTTACACAGTTCCCTGTGCCAGAAATCCGGTATGAAAAGATCATAATCACTAACAGGTCACTCTACCATGAAGCATGTGCGGAAAAAGGGCTTAATGTGATTGCGCTTGAATGAAAAGGACTCAAAAGAGACGGAAAAGGAGGGCCTAAGTATTGTGGGATATAATGGGTTGATTAGTATAGGAGCGAAGTTTATGTCCGTATTTGCGGATTAGTGTCATCACGATGCCCTTGGTTCACTCAGTTAGTACCGACCACTGCATCCAGACTCAGACTTAGAAGCCCTTTTCGCCCAAAAATCATCGATCGACACTGATTTTTCTGTGAGCTTTAAATGTTTTGCTTGAGGACAAGCAAAGGTCTAAGTGTGGGAGAATTTGATGACACTAAATTATACTGTATTTTTGACTCTGATTTCACATGCATATTAGTTATTTTTCTATTATTTTTGCTTTGTTATTGTTATGTTTCCCTTTGTTTTCAGGTTTTCAATAAAATCGAGGTCCCAGACGAGAAAGGGTGCAAAAGGAGCAAGAATTCAAGTTTGGCAGCAATTTACCCTTGTCGCTTCTCCTGTCGCGGACGCCCCAGGGTAGGCGACGACGTGTCCCATGATCTCCACTGCTCAACTGCCACATTCCCACGACCTTTGCCAGTTTCTTCAAGTGGCAGGCGCAGTAGGCCTGTCGCGGGCGCGACAAGGCAAAATCAGTTTCCCACCCATTTTCAAGCCAAGGTCACTTTTGTCTTTGCACCTTGCCGACTTTGCCTATAAATACTCTCAGGACTCAAATTTTAGGAGCATCCAATCTTAGTTTACTTCATCCTAGGCATAAATTTCACTCTTGTAAAGCAGTAATCTTCTCACATCGAGGAGTTATTGCACTGTGTGTGATCGAGTTTGTAATCAAGTCTTGGAGTGTCTGTAATCAAGTTGGAGCACTTTGGTAGAAGTAATCCTGCCAGCATTTTATTTTCCGTGCATTGTACCAGATTTAAAGACTCCGCTTTGGAGCAGGTTTTATTTTAATCGCATTTACTTTCGTCTATTTCTTGCACTTGCTTTATTTTGTTTATTTATTGTCTTGCCTTACTTTTCAAAACTTTACTTTTCAAAAGACTTAATTCCATACATGATAAGAATTAACATGACTGTTATAACTACCATGGCTGGCTAAGTTTTAGATAGGTAAGAATGTAAAGACCATAACCACCGTAATACATCTATATGTTAACAGAAATACTTAAGGGATGTTTTAATCTTTAACACAAGTTTTCTGTACTTAAAAACAATGTTGGGTAAGATCGAAAGCTGTCCAACCATTTGTGAACTTGTTTGGTTCTCAACTGATCAAATACAGCGAAAGCGCTTTGCTCAGTTGAGTAGGGATTTTTAACACTTTAGAAAAGAGATTTTAAAACTATTTTCGGACGCGTTAGTGGGATTAGAATCTGGTTCATTTTGAACCTCTTTAGTTTAGAGATTTCAGGTCAAAATACTTTTCTGTTTAGTTTAGAATTTGCATTTCTTAAAAGTAAGTTTTCCATGACTCTAACGCAATGTGCGCCTTTTTATAAGTGACAATAAAGGGGTTAGTTTAGAGGGTAAACTTGGTTCTGACTACGTGAAAGCGACAGTTCCTGTTAAATTGAATTCTTTTCTTAAAATAGAAGATATTGCCCGTAAGTAGTTCTGTTGATGAATATAGAAATATTATCGGTTATGAGAATTACATTCAAGCCTATTGTTTTGTCTGAATTTTATTACCTCGTCATTTACTTTTATTTATTTTCCTCTGCATTAGTAAACCCTGAATTGAACTGCCTTAGATAAGCACTGTAACAAACGGAAATCGTTAGATCGGCATTTGGTCTCTGTGGATACGATAACTTTTTATATTACTCTGACGCGATTCGTGCACTTGCGAATACAACGCATCACTCAACACCAACACTAAGTTATCAGAGCATAAAGATAACACAACAACAATTCAGCTAAATATCTCATATCAATCAACCAACAACATCGTTACTAATGAGTCCCCAACCAACATGGAAATCACATGATAACAAGTCCAAATAATTCACACAACACCACATATTTAGCAAGATAGCAACATAGTTAATATGTAATGCAATGAGACTTACAACCTGACTCAATGTATATGCATATGGTACTAATTTTCGTGAACACTCAGGTTCACTGTTCTGATCCCCACCTCCTAGGATCAGAACCAATCACTTACCCATCACCTATGGAGTCAGCTACTGGCCCAATCTACACAGTGGTATTTTAGGCTCACGAACAACTGAACATTGTCTACAAATGTATGCAATGTGACTATTTCTGCATACCAAAACGACAACATCATCATGCACAGTAACCCACCACAATGGTTACTGTACACCGCCCAAAGTGGCCAACAAGCATAAAATATATTTCATACAATATAGATATATATATATATATTTTATGAAATCACAAGAACATCATTAAAACATCCTCATATTACCATCATTAACATCAAAACAACATCTTTGTAACAACACTCAAGATTCGTCACTTACAACAAGACTTCTTAGCGTACACAACAAGTAATAATCACATTCCTAGACATATTAGACATAGAAATACTGGGAAAACAATTCACCTATTTATACCATGTTAAATTTCTATTTATTAGCTTTCCAACGCTTTAAATGGTTCGTCATTTGGATATGCGGTTAAAATGTTACGATCAAAACCGTATATATCATTTTTGTGTGCTGACGCAGAGGTCAACGCATGGGTCGACGCATACAACCAGTTTTTCATAGAATTCGTTTCTGGAAGCTATAGGTCGACGCATAAGGCATGCATGTCGACGCCTACTGTTCTCTTTTCCCAAAAATCACCTTTTAAAAGCACTTTTACACTAGTTTATCATGTTAGAACCTGTGCTACAAAATTCTACCATCATATACCCATTTTTCTGCTATCTTAACATTCTAAAAATCAATTATTTTCTTGTATTACTCATGGATTAACATCATGTAATCATCAAATTCCTATCTATGATTCAAACCCTCATAACTCAACAATGGAGGAAAACATATCAACAACCCAAAAATAGAATTGTCACCATATAGGCAAACGAAATTCATCATATAATCAATATATTATAACAATATCATCATCCACTATTTCACAATATTCATAGAATTATTGGAAAACACACAATTTATCAACTAAGAGAGATGAAGGTTCATAGCATAGAAGGACGCAACAACCCAACAACGCAAGAACCTAAATCCTTACCCACTATTCATCATACTATCCTTTAGATGATCAGAACCCCACCCTTACCTGGTAATTCCTAGCAATCGATCTCTTCAAGCTAAATGGATGGATACTTCTTGCCCTAGCCTTTTTCACCTTCTGCTCTCAATTTCACGTATGATGTAAAACTGACTTCACTATTCTCTAATTCCCTTTATAAAATCCCTCCACTTCATCCTCATAAAATTACTATCCTGTCCTTCAAATCTCTACACATCTAATATTCAATTTTATTTTTTTCACTACTATTATTATTGTTATCTAATAATCCAATAATTTAAATAATAATAATCTTACCTTTCAACTTCTAGTTTAATAAAAACATATTAAACCTAAATAATTATTTAAATTAGTTAATATATTTTACTGTTTAGCATATTTACCTAATTACTTAAAACAATTAATTAATTAACTATGCTCTCTACACCTTCATCACTACACAATTACTCCTGCACCTCTAACACCTTAATACCTACCATTTTAAGGTAACTACCCCACATAAAAGGTATTCCAAAATACAATAAAGCACACCTAAACACATACATATACACTTATTTCATAATTTAATTACGAAAAATAATTAAAATGAAATGGGGCGTTACAAATACGACTAAGGCCCATGACTCATGGAACGCTATCCAAAACTTAGGAATTATCCTATGAGTGGGTTTATGGGTAGCCGACCTAGACCTATCTGTTAAGAAGCCTACCAAATAGGGTGTTGTGAGTTATTCCTGATATCCCAAATGTTGTAGTACAATCCACCCAATAAGTTTTTCCTCTACCAGTAGCCACCAAGGCTTACCCTTTGGCCCATGCTTTTGCACCTCTAGTTGGTCATACACGCATACCACCATACTTTGAAGACCCATAACATGGTCCAGAAGTGTTTGATGAAGACGAAGAAAGACATGAAGATATAAGGGGTATCAAGGAGGATGTTCAGACTATTGAGAAGAGACTAAGGGCAATGGAGGGAGATCAAGTTTTTGGGGTTTCCGCTAGAGAGATGTGTCTTGTATCCGGTCTTGTAATTCCTGCAAAATTCAAGACCAATGACTTTGACAAATACGAAGGCCACACTTTTCCTAAGAGCCATCTTGTCATGTATTATTGAAAAATGGCTGCTCATGTTGAAAACGAGAAGCTCATGATCCACTGTTTCTAAGACAGCTTGAGGGGTGCCCCCTATAAGTGGTACCTAAGTCTCGACCAAATTTACATTCGTTGTTTTCAAGACTTGCCTGATGCTTTCATAAAGCATTACAAGTATAATAAGGATATGGCTCCCGATATGAGACAACTGCTGAACATGTCTCAGAAAGACAACAAGTCATTCAAAGAGTATGCCTAATGCTGGAGGGAGATGGCTTCTCAGGTTGAACCACCATTGGCAGAGATAGAGTTGGCAAATTGGTTTATGGATACTGTACAACCAATGTTCTATGAGAGAATGGTGGGTAGTGTGTCTGCGATTTTTTTTATTTGGTCGTTCTAGGCATTAAAGTTGACCTTGGTATAAAGAATGGGAAAATGAAAAATACTGCTGGAACTTATAACGACAACAACGTCAAGAAGTTTTCCATAAATTTTCAGAAAAAGAAGGAAGGTGAGACAAACACTGTGTCTGCTAATTAAAGAAGAAGCCATTCTTGGAAGAGGCAACAACAACAATTTGTTTATCAACAACCCGCTCATCCAATGCAGTTTAGTCAGCAACCCTATGTAGCTGTTGTGGGGCCCAATTATCAGCAAGTAGCTCCTCGCCTTTATCAACAACCTTTCGCTCAAGGGTATCAGCAGAATCCAGTAGCTCCTCCATACCAACCAGCGCCTGTCGCTCACCCTTATCAACATCCATGGCCCTAGGTTCCTCAGAACCACGATGCACCGGGAAATAAGAACCGCAATAGGAGGGCAAGAACTAATTTCGAACCAATCCCTATGAGCTACAATCAAATATTCCCGTCTCTGATGCAGAAGGGGCTGATTGTTACTAGGTCTCTTCCTCCGATACCAGAGCCATACCCCCTGGGTATGACCCTAATGCACATTGTGAGTTCCACGAGGGAGGACCAGGGCATTCGTTGGAAGAATGTTATCCTCTGAAAGCAAGGGTTCAAGAGCTAATTGACAGCAATATTTTAAGCTTCAAAGGTGTGGGATCAAATGTTGGAATAAACCTTCTCCCATAACATGGAAGACGAAGCAAAAATCAAGTTTTTTTGAAGTCAATTCCCTAAAGTTGGCAATCATTTGGCTACTTCAGCATTTCCTTTTGTATTTTCTTTGCATGTTTGCTTTTAAGCATTGTTGTTTCTTTGAATTGGTAAAATTAATGAAATGTTTATGCATCTTTTGAATCAATCCATTCGTATTCACTCGTTTTTTTCATTTTTATGTCAAAAAACAAAAATATATTTCTCTCAGTCACTTATTTTTATCAAATTGTTGTTTCAACAAAGATTGGAAGGAGAATGATGAAAACCAGATACCTAAAATTGTTGTTGGTATGCTTTCGAGTAGAACTTTGCCGATGATGTACGCCATTGTTTCAAATTCCCAAACACTGAAGATAAAAGGAGTTAATCCCTAGTCAACCACTTTGAGCCTAGAAGTTGGTGTTTCTTTCGGAATTAAAACCCTTAATCTTAATTAGGGGTAGGGTAGTTGTGTTCAGATAATTTGACTATGCATTCAATCTTCAAAGAAAATCCGTCCATCTACACACCCTCTATAGAGGATCAACCACATGTTATCCTTCACACACACCACAATGTGTCGAAGAAGTTGTGAAAATCCAAGAGAAATTATAGTGGTTATTCCTTATCCGCCCATAACATGGCAGTCGCCAACCTTTCAGTAAAAATAAAATAATGATGAAAAATCCCGCTAAGTCGAACACCACAAGATGACTTAGGCAAAAATTAGGGCATCCTGGTGGACCAAAAGCTTCAAGGAAGCGGTCCAGGAAAAATTAGGGATAAAAAATAGAAAGATTAAAAGAGGTCATCAAAATCCTCACAAAAACAAAAACAAGATAAGGTAACTGCCATTTCAAGAAAATATCACCTTACCATAACACCTTTAAACCCTCTTAGAAGTAGAATGTGTGTGACAATTAAGTGAACGTAGGACTGGAGTTCATCAAGAAGAAGGGACGGGTTAAAATTAAATTTTGAGCCTTATATCCCTTTTAGTTTAAAAAGCTGTGAATCAAGCCACATTACAACCTTTAAAAGACCTAATTAAGGCAGGGTATATTTTGAAAGCATACTACAGCAAGATTACATTAACCTTACTCCTAACGATCTTTACTAATCATTTGTGTTGATCACGTCATCTTTTATCCTTTGATTGGCTAGATCCATTTTGTGTTTTGATCATTGACCCGTTCCATTGTATATCACTATCATATCAATAAAAAAATTTAGATTTCAAAATTTACAAGAATGTTGTATTAAAAATTGCTAATTTCGATTGAACAATGACATTTGCAAGTCAATTTAGCATCAAAGGAATCCCAATAAATGCAGCCAGTTGAGGAACTTGATATGGTAAAAGGAGTCCAGACAGGAGCAAATTACTTTGAGCAATAGTCAAGCCAGTCACCTCAAGAGTCGGGTAATCAAAGGAAAAGTCTCTTCGATACTCTGACCAGGGCAAGCTACCACAAAGAGCTCAATGAGTCCAATTCTCCAATGAGTCTCAATCTGAAGTTGCTCAAGAATTGGTTAATTAGGGGTAAACTGCAAATATTCAAACACTGGGGCAACCATTTCAAGGTCATGTTGTGAAAGGTCGTTTCTAAGCTCCTTATGAGGAGAATGTCTTCAAAGACTCATTGATTGGGGCAAGATGAGCCACAGAGGGGAAAGTCCTCTCCATGTTTTTAAAGTGTTTCAGAACCCACAATGCATCAGCAGTTGTTAAGTTTAAAATGAGTACTGAGAAATCATTCTAGCACAACCTGTCAATACTCTGGAATGGTCCTTTGGTCAAATACAATTTTAAGATTGGTGAATGTTCCCTTAGCAACATCCATCACAGTACATTTGGTTGAGTCCCTGTTGTTGATGAATCAAAACCTCCATACCTAGTCTGCATAGAGTTAACATTTGCATATCACGATCATTCATATCATGCATAAAAGCAAAATCCAATCATGCATTGCCGAATTGTACTTCACACTCATTTTTTATTAACCCGGGTCTTGTTGTTAATCCTATATCCTTCGACCTCTGAGGCCAGCTTGCTTTTGGCACCCTTAAACCATCTTCTGGTTTTCGTAGGCATTTTCAAAGTCCACTTTAGTTGGCACCTACCAAAGACAAATGTCTGCCCGTGAGAGTCAATTTCTCACTTCCCTTTCCGATGAAATTTCGGAATACCTATTTTAAAGTCTTTTAATGCTAATACATTTCCATAATTTACCTTTTATTCTCCGATGGATTGTCGGATTGTTTCCTTTGTCTCTCTGATGTACTTCCAGATTGAGTATTGTATTCTGATGCATTTCTAGAATTCTTTTACTTTCTATCTGAGGTATTACAGGATGTGTTTGTCTCTCTGATGTATTTCCATATTGAATCTTGTATTATGATGCATTTCCATAATTCTTTTACTTTCTATCTGAGGTATTACAGGATGTGTTTGTCTCTCTGATGTATTTCCAAATTGAGTCTTGATATTTGATGTATTTTCAGATATGCCATTGTAATTCTGATGTATTTCCAAAAAAATTTTACTTTTTACCTGATGTATTACCGGATGTGTTTGTCTCTCTGATGTATTTCCAGATTGAGTCTTGTTTTCTAATGTATTTCTAGATATTCCTTTGCAAGTCTGAAGCATTTCCAGAATTCTTTTACTTTTTACCTGATGTATTACCATATGTGTTTGTCTCTCTGATGTATTTCCAGATTGAGTCTTGTATTCTGACGTATTTCCAGAACCCTCTTTGTGTTATCTGATGTATTTCCAGATATTCCATTGTAATTCTGATGCACTTCTATAATTCTTTTACTTTTTATTTGAGGTATTACCAGATGTGTTTATCTCTCTGATGTTTTTCCAGATTGGGTATCGAGATCTTAGGTATTTCCAGAACATATCCAAAGCATTTCTGGATTATCCCTTTATCTATCTAATGTATTTCCAGATTGAGTCTTGTATTCTGATGCATTTCCAGAATTCTTTTACTTTTTCTATCCGAGGTATTACCTGATGTGTTTGTCTCTCTGATGTATTTCCAGATTGAGTCTTGCTATCACATGAATTTCCAGATATTCCCTTGCAATTATGATGTATTTTTAGAATTCTTTTACTTTTTACCCGATGTATTACCAGATGTGTTTGTCTCTTTGTGGACCGATTTTCGTGACCCCACCAGTCCTGAGATCGTGAGATCCCTCGTGAACCATGCTTGTGCCACTTTCGAATTTCTAATATTTATCCTATGATGCTTAAAAGGAAGGGGAAGGAATCTAAACTAACCCTGTGTGCAAATGTTTTTCCTACAAATGCGAAGAGATCTGGAATCGGAGGTCGGTTATACTGAGGGAAGCTATTAACATCCTAATTATCTATAGTACTCTATAGGAACCTTTTGTACACTTTTACTATTTGTTAATTTATTTACTTAAGTTGTTTACTGTTGATTGGGAAAGTTTAAACCTATGGGTGAGAATGAGAATGTGAGATGTTTTTGGGAGTTTTTGATTTATGAAAAGTACGGGGACCTACGGGGTTTTATTTAAAGGTGTGTGCTCGCTAAGATCTCTCAATGTTATGCCTACGCATTCCCAAAAGGAGCGTTCGTAGTTCCACCTAACTATGGGTGGTATTTGTATCTTGTTCAAAGACCAAGATGTTGAAGCTAAAAGGATGTTTGTGTATCTTGTTCAAAGCCCAAGATGATGAAGCTAAAAGTTTTGTTGATTTGAAAGAAAAGACAAATTGTCATTTTTAAGGGAGATATCCCACCTATTCATCACAAGCATCTATAATATAAGAAGATAAGTTGTTGTGATTAATACACCCATAACCTTTGCTTAATTTGTGCCACATCACAATTTGGGGGGTATTATTTGTCTAAAACCAACTAAATTGAACCAATAACATTTCTAATTACTTTGCAACAAGTCTTTAGGTGGTGCAGCAAGTCAAAACGGGTGGTAAGTGAAACTAAATGGATTATCAAGTTGCAACAATGGCTAAAAGGGTAACAAAATGAAAAAGCATTTGGTGGGTAAGCACATAAAGTTGACTGTGATGGATGGGTACATTTTCCCACGTCTGAGTAGCAGGGCATACTACACCTGTTGTAGAGAGGTTTCTTAGAAGCAGATCAAAAAATATTCAAAACAGAAAGAAGGGTAGGAGTTGTGAAAACGTTTCTCTGCAAACAACAGCTTCTCCTGGCGAAAACTTATAGTAGGGCATACATCAAAAACATAAAAAACTTCCTTTTCTTTACAAACAATAATGATGCCTTCTTCCTTCTTCCTATTGTTGAAGTGTTGAAGCGCATCAGAAGCAATTTGTTAGGTTAAATGTTCGTCGTCGAGTTCTATACCCCATGGTATATTTCGATTATTCTATTTTTTGAAGTTAATGCTAGATTCTTCATTTTTTGTTCTGATATGTTTTATTTGATGGAGAAACCGTTTTCACTACAACAACTGTGTTGTAGATCTTGCAGGGAAATGAGATTACTGAGTTGAAAATCCCACCTGAGGTAAGCAATAGTTATTATCCTTTATGGTTTTCATTAAGGAAATTATTATTGACATGATTATGAATTGATTCTGAGATAAGATACAACACCTATGAAGAAAAACAAGATTGGAGTCGGGTTGGGAAGAAGAAAATAGATGAATCTGAGCATTTTGTTTGGAAACTAGGTATGAAAAAATACTGCATTAGGTTTTGATTCATATATTAGAGACACATTGAATTGTGTTTTCATTTTCTGACTTTACCTGGATGTATTTTTATTTCCGCTTGAGTTGTTCATATGATAAGGGTCATCACAAGATGCGGATCACACGGTAGTTGAAAGTCCAAGCTGAAACAATCATTACGGGATTTGTTTAGTGATTTTTCTATTTTGTTAGGTTTCAGAAATCCTATGAATATGAAGAAGATGCACGAAATTATGGCTTCGAAAAAACATCGGTATCAATTATTTTAAGTTTCTGCATTACGGGTAATCCATTTTCGTTTTTGATTTTTCGTTTTAGTTGAATCATGTGTTTCCGTTGACCGCATATTTAATGTAGTTTCTATTTCCTTCTTCAAATTTTCAGAGCTTTTACTTCAACATGGGAACTAAAATTATGGAGCTACTGGAGAAGCTCTGAACGATTCAATTACCATTGCCAGTCTGGAATTGATTCAGTTAGTTTGTAAACTTTGAAGTTAGTTATGATGAGATGGAAGTTAGTAACTGTTATGTTTAGTTGGAACTGTTAGTGTAAACAGTAAGTTGTTAGTTGTACTTTAAATAGTGAAAAATCAAATGAGTTAGTTGTTGAAATTAGTAATCTATTGTTACTTTTGTGTTAACTTTCATGCTTGAGTTTTGGTTATTGCAATCCACAATTTAAAACCAAAGTTAAGTCGAAATTATGTCAGTTGCTGCAGAATCCCAGTTAAATTAGTTTAGCACAATTCAAGTTGGTTAGTTTTTAATTTTGAATTTCAATTAATTGGATTTGGTTTTTTTGTGTGACAGCAATTGGTTCATAAATATGCTCTTACTGTGCCAACTTTTCACCATGCAGCTTCATTAAGTTCTCAATAATGAGTCTGCTGACAACTGCAACAAGGACTATTATGCAGAGGTTAAAGGTGCCCGCGTGACTCAGCAACTGGCGAAAAATTCTATTGGAGTTGAGAGGACTTTCCTTGATTCTGCGGTGAGCGGGAACAGAATGACGGTATGTGAATTGGATTGCAGAATTTGCAATGTGAGAGCAGTAAGTCTAATAACAAGTTCTTTTTGTCTTGCTTGCTAACACACTAATCATCTCTTTATACATTACTGAGAATTTGATTTTGCACAATGAGTTTGCTTCCGAAAGATATCGTGTTGCAGATTCGACTTCATTTGTATTTAATAAAGGTAGATGGCTTTTCCTGTATAAATCTTTAGGATGCTGAGGACTAAATTTCCCTTCAGAATAGTTCGAGAAAATCTTCTTCTTTCAACAACGACATTTGACGAATCTACACAATCCCGTTCTTATATGGAGCACTCAACTTAACTCCCGTCAATGAAGGTTAAATTGGTCTTTTGCCTTCTTAATTTGCAAGCATTTTCCCTTGGAAAAGACACAATGTATGAGTGTTTCATGTTTGTTTTAATTTTTACTGCATTACATATCTATAATAATTCAAATTATGATTAAACTTATAATTATTAGTTAATCTAATAATGATAGTATGATTACAATTGTAGCTTAGTATAGATGGTGTCGCAGAAGTATCTGTAGGAAATATTTGTATGCTCCTGCCTGCCGTGACAGAACAAGAAACGAAAATCACATACATTATCATGTTAATAATCCACATCAATACTTGTGACTCAAAAGTTCAGTTATCAATCAACACTATGGAGTTTGTGGCCTTGTGTCAACAGAGGTAAAGCTTGGTTCTTGATTCTTTCTGCATTTTTTATGTTTACTGTATCATTTGATCTCTACAGCAGTATGCTTAGATAGACAATGCTTTAGAGTTTTGTCCATTAAGTACATTATATAAAACTTTTCCTACCTTAATCATATTTTGTAACTTATGATAAATATGTTCTTACTCATTTTTTCTCCATTAAGTACATTATACAAAAAAGGTACACACCAGTGGCGACAAAACTGAATGCTTTGAATACCTTTCAATTTTGAAATATATGATTCCATTTGATTTTACTGTTAGATTGTATCAAGGACAACGTGATTTGAGAGGCGGTGTGGTTCAAGTAGAGGCTTGGGCGAAGAGTATGAAATGGGAAGGGATTGTTGAGTTTTTGAATGGTGAGAGAGACATTTTAAAGGTGAATGAAGATGTAGCTAGTTAAGTGCAAAAATGGAAGACACTTAGTAATGTTGTGGTTTTGGGAGGGGGACATCTTTTGCCTAATGATCAACCTTTGAATTCTCAAGCTATGATTGAAGATTGGGTTTTGGAAAATGGTTTGTTTGAAAGTGTGTTGTATCTAAATGTGTCTACAAATTCTGTACACGATGATGTCTATCTAACTATTTGAGATTAGCTCTTCTGTTATGTGTTGAGTTGTCAGATGTTGTTTTGTTGTATGTTTTTTAGAAAATAATCCTTGTATTAATTCTTCGTTTAACTATTTTCCATTTTATCTCCTATTTATTTCACTGTTCAAATCTCTTCTAGTTTTGCTTAAATGTAATCTTTATTTTTTAATTAGGTTTTATGAATCTTCCATACTCCGATTTTATGTTGATTTTCACTTTTGTTTTTACCTTCATTTTGGGCCTATGACATTAAAAGTTCTTGATTTTATTGATTTATTGCAAGTCACTAAATATCTTGATTTATATGAGGCCGTTTTATTTTTATTGGTCAATGAAGTTCTAATCAAAAGATTTTAGATTTATCGATTTAAATCTTTATTTAGACGAGACCGACTTTATTTCCATTTCGAGCCCACTTGTCTTTATTATTTTGGGCCGATGATATCACAAAAATCATGACTTAGTCAATTTATCAAATTACCAAAAGTCGTGATATGTATGAGGCCACCTTCATTATTTTATCGGTCGATGAAAGTCGACTATCATAGATTATCGGTTTCTCGATTAAAGCATGATTAAGACGAGACCGACTTTATTTCTACTTCATTATGTATTTTCTTATATCTTCATTTTCATTTTTGACCGATGAAGTCTTTCTATTCACGAACGTTGTTAGCGAAGCGACGAACCTTCATTATTTCAAATCTGTAGTGAGTGATCATTGAGATTTCTTTCTATACTTTGAGATCGTGATAGGTTACCTTCGACCAATCAACGAGAGTTTGTGACTCAAGACGAGGTCTCCACCTTTTCTTTTCGTGTGGCACGATTTCATCGGAAAATGATCCTCAATATCATTTCTCCATCGTGTCTTAACACAAAGATCAATTGTGCATCCTCCTATAGTATAGTCTTCCTCATAGACTGTGCTACGACGGTTTCGCACTACATTGGACCCGATTCAGCGATCCAATAAATTGAATCAATTAACCACTGACTTTACTTTCTGTCAATATTATCTTGATTTTATTATTATCCTTGTTAATATTATCATTGTTCATATTTATATCTTGTGTATATTATTCATTTTATTTGTTCTTTAAAACACGCTAATAAATATCGAAACCTTAAAAAAACTCAATGATCGGACTGTGGTTACCATCTCATGTTTTGGGACTGAGGACTTAGATTTAGGACCCTTTGCTCTGCTCTTGGAGTGGAGGTTTTTGACTCTTGATCTTGGCTTGCCAGTGGCCCATCAGTGGGAAGTGTTTATGCACTATCCTGGTTAGATCTTTCTATCTCTTGCTATTTACATTGAAGCACTCATTTACTTTTGCTTGATGTCTGCTTTTCTTGATACTTATATATATGTTTGCTTGACATTGTTTCTTAGCATGTTAGCATGATAAACATGATACTATGTGGTTACCATCATTCTTTGATTTTATTATCATTTGATTTTGATGTTTTGATTATTACCATGTTCATATTACTTTGATTATACTTTTGTTCATATTCATGCTGTGTATATCATATTCATGCTTGATTCTTGACCCTCCTTCCAAAGGAAAGTTCCTACTTTGACTCCTAAGTCCATAATACCTTACCTTTCATCCTTGGCCTCATAAGAGCCGTTTCCCTTATAGTTTAGTAATAGGATGGAGTTATCATGAACTCCATGTGATTCTCACTATCATGATAACTCACTTTACCTTTTACTCAGACTTACAGAGTTATCATAAACTTTGTGTGGTTCTCACTATCATGAGAATTCACTTCCTCCCTTTATAACGTAGACTTAGAGAGTTGTCGTGGGCTCTACGTGAGCTTATGCTCATTCCCTTTGGAACGTTGGCCATAGACAATGTTTCCTTTTCTTTCACCCTTAGTTAGGTGAACTACGGTTGCTCTGATTCTTTAGTCAGATACGTAGGCACAAGATGCGACGTCTTGGCGAGCAAACTTAGTGTATATACCTAGGTCTTTGCCTTACCTTAGCATAGATATCCTAGCAAGCAACATAACATAACACAAACATTAACAAGAGGTTCCCGTAGAGTACTACGGATACTTATGGTGCTAATACCTTCCCTTTGTATAACCAACCCCCGAACCTTAGATCTCCCCCCTTTAGGTTTTTTAAACGATCTTGAACCTTTCCTTTGGATAAATCAAAGTCGGTTGTAAAAGAAATATGATGCAAGTTAATTAATAGCTTGTTATCTGATTTTCAGCACAACACACATCTTGGAGCTTTTATTGCACATTGCTCCAACAATGCTTTATCACCTCCAAAATGAATGAAAAATTAACAATTATTACACAAATGAATCAAAAACACAAATATCTACAAACTAACGTATTTATTCACAAAGTGGGGTTTTATTAACAATAAAAACTGATAAGTGCAACAAAACTTATATACAAAAATAGCTACAATTTGCACTTATCAAATATCAATAAACCCTAAACTCTTTATATATATATATATATATATATATATGACGTATCATATGAGAATGTGATTTTTATGTGAGAACATGAGAATAAATCTGAACCATTAAATTTTAAAATAAATGGTGGAAATTATGTGTTAGTTTTTTCTCTCTCTCCTCTATCATTTATTTTAATAATGGGGGAGAGAGAAAAACAAAAACCACACATAATATTCACCATTTATTTTAAAATCTAATGATTCAGATTTATTTTCATGTTCTCACATAAAAATGACATTCTCATAAGATATGTTTCCTCTCTATATATATAGGGAACGTATGATATGAGAATGTCATTTTATGTGAGAACATGAGAATGAATCTGAACCATTAGATTTTAAAATAAATGGTGGAGATTATATGTTAGTTTTTTCTCTCTCCTCCATCATTTATTTTAATAATGGAAGAGAGATAAAAACAAAAACCACGCATAATCTCCACCATTTATTTTAAAATCTAATGATTCAGATTCGTTCTCATATTCTTATAAAAAAATTGCATTCTAATAGTATATGAACCCTATATATATATATATATATATATATATATATATATATATATATATATATATATATATATATATATTGACCAGAAGATATTAATTACTTTAATTTAAATACCTTTTGTATTATTTCACATTTTTAAATTTAGTAGATTATTCTCATTCTATAATATCAATATTATATATAAACCATATATATGTTATTATTCTAAAAAATAGAATATATATATATATATATATTGACCAAAAGGTATTAATTACTTAAATTTAAATACCTTTTGTATTATTTCCAATTTTTTAAATTTAATAGATTATTCTCATTCTATAATATCAATATTATATATAAACCATATATATGTTATTATTCTAAAAAATAGAATATATATATATATATATATATATATACCAAAAGATATTAATTACTTTAATTTAAATACATTTTGTATCATTTCAAAATTTTAAATTTAATTGATTATTCTCATTCTATAATATCAATATTATATATATATATATATATATATATATATATATATATATATATATATATATATATATATATATATATATATCATTTTGCATTATTTTATAAGTTTAATTGGTATGCAACGACAGTGTAAAATAATTTTACATTGTTATTCAATAGAAATTCATCAATCTCCCATGCCATACAATTAACTTAAAATTTACAAGTCTAATGTGGCGTAATACATGATGGTAATTGTTTGACAATATAAAATTATTTTACACCGTCGGTATATATCTCATTTTTTGTTTGTATAATATTAATGTTAATAACAAAATTATAATTTATCCAACGTACCATAATTTATTTAAAATAAACTATATTATAATTGATTGAGTTATTTATTTAAAATATATTACATAATTATGTATCTTGTTTATATGTGAGGCTAAATACATTTGTTGTTAAATAAGTTTGAAAATATTTATTTATTGTTTATAAATCTGCGGTTTTCGAGCGAGGTATTCTACTCTGCTATTGTAGAATGAGAGAAAATATAGTGTTGTTTGGAGATTCAATAACGGAGCAATCGTTCGAAAATGGTTGGGGTTCTTCACTCGCCAATCACTATTCTCGCAAGTTAAGCT
Source organism: Lathyrus tuberosus (assembly GCA_022829125.1). Classification (NCBI taxonomy): domain Eukaryota; kingdom Viridiplantae; phylum Streptophyta; class Magnoliopsida; order Fabales; family Fabaceae; genus Lathyrus; species Lathyrus tuberosus. The sequence goes on along the minus strand of JALAZF010000120.1, from coordinate 11,964,127 downwards.
TTCTTTCTCTCCTGAAACTTTCTCAGATCAGATTCATTTTGTGTAACAAACAAATCACAAAATCAATTTAATTTTCAGGCTGATGTAATTGTTCGTGGCTACGAAGGTTACAACACTAGATGGGCTTTGTGCTTACTCAACCATATCTTCCCACTGGTATGTTACTTAAATCAAATACGGTTTTCTATTCTTTTGCGGCGGTTTTTGATATTTGTTTCATATTTTAGGAGTCATGTAAACCGCCAGTTGCAACCACAGTTTTCTTTGGTGCGAAAGACTACATGTACCTATTCCAGAATACAAACAAAACCTCCAAAAAATTGTCAATCACTTGAAGGTTCAATTTTGTAGCATTTAATCTTGATCATTTTCTCTTAATTACTTGTTCAACGTTTTATTTACAATTTTTGTTGGCATTATAAATGCCAATTACATTATCAGTTATTGATTGCAAAAACAAAAATGTGATTTCAGTCAATCTCACCGACTATGCTTATTGTGCTTATTACTCCACCTCCAGTTTGTGAGGAAGGGCGTCGAGCATTTGCCATGTAAGATTAATTCCTCCTCTCTTGTTACAGATTAGCCGGTCCGAGAAATAGTTGTAAATTATTCAGCATTTTATAATAGTTGTTTCATGTTTGAGTAGTTTTTATTGTGTGTTGCAGATCCTTATACGGTGATGATGATAGTAATAAATCGGCAGAAAGAACAAATGAAGCTACTGGTGAATATGCAAAAGCATGTATTGAGACAGCTAAGGAAATGGGTGTGCCTTATATTGATTTATGGTCCAAAATGCAAGAAACTGATGGCTGGAAAAAGAAATTTTTATGGTTTGTTGCAATGCCTGGCATAAGTTTAGCCATTTACATATATATTTATTAAGGGTGATTAAGATTGTTGTTTTGGTGTTACAGGGATGGGTTGCACCTGACAGTAGATGGAAATGCAGTAGTATATGAACAAGTGATCAAGGTGTTCAATGAGGCTGGACTTTCTGCTGATAAAATGCCATTTGATTTTCCTGACTACACTGAAATTGATCACAAAAATCCTGAGAGTTCTTTCCAGCAGAAAGATTAGTCTTTCAATTTTATAGAATTTTTGCTGAATTTTTTAGTTGCCAAGTTTTTAATACTGTTTGTTAATAAAAGCGTGTTGCTTATTGCGTTTAATGTATGGAGTGTATCTGTGTATGACTTCAAATCATTGCTTATTGCGTTTAATATCAGTGATTGAAAATTAATTTTAAATATTTTATTTTTGATTTTAATACTTCATAAATTAAAATGAACTTTGAAATATACAAATTCGCCAATTTTCTCTCTGTAGTGGTTGCCCTCTCCTTCATTAAGTAATTAGTCATTGCCTTCAAATTAGGGGTGAATAAGAGAGAGCTCTCTAACCAGCCATAAATTTTAATAATCTTAATTCCTTAAAAAATTTTAAAGTCTTTTTATTTACTTGAAAAAAAAATAATTTGCAAATATCTGTCAATAAAATCCGTCATGAATAGGGGTTGAGTAGTTTAATGGGTATTTGAGAATAAAATCAATGGATATTCAATGGGGAGGGGTTGAGTAGTATAATGAGTATTTGAGAATAAAATCAATGGATATTCAAAATCTATTTTTTTAAATTGATTCGGAGGTAGGTTTAACAATATTTGTGTATGCGGATATTAATATTTATTAATAAATTATAAAAATTATTTAAATATTATTAGTTAATTTTATTATGTCTTTTCATCTTTTAAAAAAATTAGTTTTATAATATTTCTTTTTTTTTAAGTATTTTTTTAAAAAAATATTTCACATTTCATTCAAATTTCATTTGGTCATTTCATATTTAAGCTTCTTCTATAATTTACAGCTCAGAACTTCAACAATTTTATTGTCCAACCAACTAGTATCGTCCTTCTTCTGTCCTACCAGTGACTAATTTTCTACTCCTTATTGTCCTCCCTACCATCATAACTCACAATTACAATATCTTTCATTTGTTTTGGTTAAAAATAAAATGTATGGATATTATATTGGGATGTTATTATGTTTTGATGAAAAGAAGAAAAGTAATGTGATGAGAGCGAATTTTATGGATGTTATGTGATAATAATTTTTTGTGTCTTTGAAAAAAGTTGAAAATATATTTTTTCAAAAATAATTTTAGAAAAAATGTTATCCATGAATATCTGTAAATATGCGCAGACACCTTAAAATCCACAGATTACCTGCTTAGCGGATACCTGCACGAATATGAGACAAATACAAATATCATATTTATTCAATGAGACAGACACAAATATCATACAATCTGACCCGTGGATGTCCATTTAGATCTCTAGATATTCTAGTCATTCCTATGAATAAAATTATTATTTTTAATTAATTTAATAATTGATATATCAGATCTATATATAAATCTAAAAGTTGTTGAATAAATTGGCTCAGATTGCTTTGTATCTCTAGAAATATAGTTGTTTAACTATTTCATTTTGTCTTAATCCTCCTATTTTTAGAGAATATGGGACTATAATACTATGGCATTGAACTGAAATGTATATAAAATTTAACTAAAGTAATTTCAATTAAATTTAATATAAAATAAATAAATATTAAAGCGACGAAGAGAAAGAAAATATGTTCCGATATTTTTAAAAATTAGAGTTGAAAAACAACAAACATGTCGACAGAAGACGCTATAGCCAACGAGGCACGTTCGACAGGTGGCAAACCCTGTTCGACGGTTCACATTTATCGTGTTTGGTCAATTTAGATTGCAGATCTATTTATTAATGTTAGAATATCATAAATATCTTTTATATTAATTTAGAGATATACTCTAAATTAATATAAAAGATATTATATAATATAGTATGTATAATATTTTAAGTTAATCAACAATATGAGGATTCCTTGTCCTTGGAGTTCCCTTTCTCGGAGGAGGAAGTAAAGGATGTCATTTGGAGTTGTGATGATGACAAAAGCCTTGGCCCAGATGGTTTTACTATGAAGTTTTACAAAGTTGGTTGGGCTTTCTTGAAATCCGAGATTTTGGACTTCGTTAATGAATTTCATTCCTTTGCTACTTTACCTAAGGCGGTAACGGCTTCCTTCTTGACCTTGATTCCAAAGATTGATAATCCATTTTCCTTGGATGACTATAGACCTATTTGCCTCATCAATAGCATGTATAGGATTTTGGCTAAACTGCTTGCTAATAGGTTGAAATTGGTGGTGGGCAAGTTAGTGTCGGATTGCCAATCCGCTTTCATACCTAATAGGAACATGTTGGATGGTGTGCTTGTGGTGAATGAACTTTTGGATTATGCCAAGAGGTTTAAGAAGAGTTGCATGGTGGTGAAGGTTGATTTTGAGAAGGCTTATGATTGTGTCTCGTGGGATTATCTTAGATACTTGTTGCGGAGAATGGGTTTTGGGGAAAAGTGGAAGAGTTAGATAGAAGCGTTGGTTTTTAATAGTTTTATGTCTATTCTTGTGAACGGTAGTCCGACTCGTGATTTTACGGTTTCTAGAGGTTTACGGCAAGGGGATCCGCTATCTCCTTTTCTTTTCTTGTTGGTGGCGAAAGGTTTGTCGGGTATGGTTAGAATGGCTTCCTCTTTGGGGGAGTTCAAGGGTTTTTTCTTGAATGAGCAGACTCACTTTGAACTCCTTTAATTTGCGGAAGACACCATTTTTATTGGTGACGATTCTTGGAATAATCTTTGGGCGTGGAAGGCTATCCTCCGTGGTTTTGAGATTGTCTCTGGTTTGCGTGTTAATTTGAACAAGAGTAATCTTATTGGGGTTAATTTGTCTCCGGAGTTTTGTCAAGCGGATTCTTCTTTTCTTAATTGTAAGATTGGTTCTTCTTCTTTCTTGTTCTTGGGAATTCCGGTGGGAATTAATCCTAGGAGATGTGATGTGTGGCGGCCTATTGTTTCGAAGCTTAGAAGAAAACTCAAGGGGTGGCATAATAAATATCTTTCCTTCGGTGGTAGGGTGGTTCTTTTGAATTCCGTTTTATCTAATATTTCGATTTTCTTCTTCTCTTTCTACAAGGCTCCTAAGGCCATTATTAAAGAGATTATTATGCTTCAAAGATTTTTTTTATGGGGGGAGATGAAGTGAGGAAGAAGGTGAATTGGATTAGTTGGGATATTGTTTGTCGCCCAAAAAAGGAGGGGGGTCTTGGTGTGAAGCATTGTCGAAAGTTCAACCTTGCGCTTCTGAGCAAGTGGAAGTGGCGGATTTTGAATGATGAGAATTCTTTATGGACTAACCTTTTTTCTTGCAGGTACGGTGACATCAAAAGGGCGATGTTTTTTGCTCCGACTTTTAGCTCAAGGAGTCATGTATCCCTTTGTTGGAGGGATCTTTGTTCTATTAGTGATGGTAATTTGAGCCATGATCCTAATTGGTTCTCTTCATCGATACCCTTTAAACTGAGTTTGGGTCTCTTTTTGGAGTTTTGGAATGATTGTTGGTTTGGCACCACTTCTTTCAACCTCCTTTTTCCTGCTTTGTTCGCTTTGGTGGTCGATGGTCACGTTAAGGTGGCCGACATGGGTGCTTGGAATGATGACAGTTGGGATTGGTTCGACTTGTTTCCTGGCATTTTTCTCGACAACTTCGCCGCTGCCCAGCTCACTGATTTGCGGCTATTATTGTCGCAAGTGCATCCCCAACGCTTAGTCGTCGACAAAATTGTTTGGTGGAAGAATCCACAGGGTTTTTCGGTCTCTAGTGCGTATGATGTCATCCTCTCTTCTGTTGCTTCTTCACCGCAGTTGAGTGAAGGTATGTCTTTGGCCTTTTCTCAATTATGGAAGTCTAAAGTTCCTAGTAGAATTTTAGGTTTTGGTTGGCGGTTGATTTGGAATAGGCTTCCCACGAAATTGGAGTTATTGAAGCGTGGTATTTTGTCGGGAAGCCACTCCTTGGTTTGTCCGTTATGTTTTCGGGTTGATGAGGATTTGGACCATCTTTTTCTTGGTTGTCCTATTTCTAAGGTGTGGTGGGATTCGGTGTGCCGTTGGCTTAGTGTGGATGACGCTTCTTTGGCTACCACTACTTTGGAGTGTCTTCTCTTATTGGATAAGTCTTGTCTTGTGTTTGGGTGCAAGGAAGTGGGTTGGTTTTTTGGTTTGGTGATTTATTGGGTTATTTGGAATTGTAGGAATGACATCCTTTTAGAGATCTTTTCTTAGCAAATTTTGATGGAATGGGGCTAATTAAAAAGCTTTATTGGGAGTGGTTTTTGGTGTTCTTTAGTGAGGATAAGAGATTCACTTGGGAGGATTGGTGTAATAATCCAAGACTTTGTTTTGTTTAATTCCGGGTTAGTGGGTTGGTTGGTTGTGTTTTTTTGGAGGTTTGTCCCTCCTTTTTATTTGTTTGTACCTTTGGGTTAAACACCCCTAGTGCTTCTTTTTAATCCATTTTGCTTATAAAAAAAATATTTTAAGTTAATGAAAAAGGTATTATAAAATATTTAAAATATTTTTATTCTAATAATTAGAAGATATTATAAGAGGATACAAGGGTGGGACATGTCATTGATGTGCTTCTGATATGTCAATGTTTTGTGGCTATTGGGAAATAGGCCATAGCTAGGGGCGATTTTAGTGAAAGAACTTCTTATATGGCCACTCTATAAGCCATTTTAGTAGAGGCGCGACAAGCGTTGCAGTACCGGCAATAGAGGAAGAACATGAGCGTCAAATATATGCAATAGTTGTCTTTTACTTTCTATATTTTGATATATTTACATTTTGTATTATGGTTTGTTATGGTATTGATTATGAAAATTTGACATTTTATATTTGATATTTTGACATTTTGGTCTTCAGATATACGTAGTAGTTCTTTTATTTTGATCGTATTATTGAATGACAAATGTGTGTGGTTTATTGTGGGATTGATTTATAAATCACTTACAATGTAATTATGGTTTATTATGTCAAACCTCATCTAACTTGCTGCCTATGGGTGTAAAATATTGTCATGGGGTTAATTCGAGGATTGGAATCCATAACTGTGTTTTTCCCATTGTAAAAAAACATAGAAAATATGCAGGCAAGTTTAAGTTGAAGATTGAAATATGAACATATTTTGTTTGGCAAAAATGGGGTGTCAATATGATGAAGTGGTTTGGTGTATAATATAGACGTCCAGATTTTTGAAATTCAGATTATACGAAGGTTAATTGTAATTTCTATAAGGCGGGTGATCACTACATTGGGTGTGGTGAACAACACCCTGAAATTAACATGAATTCTAACTTTAATATTGCCCTTATAAAAGCCCAATCACATATAAAATAAATTAACAATTGAGTGTGAGTAAGGGGTGAGTTTAAAAAGAGCCCAGGAGTATAAACACACAGAAGGTAACAATTTTACTGAATACACTTTTATATGTGGTATTTTTTTCTCTAGTAGATTAGTAGTTAGAATTCTACCCTTTAAAAGTGAGTAAGTGAGATATCGTGAGTTCGAACATGTATTCCAACAATCGAATACTCACTACTACAAAACGCGCAAACAATAATGCCCAAGTCACCACGTCTCTTCCAAACATCGTGGTGTCATCTCTAAACTCACGTGCTAAGTTTTTATTTTATTTTTTAATTATAAATTTTTATGGTATACTAACGGTTGACGTTATAACCGATATGATACAATCTATCTTTCATGGATTCGAACCTCAGTGCTCGCAAAATTTTTTATTCATTTAACGTTAAGGCGCTCGTTTTATTTATTTTTAAATAAATAATAAAAGGGATATCACTGCGGTTATTATGAGTAACCGTTGTGATATAAAATTTTATTCACTACGGTTATTATAAGTAACCGATGTGATATAATTTGCTATTATTTAAAATATAATTACGTTTATTCTTGTAAACTGTGACAAAAAGTGATATTTAAAATATAATTACGTTTATTCTTGTAAACTGCGACAAAAAGGTCCGACCTCGTGTCTTCAGGAAAGGAGACCTCGTGCTCAAGAAGATACAATCATTCCTCACTGATTTCCGGGGCAAATGGACTCCGAATTATGATGACCTCTATGTTGTTAAGAAAGCCTTCTCAGGCGGTGCCCTGAGACTCGTAACCATGGATGGAGAGAAGTTTACTTATCCCACAAATGTTTACTCATCGACACTCTCGCTCCCGAATCAAGACATGGAGGCATTAAGTTTCGACACCCATACGGATTGTTAGTCCTAAATATATCTCTAGAGTTCAGAAACTAACAACTAATTATCCTTAATCAAAGTTTGTGAAGCTTATCTCTAACACGACCCAAACCCCGCGCATTTAAGCAAAAATCAAGAACAATCACCAAGAGAGATTTCTAAAGCAAATTAAATATAACGCCATGGGCGACAAATGTACATAAGATCAAAGTAAAAACAAATATAAATCCAACAAAGAAGAAAGACATGAAGAAAATCAGAAATGAACCAAACACTTCACGGATTATCAAAGTCGATCGATGAGAAATCCACCCCGGATCATCCTAATGCAAGCTTCCATGATGTTTTCTAAGCTATTCTACCCAAGAATCAGGTTGATGAAGTTGAGAGATCAAAAATCACCCCCAAACAACATAACCTAAGAAAAATGAAGTAAAATGAACTAAATACAAAAATTCCGTCTCAGACGCACCACCAGGCGGTAGAATGCATCGCTCGGCGGAGCTTTTATTCCCACTCACATCAGCTGCATACTTAAACAGGCTGGCAATAAATATATACTTTCGCCCCGCGGCAGAAGCAACGCCTGGCGAAAGGTCAAAAATATGGAATGCTCCTAGAAGTCCCTTATTTCCTCACGCCTCAGCATCGCCTGGGGAAAGAGAGTTTCGCCCGGCAGAGCAAAGTACCGCCCGGCGGCAGATGGCTGACTGCACTTCTTATTTTGGCTTCCAGCTTCTATAAATGACTTTCTTTCTTTTTTGATCCAAATGACACATCTTGGAGCTTTTATTGCTCATTGCTCCAACAATGCTTTATCGACTCCAAAATGAATGGAAAACTATCAATTATTACACAAATGAATCAAAAACACAAATATCTACTAACTAACGTATTTATTCACAAAGTGGGGTTTTATTAACAAAAAGAACTGATTAGTGTAACAAAACTTATATACAAAAAATAGCTACAATTTGCACTTATCAAACTCTTCTCAACTTACATAATTGTTTGTCCTCAAACAAAAATCAAACAACTCAAAGAAAAAGAGTGAAAACCAAAGAATCACGAATCAACAGGTTTTGAAAAATGGAAACAAATGTATGGTTCAAATGAAAAACGGTACACACAAAGTAAATACTAACCACTAAACTACGACAATAACATAGTCACGAAACAAATGCAAAATACAAAAATCATGCCAAACATTCTAAAACAACACAAGTTCAAATGTGAATCACACCTAGCAAAAACAATCATCGGTAGATGAAAAAGACAAAATGGGGTACTTATCACTCACACAACAACCATGCAAACAATAGACTAAATTATGCAACCATCCAACAATTCATATTGAACATACAAAAGCAAGAATCATAAGGGCTTTTCAAGGTTGTAATGTGGCCGGGCAAACAAACAAGGGGTAATTCCTAAAGCTAATCGAAACAAAAACTTGCCTAAACTTAAGGGAGTGATCAACTCATAAAGTCTCAAACACAAAAATTCCAATCAACTTCTTCCTACATCCCAAGTGTTACATAACACACAATACTTATTTAGCACAATTATTTGAACTCTTTTTGTTTTTCTTTTTCAAAACTTTTTTTCTTTTTTTTTCTTTTCTTTTCTTTGTCATATTTTTCTCTATTTTTATTTTCTTTTTCAATCCTCATAGAATCCAACCAATAAGTACACAATCATTCTCTCCCCAACTTGAATTCAACCACATCATCATGTGAATACTCCTTACTATCTAAGGCAAGGAAAAAATCCATACAACAACACAAAGTTGAGGTCCATGAAAAAACAAAATGCAATAAAAAATAAGTGAACTAAACACTCATAGACAAGCATTAAGTTCAAATAAAACATGGATCAAAAAGCTCAAAGGGGTTACAAATGATCACACACTCACAAGGTGAATTGACTATTTGGCTAAGGTAGTTGTGCTCAAAATGAAACAAAAATGCCTTGATCCTTTTCATGCATTCATATAATCAACACAAACAAAAGATTCGACATAATAAAATCCAGTTAAAACAAGAATGTTGGTACTCCGCGCATATATGAACAATGGAAAGCCACCTCACAAAAAGGTTGGGAACTAAAGTGATTCACACAAGAACAAGTATACACAAGAATGAATGACATGAAAGTTTGTAAAATGCCTAAGTATCATGAATATGCTAAAGTATAGAAAGCAATAAATACATACCTCAGACGTGTACAAAACTTAACAAAATCATTACCATACATCCGCAAGTTGAAACGATCAAACTTGGAACATCACCAAAATTCCTCAAGCTACTCAAAATGCTTTATTGCTCCAAATGACACATCTTGGAGCTTTTATTGCTCATTGCTCCAACAATGCTTTATCGCCTCCAAAATGAACGAAAAATTATCAATTATTACACAAATGAATCAAAAACACAAATATCTACTAACTAACGTATTTATTCACAAAGTGGGGTTTTATTAACAAAAAGAACTGATAAGTGCAACAAAACTTATATACAAAAATAGCTACAATTTGCACTTATCAAATATCAATAAACCCTAAACCCTAAACTCTTTATATATATATATATATATATATATATATGATCTCGAGTATTCGATCAGATCCACGTACGCTGGTCGTCTGATGACAAGGTGCTCGGACGGATGATGGTCGTCAAACGTGCAGTGTGTTCGGAATGTTGGTGAGGAGAAAAGGGGGTGTACCTACAAGGCACTCCGACGCTCAAGTAAGAAAGGGTCAGAGAAAAAGGGGCAAGTACAAAGTGTATTCTTAGGGTAAAAAATGTGATACCTGACCCTCTCAAGCGAGAGGGTTTATATAGAGCCCCCAGCGCGTGGCCAACGGTCCTATTTTCGGGGCGAAATAGCCGTTTTCCCCAAAGAATAGGTAACTGCCCAAACTAGCCGTTATGACGGGCAGGATGCCAGAAACTAGCTGTTATGTCGGGCATAGGCGCAGTTCCGGGCACCTGTCCGTTGCTGTTCAGGCAGCGAGGAAGCCGTGCGTAATGGGCACTAAAGCCGGGGAGGAACGTTGCGTTCCTTGCCCGGTTGGAGGGGCAGACATGTCAATTTTGCCCCTCTGTGGATTGGGCTTAGGCAGTTTGGGCCGCTCTGGAGCAGAGGCGGATTGGGCCAATTCTAGCCATTGGTCCAGTCCAGAACAGGAGCCCCCCAAGTCGTTGCTCCCGAGCATGGGAGTGATGACTTAAGGACTGCTCGTCGCTTAGGGGAGCTACGCGGAGTTGTCGTTTGGAGACGAGGATGATTGTCTCGAGGTGCTCGTGGCCCTCGGTGTCCGGTACGCGGGGAGACAAAGCGTCTGACAGAATGGGAAACGTTGGGCCGCCACGTGTGCATCGAGCCCTGTGTAGCAGTTAATAGGTAATTATGGCTAGTGGGCAGTCATCATTGCCTACGGCCGCATGTGTGCACGTGCCCCTCAGTATAAAAGGGGGAAGGTTGTCCCATTTTGCACTTTTTCCCTTCTGATTTTTCTTCGTCGTCATCAGCGTTCTTGCCCGTCGCCGTCTTCAGAGCAACCGACCACCATGCCAAGTTTCGAGCAGTCTTTCTCTTCTACTCAAATCAAGTAAGTTTTCTGATTCCCAGCTTGTTTTACTTTCTCTTGTTGTTAATGGTAGATTGCATGCGGCTAGGGTTAGTTTTAGGTGACAAAATAGGTAGGTTTCCGGCGAGTGTTGGTGGTGGGCGGCGGTTCTGCCCTTCTGTTGCATCAAGCATCTCGCCGGAGTAGGTAGCGCGTTTGGTGAATCTGGTGGTCCACGTCGCGGTTGCGAGTCGTGACCAGCGCGTCTTACCATCTTCTGATGGATTGGTGAAATTTCTGGTAGCACGTTTCCAGATTCCGGTGGAGCTTTGCAGTTTCCGGCGGAGCTTCAAACGGGATCTGGGCACGCGCGCGGGGAGGTTCCTTGTAGGAAGATGGTATGTCTCGGGCATCTCCTCGCGGGGAGGTTTTTCTTTCTTCGTTTGATGTTAGGGCTTAGGCCGGGGACGTTGTCCTTAGCCTTCTGCGCGCCCTTTCACTTGACTTAGCAGTGGAAGGGTGGATTTGATTTCCTGTCGAATTCAATGTCTTTCTCTGCTTTTTCAGGTGATCGTAGTGGCGATGGAGCCAGAGAGGGAAGTTATCCCAGTTACATCCGAGGAGGAAACTGTCTCCGAGGAGTGTAGCAGCGCAACGTCCTCGAGTTCTGCGTCTTCGAGCTCGACGCCATCGAAATCCTCGAGCGAAGTCGAGGGGGAAACGAGCGAAGTTGAGGGGGAAGGAGAGGTGGACGTCATGGAGGAAGACGTTGAAGGATTCTGTCCGGACGAGTGGGAAGTGGCCGAGCCCTCCGAGCATATTTCCACGTTCGCGAGGTCTCCGGCGGGTGCCTTTACCGAGGTGGGACCAGCGGGTGAATGGAGAGTGCTTTTTCCTAATTCGGACGAGCAGGTCTGCTCGAGCTTCGGGGACTGCTTCTCGATGTATGAATATGCTTTCAAGGAATTGGGGCTAAGGTTGTCCGTCACTGACTTCCAGCGGTCGGAGTTTGTGCATCTGAAGTTGGCGCCTTCCCAACTCCATCCCAATTCGCTGGCCATTATACGGGCTTTTGAGTTGGTGTGCGAGCACCTTGCTCTGGGGACCACCATTCCTCTATTCTTTGTTGTTTTCCACCTACAGCGGCAGCTGGCGGGGAAAAGGTACGGATGGGTCTCTTTGAAGCAGCCCAAAAATTTGTTCAAGCCGTTCTCGGAGTCCATCCGAACGTTCAAGGGACGGTACTTCATCGTCGAGCCATTGTCTGAGGCTGCCCAGGACAGCGTGTACGTTTGGGAGGTAGAGGTGGATGAGAACGGAGAGGAGTTGCTCAACGAGGAGGGGAAGTATATTGGGGAGAGGTTGTACAAGTTCCCGATCCGCTGGACACCCGACCACTTCTCAAAGAAGCCCAGTGCCTATGTCTTCAAGCCGAGCGCTCTACGCGGGCAGGATACCGTGTCTTATGAGACTCTGGTGAAGTGGGTCAACTCCTTCCAGCTCGCGAGCTGTTGGACAAGCAAGGGTAACCCCATCTTCGAGGAGGATGGTAGTCAGAGGGTTGAGCGCAGGTTTATCAACGTGAAGGCACTGCTGGAGTGCAAGACTCCCGCGGATGCTGAGAAGCTGCTCGGTAGTCATAGTTACTTAGATTTTGTTTATGTTATTTTCTTTCCCTGTAACTAACGTGCTTGTTTTCATTCGTGCAGGTGAGATGCCTCATGCTCGTGATCGTGTGGTGAGGAACGCCATGGCGAGGGGTAAGGTTAGAGCGGCTCCTCCCAAGACCCGTCCTGCTGGTGGTGCTCGTGCTCTTCCTCTTATTCAAACTGCGCCGGGGACCTCTGCTTCTCCCACTCCAGCTCCCGGGACTCCCCACTGGTTCTGGCTGGGCGGGCGAAGCGGCAAAGGTCGTCGGATGCCGTGGACCTGACTCGGACGCCTGAGAAAGGGAAGTTTGAGCTCCCCCCTTGCGTCCTTGACCGGAGGTTCTTTGAGGGCAACACTTTGATCGTTCTGCGGGCAGAATCACTCAACCTGGGAAGCATGGACCGAGCGAGCAAGAGGGCGTTGGTGGCCCAGGATGCTTCTGCCATGGTGAGGATGCTGGAAATGGCGGCCGTTTATGCGGAAGGGGACTCCGTGCTTGAGGCTGAACTTACTACTGCCCGGGCCTCCGAGGCGTCCCGAAAGGAAGAAGTCAAGGGTGCTCGTGAGGCTAGGAAGAAGGCCGAAGAGGAGGCGACCATGCTGAAAGAGGAGGTCGCCAAGCTGAAGGCGGAGAAGAAGACTGCTGAGGAGTTGAACAAGGAGCTGATGGCGGCCAGTGCCCCGGGTGCTGATGAACCGGACGAGATAAAAGTGTTGAAAACTAGGGCTGAGCTGGTCGCCAGCATTCTGCAGGCCGAGGATGACGGCATCGCTATGGCAATGGAGTCCATCGAAAGTGTCGTGGCCCAGTTGCGGGTGGTGAACCCTGTGCTCGACATTTCGACCAATGGTATCCACTACCTTGCGCGAGTGGAGGATGATCGCATCGTCTTGCCCGCAGGCCTTGTTCTTGACACCCCTGAGGTTCAGCCCGAGGAGGAACAGAGACCCGAGCCGGAAACAGCCGAGCAAGCGGACGAATGAGGAGCTTTGGTTATTCTGATGTTGTTGTATTTTGTCCGGCCTGCGTGTCGTTGATTCACTTGTAACTTTATTTTATTTTGGGGGGGTGTGGCCCCCTTTTTTATGTAATACGCACAATTTTTTGCCCTTGTGGCCTTTTTATTTTATGCTCGGTTGACGTTATTTATGCAATTTTTGTTCGTATTGTTGTACTTTACATTAGTTGTGCATGTATGACTGCCCGTCGGAGGGTGTGTCTGTTAGCGGAGTTTCCTTTTTGAAATATAGCTCGTTGTATTTGAATTCGCTAGTGCGGGGAACTGGTCGAATAGCCGGGGAAGGTCCTGGTGAGGTTGCGGATCTCAGGTCGCGATCGAGGCCTGAGGTCACGGCGTGAACGTCTCATCGCAAGCTGGGGTTCTGCCAATCATGGTACTTGGGACGAAGGCGGTGCTCGGTTAAGGACCGCCGACGAGCAGGGTTCCGGCTCATTTACTGGAGCGGGATTCTGCTTTGTGTGCATGCGTCGTTTGTACCTGGACAAGCATGATGACCGTTGGATGGTCCTTTGATGCGAGGAAGCCTATGGCTACTTTAGCTATAGTATTGCTTAAGCTTATCAGCGTTCCAAGGTCGAGGGAGTGCCTCCCCGTTAAGGTTTTCGAGGAAGTATGCACCATTTCCCGTTTTGGCGCGGACTCTGTATCGCCCTTCCCAGTTGGCTGCTAGTTTGCCTTCGCGAGAGTCCTTGTGGTTTCTTCGCAGGACAAGGCTGCCCACATCAAACTCTCGTCGTAAGACTTTGGCGTTGTGCCTGATTGCTATTTTTTGCTTAAGAGATGCCTCGCGGAGGGTTGATCCTGTTCGGATTTCCTCGACAAGGTCAAGCTCTTCTCTTATCGCTTCGTTATTCATTTCCTCGTCTAGAGGTGACTCGGTCCTTCTGGACGGTACGTGGATTTCAATGGGTAAGACAGCCTCCATGCCGTATGCTAAGCGGAAAGGCGTTTCCCCGGTGGTGGACAGGGGAGTTGTGCGATATGCCCACAAGACGCTGTGGAGCTCCTCGACCCAAGCTTTCTTTGTTTCATCCAGTCTTCGCTTAAGGCCACGAAGGATGACGTGGTTGGCAGCTTCCGCCTGCCCGTTGGTCTGGGGGTGCTCTACAGAAGCGAAGTGTTGCTTTGTTCCGGGGTGGGCGACAAAGTCTTGGAACTTCTTGTCCGTGAATTGTGTTTCGTTGTCCGTGACGATTGCTTGGGGAATCCCAAAGCGGGCAAGGATATTCTGCTTATAGAAGCGTAGAATGTTAAGTGCTGTTATCTTCACTAAGGCTTCTGCTTCTATCCATTTTGTGAAATAATCTATGCCCACTATCAAGTATTTGTTTTGGCTGGACCCCGTCACGAAGGGTCCTAGGATGTCTAGGCCCCACCAGGCGAATGGCCACGGGGAGGTCAAGTCTTCAGTTCGTTAGGTGGAGCTAGGTGCATATCCCCGTGCCGTTGGCATTTGTCGCATTTCTTCACATGTTCCTTGGCGTCTTGCTGCATGGTTGGCCAATAATACCCTGCCCGGAGGGCCTTGCGGGCAAGGGACCTTCCTCCCAGGTGCTAGGCGTTAATGCCTTCGTGGATTTCTCGTAGTACGTGGGGGACAACCTCCTCCTCTATGCACTTGAGTAGTGGGATGGAGAAGCCCCTTCGGTAGAGTTTGTTTTTGAGGATGACGTACGAGCAAGCTCTTCGTTTGGCGGTGCTGGCTTCCTTGGGATCATCCGGAAGTTCGTCCCTGGTGAGGTAGTTGTACACGGGCGTCATCCAGCAGTCGTTGTCCCCGATCGCATGCACGTGCAGGGTCGAGGACCCCTTATCGATGCTGGACCGGGGAATTATCTCTTGGATGACTGACCTATTTCCGCCTTTCCTCTTGGCGCTCGCTAGTTTGGACAAGACGTCTGCTCGTACATTGTGTTCGCGTGGAACATGTCTTACTTCTCCTGTTCTGAATTTCAACATTTTCTCTTTGACGAGGGTGAGGTATTTAGAGAGACTGTCGTTTTTGGCCTGATACTCCCTGGATATCTGGTGGGCTACGAGCTGTGAGTCCGTGCAGATGACGATTTCTTCAGCCCCTAGGTCTTCGGCTAGGCGCAACCCGGCGAGGAAGGCTTCATACTCATCCTGGTTGTCCGACGTGGGAAAGGAAAATGTGAGAGAAGCCTCGACTATGGTCCCTTCGTCGTTCTCCAGAATTACTCCTGCCCCGCTGCCGCCCGAGCTGGATGCTCCATCCACGTAGACGGTCCATCTGTTAGCTATGTGGGGCGAGGAGTCAGAGAAGGTTACTTCCGCCACAAAATCGGCCAGGGCTTGTGCTTTAAGAGCTTTTCTGCTTTCATACCAGACGTCGAATTCGGACAGCTCCAACGACCACTTGAGCATTCGACCGGCCATGTTTGGCCGGCCCAGTAATTGCTTGATAGGCTGATCCGTCCATACTACGATCGTGTGGGCCAAGAAGTAGTGTCTTAGTCGTCTGGCAGCGTTGACGAGGGCCAATGCTACCTTCTCTATCTGCTGATATCGCAACTCTGTGTCCTGCAACGCTTTGCTCGTGAAGTATACTGGCTTTTGCCCGCCAGGATTCTCGCGAATGAGAACGGCGCTAACGGCCTCGGCAGTGACGGCGAGGTATAGGAACAAGACTTCCCCGGTATCTGGCCGTGATAACACGGGCGGTTTCGACAGAGCTTGCTTTAAGTGAAGGAGAGATGCCTCGCATTCTTCGGTCCATTCAAACGCAGCTTCTTTTCTCAAGAGCTTGAAGAAAGGAAGGGCGTGTTGGGCGGATTTTGCGACGAAGCGAAACAACGAGGTGAGTACCCCGTTGAGGGACTGGATGTTCTTCTTAGACATAGGCATTGGGAACTCAGAGAATGCCCGACATTTGTCGGGGTTAGCTTCTATTCCTCGTTCCGTTAGGTAGAAACCAAGGAATTTACCTGCCCGTACACCGAACGTGCACTTCTCTGGGTTAAAGTGCATTTGATACTTTCTTGCTTGCTCGAAAATTTTACGAAGATGGGAGTCATGGTCTAGTTCCTCGTGGGACTTGACGATCATGTCGTCCATGTATACCTCGAGCATGTCGCCTATTTGTCCTTGGAAGACTTTGTTCAGCATCCGTTGGTACGTGGCGCCAGCGTTCTTCAGGCCGAAGGGCATTACGTTGTAGTAATAGTTGCCCGATTCGGGGTCTTTGACAGCTTTCTCCGCGGCTTCCATCTTCTCCGGGGACTGTTTCCTTCTGCGCTGGGCAACGACTTTGACGGCCGGATCAATTGTAAGTTGGTGGCAAGCGACGGAGGGGTCCAATCCCGGCATTTCAGCAGCACTCCATGCGAACAAGTCTGCGTTCTCCCGGAGGCACGCTTTTAGTTGTCTCTTGGCCAGGTCGGGGAGGTCCGCTCCGATCTTCACTCCCCGTTGGGGGTCTTCTCCGAACGGAACGATCTCGAAGTCGCCATCTGGGATAGGACGTAGGAGATGGCCGCTGTTGTTAGACTGGCTGCCCGAAGTCGTCGGGTCTTTGGCGTGATCTTCCTCGCTGAAACGGTTGTCCAAGTCGATAGATTCGACCTGGGGGAGCGGTTTTGGCTGTTCGGAGCTGCTGGGCGGAGGGGGAAGACCCGAGGTCCTCGGCCTTGCTGAGATGGTGCTTAGTCCTTTTGATGCTGCTTCAAAGCATCGACGGGCAGCTTCGATATCGCCGTGGAGGGTGGCGACCATCCCTTCAGAAGTGTAGTACTTCATCTTGAGATGTACAGTGGAAGGCACTGCAATCAACTCTGCCAGGGTTGGCCTTCCAAAGATGCACTGGTATAGTGACGGGCAGTCGATTACCATAAATTGTGCTTTAACTGCTCGGGTTGTCTTTCCTAAACCGAATGTTACGATGAGCTCTACGTAACCCCGGGGCTTTGTCACCGCTCCGTTGAATCCCTGCAGGTCGGATCCAACGTATGGAGTAAGGTGAGAGTCATTCAGCTGCAGTATTTCGAATAAGTGGTTGTATATGATATCAACTGAACTGCCCTGGTCCACGAGTATCCTGCGAACGTCGAAGTTCGCCATCCTTGCCCGGATGAGAAGCGGGATGCTTGAGTTTGGTGCCCCGCCGAGGAGCTCCTCCTTGTAGAAGGAAATGGGAGTGGACCCTTTGTGAGTGGTATCCAGCGTGGTGACTTCATTGGAGCTTTTGCTGATCAGTTGATCGAATTTCCTCTTGACTGAACCGACCGTGATTTTGTTGAATCCACCATCGGAGATGACCATGGCTGACGGGAAGGCCTTCCACGGCCTGTGAGCGCCGAGGAATGTGGAGACGGGCAGACTGTCAGGGATGCGGAAGTCTTCTGGCCGAGTTATGGATATAGCGATCTGTACGTTGGCGTCATCGGAGGGCGGAGTCTCTTCTGCAGCCTTCTCGCTCTCCTGGGTTTCTTGTCGGGGAGCTTCTTTCTTTTTCGCGAACTGCTTCAGGTGGCCGTCGCGAATGAGGATCTCTATGGCATCTCTGAGGTGGATGCATTCTTCCGTCGTATGGCCGTGGCTCTTGTGGAAGCGGCAATACTTGGACTTGTCTACACCCGGCCTGGCCGGCAGCTGTTTGGGGAAACGGACTCCCGCCTGTTTGAACTTTGAGTTGGCACATTCGGACAAGATTTTCTCCCTCGAGGTAGTGAGGGGGGTATAGTTATGGAACCGCCCAGAAGGTCCCTTCTGTTCGCGTGCATCGCGAGGCCGATTGTCGCGTCTTTTATCTCCTCGACGGGATGTCGAGGGCTCTTCAGCTCTGGATGACCGGGCACCCTCTTGGTGTCGGGAGGCCCGGATAGAGTGGGCAGCAACCTTCTCCTCGTACTGTATATGTGACTGGGCTTGGTGGAGGAGGGCGTTGAGGTTCCTCGGTGGATCGAGGACGATAGCTTTCAGGAAGCCTGAACCAGGACGTAGTCCCTGCTCGAGCAGGAATTTCTTCATCTCGTCGGTCGTTGGCACTTGGACGGCCTCCTTGTTGAACCGCTCAATGTAGTCCCGAAGAGGCTCATCTCTTCCCTGTACGACAGCTCCGAGGGACGCCTCAGTCTTTGGATGGCGTCGTGATGCGGTAAAGTGACGGGAGAAAATCCTCCCGAGCTGCCTCCAGGATGTGATGGATTCCTCTGGCAGCTGTTTGTACCAGGTCATTGCTCCCTTCCGAAGCGTGGTCGGGAACAGGCGGCATTTGATGGCTCCTCGTACCCCTCTGTAGTCCAAAAGAGCATCTATGTTTTCTATGAGCTCGTCTGGGTCAGTGGTTCCATCGTAAGTCCCTAGAGACGGAGGCTTCTCCAGTCCTTTAGGGAGGCGGGTGGCCAGGATCCTGCGGGACAATGAGCCGCGAGGCTCGTCGTCGCTATCTGAACTTGAAGTTGATGGTGACCGTTGTCTGCGCTCGCGGCGGTGGTCTCTGCGAGGTGAGGGTGATCGTTGCCGGTCGCGATGTCTTCCCGGCGGATAATGCCCGTCCTGCCTCGTTCTCTTGTGTCTTGGTGGTGACCGATCCCGCGGGGAGATCTGGTCGCGCTTGCGAACGCGTTGTGATTCGGGCTCGTGCCTCGTCATACGGTCTTCCCTGTGCCTAGGTGGCAGGCTTCTCGATCTCTATTGTTTACTCTTGGGAGGAGAGGAACTTGGAAGAGATGCTTCCTCGAGGGCTCCTATCCTTTCTCCTTGCTGCAAGATAAGGAGGTTTGTGCGGTTGACAGCTTCCAGAAGGGCTGCAACGGCCAGGTCAGGGCTGGGAGGGCCAGGAATTGGTCGATCCCCCAACGGTAGCGGTTTGCCTCCTTGCTCGGTGGGAGGAGGAGTTGGAGATGCAGGGACCCCGTCCCGAAGGAAACGGGGATCAGAAAGTAACGGAGATCTTCCGTCAACGTCCATCTTGTTAATGGGAACGAGGACTGTAATATCAGCACCTTGTGCGGAGTTCTGAGCGGCCATAGGTGGGTGGATTAAAGAAAGTATGTTTTGATCTTTTAGTTTCCGAGGAGGAAAGAAAGAAGGGGAGAACAGGGAGCTCCCACAGACGGCACCACTGATCTCGAGTATTCGATCAGATCCACGTACGCTGGTCGTCAGATGGCAAGGTGCTCAGACGGATGATGGTCGTCAGACGTGCAGTGTGTTCGGAATGTTGGTGAGGAGAAAAGGGGGTGTACTTGCAAGGCACTCCGACGCTCAAGTAAGAAAGGGTCAGAGAAAAAAGGGCAATTACAAAGTGTATTCTTAGGGTAAAAAATGTGATACCTGACCCTCTCAAGCGAGAGGGTTTATATAGAGCCCCCAGCGCGTGGCCAACGGTCCTATTTTCTGGGCGAAATAGCCGTTTTCCCTAAAGAATAGGTAACTGCCCAAACTAGCCGTTATGTCGGGCAGGATGCCAGAAACTAGCCGTTATGTCGGGCATAGGCGCAGTTCCGGGCACCTGTCCATTGCTGTTCGGGCAGCGAGGAAGCCGTGCGTAACGGGCACTAAAGTCGGGGAGGAACGTTGCGTTCCTTGCCCGGTTGGAGGGGCAGACATGTCAATTTTGCCCCTCTATGGATTGGGCTTAGGCAGTTTGGGCCGCTCTGGAGCAGAGGCGGATTGGGCCAATTCTAGCCATTGGTCCAGTTATATATATATATATATATATATATATATATATATATATATATATATATATATGACATATCATATGAGAATGTGATTTTTATGTGAGAACATGAGAATAAATTTGAACCATTAGATTTTAAAATAAATGGTGGAAATTATGTGTTACTTTTTTCTCTCTCCTCTATCATTTATTTTAATAATGGTGGAGAGAGAAAATCAAAAATCACATATAATATTCACCATTTATTTTAAAATCTAATGATTCAGATTTATTCTCATGTTCTCACATAAAAATGACATTCTCATAAGATATATATATATATATATATATATATATATATATATATTGACTAAAAGATATTAATTACTTTAATTTAAATACCTTTCGTATTATTTCAAATTTTTAAATTTAGTAGATTATTCTCATTCTATAATATCAATATTATATATAAACCATATATATGTTATTATTCTAAAAAATAGAATATATATATATATATGGGACGGGATCATTTGACACCGGTGTCAAAATATTAACTTTGACCCCAAATCCTAACTGTTTATTATTATTAATTTAAAAGTTAAGATATATTCATTTAAACTAACACATGAGTTTTTTATGGGAATTTATCTTAGCCATTGAATGAATAATAATAAAGGGGTAAGATTTGGTGTCAAAGTTAATATTTTGACACCGGTGTTAAATGATCCCCTCCCTATATATATATATATATATATATATATATATATATATATATATATATATATATATATATATATATATATATATATATATTGACCACCAAAAGATATTAATTACTTAAATTTAAATACCTTTTGTATTATTTCCAATTTTTTAAATTTAATAGATTATTCTTATTCTATAATATCAATATTATATATAAACCATATATATGTTATTATTCTAAAAAATAGAATATATATATATATATATATATATATATATATATATATATATATATATATATATATATATATATATATATATATATATATATATATATATATATATATATATATATATCCCAAGAGATATTAATTACTTTAATTTAAATACATTTTGTATCATTTCAAAATTTTAAAATTAATTGATTATTCTCATTCTATAATATCAATATTATATATATATATATATATATATATATATATATATATATATATATATATATATATATATATATATATATATATTATTTTGCATTATTTTATAAGTTTAATTAGTATGCAACGACAGTGTAAAATAGTTTTACATTGTTATTCAATAAAAATTCATCAATCTTCCATGCCATACGATTGACTTAAAATATACAAGTCTGATGTGACGTAATACATGATGGTTATTGTTTGACAATATAAAATTATTTTACACCATCGGTGTATATCTTATTTTCTGTTTGTATAATATTAATGTTAATAACAAAATTTTAATTTATCCAATGTATCATAATTTATTTAAAATAAACTATATTATAATTGATTGAGTTATTTATTTAAAATATATTACATAATTATGTATCTTGTTTATATGTGAGGCTAAATACATTTGTTGTTAAATAAGTTTGAAAATATTTATTTATTGTTTATAAATCTGCGGTTTTCGAGCGAGGTATTCTACTCCGCTATTGTAGAATGAGAGAAACTATAGTGTTGTTTGGAGATTCAATAACTGAGCAATCGTTCGAAAATGGTTGGGGTTCTTCACTCGCCAATCACTATTCTCGCAAGTTAAGCTTTCTTTCTCTCCTGAAACTTTCTCAGATCAGATTCATTTTGTGTAACAAACAAATCACAAAATCAATTTAATTTTCAGGCAGATGTAATTGTTCGTGGCTACGAAGGTTACAACACTAGATGGGCTTTGTGCTTACTCAACCATATCTTCCCACTGGTATGTTACTTAAATCAAATACGGTTTTCTATTCTTTTGCGGCGGTTTTTGATATTTGTTTCATATTTTAGGAGTCATGTAAACCGCCAGTTGCAACCACAGTTTTCTTTGGTGCGAAAGACTACATGTACCTATTCCAGAATACAAACAAAACCTCCAAAAAATTGTCAATCACTTGAAGGTTCAATTTTGTAGCATTTAATCTTGATCATTTTCTCTTAATTACTTGTTCAACGTTTTATTTACAATTTTTGTTGGCATTATAAATGCCAATTACATTATCAGTTATTGATTGCAAAAACAAAAATGTGATTTCAGTCAATCTCACCGACTATGCTTATTGTGCTTATTACTCCACCTCCAGTTTGTGAGGAAGGGCGTCGAGCATTTGCCATGTAAGATTAATTCCTCCTCTCTTGTTACAGATTAGCCGGTCCGAGAAATAGTTGTAAATTATTCAGCATTTTATAATAGTTGTTTCATGTTTGAGTAGTTTTTATTGTGTGTTGCAGATCCTTATACGGTGATGATGATAGTAATAAATCGGCAGAAAGAACAAATGAAGCTACTGGTGAATATGCAAAAGCATGTATTGAGACAGCTAAGGAAATGGGTGTGCCTTATATTGATTTATGGTCCAAAATGCAAGAAACTGATGGCTGGAAAAAGAAATTTTTATGGTTTGTTGCAATGCCTGGCATAAGTTTAGCCATTTACATATATATTTATTAAGGGTGATTAAGATTGTTGTTTTGGTGTTACAGGGATGGGTTGCACCTGACAGTAGATGGAAATGCAGTAGTATATGAACAAGTGATCAAGGTGTTCAATGAGGCTGGACTTTCTGCTGATAAAATGCCATTTGATTTTCCTGACTACACTGAAATTGATCACAAAAATCCTGAGAGTTCTTTCCAGCAGAAAGATTAGTCTTTCAATTTTATAGAATTTTTGCTGAATTTTTTAGTTGCCAAGTTTTTAATACTGTTTGTTAATAAAAGCGTGTTGCTTATTGCGTTTAATGTATGGAGTGTATCTGTGTATGACTTCAAATCATTGCTTATTGCGTTTAATATCAGTGATTGAAAACTAATTTTAAACTAGCGGGATATCCGTGTCTTCTCACAAGTAAGTACCCGTCGGGGACGCGCATTTATTTGAATAAAAAATTTATTTTAACATATGTATTTTTGAAATATATGATATGAAAAATGTATTTGAAAATAAAATTAAATAATTTTGTTTTAGTTATAATAGTAAAAGTTAAATTAAAATCAATAATATATAAATGTAGAATAATGAGTTATTTTAAATATATTTATCTTTATTTTCTTTAATTGTAATAATCTATGTGTTTACACTTATTATGGTCTGGATATCCGTGCGTTCGCACAGGTACCAGTAAGTTATGCACAATTATTTTTAAAATATAATAAGAAAGAATTTTGTTTTGACATTATTTATAAAAAAAAATTTATGAATAAAAGTTGTTCTCATTTATAAAAGTATTTGGATCAGCAATACACTTTTTCTCATATATAAAAATAAAGTTCAATATAAAGTATTTAAATTTTTTTCGTGTATAAAAATATTTGTCTCATACTTTATTATATTATTAATGGCTTTATTTTCCCCATTTCAGTAATTCACTTATTCGCATATATTCTTAATCAAATATATTGATTAAATTGTTTATTACCTAATTAAATATCATTGTTTAATTTTTATAAATATAAAAAAATTAAAATTAAATAACATATCGTTTCAAATTTGTTTATAGTTAGATTGTTTGTTTTATCTTCATAACTTTTCCTCTTAATTTTTTTATTTTAATTTTGTACTTTTTTTCACTAATATTTTTTCAAAATTTTTACCTATCTTAATTTGTGCAAGCATGGTAGCACCAATAAAAAATATGAGTTAAAAATTAAAGTAACAGCAGCAACATCAATATATTATTAAAATATGTATTTAATATTAATATTTTTTTTATAAGTAGAAATTTTCGTGTACCCGTATATAAAATAATTTAATCAACCATTTTTTTTTCTCGTATATAAATATTATTTTTAATGTGACATTGTTTATAAAAATATTTGAATCAATATAAAACTTATTCCCGTATAAATGTTATTCAGAAAAAAAAAAGAATAAAGTTATCCAAATGATTGATTAAATATGTTCTAGACCGGGCAAGGCTACTTGCCCTTAAGGGCCAGGCCCAATCCGTCATATCTGGCGAACAGGCCCAATAGGCACAATATAGCCGTTGGGCACAATATAGCCGTTGGGCATAATATAGTCGTTGAGCATGTCCCCTCCACGTGCAGGGTGGTTCACGCGAGCAACTGCCTTCCCGGATATAGCGGAAACAGTGAAAAAGACCACGCGCCTCACCCTCCATCTGGCAACACCTCATTGGTCGAGCAGGCCCCTTTGTTCGCCAACAATCTCCCTATAAAAACCCCTCACTTGAGAGGGGCAGGTATGACAATTCATATACTTGATTTCTCTTACTTGCTCTCCCTTTTCTTTTGACCAAATACTTACTTTGGCATCGGAGTACCTTGCAGGTACCTCCACCCCCTTTTCTCCTCTCCTACGAACATCAGCACTTGCCCTACACGAAGGCCGCGACGATCTCCTTCTGGTCATCTCCGATCAGTGGCGCCGTCTGTGGGAAACTTCGTTTCCCCGTCTTTTTGAATCAAGATCCCTCATCTTTTCACCCAAAAGACCAAAGCTTTCATCTCTCCTAAATCCCAGATCGTCATGGCTTTCGTTAAGAGTGACGTCCAAGAACCTGTGGCCGCTGCTGCCAATGTCGACAAGAATGCCGTCGTCAGGAATATCCCATCCGAGAACGTCCAGCGCAACCACGGACCGGCTTCCTCAAAGCCCGACGAGCAAAGACCACGAACACAAGCTGTGGAACTGTCCTTCGAACCCATTCCGGTTCCTCAAGGCGCTGACCCGACTACCGCGGCACTCATCGCCTCTCTGAACAATTCCAACTGGTTCATCATCCAGCAGGGAGAAAAGATCAGTGCCCTCGAGCACGCTCTTCAAGAGCATCATACTTCGGAGACACTGGATCTCTCCCAGCCCCCGCGAAGTCACTCAAAGCGGAGACGTGATAGTCCTTCCCCGGTCAAGGAACACTCGAGATCATGGAGCCCAACACACGACCGTGCTCGCCGACATCGTCGTTCTCCTAGTAAAACTAGGCACTCCCCTGTTTCCAAAAGACATCGACATTCTGGCAAATACGAGCACAGGCACACCCGCGGACACTCTCCTCGCCGCAGTCAAAGCCGCGACCACAGTCAAAGCCGCGACCAGAGCCATCCCGTAAAGGCAAGGAGAAGCGACGAGAGGAACGTCCTCGTGAAGGCAAAGGGCCAGCTGGCCGATTCAATACACTGTGCTCACTACTTCACGCGAGCGCATTCTCTCCGACTGTATGAATACCAAATTCAAACAAGGAGGTGTCTGGTTTCCTAAACCAACTGCGTCCAAAGGAAACGTAGACAAGAGTAAATACTGTCGTTTCCACCGCAGCCACGGGCACGTAACGGAAGACTGCGTGCACCTCAAGGACGCCATAGAAATCCTCATCAAAGAGGATCATCTGAAGCAATACGTGAAGAAGGGAGAGTCCTTCCGACGAGACACATCTGATCCTAAGAAGGAAGCTGAATCAACCCCCGCAGCTCACAATGTCCATCAGCCGACCAGAGGATTTCCTCGTACCTGATCACTTCTACCCGACTTCCCAGGCATCCATGCACAGCACCTAGGAAGCCTTTCCTACGACCATGGTTATCTCATGCGAGGGGTACCATGAGCTCACGATAGGATCCATCAAACGAAAGTTTGAACAACTAATCGACAGCAGCCCCGACCAGTTGTACACGGTCGGCAAGGGTAAAGGATGGTCACAGCCGATCACGTTCTACAGAGAAGAACTCCCCGGAGGATCGCCGAACTCCCACATTCCTCTGCTGATTCGGGCCAAGTTATCATCCACCGACGTGCGGAGAATCCTGGTCGACCAAGGCAGCTCCGTACACATCATGTACTCCAGCCTGTTCCACGCGCTGAAGCTGAATAAATCTAATCTCTCCCCATACGTAGGATCTGATCTCCAAGGATTCAACGGAGCAACGACCCGACCTTGGGGTTACGTGGAGATACCCGTCACGTTCGGCGAAGAAGAAGCATCACGGACAATCAAAACACAATTCTTAGTCATTGATTGCCCGTCGCTCTATCAGTGCATCCTTGGCAGACCAGCTCTTGCCAAAATCGTTGTTGTCCCTTCGACAGTCCACCTCAAGCTCAAGTACTACACTGAGAAGGGACACATCGCCACTCTGCACGGTGACATCGAGGCTGCTCGCAGATGCTTCGAGGCTGCGACCAAGGGGCAAAACCAGATCGCAGCAGCAGCAAAATCGGAAAAGCGCACCAGAGAAGGCGAGGTTCCAGCCGAAGACGGCCAACCAGAGAAAAACCCCACGCTTCTCGTACACACCGTCGACCTCGACAGTAGGATCACTGAAGATGGAAACGAAGATCGGGACGAGGACAAAAGATTAGGAGCAACAAGCTCCCCGTCTCCTACACCTCTGCGACCAATTCTAGACGGGGAATTTGAGATCATCACCTTCAGCAACAACCCCAACAGAGGGGTGAAGATAGGCGCTGGCCTGCCCGACGAGGTAAAGAAGGAGCTGAAGACATGTCTCGACGACAACGCCGATCTCTTCGCATGGAGTGCAGCAGACATGCCCGGCCTTGATCCAGAAACTGCGTGCCACCACTTGACCATCAATCCAGCTGCCCGCGCCATTGCCCAACGACGAAGGAAACAATCCGAGGAAAAGGCACAGGCTGCCGAAAAACTTGTACAAGACCTCTTAGAGGCAAAATTTATCTCTGAGGCCAGGTATACGACCTGGCTCTCAAATATTGTACTTATAAAGAAAAATAATGGAAAGTGGCGCATGTACATTGACTACACTGATCTCAATCGGGCTTGCCCGAAAGACGCTTACCCACTACCGAGCATAGATAAGCCCATAGATAACTCCGCAGGATTCAAGCTCTTGTCCTTCATGGACGCTTATTCGGGATACAACCAAATCCCAATGGAAGACGAGGACAAGAGATACACGGTATTCATGACCTCCTCGGGGAATTATTACTATAACGTAATGCCCTTTGGACTGAAGGATGTCGGGGCCACATACCAACGCATGATGAACAAAGTATTCCGATCAAAAATCGGCGATATGCTCGAAGTATATATGGACGATATGATCGTGAAATCCCAAGAGGAATCCGACCATACCACCCACTTGCGCAAGGTGTTCGACCAAGCTCGAAAATGTAAAATGCGTTTTAACCCAGAAAAATGCACCTTCGGTGTGCGAGCAGGAAAATTCCTCGGATTTTATCTCACCGAAAGAGGAATAGAAGCAAACCCGGACAAATGCCGAGCACTCGTGGAATTCCCCACGCCTCGGTCGAAGAAGGCGATACAATCCCTCAACGGGATGCTCGCGTCCCTTGCTCGCTTCGTGAGCAAGTCTGCCCAGCACGCTCTGCCCTTTTTCAAATTACTCAGGAAGGAGGCAAATTTTGAATGGACGGACGAGTGCGAGCAGGCCCTCGCCCATTTCAAACAAGCTCTTTCCGAACCACCAGTATTGTCCCGACCAGACCGCGGGGAAACAATATGCCTATATCTCTCTGTGGCCAACGAAGCAGTAAGTGCAACACTTATTCGAGAGACTTCTGACGGGCAGAAACCCATCTATTTCACTAGTAAGGCCCTACAAGGACCCGAAGTCAGGTACACGTAAATAGAACGAGTAGCCCTTGCTCTCATAATTGCCGCGAGGAGACTCAGATATTACTTCCTGGCACACACTATCGTCGTCAGGACCGACCAGCCAATCAGGCAGCTGTTAAGCAGACCAGATATGGCGGGCAGAATGCTAAGGTGGTCCCTTGAACTGGCCGAGTTCGACATTCACTACGAAGGGAGGAAATCCCTCAAGGCACAGGTTCTGGCCGACTTCGTGGCAGAAATGACTCCGGATTCGTCCTCTCCGGGACAGACACAGGAATGGGTCATTTACGTGGATGACGCATCGAGCCCCTTGGGCAGCGGGGCAGGAATTATCCTCGAAAATGAGGAAGGGACCCTGATCGAAGTATCCCTGATCCTTTCTTTCAAAACATCCAACAATCAAGCCGAGTATGAAGCCTTCCTCGCAGGATTACGACTCGCCAAAGACGTCGGCTCGAAGAAAATAAAAATCTGCACTGATTCCCAACTCGTGGCATCTCAAGTACGAGGAGAATTCCAAGCAAAAAATGACCAACTCGCCGAATACTTGGCCGTGGTGAAGGACAAAATGACGGAGTTCGAAGCATGGGAGGTTCAGCACGTCCCGCGCGAACAGAATACCCGAGCAGACATCCTCTCTAAACTAGCCAGCACCAGGAAAAAAGGTGGAAACAAATCCATCATACAAGAGATACTGTCTAGCCCGAGCATTACAAAGCCCGACCTGCCAGATGTCAATGTCATCGGAGAACCCCATTGTTGGATGACCCCAGTATACAATTATCTCACCAAAAGGGAACTTCCCGAAGACAGTAAGGAGGCCAGTGTGACTAAGCGGCGAGCCTGCTCGTATGTACTGGTCGAGGACAAGTTATATCGACGAGGATTCTCTATCCCCCTGCTGAAATATGTCGATGAGGGCCAGGTCCCCGAAATCTTACAAGAGATCCATGAGGGCATCAACGCACAACACCTAGGGGGAGATCCCTTGCTCGAAAAGCTTTGCGCGCAGGATATTACTGGCCGACCATGCAGCAGGACGCCAAAGAACATGTGAAAAAATGTGACCGTTGCCAGCACCACGGGGACATGCATTTGGCGCCTCCCAACGAGTTGAAGACCCTCTCCTCGCCATGGCCCTTCGCCTGGTGGGGGATGGACATCCTAGGCCCCTTTACAATGGGATCTTACCAAAATAAGTTCCTAATCGTGGCCGTCGACTATTTCACAAAATGGATTGAATCCGAAGTGCTCGCCAAAATCACAGCCTTCAACATACTGCGTTTCTACAAAAGAAACGTCCTCGCCTGATTCGGGGTACCCCAGGCCCTCGTGACCGACAACAGAACCCAATTCACTGACAGAAAATTCCAGGACTTCATCGCCAAATTGGGAATGATACAACACTTTACTTCGGTCGAGCATCCGCAGACCAACGGGCAAGCGGAGGCCGCGAACAGGGTAACCCTGCGCGGATTGAAACGAAGGCTGGGCGAGGCCAAGAAAAGGTGGGTTGAGGAGCTCCACAGCGTCCTTTGGGCGTACAGGACAACACCTCACTCCATCACCAGGGAAACCCCTTTCCGACTAGCATACGGAACAGAGGCGGTAATACCGGTGGATATAAGGGAGCCCTCCAGAAGGACAGAAGCTCCCCTCGACGAAGAGATAAACGATGAGGCTCTACGCGAGGAACTCGACCTGGTCGAAGAAATAAGATCAGGGGCTGCCCTCCGCGAGGCCACATTGAAGCAACAAATAATGCTGCGACATGACGCCAGAGTCATAAAGCGCGACTTCCCCGTAGGCAGTCTGGTCCTTCGCAGAAACCAAAAGGATTCCCGCGAAGGGAAACTGGCGGCGAACTGGGAAGGACCCTATAGGGTCAAGTCCAAAACGGGCACGGGAGCATATTACTTGGAAACACTGGACAAAAAACAACTTGCTCGACCATGGAATGCTGAAAAACTCAAGCAGTACTATAGATAAGTCCTTAACCACGAGGATAGACGAGTCGTCGACACAGTCACCCAAAGCGGGGAGAGCTGTGCGACCATTGTATCGTGCCCTGGTGAAGCACGACACGCATTACAACGCCGGCCAGCTTCTGCTCTTTGTGCGAGCAGATCCTGCGCACAACGGGGATACCTCAACCGAGCTCCACCGTTGAAGCACCATTCAGGCAGGACACCTAGCTCGCGATGGGAACTGTCCAAGCCTATGAGGCTAGTACCTCAAACGAAGTCTTAGCCTCATCGTGGGCGGAACCACTTCGCCCTCCTCGGTAGGTTTTACGCCTAGCCGGGGACACACGCACACATAAACAAAAAGAGCAAAGTCTAAAATAAAACGTCCACAAAACCAACTATATTAAAGAACCGACCACAACTGGACAATGTCATAAATACAAAGAGGGGCAGTGCCCATACAAAACGATTAAAATACAAATCGATAAGGGCACGCAGGCCCACAAAACATGGTAAAAACAAGTCCTATCCTACGACTTCACTTTCCTCCTCGGCAGGGACAACCTGGTCGTCCACCACTCTGCTGAGCAAACCCATTCCATCCGTCTGGAGCTGCACGTCGGAGTTAAGGGCCACCATCTGCTCTTTAGCCGCTTTTAGATTATCTCCGCCAAGGACTCTGATCCTCCCGATCAAGTCAGTCCGAGACTTTAGAGACTTCTCATCATCGTTTTCATCCTGGGCAGCTGCAGTCAAGCCTTCCAACTCTGCAATCCTCACCTGCAGTCTTTTCCTCTTCTCGTCAGCCTTGATCGCAGCTAACTTCAGCTGGGTCACCTCCGTCTGAAGAAACACTTTGGCCTCCTCGTGGCCTTCAAACTGTTTTAAGTCATTGAACAACTTGCTATTCTCTGCCTCCAACTCGGCGATTCTATTTTTGAAAGTCACAAGGTTCGCCCGAGTAGCCACTTCATCATCGGAAAGGACAAGAGCAGGTTCGAGGACCCTAAACATGCCCGCCGCATCCTGGCATAGTTGTTTCCTCCTCGCCGTAGAGTTGGCATTCAGAATAGCCAAGGCTTCTGAATCATGGACCTCTATCGAATCCCCTTTGGCGAATAAATCTCGGCGAGCATAACAGGCGGGCAAGACAAAGTGGCCGGCACCCGAACCCCCCAGACCAGCGGCCACGGAGCTACCCGCAGTATCTCTCTTCCTCTTAAGGGGACCCTCCGGTGTCAGCGGTGTTGAGGCTCTCTCCGGGACTGGGGTAGGTCCAGCAGCGAAACTCTCCACCACTGTCTGCTTAGGGCCCCCGGCCTTGGCACTTGTGGTCGATTTCTTGTGAACTTTGGCCGCCTGCGACCTCATCAGGCGCTCCCGCATGTCAGCCATCATACCTGCGAACACAACTTCATCAAGTCAGAACCAAAGAAAATCAAACAAACTAAGCTAAAACAATGGAGCATACTGAGCAAAATCATAGCATCGTCATCGGTATCACACTCAAGGAGAGCTTTAACATTAATATATCTAGCGGCTCGGGTAGGTCCATCCTTCCCGACCAACTGATTCCCGTCCCTATCAACGACGTAGGCCAGAGAAAAGCTCTCCACATAAGCATGGAGGATCCTATACGACTCTTTGTCCGCCGGGCAAAGCTGCTCATACTTCACCAGGAACTGATCTGTTCGGTGCTTAAAATGGGTATAGACCCATTGCAAAGGGAAAATGGAGACCACGCTATCCCTTTCCCGACCATCTACCATCATCCTCTCAATGGTCGAAATACTCCTCTTCGTCTCCTCGGTCATAGGCCTCACGACCAGAAACCTGTCCTTGAAATTGCGAATTGAATCAGAATACGGCCAGAACAGCCTATTCTGTTGCTTGAACGATACCCAACTCTGTTTCGACCTCGCCGTGCTCCGCTGAATTTGGAAGAGGCAGAAGAAGAGATCCGTGGACGCCCCGATGCTGAGGTAACGACATACCAACTCAAAAGCACGGATAAAGGCCAAGGCATTCGGATGAAGCTGGGACGGGCACAAGGCCAAGTGGGGGAACAGAGAGGATTGGAAGTCAGTGAAGGGGAGATGCATTTTGGCCTCCGTGAACGCAAATTCGTACATAGGAAAGCGAAGTCCCGGGTACGAGGAACAGATCATATCGTGCTCTCTGGGACGAAAAGCTTTCCAGGCCCGTGGAGCATCCTCGTCGCGCCTCTCCAACAGGTCGAAGTCCCATATCTCCTCCTCGGAGAATGTTGATCGAATAGACAGGGGCTCATGTCCAAGCCAGACAAGGTCCCCTCCCGCGACCTTGATATTCGAGTAATCGGCGGACACACTGGGTCCCTTGGGTACCTCCTATGCATCGGGCATAACTTCATCGCGAGGTTCAGCCATTTTCACCTGAAAAGCAGAGGAAGAGAAGTGAATTTGACGTCCATGATCAAATCCACCCTTCCACCATTAATCAAGTGAAAGGGCGTTGACGAGTCCGAGGACAACCACGTGCATGCACAAATTACCTACCAATAGCTAAGAGAGGTCTTCGTGACCAGGACTCACAGAGGCACATACGAGGATGCATGTTCGTCCCAAAATCACGCCTAACCTCCGAACAAGGCCTAGTGCCCGACTACAAACTAAATTCTACACCTAACCAGATTCTACAAGGATCTACGCTATCGATTTCTACAAAAATTCTAGAAATTCATAAGATTCATCATGTTCTTCATAAAATTTCCTAGAATTCATGTGTTCATCGAAGAACACATGAATTTCAACCGAAAAGTATGAATTTCAACCGGAAAGTATGAACCTCCACCAGAAAACCTATAAAAATATGCAGAAAGGGAGAGAGGACTTACAAGTAAAAGAAGAAGTTAGCGGTGGCGAAGAGAAGCTCCGGCGAAGACTAATTGCAGAGAAAACGAGAGCAAAGAGTGGAAAACTTGTGAAATTATGAAAATGAAACCTTCCCCCACCCTTTTATAACCATTTGATCGTGGGGAATCGTGAAGGTCATCATAGCCTATACGCCCCTAGGACTGACAGGCCATAAATGCTCACCACGTGTCACAAACTCTTCACCTCGTTCAACGTAAAAAATACAACGCTTGGCACATACGTGCAAGTCTCCTCGTCAAAATAAACACATCCGGGCAGAGATGCTCGCCAAAAGCTTCCATTCCACCGAGGACACCGCAACCCTGATCGACGTTTCGCGCTATTGTCTGACGGTCACATTTGGTCGGGCGAAAGGAACATTCCAAGCGAGCATCCACCTCCCCGACAGTATGGTCGAAATCGCAGCCGCCTAAGTCATTACTCTCCAACAGAGCAACGACTTGGGGGGCTCCTGTTCTGGACTGGGCAAGGCTACTTGCCCTTAAGGGTCAGGCCCAATCCGTCATATCTGGCGAACAGGCCCAATAGGCACAATATAGTCGTTGGGCACAATATAGTCGTTGGGCATAATATATCCGTTGAGCATGTCCCCTCCACGCGCAGGGTGGTTCACGCGAGCAACTGCCTCCCCGGATATAGCAGAAACAGTTAGAAAGACCACGCGCCTCACCCTCCATCTGGCAACACCTCATTGGTCGAGCAGGCCCCTTTGTTCGCCAACAATCTCCCTATAAAAACCCCTCACTTGAGAGGGGCAGGTATGCCAATTCATATACTTGATTTCTCTTACTTGCTCTCCCCTTTCTTTTGACCAAATACTTACTTTGGCATCGGAGTACCTTGCAGGTACCTCCACCCCCTTTTCTCCTCTCCTACGAACATCAGCACTTGCCCTACACGAAGGCCGCGACGATCTCCTTCTGGTCATCTCCGATCAAAATATTTGTGCTCAACTACAACCCCACTTCATCAATGAAAACAAATAAGATTAAATTAAATTAAAAATAAAAAAACAGGTTCATAAAATAAAAATTCTAAAATTCTAAAAAAACGTTGAATAATATTTAATATAAAATATGGAAAAATATAGAACTTGAAGTTTTAAAACACATATTATATATCATCAATTGGCTCTATATAAATACCATTTAAGATAATTAAATAAAATAAATGATATAATATTAAAAATAATTCTGGTTGGCAATACATAAGATCATAAACCTCTAACATGCATGCATAGTACAACTTTATTCTATAGTACATTTTAGGACATTCATTCCACTAATACATTTACATTTCAAAGGACCAAGTAAAATGATGTCAATCTTATTTCTATTAATTTCATTGTTTATAGCAGCTACAGCGCTTTAGCATGGCAAATTTGAAAATATATCTAATCTTAAACATTAACTTTAGTATAATTTGAAAACAGTATTTAAAAGTGGAGACAAGACATTTTGAAATTCGGTGGATTAGAAAGAAATTGGAAAAAGGTGGCGTAAAATAGGTAATATTTATATGATTAAAACAAAAACAAATTAAATAATAGTTTTTTAAGGATAGATATTAAATTGGGAAATTGAAACAACAGTAAGCATTTTTTTTTAAAGGGCAAAAGGAGAATTCTATTAGAAACTCATTCCAAGCATAAGAAATGTTGTAGAATGAAATCAAGATACAACCAATCCAAAAACCAAAAATTAGGCTCAAAGGCAAAACAATAAGAAGTAAAAGCACCTGATAACAACAGCTACAAGAATAACAACAGCTACAACACCAGCTAAGAGACATAAGTCATTAGAAACAACAATAAGCATTAAGTTGCTGTTGCAAAACGTGTTAGGTGAATACAATATGTAACGTGTGATTTTGGAAAAAGGAAAAGTTGTGGATAGTGTCATTGGAATCCGCATGCAACAGTGTGCACTAAGTGCTGAATAAATACTTGGGGCCTAGAGCTTTATATTTTCATTAGCACCATTCAATCTGAGAAGACGAAGAGTAGTGGAGTGTTATTCATCTGAAGAATCAAGAAATGGAACCTGAAAGAGGATCGAAATGTGGAACTGGGTATGGATAATCGTTTGCATGTATATGTTAACGTGTAGATTTAGAATTTTTTTATTAAAAACAGTATTATGTTTTTCCAGATTGTGTGAAGCATGGCTGAAAGAGAAACAACTCATTGATGAGAAGCCTCAACTTCTGTACGCCAAAGCATCTAGTAGCAAGGAAGATATTCCCAAAGGCAAAGGAGTCGTTAGCAAGATGGAAGTTGTTGATCTGACGGTTGAAAAGGCGGGTGAAGAAGTTAACACCGCAGAGAATGTTGGGAAGTTGAGAGTAAGGTACATAAATCATATTTAAAAGACATGCATGTTAAAAAAACGTTTAATAGAACATGTAGAAATATTTATGTGGTGTAAATGAGTAGTAAAGTATGATACTTGGATATTTTTGGTGTATATAGTTGTGAGTTAATTGTGTTGTTAATATTTTTTATGTTTTTGGTATATAAAGTTTTGAGTTAATTATACGGTTAATTTATTTGCAGAACATGTGAGGCCTGACTGGAGGAAAAAGAGGATATTGATGAGAAGCTTCGTCGGCTTAATGCGGAAGCATCAGATGGAGTGTTCGAAAGTAAGCAAGGTAAAGCAATACGTAAAGTTTCATTTTGTGTAGAATTTGTTGAACTGAGTGGAGGCAAGATTCGTGTAGGTTCTGAAGTTGATGATATGGCTCTCCGAAAAACAGTAGGGTAATTAAGAATGTAATTTCAATTAAATAAGAAAGCATGCCATGGTAAAGTAGGTTAAAAATTAGCATAAAGTATATTATACATCAAGTAGTGTGTTTTATATTCTTAAATATACATTAACACTTAAAAAAATGTTTGTTGGTTATTGTTAGATCATGGTTGTGATGTACTACGAAAATTAAGTATAACGTATGTGTAAAAATTTGTGTTATGTAACGTAGTTCTGTAAGTGTAATGATGTTTGAATTACTGAATTTGATATGGTGTTGTGTAAATATATGTTTTGTTGCAAAAGTAGGTCCACTGGTTTGACAGAAATAGAAGGAGGAAAGAATAAAGAGTCTGGTGGAAGGAAAATGACATATCTTGAAGTTCCGCCGGTGAACGTCGAAGGAATTGTTCATTTAACTAACGACGATGGTGATGAGGATGAAAATGACTCTGAGGATGAAGAATTCTCTTGGGAAAGGCACATATGGATACAAAGTTATGAAAAATGTCATGGTACGTTTCAATTTTGATAGTAATTCTAATAGTTGTAGTTAAGGCATATAAATTGGTAACGTAACTATTCTAATTACAATGTTACATCATTTTCCGAAGGAAGTTACGAAGAATATCTTAGGATGGAACCAGAAGGCAATAGAGTTGGTTGACTCGGACACAGGGAGGCTATACCGTGAAAAGGTTCCTTCTGCCAGGCGTAACAAAAGGATCGTCAAGAGCGAAAAGTTCATAGGTCGTGGGTGGTATCAGTTCGCAAAGCATATGAGGCTTAGGAGGGGTGATAAGCTTCACTTCAGCATAACGATTCCACCACATCAGCTTTACGTGCCCGTTTGGAACAAATGAATGTAGTCAATTTGGTTTTGGCTTGATGATGGTTGTTGGTTAAGTATGACTATTATTTTGTCCTATGGTTTTTGTGGTATTGTTGAATAGTTAATGTCTTTGTCTTGAAATTTCAAAAGTGGGTTGTATAATTATGTTTAAGTACTTTGACTGAGTAATGTAACTCAGAACAACAATGTGTTTCAGTTGCTATTTCATATGATAGTTGGTTATTAAAAAATAGTTGGGTTTGCATTTAATTAGGAAATTTTCGTATTATATATAATGACCAGGTTTATAAAAGATAGTACCTGATATTGAAAACATGGAAAGCTATTTTAAGACTTTGTTATTCTGTTGTCAAAACTCACAAAGGATATAGGGAACATGAAGTTAATTGTAATGTTATAGTGTTAGTTTAATTTATGTAATTTGTGTTGCTACCAGAACAAAATTCGATTGTTCTTTGACACATTTACGAAAAAGTTGCCAATTAAAAAAGTGATGTGGACTCATTAACAAAAGTCATTATAAAGAAGAAGGATAGTCGTGAGTAATCTATATTACAACAGATGGTTATCCAATGTTTAGATACAAAACTTCCAGCCAAAGAGGAAAAGTGGACAACAAAGTAGGTGTTATACAAAATAAAAGTGGACAACAAAGCAGGTGTTATACAAAATAATGTCCTTGTTGTATTATTATGAGTAGCAGTAATTGGTTATTGAGGTCACCCTTAAAATGAGCCTGTAATTGAAGCAAAGTAGTGTCAATATAATATGAAATTATAAAAAACGTATGTAATTGAAGCAAAGTAGTGCCAATACAATATAAAATTATAAAAAACATATCTGCATCAATATGCGGTATGTAAAAAAAATAAAGATGCCAGTTATAATTGAATTAACATTAATAAGTTTGCATCATTACTATCATGCAAATAAGTAAAGTAAAATAGAGATGGAGCAAGAATTATATTATATTGCATGAAACAAAAATTGTATGATGTTGAAAAGGCAAATAGAAGTACTGGCTATACGTTGCTGAAAACTTCCTTGTAGACGACCTTATATGAGGTGTGGAACCAACATTAGCAGGATTACCAGAAGGAAGTACAACGCCTGTAGCAGTAACCTGCACCAAAGATAGTTAAATGTTAATGATGTAAAACCAGTATGTTGTAAAACCAGTATGCTATAAAGCTGGAGTTTAAAGTCAATATGTAAAACCAGAAAATTATAGTTCCAAACAAACCTCAAATAACAAACAAACCTTAATATTAGAGATATTCATAGGCCAACATCTATTGTCCTTGACAGTACAAAGATAATGTATATTTGCTTTCAACGGTTTTTCAAACTTCTATTATTCACCATGTTTTTATAAGAAAATTGGCCCAGTGTTATAACAACAGTGCACCACCATCTAATATTTATTAGAATTTGTCCAAAAAATAATAGTTTACCTATAGTTCCACCAAATTTGATGAAGTTTTCCTATAGTGCAGTTTATGATATGCTAGTTACAAATACCCAGCTTATGATATTCAAAATTGTAGTTGAGGCTTTAGACGATATTTGTTGACATGGAAGAGATTCCTGAACCCAGCATATTTAATTTTATTTTATTAGTATTTCATAGAAAATAGTGTATCTATGCTCATTAACTTATCCCAGCATTTTCTAGGAAAATAATTGTTGACATAATTGTGTATTTATACAAATACAAATTACAAAACTTAGAGAGTGTTCATTGTATAATCACCGACCATTACTTAGTGCGTAGATTATAGGTGTAACACCTCATTTCTACCCGGCGGATAATAGTAAAATCAGAGTTATAAAATTTCAACAAACAATAGGATGCTACACTTTCATCTTAAAAACAACTTCGATTAATTTCATATGAACGGATACATAACACTTTGATCGGATGAACCGATAACAACGAAATTCATATATACCTTCTTTTCAAAGCAAAACAACTTCAAGATATAAATATTCAACTTTGATTCACTTAACATTTTTGTTCGACTAAAACAACTTCAAAACAACATAATCCTTAATAAATTCAACTTAAAAATTCAGCAACATAAAACATATTCAACAATAAACAACAAGCGTCCATCCCCCGAGTGTTACGTATCAGAGCGACATCACCGACTCAACTAGTGAAGATAAACGACCTTCATCTCTGCTAACCTGCACGTTACCAACATAGGGGTAACATTCAAACAGAAGGGGTGAGATATCGAACAATATAAACAGAAGTATGATAAACAGTATATTAGATTTGAATCATACAAATTTCACCGCTTTAAACAGCAATTATACAACAACCAACAAACAACTCAAATCGACACAAATTAGTAACAACAGCAACTTTAATCAACCCACACCTCAACATAACAACTTATAACACACAACTTCAATTTATCACAACTTAACAACAACAACCACAACTTTAACATACAACTTAGGATGCGACTCAACTATGCACATGCATGTGGTACCATTGGAGCATAACTCCCAACTTAAAAACTGCCAGGTTATCGAGGCGTCAAGGCATAAGCCTTCAAATTAATATTTTGCCTATCCAGGCCAACGTGGTGAGAATTAGCTCCAACTTAAAAATTGCCAATCCCGGCCAACTTAATAATGCTATGCGATGCATGCGACAACAACCACACATCAACTTAACAACAAATTCAACTTTGTCCATCGGCCTACAACTTAACAGCAACAACGAATCAACATTGGCCATCAGCCTACAACTTGGTATCAACATCTCAACAACGACATAAAGACTACATTTCAACAGTAACTCATCCATAACAACGCAACAACAACAATTCGACGGCAACTTCACAACAGTACGACACAACAATAACAACTTATCAACAACGACATGTTAACCACAATAATTCAACATCAACAAAGATATACAACTTATCAACAACGACATGTTAACAACAATAATTCAGCTTCAACGAGAATATACAACTTATCAACAACGACATGTTAACAACAATAATTCAGCTTCAACGAGAATATACAACTTATCAACAACGACATGTTAACAACAATAATTCAGCTTCAACAAGAATATACAACTTATCAATTATTTCATGTCTTTGCTGTCATTTTTCCATAACCTGAGGCTACGTTATTTTTCTGCTAATTCACCATATCACCTTAGAATTGTACTGTTGCTAACATATTGTTAATATTCCTTAATATTTCTTACTAACATAATTATGTCATTACCAAAGTTTCTGTTCATTAATAATAATTCAAACAAATAAATTGGTGGCACTGGCCACCTAAACATCACTAGTGGCGCAAGCCACATGAATTGGTGGCTCTGGCCACCTAAAACATCAAAAGTGGCGCAAGCTACATCACCCAGTGGCTCCTGCCACATTATTTCTACATAGTGGTGCAACACTAATTAATGGAAAATGAATGGCACTTATTCATTAATTCATTTCCTATTGTTATAATATTAGAAACTAAATGAACTACCAAGTAATTGCTACAGGAATGGAACTGTGGAAACATTCATTTCCAATCTTTTTTTCTCATGCTACAACAGTATGGCGCTACACACGTATAGCCAAAAGGATGCATCATATTTCATTAAACTAACTTCTTATTTTACGTTACTGTTCCAAATATATATATTCCAAATTCAAATGGGTACTCCAAATATTAAGTGGGTCTCCAAAATATTAACAAAAAATCAATTCTAAACACACCAAAAATTGATAATTTTCAGAACCAACAACATGGCAACACAACAACATGACAACAAAATCAACACAAGCTAATTTCCAGCAACATATTCGTAGATCTCAGATAATTTCATAAACGACCATAACCAATAACCACACACGGCAACAATTTTACACAACCCAATCCCTACATACTATTCATCATATACCCGGTTATAGAATTAGAACCCCACCCTTACCTTGGATTGTAGGCGGCTCGAATTTCCGGTTGAAACTAGGACTTGATTTTGACAGCAACTCTCGTGCTCTCTCTCCTCTCCAACCCACACTTCCAAACCCTCGTTCGGTTTTTTGTAACTTCATTTTTCTTCTTTTCTTGCAGCCACTTATGTTCTTTTCTTTTTCTCCACAAACCCTTATTTCATCATAACAATATTAATTAATCTAACGAATCCATTGGGCTTACTATTCATACCTCCTTATTGCTATTTATCACACAACAACCAAATCCAATTTAATTAAATAATAGTCCATTATAATAATATTATTTGTAATATTATTTCTCCGATTAAACCGACTAATTACTCGACTATCCACCGAATGACTCAAACAACATAATACTCCAATTTCTCCTCTTAGAATAGTACAGACAAATTTCCAACTTCGACAATTTCAAATAATTAAATCCTTAATTCATTTAATTAACTAATTAATTAAATTCGGGGCGTTACAACTCTCCCCCACTTAGGATATTTTCGTC
The DNA here is from genome assembly GCA_022829125.1 of Lathyrus tuberosus. NCBI lineage: Eukaryota > Viridiplantae > Streptophyta > Magnoliopsida > Fabales > Fabaceae > Lathyrus > Lathyrus tuberosus. The sequence continues at coordinate 11,923,294 of JALAZF010000120.1, read as the reverse complement.
TTCGAAAATCTATCCGACACAACCATCCTTAACTTCAATTATGTTATCTCAACTGACAAATCAACTTCCCTGCTCTAAAAGGCAACCCCACGTCTAACACCAAACAACAATACATCACAACAACGACAACAACAACACGAAACAAGGCTCACGCAACACACCCAACAACTAACTCAAGACACAAAGACTAACCAGTTCACTACAACCAGAACACAACACAACGCTACCATTGCCGAAGGCAGCACTCCCCTAATTCTCATCATAGGAATTAGCTACTCGCACTCGAACCATCACCTTAGGTAACGAGGCAACAACAAGGATAAGAGCACAAATCCCAAGCACAACATCAACATAATCAACTACCGACATCGTGGTTACCCACATAAGAACCAACTGCTCTGCACCGCGCTTTCGCTGCGCACTCTGATTAATTGCAACCATCAAATCTACCAAGTTCACATCAACTTCCGACCATCAAAGCAGACACAAGAAAAGACTTTCGACTTAACTCATCAGAAATTCAGACCAAACAGGCATTCTACACTTTGATGACTGACCACTTCGAACTTAGATCCGTAAATAATACCTCCGAATATCCAACACAACTACAACTGCAGCCAATTCCAAATCTTGAATAGGCTAGATACTTTCCAGAATTCCTAATTATCGTCAACATAAGCTACAACTTCACTCCTTGTATTAACACATCATCAAAATTCATCTCAACGCATAACAACATTACCACAACATAAGGATACATATGTCCAATTAATCTCAACAGGAAAAATCATCTTCCAAACAGAGCTTAACACCCAATAGCCATAGATTTTGCCTCAACAACCTACACTTAACATGGCATATTAACCAAACCAATCAAACAAACTAATTCCTCAAGTCCTACTCATACTAGCACAATTCTACATACAACTTCATCTGAATTAACACAACAAGGCAACTTCATCTTACAAATCATAATTCACACCTTGCTAACTCAACATATAGCTTCACTTCTTTCAATACTTGTACTCAACTCTCAAATATCTTACGCGCCTTTCTTCTGATTTCATAGCAGATCAGAACATCCATAACGAACACCAGGTATAACATATATGAACAAGTATGGAAAATACAATTCGTGTTTCCGATATACAGGTTAAGGCATACCAGCCACTACCCTTCTCGATCCGACATCCTTTGTCAAATCATAGTCTTACATTACCATTTACTTCCTCCTTGAGTCATCTTTATAATGTTTCAAGTCTCATGTCAATCGAATTCTCGATCCACCACAAACCAAAACCCAAGTTATCCAGAACACAACTATGAGTTTCCAAACTACTCACTGATCAACCCGCAACCTCATACTAACATCCTCAAGTCCGCCTCATTTCCCTATATAGGAATCCGCATCGACAACTCAAACAATTCATAAGTACTTGGCTCAACCCCAAACAATTCACTGTGCATACTATTCTAGTTGGCAAGACACGTCTACTCCACCCACATGATTCCGTCTACTATCAACAAGAGATTAAGGGTGATCAGTTCCTCAATTTGTCAATAGACAGCCGACAACCATAATGGTGGCATAAATCATCATTATCCAACTAAAATAGCGTCTTCCTCCTCGTGCTCAACGTTATCTAAGTATACTGCTCTACCATTTCTCTAAGGCTCACAAACGTTTTTCTTAATTTCCTTATTTCCAAGAATGCACAAAATCCAACACATATATTCTTATACACACTTGTTGCACAACCTAATTATCGAATATCCTTCTGATACATCAAGTACAATTCAAATCGGCCCACTTCAATCGAAACATTTATCCAAGTCCAAAACTTTTGACACCCTAACCAATCCTTCGTCTCTCTTTTTAATCTCACAACTTCGATGATCCGTATAGTTCACACTTGATCATCATTCCAATCACAATCTCAACAATACCATCTCATCATCTGGTTGGTGATGTAACTTCCAAAAATTCCCGACTCATGCCGACACATCTCGCCAACATCCCCCAATCCACTTTACTATTTAACATTTCTCAAAGATTTATATACTTTAATCATTCTCAACTATCATACGCCGCACTTCCATGTGCTTCTCCGTTACTTTTCTTCTTATTACTGAACATTTTATACTTGACTTCGTCTTACTATTTCCAGGAAGAATTATCCAACTTCAAACACGATTATCTTCTTCAATACAGACCTCCCAGACACAAAATTATATTCCAAAATGAAGGGAATTTTGTGTAGATTCCAGAACTTTAAGAATTGCTCAAATCTGAATTCCGAGTAAAAAGTTATCGTCCTTGCAATGGGACTGGTCAAGAAATCCCGTATGCAGAATTTTCCAAAAGTCAGCACCAGACCCAAATATTCAAACGCGTTTTTCTCCCTCTTCAAAAACATGCCGAAGACAAAATTTATATACAAACTGTAGGGAATTTCGTAAACTTTCCGAAAAGTCCAGAATCGCTTTCATCGGAGTTACCAGTAGAAAGTTATGCCTCTTTTACTGAATGCTGTTCCATAAATACGAAAATAAAAAACCGAAATTGGTGAACATGAGTTCTACCTCTTTCTCTTGCTTCCAAACTCTTCCAGTTATCCTTACTCTTCGCCCAACTCTAAAAATCATGCGACTTTACTCTAGCTATACTCCACTTGCGTATCAATATTCGTCACCTTGCCCTCTCTTCTCCGAGAAGCAAACATCAATCATACTAACTCGTCTTCCTTCAAAACGTCTCAACTGGACCGACGGATAAAATCATGAGTCCATACTCACGTCGCAACAACACAGTTCTGACAACACTTACACTCCTGCAATCAATATCACCTTGATTCAACTTCACATACTACAAACATCTCTGAGAAGTAAACTTCTCTCCCACTTGTTTCAAACCAACTCCTGCATACCATCGATTAGGAAAACAAACAAGTACCGACAGTGTTCCACACACTTGTCGCGTACTAAGGGATAAACAACGTTAGACAACTTGGCCGGACAGACCGACCTGCTCTGATACCACTAATGTAACACCTCATTTCTACCCGGCGGATAATAGTAAAATCAGAGTTATAAATTTTCAACAAACAATAGGATGCTACACTTTCATCTTAAAAACAACTTCGATTAATTTCATATGAACGGATACATAATACTTTAATCGCATGAACCGATAACAACAAAATTCATATATACCTTCTTTTCAAAGCAAAACAACTTCAAGATATAAATATTCAACTTTGATTCACTTAACATTTTTGTTCGACTAAAACAACTTCAAAACAACATAATCCTTAATAAATTTAACTTAAAAATTCAGCAACATAAAACATATTCAACAATAAACAACAGGCCTCCATCCCCCGAGTGTTACGTATCAGAGCGACATCACCGACTCAACTAGTGAAGATAAACGACCTTCATCTCTGCTAACCTGCACGTTACCAACATAGGGGTAACATTCAAACAGAAGGGGTGAGATATCGAACAATATAAACAGAAGTATGATAAACAGTATATTAGATTTGAATCATACAAATTTCACCGCTTTAAACAGCAATTATACAACAACCAACAAAAAACTCAAATCGACACAAATTAGTAACAACAGAAACTTTAATCAACCCACACCTCAACATAACAACTTATAACACACAACTTCAATTCATCACAACTTAACAACAACAACCACAACTTTAACATACACCTTAGGATACGACTCAACTATGCACATGCATGTGGTACCATTGGAGCAGAACTCCCAACTTAAAAACTGCCAGGTTATCGAGGCGTTAAGGCATAAGCCTTCAACTTAATATTTTGCCAATCCAGGCCAACGTGGTGAGCATTAGCTCTAACTTAAAAATTGCCAATCCCGGCCAACTTAATAATGTTATGCGATGCATGCGACAACAACCACACATCAACTTAACAACAAATTCAACTTTGGCCATCAGCCTACAACTTAACAGCAACAACGAATCAACATTGGCCATCGGCCTACAACTTGGTATCAACATCTCAACAACGACATAAAGACTACATTTCAACAGCAACTCATCCATAACAACGCAACAACAACAATTCGACGGCAACTTAACAACAGTACGATACAACAATAACAACTTATCAACAACGACATGTTAACCACAATAATTCAACATCAACAAAGATATACAACTTATCAACAACGACATGTTAACAACAATAATTCAGCTTCAACGAGAATATACAACTTATCAACAACGACATGTTAACAACAATAATTCAGCTTCAACGAGAATATACAACTTATCAACAACGACATGTTAACAACAATAATTCAGCTTCAACAAGAATATACAACTTATCAAGTATTTTATGCCTTTGCTGTCATTTTTCCATAACCTGAGGCTACGTTATTTTTCTGCTAATTCACCATATCACCTTAGTATTGTACTGTTGCTAGCATATTGTTAATATTCCTTAATATTTCTTACTAACATAATTATGTCATTACCAAAGTTTCTGTTCATTAATAATAATTCAAACAAATAAACTGGTGGCACTGGCCACCTAAACATCACTAGTGGCACAAGCCACATGTGTTAGACGGTGTGGCTAGTGATCGAGAGGGGGGGTGAATAGATCACCGCTTGTAAAATACGGTTTTAAAAACCTTAACAGAGTTTTTGAAATATAGCGGAAAGTTTTGGTCCCGAATCGACTTCCGTCTATTCTGAACCGCTACCAAAAAGACCAGACACGCAAGTATGATGCTGGATTTGAATTGATTGATAGAAAACGTTAACACAGAAATTTATCGCACTAAATGCACTTATCACAAATTCTGATTCCAATGAGTAAATCACAACAAACCGTTTTGTCAAACACTTGGCGTGTATGTGTTCTATGATAAACAATAGTAATGTTTCAATAAAAGGTTTTCTTGCCACTATTGTATCACGACACGTAAAACGTACTGCGCCAATTTGTATCACAAAACAGTTAACGAAAACGTAAAGGGAGATAGAGATAGAATACGATACGCAGAGATTTGTTAAGGAAGTTCCCCACTGTCGTCCTCGCGTGTGGGTACGTCTCCCTCTCAATTTCAAAAGAAATTGAGACCTTTTCTTATCAATAGTTGCTGAATTCGTTCTTACAAAGGTTACAATACCAAGACAGAATTCTAAATCCCTAGAACTTCTTCTTCTCGTATAGAACCTCGACTTGATCAGAGCTGGATCAAGAATTCCCCGCAAGACTTGCAAACGATTCACCGGTTCCACGACCTGTTTGCGAAACAACCCCGTTTCCAAACCCTACGCTGCGGCTGAATCCGTTCTGCAATCGTGACTAACAAACCCGCAAGAACAGTCCCGTTCTTGAAGGACAAACCAGTAGGTTTTTCCTCGAAACCCCCTTCACTCTTCAACCCAGCTAGATCCTTGATCGTTCCACTGACTCCACAGCTAGATCGTTGATCGTACCACTGAACGTTATCTCGTTGATCCTTCAATCCGGAGAACAAAAATGATTGTGTGTAGTTGTTCTTGAATTGAAGAGATTGAGAAGATGATGAAGACGAAGTATCTTTCAGGTTTCTTAATGCTCAAATCAATTGCTGCTACAAAGACCTCTATGACTTGTGTATTTTGCAATTTTCACTTGTGAATTCATGCTTAAGCCAATACCTGCCACTTTGTATTTATACTAAACAAGACAGAACTGTTAGAATAAAAATTATGCAGAAAAACAGACTTTGGGATCGATGCCAGACACGTATGGATCGATGCCAGACAGTTTTTAACTGTTAGGGATTGATCCCAAAATCTATGAATCGATCCCTACTGAGGGTGAACTGAAAAACAGAATTTCCATTAAATCAGGGATCGATGCCAGACACGTATGGATCGATGCCAGACAGTTTTTAACTGTTAGGGATTGATCCCAAAATCCATGAATCGATCCCTACTGAAGGTGAACTGAAAAACAGAATTTCCATTAAATCAGGGATCGATACCAGACACGTATGGATCGATGCCAACTGAACAAATTTAATTCTTTTTGATTCAAACCTTATAAAAAGTGTTTCTAACAATCATTTTAAGATGAATATCAATTCCAATCATCTAGTATTGAATAAAGACAAACGCAAAGGCAAAAATCACACATATTCACATGTAGAATGAAGCACAACAAATCATACGCGCAATTTGCAATCATACAAAACAAAACCAAAATAAAGGATTGTCTCACAAACTCCCCCTTTTTGATGATGGCAAATTGATGTGTGATACTCCCCCTGAGTTTGTGCATACCATTCTGTCATGTCAACATCTTCTATACTTCTCCCCCTTTGTCAACATCAAAAAGAGGAAAGAAACAACAAAGAGAAGAACAAAGTAGCAAACCGCAGCATAAATTGATAACAAAGCTAACAATCACAAAGAAAGAAAGCTTAGAAGAATAAAATCACTCACAAAGAATGACCAATAAAGGGCAAGGAAACCATAAACAAGCAAACGGAAATAAGCATTGAAATACTAGGAAAGTATTTAAAATTATATAAGCCAAACAAATATAGTCAGAATATTCGAAAAATGAAACAACAGCTCAAGCAACATGAAATGCAATGCTTATGAAACATGTTATGAAAGTGATACTTAAGAATAGGTCTCAAATCAGATATTAATATTCAAACAATAAATGCAAAAGAATATACATAAACGAACATAGAGAATTTGTTCTAACATACACAAACACATAGATCCAAAGAGTAGTAAAGAGGATTGATATTACCTTTGTTGATGTACCTTTGTGAAGTATAAGCTCATAACTTCTAAAACACAACTTATCAACCAAGGTGAGGCAAAAATAGAATCTAACAAGCTTAAGATAGTAATGAAGAAAGATCAAGAATCCCTAATTCACGACGAATGTTAAAGAAAGGTTCCGTTGCTAGTGGTTTAGTGAAAATATCAGCGAGTTGATTCTTAGTATCAACATGCTCAAACACAACGTCCTCTTTCTCAACATGGTCGCGAAGAAAGTGATGCCTAATCTCTATGTGTTTAGTGCGTGAGTGTAAAACAGGATTCTTAGTAAGATTTATAGCACTGGTGTTGTCACACTTTATTGGAATGCGTTTGAGTTGAATATCGAAATCTTGTAGTTGTTGCTTCAGCCACAAGATCTGAGCGCAACAGCTACCGGCTGCAACGTACTCAGCCTCAGCAGTTGACAATGCGACAGACACCTGTTTCTTGCTATGCCAACTGACCAGAGAGTTTGAAAATAAGTGACATGTACCACTAGTACTTTTCCTATCTGATTTGCAGCCAGCAAAATCAGAATCGGAGTAACCTACTAAGTTACAATCGCTTCCTTTTGAATACCAGAGCCCATACTTAGATGTTCCATGAAGATATCTAAATATGCGCTTGACAGCTTTCAAGTGTGACTCTTTAGGATTAGATTGATATCGTGCACACATGCAGACACTAAACATGATGTCAGGTCTAGACGCAGTAAGATACAAGAGAGACCCAATCATACCTCTATACTGTTTGACATCTACACTCTTACCGTGTTCATCTTTATCTAGATATCCGTTGGTAGGCATAGGTGTGTCTATTGATTTTGAGTCGTTCATTCCAAAGCGCTTGAGCAGCTCTCTGCAGTATTTTGTTTGACTCACAGCTGTTCCCTCATCAAGCTGCTTTATTTGGAGACCGAGGAAGAAATTAAGCTCCCCCATAAGACTCATTTCAAATTCACCCTGCATAACTTTTGAAAACTCTTCGACCAAGTGTATGTTAGTTGAACCAAAAATTATATCGTCTACATAAACTTGAACTAAAAGAATGTGTTTTCCTTTGTGCTTAATGAAGAGGGTGGTATCCACTTTACCTCTTGAATATCCATGATCAAGTAGAAATTTGCTAAGTCTTTCATACCACACCCGGGGGGCTTGCTTAAGACCGTACAAAGCTCGTTTTAATTTGTAAACATAATCTGGATATTCAGCATTCTCAAAACCAGGAGGTTGTGAGACGTATACCTCTTCATTTAGGACACCATTTAGAAACGCACTCTTTACGTCCATTTGGTAAAGCTTAAAATCTCTAGAACACGCATAAGCGAGCAAGAGACGTATAGCCTCAAGGCGAGCAACTGGAGCATAAGTTTCCTCATAGTCTATGCCCTCCTCTTGGTTATAGCCTTGTGCTACTAAACGTGCCTTGTTCCGAGTTATCACTCCACTTTCATCAAGCTTATTCCTAAAAACCCACTTAGTACCTATGATATGATGTTCTCGCGGACGCGGGACAAGTTCCCAAACGTCATTTCTTTTAAATTGATTAAGCTCTTCTTGCATGGCCATTAGCCAAAATTCATCAATCAAGGCTTCTTTGGCATTTTTAGGTTCCACTTGTGAAACAAAGGCGAAGTGAGAACAAAAATTACTTATCTTAGAACGAGTCATGACTCCCTTTGAAATGTCTCCCAAGATGTTGTCAATGGGATGGTCTTTTGAAGACTTCCAAGCTGGTGGAAGGTCATTCACATCAGCTGTCCTTTCTTCCTTATCTTTTTCATGACTAGTATCTTCCTCCTTCTCAATGGGAGCTGTCTTGGATTGATCAGTTTCCGCAACAGCTTCCTTGAGTATGTCTTCTGTAGATACACCTGCGTCATCAAAAGAAATACCTTTGCCGACATTTTTCGGATAAGACTCATCAAAGGAAACATGGACAGATTCTTCAACAGTAAGTAAACGCTTATTATACACTCTATATGCTTTACTTGATTGTGAATAACCAAGAAAAATACCTTCATCCGCTTTTGCATCAAACTTCCCAAGTTTTTCCTTACCATTATTCAAAACGAAACACTTACAACCGAATACGTGAAGATGTGATAAGTTTGGCTTTCTTCCTTTTAAAAGCTCATAAGGGGTTTTATTTAACATAGGGCGAATTAGAATCCTGTTTAGAACATAACAGGCTGTGCTAACAGCATCAGCCCAAAAATATTTTGGCAATCCACCCTCATTTAGCATTGTTCTTGCCAGCTCTTCTAAAACGCGATTTTTGCGCTCCACAACGCCATTCTGTTGTGGAGTTCGAGGAGCTGAAAAGTTATGCTCAATACCATACTTATCACAGTACTTATCAAAGAGATAGTTTTGAAATTCTCCTCCATGATCGCTTCGAATTGTAACTATTTTAGAATTCATTTTATTTTGGGACAGTTTTGCAAAATTCTTAAAAGCAGAAAAAGTTTCATCTTTGCTATGAAGGAATATAGTCCAAGTAAATCTAGAGTAGTCATCAACAATTACAAAACCATAATAGTTTCCACCTAAGCTCTTTGTCCTAGACGGACCAAAGAGATCCATATGGAGAAGCTCAAGAGGTCGTGAAGTTGAAATTACATTTTTGGATTTAAAAGAGACCCTTGTTTGCTTTCCCATTTGGCATGCATCACATAGGTGGTCTTTTGAAAACTTTATTTTTGGAAGACCGACTACTAGATCCTTAGATACAACCTTGTTAAGCAAATCGAAATTAACATGCGCTAAACGTCTATGCCAAAGCCAAGAATCATCATTCAAGGTAACTAGACATTTAGTGCTTGTTAAAGATACATCACAAAGATCAAGCATATAGATATTGTTTACTCTAACACCCTTAAACACAACATTATTTTCATCATGTTCAATTATGCAACAAGTTTTTGTAAAAGAAACTTTGTAACCCTTGTCACACAATTGACTTATGCTTAACAAATTGTGTTTAAGTCCCTCTACAAGATTGACATCAGAAATGGTAGTGGTAGAGGGGTTACCTATACTACCTTTGCCAAGTATAGCTCCTTTGTTATTGTCTCCATAAGTAACATATCCCTTTTTCTTTGCTTTGAAGTCTATAAAAAGCGATATGTCACCGGTCATGTGCCTTGAGCAGCCGCTATCTAGGAACCATCTCCTATCTTCGGATGCAAGGCACTCTTCCTACAATATCAAAAGAGAGTGGTTGGTACCCAATTTTCATTGGGTCCAAAGGGGTAAGTGGTAACATGGTTGCCTTTTGGCTTCCATTGATAGATGCCTTTAGGAACAAGAAACCTCCTAAACTTGCATTTCTCAATGGTGTGGCCAGCACGACAACAATAATGACATAAACCATGATGATGCAATTGTTTAGTTTTGTTCATTGAATCCTTTGGAATAAAAGAGTATTTTGCATATGGAGGATTCAATGACTTCTTAAACAATCTAGTATCAACGGCGTAAGTCACCTTGGGTTGTAAAGCTTTTTCCAATTTGACTTTAAGAGTATTAACCTCTCGTTGCCAAATATGACAAGCTTCACAATACCTAACTTTACTACATCCGTTAACATCAATATCTTTTGAATTTTCTGCAATACTAGCCTTCAAGCTTTCTAAATCTTTTTCAGCTTTGTATACTTTACCTTCCAAGAATGAAAAAATTTGTTTGTCGGAAGATAATCTTTTGAAAGCATCTACAGCTTCGTTATGCAGTTTTTCAAAAGCGATTTTCAGTTCAGAAAAAGACATAGAGGAGACATTATTATAGTAGGCTTGTTTTACCTTCTTTTCTTCTTGTTTCTTCTTGTAGTAGGCATGGTCTTTGATGTGAGCCATAAGACATAGGTTTGCGGTTTCATCACTATCACTTGAACTTTGTGAGCTTGATGAATCGCTATCGCTTTCCCATGCTATATAAGCTCTCCTTTGTTTGCTGTACCGTTTAGGTGAATCCTTCCCTTTATCCTTTTTCTTCATAGGACATTCTGTTTTGTAATGTCCAGATTTGCCACAATTGAAACAAGATCCTCTACCTTTATGCCTCTTGTTCTCTTCCTGTTTTGACTCACTAGATTGTCTTCTAAACTTCATGAGGTTTTTGTCGGAATGCTTGTATCCATTCCTTCGAATGAATCTATTGTATCTCCTTACAAAAAGTCCCATTTCTTCATCATCCGAATCTTTGTCACTACTTGAATCATTGTCACTTTGCTCTTTTCTTGAGGACTTAGTGCTAGAGGCCACAAGAGCAATTGGCTTCTTCTCACCCTCTTTGTCTTTCTTCTTCTCTTTCTCCTTCTTACTTTTGTTCTCATACTTTTCAAGACTTTCTAGAGCTTGCTGATGTTCTTCCAGCTTTCCAAAAAGTGTTGTAATCGTAAGAGTCGTCAAGTCGTTGGCTTCCTTGATAGCTGTCACTTTAGGTTGCCATTCCCTGCTAAGACATCTCAGAATTTTGTTAGTAGCTACCTCATTGGAAACAGGTTTTCCAAGTGCATTTAATCGATTTGTAAGATGAGTAAACCTCTTTTGCATGTCGGAGATAGATTCTTCATTTTTCATGCGAAAGAGCTCAAACTCTTGATTAAGTGTGTTAATGCGGGACTGTTTCACTTCAGTAGTACCCTCATGGGCGATTTCTAAAGCGTCCCACATCTCCTTAGCAGTCGTGCAATGGGATACTCGATAATACTCATCAACACCAAGTGCTGAAATTAGTATATTTCGAGCTTTCCAATCACTCGACCACTTTTTCTCATCTTTCTCAGTCCAATCAGCTTCTGGTTTAGGTACTATGGCGCCAGCCTCATTGGTCATGGTTATTTGAAAAGGACCATTCTCAATGGCTGTCCATACTAGCCTATCCACAGAATTTATATGAACTCGCATGCAGTCTTTCCAGTAGCCGTAGTTTTCTCCGTTAAAGACGGGAGCTCTATTGTACGCCCCCTTTGGTTCAGAATCCATATCGTTACAGGCAGCCACAGAGCACCAGCGAACCGGCGCTCTGATACCACTTGTTAGACGGTGTGGCTAGTGATCGAGAGGGGGGGTGAATAGATCACCGCTTGTAAAATACGGTTTTAAAAACCTTAACAGAGTTTTTGAAATATAGCGGAAAGTTTTGGTCCCGAATCGACTTCCGTCTATTCTGAACCGCTACCAAAAAGACCAGACACGCAAGTATGATGCTGGATTTGAATTGATTGATAGAAAACGTTAACACAGAAATTTATCGCACTAAATGCACTTATCACAAATTCTGATTCCAATGAGTAAATCACAACAAACCGTTTTGTCAAACACTTGGCGTGTATGTGTTCTATGATAAACAATAGTAATGTTTCAATAAAAGGTTTTCTTGCCACTATTGTATCACGACACGTAAAACGTACTGCGCCAATTTGTATCACAAAACAGTTAACGAAAACGTAAAGGGAGATAGAGATAGAATACGATACGCAGAGATTTGTTAAGGAAGTTCCCCACTGTCGTCCTCGCGTGTGGGTACGTCTCCCTCTCAATTTCAAAAGAAATTGAGACCTTTTCTTATCAATAGTTGCTGAATTCGTTCTTACAAAGGTTACAATACCAAGACAGAATTCTAAATCCCTAGAACTTCTTCTTCTCGTATAGAACCTCGACTTGATCAGAGCTGGATCAAGAATTCCCCGCAAGACTTGCAAACGATTCACCGGTTCCACGACCTGTTTGCGAAACAACCCCGTTTCCAAACCCTACGCTGCGGCTGAATCCGTTCTGCAATCGTGACTAACAAACCCGCAAGAACAGTCCCGTTCTTGAAGGACAAACCAGTAGGTTTTTCCTCGAAACCCCCTTCACTCTTCAACCCAGCTAGATCCTTGATCGTTCCACTGACTCCACAGCTAGATCGTTGATCGTACCACTGAACGTTATCTCGTTGATCCTTCAATCCGGAGAACAAAAATGATTGTGTGTAGTTGTTCTTGAATTGAAGAGATTGAGAAGATGATGAAGACGAAGTATCTTTCAGGTTTCTTAATGCTCAAATCAATTGCTGCTACAAAGACCTCTATGACTTGTGTATTTTGCAATTTTCACTTGTGAATTCATGCTTAAGCCAATACCTGCCACTTTGTATTTATACTAAACAAGACAGAACTGTTAGAATAAAAATTATGCAGAAAAACAGACTTTGGGATCGATGCCAGACACGTATGGATCGATGCCAGACAGTTTTTAACTGTTAGGGATTGATCCCAAAATCTATGAATCGATCCCTACTGAGGGTGAACTGAAAAACAGAATTTCCATTAAATCAGGGATCGATGCCAGACACGTATGGATCGATGCCAGACAGTTTTTAACTGTTAGGGATTGATCCCAAAATCCATGAATCGATCCCTACTGAAGGTGAACTGAAAAACAGAATTTCCATTAAATCAGGGATCGATACCAGACACGTATGGATCGATGCCAACTGAACAAATTTAATTCTTTTTGATTCAAACCTTATAAAAAGTGTTTCTAACAATCATTTTAAGATGAATATCAATTCCAATCATCTAGTATTGAATAAAGACAAACGCAAAGGCAAAAATCACACATATTCACATGTAGAATGAAGCACAACAAATCATACGCGCAATTTGCAATCATACAAAACAAAACCAAAATAAAGGATTGTCTCACAACATGAATTGGTGGCTCTGGCCACCTAAAACATCAAAAGTGGCGCAAGCCACATCACCCAGTGGCTCCTGCCACATTATTTCTACATAGTGGTGCAACACTAATTAATGGAAAAGGAATGGCACTTATTCATTCATTCATTTCCTATTGTTATAATATTAGAAACTAAATAAACTACCAAGTAAATGCTACAGGAATGGAAAGGTGGAAACATTCTTTTCCAATCTTTCTTTTTCTCACGCTACAGCAGTATGGCGCTACACACGTATAGCCAAAAGGATGCATCATATTTCATTAAACTAACTTCTTATTTTACGTTACTGTTCCAAATATATATATTCCAAATTCAAATGGGTACTCCAAATATTAAGTGGGTCTCCAAAATATTAACAAAAAATCAATTCTTAACACACCAAAAATTGATAATTTTCAGAACCAACAGCATGGCAACACAACAACATGACAACGAAATCAACACAAGCTAATTTCCAGCAACATATTCGTAGATCTCAGATAATTTCATAAACGACCATAACCAATAACCACACACAGCAACAATTTTACACAACCCAATCCCTACATACTATTCATCATATACCCGGTTATAGAGTTAGAACCCCACCCTTACCTTGGATTGTAGACGGCTCGAATTTTCGGTTGAAACTGAGACTTGATTTTGACAGCAACTCTCGTGCTCTCTCTCCTCTCCAACCCACACTTCCAAACCCTCGTTCAGTTTTCTGTAGCTTCCTTTTCTTCTTTTCTTGCAGCCACTTATGTTCTTTTCTTTTTCTCCACAAACCCTTATTTCATCATAACAATATTAATTAATCTAATGAATCCATTGGGCTTACTATTCATACCTCCTTATTGCTATTTATCACACAACAACCAAATCCAATTTAATTAAAAATTAGTCCATTATAATAATATTATTTCTAATATTATTTCTCCGATTAAACCGACTAATTACTCGACTATCCACCGAACGACTCAAACAACATAATACTCCAATTTCTCCTCTTAGAATAGTACCAACAAATTTCCAACTTCGACAATTTCAAATAATTAAATCCTTAATTCATTTAATTAACTAATTAATTAAATTCGGGGCATTACAATAGGGATCTCAACAAAGCCAGTCCTAAAGACGACTTCCCTCTGCCGCATATCGACACTCTTGTGGATAATATAGCTCGGTTTGCAGTTTTCTCATTCATGGATGGTTTCTCAGGCTACAATCAGATCAGAATGGATCCGGCCGAAATGGATAATGTTAGCTCTTGGATTGGCTAGAATTTTGGTAAAACAAAGTTGTGAAATGTTAATGTCACATGGGTGATGTCTTAACATTGAGTCTTAACATTGAATAATGTTAGGTGTTTTAGTTGTTGAAGTTTTGTAGTCTGATGTCACATGCGATGTCATGACATCGGATATGCAGTTCTTTAAAACATCAGGTTTGAGATGTTTTTAGGGTTAAGCGTTTTAGGTGGAATTTGGGAGAGCTGGTAGAGTTATTGGATACGAATATCTTGGAGGAGATATTTTCTGTTACAAACAGATTTGATGCCGATTTGTAGGAGTGTTTAAAGGCTGAATATTTAAGAAGATTTTGAGAGATAAAATCTATTGAAGATTCAGTTTTAAATAACAAATCAGATCAGATATTGTAGCAGGTCCAAGACCAGATCAAAGAGCTATATAAAGCGCATCAATCATTTGAAGAAAGTAACGAAGAAAGAGTGCTAAAGACTGAGAGTCGTTTGAGTCTTCGTGTTTGTATTGTAAACCATTCTAGTGTGAATTGGTGTTGTTGTTTTGAGTTGTTCTTGATCAAAGCTGTGAAGCAGAATCAAGTTGTGTCTCTCAAAGTGTGTGATCTTTGAATTATATCACTGAAGTGATTTAGGGATTGAGTAGTGTTCTCATACCTAAGTGGTCTTTTAGGTAGAAGGTTCATTAAGTAGTGATTAAGTTTAGGAGATGTCAACTGGGTTGTTGAGTTTGTAAATTAATTCTACTGATAGTGAAATTCATCTCTGGCTTGGTAGCCCCCAGAGTAAGTTGTTTAACTGAACTGGGTGAACAATTCATTATGCCTTTTCTGTTGTGTTATTTTGTCCATTGTAGAGTGTGTTGTTGTGACATCACACGTAACATCACATATCTGGTACTAGAATTTCAATTCGTATCAGAGAAGGCATCCTACTCTGAATCTGGGTGAGATCTAGGGCTGATACTTTCTGGTAAAGATGGACAAGGAAGTTGGTGGATTTGTGAATAGACCCCCTATTTTGGATGGCTCTAATTATGATTATTGGAAGCCAAGGATGATTACCTTTTTGAAATCCTTGGACGGCAGGGCTTGGAAGGCTATCATAAAAGAATGGAAAGCACCTGTTGTTGTTGAGAAGGATGATGCTGGGAAAGAAAAAGAAGGCAGCTCAAAACTGAAACCTGAAGAAGAATGGACCAAGGAAGAAGATGAGCTTGCCCTTGGAAATTCCAAATCCTTAAATTCTATTTTCAATGGTGTTGATAAGAACATATTCAGGTTGATCAATACCTGTGAAGTTGCCAAAGAAGCTTGGGACATCTTGAAGACTACTCATGAAGGAACTTCAAAGGTTAAGATGTCAAGACTTCAACTTCTGACATCAAAGTTTGAAAGTCTAAAGATGAAAGAAGATGAAACTATTCATGACTTTCATATGAGTATTCTTGAGCTGTCCAATGCCTCTAGTGCTCTTGGAGAAAAGATGATTGAAGAAAAGCTGGTGAGGAAAATCCTTAGATCCCTTCCCAAGAGGTATAAGATGAAGGTGACTGCAATTTAAGAAGCTCAAGACATCAGCAAAATGAGGGTTGATGAGCTTATTGGATCTCTTCAAACATTTGAGCTAGGGTTAAGTGAAGAGGAACCTGAGAAGAAGTCCAAGAGTATAGCTTTGGTTTCCAGTTCTGAAGAAGCCAAGAAAGGGAAAGAGGATGATTCTCAGGAGGAGCTGTCTCAGGCTATTGCTTTGCTGGGTAAATAGTTCAACAAAGTTATGAAGAGGATAAATAGGAGTTATAATCCCAATGTCAAGAACATTACCTCTGACATCAACAGATCAGGAGAACAAGGGAAGAAGTCTAAAGATGAAGAAAAATCCAGTAATGACAAAGGGATACAATGCTTTGAGTGTGAAGGGTATGGACATGTCAAGAAGGAATGTCCTACTTTTCTAAAGAAGCAGAAAGGGTTATCAGCTTCTTGGTCTGACAGTGAGAGTGAATCTGAAGAAAATTCAGCTAAACTTATTAGAGCTATGGTTGGGGTTTATGAGTCAGATGATGAGTCTTGTGATGAGGTTACTTATGATGAACTTGCTGTCACTTATAAAGATCTTTTCATAAGAAGTGAACAAGTGTGTCTTGAAGGAGAAGAGCTGAAGAAAACCATAGTACAGTTAAAAGCTAAAAAGACTGAACTTGAAGCTGAAGTCAGTATGCTTAACTATAAACTGGACTCTATGACCAAAACTATCAAAATGTTGAACAATGGTACTAATGCGTTAGACAACATTCTTAGTATTGGGAAGATGGCTGCAGACAAATGTGGTTTGGGATTCACCAGTGATGCAGGTTTTATCACCTCAAAACCAGTGATGTTAAAACATCATGACAGAACTCCATCTAAGAAGAAATACAGACACTGGAGATGTCACCATTGTGGATGTTTTGGACACATTAAGGCTTATTGTTATAAGCTACATGGATATCCACAGAAGGTTCATCAGGTTGTTCCCAAACAGAACTGGTATAAAGGAAGGCAGGTTACTAAGCCTAAGAAGCAATGGGTCCCTAAAGTTAAGGTTACCAGCTTGATAGCTCACACTTCTTTAAGGGTTTCTACCAAAGAAGATTGGTACTTTGACAGTGGGTGTTCAAGGCACATGACTGGAGTAAAGAATCAGTTGGTAGATGTGAAGCTTCACTCCTCAGGATATGTTAGATTTAGTGATGGGGTCAAAGGAGAGATCAAGGAGATTGGTAAACTAAACTATGTTGGTGCTCCGAGACTGGGGGATGTTCCTCTTGTTAAAGGACTGACAGCTAATTTGATTAGCATTAGTCAACTTTGTGATCAAGGATTCAAAGTAGACTTTACAAAGTCTGAATGCATTGTCAAAGATGATAAAGGAGAAGTCATTATGAAGGGAGACAGGTCTAAGGACAATTGTTATCTTTGGGTGCCACAAGAATCAAATTCTTCCACTTGTGTTTTTGCTAAAGAAGATGATGTCAAAATCTGGCATCAGAAGTTGGGATATCTTCACCTAAAGGGAATGAAGAGAATCATCTCCTCAGAAGCAGTCAGAGGAATTCCCAAACTTAATATTTAGGAAGGAAAAGTGTGTGGAGACTGTAAAAAAGGGAAGCAGACAAAGATGTCTCATCCGAAGCTTCAACATGACACTACCTCCAAGGTCTTGGAACTACTTCATATGGACTTGATGGGACCTATGCAGGTGGAAAGTCTGGGTGGAAAGAAATATGCATATGTAGTTGTGGATGACTATTCAAGGTACACCTGGGTGAGCTTCGTCAAAGACAAATCAGAGGTGTTTGATGTTTTTAAAGATCTTTGTCAAAGACTCCAAATAGAAAAGGAGAGTAATGTTATCAGGATAAGAAGTGACCATGGAAGAGAGTTTGAGAATATAAAATTTAAAGAATTTTGCTCTGCTGAAGGTATAAGTCATGAGTTTTCATCTCCTATTACTCCTCAGCAAAATGGAGTAGTTGAAAGGAAGAACAGAACTATCCAAGAGTCTTCTAGAGCTATGATCCATGCCAAGAAACTTTCCTATCATTTCTGGGCTGAAGCCATGAATACTGCCTGTTACATTCACAACAGGGTTACCCTGAGAAGAGGCACTTCATCCACTCTGTATGAACTATGGAAGGGAAGAAAACCTAATGTTAAATACTTTCATGTTTTTGGAAGTAGATTTTATATTCTGGCTGATAGAGAACAGAGAAGAAAATTGGATTCCAAAAGTGATGAAGGAATATTTTTAGGATACTCTACCAACAACAGAGCATATAGGGTTTTCAACTCTAGAACCAAGGTGATGATGAAGTCCATCAATGTGGTGATTGATGACAATGATAAGCAGGAAGATGAAGATGTCCTAGATGATGTTGGATCATCAGTTGGTGAAGTTGCACCAGAAGCTGAAGACAGAAGTCCAACTCCTAGTGTTGCTGCTGCTGAGCCTGAAACTGAGCAACCTCATAAAGATCCCTCTATCAGAGTGCAGAAGGACCACCCAAAGGAGCTCATTATAGGTGATCCAAATTTTGGAGTGAGGACTAGGTCAAGAGATGTTATAGCAAGTTCATCTTTTGTCTCCAAAATTGAGCCAAAGAATGTCAAGGAAGCATTGACTGATGAGTTTTGGATAAATGCAATGCATGAAGAGCTGGAGCAATTCAAGAGGAATGAAGTATAGGAGCTTGTACCTAGGCCTGATGGAGTTAATGTGATTAGAACCAAGTGGATCTACAAGAATAAATCTGATGAACAAGGAGTGGTCACCAGAAACAAGGCCAGATTGGTTGCTGAGGGATACACTCAGGTTGAAGGAATTGATTATGATGAAACCTTTGCTCCGGTGGCAAGACTGGAATCTATCAGATTGCTCTTAGGGGTGGCTTGTAATTTCAAATTCAAGCTTTTTCAGATGGATGTTAAAAGTGCCTTCTTGAATGGTTACTTAAATGAAGAGGTGTATGTTGATCAACCAAAAGGATTTATTGATCCAACATTTCCTGAC
The DNA here is from genome assembly GCA_022829125.1 of Lathyrus tuberosus. Taxonomy (NCBI): domain Eukaryota; kingdom Viridiplantae; phylum Streptophyta; class Magnoliopsida; order Fabales; family Fabaceae; genus Lathyrus; species Lathyrus tuberosus. The sequence continues at coordinate 11,903,954 of JALAZF010000120.1, read as the reverse complement.
CATGTGTACAAACTAAGGAAAGCTCTATATGGTTTGAAGCAAGCACCAAGAGCTTGGTATGAAAGGCTTACTGAATTCCTGGTTGTGAATGGCTACAGAAAAGGAGGGATTGACAAGACTTTGTTTGTTAAAGAGGAAGGAGGAAAACTGATGATAGCTCAAATCTATGTTGATGACATAGTATTTGGTGGGATGTCAGATGCAATGGTGAAACATTTTGTGGAACAGATGCAGTCTGAATTTGAAATGAGTCTTGTTGGTGAGCTAAACTATTTTCTTGGTCTACAAGTTAGACAAATGGAGGACTCCATATTCATTTCTCAGAGCAAGTATGCAAAGAACATAGTGAAGAAGTTTGGTCTAGAGAATGCTAATCACAAGAGGACTCCTGCTCCTACTCATCTAAAATTATCCAAGGATGAACATGGCATTAGTGTGGATCAAAGTTTATATAGAAGCATGATTGGGAGTCTATTGTATCTCACAGCTAGCAGACCTGACATTTATTTTGTTGTTGGAGTTTGTGCCAGATACCAATCTGAGCCTAAGGTTAGTCACTTGAATCAAGTAAAGAGGATCCTGAAATATGTTAATGGCACTAGTGACTATGGGATGTTGTATAGTCATGGATTTGGGACTGAGTTAAGGGGATATTGTGATGCTGACTGGCTGGGAGTGTTGATGATAGGAAAAGCACTTCAGGAGGTTGTTTCTTCTTAGGGAATAATCTGATATCATGGTTTAGTAAAATACAGAACTGTGTGTCTCTTTCTACTGCTGAAGCTGAGTACATAGCAGCAGGGAGTAATTGTTCTCAACTTGTTTGGATGAAGCAGATGTTAACAGAATACAATGTCAAGCAAGATGTCATGACATTGTACTGTGATAATTTGAGTGCTATCAATATCTCTAAGAATCCTATTCAGCATATCAGAACTAAGCATATTGATATAAGGCATCATTTTATAAGAGATTTGGTTGAAGACAAAGTAGTTGCTTTGGAACATGTTGCTACAGATAAACAATTAGCTGACATTTTTACTAAAGCCTTAGATGCAAACCAATTTGAAAGTTTGAGAAGTAAATTAGGAATTTGCATTTATGAAGATTAAATGTGCTAGAGAGTGTATTAAGCAGTTGTATTCTTTATTAGAAATTGATTTTATTCAACTGCTGAAGGCATACAGGTTTGAAGTACATCATTAGTTACAGATTATCCCAACCCCCTGCATCTAGAAAAGCTTTCCAGTCTTCATCCCAATCATCATCAGTAGCTTGTTGTTGCACAGGAAGCTTCTTGCTTGGTTTCATGGTTGTTTATGAGGTTCTGCCTGTCTTTGTGGTTCCTGAAGTAGTTTCAGCTGCAGTCATTGTTTTGCTCCTCTTCTTAGGTGGATCTGAAGTCTTGTCCTTCTGCTTGAAGTTCTTTGCTGCATCTTTGATGTTTGATTGGCTCATTCTTGGTTGTTGAGTGGTGCTGCTAGAAGGAAGAAAGGCTTGTGTTTATAATGAAAACAAGGAGCATAGTTTGTATCGACTGAACAGTCAATGTGTTGGAACTTGTGTTTTTGGGAAGCATGATGTTTGACCATGTCTTTATGTTAGGACATTGTGTTTGGTGATTGTCTAATTATGGCTAAAAAGGGGGAGAGCCTAGGTGTGTAGAGTGTATCCTATCTAAGATTTGGTGTGGTGCAGATGTTGAGGGGGAGTGTGCATGTTGAACAGCTGGTTATGCTGGTTTTGGTTTAACAGTTTTAACATTTTTATCCGCTGCTGAAGTCTCTGATATTGCAGAGATTGTTTTAACCAAAATTAGCCAAAGGGGGAGATTGTTAGCTCTTGGATTGGCTAGAATTTTGGTAAAACAAAGTTGTGTAATGTTAATGTCACATGGGTGATGTCTTAACATTGAGTCTTAACATTGAATAATGTTAGGTGTTTTAGTTGTTGAAGTTTTGTAGTCTGATGTCACATGCGATGTCATGACATCAGATATGCAATTCTTTAAAACATCAGGTTTGAGATGTTTTTAGGGTTAAGCGTTTTAGCTGGAATTTGGCAGAGCTGGTAGAGTTATTGGATGCGAATATCTTGGAGGAGATATTTTCTATTACAAACAAATTTGATGCAGATTTGTAGGAGTGTTTAAAGGCTGAAGATTTAAGAAGATTTTGAGAGACAAAATCTGTTGAAGATTCAGTTTTAAATAACAAATCAGATCAGATATTATAGCAGGTCCAAGACCAGATCAAAGAGCTATATAAAGCGCATCAATCCTTTGAAGAAAGTAACGAAGAAAGAGTGCTAAAGACTGAGAGTCGTTTGAGTCTTCGTGTTTGTATTGTAAACCATTCTAGTGTGAATTGGTGTTGTTGTTTTGAGTTGTTCTTGATCAAAGCTGTGAAGCATAATCAAGTTGTGTCTCTCAAAGTGTGTGATCTTTGAATTATATCACTGAAGTGATTTAGGGATTGAGTAGTGTTCTCATACCTAAGTGGTCTCTTAGGTAGAAGGTTCATTAAGTAGTGATTAAGTTTAGGAGATGTCAACTAGGTTGTTGAGTCTGTAAATTAATTCTACTGATAGTGAAATTCATCCCTGGCTTGGTAGCCCCCAGAGTAAGTTGTTTAACTGAACTGGGTGAATAATTCATTGTGCCTTTTCTGTTGTGTTATTTTGTCCATTGCAGAGTGTGTTGTTGTGATATCACACGTAACATCACATATCTGGTACCAGAATTTCAGATAAGACTATATTCATCACTCCGTGGGGAACTTATTTCTACAAAGTCATGCCCTTTGGTTTGAAAAACGCAGGGGTAACCTATCAGAGAGTTATGGTAACCTTATTCCATGACATGATCCATAAAGAAATTGAAATGTATGTGGATGATATGATTGTTAAATCTCAGAGTGAAGAGGAACATTTGAACCATCTTCTGAAGTTATTTAAGAGACTTCGGAAATATCAGTTAAGGTTGAATCCTGCCAAATGTACTTTCGATGTCAGACTAGGAAAGCTGCTTGGTTTTATCATCAATCAATAAGGAATTGAGGTTGACCCTGACAAAGTGAGAGCTATTCAAGAGATGCCAGCTCTGCAGGCCGAATCTCAAATAAGGGTTTTCTAGGCCATTTGAACTATATATCCAGATTCATCTCCAACATGACTCCCACTTGTGAGCCAATCTTCAAGTTGCTCCGTAAAGATTAGACTGTAGAGTGGAATTTTGATTGTCAGCAAGCCTTTGATAAACTCAAGAATTATCTACAAGAACCACCGATCTTGATTCCCCCTGTTCCTGGAAGACCTCTCTTCATGTACATGACTGTGTTGGAAGGATCCATGGGCTGCGTCTTGGGCCAGCATGATGAAATTGGTCGCAAGGAGCATGTTATCTATTATTTAAGCAAAAAGTTCACTGATTGCGAAAGCCGTTATTCACTGTTAGAAAAGAACTGTTGTGCCTTAGCATGGGCCGCCAGACGCTTGAGGCAGTATTTGATATGCCACACTACTTTGTTGATCTCCAAAATGGATCTGATAAAGTATATCTTTGAGAAGCCTGCTCAAACAGGAAGACTTGCCCGTTGGCACATGCTTTTGTCAGAATATGATATCCAATATGTCACTCAGAAGGCAATCAAGGGAAGTGTCTTATCAGAGTACCTTGCAGATCAGCCTATTGAAGATTATGAGCCTATCAAATTTGATTTCCCCGATGAGGATATTATGTTGATAAAGAGAGATTGTGAAGAGTCAGGCCCTGATGAAGGTTCTGAACTTGGCTCACGATGGAAAATGATGTTTGATGGTTCTTCCAACTATAAAGGACGTGGCGTGGGTGTTGTACTGATGAACCCTAATGGTGGTTATACTCCTTTCACAACAAGGTTAGACTTTGAATGCACCCACAATATTGCTGAATATGAAGCATGTATCTTGGGTTTGGAAGCTGCAATTGATCTCAGAATCAAGATTCTAGAAGTCATTGGTGATTCTGCTTTGGTTAACTATCAGGCCAAAGGTGAATGGGAGACTAAAGACAAGAAGCTGATCCCGTACCGTGATTACATTGTGGAGATGATCTAATACTTTGATGAGATCACTTTCTGTCATGTTCCTCGCTCGGAGAACCACATGGCTGACGCTCTAGCAATGTTAGCTTCAATATGGCAAGTCAGATTTGTTAATGAAACACCATTGATCAGAATTGAGCGCAAAACTGAGCCCTCCTATTGCCAGTCAATTGAAGAAGAGGTAGATCCGAAACCGTGGTTTCACGACATCATGAATTATCTGAAGACTCAAGAGTATCTGGCCAGTGCTTCCAATCTTGATAAGAAAACTCTGTGAAAGCTATCATCCAAGTTTTTCCTCAACAACGATGTACTTTACAAGAGGAATCACGACTTGGTCCTGCTAAGATGTGTTGATAAATGAGAAGCAGACCTGTTGATTCACGATATTCATGAAGGAGCCTTTAGTACTCATGCCAGTGGGCATGTCATGGTTAAGAAGATCTTGAGAGCCGGTTATTATTGGTTGGCTATGGAAGCTAACTGTATCCAATACGCCAGAAAGTGTCATAAATGTCAGATCTATGCTGACAAGATACATGTGCCTCCAACACCGCTGAATGTCCTGTCATCTCCTTGGCCTTTCTCTATGTGGGGCATTGACATGATTGGAGCTATTGAGCCGAAAGCTTCTAATGGTCATCGTTTCATTCTAGTGGCCATTGACTATTTCACTAAGTGGGTTAAAGCTGCGTCCTATGCCAATGTGAATAAGCAAGTGGTTGCTCGTTTTATCAAGAATACTATCATTTGTCGTTATGGAATCCCTATCAGAATCATAACTAACAATGGGACAAACCTGAACAACAAGACAATGAAGGAGTTATGTGATAATTTCAAGATTGAGCATCATAATTCTTTACCTTACCGTCCCAAGATGAATGGAGTTGTCGAAGCTGCTAATAAAAACATCAAAAAGATCTTGCGGAAAATGGTCAAGACTTATAAGGATTGGCATGAAATGTTACCATTTGCCTTGCATGGATACATAACTTCGGTTCGAACTTAGACAGTGGCAACTCCCTTTTCTCTGGTATATGGAATGGATGATGTTCTTCCCATTGAGGTGGAGATACCGTCCGTAAGAATTCTGATGGAAACCAAACTTGATGAAGCAGAATGGCCCCAAGAGAGATATGACCAGCTGAACCTCATTGATGAGAAGCGACTGACTGCCATGTGTCATGGTCACCTGTACCAAAAGAGAATGAAGAAAGCATTTAACAAGAAGGTCCGTGTTCGAGAATTACGAGAAAGAGAACTTGTAATCAAGAAAATCTTGCCATCTCAAAGGGATGCTCGCGGAAAATGGGCACCCAACTATGAGGGTTCATTTGTGGTGAAAATTGTGTTCTCAGGAGGTTCCTTATTCCTTACAACGATGGATGGTGAACAACTCGCACACCCTGTGAATGCTGACTCAGTACAAAAATATTATGCCTAAAAAGCTCGCTAAGTTGAAAACCAGAAATGGCGACTTAGGCAAAAAGGGGTATCCCAGAGGATCATAACCTTTGAAGGAGACTCAGGCAAAAGTTAGGGATCAAATAAAAAGAAAATCTCGCTAGGTTGAAAACCCGAAAGGGGGCCTAGACAAAAAAGAGCGTCCCAGTGGACTGAAAACCTGAAAAGGCGGTCCAGGCAAAAGTTAGGGACAAAGGTGTTTCACTATGTCAGAAAGGGTTGTCACCTACGTCAGGGAATCCATGAAAAGAAGTTCAAGTTCAGTTGCCCTCATCAGCAGCGAAGTTCATTTTTGGGACTCTTAGTTATTAGGGATGGTAGTAGTAATTGAATACGATGTAACCTTTTCCCAAATTGCCATTATTCCAATTGTAATGTTCCATGGAGCTTCGCCATTGGTGAGTTACCATTCTAATGAAATCAGATTTTAGAACCATTCTTTGTTTAACATTATCATTACTCTATTACTTTTCTTGTTATGCAAAACTTCACTTATTCATTAATAACGGTTTTGAAAGCGAAAAATGTTTGAAAAATATTTTGAGAAAACACAATGAAAACCTGAATTCACTTTGGCATTAGAGTTTAATTTAGTGAAATCACTTGCTCTCCCCGATAAACTCTGCTTGCGATGGAAACACTGTTAAACCATCTGGCGTATGTTTCCCCAGTGATGCAAGTTCAAACTCGACGATGCTTCCAGGATCAGACACTTCAGTAATGGCTAACTACCACGATACAAAGGACTTCTCCCTAGTATCTTTGCAGATGTTTGTGGAAAATTCTTTTTCCCCAGTGAAAGAAGATTGCTCCCTATTCAATCCCCAGAGTGGTCGTTCTCTTCAGACTCAGTGTGACTCCTTGCAGTGGATGTGTTATCCGTCTACTCGCGTTTCCTCAGCCTGTCGTCTCTCGTTAGAGTCGTCTCTTGCATATCATCCAGCATTCGCATCATACCATATCATCTTGCATCTTTGCACCTGAGTGTGCTTTTGCTTGTGGGTCTTTACCTCTCTTTACCTCAATTTGTTGATCTTTGGATCCTTATCTTTGTCCAGCTTGCGTCCGGTCTTTACCCGTGTGCGCCAGATTTTTCCCATTAGCCATATTCCCCAGGAAGTCTAATCTTCATTTATGCAACCCCGGTACTGACCTATGAACCAAAATCTCAGGTCAACTATGAACCTTGGTCACCTATGAACCAAAATCTTAGGTCAATTATGAACCTTGGTCACCTATGAACCTAAACACCTTGGTCACCTATGAACTAGAACCTCAGGTCACATATGAACCTAAAGTCTGGTAATTGCTGGCGTTGTTTGTTTCAGGTCAACTGTGAACCTAAACATCACTCAGGTGAACTATGAACCTTGGTCACCTATGAACCAAAATCTCAGGTCAACTATGGACCTTGGTTACCTATGAACCAAAATCTCATATCAACTATGAACCTTGGTCACCTATGAACCAAAATCTCAAGTCAACTATGAACCTTGGTCACCTATAAACCAAAATCTCAGGTCAATTATGAACCTTGGTCACCTATGAACCTAAACACCTTGGTCACCTATGAACCAGAACCTCAGGTCACATATAAACCTAAAGTCCAGTAATTACTGGCGTTGTTTGTTTCAGGTCAACTGTGAACCTAAACACCACTCAGGTCAACTATGAACCTTGGTCACCTATGAACCAAAATCTCAAGACAACTGTAAACCTCAATCTAGGTAACCCAACTCATATTGGTGTCTCAAGTCCAGCCTTTACTGGCAAACCAACTCAAATTGGTATCCTATCTAAATCACATTGGTGTTTTATTTCCAAGTCCAATCATTGTTGACACTTTAATCTTGTTCCCAACAGAGGTTCAGTCATTATCAATATCTCTTTACAAGTCCTTGTGATCTTCATCATTCGGCGCACGCAAAGCTTGTGTTTGTCTCTGTCTTTTCTGGCATTTCTTGAAGATCCCGTTTGAACTCTTCAACATTAAGAAATCCCCAAAAAAAATTTGTAGAGTGTCTGTCCTCTTACTTCAAGTCGATCCCCAGTGGAGATCATGTCTTCTTTCTAGTTTCATACCCAGTAAGAACGTGTTTTATTTCCCCGTTGTCGTCCGGTCACCTATGAACCTGTCGTCCATCTCCCTGGATCTTCCCCAATGGAGAACACCTCTCTTGGTCCTATCTCCAGTAAGAACCTGTGGGATTTTCCCCTTTATTTTTCTATCCCCAGTGTTTCCTCAGAGTCTCCCCAGTGAGTCTCTTTTTGTTTTGTCAGTCTTTACCCCCAGTAAATCTCCCTTGTGGATATTAACCTTCATCCCTTCCTAGTAAAGCTCACCCATCGTTGGTCTACTTACATTCTCTGGTGTCTTGTTGTCTGTATCTTTGCACTATCATGGCATCATATCATCATATTAGGAGTCCATGGCATGTCAGCATTTGCATGTCTATTGCCTGCCCTTAGCATCTGCATTCCATCTAAGGGCAAAATTTTCGGTTTGCTATATTTAAATACCTTTCACCTTGATGTCCCGAGGATTTCTATTTCTCGTGCCATCTGGTGAAGTTATTCAAATGGGGGCAACTGTTGTACCCCAAATTTTACCCCTTAGATGTCATAACATCTTACACTTGCATTTTAGGGAACAATCATCTATGCATGGTTAACTAACCCATATCTTTGCTTGTTTATTTCTTTTGTGAAAATTAGGACTAACACCAGAAAGAGGACAGGAGCAATTGACCAAGTTCTCATGTGTTTCAAGGTCTCCTAAGACTATCCTCTAGCTCCATACAATCATCACAAGGTTCGCCAGTTTGGGATCTCAAGACATTGGATCAAATCAAGTCAACAAAACACTATCAGACCAAAGTTGTGGAAGTAGGGTTTTAACCTGAAGAATCACTGAAGAGGTTTGTCATGATCAGTCAAGGTTTGATTGGTTCATCAACCAATTGAACTTACCTACATTCAAAAGGTCTTGTTCAACAAGAAATCAAGATCATCTAGCTTTCATCACTACCACAAAGAGTCACAAGTTCATCTTACCCTCAAACTAGGCTTTTATCAAGACAAGCTAGCCATTGCCTTTGATTTTGACCAAGGCATGTTCCCAAACTTGGAGACATGGTTCCATATGTTCATAAACACTCTTAGAATTCATCTTTGAACCTTGGAAGAGATTGAAGAAGCAAGATCCTCAAAGATCATCCAGTGGAATTCCTGAGGAAACTAGGGTTTTGACTGACAAAGTCAAGCCTCTGACTTTGATGTTATTGGCTCAAAATGAGGTATTCAAGTCACACTCCATCCTAACATGATCAATCCTTGAATTAGAGCATGAGAAATCACCATTTGAAAAAGTTTCTTGCAAGAAGGGCAAAGTTTTGTTCTTAAAATTGTCTAAGAAGAATTCACTTCTTGTGCAAAATTGTGAAAGTCATAACTTTCAAACCACGCATCCAAATTTTGTGACTCAAAGCTCAAATTGAAGCTCTCATCATGAACTTCAAAACATGTTAGAGGACTCCTCTCAAGATAAGGCTTGGTTTTTAAGTTACAAGGCTTGGAAGTTCAGAGCACTTAAGGACTTTGTGAAATTTCACTACTTTTTGCCTTAAAAACCAGCTGATTTCACTCCTACTTTTCACCAGGATCCTTTTTGATCCAGAACTTGGGGTGAACATGAAAGTTTTAGAGGACATTTGGGGATTTCCAAAAAGTACTTGAACTCCCCAATCCATGGAGGGAGCTGAGAGATTTGAATGGTTGAAGTTTGAGGTCCATTTCTTGATTTTTAAGTTACCAACTTATGCATAATGATGCATTACTCTTCTTAATCACCAAAACCTTCACTTTTCTGATGATTAGATACCAGCTTAACCACATTTGAACCTTTTCCACGATTTTCTACAAGTTGTAGCATTAAAATAACATGGTTTAATCAAGTAGATGCAAGTGGATCAAGGAAAGAGAAACTTTTTCAACCAAGGCATGGCAGCTCCTTTTCCTCCTTGTAACTTGGACTCTAACCCAATCAAATCAGTCCAAAATGTAACAGAAGTCTATGACTAGAGTCTTTGAACTCCTTGCTCATCCAAGCCAGCTCACACGAAGGAAACTTCTCAAAAGGGCAAACTTGGCAAGTTTCCATTTCTGACCATGCCTTGAACCCTCAGCCTTTCCTATAAATAGGGCTTTGTTCTACACTTCAAAGTACACCAGAATCACCCCAAGAAGAGGCTGGTTGGTCACTCTATTCTCCCATTCACATGCTCTTGCAAATCTGCAAGAACACTCCAAACATCCATTTCCCTCGTGTGTTTCCTCTCTAACCCCACAAATCTTATCTAAGCATTGAATAGAAAAGTTCCAAACACTTAAACCCTAACTGTAACACTTCCATAACCATCTGCCATTCTTGAGCTTCCATTTTCAAGAAGGATCGGGTTCCATATTCCAAGCAGTTTCCAAAGTTTTTAAGCATCTGCATCTGCTCTCCCAGATTCACCAACGTCCCAGAAGTTGGTTTTTCTCCTCTGCAAGTGCTATAGAAGAAGCCTTGGACTTTCTCCAAGAGGTAGGGTTTCCATCTCTGAAACTCACATATCCATGCATTATTTTGTTTTTATTTGAATGTAAAAATGGAGCATGTTCATTGCTTTGTGATTCTGAATACATGCTTGCCTTGTTTAATCTAAATATTGCATGATATGGCTTGCTGAAACTTTAAGATATTGCACTGTTGTGTGATGATTTATGAATCATGTGATGAGTGTTAATGAAAACTAAGAGCATATTTATGTTCCTGGGAGTTTTTACTCCAACTTTGATGTTTATTTCATCTGATTTGGTTGAGGGACGAGAGAGATACATGGGCTGGAAAATCTGGCCATATTTGCCATGTTAGGGCATGCGAGAGAAGAGAGAACGAGGGAAGAAGAAGAAGATGGTGGCCCCCAGCCAGTCCAACGTGGCGCTAAGGTGGTCATCTGGGTTGGGTTTTAAAATAAAAATAATTTGAAGCATTATATGTTTGGATGAGAACGTAGCACCGCTGGTCCATGGAGAAGGTTTATGTGTATCGGCAAGCGAAGGGTCTGGGGTTCGAATCCCCCTCGCCCCAGACCTTTTCCTTTTTATTTTTTCCCGTTTGTTGCACTTGCTTTGATATTTTCTTTCATGCTTGCCTCATATATTCACACTACGCGCGCAGTTCAGTTGGCATGGGTTTTGTGATGTGATCCCCATGGCGTGAGTTCAAGTCCCATGTGGGACATTTCCATTATTTTTATCACTTGTTCCATTTTTTTTTTATGGTTTGTACCTTGTTTTTAAAAATCCATAACTTGCTCATTTTTCACTCTTTTTGAACCATTCTTTTTGCAAAAAGTTCCTTAAGATGTCTATTTTCTGATTGTGGAAAGAAATTGGTGAAAATGATTATTTTTTAAACATTTATTAATGTTGAAAGTAAGATACTATTTTTAGGTTTTTTATAAAAACATCTTGACTTCTCTAGATTTCTTTGCCATGTTTTCTTGCTTGTATTGATAAAATGAGACCTAATGCATGTTGTTTAAACCTTGTATGATGTTGTGAAATTATGCGCCTTTGTTTCATTTTAATTCCTTGAGGTTAATGCGAAAGTATCCATTGAAATGCCATGAGATCTCTTTAGATCATTTGTCTTGTAACATGAGTTTGTTTAACCAAGTATGTGACATGTTTATGTCTTGCAACATTGAAATGCCATGTTTGAACCACCTTTGAGTGTTTGATGTTCTGAGTTTATCACCCTTGAAGGCATGAACTTTAAGATTTTATCACATACCAATTATGTTTGTTAAACATTTCCACATGTGCTCTCCATGAAGTGCTTTGGTCTTTACCATGCTCATGTTTTCATCTTGTTTAGGATGTTTGTTATTTTATAACTTCATTAAATCTCCCCCAAGTGAAGCTAGCTTTTTAGCTCTTCTCCTTAACCCTCATTATTCCCCTCCTTCCAAAGGAAAGACTCTCTATTGACTTCTAAGTCATAGATAGCTCATATACCATCTTGGCCTCTTTAGAGCCATCCCCTATCCTCGTTAGGATCCACCCTTAGTCTCCTTAGAGCCTCTCTTCCCCTCTTATGAGCACTATCATCATAGTTGCTCACTTCCCTCCTTGGCTTCCATAGAGCCACTTACCTCATGACTTAGGATCCACCCATAGTTCTTTAAATCTATGTGAGCATCATCATTATGATGTTTCATTTACCTCTTAACTTAGAAATAGATTAGATTTCTTCAACTCTATGTGATTCTCATCACCATGAGTATTCACTTCCCCTTTTACAACTTAGACTTAGAGAGTTCTTTAACTCTATATGAGTGTCACACTCATTCCCTTTGGAACTTTGGCCATAGTCAATGGTTCCTCACCTTTAGTTAGGTGAACTACGGTTGCTCTGATTCTTTAGTCAGGATACGTAGGCACAAGATGCGACGTCTTGGCGAGCATACTTAGTGTACATACCCATAGGTCTTTACCTCTACCCTTAGCAGATTTCCTTAGCAAGAAAAGATAGCATAACACACTTACAAACAAGAGGTTCCTGTAGAGTACTACAGATACTTAGGGTGTTAATACCTCCCCTTAGTATAACCAACCCCCGTACCTAGATCCTCTTAGGGTTTTCTTCGATCTTTACCTTTCCTTTGGATAAATCAAAGCTCGGTGGTGAATTTCAAAGTTTTGTGATTCAAGTTAATTAATGGCTTGGTATCCGATTCTCACCTCAACACCAGAGAATCCTACACTTGCATTTCGAACCGTAGCGAAACCGAGCAAATTTCGACGAAAACTCCGAAATGAGAATTATCACCAAAGAAGCTTGAAATAATTACTTGAGATGAATCCAAAAGCTACTGAAGCTCCACAAAATTCAGTAGAATGGAATGATGATGAAGGTTAAGCTCAAGAAAAATCACTTTCAAGGTGAAAGTAGCTTTTCTTCAATGGTGAATTAAGAGCTTTAGTGTGATTTGGTGAAGAAGATGAAGTAATATGTGAAGAGGTTGCAAAAAAATGCAGAGATAAAATGAGAGAATTGAGAGTGCAAAGAGTTAAAATTTGTGAGAATGATTGTGGAGGAGTTGTGAAACTAGTGAAGCTTTGTTTATATAGAGTTTTGGTTTGGAGTGTGAGAGGTTGGGACTTAGGCTAGGAGCTAGCTTAGGGTGGTTTGGAATTAGGCTAGGAGTTAGTTACACTTGACTCACCGAGTCAAGCGTTTAACTCAGTTAGTTAGGAAGTTAACTCGGTAGCAATCCCAATGTAAGCTTCAATTCAAAAGTTGACATGCTTGGAAATCAAGGAACATGGTGCACTTAATTTAAAGTGAGGCATTTGAATAAATGTAAGTGGAGTGTCTTGAATAGTCTTGAACTGTCTAGAACCCTCCACACACTGCTAGAACAAAGTGGAACACAAGAGAATGGAGAGGTGATAGTGATGTCATGTAAAAAGCAAAATTTTGGACATTTTCACTGAGTAACCGGTTACTCAATATAGGATAACTGGTTACCCTAGTCAAATTTTGCCCAATTTGCTTAAAAATGGGTGTTATGGCTCCGGTTCCGATTTTCCACCTCTTGTTTTGGTGAATAGGCATGGAAACCCTTTTTTTGTGCTTGCTTTGAGGATATGATGATCTTGTGAGGACGCAATTAATCGGGCTTGCAAAACCTGAAATATTCCTGCAACAAAATCAAAAGAGAAAAAATGAGGATGCGTATGCCAGCGATGCGAATGCATATGCTTATGCAAAAGAAAAAAAAGGAGGTCAAATTTTGGGTTACGACAATGGTAGGGGCTTCAGATGTTGTAGATGTTTGGGGAATAGGTTCAAGATTTGTGGTTTGATAAGAGGATTTGGAGATGGTAGAGGATAATTTGGATTTTTTAGTGGGAGCTGACAAAATTGATGGTGAAGGTGGAATGGAAGTAGTTGTGACTGTGGTAGAAGTAAGTGGAGGAGGTGGGGGAATCGATGAAGTAATAGTCCTTACATCAAAGCTTAGAAAGGAAAAATGAGAATCAGAAGACTTACAAGAAGGAATAGAAGATGATCCTTTGTAGAAGGCTTCTGAAGGTTTAGAGATCCTCCCAAAATGACTTTCTTGATCTTTTTCTTCTTCTTTTCAGACTTCTTTGAATATGATTCGTGTGGTCTTTTCATCATATCAATAGGACCATTCTGAAGATCATCATACAAGAAATTGGATAAGTCACGACCTTCAGCGATAACCATTTTGAAATACTCCTCCAAGGCTGCTGGTGAATCATGTTTGGTGAACAGAGGGAATTTATCAACAGTTGTTCTTCTGTCCTTTATACTTTCCCAGTTTGTGGTCATTGTAGGCATGGCCATAAACTTGTCAATTATGCTCATACTTCTGAGATTTCTTCCATTCAGCGGCTTCCCGACATCCACCTCAATATCTCCCAACAGATTCAGATTCGATAAATGATCTACAAGACCACTTTTGATAAGAATATATGAGACGAGTCTTCCCAGAGGAATGTAGGTTTTGCTTTTTGAACTATGTCTGTTTTCTCTAACTGCATCTCTCAGATACTTGAAGAGGATGGAGGGTAGATGCATTGGTTCTCCTTTCATCAGATAATACAACATAAACTTTTGATCAGTATTCACATAATTAGAGGAACTGGATGCAAGTCTGTGATGAATGAAACCTAGAATATTCCTGAGCCAAACTCTAACTTTCTTGTGAAGAACTTGATTCTTAGATTTATTTTCTAAATCCTCAGAGAAGATGGTAGGAATGATTTCTTGACTAAGTGTTTTTGATATATTCTTCATGTTGTACACCCATTTTCCTTTTACATGCTCCATTCCAAGTAGAGTAGCAATTGATTTTTCTGTGATGACAACCTTCCTTTCCATAACAAAATAAACAATGAATTTGTCATCATAATCGGCGAATCTCCAAAATTCCTTTATTAACCTTGGAAAAACTGGTCCATAGAGACGATCAAAGTAATTTCCCCAACCTTGTTTTTGAAGATCTTTGGTTAAATCTATCCCATTAGCCTTTAAGTTCTCGAAGTCCACTAAAAGTTCACAGAGAACTTCCAGTTCTTTAAGAGGTGTTGCCATATGGATTTTTGTAGGTCGATCGAGGATATGTTGAACAACAGTCGGTTGAGAAACACCCAGAGATTGCTTTGAAGACATGGATTCTTGTTGCATGCCGCGGGTAGACTTAGGTTGAGAGGATTTAGATTGTTCCATTTGTTTTGAGAAATTGTAGACAGCTTGTTGTTGTGTATCCATTTGAAAAATAGGGTTTCAGAGAAAAGGATTTTTCAAGTAAAGATAAAGTGTGGAAGAAGGTGAACATAATGTGTGAGTGTGAGATTAGTGAACATATAAATGAAAGAAAATGATTATAACAAAAAATAGGGAGAGTAATAAATAGTAATCATGATTTTAAACCTAATCTCAAGACACCCCATCGCTCGAGGTGTCACTCCAACGGGTAGCGTATCAATTTGAAATAGACAGGTGTCTAAGACAGATCATAGCCACTCGTTTGAAAATGCACGGTTTAGATGCTCTCAGAGTCAAGAATACCAAAAGGTTTTCTGACTTGAGATGGTTCTGACCAAAACACTTTCTAACTTGTAGAAATATCATTGAGTCAAAAAGATATAAAAAATATTTGCACAAGTCATAATCACAATTTTAGATAGAGTTTAACATATAAGAAGGGAAAATTCATTCTGGACAGAATTCCATTTCTAAATTTTTCAGAATTAATAGAAACCCATATTCATCTAAGGGTTTTGTGAAGATATCAGCTCACTGGTGGTCTATATCTGTGAATTCTAAAATTATTACCCCTTTCTGAACATAGTCTCTAATAAAATGATGTTTGATTTCTATGTGTTTGGCTCTAGAGTGTAAAATAGGATTCTTACTTAGGCAAATAGTAGTTGTGTTATCACAGAAGATAGGAATGTTACTCTCATGTATCTGAAAATCTTCGAGTTGATTTTTTCATCCAGAGCATCTGAGAGCTACGAAGTGATGTTGAGATGTATTATGCTTCAGCTGTAGATAATGCAATAGTTTATTGGCTTTTTCTATCCCATGAGACGAGATTGTTACCCAGAAACTAACAGTTTCTAGAGGTGCTTTTTCGTTCTAATCTGTCTCCAGGTTAATCTGCATCACAAAAACCTGATAGCTTGTATTTTGATAACTTCTCATACATCAAACCAAGGTTAGAAGTTCCTTTCAGATACCTTAGGATTCTCTTAACAGTTGTTAAATGTGTTTCCCTTGTATCTGATTGAAATCGAGTACAAAGACATACGCTGAATAAATATCTGCACGAGAAGCAGTCAGATAAAGAAGAGAGCCTATCATACCACGATAGAGCTTCTTACAAACCTTTTTACCTTCCTCATCCTTTTCTAGAATGCTTGTTAGATGCATGGGAGTCTTTGCTGGTTTGCTATCTGACATGTTGAATTTCTTCAGAAGTTCTTATGTGACATTTGGATTCTGATTTACTTGAATTATCAAAAAGTACTTTAACTCTTGCATTATACTCATTTTAAATTCTGCTTGCATTAGCTTAGAAAATTCTTTACACGTAAATGGATTAGCAGAACCAAAGATTATATCATCTGCATAGATCTGGCATATCATCAGATCGTTTCTAATATTCTTACAGAAAAGAGTAGTGTCCACCTGTCCACTGGTAAAGTTATTTTCTAGAAGAAAAGAACTTATTCTTTCATACTAAGCTCAGGGATCTTGTTTCAGACCATATAAAGATTTTTTAAGTTTAAAAACATGTTTTTGGAAACTTGACGTTTTCAAAACCTTGTGGTTGGTGAACAAATACCTCTTCAGAAATGTATCCGTTCAGAAATGCATTTTTAACATCCATTTGGTATAAAGTAATACCATGATTAACAGCAAAAGAAATTAAGAGATGGATTGATTCTAACCTGGCGACTGGAGCAAAAGTTTCATTATAGTCAATGTTGCGGTGAGAATTGGATAACAAGCCATTAATTAACTTGCATCGCAAAACTTTAAAGTTCACCGCCGACTTTGATTTATCCAAAGGAAAGGTTTAAGATCGAGAAAACCTAAAGGGGGGAGATCTAAGGTTCGGGGGTTGGTTACACCTAGGGAAGGTATTAGCATCCTAAACATCCGTAGTACTCTACGGAAACCTCTTGTTTTAACTTGTTATATCTTACTCGCTTGCTAAGGGTGCTATGCTAAAGGTTGAAACCCTAGGGGTTAGTATCTAAGTATACTCGACAAGGTATCACACCTTGCGCCTACATATCCTGACGGGAGTGGAATCAGAGTATCCGTAGTTCACCGATCTAAAGGTGAAAAAGGAACCATTGACTATGGTCAAAGTTCCAAGGGGAAATGAGTATGAGCTCATTTTAGAGTTCACGATAACTCTCTAAATCTAAGTTATAGGGGGAAAGTGAGTTCTCATGATGGTGAGAATCACATAGAGTTCAAAACTCTAACCTATTTCTAAGTTATGATTTCATGGCTCTCATGAGGCCAAGAAATGGGATAAACCTAAATAGGATAAGGTAGGGTGGTTGTTTAGTGACTCATGAGTCAATTTAGGATGATCTCCCTTTGGAATGGGGAAAAGATTACAGTTTTAAAATTACTAAGAAATAAAGAGTTATATGAATTTAATAAGATGATGTGAAAAGACATATAAACAAGATATTAGGATAAAACAAAGTTTAATATCATGCAAAGTTAGAATTATACATATTAGTCATTACTTAGACAAGGTGAACAAAGCTAACATGGCAAGATGAATAAAGAAGTGCAATAAAACCCTAAAAGGTACTTCCAAACTTATCATGAATAAATGCATCAAGATTAAATATTTTCATCAACTTCTTTTTATGCTCAACAAGTAAATTCAATTAGAAACATTTAGCAAAAAGAATGGAAGGAAAAGGATAAAAAAGAAACAAGTTATGAAAGTTTGAAATTAAGGCATAAACTTGAAAATAAATAAAACCAACAAGTAATAAAAAGAAGGAAATGGCATTCCTAGGGATTGAACCCAGGACCAAACGCGTGCAAGCTTAAAACCAAAGCCATCTGAACCAAAGCGCTCGCCTTGAACAAACACAGATAGCACATGTATATATGGGAAGCGAAGCAAAAATCAGAAAATAATACAAAAGGACTGGAGCAAGGGGGATTCGAACCCCAGTCCTGAGGGTTAAAGGGCGCGTGATAGTGTGTTCTTGCCACTGGGCTGGCTGTTACATCCGGTAACAAACTTAACTTAATAAATATATAAGCCTTGGCAAGCAAAGAAATGAATACTAACAAGTTACCACAATTAAAGAAGCATGAAGCATCAAAGCAGAGATACCAAAACAGAGCTAAAATCGCCCATGGTCAAAACTGACAAACCAAAATTCTAGCAAGGAAAGCATATACGATACTCTCACTGATCAAGCAACATATCATCAATTCATAAATTTGGCCAATCATTAAAACAAAACCACATACCATCTTGACAAGAACATTGCAGAAAAGTTACACATGGCATGGATATTATATGAACAACAGGTGCAATGGTTAAGCATCATGTATATTAACAGCTGAGCACAAGTATACCATGGGCAGAGGCTAGCACATGACAAACACAAAATAATGGAATGAATTAAATTCTCTTTATGCCTACAGCCAGAACCAACAGGATTAGAAGGAAACATCACCTTAAATGTGCAGTTTTATGACAGTTAATGGTATTATGATGCATCATAAGCTCGTGGATGACCAACACAAGAGGGAGAACTACAAAGCATACATACTGTGGGCTCTAGACAAACAAACTAGTCATCTCTCAAAATGTCAACAAAGCAAACATGGCATGGATTCAAGCATAAGTTTAATGTTGACAAACAAATCAGTGCAAAAGCATGGTAGGTTAGTAAAGTCATACAAAGGCAGTCAATAAATTGGAGATTAAAACACTACGGATGGGTTGAGCAGTCATGTTAGACCAGTCAATTGAAAAGGAAATCACACAGTTCTTATAAGATAAACTTGATGAGGCAGGCTGTATTGACAATAAAAAGCGTAACATGGTGATTTGTAAATTCAGTTGGTTTGTGAAAAAGTGTGTGAATTTGTCAATATCAAAGTGATCTCACAGTTAATGTTCAATGTAGGACCAATATTAGCAGATTGCAAATAAGTCAAACCAAATACATAAACTTAACAAGTCCACAAACCAAATTCATCAGTTTTAAACATTGGACTTAGAACAAAATCATGACCTAGCAGGTACAAGGCAGTTGATACATACATCCAGCATATTCACATACTAAACAACAATTTAAGGCCAATGCATATATCACAAAACTCAGCATGGCCTGATTACAGTTCAGCATACAAAGACATGATGATAGTTCAATACAACTTAAATGCTCATCAAGGAATACCAATCAAACATCATGTCACATAATGTCAAGGAAAAATGCATTCAATCATAATGGTAGCAGGCATAGTGATGATTCATGTATCAAAGTTAGATTAAGGGCACACAAATTTCATAGGTTCATGGTATTTTTGAAACACAACACTGTCATAAAACAAGGGTCCAAACATAGTTGTTCACACATATTGGCATCCAAATCAAGTTGCAGCTAGGCATGAATATCAGATACACAAAAAGCTACACTCATCATGTTGATATAAGGAAAGTCAGTCATGTTTACAATGATATGTACACATACAGCACATCATGATGGTCAAGGGCCCTTATGAATCATACATATGTATTTAAGACAAAATAGGACATATTACAAGGCAACATAGCAATCAAATTCATTCAAGTGATACCATTTAAAACAGGCAGTAGCATATGACATGGTAAAGTCCAACCTGGGCAACAATCATGAAGACACATACATAACACATACATGGACTAGGTTCAGGGCAGGCTGGTACATATTAGAAGCACAAAGTGGTATCAAACGTTCACAACTTATGAGCATGTCAAAAGACAAATCAAAGCTAGAAACACATATCATGAACACAAAGTTTAACATGGAGAACAAAAGCATAATGTCACAACACACAACTTTCTGAAATTAACAGTTTCAACAAAATAGCTTTAGCATGTACAAGGTGAAATAACATGGTATGATAGGTTATGGAACATTGAGAGGATAAGGTTAATATGAACAACCCAAAGCAAATTAATAGCAACACAATTCTTATCCTAAGTTCAACATTCATGAACTTGAACCTTACACATACATTAACAATATCATACCAATGAGCTGCAACACAAGAAGCTAAAACACTAAGCAATTACTTGCATACATTAGCAGTTCAAATAAACCAAACTCAGGCACATTAGTCAACCATCATCAATGCCAAGGCAAAGTGGTGTATACAAATGTAAACACATACATGAATAACAAAAGTGTCAACCTTAATACAACAAGCATCAAAAATAACAAAGTTTCAAAACCATGACTTGAGTACACAAAATGATCATATATTAATGGTGTCAGAAAAAGAAAGCTAGAGCTACTTTAACATAATTCGGTCAAAAGTGATAGATAGGTTCATCCCCCATGAAAACTATGAGCATATTAGGAATACATAGGGAACTAAGATTCATGAACCTCTCATCTCAAAATAACATCCAAGCGCATACGGTATACATAAGTAGGTTAACAAGTTCATCCATCTAAACTTGACAGTGCAACAACCAAAGTGAAATCTTGTAAACTTGCAGCCATTCAATGAACAAAACCAAAAGCATTATAACTTAACACAAAAAGCACACATGTATATCTCAACATATCAATAAACAAAATCATTCCATTTTATGAAATCAAACCGTGAGCAAACAATCAACATACTCAAGCACACATTAGAAAGCTATATATGTAAAAATATAACATAATGCATATGACATAATGATATCAAATGAGCATGATTAACAAGAGGGAAAGAGTGTGATACCAAGTGGAGTAATGTCCACTGCACCTTCAAGTATGTTGAATGCTCTACTTCTGAACAAGCCAAAGAACTCCAAAGCTATCTTTCACCTTTGTTGCTCGAAATTTCAGAAACTCAGAAACTATTTGAGTGTTTGTGAGAATTTGTTGGTGAGTTCAAGTGTTGAAGTAAGATCCTTTTATAGGCTGAGAAAATGGGCCTTGCTTCATTGAGACCAAAGAACAAACACTTGGTATGCTGAGTTAATCACTAGGGTTTACAACGTCTCTTTTCAAATTCAAATATTGGTCCACTCCTTGGAGACAAATGCGCTTCTCTGCTGCACAAAACCTCGGAAGTTGCAGGGCCAATTTCACGACTTCGTGCATTGCTTAAGACCTCCTCCTTTGTTGTCATATGAGAGGGTATCAGATGAGGTAAAGATTGGGATTGTGTGAGGGAATCTGCAGGTGAACACAGTCTATATGCTGAAATAAGTAATTCCTCAAAGCAACTTTTAATGAACCAAACCACTGTAAGCTTAAACGGGAAATGTTTTGGAGAATTCAAAAGTAAGGAAACGCTCCAAGGAAATGGGGTTGTAGAAGTGATTTTGGATGAATTGATACACTTGTATTTTAAATTTTCTCTTCTCTTCTGCAATTCGTAAGCACGGTCAAGGAGAAGTACAAACTTTGGTTGTTTTGCTTCTTTGTAAGCCGCGCGTCGTCTCTTCATTGGTCAGAGAGGCAAGGTTGAAAAGTCAAAGCACATTGCTTATTTCCTATTGGTCCACAGCCAATGAATTTCAATTCAATACAATTTGTAAGATGAATTTGGTAACGATGGGCCTATTGATGATGGGCTTGAAGATCAAATATTAGAATTGGTTTTCTCTTCTTTTTGTTATAAAGAAATGGTTAGGAAAAACAAATAATAGGTGAATTAGGTAATTGAAATGGTTATGGTTTAGGAGAATTAATATTGACAAATGGAGAAATTGGATAAAATTGGTTAATAGATGATTATTGAAATTGGTTAGGAATTGAGAAAGACAATTGAGGGTGGATAAAATGGATAGGTATTTGGTTATGGAGAGGATCATGGAGAGGGTTATAGAGATATATCTTTGAAATGAGAGACTTGCTTGATTCAATGCTCCATCCAAAATCTTGATTGATCAACTCTTGAATCTTTTTAAAATAAAACCTGATTCACAAATGAAACAAACACAAACAAAACCTGGCAAAAGGGTTAGCTATGCAACATGATTGACCTAATATGACATGCAAGAGATCAATGGATCTAAGGGTAAAATTTGGGGTACAACAGTTGCCCCTATTTAAATATCTTCACCGGATGACATGAGAGATGAAAATCCTCATGAAATCATGGTGAAAGATATTTAAATACAGATAACCGAAAATTTTGCCCTTAGATGCAAAGACATGCAATGCTACTAATATGATGATATGATGTCATGATAGTGCAAAGATGCAGACAAAACAAAACACCCAGAAAAGACAAAAAGAAAGCAAACAAACACAAGCGAGCCCTACAGGGAAGGATGAAGGTTAGTATCCACAAGGAAAAATCTCACTGGGGATACAGGCTAACCAACAAAAGAGACTCACTGGGGAGACCCTGAGGAAACACAGGGGATGGAAAAAAGGAAGATAATCTCCATTGGGGAAAGATCCAGGGAGGTGGACGACAGGTTCAAATGTGACCGGACGACACTGGGGAAAAAGACACATTCTTACTGGGTATGAAACCAGAAAGAAAACACGATCTCCACCGGGGATCAGTTGAAATAAAGGGGTAGACACTCGAATAAAAGATTTTCTGGGGATTTCTTATACTGAAGAGTTCAAACAGGATCTTCAAGAAAAGCCAGAAAAGATAGAGACCAAACTCTGTGCGCCAGATAAATAAAACAACTGGAGTTTAAATGGGAACAAGGTTAATGAGCCAAGAATAGATTCTGATACTCATATGAGTTGGTTGAGATAACAAGTAATTTGCTTTATGAGGAGGACCAGTATAAGCTGGATTTGTAATTTTAGTTTAGGTTCATATTTGACCTGGGCTTAAGCAACACAGGTTCACGATAACCTGAAGTAAACAACTGGTTCACGATAACCTGATACAAACAACAGGTTCACGATAACCGGAAGTTTAGGTTCACGATAACCTGATACAAACAACTGGTTCACGATAACCAGAAGTTTAGGTTCACGATAACTGATATAAACAAATGGTTCACGATAACCAGAAGTTTAGGCTCACGATAACCTGATACAAATAACTGGTTCACGATAACCAGAAGTTTAGGTTCACGATAACCTGATACAAACAACTGGTTCACGATAACCAGAAGTTTAGGTTCACGATAACCTGATACAAACAACTGGTTCACGATAACCAGAAGTTTAGGTTCACGATAACCTGATATAAACAAATGGTTCACGATAACCGGAAGTTTAGGTTCACGATAACCTGATACAAACAACTGGTTCACGATAACCCGAAGTTTAGGTTCACGATAACCTGATACAAACAACTGGTTCACGGTAACCAGAAGTTACAACGCCAGCAGTTAATGAAATTTTAGGTTTCCAAATGGGGTGATGTAGGTAACAAAATGGTTTCAGGTTAGACTTCCTAAGGAATACTGCACAAAGAGTCAAGATCTGGCGCACAAAGGTGAAAAACCAGACACAAGCAAAACAAAGACAAAAAACCAAAGACCCACAAAGAGGAAGAAAAGAGAGAAAAACAAAACTACACAAACAAAACGCCCAAATGCAAAGATGTTCAATGCTATGGTATGATGTGAATGCTCAATGATATGCAAGAAACGACTCCGACAAGAGACAACAGACCGGGGACAGCGAAAGGAAAGACACTGTGTCCACTACAGGAATTCACACTAAAATCTGAGCTGGTAATCAGTCTTAAAGCCAATGTGAGAACATCCTTAGTTTACTGGGGAATCAATTTTTCAACAATCATCTTGCAAAGATACTGGTGAGACGTCCTTTGTATTAGTGGTCAGCCATTGTTGAAACGTTTAATCAGGGAAATATTGCCAATCCTCTTTTAGTAACAAAGAGGGTTCAAAGTTTTCAAAACATTTTCGGCTTTTAAAATCATCATTAATAAATAAGTGAAGTTTTGCATAACAAGGAAAACGTCAAGGTAGTGATAAATAACAAACAAAGAATGGCTCAAAAATCTGATTTCATTAGAATAGTAACTTGCCAATAGCGAAGTTCCATGGATCATTACAATTGAAAAATGGCAATGGGAAAAGATTACATCATATTCAATGACCAACCCCCTAATGACTAAAAATTCTAGAATTCTTTGTTGCTGATGTGGACAAGAGAGCTTAGATTCTCAAGCGTAATATTTTTGTACTGAGTCAGCATTTACAGGGTGTGCGAGTTGTTCACCATCCATTGTTGTGAGGAATAAAGATCCTCCTGAAAATATAGTCTTCACCACAAATGGACCCTCATAGTTAGGCGCCCACTTTCCACGAGCATCCCTTTGAGATGGCAGAATCTTCTTGAGTACAAGCTCTCCCTCTCGAAATTCTCGGACACGGACCTTCTTGTCAAATGCCCTCTTCACTCTTTTCTGATACAGATGACCATGACACATAGCAGTCAGTCGCTTCTCGTCAATGAGGTTCAGTTGGTCATATCTCTCTCTAACCCATTCAGCTTCGTCAAGCTTAGTTTCCATCAGGATTCTCAGAGATGGTATTTCCACTTCAATGGGGAGGACCGCATCCATTCCATATACAAGAGAAAAAGGGGTTGCCCTTGTTGAGGTTCGAACCGAATTTTTATATTCGTACAAAGCAAAAGGTAACATCTCGTGCCAATCCTTATAAGTCTTAACCATCTTCTACAGAATCTTCTTGATGTTTTTATTAGCAACTTCGACAGCTCCATTCATCTTGGGACGGTAAGGTGAGGAATTGTGTTGTTCAATCTTGAAATTATCACATAACTCTTTCATTATTTTGTTGTT
The DNA here is from genome assembly GCA_022829125.1 of Lathyrus tuberosus. Taxonomy (NCBI): domain Eukaryota; kingdom Viridiplantae; phylum Streptophyta; class Magnoliopsida; order Fabales; family Fabaceae; genus Lathyrus; species Lathyrus tuberosus. The sequence continues at coordinate 11,879,306 of JALAZF010000120.1, read as the reverse complement.
CAGATTTGTTCCATTGTCAGTGATGATCTTATTGGGGATTCCATAACGACAAATGATATTACTCTTGATGAAACGAGCAACCACCTGCTTGGTTACATTAGTAAAAGAAGCAGCTTCAACCCACTTGGTGAAATAATCAATGGCCACTAAAATTAAACGATGGCCATTAGAAGCTTTCGGCTCAATAGCTCCAATCATATCAATGCCCCACATAGATAAAGGCCAAGGGGATGATAACACATTCAACAAGGTCGGAGGAACATGTATCTTATCGGCGTAGATCTGGCACTTATGACACTTCCTGGCGTATTGGATGCAATCAGCTTCCATAGTCAACCAATAATATCCAGCCCTCAATATTTTCTTAACCATGGCATATCCATTGGCATGAGTGCCAAAGGCTTCTTCGTGAATGTCGTGAATCAATAGGTCTGCTTCTCATTTATCAACATATCTTAGCAGGACCATGTCATGATTCCTCTTATAAAGCACATTGTTATTGAGAAACAATTTGGACGACAATCTTCGCAAAGTTTTCTTATCAAGACTGGAAGCATTGGTGGGGTACTCTTGAGTTTTCAGGTAATTCATGATGTCGTGAAACCATGGTTTCCCATCTCCCTCCTCTTCAACTTCCTGGCAATAAGTGGGTTCGGTCTTGCGCTCGATACTGATGAGAGGTGCTTCATTGTGAAACCTGACTTGCCACATCGAAGCTAACATGGCTAGGGAGTCAGCTATGTGATTTTCAGTACGAGGTACATGACGGAAAGTGATTTCATCAAAACACTTAATCAATTCCATAATGTATGCACAGTATGGAATGAGTTTTTCGTCCTTGGTTTCCCATTCACCCTTGACTTGGTAAATGACCAAAGCAGAATCACCCATAACTTCAAGAATGTTGATTCCAAGGTTAATTGCAGCTTCTAGACCCAAAATACATGCTTCGTACTCGGCAATGTTGTTTGTGCATCCAAAGTCCAACCTTGCAGTGAAAGGAGTATAACCACCATCGGGGTTTATCAATACAACACCTACACCATGCCCTTTAAAATTGGAAGAACCATCAAACATCATCTTCCATCTAAAACCGGTCTCAGACCCTTCACAATCTTTTACTACCATAATGTCTTCATCCGGGAAATCAAACTTGAGAGGTTATTAATTTTCAACAGGCTGATCTGCAAGGTATTCTGATAATACACTCCCCTTGATAGCCTTCTGAGGTACATATTGGATATCATATTCTGACAATAGCATATGCCAACGGGCAAGTCTTCCTGTCTGAGCAGGCTTCTCAAAGATATACTTTATTGGATCCATTTTCGAGATCAACAAAGTAGTGTGACATATCAAATACTGCCTCAAACGTTTGGCGGCCCATGCTAAAGCACAATAGGTTTTCTCAAGCAGTGAATAACGGCTTTCGCTATCAGCGAACTTCTTACTTAGGTAATAGATGGCGTGCTCTTTGCGACCAGTTTCATCACGTTGGCCCAATACACAACCCATGGATCCTTCTAAAACAGTCATGTACATAATGAGAGGCCTTCCAGGAACAGGAGGGATCAGAATAGGTGGTTCTTGCAAATTGTTCTTTAGTTTTTCAAAAGCTTGTTGGCAATCGGAATTCCATTCTACAGTCTGGTCTTTGCGGAGCAGTTTGGAGATCGGTTCACAAATAGGAGTCATGTTGGATATGAATCTGGATATGTAGTTTAGACGACCCAGAAAGCCTCTCACTTGTGATTCGGTTTGTGGAGCTAGCATTTCTTGAATAGCTTGTACCTTTTCGGGATCTACTTCAATTCCTTTTTCGCTGACGATAAAACCGAGCAATTTCCCTGACCTGACACCAAAAGTACATTTGGCTGGATTCAACTTCAACTGATACTTCCGGAGTCTCTTGAACAACTTTAAGAGATGGTCCAAATGTTCCTCCTCACTTCGGGATTTAGCAATCATGTCATCCACGTATACTTCAATTTCCTTGTGGATCATGTCATGGAATAAAGTCACCATGGCTCTCTGGTAGGTTGCCCCTGCGTTCTTCAAACCAAAGGGCATGATTTTGTAACAGTAGGTTCCCCACGGGGTGATAAATGTAGTTTTGTCCATGTCAGCTGGGTCCATTCTAATCTGATTGTAACCGGAGAAACCGTCCATGAAGGAGAACACTGCAAACTTGGTTGTATTATCCACGAGAGTGTCAATATGCGGTAGGGGAAATCGTCTTTGGGACTAGCTTTGTTGAGACCCCTGTAATCTACGGACATTCGCACTTTACCATTTTTCTTCATAACTGGCACGATGTTGGCTACCCATTCTGGATATTTGGAAACTGCTAGGAATCCTGCATCCAATTGCTTCTTAACCTCATCTCTGATTTGGAGGGCCATGTCAGGTCTACTTCTACAGAGCTTTTGTTTCACAGGTGGACATTCAGGCTTGAGTGGCAGCTTATGAACTACTATGTCTGTATCCAATCCAGGCATGTCTTGATAAGACCAAGCAAACACATCTACATATTCTTCCAAAAGCAGTACTAGCCGTTGTCTGATTTCTGCCCCCAGTGTTGCCCAAATCTTGACCTCTTTCCTCTTTTCTTCAGTACCAAGGTCGATGACGTCAACTTTTTCTTCATGTGGCTGGAGATCCGTGTACTGATACTCACGCATTTCTGCCAAATCATTGGGGACCTTATAATCCTCTTCTTCCTCAGCTTGATAAATAGGTGAATCAAAGTCGATAATGAGAGTAGGACCATTGAATACAACGGGTTTGGGAATCACTCTGCATGATGGAGGGATTTATTTTATTAAAAATGCATAAACATGAACGCAAGAAGGAGAAATTTTGTAGTTTTGAAAAGGTTGCCATTTTTCTTAAAGTGAAAACAAGAATAAAGACAAAGAATTTTAACAAAACAAACACTTTCATTGATTAATAAGATTTAAAAGTGGTGGCCCATACAAAATAATCTGAAAGCCTCGGGTAAGGCTGCGGAATTGAAAACATCAAAGCAAACAAATTACTCTGGCATAGGGTACAAAGTAGGTATCTCAATGGCTTCCCAATTAGTTAAAGCGGCGTCACACCGAAACACCAAGTGGTTGATATCTTCGTCTTCAGCATCTTCAATAATTGCATGGACATGTTGTCCTCCACTGACAAACACCTCTTGAATGGTCATTGGTCTTCCCCTTGTTGAAGCAGCTCTTCCCTCAAAAGTTGGTTTGTAACCCAACCCTTGGTATTTCTCTCTTTCTGGGACTTTGACGATCTTGCCCCAGCCTTCAGGTACTCCTCCTCGTAGAGCAGATTGAATGCTTTTGAAAGAAGCAAAAGATGGACAACCAGAGGCCACTGGTTCCTTATCATCAAGCATTACGGCATTCACTATTTCAAGAGCCTGGAAAGATGTTTCCAAAGCATCTTCATCCGCTTCAATGTAACGAAACGAGGATAGGTTGCTGACCATCAGGTCTTCCTCACCATGTATAATAACTAACTTCTCTTCGGCCACGAACTTCATCTTCTGATGTAAAGTAGAGGTTACAGCGACAGCCTCATGGATCCATGGTCTACCCAACAAACAACTGTAGGCAGGGTTGATATCCAAGATCTGAAAAAGGATGTTGAATACTTGAGGGCCAATCAAGACAGGTAGCTCAATCTCTCCCATCACCGACCTTCTTGAGCCATCAAAGGCTTTGACAATGAGTGAAGTGGGTCTCATTATAGCTCCTTGGTAAGATAGTTTCTCAAGAGTTCTTTTTGGTAAAACATTCAGGGATGAACCGGTATCTACAAGAACTCTGGCCATCGTATCCTCCTGACATTTCACTGATACATGTAAGGCAAGATTATGATTCCTTCCCGTTCGAGGTAACTCTTCGTCACTGAAGTTGAGAGTGTTACAAGCTGTAATGTTGGCGACGACATGGTCAAACTGTCCAGCTGTTATATCTTGGGCTACGTGTGCCTGGGCTAACACCTTCTGCAAGGCTGATCTGTGGACAGGGGAATTGACTAACAGAGATAAGATCGAAATCTTGGATGGTGTCTGATGGAGCTGATCTACCACTTTGTAATCACTCCTCTTGATGATCCTTAGGAACTCTTCATTTTTTTCTTGAGAAATTACCTCATTTCCTTTGTCTCCAGATGGTGTGGTTTCTTTGGAAGAAGAAGTGTATACTCTACCGCTTCGGGTCATCTTCCCAGTTCCAACTATATTAGTCACATCTTCAATGGTAGTTCCCACCTCTTTCCTTGGAACTACGTCTTCAACAGTGATTCCCACCTCTTTTCTTGGAATCACGTCTTCTCGTCTTCTGCTACTCATGACATTCTCATAGACCCATGGCACGACTTTGGTCCCTCTGAACCTAAATAGAATAGGTTGTCGGGTGTCATATTGCTTGGAATGATTAATAGTGGAAGCATCAGCCATTTCAGGATTGTTGAAAACTGGTACTGGTTTATTAAATATAGGAACTACAGACCCAGACTTAGGTGTGTTAGACCCGGATACCTGCCCTCTTGGCTTTGGTAGGTTAAACACAGGTTTGATTGCTGCAACTTTGTTTTCCCTTTCTTTGCTGAACACCTATAGGAACCCTTCATTGATCAGGTACTGAACGTCATCTTGGACTAAACGGCAGCCTTTGATGCTGACGTTACATTCTTCGCAGTCATCATGGCAAACTTTAACTAACCCAGCTTTAAACAGCTTAGCATGAAAAGCCTTGATAGGAGTTTTGATTTTTGTTGCATCCAAAACTAATACCTCATCCTTTTCATCTTCGATGGCATTAGTAGCCCCATGAGTAGGCAAAGGATTATTTTTCACATTCGGTTGATTATCAGCAAATGAAAGGATATTCTTCTCCATCAGCCCCTTCACTACATTTTTCAACGCTAAACAGCTCTCCAAGTCGTGACCAGCCCCTCCTTGATGAAAAGCACAAGTCGCATTTGGGTTGAAGAAAGGCATAGATTTCTCGGTTGGTGTCCCAAAGGTCTAGTAACGATCAATCCTTGCTCCACTAAGGAAGGGTAGAGCTCTGTATATGACATTGGTATAGGTGGAAATGCTAGATTTCCCCCTTGCCTTTTGTGGGGAGAATTCTGCTGTGGAACCTGTTGTCTTGGTTGCTGATAATTATGGTTTTTGGGCCATTGCTGATAAGCTGCTTATTGATATGCTGGTGCCTGTTGCACTGCTTAGTGGTTGAAAGTAGGTGTAATAGCAGCCGCGTAGGGTTGCTGAGCATACTGCATCTGGTAGATTGGATGCTAAGCGAAGTTTGGTCTCTGCTGTTGCTGGTACATTGGTTGCTTCCATCGAGGGCTCTGGGTCTTTCCTGCCATGACAGCATTAGTCTCTCCTTCCCTCTTCTTATGAGAATGTCTAGGGGACTTCTTAGTACTGACGCCAGTTGAACTACTTGGAGAACTGATTACCTTTCCACTCTTTAATCCTGCCTCTACCTTCACGTCAATTATAACAATATCAGCAAAATTAGCACTGACACTACTGATCATTCTCTCATAAGACTCAGGCTTTACTGTGTCTACAAACCAATCAGCCAACTCCTTTTCAGTCAATGGCGGTTCAACTTGAGAAGCAGTCTCTCTCCATCGTTGTGCATATTCTTTGAAGGATTCAGTACTGCTCTGGGCTATACTCAATAACTGCCTACGGTCAGGGGCTAGATCCATATTATACTTGTAGTGTTTTACAAAAGCATCAGTTACATCCTGGAATAATGGACCTGGAACTGGTCTAGACTTAAATACCACTTAGCAGCAACCCCCTTCAAACTGTCTTGAAAACAATGGATCATTAGTTTGTGATTACTTATGTGTGCGGCCATTCTTCGGTAGTACATGATCAAATGGGATTTGGGACATGTAGCACCTGAATACAACTCAAAATTCGGCAACTTGAATTTAGGTGGAATTACCAAATATGAAACCAAACACATGTCTTTAATATCAGTACTGAATGCATTACTTAACTCCATCGCCTTCATCTTCCTCTGCATTGTTTCAACACTTTCTCTCAATTTCTCGTGTCTATCATCTCCTTCTTCTAACACATCAACGTAATCGTAGGGATGATGGTTTTGGAAAACCGGATGCACTTGCGTTTGTACTGCTGGTGGAGCATAGGTAGGAATAGCTTGCAAAGTCTCATTGACCAAAGGAATTATTTGCTGTGTTGTCAAGGGAACTGTAGCACGGATAAAATCACCAGGCATGCCCAACGTATGGTTTATGATAGGGATGATAGGAGGTTCTACCGTTGTGGTGATGATTTCAGAGACCACAATGGCCTGGGTGTCCATCTTTGCTTTCATAACATTAATAGCCTCGAGGATTTGTCCCATCCCTCCTCGTATCCCATTCAATTCATTGTTGACTCTGTCCATTTCTCCATATATCTCTGACATTCTGAACCGAGCTTGGGCCCGGGCCCGGGTGTTGTAGTTGTGTTTGGGATTCAGTGTGACGATTCTGGAGAGAACACGGTGACATGAGATAAAGACAAGGAAAAATGCACATGAAGATGCAAATGAGGATGCAAATGCAAATGCAAACTAAACTATCAAGAAACCAAAGAAATTTTGCAAATAATATAGACAATAGATTCTTTGACAAAATAAACTTCTTCATTCAAGAGTCTGGTGAGCATTACATCAGGAGCAGTGTATCCTCATACTCCAAGTACATAAGTAGAAATACATCAAAAGGGAACATTAGCAACAAAAGAAATAACAACAACAATACTAAGGATTGAATCCACTGGTTGATGATCCCTCTCCTCCATTAATTACTCTCATCAATTTGCTGATACACTCTTTTGTCTCCTCTCTTGCAAGAACCAATTCTCCTAAGGCTTCAACCATCCTCTGCTTTGTCTTAGAAGGTGATTCATGGTGAGGATGTGGCTTCATCATTACACGAGCTATATCACGAGACCATTGTAAGTGGGCATCTGTGACTGGACATTTAGCTTTCCATAGTTGTCTGTTAATTTGGCACCAAGCGTGCTCCAATCGCATCTTCATTTCAAAACCTCCCCTCTCATCATAAAACATCATCTGCATATCCTCATCATCTGGAATTCCCTCCTTCAGATGACCCAGTTAACGGCGTGCAAGGACAGGGTTGTAATTGATACAATCGTTTCTCCCCATGAGAGGCACATTGGGGCAATCCCCACAGCTATGGATTATAATAATTCCTTCTTCAACTGAATCATACCATTCGATGTTGGTATGCTTCAATTCCATCAGCTTTTTGGACCAAATCTTACAGTCTTCGACCACCCAGAAAACCGGAGTCTTTGGCAGATAAGAAATGAACCACTTGTAAAAGAGGGCTACGCAGCAGACAATTGGCCCACGGCCTCTTGTTTATCTGGTCTGTATTGCATGGTAGACATCAGCTAGCAGCATTGGGACCGGATTATTAACTGTAAAAATTTGAATGGCTTATGTATCCACAAAGTCCTTGGCGCTTGGGAACAGAAACAAACCATATATCATCAGAGTGAGGGTTGATTCAAACAAAGCCTAGCTTTCTTTGTTCTTGAAGAAAAGAGCCTTTTCCAGCAAGAATTGAGCGGGAAGTCTGTGTTTTCCTCCTTTGTTAGTTAGGTTAGCCTGTATGTCAGATAATCTGATTCTGGTTGTTCTGGCGATATCTCTGGCGGAAGGCATCTCTTCAATCCCAGAAAAAATGGGAGCTTCTCTGACAGGAATCCCTATCATGGCTGATAACTCCTCCAGGGTTGGCACCAACTGGAATTCAGGGAATACGAAATAGCGGTACGCGGGATGATACAACTGGACCAAAACTTCAAGGGGCCCTACAGTCACTGGTGTCTTCATCAGTGGAAGGATACACCCATATCTATCAGCAAAGGCTGATTGATCTTCAACCATCTCTCCCAACCACAACAAACGCTCCACCTCTAGTAGTTCAAAGAAATAAGGCCAAACTCTTTTCCCTGCAGCATCCATTTCTACAAAATCTGCAAAACAAAATTAGTATCTTGATAGTTTAGCAGAAAATGCAAGATGCAATGCAAAGTTTCATGGAATTCAGACACTCGTAAAATATCAAGAGATATCAAAAGACCTCATTTTCATTAAATAAAAGGTGAATTACAAGATTTGGTACACTTTCAAAAGCCCTAAATATGAAGCTGAATAAAAGCTAGAAAGTCCTAAGGAAATTCTTCGAAGAGTCTCATGTTGAGTCTTCTGATTTCTTTCTCCATCTGATCCCTTTCTGCGACGAGGGTGTCGAGGATGGATTTCCAAGCAGGAGGCTGAGTGTTAGAGGAGCTTGGATCTTCTAGGGCTTTTCTCTTCTTGCATGAGAGTAACTCTTCATCCTTGTCATGTAGTTGTTTCTGGGGTTCCAGGTTTTCTTCAGCAACCACTTGATATTTGAGTTTCCAGGCTTCCTCTGACCGTTGGGTTTGTCTTAAAGAAATCTCCAGCTCTTCTTCTTTTGACATGAAGTATAAAACAGACTCTTTCTTCAAAGCAATTGGTTCTTGCCTCTTATAAGGCATCTTTAACTCTATGGCTCTTCTTCGGACCCATTGGAGATAGGGCTCCAATGACACATAGTTAGGTCTTCCCAAAGAACTTCTTCCTCTTTTGCGCTTGTTACCCCAAGCGTTCAAGATCAGCTTCTTCTGTTCTTCATTCTTGTCATATGCTTCAAAGTAGATGTTTTCCACATGAATACTGAGAGGTTTATCTTCCAAAGGATACCCTAATTGGTGTCGTGCTAATACAGGATTATAGCTGATTCTACCTTTAATGCCAAGAAGAGGCACGTTGCCATAGTTTCCACAGCTATCTATAATCAGGATTCCATCATACACCCGATTATACCAGTCAATGTCTGCATGGGAGAGTGCCATAATTCTCTGAGACCACCATCCTCTCTTGGAATCCCAAAATACACTTGCCTTCGGTAGATGCGAAATAAACCATCTATACAATACGAGGACACAGCAAGTAATCTGTCCATTTCCATGAGGGTTTCTTGTATGGACTGAATGATAAGCTTCAGCAAGTAGGGTAGGTACCGGATTCTGTTTCAAGAAGATTTTGATTGCATTCAGATCTATGAAGTTTTCAATATTTGGAAACAAAAAAAGTCCATAGATGAACAATGCAAAAACAGCTTCAAAGGCATCCCGGTTGGAGTGTTTAGCAAAATAACGAGCCTTTTCAAACAAGAACTTAGCAGTTAGCCCAAAAATTCCTCCCTTAGAAATTAAATTGCTTTTGATGTCAACTAACTCCAGATGAGTTTTCTTGGCTATTTCTTCCTCTTTTGGATCCCTCTCAAAGATAGGAAATGGGGACTCATCCTTGATTGGTAAACCAATTATCTGAGAGTATTCCTCAAGGGTGGGTAAAAGTTGATAGTCAGGAAACGTGAAACAGTGATACTTTGGGTCATAAAACTGAAGCAGAGTTGAGAGAAGTCCTTCATCAATGTTCTTTTTCAACAAAACCCACAACTTCCCATATCTGTCTATGAATCCTTCAGGGTCTGTTAGCAAATCTCCCAATTTCCTTAGGTCATCCAATTTTGGACTTTTGAAAGTGTATTTGATGGTGTTTCTTCTTGAGCTATCCATGATATCCTTCTGATATAAGAAAAGAAATCTGAGTTCCATGAAACAGATGCAACATGAATGCTTATGATGTATGAATGCAAAGCACGCACAAAGACACACAAAGCACACACAAAGGGGATATGATTAAGCATGGAGCCAGGGTTTACCCTTCTCATTGGTATGTACTATTGGTTTTCATCTGCTGAACAGGGTTCTAAGAGGTTCCCAGAGTCGACAACCCTTCTTTCGGATTTTATCGACTTCCCAGATGACTTGGTAATCAATAAAATTCTCAAGAGAATCTCGTCTGAGTGTAGTATCGCGTGACAACCAATTCAGAAATAGACTCCATCATGGTCACCGCACTACATCCTAAAGGCTTAAGTGGGGTTTGGTAACTACGATCCTCAATATCAAGGACTCCTAGGTCGAGAGTAGCACGTTTTCACGAATAGACTCGTTCAACATGACTAAACTCTCAAGAGGGCCTCAACTGAGTGATGGTGTCTCAAGTCAACTTTTTCAAGAATCGACTCCCTCAAAGCCTCCTTGAATATACCATCGTCCTATCATAAGTGCACTCAAATCCAGGTTAGGATTTATCTCACCACTCAAGAACCTAGTCAACAAAAGATCTCAAGCGAAGCATATATACAGATAAACATACAGATATACATTTTAGCTTAGAAAATTCTTTACACGTAGATGGATTAGCAGAACCGTAGATGGATTAGCAGAACCAAAGATTATATCATCTACATAGATTGGGCATATCATCAGATCGTTTCTAAGATTCTTACAGAAAAGAGTAGTGTCCACCTGTCCACTGGTAAAGTTATTTTCTAGAAGAAAAAAACTTATTCTTTCATACCAAGCTCTGGGAGCTTGTTTCAGACCATATAAATATTTTTTAAGTTTAAAAACAAGTTTTTAGAAACTTGACATTTTCAAAACCTTGTGGTTGGTGAACAAATACCTCTTCAGAAATGTATCCGTTCAGAAATGCATTTTTAACATCCATTTGGTATAAAGTAATACCATGATTAACAGCAAAAGAAATTAAGAGACGGATTGATTCTAACCTGGCGACTGGGGCAAAGGTTTCATTATAGTCAATGTTGCAGTGAGAATCGGATAACAAGCCATTAATTAACTTGCATCGCAAAACTTTAAAGTTCACCACCAACTTTGATTTATCCAAAGGAAAGTTTCAAGATCGAGAAAACCTAAAGGGGGGAGATCTAATGTTCGGGGGTTGGTTACGCCTAGGGAAGGTATTAGCATCCTAAACGTCCGTAGTACTCTACGGGAACCTCTTGTTTTAACTTGTTATATCTTACTCGCTTGCTAAGGGTGTTATGCTAAAGGTTGAAACCCTAGGGGTTAGTATCTAAGTATACTCGACAAGGTATCGCACCTTGCGCCTACATATCCTGACGGGAGTGGAATCAGAGTATCCGTAGTTCACCGATCTAAAGCAGAAAAAGGAACCATTAACTATGGTCAAAGTTCCAAGGGGAAATAAGTATGAGCTCATTTTAGAGTTCACGATAACTCTCTAAATCTAAGTTATAGGGGGAAAGTGAGTTCTCATGATGGTGAGAATCATATAGAGTTCAAAACTCTAACCTATTTCTAAGTTATGATTTCATGGCTCTCATGAGGCCAAGAAATGGGATAAACCTAAAGAGGATAAGGTATGGTGGTTGTTTAGTGACTCATGAGTCAATTTAGGATGATCTCCCTTTGGAATGGGGAAAAGATTACAGTTTTAAAATTACTAAGAAATAAAGAGTTATATGAATTTAATAAGATGATGTGAAAAGACATATAAACAAGATATTAGGATAAAACAAAGTTTAATATCATGCAAAGTTAGAATTATACATATTAGTCATTACTTAGACAAGGTGAACAAAGATAACATGGCAAGATGAATAAAGAAGTGCAATAAAACCATAAAAGGTACTTCCAAACTTATCATGAATAAATGCATCAAGATTAAATATTTTCATCAATTTCTTTTTATGCTCAACAAGTAAATTCAATTAGAAACATTTAGCAAAAAGAATGGAAGGAAAAGGATAAAAAACAAACAAGTTATGAAAGTTTGAAATTAAGGCATAAACTTGAAAATAAATAAAACCAACAAGTAATAAAAAGAAGGAAATGGCATTCCTAGGGATTGAACCCAGGACCAAACGCGTGCACGCTTAAAACCAAAGCCATCTGAACCAAAGCGCGTGCCTTGAACAAACACAGATAGCATATGTATATATGGAAAGCGAAGCAAAAATCAGAAAATAATACAAAAGGACTGGGGCGAGGGGGATTCAAACCCCAGTCCTAAGGGTTAAAGGGCGCGTGATAGTGTGTGCTTGCCACTGGGGTGGCTGTTACATCTGGTAACAAACTTAACTTAATAAATATATAAGCCTGGGCAAGCGAAGAAATGAATACTAACAAGTTACCACAATTAAAGAAGCATGAAGCATCAAAGCAGAGATACCAAAACAGAGCTAAAATCGCCCATGGTCAAAACTGACAAACCAAAATTCTAGCAAGGATAAGCATATACGATACTTTCCCTGATCAAGCAACATATCATCAATTCATCAATTTGGCCAATCATTGAAACAAAACCACATACCATCTTGACAAGAACATTGCAGAAAAGTTACACATGGTATGGATATTATATGAACAACAGGTGCAATGGTTAAGCATCATGTATATTAACAGCTGAGCACAAGTATACCATGGGCAGAGGCTAGCACATGACGAACACAAAATAATGGAATGAATTAAATTCTCTTTATGCCTACAGCCAGAACCAACAGGATTGGAAGGAAACATCACCCTAAATGCGCAGTTTTATGACAGTTAATGGTATTATGATGCATCATAAGCTCATGGATAACCAACACAAGAGGGAGAACTATAAAGCATACTTACTATGGGCTCTAGACAAACAAACTAGTCATCTCTCAAAATGTCAACAAAGCAAACATGGCATGGATTCAAGCATAAGTTTAATGTTGACAAACAAATCAGTGAAAAAGCATGGTAGGTTAGTAAAGTCATACACAAGCAGTCAATAAATTGGAGATTAAAACCCTACGGATGGGTTAAGCAGTCATGTTAGACCAGTCAATTGAAAAGGAAATCACAGAGTTCTTATAAGATAAACTTGATGAGGCAGGATGTATTGACAATAAAACACATAACATGAAGATTTGTAAATTCAGTTGGTTTGTGGAAAAGTGTGTGAATTTGTCAATATCAAAGTGATCTCACAGGTAATGTTCAATGTAGGACCAATATTAGCAGATTGCGAATAAGTCAAACTAAATACATAAACTTAACAAGTCCACAAACCAAATTCATCAGTTTTAAACATTGGACTTAGAACAAAATTGTGACCTAGCAGGTACAAGGCAGTTGATACATACATCCAGCATATTCACATACTAAACAACAATTTAAGGCCAATGCATATATCACAAAACTCAGCATGGCCTAATTACAGTTCAGCATACAAAGACATGATGATAGTTCAATACAACTTAAATGCTCATCAAGGAATACCAATCAAACATCATGTCACATATTGTCAAGGAAAAATGCATTCAATCATAATGGTAGCAGGCATAGTGATGATTCATGTATCAGAGTTAGATTCAGGGCACACAAATTTCATAGGTTCATGGTATTTTTGAAACACAGCACTGTCATAAAACAAGGGTCCAAACATAGTTGTTCACACATATTGGCATCCAAATCAAGTTGCAACTAGGCATGAATATCAGATACACAAAAAGCTACACTCATCATGTTGATATAAGGAAAGTCAGTCATGTTTACAATGATAAGTACACAAACATCACATCATGATGGTCAAGGGCCCTTATGAATCATACACATGTATTCAAGACAAAATAGGACACATTACAAGGCAACATAGCAATCAAATTCATTCAAGTGATACCATTTAAAACAGGCAGTAGCATATGACATGGTAAAGTCCAACCTGGGCAACAATCATTAAGACACATACATAACACATACATGGACTAGGTTCAGGGTAGGCTGGTACATATTAGAAGCACAAAGTGGTATCAAACATTCATAACTTAGGAGCATGTCAAAAGACAAATCAAAGCTAGCAACACATATCATGAACACAAAGTTTAACATGGAGAACAAAAGCATGATGTCACAATACACAACTTTCTGAAATTAACAGTTTCAACAAAATAGCTTAGCATGTACAAGGTGAAATAACATGGTATGACAGGTCATGGAACATTGAGAGGATAAGGTTAATATGAACAACCCAAAGCAAATTAACAACAACACAATTCTTATCCTAAGTTCAATATTCATGAACTTGAACCTTACACATACATTAACAATATCATACCAATGAGCTGCAACACAAGAAGCTAAAACACTAAGCAATTACTTGCATACATTAGCAGTTCAAATAAACCAAACTCAGGCACATTAGTCAACCATCATCAATGCCAAGGCAAAGTGGTGTATACAAATGTAAACACATACATGAATAACAAAAGTGTCAACCTTAATACAACAAGCATAAAAAATAACAAAGTTTCAAAACCATGACTTGAGTACACAAAATGATCATATATTGATGGTGACAGAAAAAGAAAGCTAGAGCTACTTTAACAGCATTCAGTCAAAAGTGATAGATAGGTTAATCCACCATGAAAACTATGAGCATATTAGGAATACATAGGGAACTAAGATTCATGAACCTCTCATCTCAAAATAACATCCAAGCGCATACGACATACATAAGTAGGTTAACAAGTTCATCCATCTAAACTTGACAGTGCAACAACCAAAGTGAAATCTTGTAAACTTGCAGCCATTCAATGAACAAAACCAAAAGCATTATAACTTAACACATAAAGCACACATGTATATCTCAACATATCAATAAACAAAATCATTCCATTTTATGAAATCAAACCGTGAGCAAACAATCAACATACTCAAGCACACATTAGCAAGCTATATATGTAAAAATACAACATAATGCATATGACATAATGATATCAAATGAGCATGATTAACAAGAGGGAAAGAGTGTGATACCAAGTGGAGTAATGTCCACTGCACCTTCAAGTATGTTGAATGCTCTACTTCTGAACTAGCCAAAGAACTCCAAAGCTACCTTTCACCTTTCTTGCTCTAAATTTCAGAAACTCAGAGACTATTTGAGTGTTTGTGAGAACTTGTTGGTGAGTTCAAGTGTTGAAGTAAGCTCCTTTTATAGGCTGAGCAAATGTGCCTTGCTTCATTGAGACCAAAGAACAAACACTTGGTATGCTGAGTTAATCACTAGGGTTTACAACGTCTCTTTTCAAATTCAAATATTGGTCCACTCCTTGGAGACAAATGCGTTTCTCTGCTGCACAAAACCTCATAGGTTGCAGGGCCAATTTCACGACTTCGTGCATTGCTTAAGAGCTCCTTCTTTGTTGTCATATGAGAGGGTATCAGATGAGGTAAATATTGGGATTGCGTGAGGGAATCTGCAATTGAACACAGTCTATATGCTGAAACAAGAATTCCTCAAAGCAACTTTTAATGAACCAAACCACTGAAAGCTTAAACGGGAAATGTTTTGGAGAATTCAAAAGTAAGGAAACGCGCCAAGGAAATGGGGTTGTAGAAGTGATTTTGGATGAATTGATACACTTGTATTTTGAATTTTCTCTTCTCTTCTGCAATTTGTAAGCACGGCCAAGGAGAAGAACAAACTTTGGTTGTTTTGCTTCTTTGTAAGCCTCACGTTGTCTCTTCATTGGTCAGAGAGGCAAGGTTGAAAAGTCAAAGCACATTACTTATTTCCTATTGGTCCACAGCCAATGAATTTCAATTCAATATAATTTCTAACATGAATTTGGTAACGATGGGCCTATTGATGATGGGCTTGAAGATCAAATATTAGAATTGGTTTTCTCTTCTTTTTGTTATAAAGAAATGGTTAGGAAAAACAAATAATAGGTGAATTAGATAATTGAAATGGTTATGGTTTAGGAGAATTAATATTGACAAATGGAGAAATTGGATAAATTGGTTAATAGATGATTATTGAAATTGGTTAGGAATTGAGAAAGACAATTGAGGGTGGATAAAATGGATAGGTATTTGGTTATGGAGAGGATCATGGAGAGGGTTATAGAGATATCTCTTTGAAATGAGAGACTTGCTTGATTCAATGCTCCATCCAAAATCTTGATTGATCAACTCTTGAATCTTCTTAAAATAAAACCTGATTCACAAATGAAACAAGCACAAACAAAACCTGGCAAATGGGTTAGCTATGCAACATGATTGACCTAATATGACATGCAAGAGATCAATGGATCTAAGGGTAAAATTTGGGGTACAACAGTCAATATCTTCCTGTTGACTGCAACCTTGTGCCATCAATAGTGCTTTGTTTCTAACAACTTCTCCTTTCTCATTTAGCTTGTTTCTGAATACCCTCTTGGTTCCAATAATATGAGTTCCTTTTGGCTAGGGTACTATATCCCAGACGTCATTTCTGGAGAATTGATTCAGTTCTTCTTGCATTTCCAGAATCCACTCATTGTCCTTAAGTGCTTCGTCACAAGATGTTGGTTCTATTAGAGACACCAATCCCAGAAGCATTTCCTCAATTTGTTTGAAGGTGGATCTTGTTCTGACGGGTTTATCTTTATCTCCTAGAATCAAGTCTTCATAGACAGTTTGTCTATTTATTTGCCTTTTTTGAGTTGGAGGACAATCTGAAGTATTTATATTAGTATTCTTTAAATCTTTATCTTCAGAATCTTTTGCTTTTTCTCCTGAGCCTACAAGTGTTATTTCTAAATCTACAAAACTTTCCATTAGCTTTGACTTTTCTAAGTCAAGCTTATAGTCAAAAGGAACATGAATTGATTCTTGTAAAATACGTATTTCTGTATTAAATACTCTATAGCCTTTAGAGCGTTCAGAATATCCCAACATAATACATTTTTATGCCTTAGAATCAAACTTGTTCAGATTCTCTTTAGTGTTCAAAATAAAACAACAACATCTAAATGGATGGAAATAAGAGATGTTGGGTTTTCTTCCCTTACACAATTCATAAGGAGTTTTCTCTAGAATAGGTCTAATAGAGATTCTATTCTGAATGTAAAATGTTGTATTCACAGCTTCTGCCCAAAAGTGCTTAGCTACATTTGTTTCATTGATAATGGTTATGGCCATTTCTTGCAAGGTCCTATTCTTCCTTTCTACTACTCCATTCTGCTGTGGAGTTCTAGCGCAGGAGATATCATGGGATATGCCATTAGAATAAAATAGCTCTTCAAACTGCTGATTCTCAAACTCACCACCATGATCACTTCTGACTCTAATGATCTTAGAATCAAACTCATTTTTCACTTTAGAACAGAAACTAGTGAACACAGAATGTGACTCATTCTTATGCCTTAGGAATTTTACCCATGTCCAACAACTGTAATCATCTACAATGACAGGTTTATACTTCTTACCATTGACAAACGCTGCTTTCACATGACCAAACAAGTCAATGTGTAGAAGCTCCAAAGGTCTAGAGGTGGAAACAACATTCTTAAATTTAAAGGATGTTTTTGAAAACTTGCCCTTTTGACATGCTTCACAAAGAGCATCTGAAGTGAACTTCAGCTTAGGTAGACCTCTGACTAACTCAAGTTTATTTAGCAGAGAAATCCTTCTTAAGCTAATATGACCCAAGCGTCTATGCCACATCCACTACTCTTCGTTAACAGACATTAAGCATTTAACATCTTGGTTTTTAAGATCAGAAAGTTTAATTTTGTAAATGTTGTTTTTCCTCTTTCCAGTGAAGAGAACTGTGCCATCTTTCTGACTAACAGCTTTGCATGTTTTCTGATTAAAGATAATGTCATAATCGTTATCACTTAATTGACTTATGGATAACAAGTTATGCATTAAACCCTCAACAAAGAGCACATTAGATATAGAAGGAAGAGATCAGTTACCAACTGTTCCAGATCCTCTAATTTTTCCTTTCTGGTTTCCTCTAAAACCTACGAATCCTGCATCCTTAAGTTTCAGGCTTTGGAACATATGCCTTCTTCTCGTCATGTGTTACGAGCATCCAGAGTCTAGGTACCATGACTGGTGTCGTAACTCTGCTGCATAGGATATCTGCAGCATACACTATCTTATCTTTTGGTACCCATAATATTTTGGGTCCTCTTTGATTAGTTTTCCTAGAGTTTCTAATCACTTTGGGTTTTCGTGCATTGTTAAATTTTTGTGTCTGTGCAGGTGTGTGATGATAAGAAAAAAGAGATTTTGGTTTTTCTTCTTTAAGTGAAATCTGATCATCATCATAAGGATCATAACCAATTCCTCTCTTTCTGTTATGACTAACACCATATATCATGGAAGACATTCCGCTTCTATCTATGCTATTGTTTAAGAATTTCTGAAATGCCTTATCATATTTATATACGATGGTTTCAGAAGTTGGAAAAGCTTTAGAAAAAGTTTCTTCCAGTTTTAAACATTTTTTGTTCAGCAAATTGGGCGAGTTTTGGCTGTGTTTATCGATTAACCATTTACTAGGCAAAATGTGTTAATCGATTAACACATGTAATTTGGCAGATTTTCTGCACTTTTCATGACAACAACTTTACTTCTACTTCTTTGGGGTTTACTTGGTTCTAGCATCATGTGGAATGTTCTATACACTTCAAGACACTTCAAGAATCCACTTGCATTTGCTACAATACATCATTTTTAATCAAAACCACCATGTACCTTCATTTCCAAACATGTGGACCATTGGATTTTGAGCTTGCATTGGGATGCTCCCACCGAGTTAACAAATAACTAACTGAGTCAACTTCCGACTCAGTGAGTTAGATGTAACTAACTCCAAACCAAATGCCAAACCTCCCTTAGCTAGCTCTAAACCAAGCTCCAAACCTATCCCACTCCAAACCTCCACTCTATATAAAGAAACCTTCACTTTGTTGAAAAGGACCTTCAACCATTTTTTTCTATTTTCACTTGATCACTCTCTCATTTCTCTCAATTCTCTCTGAATTTTCTACAACTCTCTCACATTTATCTTCATCTTCTTCCCCAAACCACACACAAAAGCTCAATTTTCACCATTAGAGTGTAACAATATTCACATCGAAATTTTTATTCTCTTGAGCTAAACCTCCATTCCACTACATTTCTACATGGATTTCTGGATTTACAGTAGCTTCTACTTGAATTCAAGTAATCATCTCAAGCGTTTTGGTGCATTTTCGTATTCGGAGCATTTATCGCGTTTTTATCGGTTTCGCTACGATTCGATCTCAAGCTTGGAATTCTCTGGTTTTATTTGCTTATTATCACCACATTTTACTTACAACAATTACCAAGGCAATCCTCCACCTTGTAGGTTGGTAATTCTTGTTTGATTTACTGTTTTCGATCATTTTCGCATGTTCGCAATGTAGATCTTTTGGCTTTTTGATGTGAATTAATCATTCAATTGTTTGATTGTTAATCTTGATGTTTTGATGGATTCAATTGATGATTAATTACTTCTATTTTATGTAATTTTCGTGAACAATTGCATGCCATAACATGTGGATGATTGGAGAAGTGATTAATTGCTGAGAGTGCTTTTGAAAACTGTTTTTTCTGCCACTGTCCCAGTGTTAATCGATTAACCATTTGCTAGGAAAAACTGATTAATTGATTAACACCTCTATTTTTAGCATTTTTTGCTGTTT
This sequence comes from Lathyrus tuberosus, assembly GCA_022829125.1. NCBI lineage: Eukaryota > Viridiplantae > Streptophyta > Magnoliopsida > Fabales > Fabaceae > Lathyrus > Lathyrus tuberosus. The sequence continues at coordinate 11,859,830 of JALAZF010000120.1, read as the reverse complement.
TTCAAGGGTTAATCAATTAACCAGTTTTGCCTAGAAAATGGTTAATCAATTAACACTGTACCAGAATTTGATTTTTGAGCTTTTTCATACTTGTGTAGTTTTCTTTCCTCATTTAACTTCCATGGCTTGATATGCTTGATATTTGTTGATGTTTTTGAGTTGTTTAACCTCTGGTTGAAGTACGTATGCGAACTTTGATACACGATTCATCGATTATGGAATTGTTTGCATTCTTAAAATTGTATGATCATGTTGCTTTTGTATCTTCTTGCTTATGTGTTAACATGATTAGTGATGCATGCTAATTGATGTTTTGTTAATGCTTGGTAAATTCATTCTTGATTGCATTAAGTTTGTTCTTTATTGAACGAATTTAATTTTTTATAATCATTACGTCACACGCTTGCTTTAACAATCTTTCGACTTGTTTGAAAGATTGTTGGCTTGTTTATTCCCATTGATCGATTGATCGAAACCTTGTTTCGATTGGTTAATCTTCCCTATCTCTTCTCCTTAGGATCTTTTTAGAGCTTTCCTTTCTTGGTCCCCTGCATAGTCGGAGGTTTGCATAACGCGTTGGAGCACTGTACAAGATTTACGTTGTTACTCTGTCGATTTCAATTTATGCATTATACTCTAAGTGCTAGAGAAGGGATGAGAGTGGAGAATTCCTACACTCATTTTGATTCTTTTTTTTAGTTCTCGGATTGGCTGGAATTTTGGTAAAACAAAGTATGTTCAATGTTGATGTCAAGGTAGTGATGTTGCAACATTGAGTCTTAACACTGGGCTGTGTTAAGTGTTTTAATTGCTGAAGTTTGGATGTCTGATGTCACATGCGATGTTGTGACATTAGATCTGCAGAATTAATAACATCAGGTTGTGATGTTGTTAGGGTTTGCGTGTTAGCTGGAATTGTGGAGAGCAAGCTGTCTCATTGGATGCGAATATCTTGGGTTAGATATTCTTCGCTGCATAGGAGATCTGGTGCAGATTTGTAGGAGATTTAAAAGGTTGAAGATTTGAAAAGATTTTAGGAGAAAATCTGTTTTGAATATTCAGTTTTAAATAACAAATCAAGTCAAATATTGTAGGAGTCCAAGTCCAATTCAGGTTTCTATTTAAAGCGCACAAGACCAAAGGAAAATGTACAGAAATACAGAGAGAAGATCAAGAGCATAGGGTGAGTGTCTTGGGTATTTTGTACGAGTTTTGTATACAGAATTCTAGGTTGAATTGGTGAGTCGTTTTATGTCCTCTCTTAGAAGCTGTGAAGCAATAGAGAGTTATTACTTGATCAAAGCTGTGAAGTAAGATCAAGGTTGCTCAAAGAGGTCGTTCTTTGAGTATTGTTTTAGGGATTGAGTAGTGTTCTCATATCTAAGTGGTTTCTTAGGTAGAAAGTCACTAGTAGGAATTAAGTTTAGGAGATTGTCAACTGGGTTGTTGAGTCTGTAAATTAATTCTACAAGTAGTGAATTTCATCCCTGGCTTGGTAGCCCCCAGACGTAGGTAGTTAGACTGAACTGGGTGAACAATTATTTGTGTTGATTTATTACTGTTATTGCTGTCCATTTGCAGAGTGTGTTGTTGTGACATCGCACCTTAACATCACACGTCTGATACCAGAATTTCACTTTTGGGTAGGGGACGAATGACCATGTGCCTAGAATAATCATCTCTATCTCCAGACTGTAGTGTCTCCCATTTCCCAGCCGATTCGATCTTTGATCATTCTTACCCCTTTAATCTTTCCTTTGATCAATCACCATGTCATGTGTTTAAGATCCTTGTTTTTGTGGTTAATCACCGTCTCTTGGTTAATCATAATCAGTCTGTTAATTACCAAATGTTTTGCTTCCCTAACAAAGTTGCAATCCTTTTTTCGGTTAAACACAGTTTGCCTGTTAAATATCAAATCCCTAGCGGAGTTTGCAACCTTCTCTTGGTTCTCTCCCTTTTTCGTTGGTTAATCACTGGCTGTCAGTTAAAATACCAATAGCTCCTTTTTCTCAGTTAACCACTGTCCGTCTATTAACATATTGAGTTTTCCTTGGGTTAATCACCTTCTCTTGGTTAATCACTCGTTCTTTTGTTAACCACGGTCCTTCTATTAACATACTGAGCTTCTTTTGAGTTAATCACCATCTCTTGGTTAACCACTCATTCTTTTTTGTTAATCACATTCCTTCTGTTAAAACCAATACCCCTATGAGTTAGTAACCTTCTTTTGGTTCTAATACTCGCGCCTTTGGGTTAGTAACCTTCTTTTTTTCAAATACCCTTTCTTTGGTCAAGTAGTCCTTGTTCAGTCAGTGTATCGAACTCCTTTGGGTCACAACCTTCGCTTGGTTCCACACCCGTCCTTTGGGACACAACCTTCGCTTGGTTCCACACCCGTCCTTTGGGACACAACCTTCGCTTGGTTCCACACCCGTCCTTTGGGTCACAACCTTCACTTCGTTTTACACCCCTCCTTTGGTTAATCCCCGTCAGTCAGTTAAAGACCATTTTCTCTCCCCTTTTCGGTTGACCACAGTTTATCAGTTAACACATCGAGTCTCCAGAGAGTCAAACACCTTCTTTTGGTTCAATACTCTCCTTTTGGTTCATCACAGTCCGTCTGTTGATACCAACCCATTTCTTTCCCCACCGAGTCATACTCTTATTTTTCTTCGGTTAACCACTGCCTGTCAGTTAATATACCAAATCCCCAGTGGATCTTACTTTGTCTTGATTCAACTTCTTTTGCTCCTTTATTTTCTTGTAATCGACACCATCCCTTTGTTTTCTCCTCACTGAAGTCGCCCCCTTTTCTTTGCCTTTCTTTCTTGGTTTTGACACCAATCTTTTGTGTTCCCCGGTGGAGTCTTTCTACCCACTTCCGCTCTTGGTTTTGACACCATTTTCTTTTCTTTCTCCGTCTTTGTTCCCCGAACTGCGCAGGCTCTGAATTCCTCATTGCACTGTGAGGGTACATAGGCACGAGATTGCGAAATCTTGGCGAGCCACCTTCTTATTCCACTTTCCCGGTTCCATGAACTACGAAGCTCTGAATTCCTCATTGCACTATGAGGATACGTAGGCACGAGTGACCCAATCCTCCGCGGGCACTTTCTTTCTTTTTCCTTTTTCCTTTCTCTTTAGCTAGTAGCCTTTAGATAGATAACCCATTCGAGCCTAGAAACAAGCAGAACGGTTCCCGTTACCACACCCTAATTTTTTACCCTAAGATCCCTTTTTCTTTTTGCATAACATATTAGGTCAATCGTTCATGCATAACTAACCGCTTCATCTAGCTTTGTCTGTTTGTGTCTCTTTTAAGGACAGGTACTGCTGCAGAAGATTCAAGGTCCTGAAGGTTGTGTTGTGTATGTGATTGTGGAGGTTATCTGGTCCTTTGAGATTGTGCCCTCACCCTTTTGATCCATAAGCCACCACCAAGGCTTTCTTCCTTCAGACTCCTCAGTTTTCCACCCACAGAATACTAGGTCCTTATACCCCCTGATATGGAATTTGGTACCCTAAAGCTGGTCATTGTTGTGCGGCAGTTATATTGCAAGATGGCATCTCCCCCCCTCTGTCAGAGCCCCAAGTTTGAGATATTGTGTTGCTCCATGTTCTTAAATGATGGTTCATCAAGGAAAGTTCAAATTGGGAAGAATTAGAAGTTGTAATCCAAAGTGCAAATTCAAGTCCATTGATTTGTCACAAGTTTACAAGACCAAGCCTAACGTTCTTACATCATTCCTATGATTCTAATTCACTTTTGGTCCAAGTATGAAGATCAGACCCTCTGTTTCAAGAAGAATATTTGTGTTTCTTGAAGCTATCAAAGTATTCTTCAAGCAATTTTGAAGATCAATGGAAGATTAAATGTTCAAGATACTTTGACCATTGGCAGAAGATTGAAATCCTCACAAATTCTCAAGACTTGGTTACAAAACTCATTATCCAAGGTTGGATCTCCAAATTCAAGATCTAGATCAATATACAAGTTCATGTTGTTTGGAAAGGATTAATCAGTTTGTAATGTACACGAATGACATTGTTTTGTGTTCCAATTTTTTTTTCAAGAAACGCATATGTTCGAACAAGCCTTTTATTTGAGTTATGATCAAGAGATTGTTTTTAAAGCCTTCATTAGAGCTTAGCACCAAAAAATAAACTTAATTTCTAAAGTTAAGTTCAAGTTTCAAAACATTCAAGGTTCAAATTGAATTCAATTTACATTGAATTTCCAAACCATAAGAACAAGTTACATTTTTTTCTTTCCAGGACACATATTCATTATAAGGGTCCAAGTTCAATTCTCTTCTTCATGACAAGGCTACAAAAGCTAAGTACATCTCGAAAATTATTCCAAGAAGTGAAACTCAAATTCAAGTCATAAAATTCAAGGGTTTAAGCTATTATGAAGGATTATATTTTTGAAAATCTACAACAATTGATTCAAAATATCACGCCAATGTACAAAGATGGGATACAAAAGTCTTTTTACAAAATTTGCACAATAAGATTTACAATAAAGCAACAGGCCCTCCTTGCGAGATCTGCAGAATATGCAAACATATTCCTCGCCAAAAATTTTTGGGTACACTACGACTTCCTTGGATTTGTCCAGTATTGTTCCTCTTACACGTGGACCTCCAAATATGGCTGTTGATGAGTCCATTTTGAACGAGAATGAAGAAAGGAATAACGGCGGTGTGAATAATGGAAGTGTAAAGTGTTCTTCAGTTCCATAGGAGACCAAGACTTAGAGTTCACAATCCTTCCCGGAACCTCTCTATACAAGTTTTGGAGAAATTCTCTCTTGTTACTAAGTTTGCCCCTGAAATAACTTCATAACTCTTCAAAGAAAATCAGACCAATGAGAGGATAACCCAAATCATGACTAATATTGACCCTCTGAAGCCTTCCATGTTGCAGGAAAGGTTTCTGACAAATTCAGTTGTCCCAGTTTCTCAGGAGTTTGACAATTTATCACTAGTATGGAAAAAACCGCTCCAAACACAATCCGGTCCATTTGTAAACTCATTCAATTTTCACCTGCATTCCAAACAAAATCACAAGCAAAGGAGTTTAAGTTTGAATTACTGTCGAAAAAAAAACCAGCTTACGAAGTCGAAAGTGCTCGTCGTCAATGGCAAATAGATGGCTTACCTCGTGTTCATAATGTTGTTACGGATTTCTTGCGAACGCATGGCTGATGTGTTTTCCAAAGCATGTTTCACCGTACGGATGCACAAGTGGTAAATCACCTGTCCAAACAGAAGCCCCTGCATCATAAGGAAAAGTTGTTCGTTAAGAGAATCATATACACGTAACGGAAACTCATGAAAGATCAAACACGGGAACGCCATCACATGATTACTTCAAGGCATTAATCACAGTTTAGGCCATCACACAAAGTTCAGATTTCGAGCCTTTTAGTTGCGGATAGAACAACGCTTCACATAAAAAAAAAGGATTTTGTTTACAAGTAATCATTTGAAGAACAGTTAATTTCTAAAACGGTTGGCACTAAACGATATTACAAGACTCCAAGCATTACAGTAAACAAATTCAACGCCAAGTTATCTTGAAAAGTCAAAACACGAGTTCAAGTCATCACAGGTTTCGTTATCAAGTTTACAAACAGATGCTATTTTCCTATTTTCATACTACCTCGCACACAGATATTATCATGCCGTTTCGTGAAAGAGAATTCTGTGACTTAATGGAGGATTCTATTGTAAAGGATACACAATCAAGCATCATTGATAAGACCAGACGACATCAAACGGTCCAAATACATCTCAAACATGATAAGTTGAGAAAGGAAGTTTAAAACCATATATTTATGACAGTAATTATATGACAGCAAGAAATCTTTGGTTTATTACTCTTCCCAAAAAAGCATCAGACAGATTTCAAATTGATTCTAAAAAGATCCAAAACATGTCTCATACACTTTTCAAATACTTTGCTAAATAAACAGAGCATGTTTCAGACAAGCAATTAAGGAGCTTTCAAGAGGGAGGGCATTTTGTGTTTCTATCATCTTAACCTATAAAACCAGCAGATACGCAAGGCAGACGGGGAAGAGAAAATTTTTCATCAAGATCGTTCATCACCAAACAAATTAAAAAAAAACAAACACCATAAAAGTTCATCAAAATCATCACGTACCAGAAACCTCAATCACCCACATTACTCAACCAAACATTCAAAACCATATACAACCAGAAATTCGCGAATCCTTATACAACTAGCTTATCAAAAACACCAGCAAATTCACAAATCATACATACGCCAGAAAAATCACCAAGAACCAAAAGTTTCACGCGATTGAGTTTCAAGAAATTCTCACACCAGAAAACTCATTCATCAAAACCATTCACAGAAATATCACACAATAGACGCAAACCATAAACAAACCACATACACATTTGAAAACTATTCACATCGTACTAGAATTCCTAACACATCAGAAATCCAAAAACATCACCAGGAGAAATTCCAATTCAATCATACACCGTTCAAATCAGGAAATCATCAGAAAAATCGTACATCCAAACCATATACAAACACACACGGAGGAATCATCAAGAGGAAAGGGTTCAGAAGATATACCTATACGAGGAATCGCTCGAGATCGTACCAGCATCTTCTTCTTTTTTTCCATTGCTTTATTCATTTGTAATTTGTAATCATCATGATCATAATGAGAACATTGGGGTTAGGGTATGAATTGGGGATTAGGGTTCTTTCGATTTATGTCTAGGATTAGATTTCTGGGGAGATTGAGACGAGAGGGAGAGAATCAAGAAGAATCAGTGAGAGTGCGAACGAGAGAGGCGAGAATGATTGAGGCAGAGAGACGAACGAGAGAGATGAGAGTGACGAGAGGGAGAAGAGGGTTTGACGAATCTCTTTACTTCCCCCTTTGTTTTTTTTCCGGTTCCATACACACGCACATACGTTAGTGTACCATGCACCCTCCGTTTGTGATCTTTGGATTTGCAAAGCCTCTAGATCAGTTGCTAAGATTTGAGGGTCCGCGATGGACCCTCTCTCCCTTGCAGCACCTCATTCCTCCGTTTTAATTAGTTAATTAATCTGTTTTTAAATCAATTTAACCTTTTACTAATTAAGTTCATATTTTCTAAAATAATCAAATTTGTTTTTAACATAACTAAAATTTAAGTATAGAACTTTTTAACCCTAATTTCTTTTTTCATATATTTAAAATATCACCTTTCTTATAAAATAAAAGTAAAAATTAATTATAAACTTTAGTAAAACCTTTTTTTAATTAGTAAAACCCTTTTAAAATAATGAAACTTTTTTACTAAAATATTAAAACAAAAATCCTTCTAATTAATAAGATAAAAACCTTAACTTTTTCTTTTTCTTTTAAAATTAATAATAACTCTTAAAAATAATATAAACCTTTCATTCTCCCTTTAAGATTATCAACCTTTTAATACACCGTTCCCCATTAGAATCTCTCACCGTGCACTTAACCTTGTGTTTGAATAGAATAAGTTTAGTTTTGATTGATATCATGCCTTGCTTGTGCATTTTGTCTGTTTACTTTTATGTGATGTATGCAATCTATTTGTTTATCTTGATTGTTTTCTAAAACCTTTCAAAATAATGAAATCCTCGATCCAACGTCGAGCCATTTTCCACCTATGTAAGTCGATTGCTTAGGCATCGCTATCAACCTTTGGTCACTATACACGAGGCTAACCCACTTTGCTAGCGCGCACGAGTAAATCTCATTGTAATTGCTTGCATAATATCCAAGGGAAAACCCCATGCATGATAAACACTTGTCGTGCATGGTGCATTTCATTTGCATTGCATCCTCCCTATAGGATTTCATACCCGTTAAGATAAGTGCATTGACAACTTTAGGATAGACTTCCTAAGTTAGTCCCCCTTAAAACTGATTAGACAATCAAACTTTAGCTCACCTAATTCTCCACACAAGAGAATTAGATGTGAATCATCTCAAAGAAGGGACATACAATCCCATACCCCACAAATACAAACAAGTCTTAAAACTGTGGTGGTTTCTTAAGATGATGACTCATCTTTTCTCCTAAACTTTTAAACAACTTTAGTATCCTTCGGAGAGGAACTACAAGTGCTCTGATTCCATTCCCGACATGATATGTAGGCACAAGATGCGATATCTTGTCAAGCACATTTAGGAATAGAACTTTAGGTCTTCCTACCCCATTACCCTTAGCAAACAGATAACAATTAGCAAATAACATAGATAAAACAAGAGGTTCCTATAGAGTACTACAGATATCTAGGATGCTAACACCTTCCCTAGGTATAACCAACCCCCGAACCTTAGACTCTTAGTTTTGCATTTGCATTGCATACTGTGGTACATTCGATTTTTCTCTCTTCCCTTGGATAAATCAAAGACCGATGGTGAATAAACAATTTGCGATTCAAGCTAATCAATAGCTTGACATCCAATTCTCACCGTGACACCCGTCGCGTACGACGGATGCGTGAGGTGCTAGTACCTTCCTCTCGCATAACCGATCCCCTTGCTCGTTTCTCTTTCCCTTGAGTTTTATCGATTTTTTCCTATCCTTTGGGACTAAATAAAGTTCGGCGGCGACTCTGTTGTATCTTTGAGTGTGTGATTCACTCAGGTATAATTGTAACACCCTAATCCCCAATTCACAAATATAAAGAATAAAATACACTACAGGATGTTACTTCAACACATTTAGATATTGCTCATATATAAAAAGTCATTCTCGTGGTGGTAATTAAAATTATTACATCACCATATTATCCAAAGATTAGGAAATGAAAAATAAAGTTCAACAAACATTAGAAACCAAAAGCCCGTCCCATGATGTTACGTAATCATAGAAATATCCCCCTAATACAACAGAAAATAAAAATAAAATGTAAAGGTAAGATGCATAGTCATCTACCACTCACAAGCAATCACTGTTGCTGAGTATCTGTACAACAAGCATCAAAACATACAAAACAAACCAGAAAGGGGTGAGAATAATCCGTACAAATGTTAACGGTGAAAATAAACAGCAGGATAGTTAAAAAATTCAAATTCAAATTATTCTCACACAACAACATCAATAATAAAAATTATAATGCAATGTTGATGCACCCAACGCCTCGTCAAAATATGCATGTGGTACCAAGGTTTTGGGTATCAGAGGTGTGTTACTGAATTCTCCCACATCACTGGACAACAACCCTAACACCACTGGACCAAAGTCCTGCGTCACTTCGAGACAAAAGTCCCACATCACTGGGCTAAGGACCTACGTCACTGAACCGAAGTCCTACCTAATCTCCATACTAGTATGATGCATGAACATGACAACTCATCAACATAACTCAAACATCGTACACATATCAAAATAATCATTGTATATAAGCATCATCAAAATACTCAAAATATTCTCAAAACACAAGAATTATTTATATAATTAAATTTAATAATTATATAATTTCTCAAAAATAATTATCAATAGAGTAAAGTTGTATCATTACTCGATAATTCTTCCAACTCAACAATACACTCAAAATCATCTCAAAAGGTATATTTAGGTTTATATACACATTCACAACTTCAAAAATTATAACAATTTATATTATTTCAATAGAGTTATCAAGGAAACTCTAAACAACTCTGTAATAATTCTTATATCTCAAAAATAACTCTAGAGTATCCAAAAATACTCTAAAATGCTCTGTTGGTAATTTACGATTGATAACTCTACGAAACTCTAAAAAATTACATATTTCTAACTAAACTCTAAAATATTATATTTAATAATATTAAATTATTATTAACATTATTATTATTATTATTATTATTATTATTATTATTATTATTATTATAAAATGATATTAATCCAAAATTATCTCCAAATTATTATTATGATAAAATGAAATCAATCCAAAATTATTATTATAATGAAATGAAATTATTCCCATTAATAATTAGCAAAAACTGGCGATGCTACACTTTTGAAACAAATTTTAAAATAAAGCAGGCTAATAACATGCCAATCAAATAGAAATCAAGTTTATTATCACTCAAATAAAAATTGTCATTATTTATAAATATTTTTCACTTATACAATTTTGTTGTTTTTGATATATTTTTTTTAATGTCCAAATTTTTCGAAAAATACTATTTTCAGTTTTTGGTTTTGCCAAAAAGTGGTTTTCGATAAAAAAAAATAGAAATCAAGTTATTTTGGGTTTTTGGAAAAATTTGCAGGCAAAAAAATAAAATAAGGGTCGGTTCAGAAATGTATGGGAAAATAATTTAGATTCACAAGGGTAAAATTTTGAGAATCAAACGACGTCTTAAAAAGGTCGTTCAAAATCTAGGGTAAATTCCAATAATCATATATCACATAATATTACAAGGTTATACCTCCTACCTTGAAGGTATCGCCAATTGGGTTTACGATCAAAACTTAGAATAAACAATCACAATCCAATCCAAGCACGAAAATATAATCATGGAAAGAATAAAAAATAGAAAATTCATCAAAAAATCCCAAAAGGTATAATTCATACAACAAGGCCATAGGCCATGTATAGTGAAAATACAGAGATAGGAGGGTAAGGACCCCTCACTATCCTGACTGTCCATAAGCACCCATTAGTAAAGAAATTCTCCCCCTTACCTCGAAAACAAGCTTATTCTGACGGACTCTGAGTATCCTAACTTCTCCGACGGACTCTGAGTATCCTAGCTTCTTTTGCTCTATTCCTCCTCTCCTTCTCTCTGTGTTTTTTCTGCGTTCTCTTGTTTTCTAAGTTTTCCGTCTCATTCTTTCTCCCTTTCCATAATATAATAATATTAATAACCCTTAATATAATAATTGTTCTGGACTGAGCCGGGGTCTGCCCCTCAATCGAGCAGGCCCAACCCACACGTCCTGGGATAGCCCAACAAATGCCTCTTAGCACGACCCATGTCGAGCTCATGCCCCTCCTCAACATTGTCGGGCACACGCACGGCATAGAGCATCAAGCAGGGCGCTAAGCCTCTCCGGGCTCGCTCCTCCTCGACACTCAGGTGCTCCTCCCTCGATGAGCCATCTCCTTATACATATCCTCCCCGCGAGGACACGTCTCTCCCCGACACGCAAGACTCCTCCACGCGAGGACACGTTCTCATGTAACCGTCCACTCCCGATGGAATCGGTCTGCCCTAATTCCGGAGATCTAGGAGCGGTTACCCCAAGGCGAAGACCACGTGCTGGTCTTCACTACGCCACGTAAGCCCTGGCAGTTACTTGGATTGGGCCTGGAAATCCAGCCCAGTGCTAGTGACCGTTGGCCCCGTGCTGGGGGCTCTCTATAAATACCCTCTCACTTGAGAGGGTCAGGTTACACACTCTCTTACACTCTAACCTTGTACTTGCTTTTACTTGACCTTTGCCTTACTTGAGCGTCGGAGTACCTTGCAGGTACACCCCCTCCGGCCGTCTTTCAACCTCACCGGAGCTGAAGTCCACAAGACGTTACTGGCCACTAAATACTTTCTGATCTAGGTACGATTAGTGGTGTCGTTTATAGGAAACCTTGCTTCCCCGTTTTTCCTCCGATAAACCAAAGCAATCCTCTCGTTCATCACCAGCATGGCCAACAAACCGTCTGTTACCAAAGCTCTGGACACCGTCCTCGCGCAACTCGAGAACGGAAACCACCATGAGGACGCTACCGCCCTCAACTTCGAAGAAGGAGACGTCAGGGACGGGCAGACCGCCTCCCCGGACTCCCAAGACATGGCTTACGACGTCGTCCGCCAAGACGACCAGCAGGCCATCTTTCAACCAGTTGCTCCCCCGCCCAATGCAGATTCGAGCACCGTGGCCCTATTTGCATTGATCAATCAGGCCAATCAGTTGATCGCACACCAAAACACCAGAATTGAAGCACTAGAGTGAAGGCGGACACGGCGATCTTCCCCGCGAAGACATCGTCGTCCACCCTCACCTCGCCGCTCTCCTTCCTCGTGAAGGACTCCTTCCGGAGAATCTCGAACCCCCTCGCCGGTGTGCGAAGGCCGTCGGCCACGCCTTGAATGCCCCCAGCCGGCGATCTCCCAGAAGCGCCATCGTTCTCCGCCTCGGAAGGAACCCAGGCCCTCCGCAACTACCAAGAAGTCCAAAACCACCGAGGAGAGACCGAGGAACCGTTCGAGGAATTCCCCTCCACGGCATCACCGATCCCCTTTGAGGACGCCCCCCCCCCCCCCCCCCCCCCGTCGTGGGAGATCATGAACGCCCCAATCCCCGCGGGCATAGAGAAACCCCACCGCTGGGGACCTACGATGGTTTAGCCGACCCAGACGACCACATCGAAAGTTTTGAAGCCATGCTCGACTTCAGAAATGTCAGAGGGGCCATTAAGTGCAGGCTTTTCCCCACCACCTTGCGAAAGGGCACCATGACTTGGTACAAGGGTCTGGCACCCGGGTCGATCACATCCTGGAAGCAACTTAGACAATGCTTCACCAAACACTTTACTGCGTCTCGTCGACACCCGAAGACGGAGGTTGCCCTAGAAAGCATCTTCCAGGGGAAGAACAAATCTCTCCGGAACTACATTGAGAGATTCAACAGAGAAGCTGTCGAGGTTCATACGACCGACGACATGAAGAAGTTAATACAATCATTGAACGAGATGCTCACCGCCCTCTCCCGCTTCGTCGCCAAGTCTGCGCAGTACGCACTCCCATTTTTCAAACTTCTTCGACAAAAAGCGGAGTTTGAATGGAGCGAAGAATGCGAGCATGTGCTCCTCCACCTAAAACAAGTCTTATCACAACCCCCGATCCTCTCATGGCCTGAGAGCGGGGAGACACTTTTCTTGTATCTCAAAATCACGAGCAAAGCAATCAGCGCCGTCCTCATTCGAGAAACCCCGGACGAGCAGAAACCAATTTACTTCACGAGCAAAGCCCTCCAAAGCCCCGAGCTCAGGTATCAGCAGATAGAGAAAGTTGCCCTAGCCCTCGTCACCACGGCCAGGAGGCTATGCCACTACTTCCTTGCCCAAACTATCGTCGTAAGGACCGAACAGCCTATAAGGCAACTCCTTGGACGACCGGATATGGAGGGAAGGATGCTCAGGTGGTCGCTCGAACTCGCCGAGTTTGACATCCAATACGAGGGAAGGAAAGTCCTGAAGGCTCAAGTATTGGCCGACTTTGTGGCAGAGAAGACCGTCCCGGAACCTTCAACCAACGAATCCAAAAATGGACGATCTATGTCGATGGAGCATCCAGGCCGAAGGGAAGTGGGGCGGGCGTCATCCTCGAAAACGAGGAAGGCATCCTGATCGAGGTATCCCTCGAACTATCCTTCCTGACGTCGAAGAACCAAGTGGAGTACGACGCTTTCCTCACCGGACTTCGGCTGGCCGAGGACCTCGGCGTCAGGGAGGTCAAAATCTTCACCGACTCCCAGCTCGTGGCCTCGCAAGTCCGACAAGAGTACCAGTCCAAGAACGACAACCTCATCGAATACTTGACCTTGGTGAAAGAAAAAATGAAAAAGTTCACCTCTGCGGAAGTAACTCACATCCCTCGCGAGCACAATACCCGAGCAAATGTCTTGTCCAAATTGACAAGCACAAAGAAGAAAGGCGGGGAACAAATCTGTCATACAAGAAGTGCTTTCCCGCCCGAGCATCGACAAACCCGCTCCGATGGTGGACATAAACGCCATTGGTGACAGCAATTGCTGGATGACCCCTGTATACGAGTACCTCACGACGGTCAAACTGCCCGAAGACCCCAAAGAAGCAGGAATGGTCAAGCGGCGGGCGTGCTCGTACGCCATAGTCGAGGATAAGCTATACCGGCGAGGGTTTTCTATTCCCCTCCTCAGATGTGTCGAGGAGACCAATGTCCCCGGCATACTCCAAGAGATTCATGAGGGAATCAATGCACAACACCTAGGTGGACGATCGTTAGCCCGTAAAGCACTTCGGGCAGGGTATTATTGGCCCACCATGCAACAGGACGCCAAGGAACACGTCAAGAAGTGCGATAGATGCCAGCGACACAGGGACATGCACCTCGCTCCTCCTAACGAGCTCAAAACACTGTCCTTCCCATGGCCGTTTGCGTGGTGGGGGATGGATATCCTCGGACCTTTCGTCCAGGGGTCGTATCAAAACAAATACCTCATCGTCAGGGTGGACTACTTCACGAAGTGGATTGATGCGGAAGCATTGGCCAAAATCACGGCCTTCAACATACTACATTTCTACAAGTGGAACATCCTTGCCCGATTCGGAATACCCCAAGCTATCGTCACCGACAACGGAACACAGTTCACCGACAGGAACTTCCAAGACTTCATCACCAAGCTAGACACGAAGCAGCACTTCACGTCGGTCGAGCACCCTCAAACGAACGGGCAGTCTGAAGCAGCGAACAGAGTAATCCTTCGAGGATTGAAACGTCGACTAGGCGACGCCAAACAACGGTGGGTCGAGGAGCTACACAGTGTCCTCTGGGCCTACCGGACAACCACGCATTCCACGACCGGGGAGACCCCTTTTCGTCTAACCTACGGAACAGAAGCGGTGATCCCCGTGGAGATCAGAGAACCCTCGAGGAGGACGGAAGCCCCCCTCGACGGAGACGCGAACGACGAAGCCCTGCGGGAAGAACTCGACTTCGTCGAGGAGACTCGTTCGGGTGCTTCTCTCCGAGAAGCTTCACTTAAACAGAAAATAACTTTGCGTTATAACGACAAAGTCATTAAACTTGATTTTCAAGTAGGCACCCTCGTCCTACGAAGGAACCAGAAAGACTCGCGAGAAGGCAAATTCGCCGCGAACTGGGAGGGCCTGTACCGCGTCCGCGCGAAAACGGGGACATGAGCCTACTTCCTAGAAAATCTGCACGGGGAAGAACTTGCTCGACCATGGAACGCCGAAAAGCTAAAATAATATTACAGTTAAGCACTGCCCGCGACACACTAGCATCGCGGTCACGGGGATGCACTAAGGTACAAGCGCGACACCCCTATATAAAACACGATGGTCAAGGGTTGCATTGTGTGTACGCGAGCACTTTGACCTGACGAGGACACCTCGATCGAGATCCTGCGTCGTCGTACCAATTAGGAAGAACACCCAGCTCACGATGGGAAGTTCACGCCACGAAGCTAAGACCTCGACCGAGTTCTTAGCCTCGTTGAAGGTCGGAATACGTCTCCGACCACCCGGCCAGCTCTCCACGTGGTCAGGGATTATCAAAGTCGAGCAAATCCCCCAAAGTTTATTTACTTAGACAAAAATAAACAAAGTATAGCAAATGCAATAACATCACACACAATTGAAAACATACCAACAGCACATGAGCAGATAAACAAAAATGCATCGAAGCGGGCAGAAGCCCATTGTACAGATGTTACAAACAAGTATCAAAAAGCACCTGGCACGCGGGCCGGGCATAAGTATCAAAAAATAAATAAAATGGCTTGCAGTCCAAACAGAACGAAAAACCTACTCGGCGACGGTCCCTTCGGGCTGCACGATCTGACCGTCGACCACCTCGTAGTCGGGGTCAGTCCCTTCTTTTATGAGGTCGGGGTTGAGAACTTGAAGCTGCTGCACGACATTCCTAAAACCTATGTCATCCGCCTCGAGGTTGTCTTGCTCGGCTTCCCGGAGCTTCGCTATCAGCGCTGCCCGCGAAGTCAGTAACCTGTCTTCCTCGGTTTCCTCATCAGCCGGGCGGACAGCCTCCTCCAACTCGGCATTCCTGGCCAAGAGATGATTCCTCTCCTATTCAAACTCGACGTCCCTCGCTAAGAGACGTTTCCGCTCCTCCTCAGAATTCTTCAAGCTTTCCTCCAGCTGCCCTTGAAGCTCGACCTGGGCCTGGTTCTGGCTTTTGCAATCAGCCAGCTCCTTGCCCACCTTCTCCATTTCGCTTGAGATGGACCTGAAACTCTCTCGCAACTTGTTCAGCTCATCTTCGGGGCACGCCTCGTCATTCAGAACCAAGGCAGCCGTGCAAACCCGCATCACCGTGGACACATCCTCCACCAGCGCCCTTCTCCGGGAAACCCTGTCGACGCCTAAGATAACCTGAGCTTCGGGGGCACCCACGCATAGGGAATTATTCCTCATGAAAAAGTTCGGCCTCGAATGACAAGGCGGGAGCACAAATTTTACAGCAGGGGGACTCTCGTTCTCAGTAAGGTCAACGTCCACTTGATCTGCAACCCGCTACCTCTTCGGGGAGCCCTGAGTGCTGGGAGAATCACTATCCTAGTGAGAGCCAGAAGAACCCCCGGTTGTTGGGGTGGGAACAGAGTCCAGCGCTCGGATCTGCTCGATGCGGCCTTTACCTCCCTTCCTCGAAAGGCGGGTAGCTTTCAAATTTTTGAAGCGCTCCTCGGGAGTCGAAATCTTACCTGTAAAAAGAAAGTAAGCGTCAGTAAATCAGAAACCAAGACACGAAGTAAAAAGTGAGTCGAGGAGGATGTCACTACCCAGCAGCTCGAGGGCTTCCTTATTGGAGAACGTCTCGAGGAGGGCCCTCGTATTGATTAAACGCCGCTTCGTTAACAACTGATCGTCGTCACCTCGGACAGGTTCCCCATCCATCGTCACGACCTTGGCTTTATTAAACTCGTTGGCGAAAGCGACTATTCTCTCATAAGCCAGGCGATCCCCCTCGTCCAAATGGTCAGGACTGACTTTGTAGCTGTCCGTCCCCTTTTTGAAGTGTTCTTCCATCCAGAACAAGGGGAATCTTGGCTCGAGGACCTCCTCCGTATGCCCATCCACTTCGCGGGAAACTCGGCAATACACTGAATTCACAGCTTCAAGCGTGACCGGCCTCACGATATACTACCGGTACTTAAAGTCACGAATAGAATCCAAGTAGGTGTGGAAGAGACTGCTCGTTTGTTTGAAAGACACCCAGCCGTGTCTGCCATCGGAGACCTGTCGCTGGAGGTGGAAGATACTAAAGAAGAGAGGCACGGTTGCCCCGATTCGGAGATATTTATAGACGAGCTCGAAAGCTCGAATGAAAGCGAGGGAGTTGGGGTGGAGCTTCGAAGACGCCAGGCGCAACCAAACAAATACCGCTTGTTGAAAATCTGTAAAGGGCAGACGCCACCCCGCCTTGCCGAACATGAACTCGTAAAGAGGGAACCTCATCCCTCGGTACGTCGGGCATATGCGATAGTGTGCTTGAGGTCGGAACACCTTCCACGACTTCGAGAAACCCACCAGCTGGTGCTCGACTGTGCAAAAAATAGTGTCCTCGTCCTCGTCGACAAAATGGGAAGCCATGTTCAACGGCTCATCGCTGACCCACTCCGCGAGAGGACGTTCCTCGACCCTAGTGATTGGCGCCATTGGAGAGTCGGGTTGGTCGTCGACGTCCAACGATCCCACGACCACAGAAATGGATGAAGCTTCCATATACCTGAAAAGCAGAAGGAAACGGTGAATTCGATGATCCATATCAAATTCACCCCTCCACTGTTGTTCAAGTGAAAGGGCGAAGAGGGAGTGTCGAGATCTCGAGACGGCCGCGCTCGTCCGCGTCCCCGAGACAACCGACGAGCGTCCCCGAGACCATCCTCAGGTCACCGGTGCGCCGCTTGGGGAGGATTCCTTCACACAAAAGGGATATTGGCGAGGAACCCGAGAGTTTCATCTTGTGTCCTCGGGACATTCTTCGTGTCCCCGAGATACTCATCCCTTCTCCCCACGATATGCAACAAGAAACTATGAAACCCACCGTTTTCACCGGAGATTTCGTGATTTCCATGAGAACTTCATCAGTTCACCATGAAACCACCCTATAAGTGCAAACGAAAGGAGAAAAAACAGAGAAACTTACTTGAAACACACTTCTGGTAGGGTTTCGGCACGGCAGTTGGCGGCGTACGGTGGCAAAATAGAGAAGGAAGAAAAGAGTGAATCTGAGCAAAAGGGGAGCAAAAGTGCAAATGGGACGAGATGACCCCTATTTATAGGGATCTCACAAGTCTCGAGGGCTCCTAGGCAATCGATTACGCTACCCTAACGTAGCCGCCCTAGGCAATGATGAGTGGCGACACGTGGCACGCATTCTCCCAAGCATGTCGTTTCATTCCCCAACACACGTCTTTTCATTCACCTCGTTTCAGACTTCTCGTATTCCCGCGACGTCGCCCATCCGCGGCCAGTCTAGCGAGAGCAGATCGATTTGTTTTTGCCCGGTCGACGTATTGTTCCTCGTTTAGAGTCCCTTCCCCGGTTGGACACGTCCTCGACGTAGTGCTGACCCTAAAGTCATTACCCTGACACCTCAGAGCAACGACTTGGGGGGCTCCTGTTTTGGACTGGACCGGGGTCTGCCCCTCAATCGAGTAGGCCCAACCCACACGTCCTGGGATGGGCCAACAAAGGCCTCTTAGCACGACCCATGTCGAGCTCATGCCCCTCCTCAACATTGTCGGGCACACGCACGACATAGAGCATCGGGCAGGGCGCTAAGCCTCTCCGGGCTCGCTCCTCCTCGACACTCAGGTGCTCCCCCCTCGAGGAGCCATCTCCTTATACATATCCTCCCCGCGAGGACACATCTCTCCCCAACACGCAAGACTCCTCCCCCGAGGACACCTCATGTAACCGCCCACTCCCGATGGAATCGGTCTGCCCTAATTCCGGAGATCTAGGAGCGGTTACCCCAGGGCGAAGACCACGTGCTGGTCTTCACTACGCCACGTAAGCCCTGGCAGTTACTTGGATTGGGCCTGGCAATCCAGCCCAGTGCTAGTGACCGTTGGCCCCGCGCTGGGGGCTCTCTATAAATACCCTCTCACTTGAGAGGGTCAGGTTACACACTCTCTTACACTCTAACCTTGTACTTGCTTTTACTTGACCTTTGCCTTACTTGAGTGTCGGAGTACCTTGCAGGTACACCCCCCCCCCCCCCCCCCCCCCGCGCCGTCTTTCAACCTCACCAGAGCTGAAGTCCACAAGACATTGCTGGCCACCAAATACTGTCTGATCCAGGTACGATCAATAATAATAATAAGGGTTAATACCTATTTTCACCCCTGCCATATGAGCGTGTTTTGAAAAACCCCCCTGCGAAAAAAAAAGTTGCAAGATTGGCCTTAACAAATTTCAAAAGTTACCATTTAGACCTTTATCAGGCCACATCATCAAAAATAATGATGTGGCAGTCATTTTTTTATTTTTTTAATGAAAAGAAATTCCACATCATTAATAGACTTTGTGAAATGACTCTTATACTCCAACTTTTTAATTTTTTTTTATTTAGTTTTTTTTAGTTTTTCTTTTATTTAATTTTTTTTAGATTTTATTTAATTTATAATTTTTTTATTTATTTAATTTTTTCTTTAATTTTTTTTCGTATTAATTTTATTTATTTAAATTGTTATTTTAAATTATCAAAATTAATCTTGGGCCTAAGCCCATTTTAATTTCAAGACAAACACACATATTGCAAGACCATTTTCAATTCATTAATGTATATGATTGATTGGTATATATACACTTGTTTTTCTTTAATACCAACCGATGTGGGACACCATAATTTCCTACTCATACCAACATAATTTCCTTTAACAGCTCAGTTGTATACCAACAAAGTGGGAAGATTACAATCTGGGTAGTTGGGAATGCAATCTGTGGATATTATCTTCACAAATTTTGTTGCAGGATACATTGTAGCTAATTCTTCAATGCATTGCATCAACACCCCACATTCGACAATCCTGTCGAACAAAAGCATATCACAAAAGAGATTATTCAATTTATCACAAAAGCCATCAAACAAATATTTGGAAACAAAATAGCAGATAATTTTGTTCAACTGAGACACCAATTAACCATTTCATTTATTTTTAAAAGTATACAATTCAATATCTAGAATGGCCAAGAGAACCTTGTATCTTTAGGAGCTCTCTATTTCTGTAGGAATGAAAAAGAAATAAACTCTAAAGCTAGCAGTTTTCTGCACCTAAAGATTTAAAACCAGAAAGAAAAGGGTATGTGAAAATATGTTTGGATGATACAAAAATTGAATATTCTCAACATGAAGATTCATCATGAGGCTTAGAAGCAACAGCCCGTGCACGTCTTGCCTTTAAATCATCGAGATAATTCTAATAGATATATGAAGTAAAACCCCATAAAGCCAAAAGCATGGAAATTATCTTCACCCCGTTCATCTTATCATGAAAAACTATCACAGCAGCAATAGGAGTAATAGCCAAGGAGACAGTACTGATAACATTAGAGTAGAGATAAGACACTAGGAAAATCAAGCCAACCACACCAACAAAACAAACCTGCCACGCTATTGCGGTCCAAACCAAAGTCATTATGTAAGCAACTTCTCCTTTCTGAAAACCCTTCATTTCTCCGTGCAAAGTATGCCATTCCCCGCTTTTAAATAGGCCTATTGTGGAAGCTAACTGAGATGCACAAATCAGTTGATTGAAAGAATCATGACATGAAATTGACTCTCCAATGATAATTTTTGTATCGATTTTGATGTAGCAGAAAGTTAAACCTAGCTAGCAACAGAATAATATTGGCGTAAGATTCAGTTGAGAAATTTTGATGGCTTTATTTGTAAGATGAATGAAAAAAAAAACTATATTAAAAAGTGGGGGTATAAGAGTCATCACAAAGCCTATTAATGATGTGGAATTTCTTTTCATTAAAAAATTAAAAAAAATGACTGCCACGTCATTATTTTTGATGATGTGGCCTGATGAAGGTCTAAATGGTAACTTTTGAAATTTGTTAAGGCCAATCTTGCAACTTTTTTTTTTGCAGGGGGTTTTTCAAAACACGCTCATATGGCAGGGGTAAAAATAGGTATTAACCCTAATAATAATAATAATAATAATTATTATTATTATTATAATAATAATAATAACTATATTAATTTCTTCCGTTACAACTCTCTAATTTTTGTAACTCCTCTCTCTCACTTTTCAATTCCTACGACTGGTTAATTCCAAAAATAAATATCCCAACTAAATAATTATTTAACTATAATAATAAATATTGTCACACCTAAAATAAACATTTTAATAACTATTTAAATAAATATTTTAATAACTATTTAAATAAATATTTAAATCAATTAAATAAAGGCAAAATACATTTTTTGGTCCTTTAACTTGACCCCGGGGTTCATTTTGGTCCCTTAACTTTAAAAAATGTCATTTTGGTCCCTTAACTCTTCAAAACGTTCCATATTAGTCCTTTTGTCTTATTAGCGACGAATTTAGCGACTGATTTTTGAATTTTTCCGTCGCTAATAAGACGAAAAGGACTAATATGGAACGTTTTGAAGAGTTAAGGGACCAATATGACACTTTTTAAAGTTAAGGGACCAAAATGAACCCCGAGGTAAAGTTAAAGGACCAAAAAGGATATTTTGCCATTAAATAAATATCTAAATAATTATTTAAACTACTAAATTAATTAATTAATATTCTACCCTTCCCCGCTCTCAAACCAGCCAACCCCAGTAACAATAAAATTACCAAAATACCCTTAAAACTCTCGAACACCAAAAATAACATTAAAAATCACATAATTCACATAGCAAACGTATATCGATAATAAAAATAAAAAGAATTCTAAGTCGGGGCGTTACAACTCTTTCCCACTTAAAAGATTTTCGTCCTAAAAAATTACCTGATAAAAATAGATCCGGATGAGACTCCTTCATCCGACTTTCCAACTCCCAAGTCATGCTCCCTCCAGCAGGTCCTCCCCAAACGACCTTCACAAGAGCAATCTCCTTACCTCTGAGTTACTTCACTTCTCGATCCGCAATTCTCAAAGGTAAAGCCTTCATAGTCAGATTATCCCTCACATGCACATTATCCATCTGAATCAGATGAGAAGGATCAGAAATATACTTCCAGAGTTATGACACATGGAACACATCATGCAAATTCGCCAACGACGGAGGTAAGGCTATTATATAAGCAACAACTCCAACCCGCTGAGTGATCTAGTATGAACCAATGAAACGAGGTGTAAGCTTCTTCGACTTTAGCGCACGCCCAACACCGGTAACCGGAGTGACTCTCATAAAAACATGATCACCCTCACTGAACGCAAGAGCCTTCCTCCTCTTGTCATAGTAACTTTTATGCTTGCTCTGAGATTCCTTCATCTTCTGTTGGATTATCCTCACCTTCTCGGTGGTCTGCTGAACAATCTCAGGCCCAATCACAACATTCTCTCCAGTCTTATACCAACATAGAGGAGTTCTACACCTCCTACCATAGAGAGCCTCAAAAGGTGCCATCCTAATACTGGAATGGTAACTATTATTATACGTGAACTCTATCAATGGAAGGTGGTCATCCCAAGCACCTCCCTACTCTAGGACATAAGCTCGCAACAAATCTTCAAGAGACTAAATAGTCCTCTCAGTCTGGTCATCAGTCTGTGGATGATACGCAGAACTCAACCTCAACCTAGAATACAAAGCATCCTGTAAGCTCCCCCAAAATTTGGACGTGAACCTCGGGTCTCTATCAGAAACAATACTGGATGGAATACCATGAAGCTTCACAATTATGCTGATATAAATCTCTGCTAGCTTCTGCAATGAAAAACTGATCTTAATTGGAATGAAATGAGCCGATTTAGTTAGACTATCCATAATGACCTATATAGCATCATTTCCTTTAGCAGTGTTTGGTAAACCCGTCACAAAGTCCATCGATATATTTTCCCACTTCCACTCGGGGACATCCAACGGCTGCATCAGTCCACCTGGTCTCTGGTGTTCCACCTTTGACATCTGACAAGTCAAGCAAGAGTACACAAACTGAGCAATGTCTCTCTCAAGACACCATTATCATCATGTATGAAATCTTCTTCTGCACTTTGGTTATCTGAAGACAACCGATCAAATAAAGTTACATCCTTCGTCTGACCCTCTCTAATCTCATCAAGAAATCCACTGGTCAACTTCAGCATACCCAATCTCACACTAGCAGTTGTCACTTCGCATACCAAACTCAAGTCTTTAAATTGTTCTATCAAATCCAACTCTCTGACCATCAAAGCTGAAATGTGTAAAGATTTTCGACTCAAAGTATCTGCTACAACATTGGCTTTACCAGGATGGTAATTCAAACCGAAGTCATAGTCTTTCAAGAATTTTAACCACCTCCTCTGACGCGTATTCAGTTCCTTCTGATCAAACAGATATCTTAAGCTCTTATGATCACTGAATACCTCAAATCGGGAGCCATACAAATAGTGTCGCCACAACATCAGCGCAAACACAACTGCAGCAAGCTCCAAATCATGAGTAGGGTAGTTATATTCATGAATTCTCAGTTGTCGAGAGGCATAAGCTACCACTTGACCGTTCTGCATCAAAACACCACCCAAAACCATATGAGACGCATCACAATAAATAACATATGGCTTTGAAGGTTCTGGTAATATCAAAACGGGTGTCGTCATTAACTTCTTCTTCAGCTCTTGAAAACTATTCTCGCACTGCATATCCCACACAAAGGCTTGACCATTTTGAGTCAACTGGGAAGTGGATCCTTGTTCTTAATCGTCACTTTATTCAGCTGGCGGTAACCAACACACAGCCGCATACTCCAATCCTTTTTCTTTACAAGTAACACTGGCGCTCCCCAAGGTGACACACTTGGCCTGATAAATCCCTTCTCAAGCAATTCTTCTAACTACTTATTCAGTTCACTTAACTCTGATGGAGACATTCTGTAAGGAGCCATCGACACAGGTCTAGTATCAGGTACTAATTCTATGCGAATTCAACTTCTCTTTCTAGAGGTAGATCACTAATGTCGTTAGGAAATACATCTAGAAAATCACAGACTACCCGCAGATTACCCATCACTTCTTATGTCTTGAGTTTCAAGGAAGCAAACATAGCAAACACCTGTTCTTCACCTTTCAAGAACTTTTCCACCTGACTAGCGGAAATAAACATAGAATCTGCCTCTGCAACAAACTCTGGAAAAAGCACAGACTTGTTGTACCAGTTGATGTAGATGTGGTTGAATACCAACCAATTCATACCCAAGATAATATCGATTTGACTTAATGGTAAGCACACTAAGTCAATTATGAAACCCCTGCCATAAACAGTTACAGGACAACGCAAACAAACCATCGTAGTAGTCACTGAGCCATTAGCTGGAGTATCAATGACTATACGACCATTCATAGCAGACACCTCAAGATTCAACCTTTTCACACAGCAGGTATGAACGAATGCGTAGCACCCGTATCAATAATAGTAGACAAAGGAATTCCATTAATAAAACTTGTACCTCTGATGAGATTATCGGAATTTGAAGCATCTGCACCACTGAGAGCAAAAGCCTTCCCTTGAACTTTAGTATCGTCAGTCTTCTTGGGCTTCTGGCAGTGAGTACTAATATGACCTTGCTCTCCACAGTTAAAACAGGTTACAGCAACACTTTTGCATTCAGCAGCACGGTGACCAACCTTCACACACCTATAACAAGTCAAAGCAGTACACTCTGGAGCACAATGACCTAGTACTCCACACTTGAAACACTTAACAGGAATGGAAGCACCCCCCCACTTAGAGTCTTCACACAAAGACTCTTTGGTTGGAACCTCTGTTTTCCCTTAGCATTTGGAACCACATAAGGCTTGTTACGATTCTGATTACCACTTCTCTTGTCACTGATGCTCTTATAATGACTGGATCTGGCACGATTATCTTCATCATAAATCTTGCACTTGTTGACCAAAGTGGAAAACTGACGAATCCCCTGGTAACCAATGAATTGCTTAATCTCTGGACGCAATCCACTCTCAAACTTAAAGCACTTAGATCCTTCAGCTTCTACCCCATTATAATGAGGACAGAACCGAGACAACTCCTCAAACTTGGTAGCATAGTCTGCAACTGTCATGTTACCCTGCTTCAGTTCGAGAAATTCGATCTCCTTCTTGCTACGGATGTCAGCCGGAAAATACTTCTCAAGGAATTCTCTCTTGAAAGCAGCTTAAGTAATAGCAGTGCCTGAAGCCTCTAACCTCTGACGAGTATTATTCCACCAATACTCTACCTCCTCAGACAACATCTGAGTACCAAACGAAACTTGTTGAGCATCCGAGTAAGCCATGACTCTAAAAATCTTCTCAATCCCTTGTAGCTAACTATGAGCACCTTTCGGGTTATACCTTCCCTTAAAGGTCGAAGGCTTGTTTCTTTGGAACCTGTTCAGATCACGAGATCCATCAACAGTGCCTTCAATCTGATGATTCTGGTTATTCTGATTTGCTATCGCATTAGCTAGTGCTTGCAATGCATCAGCAATAGCGCGATCGTTCCTTCCTGCCATTTTTTTGCATACCAAAAAACAGATATTAGAAGAAACATGTATCGGCATATTTATTACACCTATCGCATACTAGGGAATATATATAATTCAAAAATATCTGGCCAGACGGACCGACCTGCTCTGATACCACTTTGTAACACCCTAATACCCAATTCACAAATATAAAGAATAAAATACACTACATGATGTTACTTCAACACATTTAGATATTTCTCATATATAGAAAGTCATGCTCGCGGTGGTAATTAAAATTAGGGTTAAATATACAAAACCCCCTGCAATGTTAGCGAATTCTCATTTTAGCCCCTGACAAAGTTTTTTTTTTAAAACCCCCTCATCTTAATTAGATTCCCTCACTTAGACCCCTGGCTGCCACATTGCAGCAAAGATTCCTTTCTATTGCTTGTGTGGCATGCCACGTGGCATTTTTAATATTATTTTTTTATTTTTTTATTTTTTTATTTTTTTTTATTTTTTTTATTTTTTTTTATTTTTTTTATTTTTTTTTAAATTTTTTTTAAAAAAATTTTTTAAATTTTTTTTAAATTTTTTTACATTTTTTGTTTTATTTTGTTTTATTTTTCTAATTTGTTTTTATTATAATTTTTTTAATTTTATTCTTTTTTTTTATTTTTTTTTGTTTTTATTTATATATTTTTTATATTTATATTTATATTTTTTTTCGTTTTTGGACCTAATTTTTATTTTTAATTCTATTTTAAACAAATTGTTCTTTTAAAAATTAGAGTCATTATACTAATCCATTTATTTCAATTTATTACCATACTAATCCATTTATTCTCATACTAATTTCAATTCAACAATACTTATGAGTGATTTATTACCATTATAACTCCACTCATCAACCATCTTTATAACCTCTCTCCACTTTTTTTTTCGCTACAGTATTGTTTCATTTCTTCTCCATTGTTTTCAATACTCATCAACCATCCAAAACTCAATACAAAGCATACTCACAACACAACAATACCACACACCCTAATAAACAAGAATCTCAAGCTCTCATCACTCTCCACATCCTCATGAAAATGGTAACTTGCTACTGCCATGTTCACACCATAAGTTGGTAACTTACTATATCATTATCCTTTGGTATGAACAATTTTTTGTACAAAGAACATATGAATGTGCATGTAAGGGGAGGATAAGGATGTTGTATCTATCTTGAATCCAAAGAGAAGAGTCCAAAAGGGTAATACTCACAAGTGTCCCACATCGAAAACTATTTACTAAATAAAAGTGTTTATATATGTTACTTGTCAATCATATAACAAATGAAATAATATATGGGCCAGAAAAAGTGGAGTTATAATGGGCTTGTGTGTGTGTTTGTTTGTGACCTAATTAAACTAATTTTTAAAATAACAATTTGTTTAAAATAGAATTAAAAATAAAAATTAGGTCCAAAAACGAAAAATAAAAAAAAGTAAAAAAAAATATAACAATTTTTTGTTTCGTTTTTATTTATATATATATTTTTTACTTTTTTTATTTATATAAAAACGAAAAAGAAATAAAAAAAAAGAAAAAAAAATTATAAAAATTATAATAAAAACAAATAAAAAAATAAAAAAATAAAAAAACAAAAAATTAAAAAAATTAAAAAAAATAAAAAATAAAAAATAAAATAAAAAAAAAAAAAAAAATAATAATATTAAAAGTGCCACCTGGCATGCCACGCAAGCAATAGAAAGGAATCTTTGCTGCAATGTGGCAGCCAGGGGCCTAAGTGAGGGAATCTGGATATTAAGAGGGGGTGTTTAAAAAAAAAATTTACAGGGGCTAAAATGAAAATTCGCTAACATTGCAGGGGGGTTTTGTATATTTAACCCTTAAAATTATTACATCACCATATTATCCAAAGATAAGGAAATGAAAAATAAAGTTCAACAAACATTAGAAACCAAAAGCCCGTCCCATGATGTTACGTAATCAGAGAAATATCCCTCTAATACAGCGGAAAATAAAAATAAAATGTAAAAGTAAGATGCATAGCCATCTCCCACTCACAAGCAATCACTGCTGCTGAGTATCTGTACAACAAGCATCAAAACATACAAAACAAACCAGAAAGGGGTGAGAATAATCCGTACAAATGTTAACGGTGAAAATAAACAGCAGGATAGTTAAAAAATTAAAATTAAAATTATTCTCACACAACAACATCAATAATAAAAATTATAATGCAATGTTGATGCACCCAATGCCTCGTCAAAATATGCATGTGGTACCAAGGTTTTGGGTGTCAGAGGTGTGTTACTGATATTCTCCCACATCACTGGACAACAACCCTAACACCACTGGACCGAAGTCCTATGTCACTTCGAGACAAAAGTCCCACATCACTGGGCTAAGGTCCTACATCACTGGAACGAAATCCTACGTAATCTTCATACTAGTATGATGCATGAACTTGACAACTCATCAACATAACTCAAACATCATACACATATCAAAATAATCATTGTATATAAGCATCATCAAAATACTCAAAATATTCTCAAAACACAAGAATTATTTATATAATTTCTCAAAAATAATTATCAATAGATTAAAGTTGTATCATTACTCGATAATTCATCCAACTCAACAATACACTCAAAATCATCTCAAAAGGTATATTTATGTTTATATACACATTCACAACTTCAAAACTTATAACAATTTATATTATTTCAATAGAGTTATCAAGGGAACTGTAAACAACTCTGTAATAATCCTTATATCTCAAAAATAACTCTAGAGTACCCAAAAATACTCTAAAATGCTTTGTTGATAATTTACGAATGATAACTCTACAAAACTCTAAAAAAATTACATATTTCTAACTAAACTCTAAAATATTATATTTAATAATATTAAATTATTATTAACAACATTATTATTATCATTATTATTATAAAATGATATTATCCAAAATTATCTCCAAATTATTATTATGATAAAATGAAATCAATCCAAAATTATTATTATAATAAAATGAAATTATTCCCAGTAATAACTCTATGAGATCGTTATGGCATCCGGCAATATGAATAGTATAATTAGCAAAAACTGGCGATGCTACACTTTTGAAACAAATTTTAAAATAAAGTAGTCTAATAACATTCCAATCAAATAGAAATCAAGTTTATTAACACTAAAATAAAAATTGCCATTATTTATAAATCCTTTTCACCTATTCAATTTTGTTGTTTTCGATATTTTTTTAATGTCCAAATTTTTTGAAAAATAGTATTTTTCAGTTTTTGGTTTTTCCAAAAAGTGGTTTTCTATAAAAAAAAAACTAAAAATTAAGTTTTTTTGGGTTTTTGGAAAAATTTGCAGAAAAATAAAATAAAATAAGGGTCGGCTCAGAAATGTATGGGAAAACAATTCAGATCCACAAGGGTAAAATTTTGGGAATCAGACGACTCTTAATAAGGTCGTTCAAAACCCAGGGTAAATTCCAATAATCATATATCACATAATATTACAAGGTTATAACTCCTACCTTGAAGGTATCGCCAAAGGAGGTTTGTTCCAAATCCCCCAATTGGGTTTACGATCAAAACATAGAACAAACAATCACAATCCAATCCAAGCACGAAAATATAATCATGGAAAGAAAAAAAATTAGGAAACTCATCAAAAAATCCGAAAGGTATAATTCATACAAAAAGGCCATAGGCCATGTATAGTGAAAATACATAGATTGGAGGGTAAGGACCCCTCACTATCCTGATTGCCCATAAGCATCCATTATTAAAGAAATTCTCCCCCTTACCTCGAAAACAAGCTTATTCCTACGGACTCTGAGTACCCTAGCTTCTCCGACCGACTCTGAGTATCCTACCTTCTGTAGCGAGCGAAACTGGACGTGGTTCTTAAGCACTGTCGCTCTTTTTGGGGTGACTACAGGTTGATTCATTTTGTATCCTATTGTGAGCTGATGAAGGAAGGGAAATAGATGTCTCCAATTAACCCTGCTTGCATACTGAGTTTAAATAGCGGTCTGTTAAGTTACGGATGCTATCAATGTGGGGGGCCTTTCTCTGGTTTATTTTGAAAGAATGTTGACTTTTGGTGGGATTTTAGGTCTGGGATTCTTGAGGATATGGGATTTGAATTTTTAGTTTATTGTGCTCGCTAAGATTTTTCTTTCAATCTTATGCCTACGTATTCCCGTTTACCGAAACAGGGAAATTAGAGCATTCGTAGTTCCTCCTATTTTATGGGAGGAAATGGGTGTTTTTGGTGTCTTGTTCAAAGCCCAAGACGTGAAGCGAAAGGTGATATATATCTTGTTCAAAGCCCAAGATGGGAAGCTGAAGGTGTTGTCTTTAGAGAGAATTTGTCATCTCTAAAGAGGGGTTTATTTGTCACAACTGTCGGGTGACTGACTGTAAAGGAGGATTACTTTAACCAAGATACGCAGATCCTAGTAATGCCATAATTTCCTTTATAGGGGGTTTTAACCTGAAGGAGAAGACTTCAACTCAGTGTAGAGCAATGCCATCTTTCCTTAGGAATTTCTCATGCTAAAAGAGGGACAGTGGCATGGATGTAAATTATCCAGAGGCTTGCCGCTTACAGCGATTAGATGGAAGGAGTTGTTGATGTTTGTGTACTGTGAACGAGGCACAGCTTTGATGCTAAAAGGTTGATTGGATCAACCAGTGGTTTTCTTATACAAAGCCTAAGAGGAGGCTAATATGTGTCTCGTACAAAGCCCGAGAGAAAGACTAAAGGGTTTTGACTCAACAAAAGAGTCTTTTGTATCTCGTATGAAGCCCGAGATGGAGGCTATTTGACTCAACAAGAGAGTTTTTTCTATCTCGTACGAAGCCCGAGATGGAGGCTAAAGATGGTGATTGACTCAATGAGGGAGTCTTTGTATCTCGTACGAAGCCCAAGATAGAGGCTATTGTTACTGTTTCAGTTGAGTGACAGGTCCAGTATGCTGATTTAAAGAGAAAATCAGTTCTTATATGAGTAATGCTGTACTCAGGGATTTTGATTCGAGGATCAGGGTTATTTCCTATTCTTTAAGGAAGTGGGAAATCCAAATGTTATTGAGACTGTCCGAGTCTACGGGGTTTCTTCCTATTTTTGAAGGAGTGCTTGAGAATATCTTAGAGACTCAAGGGTCTTAGACTGTTTAGCTCTAGAGTTTCATCTTTTGTACTATGTTGAGAGAAAGTAGTTGACTCTTGGAAAGACTGCTCTATTAAGATGACTAATTTCTGTTCCTATACCTCTAGGAGGTCGTTGGGACAATTTGTACGAAGCCCAAGAGGAGGCTGGAAACTTTTAAGAAGCCGATAGGTCCTTGTATGAAGTCCAAGAGGAGGCTATCATTCTCGGAGGAAGAATCATTATACGAAGCCTAAGAGGAGGCTGTGAATACTTCTAAGAAGCCGACGGGTCCTTGTATAACGCCCAAGAGGAGGCCGAGATGCTTTTAGGAAGCCTGTGGGTCCTTGAACAATGCCCAAGAGGAGGCCGATGCTTTTAAGAAGCCTGTGGGTTCCCAAACCCCGAGAAATTCAAGACAGGCTATTCATGAGGAATAGATCGAGCCAGGAAAGTTTGAGAATTTGGAAGAAACTCAAGAGATGCCATTCACGGAGAAAAGATCATCTCTGGGGAGTAGAGTTCCTTGACAAGTGCTTTTAAGAAGCCTGTGGGTCCCCAAACCCCGAGAAGTTCAAGACATGCCATTCACCGAGAATAGATCAAGCCAGGAAAGTTCGAGAATTTGGAAGAAACTCAAGAGATGCCATTCACGGAGAAAAGATCATCTCTGGGGAATAGAGTTTCTTGACAAGTGCTTTTAAGAAGCCTGTGGGTCCCCAAACCCCGAGAAGTTCAAGACATGCCATTCACCGAGAATAGATCAAGCCAGGAAAGTTTGAGAATTTGGAAGAAACTCAAGAGATGCCATTCACGGAGAAGAGATCATCTCTGGGGAATAGAGTTTCTTGACAAGTGCTTTTAAGAAGCCTGTGGGTCCCCAAACCCCGAGAACTTCAAGACATGCCATTCACCGAGAATAGATCAAGCCAGGAAAGTTCGAGAATTTGGAAGAAACTCAAGAGATGCCATTCACGGAGAAAAGATCATCTCTGGGGAATAGAGTTTCTTTGACAACTTCTAAAGGTGACAGTCTATGAAAGGGTTCACCGAGAATGCTGCCTTTCATGTCTCCATATTGTTTAACCCCAAGAGGAGGGAAGAATGTGTCTGGTAATCCTATGGGGATTTAGTATTGACTATTTAAGAGTGATCAACGGGCTTAATGCTAGACGTAGTTGCCGGGGAAACTCTAAATATCTATACTATTATTACACAGTTGATATGAGTTTATGAAAGAAGACTTACAGCGAAATAGCCCCATAATACAGTTATATGTATATGAAAGCGGTAAATGAAAGCAATAACCACTTACTCGGTTGTAGAGCTTCCATGCTGTTTGGTTAGTTGTTCAACAAAGAAAGATTGAAAACAACAGTATATTTCAAAATCAAAGGAGAAAGTGCTTTGAAAAAGAAAGATTTGGGGCTTACCGCTCAAGGAGAGGCCCAGGATTTTATCAGTGAGCGCACTGTGAGTTTGAATTTGTACAGAGGGACTTATACAAGTGACTGAGGCCCAAAGAATGGTTTTTTTGTACAAAGGGATGGGTCTTACACTCTCTCAAGTGGCCCAAAGAGTTTTAGAAATGGGTCTTACTACTCGAGGGTAGGCCCAGTTGATTTGATTTTGAATTGGCGATCGCGCCGAGGTTTTTGAAAATACAGTGGGACTTATACCATAAGTGAGGCCCAAAATGGTTTGTATTTACAAAGGATTGGGTCTTACACTCTAATAGAGGCCCAAAAGAAAAAGAGTGGGGCTTATAACACGAGGGTAGGCCCAAAGTGATTTTTTGAAAAGGCGACGACCGCGCCGTTTATTTTGACGGTATCGGGACTTATACAATATACTGAGGCCCAAAATTGATTTGGTCAAAAAAAGATTGGGTCTTACACTCTATTAGAGGCCCGAAAAGTTTTAAAATGATTTATGAGGGTTGAATTAATCCAAAAACCCTAATTTGTTTTCAAAGTGTATATTAATTGAATAAAAATTCAATTAAAATGATCAAAATTGTTTAACATATGGAAAACAAATTGTGATCTTGGATTAATGCTTCAAAAATTAAGTATTGACCTACAAAATAATTAGAAGTCATTAAAAGTTGCAAAATCAAGGTAGAAAAAATATTTAAAATGTCAAAAACAATTAAAATATTAATTCTTTGCAAAAATATCAATTATATGAAATAAATAATGTTTTTGGAATTTTTTGGAAAAAATCAAATATTTTAACATTTTTGTGAATTATTAAAAAAAGAATCAACTCAAAATCATTAAAACTCAGAGAGAAATTAATTTTTGAATCAATTAAATAAAATCACAAAATTCAAATATTCAAATATTCAAAAAATGGCGCCAAGAACACCCAAGAACACGCGCGTGTTTTGGGTTTGCCCAGATTTGCATTTTCTCTCCAATCTCACTGAATACTTGATTATACCATGCAATCCACATATCAATCAACTCGTTTCAACCTCACGATCATGTCTATGGCATTTAATTTCATTTAAATTAAACATATAACAAGAAATCACGAAAAATCCTCAAGAACCCTAGATTCTGCATGAAGGCTGGGATTTTTGATACACGATTCAAACAATGCAATCAATTGAGGGGAAACATTCCATGCATGATTATGAACATTTGGCAAAATTATTGTGCGAGGAAATATGCATAGATTGAGAGATGACCAAGTTTATGCTTACCTCTAGGCCGTGACAGCGAGTGCAATGTGATTTTTGATTTGGAGGTGTTACAGATGAGTGGTGATGATCTGAACAGCTTCCCTACACCCTATGGAGTGTGTTTGAATGCTTGGACTTGATTGAAATTGGCTGGATCACTTCATGGCATCTCAACTGCATTTTGGTTAAAACCTTAAGCAATTGAGTGGTGATTCTGAGAAATCAGTGTTCCAGTTGTTGTTTAAGTGTTTGATCAACTCATATGTGATGTATGTGAGGTGTGTGAGTGATTGGTTTGATTGGAAAAGCTCTCAAACTCAAAACCCGATAGTGACTTGCCTTAGAAGGCAAAATTGGAGTGAAAGAAGAGATTTTGAGGAAAGCATCTGTTTGATGGCTTTGGTGTACTTAAACTGATCACAATTGAGCTCTATTTATAGTAGAGCAAGTTTGTTTTGCAAGGAATAGTGAATGGCAACTGCTGAGTAGGTTTGGCCAATGTTGGCAAATGAAAATCCAAGTCTCCTCTAGCCATTGACTAGAGGTTAGGGCACAGGCTGCTGGTTCCCTTGGTCTTGGATAAGTCTTGACTGAATTCAGTTGCAAATGGCTCAGTTCATGCCACCTTGATGCTTCCATTGAATGCTCTAATACAAAATTGGAGTCTTGTCCCTATTTTGGCCATTCTAGGTTCAACATGCTATTTCTTGTTCCAAAGACTTTGGAGGCTTGGCCCAGTGATTGTCCCCTTTAGATTCAATCCTCAGATGTGTCCAAGTGGATAGGAGTGTTTGGATTTGCACAATTTTGGCAAATCAAGTAAAAGTGCAAAATCTGTCTTGCCTTGACAGATTTCAACAAGGCAACTTGCCAATGTTATATCTCATGGCTCAAATTGAATTTGGTAATGTTCTTGGTTATTTTGGAAAACCCTTACATGATACAACAACTGTTTGAACATGTTTAGTTTTGATCTCTTTTGAATCCAAGTGAAAAATCCCCCTACATTTGGAAAAAAGTAAGGCAAAATCTGACTTAGTGAAATTTTCACTAAGTGTTGGAACAAAGTGACTTTTCTTGATTTTGATCACTCCATAACTCAAAATCCATGAGGAATTTGGACATAGGTCAGTATGAAGCTTTTGTAGAGGGCAATGAGATCTACAAATCAATCTTTGAATGGGGAACAATGGCCTTGTGGTTTAGGAGTTATGGTCCTCCAAAGTTGGCACATTAGTGTCACTTTTTCCATAACTTAGAAAATTTTCTAAGTTTTTATGGTTACCCCTTTTACAAGTTATCCCACTTTCTTTGATTTTTCTTGATGAATGATGATTCAAATCATACATTAACATCATTTTAGGGTTAAAAATCCATTTTGGTGAAAAATCTCAAAAAGTCAAAGTTGACTTTTGTGCACAGTTGACTTTTTATCAGATGAATTCCAAACTGTGCAATTCTTCAGGAAATCATGTCCTTGACCTAAATCAAACTTGATGGACATGTTCCATGGGTGTCATAGGGTATATTGATGCATGTAATAGGGCTTGGGAGCATGTCCTGGTCAAAAGTCAAAGTTACTGTTGACTTTTCCCGCAAAACCCTAATTGTGGTGTAGATGAAATTGAGACTTGTTGCTCAAACTTCTTGGATTAATCCATTGTTCCAAATGGGTCAATATAGTTCATTAGAGACCCTCAAATCATGCCTTGAGGTCTTGGTTCATGATTTGTCCCAAAAGTCAACTTAGGGGTGAATTAGGTCAAGAAACCCTAATTCCTGATTTTTGATGTATGCATCCCCTGAGGCCAAATTGACTTGATGATTGGGTTTATGATGTCCCTTGGAGCATCATAGGTTATGCCTTAAAGCATTGGCTCATGACCATAGGAAAATTTCCATCTGGAGGCCCTGGTCGACCAAAACCCTAATTTGGTGACACTGGCGATCTTAAGGCTTGATCCACCTAGAAGGGAGCAGCTTTGTGCTTAATCCTTAAAGTGGGAGTCCTCTTGATCCTTTGTAGCTACTTGAGAGTTTAAACAAGTTGAAGATCATGTCATTCCTTGATTGATCCTTTGTCAAAAGCTCTGAGAGGGTTTGAAACCCTAAATTTGATTGCAGTGGATGCTCACCCATCTTTGGGGAGACTAATGAGGCAAGATGGCTCTCCCATATTGTGATGATGATTTTAACAATGATGGGAAATCTTAGTGGTCAAAATTTGGGGTATGACAGATGCCCCTATTTAATCTTCTTGGACCCGAAGGTGTGAATGACGAAGGTATTCGGGCATTCGGGGTGCAAGAGGATTAAATATCGGAATATCTGAAATTTTGATGGCTATGAATGGCAGTTTGCGCATTCATCTTCTTTTGCTAAGCAATGATGCTTGGAAAAGGTAAACTTCCCCTCGATCCTGGTTTCCTACCAAGGAACTGGTCTTAGT
Organism: Lathyrus tuberosus; assembly: GCA_022829125.1. Taxonomy (NCBI): domain Eukaryota; kingdom Viridiplantae; phylum Streptophyta; class Magnoliopsida; order Fabales; family Fabaceae; genus Lathyrus; species Lathyrus tuberosus. The sequence goes on along the minus strand of JALAZF010000120.1, from coordinate 11,824,132 downwards.
TTCTTTTGTCAATAAACTTTATTGACAAGGGACGCTATTCGTAGCGGTTTTCCTCAAACTTCTCACCGAATTTTCCTGGGGAGATCCCATTTGACGGAAAAAGTTTTGATGTCAGACTTGCTGGGGAACCCAATCGTCTGAGTTGTAGAGATGCACAAACTTCTCTGTTGGAGATGCCATTTGTTTCTACAAGGGAAAGCGAGTCTCTTGAGAGGCTGCTTCTGCTTGGGATCTTACATCATACTTTTCTCGGGATCTTCCCAGAGAAATGCCATATGATGGGATCTAATTTGAGGTGCCGATGACCTTTTCATCAGTGGTTTTTTTGTGTGGAGAAAAACTGTTGTACCACCGAATCTCCAATTAGGAGGCTTTCTCTTGGGATTTTCCTTAATCCGGGAAAGCAAGGATATCATCTTCAACGGCGAAGAGTGATGTTGACTGAGGTCTCTCTGGTGTTTCAGAGGTTTAAGTTATCAAAGTGGTCGAGGGCCAATTTCAATCCAGAAATAAACTGGAGGTGAGATTGTTCAGACACAGTATTTCCTGACGAGGCAAGAACTGATAACTTTATTGAGAGGACTCCTATCACTAAGGGACAATACCGACTAGAGTGATGGTGATGCAATATGAAATGTAAATGCAAATCAATAATGCATGATGTATGTATGTATATGCTGACAAAACTGACGCGACATACAAACTGACGGGTGAACACTACTGGATACTCGGCCATCGCGGGGCGAAGAAATATCGTTGGTCCAAGATAGCAATTCCACCTTGCTTAGGAGAGATAGTCCCTGTTGGGGAGCTATGTTGGTCGGGCTTAGGAGATAAGAACTCGGTCGAGGCGTGTCAGACGAAACAAGGTCTCTGACACAATTGATCCCTTTATTCAGGCGTACTGGGTTAGAAGGAGTACTTTGATTCTGCACTTCGAGGTTCAAACACCTTTGGAGAAGTGATCGAGATTCTTCTGATGTTCAACAGTCAAAAGAAATTGCCGACTTTATTTTAAAAGCAAAAAAAGTTTTAACAAATAAATTCATTTTTGTTTTATTTCAAGAATCGTTGATCATGTTAAAATGTCGTTCTGTAAAGCTAAAACAAATAAGAATTACAAACAAAAGCACAAGGGCTCAAATTTTATTGATAAGATGGAGATCAGCCAAAAGCGTGATTCCATTGAGTATTTACAAAGTTAGAAAATGGTAATTTACAGGGAAAGGGCTACGTTGAAACATAACGACCACTATCCTTCTACCAACTTTGACTTCGGGGCATCCTGAGCTTCTGTCGAAGATGACCTTGACTGGAGTTTTCTGACGGATGACGTAACTACTGCTGAGGGACTTGCCTCTGTTGAACATAGTTACTTGCCATTATCCCTAATTTTTGCCTGGATTGTACTGTGATGATTTCCAATCCATCGGGATGATTTTTTTTTTACTTTGTCTCTAACTTTTGCCTGGACCGCCCTTTCGGGTTTTCAATCCACCGAGACGTTTTTTTTAGGCGAAGTATTTCTTGACTACATCAACATTCATGGGGTAGGAAAATTCCTCTCCGTCCATGGTTGCAAGTCTCAAGGTGCCGCCTGAGAAAGCTTTTGTGACCACATAGGGACCATCATAATTCGGAGTCCACTTGCCCCGAGAATCAGTGAGAAAAGACTGTATCTTCTTGAGCACAAGGTCTCCTTTCCTGAAGATGCGGGGTCGAACCTTTTTGTCAAACTCCTTTTTCATTCTCTGTTGATACAGCTGACCATGGCATAGTGCCGTGATTCACTTCTCCTCGATCAGATTCAGTTCGTCGTGTCGGTTTTGACACCATTCAGCTTCGGTGAGCTTAGCTTCCATCAATACCCAGATTGATGGGATCTCTACTTCTATGGGGAGCACTGCTTCCATGCTATACACTAGAGAGAAAGGGGTTGCCCTTGTTGAAGTGCGGACAGATGTCCGATAACCGTGAAGAGCAAAGGGTAGCATCTCGTGCCAATCTTTGTAGGTTACAACCATCTTTTGAACGATCTTCTTAATGTTCTTATTAGCCGCTTCTACCGCTCCGTTCATCTTGGGTCGGTAGGGAGATGAGTTATGGTGTTCGATCTTGAACTCAGTACACAACTCTTTCATCATCTTATTGTTCAAGTTGGATCCATTATCAGTAATGATCTGGCTCGAAACACCATAACGGCAGATGATATTGTTTTTGATAAATCGGACCACCACTTGTCAGGTTACATTAGCGTATAACGCTGCTTCGACCCACTTGGTGAAATAGTCAATGGCGACCAGGATGAACCGATGTCCGTTTGAAGCTTTAGGTTCGATCATACCAATCATGTCGATTCCTCATATCGAGAATGACCATGGGGAAGAAAGAACTTTGAGATGCGTTGGCGGTACATGAATTTTGTCGGAGTATATCTGACACTTGTGACACCTCCTCATGTATTTGTAGCAGTCAGATTCCATGGTCAACCAATAGTACCCTGCTCTTAAAATTTTTCTTGCCATTGTGTGTCCATTGGCATGAGTGCCAAAGAATCCTTCATGAATTTCTTTTATTAGCATGTCTGCTTCTGGTCTGTCTACGCATCGGAGCAAGACCATGTCAAAATTTCTCTTATAGAGAGTGTCACCGCTCAGGCAGAAGTTTCTAGCCAATCTTCTGAGGGTTTTTCTGTCTTTCCTGGATGACCCAGGCGGGTACTCTTGTTTCTGAAGGAAACATTTGATATCGTGATACCAAGGTCTGTCGTCTAGGACTGCTTCAATCGTGAAGATGTAAGCGGGCCGTTCAAGGTGCATGATGTCGATCTTAGGTATGTCATTCCATTGACCTACACTAATCATGGAAGATAGAGTGGCTAATGCATCAGCTATGTGATTCTCCTCACGAGGGATGTGATGAAACTCGACTCTGTTGAAGAAAGGTAGCAACCTTCTTGCGGAGTCTTTGTAAGGAATCAATCCTGATTGGTATGTGTTCCAATCTTCTTTGATCTGATTGATAACCAGAGATGAATCGCCATAGACATCCAGGTTCTTGATCCTTAAATCAATTGCTTCTTCGAGGCCCATAATACAAGCTTCGTATTCAGCCTCGTTGTTCGTACATTTGAACATAAGTCTGGCGGTGAAAGGAATGTGGGTACCCTGAGGGGTAACAATGATTGCCCCAATTCCATTTCTGTAATGATTAACTACTCCGTCAAAGATAAGTCCCCACTGGGAACCTGGTTCTGGCCCTTCACTGGGTAGCGGTTCATCGCAATCTTTCATTTTTAGATACATGACATCTTCGTCTGGGAAGTCAAACCCGACTAATTCCTGAGCGTCAATCGGTTGATGAGCCAAATGATCGGTTAAAATACTTCCCTTAACGACTTTCTGAGCGTGGTACTCTATGTCATATTCTGATAGCAACATCTGCCAACGGGAAATCCTTCCCGTGAGAGCAGGTTTTTCGAAAACGTACTTGATTGGATCCATTTCGGAGACCAACCAAGTAGTATGACGAATCATGTACTGGCAAAGACGTTTGGCTGCCCAAGCCAAAGCACAACAAGTTTTCTCGAGCATCGTGTACCGAGTTTCGCAGTCGGTGAATTTCTTGCTTAAATAGTAAATGGCAGACTCTTTTCTTATAGTTTCGTCTTGTTGGCCAAGTACACATCCCATTGAGTCCTCTAGAACTGTGAGGTAAATGATCAGTGGTCTTCCTTCCACTGGAGGTGATAGAATCGATGAGTTCAACAGGTATTCCTTAATACTGTTGAAGGCGGTTTGGCAGTCCTCTGTCCAAATGCAATCCTGATTCTTTTTGAGTAATTTGTAAATCGGCGCACAGGTCGCGGTCATAAGGAATATGAATCTGGAGATGTAGTTCAAACATCCCAGGAATCCTCTGACTTGTTTTTCAGTTTTCGGAGAAGGCATTTCTTGAATTCCCTTGACCTTGTCAGGATCAACCTCATTTCCTTTCTAGCTGACGATGAACCCTAAGAGTTTCCCTGAACGGACACCGAAGGTGCACTTGTTGGGATTCAAGTGGAGTTTGTATTTTCTCAGACGCTCGAATAGTTTTGACAGATGGGTCACATGCTCCTCCTCTGTCTTAGATTTTGCAATCATATCATCGACATATACCTCGATTTCTTTGTGTATCATGTCATGAAACAGAGTAGTCATGGCCCTTTGATAGGTTGCCCCGGCGTTCTTCAAACCGAACGGCATTACCTTGTAACAAAAGGTACCCCATGGGGTAATGAACGGAGTTTTCTCCATGTCTTTCGGCGCCATTTTGATTTGGTTGTAGCCCGAGAATCCATCCATGAAGGAGAAAACTTTGAACTTTGCTGTACTGTCCACCAGCATGTCAATGTGTGGTAAAGGAAAGTCGTCCTTTGGACTAGCCTTATTCAGATCTCTGTAATCAACACACATTCTGACCTTTCCGTCCTTTTTGGGAACGGGTACGATGTTGGCTAACCATTGAGGATATTCTGATGTGGCGAGGAAACCCGCGTCAATCTGTTTCTGTACTTTCTCTTTGATTTTGATGGTCATGTCCGGGTGAGTCCGTCTCAACCTCTGCTTTACTGGTGGACATTTCGATCTTAACGTTAAGTGGTGTTCCACGATGCTGGTATCCAACCCTGGCATATCCTGATTGGACCAAGCGAACACATCGGGGAATTCTCTGAGAAGCTTTATCAAACTCTCTTTGGCAGTTGGACTGAGCAGTGCCCCAATCCTGATTTCTTTTTTCTCTTTTTCCGAACCCATGTTTACCATTTCCAACGGCTCTTTATGAGGTTCAATGGACCTTTCCTCTTGTCTGAGTAATCGGGAGATCTCTTCTGGAATTTTGTCGTCATTTTCTTCTTCAGCCTCGAATACCGGGAACTCAAAGTTGGGAGAAGGCATCAGATCATATGTTTCAACGGGGTTTAAAACAAGCAATCTGCACGACGTGATGATTCGTGTTTAGAAGAGACAGAGAGAATGCAAACGTGTGTGCAGTGTATTTATTTTACTGCTTGTTTTTATTATTGAATTGTTTTTTAGGATTACCATTTTCTGAGAAAAAAACAAAAAGAGAAAACATCAATTAATGCGGAAATTACAGAACGACGTTATTTTATTAATGAACAAGTCGACTCTTGAAACTACAACCCTATAAAACAAAACTCTGTCGCTTTGGGCAAAGCGAAGAGGGAAATTTACAGAAAGTGAGCCCTATCAAAACATCCATTCCACCTGGGCAGGGTGAAAGGTTAAAAGATGGTAATTACTTTGATTGGTGAACGACCTTCGGAACATCGACAGCAACCCATTGGCGGCGAACTCCTCGATGAATCACAAAGTCTGGTACCTTCCTTGATTTGTCTTCAGAAATAACGCTGATTTTTGGTGGAGCAGGATCATTGGAATCTGTCTCCCAGGCAGAATTGTCGTAGGAGGATTTCTTTGTTACATTTTGCATAGCATGGGCGTTCTCAGCTATATCTCCCCATCTAGTTGGCTGGATATCTTCGAGCCTGATACAAGAGCTTTCGGGAGCGGTGTACTTGACCATATAGTCGTATTTTCCACTCGGTTGTCCCAAGGTGTCCCACACTTCTTTCGAACTGGAGGAGTCATCCCTCTCGATGACGTTGACCTCGGGAAAAGCATAGTTGATGAATTCAAGTCCTGCAAACGTTGCGAATTCATCGTCATGTTGAGTAGTTTCTGAATGACCTGAGTGTTGATCCCATGACATGGTGGGGACACAGGTATTCTGTTCAATGATACTCAGCTGAGTTTCATTACTCGGCTGACTTTCTGGCCCTAAGTCTCCTAGGTAAGGCTGCCACATTGGTAGGCCATCCATTGGGCCATAGTAGTTGTAGTCAAATTGGTCTTTCATCAGAGTGTCTTTCTCTAATGAGTTTGGTGGAGCACGACATCCTTCTGGATCACAGCCTCTGTATATCATTTCGACATCTGACCGTGGTATAAATCTCGGACTCTGTGCGGGATAGCAAAATGGCATAGGCACATCTTCCTGAGACATATAACCGTCCTCGTTAAGATAGGACTTCCATTCTTCATCTGTGTCGGAGGGATCCTCCTCATTGATAGTGTGTACATCCTAAGACACTGGGTGAAGGAAACCTCCACTGTGGAAGAAGTTTTGAAGGGGATGAAGACCTTCATCGTTGGCAGTTGTCTGGGTACAGGTTGCAGAAAAACTAAGACCCTTCTTTGTTGTATTGCCAGTAAGAATGACAAGCTATCCCCATCCTTTTGTATTGGTACTCTCGACCGCTTTGATAGCATCGTTGTATGAAGAAATGGAAGTTCCTTCTTTGAACTGATTGTCCTTGCTTACCGACAGTGCTTGGAATTGAGTTCCAATAACCTCCTCGGGTTCTACACAAGTAGATGATGACAAGTTACTCACAAGCAAGGCTTGTTCTCCACAGACTGTGACAAGTTGATCGTTCTTGACGAACTTTAGCTTTTGGTGGAGGGTCGAGGTGACCGCTCTAGCCTGATGTATCCAAGGTCTTCCTAATAAACAACTGTATGTTGCCCGGATGTCCATGACCTGGAAAGTGACTTGGAAAGTGTGAGGACCGATAGTTATGGGAAGATCAACTTCGCCGATAACCGCTTTTATGGATCCGTCGAATGCTTTGACGACAACCTCGCTGATTCTCATCGGAGGGCCTTTGAATGATAATTGCATCAAAGTGGACTTCGGCATAACATTCAGGGCTGACCCTGTGTCTACCAGTATGCTGGCTAAAGCATCGTCCTGGCAGTTGACTGTGATATTGAGCGCCATGTTATGACGGCGACCCTCTTCAGGTAATTCCTCATCATTAAATCCTAGATTATTACAGGAAGTGATGTTAGAGACAATACTATCGAACTGTCTGATTGTTACATCATGTTCCACAAAGGCTTGCTCCAAGACTTTCTGTAGAGCCTCCCTGTGCGCTTCTGAACTGTGTAACAGTGATAACACAGAGATTTTTGAAGGAGTCTGCAATAACTGATCAATAATGTTATATTCACTCCTCTGGATGAGCTTCAGCATCTCATCGTTGTTTTTCGAAAGGTCGGGATTACTGGATTGACCGACTGGTAGGTCAGGAGCTTCCGTCTGAAGTTCTTTTTCTTTGTTAGGTTCCCCAACCCCTCGGTTGAAGATTCTACCACTCCGTGTTACTCGACTGATGTTTGCAATGTTCACGACGGAGGGTAATGGAATTTCCTTTCCATTTTCAATGGTTGTTGCACCGTACTTATAAGGGATAGCCTTAGTTGATTCATACGGTAGTGGTCCCAGTAGATAAATGACTATGGGAACCTTCTGGTTTTTCTGACCATCGTAAGTAATCTCGATCCGTTCCCGGTTGGGAACTTTAGATTCGTCAAGTAGAGGGATGATGGCAAAAACATCCCTGGTCCTATGATGACCAGAGATTGTGACAACGTCCTCGACTTGATCGGCAAGGTAGTTCGGCGTCCAGTTGATGGGTCCGGAACCCGGATATGGACGAATCTCTCCACGATCCACCTGCCCCTGGAGAGCTGCTCGCACAAGGTAGCACCCTTGGTTATTTTCTGAACAGACTCCACAACATTCATAATTATGTGGTGGCAACTGGCCATGCCCACTTTGAATACAATGTAACCTCACTAGGTTAGCTTCCATTGATCGGACATCCTGGCTCTGACGCCGAGTAGGATTCTTGTTACTGATACTAATTTGCTGAGTATCTTCATCCATATAGATTGGCATCCACCAGTGATTTAACAAGTGCTGAAGTGCCTCCTGGAAAAGGGTACAACCGCGATCGTTTTTGCAACCCGCCTTACAGTTGTGATAATTATGTGACACCAGGAATCCGAGTCGGACCTGTTCAGCATGTAACTCTACCAGGTTGGTATTCATCACGCGAATATCAAAGATCTGAACCATGTTGATCTGATAAGGGTTCCTATCATGGTAGTCTTGGATCCATCCAAGATCCATCTGACGCTGGAGGGCTTCTTGTACGAAAGAGCATCCCTGTTTGTTTTTAGAGCAGATATCACACTGGTGATAGTTATGAGGTGGCACATGGCCATATCCACTCTATCTACAATGCATCTTGACCAGATTGGTCTTTAACAAGAGTACATCATGAATTTGATAGACATTGTTAGTCTCTCCTTCTATTAGGTTGACTGCAGCTTTCTCATGTTGAGGTAGTGGGTTTGTGAGAACATTAGGATTTGTATCCTTGAAGGATAAGACCCCACTCCTAACAAGTTTTTGCACGTCGGACTTGAAATTGAGACAAGTCTCAATGTTATGCCCTGGTCCTCCTTGGTGGTAAGGGCAAGTTTGATCCATCTTAAACCAAAAAGGCGGATTTTCCAGTAGTGTAAGAGGGGACTTAGTCTGGATGTGCCCCTTAGCTAGCAGTAATGGAAACAACTCTGCGTACGATACGGGTATAGGATCAAATCCTGGTGGCCGTGTTGTACGATTGTTGTTGTATTGGAGACGGGCCTGCTGAAGAGTCTGTTGTGTCCTTTGCTGATCAGTTTGGCTTTGCGCAACCTGAGGTTGATACGTAGGAATAGGCGCAGGGTTGATAGCAGGACTTACAGTTGCTACTGGTTGGTACCGACGCCTTTGCTTTCCGAGAGAGATATTCCCAATATCTTGCTCATTTTTTTTAGGGAGAGCACTACCGTATTTTTTAGTACTGCTCGCCGATCTAGTGTCTTTTACCAAACGTCCTTCTCGGACGGTTTCCTTAAGACGTACGCCCATGCCGACCATTTCGGTGAAGTCGCTGGGTACACTAGCAACCATTCGATCATAATAAAATGAGCTTAAGGTCTTTAAGAAGATCTTGTCATCTCTTTTTCCTCAAGAGATGGAAAAATTTGAGCGGCGATTTCACGCCACCTTTGAGCATACTCCTTAAAGGTTTCCTTGTCCTTTTGCGACATTGATCTGAGTTAATCTCTGTCGGGTGCCATGTCCATATTGTATTTGTATTGTTGGGCAAAGACAGTCCCAAGATCTCTGAAAGTGCTGATCGTGACACGGTTTAAACCCATGTACTATTTGAGTGCGGCACCGGTTAAACTATTCTGGAAGTAGTGAATCAGTAGGTCCTGATTCTACGTTTGAGCTGACATCCGCCGAGTGTACATCACCAGATGGCTTTGAGGGCAAGAGTTACCCTTGTACTTTTCAAAGTTGGGCACTTGAAATTTGTGCGGAACTTTCACATTGGGGACCAAACAAAGAATTGCGGCGTCCTTTCCAAATAAATCCTGACCGCGAATGGCTTGCAGTTCCTTCTGCATTTCCAAGAGCCGTTCCTGGAATTCATCCATTCTGTCAAACAAAGTTTCCTTTTTACCAGCAGGTATTGGCGGAATCTGTCCTTCCGAGACAGTGTGCACCATAGGGGGTGGTACCGTGACTACGACAGCGAATCTTGGTGTTTCCCGAAGTTTGTAACCTTCAGGAGTCCTCAGTATGCCCCTGGCATCTTCGCTTTCCCGAAGTTTGTAACCTTCAGGCCCAGCGGCTTCTGTTGTGATTCCCTGATCTTCCGTGATCGGCGGAACATATCCTTCCGGGATATAGTTGACAGGCATGCCCCAAGGACGATCTTTCGGCATTTGATACCTAGGATCATACTTCTCCACTGTGGGTGTTGAGGTGATCTCTGAGATCACAGTCCTTTGTAGCTGAGCTTCTGCTATGGCTTGCATGTCGTTACGAAGCTTTCTCATATCCTTTCTCAGAGCGTCGATCTCTTCTTTCAACTCTCTGTTTTCTTCCTCAAGATCATCCATATTTTTCTGACGATTGGCCCGAGTATTATACGAATGAGACAGTTTGACTCTAGAATTGAGACACAAACTTGAGATTCGTAGAGAAGAAGAATATGTTACGGGAGAATGATGAATGCAATAATTATATTAATTTTTTTTTGTTTAATCAAAATAAACTTCGACAATTAGATTGCAAATATCAAATAGTGGGGAAACCCCTTTTATTGAATTTCAAAGGATTGCGGAAATGAAATACAGTAGATTACAAGGTGCGAAAATAGAAACCTAAGCTAATGGGTCCCGAGTCCTCTCTGAAGAGAAATCGGGTGCTGACTCTGGTACTTTCCTTTTCTTTGACCGGGGCTCTTGGGCCGTTGTCGGGTTGTCATTCCTTTGCCAGGTGAAAGGAGTGAGCAAATTCCTCTGGTCATCTTTATTTTCCACAGCATGTTGCTCCAAAATCTCAATTAGAGCATCTTTATCTTTCAGTAATTATTGTATCTTGGTACACTCTACACCGAGGGTGCGGTACTTGTTCTTCCAAGACCTTCTTTCCTTTTGAACTTTGTTGAGAGTAACCTGGAGTTTTTCCATTTCCGTCATGAAATACATGACAAATTCCTTTGGTGGAAGAATTTCGTGACGCGGATAAGGCATCTTTAGCTTGAGAGCTCTAGTTTGTACCCAGTGAAGATAAGGCTCCACTGAGACACAGTCTGGTTTTCCCAGAGACTCTCGTCCTTTCTTATGAACATGCTTCCAGGCTTGCACTATTTCCATCTTTAGTGTTTTGTCACTTTCTCCTTCCTTGAAGAAAAGACCTTCCAGATGAACACCCCGTGGGACGTGTCTCATCGGGTATCCAAATTGACGACGAACGAGAACTGGATGGTAGTTGATTCCTCCTTTAGTTCCTATGAGGGGTACGTTGGGGAAGTTTCCACAACGGTCAATGATTCTGATTCCATCATAGATCCTATTGCACCAATCAATGTCAGAGTTGGTGAGAGACATGATTTTCTGCGACCAACGTAAGGCACTCTTGTGATCCCAAAAAGCAGCAGACTTAGGCAAATGGGAGATAAACCATTTATAAAGTAGAGGTACACAACATGTGATCTCCCCTCCACTGTACAAATTTCCTAAGTGTACAGAATGATACGCATCTGCGAGCAAAGTCGGCACAGGATTTCCAATGAGAAAAACCTTAATGGTGTTGATATCTACAAAGTTATTGATGTTGGGAAACAAAAATAACCCGTAGGTGAGCAAGACAAAGATGCTTTCAAAAGCAGTCACGTTCCCGATACTAGCAAAGTACAGGGCTTTCTTTGTCAAGAACTGGGCTGGCAAACCTTGTATGCCACCCTTAGTGGTCATGTAAGTCCTGACCTCAGACTCGTCCAAATGAATTGCTCTTGCAATGGTCTGATTCTTTGGAATTTCTTCCAGTTCAGAAAATGGAGCTCGATCAGTAATGTGTAGATCAATCAGATGAGAATACTCTTTCAGCGTTGGTGCGAGCTGGTAATTCGGGAATGTGAAACAGTGATAAACTGGATCGTAAAACTGAATGAGCACATCCATGATTCCCTCAATCACATGGACTCTTAACAGTGGGAGCAGACCTCCGTGCTTGGCTCTGAAAGCCTCAGGGTTAGTGATCATTCTCGCCAAACCTCTTAAATCCTCTAGCTTTGGAACCTTGAAGGTATACCTATGGGTTCTCCTTCTACCGAAATCCATTAGCGCAATCTTTTTCTCTAATATTTACAATCATTGTCTTAGTTTAATTTGAAAAACAAAGAGACTAGAAGAGAAATTTTTTTGAATGTTTTAATGTTTTTTTAAATGAATGTATGAATGCAGCACACAAAAACATAGAAAAAACATGGGGTCAAAGGGTCGTTGTCATGAAGTCAAGGCTCTACCCATCCCCAAAGGTTTATACTAGGGTGATTTTTGTACCTGTACTCAAAATAATCAGCTCCTCCCAAGATAACAAACAACAAGCGGATCGCCAGCGAGCTGTATGAAATCTTAGAGTAAATGCTATTCACCGAGAATAGATCATCAGCCTCAAATGAGGGTAGTATCGCGTGACAACTATTTCTGATAGCTTTCGAACTACAAAAGGGTTGGCTCCTCAGCTTCTCAGACATCACAATCGACCCATTGCCTATGAGAGGGAATGAGGTGCATTGGTCAGCCTCCACTGAGGTTGATGGTCAACCTCGTCGCCATCACTTATCTTAAGTGTATACTCAATCTTTCCGCATGCGGCATCACACGCATTCCCATTAGCAGAAAAATAAACAGGTATAGCAATTAGGAAAAGTAATATATATATTTGTCCTAAACTCCTAGACTTTAAAGAGCTATGAATCCTATGTTCCTGACAAAAATGGCTCCCCGGCGGAGTCACCATTTTGTGGTTTCTTCCCTATTTAAAGGTTTTTGACCTAAGATCCTAGTGAAGTCAACAAAAAGTCTCATTCCCAGTGAAATTCCCAGTGAAAGAAAGAAGGAAAGAAACACCGGCCCCACGGTGGGCGCCACTTTTCTGTAGCGAGCGAAACTGGACGTGGTTCTTAAGCACTGTCACTCTTTTTAGGGTGACTACAGGTCGATTCATTTTTTATCCTATTGTGAGCTGATGAAGGAAGGGAAATAGATGTCTCCAATTAACCCTGCTTGCATACTGAGTTTAAACAGCGGTCTGTTAAGTTACGGATGCTATCAATGTGGGGGGGCCTTTCTCTGGTTTATTTTGAAAGAATGTTGACTTTTGGTGGGATTTTAGGTCTAGGATTCTTGAGGATATGGGATTTGAATTTTTGGTTTATTGTGCTCGCTAAGATTTTTCTTTCAATCTTATGCCTACGTATTCCCGTTTACCGAAATAGGGAAATCAGAGCGTTCGTAGTTCCTCCTATTTTATGGTTGGAAATGGGTGTTTTTGGTGTCTTGTTCAAAGCCCAAGACGTGAAGTGAAAGGTGATATATATCTTGTTCAAAGCCCAAGATGTGAAGCTGAAGGTGTTGTATTTAGAGATAATTTGTCATCTCTAAAGAGGGGTTTGTTTGTCACAACTATCGGGTGACTGACTGTAAAGGAGGATTACTTTAACCGGGATACGCAGATCCTAGTAATGCCATAATTTCCTTTATAGGGGGTTTTAACCTGAAGGAGAAGACTTCAACTCAGTGTAGAGCAATGACATCTTTCCTTAGGAATTTCTCATGCTAAAAAAGGGACAGTGGCGTGGATGTAAATAATCCAGAGGCTTGCCGCTTACAGCGATTAGATGGAAGGAGTTGTTGATGTTTGTGTACTGTGAACGAGGCACAACTTTGATGCTAAAAGGTTGATTGGATCAACCAGTGGTTTTCTTATACAAAGCCTAAGATAAGGCTAATATGTGTCTCGTACAAAGCCCGAGAGAAAGGTTTTGACTCAACAAAAGAGTCTTTTGTATCTCGTACGAAGCCCGAGATGGAGGCTATTTGACTCAACAAGAGAGTTTTTTGTATCTCGTACGAAGCCCGAGATGGAGGCTAAAGATGGTGATTGACTCAATGAGGGAGTCTTTGTATCTCGTACGAAGCCCGATATAGAGGCTATTGTTACTGTTTCAGTTGAGTGACAGGTCCAGTATGCTGATTTAAAGAGAAAATCAGTTCTTATATGAGTAATGCTGTACTCAGGGATTTTGATTTGAGGATCAGGGTTATTTTCTGTTCTTTAAGGAAGTGGGAAATCTGAATGTTATTGAGACTGTCCGAGTCTACGGGGTTTCTTCCTATTTTTGAAGGAGTGCTTGAGAATATCTTAGAGACTCAAGGGTCTTAGACTGTCCAGGTCTAGAGTTTCATCTTTTGTACTATGTTGAGAGAAAGTAGTTGACTCTTGGAAAGATTGCTCTATTAAGATGACTAATTTCTGTTCCTATACCTCTAGGAGGTCGTTGGGAGAATTTGTACGAAGCCCAAGAGGAGGCTGGAAACTTTTAAGAAGCTGATAGGTCCTTGTATGAAGCCCAAGAGGAGGCTATCATTCCCGGAGGAAGAATCATTATACGAAGCCTAAGAGGAGGTTGTGAATACTTCTAAGAAGCCGACGGGCCCTTGTACAACGCCCAAGAGGAGGCCGGGATGCTTTTAGGAAGCCTGTGGGTCCTTGAACAATGCCCAAGAGGAGGCCGATGCTTTTAAGAAGCCTGTGGGTCCCCAAACCCCGAGAAATTCAAGACAGACTATTCACGAGGAATAGATCGAGCCAGGAAAGTTTGAGAATTTGGAAGAAACTCAAGAGATGCCATTCACGGAGAAAAGATCATCTCTGGGGAGTAGAGTTCCTTGACAAGTGCTTTTAAGAAGCCTGTGGGTCCCCAAACCCCGAGAAGTTCAAGACATGCCATTCACCGAGAATAGATCAAGCCAGGAAAGTTCGAGAATTTGGAAGAAACTCAAGAGATGCCATTCACGGAGAAAAGATCATCTCTGGGGAGTAGAGTTCCTTGACAAGTGCTTTTAAGAAGCCTGTGGGTCCCCAAACCCCGAGAAGTTCAAGACATGTCATTCACTGAGAATAGATCAAGCCAGGAAAGTTCGAGAATTTGGAAGAAACTCAAGAGATGCCATTCACGGAGAAAAGATCATCTCTGGGGAATAGAGTTTCTTGACAAGTGCTTTTAAGAAGCCTGTGGGTCCCCAAACCCCGAGAAGTTCAAGACATGCCATTCACCGAGAATAGATCAAGCCAGGAAAGTTCGAGAATTTGGAAGAAACTCAAGAGATGCCATTCACGGAGAAGAGATCATCTCTGGGGAATAGAGTTTCTTGACAAGTGCTTTTAAGAAGCCTGTGGGTCCCCAAACCCCGAGAAGTTCAAGACATGCCATTCACTGAGAATAGATAAAGGTGATAGTCTATGAAAGGGTTCACCGAGAATGCTGCCTTTCATGTCTCCATATTGTTTAACCCCAAGAGGAGGGAAGATTGTGTCTGGTAATACTATGGGGATTTAGTATTGACTATTTAAGAGTGATCAACGGGCTTAATGCTAGACGTAGTTGTCGGGGAAACTCTAAATATCTATACTATTATTACACAGTTGATATGAGTTTATGAAAGAAGACTTACAGCGAAACAACCCCACAATACTGTTATATGTATATGAAAGCGGTAAATGAAAGCAATAACCACTTACTCGGTTGTAGAGCTTCCATGCTGTTTGGTTAGTTGTTCAACAAAGAAAGATTGAAAACAACAGTATATTTCAAAATCAAAGGAGAAAGTGCTTTGAAAAAGAAAGATTTGGGGCTTACCGCTCAAGGAGAGGCCCAGGATTTTATCAGTGAGCGCACTGTGAGTTTGAATTTGTACAGAGGGACTTATACAAGTGACTGAGGCCCAAAGAATGGTTTTTTTGTACAAAGGGATGGGTCTTACACTCTCTCAAGAGGCCCAAAGAGTTTTAGAAATGGGTCTTACTACTCGAGGGTAGGCCCAGTTGATTTGATTTTGAATTGGCGATCGCGCCGAGGTTTTTGAAAATACAGTGGGACTTATACCATAAGTGAGGCCCAAAATGGTTTGTATTTACAAAGGATTGGGTCTTACACTCTAATAGAGGCCCAAAAGAAAAAGAGTGGGGCTTATAGCACGAGGGTAGGCCCAAAGTGGTTTTTTGAAAAGGCGACGACCGCACCGTTTATTTTGACGGTATCAGGACTTATACAATATATTGAGGCCCAAAAATGATTTGGTCAAAAAAAGATTGGGTCTTACACTCTATTAGAGGCCCAAAAAGTTTTAAAATGATTTATGAGGGTTGAATTAATCTAAAAACCCTAATTTGTTTTCAAAGTGTATATTAATTGAATAAAAATTCAATTAAAATGATCAAAATTGTTTAACATATGGAAAACAAATTGTGATCTTAGATTAATGCTTCAAAAATTAAGTATTGACCTACAAAATAATTAGAAGTCATTAAAAGTTGCAAAATCAAGGTAGAAAAAATATTTAAAATGTCAAAAATAATTAAAATATTAATTCTTTGCAAAAATATCAATTATATGCAATAAATAATATTTTTGGAATTTTTTGGAAAAATAAAATATTTTAACATTTTTGTGAATTATTAAAAAAAAGAATCAACTCAAAATCATTAAAACTCAGAGTGAAATTAATTTTTGAATCAATTAAATAAAATCACAAAATTCAAATATTCAAATATTCAAAAAATGGCGCCAAGAACACGCGCGTGTTCTGGGTTTGCCCAGATTTGCATTTTCTCTCCAATCTCACTGAATACTTGATTATACCATGCAATCCACATATCAATCAACTCGTTTCAACCTCTCGATCATGTCTATGGCATTTAATTTCATTTAAATTAAACATATAACAAGAAATCACGAAAAATCCTCAAAAACCCTAGATTTTGCATGAAGGTTGGAATTTTTGATACACGATTCAAACAATGCAATCAATTGAGGGGAAACATTCCATGCATGATTATGAACATTTGGCAAAATTATTGTGCGAGGAAATATGCATAGATTGAGAGATGACCAAGTTTATGCTTACCTCTAGGCCGTGACAGCAAGTGCAATTTGATTTTTGATTTGGAGGTGTTACAGATGAGTTGTGATGATCTAAACAGCTTCCCTACACCCTATGGAGTGTGTTTGAATGCTTGGACTTGATTGAAATTGGCTGGATCACTTCATGGCATCTCAACTGCATTTTGGTTAAAATCTTAAGCAATTGACTGGTGATTCTGAGAAATCAGTGTTCCAGTTGTTGTTTAAGTGTTTGATCAGCTCATATGTGATGTATGTGAGGTGTGTGAGTGATTGGTTCGATTGGAAAAGCTCTCAAACTCAAAACCCGATAGTGACTTGCCTTAGAAGGCAAAATTGGAGTGAAAGAAGAGATTTTGAGGAAAGCATCTGTTTGATGGCTTTGGTATACTTAAACTGATCACAATTGAGCTCTATTTATAGTAGAGCAAGTTTGTTTTGCAAGGAATAGTGAATGGCAACTGCTGAGTAGGTTTGGCCAATGTTGGCAAATGAAAATCCAAGTCTCCTCTAGCCATTGACTAGAGGTTAGGGCACAGGCTGCTGGTTCCCTTGGTCTTGGATAAGTCTTGACTGAATTCAGTTGCAAATGGCTCAGACCATGCCACCTTGATGCTTTCATTGAATGCTCCAATCCAAAATTGGAGTCTTGTCCCTATTTTGGCCATTCTAGGTTCAACATGCTATTTCTTGTTCCAAAGACTTTGGAGGCTTGGCTCAGTGATTGTCCCCTTTAGATTCAATCCTCAGATGTGTCCAAGTGGATAGGAGTGTTTGGATTTGCACAATTTTGGCAAATCGAGCAAAAGTGTAAAATCTGTCTTGCCTTGACAGATTTCAACAAGGCAACTTGCCAATGTTATATCTCATGGCTCAAATTGAATTTGGTAATGTTCTTGGTCATTTTGGAAAGCCCTTACATGATACAACAACTGTTTGAACATGTTTGGTTTTGATCTCTTTTGAATCCAAGTGAAAAATCCCCCTACATTTGGAAAAAAGTAAGGCAAAATCTGACTTAGTGAAATTTTCACAAGTGTTGGAACAAAGTGACTTTTGTTGATTTTGATCACTCCATAACTCAAAATCCATGAGGAATTTGGACATAGGTCAGTATAAAGCTTTTGTAGAGGGCAATGAGATCTACAAATCAAGCTTTGAATGGGGAACAATGCCCTTGTTGTTTAGGAGTTATGGTCTTCCAAAGTTGGCACATTAGTGTCACTTTTTCCATGGCAGAAAATTTTCTAAGTTTTTATGGTTACCCCTTTTACAAGTTATCCCACTTTCTTTGATTTTTCTTGATGAATGATGATTCAAATCATACATTAACATCATTTTACGGTTAAAAATCCATTTTGGTGAAAAATCTCAAAAAGTCAAAGTTGACTTTTATGCACAGTTGACTTTTTATCAGATGAATTCCAAACTGTGCAATTCTTCAGGAAATCATGTCCTTGACCTAAATCAAACTTGATGGACATGTTCCATGGGTGTCATAGGGTATATTGATGCATGTAATAGGGCTTGGGAGCATGTCCTGGTCAAAAGTCAAAGTTACAGTTGACTTTTCCCGCGAAACCCTAATTGTGGTGCAGATGAAATTGAGACTTGTTGCTCAAACTTCTTGGATTAATCCATTGTTCCAAATGGATCAATATAGTTCATTAGAGACCCTCAAATCATGCCTTGAGGTCTAGGTTCACAATTTGTCCCAAAAGTCAACTTAGGGGTGAATTAGGTCAAGAAACCCTAATTCCTGATTTTTTATGTATGCATCCCCTGAGGCCAAATTGACTTGATGATTGGGTTTATGATGTCCCTTGGAGCATCATAGGTTATGCCTTGAAGCATTGGCTCATGCCCATAGGAAAATTTCCATCTGGAGGCCCTGGTCGACCAAAACCCTAATTTGGTGACACTGGCGATCTTAAGGCTTGATCCACCTAGAAGGGAGCAGCTTTGTGCTTAATCCTTAAAGTGGGAGTCCTCTTGATCCCTTGTAGCTACTTGAGAGTTTAAACAAGTTAAAGATCATGTCATTCCTTGATTGATCCTTTGTCAAAAGCTCTGAGAGGGTTTGAAACCCTAAATTTGATTGCAGTGGATGCTCACCCATCTTTGGGGAGACTAATGAGGCAAGATGGCTCCCCCATATTGTGATGATGATTTTCACAATGATGGGAAATCTTAGTGGTCAAAATTTGGGGTATGACACCTTCTTTTGCTCTATTCCTCCTCTCATTCTCTCTCTGTGTTTTTTTTTTCTGCGTTCTCTTGTTTTCTAAGTTTTCCATCTCATTCTCTCTCCCTTTCTATAATATAATAATAATATTAATAACCCCTAATAATAATAATAATAATAATAATAATAAACTATAATAATAATAATAATAATAACTATATTAATTTCTTCTGTTACAACTCTGTAACTCCTCTCTTTTACTTTTCAATTCCTACGACCGGTTAATTCCAAAAATAAATACTCCAACTAAATAATTATTTAATTATAATAATAAATATTGTCACACCTTAAATAAAATTTTTAATAACTATTTAAATAAATATTTTAATAACTATTTAAATAAACATTTAAATCAATTAAATAAATATCTGAATAATTATTTAAACTACTAAATTAATTAATTAATATTCTACCCTTCCTCGCTCTCAAACCAACCCAACCCATTAATAATAAAATTACCAAAATACCCCTAAAACTCCCGAACACCAAAAATAACATTAAAAATAACATAATTCACATAGCAAACATATAACAATAATAAAAATAAAAAGAATTCTAAGTCGGGGCGTTACAATAATCCCGCTAGCTTTACCTGGTTCACTATTAACTAAGTTACTTCAGTTCACCCGTCAAGGTGATTTTGCCTTCAACAAGGACTTAATCCAATAATCTCGACAGATTACAACAAGTTCGTCTAAGTGTTTAGAAAAACACCTTAGCCCTCTCAAGTCTATAGACTAACACTTAGTCACTTGAGGAAATCAATATCAATAAAGATACAAATAGATTGTTTACAATGATGCTTCTTTAAAGCAGATGAAACAAAAATTTATGTACAGGGATTTACACAAATATGAGCAACAACTCTTGTGTATAGAAAATGAATATAGACTGAGCGTGTTCACTTCCTTTTTGTATGTATGTTCGTTCATGATTTATTCTAGAAGGAGTGATCTCTATTTATAGCTGGATGTTGTGGGCTTGAGGGGTATAAGCGTAACTTTTCAACCCAGCTGTTGCAATGCTAACATTTGACCCGTGGGAGATAAAAGCAGCAAAGTCTCACCATATCCCATGTAGTAGTGCTGACTGAAAATCAGTTTATATCAATATAGGCAAGTATACACGTATGGATACTTCCATTACACGTTTATGTCTTGTCCATCTTTTCAGATTAGCTTTATCTTGTAGGACTGGAGAATAAAAGAATGAGTGATTTCTGAGTCTTCAGTGTCTTTAGGATCTTTTAGAAATACTTTCTTTAGAATCCTTAGAATACGCTCAGTAGAGTCTTATATTCAAAGTCTTCAGAGTTTGAACTTCACAAAGGATATCTTTAGAGTCTTCAAAAAAGTCGTTCAACAGAACCTTTGTCTTTAGAGTCATCAGAGTATTTTATCAGAGCCGGAAACGAAACTTCTTCTTAGAAGCATAATACTTTCTTTATCTTTAGAGGTATTCAACATTCATTAGAACTGCTAATATTTCTTCAGAAAAGAAAAAAGTGGGTTCTTTTAGACATGTCTGAGATTCTGATTTGAGATTCTTGAGGGTTATCCAGAATCAGTTTTTACTAACCAACTGCATACTTAAAGAAATTTATTAGAGTGCGGGATTGTTACATAGAAATATATGTATTGTTATCATCAAGGCTAGATATTATATGCAGAACCAAAATCTTGTTCTAACATCGGTCCCTTATCCCCCTTAGGGTTACTATATTTATAGGAGTTTCAGGCACTTAGGGTTTACTCAGTAAGACTGTAACACCCTAAATATTCCCCGCATAATTTAAATCAATTATCAGAGTAAATTTAAAACATAAACATCTAGGATGCCACAGTCACCATAAACCTGCTCATATAATCAGATATGTAACACATGTCACTTTTAAAAAATTATTAACAGTAGTAACAATAATAAAACTTGTATGAAAATTCAACTCTTATTGCAGCGGAAAACATCAACATCAAATAATTTGTAACGTTTAAACATAAAACATCAAAAGAAACTTCCACTTAGGAGATAACATAAATCCCCACGAACAGAAATAAACACATAGACGCCAACCCCCAGTGTTACACATCAGAGCAGATGCCGACTCTAAAAATAAAAGGAAGACACCATCTTCCACATACATCCACTCTTCTGCTTCGGATTATCCGCATGATGCCCATGTAAAGGCAATATTCAAACAGAAGGGGTGAAATATCGTAATTATATAAGGGAAAGTATGATAATAAGTAAGCATCATATTATTACATTCACATCACCTATTCCACAACACACTTCCACACAATCAACACAACATCCATCCAAACATAATAGTAACACAACCAATATGCAATGCAATGAGACTCACAACTTGACTCAATGTATGTGGTATCAATACGTGAACTCTCGGGTTCACCGCTCCGATCCCTACCTAGGATCAAAGCCCACAAATTATTTACCATCACCGCCGATAATGCTTCATTGATTCAATAACCTCCGAAATTAGCTACTCGCACCCAATCCCTAACTAGGACTGAGGCTCACCAAAACGGACCACCATCCAACACCATGAATGCATGCAACATACAGCATGCAATAACAACACCATGCACAATGACTGTCACTACCATAGTTAATGTACTTCGCCAATACTGGCCACCATGCACCAAACACACGCTATAATAGTTCAACAACATCAACATACAGTATAACAAGCTACAACAATGCATTTACGAATGTGTCCCACCACAACATAAGCACTACAATGCATCTAACACCACTACATAGCAAATTATTCACTTTCAGGTATTAAAACCAATTTTAGAATAAAGTTCCTCGCGTCAGCTTCCAAACTCTTCAAACGGCACTCGAATCGGGCCCCCGAAACTAAAGTTATGATTTTTCAAAGATTTTCAAAAACTGCTCTTAGTGTAACTAGCTACATCATTTGAGGTAACTAGTTACACCCATGTAACCAGTCACAGCTACGCAAAACACACACAGTGTAACTGGTTACCACATCTGAGGTAACTGATTACACCCTCACAAAATCACCCAAAAACGCATTTTACCACAGTGTAACAGGTTACCCCTTTCCTGGTAACCGATTACACCTGCAGCAGAAGCACTTTTCTACTACTTTTCCAAATGAAAATCACTTTTAAATACACCCTAAAACCCCACTTTTTGTAACGCCCAGTTATTTAATTAATTGTTTAATTAAATATCTTCGTAATATTTGTTTGATTTGTGTTGGTTGTCGAAAATGCTGTGTTGAGTTGCTATGTCGGTTTTGGTTAAATTAATTAATTTAAGTTGTGTTGACTTTAGTTGAATTAATTTAATTAAGATAAATTAAGTTGTATTGTGGTTATTTGATTAATTAAGCCGATTAAGTAGTAGATATAGTATTAGAAATAATAATAGATTATATTATTTGGGTTGTAATTAGAAGTAGTAATAGTGGGGGTGTAGAATGTGGCCCAATAAGACAATTAGAATATTAGGGTTATTATATTAGGTGTTAAAAATAAAAAGAAAATTAGAAGTGACAGTAAGTGGAAATTAAGAGAAAGAGGGAAGTAGCAGTTACAACACAGAGGTTACGAAAGAGAGGAGCAAGGGTTTGGAAACGGAACACGGAGAGGCAGCGAGAACGGGAACCCGATCGAAGAGTAGAGCGACCTTCAATCCAAGGTAAGGGTGGGATTCTGACTCTATAACGGGGTAGTTGATGAATAATATGTGAGATTTGGGTTCGTATAAAATTGTCACTGTCTGTGAATTATGCCGATAAATATACCGAATTCCTGTTGTTTTCGTAATTGGTTGTTATCTCTGATAAATTATAGATTCTGTGAAGAAGAAATTAATGTTGCTAATAAAATTTTTGTGTGGTTGGGTCTATGTCCGGAAATTATACGAACTGGGTTATTTAATAAAAAATAGGGGGTGGCGCAAGCCACCCCTGTGTGTGAAGCATTGATGGCGCAAGCCACCTTGGAGGAAGAGTAATTGGTGGCGCCAGCCACCTGTACTCTTAGAAAGTGAAGGTGGCGTAAGCCACCTGTATTCTTGTGGTGTGTGTTTCTGCTTTAATATAAAAATTAACATGTGTGTTTTAATATAATATTACCATTTTCTGTGTGTATGCTTATCATAAAGTCCAGATAATAATAAGTATGCCAGTAACATCAAACTAGCAGGATCAATACAGAACAACAAAATTGAATTAGCAGGAACATAATCTAGTTTCAGATAATAGGAAAATAATAACAGTAAGGTTATGATCTAACAGATAATATTTCAGCAACAGTAGTAGTGTTAATCAGTAGAAAAATAATCTGGCAGTAGTGAGTAAACATAGCAGGAATGGTATTATGACAGTAGTAGTGACAAACCAGTAGGGTAATAATATAGCAGTAGCAGTGAATTAGTAGATTAAAGCAGTTAGTAATATAGCAGAAGATTAATTAACCATTTCAATTAAAGACTGCCGAATGATTTTGTGTTGAATTGTAGTATATTTTGGTTGCCTCGTTGTGTTGTGCCTTTGGTTGAGAATTGCGAGTTGCAGGTGATGTTGTGTCTTGTCGAAGTGCCTCTAAATTATTGGCAAGGATAAGTTGTAGGCCTATGGCCAGTGTTGAATTGTCATGGTGCTGATTTTAATGATTATCATTGATTAATTTGACAATTGAGTCGAGTAGCATTGCATAGCATAATCAAGTTGGAGCTGATGCTCGATATTTTGGCCTGGATTGGCAAATTTAAGTTGAAGGCTTATGCCTTGTTGACGTCAATATTAATTGGCAAGTTTCTAAGTTGGAGTTTTGCTCCAATGGTACCACATGCATATTATGAGTCGCATTCAAAGTTGCATATTTATGTTGTCCTGTTGTATCCTATGTTGATTGATTTTGTTTATAATGTTGTGAAGTGGTGATTTTTATATAATCTAAACTAATATATTATTTATCATATACCCGATTATATTGTTTGATATCTCACCCTTCTGTGTATGGTGATGGTTTATACGCCATCCTGCAGGTAATCCGGAGTGAAGGCTTTCTACCTTCATTAGTTCGAGTCGGGGTCGTCGCTCTGATACGTAACACTCGGGGGGATGAATGCTTGTTTCTTAATTGCTGATTTTATTATTGTAGCTGAATTTTAAGTTGTTTTCTTTAAAGACTTGCTGTTTTGAAGTTGTTTTAAGTTGAATAAAATTGTTATGCCCGTTAAGTTGAAGTTTGTGAATCCGCTGCTTAATTATAAAAGTTTTGTTTCAAAGACTAAAATGATGTGTTTCGTATTCAGGTTATATGTGATTATAAGCCGTTGTTATGAGTTGTATGTGTAGCATCCCATGTGTATGTTGGAATTTTGAAACTCTGATTTTATATTATTCGATGGGTAGAAATGGGGTGTTACATTAGTGGTATCAGAGCAGGTCGGCCCGTCCGGCCAAGTTGTCGAGTCGTAGTTTGTTTGACAATCGAGTATTGTTAACTAGTTCTAACCTTTGTTTATGTTGTAGTGATAAGTTGAAATGGCTGGAAGAAACGATGCTGCAATTGCTTCCACGTTGGAAGCAATGGCTCAGGCTTTGCAGAATCAGCCGAACGCTGACGAGAATGCTGGATCTCGCAGTTTGGCAACTTTTTAGAGGGAGAATCTGCCTACCTTCAAGGGCAAGTATGATCCTGATGGAGCGTTGGATTGGTTGAAAGAGATAGAGAGAATCTTCCATGTGATGGACTGCACTCCAGCGCAGAAGGTTCGATATGGGACTCATATGCTAGCAGTCGAGGCTGATGACTGGTGGCTAGAGAGTCGTCAGAGGTTGGAAGCTGCAGGTGAAGGTATCACTTGGGCTGTGTTCTGAAGGGAGTTCCTGAGGAAGTATTATCCAGAGGATGTTCGTGGTAAGAAGGAAATCGAGTTTCTTGAGCTGAAACAAGGAAGTATGTCAGTTACTGAATATGCTGCAAAGTTTGTTGAGTTGGCTAAGTTTTATCCGCACTATAACGGGGATACTGCTGAGTTTTCAAAATGCATCAAGTTTGAGAGTGGGTTGCACCCAGAGATCAAGAAGGCAATTGGATATCAAAAGATTCGTGTCTTCTCTGATTTGGTTGATAGCTGCAGAATTTATGAAGAGGATAACAATGCCCATTATAAGATCATTAATGAGAGGAAGAGCAAGCACCAACAGAATCATGGCAAACCTATTGATGCTCCAGCTGGAAAAGGTAAACAGAAAGTGGCTGATGGCAAGAGGACTAGTGGGGGAGATGCTCCTGCTGGCATAACTTGTTTCAAATGTGGGAAACCTGGTGTCGCACCCTAAATTTTAACCCTAAGATCCCCACTTTGCTCTTTGCATAACATTTTAGGTCATCATTCGTGCATAACTAACCACTTTGTTTAGTTTTTGTTTGTTTGTTTCATTTGTGAACACAGGTGCTGATGCAGAAGATTCGAGGGCTTGAAGGCTGACTGTGTGTGTGTGTGCTTGTGGAGATACTGGATCTTGCAAGGTGCGTGCGAATTACTGTGGGAGTATACCCTCAATCTTATGGTCCCTAAAACCATTACGAAGCCTTTCCTCCCTCAAGACTCCTCAGAGGTTTCTCCGAGGAGGACTAGGGTTTTGTTCATTGACGTTGGGAGCCCGTCAAGTTTCGTTGCTAGTCGCATTCCAAGGTATTTTTTTTCTCTCAAAGAAGATTAAGTTCAAGAGGTGTTTCATTTTGATCCTCAAGTTGATTCCTAATGGCAAGGCAAGAGTCATACGGTTCATGAGGCCTTCGCCATCTTCAAAGTGGATTCTAGAGGTGCAATATTTATGTTGTGGTGGTGGTTTACGTGGAATTCCAAAGACGGATTTCAAGTTTCCAGTCTTTTCTGCCGACATTCACTTAAGAACTCAAGCCTAAAGTGGCAGTGCAAGGTCAACGTTAAGTTTCAATTTCGAGTCCAAGATTTCGAGTTCAAAACCCCATTCCTTACAAGTTACATCCATTTTAAGGCATTACAAGATTCAAATTGCTCATTCAAGATGCCATGTCTTCTCACGTGCAGTGCAAGTATCCAGATTTTCATCATTTTTCTAAGACTTCAAAATTCAATGCAAATTATCATGAGATTTATTTGAAATTCTATATTTCCAAAATACAAAGCCCAAGTTCAAACGTGAAGGTTCAAGCCTATCAAAAATCCAATTGATAATCACCCATGTTTCAATTGTGTTAAGGTTGTTGGTTGAGATTTTTAGATATCAATTGATTTTGGGCCGTGTCATGGAGATTTTAGATTTTTAATTATATGCCAAAAGAACCAAGTTATATTTTGTCTCGGTATTTGCAAGAAGAAAAAAATTTATCTTCAATTGTTAAATTACACTCACACAATGATTGATAAAGTATGGTCACATCTTGGGATGGAGGAAAGTTTCAAGATATTATTCAAAGAGAATTTTGAGAATGCCAAGGATGCTCAGCGCAGTTTAACGTGTTTGTAAAATGCATAATATTGGAAGATCTTAATCTACAATCTCTTATCCAAGTATTTGGACCGATAATTAGAGAATACAATTGTTCTATTTTAAAAATGGAAGTTGAACATAGGCAAGATTGATAAAACTTAAAGCTATGTTCCAAATTGAAAAGTTCCTGTATTTTGCTACATTCGACAGTATGCGATTGGCTCCAAGGCTTGCAGATTTCACTTACCAATCCAAGCTCCTTGGAAACACATGAAAAGAAAAAATAAGTCAGCATAAATGGGAGGAAGTTGTAAAGACGTTCCAAATCATCAAAACAAGAAGGTGGTAAAGACAACTTCACAACAATGACATGATCTTGGCAAAAGTGAATAAATAAGCAGACTTTAACATATCTTAAACACCTTAACAGTATTTGGATATAATGGTCTTACCCAGTATTCAGTCTCTCCATAGGTCCATGCGTAATGCGAGTGAAATTGCCGCTTTGTCCCGCAGGCTCCATAAACATATGGGCTGTTATACACCTGGTATGAATAGAAGACGTGCTAAATTCTAACGTCACAAGAATGTCTTGCGGAATGGCAGATTGCAAAAAGGAAACACGGATGTAAGAAGCATTGGTAGCACGTCAATGTTTTGACCACTAATCATCTACCTTTGGCCACTCAAAGCTGTTGTCATTACTTGCTCCTGCAAACCATAAAACTAAATCAACAAAATTACCGAGAATCTCAACAAGCCCCAAATCGTACACAAGCATCATACATCATTCTTTTTTGAATTAAAGAAATAGCAAATAAGTTTGTTCATGAAATTATCATGGATGAACAAGCCACATACAGGAAAAGAGAAGAGGATATTTTACTCCACGCACATAAACCTTCATTCAATGCAAAGGTATCACCTTCTTGAACCACATGTGCATCTCTGTTGCCATCCACCTGCACTGCTGGCTCCTTGTTTTGCTGCTCATTACCTCTTTAGAACTATTAACCTACAACACTTACGTTTCAATATCCTCTGTCATAATAAGAATTAGCTTCAAAGGAACAAAATATTTTATGGCCTTCTTTGGAGAAGTATTTGAAATTGTGACACAACTCAACAAAAGTACAGAGGAAGTTAGTTGATCACTCACAGGTAGGTTGGTTTGTTGCCAACTGGGATTCCCGCGAGTGGCTGCAAGGAATCAAGGTTTTGAATATTGTGAGTTTTCATTGAAGTTAACGCTTCCTTTGGAATCAGGTAAGATTAAAAACAGAAATTGAACATTCAAGGCCCAAAATCTTTGAATCTGAATCACAAATAGGGAAAGAATAAAGGATCATTCAATTCACAAGCATGCTGCAACATGATCAAGACAATACCATAATTTTCCAAAACAGTCATTAACATAACAGACCGCCAACAGCCGAAAAGGGAAATTTTTCAAGCATATCAGACAAATTCAAAAACAGAGCTACACGATAATGGAAAGTCTATCAATTACACATTCATGTTAAAATCAGAATGAAATTGGAAAGGTTTTATCATCATAGGACTAGTCCAGACACAATTCAAAGGATTCATTAAGACATTTTTATCCGTGTTTTCTTTCTATAACAGTGCTCAACAACCATAATTTCAATTCAATTCCAAGAAGCCTTTATAAAGAGCAGACCATACACGTATCATGGCAGAAACAAATCGATACAGAATGCAAAGCCTCACACCAAAAAAAAACATACAGCAGTGTCATATACCAAAATTCGCACAACAAAGAAAAATGCACTGCTAGCCCCATGTACACGTAAAAATTGTAGAAAAGAACAAGGCAGTACCACCAACATTACAAACCTGCTAAGTTTCATATCCACCATCAGTCCTTGTTCCCCAAACATCACCTTCATCAGTCACACAAAGAACCTGCGACAAGTCACGTACAAACCACCAGGGGATCAACGATAACGACGGTATCAAAAACCATTTTGGAGCAGCGTATACATTCTATGACAGTACCACAAAACCACAGTCCAACACCCAAACTCATACACGCACTGCGAGAATCCCAGATTCACAAGATCACAAACACACATTGCAGACAAAGAACAGCACAGCAGCTATCAATAGAACAACACACATAGGCAGAAGGAGATTCACAGACACAACGACATACACACACCTACAGGCTAAGAGTTCCGGAGAAGAGAAGGGGATTCGTAAACGCATGTACCTGATTCAAATGATCGACGACCTGGCTTTTTCTTTACGATTTCGCATTTCCTTTTGATCAGTTTGTAACTTGTAATCTCTGAACATATATAGTGGATTGGGGTTAGGTTTTGTGGGGATTGGGGTTTGTATGTGTTTATGATTTCATGGTGAGGCTTTTGAACGGAGAGAAGTGAGTGAGAGCAAGCATCAGTGGCGGTGAATTTTGAAATCTAGGGTTTGAAACCCCCTTTGTCAGAGAGTGAGAGGCGAGGGAGAAGACGGAGAGGAACGAGAGAGAGAACGAGCGTATCGCTCTTTTCCATCTGTTTGTTTTCATGTCTTACTGATCCCCTACGCACGCACACACACCACTAGCATACACCCTCCACTGTATCCGTTAGATCATGGCCCATTTAGCATCGTATGGCTGAAATCTGAGGGTCCATGATGGACCCTCTCCCTTGCGTAACACATAATCCCTCAGTTTCTTTTTATTTAACTTTAATCTAAAGATAAATAACTTTTTCTTTTTACAATATAACCATTATAAAAGTCTTTTTAGTTTTTTTTAAGTAAAAACTTTTGTTTAAAATATAAAATTAAAACTTTTTTTTTCTCTAATTAATAGACAAATACTTTTTAATATTAAAACTTCATTAATTTAATTTTAAAACTAAATAAAAACTCTTATAACATTTAAAACTTTTTTATTTAAGAAATTCTAAAAATCATCCCTAATATAATATCTCTTGTTAATAAAACTTTTTCTTCATTAAAATATTAAAACTAATCCTTTAGCCTATTGTAGTAAAAATATTAAAACCTTTTTATAAGTATTAAAATCAAAAACTCTTGTTAACAATAAGACTTTTATAATTAAAACTTTTTATCTAAGAGAAAACCTTTTTTTCAAATTAAAATAATCTCCTAACATAATATCTCCAAATAATAATAGCTTCTTTTTTATGAAACTTTAAAATCAAATATTAAAATTTATTAATAAAAAACTTTAAAACTAAAGGTAATCATTGACAAATTCTCACAATAATAATCAACCAACTCTTTTCTTAATACCCCCCCTACGCTTGAGTGTACGCTTATATGTCCTTGTTTGTTATCTTGCCTTATTATGCTTTACTATTACTTAATGAATGCATGTTATTGTTCTCTAAACCTTTTCAAGAAAACAATAAAAAAATTCTCGATCCAACGTCGAGCCCATTTTCTACCCATGTAAGTCGATTACCTTTAGGCATCGCATTCAACCTTTTGGTCACTAGACACAAGAATAGCATCACTTTGCTAGAACTCTCGCCTATTATAAACAATTAATCGCATTAATATCCAAAGGAAAATCCCATGCATGACAACCATGTTATTGTGCATGGTGCATATCATTTGCATCATAATCGACACCCTAAGATAAGTCAATTAGATAACTTAGGATAGATTTCCTAGATTAGCCCCCCCACAATTTTGATTCTTTAATCAAACTTTAGCCCACTTAATTCCCCACACAAGAGAATTAGATGTTAATCATCTCAAAGAAAGGGACATACAATCCCATACCCCACAAAATACAAACATTTTCAAAACTATGGCGGTTTTCTTAAGATGATGACTCATCTCCTCTCCTAAACCTTTAAACAAATTTAGTATCCTTAATAAGGAACTACAAGTGCTCTGATTCCCTCCTGACAGGATACGTAGGCACAAGATGCGATATCTTATCGAGCACACTTAGGAATAAAAATAATAAATCACCTACCCTTAAATGTAACGCCCCGATTCCGATTATTCCCATTTTGTTGAGTCTTTTATTTAAATTGAGTGATAAATTATTTTATTTGTGAAATTGGTGTGTTAATATGCAATGTTGACATGTTGTGATATTTTACCGTTTTTGAGAGTTTTCGGGGAAATTAGAATGGAGGGTATTTTGGACATTTCTCAATTAATGATAAGTTAGAAATTTAGTGGAAATAGAATTATGTGAGAAAATGAATTAATTTAATTTGAGTAGAAAATAAGAAAAAGAAAAAGAGATAAGAAGAAATAGGAGAGAAAAAGAAAGAAAAGGGAAATAGAGAGAAAAAGGAGAGAAAGAAAGAGGAAGAGGAGAAAAAGAGGAAAAAGCTTGGAAATCTTCAAAACAACTTCTAGGAATCGATTTATCCGGGTAAGGGTGTGAAATCTTATTATCTTATCAATGTATATCATTATGTATGATTGTGTTATTGTTGTTGTTGATTTTTATGAGTTTTGGTATAAACCCATTTGTGTAGAAAGTGTTAGAATTCGATTTAATCGTGTTGGAAATGAGGTTTTCGTGTTCCTTGTTGTTGGTACATGATAGATATATGTTATTGTACATCAAATTGGCATTTTTATGGATTTAGATGATGAATTTGGGTGTGGTTTGGGTGAAAAACGCAGAGAAAATTATGCAGGAAATTCTGCATTTTCGCCTGGCCATACGCGTATTGGGGCAGACCATACGCGTATTGACTAGGGCAATACGCGTATGGATGGCACATTTTAGGGCCAATACGCGTATGGGTTGCATGTTTTCCCGGCCATCTGGTGAAACGCGTATGATACGCGTACGAGTTTTGGGCCATACGCGTAGGGAATTGGTGCATACGCGGATGGGCAGGAGAAGTGTAAAAATGTGATTTTTCAAAATATCGTTTTCGTTTTTATTTCATAACTTTTGATCTGCTTATCCGATTTTTACATTCTTGGTATCGTTGTGAAGCTATTGAGCTGTACTTCCTTATTATGATGATTTGGAAATTGTTAGCCGATTTAATTATGTCGGAAAGTTAGGAATAGTGTTATTTAGCAACTTTTACCGTTTTGAATGTGTGTTTTGGATGCGAATCATACAATAGTGCATTGATGTGAATGTATATAGATTGTATGTGATAGTATGAGATGAATGCATGAATATATTGTGAATATGTATGCATTTAAAGAATGTCTTGAGTCATTTTGTATGTGAAGCATAATGATGTCCATTCTTGTGTTGTGTGATTCTAATGAGAATCCGTTGTAACGTCGTGTGCCTATGTGAGGTGTGAGAAATCCATAAACATTGTGTGCCTATGTGAGGTGTGAGCAATGGGTGAACATCGTAGGCCCGACGGGGAGTTACATTGGTAACGAGCGATGGTTCCAATAAGTTCCTGAGTTAACTTAAGATGATTGAGTCGGTACCCGGCATTCCATTTGCATAGAGTCGTGAGTCGGTCTCTATGATTTGCATTTATCATCCTTATAATGGTGCATTGATGAATAAACATGAATATGTATGTTTATGTGGAATGATAAGAATTGTGAAAGTATGCATGGTGAATATGCTTAGTTTAGTATATATATACATTGTGATGTATATGAGTGAGTTGTGATGAATTGTGGTGAGGATGTGGAATATGTGTATTCTTATGCTAAGATATATAATTATATGCATTGTTATTATGATAATATTTCTCACCCTTCTGCTGTTTTATGATGCTCTATGAGGCATTGCAGAGTAGGTATGCTGGTGGTCTTTTTGTGAAGCGTGTCTTCATTCTTTTGGGTCGGTCGGCTCTGATATGTAGCAACGGGTAGCTAGGAGGATTATGATTCTTTTGTGATACATTTGTACATGTATCTTGTTGATGAATGTTTATGAAAACATGAATTATGTTGGTGGATAATACTTGATGATATATATATATATGTATATATGTTTGATGTTATTCAATGTTTAGATTTTCCGCTTTTATTCTAAATATTGTGATGTGGGTGTAACGACTAAGTTCCTCTGTTGCAAAGTTACCCCACTGTTGCATATCAATTGTTGAGCAGGTGTTGAATGTTTTAATTTCATGTATAATGTGTAATACCTCTTTTATACTATGTTTATAATTATACTCTGATGAAATATTAATATACTCTGACGAAATATTAAATATTTCGCATTTCCTTTTGATCAGTTTGTAACTTGTAATCTCTGAACATATATAGTGGATTGGGGTTAGGGTTTTGTGGGGATTGGGGTTTGTATGTGTTTATGATTTCGTGGCGAGGCTTTTGAACGGAGAGAAGTGAGTGAGAGCAAGCATCAGTGGCGGTGAATTTTGAAATCTAGGGTTTGAAACCCCCTTTGTCAGAGAGTGAGAGGTGAGGGAGAAGACGGAGAGGAACGAGAGTATCGCTCTGTTCCATCTGTTTGTTTTCACGTCCTACTGATCCCCTACTCACGCACACACACCACTAGCATACACCCTCCACTGTATCTGTTAGATCATGGCCCCTTTAGCATCGTATGGCTGAGATATGAGGGTCCATGATGGACCCTCTCCCTTGCGTAACACATAATCCCTCCGTTTCTTTTTATTTAACTTTAATCTAAAGATAAATAACTTTTTCTTTTTACAAGATAACCATTATAAAAGTCTTTTTTAGTTTTTTTAATGTAAAAACTTTTGTTTAAAATATAAAATTAAAACTTTTTTTTCTCTAATTAATAGACAAATACTTTTTAATATTAAAACTTCATTAATTTAATTTTAAAACTAAATAAAAACTCGTATAACATTTAAAACTTTTTTATTTAAGAAATTCTAAAAATCATCCCTAATATAATATCTCTTGTTAATAAAACTTTTTCTTCATTAAAATATTAAAACTAATCCTTTAGCCTATTGTAGTAAAAATATTAAAACCTTTTTATAAGTATTAAAATAAAAAACTCTTGTTAACAATAAGACTTTTATAATTAAAACTTTTTATCTAAGAGAAAACCTTTTTTTCAAATTAAAATAATCTCCTAACATAATATCTCCAAATAATAATAGCTTCTTTTTTATGAAACTTTAAAATCAAATATTAAAATTTATTAATAAAAAACTTTAAAACTAAAGGTAATCATTGACAAATTCTCACAATAATAATCAACCAACTATTTTCTTAATACCCCCCATACGCTTGAGTGTACGCTTATATGTCCTTGTTTGTTATCTTGCCTTATTATGCTTTACTATTACTTAATGAATGCATGTTATTGTTCTCTAAACCTTTTCAAGAAAACAATAAAAAAATTCTCGATCCAACGTCGAGCCCATTTTCTACCCATGTAAGTCGATTACCTTTAGGCATCGCATTCAACCTTTTGGTCACTAGACACAAGAATAGCATCACTTTACTAGCACTCTCGCCTATTATAAACAATTAATCGCATTAATATCCAAGGGAAAATCCCATGCATGATAACCATGTTATTGTGCATGGTGCATATCATTTGCATCATAATCGACACACTACGATAAGTCAATTAGATAACTTAGGATAGATTTCCTAGATTAGTCCCCCCACAATTTTGATTCTTTAATCAAACTTTAGCCCACTTAATTCTCCACACAAGAGAATTAGATGTTAATCATCTCAAAGAAAGGGACATATAATCCCATACCCCACAAAATACAAACATTTTCAAAACTGTGGCGGTTTTCTTAAGATGATGACTCATCTCCTCTCCTAAACCTTTAAACAAATTTAGTATCCTTAATAAGGAACTACAAGTGCTCTGATTCCCTCCTGACAGGATACGTAGGCACAAGATGCGATATCTTATCGAGCACACTTAGGAATAAAAATAATAAATCACCTACCCTTAAATGTAACGCCCCGATTTCGATTATTCCCATTTTGTTGAGTCTTTTATTTAAATTGAGTGATAAATTATTTTATTTGTGAAATTGGTGTGTTAATATGCTATGTTGACATGTTGTGATATTTTACCGTTTTTGAGAGTTTTCGGGGAAATTAGAATGGAGGGTATTTTGGACATTTCTCAATTAATGATAAGTTAGAAATTTAGTGGAAATAGAATTATGTGAGAAAATGAATTAATTTAATTCGAGTAGAAAATAAGAAAAAGAAAAAGAGATAAGAAGAAATAGGAGAGAAAGAGAAAGAAAAGGGAAATAGAGAGAAAAAGGAGAGAAAGAAAGAGGAAGAGGAGAAAAGAGAGAAAAAGAGGAAAAAGCTTGGAAATCTTCAAAACAACTTCTAGGAATCGATTTATCCGGGTAAGGGTGTGAAATCTTATTATCTTATCAATGTATATCATTATGTATGATTGTGTTATTGTTGTTGTTGATTTTTATGAGTTTTGGTATAAACCCATTTGTGTAGAAAGTGTTAGAATTCGATTTAATCGTGTTGGAAATGAGGTTTTCGTGTTCCTTGTTGTTGGTACATGATAGATATATGTTATTGTACATCAAATTGGCATTTTTATGGATTTAGATGATGAATTTGGGTGTGGTTTGGGTGAAAAACGCAGAGAAAATTATGCAGGAAATTCTGCATTTTCGCCTGGCCATACGCGTATTGGGGCAGACCATACGCGTATTGACTAGGGCAATACGCGTATGGATGGCACATTTTAGGGCCAATACGCGTATGGGTTGCATGTTTTCCCGGCCATCTGGTGAAACGCGTATGATACGCGTACGAGTTTTGGGCCATACGCGTAGGGAATTGGTGCATACGCGGATGGGCAGGAGAAGTGTAAAAATGTGATTTTTCAAAATATCGTTTTCGTTTTTATTTCATAACTTTTGATCTGCTTATCCGATTTTTACATTCTTGGTATCGTTGTGAAGCTATTGAGCTGTACTTCCTTATTATGATGATTTGGAAATTGTTAGCCGATTTAATTATGTCGGAAAGTTAGGAATAGTGTTATTTAGCAACTTTTACCGTTTTGAATGTGTGTTTTGGATGCGAATCATACAATAGTGCATTGATGTGAATGTATATAGATTGTATGTGATAGTATGAGATGAATGCATGAATATATTGTGAATATGTATGCATTTAAAGAATGTCTTGAGTCATTTTGTATGTGAAGCATAATGATGTCCATTCTTGTGTTGTGTGATTCTAATGAGAATCCGTTGTAACGTCGTGTGCCTATGTGAGGTGTGAGAAATCCATAAACATTGTGTGCCTATGTGAGGTGTGAGCAATGGGTGAACATCGTAGGCCCGACGGGGAGTTACATTGGTAACGAGCGATGGTTCCAATAAGTTCCTGAGTTAACTTAAGATGATTGAGTCGGTACCCGCATTCCATTTGCATAGAGTCGTGAGTCGGTCTCTATGATTTGCATTTATCATCCTTATAATGGTGCATTGATGAATAAACATGAATATGTATGTTTATGTGGAATGATAAGAATTGTGAAAGTATGCATGGTGAATATGCTTAGTTTAGTATATATATACATTGTGATGTATATGAGTGAGTTGTGATGAATTGTGGTGAGGATGTGGAATATGTGTATTCTTATGCTAAGATATATAATTATATGCATTGTTATTATGATAATATTTCTCACCCTTCTGCTGTTTTATGATGCTCTATGAGGCATTGCAGAGTAGGTATGCTGGTGGTCTTTTTGTGAAGCGTGTCTTCATTCTTTTGGGTCGGTCGGCTCTGATATGTAGCAACGGGTAGCTAGGAGGATTATGATTCTTTTGTGATACATTTGTACATGTATCTTGTTGATGAATGTTTATGAAAACATGAATTATGTTGGTGGATAATACTTGATGATATATATATATATATGTATATATGTTTGATGTTATTCAATGTTTAGATTTTCCGCTTTTATTCTAAATATTGTGATGTGGGTGTAACGACTAAGTTCCTCTGTTGCAAAGTTACCCCACTGTTGCATATCAATTGTTGAGCAGGTGTTGAATGTTTTAATTTCATGTATAATGTGTAATACCTCTTTTATACTATGTTTATAATTATACTCTGATGAAATATTAATATACTCTGACGAAATATTAAATATTTCGCATTTCCTTTTGATCAGTTTGTAACTTGTAATCTCTGAACATATATAGTGGATTGGGGTTAGGGTTTTGTGGGGATTGGGGTTTGTATGTGTTTATGATTTCGTGGCGAGGCTTTTGAACGGAGAGAAGTGAGTGAGAGCAAGCATCAGTGGCGGTGAATTTTGAAATCTAGGGTTTGAAACCCCCTTTGTCAGAGAGTGAGAGGTGAGGGAGAAGACGGAGAGGAACGAGAGTATCGCTCTGTTCCATCTGTTTGTTTTCACGTCCTACTGATCCCCTACTCACGCACACACACCACTAGCATACACCCTCCACTGTATCTGTTAGATCATGGCCCCTTTAGCATCGTATGGCTGAGATATGAGGGTCCATGATGGACCCTCTCCCTTGCGTAACACATAATCCCTCCGTTTCTTTTTATTTAACTTTAATCTAAAGATAAATAACTTTTTCTTTTTACAAGATAACCATTATAAAAGTCTTTTTTAGTTTTTTTAATGTAAAAACTTTTGTTTAAAATATAAAATTAAAACTTTTTTTTCTCTAATTAATAGACAAATACTTTTTAATATTAAAACTTCATTAATTTAATTTTAAAACTAAATAAAAACTCGTATAACATTTAAAACTTTTTTATTTAAGAAATTCTAAAAATCATCCCTAATATAATATCTCTTGTTAATAAAACTTTTTCTTCATTAAAATATTAAAACTAATCCTTTAGCCTATTGTAGTAAAAATATTAAAACCTTTTTATAAGTATTAAAATAAAAAACTCTTGTTAACAATAAGACTTTTATAATTAAAACTTTTTATCTAAGAGAAAACCTTTTTTTCAAATTAAAATAATCTCCTAACATAATATCTCCAAATAATAATAGCTTCTTTTTTATGAAACTTTAAAATCAAATATTAAAATTTATTAATAAAAAACTTTAAAACTAAAGGTAATCATTGACAAATTCTCACAATAATAATCAACCAACTATTTTCTTAATACCCCCCCATACGCTTGAGTGTACGCTTATATGTCCTTGTTTGTTATCTTGCCTTATTATGCTTTACTATTACTTAATGAATGCATGTTATTGTTCTCTAAACCTTTTCAAGAAAACAATAAAAAAATTCTCGATCCAACGTCGAGCCCATTTTCTACCCATGTAAGTCGATTACCTTTAGGCATCGCATTCAACCTTTTGGTCACTAGACACAAGAATAGCATCACTTTACTAGCACTCTCGCCTATTATAAACAATTAATCGCATTAATATCCAAGGGAAAATCCCATGCATGATAACCATGTTATTGTGCATGGTGCATATCATTTGCATCATAATCGACACACTACGATAAGTCAATTAGATAACTTAGGATAGATTTCCTAGATTAGTCCCCCCCACAATTTTGATTCTTTAATCAAACTTTAGCCCACTTAATTCTCCACACAAGAGAATTAGATGTTAATCATCTCAAAGAAAGGGACATATAATCCCATACCCCACAAAATACAAACATTTTCAAAACTGTGGCGGTTTTCTTAAGATGATGACTCATCTCCTCTCCTAAACCTTTAAACAAATTTAGTATCCTTAATAAGGAACTACAAGTGCTCTGATTCCCTCCTGACAGGATACGTAGGCACAAGATGCGATATCTTATCGAGCACACTTAGGAATAAAAATAATAAATCACCTACCCTTAAATGTAACGCCCCGATTTCGATTATTCCCATTTTGTTGAGTCTTTTATTTAAATTGAGTGATAAATTATTTTATTTGTGAAATTGGTGTGTTAATATGCTATGTTGACATGTTGTGATATTTTACCGTTTTTGAGAGTTTTCGGGGAAATTAGAATGGAGGGTATTTTGGACATTTCTCAATTAATGATAAGTTAGAAATTTAGTGGAAATAGAATTATGTGAGAAAATGAATTAATTTAATTCGAGTAGAAAATAAGAAAAAGAAAAAGAGATAAGAAGAAATAGGAGAGAAAGAGAAAGAAAAGGGAAATAGAGAGAAAAAGGAGAGAAAGAAAGAGGAAGAGGAGAAAAGAGAGAAAAAGAGGAAAAAGCTTGGAAATCTTCAAAACAACTTCTAGGAATCGATTTATCCGGGTAAGGGTGTGAAATCTTATTATCTTATCAATGTATATCATTATGTATGATTGTGTTATTGTTGTTGTTGATTTTTATGAGTTTTGGTATAAACCCATTTGTGTAGAAAGTGTTAGAATTCGATTTAATCGTGTTGGAAATGAGGTTTTCGTGTTCCTTGTTGTTGGTACATGATAGATATATGTTATTGTACATCAAATTGGTATTTTTATGGATTTAGATGATGAATTTGGGTGTGGTTTGGGTGAAAAACGCAGAGAAAATTATGCAGGAAATTCTGCATTTTCGCCTGGCCATACGCGTATTGGGGCAGGCCATACGCGTATTGACTAGGGCAATACGCGTATGGATGGCACATTTTAGGGCCAATACGCGTATGGGTTGCATGTTTTCCCGGCCATCTGGTGAAACACGTATGGGTTGCATGTTTTCCCGGCCATCTGGTGAAACGCGTATGATACGCGTACGAGTTTTGGGCCATACGCGTACGGAATTGGTGCATACGCGGATGGGCAGGAGACGTGTAAAAATGTGATTTTTCAAAATATCGTTTTCGTTTTTCTTTCATAACTTTTGATCCGCTTATCCGATTTTTACATTCTTGGTATCGTTGTGAAGCTATTGAGCTGTACTTCCTTATTAAGATGATTTGGAAATTGTTAGCCGATTTAATTATGTCGCAAAGTCAGGAATAGTGTTATTTAGCGACTTTTACCGTTTTGAATGTGTGTTTTGGATGCGAATCATACAATAGTGCATTGATGTGAATGTATATAGATTGTATGTGATAGTATGAGATGAATGCATGAATATATTGTGAATATGTATGCATTTCAAGAATGTCTTGAGTCATTTTGTATGTGAAGCATAATGATGTACATTCTTGTGTTGTGTGATTCTAATGAGAATCCATTGTAACGTCGTGTGCCTATGTGAGGTGTGAGCGATGATTACAAACGATTGTGTACCTATGTGAGGTGTGAGCAATCAGATTGTGTGCCTATGTGAGGTGTGAGCAATCCATAAACATTGTGTGCCTATGTGAGGTGTGAGCAATGGGTGAACATCGTAGGCCCGACGGGGAGTTACATTGGTAACGAGCGATGGTTCCAATAAGTTCCTGAGTGAACTTAAGATGATTGAGTCGGTACCGCATTCCATGTGCATAGAGTCGTGAGTCGGTCTCTATGATTTGCATTTATCATCTTTATAATGGTGCATTGATGAATAAACATGAATATGTATGTTTATGTGGAATGATAAGAATTGTGAAAGTATGCATGGTGAATATGCTTAGTTTAGTAGATATATACATTGTGATGTATATGAGTGAGTTGTGATGAATTGTGGTGAGAATGTGGAATATGTGTATTCTTATGCTAAGATATATAATTATATGCATTGTTATTATGATAATATTTCTCACCCTTCTGCTGTTTTATGATGCTCTATGAGGCATTGCAGAGTAGGTATGCTGGTGGTCTTTTTGTGAAGTGTGTCTTCATTCTTTTGGGTCGGTCGGCTCTGATATGTAGCACCGGGTAGCTAGGAGGATTATGATTCTTTTGTGATACATTTGTACATGTATCTTGTTGATGAATGTTTATGAAAACATGAATTATGTTGGTGGATAATACTTGATGATATATATATATATATATATATATATATATGTATATATGTTTGATGTTATTCAATGTTTAGATTTTCCGCTTTTATTCTAAATATTGAGATGTGGGTGTAAGGACTAAGTTCCTCTGTTGCAAAGTTACCCCACTGTTGCATATCAATTGTTAAGCAGGTGTTGAATGTTTTAATTTCATGTATAATGTGACATACCTCTTTTATACTATGTTTATAATTATACTCTGACGAAATATTAATATACTCTGACGAAATATTAAATATTTCGCATTTCCTTTTGATCAGTTTGTAACTTGTAATCTCTGAACATATATAGTGGATTGGGGTTAGGGTTTTGTGGGGATTGGGGTTTGTATGTGTTTATGATTTCGTGGTGAGGCTTTTGAACGGAGAGAAGTGAGTGAGAGCAAGCATCAGTGGCGGTGAATTTTGAAATCTAGGGTTTGAAACCCCCTTTGTCAGAGAGTGAGAGGCGAGGGAGAAGACGGAGAGGAACGAGAGAGAATGAGAGTATCGCTCTTTTCCATCTGTTTGTTTTCATGTCCTACTGATCCCCTACTCACGCACACACACCACTAACATACACCCTCCACTGTATCCGTTAGATCATGGCCCCTTTAGCATCGTATGGCTGAGATCTGAGGGTCCATGATGGACCCTCTCCCTTGCTTAACACATAATCCCTCCGTTTCTTTTTATTTAACTTTAATCTAAAGATAAATAACTTTTTCTTTTTACAATATAACCATTATAAAAGTCTTTTTTAGTTTTTTTTAAGTAAAAACTTTTGTTTAAAATATAAAATTAAAACTTTTTTTTTCTCTAATTAATAGACAAATACTTTTTAATATTAAAACTTCATTAATTTAATTTTAAAACTAAATAAAAACTCTTATAACATTTAAAACTTTTTTATTTAAGAAATTCTAAAAATCATCCCTAATATAATCTCTCTTGTTAATAAAACTTTTTCTTCATTAAAATATTAAAACTAATCCTTTAGCCTATTGTAGTAAAAATATTAAAACCTTTTTATAAGTATTAAAATCAAAAACTCTTGTTAACAATAAGACTTTTATAATTAAAACTTTTTATCTAAGAGAAAACCTTTTTTTCAAATTAAAATAATCTCCTAACATAATATCTCCAAATAATAATAGCTTCTTTTTTATGAAACTTTAAAATCAAATATTAAAATTTATTAATAAAAAACTTTAAAACTAAAGGTAATCATTGACAAATTCTCACAATAATAATCAACCAACTCTTTTCTTAATACCCCCCCCTACGCTTGAGTGTACGCTTATATGTCCTTGTTTGTTATCTTGCCTTATTATGCTTTACTATTACTTAATGAATGCATGTTATTGTTCTCTAAACCTTTTCAAGAAAACAATAAAAAAATTCTCGATCCAACGTCGAGCCCATTTTCTACCCATGTAAGTCGATTACCTTTAGGCATCGCATTCAACCTTTTGGTCACTAGACACAAGAATAGCATCACTTTGCTAGCACTCTCGCCTATTATAAACAATTAATATCCAAGGGAAAATCCCATGCATGATAACCATGTTATTGTGCATGGTGCATATCATTTGCATCATAATCGACACCCTAAGATAAGTCAATTAGATAACTTAGGATAGATTTCCTAGATTAGTCCCCCCACAATTTTGATTCTTTAATCAAACTTTAGCCCACTTAATTCTCCACACAAGAGAATTAGATGTTAATCATCTCAAAGAAAGGGACATACAATCCCATACCCCACAAAATACAAACATTTTCAAAACTGTGGCGGTTTTCTTAAGATGATGACTCATCTCCTCTCCTAAACCTTTAAACAAATTTAGTATCCTTAATAAGGAACTACAAGTGCTCTGATTCCCTCCTGACAGGATACGTAGGCACAAGAT
Organism: Lathyrus tuberosus; assembly: GCA_022829125.1. NCBI lineage: Eukaryota > Viridiplantae > Streptophyta > Magnoliopsida > Fabales > Fabaceae > Lathyrus > Lathyrus tuberosus. Next base: position 11,782,196 of record JALAZF010000120.1, on the reverse strand, counting down.
GCGATATCTTATCGAGCACACTTAGGAAAAAAAATTATAAATCACCTACCCTTAAATGTAACGCCCCGATTCCGATTATTCCCATTTTGTTGAGTCTTTTATTTAAATTGAGTGATAAATTATTTTATTTGTGAAATTGGTGTGTTAATATGCTATGTTGACATGTTGTGATATTTTACCGTTTTTGAGAGTTTTCGGGGAAATTAGAATGGAGGGTATTTTGGACATTTCTCAATTAATGATAAGTTAGAAATTTAGAGGAAATAGAATTATGTGAGAAAATGAATTAATTTAGTTTGAGTAGAAAATAAGAAAAAGAAAAAGAGATAAGAAGAAATAGGAGAGAAAGAGAAAGAAAAGGGAAATAGAGAGAAAAAGGAGAGAAAGAAAGAGGAAGAGGAGAAAAGAGAGAAAAAGAGGAAAATGCTTGGAAATCTTCAAAACAACTTCTAGGAATCGATTTATCCGGGTAAGGGTGTGAAATCTTATTATCTTATCAATGTATATCATTATGTATGATTGTGTTATTGTTGTTGTTGATTTTTATGAGTTTTGGTATAAACCCATTTGTGTAGAAAGTGTTAGAATTCGATTTAATCGTGTTGGAAATGAGGTTTTCGCGTTCCTTGTTGTTGGTACATGATAGATATATGTTATTGTAAATCAAATTGGTATTTTTATGGATTTAGATGATGAATTTGGGTGTGGTTTGGGTGAAAAACGCAGAGAAAAGTATGCAGGAAATTCTGCATTTTCGCCTGGCCATACGCGTATTGGGGCAGGCCATACGCGTATTGACTAGGGCAATACGCGAATGGATGGCACATTTTAGGGCCAATACGCGTATGGGTTGCATATTTTCCCGGCCATCTGGTGAAACGCGTATGATACGCGTACGAGTTTTAGGCCATACGCGTATGGAATTGGTGCATACGCGGATGGGCAGGAGAAGTGTAAAAATGTGATGTTTCAAAATATCATTTTCGTTTTTCTTTCGTATCTTTTGATCCGCTTATCCGATTTTTACATTCTTGGTATCGTTGTGAAGCTATTGAGCTGTACTTCCTTATTATGATGATTTGGAAATTGTTAGCCGATTTAATTATGTCGGAAAGTTAGGAATAGTGTTATTTAGCGACTTTTACCGTTTTGAATGTGTGTTTTGGATGCGAATCATACAATAGTGCATTGATGTGAATGTATATAGATTGTATGTGATAGTATGAGATGAATGCATGAATATATTGTGAATATGTATGCATTTCAAGAATGTCTTGAGTCATTTTGTATGTGAAGCATAATGATGTACATTCTTGTGTTGTGTGATTCTAATGAGAATCCGTTGTAACGTCGTGTGCCTATGTGAGGTGTGAGCGATGATTACAAATGATTGTGTGCCTATGTGAGGTGTGAGCAATCGGATTGTGTGCCTATGTGAGGTGTGAGAAATCCATAAACATTGTGTGCCTATGTGAGGTGTGAGCAATGGGTGAACATCGTAGGCCCTTCGGGGAGTTAAATTGGTAACGAGCGATGGTTCCAATAAGTTCCTGAGTTAACTTAAGATGATTGAGTCGGTACCCGCATTGCATTTGCATAGAGTCGTGAGTTGGTCTCTATGATTTGCATTTATCATCTTTATAATGGTGCATTGATGAATAAACATGAATATGTATGTTTATGTGGAATGATAAGAATTGTGAAAGTATGCATGGTGAATATGCTTAGTTTAGTATATATATACATTGTGATGTATATGAGTGAGTTGTGATGAATTGTGGTGAGAATGTGGAATATGTGTATTCTTATGCTAAGACATATAATTATATGCATTGTTATTATGATAATATTTCTCACCCTTCTGCTGTTTTATGATGCTCTATGAGGCATTGCAGAGTAGGTATGCTGGTGGTCTTTTTGTGAAGTGTGTCTTCATTCTTTTGGGTCGGTCGGCTCTGATATGTAGCACCGGGTAGCTAGGAGGATTATGATTCTTTTATGATACATTTGTACATGTATCTTGTTGATGAATGTTTATGAAAACATGAATTATGTTGGTGGATAATACTTGATGATATATATATATATATATATATATATATATATGTTTGATGTTATTCAATGTTTAGATTTTCCGCGTTTATTCTAAATATTGAGATGTGGGTGTAAGGACTAAGTTCCTCTGTTGCAAAGTTACCCCACTGATGCATATCAATTGTTAAGCAGGTGTTGAATGTTTTAATTTCATGTATAATGTGACATACCTCTTTTATACTATGTTTATAATTATACTCTGACGAAATATTAATATACTCTGACGAAATATTAAATATTTCGCATTTCCTTTTGATCAGTTTGTAACTTGTAATCTCTGAACATATATAGTGGATTGGGGTTAGGGTTTTGTGGGGATTGGGGTTTGTATGTGTTTATGATTTCGTGGTGAGGCTTTTGAACGGAGAGAAGTGAGTGAGAGCAAGCATCAGTGGCGGTGAATTTTGAAATCTAGGGTTTGAAACCCCCTTTGTCAGAGAGTGAGAGGCGAGGGAGAAGACGGAGAGGAACGAGAGAGAATGAGAGTATCGCTCTTTTCCATCTGTTTGTTTTCATGTCCTACTGATCCCCTACTCACGCACACACACCACTAACATACACCCTCCACTGTATCCGTTAGATCATGGCCCCTTTAGCATCGTATGGCTGAGATCTGAGGGTCCATGATGGACCCTCTCCCTTGCTTAACACATAATCCCTCCGTTTCTTTTTATTTAACTTTAATCTAAAGATAAATAACTTTTTCTTTTTACAATATAACCATTATAAAAGTCTTTTTTAGTTTTTTTTAAGTAAAAACTTTTGTTTAAAATATAAAATTAAAACTTTTTTTTTCTCTAATTAATAGACAAATACTTTTTAATATTAAAACTTCATTAATTTAATTTTAAAACTAAATAAAAACTCTTATAACATTTAAAACTTTTTTATTTAAGAAATTCTAAAAATCATCCCTAATATAATCTCTCTTGTTAATAAAACTTTTTCTTCATTAAAATATTAAAACTAATCCTTTAGCCTATTGTAGTAAAAATATTAAAACCTTTTTATAAGTATTAAAATCAAAAACTCTTGTTAACAATAAGACTTTTATAATTAAAACTTTTTATCTAAGAGAAAACCTTTTTTTCAAATTAAAATAATCTCCTAACATAATATCTCCAAATAATAATAGCTTCTTTTTTATGAAACTTTAAAATCAAATATTAAAATTTATTAATAAAAAACTTTAAAACTAAAGGTAATCATTGACAAATTCTCACAATAATAATCAACCAACTCTTTTCTTAATACCCCCCCTACGCTTGAGTGTACGCTTATATGTCCTTGTTTGTTATCTTGCCTTATTATGCTTTACTATTACTTAATGAATGCATGTTATTGTTCTCTAAACCTTTTCAAGAAAACAATAAAAAAATTCTCGATCCAACGTCGAGCCCATTTTCTACCCATGTAAGTCGATTACCTTTAGGCATCGCATTCAACCTTTTGGTCACTAGACACAAGAATAGCATCACTTTGCTAGCACTCTCGCCTATTATAAACAATTAATATCCAAGGGAAAATCCCATGCATGATAACCATGTTATTGTGCATGGTGCATATCATTTGCATCATAATCGACACCCTAAGATAAGTCAATTAGATAACTTAGGATAGATTTCCTAGATTAGTCCCCCCACAATTTTGATTCTTTAATCAAACTTTAGCCCACTTAATTCTCCACACAAGAGAATTAGATGTTAATCATCTCAAAGAAAGGGACATACAATCCCATACCCCACAAAATACAAACATTTTCAAAACTGTGGCGGTTTTCTTAAGATGATGACTCATCTCCTCTCCTAAACCTTTAAACAAATTTAGTATCCTTAATAAGGAACTACAAGTGCTCTGATTCCCTCCTGACAGGATACGTAGGCACAAGATGCGATATCTTATCGAGCACACTTAGGAAAAAAAATTATAAATCACCTACCCTTAAATGTAACGCCCCGATTCCGATTATTCCCATTTTGTTGAGTCTTTTATTTAAATTGAGTGATAAATTATTTTATTTGTGAAATTGGTGTGTTAATATGCTATGTTGACATGTTGTGATATTTTACCGTTTTTGAGAGTTTTCGGGGAAATTAGAATGGAGGGTATTTTGGACATTTCTCAATTAATGATAAGTTAGAAATTTAGAGGAAATAGAATTATGTGAGAAAATGAATTAATTTAGTTTGAGTAGAAAATAAGAAAAAGAAAAAGAGATAAGAAGAAATAGGAGAGAAAGAGAAAGAAAAGGGAAATAGAGAGAAAAAGGAGAGAAAGAAAGAGGAAGAGGAGAAAAGAGAGAAAAAGAGGAAAATGCTTGGAAATCTTCAAAACAACTTCTAGGAATCGATTTATCCGGGTAAGGGTGTGAAATCTTATTATCTTATCAATGTATATCATTATGTATGATTGTGTTATTGTTGTTGTTGATTTTTATGAGTTTTGGTATAAACCCATTTGTGTAGAAAGTGTTAGAATTCGATTTAATCGTGTTGGAAATGAGGTTTTCGCGTTCCTTGTTGTTGGTACATGATAGATATATGTTATTGTAAATCAAATTGGTATTTTTATGGATTTAGATGATGAATTTGGGTGTGGTTTGGGTGAAAAACGCAGAGAAAAGTATGCAGGAAATTCTGCATTTTCGCCTGGCCATACGCGTATTGGGGCAGGCCATACGCGTATTGACTAGGGCAATACGCGAATGGATGGCACATTTTAGGGCCAATACGCGTATGGGTTGCATATTTTCCCGGCCATCTGGTGAAACGCGTATGATACGCGTACGAGTTTTAGGCCATACGCGTATGGAATTGGTGCATACGCGGATGGGCAGGAGAAGTGTAAAAATGTGATGTTTCAAAATATCATTTTCGTTTTTCTTTCGTATCTTTTGATCCGCTTATCCGATTTTTACATTCTTGGTATCGTTGTGAAGCTATTGAGCTGTACTTCCTTATTATGATGATTTGGAAATTGTTAGCCGATTTAATTATGTCGGAAAGTTAGGAATAGTGTTATTTAGCGACTTTTACCGTTTTGAATGTGTGTTTTGGATGCGAATCATACAATAGTGCATTGATGTGAATGTATATAGATTGTATGTGATAGTATGAGATGAATGCATGAATATATTGTGAATATGTATGCATTTCAAGAATGTCTTGAGTCATTTTGTATGTGAAGCATAATGATGTACATTCTTGTGTTGTGTGATTCTAATGAGAATCCGTTGTAACGTCGTGTGCCTATGTGAGGTGTGAGCGATGATTACAAATGATTGTGTGCCTATGTGAGGTGTGAGCAATCGGATTGTGTGCCTATGTGAGGTGTGAGAAATCCATAAACATTGTGTGCCTATGTGAGGTGTGAGCAATGGGTGAACATCGTAGGCCCTTCGGGGAGTTAAATTGGTAACGAGCGATGGTTCCAATAAGTTCCTGAGTTAACTTAAGATGATTGAGTCGGTACCCGCATTGCATTTGCATAGAGTCGTGAGTTGGTCTCTATGATTTGCATTTATCATCTTTATAATGGTGCATTGATGAATAAACATGAATATGTATGTTTATGTGGAATGATAAGAATTGTGAAAGTATGCATGGTGAATATGCTTAGTTTAGTATATATATACATTGTGATGTATATGAGTGAGTTGTGATGAATTGTGGTGAGAATGTGGAATATGTGTATTCTTATGCTAAGACATATAATTATATGCATTGTTATTATGATAATATTTCTCACCCTTCTGCTGTTTTATGATGCTCTATGAGGCATTGCAGAGTAGGTATGCTGGTGGTCTTTTTGTGAAGTGTGTCTTCATTCTTTTGGGTCGGTCGGCTCTGATATGTAGCACCGGGTAGCTAGGAGGATTATGATTCTTTTATGATACATTTGTACATGTATCTTGTTGATGAATGTTTATGAAAACATGAATTATGTTGGTGGATAATACTTGATGATATATATATATATATATATATATATATATATATGTTTGATGTTATTCAATGTTTAGATTTTCCGCGTTTATTCTAAATATTGAGATGTGGGTGTAAGGACTAAGTTCCTCTGTTGCAAAGTTACCCCACTGATGCATATCAATTGTTAAGCAGGTGTTGAATGTTTTAATTTCATGTATAATGTGACATACCTCTTTTATACTATGTTTATAATTATACTCTGACGAAATATTAATATACTCTGACGAAATATTAAATATTTCGCATTTCCTTTTGATCAGTTTGTAACTTGTAATCTCTGAACATATATAGTGGATTGGGGTTAGGGTTTTGTGGGGATTGGGGTTTGTATGTGTTTATGATTTCGTGGTGAGGCTTTTGAACGGAGAGAAGTGAGTGAGAGCAAGCATCAGTGGCGGTGAATTTTGAAATCTAGGGTTTGAAACCCCCTTTGTCAGAGAGTGAGAGGCGAGGGAGAAGACGGAGAGGAACGAGAGAGAACGAGAGTATCGCTCTTTTCCATCTGTTTGTTTTCATGTCCTACTGATCCCCTACTCACGCACACACACCACTAGCATACACCCTCCACTGTATCCGTTAGATCATGGCCCCTTTAGCATCGTATGGCTGAGATCTGAGGGTCCATGATGGACCATCTCCCTTGCGTAACACATAATCCCTCCGTTTCTTTTTATTTAACTTTAATCTAAAGATAAATAACTTTTTCTTTTTACAATATAACCATTATAAAAGTCTTTTTTAGTTTTTTTTAAGTAAAAACTTTTGTTTAAAATATAAAATTAAAACTTTTTTTTTCTCTAATTAATAGACAAATACTTTTTAATATTAAAACTTCATTAATTTAATTTTAAAACTAAATAAAAACTCTTATAACATTTAAAACTTTTTAATTTAAGAAATTCTAAAAATCATCCCTAATATAATCTCTCTTGTTAATAAAAATTTTTCTTCATTAAAATATTAAAACTAATCCTTTAGCCTATTGTAGTAAAAATATTAAAACCTTTTTATAAGTATCAAAATCAAAAACTCTTGTTAACAATAAGACTTTTATAATTAAAACTTTTTATCTAAGAGAAAACCTTTATTTCAAATTAAAATAATCTCCTAACATAATATCTCCAAATAATAATAGCTTCTTTTTTATGAAACTTTAAAATCAAATATTAAAATTTATTAATAAAAAACTTTAAAACTAAAGGTAATCATTGACAAATTCTCACAATAATAATCAACCAACTCTTTTCTTAATACCCCCCCTACGCTTGAGTGTACGCTTATATGTCCTTGTTTGTTATCTTGCCTTATTATGCCTTACTATTACTTAATGAATGCATGTTATTGTTCTCTAAACCTTTTCAAGAAAACAATAAAAAAATTCTCGATCCAACGTCGAGCCCATTTTCTACCCATGTAAGTCGATTACCTTTAGGCATCGCATTCAACCTTTTGGTCACTAGACACAAGAATAGCATCACTTTGCTAGGACTCTCGCCTATTATAAATAATTAATCGCATTAATATCCAAGGGAAAATCCCATGCATGATAACCATGTTATTGTGCATGGTGCATATCATTTGCATCATAATCGACACCCTAAGATAAGTCAATTAGATAACTTAGGATAGATTTCCTAGATTAGTCCCCCCACAATTTTGATTCTTTAATCAAACTTTAGCCCACTTAATTCTCCACACAAGAGAATTAGATGTTAATCATCTCAAAGAAAGGGACATACAATCCCATACCCCACAAAATACAAACATTTTCAAAACTGTGGCGGTTTTCTTAAGATGATGACTCATCTCCTCTCCTAAACCTTTAAACAAATTTAGTATCCTTAATAAGGAACTACAAGTGCTCTGATTCCCTCCTGACAGGATACGTAGGCACAAGATGCGATATCTTATCGAGCACACTTAGGAATAAAAATAATAAATCACCTACCCTTAAATGTAACGCCCCGATTCCGATTATTCCCATTTTGTTGAGTCTTTTATTTAAATTGAGTGATAAATTATTTTATTTGTGAAATTGGTGTGTTAATATACTATGTTGACATGTTGTGATATTTTACCGTTTTTGAGAGTTTTCGGGGAAATTAGAATGGAGGGTATTTTGGACATTTCTCAATTAATGATAAGTTAGAAATTTAGAGGAAATAGAATTATGTGAGAAAATGAATTAATTTAGTTTGAGTAGAAAATAAGAAAAAGAAAAAGAGATAAGAAGAAATAGGAGAGAAAGAGAAAGAAAAGGGAAATAGAGAGAAAAAGGAGAGAAAGAAAAAGGAAGAGGAGAAAAGAGAGAAAAAGAGGAAAATGCTTGGAAATCTTCAAAACAACTTCTAGGAATCGATTTATCCGGGTAAGGGTGTGAAATCTTATTATCTTATCAATGTATATCATTATGTATGATTGTGTTATTGTTGTTGTTGATTTTTATGAGTTTTGGTATAAACCCATTTGTGTAGAAAGTGTTAGAATTCAATTTAATCGTGTTGGAAATGAGGTTTTCGGGTTCCTTGTTGTTGGTACATGATAGATATATGTTATTGTAAATCAAATTGGTATTTTTATGGATTTAGATGATGAATTTGGGTGTGGTTTGGGTGAAAAACGCAGAGAAAAGTATGCAGGAAATTCTGCATTTTCGCCTGGCCATACGCGTATTGGGGCAGGCCATACGCGTATTGACTAGGGCAATACGCGAATGGATGGCACATTTTAGGGCCAATACGCGTATGGGTTGCATATTTTCCCGGCCATCTGGTGAAACGCGTATGATACGCGTACGAGTTTTAGGCCATACGCGTATGGAATTGGTGCATACGCGGATGGGCAGGAGAAGTGTAAAAATGTGATGTTTCAAAATATCATTTTCGTTTTTCTTTCGTATCTTTTGATCCGCTTATCCGATTTTTACATTCTTGGTATCGTTGTGAAGCTATTGAGCTGTACTTCCTTATTATGATGATTTGGAAATTGTTAGCCGATTTAATTATGTCGGAAAGTTAGGAATAGTGTTATTTAGCGACTTTTACCGTTTTGAATGTGTGTTTTGGATGCGAATCATACAATAGTGCATTGATGTGAATGTATATAGATTGTATGTGATAGTATGAGATGAATGCATGAATATATTGTGAATATGTATGCATTTCAAGAATGTCTTGAGTCATTTTGTATGTGAAGCATAATGATGTACATTCTTGTGTTGTGTGATTCTAATGAGAATCCGTTGTAACGTCGTGTGCCTATGTGAGGTGTGAGCGATGATTACAAATGATTGTGTGCCTATGTGAGGTGTGAGCAATCGGATTGTGTGCCTATGTGAGGTGTGAGAAATCCATAAACATTGTGTGCCTATGTGAGGTGTGAGCAATGGGTGAACATCGTAGGCCCTTTGGGGAGTTAAATTGGTAACGAGCGATGGTTCCAATAAGTTCCTGAGTTAACTTAAGATGATTGAGTCGGTACCCGCATTGCATTTGCATAGAGTCGTGAGTTGGTCTCTATGATTTGCATTTATCATCTTTATAATGGTGCATTGATGAATAAACATGAATATGTATGTTTATGTGGAATGATAAGAATTGTGAAAGTATGCATGGTGAATATGCTTAGTTTAGTATATATATACATTGTGATGTATATGAGTGAGTTGTGATGAATTGTGGTGAGAATGTGGAATATGTGTATTCTTATGCTAAGACATATAATTATATGCATTGTTATTATGATAATATTTCTCACCCTTCTGCTGTTTTATGATGCTCTATGAGGCATTGCAGAGTAGGTATGCTGGTGGTCTTTTTGTGAAGTGTGTCTTCATTCTTTTGGGTCGGTCGGCTCTGATATGTAGCACCGGGTAGCTAGGAGGATTATGATTCTTTTATGATACATTTGTACATGTATCTTGTTGATGAATGTTTATGAAAACATGAATTATGTTGGTGGATAATACTTGATGATATATATATATATATATATATGTATATATGTTTGATGTTATTCAATGTTTAGATTTTTCGCGTTTATTCTAAATATTGAGATGTGGGTGTAAGGACTAAGTTCCTCTGTTGCAAAGTTACCCCACTGATGCATATCAATTGTTAAGCAGGTGTTGAATGTTTTAATTTCATGTATAATATGACATACCTCTTTTATACTATGTTTATAATTATACTCTAACGAAATATTAATATACTCTAACGAAATATTAAATATTTCGCATTTCCTTTTGATCAGTTTGTAACTTGTAATCTCTGAACATATATAGTGGATTGGGGTTAGGGTTTTGTGGGGATTGGGGTTTGTATGTGTTTATGATTTCGTGGTGAGGCTTTTGAACGGAGAGAAGTGAGTGAGAGCAAACATCAGTGGCGGTGAATTTTGAAATCTAGGGTTTGAAACCCCCTTTGTCAGAGAGTGAGAGGCGAGGGAGAAGACGGAGAGGAACGAGAGAGAACGAGAGTATCGCTCTTTTCCATCTGTTTGTTTTCATGTCCTACTGATCCCCTACTCACGCACACACACCACTAGCATACACCCTCCACTGTATCCGTTAGATCATGGCCCCTTTAGCATCGTATGGCTGAGATCTGAGGGTCCATGATGGACCATCTCCCTTGCGTAACACATAATCCCTCCGTTTCTTTTTATTTAACTTTAATCTAAAGATAAATAACTTTTTCTTTTTACAATATAACCATTATAAAAGTCTTTTTTAGTTTTTTTTAAGTAAAAACTTTTGTTTAAAATATAAAATTAAAACTTTTTTTTCTCTAATTAATAGACAAATACTTTTTAATATTAAAACTTCATTAATTTAATTTTAAAACTAAATAAAAACTCTTATAACATTTAAAACTTTTTAATTTAAGAAATTCTAAAAATCATCCCTAATATAATCTCTCTTGTTAATAAAAATTTTTCTTCATTAAAATATTAAAACTAATCCTTTAGCCTATTGTAGTAAAAATATTAAAACCTTTTTATAAGTATCAAAATCAAAAACTCTTGTTAACAATAAGACTTTTATAATTAAAACTTTTTATCTAAGAGAAAACCTTTATTTCAAATTAAAATAATCTCCTAACATAATATCTCCAAATAATAATAGCTTCTTTTTTATGAAACTTTAAAATCAAATATTAAAATTTATTAATAAAAAACTTTAAAACTAAAGGTAATCATTGACAAATTCTCACAATAATAATCAACCAACTCTTTTCTTAATACCCCCCCTACGCTTGAGTGTACGCTTATATGTCCTTGTTTGTTATCTTGCCTTATTATGCCTTACTATTACTTAATGAATGCATGTTATTGTTCTCTAAACCTTTTCAAGAAAACAATAAAAAAAATTCTCGATCCAACGTCGAGCCCATTTTCTACCCATGTAAGTCGATTACCTTTAGGCATCGCATTCAACCTTTTGGTCACTAGACACAAGAATAGCATCAATTTGCTACGACTCTCGCCTATTATAAATAATTAATCGCATTAATATCCAAGGGAAAATCCCATGCATGATAACCATGTTATTGTGCATGGTGCATATCATTTGCATCATAATCGACACCCTAAGATAAGTCAATTAGATAACTTAGGATAGATTTCCTAGATTAGTCCCCCCACAATTTTGATTCTTTAATCAAACTTTAGCCCACTTAATTCTCCACACAAGAGAATTAGATGTTAATCATCTCAAAGAAAGGGACATACAATCCCATACCCCACAAAATACAAACATTTTCAAAACTGTGGCGGTTTTCTTGAGATGATGACTCATCTCCTCTCCTAAACCTTTAAACAAATTTAGTATCCTTAATAAGGAACTACAAGTGCTCTGATTCCCTCCTGACAGGATACGTAGGCACAAGATGCGATATCTTATCGAGCACACTTAGGAAAAAAAATAATAAATCACCTACCCTTAAATGTAACGCCCCGATTCCGATTATTCCCATTTTGTTGAGTCTTTTATTTAAATTGAGTGATAAATTATTTTATTTGTGAAATTGGTGTGTTAATATACTATGTTGACATGTTGTGATATTTTACCGTTTTTGAGAGTTTTCGGGGAAATTAGAATGGAGGGTATTTTGGACATTTCTCAATTAATGATAAGTTAGAAATTTAGAGGAAATAGAATTATGTGAGAAAATGAATTAATTTAGTTTGAGTAGAAAATAAGAAAAAGAAAAAGAGATAAGAAGAAATAGGAGAGAAAGAGAAAGAAAAGGGAAATAGAGAGAAAAAGGAGAGAAAGAAAGAGGAAGAGGAGAAAAGAGAGAAAAAGAGGAAAATGCTTGGAAATCTTCAAAACAACTTCTATGAATCGATTTATCCGGGTAAGGGTGTGAAATCTTATTATCTTATCAATGTATATCATTATGTATGATTGTGTTATTGTTGTTGTTGATTTTTATGAGTTTTGGTATAAACCCATTTGTGTAGAAAGTGTTAGAATTCGATTTAATCGTGTTGGAAATGAGGTTTTCGGGTTCCTTGTTGTTGGTACATGATAGATATATGTTATTGTAAATCAAATTGGTATTTTTATGGATTTAGATGATGAATTTGGGTGTGGTTTGGGTGAAAAACGCAGAGAAAAGTATGCAGGAAATTCTGCATTTTCGCCTGGCCATACGCGTATTGGGGCAGGCCATACGCGTATTGACTAGGGCAATACGCGTATGGATGGCACATTTTAGGGCCAATACGCGTATGGGTTGCATATTTTCCCGGCCATCTGGTGAAACGCGTATGATACGCGTACGAGTTTTAGGCCATACGCGTATGGAATTGGTGCATACGCGGATGGGCAGGAGAAGTGTAAAAATGTGATGTTTCAAAATATCATTTTCGTTTTTCTTTCGTATCTTTTGATCCGCTTATCCGATTTTTACATTCTTGGTATCGTTGTGAAGCTATTGAGCTGTACTTTCTTATTATGATGATTTGGAAATTGTTAGCCGATTTAATTATGTCGGAAAGTTAGGAATAGTGTTATTTAGCGACTTTTACCGTTTTGAATGTGTGTTTTGGATGCGAATCATACAATAGTGCATTGATGTGAATGTATATAGATTGTATGTGATAGTATGAGATGAATGCATGAATATATTGTGAATATGTATGCATTTCAAGAATGTCTTGAGTCATTTTGTATATGAAGCATAATGATGTACATTCTTGTGTTGTGTGATTCTAATGAGAATCCGTTGTAACGTCGTGTGCCTATGTGAGGTGTGAGCGATGATTACAAATGATTGTGTGCCTATGTGAGGTGTGAGCAATCGGATTGTGTGCCTATGTGAGGTGTGAGAAATCCATAAACATTGTGTGCCTATGTGAGGTGTGAGCAATGGGTGAACATCGTAGGCCCTTCGGGGAGTTAAATTGGTAACGAGCGATGGTTCCAATAAGTTCCTGAGTTAACTTAAGATGATTGAGTCGGTACCGCATTGCATTTGCATAGAGTCGTGAGTTGGTCTCTATGATATGCATTTATCATCTTTATAATGGTGCATTGATGAATAAACATGAATATGTATGTTTATGTGGAATGATAAGAATTGTGAAAGTATGCATGGTGAATATGCTTAGTTTAGTATATATATACATTGTGATGTATATGAGTGAGTTGTGATGAATTGTGGTGAGAATGTGGAATATGTGTATTCTTATGCTAAGACATATAATTATATGCATTGTTATTATGATAATATTTCTCACCCTTCTGCTGTTTTATGATGCTCTATGAGGCATTGCAGAGTAGGTATGCTGGTGGTCTTTTTGTGAAGCGTGTCTTCATTCTTTTGGGTCGGTCGGCTCTGATATGTAGCACCGGGTAGCTAGGAGGATTATGATTCTTTTGTGATACATTTGTACATGTATCTTGTTGATGAATGTTTATGAAAACATGAATTATGTTGGTGGATAATACTTGATGATATATATATATATATATATGTATATATGTTTGATGTTATTCAATGTTTAGATTTTCTGCTTTTATTCTAAATATTGAGATGTGGGTGTAAGGACTAAGTTCCTCTGTTGCAAAGTTACCCCACTGTTGCATATAAATTGTTAAGCAGGTGTTGAATGTTTTAATTTCATGTATAATGTGACATACCTCTTTTATACTATGTTTATAATTATACTCTGATGAAATATTAATATACTCTGACGAAATATTAAATATTTCGCATTTCCTTTTGATCAGTTTGTTGTGAGCAAGCCTTTAAGTTTTTGTATGATTGCAAATTGTGTGATATGCATGATATAAGATTTGTATGCATGATTAGTTTGTACATACATATGATTTCATACCTACTATGATTTAAAATACAATGCAAATTGATTCATATCATCATTGTAATCATAAAAACGATTTACCCTATGTATGCATCGATTCATACGTGTCTTGTATCGACACATACCTTTGATAAACTCACAAAAACCGTTTTGCTTCAGTATGTATCGATTCATACGACACTTGTATCGATACATGATCCTTTGTAACTAGGGTATGTATCGACGCATACGCATCATGTATCGATGCATGATTTACTTCACATTCTGAAATAATTTTGCTTCAGTATGTATCGATTCATACGATACTTGTATCGACACATGTTCCTTTGTAATTGAGCTACGTATCGACGCATGCGCATCATGTATCGATGCATGATTTATTTTACATTCTGGAAATTAACAGGTACAGTATGCATCGATCATACAACCATGTGTCGACTCATGCATGTGTTATACTCACTATGTATCGACGCATACGACTCTTGTATCGATACATAGAGCTGTTTGTTGCTTTTAACCGTTTCTGTTTTCATATATAAGTGTCATGACAGTTCAGTTTGGTGCAAGAATTCTGGTTAGAGTGAAAAAGTGCAATCAAAGCAAAAGACAAGTTTGGTGTGCATGATTTTTCAAGAGCAGTGTTAGAAACCTGAAAGAGACTTTGTCTTCATCATCTTCTCAATCTAGTTAATTCAAGAACATCAACACATAATCATTTTTGTTCTTCGGATTAAGGGATCTTCGAGATAACGTTCAGTGGTACGATCATTGATCTAGCTGAGTTGAAGATACAAAGGGGGTTTCGAGAAAAAACCATCTGGTTTGTCCTTCAAGAACGGGTGTGTTCTTGAGGGTTTGTTAGTCACGATTGCAGAACAGATTCAGCCGCAGCGTAGGGTTTGGAAATCTGGAGATTTCGCAAACAGGTCGTGGAACCGGTGAATTGTCTGTATTTCTTGCAGGAAAATTCTTGATCAAGCTCAGATCAAGTGAAGGTTCATACAATAGGAAGATCTTGGGGTTTAGATTTCTGGATTTGTATTGTAACCTTGTAAAGAACGAATTCAACATTATTGATATAACAGGTCTCAATTTCATTTTGAAATTGAGAGGGAGACGTACCCACACGCGAGGACGGAAGTGGGGAACTTCCTTACCAAATCTCTGCGTATCGTATTCTATCTTTATCTCTTTACGCTTTCAACAATTTTGTGATTCGTTTGGTGTGTTGCGTATTAAAGTTTCAAGATACAATAGTGGTACGAAAATCTTTGTCAAAATCACCATTATTGTTAATCGTTGAATGCATACACGCCAAGTGTTTAACAAAATTGTTTGCTGTGTTTTTGTTCATTGGAAATAGCCTTTGTATGATAAGTGCATTTGAGTCGATTCCAATCTGGTGTTAATATATCTTTGTCATCCTAATAAATCCAGCATAAACTCGTGTGTCCGGTTTTCTAGTAGCTGGTTCAGAATAGACGGAAGTCGATTCGGGATCATAATTTTTCCGCTAACTTGAAAGACTCTGATAAACTTTTTTAAATCCTTGAGTTTCAAGGAGGTGATCTATTCACCCCCCT
Source organism: Lathyrus tuberosus (assembly GCA_022829125.1). Classification (NCBI taxonomy): domain Eukaryota; kingdom Viridiplantae; phylum Streptophyta; class Magnoliopsida; order Fabales; family Fabaceae; genus Lathyrus; species Lathyrus tuberosus. The sequence goes on along the minus strand of JALAZF010000120.1, from coordinate 11,766,202 downwards.
CTCGATCACTAGCCACACCGTCTAACAAGTGGTATCAGAGCGCCGGTTCGCTGGTGCTTTGTGGCTGCTTGTAACGATATGTATTCTGAACCAAAGGGGGCGTATAATAGAGCGCCTGTTTTCAACGGTGAAAATTATGGCTACTGGAAAGACTGCATGCGAGTTCATATAAATTCTGTGGATAGGAATGTGTGGGCTGCCATTCAAAATGGTCCTTTTCAAATTACTATGAGAAATGAGGCTGGCGCCATAGTTCCTAAACCAGAAGATGATTACGATAAGAAAGATGAGAAAAAGTGGTCGAGTGATTGGAGAGCTCGAAATATGCTAATTTCAGCACTTAGTGCTGATGAGTATTATCGGGTATCCCATTGCTCGACAGCTAAAGAAATATGGAATGCTTTAGAAATTGCGCATGAGGGTACTACTGAAGTAAAACAGTCCCGTATTAACACACTTAATCAAGAGTTCGAGCTCTTTCACATGAAACAAGGAGAATCTATCTCTGACATGCAAAAGAGATTCGTTCATCTCATAAATCGGTTGAATGCACTTGGAAAACCTGTTTCCAATGAAATAGCCACTAATAAAATTCTGAGGTGTCTTAGCAGGGAATGGCAACCTAAAGTAACAGCTATTAAGTAAGCCAACGACCTCACGACGCTTACGATTACAACTTTATTCGGCAAGCTGGAAGAACATCAGCAAGAACTGGAAAGTCTCGAAATATTTGAGAAAAAGAGTAAAAAGGAAAAGAATAAAGACAAAGAGAGTGAGAAGAAGCCAATAGCTCTTGTGGCCTCTAACTCAAAGTCCTCACAAAAAGAGCAAAGCGACAATGATTCAAGTAGTGGCGAAGATTCGGGTGATGAAGAAATGGGACTTTTTGTTAAGAGATATAATAGATTCATTCGAAAGAATGGAATCCAGCATTCCGACAAAAATCTCATTAAGTTTCGAAGACAATCTGTAGAGTCAAAACAGGAAGAGAATAAGAAGCATAGAGTAAAAGGATCGTGTTTTAATTGTGGTAAATCTGGACATTATAAAATAGAATGTCCTATGAAGAAAAAGGACAAAGGAAAAGCTCAACCAATAAGGTCAAATAAACAAAGAAGAGCTTACATAGCATGGGAAAGCAATAGTGACTCATCAAGCTCACAAAGTTCAAATGATAGTGATGAGACAGCAAATCTGTGTCTTATGGCTCACACCAAAAATCAGTCCTACCACAAGAAGAAAATCAACGATAAGAAAGTAAGACAAGCCTACTATAGTAATGTCTCCTCTATGTCTTTTTCTGAACTGAAAATAGCTTTTGAAACACTGCATAACGAAGCTGTAGATGCTTTCAAAAGATTATCTTCCGATAAACAAATTTTTTCATTCTTGGAAGGTAAAGTATACAAAGCTGAAAAAGATTTAGAAAGCTTGAAAGCTAGTATTGCAGAAAATTCAAAAGATATTAATGTTAACGGATGCAGTAAAGTTAGGTATTGTGAAGCTTGTCATATTTGGCAACAAGAGGTTAAAACTCTTAAAGTCAAATTGGAAAAAGCTTTACAACCCAAGGTTACTTACGCCGTTGATTCTAGGTTGTTTAAGAAGTCATTAAATCCACCATATGCAAAATACTCCTTTATTCCAAAGGGTTTAATGACCAAAAATAAACAAATACATCATTGTGGCTTATGTCACTATTGTTGTCATACTGGTCATACCATTGAAAAATGCAAGTTTAGGAGATTTCTTGTTCCTAAAGGCATTTATCAATGGAGGCCTAAAGGCAACCATGTTACAACTTACCCACATGGACCCAATGAAAATTGGGTACCTGTTTCTCTCTCTTGATATTGTAGGATGAGTGTCTTGCATCCATAGATAGAAGATGGTTTCTAGACAGCGGGTGCTCAAGGCACATGACGGGTGACATATCGCTTTTTATAGACTTCAAAGCAAAGAAGAAGGGATATGTTACTTATGGAGACAATAACAAAGGAGCTATACTTGGAAAAGGTAGTGTAGGTAATCCCTCTACCACTACTATTTCTGATGTCCATCTAGTTGAGGGGCTTAAACACAATTTGTTAAGTATTAGTCAATTGTGCGACAAGGGTTACAAGGTTTCTTTCACAAAAACTTGCTGCACAATTGAACATACTGAACAGAATATTGTGTTTAAGGGTGTAAGAGTAAACAATATCTATATGCTTGATCTTTTTGATGTACCTTTAACAAGCTCTAAGTGTCTAGTTGCCTTGAATGATGATTCTTGGCTTTGGCACAGACGCTTAGCGCATGTTAATTTCGATTTGCTTAATAAGGTTGTATCTAAGGATCTAGTAGTCGGTCTTCCAAAGATAAAATTTTCAAAAGACCATCTATGTGACGCGTGCCAAATGGGAAAGCAAACAAGGATATCTTTTAAATCCAAAAATGTAATTTCAACTTCACGACCCCTTGAGCTTCTCCATATGGATCTCTTTGGACCTTCTAGGACAAAGAGTCTAGGCGGAAACTATTATGGTTTAGTAATCGTTGATGACTATTCTAGATTTACTTGGACTATATTCCTTCATAGCAAAGATGAAACGTTTTCCGCTTTTAAGAGTTTTGCAAAACTGTCCCAAAATAAAATGAATTCTAAAATAGTTACAATTCGAAGCGATCATGGAGGAGAATTTCAAAACTATCTCTTTGATAAGTACTGTGATAAGAATGGTATTGAGCGTAACTTTTCAGCTCCTCGAACTCCACAACAGAATGGCGTTGTGGAGCGCAAAAATCGCGTTTTAGAAGAGCTGGCAAGAACAATGCTAAATGAGGGTGGATTGCCAAAATATTTTTGGGCTGATGCAGTTAGCACAGCCTGTTATGTTCTAAACAGGATTCTAATTTGCCCTATGTTAAATAAAACCCCTTATGAGCTTTTAAAAGGAAGAAAGCCAAACTTGTCACATCTTCACGTATTCGGTTGTAAGTGTTTTGTTTTGAATAATGGTAAGGAAAAACTTGGGAAGTTTGATGCAAAAGCGGATGAAGGTATTTTTCTTGGTTATTCACAATCAAGTAAAGCATATAGAGTGTATAATAAGCGTTTACTTTCCGTTGAAGAATCTGTTCATGTCTCTTTTGATGAGTCTTATCCGAAAAATGTCGGAAAAGGTATTTCTTTTGATGACACATGTATATCTATAGAAGACATACTCAAAGAAGCTGTTTCGGAAACTGATCAGTCCAAAACAGAAGACAATGAGGAGGAGGAAGATACCAGTCATGTAAAAGATAAGGAAGAAGGACAAACTGAAGTGAATGACCTTCCACCAGCTTGGAGATCTTCAAAAGATCATCCTATTGACAACATCTTGGGAGACATTTCAAAGGGAGTTATGACTCGTTCTAGGATAAGTAATTTCTGCTCTCACTTCACTTTTGTTTCACAAGTAGAACCTAAAAATGCCAAAGAGGCCTTGATTGATGAATTTTGGCTAATGGCCATGCAAGAAGAGCTTAATCAATTTAAAAGAAATGACGTTTGGGAACTTGTTCCTCGTCCGCGAGATCATCATATCATAGGTACTAAATGGGTTTTTAGAAATAAGCTTGATGAAAACGGAGTGATAACTAGGAATAAGGCACGTTTAGTGGCACAAGGGTATAACCAAGAGGAGGGCATAGACTATGAGGAAACTTATGCTCCAGTTGCTCGCCTCGAAGCTATACGTCTCTTGCTTGCTTATGCGTGTTCTAGAGATTTTAAGCTTTACCAAATGGACGTAAAGAGTGCGTTTCTAAATGGTGTCCTAAATGAAGAGGTATACGTCTCACAACCTCCTGGTTTTGAGAATGCTGAATATCCAGATTATGTTTACAAATTAAAACGAGCTTTGTACGGTCTTAAGCAAGCCCCTCGGGTTTGGTATGAAAGACTTAGCAAATTTCTACTTGATCATGGATATTCAAGAGGTAAAGTGGATACCACCCTCTTCATTAAACACAAGGGAAAACACATTCTTTTAGTTCAAGTTTATGTAGACGATATAATTTTTGGTTCAACTAACATACACTTGGTCGAAGAGTTTTCAAAAGTTATGCAGGGTGAATTTGAAATGAGTCTTATGGGGGAGCTTAATTTCTTCCTCGGTCTCCAAATAAAGCAGCTTGATGAGGGTACAGCTGTGAGTCAAATAAAATACTGCAGAGAGCTGCTCAAGCACTTTGGAATGAACAACTCAAAATCAATAGACACACTTATGCCTACCAACGGAAATCTAGATAAAGATGAACACGTGTCTGCATGTGTGCACGATATCAATCGAATCCTAAGGAGTCACACTTGAAAGCTGTCAAGCGCATATTTAGATATCTTCATGGAACATCTAAGTATGGGCTCTGGTATTCAAAAGGAAGCGATTGTAGCTTAGTAGGTTACTCCGATTCTGATTTTGCTGGCTGCAAATCAGATAGGAAAAGTACTAGTGGTACATGTCACTTATTTTCAAACTCTTTGGTCAGTTGGCATAGCAAGAAACAGGTGTCTGTCGCATTGTCAACTGCTGAGGCTGAGTACGTTGCAGTCGGTAGCTGTTGCGCTCAGATCTTGTGGCTGAAGCAACAACTACAAGATTTCGATATTCAACTCAAATGTATTCCAATAAAGTGTGACAACACCAGTGCTATAAATCTTACTAAGAATCCTGTTTTACACTCACGCACTAAACACATAGAGATTAGGCATCACTTTCTTCGCGATCATGTTGAAAAAGAGGACGTTGTATTTGAGCATGTTGATACTAAAAACCAACTTGCTGACATTTTTACTAAACCATTAGCAACGGAACCGTTCTTCAACATTCGTCGTGAATTGGGGATTTTAGATCTCTCTTCATCGATGTCTTAAGCATGTTGGTCCTTATTTATATATATCTCACTTTGGCTGTTAAGCTTTGTTTTTAGACATCACTCAGACTCCATAAGGTTACATCAACAGAGGTAATATCATTCCTTTCTAAAATCTCTTTGGAACTTTGTGATTAGTGTATGGTAGAACAAATTCTTTAAGATCGTTTATATGTATTTCATTGCATATGTTGTTTGAACATTAACGTTTGATTCATGAATTGTACTTGAGCATCATTATCATGACATCATCCATACTGCATTGACTCAAGAGTTGTTCACAGGTTTCTAACTCAACAGGTAGTCACAAATGTATCGATGCAACAAGTATGTATCGATGCAACAAGAACATGTGTCGACACATTAGAGTTTCCGATCGATACATTCGTGATATGTGTTGATTCATGTCTTTTCATTTTCAATTTTTTTAAAACTTGTTTCAGTATGTGTCGATGCATCCGTGCTTTGTGTCGACACATAGGACACTTTCAAAAACAAAAATTTCGTGATATGAATCGATCCATACCCTTTGTATCGATACATACTGTTTCTTTTACAATAAAATGTCTGGTTTTATGGACGATTGTCGTGCACATCCTGGTATCATGGACAGATTCAGAAGTGTTGAAGTTCAGAACCGGTTCCGGCGATACAGTTTCATGGGCCATAATCCTGATGAGATGCCTCCTCCGCCGCCTCCACCAAGCTTCAGAGATCCTGATAGAGAGGATGAGGAGTCCTGTGGAGGCCATAACCCTTTTTAGGCTAGCATCATGTCATTTCATTACATTTCATTTCATCATCATGTTGTTTCAGTTTCCTTGCTACATTGTTCAAACTTCATTTGTTTTGGTTCTGCTTATGTAAACTCCAAGTACTTTCTTAAAATTTTAATGCTTATTTCTTTTAGTTCTGTTTACTTGTGTTAGTCTTTCCCTGTCTTATCATTCTTTGTGAATGATTCTGTTATGTTAAGCTTCATTCTTGGTGATTGTGAGCTTCTATATCAATATTGCTGTCTATTGTTACATCAATTTTGCTGTCTAGCTTTGGGACTATTTCACCAGACTGTTTATCTCTTCTTTTTGATGTTGACAAAGGGGGAGAAGAAAGACAACAAGACGTTGACAGCCATGCACAAACTCAGGGGGAGTGCTCTATCACATCTTGCAAATTTGCCATCATCAAAAAGGGGGAGTTTGTGAGCAAGCCTTTAAGTTTTTGTATGATTGCAAATTGTGTGATATGCATGATATAAGATTTGTATGCATGATTAGTTTGTACATACATATGATTTCATACCTACTATGATTTAAAAGACAATGCAAATTGATTCATATCATCATTGTAATCATAAAAACGATTTACCCTATGTATGCATCGATTCATACGTGTCTTGTATCGACACATACCTTTGATAAACTCACAAAAACCGTTTTGCTTCAGTATGTATCGATTCATACGACACTTGTATCGATACATGATCCTTTGTAACTAGGGTATGTATCGACGCATACGCATCATGTATCGATGCATGATTTACTTCACATTCTGAAATAATTTTGCTTCAGTATGTATCGATTCATACGATACTTGTATCGACACATGTTCCTTTGTAATTGAGCTACATATCGACGCATGCGCATCATGTATCGATGCATGATTTATTTTACATTCTGGAAATTAACAGGTACAGTATGCATCGATGCATACAACCATGTGTCGACTCATGCATGTGTTATACTCACTATGTATCGACGCATACGACTCTTGTATCGATACATAGAGCTGTTTGTTGCTTTTAACCGTTTCTGTTTTCATATATAAGTGTCATGACAGTTCAGTTTGGTGCAAGAATTCTGGTTAGAGTGAAAAAGTGCAATCAAAGCAAAAGACAAGTTTGGTGTGCATGATTTTTCAAGAGCAGTGTTAGAAACCTGAAAGAGACTTTGTCTTCATCATCTTCTCAATCTAGTTAATTCAAGAACATCAACACATAATCATTTTTGTTCTTCGGATTAAGGGATCTTCGAGATAACATTCAGTGGTACGATCATTGATCTAGCTGAGTTGAAGATACAAAGGGGGTTTCGAGGAAAAACCATCTGGTTTGTCCTTCAAGAACGGGTGTGTTCTTGAGGGTTTGTTAGTCACGATTGCAGAACAGATTCAGCCGCAGCGTAGGGTTTGGAAATCTGGAGATTTCGCAAACAGGTCGTGGAACCGGTGAATTGTCTGTATTTCTTGCAGGAAAATTCTTGATCAAGCTCAGATCAAGTGAAGGTTCATACAATAGGAAGATCTTGGGGTTTAGATTTCTGGATTTGTATTGTAACCTTGTAAAGAACGAATTCAGCATTATTGATATAACAGGTCTCAATTTCATTTTGAAATTGAGAGGGAGACGTACCCACACGCGAGGACGGAAGTGGGGAACTTCCTTACCAAATATCTGCGTATCGTATTCTATCTTTATCTCTTTACGCTTTCAACAATTTTGTGATTCGTTTGGTGTGTTGCGTATTAAAGTTTCAAGATACAATAGTGGTACGAAAATCTTTGTCAAAATCACCATTATTGTTAATCGTTGAATGCATACACGCTAAGTGTTTGACAAAATTGTTTGCTGTGTTTTTGTTCATTGGAAATAGCCTTTGTATGATAAGTGCATTTGAGTCGATTCCAATCTGGTGTTAATATATCTTTGTCATCCTAATAAATCCAGCATAAACTCGTGTGTCCAGTTTTCTAGTAGCTGGTTCAGAATAGACGGAAGTCGATTCGGGATCATAATTTTTCCGCTAACTTGAAAGACTCTGATAAACTTTTTTAAATCCTTGAGTTTCAAGGAGGTGATCTATTCACCCCCCTCTCGATCACTAGCCACACCGTCTAACATTTGTAACTTGTAATCTCTGAACATATATAGTGGATTGGGGTTAGGGTTTTGTGGAGATTGGGGTTTGTATGTGTTTATGATTTCGTGGTGAGGCTTTTGAACGGAGAGAAGTGAGTGAGATGAAGCATCAGTGGCGGTGAATTTTGAAATCTAGGGTTTGAAACCCCCTTTGTCAGAGAGTGAGAGGCGAGGGAGAAGACGGAGAGGAACGAGAGAGAGAGAACGAGAGTATCGCTCTTTTCCATCTGTTTGTTTTCATGTCCTACTGATCCCCTACTCACGCACACACACCACTAGCATACACCCTCCACTGTATCCGTTAGATCATGGCCACTTTAGCATCATATGGCTGAGATCTGAGGGTCCATAATGGACCCTCTCCCTTGCGTAACACATAATCCCTCCGTTTCTTTTTATTTAACTTTAATCTAAAGATAAATAACTTTTTCTTTTTACAATATAACCATTATAAAAGTCTTTTTTAGTTTTTTTTAAGTAAAAACTTTTGTTTAAAATATAAAATTAAAACTTTTTTTTTCTCTAATTAATAGACAAATACTTTTTAATATTAAAAATTCATTAATTTAATTTTAAAACTAAATAAAAACTCTTATAACATTTAAAACTTTTTTATTTAAGAAATTCTAAAAATCATCCCTAATATAATATCTCTTGTTAATAAAACTTTTTCTTCATTAAAATATTAAAACTAATCCTTTAGCCTATTGTAGTAAAAATATTAAAACCTTTTTATAAGTATTAAAATAAAAAATTCTTGTTAACAATAAGACTTTTATAATTAAAACTTTTTATCTAAGAGAAAACCTTTTTTTCAAATTAAAATAATCTCCTAACATAATATCTCCAAATAATAATAGCTTATTTTTTATGAAACTTTAAAATCAAATATTAAAATTTATTAATAAAAAACTTTAAAACTAAAGGTAATCATTGACAAATTCTCACAATAATAATCAACCAACTCTTTTCTTAATACCCCCCCTACGCTTGAGTGTACACTTATATGTCCTTGTTTGTTATCTTGCCTTATTATGCTTTACTATTACTTAATGAATGCATGTTATTGTTCTCTAAACCTTTTCAAGAAAACAATAAAAAAATTCTCGATCCAACGTCGAGCTCATTTTCTACCCATGTAAGTCGATTACCTTTAGGCATCGCATTCAACCTTTTGGTCACTAGACACAAGAATAGCATCACTTTGCTAGCAATCTCGCCTATTATAAACAATTAATCGCATTAAAATCCAAGGTAAAATCCCATGCATAATAACCATGTTATTGTGCATGGTGCATATCATTTGCATCATAATCGACACCCTAAGATAAGTCAATTAGATAACTTAGGATAGATTTCCTAGATTAGTCCCCCACAATTTTGATTCTTTAATCAAACTTTAGCCCACTTAATTCTCCACACAAGAGAATTAGATGTTAATCATCTCAAAGAAAGGGACATACAATCCCATACCCCACAAAATACAAACATTTTCAAAACTGTGGCGGTTTTCTTAAGATGATGACTCATCTCCTCTCCTAAACCTTTAAACAAATTTAGTATCCTTAATAAGGAACTATAAGTGCTCTGATTCCCTCCTGACAGGATATGTAGGCACAAGATGCGATATCTTGTCGAGCACACTTAGGAATAAAAATAATAAATCACCTACCCTTAAATGTAACGCCCCGATTCCGATTATTTCCATTTTGTTGAGGCTTTTATTTAAATTGAGTGATAAATTATTTTATTTGTGAAATTGGTGTGTTAATATGCTATGTTGACATGTTGTGATATTTTACCGTTTTTGAGAGTTTTCGGGGAAATTAGAATGGAGGGTATTTTGGACATTTCTCAATTAATGATAAGTTAGAAATTTAGTGGAAATAGAATTATGTGAGAAAATGAATTAATTTAATTCGAGTAGAATATAAGAAAAAGAAAAAGAGATAAGAAGAAATAGGAGAGAAAGAGAAAGAAAAGGGAAATAGAGAGAAAAAGGAGAGAAAGAAAGAGGAAGAGGAGAAAATAGACAAAAAGAGGAAAAAGCTTGGAAATCTTCAAAACAACTTCTAGGAATCGATTTATCCGGGTAAGGGTGTGAAATCTTATTATCTTATCAATGTATATCATTATGTATGATTGTGTTATTGTTGTTGTTGATTTTTATGAGTTTTGGTATAAACCCATTTGTGTAGAAAGTGTTAGAATTCGATTTAATCGTGTTGGAAATGAGGTTTTCGTGTTCCTTGTTGTTGGTACATGATAGATATATGTTATTGTACATCAAATTGGTATTTTTATGGATTTAGATGATGAATTTGGGTGTGGTTTGGGTGAAAAACGCAGAGAAAATTATGCAGGAAATTCTGCATTTTCGCCTGGCCATACGCGTATTGGGGCAGGCCATACGCGTATTGACTACGGCAATACGCGTATGGATGGCACATTTTAGGGCCAATACGCGTATGGGTTGCATGTTTTCCCGGCCATCTGGTGAAACGCGTATGATACGCGTACGAGTTTTGGGCCATACGCATACGAAATTGGTGCATACGCGGATGGGCAGGAGAAGTGTAAAAATGTGATTTTTCAAAATATCGTTTTCGGTTTTCTTTCGTAACTTTTGATCCGCTTATCCGATTTTTACATTCTTGGTATCGTTGTGAAGCTATTGAGCTGTACTTCCTTATTATGATGATTTGGAAATTGTTAGCCGATTTAATTATGTCGGAAAGTCAGGAATAGTGTTATTTAGCGACTTTTACCGTTTTGAATGTGTGTTTTGGATGTGAATCATACAATAGTGCATTGATGTGAATGTATATAGATTGTATGTGATAGTATAAGATGAATGCATGAATATATTGTGAATATGTATGCATTTCAAGAATGTCTTGAGTCATTTTGTATGTGAAGCATAATGATGTACATTCTTGTGTTGTGTGATTCTAATGAGAATCCGTTGTAACGTCGTGTGCCTATGTGAGGTGTGAGCGATGATTACAAATGATTATGTGCCTATGTGAGGTGTGAACAATTGAATTGTGTGCCTATGTGAGGTGTGAGTAATCCATAAACATTGTGTGCCTATGTGAGGTGTGAGCAATGGGTGAACATCGTAAGCCCGACGGGGAGTTACATTGGTAACGAGCGATGGTTCCAATAAGTTCCTGAGTGAACTTAAGATGATTGAGTCGGTACCGCATTGCATTTGCATAGAGTCGTGAGTCGGTCTCTATGATTTGCATTTATCATCTTTATAATGGTGCATTGATGAATAAACATGAATATGTATGTTTATGTGGAATGATAAGAATTGTGAAAGTATGCATGGTGAATATGCTTGGTTTAGTATATATATACATTGTGATGTATATGAGTGAGTTGTGATGAATTGTGGTGAGAATGTGGAATATGTGTATTCTTATGCTAAGATATATAATTATATGCATTGTTATTATGATAATATTTCTCACCCTTCTGCTGTTTTATGATGCTCTATGAGGCATTGCAGAGTAGGTATGCGGGTGGTCTTTTTGTTAAGCGTGTCTTCATTCTTTTGGGTCGGTCGGCTCTGATATGTAGCATCGGGTAGCTAGGAGGATTATGATTCTTTTGTGATACATTTGTACATGTATCTTGTTGATGAATGTTTATGAAAACATGAATTATGTTGGTGGATAATACTTGATGATATATATATATATATATATATATATATATATATATATATATATATATATATATATATATATATATATGTATATATGTTTGATGTTATTCAATATTTAGATTTTCCGCTTTTATTCTAAATATTGAGATGTGGGTGTAAGGACTAAGTTCCTCTGTTGCAAAGTTACCCCACTGTTGCATATCAATTGTTGAGCAGGTGTTGAATGTTTTAATTTCATGTATAATGTGACATACCTCTTTTATACTATGTTTATAATTATACTCTGACGAAATATTAATATACTCTGACGAAATATTAAATATTTCGCATTTCCTTTTGATCAGTTTGTAACTTGTAATCTCTGAACATATATAGTGGATTGGGGTTAGGGTTTTGTGGGGATTGGGGTTTGTATGTGTTTATGATTTCGTGGTGAGGCTTTTGAACGGAGAGAAGTGAGTGAGAGCAAGCATCAGTGGCGGTGAATTTTGAAATCTAGGGTTTGAAACCCCCTTTGTCAGAGAGTGAGAGGTGAGGGAGAAGACGGAGAGGAATGAGAGAGAGAACGAGAGTATCGCTCTTTTCCATCTGTTTGTTTTCATGTCCTACTGATACCCTACTCACGCACACTCACCACTAGCATACACCCTCCACTGTATCCGTTAGATCATGGCCCCTTTAGCATCGTATGGCTGAGATCTGAGGGTCCATGATGGACCCTCTCCCTTGCGTAACACATAATCCCTCCGTTTCTTTTTATTTAACTTTAATCTAAAGATAAATAAGTTTTTCTTTTTACAATATAACCATTATAAAAGTCTTTTTTAGTTTTTTTTAAGTAAAAACTTTTGTTTAAAATATAAAATTAAAACTTTTTTTTTCTCTAATTAATAGACAAATACTTTTTAATATTAAAACTTCATTAATTTAATTTTAAAACTAAATAAAAACTCTTATAACATTTAAAACTTTTTTATTTAAGAAATTCTAAAAATCATCCCTAATATAATATCTCTTGTTAATAAAACTTTTTCTTCATTAAAATATTAAAACTAATCCTTTAGCCTATTGTAGTAAAAATATTAAAACCTTTTTATAAGTATTAAAATCAAAAACTCTTGTTAACAATAAGACTTTTATAATTAAAACTTTTTATCTAAGAGAAAACCTTTTTTTCAAATTAAAATAATCTCCTAACATAATATCTCCAAATAATAATAGCTTCTTTTTTATGAAACTTTAAAATCAAATATTAAAATTTATTAATAAAAAACTTTAAAACTAAAGGTAATCATTGACAAATTCTCACAATAATAATCAACCAACTCTTTTCTTAATACCCCCTACGCTTGATTGTACGCTTATATGTCCTTGTTTGTTATCTTGCCTTATTATGCTTTACTATTACTTAATGAATGCATGTTATTGTTCTCTAAACCTTTTCAAGAAAACAATAAAAAAATTCTCGATCCAACGTCGAGCCCATTTTCTACCCATGTAAGTCGATTACCTTTAGGCATCGCATTCAACCTTTTGGTCACTAGACACAAGAATAGCATCACTTTGCTAGCACTCTCGCCTATTATAAACAATTAATCGCATTAATATCCAAGGGAAAATCCCATGCATGATAACCATGTTATTGTGCATGGTGCATATCATTTGCATCATAATCGACACCCTAAGATAAGTCAATTAGATAACTTAGGATAGATTTCCTATATTAGTCCCCCCATAATTTTGATTCTTTAATCAAACTTTAGCCCACTTAATTCTCCACACAAGAGAATTAGATGTTAATCATCTCAAAGAAAGGGACATACAATCCCATACCCCACAAAATACAAACATTTTCAAAACTGTGGCGGTTATCTTAAGATGATGAATCATCTCCTCTCCTAAACCTTTAAACAAATTTAGTATCCTTAATAAGGAACTACAAGTGCTCTGATTCCCTCTTGACAGGATATGTAGGCACAAGATGCGATATCTTGTCGAGCACACTTAGGAATAAAAATAATAAATCACCTACCCTTAAATGTAACGCCCCGATTCCGATTATTCCCATTTTGTTGAGTCTTTTATTTAAATTGAGTGATAAATTATTTTATTTGTGAAATTGGTGTGTTAATATACTATGTTGACATGTTGTGATATTTTACCGTTTTTGAGAGTTTTCGGGGAAATTAGAATGGAGGGTATTTTGGACATTTCTCAATTAATGATAAGTTAGAAATTTAGAGGAAATAGAATTATGTGAGAAAATGAATTAATTTAGTTTGAGTAGAAAATAAGAAAAAGAAAAAGAGATAAGAAGAAATAGGAGAGAAAGAGAAAGAAAAGGGAAATAGAGAGAAAAAGGAGAGAAAGAAAGAGGAAGAGGAGAAAAGAGAGAAAAAGAGGAAAAAGCTTGGAAATCTTCAAAACAACTTCTAGGAATCGATTTATCCGGGTAAGGGTGTGAAATCTTATTATCTTATCAATGTATATCATTATGTATGATTGTGTTATTGTTGTTGTTGATTTTTATGAGTTTTGGTATAAACCCATTTGTGTAGAAAGTGTTAGAATTCGATTTAATCGTGTTGGAAATGAGGTTTTCGTGTTCCTTGTTGTTGGTACATGATAGATATATGTTATTGTACATCAAATTGGTATTTTTATGGATTTAGATGATGAATTTGGGTGTGGTTTGGGTGAAAAACGCAGAGAAAATTATGCAGGAAATTCTGCATTTTCGCCTGGCCATACGCGTATTGGGGCAGGCCATACGCGTATTGACTAGGGCAATACGCGTATGGATGGCACATTTTAGGGCCAATACGCGTATGGGTTGCATGTTTTCCCGGCCATCTGGTGAAACGCGTATGATACGCGTATGAGTTTTGGGCCATACGCGTACGGAATTGGTGCATACGCGGATGGGTAGGAGAAGTGTAAAAATGTGATTTTTCAAAATATCGTTTTCGTTTTTCTTTCGTAACTTTTGATCCGCTTATCCGATTTTTACATTCTTATTATCGTTGTGAAGCTATTGAGCTATACTTCCTTATTATGATGATTTGGAAATTGTTAGCCGATTTAATTATGTCGGAAAGTCAGGAATAGTGTTATTTAGCGACTTTTACCGTTTTGAATGTGTGTTTTGGATGCGAATCATACAATAGTGCATTGATGTGAATGTATATAGATTGTATGTGATTGTATGAGATGAATGCATGAATATATTGCGAATATGTATGCATTTCAAGAATGTCTTGAGTCATTTTGTATGTGAAGCATAATGATGTACATTGTTGTGTTGTGTGATTCTAATGAGAATCCGTTGTAACGTCGTGTGCCTATGTGAGATGTGAGCGATGATTACAAATGATTGTGTGCCTATGTGAGGTGTGAGCAATTGGATTGTGTGCCTATGTGAGGTGTGAGTAAGCCATAAACATTGTGTGCCTATGTGAGGTGTGATTAATGGGTGAACATCGTAGGCCCGACGGGGAGTTACATTGGTAACGAGCGATGGTTCCAATAAGTTCCTGAGTGAACTTAAGATGATTGAGTCGGTACCGCATTGCATTTGCATAGAGTCGTGAGTCGGTCTCTATGATTTGCATTTATCATCTTTATAATGGTGCATTGATGAATAAACATGAATATGTATGTTTATGTGGAATGATATGAATTGTGAAAGTATGCATGGTGAATATGCTTGGTTTAGTATATATATACATTGTGATGTATATGAGTGAGTTGTGATGAATTGTGGTGAGAATGTGGAATATGTGTATTCTTATGCTAAGATATATAATTATATGCATTGTTATTATGATAATATTTCTCACCCTTCTGCTGTTTTATGATGCTCTATAAGGCATTGCAGAGTAGGTATGCTGGTGGTCTTTTTGTGAAGCGTGTCTTCATTCTTTTGGGTCGGTCGGCTCTGATATGTAGCACCGGGTAGCTAGGAGGATTATGATTCTTTTGTGATACATTTGTACATGTATCTTGTTGATGAATGTTTATGAAAACATGAATTATGTTGGTGGATAATACTTGATGATATATATATATATATATATATATATATATATATGTTTGATGTTATTCAATGTTTAGATTTTCCGCTTTTATTCTAAATATTGAGATGTGGGTGTAAGGACTAAGTTCCTCTGTTGCAAAGTTACCCCACTGTTGCATATCAATTGTTGAGCAGGTGTTGAATGTTTTAATTTCTTGTATAATGTGACATACCTCTTTTTTACTATGTTTATAATTATACTCTGACGAAATATTAATATACTCTGACCAAATATTAAATATTTCGCATTTCCTTTTGATCAGTTTGTAACTTGTAATCTCTGAACATATATAGTGGATTGGGGTTAGGGTTTTGTGGGGATTGGGGTTTGTATGTGTTTATGATTTCGTGGTGAGGCTTTTGAACGGAGAGAAGTGAGTGAGAGCAAACATCAGTGGCGGTGAATTTTGAAATCTAGGGTTTGAAACCCCCTTTGTCAGAGAGTGAGAGGCGAGGGAGAAGACGGAGAGGAACGAGAGTATCGCTCTTTTCCATCTATTTGTTTTCATGTCCTACTGATCCCCTACTCACGCACACACACCACTAGCATACACCCTCCACTGTATCCGTTAGATCATGGCCCTTTTAGCATCGTATGGCTGAGATCTGAGGGTCCATGATGGACCCTCTCCCTTGCGTAACACATAATCCCTTCCTTTCTTTTTATTTAACTTTAATCTAAAGATAAATAACATTTTCTTTTTACAATATAACCATTATAAAAGTCTTTTTTAGTTTTTTTTAGGTAAAACTTTTGTTTAAAATATAAAATTAATACTTTTTTTTTCTCTAATTAATAGACAAATACTTTTAAATATTAAAACATCATTAATTTAATTTTAAAACTAAATAAAAACTCTTATAACATTTAAAACTTTTTTATTTAAGAAATTCTAAAAATCATCCCTAATATAATATCTCTTGTTAATAAAACTTTTTCTTCATTAAAATATTAAAACTAATCATTTAGCCTATTGTAGTAAAAATATTAAAACCTTTTTATAAGTATTAAAATCAAAACTCTTGTTAACAATAAGACTTTTATAATTAAAACTTTTTATCTAAGAGAAAACCTTTTTTTCAAATTAAAATAATCTCCTAACATAATATCTCCAAATAATAATAGCTTCGTTTTTGTGAAACTTTAAAATCAAATATTAAAATTTATTAATAAAAAACTTTAAAACTAAAGGTAATCATTGACAAATTCTCACAATAATAATCAACCAACTCTTTTCTTAATACCCCCCATACCCTTGAGTGTACGCTTATATGTCCTTGTTTGTTATCTTGCCTTATTATGCTTTACTATTACTTAATGAATGCATGTTATTGTTCTCTAAACCTTTTCAAGAAAACAATAAAAAAATTCTCGATCCAACGTCGAGCCCATTTTCTACCCATGTAAGTCGATTACCTTTAGGCATCGCATTCAACCTTTTGGTCACTAGACACAAGAATAACATCACTTTGCTAGCACTCTCGCCTATTATAAACAACTAATCGCATTAATATCCATGGGAAAATCTCATGCATGATAACCATGTTATTGTGCATGGTGCATATCATTTGCATCATAATCGACACCCTAAGATAAGTCAATTAGATAACTTAGGATAGATTTCCTAGATTAGTCCCCCCACAATTTTGATTCTTTAATCAAATTTTAGCCCACTTAATTCTCCACACAAGAGAATTAGATGTTAATCATCTCAAAGAAAGGGACATACAATCCCATACCCCACAAAATACAAACATTTTCAAAACTGTGGCGGTTTTCTTAAGATGATGACTCATCTCCTCTCCTAAACCTTTTTACAAATTTAGTATCCTTAATAAGGAACTACAAGTGCTCTGATTCCCTCCTGACAGGATATGTAGGCACAAGATGCGATATCTTGTCGAGCACACTTAGGAATAAAAATAATAAATCACCTACCCTTAAACCCTTAGGAAAACAGATAACAAATAACATAAAATAAAATCAAGAGGTTCCTGTAGAGTACTACAGATATCTAGGATGTTAACACCTTTCCTAGGTATACCAACCCCCGAACTTAGAATCTTAGTGCATTTGCACTGCATTGTGGGAATTCGGTTTTTCTCCCTTCCCTTGGATAAAATCAAAGACCGGTGGTGACATTAAAAATGCGATCCTAGTTAACAAATAACTATGGTATCCAATTTTCACCGCGACACCTGGTCATAAGAGTAATGTGTGTACTGCTGAGGTAAAGAGGTGTTTCCGTTGTGGTAAGACTGGGCATGCCATATCTGAGTGCAAGCATAAAGAGATGATTTGTTTCAACTGTGGTGAAGAAGGACACATTGGTAGTCAGTGTCAGAAACCAAAGAAGGCACAAACCGGTGGGAAAGTGTTCACCTTGGCAGGGACTCAGACAACTACTGAGGACAGACTCATCAGAGGTACATGTTTCATTAATAGTACTCCTTTAATCACTATGATTGATACTGGTGCTACTCATTATTTTATTGCTGCTGAATGTGTTGAAAGATTGGGTCTTGTGTTGTCTTCTATGAAAGGAGAAATGGTCTTCGAGATTCCGGCTAAGGGACCGGTGACTACTTCTCTTGTGTGTTTAAAGTGTCCTTTGACGATCTTCGACAGAGACTTTACTGTTGATTTGGTGTGTTTACCGTTATCTGGGATGGATGTAATCTTGGGAATGAACTGGTTAGAATATAACTATGTTCACATCAATTGTTATAACAAGTCAGTGAGATTTTCTACTCCTGAAGAGGAAGAAGCTGGTTTGTTGTCTTTTAGGGAGTTACAGCAGTTGATGCAAGAAGGAGCTCAGATGTTCTCAGTGATGGCGTCGTTATCTGTTGAGAGCCAAGCTGTAATTGAGGAGTTGCAAGTGGTGCGTGAATTTCCTGAAGTTTTCCCTGATGAAATTCCTGATGTGCCTCCAGAAAGAGAAGTGGAATTTGGAATTGACCTTGTACCTGGTACCAGACCTGTGTCTATGGCACCATACAGGATGTCTGCATCTGAATCAAAATTTACTTGAAAAGAAGTTTGTGAGGCCAAGTGTATCGCCGTGGGGAGCTCCAGTATTGTTAGTAAAGAAGAAAGATGGAAGTATGAGGCTCTGTGTTGATTACAGACAATTAAATAAAGTGACGATTAGGAACAAGTATCCGTTTCCGAGAATAGATGTCTTGATGGATCAATTGGTAGGTGCTCGTGTGTTTAGCAAGATTGATTTGAGGTCGGGCTATCATCAGATTAAAGTGAAGGATGAAGATATTCAGAAGACGACCTTCAGAATGCGTTATGGACATTATGAGTATTCAGTGATGCCTTTCGGTGTTACTAATGCGCCGGGAGTATTCATGGTGAAATTCTGGTGTAGATGTGTGATGTCTCGTGCAATGTCACAACATCAATATCTGCTGTATGAACAAGGCAATAATAGTAACAGAAAACCATAAACAACACACAAAATTTGTTCACCCAGTTCGGTCTAACAACCTACATCTGGGGGCATACCAAGCCAGGAAGGAAGTCCACTATTAGCAGTATCAAATTACAGACTCAACATACCAGTTGACAATCTACCTAATTTAATCACTACCCAATGACCCTTCTATCTAAGTCCATCCTAGATAAGAGACTCCATCTCACTTCCAATCATCGCAATGATGTCTAACAGTCAACTTCTCCGCCACTGCATCAACAGCTTGATTCCAACAATTGTTCAAACACACTAACTTAGAAGACACACTTCCATGACACTCATTGGAGTTACTTCACAGCTTCCTCCAAGATCAGTACATCTCTTACCTACAGGCTTCGAGATAAACATGATGACCATCCTACAAAACCGGGTGGTTCATCAACCAACACAACCCTTATAATTTACATGATGGCTGGCTTTTTATTTCTATGTTACAATGCTTCTATTTATAACCTATTCCCAACTGGATTTGGGCTTCAAATCACAGCATAACAGCTGCTACAAATCTGCAAAAGATTCTCCTACAAAATAGGTCTTCAATCAACTCTTCCTAATTTATCTCCATAATTAGAACTATTTATCCTCCATATCTTTTTGCACAAAAATAGTAACAAACTATTCTCCATGTCTTTTTGCACTAAAATACTAACAACCTATTCTCCATATCTTTTTGCACTAAAATAGTAACAAACTAATCTTCAATAATCTTCACTTTTTAATTCAGCTGCAAGATCTTCTCCATAAAAATATCTGATTTGATTTGAACTTAAAAACAGATTTTATCTTCAAATCTTTTTAAATCTTCAGCCCTTAAACACAACAACAAATTTGCACAAAATCAGATTGCAACAGAAAATATTTCTCCCAAGATATTCGCACACTAAATCTCTAACAGATCTGATCAAATCAAACTTAAACGCGCAGCCCTAAAACATCACCACCTGATGTTCTAATGTTCTGGTATAGTGATGTCCAGACATCGCATGTGACATCACTCTTCAGCACTTTAACTCTTCAACACCTTAACATTCACTAATGTTATGACTCAATGTTAAGACATCAGACACATGACATTAACATTGTTCAACTTTGTTTTACCAAAATTCCAGCCAATACAAGAATGAACAATCTCCCCCTTTGGCTAATTTTGGCTAAAACTATCTCAGCTAACATCAGCAGTAAAAACCAACAAGTTGCATAAAATCACTTTCACAAGAACTAACAATCTCCCCCTTTGGCTAATTTTGGCTAAAACTATCTCAGCTAACATCAGCAGTAAAAACCAACAAGCTGCATAAACTCACTTTCACATTAGCATAGGGCAAACTCCCCCTCAAACCAAGAACCAGCTCACAGCTGCTGCACCATATCAGAAAAGGCTTCACAACCACACCTTGGCAACTCTCTCCCCCTTTTTAGCCATAATTGGACAAACGCTGAATCTGCCAACCAACATACTCAGAACAAGATCCAGACTCAACAGCTACTACTGAACATTCTCTCCCCTTTTTTGGCCAACAATTGATAAACATTGGGGTAAATGTATACTTCGGATTCAATCCATTGACACACAAATCTATAGAACCAGGTCCAAATTGTCAAGAACACCATGAACTTTACCAGTAACATCTTGTCTGACAACTACAAAATATCCAAAACAAAAGATCAACTCCCCCTATCTAAGATAACCAATGCTCATTTGCAAGAAGAACACCTTAAATGAATGGAAAACATAAGACTCATCTTCATGTCTTCAAGAGCGCACCCTCTGTTCAACACACCTGTTGAACGCATTCACTTAATGCTTGATCCTCAAATAATCCAAATGCCAAAACTCACATGATTCCCTCTTAGTTTGTTATCTTCTAATGCTCCAAAACTCACATCTTGCCAAGCTGATCAACTTCTCTCTGTAATATCCACAGTCATTCCCTATCATACTCTTCATCTTCAGATTTCCAAGCAAACAATACCTGATCTACTTCAGTCTTCTCTACATTCTCCATCCAAGGCAGACCTTCTACTTCATCATTCTCCCGTATGACTATGAGACGCTCCTTAGGCATAATGTAGTCACCAAGTTCCTGAACCAGAGCATAATCATCCTTCACCAAGGATATCTAACCAGATAATGTCCCAACACAAGTTAGAACATTTGCCACACACCAATATATCATCACCATGATTCTTGACATGCTCCACCAACTGGACTTACTATTGCATAGTAATCCAAAGAACTAGAGAATTAACCTCTCATCCACCTTCAAGAAGAATAATTTCCTTGAGTCTTCAACTCATCTCCCTTCTTCCTAGGAGTAACTTGTTCCAAGATAATCCTCAATAATAACCAGCTGCCACACTCTGATTATCTTGATTCTTCGAATCCACTTCTGAGATCAACCAAATGCCACAGCTTGATCACCTCATTCATGAATCCTTATATGAAAACAGCCAAATGCCACATTTTGACCTTTTTCATGTTTGTCAGAACTCTCACAAAGATATCTTGATCCACCAAAGAAACTTGATCTTCAAGTCACATGTTCCACTTGCTCAAAAGCAAACACACTTAGACTCCCTAAGCCATGGACATGTAACATCTTCTCCTTCTTGCAGCTCTCGCAAACTGCCATGAGAACGATCTTTTTGAAACATCCTATCATTCCTGTAGATCACCCTATCATTAGCTGATGTGCCACATCACCAGCTGAGACTCCTGATGTTAAGCTAGATGTCAGAACATTATGACATCCAACTGTTGAATTCAGCTCCTCCTTCTACCACTCAGAAGAACTTCCTCCCTTTGCAGAACCAAATTTCCATGCTCTCATAGCCTTGATTCAACAATCAAGTTTGAGTAGACAACCTCCATCCTGCTTAGAAACTCCAAAGACTTCAAACCAACCACATCTGAATCTTCAGAAAATAAGTAGTCCAAGACTACCCCATAGCAATACTAAAGAATGTCACTTCCCTTAGTAGAGCCGTCAGTAGAAAGCCAGAGATAACTGCCACTTATCCTCGACCTTCACAACCAGAGCCAACACCATGCTCCAAACCACTTAAACTGATCCAAGCTGTAACCATCAAGATTATGATGTCTTCATAGTCTTCCATCTTCATCTTCAACATCACCACCACAATACTTACTAGGAACAGATGCTAAGCAATAGTCCCAGGTCATCACATAGAGAAATAAACAGCCTCATAGAGAAAGGTAAATTCTCAACACTTCTGCAGTCCTGCACTTTTACATCAAACATATACATAGTCTCCCGTCAATGTATATTGTCATTAGTTGAATGCACAACATCTTAGATAAACACTCAGCTCCCGTCAGAGTATTCACTATCGGTTAGATGCACAACCTTATCAAAAGCAGACAAATACTCAACTACTGTCAAGCTATTTATCATATGTGATAAGGTAACCTTCTCACATAAGGTACGACAATTGATCTGGTCTGAAATTCTTTTCCTGCACACTTGTGGCACTAGCTGATCCCTCTTTTATTTATCTACACCACTGATCACTTCAGATTAGGTAAGTGGCTTGACCTGATACTCCACCATGAGCACACCTGACTTTCTTTGGATGAGAAAGCAAAGAACTGAAATGATGTTTCAACATCAGTTCTGACATCAGTCTAAATCACATTAAACATCAACTATGGCTTTTGAGACAACAACCACAGTAGTCCACACACATCTCTTCCAACAGTGTCTGCTCAACCTTCAAAACCAAACCACAATCAAGAACCTGCATACTCTACATCTCAAGAATCTTCTTCTCAAACTTCTAATGTTCAGACCTTCTGTATGTCTTTGAGATGTTGAATGCCATCCTTCTGCACCTAAGGAGGAGATTCCCTCACAAACAGCATGTACATAGACAAATATGCTTCTCCTAACACTTCAACCTACAAGGATGCCCTTCAATCCTTACAAAAAGATGTTCCATTATGTGAGGACACCACATAACTGAACTCCAGCTTTAGAGGAAACTTCTCACGTAGATACCAGGGAACCATAATCCTTTTGGTAAAAAAAAAACCCAACTTCTCCTTGCACAAATCTGAAATGCTCATCCTATGGTTGGTACACACATATAACTCCTTTCAAACAGAATCTGCTCCATGGCCATAAACAAGATTGCAAACACCTGGCTGCTTTGATCAGAAGGAACTTTCAGATATCAGAGAAAATGTCCTTGACATTTGAGCTTGGCCTCCACAAAAACAAACAGCCTATGAACACCTACTCACTTGGGTCAGCAATACACTAATCCAATGAGTGACACAAAATTGATCATCTCTTTGCCAACATACATATCTAAGACATGTTTCTTTAAGGAAACTTCTTAGACACACAACTTAGATGCCTCCTCTTCCAAGCCAGGAGTAGGTTCCAAATAGATGTGATCAGTACACATTTGTTTAGCCCCCAAGCATCTGTTATGTCATACCTTTATCCAACACGAT
Source organism: Lathyrus tuberosus (assembly GCA_022829125.1). NCBI lineage: Eukaryota > Viridiplantae > Streptophyta > Magnoliopsida > Fabales > Fabaceae > Lathyrus > Lathyrus tuberosus. The sequence goes on along the minus strand of JALAZF010000120.1, from coordinate 11,742,670 downwards.
TCTACACAATCTGCTGGTTTTATGTTCCAACAACTGGTAGGACATAAGTTCTCTTCACAAGAAACACACCAAAAGATCCTTTAACACAACTCAGAGATTGACCTTGTAAGGTTGGAGGTAAGAATAAATTACTTCTAACTTTCTTCAGACCTCTTTTCAACAGGCTCATATAAGAGTTCCTTTATGAGTGGACTTGGGATGAACCACAAGTATCTTTGGCAACTCCAACAAGCTAGTTGAAGATATCCTCAAGTATTACCACACCATGTGATACATCTTCAGAGGAGAACAGAATGTTGCAGCCTTAACACAAAACCACCAGGAATTTTCCATCAGATATATATATATGCAGCGGAACATACACCAGAAAACTCCTCTATAACCTTCAGGCAAACACGACACTCCATGTGCACTAGGTCAACATAGGTTTGAAAATAAGTCAAACCACACAGCAGCTCACCACCAAAGCTACAAATCCTGATAACAATAGACAGGTCCAATACATCATCTCAGCAAAACTATCTTCCTTGCTCATGAACCAAAAAGTATCTCCCCTAGATCTCATCCAGAAATAGACAGGATGCCTGCTCTGATACCAATTGAAATTCTGGTACAGATGTGTGATGTCTCGTGCAATGTCACAACATCAATATCTGTTGTATGAACAAGACAATAATAGTAACAGAAAACCATAAACAACACACAAAATTTGTTCACCCAGTTCGGTCTAACAACCTACATCTGGGGGCATGCCAAGCCAAGAAGAAAGTCCACTATTAGCAGTATCAAATTACAGACTCAACAAACCAGTTGACAATCTACCTAATTTAATCACTACCCAATGACCCTTCTATCTAAGTCCATCCTTGATAAGAGACTCCATCTCACTTCCAATCATCACAATGATGTCTAGCAGTCAACTTCTCCGCCACTGCATCAACAGCTTGATTCCAACAATTGTTCAAACATACTAACTTAGAAGACACACTTCCATGACACTCATTGGAGTTACTTCACAGCTTCCTCCAAGATCAGTACATCTCTTACCTACAGGCTTCGAGATAAACATGATGACCATCCCACAAAACCGGGTGGTTCATCAACCAACACAGCCCTTATAATTTACTTGATGGCTGGCTTTTTATTTCTATGTTACAATGCTTCTATTTATAACCTATTCCCAACTGGATTTGGGCTTCAAATCACAGCATAACAGCTGCTACAAATCTGCAAAAGATTCTCCTACAAAATAGGTCTTCAATCAACTCTTCCTAATTTATCTCCATAATTAGAACTATTTATCCTCCATATCTTTTTGCACAAAAATAGTAACAAACTATTCTCCATGTCTTTATGCACTAAAATAGTAACAACCTATTCTCCATATCTTTTTGCACTAAAATAGTAACAAACTAATCTTCAATAATCTTCACTTTTTAATTCAGCTGCAAGATCTTCTCCATAAAAATATCTGATTTGATTTGAATTTAAAAACAGATTTTATCTTCAAATCTTTTTAAATCTTCAGCCCTTAAACACAGCAACAAATCTGCACAAAATCAGATTGCAACAGAAAATATTTCTCCCAAGATATTCGCACACTAAATCTCTAACAGATCTGATCAAATCAAACTTAAACGCGTAACCCTAAAACATCACCACCTGATGTTCTAATGTTCTGGTATAGTGATGTCCAGACATCGCATGTGACATCACTCTTCATCACTTTAACTCTTCAACACCTTAACATTCACTAATGTTATGACTCAATGTTAAGACATCAGACACATGACATTAACATTGTTCAACTTTGTTTTACCAAAATTCCAGCCAATACAAGAACTAACACATGGAGTACATGAACCTATCTTTCAAACTTATTTGGATCAGTTTGTGGTGGTGTTCATTGATGATATATTGATTTACTCTAAATCGGAAATAGAGCATGCAGGACACTTAAGACTAGTATTGCAAGTTTTGAAAGAGAAGAAGTTATATGCAAAGCTGTCTAAATGTGAGTTTTGGTTAAAGGAGGTTAGTTTTCTTGGTCATGTCATTTCAGGTAGTGGCATTGCTGTGGATCCATCTAAAGTAGATGTTGTGTTGCAATGGGAAACTCCAAAGTCGGCTATCGAGATTAGAAGCTTTTTGGGACTAGTCGGTTATTACCGAAGGTTTATCAAAGGATTTTCTAAGTTAGCACTTCCGTTGACTAAGTTGACTTGTAAAGGTAAAGCTTTTGTGTGGGACATTCAATGTGAAGAAAGTTTTACGGAATTGAAGAAGAGATTGACATCGGCTCCGGTTTTGACATTACCTAATCCGGGAGAACCTTTTGTGGTGTATTGTGATGCTTCTAAGATAGGTTTAGGAGGTGTGCTTATGCAGAATGATAAGGTAGTTGCTTACGCGTCAAGGCAGTTGAGAACTCATGAAAAGAACTATCCTACGCATGATTTGGAACTTGCTGCAGTTGTTTTTGTGCTGAAGATTTGGAGGCATTATCTTTATGGTTCTAGATTTGAAGTGTTTAGTGACCATAAGGGTTTAAAGTATTTATTTGATCAGAAGGAATTGAATATGAGACAACGAAGATGGTTGAAATTATTAAAAGATTATGATTTCGGTTTGAACTATCATCCAGGTAAAGCTAATGTGGTGGCTGATGCCCTAAGTCGGAAAACTTTGCATATGTCAGCGATGATGGTTAAAGAATTAGAATTAATTGAGCAATTCAGAGATTTGAGCTTAGTTTGCGAAGTGACACCACAGAGTGTGATGTTGGGGATGCTAAAGATTAACAATGATTTTCTGGATAGTATCAAGGAAGCTTAGAAGTTAGATGTGAAACTGGTAGATTCGATGGTTGGGATCGATCAGTCTGAGAATGATGATTTCAAGTTAGATGCCCATGGTGTGTTGAGATTCCGTAATCGAATTTGTATTCCTGATGATGCGGAGATGAAGAAAGTGATTCTTGAGGAAAGTCATAGAAGTAAATTGAGTATTCATTCGGGGGCTACAAAGATGTATCAGGACTTGAAGAAATTGTTTTGGTGGCCTGGGATGAAGCGTGATGTAGCACAATTTATGTATACATGTTTAACTTGTCAGAAGTCAAAAGTTGAGCATCAGAAGCCTGCGGGGTTGATGCAACCATTAGAAGTTCCAGAGTGGAAATAGGATAGCATTTCAATGGACTTTGTGACGAGATTACCTAATACTGCAAGGGGACACGATTCGATTTGGGTGATTGTTGATAGGCTTACGAAGTCGGCTCATTTTATTCCTATTAACATCAGTTTTCTAGTATCCAAGTTGGCAGAGATTTATACCAATGTAATTGTCAAGCGGCATGGTGTTCCTTTGTGTATTGTGTCGGATAGAGATCTGAGGTTTACTTCTGATTTTTAGAAGAGTTTGCAAGAGGCGTTGGGTTCCAAGTTGAGGTTGAGTTCGGCGTATCACCCTCAGACGGATGGTCAAACTGAGAGGACTATTCAGTCGTTGGAGGATTTGTTGATAGCTTGTGTTCTTGAGCAGGGAGGTTCATGAGATACTTATCTTCCATTGATCGAGTTCACTTATAATAACAGTTACCATTCCAGTATTGGAATGACACCTTTTGAATCGTTATATGGTCGGAGGTGTAGGACTCCTTTATGTTGGCATGAATCTGGAGAAAGTGTAGTGCTTGGACCTGAAATCGTTCGAGAGACTACTGAGAAGGTGAAGTTGATCCGAGAAAAGATGAAATCTTCCCAAAGTAGGCAGAAGAGTTATCATGACAAGCGAAGGAAAGATTTAGAATTCCAAGCAGGTGACCATGTGTTTTTAAGAGTTACACCTGTGACAGGTGTTGGGCGTGCATTGAAGTCTAAGAAGCTCACTCCTCGTTTTATTGGTCCGTATCAGATTTTGGACAGAGTTGGGAATGTTGCTTATAGAGTGGCTTTACCACCTAATCTGTCGAATTTACATGATGTGTTTGATGTGTCACAACTTCGGAAGTATGTTCCAGATCCATTTCATGTAATCCATGTGGATGATGTGCAAGTACGAGATAATCTTACTATGGAAACGATGCCTGTACGGATCGCGGATCGTGAAGTGAAGACTCTAAGAGGCAAGGAGATTGCGTTGGTAAAAGTAGTCTGGTTAGGAGCTGCCGGAGAAAGTATGACGTGGGAGTTGGAAAGCAAGATGCGGGAATCTTATCCCGAACTGTTTGATCAAGGTAAGATTTTCGAGGACGAAAATATTCTAAGTGGGGGAGAGTTGTAACGCCCAGTTATTTAATTAATTATTTAATTAAATATGTTCGTATTATCTGTTTGATTTGTGTTGGTTGTCGAAAATGCTGTGTTGAGTTGCTATGTCGGTTTTGGTTAAATTAATTAGTTTAAGTCGTGTTGGCTTTAGTTGGATTAATTTAATTAAGATAAATTAAGTTATATTGTGGTTATTTGATTAATTAAGCCGATTAAGTAGTAGATATAGTATTAGAAATAATAATAGATTATATTATTTGGGCTGTAATTAGAAGTAGTAATAGTGGGGATGTAGAATGTGGCCCAATAAGACAATTAGAATATTAGGGTTATTATATTAGGTGTTAAAAATAAAAAGAAAATTAGAAGTGGCAGTAAGTGGAAATTAAGAGAAAGAGGGAAGTAGCAGTTACAGCACAGAGGTTACGAAAGAGAGGAACAAGGGTTTGGAAACGGAACACGGAGAGGCTGCGAGAACAGGAACCCAATCGGAGAGTAGAGCGACCTTCAATCCAAGGTAAGGGTGGGGTTCTGACTCTATAACGGGGTAGTTGATGAATAATATGTGAGATTTGGGTTCGTATAAAATTGTCACTGTCTGTGAATTGTGCCGATAAATATACCGAATTCCTGTTGTTTTCGTAATTGGTTGTTATCTCTGATAAATTATAGATTATGTGAAGAAGAAATTAATGTTGCTAAGAAAATTTTTGTGTGGTTGGGTCTGTGTCCGGAAATTATACGAACTGGGTTATTTAATAAAATAAAATAAAATAGGGGGTGGCGCAAGCCACCCCTGTGTGTGAAGCATTGATGGCGCAAGCCACCTTGGAGGAAGATTAATTGGTGGCGCCAGCCACCTGTACTCTTAGAAATTGAAGGTGGCGCAAGCCACCTGTATTCTTGTGGTGTATGTTTCTGCTTTAATATAAAAATTAACATGTGTGTTTTAATATAATATTACCATTTTCTGTGTGTATGCTTATCATAAAGTCCAGATAATAATAAGTATGCCAGTAACAGCAAACTAGCAGGATCAATACAGAACAGCAGAATTGAATTAGCAGGAAAATAATCTAGTTTCAGATAATAGGAAAATAATAACAGTAAGGTTATGATCTAACAGATAATATTTCAGCAGCAGTAGTAGTGTTAATCAGTAGAAAAATAATCTGGCAGTAGTGAGTAAACATAGCAGGAATGGTATTATGACTGTAGTAGTGACAAACCAGTAGGGTAATAATATAGCAGTAGCAGTGAATTAGTAGATTAAAGCAGTTAGTAATATAGCAGAAGATTAATTAACTGTTTCAATTAAAGAATGTCGAATGATTTTGTGTTGAATTGTAGTATATTTTGGTTGCCTCGTTGTGTTGTGCCTTTGGTTGAGAATTGCGAGGTGCAGGTGATGTTGTGTCTTGTCGAAGTGCCTCTAAATTATTGGCAAGGATAAGTTGCAGGCCTATGGCCAATGTTGAATTGTCGTGGTACTGATTTTAATGATTATCGTTGATTAATTTGACAGTTGAGTCGAGTAGCATTGCATAGCATAATCAAGTTGGAGCTGATGCTCGGTACGTTGACCTGGATTGGCAAATTTAAGTTGAAGGCTTATGCCTTGTTGACGTCAATATTAATTGGCAAGTTTCTAAGTTGGGAGTTTTGCTCCAATGGTACCACATGCATATTATGAGTAGCATTCAAAGTTGCATATTTATGTCGTCCTGTTGTATCCTATGTTGATTGATGTTGTTTATAATGTTGTGAAGTGGTGATTTTTATATAATCTAAACTAATATATTATTTATCATATACCCGATTATATTGTTTGATATCTCACCCCTTCTGTGTATGGTGATGGTTTATACGCCATCCTGCAGGTAATCGGGAGTGAAGGCTCTCTACCTTCATTAGTTCGAGTCGGGGTCGTCGCTCTGATACGTAACACTCGGGGGGATGAACGCTTGTTTCTTTATTACTGATTTTATTATTGTAGCTGAATTTTAAGTTGTTTTCTTTAAAGACTTGCTGTTTTGAAGTTGTTTTAAGTTGAATAAAATTGTTATGTCCGTTAAGTTGAAGTTTGTGAATCTGCTGCTTAATTATAAAAGTTGTTTTGTTTCAAAGACTAAAATGATGTGTTTCGTATTCAGGTTATATGTGATTATAAGCCGTTGTTATGAGTTGTATGTGTAACATCCCATGTGTATGTTGGAATTTGAAACTCTGATTTTATATTTTACCTCAACATCACTTTTCAAAAACATCAATACCTCAACTCTTTTCATAAAAGCACTCATAACGTAAGTTCCGACTTTTACTCGCAACAACCATCAACAACAACATCTACCATTATACAATTCCATCAAATACATAATTCCAACAACAACAACACAACAAATACACCCATCAAACATCAATTACAACATCATTAGACAACTCATAGTTCATCCATCGATCATTAGATCTAACAAATACAAAATTGCAACAATGATCATAACATAGAGAGAATAGAACCATAATCAAGCATATACATAATCTACCCACCATTGTCATACAAACCCTTAGATAATCAGAACTACACTCTTACCTTAAAGTTCTTGCAAAACTTTCTTCTACCTCTAGCAATAGTGATCTCCTCTTCCCCCTTGAGCCCTAGCCTCTTCTTTCACTTTTCTCTTGTTTTCACATTCTGACAACTTCCTCTCAATTCCCCCTCTCTTATTTCCTTATTATATTATTATTATTATTATTATTATTATTATTAAATCCACCTAATTAAAATAATAATAATAATTTCCATCAATTATTTAATTAACTCAATATTCACCTAATATTATAATTAACTAATATAATTTAATTAGTTTTACTCACCACACCACCAAATTCTACACTTTTGCTCACACGCCCCCACCACCTTGAATTCTACTCTTTAAGGTCACCACCCCTCACCTAAGGGTATCTCAACTACACCAAAAAATCATACAACACATACAATCACACAACACCACATAATTTTAATTACGAAAAATAAATAAAATAAACTAGGGCGTTACAAAGACCGCCTCCCACCTAGTGAATTGTTGGACAGTTGAATCCCTATTTTCAAGGGAGACGTGGGTCAGTAACGACTATGAATTTCTTTTTAATTAAGACACATCTTATCCCACGTTTTTCCTCAATGGGCAAGAAAGACTTAAGGGCGAGGTGATAACTCCCTTCGGGCGACCTCATGCGATATACGTCTACTAGGACAGTCCCAGTGCATCGCCCTAGGCAAGGCTTGATTGCAAATATAACACTACACTTGTTATGAAAAGTTATGTTAAAATATGTTAAGTTATGTTTATATTATAGTATTGTAATGTTAATAATGTCAAACACATAGTAAAAATAAAAAATAAATAAATAAAACATCTTACGGTCTACTAGATTTAAAAAAAAATGGTAAAACCATGTGCATACCAAACATTTTAATATATCCAAAACCCAATTGGGAGTCTTACCATATTTTTTATATACCAAACTTTAGAAAAGTGCGGTAGAAATGTATTCAAACAATGGATTTATATTGGATTTTTCTAAATATCTGGTATAACCACATAATTTTAGTACCGACGTTTCTAAAAATCCAGTAAATTTTATGGATAATTAAAAAAATATGGTATTTCGAAAAAAAACTGATAAAATTTCAAAAATTGGTCGATAAATTGAGATTATTTGTAAAGATCCAGTATTTAAAACCAAATATTCGAACAAAAATTAAATTTTTTTAAAAATTCAGAACAAAAATTGATTTTATTGATTATGAAAAAATTATAGGTAGTGTTGTGTGCATTATGGGCTTGCCATAATGAAATTGAGGGTGTAAAATCCTCAATCAAATATATTTAGTTTGTTCAGTTATAAGCGTACAATAGAGATCCATACAAATCATACAATAGAGATATTTACAGCAATATACGTAGTGATAAATTTTCATTTTTTGGTTACATATTAATATCAATTTTGATAACATATTAATTTTTTTCAGTGTTTACTCACCATGCAACCTGGCAGACAAGAGAAGCCTATGGACTAATATGGTAAATTTCTTACCATAGACCAGTTTTGATTAAATCAAGTAATTTAAACTGGGGATCAAAGCCTTTCAAAGTCATTAAAGGATGGCTAGCACACGACAAGTTCATTGGAATTTTTAAAATTAGAATGGGGTTCCTTTAATATTGCTGGCAAGAAGGCTTATATGATTAAGGAAAAATTCAAGCTCTTGAGAGAAAGAATTAGGTGGTGGAATAGAGAAGTGTATTGTTAGAGAAATAAATACTTAGAGCATTTTTATATTACTTTGTGTATTAGTGTATAAACTTTGTAACTACTTTCTGTTAGCTTTTAATATGCCAGCTCATTGTATTAGAGGTAGTTACTAGAGATAAATAGATCTCTCTCTGTACACTTGTAATTCATTAATTGAATACACATATTACACAATTATCCATTATCCTTCTCTTGAGTTTTCTCTATCTTCTTCACTGAGTGAAGAAGTTCTTCTGCTTCCTTTACCATTTTTCACAGAGTGAACAATGGAGATTACCAAACTCTAACATGGTATCATTCGCTTCTCGATCTTCCACGCTTCCCTAACCGTGTAATTTTGTGCGTCAATCTTTCGTTCCTTTCCTTGCTGTATCATTCTTGTGCTTCATCTTTCCCCTTTGTGATTGTTTCTGTTGCTTACCTTGTTCATCCATGGCGTCGTCTGGAAATCAAGAATCACATGTGCGCGATCAAGCTGTTACTCAAGAAATCTCTCTTGGATTTGCTTCTCCGAAGACTGCAAATGCGTTTGGTCTGAAATTATCCATCAAGCTTCAAGAAAATAATTACCTACTTTGGAATCAACAGGTTGAAGGTGTAATTCTGTCTCAGAAGATGCATAAGCTTGTGGTGAATCCGAAAATTCCGCCAAAGTTTAAATCTGATCAAGATAGGCTTAAAGGTATAATTTCTGAAGATTATGAAGCATGGATTGTGCAGGATCAAGCTCTGTTCATATGGCTGTTGTCAACAATCTCTGAATCCGTCTTGCCAAGAGTTCTTGCGTGCAAACACGCCTTTGAGGTATGGGACAAGATTCGCCAGTTTTACAATGCTCAGATGAAGGCACGAGTGCGTCAATTGCGTGTTGAATTGAAATCAACCAAGAAAGGAACTAAGTCTGTTACTGAGTATGTTCTACGCATCAAAGCCATTGCAAATTCTCTTTTGGCTGTTGGTGACTCAATTTCTGAACAGGATCAAGTTGATTCGATCCTACAAGGGCTTCCTGAGGAATTCAATCCCTTTGTTATGCAGATGTATGGCTGTAATCCACCTCCTAGTTTGTGTGATGTGGAAGCTTTGCTTTATGTGCAAGAAGCACAACTTGAGAAATTCCGTGAAGAAATGGCTGCTACTACTACTATTGCTGCTAATGTAGCACATTCCAGCCAATCGGAAACAGGCTCCAGAGGAGCATATTCTCGTAATCGCGGCAGAGGTCAGTTTAATCGTGGTCACAGTCGTGGACGTGGCCGTCATACCACTGGAAATCGTCCTACTTGTCAGCTATGTTCTAAATATGGTCATGAAGTGTCTACATGTTGGTACAAATTTGATGAAAACTTTGTGCCATCAAATGCAAGAAACACTAATGAGAGTACCTCTACCACTGAATCAACTTCTGAAGCTTCCAAGGCCCCTCAGACAGTTGCAATGATGGCTACTGCAGGAAGAAATCCAGCCTACACTCAAGAGTATAATCTTCCATCTGAACTTGATTCTCAGGCTTGGTTTGCTGACTCAGGTGCTTCTCATCACCTAACATCTCATTCTTTTCTCTTACAAAATAAGAAACCATATGTAGGGAACAATAGAGTTTATGTAGGAAATGGTCATACCCTTACTATCGAAGCTGTAGGTACCTCACATTTCCAATCCAAATTTGATCCTACATGTATCTTAACTCTTGATAATATCCTCCATGTTCCTTCAATCACTAGGAACCTATTATCCGTTTCAAAATTTTCTCGTGATAATAATGTTACCTTTGAATTTCTACCTAATAAGTGTTATGTCAAATCACAGGATTCTAAGAAAATCCTTGTGGAAGGTGTTCTAGATGCTTGTGGATTGTACTGCTTTGCTCAGCTGCCCTTAGAGCTCAAGAAGTCATTTAGGCTTGATAACAATGTGCCATCTCAAACTGGTATTCAAACATTTGTTGCTTCTCATTCTAGTCCTAATGATCATAATGTAGATACTGTAGATAAATGTAGTGTTACCAAATTATGGCACCAAAGACTTGGACATGCCAATTGGCATGCTATCTCTTCCATTCTGAAACTTTGTAATATACAGTCTATGAATAAAAATAGCATTTCTTTGTTTTGTTCATCTTGCAATATTGGTAAAGCACATAGACTGCATGCTCCTTCCACAAATACATTGTACTCTAAACCATTTGATATGATATACTCTGATTTGTGGGGTCCTTCCCCTTCTCCTTCTAGCTCAGGTTTTAGCTACTATATAGCTTTTGTTGATGCTCACACTAGGTTCACTTGGATATATTTGCTAAAACATAAATCTGATGCCTTACATGCTTTTAAACTGTTCCATGCCTTTGTTAATACACAATTTGGAGTTAGGCTTAAGTCTCTACAATCTGACTTTGGGGGTGAGTTTAGACCTTTCACTAAACTTCTATCTGAACTTGGTATCTCTCATAGGCTGACTTGTCCTCATACTTCCCATCAGAATGGGACAGTAGAAAGGAAACATAGACAAATTATTGAGATGGGTATTACTCTTCTAACACATGCTTCCATGCCTATGTCTTACTGGGATTATAGTTTCTCTACTGCTGTTCATTTAATTAACAGACTACCATCCTCTGCTCTAACCAATTTCAACTCTCCTTTTCATGCTTTATACAATACTAATCCTGGCTACTCTAACATTAGGGTATTTGGCTGTTTATGTTTTCCCTTGTTAAGACCTTACAACAAACATAAACTCCAACCTAGAAGCCAAGAGTGTGTGTACCTTGGACCTTCCCCACAACATAAAGGTTTTAGATGTATGAATAAGCATGGTAAGATTTATGTATCAAAAGATGTCACTTTTAATGAGCTTGATCTCCCATACCTAAAACTGTTCCATACTGAGTCTGATTTAAAAGCAGTAAAAGCATCCACTTCTGATTTGATTTTGTCTAATCCCAACATAATATCCACTGGTTTACCTTGTGCTCTTTCTCTCACAAATTTGTCTAATGGTTCTCCAACTGATCCTATCTTAACTCCTCATAGTACTTCTGATAATATTGTATCACCTGCTAATTCCAAGTCCACACAGTTACATATACAACCTGTCAAGTCTGGTACAACTGTGTCTATACAACCTGTCCAGTCTGATGCAGTTGGTCTTAATCTTGAAAATATGTCTGAGTCTGAAGATAGACAAAATCTGTCTATAATTCCTATTCAAGATATTAATGCTCACAAAACTCTTAATTCTATTGACAGTACTCAACCTTTAGGTGGTCCCAGTTCTTTACCTACTGATACTATTCAATGTTTAGGTGAGTCACTTGCTTTACCTGATTCACAATGTCTTGCTCCAACTGTAGCTCACCCTAAAGTAGATAGAGCTAGTACCACTAGAAACCATGTGGCAGTGTCACAAACTGATACAATTAACATGCCTGCTATCAGTACTGATATTTAAAATATTGATAAAGAATTTTCATCTCCCAGTGGTATATCACCTCATAGTAGTGCCTCGGTTTCTTGTATACCAAATCCAGAAAACTCTTCTACACCTTTTCCTATTATTCCTTCCTCTTCTAATGAGTTAACTATATCCTCTCCTATTCCTATTTCTGAGTCCTCACAATCTCCCTCCATAGGCACTTCTTCTCCTGTAATATCTCTTCCCTCTAATACACATCCTATGCTAACTAGAGCTAAGACTGGTAAGTCAAAGCCTAAAGTGTTCCTAGCTCATTCAGAGTCTGAACCAACCAGTGTTAAACAAGCTTTAACCAAGCCTGAGTGGGTTAAAGCCATGACTGAAGAATATAATGCTTTGTTAGCTAACAAGACTTGGTCTTTAACACATTTACCTCCTGACAAACAAGCAGTAGGTTGTAGATGGGTTTTTAAAATCAAAGAGAATCCTGATGGTTCTATTCAGAAGTATAAAGCTAGACTTGTGGCAAAAGGGTTCCATCAAGAGCAGGGATTTGATTACACTGAAACTTTCTCCCCAGTTGTGAAGCCTACAACTATCAGGGTTATTCTTACTTTAGCTATTACTAACAAGTGGGATGTGCAACAGGTTGATGTAAATAATGCCTTTTTAAATGGTGTTCTTCAAGATGAAGTCTATATGGTCCAGCCTACTGGTTTTGTCAACTCTGATAAAACTCTGGTATGTAAGTTACATAAGGCATTGTATGGTCTCAAACAAGCCCCAAGGGCTTGGTATGAGAAGTTAACTCAAGCTTTAATTCAGTTTGGCTTTGCTACCTCTAAATGTGACAACTCACTCTTTATATATTCCAAAGCTGGTATTTCATTGTATGCACTTGTTTATGTTGATGATATATTAATCACTGGTTCTAGCAAACCTCTTATAGATCAGATTATCAACAAACTTCATCATGAGTTTGCTCTGAAGAAGCTTGGGAAACCCAAGTATTTTCTGGGAATTGAGATCCAGTCCTGTCATAATGGGGGTATGCTGCTGACACAGTCCAAGTATGTCACCGATTTACTCTCTAAAGTTAATATGGACCAAGCAAATGGCTCTCTTACACCTATGTTAAGCACCTGCAAATTAAACAAACATGGTTCAGATCAGTTTTCTGATCCTCATCTCTACAGGTCTATTGTGGGTGCTCTTCAATATGTCACTCTCACCCGACCTGATATCTCTTTCAGTGTGAATAAAGCATGCCAATTCATGGCTTCCCCCTTGGATTCACACTGGGCTGCTGTTAGAAGGCTTCTCAGGTATTTGAGTGGTACACGGAATTATGGTTTGCTTCTATCTCCTTCTCAATCTGTTACCAAATTCTCTCTGCGTGCTTATAGCGATTCTGACTGGGCTAGTGATCCGGATGATAGACGTTCTACGTCTGGGTCTTGTATTTACTTTGGTCCGAATTTGGTTTCATGGAGTTCAAAGAAACAATCTCTGGTTGCTCGCTCTAGCACTGAAGCTGAGTATCATGCATTAGCACATACAACGTCTGAGTTACTTTGGCTTGAGTCCCTTCTTGCAGAACTCAAGATTCCTACTCATCCTTCCATCTTATTATGTGATAATCTCGGTGCTGTCCTTCTGTCTCATAATCCGATTCTTCACGCCCGCACCAAACATATTGAATTGGACATACACTTTGTCCGTGAGAGAGTTGTAGCTGGAAAACTCAATATTCAACATGTACCGGCTGCCCTTCAAGTTGCAGATACGCTCACTAAACCGCTTGGTACTGCAGCATTTTGTGAACTTCATGGCAAACTAAAGGTGGCCTGTCCTTCCTCCCACACTTCAGCTTGAGGGGGAGTGTTAGAGAAATAAATACTTAGAGCATTTTTATATTACTTTGTGTATTAGTGTATAAACTTTGTAACTACTTTCTGTTAGCTTTTAATATGCCAGCTCATTGTATTAGAGGTAGTTACTAGAGATAAATAGATCTCTCTCTGTACACTTGTAATTCATTAATTGAATACACATATTACACAATTATCCATTATCCTTTTCTTGAGTTTTCTCTATCTTCTTCACTGAGTGAAGAAGTTCTTCTGCTTCCTTTACCATTTTTCACAGAGTGAACAATGGAGATTACCAAACTCTAACATGTATGGATGGTTGGACTTGAAAGTTGAAAATGTTGTAACCAAACTTAAATGCATGGATGACTATCTCCTCAATGACAACAATGTGGCAAGTGAAGAAGATAAATTGGAGTGGATGAAAGCACAAGAGAAAGTTTGGAAAGTCATGAACCAGAAGGAAAGCTTGTTGAAACAAATGGCAAGGTTATCATAGCTTCAACATGGAGATAAAAATTCAAAATTTTTCCACACAATGATGAAGTAAATAGTAAGAATAAATATAATAATTTCTATGCAAATTAATCAAGGAAGGGTGGATAGTGGTGTTGATGTCAAAGAAGTTGCAAGGAAATTTTTTGAAGTAAGGCTTACTGAGCCAGATAGATGCAGATCTGGTTTAGATAACCTTGAGTTTAATAAACTGGATGAGGGGGATATACAAGCTCTTGGAGAGAAATTTTCAGAAGAAGAAATCAAAGAATTCTTTTGTGAAAGTGATGGAGATAGAAGTCCAGACCTAGATGGATTTAATTTGGATTTTCTCAAGCACCGCTGGAACATTGTAGGGGGATGATGTGGTTAATTTTATGCAAGAATTTCGTGAGACTACAATTCTACCCAAAGCCATGACAGCATCTTTCCTTGATTTGATTCCTAAGGTGGATAATCTGCATGAATTGGATGACTACATGCCCATCTGCCTAATTGGTTGTATGTATAAAGTGGTGGCAAAGATTCTTGCTTCAAGACTAAGGAAGGTTATTGGAAAGTTGATATCGAATACTCATACTGCTTTTGTTCTTGGAAGACAAATATTATATGGAATTTTGGTAGCTAATGAAATCCTGGATTATGCCAAAAGAGAAAAGAAGAATTGTATGTTGTTCAATGTGGATTTTGCACAAGCCTACGCTTGTGTTAGTTGGGACTATCTTAGGGCCATGACGAGGAAGCTTAGTTTTGGATCCAAATAAATGCTTTGGATGAAGGCATGGTTACTTTTCTAGCTCTATGTCTGTATTGATAAATGGAAGTCCTACTAAGGACTTTGAGGTGGGTATAGGCCTTAGACATGGCGATCCATTATCACCTTTCTTATTTGCAATAGTTGTGGAGGGCTTGGCTGGGTTGGTAAATCAAGCTGTGATCTTTGAACTATTTAAAGGGTTCCAAGTAAATGATAGTGTGGATTACAACCTAATACAATATACTGATGACACAATACTTGTGGGCTATTAAGTCCATACTGAGAGGTTTTGAGATGATTTATAGGCTAAGAATAAATATGTGGAAGAGAAAAATCTATGGTATAGGTGTTAGGGAGCATTTTCTTTAGGCAGCATCTTAAATTTTTAGTTGTAAAATTGATTGTATCCCCTTTAAATTCTTAGGGATTTTAATAGGTGCGAACCATAGAAGAATCGAAAGTTGGAGACCAGTGCTAGAAACCTTGAGAGCTAGAATTGCAGGTTGGAAGGGTAGAATGCTTTCTATCGCTGGTAGAGTTACTCTCATTAATTTAGTCATCAATAATATGCTTTTCCATCACTTCTCTTTTTACAAAGCTTCTATCAAGTGATAAAGGAGGTAATAAGAATCCAAAGGAACTTCCTTTGGCATGAGGCTGCATCAGGGAAAGGAATATGTTGGACCAAGTGGTCGAAGGCATGCATGACCAAAGCTAAATGAGGGCTTTGTATCAAAGATTTCAAAGTCTTCAACAAAGCTTTAATGTCAAACTGGATTTGGAGATTTTTAAATGAAGAATATCGAATTTGGAAGGGGTTATTGGAGCATAGATATGGGAATCTCAAGCATTGTTTTTGGTCTAATGCACTGCATTGTAGGAGGTTTAAATGTTCTCTTGGGTGGCGAGACTTGATAAGCAATAATGGTAGGGAGATTGCCAAATGATTCATAAATCAATTGTCATTCAAATTGGGGTAACGAGAGAATATACCATTTTGGTCTGTAAAATGGTGCAGTCATGTCCCCTTGGCAACTTTATTC
Source organism: Lathyrus tuberosus (assembly GCA_022829125.1). Classification (NCBI taxonomy): domain Eukaryota; kingdom Viridiplantae; phylum Streptophyta; class Magnoliopsida; order Fabales; family Fabaceae; genus Lathyrus; species Lathyrus tuberosus. Next base: position 11,726,499 of record JALAZF010000120.1, on the reverse strand, counting down.
CCTCACTTATATCAGTTAGAAATTAACAAGAACATTGAGGTTGGAAAGATGGGAAAATGGACTTTGCATGCCTGGAATTGGGATGCTCACCTAAACATCATTGATGGAGGCGTTCAATATTAAAGCTCTATCTTGGTTTTGGCTTAGTGAAGAGTTTAATTCCAATTATAATTGTAATTTTTATGAGTGGTATAAAAATTCTTTTCTTTATCTTAAGGTTATTTGACATTTTGGTCTTAGAATCTTTTTATAATTGGGTTAGAATAACCTTAAGGGCATTTCTTATCACACCACCCTTGTTTCTTAGGCACCATCTGAATTTCCGGTTTTGCCCCCTGATTCCGGATGTGCACATCCGGACGCACCAATTTTTTTAAAAACGCTGATTCTTTCCGGATGTGCACATCCGGAAACATTCCTGATCTGCAGATCCGGAAAAAAGGCAGAACATTATTTTTTTTTTAAAAATCGGTTGTTTTACTTGGTCGCATATGTTAATAAATCGTCACAATTTAATATACATTTGACAACATCCATATATAAAATAAAATGATATATATATATATATATATATATATATAATAAATCTCTGTCAAAGTACAGTGCATACATCTAATATAAATATAATACATCAAACAAAAAACTACTGCGTATGGCGAAGGATCTCTCCTGGCTCCCCTGCTCCTCTGCCCCCTCTGCCCCTACCCGCCATCCTGGATCGATGTCTGCGGTACTGAAGTGCCCCCTGAGCAATCGCAATAATCCTGTCCACGGCAAGTCTGGCACCAGAGCCCTCAGGGAGGTGACCGTCCGCAATGGCCTACCGCGCTATCTGCTCTATCTCACGACAGCGTGGTAGGACATCCTGAGTATGGTCCAGCTGAGACTGTCGCTCCTCTAATATCTCCTGATGAGCAGGTCTGGGTGGCGATCCCTCAGCAGTGGGCACCATGCATGGGTGTGAGACGGTGTAGAACCACACGATGTACCCAGCAGCAACGCTCCAGTCTGTCTCCGCTCTGGTCGCCCGAGCCTCCTCCGGTACCAAGTGGGACTGGTAGTCAGCATATAACTCATCTATCTGCCTGCGGGTCAAGCCTAGAGGAGCAGACTCATGAGGCATCCTGGGTATCGTCTGTGTGTAACCGAACTGACGCAAGACGCGCTCTGGCAGGTATCGGGCAGTAACAGTCGAACTGCATGCCAGCCATCCTGAGAACAAACAAACCTCATCGAACGGGCGCGTCACACGGTGATCGGCATAGGGGCAATACAAAACGTCCTCAGCAGCAATCCGATCTAGATACACTCTGAAGGGGTCGGGCGCCTGGTTCCCTCTGAGCAGGACAAATGTAGCAGCACGTGGCATATCCTCAGTGTACCCCTGGGCACTCCCCCAACCAGTAATATAGGGAAAGTGCTGTAAAATCCACGCCTGAAATGGAAAACATAACATGGGTGTCAAACATTATAATGAATACAGAAAGAAAAGAAATGAAAAAACCACTTAGAATATTAGATTGTTACCACGTATAGCGTACAGCTTCCTGCCACAGTCTTGGCTGCCCAGCGGCAACCATCAGAGAGCCTAGAATAGGTGAATGCCAGCGCAGCAGCCCCCCCAGTTGTACCGATGGATCTCTGTCTGATCCGAAAGGTACCTGAGGTAGACGATATCAACATAATAGGCGCTGGTGTCCACAAACACCTGCGTGCCTAGCAAAAACAAGTAGTAGCACCTTAGGGCACGCGTCCTGTGGATCGCCACCTCAGCTGGATCACCATCTGCCCGTTCTGCCTCTGCAAGCGCCTCAGTAAATCTATCCATCAAAAATGAGAACCGGACGTGTGCGCCCCTCAACTGGTACACCTCCGCATGTGCCTTCTCTGGGCTAGCCCCAAGCTCTATAACCAACAACTTTATGCCGTCCGCCTTCGTCATCCTACCGTGACTCAAAAGGGTACCCGTGATCGGTAGATGTAAGAGGCACGAGATGTCGTCTAGCGTGATCGTGATCTCGCCGTACGGTAGATGGAATGAGGATGTCTCAGGGTGCCATCTCTCAACAAATGCCATCAGGATACCGTACTGGATCTGGGAATACCCAATCCTAGACAGGCCTCCAAGACCAGACTCCGCAACTGCAGACGTGAACCACTCAGCTGTAGGCAGCATCTCAATCGTGTCCATAACCTTGCCCCCATGGTTATAGAACTTCTGTGAATCCTTATCCTGAAAATTTCCAAATAAAACAATGTTACAAATGAACATATTTTCAACGAATACAATTCTATAAATAAACCGAGAAAGGTTACCTGTCCTAGCCAGACAAATCTGGCAGTATGCTCAGAATACCCCGCGAGTAGGGACATATTAGACGGTCCCCCGGGGTAACCACCCAGCTCATCGAAATCGTCATCATCGTCAACACCCTCATGTGTTGGGTGATCACCCTCTGGAACAGGAACAGGAACAGGGGAACGAGGAGGAGCAGCTGATGGAGCTGAAGTCTCCCGACGACGCCTGCGTGCGGGCTGGGACCCTGATGAACTAGCAGTAGAATCCCGACGCCTCCGAGATGTAGAATCGGCGGCTGACGAAGGAGTGGCCTGAACCTGTGATGTGGAAGTGGCCTGAACCTGTGGTGTAGGATGTCCCTCAGCTGTAGGGGCTACCCCAACTCCCTCTGCGTCGGAAGCCTGGGCTGTAGACTGCATCCGCTCACGTCGGACAGATGCGTGCTGAGCTGTCCGTCCATGTATGGTACGATCGTCTCTGCCAGCCATGTAATCTGCAAAGCATAATAAATAAATTAAATTTTGTTTAAAAATAATTAAACAAAAACAAACAAACAAGCAAAATTAAAAAAGGAAAAAAAAAAAGTCTTCCGGATGTGCACATCCGGAAGGACTCAGAATTTTAAACGTTAGGTATTTTCGGATGTGCACATCCGGAAACACTAAACATTTCAATGTTTCCGGATCTGTACATCCGGTACGTATTTTGAAGTTTAAAAACGGCACTCATGGCCACTGTAACAACCAAAAGGGCAATTTTATGCCCTGATCGTCCGTTTGAAGCAGTAAAAATGACCTACATTGTCTCTAACCTATGTTATTCATACAACCTAACAATTTCTACACCTAAATATCTACTCTAAATCGATTACTCGAAAATTACTCCGAAACTCTAAAATTTGAAAACTTACCAATTAAAATGTGATACGGAGGATTTGGAGTGTGTTGATCGTTGTAGTAGTTGCTCTGCGCCGAACTCGAGTGGAAAAAATCGAGATTTGTGGTGATTGAAAATTTGAGAGTTTGAGAGAGTTTGAGAAAGAGTGGAAATGGAAAGGTGAATAATGAGGGGGAAGAACGTCTGACGCGAACTAATAAGAAATACTTCCGGATGTGCACATCAGAATTCTTTCCGGATATGCATATCCGGAACATTTCAGCGTTTTTTAAAAATTTGGTGCGTCCGGATGTGCACATCCGAAATATAGGGACAAAAAAATAATTTTACGTGGTGCCTAAGAAACTTAGGTGGTGCATTAAAAAATGCCCTAACCTTAATACTCTTTGTTCAATACATACTTTGCTTATTAAAGAAAACACAATAATTTCTTAGTTGAGTAAAAAAAATCTTAGTAAATATAATTAAAGCAATCTTAATACGTTTTTCTAACTCATCTTAATAACGTTCTTTTTTGACAAAATATTAATAACGTTCTTCATTGCTGTTCCCTCATGTAGTTACACAGACCATTTACTCCCAAAGACCAATATTAATATATTAATTAATTAAATAAAGCGTGTAACTGAGACTTGTAATTATTAATTACCTCTTTATCTAGGAGTATATATTATACTACTTCCCTCTTCCGTTTTAATATTTATACAAAATATCAAAAAACTTTTAAATATTTATAATTCAAAAATAATATAAACTCATTTAATTGCATTCCTTTACTCTGTCTGGTGACATTTCATTACTTTATTAATTTAGATTTTCTTCAACTTGATAAGACGATAAAAAATGTAAAAGAAATAACTAAAATCTTATATAAAATGTCCTTTATTCATTATTGTCTATAAACAATGTTGGTTGAAAACTTAAATTATATTTCTTCACATAAATAAACATGTAATGATATACATTATTTTTTGATCTAATTGTATGATGTCTGGGTTCGAATTCAGACCCATGCAGCCGAATATCTCTACACAGTTATCAACTGAGCTGCAACGGAACGATATTTTACTGGACATTGCACCATACAATGATATTTGTTTAGTAATATTTAATTATCATAAAGTGTGACATAACATAAATAGTAACAAAATTAATTCTTGAATCCAAATTCTATATCATCTCTGGACAAAGATTTATTCATCAAATAGTTTGATTTGCCTGAGAGATCATCTCCACGAAATCCAACTCCTTCTTAACTTCAATCTCAGTCTCAAATTGATGTTCATTAAGATTAACAACTTGCATGCTTCCCTTATTATCACATAGTTTTTCATCAAATTCTTTCTCATCCATTGTAGGAACACTTGCCATATCATCTAGGAGAGAATCAATACCACACCCTTCTTCAAACAAATTATCATCCAAACAAAAATCATTAAACACATAGTTCGGCACGGATTGGTCATTCGGACAAAACTGATTCATGATCTGTGGTTGAGGAATTTGTTGTATTGGCTCTTTGCTTGGGCTACAAGTAACGGTTTTCTTAGCATTAGAACACGGTTTTTTCCGAAAGTCTCTTGGTGGATTTTTGTCCAAGTTCAAGCTCTTGATATATTCCTGCAGAAGTGTGCCTCTAGGATACTTAGAGCGGCATTTTCTTTTCGAATATTGTCTTCTCTTTGTTGCGTTCCAATGGTTTTTTATTGAGTTTTCAGTTCTTCCCGCCAATCTTTTTGCAATTTCTGCCCATTTATTTCCTATCTCGGTATGAGCTTGGATCAATATCTTGTCCTCTTCATCAGTCCATATGTCTTTCTGCAAAAACACGGGAAAAACAATATTATAAGTAGGTAAAGCCGTATTTCAGAGCATGCAAAGCGGGTTACTGCACATAGTCAAAATTTTGTCGCGGTTAAACTGTGACTAAATATGACCTCATAAAATGTTTGTGTCATAGTTAAACCCTAGTTAAATAGGATATCTATTTGTTTTGGCATGATTACAGTGCTACTAATCTAGACAGGGCCTCCAAAAACTTGAAACGGTAAGTAGATGCTTTTCAACCATGTGTGAAAATGGAAGTGTTGCGCGAATGCATAGATAGATACCTTAATGTCTGGCCTTAAATGGTTTTGCCATCTTTCTCTGCATTGTTTCCCTATTCTTCCAGGCAATCTCTGAGCAATATGAGACCACTTCCTCATTCCATATTGTTCCACCATTTGAATCAACATTCTGCTTTATAGAAGAAGCATTCAAATCAAAACACATAAAAACCAAAATATGCAAGAAGTAGAGTTGTGTTAGAAAAATTAAATAGTACCTATCTTCATCGACTGTCCATTGCCCCTTCACAATGCTTGATTTCTTCTTCGCTTTAAACGCTCTTCTCGTGGTCGGAGATAGTAGCCTATTGTTTCTATTCAAATCACCTCTTTGGTAATAATTTGTTGGTGCTATGCTTGAGACTTCATCGTCCGGTACAACATAGTTCAACGGTTTGGTTTCTGAAGGATTATTAAACGGAAAATAGCTTTGGTTTTCAACCATAAGATCAAGATGATTCCTTATAGGAATATTCAAACCATAACCATCATATTGGAAATTATCAATAAAATGAGCATTTTGATTACTACCATTATTGTTCTCAGCAAAAGACTTATCATTATAAACTTCAAAACCTGTATTTGCACATTCTCCATTACCAAAAGGATTAAAACTATGAGTTTGGACCCCAAAAACATGATTAGACGATGAAGAGCCATGCACGTGAAACTGATCAATATGGTGAAAATCTTGCAAGAAATTACCCTGAGAAGAATGAACATCGAAATTAGGAAGCTCATCTTTCATCCTTGGTTTTAAGTAGTTTTCTTGCAAGTGCATTGGTTGTGAAGCATAGTTTTCTCCAAGGTTTGTCTCAAGAACCATGACAGAATTAGGTGTAACAGAAACTAGTGAAGGAAACATTTGTGTTACAAACTAACACTGATTTGTGTTCTTAAGATAAGAGAGTTATAATGCATTAACTATAGAACAATTGAAATGAATCATCAAATGTATAACATTGTTTCCTCTTAAGAAACTTGACTATAAGATTTATACTCTAGTAAGACTTTATTTAATTTCCATGTTTGTAACTGCTACTGAAATTAATAGATTATAGTTACAAACTTAGAATTTAAGTAAGTATAATTAACATTAACGTTATGCAATTTACTTTGTTAACTATTATTATATGGTCAAATTTTTCTTTGTGAATAAATTTTATGTAATGATATACAAAATGCGTACAATAGTGTATATATTTTAAAATTATTACTCAACTCTTTGAATGTTTTTTTTCTTTTTGTAGCAAATGAAATCAGTGTCACTTCTACATAGTAAAGTAGCAATATATTACAATAAAAATGAAGTTTCAAGATTTGAGATTTCATGATTATTAATTAGGAACATATCAATTACTTCATTTAATGTGTAACCTTCATCAAAAAATTTAAATTCATTAGGCTGAATTTGATGGCTTGAAATTGGGTAGCAACTCACCCTCTGTTGGTTTGATAGTTTGTGTTGATACTTTAGTTTGGTAGCTCAATTTGTGTTTACTAGTGTAACCTAATAGGTGTTGGAATTTAAATATGAGTAATTTGTCTCACTTCCATTATAAATAGAAGAAATGTTCAAGATATAAAAGAAATGGACCATATTCTTATTCTTGTTGTTTTTTTAAGTTTTGAATTGAGACGTGTTGTTAATATTTGTTATGAAAGTAATACAAATTATTTTATATTCAAGGTTTAGAATATTTTAATAATATTTTACATTTAATAAAATGGGAATAAAAAATTATAAATTAATTGAATTTGATTTCTATTATATGTTTATTTTATACTACACCAATCTATTTGACACTCTCACATTTACACCTCACATTCCATATTTCATCCAAAATAACTATTTGTTTTTAAGTAAAAATATATAATAAATAAACTAATTTTTTATAAATTTTGAAATATTTATATATTATATTGGTTTTTTGAAATTTTTTATATAAAAACAATATAAAGGTTTTTCTTTAAATAATACGGTATAAAATAAAAATCTTTTTTAAAATCTATAATTTATATTGAATTTTAAAAAAAAAAACTAGTATAATTTAAAAAAATTTAAAAAATTGTGCTTTTATATCAACTTTTTCAAAAATCATACATTTCTTTATCAAAATATCGGGTAGTGTTAATTTTTTAATTAATTGTAAAAATAAATAAACTATCAAATTTATTAAAATTTATGGCACAGCCATACATCCATCACATACCAAATTTAAAAATAAAATAAATAAATAAAACAATGGTAACAATCTACACTACATACTAGATTTATCCAAAAATTCGGTAGTATTAACTTTGTGTTTTGTAAATAATTACTAAAAAATAACCTACCGGATTTTTTAAGAATAATATGGTACACCACTACATTTTTATATCGGTTTTTAAAAAATTTGGTATAAAATCAAACATTTTTTCAAAATTTATGATTGTACACCGGATAATTAAAAATTTGATATAAAATCATAGATTTTTCTAATTTTCTTGTTTTTATATTGAATTTTCATAAAAATTGCTATAAAATATAAAAAATATTTAAAAAGTAAAAATTTGATTTTTTTTTTTTTTACAATGAACATTTCAATACCTTTAAATTTAAATTTAGCTGGATGGGAATCCATGATCCAATGTAATACTGACATCTCATGCGACATCACCGTTTTATACTAATTTATTTTAAAATAAATTAGAGTTTTAATTCAATTTTAACCGAGGGTGCTAATTAGAGCTGCTAAAATGGGTCGGTCTGTCAGACCCGAAAAATCATCGGGCTTGAGATTTAAAATTAGAGTCCATATTTTTCAAGACTTTTTTAATCCAGCCCTAAAAAGCCAGCTACCCATTAGGGCTAGACTATATGGATCGTGGGTAGTTCATTAGGTCCATATCGCTATAAATTTTAAAAAATTAAAGTAATACTTATATTGTCTTACTCTAAAATAGCATATTGATTTTTTCACCTCACTAAATTTTATCTTTGTTCTATTCAATCTTTCTCTTTTAAATAATATACATTAATATAATCAACACTCTTTTATTGTATTCTATTAGTTTTTCTTAAGTTAAATATTTGAGTATTATTTTATACAATTTAGACATGTATTGTATTTAAAAACACATTATAATATTTATAGTACTTAAAAATATATTATGTTTAAAATAATATAATTTATAATTTTATTTATAATAAATATTATGATATTTTTATTTTTATTTTTTATTTTAAAAAAATCGTCTAGGGTCGGATAACCCGAAGCCCATATAAAGTTGGATTCGGATAATAATTTTCGAACCCATATTAAAAATGAGCTTTTTTGACCTAGCTCTAAAAAGATAAGGTCCACTACGACTGAGTCGTTTAAGATTGGGTAACCCATTTTAACAACTTTCCTACTGATACACAATAAAAACTTAAAAGTACTAAAAAAATTTACTTTCCTTTTTTTAATGTTAAGTGAACAAAATATAAAGGTGTCATGAGCCAGTGTAGTTTAGGGGTGCCAACTAGATTCCTCCTTGTAGTATATCTTTAACATCACTTTTTATTATTAGAAACCATTACTCCAATTTTGTGTTCTATTTTGGTTGTTGGGAGTTAGTTTTAGTTTGTTTTTGGTTTGTTAAGTTGGTTGTAATCTAACAAACCAAATTGTCAATTTTTGTCCATAAAAGGAATTTGTCATAATTTTTAAAGCATTCAATTTACCTATCATATATTTACCATCACATGTGTGTATGAAATTCGGTCAAATATCAATTGTCCTTTGGATCAATTGACACTAGCATTGATAAATATACACATAAAACAGAAAAAAATATTTAACATTTCTTATAAGTAATCTTCATAAAAGGTCACTTTGATGACTTTTCATTTTAATTGACTCATTTAAAATGTTAAACTATTGTATAAAATATAAACTGTAACCAAAGATTGAACAAAAAATTCCCCAAAAACAGACAAGGTGACACTGTGACGGTCATCACCCATTATTGACTAGAAAAGATTTTTCATGACCCGATGATGATGGTCGTCATTTGAAGGGACGTAGCCATCAGCTAGGGATGACGGTCGTCGGCAGGAATGAGTACTTGTCCCCTTCGTTGACGGTCGTCCGCAAGACCACGCCCGTCATTAGGGCTCTGTCGCATGACGTTCAACCCGTCACCAAGGGTAATGGCTGTCTCGACGCACAGGCTACGTTTTTCGCTGAACATCGACAGATCCACTTGTCATACCCCAAATTTTGACCACTAATATTTCCCATCATTGTGTAAATCATTACCACAATATGGATGAACCATCATGCCTCACCAATCTTCTCAAGGATTATTGAGCATTCACTACAACCAAGAATTAGGGTTTTTAGCCCTCTCAGAGCACTTAGACAAAGGGTCAATCAATAAATGACATGATCTTCAACTTGTCTAACCTCTCAAACACCCATAAAGGATCAAAAGGACTCCCACATCAAGAATTAAGCATAAGGTTGCAACATTCCAAGTGGATCGAGCCTCAAGATCGCCAGTGTCACCAAATTAGGGTTTTGGTCGACTGAGGCTTCCAGATGAAAATTTTCATCTGGGCATGAGCCAATTATTCAAAGCACAACCTAAGATACTCTAAGGGACCTCATTGACCCTATCATCAAGTCAATTTAACCTCAGGGGATGCATTTACCCAAAAATCAGGAATTAGGGTTTCTTGACCTAATTCACCCCTAAGTTGACTTTTCGGACAAAACATGAGCCAAGACCTCAAGAAATGATTTGAGGGTCTCCAATACACTACATTGATCCATTTGCAACAATGGATTGATCCAAGAAGCTTGATCCACAAGTTTCAATTTCATCAGAACCACAATTAGGGTTTCGAGGGAAAAGTCTACTGTACCTTTGACTTTTGACTCAGACATGCGCCCAAGCCTTGGGACATGATTCAATACACCCTATAATACCTATGGAATATACCCATTAGGTGTGATTTAGGTCAAGGACTTGATTTTACAAAGGATCGCACAGTTTGGATTTCATCCGATAAAAAGTCAACTGTGCACAAAATCAAGTTTGACTTTTTGGAAATTTTCACAATTATGGTTCCTTGACCCTAAAACAATGTTAATATGTGATTTGAATCATCATTTAACAAGAAAAATCAAAGAAAGTGAGTTAACTTGTAAAAGGGGTAACCATAAAAAAACTTAGAAATTTTCTAAGTTATGGAACAAAGTGGCTAGGGTACCAACTTCCAAGGACCGTAACTTGAGATCCAAGAAACCATTTTGGATGGTCCAAATATGGATTTGTAGCTCTCATTACATACTTCAAAAGTGTCAACTACATCTCACTCCACTTCCTCATGGATTTTTAGTTATGGAGTGATCAAAATGGCTAAAAACATGAAAATTACATTTTTTCCAACACTTAGTGAAATTTTCACTAAGTCAAAATCTGCCTTACTTTTTCCAAAATGTAGGGGCAGTTTTCACCTTGATCCAAGTCAAACCAGGTCTAGGGGTGGACATAAAAGTTAAAGTATGCCATGAAGGCTTTCCAACAAGTACCAGATCATCTCCAAATTCCATTTGAGCAAGGAGATACAACCCTTGGAACATGGCATCCTGAACTGGTTTTTACAAGGCAGATTTTGTGCATTTGCTCGATTTGGCCAAATTAGATAACTTCAATCCTTGTCATCATCAATTTGGACATATCTGAGGATAAAACAAGAAGGGAATGATCTGATCCCCAAGCCTCCAAAGTCCAAGAATCTACAATAGCCATGCCAAACCTAAAAAGAGCTAAAAAGTGTCAAGACTCCGATTTTGTTTCCAAGCATTCAATGGATGCACCAAGGTGGCATGAACTGCGCCTATTCCAACTGAATTCAGTCCAAACTTATCTCTGAACCAAAGCTACAAAGCCTGTGCCCTAATCTCAAGTCAATGGCTAGAGGAGACTTGAGATTCCTTTTGCATAACATTGGCCAAAGGCCTGCTGCAGTTGTCATTCACTATTGCTTGCAAAAAAAACTTGCTCTACTATAAATAGACATCAATTATGATCATTTTGAGGACACCAAAGCACCCAAACTGATGTTTTCCTCAAAATCCCTCTCTTTAGGCCAAAATGCCTTCTTTTGCAAGGTGTCTCTGAGTTTTTGAGTTAGAGAGCAATTCCATCACAGCTCATGATCCAAACACCTCTAATATGTTGTATCTAAGTTGTTCAAACTCTCATATGTGACTTGTAACACCAAAATCTCAAAGTCCACTTCCAAAACCTCAAAATTGGACTTTTTTGCATTTTTTAAGCCATGTCTTGATTCAGTCACTTTCAAAACTAGATAAAACCTCAAACACACTCCAAATATTATCCTTGAACTGTCCCAAATGGTTCCCCACATCTGGAACACCATTTGAGAGAGTTGCCATATTGGTAACTTTTGCCCCTTTTGCAAGAAAGAGCTCAAACTTGTTCCTGAAGATTCCAGCTGGTAGTGATCATTCTAAAAGCTTCTAAGGGATCAATTGAGAGTGTCTAAAGCATCAAATTACTTCTGGCACAAAAAACTTGGCAGATAGCACAAAAAGCTCCCAAAGAGGTAAGCATCACAACTTGAACTCTTTGAATTATGCATTGCTTTGAAGTCCACTGATCATAAACATCTCATACATGTTGTATATGTTGTGTTTGAACTAATTCATCATGTAATTCTTGCCTGTAACATGAGGTAGCATAGAAAATGCAAATGGCCTATTTCAAAAGCATCATCGGGTTTTAAAATGGAGACCTCATCTGAAAAAACCAAGTGCACCGTTGGATTCCTTGTGAAATTCTAGGCAGGATAGACCTAAATTTTGTCCCAATTCATGGAGAAATGAGCACAAAACCTTGCCTTTCCTTGGCCAGGCCTAAAACAAGGCACCCCTTATATATTTATGGGGTGGTCTTGATACACGGATGTATCACCACCCCAGTGGTAGAAGGCGCGCGCTGTAACTTGGAGGTCTGGGGTTCAAATCCCCCTCGCCCCAGACCCTCTTTTTACTATTTTTTCTATTTTTTATAATATTTGTCATATTATTTTAAATGATTTGGAAAATTAATTTCTCTCTAAATTTTAATTATATTTTATTGGTTCTTTTTGCAAAAAATCACAAAAATGTTAAAATATTTTATTCCACAAAAAAATCAAATTTATATTATTTATTTAATATAGTTGATATTTTTGTAAATAAATTCATTTTTATTATTTTTTAACATTTCAAAAAATGAATATTCATCTTGAAAATCAAAATCAAATGAGTCATAAATCATCTTGTGATTAAAAAATCATTTTTCAAACCTTAATCAAAAATCACAAGTAGTTTATTTAGACTCATTTGGTATTTTTGTCATTTTTATTCATTTTATTAAAAGGATTACTTTTAAAAGGAAATGAAATTAGGGTTTCTTTGGTTCTTGATCTTTATCAAACCTTTCAAAACACTTTGGGCCTCTAATAGAGTGTAAGACCCAACCCTTGTTGTACATAAACCATTTTGGGCCTCAGATATTGTATAAGTCCCGACACGATAAAAAAAATCTCGGCACGATCGCCAGTTCAAAACAAAATAACCTGAGCCTACCCTTGTGTTGTAAGTCTCATTTATTTTCTTTTTTTTCAAACTCTTTGGGTCTCTCCTTGAGTTGTAAGACCCATCCCTTTGTACAGTAAACCTTTTTGGGCCTCAATCGTTGTATAAGTCCCGATGGGATCCTCAAAACAACGGTGCGATCACTGTCAAACCTTGGGCCTCTCCTTGAGTATAAGCCCCAACAAATCTTTTCAAAAACAACTTCCCTTTTGATTTAGATTCAAATATACATGTTGTTATCAAAACTTTCTTTAATTTCTTTGAACAACTAACAATACAGCATGGAAGCTTGCTCACCTATAAGTTTTATCGGCTTTCTTTTACATGCTTTCATATATAGATAACTGTATTGTGGGAAGCTGCTCCACTGTAAGTCTTATTTCCTATCCTTTTAGAAACTTGTCATATCAACTGTATATATACTAGTATATTTATTTAGAGTTTTCCCCGACAACTAGGTCTAGAACTAGGTAAAGCCAATTGGTCACTCTAGAATACAGTTAAAACTACATCCCCATGGGATTTCCAGATACAGTCTTGCCTTCTCTTGGGCTTAAACAATATGGAACAAAGAGAAAGGCAGTATTCTTCGTGAACCTTTTCTCAGACTGTCACTATTAGAAATCGTCAAAGAAATTCTACTCCCCAGAGTTGATCTATTCTCGATGAATAACATCTCTTGAGTTTCTTCAAACCTCAGAACTTTCACTAAATGATCTATTCTCGGTGAATAGCATTTCTTGAACTTTTCTTGGTTTGGGACACACGGGCTTCCTAAAAGCATCTCCGCCTCCTCTTGGGCTTTGTACAAGGACCCTCCGGCTTCTTAGAAGTTCTCGTGCCTTCTCTTGGGCTTAATATAAGGACCCTGACGACCTCTTAAAGATGTAAGACAGAACTTAGTCATCCTTTGCTAGAGCAGTCTTTCTAGTGTCAAACCTCAGACCAATTTAGGGTTGATTCTCATCCCTTAAAACCACCTGCCTCCTCTTGGGCATCATACAAAAGATAAAACTCTTCCACACCAGTAGACTTGGACAATCTAAATCCCCTTGAGTCTCAAAGACATTCTCAAGTTCCCTATAAACATAGGAAGAAACCCTGATCATTCTGGATCAATCTCCAGCGGAGTTAAAACCCATGGGTTCTAAAACCCAGTCTCTCTCCTAAAAATTCCCTAACCAAGGTCAATTTATCATCAGTATAACACTCTCCCAAATCAGAACCTCAAGGTCTCTGATACCTCAACTCTTCTGTAAACCTCAGCAAGAGTTGATTCCCCATTTGGACCTGCTTCGGGATCTCAATAATCCCCAGCAGAAGATAGCCTTCTCTTAGGCTTTGTATAATGATCTTTCCTCAGCATAGCCAGCCTCCTCTTGGGCTTTGTACAATGATTCTCCCCAGCGGAGCTAACCTTTTCAGACTCTCTTGTTGAGTCAATAACCTTTTCAGACTCTCGTGTTGAGTCAATCACCTTTCAGCACTCTCTTGTTGAGTCAACCTTTTAGCCTCAATCTCGGGCTTTGTACGAGATAGATAAAACCACTCTCTTGTTGAGTTGATCTTTGTTAGCCTCCTCTTAGGCTTGGTATAAAGATTTCCCCTAGCAGAAGTCAGCCTCCTATTAGGCTTTGTATAATGATTTCTCCAACTTGTTCAGCCACAATCCTGGGATTTGTACAGGACAGATAAAAACACTCTCTTGTTGAGTCAAACCCTTTTAGTCTCAATCTTGGGCTTTATACAAGACATAAATCTTCATCTCTTAAACTTGGGACAAATATCTTTCCCAGCAGAGTCATTTCCTCCCAGCCTTCGTTTAGGCTTTGAGGAATGATTTGTAACACCCCCTTTCTATACCCCCAAATAATCACATAATCATTTAGGCACTTATTAATAATTTTTCGTCAGAGTATAATTATAACTTAGTATAAAAGAGGCATGTCACATTATACATGAAATTAAAACATACAACACCTGCTCCACAATAGATATGCAACAGTGGGGTAACTTTGCATACAGAGGAACTTTGTCCTTACACCCACATTTCAATATTTAGAATAAAAGCGGAAAATCTAAACATTGAACCACATTCAAACATATATACAGAGATATATATATACTTCACCAAGTATTATACACCAACATAATACATGTTTACATCAACATATTTCAACCAGATACATATACAAATGTATCACAAAAGAATAATATACATCCTAGCTACCCGGTGCTACATATCAAAGCCAACCGACCAAAAGAATGAAGACACGCTTCACAAAAGACCACCAGCATACCTACTCTGCAATGCCTCATAGAGCATCATAAAACAGCAGAAGGGTGAGAAATAATATCATAATAACAATGCATATAATTATATATATATATAAACATAAAAATACACATATCCCACATTCTCACCACAATTGATCACATCCCACTCATATACATCGCAATGTATACATATCTATTCAAACCAAGCATATACATCATGCATACTTTCACGGTTCCTATCATTCCACATAACCATACACATTTATGTTTATTCATCAATGCACCTTTATAAAGATGATAAATGCAAATCATAGAGACCGACTCACGACTCTATGCAAATGCAATGCGGTGCCGACTCAATCATCTCAAGTTCACTCAGGAACTTATTGGAACCATCGCTCGTTACATCACTGTAACTCCCCGTCGGGCCTACGATGTTCACCCACCGCTCACACCCCACACGGGCACACGGTGTTTATGGATCGCTCACACCCCACACTGGCACACGATCCGATCGCTCACACCCCACATGGGCACACGATCGTCTATAATCATCGCTCACACCCCACATGGGCACACGACGTTTTAGTGGATTCCCTCTGGAACCAACCGTCGCTCACACCCCACACGGGCACACGACATTTATGGATCGCTCACACCCCACATAGGCACACGATCCTTACAGCGGATTCTCACTAGAATCCCTCAACACAAGAATGCACATCATTATGCTTCACATGCCAATGACTCAAGACATTCTTGAAATGCATACATATTCACATTATATTCATGCATTCTTCTCGTACAATCACATACAATCTATATACATTCACATCAATGCACTATTGTATGATTCACATCCAAACGCACATTCAAAATGGTAAAAGTCGCTAAATAACACTATTCCCAACTTTTCCGACTTATTAAATCGGCTAACAATTTTCCAATTCATCATACTAAGAAAGAACATTCCATAAGCTTTCTAACGCATCAAACCACGCCTCAAACCGAACCACAGATCAAAAGTTATGCAGAAAACAAATTTTTCACAAACAGCACTGTTCGCTAGGCGAACCATCTCGCGAGCACTCGCTAGCACCTTCGCTAGGCGAATGTTCCAGCGAACCAACTGCTAGCTAAAAACAGACACAAAGTTCGCTAGGCGAGTACTTGGCGAACCAAGTCAGAACCAAACAGAGCCAAAAACACCCAAAGTTCGCTAGGCGAACAACTCAGCGAACCTTCGCTGGCCTTCGCCAACTGGTTCGCTAGGCGAACCCGCGAAAACCTCACTCGCTACCGCTCGCCCCAGGTTCGCTAGGCGAACCAAGGAAAACCCAGAATTTTCCTGCGCTGTCAAAACCCCAAAAATCCATACTTTTCCAATCAAAACCTTTCCAAATCATCATATCTCAATCAGAACCCAATTCAATCATGGCAACCAATGTTCTACCACATTTATGTCGATTTCCAACCGCGAAAACATCGATTTCTCAAAATCGACCTAGAATGGCAAACTATGAAAACCAAACAAACAATCCAATACATAATCATACATAATGATATACATTATTAGGATAACAAGATTTCACACCCTTACCCGGATTCCAAATGATCTAGCTCTAGTTCTTGATGATTTCCACTCTTTTTCCTCTTTTCTTCTCTTCTTCCCTCTTCCTATTTCTTTCTCTTCTTTTTCTTTCTATCTTTCTCTATTTCTCTCTCTTTCTCTTTTCTATCTATTTTCTTTCTTTTCTATTTCTTTTCTCTCATTATCCACACAATCAATTAATTCATTTTTTTCTCACATAATTCTAATTCCACTAAATTTCTAACTTATAATTAATTATGAAAAGTCTAAAATACCCTCCATTCTAATTTCCCCGAAAACTCTCAAAACGGTAAAATAACATTTAACACACCAAATTCATAATTAAAATAATTTATCACCCAATTAAAATAAAAGACTCCACATAATTGGGAAATAATCAAAATCGGGGCGTTACATGATTTCCCAAGCAGAGTTAAACTCATTTCAGCCTCAATCTTGGGCTTCGTACAAGACACATAAAAATATCCACGCTCGAGTCAGTTAAATTTCCCATTTCAGCCTCAATCTTGGGCTTTGTACAAGACACATACAAACCTCCCCGGCGGAGTCAAAATCCCTTTTTAGATTCAATCATGGGCTTTGTACAAGACAGATAGAACACTTTCCCCGGAAAAGTCAAACTTTCAGCCTCCTCATAGGCTTTGTATAATGATATCCCCAAAGAGTCAGTCTCTTTTTGCCTCAATATCGGGCTTTGTACAAGACATATAAACACTCTCTCGTTGAGTCGGTCAGTTCCAGCCTCCTCTTAGGCTTTGTATAAGGGCTTCCTCAGTGAAGTCAATCAACCTCTTAGCTTCAACCTTGAGCATTGATCAAGGCACACAAAAATCAACAATACCCTCAGAGGAAGTCAAATCCCTCTTTAGAGATGACAAGTTCTCTCTCAGTCAAACCTTTTAGCTTCAATCTTGGGCTTCGAACAAGACACCAAAACATCTTTTTCCTCCCTTAGAATAGGAGGAACTACGATTGCTCTGATTTCCCTGTTTCTTTTAAACGGGAATACGTAGGCATAAGATTGCGAAATCTTAGCGAACATACCAAACAAAAACTCTAGGTCCAGTACCTTCACACATCAATCAAAACTTAGGTCCAGTACCTTACCAAAAACATCGGAAAAACCTGAACATCAACAAAAACTCACTCACTCACTCATATTTCCCAAGAAACTATCCCAACCCATTAACAGATAAACACTATCAAGTACAAAGTGAAACCTAAAGCTAATATCTTGTGGATAACGACATATAGGATGGGTAATTGACAACTCCCCATTGTATAACCTGACCCCGGACCCCCCAATCTCTTTAAGCGTGTGTTCAGTTAAACATTCGCGTGCAAGGTTAGTTTTAGATAGCTTCCCTTTCCCTTCCATCTTCACGGGATAAATAAGAAATCAGAAAGTATCACCCCTCCTCATTGTGGGGAGAAACCCAAAAACCAGCGATAAGGTGGTCGCGTCACCGACAAAAATCGCTCGTTACACCACTATTTTTCCCAAATTTTTCCAAACTTGTTTAGCATCCCAACGAAAAATGATAAAAACATAAACCAAAAACATGATTAACAACATAAAATATAAACATTATACAAAAGGGAAATCAAAAGGGATCCCAATTCTGGAACCCTAATATCAAAAATCTCAAATTCAAATTGAATCAGATATAGGTGGATCTGATACCACTTATTAGACATGCTCTTTACCGTATGATTTTCGACAGTATATAAATCAAGAACAGAAATATAAACTAATCTCTATGAGTCGATAACCCATAAACTCATATTTCTTAAACACATACCAGAATTCAATTAGAGAATAAAATTGAAAGTGTACCTGAGTTTGTCATTGAAATCGTTGATCGTTTGCGCATATGTGATCTTCCAATTTGTAATGTTCCTTACGGTTTCTTGAATCTCTTCTGATGGAGATGAAGAGAGAATCCTAATAAACTTTGTTTTTGATTACTCTACAAATGGATATTATAACCCATATAAATAATTGTAGGGTTATTTCTTAGTTTTTAATATTCTAATTTGGCCATTCATCAAATTAGATATTGACTTATGGTCTCTACATAGTAATCTTACCTTTCATGACATTTATACTTTTAGTCACAAGCTTAATATTAATAAGATGATTTAAGTCTTGACTAATTAAACAATGGCCCTAACACCGTAAATATTACATTTATGATCCAAAATTCTAAAAACTACATCACTTTTCATTCCTAGTTGATGTCTTCTTGCTTTACTTATTTCTCCACTAGTTATGAGACTACATAAATCACATGTCACATTTTTTGTTATTTAAATTCTTTCGATAGTTATATTACCATGCTATGTCAATGTTACTAACGGTTGGTTTGAAGGTTTGGCTACTAGAAGCAATATATGTAGAATTCAGAGATTGTGTAGAAGAAGATGCTTCCATTGTTTAAGAATAAAAATAGAGAGAGAAAACAAAGGTATTAAGTTATGCTATAAAGATAAAGAGTGATATAACAGAGAAAAAAACATAAATGAAGAGTGATATAACATAGAAAAAAGTAGAGGTGAAGAGAGATATAACATAGAAAAAACGGAATTTAAAACAGTGATATAATTGAAAACATAATTTGAAAATAAAGAAAAAGAAGAAATGAAAGAAAACTTAATTAACTTTAAAATAGAAAATTTTAAAAAAAAATTAAAAATAAAATCTAAAACAATAAAGTAAAGAAAAGTAAAAAAGAAAAAAAAAACAGAGAAGTGCGGAAAAAAAGAAGAAAAATAGAAGGAAAAAATAAAGAAAAGGAAGAAGAAAAATAAAGAAAAGAAGAACAGATAAGTAAAAAGAAGAAGAAGAATAAAGGAAAATCAACCTGGGACACGACCAAGTAAGAAGAGAAGACGATGCAGAATGTTTTTGTTTCTATGGAAGTGTGAGGAAGTGAGAAGAGAGAAACACGAGCGTCTAATTTAGGGCAAAACGGAGTGACAAGATAAGAGAGAACGTATTATATTCTGAAGTATGGGAAAACTAGGCTAAAACTCCTCTAATGTTGAATTCTCTAATGGTAAAAATGTCTTTTCTCACCATAACAGAAAATGGTTTGAAATCCGGTGTAGGCTAAAAAGCCCTCTGCTCCCGCGATCCACTCCAAGCCACATAGCGGCCGCAATCTCAAACTAAGACACAAATCATGATTCTATAGCGATCATCGTCGACACTGGTCCGCTATTCCGGAATAGCACTATTATCGACTGGAATCGATAAGTTTGTTCCTAAACACACCTCTTTCACTTTTATTGTTTCAGGTTAGATGAATAATAATATAATGTTTAAGTCCTAAATTATTAGATTTTCACTATGAAACTCATTTTACCCTTAGTGTAATTGAGTTGAATTTCTTACAAGATGATGAGAGAAGTATATATACCAGTGATGCATGCATGCTTAGCTGTGATGAGTACATATCATGCATGGTTTACAACATGAAACACCATGCATGGTTACATGCAACCATGATCATGCATCATATTATACTTTTTCTTCTAATACTCCCCTACAAACTCATGGAGGAAGGAATGTGACAACCTTTAGTTTGGTATGCAGATCAATAAATGCAGTTATCCAAAGCAACTTTGTAAGTGCATCAGCAAATTGCATATAAATATGAATATGTTGAATCTTCATGGATTTGGCAATGACGCATTCACAAACAAAGTGTATGTCCAACTTAATATGCTTTGTGAACGCATGAAGAATTAGGTTATGAGACGGCAATACTGCACTCAAGTTATCATAAAGAAGCGTAGGGGAATTAAATAGCACACATAATTCTTTGAGTAGAGATTCCAACCAAAGAATCTCTGAGGTTGTGTGAGTAACAGCATGATTCTTCGCTTCAATGCTAGAACGAGCCACTAGCGCTTGTTTCTTCAAACTTCATGCCAAAAAGTTTGGACCAAAGAAAATGCATGAGCTTGAAGTAGAACGTCGATCATCTGGGTGGCTAGCCCATTTAGAATCATTATACACTCGTAGTGAGAACTTATGAGCCATGGGAGTAGGAGAACGAAGAAGACCATGTATGATAGTGCCACTGAGATAACGTATAATGCGTTTTACAACTGACCAGTGAGAGTCCATAGGTGAAGACATGAATTGGAAAGCTTTGTTAACATTAAAATCTATATCAGGTAGATTAAGAGGCTTATACTGTAGCGCACCAACAATTGAATGATACAGGTAAGGATCGGGCAAGAGATTGGTGTTATGTTTGCTAAGTTCTTAGTTTATGATCATGGGAGTGGAGTACCATTAGAATTCAACATTTTATCTTGAGCCAAGAGATCACAAATATATTTGGACTGAGTGAGAAGCATACCACCATTATTCACTCTTTTGATCTCAATACCAAGAAAGTATTCAGGAGCCCTTAACTTCTTAAGTGAAAATTGCATGTGTAAAGAGTGGATAAGCTTGTATACAAGAGAAGAGGAAGAATCTATGATGAGAATATCACCAACATATATTAAAGCATATATAGTGACTCCATTGTGCGAGTAGATGAACAAAGAGTGGTCACATTTGATGTGAAGAAAACCAAAGTGAACAAGGGCTTGAGTTGATTTTCCATACCATGCTCGAGGCGCCTACTTGAAGCCATAAAGATCTTTATGGAACTTACAAACATGACCTTTATTTTCATGTTTCTCAAAGCCAGGAGGTTGGATCATGTAAACTTCCTCTTGCAGAGAACCATTAAAAATGTGTTATTAGTGTCAACTTGTTACAATTCCCAATTATGAGTCAATGCCAAAGTCATAACAACTCGAATGGTGGTAGGTTTCACCATAGGAAAAAACGTTTCATTAAAATCAAATCCATATTGTTGATGGTAGCCTTTAGCAACCAGTCAGGCTTTATACTTATTAACAGTTCCATCCGGGTTTTCCTTCACTTTAAACACCCACCTGTAGCCCATAAGTTTTCTATGAGGATGCAAGGGAATTAAGGATCAGGTATGATTAGCCTAAAAGGCATCATATTCCAGTTGCATAACTTGAAGCCAATCAGGATGTGCCAAGGCTTGCTTCACAGAAGAAGGTTTAACATGAGACAAAAACTTTTTTTTTTAAATGACCAGTTTTAGCTCGAGGCAACATAGGATGAGCATTAAATTGTTGTATTGTAAGAGTGAGGTAGGATTGAATGAGAGGTGAAACGGGCCCTGAAGAAGAAGGTTGTTCTATTGAAGGTGGAGACACTTTAGAAGGTGAAGACAAGCTAAGTTTTTTAGAGCTAGGAGATGATATTGTAAGCTATGATACGTACAATTGAGATGTAGCCAATTGAGGTGTATCCCTAGGAACAGGCGACAAAGAATCTTGTACATCAATTGATGGTGCTTGAGGTAATGAAGTTGAAACCCTCAGAGAACCTAGGAAACACTTGAGGAAAGGACAAGGAGTTAGTAGATGCACATGGGGAAGAGAAATTGATAGAAAACAAATAAGAAATGGGGAATGAGTTCTCATGAAATATGACATCCTTGGAGATGAACAACCAGCCAGATTTGCTAAGACACTTATAGCCTCTGTGTTGGGATGAGACACCAAAATAGACACATTTTTTGGCTTCTGGAATCAAGTTTATGTTTATTATATGGTCGAGTGAGAGGGAAGCAAACACATCCAAATACCTTCATTGACTCAAAGCTATGTAACTTGTTATATAAGGCATGATAAAATGAGTGATATTTGGAGAGTTTTGCAGAGAGAATGTGATTAATGACATAAAAAGTAGTTGAAAACCTATGCTCCCAAAAGGATAGGGGATAGAAGTATGAGCAAGAAGGGTGATACCCATTTCCACAATATGTGGACGCTCCTTTCCACAGAGCCATTTTGATGTGAAGTGTGAGGGTATGTGAGTCTATGAGTGATGCCTAGCTCTTGTAGAAACTTAGTAAAATTCTTAATGTCTCCCCTAAAATCAGATTAAACTAACTTAATAGTAATAGGAAACTGAACCTGAACAAACTTGAGAAACATCTTGAAATCATGTATGGCCTCAGACATGTGCTTCAGAAAATAGGTTCAAGTATATCGAATGTGAGCATCCACAAAAGCCATGTAGTAGGAGGAACCAGGGCTAGAGATGTGTGGTGCAGGTCCCCATTGATCTGTATAAACAATATCAAAAGGATAAAAGTATATGCATTCAAAGAATGAATGCCATGTAACTTATGTGACTTGCCTAAGAAACAAGATTTACATTCAACAGGACCTTTATTAGGAATATGAATGTTACAATGCTTAAGAGCAAGTTTACAATAGATAAATGTGAAGGGCCAAGTCTATAATTCCACAAAAATGACTTACTATTCATATGTGCATTAGAAATACCAGCACAAGAAATAGAGTTAGCAGAAGCGATAATTGAAGCTAATGAAGAAGAAGGTGCTGAAGTCATGCTTGAAGGCTTCAGGAGCAGCTGTAGAAAGCAGTACAAACTACTTGGATAAAGGAAGCCTTTAAGGAGAGGAACTTTAGAATCCTGAGACATGATACAACATTTATTTGCTTCAAAATGAAATAAAACATGATTATCTTTACAAAATTTGGAGACAGATAGTAAGTTCCTTGTAATACAAGGCACAAACAAGACATCAGATAATTTAAGAGAACGAGAATTGGCAGATATATAAGAGGAACCTACACCATGAACATTTAAGGTTTCACCATTAGCAACACTAACACAACTAATACCTACACATGATTGCTTATTCTGTAAGAAATTAGGATTAGAGGTTATATGGTGGGAAGCACCTGAATCTGCAAACCATAATTGATTCTCAAGCTCCTTAGACGGGGAATAAGCACTAGTGGAGGCCATGAGAGCAACAACCCGAGGATTGGAGGTAGAACTTACCCGCGAGTCAAGAGATTCTATTTGAGTCTCAGGAGCTTAGGACTAATGTGGTGTGAATGTCTCATCAAACCTATGTCAGCAATCCACCACAGCATGACCATATTTACCACACAACTAGCATGTAGGTCTTGTCCCTAAGGTGAGGCGTCCTCTACCATGCCCACGGCCTCGTGACATCGTCCTTGACCTCTATTATGCACCATATTACCACGCACACCAATTGTTTGATCATTTTCATGCGTTATATTTGCAGTATCAGTAGTCATGGCAAGTTCTTGCCTGAATTTATCAAGATGCACCTCTTGCACATAAAGGAAAGCCTCAACTTCATAGAGAGAATGAGGCTCATCCATGCCATACATTTGCATAACGAAAGAGTTATACTCCTCAGGTAAACCATTAAGAATGAAATCCACTTGATCTTGCTCAGACACCATATCACCAACAGCCAGCAACGAGATAACATTCGACTTAACACGCAGCATAAAATCAGTAATAGAGTTATTACCTTTATTAATTGGTCACAATTCAATTTGAAAGGGTCGAACTCGAGCTTTCATATGTGCATGAAAATACTTATGAGCCCAATCTCATACTTTATAAGTATGCTTGCAAGACAACACACGAGGAAGCATCTGACTCCGAGATGGTGGATATATACCAAATGATGATAGCTTGATCCTACACAATCCATGCTTCATATTTGTCGGAGAGTTTACCTTGAAGTCGATCAAGTTCTGACTTGTACTACGGTGGAATTCGTAGATTAACCACAACTTTGTGCATTCGTTGAGCAAGAATCACTCGCTCAACTTGTTGATTCCAAAACAAATAGTTACTTTCGTGAAGTTTGATAGAAAGTTTAGGACTAAAGTGATGAGGGGATGAAGAAGAACCATCACGAAAGACTGAAGGAGTAGGCAACTCAGTCTGAGGTGATGCGGTGTCAGTAACCTCCGATAACTCAACCATGGCGGAGGAAGAAGCAAAAACAATTACAAGGAAGACGAAGTTGTAACCGAAAATGGTTAAGTAGATAGAGGAAACGGAAGGGATCGTTGTTGAATGATACCATATTAGATTTTCACTATGAATCTCATTTTACACTTAGTGTAATTGAGTTGAATTTCATACAAGATGATAAGAGAAGTATATATAGGAGTGATACATGCATGCTTAGCTATGATGAATACATGCCATGCGTGGTTTACAACCTGAAACACCATGCATGGTTACATGCAACCATGATCATGCAGCATCCTGCACTTCTTCTTCTAATAAAAATATCTTACAAACCGAGGTATTTTCAAATTTTTATAAAATTTGTGAAAAATACAGGTAGCAACCCTTAAATAAAATCATAGTCACTGTCACAACCTACAACTTGTATTGGCTGAGCCTATGTGTTAAGTCTTGCATTAGGCCTACTAGGAAAAAAAAACAATTTGTCCTTCTCAAAGACTTTATATTGGGCTGATTCTCTTTTTATTTATTATGGGTTAAGTAGTTTTGGTTTTTGTAAGTGGCCCATGGCCCATTAAGTCCTTTAGTAACCTAACTATATATTGTAGCTTGTTTCATTATGGAAGTAAGAAGAAAAGTTGTTTTATTTTATTGTCTTTCAATGCAATTCTAGATCTAGGGTTTATCTAAATTTATTAGTCTAACAAATTGGTGCTTTCTACAAGTGAATTCAATGGCTCCCCCAAAACACCAAAACCCTTCCTTAAGAGAAATCATTGAGGAATTCGTTCACACATCGCAACTTTTGATCGATAATGCTATGGCTCTTAACCAACAGCAACTAGATGAAAGGTTTGATAAAGTTGCTGCAGATTTAGAGGCTCATATTGGAAGGCTTAACACCAGATTTGAAAATGATAAAAACTTGGAAGATTGAAGGTTTGAAGAAGTCATGGCTGCCATTAAAAACCTCACAACCCAAAAGGAAAAAAAGCCTGCTATTACTTCCATGGCAGCAAGCTCCATGACAGCAAGTTCGTCAGGTATTATCCTTAACCCCCCTCATGTTTCCTTATCTTCGACCCCTACACCTCACGTCATTACCCCCACAAATACTCCACTTAGAACACACACTGTTTTTTCCCACAACCATCCCCCTCCACCAGCCACATTTATGCAAAGAACCACAACTATACCACCCTAAACGTCCCTTCCACCACACTTTTCCCCACAAACAGTTTTTGCAGCAAATCCAAATTATAATTTTCCATATTACCCACCAATTCCCCATATTCCCCCTTTACCCCCTATGCGAACACCTAAACTTGACCTTCCCATGTTTGATGGTACAAACCCTCTTGAATGGTTGTTTCAAGCCGAACAATTGTTCAGCTTTTATAACATGCCTCATGAAAATAGAATGTCATTAATTTCATTTTATATGAAAGATGATGCTTTGGGCTAGTTTAAATGGATGCACCAGAGTTTATTATTATCAGATTGGGACATGTTTACAAAGGATTTGACATTACGTTTTGGTCCTTCCTCTTATGAAAATCATCAAGCTGAATTATTCAAATTAAAACAAGATGGTTCAGTTGTGGATTATCAAACCAAATTTGAAAAGTTAGGCACTCAAGTTGTTGGTTTACCACAAGATGCAATTTTAAATTGTTTTATTTCTGGGTTAACTACTGAAATTCAAAGCGAAATGGAAATTCACAAGCCCACAACAATTTCACAAGTTATTGGCCTTGCAAAACTGATTGAATCCAAGCTAAAGGATTTGAAACCCAAATTTTCCAAACAATTCTCTAGCCCCTACCAAAAAACAGCATCCCCAGCCACCCCACAACCCCAAAAACTCAAACCTCACCTACCCCACAAATAACAAACAACACGAAACCACAACCCACCACTATGCCTACAAAGTTCCCCATTCACCGTCTATCACAAGCTCAACTGCAAGAACGAAGAGCCCAAGGCCTATGTTTTAATTGTGATGAGAAGTTTATCCCAGGTCACAAATGTTCTACATCTAGGTTTCTTCTTCTTTTGGCAGAAGATGACGTGTCAGAAGACACCAGCCTAATTCAAGACAGCATGGATGCTGAAAATAGTACAATTGACCATAATGACACTTATTTTCAACTATCCACCCAGGTCTTAACGGGTCAATTCTCTCCACAAACACTCAAGTTCAAAGGCTTAATCGGTGGATTGTCAGTCATGGTTTTAGTCGACACTGGCAGCACTCACAACATTCTACAGCCACGAATAGCTCATCACCTCAACCTTAAGTCAACTCCCATTCCACAATTTTCTTTAATGGTTGGTAACGGTTCTCACATACAATGTGAAGGAATTTGCAACAATGTTCAAATTGTCCTACAAAATAAACCATTTCAACTTCCATTCTATTTGCTACCAATTGAAGGGGCAGATGTGGTTTTGGGCATGGCTTGGTTAAGAACCTTGGGTAAAATTCAGGCAGATTTTTCCATTCCCTCCATCACCTTTAACCATTTAAACCAATCCATCACTCTTCAAGGAGACCCTTCAACACACCCAATTCATACTACATTTCACCAACTCCGCCACCTCATTCATACTAATTCTGTCTCTTCTTTCCACTTAATGACTTTCCATCCAATCTCATCCCCTTCAACACCAGCTTCAGCCTTAAACTCAAACCTTGACCCTTTACCATCAGATCTACACCCTCCAATCCAGCAGCTAATACAAAATTTCCAAGACATTTTCCATCCACATTCAGGCCTTCCCCCAAAACGCCCACATGATCATCACATTCCCCTTGAGCCCAATACCTCCCCTATCAATGTAAAACCTTACCGCTACCCCCATTCACAAAAAGATGCTATGTCCACAATCATTCAGGAAATGTTAAAAGAGGGTGTCATCATTCCTAGCAATAGCCCTTTTTCTTCACCAGTTCTTCTTGTCAAGAAAAAGGATGGAACTTGGCGATTTTGTGTGGATTATCGTGCTCTAAACGCTGTTACTATTAAAGACCGATTCCCAATACCTACCATTGATGAACTTTTAGATGAGCTTGGCTCAGCCAAAGTTTTTACCAAGTTAGAATTACGTTCAGGTTACCACCAGATCCGAGTTGCATCGGAGGACACACATAAAACAACTTTTCGGACTTTTGATGGGCATTACGAATTCCTCGTTATGCCTTTCGGACTTACTAATGCTCTCGACTTTTCAATCTGCAATGAATGATTTATTGAGGCCCTACTTAAGAAAATTTGTTTTGGTTTTTTTTTTTATGACGTCTTGATTTATAGTAACAATTTGAATGACCATGTTAATCATTTGCAGGTGGTGTTTAACTTGTTAAGATCACAGTTTTTCTTTGTTAAGTTATCAAAGTGTGTTTTTGCAGTTGATAAAGTTGATTATTTAGGCCATGTGATTTCAGTTGGTGGTGTTGCACCAGATCCAGATAAAGTCAAAGCCATTTTGGAATGGCCTCAACCTCGCTCTCTCACGACACTCTGCGGCTTTCTGGGTCTCACGGGTTTTTACCGACGTTTTGTACGTAATTATGCCTCTCTCGCCGCTCCTCTCACCGATCTGTTGTGTTCTACTAAGTTTACATGGAGTCCAGAGGTTGATTTAGCCTTTACAGAGTTAAAGAAGCATATGACCGACATGCCGGTCTTGGCCCAACCAAATTTTACAAAGAAATTCATAATAGAAACTGATGCTTCAGGTGTAGCCATTGGTGCAGTCTTAACCCAGGATGGTCATCCCATTGCCTTCTTCAGTAAAAAGATGTGCCCTCGCATGCAATCCGCTTCAGTCTATGTCCGTGAAATGTTCGCTGTCACAGAAGCAATCAAGAAATGACGTCAATACCTCATAGGGCAAAAGTTTCACATTTATACTGATCAAAAGAGTCTAAAATCTTTACTTATGCAACGGATCCAAACACCAGAGCAACAAAAATGGGCCTCTAAGCTACAGGGTTTTAATTTTGAAAGTTCATACAAACCTGGTCGTTCTAATCTGGTTGCTGATGCACTAAGTAGACAATTTGGCACCGAGGATCCCCAAATGCTGGCACTGTCTTCTCCAGTTCCAAGCCTTGTTTCAACACTCAGACAATTTTACGCTACAGACAGTGTAGGAATCAGATTAGTCCAACAGCTGGTTCATCAGACAAATGATAGCAGCCTTTACAAATTCAACAACGGGTTGCTGTATTTTAAGGATAGACTCTTTGTACCTGACATTTCTTCACTTCGCCAGAGTATCCTTCAAGAGTATCATGCAACCCCTTCTGTAGGTCATTCTGGGGCCAAAGCAACATTGGCTCGTCTAAGATTATCCTTCTGTTGGTCGGGCGTTGCTGAGACAGTTAAAAACATGGTCAGACACTGTGAAATTTGCCAACACAACAAATATGTGACCAAGAAAAAGAAAGGACTCCTACAACCTTTGCCTATTCCTAACAAAGTTTGGGATGAGCTTACCATGGACTTTATCACACACTTGCCTAACTCCTTCGGACACACAGTCATCTGGGTGATTTGTGATTGTTTAACCAAGTTTGTCCATTTCCTGGCCTTGCCCTCCAAATTCTCTGCAAAAGATCTGGCAGCTCGGTTCTCCACGGAGATCTTCCGTCTTCATGGCACTCCAAAGTCTATAGTGTCCGACAGAGATCCTTTGTTTCTGAGTAATTTCTGGAAAGAGTTTTTCAAGATTCAAGGGACCACGTTAAAATATAGTACATCATATCATCCTGAAACGGATGGGCAAACAGAAGTTGTGAACAGATTAATCGAGACTTACCTTCGATGCTTCGCAGGAGAACACCCTCGTCTATGGTTTAAATACCTTCATCTTGTTGAGTTTTGGTTTAACTCTTCCTTCCACACCGCTATTCAAATGAGCCCATTCAAAGCCTTGAATGGCCGTGATCCCCCAACCATTCCAGATTACTTAACCGGCGCAACCAGCGAAGCATCCTTGGACGAATCCTTACAACAAAGACAACTTTTAGTTACTCAGTTAAAGGATAACTTAAAAAAAAGTAGAGTCCAGATGGAAAAACAGGCAAACAAATCACGTGAAGACTATACCTTCAAGGAAAACGATCTGGTGTTGTTAAAGCTGCAGCCGTACAGACAAACATTCGTCAAGAACTGCATCTCTCATAAGTTGTCAAAGTGTTTCTTCGGTCCTTTTCGCATCATCAAACGGGTAGGTGTGGTGGCTTACATGTTGAATCTTCCTTCATCATCGCGCATCCATCCAGTGGTTCATGTCTCGTTACTCCGGCCTTACTACAAAAACCACCTTGGCTCAGCTGATGAAACTACCCTTCCTCCAAACTCCATTTGTTTTGAAGACCCTCACATGCATAATGATGACATGGTTGTTAGAAGCATGGCGGACGAAAATAGTTTCAGAAACAAGGATGAAGGAAATGGAAAAGATAAAAATTGTAAGGGAAAGCAAAGAAGACATTCAAGGGAGTTCTGGTTAAAAAACACGGAGAGTTGCACAAATGAAGTGGTTGGAAGTGTAACTCACTCAAGTACCCCCATCAGTACACGTGACCCACTTGTTTGTCCTCCCTCTAGCCCCTCCACGTGTTCCAACGACACTTTTGATAGCAAATCTCAGCCATCCATTCAAACTACCCCACACCGGCCCCACCTACACCCTTCTATTGATTCACGTGCTTTGTTTCCTTCAAAGCCTAATAATAACTTTGTGCAATACAGCTGTAAACAGCCAACTACTCCCACCGAACACACTGCTCAATGCTCCTCTATCCCACCTCTTCACTCAACCGACACAATCCACTCCACAAATCACATTACCGCGGCTGCACCTGGGCACGACACGTGTCCCTCCCTTCAAAACCCTACTCGTTCCACACTTTCTACACATTGGGCCGGACTATCCAATTTCTCTCCTAATTTGAACCTTGAGGACAAGGTTCTCTTGGGCCCAGGAAGTATTGTTAAGTCTTGCATTAGGCCTACTAGAAAAAAAAAAACAATCTGTCCTTCTCAAAGACTTTATATTGGGCTGATTCTCTTTTTATTTATTATGGGTTAAGTAGTTTTGGTTTTTGTAAGTGGCCCATGGCCCATTAAGTCCTTTAGTAACCTAACTATATATTGTAGTTTGTTTCATTATGGAAATAAGAAGAAAAATTGTTTTATTTTATTGTCTTTCAATGCAATTCTAGATCTAGGTTTATCTGAATTTATTAGTCTAACACTATGCACAAGCATTTGATTCGCGACAGGTCACTCACTTACTTTATTCTACTTTCCACACATTCTATTTAATTTTTGGTTGTACTACATTTCCACATTTGGTCCCAAACTTTAAAGTTTGCTGGACTTAAGTGTGTTAGTTAAAAGATGATGTGGACGTCAAAAGAAAAGTGGTTTAATATGTAATTTAAAAAAAAAAAAAAATCATTCTACCACTAGTTACGTGGATGTCACGTCATTAAACTTATCCACTAGCAAGTGCTGATTACGTGAATAATGGTTGGCCATGTCATTACAAAATGGCAGCAATGGTGGATACCAATTGTGAAAGCATGTGATGAAGGATTAAAGTATATTATATAGCAAAAAAAAATAAGGACTAAAGTTTTGAAAACGATCTATATGATTTATTTAAATCCTTATACTGTATCTATTTTACTTAGCATAATGGGTGTAGAACAATATGCAATACAATAAAATAACAAACGGTCAAATAAAACTGAGGACATTGAATCTCTAACATGAAAAATGTGACGTCGTGATTCTGATTTTTAACTTCACATAACGAATTTATTAACCAACAACTCACTCATAACTGTAAACTATTGTAAGCAATCACGGCCATTTTAGGCCAAACAGATCGAGACACCAACATATCATCATTTGAAGTACGGTAAGCAATCACAGACAAACTGATTTATCATCATTTGAAAATCTCAGTTCATTTCTTCAAATTTACATCAAAACCACTAGTTAATGTTAGTGAGAAATTCTCAACATGGAAGCCATTTCAAGCTGCAAAACTCGTTAACATTTATCAACTAATGTTTTTGTACATTTCCTCAAAAAAAAAAAGTGTGACATGTAATAAAAAAAATGATGATAAATTATTCATTGAGTAGAACCATTAGGCGCCACTCAGACATATCTAACCTATAAAAAAAACTTGCAACAAAGTGGTGTGTATGTTATACTGCTTCTAGCAAAATTTTATTTCTGAAAATTATTCTGTCTTTGGCTTAATTCCCTTCACCCTGGAATATAGAAAAACACCAGAAAGAGCTATACCAGTTCCTGCACAGAATAATAAGCACATAAAATTGTCAATTTCAATAAGAGCAATTATGCAGAAATATTTATATGGTTAACAAGAAAGAAACAATTTTGTTTTATTACCTAATGCGTTAATCGGCGAGACAGGAGTTTGGAAAAATATGACAGAGCTCACAATTACTATCACGCGCTTCACGCAGTTTGCTACAGAATGAGTTACAGGTGACACTCTCTCCAGTATCATATAAGAAACCTGCACGTTAATTTCACGCTAAATAAATTGATTTTTGTTTTCAGTATGTAAAAATTATTGATGCCTGGACATAATGCTTCGTAACAAGAAGTGGAGATTGTAACACTCTCGAATAAAAGAGGAAAAACTCACTTGCTGATACGCGTGGAAACAAAGTGCAGCGAGAAGAGATCTAATATATACTTGTTGAACATCTAATCCCTGTGAAGATAAATTATATTAATGACATATTAGTAGCGTAACTTACATACTCAATCCGTAAACAAAACATAAGCAAAAAAGTTTTTGGACGAGAGAACGGTGTATTTGAGAATGTTAACATCTTTTACTATCATTTGTCAAGAATGAAGTTACTTACTGCGGATTGTAGGTAAGAAGGGGTAAATTTGACACCCTCCATGAAGATAGTTAGAGGTACTGATAGGAAGAATGACATGACTGTTATTATTGAGAAGAGTGTTATGTTGTCCATGGATTCCTGAGAAGACAAAATTATTGTTATATAATCTTGGACAACAGTGACATAACTCGTTAAGCGCTACTCTTAACCATGTTCAATGATCATATTAAGGTATTACCTCCTTGTTAACCATGAGTTTTTTGCTAAGAACATTACGAGATTGATTTGTCAAATTGGAAGCCATTGCGCTCAAAAACCCAATCCTATTCAACATTGCATGGGAAAAAACCACATGTTAGAATTCTAATGACCA
The DNA here is from genome assembly GCA_022829125.1 of Lathyrus tuberosus. Lineage (NCBI taxonomy): Eukaryota > Viridiplantae > Streptophyta > Magnoliopsida > Fabales > Fabaceae > Lathyrus > Lathyrus tuberosus. The sequence goes on along the minus strand of JALAZF010000120.1, from coordinate 11,693,493 downwards.
AATATTTTGTTTTTCATGTAACTCCATTTCTAATCTAGAGGGAGCAAGACTCACCAATTGAAAGAGGCCTCCGTAGCAGACGCCAGCGCCACTCCACCTGCAATGGGCACAAGGGAACCAACCACCCATGCTGTAGGCATCTGTAAGAAAAGTTAGGGAATTAAGATTGGAAAAATCGATTAAGTGCATTGAATTTTGAATTTTGAATTATGAAGTGGAAACCATGATTCAATTTTCCTTTAAAAACACAGGCATAACATACATAAAAAATAATGATTTGGTGTTTGTTACCTTACCTCTCCAAGGAACATAGAAGACATAAGGACAGAAAAGAAAGGCTCCATTGATTTGACAGTATGAGTAAAAGAAACAGCAACCTTTCCAAGGCTCATATTAGTGAAAAGGTTTCCTAATGTATGTACCAAAGCCAATGGAAATATTGCTAAAACCTGCAAAAAAGAACAGCGCCGTAAATAAATTAAACAATAATACAAAACAGAAACAGAACAAATCTAGAACAGTAACATAACAACATATGTATGAGAATAAATAATAGTACCTGTGAAGAAGTGAGTTTTGGTCTTTTATAAAGATTAAGACCCCACATGAATGCTACAAGGAGTGTTCCAATAGCAAATTGAAAAGCCGTGATAGTTACGGGTAAATGGTAAACCTTCAAGACCTGTTTGTTGTAGATATTGAAGTATATGTTAAAGGAGAACCAGAGACAAAAGAGGACTCCAAGTTCTAAAGTTTTGAAGAGGCTGCTGCTGCTGGAGGAGGAGGAGGAGGAGGAGTCCGCGGCGGCGGTGACGGTTGCTTTGGTGTGAAAGGTGTTGTTGTTGGAGGAGTGGAGGGGTGTCAGGGAGATAAACTTGGAAGAATGAGAAGAAGAAACGATTGGTGTACATGATGGGAATGAAGATAGAGAGATAGAAGGATTGAGAATGGGATTGAAAGAAGAAAGAGAGGAGAGAGAAGTGCGAGATTTGTAGAGAGAGAAGGAAGGTGTGAGAGGTGAAAGAGTGGCCTGCATTTTGGAGATCGGAAGAGATGGATGAGTTTTCGGGGTTATTAAGAATGGTTGTTTCTTTGTTTGTTTTGTTGTTCGACGATGATGGAGCGTGGAAGTGGGAGAGAAACCTAAATAAAGAATGTGAATAATGTTTTTGAATATAGAATAAGTAAAGACAAAAGGGCATGAATCTAGACTATGATTTGTCGTATATTCTATTCTATGCTATTGGTGGTAGCTAGAGTTATACTGAATCTTGATTTTTCTTTCTCTAGAAAAACAGGATCACGTCTTTGTCTTTTAAGAGAAACGGGTCAAAATTGATCCACTTATAAAGGTTTGCAAGCCAAATTTTATTTTTATTTTGGTTATTTTATTCCTACTTTTGTTTTGGGTATTTTGTGGGGGGCGATTTTTGTGATATTTTAATCTTTCAATTTTTTTTTTACAATTCGAATCAAATCTAATGTACTTCCTGAACCTGAAACACTCACGAGGATATTTTTGGTGGTCTATAAATATTTTTGTAAAGTCTATTTGAGCCTTGAGATTTGTCTTGATTTTAGTGAGTCTCTGAAATCCAACTCACCTAAATTTGTATTTGTAAAAAAAATATCTTTGTGCTTCTTAATCCAACATCGAAGATATTTCTAAATATTTCGACATGAAAATCAATAATTATCAAAAGTACAAGATATTTTAGAGTTAGAAATGTATATTTTTGGTTGTTGTGAAAAGGAGAACATGATCATTAATTATGTGATTCCATGATCCTTCTCGCAAATCTAGAATATTTTTGTGAGTTACCACTAAGAAGATGATATTATCGATCTCTCATCAAGGTTGTGAAGTTACCTTTTGGTGATTATTTGATTTGACAATCTACAAACTCATTGATCGATGAAATTCTTAGAATTTCTTTTCAGTAGATTGGTTCACAACTAATTAAATATTGGAGGTTTGCTATTTTAACACCAAAATCATACACCAAACCATTACACCGTAAAAAATATGGCATGGCATATGTTTGTTTGTGTCAGAATATATAAAAAAATAATAATTAAATATTTAAAAAATCACAAAACCGTATAATAATACGGTGTAAGTGTCAAGTTTAGTGTAACATTACTTATAAATATTGTGATCAAACATAAACTTTTTGTGGGGTCCAGCCATTTGGTGTTTTGCATGAAAGGAAAATAACATTTGGTGTTTTGCATGAAAGGAAAATAACACTTGGTGTTTTGCATGAAAGGCAAAGGACACTTGGTGTCTTGCATGAAAGGCAAAGAACAAGTGTCTTCATGCATGTAAGACCTTTTGGCTTGCTTCTCCTATAAATAGGACCAAGAGCAAGCATTCAAAATACAACCACAAGAGAAACAAGAAGCAAGAGAAATAGAGCATTGCTCAAGAGAGAAAATTGTTTTAGAGAGTTTTTCCTTGTGAGAGAAATAGTGAGCCAATTTGTGAGAGTGTTCCTTACAAATTGAGAGATACTTTGTAGAGAGTTCCACCTAAGGGTGAAGTTGTTGTATTCCCATTTTTATTATAGTGGATGTTTTAAGAGGCCTAAGGGTCCCGTGGTTTTTCCCTTTCTCACATTGAGAAGGTTTTCCACGCTAAAATCTTTTTGTGTCATTTTTGCTTAATTTTTCACGTTTCCGCAAGTGCCTATTTTTGAGTTCACGGAGGAGGGAAATTATGGAAGGTTATTTCCCAACAGTGGTATCAGAGCTCTGTGTGAGTTCTGGGTAACTACGGTGTTGTACTCGTAAGAAAGTTCTTAGTATGCTCTGTGGTTGCAACATTGTTTGATCTTCCACATCAGAAAAGAAATATTCTTGTTGGAATTAAATCGTAGTATTGTGAAAGTGTGTCTTTGTAAGTTCTGGCTAAGGAAAGACTTGGTATTTAAGCGCGTCAATATTGACCCACCTCTCTTTCCTGGGAACTTCCTAGTTGCACTATTCATAAACCACGGTAACTTTTCCCGTGTACGACACTATTTACAAAATCTCCTAGCTAAAAGAACTACTTTCCCGTGTTCTAAAAAATGGATGGTTCTATCAGTTATGAAGGAGATATGTTCAAGTTGACCGCTGATAATTATACCTATTGGAAGCCGATGATGGAAGACCACCTATATTGCAAAGACTTGCATGAGCCAATCTCTCAAAAGGATAAGCCAACGGAGAAGAAAGATAACGAGTGGGAGCTCCAAAATCGGAAGGCAGTTGCCATGATCAGAAAATACATAGATAGGAGTCTATTCGAGCATGTGTCAACTTATACAAATGCGTATGAGTTGTGGACCAAACTTGAATCCTTGATTCAAAAGAAGACACCGAGAAATAAAGCACACCTTGTCAGACGACTGGTGAAATTGGAGTACTCAGATGGCCAAAATATGATCGAGCACTTGAATACCTTCAAAGGTATCGTGAACCAGCTGACGAAAGCTGACATGAAGATAGATGATGAGTTGCAAACTCTTCTGCTCCTAAGTTCTCTACCTGAGAGTTGGGACACTCTAGTTGTCACTCTTAGTAACTCTGCTCCAGACGGAAAACTTGTCTTGGATTCTGTCACAGATTCCTTGCTAAATGAAGAATCAAGACGGAGGGAAAGAGGCTTCAACAACCAGTTCGAAGCCAACATTGTTGATAACAGAGGAAGGAGTAAGAATCATGAAAGAGGAGGTCGTGGGAGATCACAAGCTAGATCCAAGTCTCGCACAAGAGTAAGCTGTTATTATTGTGGCAAATCAGGCCATAGAAGACCTGAGTGCAGATTCTTGAAGAGAGATCAACAGGCTGGAAAAGTCCGTCCAGATTTAATAAATCCAAAGAAGAATAAGGAAGAAGGAGCCACAACTGCAGTAGCCTCGAACAACGAGGATATTTTCCTTTTTGGAGATGTCAACTATCTAAATGTTGCATTCGATAATTGCACTTGGATAATTGACACCGGAGCATCTTTCCACGTTACACCTCATGAAGAATTATTCTCATCATACCAAAGAGGAGATTTTGGTACGGTGAAGATGGGAAACTACGTCACAAGCAAGATTGTTGGTATTGGTGAAGTGACTATGATCACAGACAATGGAAATAAGCTTGTGTTGAAGGAAGTAAGACATGTACCAGAGATGCGTCTAAACCTTATATCAGCAGGAAAGTTGGATAACCTAGGGATGATAAACCAGTTCGGCGATGGTAGATGGAAGCTTAGCAAAGGGAGCATGACACTTGCTCGTGGCAAAAAGGAAGGCTCCCTGTACATCATGCAGGGAAAGATAAACAAGGGAGAGACTAATGTTTCTCAAGATGCAACCAAAGAATTGTGGCATAAACGACTTGGCCACATGAGTGATAAAAGCTTAGAGATTCTTGCTAAAGATCATCTTTCAAATATCAAGGGACAACCACTTGAATCATGTGAAGACTGTCTAGCAGGCAAACAACACAGAGTATCTTTTCAAAGATCAGATGATGCAAGAAGACGAAAGAAAATCCTAGATCTTGTTCACTCAGATGTCTGCTCCACATCTGAAAGGTCTCTTGGTGGCACACAATACTTTGTTACCTTCATTGATGATCACTCTAGAAAGGTGTGGGTGTATCCATTGAAGAAGAAAGATCAAGTTCTACAAGCTTTCAAGGAGTTTCACGCCTCTGTAGAGCGAGCATCTGGAAGAAAGTTGAAATGCTTAAGAAGTGACAATGGAGGTGAATACCTAGGTCCATTTGAAGCATATTGTAAAGCTCATGGGATAAGGCATGAGAGGACACCTCCGAAGACTCCCCAAATGAATGGAGTAGCTGAAAGAATGAACAGAACGATTGCAGAGAAAGTCAGAAGCATGCTTTCTCATGCAAAACTTCCCAAATCATTTTGGGGTGAAGCAGTGAGAACTGCCATTGATCTAATAAACTTGTCTCCTTCAAGACCGTTAAATGGAGAGATACCGAATGAAGTATGGTATGGAAAGAAAGCCTCTTACGGTCAATTGAAAGTATTCGGGTGTAAGGCATTTGTTCATATTCCTAAAGATGAAAGAGCAAAACTCGATGCCAAGACGAAGGAGTGTATATACCTTGGTTCTCCAAGAGATGAACTTGGCTTTAGACTGTGGGATCCTGCAAACAAGAAGATTGTTCGAAGCAGAGATGTGGTATTTTATGAAGATCAAACAATCAATGATATTCAATCTAAGAAGTCAAAGACCATTGTGGTACAAAACTCAGGGGGAGAGATTCCTCAACGAGATATTGAACCTGATCAGACAGCACAACCCCATCATATGGAGCAACCTGACCAAACAGAAGAAGATCAGGAAATGCAGGAAAAACAAATGATAGATACTGATCAGAGAGACCAAGAACCTCAAGTGAGAAGATCCGTGCGAGTAAGACAACCATCAAGAAGATATTCCCCAGATGAGTATGTCACTCTCACCGATGAAGGAGAACCTCAAAACTTCATAGAAGCCATTGAGACGGATGACGAAGACAAATGGATGCAAGCCATGCAAGAAGAATTACAGTCACTGAATGAGAACCAGACATATGACTTGGTGAAATTACCAAAGGGAAGAAGGGCTTTGAAAAATAAGTGGGTGTTCAAACTCAAGTCTGAAGAGAACAACCCAAACCCCAGATACAAAGCACGAATTGTCGTGAAGGGGTGCCATCAGAAGAAAGGCATAGACTTCGAAGAGATATTCTCACCAGTGGTGAAGATGACATCCATAAGAGCAATCCTTGGTCTAGCTGCAACACTAGACTTGGAGATAGAGCAACTTGATGTTAAAACAACATTCTTACATGGAGACTTGGAGGAAGAGATATACATGGAGCAACCCGAAGGATTTGCAGAACCAGGCAAAGAACATCTTGTGTGTCGCTTGAAGAAAAGTCTATATGGGTTGAAGCAAGCTCCAAGGCAATGGTACAAAAAGTTTGAACTCTTCATGACCCAACATAAATTTGAAAAGACTTCTGCAGACCACTGTGTGTTTGTGAAGAAATATGATAATGGTGAATCCATCATACTTTTGTTGTATGTTGATGATATGCTTATTGTTGGGAAAGACAAGACAAAGATAGATGCTCTAAAGAATGCACTGAGCAAATCTTTTGCCATGAAAGATTTGGGTGCAGTAAAGAAGATTCTTGGAATGAAAATCATTCGAGATCGTCCCAAAAGAATGTTGTGGATGTCACAAGAAGATTATATCAAGAAAGTCCTTGAGAGGTTCAACATGCATAATGCTAAACCTGTACATGTCCCACTACCTGGTCATCTGAAACTCAGTAAGACACAGTGTCCAAGCAATGAAGAAGAAAAAGAAGAAATGAGCAAGGTGCCCTATTCTTCAGCTGTGGGTAGCCTTATGTATGCAATGGTTTGCACAAGACCAGACATTGCTTATGCTGTTGGAGTAGTAAGTAGATTCCTGTCAAATCCAGGAAAGGAGCATTGGAATGCTGTGAAATGGATACTGAGGTATCTAAGAGGAACTGCCAAACAGTGTTTGTGCTTTGGCAATGAAAAGCAATTACTCACTGGGTATGTAGATGCAGACATGGCAGGGGATGTAGATTCAAGAAAATCTATTTCCGGGTATTTGATTACTTTTGCAGGGGGAGCTATCTCATGGCAATCACGATTACAAAAGTGCATTGCTTTGAGTACCACAGAAGCTGAATACATAGCAATTACTGAAGGCTGTAAGGAGATCATGTGGATGAAGAAGTTCATGCAAGAGTTAGGTCAGAATCAAGAAACTTATGTTCTCTATTGTGACAATCAGAGCGCAATCCATCTCAGCAAGAACTCGACATACCATTCAAGGTCAAAACACATTGACGTAAGGTATCACTGGATCCGCGATGTGTTGGAGAGTAAATTGTTGAAAGTAAAGAAAATTCATACCAATGAGAATGGGGCAGACATAATGACAAAACCTCTTCCAAAAGAGAAGATAGAGCTCTGCAAACAAGTTGCTGGATTAGCAGCAACTCCAAACTAACCCAGAACATTCCCCTATGGCTGGAGGGGGAGAAATGTGGGGTCCAGCCATTTGGTGTTTTGCATGAAAGGAAAATAACATTTGGTGTTTTGCATGAAAGGAAAATAACACTTGGTGTTTTGCATGAAAGGCAAAGGACACTTGGTGTCTTGCATGAAAGGCAAAGAACAAGTGTCTTCATGCATGTAAGACCTTTTGGCTTGCTTCTCCTATAAATAGGACCAAGAGCAAGCATTCAAAATACAACCACAAGAGAAACAAGAAGCAAGAGAAATAGAGCCTTGCTCAAGAGAGAAAATTATTTTAGAGAGTTTTTCCTTGTGAGAGAAATAGTGAGCCAATTTGTGAGAGTGTTCCTTACAAATTGAGAGATACTTTGTAGAGAGTTCCACCTAAGGGTGAAGTTGTTGTATTCCCATTTTTATTATAGTGGATGTTTTAAGAGGCCTAAGGGTCCCGTGGTTTTTCCCTTTCTCACATTGAGAAGGTTTTCCACGCTAAAATCTTTTTGTGTCATTTTTGCTTAATTTTTCACGTTTCCGCAAGTGCCTATTTTTGAGTTCACGGAGGAGAGAAATTATGGAAGGTTATTTCCCAACACTTTTAATATTCTTAACTTCATATGTCTCAATCCCTTAATTTAATAGCTGAAATTTATCTTTCTAAATATGAATAATTGTGATGTTGCGTGTTTAAATCGGTCAAATTTACTATTTTATAGGTGAATAAATAACATGTCGCAGATTCAAACTCGCACCCCTATATTTAATATTCCTACACAACTATCAACTGAGCTTATTTAATAGAAGAAAAAAATATCATTTTTAGTCATGACTTTTAACAGTAGTGTTTGCAACTATGAATATTCAAAAAAACAAGAGAATCAAAGCACATAATAAAAATGTTAGATGACCGAACCATTTCTTTAATTAGTGATCCGCAACTATTTTTTAAATAGCTCAATAATCAAATTGAACTATAGTTAATTGAATTAAAATTGAACTAACCAAATTGACAACGTGCAAGAGTAACAAACTCTACTGCACATATCTCAAATTTTGGAAATTTTAATTTTTTTAATTAATATTAATAAACATAAAAAAAATTATAATAAAACCTTAATAAATAAATTAAAAAAATAAAAAATCATTATATAAAAAAATGATATTGATAAAAAGTCAAAATAATTATAATTAAAATTATGTTTTATTAATATATAATTATATTTTTGATGTGTCATTTTTAATTATTATATTACATTTTTTTTAAATTTGAATCTAATTTTTTAATTAGAAAGGATTTATGAATTGATTGGACCAACCATGTGAATCACGGTTAATTAATAAAATCTATAATATTTAAAAGTTTTATCAGAAAAAATGAACCAAACCGAATTAAAAAAAAATAAAATTTTAAAAGAATTATTTAAGATTATTTTTTGGTTTCTCATAAAAAGCTACTTATGTCAATAAATTGAAATAAACTTGGTGACCACAAAAAAAAAATATTGAAATATATTTTTGGGAACTAATTCATATATTAGCTTACTTCTTTTTTTTTAAATAAAGCATGTTCCAATTTTTGAAATTATCTTTTAAGTTAATCATGATTTTCATTTAGTATGATTGTATACTTTTTTTTATTTGAATTAATTCTATATACATTTCTTATACTATTATTAAGAAAGAAAATTATATATTGTCAAAAAAGAGAGAATTATATAATTTCAGTCAAATGTAAGCTAACATACCATGCCATAAAAGATAGAGGTCCCCTACTGGACCTATTTTTCAGCTATCCATGTCATTCTTTAATTATTCTTTATTACTTTCTTTAAATATGAACAAATACGAAAATCTCGACCATGCATTTAGAAGGAGAAAAGATGGTATTTTGGTTCTGTTTAAAGAGATGTATCTGGGCTTCCTTTGCATCTACATACATTTTAATATGTAAATGGTAAGTTAGTCAATTTTATTAATACAGTATGTAGTATTAACCTAAGCTACTTCAGTGCCTTTTTTCTTAAGGTAAGGGATTAAAAACAAATAAAATCTAAACGACCGTATCCTGTCAATTTATTTGTCCCTTACTGTAGCATTCTTGTGTTATACTCCTAGAAATAATGTCTTAAGTTCTGTAACTGTCCATCTAAAAATTATGTCGAGATGAACTGGATAATTTTAATACGTTAAATTGTTTGATTGGTGGTTTGGGAAACTGTCCGAAACAATACGCTAATTTTTTTTTGAAAGGCCAAAAAATATTATATTAAAACATAACACAGGCACAAGTCATGCCTGCAACAATACATGTCAGCTCCTCAGAAAAACACTTGAAACAAAACCCGACACACCAACCCCATACACTGATAAACTAATCGCTCACTACCCCAACTAAACTTATACTTCCCGTCAGTCCCCACGCCCCCTCAGTAACCTGACCAGCCAGAACTAAACAACAACCTTAAACCAGCCAGCACAAATGCCAAAGCCAATCTGCAATTTGGACACCCGCGCTAAAAATCCAGCCGTGGCCACAGAACCAGAAACTTTACTCTTGATCCAGTATTTGAAAGTCGCCAATGAATGTTGCATTCTTCAAATGATGTTCAGTCCCCGTATGATATTCCTTCCACCCTGCTGCAAACAAACCGCGACAGTGATAGTGTGAAGGCACCTACCAAACCGAACCACGATAGAATGAAACAGAGCTATAACTATTAGCAGCGCTAACCAAGCAAGACTCCTCCAATCCCTGTTGTGTTAAAGATTATGGTCATAGTTAAATATTATGGTCATGATAAAAGAGTATGGTCAAAGATTGTGGTTGAATAAAGTCGCAATTTATGAACAAAAAAAGAAACACCCATAATTTTGCACCCATGGTTTTGAAACAACTCTCATAGTTTTGTGAAGATGAGCATCTATAAATAGAGGTGCATTTCTCATTCCTAACACAACAACACAAAACATTGCAACATAACATAAAAGAAAAATTTAGAGAGAGGGAATATATTGTATTTCTCCCAACAGTGGTATCAAAGTTGTTGGTGTCAGATTCTATTTCCGCTGCGGCGTACGGTTACTATTCACATGTGTGGTTGTATACTTTTGCAGTGATTGTTAACGTATATTAGATTTATTCTAGTGTGCGGTAAAAATATACAATACTGCTCACGTATACTGTGATATTCACGTTGAAATTGTGTAAACCAGTTCAGTGGAAAAAATGACTGTAAAATTTGAGATTAAAAAATTCAGTGGGAGTAATTTGTCCCTGTGGAAATTGAAGATGCGGGCAATCCTGAGGAAGGATAATTGCTCACCAGCAATTAAAGGTAGACCTACAGATGTAACTGATGAAAAATGGAGAGAGATGGATGACAATGTTGTTGTCAATTTGCAGTTAGCAATGGCAGATTCAGTTTTGTCAAGTATAACAGAAAAGAAAACTGCAAAGGAGATCTGGGATACTCTCATCCAACTGTACGAGGTCAAGTCACTTCTGTCGCAGTGAAAATTGGGTACCTTAGTTATTTTTTAACTAGGATCGCATTTTTAATGTCACCACCGGTCTTTGATTTTATCCAAGGGAAGGGAGAAAAACCGAATTCCCACAATGCAATGCAAATGCACTAAGATTCTAAGGTTCGGGGGTTGGTTATACCTAGGGAAGGTGTTAGCATCCTAGATATTTGTAGTACTCTACAGGAACCTCTTGTTTTATTATGTTATTTGTTGATGTTTGTTACGGGTTTAAGGGTAGGAAGACCTAAGATCCTATTCCTAAGTGTGCTCGACAAGATATCGCATCTTGTGCCTACATATCCTGTCAGGAGGAAATCATAGCACTTGTAGTTCCTTATTAAGGATACTAAAGTGTTTTAAAGGTTTAGAAGAGAAGATGAGTCATCATCTTAAGAAAACCACCACAGTTTTGAAAATGTTTATATTTTATGGGGTATGGGATTGTATGCCCCTTCTTTGAGATGATTAACATCTAATTCTCTTGTGTGGAGAATTAGGTGGGCTAAAATTTGATTAAAGAAATCAAAGTTGAAGGGGGACTAACCTAGGTAATCTATCCTAAGTTATCTAATTGACTTATCTTAAGGTGTCGATTATGATGCAAATGATGTGCACCATGCATAATAACATGGTTATCATCCATGGGATTTTCCCTTGGATATTAATGCGATTAATTATTGTTATTTAGGCGAGGGTGCTAGCAAAGTGATGCTAGACTTGTGTCTTGTGATCGGTAGGTCGAATGTGATGCCCTAAGGCGATCGACTTACATGGTTAGAAAAGTGGAGTCGACGTTGGATCGAGATTTTTATAAGTTTGAAAAGGTTTTGAAGTAAGACAAGCAACAATCAAGTAAATGATAAACACAATAACATCAACTAAGGTTAAACCAAATCACACACAAGCGTATACCTAAGCGCGGCGAGAGATTTCTAATTAGAGGACGAATTATTAAGAAAAGTGTTTTGATTTTTAAGGTTATTATTGTGAGAATTTGTTAAGGATTATTTTAAAAAAGGTTTATCTATATTAAAGTTTATATTTATTTTTAAAATTATATTAATAAAGTTAATAAATAAGAAAAAAAAATTCCTAAAAAAAATTTCCTAAAAAAAATTTTAAATATTAAAAAGTTCTGTTATTATGGTTTAAAGTTAAATTGAAAGAGAGTTAATTAGGGAGGAAAAAAAGAGTTTTATTATTAATTAAAAAAGTTTTAATTTTAGTATTTTAAGAATAATAGTTTTTTTTTAAAAGAATTTTTACTAATAAAAGGAGAAGGTTTTTTTTTTAACAGAGTTTTAATAAAGGTTCAAAAATTAGTTTTACTTACATTTTATAAAAGTGATATAAAAGAAAGTTATATTTAAAAAAAAGTTCTACATCATTTTTTTAGTTATGTAAAAAAAAATCTTAATTATTTAAAAAAAGAGTTTACTTATTTAAAAAAACATTAATTAAAATAAGATTTTAAATTAATCCGGAGTATTCTGGTATGTCAGGTGAGGGAGGGTCCATCGCGGACCCTCAGATCACAACCACTGGTTCCGCGTGCTTTGAGATCTAACGGTCATGACGGAGGGTGCATGATAGTGCATGTATGTGAGTGTGTACAGGATAATACGCGTTTACAAGAGAGAATGGCTCTCTCATTTCTCAGACTCTCATCTATCTCTCTCAAAACGAGGATTAGGGTTGGTGAAACCCTCGCGGTGTCGCCGCCTACCTCTCATCTTCTCCGATCGAACATGCAAACACTCAACAACCCCAACCCCACACAACCCAATACCCCAATCCACTATGTTTATGCTGATTACAATTACAAAGATCTAGAGCAATGAAAAGGAAAAGAAAGTCGTCGACGATTGAAGACGAGGAGGACGCGATCGAGCCTTCAAGGTTCTTTACCCAGAGCTGAGACTTCTATCCCTTTTTCTTCTCTGCGTGCGTGTGTATTTGTGAAGTCCTCAGCTATGCTGTGAATTTCTGATGGCAATGATTTTTATTTGATGTTCTGCACTCCATTGTACCTGTATGTGTGTGTATGTATCTTTTGAATTTCTGAGAACGATTTTTTTTCTTGAGTTTGCGATAATGGATCTGTGTAGGTGATGAAGTTGGTTAAGGAAGATTTGTGTATGAGTGATTCGGTGTATGATGTTTGGTTTGTTTTCTGGTGTAATTGATGAATTTTCCGGTATGTGGGATTTGATGAATTGTTGTATGGGAGTTTTGATTAAGATTTTCTGGATAGTTTTGAGTAAGGTTTTGATAGATAGTCTCGAGTACGGTTTTTTGAATTTTTTGTATGATTGGTCTTTGAATGGTTGTTGTCCCCTGATGCGTATGATTCATGGCCTTTTATAGGCTTTAGAAAAAAACCTTGTACTGAATGCTCTTGAATTGTGTTGGAACATGTTTGTCCAATTTTGGTATGTTCTTGAAATGGTATGAAGCATGTCTGCTGTAGTTTTGGGAAGTTTTCAAAGTTGTATTGGACATGTTGGAAATTGGTTTAGGAAAGTTTTCAAATTTTGTCTGAGATGATTAACAGCTGTTTGGAAATCTCTGGAACCTCTTCAATTCTTGTTGCATACGTTTCCATTTTGGTGTTCTAACATTTCATTTATTCTTCTGTACGTGGTTTGTGATGATAGCACGAACAACAAACTTATGCTCTTGATTCTATCTTTTGATTGTATTGTTCTTATCCAATGACTTTCCATTTTTCGGTTTGTTCATTTATTGTTGATTTTTCTTGTGTGCAGAGCTTGGAAAGCCTGGGATCTTCAACTGTTTTCATCCTGTCCATGAGGGAGTTTCAAGATAATGTTTGAGAAGGAAGTGAAGGTTAACATAGCTTTGAGGATTGATGGTGAGTTCTTGGGATGAAGAGTTTGGCAAAGTTAACATTGCATATGACTGTTGAACCTTTCTATCCACGCTTTGGACAAGACCTTTGGTGAGTTCAGTATCATTACGCTTATTGTTGCTTGAGAATCCTCCTACGTGTATGATTCGTTGCTGATATTTTTCTCTCAACTTGAGTAGATTTCTAATCCTTCTTTTTTCATGCGCATCCCTTGGAGCTCTCTTGGGGTACGACATACTGTTATTGGGGATGTTGTGAGAGACATTACCTCAATCATTACTGTTAGAAGTTTTCTTTATTTCATCTTCAGTCCCTGAGTATCTTGGTTATTGAGCTTCGGTGTCTCCGGAAAATCCGCGTCTATTCGCGTCGTTGTTGATATATGATTCTACGGATTAAACTCATGAAAGTTAACGTGTGATTTGAGCCTTAATTGCATTGATTTCTAATTTAACCCAAAATTTGTGCAGGAACACCCATCACCATAGCCTTACTGAAATTGACGACGTTCTCCACCAAATGAGGGAAATGAAAGTTGGTAGTTGCCGACCCTTTGTCTTCATTGATCGAGCCCTTGCTCAACTGCTATCAACTATTGTTGCTATTGTTACTTAATTTCTCTGATATCTATCACGTTCTATTTGACATTTGGTAAGCCAAATTAATGGACTTTCATGCTCTTATGCCAAATGATGGGAATTAAATCGAGCCTAAATTTGCAGATTTGTCGGATTCGGTGACAACGCTACCTTTTGACATAGCAAGTATGCTGGCAATCTCTGACGCAAACTCTGTGGCTGAGCTTATAGGCGGAAATTCAGACATGGTTGGTGAACTTCAAGGAGGAATTCCTGGGCGGAAGACATATGTTGTTCAACGACGGTCGTGAGGTGACGGATTCATGCTCCATCGATTTGATCGGATTGCCCGACCTATTTTTTATTGTAAGAATTCAAGCCAAACTGTCACTTTTCAATTCCACAACATTTCTCACATGATTTTTTTTAACCGCCTGCTTTATGCGCACCAGGTAATTGATATCGAAGGCAAGGTAAGCAAGCAAAGTTGTTTACTATATCGGGAAGATAATCCATTGTAACTCTACACACAACGGCTTCTTAATCAACAACTTCTTTAGCAGCTTCTTACACCTTTCTAGGAATGAAGATCCTATTTGCATACTCACGTGATGACGACACAGCGACCTTTTTAAGAATGGGACATGCTCCTTTTAGGCTTATGTAATAACCTTAACACCTTTGTATGGAATTAATTTGAATCTTATGATTGAATTCGAGCTTGGATTTTTGACCTTTTGAAGTTTGTAAACAAAACTAAGTCTTGCAATCAATTAGCAGTTTGAACTTGGAATTAAATTGGCTTATAAAAATCCTTTAGTCTTGTATCACCTAAAATTTGAAAATCGTGCATTTGGAACTTCACAAATCTTATCATGGTGAATGAAAAACGTTGACTTGACTTCCTAGTTTGGGCTTGTGAATTCCAAGTAAACTTTGATTTGGGACTCAACCTTAATCTTGAAATTCGTGATAACTATCACCGACATGAACTTGAATTTCGTTATAATGGACTCGTGAATTCTAATTGCGAACTTTACTTGAACTTTGTACTGAATGTGTTAATTCGCATGGAACCTCCTTGAATAAGTTTTGGCTGGAATGATCATCCAAATTGTGAAAGAATTTGGACGTGAGCATGAATTTTGAAACTTGAAATGTCTTGATTTTGTAAACTTAAACCGATCAAAGGACTTGAATTTGCATTCTGAAATTAAATCTTCTACTTCCTCCACATTGAACTTTCTTTGATGAACCAATATTATAGACCATAGGGCAAACACATCTCCTAACCTTGAGGAGCCTACGGGGGGATGTCATCTCGCAGTATACTTTACCACATAACCAATGACCAGTCTAAGGGTACCAAATTCCATATCAAAAGGTATAAGGGTTTAATCTGTGTGGGGGGAAATTGAGGAGTCTTGAGGGAGCAAAGGCTTGGTAGTGGTTTAGGGATCAAAAAAGGGTGAGGGCACAATCTCGCGGGGACAGAGAACCTCCACAATCACACACACAACACAGTCATCAGGACCTTGAATCTTCTGCAGCAGTACCTATCCTCAAAAGAGAAACAAACAGACAAAACTAGGTAAAGTGGTTAGTTATGCACGGATGATGGACCTGATATGTTATGCAAAGAACAAGGTGGGGATCTTAGGGTCAAAAATTAGGGTGTGACAGATGCCCCTATTTAAGTTTCTTCTATCCGGAGATATGGAGATCGAAATCTTTGTCTCGACGAGATAGGAGGGAATTAAATACAAACATGCATAATTTTTGGCCCTAAGATGCCGCCAAATGCACATGATATGATATGATATGATATGAAATGCAAGACAAAGAAAACTGAAACGCTAAAACACAGCTAAAGAAAGGAAGACCCGACGAGGAACATCTTAGCAAAGCAAGACTCCACGGGGAAAGATCCAACTCTAATGGGGGAGAAAGACTACCAACTGACAATCACAATGTATTTTAAGCATAAGGTGATGAACTTGTGGCGAAAACTTCTAACAAAATCCACTTGAAGAACTTGTTGTTGTGGTCAACCGGAGGAATCTTCAAGAGATATCAACTGGAGGAGTCTATTGTTGAGACTTAGACTTCATTTGAGAATACTTTCTGCCAAGGTCTTATTGAAAAGGTGTCAATTGGAGGATCTGCTGAGAAAAGAAATGACTATCTGTCAAAGTTTGAAGTTAACCAGGAAATCTACTGCCGAGATCTTGGAAAGAAATGACTGTTTGTCGAAGTTTTAAAATAAACCAGGGAAATCTACTGCCGAGATCCTGGAAATAGAGAAACATCTTTTGTTGAAGTCTGCTGGAGATCTACTGCCGAGAATAACCAGAGAATTTAAAAATGAAATACTTACTGCCGAGGTCTTCTGGAAATCTACTGCCGAGAATAACCAGGAAAATACCTTCTGATAATCAAGCCATATGTTTAAAGGATAATAAACTTCCCCTCGTCTCGGGTCATAAGCCACGGACTGGTCTCAGTTTCTTCCTTAATCAAGTATTTCACTTGAAAAGGGTAAAATATAGTCCTCCCCTCGTCTCGGGTCATAAGCCACGGACTGGTCTCAGTTTTCTCTTTGGGGATAGAATATCCACTACCGATTTACTGGGTAGTTCTCAAAGAAAGATCATCTGCTACCGGTTTACTGGGTAGTCCACGATGAAAATATTACCTGCTACCGATTTACTGGGTAGTCGGCAAAGAAAATTCTGCTACCGATTTATTGGGTAGTCCATAAAGAAAATACTACTTGCTACCGGTTTACTGGGTAGGAAAATATTACTTGCTACCGATTTACTGGGTAGGAAAAATTACTTGCTACCAATTTACTGGGTAGTCTACACAAGGTAATTCTGCTACCGGTTTACTAGGTAGTTCATAAGGAAAATATTGTTTGCTACCGATTTACTGGGTAGCCCCCAAAGAAAGTATTGCCTGCTACTGATTTACTGGGTAGAAAAAATATTACTGGCTACCGATTTACTGGGTAGTCCACAAAGAAAATATCATCTGCTACCGATTTACTGGGTAGTCATCGAAGAAAAGATTATCTGTTTGGGATAGACAAACTGCCTTGAGGCGACTGCCATTTGTCATCGAACTAAGAAGCCTGATAACCATACTACTCAAATAAAGAGCGGCTACTTGTTGTCTGGCTGTAACTCCCTTGAAAATGTTGTAATAATACTGCTGGTGAAATAATTTATGTCTTCCATGGAGATCTTCAAATAGGTTCATCCTGGGGAGACAAGGTGCAAATAAATGTGCGCTCATACACAAAAAGTGATTGTCATGGACCAAAGTTCGATCCAAGAAATAACTGAAGAGAAACGGCCAAGCAAGACTCAATCCAATGAGGAATGAACTCAACTGGGGTATATCTTTATCCAGAAATGGAAAAGAAAACTAAAGCAACCATCTTCCATGAGGATCGAACTCAGTGGGAAATTAAAAAGTATATGCTATTTCTGCCTAGGGCTGACAATTTTACTTGGAAGGAGCGGACAAAACCCCGTCACTTGGAGATAAGCGCAACCAAAGTGAAAGAACAAACAGAAAAACACAAAGAAATACAAGATGCAAAAATGCGCACATGCCATGAATCTACATGAAAATAAATTCCATGCAATGCTTATGCTGACAAAACAACGGCAAGAAGCAAACTGGAGATGAGAACAAGCATCTCGATACGGATACTCGGCCGATCTTCGCAAGGTAGAAGCATCACTGGGGATGAAAGGAGAGCCATATATGGAAACAAATCCCACTTAAAGGCTTCAATCTTCCTCTGTGGAAAAGGGAGTACTCCACTTAGGGATGAACATCATGTCTTTACTTGGGTTGTCAAAATGAACCTTGTGATTCCGTTGGGGGATGAGAAAGATTCACTGGGAATGAATCAAACTCATGATCGAAAAGACTTCACGGGGGATAAAATAAATATCCACTGCGAACTAAAGTAGTCTGAATGAAAGTTGTATCTGGATAAAATAAATATCCACTTCATCAAGGAAGCTTGGATCAATATAGTAGTCTGGAGATAAAACTTCGAGGGGATGAAATAAACATTCGCCTTCACTGGAGAAGATTGAAATAATGATAAAATCCAATGAGGAGTGAAATAAACACTCGCTTCGCTGGGGAAGGCTGAAACCAAAGAAAATCATTGAGGATTCTTAGGTTGCCGACTGGAGAAATCTTGCGTCAAACGTGCCATAACTTTTTGAAATAGGGATTCATTGGGGAATAGTCGTGACTACCTGGAGTAAAGACTTGTTGGGGAATCATCACGTTACTTGGGATAGAAACTCTTTGAGGTATGAGTTAAGGATGTCGTGAGAACAATGTAGTTCTGCATTGTTAAACTGCATGGTAGTCGCCATTTTGAACAACAGTTACTGTGAATGGATGAAAAGTAATCTTCACTTCTCAAATGCCGCAGATCACATGGTTTGTGAGAAGAAGTCATCCCAAGAGGATTTTACAGAAAACTTCGTATCCAAAATGCTCCAATGTTTTCAACTCTTAGAGAGATTCGTCGAATCTCGACGTAACTGCCCCTGATCGATTGTGCTCTGTACAACTGAATCTTTGAACTTGGAGAGATTTATCAAATCTCAACTTAACTGCCCCAGATTGTCTATAATCTTGCATAACTAGGTCTTCAAACTTGGAGAAATTTATCAAATCTCGACGTAACTGCCCCAGATTGACGGTATTCTGTAAAACCGAGTCTTCGAACTTACCCCTTGGGTCAGACCGTGAAAGAACAACGGGGAAACAACTTGCCCCTGGATACAGTCATCCTTTTGAAATGATCCGCCATTTACTCATCAGAGGCACAGGTCTCAAAGGGTTGAGTTCATCGCTGATGCTCGTATGTTAGCTTCTATGATGTCAAGCATTGTTAGCAAGCAGAAAAATGTTAATTCGGAAATTGCTAATGCAACATATGTTTGTCTTGAAGTTTTTATTTAAAAAAATTTTGGTGGTTGAATTACCGATTTTATAATGCCAACACAAATTTGAGCATAGCTCATAGGAGTCAGGAAACGTCGTCTCATCGAGTATGCTTTTGAAATGAACCCTGCTTCAATTAGGTCTTTTGAGGGTTGTATTATGGATTGGTTCAAGGTTTAAGAAACAAAGGATATAAGGCTCAAAGTGTGTTTGTGCCCACCCAATCTTCGCGATATTTTACTCCATTTTTTTTACTGAAAATTACCCTGCCCTAGGTTAAGAATGAGGGTTTTTTTTTTGGAAGAAGAAAACTCCTACTTCAAAGGTTCAAAAGGGTTAACGAGGGTTTATCTCCTTATATCTCCGGTGTTTAAGATTTTTGAAACAATGCCTTATATCGCTAGCAGGGTTTTATTCAAAAGCATATAACAAGAGATCTTGCGTTTGATTTCGTCATCCTCCATTCAATTCTCTACCGAGGCAAGAGATTGGGCAGCATTGGCATTATAAAATAGAAAGAACATTTTAAAAGAGTGAAACGAATGGATTTCTTCAAGAAAAACATTATTTATTGCATTAAACATTCAAAACAAACAAGTCCTTACGCGCAAATAACAAATGCATTAACAAACAAATAGCATTACATGCGAAAAGCAGTAAATTAACTAAAGCTTTGAGGAAACTGTCTCAGTCTGAGCTTATGGTTTTCACATTAGGTCCAGAGTTTTCAAAAGACAAAACACCACGTCGCATTAGCCTTTGTACTTTATGTTTCAAAGGAAAACAGTCTTCGATGTCGTGTCCGGGCGTGCCTTGATAGAAAGCACAACGAGCCTCAGGTTTATACCACCACGGGAGATCCTTCGGGATAGCTGGCGGAGCTCGTGTCTGCACCATATTCCTTTGTATCAAATATGGATACAATTTCGCATAGGTCATCGGGATCGGGTCAAACTGTCTTTGAACACGGTTTTGACTGTTGAATGAGAGACGAGCCTGTGGTTGATAAGTAGTAGTGTTGGTGACGGGAGATATAGTAGCGATATGTTGAGGTCACTGATACCTTCTTCTTTTTGCTCGTCCTTGATGCACAACACTTACTTCTTGTTCTTTCTTCTTCCCAAAATTATTTCCATATTTCTTGGCACTATGGGAAGCACTTCCCTCTCTAACCAATCTTCCCTCACGGACGCCCTCTTCCAAACGCATCCCCATATTTACCATCTCAATGAAATCGCTGGGGGCGCTTGCCACCATTCTCTCATAGAAAAATGGGCTCAGTGTTTTCAGAAAAATTCTGGTCATCTCTTTCTCCTCCAGAGGTGGAGCAACTTGAGCAGCTAGTTCACGCCAACGCTGGGCGTACTCTTTAAAGTTATCTCTTTCTTTCTGGGCCATGGCTCTCAGCTGGTCTCTATCTGGTGCCATGTCGACATTATATTTATATTGCTTAATAAAAGAGTCACAGAGATTGTTAAAGTTGCGGATCTTTGAACTATCTAGCCCCATATACCACTTGAGGGCTGCACCAGTCAAACTATCCTGGAAATAATGTATCAGTAGTGGGTCATTATCCTTCTGAGTAGACATTTTTCGCGCATACATAACTATATGACTATGTGGGCAAGAATTTCCCTTATACTTCTCAAACTCAAGGACTTTGAACTTTGGGGGAACCTTAACATTAGGAACCAAACACAGCTCAGAAGCACTCTTTCCAAACAGCTCTTTCCCACGAAGGGCCTTGATTTCTTTCTGCATCTCCAAACACTTGTCCTGGAAATCATCCATTCGTTCTTCCATCCCAATACTTTCACTAGGAGCGGCATGAAACACAGGTTCTTCTAGATGAAAAGGAGTAGCATTTACCACGGGTGGTGGCACAGTCATTACAACAGTTGTGGCAATAACTTGAGAAACAGGTGGGTGGTATCCAGCTGGAGTAAAGTTAGGAGGCATACCCCACGGATAGCCAGGAGGCATACACTACCGATCTTCACTTGTAATGGGCACCACTGGGATCGGTGCAGATATTATCTCAGAGATAACAGTGTTGTGCGATGACGCACTATGTGATGGCTGATTCTGAGCAGCCCTTAACGCTTCCATCATCCCATTGATCTTCTCCATACTTTCTTTCAATGTTGAAACCTCTTCTCGAAGTGCTCTATTTTTCTGCTCGAGTTGATCCATTATTTTCTTGCGACCGGCTCGAGTATCGTATCGATGATTCGGAGTCTGAGAAGAGGGACACGAATGAGAACCTGGAATGCAAAAGAAATGCAAATGCAAATGATGCGTATGATGCAACAAGATTCATGGAACTCAGCTATTTATAATCATCATGGAATATCAAGAGACTTGATTTAAAAAATCATTAAAACGGTTACGATAACCAATATCCGGAATATTAAAGCATATTTATTAATAACGCATCGGTACACTTTCCAAAAGTCATAACGGAAAAGCTAAATAAAAGCTAATAATGATGGATCTAAGGAGACTCTTCCAACGGTCTTCGTTTGACTTGTTCTTCCAATTGAGCCTCCAAGGTATTGATTAAGGACTAGAGTAGCCTTTTTAAAGAATTTCTCCTTTTGTAGTCATGTTGCCTTGAATATTAACCGAAGATGAGAAATGAATACTGGTATTGAATTAGTAACCCCGTCAGCTGAGGAAATTCTTCAAGGATCGGTACCAATTGATAATCAAGGAAACAGTAGTAGAATGTAGATAATAACTTCCCATATCTGGTCTCAAATCTTTCTTTATCTGTCAGCAAGGTCACCAGTCCCCTTAGATCGTCCAGGTTATGACTCTTGTAAGTGTACTTCAACGTTTTCTTTCTTTTTCGGAGTTCTATGGTATCCTTACGATGTTTACAAATAAGACTAAGTTCCATGAATCTTTATTATATGATGCTTATGAATGCAGGGATGCAAACACACAAAGCACAAAGCACAAAGCACACACAAGCAAAACAAACAGGCAAAAAATCCTAGGTTTGAAAGGTCACAGCATGGAGCCAAGGTCTAACCATCCCAATAGGTGTGCACTATGGTTTCAAATGTACCTGCCGAACGGGTTCTACAAAGTTCCCAGAGTCTACAATCCATCTTTCGGATATTATCGATTTCCCAATTACTTGGTAGTTAACAATATTCTCAAGAGAATCTCGTCTGAGTGTAGTATCGCATATCAACCATTTTGGAATTACTCTCTCATAGTCATCGCACTACATCCTAAAAGGCCAAGTTGGGTTAAAGGTAACTACGGTTCTCAATATCCCGGGCTTCTAGGTCGAAAGTAGTAATGTATTCACGATAGCTCGTTCAACAAATACCACCTTCAAGAGGGCCTCAACTGAGTGTGGAATCAAATCGACTTCTTTGGAATTACTTCCTCGAAATCTCCTCGATTATATCCACGATCCTATCTTATATGTGCTCTCAAGTCCGGGTTAGGACCTATCTCACCACTCAAAGATAACCCTGCATACAGAAAAACCAAGCATAACAAATAAACAAGTATACAAATATATATACAAGCATAAACAAATAACATTAAAAAAACAAGTTAGGGGGAACCCTCTTTTGTCTAGTCCCCAGTGAAGTCGCCATTTCTGTCGGGGTGAAAATTGGATACCATAGTTATTTGTTAACTAGGATCGCATTTTTAATGTCACCACCGGTCTTTGATTTTATCCAAGGGAAGGGAGAAAAACCGAATTCCCACAATGCAATGCAAATGCACTAAGATTCTAAGGTTCGGGGTTGGTTATACCTAGGGAAGGTGTTAGCATCCTAGATATCTGTAGTACTCTACAGGAACCTCTTGTTTTATTATGTTATTTGTTGATGTTTGTTACGGGTTTAAGGGTAGGAAGACCTAAGATCCTATTCCTAAGTGTGCTCAACAAGATATCGCATCTTGTGCCTACATATCCTATCAGGAGGAAATCAGAGCACTTGTAGTTCCTTATTAAGGATACTAAAGTGTTTTAAAGGTTTAGGAGAGAAGATGAGTCATCATCTTAAGAAAACCACCACAGTTTTGAAAATGTTTATATTTTGTGGGGTATGGGATTGTATGCACCTTCTTCGAGATGATTAACATCTAATTCTCTTGTGTGGAGAATTAGGTGGGCTAAAATTTGATTAAAAAAATCAAAGTTGAAGGGGGACTAACCTAGGTAATCTATCCTAAGTTATCTAATTGACTTATCTTAAGGTGTCGATTATGATGCAAATGATGTGCACCATGCACAATAACATGGTTATCATGCATGGGATTTTCCCTTGGATATTAATGCGATTAATTATTGTTATTTAGGCGAGGGTGCTAGCAAAGTGATGCTAGACTTGTGTCTTGTGATCGGTAGGTCGAATGCGATGCCCTAAGGCGATCGACTTACATGGGTAGAAAAGTGAACTCGACGTTGAGTCGAGATTTTTATAAGTTTGAAAAGGTTTTGAAGTAAGACAAGCAACAATCAAGTAAATGATAAACACAATAACATCAACTAAGGTTAAACCAAATCACACACAAGCATATACCTAAGCACGGCGAGAGATTTCTAATTAGAGGACGAATTATTAAGAAAAGTGTTTTGACTTTTAAGGTTATTATTGTGAGAATTTGTTAAGGATTATTTTAAAAAAAGTTTATCTATTTTAAAGTTTATATTTATTTTTAAAATTATATTAATAAAGTTAATAAATAAGAAAAAAATTTCCTAAAAAAAATTTTAAATATTAAAAAGTTCTGTTATTATGGTTTAAAGTTAAACTAAAAGTGAGTTACTTAGGGATGAAAAAAAGAGTTTTATTATTAATTAAAAAAGTTTTAATTTTAGTGTTTTAAGAATAATAATTTTTTTTTTAAAGAATTTTTACTAATAAAAGGAGAAGGTTTTTTTTTTTAACAGAGTTTTAATAAAGGTTCAAAAATTAGTTTTACTTACATTTTATAAAAGTGATATAAAAGAAAGTTATATTTAAAAAAAAGTTCTACATCATTTTTTTAGTTATGTAAAAACAAATCTTAATTATTTAAAAAAATAGTTTACTTATTAAAAAAAACATTAATTAAAATAAGATTTTAAATTAATCCGGAGTATTTTGGTATGTCAGGTGAGGGAGGGTCCATCGCGGACCCTCAGATCACAACCACTGGTTCCGCGTGCTTTGAGATCTAACGGTCATGACGGAGGGTGCATGATAGTGCATGTATGTGAGTGTGTACGGGATAATACGCGTTTACAAGAGAGAATGGCTCTCTCATTTCTCAGACTCTCATCTATCTCTCTCAAAACGAGGATTAGGGTTGGTGAAACCCTCGCGGCGTCGCCGCCTACCTCTCATCTTCTCCGATCGAACATGCAAACAATCAACAACCCCAACCCCACACAACCCAATACCCTAATCCACTATGTTTATGCTGATTACAATTACAAAGATCTAGAGCAATGAAAAGGAAAAGAAAGTCATCGACGATTGAAGACGAGGAGGACGCGATCGAGCCTTCAAGGTTCTTTACCCAGAGTTGAGTCTTCTATCCCTTTTTCTTCTCTGCGTGCGTGTGTATTTGTGAAGTCCTCAGCTATGCTGTGAATTTCTGATGGCAATGATTTTTATTTGATGTTCTGCACTCTATTGTAACTGTATGTGTGTGTATGTATCTTTTAAATTTCTGAGGACGATTTTTTCTTGAGTTTGCGATAATGGATCTGTGTAGGTGATTAAGTTGGTTAAGGAAGATTTGTGTATGAGTGATTCGGTGTATGATGTTTGGTTTGTTTTCTGGTGTAATTGATGAATTTTTCGGTATGTGGGATTTGATGAATTGTTGTATGGGAGTTTGGATTAAGATTTTCTTGATAGTTTTGAGTAAGGTTTTGATAGATAGTCTCGAGTACGATTTTTTGAATTTTTTGTATGATTGGTCTTTGAATGGTTGTTGTCCCCTGATGCGTATGATTCATGGGCTTTTATAGGCTTTAGAAAAAAACCTTGTACTGAATGCTCTTGAATTGTGTTGGAACATGTTTGTCCAATTTTGGTATGTTCTTGAAATGGTATGAAGCATGTTTGCCGTAGTTTTGGGAAGTTTTCAAAGTTGTATTGGACATGTTGGAAATTGGTTTAGGAAAGTTTTCAAATTTTGTCTGAGATGATTAACAGCTGTTTGGAAATCTCTGGAACCTCTTCAATTCTTGTTGCATACATTTCCATTTTGGTGTTCTAACATTTCATTTCTTCTTCTGTACGTGGTTTGTGATGATAGCACGAACAACAAACTTATGCTCTTGATTCTATCTTTTGATTGTATTGTTCTTATCCAATGACTTTCCATCTTTCGGTTTGTTCATTTATTGTTGATTTTTCTTGTGTGCAGAGCTTGGAAAGCCTGGGATCTTCAACTGTTTTCATCCTGTCCATGAGGGAGTTTCAAGATAATGTTTGAGAAGGAAGTGAAGGTTAACATAGCTTTGAGAATTGATGGTGAGTTCTTGGGATGAAGAGTTTGGCAAAGTTAACATTGCATATGACTGTTGAACCTTTCTATCCACGCTTTGGACAAGACCTTTGGTGAGTTCAGTATCATTATGCTTATTGTTACTTGAGAATCTTCCTACGTGTATGATTCGTTGCTGATATTTTTCTCTCAACTTGAGTAGATTTCTAATCCTTCTTCTTTTCATGCGCATCCCCTGGAGCTCTCTTGGGGTACGGCATACTATTATTGGGGATGTTGTGAGAGACATGACCTCAATCATTACTGTTAGAAGTTTTCTTTATTTCATGTTCAGTCCTTGAGTATCTTGGTTATTGAGCTTCGGTGTCTCCGGAAAATCCGCTTCCATTCGCGTCGTTGTTGATATATGATTCTACGGATTAAACTCATGAAAGTTAACGTGTGATTTGAGCCTTAATTGCATTGATTTCTAATTTAACCCAAAATTTGTGCAGGAACACCCATCACCATAGCCTTACTGAAATTGACGACGTTCTCCACCAAATGAGGGAAATGAAAGTTGGTAGTTGCCGACCCTTTGTCTTTATTGATCGAGCCCTTGCTCAACTGCTATCAACTATTGTTGCTATTGTTACTTAATTTCTCTGATATCTATCACGTTCTGTTTGACATTTGGTAAGCCAAATTAATGGACTTTCATGCTCTTATTCCAAATGATGGGAATTAAATCGAGCCTAAACTTGCAGATTTGTCGGATTTAGTGACAACGCTACCTTTTGACATAGCAAGTATGCGGGCAATCTCTGACGCAAACTCTGTGGCTGAGCTTATAGGCGAAAATTCAGACATGGTTGGTGAACTTCAAGGAGGAATTCCTGGGCGGAAGACATATGTTGTTCCACGACGGTCGTGAGGTGACGGATTCATGCTCCATCGATTTGATCGGATTGCGCGACCTATTTTCTATTGTAAGAATTCAAGCCAAACTGTCACTTTTCAATTCCACAACATTTCTCACATGATTTTTTTTAGCCGCCTGCTTTATGCGCACCAGGTAATTGATATCGAAGGCAAGGTAAGCAAGCAAAGTTGTTTACTATATCGGGAAGATGATTCATTGTAACTCTACACACAACGGCTTCTTAATCAACAACTTCTTTAGCAACTTCTTACACCTTTTTAGGAATGAAGATCCTATTTGCATACTCACGTGATGATGACACAGCGACCTTTTTAAGAATGGCACATGCTCCTTTTAGGCTTATGTAATAACTTTAACACCTTTATATGGAATTAATTTGAATCTTATGATTGAATTCGAGCTTGGATTTTTTACCTTTTGAAGTTTGTAAACAAAACTAAGTCTTGCAATCAATTAGCACTTTGAACTTGGAATGAAATTGGCTTATAAAAATCCTTTAGTCTTGTATCACCTAAAATTTGAAAATCGTGCATTTGGAACTTCACAAATCTTATCATGGTGAATGAAAAACGTTGACTTGACTTCCTAGTTTGGGCTTGTGAATTCCAAGTAAACTTTGATTTGGGACTCAACCTTAATCTTGAAATTCGTGATAACTATCACCGACATGAACTTGAATTTCGTTATAATGGACTCGTGAATTCTAATTGCGAACTTTACTTGAACTTTGTACTGAATGTGTTAATTCGCATGGAACTTCCTTGAATAAATTTTGGCTGGAATGATCATCCAATTTGTGAAAGAATTTGGACGTGAGCATGAATTTTGAAACTTGAAATGTCTTGATCTTGTAAACTTAAACCGATCAAAGGACTTGAATTTGCATTCTGAAATTAAATCTTCTACTTCCTCCACATTGAACTTTCTTTGATGAACCAATATTTAAGACCATAGGGCAAACACATCTCCTAACCTTGAGGAGCCTACGGGGGGATGTCATCTCACAGTATACTTTACCACATAACCAATGACCAGTCTTAGGGTACCAAATTCCATATCAAAAGGTATAAGGGTTTAATCTGTGTGGGGGGGGGGGGGGAATTGATGAGTCTTGAAGGAGCAAAGGCTTGGTAGTGGTTTAGGGATCAAAAAAGGGTGAGGGCACAATCCCGCGGGGACAGAGAACCTCCACAATCACACACACAACACAGTCATCAGGACCTTGAATCTTCTGCAGCAGTACCTGTCCTCAAACGAGAAACAAACAGACAAAACTAGGTAAAGCGGTTAGTTTTGCACGGATGATGGACCTAATATGTTATGCAAAGAACAAGGTGGGTTTCTTAGGGTCAAAAATTAGGGTGTGACAACTTCACAACAGAATTTTCTTAAAGAGGAGACTCTACACTCTTCGAATGAGTGAATCCACATTGGTGCCGGATCACATCAACAATTTGAATACATTATTTGCTCAACTATCTGCATCAGATTTCACAATAGTGGAAAATGAACGAGCAGAACTTCTTCTTCAGAGTTTACCAGATTCGTATGATCAACTCGTCATTAATATTACAGATAATAATTACTGCAGTTGGTACTGTCAAAATGAAAATGTATGATGGTATTATCCGCACACTTCAAGGGGTACGACATGTGAAAGGATTGACGAAGAATTTGTTGTCTATTGGGCAACTAGATGACCTTAGATGCAAGACCCATGTTCAAGGTGGGATCTTGAAAGTGGTGAAAGGTTCGCTAGTAGTGATGAAAGCAGAGAAGATCGCTGTAAATCTATACATGCTTTTGGGAGACACAATAAAAGGAGCAGATGCATTAGTAGCAACTAGAAGCCAGGACTAAACAACAATGATATGGCATCGCAGACTAGACCATTTTCCAGAACGAGGCTTGAAAGTTCTTGCAGAACGTAATCTCATACCCGGGCTCAAGTCGGTAAATTTACCTTTCTGCGAGCACTGTGTGATAAGCAAGAAACATAAACTAAAGTTTGCTAAGTCAACTGCTAGAAGAAAACACATACTAGACTTGATTCATTCTGATGTGTGGGAGTCACCGAAAATATCCATGGGAGGAGCAAAATATTTTGTATCATTCATTGATGATTACTCCAAGAGACTATAGGTGTACCCAATCAAGAAGAAGTCAGATGTGTATTTAGTATTCAAGGAGTTCAAAGCATAAGTGGATCATGAAACTGGGAAAATAATTAAGTGCTTGAGGACAGATAATGGGGGAGAATATACAGATGGTAAATTCCTGACATTCTGCAAGGAAGAAGGTACTAAGCGTCAGTTTACTGTTGTTCAAACACCTCAGCAGAATGGTGTAGCAAAGCGAATGAATAGAACTCTCCTAGAGAGGACGAGAGTTATGCTGAAAACAACAAGATTGGCAAAGTCTTTCTGGGCAGAAGCTGTCAAAACTGCATGTTACGTGATAAATCTATCGGCATCAACTACAATTGATTTAAAGACATCAATGGAGATGTGGAAGGGAAAACCGAGTGATTGTTCTTCTTTGCATGTATTTGGATGTCCTGTGTACGTGATGTACAACTCCCAAGAAAGAACAAAGTTGAACTCAAAATCCAGGAAATGCATATTCTTGGGTTACGCTGACAATGTGAAGGGGTGTCATCTGTGGGATCCCACTGCCCACAAGATTATTGTTAGCATAGATGTAATCTTTGTAGAAAATGAACTACAAAAGGAGCAAAAATATGACAACACTATAAAGGAGACTACTACAGTGGAGATGAAGGAAAAGTCGGGAGAAAATGATTCTTCTAAAGTAGAGCCAGAGCACGAAGAACAAGAACCAACTGAGGTCAATAATGTAGATCCCAGAAGAACCACACATCAGATAAGAAAACCATCCTGGCACTCATAATATGTGATGGCAAGTCATGATGCATATTATCTTCTATCAGAAGATGGAGAACCATCAACCTTTCATAAGGCGTTAAATGGTTCAGATGCTTCTTTGTGGATGGCAGCAATGCAAGAGGAAATTGAAGCCTTACATAGAAATAACACATGGGAACTCGTTGAACTTCCTAAAGGTCGGAAAGCCATCAGTAACAAATGGGTGTTCAAAATTAAGCGAGATGGCAACGATCAAGTGGAACGATGTCGTGCAAGAATGATGGTCAAAGGATATGCTCAGAAAGAAGGTATTGATTGCAATGAGATATTTTCTCTAGTGGTAAGACTCACCATAATCAGAGTGGTCTTGGCGATGTGTTCTGCATTTGATCTAAATCTAGAGCAACTTGATGTAAAGACTGCGTTTCTTCATGGAGAACTTAAAGAGGAAATATATATGCTCCAACCCAAAGGCTTTAAAGAACAAGGAAAAGAAAACTTGGTTTGTAGGTTGACCAAATCTCTGTACGGTTTAAAACAGGCACCAAGGTGTTGGTACAAGAGATTTGATTCCTTCATAGTGAGCCTTGGATATAACATATTAAGTTCAGACCATTATGTGTATTACAAAAGGTTTGATGATAATGATGATTTTATCATTTTGCTGTTGTATGTGGATGACATGTTGGTGGTAAGCCCCAACAAAGATCGAGTCCAAGAATTGAAGGCACAGTTGGCTAGGGAGTTTGATATGAAGGACTTGGGACCAACAAACAAGATTTTAGGGATGCAAATTCACCGAGACAGAAAAGAGAGAAGGATTTGGCTTTCTTAGAAAAATTGTCTTCAGAAAGTCTTGCGCCACTTTAACATGCAAGACTGTAAGCCAATCTCTACCCCACTTCTTGTCAATTATAAATTATCCTCAAGTATGAATCCTAGCAACGAAGCGGAAAGGATGGAAATGTCTCGAGTACCATATGCATCAGCAGTGGGAAGCCTTATGTATGCTATGATATGTACTAGACCAGATATTGCTCAAGCAATTGGAACGATCAGTCGGTTTATGGTAGATCCAGGAAATAAACACTGGAATGTTGTTAAGAGGAACCTTAGATACATCAAAGGAACCTCCGGTGCTGCATTAGGTTTTGGGCGATCATAATTCACTATCAAAGGCTATGTTGATTCTGATTTTGCAGGCGACCTTGATAAAATAAAATCTACTACTGGCTATGTGTTCACACTTGCAGGAGGAGCGATAAGCTGGTTATCCAAATTGCAGACTATTGTAGCTTTGTCTACTACAGAAGTGGAATACATGGCCGCTACCCAAGCATTTAAGGAAGCAATTTGGATTCAAAGGTTATTGGAAGAACTCGGGCACAAGCAACAAAAGATTATTGTGTATTGTGACAGTCAGAGTGCCTTGCACATTGCAAGAAATCCAACTTTTTATTCCAGGACAAAACACATCGGAGTTCAATACCATTTTTTCAGAGAGATAGTAGAAGAAGGGAGTGTGGATATGCAGAAAATTCACACTAAAGATAACCTAGCAGATGAAATGACGAAGCCGGTTAACTTTGATAAGTTTGCATGGTGTAGGTCTTCCTATGGCCTATTAGAGGCGTAATCAGCATGGAGTTGGCAAGGTAGAGAAGATTTTGGAAGATCACACATGTGACTTTAAGTGGGAGATTGTCAAATATTATGGTCATAGTCAAATATTATGGTCATGGTAAAATATTATGGTCAAAGATTGTGGTTGAATAAAGTCACAATTTGTGGACCAAGAAAGAAACACCCATGGTTTTGCACCCATGATTTTGTAACAACTCCCATGGTTTTGTGAATATGAGCACCTATAAATAGAGGTGCACTTCTCATTCCTAACACAACAACACAAAGCATTACAACATAACATAAAAGAAAAATTTAGAGAGATAGAATATATTGAATTTTCTCCTATAAGGTTCTTTTAGTGAGTGTTCTCCTATTATTACAAGAGAGAGTGTAATTTTTTCTCTCCTTGTATATAGAGAGAAGTGTTGTAATTTCTTCCACTTAGTGAAAATCTTTTCTACCGGTGTCTGTGGTTTTTCCCTTATTTGTTGAGGGTTTTCCACGTAAATATTCTGTGTCAATTTCCTACTCCTTAATCTCTTTATTTTGTAATATTTATCTTGCTACTCTGATACCCAACATGTTGTTCCCTAAAGATAACCACTGCGCCACTCTAATTTGTTGTGGTTGTCTAACCCTTTACATAATCCATCCGAGACATTCTTTCGGGGATAACTTCCATTGACAAAAGGATACAAGAAACCTATCACTTTAGCCGAGAGCCATATCCAAGAGTTCATTTGGATTTCCTCGATGCTATTAACTTCTCGGCTGTCTGAATTTCTAAAGACCTTTTCATTTCGGATTCTCTAAAAAGTCCAAATGCATGCAAACCAGATAAAAAAAAATAATGCCCCTGCCACTGTTACCAATCCCTGTAAAATGAGCTAAAGATTTATCGCAAAAGAATGAGAAACATAAACAACATTTAGCCATCTTAGGAATCCCTGCTAATTTATATGTTTAGTTTAGGTACGTACTAGCAAGTCAATCATTCATGTCTAGGTGGACTTTTATTGATAAGCGTCACACAACATATAAGCGCACGTCCATTGTTCCATTAGGATTATTAATACACTATGTACTTCAACAATCCCATGTGCTCCACACTAAAAAAAATCTGTTAGATTTAGGCTTCATTCTTGTATGGAAAAGATCCAAATATATTAGTCCATTTGTGTCTCATTTATTTAAGTAGAGATAGTCAATTTATGATTGTGACAATGAGAAAAAAAGAAGTACAAAATCAACTACAAAAGGTAGAAAATAGGAGAGAACTATATTCCTATTTTTTTAACCAGACTCACAAAATCAACGATTCCAAATTCGTCAACCGTTGGATTGAGATCAAATTTAGAGGACAGGTTCATAACACCTGTGTCTATATTTTGACTGTTGGGATCTTCAAAATGAAGTTTGGACTGAGAGATAATTGTTTTGCATTGAAGGTGTAAATTTGGGTATATTTTTCATCTTCTTGTTTCTTATTTGTAAGGTAGTTTGCTTTGTTATTTTGCGGTTGTTAACACTAGTTTGTGAATTACGTTAAGACTCTCTAGTACCCTTATTTGATTATAGCTTGGCTATTTCTTTGGTCTAGATGATTCATGATTTTTACCCTGACATTAAGGGATTTTCCACGTTAAAATATTGGTGTTCTCTTATGCCTTTGTTTATTTAATTTGTTGTCATATATTTGTTGTTGATCCTTATAGGTTCTTACAAGTTTGGGAAATTTTATATTTGTTGCGTAATGATTTGTTATTGTGTGTTAATTTTCCATTAGAAAGGCATCAAAGCTCTTGTTTAATGGCTATTTTATTTGTTTGAATAATGAATTCAAATACAGATGTGAAGATGTTATTTTTGAATGGTTCTAATTACCATATATATGGAAGGGTAAGATGAGAGACTTATTATTTGTGAAAAAATTGTATTTACCGATTTTTAGTTCCACAAAGTCGAATTATGTGTTTGATGAAGAATGTGAGTTTGAACATCTACAAGTATATGGTTTTATTAGGAAATATGTAGAAGATAATGTTTATAATCATATTTCTAATGAGACACATGCAAAAACTTTGTGGGAGAAGATAGAGTTCTTGTATGCCTCTAAATTAGGGAATAATAAATTGTTCTTGTTGAATGGCTTCATAAGTTTGAAGTATAAGGAGAGGAGTTCTATTTTAGATCACTTGGGTGAATTTTAAGGGCTCCTTGATCAGATGTTAGAAATGGGTATCAAATTTGATGATGAACTTTTAGGACTATTTATATTACTATCTTTACTAGGGTCTTGGGAAACGTTTCGGTTTTCTATCACAAGTTCTGCTCCTAGAGGTAGTGTTTCTTTGGAAATGGAAAGCGTGGTATTCTTAATGAGGGGATGAGAGAGAAGGCACATGGTTCTTCATCTTAATTTAAGGTACTTGTCATTGAAAATAGGGGGAGAAGTCAGAAAAAAGAACTAAAGGGTGGTAAAGAGAATAGTATAAGTAAGTCCAAGCCGTGATACAAGAATCTAGAGTGTCATTATTGTCACAAAGCAAGACATGTACAAAAGTATTTTTATCAATGGGAAAGGGATAACAAAAGAAAGAAAGGTATGTCTAAACAAAGTGATAATGGAGATAACGATGATGATCGTGTTACCACAGGCTACTAGTGATGATCTTGTTATTTTACATGATCATGAGTTTGTTAATCTCGTATCAGACGAGTGTATCACTACTATAAAAAGTATATACTACGACACGCATTTTACCACGGTTCTTTGAAGAACCAAGGTGACATCTCTAAAAGGCATCATTATTTTTAAATTAAAAGTATTTTACATATTACCACGATTGGATAATAAATTGTGGTGAAAGTTCCTAAAGTTCATGGGTTCGAGTCTCAGCGTCAGCAAATTTGTGATTTCTTTAATATTATAGTGGCGCCTTTCTTTTTTATTTATTTTTAAATTAAATATAAACATGATTTCACTACTGTTGATTACCCCAGCCGTGGTGATATCATTTTACCTCTTTTTATTTTTATTTTAATAGTAGTGCCATTCTTTTTATTTATTTTTAATATGAAAATATTCCATATTTCACTACGGTTGTTTGAACTAACTGTTGTGGTAGATTTTCCTTTTTTTTTTAATTTTTTAATGGTTTAAAACTGGTGTCTTTTTATAAAATTTAATTAAGTAAATCATATATCATTATATGGTTAGTTCAAACAACTGTGGTGATATGTGTTATTCAGAAAAATGAAACATAACTTAGCTTGTTTATTCAGTTGCCATTTTTTTATTTTATAACTGAGAAACAATTCAACCTAACACATTCAGAGCAAGTTGAAACCATATTTTCATCTTCATTAACGAAACGAAACATGCTGTCACCATCGTTCGTTATTTGGTTAACGTTCAAAGCCATCTGTATATTTTTCGTTCTTGGGTTTCCCTTTTACAAATCAACAAAAAATGTTATCACTATTGTTCATTATTGGGTTTCCCTTTTACAAAGCAACGAAAAACAAAGTCAGAGTAGGAAGGCAAAGAAAGGAGGAAAAACTCACAATAAGAAGCTTTTTTACTTATTCATCATGTTTCATGCATGTAAACTTTTCACCATGCATGTATGATACATTTATGTTCTTATT
The DNA here is from genome assembly GCA_022829125.1 of Lathyrus tuberosus. NCBI lineage: Eukaryota > Viridiplantae > Streptophyta > Magnoliopsida > Fabales > Fabaceae > Lathyrus > Lathyrus tuberosus. The sequence continues at coordinate 11,658,917 of JALAZF010000120.1, read as the reverse complement.
GTTGATGTTTATGGCCGGATGGTTGCGTTCAAGATTTCCAGAGAGCTCGTGACAGAATGAGGTGATACGCGCGATGAAGTTGTGGCACGATTATGGTGTTTACGAGTACAATGGTGCGACATTCGTTGCGGGGAGCTTCATGTTGACATTGGCTCGTGGCCGTGTACACGGCGTAAGCGATGATGCTTTATCAGAGATGTGAGGTCGCAACCGGTAGCTTTGGTCGGCAAGTTGCATGGCAGCTCCTTCTTGTCTGTTTTTATTTTGTTTTTGCTTCTAATTATTGTTGTTTTATGCTATTAAGTTGTTAGTTGTTTTGGTTGATATACTTTTAACAAAACTATCTCAAAATCATGACTCCACGCCTTGCTTACAAGGTGTTTGACACGATTCCCCAACCATTCCCTTCTTTATTTTATTTTTTTTGCTTGAATTTGATTGTTATTGTGATGTTGTTGTGTGAATTATAAACGGTGATGGTAATACGAGGAGGTTGTGTAGGTTGGTGTTTGTTGAATGTTTAATGGAGATTGATGAAGGTGTGAAGGTTGTTAATGATCGAAGGAGGTGAAATTTAAATGGAAGTTTTGCTTGATGAGGATTGAGGGAGATGAAATGTAGATGGAGGTTTGCTTTGAAGGTTTTTTTACAAATGGATTTTCGTGTGGTTTTTATAAGAGTTTATGGATGATTGTCTTGAGTTTTTGTGTTGGTGGCTGAAACGTGAGAAAAAAATATTTGAGTGGCCTTTTCTTGTGTTGCTACTTTTCCTTTTTGACTTGGCGTTTATCGCAACGCGAAAAACAACCGGCGAAAAACAGAGTCGCCATCGAACGTTATTTATCCTGCCGGGGAAAGGAAACGATCGAAGAAACCTCAAAAAGGAAATAACATGGTCATCGCAACCAAATTCTGGGTTCGGGAGTCGATTACACGAGAGAAAGGTATTAGCATCCCCACGCATCCTTTGCACTCAACGGGATCCACTCTTGTTGTTCTAATTAAAGGGTGTGTTTGTCTAAAGCCTACTTGCTAAACAGAAACGAAAAGGAGAAAAACAAAGGGAGACTCAGTAGGACTTCGCCGTCCTAGGCCTATGTATTCCCTCGTGCAATGGGAAAGTTAGAGTCAACATAGTTCGGAGGAGTACGGGTGGATGAGGGGAAAGTTGCTCGCCAAGACTTTGTCGTCTTGTGCCTACGTATCCTCATTCAGACGCGAATGAGAAAGTCAGAGCATTTGTAATTCAGGGGTACGGCCACAGATTGTTTAAGTGTTTTTATGAGCGACGTTAAGTTTGCATTTCAGCAGTAAGGGTCGATGCCTGTTTGCGTTAGAACGAAAATAATATACTCTTTCTCAAAAATGATTTGACAAACAATCCCGAAGGATAAAATGATTCGTAGTTTGTTTGTGAGTTTTAACAGAAGTAAATTAAATTGGTTTGAGATTCTTATTGCACTAAAGTCTATGACATAGGAGCAAATGCGTCGCAAGATCGCCCCCCAAACGGGACATATGCTAAACACTCTACAAGAAGTAAGTTGAGACTTCTCACTCATCATTTCCCATATACTTAAGGCTCGTGGCACACAATACTCGACACATTTATTAAGTATTTTTTATTTTTGTTTTGAGAAAGAAAAGAGACTCATAGGGAAAAGAGAAAATCTAAGGGAAACTCACCTAGATATTGTGATGCAAAATGGCCATATAGTTGACGATGAGAAGGGAAATCTACCTAATGTTATCATACAAATGATGTACCTAAGGTTGAGATTAAAGGGGACTACCTTAATGTTGTCATGCAAAGGATTGAGAGCCTAATGTCTATCCTACTTTGAACCTAATCAAAAATTAAGTTCAAACTAGGAGCCCTAAGGGAGCATGTGATCAAACACAAGTAAACATTAAACAAACTCAATTTCAACAACAAAAAGTGAATTCAAAACCCAAAGGAGAAGAAAATAGATGAAGAGAAAGAGGGTGTCAAAGCAACACAAGGTATGAATAATTCAACATCAATGCACAAGTGTCACACCAAGGTTATAGTCAAAGCATGCTTATTAAATGAAAGAAGACATCATGTATGGATTAAGCACACAATCAACATCCTCAAACATTACACATTATGATCAAAGTGTTCACACATTCAAGTTCAAAAGAATAAATGAAGACAAACAAGGAAGTGCATAAGCAAACTTGTCTTAGAATTATAATTGAACACCATTAAGCACCATACCAAGACAACATGAGTTAAGCAAGATAGGAATAAAACAAAGTCAAAACTCATATTACATTATGATCAATCCAATTCAATGATGAAAAGAGAGGCACCACACCATCCAACATGAATCACACCAAAGACTATGCATTCCTAAATCATCAACTCATAAAAACAAGTCATACATGGTTCAAACAAATGAAATTATGGCATGGTATCAATGGGAGGCAGTATCATGAACATGAATATCAACTCAAACATCGACTCATGAATAGCAAAAGGAAACATCAAGGATAAAACTCAAGGCATGTATCAAGACTAGCTAAACATATACCAAGATCATCTTCAAAGGAAAGCATGTGTTCAAGCAAGGTACAGAGACCAAATAATCAAGTAATGCACGTAATAACATGAATGTCATAAGCAAACTCAAATGATTCAGTTCACATTCAATTCCAAGATATCAAGCAAGTTCAAGATCATGCACAAGAAGCTACTCAAATCATTCATACAAAGAAACAAGTGAACATGTGAAATAAGTAAGACAAAGTGATCATACAATGAACCTCTAAAAATGAAGGTAATAACCTTAAACATGTCAATCAAATCATACAAGAGTCAACAATCATCAATTGGATCATACAAGAAACCATCTCAAGAAACTAGGTCAAGAACATCAAAGAAGCAAGGTCAAAACATCATCAACTTGGAAATTCAACCAAAAATAGAAAAATAGCCAAATAAATGTGAATCCAAAATTCCTATTCAAGCCAAGTAAGTAGGTATTCACATCATATAAACATACCAAACCTCACTCAAACATATGTGAACAAAGTGGTTCAAAACTAGGTCAAACATCAAACAACATTCAACTCAAAACCAAGTCACATTTAGGTATTAATAAAAAAATAGATAAGTGACCTAATAAAATAAAATGTGGGGCTCTAACACAATCTATACCTATTAAGAACAAGTGAGCAAAAGATCTCAAGAGGAAATGCACAAATACATCATCAAATCAATCAAAAGGTTCAAGGCACTCCACTAATCGAGCATGCATCGAGGACTAAATAAAACCAAATGAGAAGCCATCAAATATTCCACATCAAAGCACCAAAACAACCTTCAAATATTCATCAATTAAGTGTCTAATCATGTGAGAAAAATTGGCTCAAGAAGGTAAGCAAAAAGCATCAAAACACCAAACCATAGTTAAGGACAAAAATGGAAAACCACTTCTCAAATTAAATCCAAATAAAATAGAAAAATTAATTTAAAAAAATAAAATAAAATCATGAAAATTATCTCAAGACAACAAATAATCATAAATATATTTTTAACTATTTTTATCATGTTTAAAATAATTAAAATAAAAAATAAATTGAAAATAGCAAGAAAATAAAATAAAAATAAATGAACAAGACAAGGGGGGAGAAAGCAAAAACAGAAACAACAACAAGCCAGTTCAAAGCGCGTTGGGATCAAAATCCTGGGGGGTGTAGATAACAATTGTGGCCAAGCCCAGTCTATGTGAATCAGAAAAACACACAAAACCTCCAAAAAGATCAAAACGTGTCGCTTCATTACACGTGCTGGCAAACACCTCAGCTCCACCTGGATCCACGCAAGCAGAGTCAAAAGGTCAACTGGCACACATCAGCCAGGACACACAAATGTCGGAGCCCTAACTTCGGTCATCTTCTCAGGCGAGCATCACCGGAGCTCACTGTAAACTTAATCAAACACGATGAAATCATACATCAAATTGAAGAGCAAATCACGAGGATCAAGAATCTGGAATTTGTTTTCATTTTAAAAGGCTTAAACATCAAGAAAATTGAGCACGAAGATTTGCATCACAAATTGAAACATAACTAAATCAACACAACAACAACACACATCTTGCCTACACTAAAGTAGGACTTCAGCACAACCAATTAAGAGCTCAAAGCATTCTTAACATGGATGGAATATGTCGAGAAAAAATTTGCTAACAGAGTAGCTCCATTGGCTCTTGATCTGGCTTACCAGCTTCAAACAAATGCCTCAAATAACTTCCTGATGCTTCAGTGATGATGAATCAATCCAAAAACTGCAGAGAAATTGAAGGTAATGAGAGCTTCGAGGAGAGAGATTTTTGAAGAAAAGTGAGAGAATTCTGATCTGGTTCTGAGCAAAAATGAAGTGTGTATTGATTTTAGGGTTTGAGGAAGCTATATAGTGGGATTTGGCATGTGAGAGCAAGGATGGAAAGCAATTGAAAGTTTATTATGTAATTTTGAATTTTGAAGGTGAGAGATAGTCACACACGAGTGTTACACATTGGGTAGTTATTGTGTGAATACTTGAAGCATGAAAAAGGGTGGTTGTAGTCATCACGCGTGGAGAATAATATGAGGCAAGTTTTTTATGCAATTCCAACTTTCTAATATTGCCACAAAAGGAGAATGTGGTACATGGGGTGTATGGTGATGTTTACACATATTTGGCAATCCAAATGGTGATGCAACATGATAGTGATGCGTGTGAAAAAAATAAGTACATACATGCTGCAAGAATCAATCCAAAAATACCACATGATGATGCCCTAAAATCAATGGTACATGACCATCTTTCCTTGATCCAAACTTGGCGAATTCTTAACCAAATGAAGAGAACTTATGCTCATAATGAAGTATGAAGATAATGGAACAAAATCCATGTTGGAATAATGTTGAGATGAGGCATGAATCAATGTGAAAATTAGCCATGAAAGTATGTCCCAAAATCTGCCTAGAGACACTCAGTGAAATTTTACTAAAGTACCTAATTGAAATCTAAAAATGTCATAACTTGAAGGCACCTTAACTTGTGATGTACAAACCCAATTGAGGAGTTCTTTATATGCATGGAAACTTGAAGGAAGCTCTATAACTTTCATGTTGGAGGAAGATTTAATTGGAGCTTGGATCATGATGAAAATTTCCCTTGAAGTTAGCTTCTTGGAGTTGATCAAAGACTTACTAAATTTGACAATTTGAAAACCCTAACTTTGGGAAACCATAACTTGAGTTCTAAACATCCAATTGAAGAATTCTTGTTATCAAAAGAAAGCTTGGAGAATGAGGAACAACTTTCATGTTAGAGGAAAAGTGAGATGAAGCTTGGATCATCAAGAAAATGGCCATTGAAAACATGCCCTCCAAGCTGAATTTCCATACTTAGAAAAAATTCTAAGTATTGAAATCACAAATCTTGATTTTTCTTAACTTTAAGCTACCATAACTTTTGATCTATGAATCTTTTAAACTTGTTTCCTTCTACAAACTTGTAGTTCATGATGTCCTCTTTAATTTGATTACAAGTTTTCCTCATTTGGATCAAGGATGAGAAAGTTATGAATGTTATAAGATGGCTAGAAATTAGGGTTTTCCACACTTAAAAAAATTTCACTAAAACACTAATTTACCAATTCTCTTGATTTTATGATTCTTCTTGATCCATCCTCATAATAACACTTGAGATGACTTGAAATAACCATGATTGACCTCAAAACTTATGAGTTTGACTTTGTGAGGCCACAATTGACTTTCTTGATCAGATGAAACCCTAATCCTCTTTCCGTTGACTGAGGCATATGTGATGACTTGTGAAGAGACAAGGTGCATATATGAACCCCTTGAGATGTATATTGAGCCATAGAACCAAGATTTTCTCCAAGGATTAGCCATAAGAAGCTTTTGATCAAAACCCTAATTCAGCCACAAATGACAGGAGAGTATGATCAATGCTTGAAAACTGTAATCCAGATGACTGTGTGAGATTGTTAAGAATGCCTTGATGATGAAAGGAATTTAAAGCTTAAGAATACCCTAAGATTGAATACATTCTCTTGTTTTTTGCTTTGAAAACCATCTCCTCTTCTTGAGGACCAACAAAGATACATTGATCCCATGTTTAGAACCAAGGTTATGCACAAATGAAGATGTAAATGAAATGAAGCATAAGCCAAAAATGTTAAAGAAAGAGAGAGCAAATTTGGGGTGTTACAGTGTTTGACTCTATTTATAGGTAAAATTTAGGTCAAATAAAAAAAAGGGAATAATCAAATATTGATCAAAATATTAAATCATGATATTATTTGTCCCGATTTTTTACCATATTAATGAAATCACACCAATAACTTCCCATGTTCTTTTCTTGTTTATGGTGAAAATTCTTTGCTTTTTAGGAGTTTAATCCCATAACTGGACATGTTATGGTGAAAATTCTTTGCCTTTTAGGAGTTATGTTGCGTTCCTTGGACGTATCAAAGTGAGTATTTTGATTGATGATTGGACCCAAGTATCAAAAAACGTGAAAGAAAACATATGGATAGACGCTAAGGTATTAATTTGAAATTAGATTATTCAATAGTATTTTTTTATAATTACTAATACATACTTATTGATATAACTATAGTCGACTTTTGAGTTTACAGGTGATGATAAGTTGAAAAAAAGGATCACTTATGCTGGTGAGCGTTAGAGGGGCTTTAAGTCACACCTCATGCGTAAATACATTGCGAATCCTAAGTTTGTAATATAAGTTTGCTATATTTATGTGTTTGATGTAAACAATATATAGATTGGTTACATTTTGGTATAGCCATATTTTGTAATTATATGTTTGCTATATTTTTGGGTTTGATGTAAATATATTATAGCCATATTTTTTTCGATCAAAGGGAGGCCAAAAGGCCAAGACTACACAGTAATAACCCTTTCCACCAAAACACCCTTTAAATCCTCTTTAAGCTCTTTAATGGCCACTAATAGGAACTTATCATACATTTTAATATTCATACTATATCTATCCCCAAGTCTAGTTAATTAGTCAGCACAACAGTTAGTCGCGCGATGAATGTTCTTAAGGACAGATTCCTTGAAATTACTTAAGTCTTGCTAGACCAATATCACCAGATTTACCCTTACACATTCAATCTTAATACCTATAGTGATGGCTTCAAAAGCTTACTTACAATAAGTTTGGACACAAAGCTTCACAGTAGATTTGCACTTGATCATGCTCAAACCAATAAAATTTCCCAATCTCAGCTTGTAAAGTAGTAGTTTTACCCAACCCTTTAGAGAACCCACTTACCCAATTGTCTCTACTATTTCTCAAGACCCCTTCACAACCAACATACTCTCTTTTACCAACCACCCCATCTGTATTGAGAGTAACCCCCCAGATCTGGAGGATCCCATTTGATGCTGATAACCTCGGTTGGCCTGTTATTATTCTGATGAATCAACACTGACTGAGTCATGTACTTATGCAGCAGCTGGAAAATAAGGGAAATAGGATAAGAAAGCATGGTAAAATGGTCATCATAGAAGCGCTTATTACACCACAACTAGATACAATGAGGGGTAGTGGCCCAAATTTCTTGCCACTGCACCTCAGGATTCTTACTGAGGTTGTAATTCATATTGAGGTGTATCATGTGAGTGCAACTTTTCGTTCGATGTGTTTTGAAAGATGTCAAAACTAGGATAGTTTAGCGTTAATGTACATTAGATAGGTCGACACATGCAGTTTATAGGTCGGCCTATAAAATAATTTCTATAGTATAGGTCGACACATGCAGTTTATAGGTCGACACACATGCTGCAGTATTAAAGCTTGTAAGCTCTGTCCATGTGCTGACTGCTATAGGCCGACCTAAGACCTTCATAGGTTGACACAAATACATTCATAGGTCGAACTATAGCTTTCATAGGTCGACACATACAATGCATTTTTAAAAAAATCATAATTCCTCAATTCTTTTGCATTCCTCTTGCTTACAAACTTGCATACTTATAAATACTTGATACATGCATCTTTTTCTAGTAGGTTTCTAGTGTAAAAACTATACAAAACCAGAATTTCAAAGCATACTCATCATATTCAACCTTTCTTCTATGCATACACACAATCAAACTACACATTATCATTTTTTGATTGGGTGACCATCTAGATTAGGGTTGATAACGTTCAATTAGGTTGATGTACAGAGAATATTTGGTTGAGTTCTTTGAATGTTTCAAATATGAAAACCAAGTCGGGGTTTTCTTCAAGATCATTGAGGATGTGAAGGTTTTGGACAATATTACACAAATACAGATTCGATCGAGTAAAGGCCTTGGGGACAAGGTGGTTCTTTGAAAGGGAGTAGCGTGAGACGATGAATCGTGTTCATAAATAACGGGTTCAAAAAGTACGCTTGGAATTAATTCGACCGAGTGAAAACCTTGAGATGAGAGGTCTTTCAAGGTAGTAACAAGAACTGGTGAATTGAAGCGGCATTGTTGGTGACTTGATCAATCTTTGATCAAGGGTTTTGGAGGGGATAGATTCAACAATAAACCATAGGTTTTGTAGGGTTAGATTTCTTTATCTCTTGTATATACACTTTTTGCAAAGTAAGGTTAATTGCAACTATCTCAATTCAAATTCGAATTGAGGGCAGATGTACCAATAGTGAGGCCGATTGGGGAACATCCTAAACAAATCCTTGTGTGTATGTCTCTCTCTCTACCTCTCTCTCTCTCTCTCTCTCTCTCTTTCTCTCTTTCTCTCTCACTCTTTCTCTCTCTCTCTCTCTCTCTCTCTCTCTTTCTCTCTCTCTCTCTCTCTCACTCACTCTCTAAGTTTTGTATTTGCAAATTATCGAGTTTGTTGTTGTTTTGATCAATTCGTTTGGAAATCAATTTTTTATTACATTTTGAATTAAGGCTTGTTGATATAATCATAATCACTTTGATTATGATTGGCTTTAACATCAACAAAACAAATTAAATTTCCAAACTTTATCGACTACACACAAAGTGTTCGATAAATTGCCTTTTATGCTTTTATTTGGTTTTTTATCATTGGAAATAAGCTCCTTGTGTAGCTTAGCATTTAATTGTTTGTGATTAATCATTTTAAACAATTTGTGTTCATTATCATTAAATTGTGTAACTTTACACATATCCGTACTTTTCAATAGTAGGTTCGGTTAGACGATTCGATTCGGGTTGTTTTCGCTGTGCCATAAAACTTTTGAAAACCATTTTTGCCAAAAGGTTGAATTTTAAATTTGTGATATATTCACCCCCCCACTCTAGATCGATGTCTATCATCTAACAAGTGGTATCACGAGCTCCAGTTGATTTTGTGCTTAAGATTTACTTAATGACTACCGAACCTAAGAGAGTATATAATAGATCACAAATTTTCACAGGTGAAAATTATGGCTATTGGAAAGCTTGTATGTGTATTCATGTAAACTTTTTTGACAAAGGTATAAGGGACACCATAAAAAATGGTCCAAATGAAATAACTGTGACCAATGATGAAGGTGTTACAATACCTAAATCGGATGCACAATGGGATGCTAATGATTTGAAATTGTGGTCACATGATTGGAAAACGAAAAATATTCTCATATCCGCTTTAGGTGTTGATGAGTATTATCGCGTTTCTCATTGTGAGACCGCCAAGGCTATGTGGGAGGCATTAGAAGTTTCCCATGAGGGTACTAATGCTGTCAAACAAGCTAGGCTTAACACATTAAATTAAGAGTTTGAGCTATTTCAAATGGATCATGGTGAAACCATTGCGGACATGCGAAAACGGTTCACACATCTTATCAATCGATTAAATGTGATAGGTAAGCCTTTTTTCCAAAGAGATTGCTACTAACAAGGTGTTGAGATGTTTAAATAGGGAATGGCAACCCAAGGTCACCGCTATCAAAGAGGTGAATGGTCTCAAAGTACTTGATCTCAAGGCCTTGTTTGGAAAATTGGAAGAGCATGAGCAAGAAGTCACTTGCTTAGCAAAACATGAAAAAGAGTATGAAAAGAATGTGAAGAAGGAGAAAGGTAAAGACAAGGAAGAAGGGAAGAAATCCATAGCTCTAAAAACTTCTAGCTCAAAGTCCTTACACATTGAGCAAAGTGATAGTGAAAGTGAAGATGACAAGAATTCCTATGATGACGATATGAGGTTGTTTGTCAAAAGATACCAAAGGTATATAAGGAATAATGGAGTTAAACACTCTGACAAGAACATAGCTAAATTTAGAAGGCTAACAAACTCCTTAAATGATGATGATGATAGGAAGGGTAAGCTTAGAAGATCTTGATATCATTGTTGTGAAGTAGATCACTATAGACAAAAATTTACTTTGAGGAAGAAAGATAAAGAAAAGATTCATCACAAGAAATCTAGCAAGTCTAGAAGAGATTTTGCCGCTTGGGAGAGTGCAAGTGATTCCTCAAGTGATGAAACACAACTTCAAGTGTTGAATCGGATCGGATTTTCCTCATGGCTAATAGAAAGAAGAATAAAAATGTAAGTCTTTCTAAGCTTGAATATATTAATGATTTATCTTATTCTCGATTACAAAAAGCCTTTGAAGATCTTCATAGGGAGGCCTCAAGAGATTTTAACAAGTTATCTTCACATGAAAAAGTCATTTTAAATTTAGAAGATAAAGTGTTAGAATTCAAAAGGAAGTATGAAGCTATTAAGAAATCTACTATATATATTAAAAGTGACAAGAATGAGGATGTAAAACCTTCTAGGTTTGGTTGTGAACATTTTCACAATTGGCAATAAGAAGTAAATACTCTTCAAGTCAAATTGGATAAAGCCTTACAGCCTAAGATTGCATTTGTTGTTAATCGTTGAAAGTGTGAAAAGTCTTTGAATCATTTTAATAAAAGTCATAAATATGTGCATAAGGACTCAAATAGCAAGGGCATATCTCATCACAACTTATATTGTCATTATTGTTGCAAAAAGGGTTACACTATTGAAAGGTGCAAATTTAGGAGACTTTTTGTCCCTAAAGGAGTTGTTCAATGGTTTCCCAAATGCAACCTTGTTTTCACTCCCCCCCATGGACCCAATGAAAATTGGGTACCTAGCACTATTTGTTGATCATGCAGGAAAAATATCTTGGCTCTATGAAGAGAGTATGAGATCTCGTTTGTGGAGGCTCAAGGTATAATTAGGGTGGCATGTCCTTATTGTGTTGACTATGTGACAAACAAGGCGGATTATGTTACCAAGGAGGTTAACATTTGGTGTTCTTTAATTGGTAAAAGCGTGTTGATTACTATTAATATTTTATTTGAGAAATTTCGGGATATGTGTTTCTTTTCATAATATAGGTATATCTTCACAAGACATTCTCAAAAGAAACCGAAAAAGGAATTGATCAGCTTACAACGGTGGAACATGAAAAAGAAGAAGATAACAATTGTGAAAAGGGGAAAGTTGAAGGTCCAGCTGCAGTGGACAATTTTCTTTTTACTTGGAGAATCTCAAATGATCATCAAATTAATAAACTTCTTGGATGCATTATTAATCACACTTTCAAGTACTTTCATAAGTCGACACATACAATGCATTTTTTCAAAAATCATAATTTCTCCATTATTTTGCATTCCTCTTGCTTCCAAACATGCATACTGATAAATACTTGATACATGCATCTTTTTCTAGTAGGGTTCTAGTGTAAAACCTATACGAAACCAAAATTGCAAAGCACACTCATCGTCTTCAACCTCTCTTATATGCATACATACAATCAAAATACACATAATCATTTTTTGATTGGGTGACCATCTAGATTAGGGTTGATAACATCCAATTAGGTTGAGTTATTTGAGTGTTTCAAATAAGAAAACCAAGTTGGGTTTTTCCTTCAAGATCATTGAGGATTTGATGGCTTTAGACAAGATTACGCAAATACGGATTCGATCGAGTGAAGGTCTTGGGACAAGGTGGTTCCTTGAAAGGGAGTAGCGTGAGATAGTGGATCATGTTCGTAAATCTTGGGTTCAACAAGTTTTCTTGGAATTAATTCGATCGAGTGAAAACCTTGAGACGAGAGGTCTTGCAAGGAAGTAACAAGAACTGGTGAATTGAAGCGGCATTGTTGGTGACTTGATCAATCTTTGATCAAGGGTTTTAGGACTTGATCAATCTTTGGAAAAGTAAGGTTAATTACAACTATCTCAATTCAAATTCAAATTTAGGGCAGATGTATCCATAGCGAGGACGATTGGGGAACTACCTAAACAAATCCTTGTCTCTCTCTCTCTGTTTAATTTTTGTATCCGCAAATTATCGAGTTTGTTTTTGTTTTGGTCAATTTGTTTGGAAATCAATTTTTGATTACATTTTGAATTAAGGTTTGTTGATATAATCATAATAGCTTTGATTGTGATTGGCTTTAACATCAACAACACAAATTAAATTTCCAAATGTTATCGATTACACACAAAGTGTTCGATAAATTTCCTTTTGTGCTTTTATTTGGTTTTTGATCATTGGAAATAAGCTCTAAGTGTAGCCTAGCATTGAATTGTTTGTGATTAATATTTGTTGAACAATTTGTTTTCATTATCATTCAATTTTTTAAATTTACGCATATCTGAGCTATTCGATAGTACGTTTGGTTAGACGATTCGATTCTGGTTGTTTTCGATGTGCCATAAAACTTTTGAAAACCATTTTTTCCAAAAGGTTGAATGTTAAATTTGTGATCTATTCACCCCCTCTAGATCGAAGCCTATCGTCTAACATATCCAACCTTGCACAGTAGAATTGAAGAACTTTGCCCGCTTTGTAGTCTTCTCAAGATTGGTCCAAAATGTGTCTTATGGTGTTGTAAACCCTTAAGGTGTGACAAAGGGATTCAACTTTCCTGCTGTAATAATTGCAGTACGGGTCACTGAGATATCTGCAAGAGAGGAATTATTTGTATTTCAGTCTTTCCCAATGCACATGCAAAAGGAAAACCCGGATTCGCTCAGGGACTTTCAAGTTCCAAAATTTCTGCCACCTATCATGCTGAGTGATGCTGTCAGAATCCATAAACATAGCGTAAGCAAATTTAATGGTGAAAGTTCCATTTTTGGTTCTACTGCAAGTGAAAATATCAGGACCCAAATCTTTCTGCGTCAGACGAATGTAAGCAACTTTCTCAAGGATATTAGAAGGGAACATAAGCTTAAGCTTGCACCAACATTATGATACATTATGATGTTTGCAGTCCATTAAAGGTAAAATACCTTAGTGGTTCACTTTATTTTGTTACGTTTATTGATGATTGTTCCATAAACTATGGGTTTATGCTTTGAAGAGAAAAGGTCACGTGTTGGAAAAGTTCAAAGAATTTCATACTTTGTTTGAAAAACAGACATGCGAGAAGCTGAAATGTGTTTGTTCTGACAATGGTGTGAGTATTATGGATCATTTGATGCCAATTATAAGCAGCATGATATTGTACATGAAAAGACTCCTCAATAGAATGGTTTAGCAGAGAAGATGAATCAATTACTAATTGAGAGAGTTAGGTGTATGCTTTCTTAAGCTAAATTGCCTAATCATTATTCGGGTGAGGCAATTTACACTGCGGTGCATGTTTTTAATCTCACTCCTATTGTTGCTTTGAACAGTGAAGTTCCAAACAAAGTTTGGTTTGGAAAGAATGTCAAGTATCATCATTTGAGAGTCTTTGGTTATAATGATTTTTTTGCATATTCCAAAGGATGAAAAGATCCAAGTTGGATGAAAAGATCCAAGTTGGATGCAAAGTTAAAACAATGTATATTTATTGGCTATGGGAAAAATGAGTTTGGTTATAGTTTGTATGATCCTATAGGGAAGAAGTTTATTAGAAGTCGCGACGTAGTGTTCTTGGAAAACGAAACTATTGAAGACATTGATAAGGTGGAGAAGAGTACACCCAAGAAAGATATCAGTTTGTCTAATAATGATCCAGTTCGGTTACATGTTCATAATTTGGATACTATTGGTGGTGATGATAAGAATGGTGAACCATATGATTATGTTGATGATCAACAACTTAGAGATGAGGTAAATATTCCAACTAATGATGATGAAGTGGAGAATCAACATCTATGGAACAATGTTATCAAGTTTAAGCCTCTCTTAAACCTTGATCTTTCCACTTGCACACACTTGCTTCCAACCACCTTTATATGCTTTAGTAATCTAGCAAGCCCACAAGTATGGCGCTTCAACCATCTTTGACTTTACCTGCTTTTGAATGCCTATCTTAAGGTCTTTGTTTCTGAGTTTTCCAACTCTTCATCCACATTCAAAGCATAACACCCAAGGTTTGAATAACCATTCGTTTGAGATGGTACAATTTCCCTCATGAGTCAAATGATAATCAAATACTTTTGTAATCATTCCCTCACTACTACTAGTATCCATAGTAGGAGCCTCCACCTCCAATCAAGTATTCTCCGCCATAATTTCCAAATGCTTCATCCCCAATTATTTACTCTTATTCCCTTTATGAAACTCACAAAAAGTAATGAATATCTGGGTGATGAACTTCGAACCTCTAGGTTTTACTCCCGATAGCTCATAACCGTTCATATTTCTTAGATAGCTATTGAAGACACAATCTACAACTTTACCACCAGACTAAATTGTCTTGATTTAATCAATAAGTAAAATTTTTACGAACTTCAAAACAGAGTAGGTTACAGTCTTCCAGCTCAAATTCTTCATAAGTGTTTGGAAGTCTATTCTTGTAAATGAATATTTGTTGATTAGGTGAGCTGCTTTGACATCAGTCTTTATTAGACATGAGACTTCACACACAAGCGCGCGCGCGGGGGGGGGGGGGGGGGAGGGGTGTTGAATAGTGGGTTTTAGAAAAATGATAGTTTGAGAATATTTTGTTATTATTTCCAGAGTTTTAAAACCATTTTTAAATAATGTTTTATAAAATTGCAACTAAAAGTAAATATGGATAAAATAAAGGGTGAAGGGTAATAGAAATGACACCAAATAATTATACAGGTTCTAGCAAGAATACCTAATCATGTCTCCTAGATTTGATCTTGGGAGTATCCAGTAGTGCTTAAGAGCTTTTAGTAGGTTAAACACTTGAACCCCCTTATACAAGAAAAAATAAAGTTTCAGACTAACTTCCAACAAAATAAAGAACAGTGGACTAAAGCGATTAGTCTTCCTTCCAAACACTAGACTGAAGCGGTTAGTCTTCCTTCCAAACAAGAATTTAAAGTGGTTAGTCCCCAAGCTAAACTTAAAATTTCTACAGACCTATCTCGAACTAAACTAGAGTTTTGAATAGGATATCTTCCGAACCGAACCGAGGCTTTGAACAAGCTGACCACAAACCAAGTTGAGATTTTAAACTAGGTCGATCTCGAACTGAACCGTAGTTTTTAATAGGCCAACCACAAACCAAGCTGAGATTTTAAACGAGGCCGATCTAAAACCAAAGTAATCTTTTACATAGGACGAGCTTATGAACTGAACTAGTGACTTAATAGCTAAATCCTCAAATAAAGCTTTTAACTAAATCCTCAAACAAACACTCCCTTAAGGATAAATTATTCAACCAATAGAAAAACACTCCTTGGTAAATTTACAATAACACCCTTTCTAGAATACAAAAGTCCTCACCAAACACAAAGACTTTCTCAAAGAAATGAAACTAAATTAAAGTGAGAGAAAGTTGAAAATATTTTTGTGTGTGTGTGCGCGCGCGTGTGTGTGTCTGTGTGTGTGAGAGAGAGAGAGAGAGAGAGATAGATAGATAGATAGATAGATAGATAGATAGATAGATAGATAGATAGAGAGAGAGGGGGGAGAGAGAGAGAGAAAGAGAGAGAGAGAGAGAGAGAGTGAGAGAGAGAGAGAAGGCTCACGTTTCTAGATGTTAAAATGTGAAGGAAGAGACCTCTATTTATAATCTAATGGTTGGCACAAAAAAGGAAAGATCCATGGGCCAAAAATAAATGAGTCAATCAATTGGGAGCTTCACATAATTGTTTGTAGAAGCTTAAAAATGAAGGAATGGATATAGAGATATTGCTTTTCATTAAGACATTGTTATAATCATTTATGGATGTCGTTTGCGTTGACCCACTCGATTGGGTAGTACAAAATTTTGTCCAAAACTATTATGAGAGTTCCTGATCCATCTGGTACGGTTTCAAAATATATTTGAGATGTTTAATTTTAAAAACAGGGGCTTTAAAACATGCTTTAGTATGAGTGATTTAGCCATATAACTTTATGAAAATGCCCTTATTTTTTTTTTACAAAATATAGCTCCTTTACACGTGATTGGGCGAGCTTCACACTTCTTCTTTTTCACACTTTGAAGCTTCAAGACTTGACAGATAAACAAATTATATAAGCATTTTCTTGAGCCTTCTTGGAGATGAGGCTTGAGATATCTTCAAGTTAAATACCATTATTATAGAATGTTTGTAGTGATTACAAAACCTTAATAATCTTCTTGCATCTTTAATCGCTTGTCATAGTTGAATCCTCATAGATTGTATAGGTTATACCAAGTTGTCCTTTAAGTTATCATCATTAAAATCACATCACCAAAGGCACATCCTAATCCTTTGACTTTGAACACTTCTTTACATAACCTGCAAAACATGGGTTCACAACCTTACCCCCAAAACTTCATGGTTAAATGCGTATGTATCCCTTGTTCTTTTCATGAATGTATTAATTAGCTGACGATGAATGGAAAACAACATTGGAACCTTCTAAAATATATAAGCCACATATTTCAAACCCTTTTATCCATGATTACTTCACCATGTGAAATCTTCAACACCCCATGTTCAACTCTAAGCAATAGCCAAGATCATCAAACATGTTTATGGATTTTTTTTTTGCATAAACTCTGGAATATACCTCATGTTATGAAGAAGAAACTCACGATCATCGAACATTTTAAGTTTGACCATATCAACACCATGAACCTTGCAAGCCTTATTGTCACCAAAGAGAACTACTCAAACTTGTTTCAGCTTCAAATTCTCTAAGTATTATTTTCTTGGACACATGTGATAAGAGCAACCTAAGTTTATTACCCAACTATATTCAGTCTCCAAACTCCAAACTCGACACCACTAATACATCTACATTATTATAATTATCCTTATCTGAGGATTCAACAATTTGAACATAATCTTCTTTATACTCTCTATTGGGACAATCCCTATTGGAGTAATCGAGTTTATGGAAAATTATTTTTTTAACCTTGACTTGTTAAACCTCTGCAATTTGGACATCCCTCTATGCCCATTTCCTCCTCTTGAGACACTCAACCTTTCATCACTATCGTTAATCTTCAAATCTTTCACCTTTGAAAATTCTGTTACATCCGTCTAAACTTCATCCAAAGTAATAATACCTTCCTTACCATAAAGAAGGACATTCTTGAAGTGTTCAAAGAATTTAGATAAGGAGGTCAACCATATTATAGCCTCGTCGTCACCTTAAATCTTCACCTCAATATTATCCAAATCTTTAATGATCTTGTAAAATTTTACCAACTACTCAATTATGGATTTGTTCTCTGCCATTCAGAATGAGTAGAGTGTTTCTTTCAGACACAATATGTGTGCCAAAGACTTTGTCATACATAATTATTCAAGTTTTTCCCATATTGAAGTTGTAGTCTTCTCCTTGACGACTCCTCTTAAAAATTTATCCTCGAAGCACAAGATAATGGAATTTCTGGCCTTATCCACCATCTTGGTATTCTCTTCTTGTGTTAGGCATGAAAGCATAAATACCTCACTCTTTAATGCTTTAATACATTTTTCTTAAGTTAAAATTGATTGCATCTTCACTTTTGACAACCCAAAATTGTTGTTTTTGCAAAAATTTTCAACCTGCCATTTAGAACCCATGATGCTCACTTGTAAATAAAATATCTTTGCCCCACAATGGGCGCCACTTGTTGTGAAATTGAAAGGTTCAATAACACCAAGAAATATGATGTGTGAGAACAAAGAACATTGACAACCAAAATAAATTACCTTTAACAAAAATAACTCTCTATGCAACAAGACAACAAATTAATCAAGCATGAAACACAAAATCTACGTGAACCATATCTGATACCTGATAGACTTGAATCGATTGTCGTAACCAACCTAATCACTATCGATGTCGATCCCCAACAACCAAACTCACTGCATCGGCTTGCCACCGACTTTCGTCAACTTCCAAATTGATTTTTAATTTCTACAATTTGAAACATATTTATTTTGAGAGTTTCTTATCACACCACCCATGTTTCTTAGGCACCACCTGAATTTCCGTTTTTGCCCCTAATTTCCGGATGTGCACATCCGGGCGCACCCTTTCTCTAAAATTTTTCAGTTTTTTCCGGATGTGCACATCCGGAAGAATTC
Organism: Lathyrus tuberosus; assembly: GCA_022829125.1. Taxonomy (NCBI): domain Eukaryota; kingdom Viridiplantae; phylum Streptophyta; class Magnoliopsida; order Fabales; family Fabaceae; genus Lathyrus; species Lathyrus tuberosus. Next base: position 11,640,449 of record JALAZF010000120.1, on the reverse strand, counting down.
CTGATCTGCAAATCCGGAAAAAATCAAAAGAATTCCATAAAATCATTTACTTCTAAATATAATTAGATTCAATATAATTAAAATCCAACATAATTAAACTTAATATGATTTTTTCAATATAATTAAATCCAATTTAATTAAATCCAATATAATTAAAATTAATATGATTAAAATTAATATGATTTTTTCAATATAATTAAATTAATTTTAGAAGTAAATACCATATAATTTTAATTATAGTTTAGAAGTAAATACCATATAATTTTAAATACCAATATAATTAAATCCAATTTTAGAAGTAAATACCATATAATTTTAAATCTAATCTAATTAAATTAATTTTTTCAATATAAAAAAATCATTTAAAATTAAATACCATATTAATCATATTAATTATATTGAAAAAAATTAATCATATTAAATATTATATTAATTTTAATTATTATAGATTTTAATTATATTGGATTTAATTATATTGAAAAAATGATATTAATTTTAATTATATTGGATTTTAATTATATTGGATTTAATTATATTTAGAAGTAAATGATTTTATGGAATTCTTTTGACTTTTTTCGGATTTGCAAATTAGGATTTCTTCCGGATGTGCACATCCGGAACTGTTCTGGACTGGGCCGAGGCTGCCCAACCCATACAGCCTGGGGAGGCCCAGTAAGGTCCTTCTGCAGGACACGCGACCACCACGTGCTAGCCACAGTTTCGCCGGGCACTCAACCAGTGTCGGGCACTTGGGACAATGGGGGAGGAGGACATCACACCCTGTTGGGGTGTATCTCCCCGACAGACTAGCTTCTCCCCGCGAGAATTCTACACATCACTCCTCGACGAACATGGCTCCTCCCCGTGAGGCCATGTCCGTTCCACGGGCATCATCTCTCCTCGACGCATAAGGCTCCTCCCCGCGAGGAGTATACAGGATTCACATCTCCTCGACCACAGAAGGCTCCTCCCCCGCAAGGAGCACCCAACGGTCTATCCCGCGTGGACACGTTCCAAGTAACCTCCCACTTTCGAAAGATTCGGTCTGCCCTACTTCCGGAAATCTAGGAGCAGTTACTCTAGGGCGAAGACCACGTGCTGGTCTTCACTACTACACGTAAGCCCTAGCAGTTACTTGGAGTGGGCCTAGTTGATCCAGCCCATTGCAGGTAACCGTTGGCCCCGCGCTGGGGGCTCTCTATAAATACCCTCTCATTTGAGAGGGTCAGGTTAGACACATTCTTCTTACCACTCACTCTTTCTGTATTTGCCGATATTTTGTACACTCTCTCACTTGAGCGTCGGAGTACCTTGCAGGTACACCCCCCCTGCCATCTCTCACCACCACCGGAGCTGCCGTTCCAGACGCCATTGGCCACTATCAACTGTCTGATCCAGGTACGTTCAGTGGCGCCGTCTGTGGGAAAATTATAAGCTTCCCCATTTTTCTGCTCGATAAACCAAAGCTTTCTCCATTCAACAACCATCATGGCCAACCCGTCGGCGAATCAAGCTCTAGACAACGTCATCGCACAGCTCAGCAATGGCAACCGCGTCGACAACACCGCTGCCCAACCTGTCGCGGAGAACGACATCAGAGACGGACTCACCACCTCACCATTTTCCGAGGAAGTGGAGTACGAGACAGCTCACCAAGACGGGCAGGAAACATCCCTCCAGCCCGTGGACCCGCCGCCAAATACGGACCCGAGCACTGCTGCCCTGTTTGTTCTGGTCAATCAGACCAACCAGATGATCTTCAACCAGAATATCCGGATCGAGGCGCTGGAGAAAAGTCGTGGTCGGTCTTCCCCACGAAGGCACTGACCACCACCATTTCCAAGACATTCGCAGTCCTCGGAGGCATCTCGCAGCCCCTCCCCGGTTCCCAGGGGTCACAGACCGCGCTTGGAGCGTACTCAGCCAGAACATCCTCAGAAACGCCACCGCTCCCCGCCACCAAAGGGACCAGTCCGCTCCTCGAAAAATAAAAGGAGCAGGCCGGACGCCGAGGAGCCCAGAGGCCGCCCGAAGGACCACTCCCCGAGACGTCACTATGTTCGTGGACAACACTCCCCCTCCGTGTCTCTGGGGGCGAGCGAGGATGACGATTACCGGACCCCTCTGGCCAGGCACATCATGGACACCCCTATTCCTAAGGGCCTGGAGAGGCCCCCAGGCCCCCATCCTTGGGGACATATGACGGGACATCTGATCATGACGACCATGTCGAGAGTTTCGAAGCTCTGCTTGATTTCAGGAATGTCTCTGGCGCCATCAAGTGCCGATTATTCCCTACGACTCTTCGGAAAGGGGCCATGGCTTGGTACAAAAACCTAGCATCTGAATCAATCACGTCGTGGAGGGTCCTGAGGGAGCGCTTCAGAAAACATTTTACGGCCTCTCGTCGACATCCGAAGACGATAGCCTCCCTGGAAGCCATCTTTCAGGGGAAGGATGAACCTCTCCAGAGCTACATAGAAAGGTTCAACAAAGAAGCAGTTGAAATCCACGTGACCGATCACATCAAAATGTATCTCATCATCAAGGGTTTGCAGATAGGATCCAAGTTCGCAGAGTCCGTCGGACTACACCGTCCCCGCAGCTTTGAAGGCCTCCTCGAGAGAGCTCAGTCGCATATTGAGTTCGAGGAAGCTGAAGCTGCATAAATTGCCCTCGATTCGAGGCGCAGAGAAGGCCCCCGCGGCAACAAGGAAGAAGACTCCCCTCCGCCCAGGCGAGGTGGAGACAGGAGAAGAGAAGACTCCCCTCCACCTAGGCGAGGCGGGGAAAGAAAAAAAGAAGCCTGGACCAAAGAGCCCCACGAATCACGAGGACCGTCTGGCCTTTTCAAAGACTACACACCGCTGAACGCGTCCCGCGCACGCATTTTTAGCGACTGTGCCAATTCGGAGTTCGTCAAAGGGGGAATCCGCTTCCCGAAACCGGCGGCGTCCAAACCAAATGCAGACAAGTCCAAGTATTGTCGGTTCCATCGCAGTCACGGGCACGTTACTGAAGACTGCGTCCACCTTAAGGACGCAATCGAGACGCTGATTAAAGAAGGGTACCTGAAGAAGTACGCCAAGCAGCAATAGGCCCCCCGCCCCAGCGGCCAGGAGGCCCAGAATGTCGAGGAGTTAACTCCCTCCCCCAACAACGGATCTCTGCAAGTCGCGTTGAGCATCACGCGACCTGAAGACTTTGGTTTTTCGGGGGAACTCGACAACCCTGAAGCTGTCTGAAACATGTGGAAGAACTTCCCAGCAGAAGATTCGATAAGTGCCCGCAGTACCTGGGAGTCTTTCCCCCAAGCCCTGGTCATATCTGGCGGAGCCCCTGACCGTTTGACCGTGGGGTCAATAAAGAGGAAATTCGACGAACTGAAAGCAACAACTCCTCGAGCCCCTACCCTCGAGAGAGTTAAGGGAAGATCAAATCTGATTACCTTCTACCTCGAGGAAATTCCCGGTGGGGCACCGAACGCCAACATCCCCCTCCTGATCCGGGCACAGATGGCCAATTTTGATGTCCACAGAATTTTGGTCGACTAGGGGAGCTCGGTGGACATCATGTACGTCCACCTCTTCGAGACCCTCCAGCTGATCAAGCAACACTTGTCCCCGTACGTAGGGTCAGATCTACAAGGCTTCAACAGCGCGACCACCAGACCATGGGGCTTCGTGGAGTTGATGGTCACCTTCGGGATTGAGGAAACCGCCCGACAGGTGAAGACGCTTTTCTTGGTGGTGGACTGCCCGTCCCTCTACAACTGCATCATGGGGAGGACCACGTTGGCAGAACTGACGACCGTACCATCAACGGTCCACCTGAAGATGAAATACTACACGAAGCGGGGACGTGTGGTCACTCTCCACGGGGACATCAATGCGGCCAGAAGATGTTTCGACGCAGCAATCAAGGGTCTGAGTGTCGTTGGCGGCGTCAAACCCAAGACTCAGGCTGAGACACCTCCAGACGTCGTACAGGTTCCCCTCCCGCCGGTCAACGCGGTCGACCTTGACAGCAGGTTTCCCTGGGAGCAGGAAGAAGCTGCAGGCGAGGACCTCCCAGTTGAAATTAACGGGCAGCCTCTCCACCCAACGCGCCCCGTCCCAGATGGAGATTTCGAGCTGGTTCCTCTCGGCGACAGCCCAGACCGAAGCGTGAAGATTGGCTATGGACTCCCCGACTTGGCGAAGAGGTAACTGAAGGCATGTCTCCGAGAAAATGCAGATTTGTTCACCTGGAGTGCTGCAGAGATGCCCGGACTGGACCCTGAAGTAGCTTGTCATCAGCTGACTATAGATCCGGCCGCTAGGGCTGTAGCTCAAAGTAGGCGTAGGCAGTCTCCAAAAAAAATGGAGGCTGCTGAAAAAACTGTAAAAGACCTCCTAGAGGCAAACTTTATTTCCGAGGCCGAGTACACAACTTGGCTCTCAAATGTTGTACTCGTTAAGAAAAATAATGGAAAATGGAGGATGTGCGTTGACTACACGGATCTTCACCGGGCATGCCCGAAAGACTCTTACCCCTTACCTAACATCGACCAGCTGGTCGACAATTCTGCAGGATTCAAATTACTATCCTTCATGGATGCCTACTCAGGGTACAACCAAATCCCCATGGACGAGGCCGACAAGCAGCATACCGCTTTCATGACCGAGTCGGGCAATTACTACTATAACGTAATGCCCTTCGGCTTGAAAAATGCTGGCGCCACCTACCAACGGATGATGAACAAGGTCTTCTGGGCAGATATCGGCAACGTGCTCGAGGTTTACATGGACGACATGATCGTCAAATCTGCAGAAGAAGTCGACCATGCCGCTCACCTCAAGAAAGTGTTCGACACGGCGAGGAAATGTCGCATGAGGTTCAACCCCGACAAGTGCACCTTCGGTGTCCGCGCAGGGAAGTTCCTCGGCTTCTACCTCACGGAGAGGGGAATCGAGGCGAACCCCGACAAATATAGGGCGTTCTCCTCGATCCCTACCTCGAACTCAAAGAAGTCGATCCAGTCACTTAATGGAATGCTGACTGCTCTCTCCCGTTTCGTCGCCAAATCCGCTCAGTACGCACTCCCCTTTTTCAAGCTTCTCCGACAGAAGGCGACTTTTGAATGGAGTGAAGAATGCGAACAAGCCCTCCTCCATCTAAAATAAGTCTTGTCGCAACCCCCGGTCTTGTCCCGACCAGATAACGGGGAAACGCTTTTCTTGTACCTGGTTGTCACCAGCGAAGCGGTGAGTGCTGTCCTCATACGGGAGACCCCCGATGGACAGAAACCAATTTATTTCACGAGCAGAGCTCTTCAGGGTCCCAAGCTCAGATACCAACAAATTGAAAAGGTCGCCTTGGCCCTCGTATCTGCAGCCAGAAGATTACGACATTACTTCCTGGCCCACACAATCGTGGTAAGGATGGAGCAGCCTATTAGACAGCTCCTCAGTCGGCCAGATATGGCGGGGAGAATGCTCCGGTGGTCTCTCGAGCTATCCGAGTTCGACCTCCGATACGAAGGCAGAAAAGCCTTAAAAGCTCAGGTACTGGCCGACTTCGTAGCGGAAATGACCGTCCCCGAATCCTCGACCAATGGCTCCCAGAAATGGACGATTTACGTCGACGGAGCCTCAAGTGCAAAAGGTAACGGAGCGGGCATTATCCTCGAAAACGAGCAGGGCATCCTGATAGAGGTCTCCCTTGAACTGTCCTTCAAGACATCGAATAACCAAGCCGAATACGAGACCTTCCTCGCGGGACTTCGACTGGCGGAAGACCTTGGCGCAAAAGAATTCAAAATCTTTACAGACTCCCAGCTCGTCGCATCACAAGTTCGGGGAGAATTCCAGGCCAAAAACGATAGTCTCACCGAGTACCTAACCTTGGTGCAAGAAAAGTTGAGGAAATTTGTCTCCGCGGAGGTGTCTCACATCCCGCGCGAGCACAACACTCGAGCGGACGTGCTCTCCAAGCTTGCAAGCACTAAGAAAAAAGGAGGGAACAAATCAGTTATCCAGGAGATACTGACCGAGCCGAGCATAAACAAACCCGCACCGACCACCGAGGTCAACGCAATCGGGGACGCAAACTGTTGGATGACCCCAGTTTACGAATATTTGACGATGGGCAAACTGCCCCACGATCCTAAAGAAGCGGGGATAGTCAAGAGGCGGGCATGTGCGTATATCGTCGTCAAAGGTAAGATGTACCGTCGAGGATTCTCCATTCCCTTACTCCGGTGTATCGAAGAAAGCAAAGTTTCGGGGATCCTCCAAGAAATCCATGAAGGGATAAACGCCCAGCACCTCGGCGGAAGATCCCTAGCCCGAAAAGCACTCCGAGCGGGGTATTATTGGCCCACTATGCAACATGATGCAAAGGAACACGTCAAGAAATGTGACCGTTGCCAAAGACACGGGGACATGCACCTCGCTCCTCCAAACGAGCTTAAGTCATTGTCATCCCCGTGGCCGTTTGCGTGGTGGGGAATGGATATCCTCGGACCTTTCGTCACAGGGTCGTACCAAAACAAGTACCTCATTGTCGGGGTAGATTACTTCACGAAGTGGATTGAAGCCGAGGCGCTGGCCAAAATCACTGCTTTCAACATACTCCGTTTCTACAAGAGAAACATCCTTGCCCAATTCGGTGTGCCCCAAGCCATCGTCACTGACAACGGGACACAGTTCACCAACAGGAACTTCCAAGACTTCGTCGCCAAACTGGGTACAAAACAACACTTCACGTCGGTCGAACACCCTCAAACCAACGGGCAGGCCGAAGCAGCGAATAGAGTGATACTCTGGGGATTGAAGCGACGACTCGGCGAGGCCAAACAACGGTGGGTCGAGGAGTTACACAGCGTCCTCTGGGCGTATCGAACAACCCCACACTCCACGACCGGGGAGACCCCATTTCGCCTAACGTACTGGACCGAGGCAGTTATCCCCGTGGAGATCAGGGAACCCTCGAGGAGGACAGAAGCTTCCCTCGATGAAGAAACAAACAACGAAGCCCTGCGAGAGGAACTCGACCTTGTCGAAGAGATAAGGACCGGCGCTTCCCTCCAAGAAGCCTCTTTAAAACAAAAAATAACTTTGCGTTATAATGACAAAGTTATCAAACGCGACTTCCAAGTTGGCAGTCTTGTCCTACGGAGAAATCAGAAAGATTCACGCGAAGGAAAACTGGCCGCAAACTGGGATGGCCCATACCGCGTCATTGCGAAGACGGGGACTGGTGCCTATTACCTCGAAAACCTCCACGGTGAACAACTTGCTCGACCATGGAATGCTGAGAAGCTCAAATAATATTACAGTTAGACACTGCCCGGGACAGTACGACGTCGCGACCACGGGGGCGCGCACCGGTACATGTGCGACACCTCTATATAACACACGACGGCCAAAAACCACGAAGTGTGTGCGTGAGACTTTTTGGCCCGACGAGGAGGCCTCAACCGAGCTCCGTCGTCGACATACCAAATAGGCAGAATACCCAGCTCGCGATGGGAAGTTCACGCCACGAAGCTAAGACCTCGACCGACGTCTTAGCCTCGTTGAAGGTCGGGGTACAGCCCCCGACCAATCGACTAGCTCTCTCCGCAGTCGAGGATCATCAGAGTCGAGCAAACTCCTAAGGCGCCAGTGATCTCAACTACTTAGGCAAAAATAAGTAATGTATAAAGTATCACACACAAGTAAAATAAATAAAGAGGCAAAGCGAAGTATAAGAATCGGGCAAAGCCCATTGTACGAATATTACATCAATAAGCCCACAAGCCGGGCAAAAACAACCATTGTACGAGTATTACATCAAGTAAGCCCACAAGCCAGGCAAAAACAACAAAATGGCACGCAGGCCAAGCAAACTATATTCCTACTCTGCAGCAGTCTCAGCGGCGTCTGGCCCACCTCCCTCGTTGGCATTTCCTTCTTGCCCGGGCAGCACTATCCGGCCGTCGACCACCTCGCAGTCAGCGTCCGCCCCGTCGGTCACCAGGTCGGGATTTAGGATCCGAAGCTGCACCACTGCATTTTGGAACCCTATGCCCGCAGTTTCAAGAGCATCGTCCTCGGCTAGCCGGAGATCCTGCTCGAGTCTCCTGAGTTGGGCCACCAGTGCCGCTCGAGTGGTTAGGAGCTTATCCTCTTCAGTTTCGCCTTCAGCTGGCCGAACAGCATCCTCTAACTCGGCAACCCTCTCCTTGAGCCGCTTCTCCTCTGCCTCCAGCTGGGTGATCCGGGCAAGATGACCTTTCTCCGCTTCCTCAGCTTCCTTCAGCTTTGCCTCCGCCCGCTGGTGCTGCTCGCTCTGTTCTTTATTCAGGTCCCTGCATTCCTTCAACTCTTTGCGCAGGTCTAGCAGCTCAGCATCCAAGGTCTCGAGCTTTTCTTGCAGTCGAGAAAGTTCAGCAACGGGACGGGTCTCATCGTTCAGGACAATAGCGGTCGAACAGAGCCGCATAACGGCAGACATGTCCTCAAAGATCGACCTCCTCCTCGCTTCCGCAGCGGTCCCCAGCACAACTTGGATTTCAGAGGGAGGGACGCGAGGATAGGTGACTTCGGAGAAGAAGCGGGGCTTGAGATGGCATGGTGGGAGTTCGAAGCTTGAAGGAGGCGGGGGACTTTCTTCGTGGGCCAGGTCGACAATCTCCGCGTTCGAAACCCTTTGCCGTTTCGGCGTCCCCTGAGTACCCGGAGACTGGCTCCCAGCAGGAAGTGTGCGCCCACCTGAAATCCCCGACACAGTCACAGCAGGCTGAGATTGGCTAGAACCGTCGGGCATCGTGGCAGAAGGAACACCCTCGGGCATCGCACCAGAAGAAGCAACACCTTGACCCTTTGAACGAGATGACTCTCCCCGGGCTTGTTCTTCCCGAGCACTCTTCGCCTTCAACTTCTTGAGCCTCTCCTCTGCTCCGGCCATTTTCCCTGCAAAAAGAAAGAAAAAGTTAGTAAGGCAAGATATACGGATGCGAGGAAGGCTTAGGTCGAGGATGTTTTCACCACCTAACAACTTATCTGCTTCTTCGCCGGAGAAAGTCTCGAGCAGAACACGGGTATTGATCAGGCGACGTTGCTTCCTCACCTGCCCGTCTGCTCCCGTTATAGGCTCTCCCTCCAGTGTTTCGTACCGAGCTTCATTGAAGCTTTCGACGAACGCGACGATCTTATCATAAGCTGCCCGGTCGTCGACGTCCAACTGATTATGTTTCACCTTGTATTTATCAACCCTCTTTTTGAAGTGTTCCTCCATCCAGTACAGGGGGAACTTCGGCTCCAGAACCTCCTCGGAGCGACCGTCAACTTTACGGGTGACTCTCCGGTACAGCGAGTTGATAGCCTCAAGGGTAACCGGCTTCACGAAATAGTAGCGGAACTTGAAATCCCGGACGGAATCCAAGTACGTGTGGAACAGAGCTTTGCTTTGCTTAAAGGACACCCAGTCGTGTCGTCCACCGGCCGACGACCTTTGAAGATGGAATATACGAAAGAAGAGGGACACTGTCGGTACAATTTTTAAGTGCTTACAAACGAGCTCAAAGGCCCGGATGAAGGCCAGCGAGTTCGGGTGAATCTGCGAGGGTGCCAGCTTCAACCAGGCGAAGATCCCCTCTTGTAAGTCCGTGAAGGGTAGCCTCCACCCCGCTTTGTCGAACATGAACTCGTATAACGGGATGCGCATTCCCCGGTAAGGCGAACATATCCAATGATGCTCCTCTGGGCGGAAAACCTTCCAGGATTTGTCAGACCCGATTAGCCGATGCTCGACGGTGCAGAACGCGTCTTCCACGTCTCTGTAGACGAAGATGGACGACATCTCTAGGGCTTCATCGCAGACCCACTCCTCGAGCGGGCGCTCTTGTGCAAAAGCCATGTGAGCCATAGGAGATTCGGGGTGGTCGTCTTCTTCAAAGGATCCTACGGCCACTTTCGCAGCCAAATCGTCCATTTACCTGAAAAGCAGAAGGAAATGGTGAATTCGATGGGTCATATCAAATTCACCCCTCCACCGTTGTTCAAGCGAACGAGTGAGGAAGGGGCAAGGCTATCTCGTTTCCCCGACATAACCGGCTGAGGATCAACATGTTCATCGGGGAACTCATCGCCTCCCCGAAAAATTCTGCCCCCTTTTGTTCCCATAACGCTAACGAAAAGGGTAACCGCTTGGGACCCCGGGACATTCAACGTGTCCCCGAGATGTTCATCCCTGGTCCCCGAGACATTCAACGAAAGCGAGAGAAATTCTCAACACTTCCTCTCTCAACAACAAGAGATTTCCGCCGTATTCGCCAAGAACCCTTTCATTTCTCATGGGAACTTCATCAGTTCACCAAGGAAATGCTATACACTAGTTAAAATCAAAGAGAAACGCAAGAAAAAGGTCAGTTTTTGAGCAAATACCTTATAGGCGGTGGTTTAGGTTTCCGGCGCGGAGTTTCCGGCGGTTGACGGCGGCGAACGACTGCTGTAGAAGATAGAGAGAGAAGGAGAAAGAGTGTTGAGAGAGAAACGGAAAAGTGGGAAGTGAACGAGAGGAGGCGTTTTTATAGTGGTTCTCGCAGAACTCGAGGGACATAGGGCACTTGAGTGCATACACTAGCCAACCGCCATAGCCTCCCTAGGTAATAATGACAGACGACACGTGGCACACATGCAGCCGTTCATCCTCCCACGCGTGTCGTTTCAGTCTTCCCCAACGTTTCGAATCTGAAACCCCTCATCTCCCCGGGGTTACGACCAGACACAGCTGATCGATGCCCGACTTATGTGCGACTGTAGGAACGTCGAGCACGAGAATGGCCTCCTCGGATCCTCTCTTGGCGTATCCCCGACATGCCAATAACCCTTAAGTCATTGCTCTGACATCTCAGAGCAACGACTTGGGGGGCTTCTGTTCTGGACTGGGCCGAGGCTGCCCAACAGTCGAGCAGGCCCAATCCATACAGCCTGGGGAGGCCCAGTAAGGTCCTTCTGCAGGACACGCGACCGCCCCGTGCTAGCCACAGTTTCGCCGGGCACTCAGGCAGTGTCGGGCACTTGGGACAATGGGGGAGGAGGACATCACACCCTGCTGGGGTGTATCTCCCCAACAGACTAGCTTCTCCCCGCGAGAATGCTACACATCACTCCTCGAGGAACATGGCTCCTCCCCGTGAGGCCATGTCCGTTCCACGGGCATCATCTCTCCTCGACGCATAAGTCTCCTCCCCGCGAGGAGTATACAGGATTCACATCTCCTCGACCACAGAAGGCTCCTCCCCCGCGAGGAGTACCCAACGGTCCATCCCGCGTGGACACGTTCCAAGTAACCTCCCACTTCCGAAAGATTCGGTCTGCCCTACTTCCGAAAATCTAGGAGCAGTTACTCTAGGGCGAAGACCACGTGCTGGTCTTCACTACTACACGTAAGCCCTAGCAGTTACTTGGAGTGGGCCTAGTTGATCCAGCCCATTGCAGGTAACCGTTGGCCCCGCGCTGGGGGCTCTCTATAAATACCCTCTCATTTGAGAGGGTCAGGTTAGACACATTCTTCTTACCACTCACTCTTTCTGTATTTGCTGATATTCTGCACCCCCCCCCCCCCCCTCCGCCGTCTCTCACCACTACCGGAGCTGCCGTTCCAGACACCGTTGGCCACTATCAACTGTCTGATCCAGGTACGATCAGGAACATATCAACGTTTTTTAAAAATTTGGTGCGTCCGGATGTGCAAATCCGGAATCTGGAGACAAAAATGAAATTTCACGTGGTGCCTAAAAAACTTGGATGATGTATTAAAAAATCCTGTTTATTTTCTCTTCATCACTATTTTACTTAAAATTTGATCTTACATCTTTTGTTATGGGCTTTCCGAACGGATAAAACAGCTAAAAAAAAAAAAACATGCATATAGATAGACAAATTTAATTACGGTATAATGCTTGAATACAAATAATTAATCACTATCATGAATTACTAGTTGAGTTATCCACTAACTTTGAAGTTGAACAAGTACACACACGAGAGTTGTCGTCTATCAATAATGTGCAGCACAATAATTGCGGTTACCATAAAAACAGTAAATAGCATCTTATCTCATGCTGTTATACATGACACGTACATCTTATAATTTCCATAGAAACATTTGTCCATTTCTCCGTTAATACCCTCAACACAAGAACCAACCCAAGGGCCAATTCTGTAACTTGAATTTCATCGTAAAAACCATCCAACCAGACCCGCGAGCGAAACGCAGCAAGCATTGGTCCGCTCCGTCTACACAACAAGAACAAAATCAGAAACTGAAATCAAAATTCGAAGAAAAAATGCAATCGTTATCGTTAAGTAGTACCAAGAGTTTAGCGGGATTGCGGTTGATGGGTCAGGAAACGAGGATGAAGAGAAGAAGTAGCAATTGCGTCGTGGTGGCTTGTGGTAATAATTCGGATAAAGAGACTCCAACCTCGTTTCTGTCTCGGACCCAAACGTACGCTCTGTTGAAAATACAAATGGAAGTAGCGGCTAAATCGGAGGTTAGTAATGGTAATAGTATTCTCTTTTTGTTATTATGAATTGTTGAATCTGAAATTGGAAGATGAGAATTGAGGATTTTGTGTAGGATTATAAGGAAGCTGCGAGAATTCGAGATTCGCTTAGGTTATTTGAAGAAGAAGAGCCTGTTTTGCGGTTGAGGAGGTTAATCAAGGAAGCAATTGCCGATGAGAGGTTCCAGGTGCTTTTTTTTTTAATTATTATTATTGATTAAATTGAAAGTAATTTTAGTTTCACATTGAATTTTGTGAAGGTGTGTTTTGAAATTTTGATTTTTTTATTGGTACTATGTAATGATGTGATGTGAGTGAGACACTCACCTCACTATAGATTAGAGAGTGTGTTAGAAAGAGAATGTAATGTGTTGCTTGTATGTGTGGTAAGACTAGTTCATGATTAGAGATGACGATGTTAGAAAGTGTTCAGGTAACACTTATAGTAGAAAAAATGGTGGAAAATAGACTGAAGTAGTTTGGACATGTAGAGAGAGGATCCATATATTCCGTGGTAAAGAGAGTAGATTAGATGGAGAGGAGTCAAACAGTTAGAGGTAGAGGAAGACCTAGAAACTGAAAAACTATATGAGAACTTATTAAGAAAGATCTAGAGATTAACTATGTGAAAATAAGCATGGTTCTGGATAGAATATTATGGCTGAAGTTGATTCATGCAGCCGACTCTATTTAGTAAGGCTTGGTTGATGTTTGTCCTTAACAGCCAATGAACAATATGGTTCTAATTTGTGGTTTGCAACCGCAATTACAGCCAAATCAGCCACAATTTCTCGCATTTTAATGCAATATAAAGGTTTCTTGTATAACCACCATTGCAACTGTAATTTAAAATCATGATTAGTTGTTTTTGTGTTTTTGTAGAGATGGTCATGATAGATGATATATTTAAACAGATTTCAAATTTGTTGGAGTATATGGTTGTGCTTGACCCCATGTTTCAAAATTCAATATAAATTGTTTCTTTCAAGCTTCAACTCGGCCATTAAAGTAGATGTTGTACTTAAACATGTGTACTGTGTCTCTCAGAACTCCATATTATGTTTCTTTGGTAGTTTTGTTTTTGGCATTCTGTCAGATCAGCATACCTCGCATATTTCAGCTCTAATTGACAACACAAGACCTATATTTACAGTTTTTTATTCTGATTGACCTATAATTGCCTCATGAATTATACATGTTGACACTCTTTCTTCCTTTTTTTTTTTCTAGGATGCAGCTAGTTATCGTGACGAGCTAAAAAGAATTGCTCCACACTCTCTTTTAAAATGTTCCAGTGATGCTACAACATTGGTATGATCACTTCTTTCACTTAGTGTATTACAAATACTTCTTTCTTTGATTTAAGCTATATCACAAAAAATACAATTAACTTAGAAAGTTTTCTTTTTCGAATGGTGTTTTAAAGTTGATTGCATCAGTAGAATAATTAACTTAGTACCATGTCTTGAAAATGGAATATTCAATATCATTAAACTGTGTGGATTGAGCATTTGTCTATGATATATACTCCCCGGGTTTCGTAATTCTCACAAAAATGTTATATTTTCTTCTCTGGTAAAAGCTGTCCATCTTCCCATTTGGTTTGCAGTGATCTATAATGAAAATAGATTTTCTTTCCATTGATGTCTTAAAGGAACCTGTATTTCACGTGTTACACAACAAACTTACACATGAAAAAGAGAAATTCAACTTTTGACATTTAATTTCATCTTATTCAGGGAGTCAGGGCTCAAGTCAGGAGTGTATATATAGAAGGCAGAAGTGACCCTTCAAAGGGGCTATATTTTTTTGCTTATAGAATAAGAATTACCAATAACTCAGATGACACCGTTCAACTTCTTCGAAGGCATTGGATTATAACCGACGCTAATGGGAAAACAGAAAATGTATGGTGAGTTAATTACTACCTCCGTCTCAAATTATAAGACGTTTTGGGCATTTCACACAAATTAAGAAATTTAATAATTATTTTATGGGAAATACAAACTAGGTACGACTTTACGGTAATGCCCCTCATAATTACATAAGAGAGAGAAATTAAAAGAGTTGAATGAATAAATAAATAATAAATACTTGAGGTATATAGGAGAAAGTGTCATTAATATTGTATTAGAAATGTTAAGTGACTTATAATTTGGGACAAATTTTTTTGGCAAAGTGACTTATAATTTGGGACAGAGGGAGTATTCCAGAGGTGTCTTCCTTTCCCCTTCCTTTCCCCTTTTAAATCAACATGGCACTTGGTTAATGTCAAACACAATAGCTTTGATTTATGTACCTTATCCGACTTAGTAAACTACTATGAAGCACAAACACCTCGAACACGACCCCGACACCGACACAGAGACACCAATAATAATTTGAAAAAAATAAAATAAAACATAATGTCGCTGCAGGTGTCCGACACAGGCACAGACACATACACTCTGTTTTTCAGAAGTGTCGGTGCTCCTTTTTAAACCTTTGAAGATTCAAGTTCAACATAACTTGTGTGCTTTATTTTCTACATGACAGGGGGATTGGTGTTGTTGGTGAACAGCCAGTACTTCTTCCCAGGACTAGTTTTGAGTACTCTTCTGCATGCCCATTAAGCACATCAAATGGTAGAATGGTAAGAAAGTTTTCTTTTTTTGTTTTTTTTTCCTTTCTGGTTACAATTTCCTTGCATAAATCAACATATCATGCCGTAAAAAAAGAACGCAAAAGCGAAAGCTTTATTTAAGCCAAGTTTTACATGCTTTGAAATGATGGACTGCAACATTTTCCTTTGATTCATAAATATTTTTATCAGTCATATAGGGAGTTGTTATCATGATTTTAACCTTACAACAATGTTCTCTATGTCTTTGAGTCGAAACTGGTGTAAAATTGAGAAATTGTACTATTAAGACGTCCTATGATTGCATTTTGATTGCTTAACTTAATACTCGTCTGAAGGCTTTCTAATTGTGTCTTTATCAAATCCAATATTAAACTAGGTATTTGTATAATAATGCAGGAAGGTGAATATGAGATGATCCATGTTGATCGAGTAGGCTCACGTTCATTTAATGCGGTCATTGCCCCCTTTTCTCTCGCTTTGCTAGGAGATGATGACTGTAACACTATTTGAGATTGAACTGCAGCACAGCATCACCTTCAGAGATGTCCATTTACTAGCTTCTGCAGAATGGGAAGGAAGGATTATTGTTCTCACAGCCATTCGGAGTATAAATTTTCCAGATACATGTGTTTTGTTGAATTGATGTATGAAAAACTCAAAAAAAGAAATCAATATATATACGTAGTATAGATTATAGACTGTTGAAATTGTGTTCTGTTTCCAATCCCTACATACCCAAGAGAGGGAGAAATAGAAAAATGACTCAATTGATGGTGATTATCAAAAATCTCCAATTCATATTATTCAAAAATTCATAAAAAAAAAAAGGAAAGAGAAAGTAGCATAGCGAAATTTTGAGATAATCATTTTATTTTTATTCTCTCTTTTTCTTTTTGCCCTGTCACCCCTTTCTCTCCTAACAGTAACACTTTATTTTCTTTATCACCAAGTCACGACTCATGCATTGAAGCAAAACGATTCGTATTTCTTGGAATACATGAAGCATCTTTACTTACTCCAACCATTCCAATACAAAACCCAAACACAATTGTTCCTTGTCCAGTCCTTTTCCTCTCTCTTTTTCTCTGTCCAATTTTTTAAAAATAAACTAATATCATTAGCCCAAGAAAAGTTCACAAAAACATGCATGTCTTTTGTATTGAGTTGAGACTAATTTAATATTTGCATGGGATTTAGAGCAAGATTTTTGTTGGATAACAAGAAAAGCAACACAAGAAGCTTATGCTCCACGCACACCATCTTTTTCATTCCTATATACAAAGCAAAAGCATTTCTTCTCTTCTCTCTCTCACCTCCACTACCTATGTTGCTTTATACTTTGCAACTTTCAACCTTTTCTTTGCTTACCTATGTTACTTCTTTATATTAGACACATTAACAAACAACAAATATTGTCGGTTATGTGTTTCTGTGTTAAAATCTATCCAAACTTCGAAATAGAATCTCTACATTATCTGATAATTAAATAATTTATTAATTATGTGGTCAAACTGTGTAAGTAAGAGTTCAACTTTTTAGTGCTTTCTGACCCAAAATTATTTGCATCTGATCCTGATTTTTGAAATGCAGAAGAAACCCATGTGCACTTTCATATTAGGCCTAACTTTTGACTGCATAGAATGGTCCTGTGATTTTGTAGTTACTACTTTATAGTCTTGTTCTTGCAATGTGCTTTTTCTTGTTACTTGGTTCTTAATCTTTGTTTTTTTCAATCTTGTCTTTTTGGGTTTAAGTTTCTGAGCAAAGTACCATCAAGAAACATTGGATCTGTTCATTTTTCTTCAATAATCAGAAGTAAGTAACACAATGAACTTTGTAACATTCTCTTCCAAAGGAACTTGGAATCCTATCATGACTTCTGATACAACCATCCAAAGTTACTGGCTGAATTGGAAGTTTTTTGTTTGTGTCGTTTCAATCATTCTTTCAACCATCTTTTCATTATTACTCATATGGAAGTATGAGGTTTTAATTTCATCATGGAAGTCAAAAAGAAATGATAACATAGAAATCCAGAAACAAACATCATCATCATCATCAAGATTGTTTTTGTATGAAGATGAAACATGGAAGCCTTGTCTTAAAGGAATTCACCCTGCATGGTTGTTAGCTTTTAGAGTTTTTGCATTTATTGTCCTTTTGGTGCTTCTCATACTCACTGCTACTATTGATGGAGGAAGCATTTTTTATTATTATACTCAGTAAGTTTTCATTTTCATTACATTTGAATGAAA
The DNA here is from genome assembly GCA_022829125.1 of Lathyrus tuberosus. Taxonomy (NCBI): domain Eukaryota; kingdom Viridiplantae; phylum Streptophyta; class Magnoliopsida; order Fabales; family Fabaceae; genus Lathyrus; species Lathyrus tuberosus. The sequence continues at coordinate 11,623,036 of JALAZF010000120.1, read as the reverse complement.
CTTGGATCAGTGTTGTATAGTTATTAGTTGAAAACATATAATTGATTATTGATTTTTCTACAATCTTTTTTGGTTCTGTGAAACAGGTGGACTTTTACTTCAGTTACTGTCTATTTTGGGGTAATACAAAGTTAATAATTTTTTTCATTTGCAATGTTGCTTAACCATTTGTGTTTAGTGTAGTGTGTAATTTCTGCTATGCTATTGATGTTGTAGCTAGGATGTTTGCTGTCCATGCATGGATGTTACCAGCATCATAAAAAAGCAAGTGGTGATAAGGTGAACAATGTGGATGTAGATTCTGAGCAAGGAATTGATGATTCTTCTACACTGCCTCAAAGTTCTAATCCACCAAGTTATGATAAATCTCAACAAGAACATATTGTCCGCAAACATGCTGGCATTTGGGGTTATATCTTTCAAATACTATTTCAGGTAAGCTTTGCACAGATTATAGCTATCAATTTCTAGCACAAACCGTGTTAAAAGTCTCACATCAGACAATATATGGTCTGATTATGTGTTTATAAGTGGAACAATCTTTACCTTACGTGCCGGTTTTATATGGTTGAGTTCTGCCCATTGTCATTGACCATATCATGATTTTTTGTTTCTTGTGAATAGATTAATGCAGGTGCGGTGATGCTGACAGATTGTGCATTTTGGTTCATAATTGTTCCTTTTCTAACCATCAAAGATTACAATATAAATTTAGTAAGTACACTATCATTTTATATTTATTGTATCATGGATATAGGACCCGTTTGTTTTGGTTTTTTTTATAAATGATTTTTATAGTGTAACATAATTTTGTGAAAAAAATATTTACAAAAAAACTTTTCATAAAAGCTTCAAATGAAAATTTGGTTTGAATAGTTATTCTTAAAATGTTATTTCAGGTATTTCATCATTTTATCGAAAATTTTTTTGGATATCAAAATTTTAAAAAATCACTTAATTTTTAAGCTATTTCAAATAGCTTTTCATAAAAATCATTTTTGAAATATGACTTTTTGAAAAAATTGTGATTTTGATTATGTTTTGAATTTCAATAATGTATATTAATGTTATAGAATATCAAAAATTGTCTTTTAATTTATAAAAAACAAATTTAAAAAAACTTGTAATATTTTAAAAAACATTTTTGTAGAATCCATTTTAAAAAATACAAAAAAAAAATCCATTTTTTTAAAGCTAAAACAAACTGGCTCATAATTTATAACTTAAATAAGTTATGTTGTGTACTTATAAATTGGTATATGTGGCAGTTGACCATAAGTATGCATACCATCAATGCTGTTTTTCTGCTAGGAGATACAGCTTTAAATTGCTTGGTGAGCTTATATATTTGATTATTTTTACATTGAATTATACATTGTAAATTCTTACCTTGCTAATTCTTTGTCTTCTTCAGCATTTTCCTTGGTTTCGAATAGGATACTTTTGCCTATGGACAGTCACATATGTCATTTTTCAATGGATTGTTCATGCTATAGTTAAACTCTGGTAATAATAATAATAACTCCTTTTGTTTTTCAAAATCAACTACTACAATGCAAATGTGTTACATGTACAATAATGTGTAACATAAGTTTGTTGTTATGGAAAAACAGGTGGCCATATACATTTCTTGACTTATCATCCCACTATGCTCCATTATGGTATGAAGTTTTTTCTCTCTATGGGATTCTTTTTAGTGTTTGTAAGATATTTGATTGTGATAAAGAGTTGATATTTGATTGATTTTCAGTTACTTGTCGATGGCGTTACTGCATATTCCTTGCTATGGTATCTTCATATTGATAATGAAGGTTAAACACAATGTGTTGTCAACGCGGTTTCCTCACTCGTATCAATGTGAAAGATGATTTGGACTTGGGAATTTGGCTAGTTATATTTTCTTAACAATGTCAATTTTTATATAGAAAAAGGGGAGGGGATGAGTAGTGAGAGAACAAAAAAGATGGGATTGTAAGTAAGTTTGTAGTATTAATTTATGGGATTTTTTTACTAGAGGTATATGACAAATTATATCACAATATTTGTTTGTTTTTAAAAGATTGAAATGCATTTTTTAACATGATAATATTAGAGACTAGTGATGTTATTAATATTGTTTTGTTTTTTAAATTGAAAACAAATAGACGGAAATTCAACTTTTTACTCACTTTTATTAGATTTTTTCAATTAGGGTTAGAAATGAGTCTAGTCAAACTCGTCTCAGCTCGATTTAATTCGTTAAGAATTTATTCAATTCAAATCTCGGTTCGAGTTCGATATAAATATTTTTTAAGTTTAAACTCAACTCGTTATAAGTTCACAAACAATTCGGTTCAACTCGTTAACTTTATCAAGTTAGGTTCAGTTCGCTTGCTTCATTCACTTAAAAAACATTTTTTTAAAGTCTATTTTTTTATATATATTTGATATTTTATAGCAATATTTTAAAAAAATATTAAAATAAAATAAAAGTTATAAAATTAGTAAATATTACATATTTAAATTAATTAAAATAAATTCTAAAAATATTGATATAAAATATATGCTACAAATTTTTAAAAAGTATTAAAGATATATGTTGTTATTCAGATGTACGTCAAACGTTTCTAAGATTGTGAATACACAAATGTGTCTACCACTCGAATCTTTGTGTAACAAGTAGGATTTCGATTCAACAAGAGTGACATAATTGTCTTGAACTCTATCTCACACATCAAACCCGCACACAATTTTTTCTTAAGGTGTATTATAATATTATGTGCTTTAATCACCCTGCACGTGTATCCTGGTTTAGTGAAGGCTCTAGGAATTCTGCATCGAAATTTCTTAGGAATCGACCTTAGTTCCATAATCACACAGGTGAGTCTATCAAGAGAACTTTGTAGCTAGATACTCCCTCATACAAAGTATAGATCTCATTAAGAGTTTCTATTATCTCATCATCTTTTCGCTTTTCGCTTTAGGATTCATGCTTCTCTTATTTATACAAGCATGATCCCCTCATATTAACTACAACTTATTTACCCATTAAACCCATTTATTGGAATCTTTAGTCATTTAGGTCGGTTTACCATAATGAGCAACTCTTTTCTCTATAGACATTTGTCCCATCGTCTTGGATGTATCATGGACTTTCTTTCTGGCTAATCCTTTCGTCAAAGAATATGCTATATTTTCATCAGTGCATACATCTCCCACTCTTATAGCTTCTTTAGAGATACATTAATCTCTAATAGTGTAATGCTTTATTCTAATTTGACGTTTTTTACCATTATATTAACGGTTCTCAATTTTTGCAATAGTCGCAGTACTATTGTTGTGGATTAACACAACTGACATAGGTTTTTTTCTCACAAAGGGATCTTAGTTAGCAAGATAGTATGTTTCTTTGATTTCTCGAACTATAATAAATATATAACCAGTAGTTACTTTGGAATCACTGGTAAGGTATTCCAATCTGCATAACTGATTCTTCAAGTAGATTAGGAAATCTCTAATAATTTAAATCGAGATTCAAAGTCCTTTTAAGGTACCGCATGACTCGCACAATAGCCTACAAATGCTCATTACTCGAGACCTACTAGTAAATCTGCACAATAATCCTACAACATATACAATGTCGGGTCTAGTACACTCAATGGCATACCTAATGTAACAACCAAATTCCCATCGCGAATAAATAATACATAATTAAATCAGAGTAAATAAAAATTTATTTTTCCGACAGAAACAAGGATGCCACAATTAAGGAAAGAAAACACAACCCCCGCTCAATTATTTGATACATAACACAAAATGGAATAAAGGTAAAAGGGAAACTTTTTCCATATAAAAGGAAAGTTCAATTATGGAATAAAGTGGAAAGATCCATAACTGACTTGTTTTACCAAAATAAATTATTTTATAACATCAAAATATTCATACAAAAGTAATACCAAATATATTCAACAAATGTATACATATATATATCTACATCGTTCCCCGACTCCCGTGTTACGTATCAGAGCAGACAGATCGACAAAGGACGGAGAACTAATCTTCACAAAAGCCTCCAAGACTACTAATCTGAAATTGCCTCATAGAGCAACAACCCACAGCAGAAGGGTGAGAAACATAATCATAATATAATTGCATACAATTATATAATAACACAAAAATACACATGTAAAATATTCTCACCACAAGCATCACATACTAATACACATAGCATATATCAATTATACCCACTCAATCACATGTTCACACATAAGGCATACCAAGGTTATAGCATATGGAAACACACCACCACATCACATAGCATATGTCTATGCATAAAACATATTATCCACAACCAATGCATTTATCACATATGCACACCAATTCACCAATTCAAACATAAATCTCAACACATACTCAACCAATTCACAATTTCCCACACATAATCAATCCATTCATGATTTTCCACACATAATCAATCCATTCATGATTTTCCACACATAATCAATCCATTCATGATTTTCCACACATAATCAATCCATTCATGATTTTCCGCACATAATCAATCCATTCATGATTTATGCAAATGCAAAGAGACCGACACACGACTCTATGCAAATGCGGTACCATCCATCCATCAATCTCATCACTAGTCCACTCAGGAACTATTGGAACCATCGCTTGTTACTTAGTGTAACTCCCCGTCGGGCAAACGATGTTCCTCGTCGCTTTAGGTCCTCTTTGTATAAGGCACACGGCGTTTATGGATCGCTTTAGGTCCTCTTTGTATAAGGCACACGATCTGATCGCTTTAGGTCCTCTTTGTATAAGGCACACGATCGTCTATAATCATCGCTTTAGGTCCTCTTTGTATAAGGCACACGATGTTATAGCAGATTTCCTCTAGAATCAATTCGTCGCTCACACCCCACAAGGGCACACGACATCACAAGATGCATATCATGATGCTTGGCATACAAGGACTCATGACAATCAAATGCATATTCACATATACACCCATAATCATGCATATACAATCAACCATAACACAATGCATTTTCTTGCCCTTAGGCCACAAACCATCATCACAACATTTTATCACATGCATTTTCATCACACAACAGTACACAAGTCATACGATATCCATATCAACAGGACATTGCATGATACACATCAATTACACACAATTACAACGGTAAAAGTCGACAAAATGACACACTTCCAAATTCCCAACATAATTAAATCGGCCAACAATCTCAAAACCATTTTAATAATAAAGAACATTTTATTAGCTTTCCAACGATACCAAGAATGTTCAAAACGGATAATCGGAACACAAGTTACGGAAGTAAAACGAAAAGGACCCTCGCTGGCCATACGCGTATTGCCCTGAGCCATACGCGTATTGCCCAGCCTCATACGCGTACCATTACAGAGTAAGGGTAGAAGGTAGATTCCCAACAGAGGACCAACTCTGATCTTGTCCCCTAGCAGAGCTGATATCATCAACCATTATCCCCAAGCATATTTTTGGGTTGTGGTTAGCTTTCCCCAGCAAGTCAAAGGTCGATCGTCATTGGCACTTTTCTTCAGCGGATTCCTGGGATGTTTCTCCAGCAGACGTTTGTTGTTCGTACTTTCCTGCAGAATGGAGGTTTAGTCGGGATCTCGAGCAGTTATGACACTGAAGGCGATTCAGTTTGTTATCCCCAGCGGAGTTAGCCTCGTCTCTTCAGCATTTATTTTGCTGGAGTGCTCCTGTTGCATATCATAAACATCATAGCATAATCATTACCACGCATATCATTCACATAGCATTGCATGAAGCCTTGTAAAACCGAACAGAAAATCCATAGCCCAACCTTGCCCGACACCTTCAACAACCCACTTTGCTGGCATCTTTCAAAAACCTGAAGCCCAATCCCTATTGGCGCTTCCTGCAAAATCTAATCCCCATTGGTACCCAGAAAGATTTCTCCTTTGAAAAAACAATCACCATCAGGTTTTACTTGTCCTTGCCAGCAAAGTTCAATCATACTTGGCACATCCTTCTTTCCCCGGTAGCCCGAGCATACATCGGGTTTTAGCATATAGTGATCATTGCATCCTCAAATCACGTAGCATTTCCATTTGATATGGAGCATTACGCCATAGAAAGAAAATTCAAACATATGCATGCGAAGCATAAGCCAGATTTGGTACCTTGCGCGAAAGCCCGAATCAACTCCCAATCAAGACGGTGACATATCCCCAGCAGACGTTACAATTTACCCCTCTGCTTACCTTTCTTCAGGGTCGTAGGTCATACGTCGATCTTACCCTCGATCAGTCCTTGTCCATCAACCTTTTGATGACGATATTCCAAAAGCAGGTTTCTTTTCCGTCATTTCTATGACGACGTGTTATCTCCATTCAGGTTTCCTTTCCGTCATTTCTATGACGACATGTTATCTTCGTTCAGGTTTCCTTTCCGTCATTTCTATGACGACGTGTTATCTCGTTCAGGGTTCCCTTTCGTCATCTCTATGACGATGTGTTATCTTCGTTCAGGTTTCCTTTTCGTCATTTCTATGACGATGTGTATCCTTCGGTCAGGTCTTCTTTCTGTCATCCCCATGACAATGTGTCTCATTCGATCAGGTTTTCTTTCTGTCATCCCTATGACAATGTGTATCCTTCGGTCGGGTTTTCAGTTATTTTCTTCCCGTCAACCCTTTGACGAGGTGTTTCTTGGGTTTCATCTTCTTTCTGTCATCCCCATGACAATGTGCTCCCTAGGTCGAGTCTTCTTTCTGTCATCCCTATGACAATGTGTTTCCTTCGGTCGAGTCCTCTTTCCGTCAAACCCCTTTGATGGTGTGCTTTCTTCGGTCGAGTCTTCTTTCTGTCATCCCCATGACAATGTGGTTCCTCGGCCAGGTTTTCTTTCCGTCAAACCCCTTTGACGATGTGTATCCTTCGGTTAGGTTTTCTTTCTGTCATCCCCATGACAATGTGTCTCATTCGGTCAGGTTTTCTTTCTGTCATCCTTATGACAATGTGTTTCCTTCGGTCGAATCCTCTTTTCGTCAAACCCCTTTGACGATGTGTTTTCTTCGGTCAAGTCTTCTTTCTGTCATCCCCATGACAATGTGGTCCCTCGGCCAGGTTTTCTTTCCATCAAACTCCTTTGACGATGTGTACCTTCGGTCAGGTTTTCTTTCTGTCATCCCCATGACAATGTGTCTCATTCAGTCAGGTTTTCTTTCTGTCATCTCCATGACAATGTGTTACCCTTAGTGTAGTCTGCTTCTTGTCATCCCTATGACAATGTGTTTCCCTTGGTCGAGTCTTCTTCCTGTCATCCCTATGACAATGTGTTCCTTCAGTTGAGTCTTCCTGCCATTAAATTACTTTGATGATGTGTCCTTTCGGTGGGGTTCCATTTTTCTTTCCGTCAAATCCCTTTGACGATGTGGTTCTCTGGGTATGTTATCTTCCCGTCAAATCCCTTCGACGAAGTGTGACTAGGTTCCAACTACATTTCTCTCCTCGCAGTTAGCAAATTTTGTGGTCCTTTTTGTATTCAATCACCTTCTACCTTGAATGTCTGAAAGCCGTTGCTATCATCCCTTCAGGTCCAAGATGATTGAATAGGGGCAGTTGTAGTACCCCAAAATTTGCCCTACCTTTTTCTGGCTTATGTTTCATCCATTTGCATTCTATATAGGTCATAAAACATTATACATATATCATTGGTTTTCCTAAGACACGGGATCACGGTGTTCTTTAAATAAGGGTTTCTATGCATATTTATCCAAACAAGAGGTGGAAAATCGAAATCGTGGCCACGACACCATTTTCATGCAAAATTGGGCATTTTTTGGCCTGGTTAATAGATTAACCATTTCGCAGTGCAATTATGTTAATAGATTAACCAGTGTAAATTTTGTTGTTTTTCATGTGTTAATCGATTAACACTTTGCAGTGCAATTATGTTAATCGATTAACACATGCAAATTTTTGCATAATTTGCTGCTTTTTCAAGACAACAACTTTTCTTCCACATTTTGAGATTCTACATTGGTCTAGTAACATGTGGAACATTCTGGAACCTTCAAGCATTCACCTACATTTGTTCCAATGCATTATTTTCAAATTAAGTGCACCATGTTCCTTGTTTTCCAAGTAATGTGAATCCTTGGATGTTGAAGTTCACCTTGGGATTGTTACCGAGTTGATCCCAACTAACCGAGTTAACTACCTTGACTCGGTGAGTTGAGTGTAACTAACTCCGATCCTAGCTCCAAACCCAAAGCTAAGTCCAAAGCTAATCCCAAACCTCCCTAACTCTAAACCAAAAATCTATATAAGAAATCCTTCACTCATTTTTCAAAAAAAGGAACCATTCTACAAAATTTCTCATACTTTTCACTCTCAATTCTCTCATCTTCTCTCTACTTCTACATCTTCATCTCAATTTTCTCTTCCAAACCCTCACAAAAAGCTCTTATCTCTTGAAAGATGATCACTTTTCACATTGAAAAGTGATTAATTCTTGAGCTCAAACTCCATCATTTGGCTTTCTTTGGTTGGATTTCTGGAATTTCATCTTATTCTACTTCAATCCAAGGGTTTCACACCATTTATTTTGGTGCACTTTCGATTTCGGTGTATTTTCGCGATTTTGCTCGGTTTCAGCGCGTTTCGGCTACTAATCGAGGAATCTCTGGTTTTCTTTGATTTTCTGCATCAAGATCACTTTGCAACATTCACCAAGCCAAATCTCCGGCTTGTAGGTTGGTGGATCTAACTCATTTTATTGTTTCGATCATTTTCACATCGTTCGCAATGTAGTCGATACTTTTTGCATGTGAATTGATTATGCTTGTGCTTGATCCATGATCTTGATTGTTAATTGATTCTTTTGATTAATCATTTGCTGTTTTTAAACTTAATTTTCGTGCATTGTTGATTACATGATCATTGGAGATGGTTGCATAAGTGATTTTGCTGTTAAAAGTGATTTTCCAAACTGATTTTTTGCTGCTGGTACAGGGTTAATCGATTAACCAATTGCAGTGCAATTAGGTTAATAGATTAACTAGTGTAAATTGTGCTGTTTTGGGGCTGTTAATCGATTAACCTAATTGCACTGCAATTGGTTAATCGATTAACACTGCTGCAGAGTGTGTTTTTTGCGCATTTTTGAGCATGTTTCAATCCCGTTTCATTTCTAAACCGCATGGATCAATATGTTAATGATTGGTGGATTATTCTTGAGCTATTTTACCTCACACCATGGTATGAACATGATTTTTCGACACACGGTTCTTGGTTTTTCATCGATGAATGTTCATGTTTGCGTTGTTGATAAATTGATGTGATGAACACATAATGCACCCTCATTGAGCTTGTTAATTGTTGATTGACGCTGGTGTTGCTGGAATTGCTATGTGCATGTTCATTTGCTTTCTATTTCAAGGGGTGCACACTTGTTTCAACTTATTCTCATGCTTAATAATGTGTATTCTCTCATAATGTGCATTCTTCCATGATGATTTCAAGAGTTGTTTACCATGATTTATGGTGTCATTATGATCATGCTTGATTAAAGAATATGTAAGGCTTAATGCATGAGTGTTTTTCTATGAGTAAATCATTTGTGAATGCATGCTGCCCTGATTTTCCACTGCTGTCTAGATACACATGCGCTGTTATATGTGCTACTGTTTGACTTTTTATAGCTCCTTTTGTGCTGAATCATGTGTTGTTATAAGCTGGCTTGCTTATGTGCCACTTTTTACTGCTCTATGGATGTTGTAGCGCTGTTGTAGTCGTTGTTTCTCTTGTTTATTCTCTTTCCCTTATGTGTGAATAGCATGACATAATGCTTGTTTGTGTAGAACTTTCTCACATCCCTTAGGGATCCTAGCTCATCCTTAATTTTTGATTAAGGTGAGGTAGGATAAGCATTAGATAGTGATATCCCTCTCTTTTCTTTTAGACTTAGGTGGTTCCTATTACCTCACACAACCATAGGATCTCCATGCATGATAATATTAGGATTATTAGTCTTCCTCGCTTAGATTTTTTCCTTTCCTAACCCCTTGAGTCTCTTTCTCATCTCAAAACAAAAATCAAAACATGTAATAAAGGCAACAAGTATTGTACGCCATGAGCCTTAAGTACATGGGAAATGGAAGGAGAAGGGTTTCCCTTCACCTTTCTAGAGTGTTTAGCATACGTCCTGTTAGGACGACCATGCAAGGCATTCGTTCCTATGTCATAGACTTTAGTGCAATATTTGTTATAAACACATCATAATCAAAACACTTCTCTTTAAAAGACAAAAACAAACAACAATTCTCTTCTCATCTCCTCACTCCATTCGTAAAGGATGCGTCACGTCCGTTCTACCGCAAACAGGTAAATGCCTAAGACTCCGTACAACGAGTTGCGACACCTAACTGCTGGAACGCACGCCTGGACGTACTCCACTTAAAAAACACAAACAAAGCGAAGCCATCCCTAGTGAGGGGAACTACGTCGCTCTGATTCTCGCGTGCGAGCGAGATATGTAGGCAGGAGATCGTGCGAGATCTCTCCGAGCACCATCCTTCTCTTCTCCCCCAAAACCGTAATCCGAACTACATTGACTCTGACTTTCCCATTGCACGAGGGAATACGTATGCCTAGGACTCCAAGGACGTCCTACCGAGTCACTTCTTTTCCTCTTCTTCCGTCTCTCATTTCTCTTCTGTTCCTGTTCCTTTTCCTTTCCAGTAGCAGCGGAGCTCCAGATGACGACGCCCTTTGATCGATAACAACAAGCATGGATCCCATCGAGTACGATGGATGCGAGGAGGTGCTAATACCTTCCCTTCGCGTAACCGACTCCCTTACCCGTTTCTCTTGGTCGCGAGACCATGTTCTTTTCCTTCCCTCAGGTTTACGCAGTGTTTCCTTTCCCTCTCTTGGGATAAATATACATTGCTGGCGACTCTGTTTCAGTGCCACTTTCGCGTTTGTACTTGGATGAAAATCTCAGGAGCGACACTAGGATGTAGTGAGTGGTGGAATAGAAGATCTAAAAAGGTAGCTACGTTGAAGTTTGACCGTGTTAGAAAGTCGATGAGCCTTATTGTCCGCAAACCAAAATCGGCTTCTTGTCAAGAGTGCTGTTGAGAGTTTATTGGAGTGAAGTTTGTTTGTGCAACTTACAGAGTCATCTCTTGTTCCAATAGATGATCAATGTAAGGAAGTTTTACAACCTTGAGGACAAGGTTGGTTTTAAAGGGGTGAGTAATGATAGAGGAGTAATATATATTTTAGAATTTATATTATTAGTTATTAGTATTGTTATTAGGCTATTTATATTTTATTTTACTTTTCTTTAGATAGTTTTTAATATTCTCTCTTTATCATTGAAATCCTAGTCTTAAAGCTTTGATAGGAAAAACTTCCTATCATAAAGTTTTTCAAATATTTTTTTAATGTCACACGGCAGGGTATTTGATTTTTTAATTTATTTTTTAATTACTTTAAATTTATCAATTGTGTAAAATAAAATAATGACCTAACAAGGTTATAATCATAGTCAATTTATTAGTTGAGCTGGATTGATTGATTCTTTCTTTCCCATTTTTTTCTTCTTCCTCCTCTTGGTGAATTGCATCTCTGCGCTTTTTGCCAAGTCTGTTTTCTCTCTCTCTCTCTCTCTCTCTCTCTCTCTATATATATATATATATATATCTATCTATCTCTCTCTATCTATCTATATATTTATCTATCTCTCTCTCTCTATCTCTCTCTCTCTCTCTCTCTCTCTCTCCCTCTCTCTCATATTTGTGTCCTTTTTCCACTTTTGTGTGATCCCTATTTGTAGGTGGTTTTCTTATTCTCCCTTGTGTTTTTCTGCTGAATTGTGGTTTCTCCCCCGTCTGCTGATATCTGATTCTTCCCTTTCCTGGTTGTCATCTCTTACATGGAGCACATAGGAACAAGCACGGATATTGCTCGCAAATGGTCCCTATGAAGCACAAACATCAAGAACAAAAAAAATTTTAGCAAATGGTGATTAATAGCTATAATATCAAAAACGGCTCTACTAGAATACCGGTCAACCCAACTAATCGCCAAAAAAGCAACATGAAAATGAAAAAAAAATGGCAAACAAGATCATATCCCGAACCCTGCTTTCTTTCTATACGAAGAAGAAGAAATTCAAGAAAAATTGGAACCTCAAATCAACATCTTGGGAAAGTTTGTGACAGAAAAACCCATCCATAGAAGGTCCCTATAAAATGCTTTTTCCAACATTTGGTGTAATCCAAGAAACCTCTTGGTCCAAGAAGTGGAACCTGAAATTTTCAAGTTTACAATGGAGAAAATGAAGATCACAAATGAATTTTGAAAGGTGGTCCTTGTTTATTCAGAAACTCATGGATCATAATGCATGAATGGGATGGAAGAAGGGCTGTCAACACGATGGATTTCTCTAAAGCCCCTGTTTGGGTGTAGATCTGGGGCCTACCAACAAATGCAAAAACTACACAAATGGGAACAAAACTTGGTGGGAAAATTGAAGAAATGCTAGAAACATGAGTGTACAGTATGCCCGATAGAACAATTATTGTGAAAGTGAGGATCAACCTCAATGTCTTAACTCTCATTAGCCTTAGATTATACATTGGAAGCAAAAACAATGGTATAACTTGGATAGACTTTCGTTATGAAAAACTACCCCTATTTTGTTTCTACTGTGGTTTCATGGGGCATAGTGAGGAGTTCTGCAAAAAATTCACAACACCTAGCCATGGCATCACCGAAGTTAATCCTCTATAGGTCATTGGCTGAAAGCTCTTCAACCAGGGCAGAAACAGATATCCACTACTGAAAGACAGTTCAATAACAACCCTACTAATAAGCCTAATATGAGCCTATACAGCCCCATCCCCAAGGCAATGATTGACAAAATGGCAAACATCTCTCTGAATAAAGGAAAGCAAACAGAAGTAGAAGTGGGCTCAACTACCCACTACTACAAATAATAATTTTTATGACGAAGGTTTCACCTCGAACATGCCAAAAACCAGCTTATAGGTCCTGGGAGCGTCATGTTTGATTTAAAAAAAAACAACTTTTTCCCTTGGTTTTATATAAAACTGATGTAGTATAGCAATAAGTGAGCACCAAATCTTCTGAAAAAATATTAAACCTAATACCTCAGTGTTTTTAAAAAACCGAGGTAACATAACTATTAGGGAACACGCTTCGAATTCCAGTAACTGCATTTAAGGTTTTTTCTTCAGTGATTTCTCACTTAGCGTCTTCCAATCTTCCATTTTTTTCTTTTTTCATTTTATTTTCATTTTTTCTTATTAATTAGTAATTCTAATTAGTAATTCTTAAAAAATTTTGTTATCAATAAAAATGAATAGGCAATAATATGAAAGGAAATATTTTATTAATTATAAACGGGACAACAAATAACTATTTCACATATTCAAATTTCTGACTCCACTCAACTTCAATAGTATCATTATTAACTATCCCTAACTTTGAGAAAATTTCAGAAATAACTCTTCTATATGGTATGAGGAAATTCATTTCATCCCTAGAGATGATTATCATTTCCTTTAAGAAATTAAAAATGGTAAGAAGAAGATTAACTATGATGTTCTTGGTAAAGAATAATAATAGATGCTTGTCATTTCAAGTAAGCGTTTTCAGTTCTTTCTCTTTTGGACGGAGATTTGACACTAGAAGTTGATACAAAACTTTTCCAATTGGTCGTAGACTAGCAGAACTGCTGAGGTTATCGTTGGTTGCATAAATTAGGTGAATGTAATCTTTATAATCATTGTTGAATATATAATGTTCAACACAGACACCTTCCTCTTCACATTTTATTGTTTAGGTAATACATGACTGAGTAATTGTGATAGGAAAGGCATTGACATAGGACTTGATTGACTAAGCATCATGACCAGATGGCCATACAGAGGCATTTAACCAAAACTCTTTAACGAGATTAGTGTATATGGGTCCATTAAGAATGCCAAAGTAATCGTTCAACTTTTGTTTGCAAATAGTTTTCCTTAGATCAAAACCTTTGTCTTTCAAATCATCGAAAGCGACAAACTTTTCATTGATTACTAATAAAATATTTTCATCTAAGGTTGTTGAAGACATTTTTGAAGAAAAGAAAAGACTTTGAAACTAGGTTTGAAGACACAAAGAGTTGGAAATGAGACCTTGAACCTTAGGTCCATAGTATCAGGATAGATTTTTCGTTTAATTTAAAACAAAAATCTTTTCTTAATCAATAAAATACAAAAATATTTAACTAATATGATATGCATTGCGTGCCATGAGCCTTAAGTACATGGGAAAATATGAGCGGGAGTTTTCCTTACCTCTTCTTAAAGTATTTCGTATTTGAGACACTTGGATCATTTATATGAAATACTCGCTCCTATTTGTCATAAACTTTGGTGTGATACGTATCTCTAACTCTTTTTCAAATCTTAATAAAACACTTCACAAATCCAAACCTTTTTTACCTTCGAGCTTTTCTCTTTAAAAACCTTTTCAAAAAGGGCATGCTACTTAGCATCGTCCATAAAAAACACACAACAAACCAAAATTTTTCAACAAGAACTACGGAATTCTGATTCCCTCTAGGATACATAGGCACTGGGTTGCAAAACTCTGACGAACTCAATAATAAAAATCTCTTATTTCCCCCCAAGTAATCATCCATTTTTCCTTTTAGCAAGCTTAGAAATATCAAACATTTTTTCATGACTAGACAAATTAGATGGTTCCCATCGAGTACGATGGATGTAGGAAGTGCTAATATCTTCTCCTTACATAACCGACTTCCGAACCTAACATGGTTGCGATGACCATGAAGGTGTGAAAAGTATACAAGAATGGGGGTTAAATTGTGTTTTGCGTTTTCTTATTATTTAGCTTCTGATCAGAGTTTCAGAATCATAACTGATGTTTAGATTCTGAGTTAATTAAGTTGGCAGCAAAGACAACAAAAGTAAATAAAATAACAGCAGAAGACGCAAAAGATTTATACTGGTTCCTCCCCTAATTGAGAGTAGTCCAATTCCCTTGCCTCGCAATAGCTTTTTATTATAACCACTTCATGATTACAATCACTTCTGCTTCTGCATAAGTCTTTTACAACTGGTCAGACCAACTGTCTAAGGCTTCCCTTGCTTAGAGCGCATGTCTAAGACTTACCCTTTGCTCACACCATTAGACTGAGCCTCCTGCTCATCTGCTCTATGGTTAAGACTTCCCCTTGCTTTAAGCACATGTCTAAGACTTTCCTTTGTTCACACCATCAGACTGAGCCGCCTGCTCATCTGTCTTCTGGTTGAGACTTTCCTTTGCTTAGAGCATATGTCTAAGACTTTTCATTGCTCACACTTTCAAACTGAGTCACCTTCTCATCTGTCTTCTGGCTGAGACTTACCTTTGCTTAGACCAAATGTCTAAGACTTTACTTTTGCTCAATTATACTGGCTAGATAAGACTTTCACAGCTCAAGCACTTAAGCAATGAGACTTATGTGGCTTAAGCATCTTGGCTCAAGACTTGTTGCTTGAATCCCAATGAGACAAGACTTTTTGCTCTAGCACATAGCATGAGACTTAATCTAAACGACTGAAGGCTCGGTAGAATAGAGAACAAGGTGTATATGATGCAGGCATCAGAGGTACGGGAGATCACCATAACAAAGACCTAAAGCACTTAAGATTTCTAAATATATACAGGGGTAAGAAATATTAAGGCTTTTACAATTACAACCTACAACAGAAAATCTGCCTATTACATAGAGTTGATAATTGCTTGATCTTGCTACTCCTTCAACAGAAGAATCCTTGTTGAAAATTTAGGCTTGAATCTTCAGCCATATATATAGCCTTTCCAAAAACTAGTTGTTGAGAAGGTTGCTTAATCAAGTGTCTCTGCTTTTGCTCCAAAGTACAAGAGACGTTGAAGATGGATGCACAGCAGATTTCTGAATACATGCTGTAACACATTTACCTTTGAGTCTTCAAAAGGTTCTGTACTAATAGAGTCGTTGAGAGTAGACATCCATAGAACGTACCAGCTTTTCTTGAGCCTTGCAACATTGTAGACTCGAACTGACAGGATGATAAGACAATACAACGTGCTTTCAGTAGTACGGATAATCCATAGCTTTATCACCAACTCGGAATGGTACCAGAAGCTGATATACAAATACTAAGTGTAGAAACTCATCTGAATATTGAGGCCTTCAGTTCAGAGTCTACGTTAAGCCACACTTAGAAATTGTTCTTCAGACTCTGCCACCAGAAGCTAGCAATGAAGCAACTCCAAGTGTATCTTAGATAAAGAGATTCTGATTATTTATGTACAAGAACAAGAACCTGCATAAATAAAACACACATCAAATAAACCATTGTTCTTTTAATACTTTTGTTATCATTAAAACTAAAAGAGAAAATATCAAGAACAAATCTTGTTCTAACAATCTCCCATTTTTTATGATGACAAACACAAGTATTTAAAGGACAATGTTGGGCATTTAATTTTCTTTGCAACAACAGGATATGAGGTTTGTAAGCTACCCCTGAGTCTGATAGTTCACGGTAGAGCTTATTCTAGCATTAAGAACTATTTTTCGAGAAAAATAAACTAGTCTTCTTAACAAAATCAGGGTTTGAGGTTTGCAAGCTCCCCTTGAGTCAATAAGTTCCAAGGTTGAGTTCTGTAAGATCCCCATTAGTTTCATAGTTAAGAACACCAAAATGACTGCATTTTAACTCCTTTTGGCAACACCAGAATGCAAGGTTAGTAAGCTACTTCTGAGTCTCATAGGCTAACTCAGAGGTTTGTAAGCTCTATCTTAACACTATGTACAAGAGAGTTAAAATATGTCGCCATTTTTAACTTTCTTTGGCAACACCAGAATGTGAGGTTTGTAACCTCTTTCTGGGTCTGATAGGCTAAGTCTGAGGTTTGTAAGCTCATACTCAGACCTATGTACAAGAAAGTCAAAATGCACCCTGGGTAAATAACAGAAAAATAAATGACAAGAAAATAAATGACCAATATGTATTCAATGGGTTCAGTTTCCACTTAAATACTTACTATTATTTCTCTCCCTTTTGTCACATCAAAAAGAATAAAAGGAAAAGAAGGAAAGAAAAAGAAAAAATATCACCAATAAATGTAGTTCAGATCATCATTACAAGGTCAGTTTCCAAGAAGGAAGAGTAATCAAGTAATAAGAGTCATTATGGTTTATAAAGTGCACGCATTGAAGTTTTAGTGGTCATTACTTGTTCCAAGAATTAAACAAGGATTAAATTTAGATGCTTGGTATCCACAGAAGTTGCTATAAAAACATCTCACTCCTAAATCAATTTCATCAATCACCCATCCTAAGAATATGGAGTCAGCATCTAAAAGTCATAAGGCGTCTATCGTAACAGACACAACTGAGAGCTCTACAAGCATGCCAATCCAATCCCCTAAAAAATGAGATACTTCAAAGTCCTCCATAATTGTTCCTGTGCTCTCAACACAACTTGCTTCTGAAGAAGCCACTTCACCAGCACCTGAACAACCTTCAGAAGGAGGTTCAATAGTGACTGCCTTGAAGCCTCAGAGAAGAAGAATTAAGAGATCAAGGATGAAGAAAAGGAGGGCAAACAAGAGGTTTTACAGCTCTATTCCAGACATAGAGGAGGAAGAAGTGATTGAATCAGAATATGAGGAGGTAAACTACAGCAACAGTGGACGCCGCTAGGCACCCGATGCAATGGCTAGGGATGAATTCTAGACATCATCTTGTACCCTTTTTTTTTTGTTAAAAAGTTGTAATCCTCATTTAATTAATGAAAAAGTTTATTTCAGACCAATACTTCTTTATTACGCATTTACATTCCAGAATTTTACTTTAGATAATATGAAGGTACACTTAAAAAAGTGAAACTGACACAGAAACGACAGTTATAACAAATTAGTCATAAACTCACACTAATTCAAAGAATCTTAATATATTAGATTACATTACCAAGAGTCATTATTAAAATGTTGATTTAGTCAGGACTTAAATAATATTAAACTCAAGATAATAAATGTAATCCATCTATAAAAGGACTCAAGTAAGCTTTCTTCCATCATCACTTAATCTCTAAAACACCATGGTGTATAAGCAGAAGCAGATATGGGTTCCAAAGAGAGACTTCAGGAAGGCAACATTACTGAATGCAACAACTCAAACAAATCAAAGCAAGAGACCAGCTGAAGAACCTACAAGCAAGCAGATAACTTTAGAAGTGCTCTCCTCTTCAGCATCCTTTGTGAATACACACAAAAGAAAAAAGTCTTCTGGATCCAGACGCGGAAACAAACTGAGGAAGAAGGCTTTGGAGTTTGCTAACGAAGAATGGCAAGATTTCTTAGACAATCTAGACATGTCAGATGATCCTAGGGAGTTCCTTAGGACACATCCATTAGACTAGAAAAATATAATTGTCTTGTAATAGCTTCCTCTTTCATTAATAAAATAAGTTGCAAACATTTGAGTTCTTTCATCTATTTCAAACACTCAGTGAACAATACGAATAAAAAATAATCAGTTAAAACTGAACACAAGCATGAACAAACTACTGAATATATTAATAAGATACTTAATGTAACACCCCCAATCTATACCCCCAAATAGATAAAGCGATAACAAATAATTAGAGTATAATAAAAACATTCATGGCATAGACGGAGGCGTCACATCAATTGAGACAAAACACAATAAACCTGTTCATAAATATATGCAACAATCAGGTAGTAATACAAACAGAGGAACTCAGTTCCTAACACCCACTGTTCAGGTACAGAATAAAAGCGGAAAATCTGCAACTGAAACCTCATATATATATATATATATATATATATATATATATATATATATATATATATATATATATCACATAAAAAGTTTGTCTGTCATACACAGATTCATACATGTACAATCCAAAAGATATATATACATATACACATAAATCACAAACGATCTCCCCGACCACCGGGTGCTACATATCAGAGCCGACCGACAAAAGAACGAAGACCTAAGCTTCACAAAAAGACCTCCAGCATCTAATCTGCAATGCCTCATAGGGCATTCAAAACAGCAAAAGGGTGAAAAACACAATCATAATATAATTGCATACAATTATATAATAACACCAAAATACACATGTAAAATATTCTCACCACAACTTACACCAGAATTCAAATACAAAACAACACAATGCATATCTCATATATCCATCACCAAGGCATATCAATCATGCTCAATGCATTTATCAACAACATATATATATGTACCTCAACTCATCAATTCCATTCATAATTCCACACAAAATCAATCCATTCATGATTTATGCAAATGCAAAGAGACCGACATAACGACTCTATACAAATGTGGTACCATCCATCCGTCAATCTCATCATTAGTTCACTCAGGAACTATTGGAATCATCGCTTGTTACTTAGTGTAACTCCCCGTCGGCCAAGCGATGTTCCCCGTCGCTTTAGGTCCTCTTTGTATAAGGCACACAATGACTCGTGACATTTAAATGCACACATATACACATCCATAATCATGCATATACAATCAAACACCACACAATGCATTTTCTTGCCCTTAGGCCACAAACCATCTTCACAACATTTCATCACATGCATTCACATCATATAACATCACACAAGTCATACGATATCCATATCAAAAGCACATTGCATGATACACATCAATTACACACAATTACAACGGTAAAAGTTGACAAAACGACACTATTCCAAATTCCTGACATAATTAAATCGGCCAACAATCTCAAAACCATTTTAATAAGAAAGAATATCTCAATAGCTTTCTAACGATACCAAGAATGTTCAAAACGGATAATCGGAACACAAGTTATGGAAGTAAAAAGAAAAGGAATAGCGAAAAAACAAAATTATGCACCCCTGCTGGCCATACTCGTATTGCCCTGAGCCATACGCGTATTGCCCAGCCTTATACGCGTACCATTACGCATTTCAGCAGATGGCCGAGAAAATGGATTTCCTTACGCGTATTGCGCTCAATTGCACCTGCCATACGCGTATTGCCCAACCCAATACGTGTATGGACATGCCTGATACGCGTAATAGCAGCGACAACCCAGAATTTTCTTGCAGAATTTCTGCTGCGAAATTCATCCAAAAATCACTCGAATTTTCACCTAAACACCAGAAAATTACCAATAGATTGCACAACAACATATATCTAACATGTATCAACAATAAGGAACCTGAAAACATGATTTCCGACACAATTTAATCGAATTCTAACAATCTCAACATATTATGGTTTTTGTTCTATATCCAATTTCAACCCAACAACAAACAAATACATACATACATAATCATACACAAGTATAAGACAATCGAGTTTCGCACCCTTACCCGATTAATCGTGTTTTCAATAGTCGGTTGATTAGATTTCTTCCTTTCCAAGTTTTCCCTCTTTTCTTCTTTCTTTCTCTTTTCTTTCCCTTTTCCTTCTTCTCTTTTTCTTTCTCTCTATTTTTCTCTCTTTCTATTTTTATGAAAAACATAACTAACCAAGCCAAAAGACCAAAATACCCCTACACTCAAATGTCTTGCAAACGCTCTCAAAACGCGATAAAACACGATGAAAAATAATATATTACCAAATAAAAGTCAAGAATAAAATAATATAATAATAAAAATAATTAAATCGACTCTATTAAATAAATATAACAAAACTGGGGCGTTACAACTCTCCCCCACTTAGAAATTTTCGTCCTCGAAAATATTACCTGAGACGAACAACTCCGGATACGACTCCCGCATCCGACTCTCCAACTCCCAAGTCAAATTGCCCTCAGCAGCGCCTCCCCACGCTACTTTCACTAGCGCAATATCCTTGCCTCTTAACCGCTTCAACTCGCGATCCAAAATTCTCACTGGTAACGCCTCAACCGTAAGGTTCTTCCTTACCTCAACTTCATCCATCGGAATCACATGCGACGGATCCGGAACATACTTCCGAAGCTGTGAAACATGAAACACATCATGCAAATTCGAAAGATTCGGTGGCAACGCCACTCGATAAGCCACAGATAAGGACCAATAAACCGAGAAGTAAGCTTCTTCAACTTCAATGCACGACCAACACCCATCACTGGTGTAACTCTCAAAAATACATGATTGCCTTCTTAAAACTCAAGATCTTTCCTCCTTCGATCATGATAACTCTTTTGCCTACTCTGAGAAGCCTTCATTTTCTCACGAATAAGTTTCACCTTTTTCGTAGTCTGTTGCACTAACTCCGGTCTAACCACCGAACTCTCACCAGATTCATGCCAACACAAAGGTGTTCGACATCTTCTTCCATACAACGCTTCAAAAGGTGCCATTCCAATACTCGAATGGAAACTATTGTTATACGTGAATTCAACCAACGCAAGATAACTATCCCAAGCACCACCTTGCTCAAGAACACAAGCTCTCAGCAAATCTTCCAACGACTGAATAGTTCTCTCGGTCTGACCATTTGTCTGAGGATGATAAGTCGAACTTAATCTCAACTTAGAACCTAACGCCTTCTGCAAACTTTTCCAAAATCTGGAAGTAAACCTCGGATCTCGATCTGAAACAATACTCAACGGAACATCATGTAGCTTCACAATCACACTGATATAAATCTCAGCCAACCTCTCCAAAGAAAAACTGATGTCAATCAGAATGAAATGCGCCGATTTAGTCAGTCTATCCACAACTACCCAAATGGCATTATGTCCCCTCTGTGTATTTGGCAACCCTGTCACAAAATCCATAGAAATGTTGTCCCATTTCCACTCGGGAATATCCAACGGTTGCAATAATCCACTAGGCTTCTGATGTTCTACTTTTGACTTCTGACACGTCAAACACGCATAAACAAACTGAGCCACATCCCTCTTCAATCCGGATCACCAAAAGATCTTCTTCAAATCCTGATACATCTTATTAGCTCCCAGATGTATACTCAAATTACTCCGGTGTCCGTCCTCTAAAATCATCTTTTTCAAGTCCGAATCATCAGGAATACAAATTCTACCACGGAATCTCAATACACCCTTATCATCCACTTTAAAGTCACCATTCACACTTTGATCTCCAACCGTCAACAAATCAACAAATTTCACATCCAACTTCTGTTTCTCGCTAACGGTTAACAGAAAATCATTAGTGACCTTTAACATACCAAGCCTCACGCTGTCAGATGTCAATTCACACACCAAACTCAAATCTCTAAATGCTTCCAAAAGTTCCCACTCTTTAACCATCAAAACAGACATATGCAAAAATTTCCGGCTTAACGCATCGGCTACCACATTAGCTTTACCAGGATGGTAATTCAAGCCAAAATCGTAGTCCTTCAAAAATTCCAACCATCTTCGTTGCCTCATATTCAACTCTTTCTGATCAAACAAGTATTTCAAACTCTTATGATCACTAAAGACTTCGAATCTTGCACCATAGAGATAATGCCTCCAAATTTTCAATACAAAAACCACAACTGCTAATTCCAAATCATGAGTAGGGTCATTTTTCTCATGAATCCTTAATTGCCTCGAAGCATAAGCCACAACCTTACCTTCTTGCATCAACACCCCACCTAAACCAATCAAAGACGCATCACAATACACCACAAACGGTTCACTAGGATTCGATAAGATCAAAATCGAAGTTGTAGTCAATCTTCTCTTCAGCTCACTAAAACTTTCCTCACACTGAATATCCCAAATGAACGCTTTACCTTTACAAGTCAACTGGGTCAAAGGAAGTGCTAACTTGGAAAAACCTTCAATGAATCTTCGATAATATCCAGCTAAACCCAAAAAGCTTTTAATTTCAGTAACAGATCTAGGAGCCTCCCATTGTAGAACTGCATATACTTTAGATGGATCCACAGCAATACCATTACCTGAAATCACATGCCCAAGAAAACTCACTTCTGACAACCAGAACTCACACTTGGACAACTTGGCAAAAAGTCTCCTTTCCTTCAAAATTTGCAACACAACACGCAAATGCTCCGCATGTTCCTCCCGGGACTTAGAATAAATCAAGATGTCATCAATAAACACAGCAACAAATCGATCCAAATGCTCATGGAAAATACGATTCATATACTCCATAAACACACCTGGCGCATTAGAAACCCCGAACGGCATCACAGAATATTCGTAATGACCGTATCGTGTCCTAAAAGTCGTCTTCTGAATATCTTCCTCGTTCACTCTAATCTGATGATAACCCGACCTCAAATCAATCTTACTAAACACACACACACCTACCAACTGGTCCATCAGATCATCAATTCTCGGAAGAGGATACTTATTCTTAATCGTCACCTTATTCAGCTGGCGATAATCAATACACAATCGCATACTTCCATCTTTCTTTTTCACCAAAAGAACTGGAGCACCCCAAGGTGACACACTTGGCCTCACAAACCTCTTCTCTAACAATTCATTCAACTGCTTCTTTAACTCAACCAACTCAGATGCTGACATACGATAAGGTGCCATAGACACAGGTCTAGTACCAGGAACTAGATCTATAGAAAACTCCACCTCTCTCTCTGGTGGCACATCTGAAATATCCTCTGGAAACACCTCAGGAAATTCACACACAACTGGAAACACATCAAGTGCAACTTGACTATCCATAGTCAACGATGCAAATAACCCGAACAACTGAGCTTTATCCGCCAAAAGTTTCTTCAACTCTTTGGTAGATAAGAAACTCGATTCCTCGTCTTCTTCAAGAGAAGGAAATCTTACCAACTTATGATAACAATCAATATGCACTCGATTGAACTGAAACCAGTTCATTCCCAGAACCACATCTAAACCCTCAAACGACAAACACACCAAATCCATCTCAAAATCTTTACCATAAATGGTCAAAGGACAACTTAGACAAACCAAAGAAGTAGTTACCGACCCCATTGCTGGAGTATCAATAACCATCTCTCCACCCATTGAAGACAACAAAATATTCAAATGCTTCACGCACTCAGACGAAATAAACGAATGAGTCGCTCCGGTATCAATAATAGCAACTAAAGGTGTACTATTAATAAAACAAGTACCTCTGATCAGACGGTCTACACTAGTAGTCTGAGTTCCTGCTAATGCAAATACTTTCCCACCAGCTGGAGCTTGCTTTAGTTTCGGACACTTCGTACTAACATGACCAGGTTCACCACAGTTGAAACACTTCACCACATTCCTCATACAATCAGCTGCAACATGTCCTAAACCTCCACAATTGGAACACTTCCTCATATCCTTTCTACATTCAAACTGACGATGTCCTAAGTCACCACACCTAAAACATCTCGGAGGATTAGACATAGCTCCCCTACTTGGCCTTTTCTCAAAATTACCCCTTTGCTTACCCTTGTCAGCTGGTGTCACATAAAGACCACCACGAAATGGTTGCTTCCCTTTCCTTTCGTTCACACTCTTATAATGAGTAGAACGAGCTTTGCTATCCTCCTCATAAATCCCACAATAATCCACCAATCTGAAAACCTTCTAATCCTTTGATAACCGATTGCCTGCTTGATCTCAGGACGCAATCCGTTCTCAAACTTCACACACTTGGAAAACTCTGTAGTTGCTTCAGCATAATGTGGATAAAACTGAACAAGCTCCACAAACCTAGCAGTGTAATCAACAACAGACATGTTACCTTGTTTCAACTCCAAGAACTCTATTTCCTTATTTCCTCTAACATCTTCAGGAAAATACTTCCTCAAAAACTCCCTGCTAAACAAAGCCTAAGTGACCTCTTCACCTGTAACTTCCCAAACATGACGCGCACTAACCCACAAATCATCAGCCATCTCCTGCAACATGTGAGTACCCAGTCTCACCTTATGTTCCTCAGCACAGTCCATTACTCGAAAGATTCTTTCAATCTCCTTAAGCCAAATCTATGCACCATCAGGATCATGTCTCCCTTTGAAGACAGGCGGTTTGTTCTTCCTGAACTCATCATTCCCACCAGCATTAGGTGCACCCTGCACAGCCCGAGCCATAGCTTGCATAGCAGCAGCCAAAGCAGCATCATTCCTACCAGCCATATTATGTTCATTTCCAATAACAACAACTATGGTTAAACAAACAGCTCACCCAAACACAAAAACCGACACGGACTGGCACGAACTGACACAAACTGACACGGACTGGCTCTGATACCACTTAATGTAACACCCCTAATCTATACCCCCAAATAGATAAAGCGATAACAAATAATCAGAGTATAATAAAAACATTTATGGCATAGACGGAGGTGTCACATAAATTGAGACAAAACATAATAAACCTGCTCATAAAGATATGCAACAATCAGGTAATAATACAAACAGAGGAACTCAGTTCCTAACACCCACTGTTCAGGTACAGAATAAAAGCGAAAAATCTGCAACTGAAACCTCATATATATATCACATAAAAAGTTTGTCTGTCATACACAGATTCATACATGTACAATCCAAAAGATATATATACATATACACATAAATCACAAACGATCTCCCCGACCACCGGGTGCTACATATCAGAGCCGACCGACAAAAGAATGAAGACCTAAGCTTCACAAAAAGACCTCTAGCATCTAATCTGCAATGCCTCATAGGGCATTCAAAATAGCAGAAAGGTGAGAAACACAATCATAATATAATTGCATACAATTATATAATAACACCAAAATACACATGTAAAATATTCTCACCACAACTTACACCAGAATTCAAATACAAAACAACACAATGCATATCTCATATATCCATCACCAAGGCATATCAATCATGCTCAATGCATTTATCAACAACATATATATATGTACCTCAACTCATCAATTCCATTCACAATTCCACACAAAATCAATCCATTCATGATTTATGCAAATGCAAAGAGACCGACACAACGACTCTATGCAAATGCGGTACCATCCATCCGCCAATCTCATCATTAGTTTACTCAGGAACTATTGGAATCATCACTTGTTACTTAGTGTAACTCTCTGTCGGGCAAACAATGTTCCCCGTCGCTTTAGGTCCTCTTTGTATAAGGCACACGACGTTTATGGATCGCTTTAGGTCCTCTTTGTATAAGGCACACGATCCGATCGCTTTAGGTCCTCTTTGTATAAGGCACACGGTCGTCTATAATCATCGCTTTAGGTCCTCTTTGTATAAGGCACACGATGTTATAGCGGATTCCCTCTGGAATCGATTCGTCGCTCACACCCCATAAGGGCATACGACATCACAAGAATGCATATCATGATGCTTGGCATACAATGACTCATGACATTCAAATGCACACATATACACATCCATAATCATGCATATACAATCAAACACCACATAATGCATTTTCTTGCCCTTAGGCCACAAACCATCTTCACAATATTTCATCATATGCATTCACATCATATAACATCACACAAGTCATACGATATCCATATCAAAAGCACATTACATGATACACATCAATTACACACAATTACAACGGTAAAAGTCGACAAAACGACACTATTCTAAATTCCCGACATAATTAAATTGGCCAACAATCTAAAAACCATTTTAATAAGAAAGAATATCTCAATAGCTTTCTAACTATACCAAGAATGTTCAAAACGGATAATCGGAACACAAGTTATGGAAGTAAAAAGAAAAGGAATCGCGAAAAAACAAAATTCTGCACCCCTGCTGGCCATACGCGTATTGCCCAGCCTCATACGCGTACCATTACGCATTTCAGCAGATGGCCGAGAAAATGGATTTCCTTACGCGTATTGCCCTCAATTGTACCTGCCATACGCGTATTGCCCAACCCAATACGCGTATGGACATGCCTGATACGCGTAACGGCAGCGACAACCCAGAATTTTCCTGCAGAATTTCTGCTGCGAAATTCATCCAAAAATCACTCCAATTTTCACCTAAACACCAGAAAATTACCAATAGATTGCACAACAACATATATCTAACATGTATCAACAATAAGGAACCTGAAAACATGATTTCCGACACAATTTAATCGAATTCTAACAATCTCAACATATTATGGTTTTTGTTCTATATCCAATTTCAACCCAACAACAAACAAATACATACATACATAATCATACACAAGTATAAGATAATCGAGTTTCGCACCCTTACCCGATTTAATCGTGTTTTCAATAGTCGGTTGATTAGATTTCTTCCTTTCCAAGTTTTCCCTCTTTTCTTCTTTCTTTCTCTTTTCTTTCCCTTTCCTTTTTCTCTTTTTCTTTCTCTCTATTTTTCTCTCTTTCTAATTTTATGAAAAACATAACTAACCAAGCCAAAAGACCAAAATACCCCTACACTCAAATGTCTCGCAAACGCTCTCAAAAAGCGATAAAACATAATCACGATGAAAAATAATATATTACCAAATAAAAGTCAAGAATAAAATAATATAATAATTAAAATAATTAAATCGACTCTATTAAATAAATCTAACAAAACTGGGGCGTTACACTTAATACAAAGATTTCAACAACAATACAAAGCATTACTAAGCAGAAAATCTAACATCAGAATCTTTCGTAGATAGCTTCAAACTTGTATCTTCAAACCTTGGAAGAACTAGCCTCAGAACTTATGTTAACCCCTTGCTGAACAAGTAATTCAGAAATAACTTGTTCAAAAGGTATGAAGAAGGTCTTTCCTTTTTTTAAAGAAAAAATAAACCTGTTCAGATGGTCAAACATAACTTGAGGAAGATCAATCTTCAAATCTGAATTAAGAAGTAGAAGCCGATCTTTTTCAATAGGGTCCACTTGGTCTAAATCTTGATCCTTTGGCAGTAAGTTTGAATTCAGAATCTGACTCCAAACAACAACATAAGGAAGGAGATTAGAAACCACTAATGTATTAGATAGATCTACAAAGATACGCCAAGTAGGAAGATAGTGTTCATAAACAAGAGTTCCTAGAATTTCTCCAATCTCCTCACAATTAATCACATTTGCAATCGCTTTAGAGGTTACTGTAATAGAATCACCAATTACTCTAGACAGAATAACATACTTAGAATTCAGCTCAACAATGGAGGAATTAATCCAAAACTCTTTGACAAGACTTGGATAAGTGAAACCACAGAGCATCTCAAAGTAGCCACTCCACCTTTGTTTAGACACCGTCTCCTAGAAGTTGAAACCAATCTTAAGCAACTCATAAAAATCCACAAACTTTTCATTGATGATAACCAGCTGATTCAAAGTAGAATAAATTGAAGAACTCATCCCAGGTTTGGTTTGATCAACACTCACACAAGAAAGAAAAAGAGAAGAAGAAGAAGGGAAAGAAACTGAACAAGAATCTCCAAAAAATAAAATAAGAATCTTGTCAGAAAAGGACGCAATGATGTTTCACAAGACAAGGAATAGTAACGACAAGTACTAAAAGAGAAAACATCATTACCCAAAGGTTCTTTATCCAGTAGATAATTCAATTCTACTAGATAAGTTTCACCTTTATGAAAGATTAAGTATTATAAACGCTTTTAGAAATTTTTTTACTTAAACTGCTATGTCAGACTAAAAGAATCTTCTTCTGAATCTCAGAAGCTGACAATTTTCAGAAGCTATCAACCATCAGAGTCTAGTAAGTCCAGATTGAGATAGAGATATCATCTGTCAGTCACAAGTCTCTAAGATTCTATTCAGAACTAGCACTTTATCTTGAAACAAGAGTTATGAGTGATAGACGGATATTGAATTGTCTTCTTTAGACAGTTAACAAGCAACAGTATCAACACAAACATGAGAAAACTGTTTTCATAAATGTGATCACTATTTGCTTTGATAAGACATCAGTATAGACAGACACAATAGAGTTTTCTCTTAAAGATTTATGAAGTTCTCCTTTTTCAAAAGAAAACTTCTCTAGAGATCTAATAGAAACTTTGCATTTAAATAAAAAAAAATATCTTATTGAATCAAAAGATAAGTTA
The DNA here is from genome assembly GCA_022829125.1 of Lathyrus tuberosus. Lineage (NCBI taxonomy): Eukaryota > Viridiplantae > Streptophyta > Magnoliopsida > Fabales > Fabaceae > Lathyrus > Lathyrus tuberosus. The sequence continues at coordinate 11,593,946 of JALAZF010000120.1, read as the reverse complement.
GATAAGAACAAACATACCACACTTTTTTTTGTTCGATCAGACTCGATTCAATATTCAGACTTAACCAATAGAGTTTGAACATAACTTTGAGTGGATTTTGATTCGATGACTGTCTGACCATTAATTCCACTACTCTCACCAAATTCAGTACCACCAGTACTTGAATCTGGGCTGTTGAATCTTCTCCCAATCAATGTTGTAAACAACCTTATGGAAGATGCCTCAGCTTCTTTCCTTGATATATGTAGCAGATACATTATGATACTCATATTTCTATAAGACCATACATGTAAGTACAAACAAACACTTATGAGCCTTACATCTCAATCTAACAGCAGATCATAAGTCACTCCAGAGTGTAAGTCTAGAATGAGATATGAACAGGATCTTGTTCTAATCAATGGCAATAATCTCATTATCTTGGAATAAACCTTTTGACTTTAAAATCATTGACAAGCTCAGAACCAGATGGCAATAGCTATCAGAGATTGACATAAAGTAGATTAGAGTACCATCTTAGTATAGCTAACAGAGCTCAAAAAGAAGTTAAAGATTTCTCATAGAACTGTCTTTTAAAACAACTTCCATGATTATCCTCAACCACGAAGCAACGGAGTTTCTTAAGATATCACCTTAAAGAACAAACTCCATATAATAAAATATTTTAAAACAAGATAGCTTTCACAACATCTCATGCTTCTCAATACTTGATTTTTATTTCAGAACACAAATGCTTATTTTCATCTGCATCCTGCACTAATATCAGTTTAAAACAATTAGGCATTGAACAACATCTAATATTAGATTCTGGTAGAATTTTCTTCTTACTTTCAGATTTGGAAAATCAGTTGAAATATACATATTTCAGAAGCTCTTGAAGTTGCTCTTCTATCAACAGATATCATAATTCATTTAGCCAGTATGAAAGTCCTTCTGACAAGAAACCTAAGTTTCTCATCATTAGTCATTCCAAAGAATTTAAGCTAAAGAAGAGAGGATGATCTGTTGAATAGTTTTTCATCATCCAGCTTCATTTCTTTTCTTTAAAGATTGCCAGACAAATCTTCAGAACACAGCAGATTTTGGATGTAAACATAAAAAAAAATGGTGACTTTAGATTTAAGTCAAGAAACAGTCCTCTCAGAATTTGCTTGAAAAGATTATATGAAGTGTAACTACTTCAAGCTTCACAAACGGATTCCCATAAATCCAAGCACAAGACTTCAAAGATAGTCCAATCATCAGACATATCAATAATGTTGATATACTCAAAAGTGAGATAGTGCATCTACCAGAATGCAAGTATCTTTGAAGATATTCAATATGCATCTTCTGAGTTGGTGAAAGAGATATTCAAAAAGATCATCTAATAACACCATCAACTTCTATAGTAATACCTTTTTCAAGGATATTCTATAGACCTTCAGCAACCCTTTATCAAGTTTAATGAGTTAAAAATATGTTTAGCTTTTCCATCATTTAAATTCAATGGAATCACCCATTTGAATATGGTAGGAAAAGCCGTATGATGTTTTTCATGTGGCACTTGATTCCTTCTTAAAGAAAAGATATACTTTTCTTATTGAATCAATATCTGCACCACTGTTAAGTGTTAAGCACAAACCATGCTCTGATACCAATTGAAGGTGTGAAAAATACACAAGAAAGGGGGTTGAATTGTGTTTCGCGTTTTCTTATTATTTAACATCTGATTAGAGTTTCAGAATCAAAATTGATGTTTAGATTCTGAGTTAATTAAGTTGGCAGTGGATACAACAGAAGTAAATAAAATAACAACAGAAGACACAAAAGATTTATACTGGTTCCTCCCCTAAATGAGAGTAGTCAAGTCCCCTTGCCTCAAAAGAAATTTTCATTATAACCACTTCATGATTACAATCGTTTATGCTTCTGCATAAGTCTTTTACAACTGCTTCTTTGAGACTTCCCTTGCTTAGAGCGTATGTCTAAAACTTACCATTTGCTCACACCGCCAGACTGAGCCACATGCTCATCTGCTCTCTGGTTGAGACTTCTCCTTGCTTAGTGCATATATCTAAGACTTTCTTTTACTCACACCATCAAACTGAGCCGCCTGGTCATCTGTCTTCTGGCTGAGACTTTCCTTTGCTTAGAGCACATGTCTAAGACTTTTCATTGCTCACACCTTTAGATTGAGCCACCTGCTCATCTGTCTTCTGGCTGAGACTTACCTTTGCTTAGACCAAATGTCTAAGACTTTACTTTTGCTCAATCATACTGGCTGAATAAGACTTTCACAGCTCAAGCACTTAAGCAATGAAACTTACGTGGCTTAAGCATCTCGGCTCAAGACTTGTTGCTTGAATCCCAATGAGACAATACTTTTTGCTCTAGCACATAGCAGAAGACTTAATCTAAACTACTGAAGGCTTAGCAGAATAAAGAACAAGGTGTACATGATGAAACCATCAGAGGTACGAGAGATCACCATAACAAAGACCTAAAGCACTTAAGATTTCTAAATATATACAGGGGTAAGAAATCTTAAGGCTTTTACAATTACAACCTACAATAGAAAATCTGCCTATTACATAGAGTTGATAATTGCTAGATCTTGCTACTCCTTCAACAGAAGAATCCTTGTTGAAAATTCAGGCTTAAATCTTCAGCCATATATATAACCTTTCCAAAAACTAGCCGTTGAGAAGGTTGTTTGATCAAGTGTCTCTGCTTCTACTTCAAAGTACAAGAGAGGTTGAAGATGGATGCACAACAGATTTCTGAATCCAGTGTGTAACACATGTAACCTTTGAGTCTTCAAGAGGTTTTGTACAATAGAGCCGTTAGGAGTAAACATCCATAGAACACACCAGTTTTTCTTGAGTCTTGCAATACTGTAGACTCGAGCTGACAGACTGATAAGACAATACAACATGCTTTCAGTAGTACGGATAGTCCTTAGCTTTATCACTAACTCGGAATGGTACCAGAAGCTGATATTTAAATACTAAGTGTAGAAACTCGTCTGAATGCTGAGGCCTTCAGTTCAGAGTATGCGTTAAGCCACACTTAGAAATTGTTCTTCAGACTCTGCCACCAGAAGCTAGCAATGAAGCAACTCCAAATGTATCTTAGATAAATAGATTCTGATTATTTATGTACAAGAACAAGAACATGCATAAATAAAACACATATCAAATAAACCATTGTTCTTTTAATACTTTTGTTATCATCAAAACTAAAAGAGAACATATCAAGAACAAATCTTGTTCTAACAGACCATACCCTGTCCTTTCACTCGTGGGTTTTCTCGATGGTTTCCATTTCCCCTCATGGGAATAAATAAAGTTCGGTGGCGACTCTCATAAGCCATCCGTGATCGTGCAAGCCTTATTTTGCGCATCGCGAATATCGTATTTTTTCGAAGTACGACACATGTGTCTGCATTAAAAACCAGATATGATAGATCAACATTAATATATCTTTGGTAAAAATGGTTTGCCCTAAGAGAATTAGTGAAGCAACTCGCTTCTAGACAACGATAAAGGTTCTCCATTGGTGAGCTTAAAAGCACCGTCCACAGGTACATTCCCCGAATTAACCATGATTATGTACGGACCGACGACAATGGCATACCTGTAAAGAGAAAGAAAGTCGACAACCAAACCCAGAAAGAAGAGATAAGTGAAGAGCAACAACAAGGTGAAAAGAAGCTTTGGGGGCAAATCCTCTTTTAATAAAGAAATTAGTCAAAAATCAACGATCCAGATCAAAGATGAGGGAAGAATCCAAGAACAACAAATTCACCGTCCCGTCAAACATATCAAAGAGCCGAAAACACTAAAGTATCTTTAAGTAAGGGGAATCATTCCTAACATCATATCTAGGGTGATGTGCTGAGAGTAGAGATCGAAACATTTTTACGGTTAGAGATTATGCATCAGCTGATTATAATAACATGATATATACTTTTAAAAGTTCAAGTTTAGATAATTGATTTTGAATAACAAACTATTGAAATTATTGTTTCAACTTTTTTTATTTAATTAAGAGTTCAATTTCATGAATATATTTATATTGAAAAAAAATCATATTAAAATAAATTAATTAAAAATTTTAAATTAAAATATATTAATTAAAAAAGTGAGAAAAAAGTATGTATCATCTTATCATCTTTTCTTACATGTGCGCCAAAAATTTAATTAAATTAAGTAATTTCATTTATTTAGTATTTATTTTATTTTATTATTTGTTTTATTTATTATTAACCAAAATGACTATTTTCACAATTTTATAAAATTAGAGAGAGTGTCAAAGCTATTCTAATAGATTTTAGGAGAGATGTGAGTGTAAATATCCATTTATTGTTATTTATCTCTAATTAAAAAAATCATAATTTGTAAAACATCATTCTCACAATCAACTATTTGTTTTATTTATTAGTAGCATCTGAATGGACACGCGTAAAAATTTAAATGATATTTTTTTATTTAATATTGATTTTAAATTAAAATTACATAAAAAGTTAATAGTAAGATGTTATGTGAAAGGTGATAGTAGTGGTTTAAATAAAGACAATTTTTTAATACACCACCCATGTTTTCTAGACACCACGCGAAATTTCTTTTTTGCCTCCTGATTCCGGATGTGCACATCCGAACGCACAATTTTTGTAAAAACGTTGATTTGTTTCGGATGTGCATACCAGAAAAATTTCTGATCTGCAGATCCGAAAAAATAGCAGAATTTTTTTTTTAAAAATCAGTTTTGTTGGTTGGTCGCATATATGTTAATATATCGTCGAAACTAAATATACATTCGAAAACATCCATATATAAAATAAAATTATATATATATATATATATATATATATATATATATATATATATATATATATATATATATATATATACATAATAATACTCCTGTCAAAATACAGTACATAAATGTAATAAAAATAGAATACATAAAAAAAATACTGTGTATGGCGAAGGATCTCTCCTGGCTCCCCTGCTCCTCTGCCCCTACCCGCCATCCTGACTCGATGTCTGCGGCACTGAAGTTCCCCCCGAGCAATCTCAATAATCCTATCCATGGCAAGTCTGCCACCAGAGCCCTCAGGGAGGTGACCGTCCGCAATGGCCGCTCGCGCTATCTCCTATATCTCACGACAGTGAGGTAGGACATCCTGAGTATGGTCCAGTTGAGACTGTCGTTCCTCTAATATCTCCTGATGAGCAGATATGGGTGGCGATCCCTCAGCAGTGGGCACCTTACATGGGTGTGAGACGGTATAGAACCACATGATGTATCCGGCAGCAACGCTCCAGTCTCTCAGCGCTCTGGTCGCCCGAGCCTCTTCCGGTACCAAGTGGGATTGGAAGTCAGCATATATCTCATTTATCTGTACGCGGGTCAAGCCTAGAGGAGCAGACTCATGAGGCATCCTGGGAATCGTCTACGTGTAACCGAACTGACGCAAGATGAGCTTCGGCAGGTATCGAGCAGTAATGGTCAAACTGCATGCCAACCATCCTGAGAACAGCGAAACATCGGAGAACGGGAGTGTCTCACGGTGATCGGCATAGGCGTCATAAAAAATGTCCTCAGCAGCCATCCGATCAAGATAAACTCTATAGGGGTCGGGTGTCTGGTTCCCTCTGAGCAGGAGAAATGCAGCAGCACGCGGCATATTCTCAATGTACCCCTCGACACTCCCCCAACCAGTAATATTGGGAAAGTGTTGTAATATCCACGCCTGAATTGGAGAACATAACATCGGTGTCAAACATTATAATAAATATAGAAAGAAAAAAAAAGACTTAGAATATAAAATTGTTACCACGTATAGTGTACAACTGCCTGCCACAGTCTTGACTGCCCTGCGACAACCATCTGAGAGCCTAGAATAGGTGAATGCCAGCGTAGCCGCCCCTTAGTTGTACCCATGGATCTCTGTGGGATCCGAAAGGTACCTGAGGTAAACGATATCAACGTAAGTGGCGCTGGTGTCCACAAACAGCTGCGTGCCGAGCAAAAAACAGATAGTAACATCTCAGGGCACGCTGCCTGTGGATCGCCACCTCAGTTGCATCATCTGCTGCCCGTCCTGCCTCAACAAGCTCCGCACGAAATCAGCGTGTCAGAAAGGAGAACCGGACGTGTGCGTCTCTCAACTGGGTCACCTCCGCAAGTGCATCATCTGGGGTAGCCCCAAGCTCCTTAGTCAGCATCTACATCGCGTCCACCTTCGACATCTTACCGTGACGGAGAAGGGTACCCGTGATCGATAGATGTAAAAGGCACGAGATGTCGTCGAGTGTGATCGTGAGCTCGCTGTACGGTAGATGGAATGAGGATGTCTCAGGGTGTCATCTCTCAACAAAGGCCATCAGCATACTGTACATGATCCGAGGATACCCAATCCTAGAAAGGCCTCCGAGACCAGAGGCAGCAAGTGCAGACTGGAACCACTCATCCCCTAGAAGCTCCGCCATCATGTCTATAACCTTGCCCCCTGGTTATAGAACTTCTGGGAATCCTTCTCTTGAAAATTTCCAAATAAAACAATGTTACAAATGAAAATATTTTCAATGAAAACAATTCTATAAATAAACCGAGAAAGGTTACCTGTCCTAGCCAGACATATCTGGCAGTATGCTCAAAATACCCCACGAGTAGGGACATATCAGACGATCCCCCGGGGTAACCGTCCAGCTCATCGAAATCGTCATCGCCGTCACCACCCTCATGTGCTTGGTAATTACCCTCAGGAACAGGAACAAGGGATGAAATAGGAGCAGCTGATGGAACTAGAGTCTCCCGACGGCGCCTGCGTGGGGGCTGGGACCTTGATGAACCAGCAGTAGGAGTCTGACGCCTCCGAGATGTAAAATCGGCGGCTGACGGGGGAGTGGCCTGAACCTGTGATGTGGAAGGTTGTGGTGTATGATGTGGTGTAGGTGTAAGATGTCCCTCAGCTGTAGGGGCTACCCCAAATCCCTCTGCGCCGGAACCCTCGGTTGTAGATTGCGTCCGCTCACGTCGGACAAATGCATGCTGAGCTGTCCGTCCATGTATGATACGATCGTCTCTGTCAGCCATGTAATCTGCAAAGCATAATAAATAAATTAGAATTTTTTTTAAAATAATTAAACAAAAACAAAAAAAGAGACCAAGTTTCTTCCGAATTTGCACATCCGGAAGTACTCAGAACATTTAACGTTGGGTTTTTTCAGATTTGCACATTCGGAAGCACTCAAAATATTTAACGTTAAAATGTTTCCGGATCTGCACATCTGGTATGTATTTGAAGTTCTAAAAACCCAGTCATGGCTACTGTACCATAGAAAAGGGCATTTTAATGCCCTAATCGTCTGTTTGAAGCAGCAAACAATACCTACATTGTCTCTAACCTATGTTATTCATACTACCTAACAATTTCTACACCTAAATGTCTACTCTAAATCGATTACTCGAAAATAACTCCGAAACTCTAAAATTCGAAAACTTACCGATTAAATTGAGATACATAGGATTTGGAGTGTCTTGATCGTTGTAGAAGTTGCTCTGCGCCGAACTCGAGTGAAAAAAGTCGGGATTTGTGGGATTGAGAATTTGAGAGAGTTTGGTTGTTTGGAATATGAAAATGTAAAGAATGAGGGGAGGGAGAAGGTCTGACGCGAATTAATAAGAAATTGTTCTGGATCTACAGATCAGGAATTATTCCTAATATGCACATCCGGAACAAATCAACGTTTTTTAAAAAAATGGTGCGTCTGGATGTGCATGTAACACTCCCAATCTATAACCCGAGCAATTAAAGCGATAACAAATAATCAGAGTATAATTAAAACATTCATGGCATAGACGGAGGCGTCACATCAATTGAAACAAAATACAACAACCTGCTCATATAGATATGCAACAATCAGGTAGCACATAACAGAGGAACTCAGTTCCTAACACCCACAATTTAGATACAGAATAAAAGCGGAAAATCTGCAACTGAATCTCATATATATATAACATAAAATTTTGTCTGTCATACACAGAGTCATACATGTACAATCCAAAAAGAACATATACATATACACATAATCACACACGATCTCTCCGACTACCCGATGCTACATATCAGAGCCGACCGACAAAAGAATGAAGAGCTAAGCTTCACAAAAAGACCTCCAGCATCTAATCTGCAATGCCTCATAGAGCATTTAAAACAACAAAAGGGTGAGAAACACAATCATAATATAATTACATACAATTATATAATAACACAAAAATACACATGTAAAACATTCTCACCACAACTTACACCATAATTCAAATGCAAAACAACACAAATCATATCTCATACATCCATCACAAAGGCATATCAATCATGCACAATACATTTAAAACCGACACACACACACACACACACACATATATATATATATATATATATATATATATATATCTCAACTCATCGATTCCATTCACAATTCCACACAAAATCAATCCATTCATGATTTATGCAAATGCACAGAGACTGACACAACGATTCTATGCAATGCAATGTGGTACCGTTCCATCCATCATTCTCATCATTAGTTCACTCAGGAACTATTGGAATCATCGCTTGTTACTTAGTGTAACTCCCCGTCTGGCAAACGATGTTCCCCGTCGCTTTAGGTCCTCTTGGTATAAGGCTCACGACGTTTATGGATCGCTTTAGGTCCTCTCGGTATAAGGCTCACGATCCGATCGCTTTAGGTCCTCTTTGTATAAGGCTCACGATCGTCTATAATCATCGCTTTAGGTCCTCTTTGTATAAGGCTCAAAATGTTATAGCGAATTCCCTCTGGAATCGTTTCGTCGCTCACACCTACTAGGGCACACGACATCACAAGAATGCATAATATGATGCTTGGCATACAATGACTCATGACATTCAAATGCACACATATACACATCCATAATCATGTATATACAATCAAACACAACACAATGCATTTTCTTGCCCTTAGGCCACAAACCATCATCACAACATTTCATCATATGCATTCACATCATATAACATCACACAAGTCATACGATATCTATCGAAAGCATATTGCATGATAACACATCAAACACACACCATTAAAATAGTAAAAGTCGATAAAACAACACATTTCCAAATTCCCAACATAATTAAATCGGCCACCAATCTCAAAACCATTTTAATAAGAAAGAACATCTCAAAAGCTTTCTAACGGTACCAAGAACGCCTCGATCTGAGTTACGGATCAAAAGTTACGGCATCAGATGCAAAATCGGGAACCATTCTACACCCTCTCTGGTCATACGCGTATTGCCTTAGGCCATACGCGTACTGCCCAGCTCGCTCACCCATTCCATACGCGTAATGCCCAAAGTGCTACGCGTATGGGCAGATACCGATTCCTTCCCAAAATTCCACTAAAAACTCCATACGCGTAATGCCTCACCTGATACGCGTAATGCCTTGCCAAGTACGCGTACCATTAAGCAAATCAGTAGAAGGCCATGAAAAATGTATTCCATACGCGTATTTCCCTCCTTTCCCCCTTGCCATACGCGTATTGCCCAAACCAATACGCGTAATGCCAAGCCTGATACGCGTATGGGCAGCGAAACCCAGAATTTTTCCTGCAGAATTTTCTGCTACGGATTCAACCAAATTCACTCCCAAATCTCATCTAAACACCAGAAAATTACCAATTCAATGCACAACACCATCTATCTAACACGTCTCAACAATTAGGAACATTAAAACATGATTTCAGACACAATTTGAATCAAATTCTAACAATCTCAACATAGTATGGTTTTAGTTCTATACCCAATTTCAACCAATATCACACCAACACATACATAATCATACACAAGTATAGGATAATCGAGTTTCACACCCTTACCTGATTAATCGTGTTTTCAACAGTCGGTTGATTCGATTCCTTAAACCCCAAGTTTTCCTCTTTTTTCTTCTTTCTCTTTTCCTTCTTTCTCTTTTCCTTCCTTACTATTTTCTCTCTTTCTTTTTCTCTTTAAGTTTCTAACTTAAACAAAATAAGTAAAATGACCAAAATACCCCTACACTCAAATATCTCGCAAACACTCTTAAAACGCGATAAAACATAATCACAATGAAAAATAATATATGGCCAAATAAAAGTCAAGAATAAAATAATATGATAATAAAAATAATTAAATCGACTCGATTAAATAAATCTAACAAAAACTGGGGTGTTACAACTCTCCCCCACTTAGAGATTTTCGTCCTAAAAAATATTATCTGAGACGAACAACTCCGGATACGACTCCCGCATCCGACTCTCCAACTCCCAAGTCAAATTGCCCTCAGCAGCGCCTCCCCACGCTACTTTCACAAGCGCAATATACTTGCCTCTTAACCGCTTCAACTCGCGATCCAAACTTCTCACTGGTAATGCCTCAACCGTAAAGTTCTCCCTTACCTCAACCTCATCCATCAGAATCACATGCGACGGATCCGGAACATACTTCCAAAGCTGTGAAACATGGAACACATCATGCAAATTCGAAAGATTCGGCGGCAACGCCACCCTATACGCCACAACACCCACTCTCGCGGATATCTGGTAAGGGCCAATAAACCGAGAAGTAAGCTTCTTCGACTTCAATGCACGCCCAACACCCGTCGCCAGTGTAACTCTCAAAAATACACGATCGTCTTCTTAAAACTCAAGATCTTTCCTCCTTCGATCATGATAACTCTTCTACCTACTCTGAGAAGCCTTCATTTTCTCACGAATAAGTTTCACCTTTTCCGTAGTTTGTTGCACTAACTCCGGTCCAACTACCGAACTCTCACCAGATTCATGCCAACACAAAGGTGTTCGACATCTCCTCCCATACAACGCTTCAAAAGTTGCCATTCCAATACTCGAATGGAAACTGTTGCTATACGTGAATTCCACCAACGAAAGATAACTATCCCAAGCACCACCTTGCTCAAGAACACAAGCCCGCAACAAATCTTCCAATGACTGAATAGTTCTCTCGGTCTGACCATCCGTCTGCGGATGATAAGCAGAACTCAATCTCAACTTGGAACCTAACGCCTTTTGCAAACTTTCCCAAAATCTGGAAGTAAACCTCGGATCTCGATCTGAAACAATACACAACGGAACACCATGTAGCTTCACAATCACACGGATATAAATCTCAGCCAACCTCTCCAAAGAAAAACTGATGTCAATCAGAATGAAATGCGCCGATTTAGTCAGCCTATCCACAACTACCCAAATGGAATTATGTCCCCTCTGTGTATTCGGCAACCCTGTCACAAAATCCATAGAAATATTGCCCCATTTCCACTCGGGAATATCCAACGGTTGCAATAATCCACTAGGCTTCTGATGTTCTACCTTTGACTTCTGACACGTCAAACACGCATAAACAAACTGAGCCACATCCCTCTTCAATCCGGACCACCAAAAGATCTTCTTCAAACCTTGATACATCTTATTAGCTCCCAGATGTATACTCAAACTACTCCGGTGTCCTTCCTCTAAAATCATCTTTTTCAAGTCCGAATCGTCAAGAATACAAGTTCTACCACGGAATCTCAAAACACCCTTACCATCCACTTTAAAGTCACCATTCACACTTCGATCTCCAACCGTCATCAAATCAACAAATTTCACATCTAACTTCTGTTTCTCGATAATGGTTAACAGAAAATCATTAGTGACCTTTAACATACCAAGCCTCACGCTGTCAGATGTCAATTCACACACCAAACTCAAATCTCTAAATGCTTCCAAAAGTTCCCACTCTTTAACCATCAAAACAGACATATGCAAAGATTTTCGGCTTAACACATCGGCTACCACATTAGCTTTACTAGGATGGTAATTCAAGCTAAAATCGTAGTCCTTCAAAAATTCCAACCATCTCTGTTGCCTCATATTCAGCTCTTTCTGATCAAACAAGTATTTCAAACTCTTATGATCACTAAAGACTTCGAATCTTGCACCGTAGAGATAATGCCTCCAAATTTTCAATACAAACACCACAGTCGCTAATTCCAAATCATGGGTAGGGTAATTCTTCTCATGAATCCTTATTTGCCTCGAAACATAAGCCACAACCTTACCTTCTTGCATCAACACCCCACCTAAACCAATCAAAGACGCTCATAATACACCACAAACGGTTCACTAGGATTCGGTAAGATCAAAATCGGAGCTGTAGTCAATCTTCTCTTCAGCTCACTAAAACTTTCCTCACACTGAATATCCCAAATGAACGCTTTACCTTTACAAGTCAGCTGGGTCAAAGGAAGTGCTAACTTGGAAAAGCCTTCAATGAATCTTCGATAATATCCAGCTAAACCCAAAAAGCTTCTAATTTCAGTAACCGATCTAGGAGCCTCCCGTTGTAGAACTGCATCTACTTTGGATGGATCCACAGCAATACCATTACCTGAAATCACATGCCCAAGAAAACTCACTTCTGACAACCAAAACTCACACTTGGACAACTTGGCATAAAGTCTCCTTTCCTTCAAAATTTGCAACACAACACGCAAATGTTCCGCATGTTCCTCCCGGGACTTAGAATAAATCAAGATGTCATCAATAAACACAACAACAAATCGATCCAAATGCTCATGGAAAATACGATTCATATACTCCATAAACACACCTGGCGCATTAGAAACCCCGAACGACATCACAGAATATTCGTAATGTTCGTATCGTGTCCTAAAAGCCGTCTTCTGAATATCTTCCTCTTTCACTCTAATATGATGATAACCTGACCTCAAATCAATTTTACTAAACACACACGCACCTACCAACTGGTCCATCAGATCATCGATTCTCGGAAGAGGATACTTATTCTTAATCGTCACCTTATTCAGCTGGCGATAATCAATACACAATCGCATACTTCCATCTTTCTTCTTCACCAATAAAACTGGAGCACCCCAAGGCGATACACTCGGCCTCACAAACCTCTTTTCTAACAATTCATTCAACTGCTTTTTCAACTCAACCAACTCAGATGCCGACATACGATAAGGTGCCATAGACACAGGTCTAGTACCAGGAACTAGATCTATAGAAAACTCTACCTCTCTCTCTGGTGGCACATCTGAAATATCCTCTGGAAACACCTCTGGAAATTCACACATAACTGGAAACACACCAATTGCAACTTGACTATCCACGGTCAACGATGCAAACAATCTGAACAATTGAGCTTCATCCGCCAAAAGTTTCTTTAACTCTTTGGTAGATAAGAAACTCGATTCCTCTTCTTCTTCAAGAGAAGGAAATCTTACCAACTTATGATAATAATCAATATGCACTCGATTGAACTATAACCAATTCATTCCCAGAACCACATCTAAACCCTCCAACGGCAGACACACCAAATCCATCTCAAAATCTTTACCATAAATGGTCAAAGGACAACTTAAACAAACCAAAGAAGTAGTTACCGACCCCATTGCTGGAGTATCAATAACCATCTCTCCACCCATCGAAGACAACAAAAGATTCAAACGCTTCGCACACTCAGACGAAATAAACGAATGAGTCGCTCCGATATCAATAATAGCAACTAAAGGCGTACTATTAATAAAATAAGTACCTCTGATTAGACGGTCTGCACTAGTAGTCTGAGTTCTTGCCAACGCAAATACTTTCCCTCCAGCTGGAGCTTGCTTTAGTTCCGGACACTTCGTACTAATATGACCAACCTCCCCACAGTTGAAACACTTCACCACATTCTTCATGCCCTCAGCTGTTACATGTCCTATACCTCCACAAATGGAACACTTCCTCATATCTTTTCAACATTCAAACTAACGATGTCCTAAGTCACCACACCTAAAACATCTCAGAGGATTAGACATACCTCCCCCACTTGGCCTTTTATCAAAATTACCCCTTTGCTTACCCATGTCAGCTGGTGACACATAAGGACCACCACGAAACGATTGCTTTCCTTTCCTTTCGTTCACACTCTTATAGTGAGTAGAACGAGCTTTGTTATCCTCCTCATAAATTCTACAACAATTCACCAAATCTGAAAACCTTCTAATCCTTTGATAACCAATTGTCTGCTTGATCTCAGGACGCAACCCATTCTCAAACTTCACACATTTGGAAAACTACGCAGTTGCTTCAGCATAATGTGGATAAAACTGAACAAGCTCCACAAACTTAGCAGTGTAATCTACAACAGACATGTTACCTTGTTTCAACTCCAAGAACTCTATCTCTTTCTTTCCTCTAACATCTTCAAGAAAATACTTCCTCAAAAACTCCCTGCTAAACAAAGCCCAAGTGACCTCTTCACCTGTAGCTTCCCACACGTGACGCGCACTAACCCACCAATCATCAGCCTCCTCCTACAACATGTGAGTACCCAGTCTCACCTTATGTTCCTCAGCACAGTCAATAACTCGAAAGATTCTTTCAATCTCCTTAAGCCAAATCTAAGCACCATCAGGATCATGTCTCCCTTTGAAGATAAGCGGTTTGTTCTTCCTGAACTCATCATTCCCACCAGCATTAGGTGCACCCCGCACCGCCTGAGCCATAGCTTGCATAGTAGCAGCCAAAGCAGCGTCATTCCTACCAGCCATATTCTGTTCATATCCAATAACAACAACTATGGTTAAACAAACAGCTCACCCCAAACACAAACGCCGCACAACAACCAACTTGGTCACAATGACCGACACAGACTGGCACGAACTGACACAAACTGGCAAAACTGGCTCCGATACCACTTAATGTAACACCCCTAATCTATAACCCGAGCAATTAAAGTGATAACAAATAATTAGAGTATAATTAAAACATTCATGGCATAGACGGAGGCGTCACATCAATTAAAACAAAATACAACAACCTGCTCAGATAGATATGCAACAATCAGGTAACACATAACAGAGGAACTCAGTTCCTAACACCCACAATTCAGATACAGAATAAAAGCGGAAAATCTGCAACTGAATCTCATATATATATAACATAAAAGTTTGTTTGTCATACACAGAGTCATACATGTACAATCCAAAAAGAACATATACATATACACATAATCACACACGATCTTCCCGACTACCCGGTGCTACATATCAGAGCCGCCGACAAAAGAATGAAGACCTAAGCTTCACAAAAAGACCTCCAGCATCTAATCTGCAATGCCTCATAGAGCATTTAAAACAGCAGAAGGGTGAGAAACACAATCATAATATAATTGCATACAATTATATAATAACACAAAAATACACATGTAAAACATTCTCACCACAACTTACACCATAATTCAAATGCAAAACAACATAATTCATATCTCAATCATGCACAATATATTTATCACCAACACACACACACACACACACACACACACATATATATATATATATCTCAACTCATCAATTCCATTCACAATTCCACACAAAATCAATCCATTCATGATTTATGCAAATGCACAGAGACTGACACAACGACTCTATGCAATGCAATGCGGTACCGTTCCATCCATCATTCTCATCATTAGTTCACTCAGGAACTATTGGAATCATCGCTTGTTACTTAGTGTAACTCCTCGTCGGGCAAACAATGTTCCCCGTCGCTTTAGGTCCTCTTGGTATAAGGCTCACGATGCTTATGGATCGCTTTAGGTCCTCTCGGTATAAGGCTCACGATCCGATCACTTTAGGTCCTCTTTGTATAAGGCTCACGATCGTCTATAATCATCGCTTTAGGTCCTCTTTGTATAAGGCTCATGATGTTATAGCGGATTCCCTCTGGAATCGTTTCGTCGCTCACACCCACTAGGTCATACGACATCACAAGAATGCATATCATGATGCTTGACATACAATGACTCATGACATTCAAATGCACACATATACACATCCAAATCATGCATATACAATCAAACACAACACAATGCATTTTCTTGCCCTTAGGCCATAAACCATCATCACAACATTTCATCACATGCATTCACATCATATAACATCACACAAGTCATACGATATCTATCGAAAGCATATTGCATGATAACACATCAAACACACACCATTAAAACGGTAAAAGTCGATAAAACGACACATTTCCAAATTCCCGACATAATTAAATCGGCCACAAATATCAAAACCATTTTAATAAGAAAGAACATCTTAAAAGCTTTCTAACGGTACCAAGAACGCCTCGATCCGAGTTACGGATCAAAAGTTACGGCATCGGACGCAAAATCGGGAACCATTCTACACCCTCTCTGGTCATACGTGTATTGCCTTAGGCCATACGCGTACTGCCCAGCTCGCTCGCCCATTCCATACGCGTAATGCCCAAAGTGCTATGCGTATGGGCAGAGACTGATTCCTTCCCAAAATTCCACTAAAAACTCCATACGCGTAATGCCTCACTTGATACGCGTAATGCCTTGCCAAGTACGCGTACCATTACGCAAATCAGGAGAAGGCCGTGAAAAATGTGTTCCATACGCGTATTGCCCTCCTTTCCCCCTTGCCATACGCGTATTGCCCAAACCAATACGCGTAATGCCAAGCCTGATACGCGTATGGGCAGGGAACCCCAGAATTTTTCCTGCAGAATTTTCTGCTACGGATTCAACCAAATTCACTCCAAAATCTCATTTAAACACCAAAAAATTACCAATTCAATGCACAACACCATCTATCTAACACGTCTCAACAATTAGGAACATTAAAACATGATTTCAGACACAATTTGAATCAAATTCTAACAATCTCAACATAGTATGGTTTTAGTTCTATACCCAATTTCAACCAATATCACACCAACACATACATACATAATCATACACAAGTATAGGATAATCGAGTTTCACACCTTACCCGATTAATCGTGTTTTCAACAGTCGGTTGATTCGATTCCTTAAACCCCAAGTTTTCCTCTTTTTTCTTCTTTCTCTTTTCCTTCTTTCTCTTTTCCTTCCTTACTATTTTCTCTCTTTCTTTTTCTCTTTAAGTTTCTAACTTAAACAAAATAAGTAAAATGACCAAAATACCCATACACTCAAATATCTCGCAAACGCTCTTAAAACGCGATAAAACATAATCACGATGAAAAATAATATATGGCCAAATAAAAGTCAAGTATAAAATAATATAATAATAAAAATAATTAAATCGACTCAATTAAATAAATCTAACAAAAACTGGGGCGTTACAGTGCACATCCGAAATCAAGGGGTAAAAAAGAAATTTCGCGCGGTGTCTATGAAACATGGGTGATGTATTAAGAAATTGCCTAAATAAAAATTATTATGTAAGTTACACATGGTAAAATTGGTAGAAAAATATCACCATTCAATTAATTTAAAAAACACACTTATTTATTATTTCACAAAAATTTTTAACGTAAAATTTAAAAAGTAAATTCGTGGATTTGGGAATCCACCATTCCCACAACCCACAATTCAAGACAAGTAGATTTAACTATTCTCACAATTTAAGAATTTATTTATTTACCATTTATTATTTATATTTACAAAATAAATTTGTGAATTTGCAAAACCACCATCCCACCACGATCCACAATTTAAGGATTTCTTTATTTATTATATATTTTTAGTTATTTATTTATTATTATTTTATAATATAAAAAAATTCATTTCATTTTTAAAATTCGTGGATTTGCAAAACAAGAACTATTTCTTTAAACTATTTTTACGTAAATTTCACTTATTTTTTTTATTTATTTTATTTAATTATTATATTTTTTATTTATTTATATTTATTATTAAGACTAAAGTGATATCAAAGCCAATGATTGAAAACTCACAAACCTAATGTCGTTTAGGTATAGTGTTGATAAGAAATCGAACCAACTCGAATATAGTATAGAATTCAATTCGATAATTAAATTGTTGAATTAGATTAATGAAATAAATAAGTCAAATATAAGCGAAAAAACATTTAATTTATTAATTAAATGAGTTGAATTTAAGTTATACATAATTCAATGTGTTAGGTTTATGAATCAACTTGATTATATATAAGAAAATTTATAATATCTTTAAGAATAAGTTTAAAGTTGTACTCCAAATCTTTCTTATATATATTTTTTAGGATTAAATATGTTTTTAGTCCCTATAAAGTTTGAAATTTCATTTTTAGTTCTTCCCTACCTTTTGGCAACGGTTTTTACAAAAAAACCGTTGCCAAAACCTGCTAAAACCGTTGCCAAAACTCAGGAGGGACTAAAAATGAAATTTTAAACTTTATAGGGACTAAAAACATATTTAACCCTATTTTTTAATCTAACAATTTTATTTGATAATTTTTATTCTCAATTAAATAAAAAATTTCTAAAAATAATTGTATAAATAAAATCAACACTATATAAATTATATTTTTTTAATAAAATAATATAAAAATCAACATATATTTTCTAATTTAAAGAATATCTTCTATATTTCTTAAAATTTAAGAATTTCTAATTTTTTTTTATTTTAAAGAAATATATTCTAAAAAAATCTACATCATATAAAAATATCTTTAAATTAAAAAAACATATATCTTTAATTTATTTTAAATTATCTTAAATAATGCATTTTAAAAATTTGTAGCATATATCTTTTTTATTATTTTTAAAATTTATTTTAATTAATTTAGATTCAAGGATTAAAATATGTAATATTTGCTAATCTTATAACTTTTATTATATATATATATATATATATATATATATATATATATATATATATATATATATATATATATAACGTATCATATGTGAATGTCATTTTTATGTGAATATCAAACTGAGATTTGAGCTAAAACAACTTTTTAACGAAGTAAGTCGAACTAAAGCGAATTCGCAAGGACTCAAGTTATTTTCCAGCTCTACTTTAATGTCAATTAGGAAATGAAAATACATTGTAACATCAAATTAACCAAAACCATCGTTCCCATAATTTTATAAATTTTAAAAAATCCATCTCATTTAAAAAATTCATGATGTGTAAAACACCATTCTCACTATCCACTATTTATTTTATTTATTTATTATTAACCAAAACCAACATTCCCAATATTTATTTATTATTTTCCTGAAATTCTTAAATTTAAATTTTGAAAATAATTCCGTGGGTTTCAAAATCACAATTACCACAACCCAACCCACAATTTGAACATGAAAATTTTACCCCATATCCCATCATTTATTCCCCTACCCCTACATTATATTGTTTTTACCAAAATATTCTCATATAAATAAGTATAAAATTTTCCTAATTTAATTATTAGATATAAAATTTAATAAATAAATCTATCTTTAAAAGTTGTTTTATTAATATTCTCAGCAAATATGGCAAGTATTATCTATACAATTATATAATTTGGTGAATTCTTATCTACCCACCTCAAAAAGTTGGGTAGAATTACCCATAGAGTAAATTAAACTACATTGCATTGGAAATCTACAAAATTTAAATTATTAAATAAATAATTAAGTATAATAAAATGATATGGCATTACTGGATTGGTTGAAGGTACACTACCCAACTTTTTATGATGGGTAATAAAGTTGTCCCCATATAATTTTATAATGTGACCATCAAAGATTTTCCGCTAAAACTTTTTTCTTTAATTTAATTAATTAAATATAAATATATTTATTTTTAAATCCATTTAAAACTTCCAACTAACTCACATTCTTATATTTTAAATAATTACTAATTAACAAATACAATAAGACTCGTCCTGAATTTTTTTTTAAAATGCAGCCACCTACCAATAATATGTTAACATAGTAACTACCCATCATAACTTTTCTCTTCATTCTATTAATTAATCTTTTACTATTAATATATAAATATTATTATTATTAACTAAATAATAATTAAATTAAAATATTTAACATGTTTATTTCTCAAATTTCTCTCAACGCAACACTATCTATTTATATCATACAAACAATTAACCTCTCTCCAATCAGAACATCTCTCTAACTCCACATTAATAGGACACATAATAATATTAAATAAAAAAATAAAAAAATAAAAAAATTAGACATATAATGCAAACCTTAAAATTACTTAATACAAAAATAAATTAATAAATGTAACTCATAGAAAGGTTAAAATTTTTTATAGCCCCCACTAATTTCATCAATTTATATATTTATTTTACTATTTACTAGCTTTAAAATGAGATTAGTGGGGCTATAAAAAACTTTAACCGTTTTATGAATTACATTTATTAATTTATTTTTGTATTAAGTAATTTTAAGGTTTGCATTATATGTCTAATTTATTTACTTTTTTTATTTTTTAATTTAATATTACTATGTGTTCTATTAATATGGGGTTAGAGAGATGTTATGATTGGAGAGAAGTTAATTATTTGTATGATATAAATAGAGAGTGTTGAGTGGAGAGAAATTTAAGAAATAAACATGTTAAATATTTTAATTTAATTATTAATCAATAATAATAGTAATAATATTTAATTATTAATAATAAAAGATTAATTAATAGAATGAAGAGAAAAGTTATGCTGGATAGTTATTATGTTAATATATTATTGATAGGCTGCTGCATTTTAAAAAAAATTTAAAACGTGTCTTATTCCATTTGTTAATTAATAATTATTTAAAATATAAGAATGTGACTTAGTCAGAAGTTTTAAATGATTGAGTTAATAATAAATATATTTATATTTAATTAATTTTTGGTAGGTGACTGCATTTTTAAAAAAAATTAAGACGTGTCTTATTGCATTTGTTAATTAATAATTATTTAAAATATAAGAATGTGAAGTAGTGGAAAGTTTTAAATGGAGTTAATAATAAATATATTTATATTTAATTAATTAATTAAAGAAAAAAATTTTAGCGGGAAATCTTTGATGGAGACATTATAATATTATATAATAGTATAGATAATACTTGTCATGTTTACTGAGAATATTAATAAAACAACTTTTAAAGATAGATTTGCGTATTAAATTCTGAATCAAATAATTAAATTAGGAAAATTTTACACTTATTTACATGAGGATATTTTGGTAAAAAATATATATATATATAATGTAGGGGTACGGGAATAAATGATGGGGTATGGGGTAAAATTTTTCTTGAACATCCCCACAATTTAAGGAGATTTAACCATTCCAACAATTCAAGAATTTATTTATTTCTTATTTATTTTGTTAATTAATAATTTATTTGTTTCTTTTAATTTTAAAATACTCCTAAATTGTTAAAAATAAAATTTAATAAATAGATTTGTGGATTTGAAAATCACACTTCCTCCAATCCACTATTTTTTATTTATTTATTATTAATCAAAATCACCATTGACATAATTTAAGAATTTATTTTTAATTTTACTGAAATTTCAAAAATAAATGCGCGGATTTACAAAACCACTATTCTATCGACCCACAATTTAAACATTCTCACAATTTAAGGATTTGTTTTTTATTATTTGTTTTATGAAGTTTTTAATATACACTGTAAAATATTTTATAATGTCCATTAATTACATTTATTGATATGTTTGAAATATTTGATTTTTAATTTAATCTATTTAAAAAATTCATCTCATTTTAAAAATTTTGAGATTTGCAAAATACCAACTATTTGTTTAAACTATTTTTAAATTAATTAAGTAATCCCACTTATTTTTTATTATTTTTATTTATATTAGAAATTAATGTAAAATCAAAGCGCATAATTGAAAACTCAAAATCTAATGTCGCTCGGTCCAATAGGGAAATTTAAAGGTGTTTGTGGTTCGATTTGAATCGATTTTGAAATCTGATCTGATCAAATTTAAGGCGATTTAATGTGGATCGTAATTATACCTTTTATTAATATTCTACAAGTACTAATAAATAATAATAAGTTTGATATAATATATAATATACTATATCAAAAGTTAATATTATAAGATAAAAAATAATAAAAATAAATATATATCAAAATAATAAATATTATTTTAAAAAATAAGTATCATTTAATATTAATTTAACAGTATTAATAAAAAATAAATAAGTATTATATATATATATATATATATATATATATATATATTTAATATCCTATGAAAAAGCCATTTTTATATAAGAATATAAGAATGAATCAGAATTATTATATTTTAAAATAAATTGTGAAGATTATGTGTGATTTTTATTTTTCTCTCTCCTCCATTATTAAAATAAATGATGGAGGAGAGAAAAAAAAACTGACACATAATCTCCACCATTTATTTTAAAATCTAATGATTCAGATTCATTCTCACATAAAAATGTCATTCTCATATGATATGTGAATTTTTTACGTAAATACCCCTAATTTTGAAAAAAATTCCCTAAATAACCCATGTTTCAAAAATATTTCCCAAAATGCCCCCATTAGGGTTTTGGTTTGAACTATGTCGCCGTTGGAATTGGCGACTCCCTTGTAGAGGTCTAACCATGTCGCCAATGCAACTGGAGACACCCTTCCAAGTCGCCAGTGCAACTGGCGACACAGTGTAATGGTTAAACCAGGTCGCCAATCCAAGTGGAGACACCCTTCAAACTGAAAATTTTCACTATAAATAGGGGTGTTAAGCTTGGTTTGTTCCACATCTCTTCTCCCAACTTTGTTTTACTCATAAAATGTATCGTCGTCGTTGGGGTAAAGTTATTTTTTCGCGAGACAAGCCACCGATCGACATGATGTTTTGGAACATACAAGGTATCAATCAACTTATTGTTGTATATTGTTTAAATTGTTATAACAAAGAGAAATGCATTAATGAAAACATTTGGTTACAACAAACGAAAAGATAAGATAAATTATGATGCAGATGTTCCTCCAACATTGGGACAATGTTTTTTGTTGTGGCAGGGCTGACAACAGATACTGCATAGTCGTATCATTTTATCACCGATATCCATTTCGGTTCTTATATGCTTGTTGTTTGGGCGCCCTTTTTTCTTTCTTCTCATTTCATCGTTGTGCCAAACTATTTCATCTTGGTATGTAAGCCAATAAGGCCATGTTACTCACAACCCCCTACCCAGCAAAATTACCAACCCATTATCCATCCAAACATGTCATACACCCAACCACAATACCAAGAACGTCCCCCATATCATCTTCAACAAAATGATTATTATCAAGAGACTCAATATGGCTATGCCCCCAACATGTCACAAAGATACAGCCAAAACGAGGGTACATTATACCATAGCCAAATTGGGCAAACATCTTTTCATAGCCCAAACGCCCAAACATCATACCCTAACCAACCTTCTCAACGTCCTTATGGCTTTCAAACACCATTTCAACCTTTCATCAACGAATCCTTCACACCAATGTCTCCCTTCAATCGGGCTGCCCGCACACCAATCACCCGCTCAAACTATAATGGCATGGGTCGCACAATCAGTTTCAGTCCCCAAGACTTCACGGGAATGCAAGACATCCTAAGGGAACCATCTAAGACTGCTCCTGAGACTTCGACCCCTCAAACACCGGGCGTAAATCAACAACAAGGGGAACAAGGGGGCGAGTACAACGAGTACAACGGGTGCAACGAGTGCAACGAGTGAGGGTCCCTAAGGGATGTGGAACTGGTGGCCGGTTGGATGCACCCGGTCACGAAGATTAATTAATGTAATATTTTATTGAATTAATAAAAATTTTATATCATTGTGCAAACAAAATCAATATAATATTCCAATATTTAAAAAAAAAACAAAACACACCATGTCTCCACTTGGATTGGCGACTTGGTTTAACCATTACACTGTGTTGCCAATTGCACTGACGACTTGGAAGGGTGTCTCCAGCTGCATTGGCGACATGGTTAGACCTCTACAAGGGAGTCGCCAATTCCAATGGCGACATAGTTCAAACCAAAACCCTAACGGGGGCATTTTGGGAATATTTTTGAAACATGGGTTATTTGGGGAATTTTTTCCAAAATTAGGGGTATTTACGTAAAAAATTCTATGATATGTTTCATATGATTTGGATCAATTTTAAAAAATAAATATGAAATTCAATTCGAACTAAGCTGTTTTTATAAAATGACATATAAATACATCTAAAATATTTTGTTTTTTTGCGGTTTTCAGTTTTTTAGACCGATTTCCAATTTTTATTTAAAATGATTTGAATTTAACACCCCTAATCACATTAACTCAAAAAATCACGGTCTAATTTACTTACTTTAATAGTCCATTTTTTAAAATAAAAATATTTTGTTGTTTATTAAATGTTTTAAATAAAAAAATCAGACAGTAGATTAAGAAAAGTTTCTTTATATTTACTAGATTAATCTATTTAAATTATATAAAGAAATTGAATTTTAAAATTGCTTTTAAAAGAGTATTAAAAAATTAAAAACTAAACAAAAACCAAAATTGTTCGGGAAACTTCTCAGCACCTTTGTTCGGGAAACTTTCCCATCTCGGTGTGACCTTTGTGAAGCTGCCGAAGAAACTTCTCAGCACCTTTTTTTTAATTGTACATTTGCTTCGCATATCTGGAATTGGGTTGGTAAAAGGCTGAATTGTCGGGTACTATTGGTGGGTGGCTGGATGTTGAAAATCTGCTTAACAGAAGTGGTACAGGGCAGTACAGAGAGGTTCTCAATGCCATTTGGTCGGCTCGTAATAAGGTTAGATTTAATCATGAAACTTGTAACCTTAACTATACCATCTCGTACATCCTGGAGGCCATTTCTTTTGCTGGCAGCTCGGGCCGGGCCCCTTTTTTGAATATGCAAGAGTTTGAGATCCTCAAGAATTTTCGGGTCACCATCCGGCCTCCGAAGGCCCCGAAAATCGTTGAGGTTTTGTGGAAGTCCCCTCCGAGAAATTGGATTAAAATTAACTGTGATGGAGCCTCTCTCTCTAGTATCTCGGCCTGCGGGGGTATTGCGAGAGGTAGCAGCGGAGATTTTATGGAAGCTTTTGCTGTTAGTTTGGGTTTGTCCAATTCCCTCATTGCCGAACTCTCAGGTGCAATGTTTGCAATTGAGTTCGCCCATGAGAAAAACTGGCATAACGTTTGGTTGGAGTCTGACTCTACGACCGTGGTCAAGGCTTTTAGATCCCCTTTTTTGGTGCCTTGGCATATTGGAAATAGATGGGTTAACTGTTTGAACATAGTCTCTAACTAGAATTTTGTGGTCTCACATATTTTTAGGGAGGGCAATAGCTGTGCAGATACACTTGCTAACATCGGTCTTAATCTTAGTGAATACTCTTTGACACTATTCCTGCTTGCTTGAGAGTAGATTTTATAAAGAATCGGCTAGGTTTGCCATTCTTTAAGTTTGTTTCCTCTTGATAGGGTCTTGGTTAATGTCCCCCTATCTTTTGTAACAATTTTCTTTCTATTTATATAATCCTTATTTAAAAAAAAATAATATAAAGATTTTGTTTGTAACATAAATAAGAAAGTAAATAAAGATTTTATTTGTAACAAAAAAAAGTAAATAAATAACGAGTTTGAAACGCAGAGTTTGATCCGGCAAATTATCGAAACTAAAACCCTAAACCCTGAAGGGAGAGAGTTACAGAACACCCATTCATGGCGAGCGCAAACGATTCCGGCGTGGAAGCCTTACGGCGCCTGAAAGAAGTAGAACCACCTTCATTGCTTGTACCGAATTCAACGGTATCGGAAACTGCTCGTGCTGCATCGAAATACCTATTCTCCTCTCTCAGACCCTTCTCCCCAAAATCGCCACTGGACCAACTCCTCGTCGACGGCTACGATGCTGAGCAGATTTGGCATCAAATTGATCTCCAATCACAGCCGCTATTATCCACTCTTCGCCGCCGGGTTAATCAGCTGGTCAAAAACCATGAAGAAATTGTGCCGCTGATGGTTCCTTCGGTTGTTGCTAACAAGGCGGAGCCAAAGGGTCAAGACGGGTGGGGAGAAGAAAGTGTCGGTTTTGATGAGGAATTGGATGAAGCTGACGAAGACGAGGATGATTTTGAAGGATTAGAAGAGGAGAAGGAAAAAGGAGAAACTCAATCAGAAGGAGAAGACGAAGATGATGAAGAGGAGAAAGGTGAAGGTGGTGGCGTTGAAGATAAATTTCTGAAAATAGATGAATTGAATGATTATTTACAGAAAGAGGAAGATAAGTACGAGAAGGGTGAGGAGGGAGATCAAGACAGTGAAGATGATGATTACCTTGATAAGGTATATTTGATTGCTCTTTGCTCTGTTGTGATTTCCATATTTCTCATTAATTGGTTTCTGAGACACTTTCATTATGTTTATCTAGGCTGGTGAGTTTGATGAGGATGACGACGATGATGATGATGATGAAGATGAAGAAGATGAAGAAGCCGAAGACATGGGATATGAAAGGTATTTATAAAAAGTAATTGAAAAAATATATTTGAATGTTAATTTCAAGCTTGCAACTTAATTAATGCTTGAAACTGGTTCACTCCAGTTTAACTATATGCATATGCCTTTAAAAAAACGTTGAAAGCTATTCATTTGGTTGTTTTTGATAGAATGTCATGGAAAATGCCAATCTGTTTTTCCTCAGTTTGTTTGGAATAAAACTTAAACAACATCGGTAGGTTGATCTAGTTGGAATTCGATTTCCCCAAACATGTTTGGACCAGAACAAGAACCAAAACCGCCCTCCCAGATAGCGTAGCGGAGCGGCCGACCCTAAAAATGGGATAGCGGATAGCGGGATAACCACTATTTGACTATTTTTTAGACTAATTGTATGAATAGTCTGTAAAACATATATTTAATGTATAAATCCGAACAAATAAAAGAGGAAGATGAAATAGAGTTATAAAAGAGGAAGAAGAGAAATAGAGTTATTAAATGACTATTACTTAAAAAAAACAGAGGAAATGTAAAACAGATGTAAAATCAAACCAGATTTATTTATTTTAAGGGTTAACCTGTGTTTTCGCGTTCAAAATAGTTGAAACCTGCTTGGGCCCCGCTCCCGCTGGCTGCCTAACATCAAATAGCGATGCGGGATAACTGCTTTGGGCTGCTATCCCTGGATAGCGCCTCTATCGATAACTCTGGAACTGCCGAGGGTTATAGTTATGACAACACTAGTACATTTATAGTTAATCAATTCAATGACTTAAATTACCATAAACTGGTGTAAGATTTATCGTTTTCTATCTTCCATGTAAATTGCTTTCAGAGCTAACTCTAACTAGTCTAATTAGTCAGGAGTCAGCAGCCAATGAAATTGAAAGCTATCCTCCACTGTCACAGGATCCATCAGCAGACACAAAAAAATCAAGAAAATAGAATGATGAGTGAAGTAATTATCAGATTAAGGAATAAAGAATATTTATGGCATTTAAACTAATATTGCCTTAACAGACTTTCAAATACAACAAAATCCCTTCTTTCTTCTATGTCTGATTCTCAAACAATGATACAAGCCGATAAGTCATTACTCACTAATATTGAGCGTTATAACTTAAACCTTATTAATATTTTATAACATACTTCTATCTATGTTGATTATATTGATTATGTTTTTTTCAAATGTCTTATTCTCGGATAGCACTCTTGTGGTAATGCATGGACAAGGATATCAAAGCATTTATTGTTAATGCATATGTTAATACGTACAAAAATTTGATTATGATGTTTTACACTTGCTATGATAATATGTTATGCAGTGGTGGTGTTGCTGGGGTAGTTAACTGTTCACCCCCACACTACGGCATATATCTAGTTTGTCATGAATCACGTCCAGTTTTTTCATTTGAGAGGAAGATTACTAGAAGTCCAATTATAAATTATTGATTAGCTAAGCTAAAGGGTAATGTAATTAATAAAAGTAGAGGAATACCAAAAAAAAACTAGCAAAATTGTTCAGCAGGACTGGGAATTAAACACTCTCCGAAGACTCTATTTTATAGGGAACCCAATATAATCAATTTGATTGATGTAGCTAGTACCACTCTTATGAAATACTTGTGTCTTTATTATCGTAATTAATTAATCTCAATTGCAGCCTGAGGATACGGAAGAAAAGTAATTAGGCGAACTGAATGCAATTTATTACTATTTATTTATTCTATATGCTGTGCGCTGTGGGGTATATTTGCTTACGTATTATTCGTGTAAATGTTGAATCTAGCCATATGTTATGAAACTGGCTGGATGCTACTGCTTAATTATATAACTCCTTGAATTTTATTACTAATTTAGATGTTTTTATGTATGGATGTGGGGTTTATTTTTTCATTTGCTGCTTTCAGGTATGAAGACTTCTTTGGAGGTAAAAAAGAAAAGGGCTCAAAAAGGAAAGAACAATTGCTTGAGAAAACTAAAGATTTTGATGATAAAGATGACATGGAATCTGACAAACAGGTATCTCTGTGTGTCTTGAGGTTTATACAAACACACATGATTGTGATGTGAAGATGTTTATTTGTTTTTAAAACTAAATTTTCATGTTATGTTATTTTACTCGTGTATGTAGAAGACAAGGACTGCTTCTACCCATGAAAAGCAGCTGGAAAAAATTCAATCAAACATAAAGCTGATGGAGAAAGCTAACATAGAGCCAAAAACTTGGACTATGATGGGCGAGGTAATATCACATTCCCCTATTTTTGTATCTTTCATTTTTATAAGTTGCATATGTAGAACCTTTCTCTTAATCCGTCATTATATTCTTTTATTATTGATTTTATAAC
Organism: Lathyrus tuberosus; assembly: GCA_022829125.1. Classification (NCBI taxonomy): domain Eukaryota; kingdom Viridiplantae; phylum Streptophyta; class Magnoliopsida; order Fabales; family Fabaceae; genus Lathyrus; species Lathyrus tuberosus. The sequence continues at coordinate 11,565,229 of JALAZF010000120.1, read as the reverse complement.
AGGTAACTGCTGCAAAGAGACCCTTGAATAGTGCTTTGGAAGTTGATATTGACTTTCAGCATAATGTGAGACCTCCTCCTGTAATCACTGAGGAAATTAATTCTTCAATTGAGGAAATGATCAAGAAAAGGATTATTGAGGTAAATTATTGTTCCATAATAACATGATTTATGCTTCTACCACAATGCATTGTGTTACCACTTGTTATTTACACAAGGGTGGAAACTATATATGGATGACATCATGTAAAATTTCTGTACAAAATTGGGTGTGTCAGTAGAATCTGTGTCCTATTACTGGATAATGGGAGAAATTCCCTTAGATTACTAAAACAATGACAGCTCCTCGAGGGTCTGATTAAATTCCAACCCTACTCTTCAAGGGTATGATTAAAATCCAACCCTCCATGTTTGATAATGTGGAGGGTCTGGTCCCTCATCTCCTGCACAACTTCTAGTATGTGCTCTTCTTCACATATGCAATATTCGTCAATCTTGAACAGCTACCCATAAGCATCTTCTTCAATCTCTAATCTTTCATGACGGGCTCATCAATAATAAGTAGTGGATCTCTCATTTTTGTTGGGTTTTGAACATTTTTCTGTATTCAAAGGAACTCTGACACCAATGATAGTATGTGGTATCATATCATTGGAAATGAGAGAAGAGAACAATGGCAGCTCTTTGATGGGTCTGCCGACCTCCCCAAGTCAAAGGGCGTGAATCACTTAATTATCAAGATGCTCATTCACTAACCCCTTTCAATTTATAAGCAACATAATATTTATTTCTTACCTATCAGGGTGTTAATATAATTATAGCATTACTACCAAGTTATGCAAGAGACCCATGTAAAAATGCATAAACAAAGAACACATTATCTGTTGTTTCTTATTTACGTGCATGTTTCTTTCTACGTGTTTCTTTCAGGGGAGATTTGATGATGTCCAAAGAGCTCCTAAATTGCCCTCGAAAGCGCCTCGGGAAGTTAAAGAATTGGTAAGCCTTGTTTAACTCAATAAATAGAATTTGAAGTTCAACTCTCTAGCTATATTTTATGTTTACTAATATGTGCAAGTCATTGACATGTAATGCAGGATGATAATAAAAGCAAGCAGGGTCTTGCAGAGATTTATGAGGTCCGTATTTCTTGACTGTGTTCAACACTGGAAATTGTATTTGACCTCCAATTCCTAATCATACATTTTGTTATTTTTTTAATGATTTTCCTCTGATGTTTTTTTTTAAATTATTTTAAATTTCACAGCAAGAATATGTTCAGAAGATCGACCCCACTTCTGCTCCATTGTCAGCCAGCGATAAACTAAAAAATGAGGTGGAACACTTGATTGCTTTACTTCATTTCTACCCCTATTTAATCTCTTCATCTTTTGGTTGGGTTTTATTTCTCATGTACTTGCAGTAACCTTGGAGTGGCTCTCAATCAGGATGTGTAGTTATCCTTTTTGAAATTTGCCACACACTTAATATTGTGTCCTTACTTTTGATTAGGCTAACATCCTGTTTAAGAAGATCTGTTTGAAACTGGACGCCCTTTCTCATTTCAACTTTGCTCCAAAACCGGTATGACATTAACATTCATATTTTCTCTTGATAAACAATATGCTGGAACATTTAAAATTTTCTGTCTTTTTATTTTTCTTAAATGAATTTCACAGGTTATAGAGGACATGTGCTTTCAAACAAATGTACCTGCTCTGGCAATGGAAGAAGTAAAAAGCTCTTCTTTTCTCAAAAATTTATTTCTGCTTCTATTTTATAGTTACTTACAATGCACTATACTTTCCATGGATAGATTGCTCCTGTGGCGGTTTCAGATGCTGCTATGCTGGCCCCTGAGGAGGTTTTTGATGGTAAGGGTGATGTTAAAGAAGAAGCAGAACTTACACAGGCAGAAAGGAAAAGGAGGAGAGCTAATAAGAAAAGAAAATTCAAAGGTACGATTGGTTAGACAAAGGAAGTATCTGCCTGATGTCTAGCCTGCGGCGACATATTGATTATGGTCTTCAATACCTTCATGCATGTCTTTATGCAAAGTTGCATACCATATTATGCTAATTATATGAGGAATGTTACTGATAGGTTCAATTTAGTACAGTAGTGAAATTAATAGAGAAAATGCAAGGAAATGAAGGAAAATCTGCTTAATTAGGGCAAAAGAAAACCAGAGTTCAAATGGGATCTGGTTCATACAATTTCAATAGCAGAAAAATAGAGGACAAAATGAAAATAGAGGCTCTTTGAGAGGCCTGCACTCTCCCACTAATTTGAGAATCAAATCTTCCGTACCATCCACCCCCCCCACCTAGTACATTTATTTCCTCACTCAAATATTCTCTTTCCACTCACACCCTGCCAGCTGTCCTTTGCCATGTGCAGCTCTAACAGAAAAATATTCTGTATTGTTCTAGAATTGCTGATGTGTCTTTTTTTTTCTTTTGTACACCTTACCATATCTACCAATTCTCCCCCCTTCAAACTTCTCCTTGTCCTCAAGGAGAAATGTGGGAAATTCTGCTTTCAATTTATCAGTGGACTCCCATGAATTTTCAAAATCTGGCAGGCCTTTCCACTTTACCAAAACCTCCAGTTCACCTTGCTCCCCCTGTCTATAATCCATGGCCTTCTCAGGTTTTGGCTCTAAATGCCACTCTTCATCCAAGCAGTCTGGCAGAGGTTGGGGGGCCATGGACTGAGCAACTGCCTTCTTTAGCAAGGAAGCATGAAAAACTGGGTGAACTCTTGAATCCTCAGGTAGCTTCAACTTATAAGCCACTGCTCCTATCCTTTGGATCACTTCAAAAGGACCATAGTACCTAGGACTCAGTTTCTGATTCATCCTTTTGGCTAACTTCTTCATCTTATAAGGCTGGATCTTTAAGAAAACTTGATCTCCTACTTCATATTCCACCTCTCTTCTATGCTTATTGGCTTGATTTCTCATGAGATCCTGAGCCCTCAGTAATTGTTCCTTCAACTCCCTCAATATTAAATTCCTTTCAGCAGTCAATTTGCTGACCTCATCTACTGTTGATGGAGGAATATCTCCCCTTACTATCACAGGGGGGGCCCTCCCATAAAGAGCTTCAAAAGGTGTAGTCTTTAGTGAAGCATGGTAGTTTGTGTTGTACCAATGTTCTGCCCAAGCCAACCACTTGGGCCATTGTCTGGGTTTCAATCCTGTCACACACCTTAAATAGGTTTCTAAACACCTATTCACCACCTCAGTCTGCCCATCAGATTGAGGGTGGTAAGCACTGCTATACTTCAACTTGGTGCCTGCTTGTTTGAACAGTTCTGACCAGAATTGGCTCAGAAATACCTTATCTCTGTCAGAAACTATGGAAGTAGGAAACCCATGCAGCCTTACCACCTCCTGAATGAATAGATCTGCAACATCCTTAGCTGTATAAGGGTGACTAAGAGGTACAAAATGGGCATACTTAGTCAACCTGTCCACTACCACCATGACAGTATCCACCCCATGTGCTCTAGGTAACCCTCCAATAAAATCCATGGAAATGTCACTCCATGTTTGGGTTGGGATTGGTAGAGGTTGGATTAATCCACCAGGGCTCAATGTTTGATACTTGTTTCTCTGGCAAACTTCACAAGCCTGGACATACTCTTGAATTCTCTTCCTCATTCCTTCCCAATAGACCACACTTGCAATTCTTTTGTAAGTTCTTAACTGGCCTGAATGCCCTCCTATTGCTGAATCATGAAACTCATTCAATATCCAAGCAATCCTTGGGGATTGTTTTGGAATAACAATTCTGCCTTCATGGTACAATCTTCCTCCTCTCATGGAAAATCCCTGGTGGCTAGCAGGATCTATCATTAAAGCTTGTACAATAGCTTTTAATTTTTCATCTTGCTGAACTTCATCTTCTAAACCTTCCCAGGCTTCACATTGTATGGTGGTAATCTTATTATACATCATTTGCCTTGAGAGTGAATCTGCTGCACTGTTCTCTTTCCCTGGCTTATATTTGACCTCAAAATCAAATCCCAACAACTTTGATAGATATTTTTGCTGCTCCTCCCCCATAATCTTCTGCTCAGTGAGAAACTTGAGGCTCTTCTGATCAGTATGCACCTTAAAATGCCTGCCCAACAGATATGGCCTCCACTTTTGTGTAGCCATCACAATGGCCATTAGCTCTCTCTCATAGACTGATCTTTTTTGGTCCTTATCAGATAAAGTTCGACTCATATAGGAGAGTGGTCTTCCTCCTTGCATTAAGACAGCCCCTATGCCCTTCCCTGATGCATCAGTCTCCACAATGAACTCCTTGTCAAAGTCTGGCATGGCCAAAACTGGAACAGTAGTCATGGCAACTTTAAGCTCTTCAAAAGCTACTTGAGCTTCATTACTCCAAATAAAATTATCCTTCTTGAGCAGCTGGGTGAGAGGCCAAGCAATTCTCCCATAATTCCTTACAAATTTCCTATAATATCCTGTTAATCCCAAGAAGCCTCTTAACCCTTTAACATTTTTAGGGACAGGCCATTTCAGCATGTCTTCCACCTTCTTGGGATCAGCAGCAACTCCATTGCCAGATATAATATGCCCTAAGTATTCAATCTCCTCTTTTCCAAATGAACACTTCTTTCTATTGGCAAACAACTTATGGTCAGCTAAGACTTGTAAAACTAATTTCAGGTGCTGCAGATGTTCTTCTCTACCCCTGCTGTATATTAAGATGTCATCAAAGAAAACCAAGCAGAATTTTCTTAGAAAAGGCCTCAATACTTCATTCATTAGAGCTTGAAATGTTGAAGGAGCATTAGTTAACCCAAAAGGCATCACTAAATACTCATAGTGACCCTCATGGGTTCTAAATGCTGTCTTAGCTATGTCTCCTTCATTCATCCTAATTTGGTGATATCCTGATTTCAGATCCAACTTAGAAAAAATCACAGCTCCCCCTAGTTCATCCAACAATTCTTCAATTATAGGTATAGGAAACTTGTTGGGTATAGTCACTTTGTTTAGGGCCCTGTAATCGGTGCAAAATCTCCATCCACCATCTTTCTTTTTTACTAATAGAACAGGGCTGGAGAAAGGGCTGGTGCTGTGCCTGATAATTCCAGCTTGGAGCATTTCTCCCACTATTTTTTCAATCTCATTCTTCTGGTAGAAAGGATACCTGTAGGGCCTCAAATTTGGGATAGTAGCATCAGGTTTGAGGATTATTGCATGATCATGCTCCCTTAAAGGAGGGAGTCCAGCTGGTAGGTTAAAGACTTCCTTGAAGGTACTCAAAAGCTCTTCCAAACCTCCATCCTCTATTGTTTGGTTTACCACTTCTGCTCCTTGGGAATGAACCACAAACCCCACTCCTTCATCAGTAAGGGCCTTGACCATAGCCTTCCATGATGCTTGTCTTGTGCACAGAGCTGGATCTCCTTTGATGCTACATTTTTGTCCATCTCTTTCCCACTTCAAACTGAGCTCTCCAAAATTTACTGAAATATTCCCTAGACTGGCCAGCCAATCCATCCCTAACACCATGTCTGTTCCTCCCAATTTCATCAAGAAGAATGGTTGGCTAAACTCAACTCCTTGTACTAGAAATTTCAGCCCTTCACAAATTCCTTGATTTGTCACCCTTTCCCCATTTCCCACTTCTATAACATATGTTGGAGTTTCAACTACTTTCACCCCTAACTCAGCCACAATGTTGGGGTCAATGAAGTTGCTAGTTGCTCCAGAATCAATCAAGGTTAACAACTCTCTTCCCTCCACAGTCACCCATACCTTAAAGGATTTGTTTGAGGTAAACCCTTCTTTACTTTGCATGGACAGTTGCAAAGTCTTAAATTCCTCCTCTTCTTGTCCTAAATCTTCTGTTTGGATCCCTATTCCTCCTATTCCTTCCTCATCACTACTGTTTTCACATAATTTCAAACTCATATGTTTGAATTTGCATATGTGCTCCCTATTCCATTTGTCCCCACATTTGAAACAAAGTCCCTTCTTGCTCCTTTCTTCCAATTCTGCAGGATCCAATCTTTTACTCTTAAATTTCTCATTTCCTCCACCATTGCTCCTTTCACCCTCCTTCCTATTCCCTCCCATGTCTCCAGGATCTTTTATCCTCAGATTTCCCCCCTTGTCCCTCCAATAACTCCCTCTTTTTTGCACCACATCATTCCTCTCCTCAATCAATAAGGCCCTATCCATCAGTTCAGCCAGATCTTGGCTTTCATGAAGCTTCAATTCAGCCTGAATCTCATCTTTCAACCCGTTCAGAAAGATTGAGTCCAGCATAACTCTCTCTTCTCTCCTCAAGGGTGCTACCAACATTTCAAATTTCTCTCTGTACTCTACCACAGTTCCCTTCTGCTTTAAACTCAGCAAGGGTCCCAACGGATTGTGTAAGAGTCCAGGTTGAAAACGCCTCATAACTGCTACTTTGAACTCTTCCCATGTTCTCAAGGGTGCTTGTTCTTCCCACCATTGATACCAGTTTAAAGCTTTATCCTCCATAGCCAACACTACTGCATCCAGCTTGTCCTGGATCCTCACTCCGTTCAACTGAAAGTACCTTTCGATGCGAACTAACCAACCATAAGCATCGTCCCCCTTGAAAACTGGCATTTCCACCCTTCGATGACCTCTAGCAAACCGGAAATGACCTTCCCCTCCATGGCGACGATGGTGTGGTCGTGTTTCCCTTGAAACCGTGCTTCTTTCGCTCCAGTCCTCTCCTTCTTCTTCCTCGTCACCACGATGATGGTGTCTCCGATGTCTTGTTTGGTTTCTAAACGGAGTCTCTTGAATGAGCTGACGAATCTCCTCCACTGTGACTTGCGGCCTCGACTGCTGCTCCATCACCATCTGTCGAATCTGCTCCATGGTGGCTTCAAAGTTGCTCATCCTTTGTTCTATGGCTTCAACTCTGTTTTCCATTGTGCTTCTAGTAACAACCATTCACCAGCACAGTTGAACCAAGGCTCTAGATACCAAATTGATAGGTTCAATTTAGTACAGTAGTGAAATTAATAGAGAAAATGCAAGGAAATGAAGGAAAATCTGCTTAATTAGGGCAAAAGAAAACCAGAGTTCAAATGGGATCTGGTTCATACAATTTCAATAGCAGAAAAATAGAGGACAAAATGAAAATAGAGGCTCTTTGAGAGGCCTGCACTCTCCCACTAATTTGAGAATCAAATCTTCCGTACCATCCACCCCCCCCACCTAGTACATTTATTTCCTCACTCAAATATTCTCTTTCCACTCACACCCTGCCAGCTGTCCTTTGCCATGTGCAGCTCTAACAGAAAAATATTCTGTATTGTTCTAGAATTGCTGATGTGTCTTTTTTTTTCTTTTGTACACCTTACCATATCTACCAGTTACCAAGCATACCACACAAGCAGGATCTCTTCATTCACTCCATTATTAATAAACAAACTTTTATGGTTTCAGCTGAGGCAGTAAAAAGGTCGGAAAAGAAGGCAAAGTCAGAAAAGAAGCCAGACAATGCAATTTCTGGACAAGTTAATGGTAGTTTCTTTATATAACCTTACTTATTGAACATAAGAAATGCTGCATTAATCTCATTCTGTTAAATTTGTCACATGTTAATATCTTTTTGTTATCGACAACATTTTGAAGCAACTGCTATTGCAAAGGTATTCTGAATTCTTAAATTCAGTCACACTGTTGCCTGAACACAACTCACACAACTCTGTTTCCTTTTAACACAAGGGTGGGAGGGTCATTTTTGTTAGGTTGGTTTGTATATAGATTCTATCATTGTAAGTTGTCAGTTCAACTCCTATGTTTGGATATGATGTGGATACAAACGGTTGAATAAGTTTAGCTTGGTGGTATAGTATAAAGAATATTTCCAAAATATAATATTGCAGCTTCTTACCTTGAATCTCCCTGTATCTTTGCAGGCTAAGACCCATGTCATATTTCAATGAAGTAGCTACGGAAGCTAGATATTTAACAATGTTAAGTTCACAGGTATTCCGTGGCCTGAGAAAGTAAAATAGAAAGGGTGGATTTTTGGGAGTCAACCATGACAAATGAGTAGGTTATTTTTTGACAATTACAAGTTTATAGCGGCTATGGTATTTACTCTGCAAGTTTTGTATTCTTTAATTTTATTCACAGTTGATTTGTATTATTCATAATAGTAGTTTTGCCGGAAAAACTTTGTAGCTGCCTCAACTTTCTTCCCCACATATTATTTTATATGAAATTCTCGGAAAAAAAAATAAAGTTTAAAACGATGTTAAAATAATGCTGAGGCATGACAATCATATCAATATATCATTTGGCAATTATACCAATGATGAATAAATTTGATATGATTATAAATTAAAAAAATTACTTTGAAAATTTAAAATTTTGATCCGACAATTGTAGCAATAAACTATGATACAAATATACTATAAAATCAATTGAATAATTTAGTATTGAATTTATTTGTAGCTTTGGCTTCACATATGCTTTGTTATAAAAGAATGCAAATTCTTGCTCCTAGGAGATATCCGGCACATGAGTAAAAAATTATAGTTCGTGAAGGGTTTTTGTTGTGCGGATTTGATATAAGTTTTTTTTTTTTTTTAATATAAAAAACACTGTATCTTATTTAAAATGACCATTGTTTTAACCAATAAAATTTAGTTTAAAATGAATGTCATTTTTAATTTTTAATTTTTAATGTAAAAATAATTGTTATTTTTTCAATTTTGTTAATTATTATTTTGCACACTATTTTTAGCACATTTATAGGGTTAATTTAATAAATATGCAATGTCTAATGATAATATTATTATATCTATTTCTAATAAATTTATAAGATTAGTTCAGTATAACAATATTATTACTTTTAATTTGTGTACAAAAGACATTCATTTTAAAACGGAGAAGAGAGTATAATCTTAATTATTGTTAAAATTTAAATACAGACTTCTCCTAATTGAATTTGAAAAACCACTTTATGAAAATCTGAAAATAACACTCTAATTTTAAAAATGCATTTTAAGACAATCCTTTTACCTCACTTCAGTTACATGTCTAACCGAATCTCACACAATTATACAATTAGGTATCTCTAAACTCACCCGGATCTATTTACACCCAATTATGTATATGACTGTATGCAATAGCATTATAGCAAACACTTTCCTAATTATTTAACATGCTTGAAGGATATGAGAATCTACTATCTATTACAATCTATTCCCAATTATGTATATGACTGAATGCAATAGCATTATAGCAAGAAGACTTAGATAAGATGAATGCAAATATGAAATTAGAGTCATAGTAAGATTGAATTAGATGATTTAGAAAAAAATATTCAAAAGTTGAACATATTGATCTTGTTGCAATATCATTAATCTTCACCCCATCAAGACTAAGAACTTCATCTAAAATGAAATCTCTTGAATCTAATACATGATAAACGGGTTCACTATAGAAAAGTCATATCATACAAAGGTAATGCCACCATTTCAGAATAAGGAGGATGACTTTAAATGTTTTTAAGAAATAGTTTCTTTTTTTCTTTTTTTATGAAATAAGAGTGTTACTCACTTATGTATAAATTTGGTGTATTTGAAGTGTGCTCGGAGATACATCTTCAATTCTAAAAATATTTTTGATTTTTCACAGAGGTGTGCTAGTAATCTTTAAGGTGCATTAAGTAATTCCCTTAAATTTTGATTCAAAATTGCTGTGTGATACTAGCCCATTCTATTAGTCCAAAGTCTGGTTATAAAACATCCATTTTTTGGGTTCAAAAACATCCTTTACTATTATGTATTAAGAATCATGTTGAATTAATAATATAAAATTACTTCTGTTTTTTTCATTGAATATTTTTATATTTCAATTACTTCTATGTTGAAATTACTTCCTAATAATACTGCTATTATTTTTAATCAGTATACACTTTCAAAAATAAAACTAAACATGTTGATCCAAGACAAAACAATTGTAGAAATATGAAAATGGCGCATTTAATCTTAATATTATAGTTGTAGAAAAAAGGGATTAAAAATAAACTCACTATCAAGTACTATATGTAGATTCAGATGAAACCATAAAGTCAAAAGACAGACATTTGAGAGTTCAAAATATGACTGAGACATAAGCAAAGTCTGACCAATAATTATTCTAGTCAGTTTAAAACATGGATTCTTCAGAATGATTCGTCTTTTAACAGAAATTCGTCAATCATATAAGCCTAACAACTAAAAAAATATAGTAACGATTTGAACTAATAATCTCAACTGAAAAAACCTGATGCTAAATTGCTGAACTAGAACTAATTTTCCTACAAGAGGATATGAGTAGCATTTGAAATGCTTTCCCCATTGTCCAGCACTATATTACACCCTTCTCTGAGAAAATAAAAATGACAAGAGGTGCAAAGGGTATGATGTCACACCTAACAACAGCTTTCTTTCATTTTCTTAAATTTCCTTCAAGCCTCTCAATTGCAGCACTAACACCACTCTTTACTTCTCTCTGATCTGAATGTGCCTCCGAATTCCCTTCATTAGCTATTTCTACCATCTTTAAATGGATCCAACCTGCCAAACAATTAATGGAAACCCAATTTTAAATAGACATATAACTATGATGCATAAATCAGTTAATCACTTGAATAACAATTTTGGATCTTCTCTTTTTACTTGATAACAGGAGAGAAAATCCTGTTTCCAGAGAGATAGTCAAAAACTGATTTTTTTTTTAATTAAATTGGTGGTGGGTCACTACAAAAGTAATAATGGCAATAAAACTCTAACAGAGCTTTCTCCTATAAGTGATTAAGAAAGACAAATACTCAGAAATAATATAGTTACCAAGAGGAAAACAAAATGCTGCTCCCAGCACTGATCCTAGTGCCATATTCCTGACACGCCAACGGAAAGATCCTGGCACTAACATAAAGGAAAAACCATACATTAACAAAGTAATTTTATGACATGCAGCCATTTCTCCCTTTATGGCGTGTTAGAAAACCAAAATAGTAGTTAACTTATTTTTGTCATACAGCCTAGGTAACATTATAGAATCCGCATTGAGTGTGATTTCTTACTTATTAAACCAAAAGCTGAGGCAGTGGCTGATCCAGCTCCCACAACATTGAAAACATCATGCACTCCTCGCTTCTCCACAAGCAAATTTTGTATGTTATAAAATGCAGCAGTGAACATTCCAAGCCGTACCCCTCCAACTAGTGCGCCTCTTGTAACTCGAATGAAACGTTTCTCCATTGCATCTCTCATCAATCGATATTGGGCTCGTTTGTCTTCTGTGCTCCCAAGTTTCAACATCACTTCTGCATCCTTGCTCTGGCAAAACATGGGATTGCAGTTGTTTGTTAAAATATAAACATGCAGTGTTGATATTTACACAGTTGGCAAGAAACAGAATGTATAATCAACAATAGAGTTTGTGAGGGTAGTTATATTTATTTCTAAACAAATGTTTGCAAAGGCTGAGATAGGTTTTCTTAGAGTTTGGGTTGGGCTTACCTCATCCCTACAAAACCGGCTTGTAAGGTGAGGATGCCCCCATTTATAAACACAACACAGACCATATCACTAAGTAATGTGGGACTAAATTCACCCCTTCAAAGCTAATACAATGAAGGTGTTAGGGGCTGCAACGAGGCAAGCCAAAGTGCCGCAATTAAGGCAACTAGGGGTGGACCGCAATTAAGGCGGAAAGTCCAACAGGTTTTATAGCATTAGATGTAAATTATAAACATATTTTAGTTTCACTGCGACTCTACATGCACGAGCAGAGATTTCTATCAATCAAGTTCCCTTCCATTGGGGGGCTAGAACATTTAGTGTTTGTTTTTCTCTTTGAGAAGGAATTTTTAGAAGTAGTAATTACTGCACAACTACAAAGAGGCAGAGTGAATAGATCCTAAGCTAAACAGCAATACAGCATAAAGAAAATAGTTAAAATGTATAGTTCATGAAAGTGGCAGATTTATTTTTAAAACTTTACACTAGATGGTTTGAAGATCTATAACGCTTACACGGGACAGAAGACTGAAGCAATTTAAAGAAAAGAGCTGGCTTAGTCATCCCTTTCTAAGAAAAAGCGTCGCACCAAACATGGGGAGAAATGGAAGCAGAGTAAAGGATGACAAAGTAAAACCAATAACCAGATACAAAGTAAAAGTTTATGATCTAATGTATTTCCAACCTACCAATCAAAACAAACCATGCCTAATTTATTTTAGATTCTTAAACTATACAATCATCAAGCATAAATTTATGCCAAATCATCTGTTAAAGGATTGGATAATCTATAGCATCCTCATGCTCTTCACCTAATGGGTTTGTATCTTCTTACATCACTAGTTCCGCAAAATTCCCAACAAGAAATACAGATTGCGCAAAAAGGTTTGTACCAAGTGTTATAGAATATCAACCATGGCGGACATCAGTAGCGATTTTTGGCCTCGCCGCAATGGTAAAAATATCGGCCGATATTTCAGTTTTGGGCTCCGAAACTCATAAAAAACCACATAACATATAATTCTATCCTTAAAAAATATTTCTTATCAATGAATAAGTCAATAAATACACAGTGAGATTGGTACTGAAGCAGAGTTTGAGTGAATTAGGTCATAAACTTACAACAGAAGAAGATGCCTCCCTGCTACCACCATATAACATGCCTGCAAACATTGCAATAACAGTTGCTGTGCCCCAATTAACCATACCAGGTAGTCTCTGAGAACCCTAATTAAGGAAAGTATTACAATAACATTAAAATTAAACGAAATTGATAAAAAATTGGTAACATAACAATCGTTTATTCTAGTGATAGATAATGGTAAGCTATGCAAACAATCATAAATTGAAAAGAAAATGAAAAATAAAAACGAATTGAATGGATATATGAGATTTTTTTGTACATTTTTGACGGTGGATTCTGATGAGTTGTCAGTGGCTTCCATGGTTGGAGGCGCGACAAAATCCACTAAATGGAAATGAAATGAAGCTGTGTAATCTGTTTGGTTGCTGAGAAATTAGGTGATGATTGAAAAGTAGGATCGGGAAAGGGAAAATCGATTTGCAGAATTGCTTGGGTGTATATGGTGGTGGACTCCGGCGATCGAAGTTGCACCACCGTGGAATCTTTCTCAGTCACTCACTGTTTTGCCGAGCGTTGGGTTGTAGTAGTATTTTTTTTTTTTTTTTTGTTAAATTCGTCATCATATCCTTTGCATAGTAAAACAAAATCTTTTTACAAAAATAAATCTGATGTAGGTGTAAAAAAGTTTATTTTATGTTATAGAAAAAAAATACAATATTAAGGTCTCGTTTGAATGAGTTTTAATTTTTAGTTTTTAAAAATTATTTTGTAAATCAATTTTAAAAAAGAATTTTGAAGAAAAAAAAAATGATTGGTAATCTAATTTTTAAAAATTGTTTTAAAGTTGAACAATATTACAAATCTGCTATTAATGAAATTTTTCCTTATTTTTCTACTCTTTCGAATTTTCAAAACTAAAAACTAAAACCAAAAACCTCCAAAATCTATTATGCTTTTTTAGTTTTTAAAACTCTCAAATAGTTAATAGTTTTTAAAAATAGTTTTGTAAAACTATATTACCAAACAAATTTTATAATTTTTAAATTTTAAAAACTAAAAAAACAGTTTTACAAAACCAAATCAAACACACCCTAAATGATTGAATAATAATTTTTTGGTCAAAATCTCTTAAGGTTGACCTATCGATGATGTTTGAATCTTCATCTCAAGATATTAGGTTCAAATCCTTACTAGTTGTTAGTGCGATTGATTTTTTTTAGATTAGTCAGACGCAATCATATTAGGTTTATTATGCTCTGCTTCCGTTGTGTTATTGAGATTTTTGATTAATAATTTATGGTGATTGAATCAATTAGAGGAATGTTGCAAAAGTAATTTTTTCCTGTTTGTGAGAATATTGAGATCTTTGTGAGAAACAACAATAATAATGTTGTTAAGAATCAAGTACCAAATCAAGTTCAAGATCAACTTGATCCTTACTATGTGCATAATTCATAAAATTCATCAATTGTTTGTGTCACACCAAATCTATCTAACGACAATTATCATGTGTGGTTAATGAAGATGAGAAGAACATTGGCAATGAAGAACAAGTTCAAGTTCGTGGATGAATCGATCCAAGTTCCTGATGAGGTAAATATGAATTTAGCGGTTTGGAAAAGGTGCAACAATCTAGTTCATACATGGATTATCAATTTCATCACATAATTGACTGCACAAAGTGTGGTGTTCATTGATAATGCCATAAATACGTGGAATGATCTTAAGGATCATTTCATGAGAGGAGATCACATTAGAGTTGCTCAATTACACCAAGAGATTACAATTCTGAAACAAGGTAACAAGAAGATTTTAAATTATTTCACCGAATTGAGATGTTTATGGGAGGAATTGGATCAATACAGACCAATGCCTAATTGCACTTATCATGAGCCTTGTACCTGTTTAACAATAGGGCTTTAAATTCTGATCTCTTTTAAAAAGTGAATGTATCTTCCCAGCCGCCTAACAAGGTATTTATATATGTGATCCCCTAATAAATGAGCCAATGGAGAGACCAGCTCTAATGCCTATAAAAATAACTACACGTTTTTGGGATTTAATTCACTAGTTGAACGACTAGGGTGAAACATCCTTTAATGTAGGAGATAGGGTCAATCCTCATGACTAAAGAATACTTCAGTTATTGATAGAAAGAGTCTTGTTTGACCTGCTTAACATGTGATTTGACACATTCTCCTACGAAACACGACAAACAAAGGATAAGGAAAGCATATGATCATATGGCGTGATTTCACCACCTGTTATCCAAATATTCTTCATGTCATTTAAATTTGGGAAAGTTGATTGGTTGAGTTTTCCAGGTTTGACATATTCTAGTCCACAGTCCCTCAAGCACAAAACCTGTAAGAGTGAAGTGATTACGCGAGAACACTCCAAACCATATTCTATTAAGCACAAAGTTTGTAAGGGAAAAGTGGTTAAGAGAGAACATTTCAGTCCACAGTTCCTCAAGCATAAAACATGTAAGGGCAAAGTGATTAAGAGTGTGTTCAATGACAATGTCGACTGACTTATTGATAGGCACATGACCTTGAGTTCGATTCATGGTCGTGACGTTCGATGAGAGTTGATGGCAACTTAATTAAAGTTAATGAATAAACTTTGGGATTGATGGTGCAATTAATGTAGAGAAATGATTAAAACCACCTCGGGAATGACCAAATAATATTGGTAGTTCGTTTGTCTTCATGCTTGAAATTAGGGTCCTCAATGCCCTGTCTTAACAATGATGGCTAAGACCCGAATGATGTCTACTCGGACATAGGAGAACAACCTTCCTTTATAAATTTATGTCTCTCGGTCTTTCCATTTTAATATTCTCCTCAATATTCTTCCTTTATGTAGTAAAAATTATATTTTTCTTCCACTAGTTCGGTTATCCAGCATTTCCTCAAGAGAATCTTTACTATAGGTATTTATTTTACTTCTCTTAGCTTTTTCCTTTTAAAATGTTTAGGTACGATATTCGTCAGACATTCGAAAAAGTCATACTCAGGCCTAGAAATAAGCATATAACGAACTACATTCCAGACTTAAGATTCGAGTTTTTTGACAAACCAGGCTTAAGATTGGCAAAGTCTAACCCGGACCAGCCTATTCCAACCCCTAATCGTAACGATGTGAGGAACAAAATTATAATTTGTTTCTTTTATTGCTTAAATGCACTTTTGGTCTCTATATATAGGCGATTTTAATTTTTTAGTCCCCCTATTTCAAAATCCAATTTTTTAATCACTCAATTTTACTTATTTTGTATTGCTCTCACTCCACTATTGCATACGTGACATTGATGATTAAGCTAAAAAAATATTTTTTATGAGTTGACAATGACGACTATGCTAAAAAACTATTTTTAATAACTTGGCAATAAAGACTAGGATTGTTTACTAGTTAATATTTTCTAAGGTTAATAGTCATTTACCCCCTACAATATAGGCAAGTTTTGATTTACCCCCTTTAAAAAAATAATTTTGGATTACCCCTCTGAAATTTTGGGGTACCCCCTAAGCGTGTAAAAACCAGGGGGGTAAATAAAAAAAAATTTACAGGGGGTAATTTTTTTACCTGGGGGACAAAAGACTTAGAATTTTAAAATTTCAGGGGGTAATCCAAAAAACTTTTTTTAAAGGGGGATAAATTAAAACTCGTCTATATTGCAGGGATAAATGACTATTAACCTTATTTTCTACCTAATAAAATAAATTAATAATTAAAAATTTTAATTAAGTTTTTTAATAATACAAACTAAAACAATGATTATATAAGGTTGTGTGTGAATGAGATTTATAAACACTTATGCTAATTTTACCTAAAACAACGTGGGACTTCAATTGTGCAACAATCCTCTATTTTTCACTATAATAATGTTTTAGTAATTGATGTAGTTGTTGATTATTATCTTGTTATGTTCAATTGTTCCAGGAGCTTGATTATCTAGTTGGAGCTATGTCAAACCCCAAGAAACTATTTACTGGTGTCTTCTTAGATTAGAGCTACTGAATCCTTGTTGAGGAAGGTTAACATTCTGAACACTCATCTTTGTTCTGATTTTGAAGATAATTTAGGAGGTTAAAAAGTTGGCATTTAGTGCAACTACTAATTATTTAATTTTGGCGATCAACTTGAGGATTTATTAACCATGATAAAAAGTGCAGAGACAAGTAAAATATTATTCTGAAATACTTATGGGTTTCCATTTACCACACATATTTTCTTGAATATCTTTTACCTGTTATTAAGAATTATATGTTCTCCAAGACATCCTTCTTATAAATCAGGCTAGAGTTCGTGCGATTGAAGATCTCCAAAAGATTCTTGTCAAAAAGAAAGCATTATAAAGGGAGATTAATGTTTTAGAGATGAGGTTGACCAATGTTGTCAGACTCGAGATCTTATTTAAGATCGGAATGGGACATTAAAATCGTAAAATATAAAATCGAAATTAAAATCGGAAGATCTTACTTAATTAATTTTATAAGATCGAGAGGGGATAACAAAATCTTAAAACATAAGATCGTAACCAAAATCATAAGATTTTACTAAAAAAAATTAAAATATTTTATATTATATATATTAAATAGTGCATAAGTTTGCATATTACAAATAAAACCATCATGTCTAAAATATTAACCATAAAATTAAAAATCTCAAATCTTAACTTAAAATAACAAACATAAAATAAATGACTCAAAATCATATAGACTAATACAAATTACAAATGTGGAGATAGTTTGGATTTTCCCTCATAATGCCAACTCCTTCATCTTCATCAATCTCATCATCTCCTCCACCATAACCACCATCATCATCATCATCATCATCATCATCATCTCCTCCAGCACCTTCAACTGCATTTCCTTCTTCATTGTCACTTTCTATAGTTTCAAGGATGTCAGATTCATCTACATGTGCAGTTGATTTAGTACCAGTACTTTGCATCAAATCTTCATCTAAATCAGCCACATTTACATGATTACCACCTGCATTTTCTTCCTCAGTAACATACCACCAATTGTCATCATCTTGAAAATCATCAATGGTTAGATCTCACTTTTTCCTTTCAGCCTTATTCTTGGTCAATCTTGTATTTACCATCACATACACAAGATCATTCATAGTCTTTTGTTTCAACCGATTTCTTTTCTTCGTATGAACCTAAAAGGGGAAATATTAAATTAAAATGCATAACATATAGTAACTATAAAATATATATATGATAAATTTAAAAACATACCATCTCAAAAGCACTCCAATTTCTCCCACATCCAGAAGAACTGCATGTCAAACTCAACACACGAATAGCAAAGTTTTGCAACTCTGGGTGTGCATCACCATAAGATTTCCACCATTGAGTTGGTGTATTGTATTTCACTCCACATTGAGCTATTTCACTCCCAAAGAACTCTTTTTTACTCTTAAAATCCTCAAGTTGACCATCAATTTTATTCATCATATCCATGTCTCCTCCCATCATCCTTTCTAAACATGCATACATTCCTTGTTTTACTTCATTATCTGCTTTGAAATTAGGTTTGTAATGCAGCATTGGATTAAGATAATAGCCTGCAGCATGCAAAAGCCTATGCAATTGTCTGTCTCATCTGTTATCTATAATTTTCCATAAAGGTTGGTAGCTTAAGAAAGAAAAGATTAAATTAGTTCATAAATAAATACTAATATACTTTTTATATCAAATAAATCAATCTAAGATATTTTATAAAATTATACCTTTTTTCTCTTATTATTGTAGCTAGTTTGTATTTCCTCTTTTGCCTGATCCATTGCTTCATAGATATAGCCCATGACTGCCTTCTCATCAGAATCCACCATACGCAAGACTTTAAGTAATGGAAAAGCACCCTTAAGGCAAATAATCAAATTCTTCCTAAAGTCCTTGTTTGTGACTATATTTTCAACAAATTTTCCATCTTTTGTCTTGGAAAATTGACTATCCTTCTATTGCTTGGAAGTGAACATCCTATACAATCCTCCTCTCTTATTATTCAAGCAACCCAAACACAAAGATGATGTTGCAAAGTGAGTGATTCCAGGTTTTATCAACTCACCTTCTTCAGTGTAATGACACAATAAAGTTATAAGACCAGTTCTAGCATAAATGTAAGTTGTAATCTTTTTACCCGAAGCAATAATCTCCTTATGCATAGGTATCTTGCTCTCAAAATCATTTAACATTATATCAATGCAATGAGTTGTACAAGGTGTCCAATAAAGCTTATTCCTTTTATCCTTCAACATTTGTCCAGCCACCTTGTAGTTTGCAGCATTGTCTGTTACAATTTGGACAACATTTTCCTCCCCCACTTCCTCAACAATATCATTCATCATTTTGAAAACTTTATCAGTTATCTTTGAAATTCCAGATGCATCAATTAATTTTAAAAAGAAAGTACCCATATGACTATTGACTAAAAAGTTTATGACAATCCTCCTCTTTTGATCAGTCCATCTATCCGTCATTATTGTACATCCAAACTTTTCCCACGCAGCTTTATGCTCCACCAATATGCTATTTATAGACTCAACTTTTTTCTTTAAATGTTTACCTCGAATGTCATGGTAAGATGGTGGCTTATATCCTTTACCATATTGGGCAATCATTTCACACATCTATAAATTCTTCATCTTTTACAACGTTAAAAGAGATATCATTGTTGTAAAAATAAGTTGCAACTTGTAAGTCAGTGACCTCCTTCTCTTTTTTCTTAAAAACATCATTGATAGTTGATTGAGAAGTTATCCCCCTCTTGAAAATATTTGCAAGACCCGAAGATTCAACTTTTTTCTTTTACCATCTTCCACATCAACCTCTACTACATCTTCACTTAGAGTTCTCTTCTTGATGAGTTTGCTTTGTAATCTATGAACAATGGTCCACATTTGTTTGCGAACTTCATCTGGAACAGATACACAGGGTTCAACATTGCTATTTGTCCCTGCTAAATGTTGCTTAAATCGAAAAGTACTGTAACACCCCCAATCTATACCCCCAAGCTATTAAAGCAGTAAATAAAAATTCAAAATTTCATCAGAGTATAATTAAAAACACGGCATAGACAGGGGCATCACATCAATAACAAACAAACATACAACACCTGCTCATTAAGATATGCAACAGTGGGGTAGCAATCAACAGAGGAACTCAGTTCCTTACACCCACATTTCAGATTTTAGAATAAAAGCGGAAAATCTAAAACTGAATATCATATGTATATATCATAAAAAGTGTATCTGCCATATATCCAGTCATACAGGCTCAAGCCAAAAGATATATATATATATATATATATATATATATATATATATATATATATATATATATATATATATATATATATATATATATATATATATATATACACACACAAATAATCACAAACGGTCTCCCTAACTACCCGGTGTCACATATCAGAGCCGACCGACAAAAGAATGAAGACGCAAAGCTTCACAAAAATACCTCCAGTAACTCTAATATGCAATGTCTCATAGAGCATTATAAAACAACAGAAGGGTGAGAAAAACAATCATTATACGGTTGCATGAAATTATATATTAACACAGAAATGCACA